>OW052065.1:13027500-15997429 GCA_932526445.1 Phragmatobia fuliginosa | reverse complement strand
ATAAGTTTATCTTTTCTTGCCTCCAAAATGTCTACAGTAGCCGTAGTTAAATTTGAGGAATCCTCAACATATTTTTGAATACGAGTTAGCGTTGCTTTACACGAAGAACGGGACAGTTTCAGCTGCTTTAAATCACCCATTGCGATGATTGAACTGGTAGCACGCTTATATGATTAAAAAATAGCTCACTCTTATACACTTTTAGCACTTGTCGAATACAATTAATAATTTCCGCACCTTGTTTACATCGATGCACGATTGAATATATAATTGTCAATCCGTTGACATTGACATTAGTCGCCGGAACTCCCAAACTCCAACTGGTAGAAAATGTAAGGTTACATACCACGAGTTCTTTTGAGGTTATAGCCCCAAATTCTAATACTTTACGGATTTGATGCCTCTTCTTTGCATAACAGGAACAATCCTTTTGAAATATTTTCACCAATTCCACTGGTGAAGTTCCACCGCCGGTAATAACAGGCATAGGCCCGCCACGAGCACGCGGTCGAACACACCATAAATTTTATGGCGCAAAACTCCACAGATCACCAGTATCTTTATGTAAGCTTCGAAGGACCACTCTAACATTATTGTCAGGTCCAGGAAATATTTTTACAACAATAGCCAAAGGCCATTCTAAAGGAGAAGTATTAACATTTTTAACAAGCACAATGTCACCTACCTTAATGTTAGGTTTACCATACTTCCACTTGGGACGGCTTTGCAATTGAGTAAGATAGTCAGAAGACCATGCTTTCCAAAAGTGTTGTTTAACTTGTGAAATTATTTTCCATAATTTTAATCCCTGTTACTGTTCAATGATATTGCATCATGCATATTTCCTTTGTGTTTTGACTTATTATTATGGCCTATGGGAACAAATGAACCTGACAGTAAGCGCTGCTAATGAACCTTCTGGAATTTAATACTTGAAAGTGACTAGTGTCCAATCAGATCCTTCCTCCAAAATCAAGAGGGATGGCTTGAGCTCCAATACTCGTAACTTCATTGATTAAAGTTAGAGCGGCAAGCGCTTCCTACGTAGCACCAAGTGTAGAGAGTTCAAATCATACGTAGCATAGGTAACACATTTAGTGATCCACAAATTGTTGTTCTGTGTCTGGGTGTTCTTTGTGTCCGTTTAATGTGGTGGTAAAATTCCCCGCGGCACAGGATGAACATAAATTGTAAGTTGTTCTACTGCGGGTGTTGTCTTTTTTAACCGACTTCAATAAAGGAGGAGGTTCTCGATTCACCTGTTTTTGATGTGAAACATCTATAGCCGCACGTAAAACAGATTTCTGGCCTGGCGACGCGTCGCCACGGCACGCTATACGATGGTATATATATACAGTCTATATGCAGTAGTGTGTACTATATACACTATATATACTACTACTACTACTACTATATATACTATATAGTACGGTGTGGCGACGCGTCGCCACACCGTACTATATACTATTTTAATAATTAGTAATATTTTATTTTATCATTATGACATATTTAGTTCCTATTACAATATGTTCTTTTCTGCATATTACTTTTACAAAATAATGGCGATGTTTCACATCTGCCAGGCGTCCCGTGACGGCTCACATTTTTTTTTAAATATGTTACCTCAGACCTTTCAATTGGGTGAACCGATTTTGATAATTCTTCTTGATTTGAAAGCTGGTGATCTTTTTGTCCTATGATAAGGAAACCAGGATCTGATGATAGGATCTTGGAGAAATCGAGGGATATCCTCAAATATCCTGTTGATATTTGGGTAATAGTTTTTCTTTAAAGTCGGTTTTATTTTGATTTGTTTTTCTGATGTGTTTTATTTTGATACAATTATTAAAAGAAAGAAAGAATTGCTTAACACCAGTGTAGTATTTTTCTTAAGAGCTTGCAGCACATATAACAAGATATGGCTCAACATACGCCTTAGGGGCCGTCCAATAATCACGTGTCCTTTTTTTTTTGGCATTTTTTTAACCCCCCCCCCTACCCCTTGCTGATACATGGTGAGGTTTGAGATTACATCCCCCAACCCCTATATCACGTGTATTTTTAGTATTTACAAAGAATCTTATTTTTTTTAAATAAATAAAAAATACAAGTCTATGTATCATATAATTTTATTACATAACCAGAAAAGTTGCAGGTTGTTTTTGACTGACATAAAATAATGAAAAAAATGTGAAAAACTTTTTTGTACAAACATGAACATAATTTAATATACAGTATCCTCGGAGCACTGATTAGCAAGACTTTCTCCAACACCAATAACTAGATACGCATCTTGCAAGTCAGTTGTTGGCACAGTGCTTTGTTGAAGATCAAGATCGGTTTTATCAAACCATTTGGCGCATCATTTTCGCGCATTACGAATCGGTCACACTATCAGACGCTTTCGATTTTGTAAGCATTTGACGAAAAACTATATCGTCGTATCGCCGCGTTTCGGTTAAGTATCGCGGCTTTGCCGAAAAAATAAATACACGTTATGTATAACTACATCCCTCCCACCCCCTTGTGATATTTTGTGATTTTTGTGGACCACTCCCCTCCTTTCGAGCTTCACGTGATTAATGGACAGCCCCTTATAATTTATAAATTATTTAGAATTAAGTACTTGTAACAGCCTATCAACATGTTGTAATCGTATGACCTGTACCTTTAACCTTGTATATTCAATTAACACTAAAATAATTATGGTTCTCTAATGATATTCTTAAATATTCTTTTTTAATGTGTTTCTTGTGTGCAAAGTACCATAAGCTTTTAAATAACACATCCGTGTTATACCAACATACATACATTGTGTGTACCATAAAAACAAATGAATATATAAAACAGATATGAATAGCGCTAAGGAAACTATGTTATTTATTTATAATAATAAAAGTTCTATATAGGAAAGATGAAAGTAAAGAAAAAGGATATGTAATTTATCAGATGTTAGATCCACAAATGAGATCCTTTCAGTGCGTCAACGACACACTCTAATTAATTCTATTGTCAGTCTAGCGAGTCTTAACACTGTAAGATCGTGACAAAAAAGATAAAATCGACGACAGACGGGTCATTCTATCGTGAACCCTATATACTCTATATAGCTCTTTAGTCAAAGGGCCAAGTTACATGCTGTGGCGACTTCCACATACAGCGTAAGCGAAGAACATACAACAGCCCCATCTACCGAAGGAACACTGTACCACGAAGAAAACACGGATTGAAATTAAGGAGGAACGGCTAATTGAGGAATAAAGGCTAGGAAGATGATGATGTAGACTTCATTCAGCAGAATATGAGAAAATGGAAGCGTTCATAGCCAAGTTACCCTAAGTGAAGTAACGACAGTGCGGTCAGTACCTTGATGGATGATTCTTTGTGGCTCATGCCATGACGAAAGCGTTTATGGTACCTACCATTAATATAAGCGCTTGCGTGATTCGGAGAATAACTTAAGCAGTCGGTCCCGGTTGTTATCATTAGATAACAGTCGTAAAGCTTAGTCGGAGGCCTTCAGGAGGCATTACAATATCCAACGGCCAAGTTACGTAGCCACAACGGGTCTTGCCAATCCCCAAACACCGCATTCGGTCAGCGTGGCCTTAACCTTCTGAGAGGAAACCGGAGCCCGGGAATGGGACGTTATAGGTTGGTTGAAATTATTTACTTTAGACAGTTTTTGGGAATTATGGACCCTCAGAAGAGTGTGTGTACTTTTTTGTAAGGACCTTATGAGCTTTCTTAACGGGACTTATTCATCATGATATGAAAAAAATATAATATCAATCCGGGTGCAAGTATCTAGAGCATCTAATTGAAATGTATAATTATTTAATTACTTTATCATATCATGATGATTACACAATGTAATAAATGATAAAGTTTATCGTTACTGTAAAAGTGTTATTAATCACACAGTTCAAATTAGGGATAAGATTAATATTTTTAGGGTTCCGTTGCCAAATGGCAAAATACGGAACCCTTATAGATTCGTCATGTCTGTCTGTCTGTCCGTTCGTATGACACAGCCACTTTTTTCCGAAACTATAAGAACTTATCTGTTGAAACTTAGTCAGTAGATGTATTCTGTGAACTGCATTAATATTTTTACACAAAAATAGACAAAAAGCAAATAAATAATAGGGGTCTCCATACTTAGAACTGAAACTCAAAATATTTTTTTCATCAAAACCATATTATGTGTTTACCAAAAATGATATTGAGGCTTATAATAAATTTTTATTTTCTTAACTGAATAGTTTGCGCGAGAGACACTTCCAAAGTGGTAAAATGTGTCCCCCCCTTGTAACTTCTAAAATATGAGAATGATAAAACTAAAATAAATATATGATGTACATTACCATGAAAACTTCCAACGAGAATTGGTTTGAACGAGATCTAGTAAGTAGTTTTTTTAATACGTCATAAATCATAAACCGCAATTCACATTTCTTTCAATCAAAACACTATTATTAAAACATCGATGTAAGTTACATCGAACAACAAAAACTTTTATATGATGCTACGGAACCCTTCATGGGCGAGTCCGACTCGAACTTGACCGCTTTTTTTTGTAGGCTTAATTAGTTTACATTACGCTTAGAGAAATAACCATTTTTTTTATAAAGTCTTGTGTTTGCAGGGCCGTCTTTAACTATGCGGGGGGCACAGAAGAGAGAATAATAAAAATAAATAGAGAACTGAAACTCAGTCCGCGGTCAATAACCATATAACTGAAGAATATTATGAAATAATAGTAATCATATTTATCAACTACTTATTCTGAAGTAATAAATTTTGCAATTCTACTAGTATACGGAAAAAATGAAAAAAATTAAGGTTATTAATTCATATTTTAGGTATTTTATGTAATAAAAAATAATAGTATTATAGTTTATAATGTTTTTTAGTGTTAAAATACATATTTCTCTCCCAATACATTGACCAAAAAAACAGGAACTTTGTTATGCTTCTGGTATCATTACAAGCACACGGATGCACGTGTTCGTACACGCCTCAAATCGGTGGACTAGTGGTAGTATATGCGACTGCTGTTCTTGAGGTCTCGGGTTCGCTTGCTAATTCTAACCAAATATTTGTGTGATCCGCAAATATTTGTTTAAGAATTTGGGTCACTAAATCAACAAGGCATTAAAAAAATGTACATTGTATAATTTAACGTATGTAAATTTTAAATGTATAATAGAAATATAAATTGATATTGAAGGATAACGTATTTTTTAATTGACTTCGATAATAACTTTATACCATGAAAATGTTACAGTGTCAAAGATTAGTCGGAACACATATATGCACAAACAAAAGTAGATTGTGGTAGCGTAGGTGACTGATGTTGTTGACGTTCGATTTCCCGGTCGGACCAATGTGTGTGTGATCCACAAATATTTGTTTCAGAGTTTGGGTGTTTTCTATGTATAATATGAATGTAGTTGCAAAAAAAAGTATATTTATGTATTAATATCAGTTGTCTAGTACCTTTAATTCAAGCTCTACTTAGGTTACGACTAGATGGCTCTGACCGACCAAAATAGGGCGCGCCTCTGGCGGCCCCAGAGAACGCTGGTGGTTAGAGTCATACGCTCGTACCGCACCGTGTCGACGGAGGCGGCGTGCGCCCTGGCAGGAACACCCCCGTGGGATTCGGAGGCAGAAGTGCTCGCCGAAGTTTATCGGCGAGTGGCTGACTACCGGGCGGAGAGTGGTTTTCGACCTCAGCCCGAGGACGTGCGCGAGTGGCGTGAAGCCGCTCGCCGAGCCACGATGGCTCGTTGGTCGATCCGGCTGGAGACTCCACGTGCTGGCTTCGCCGCCGTGGAGGCGCTCCAGCTAGTCATCCTCGAGTGGGCATTGCGGCAGCTCGGGACCCTTACCTTCCGACTGACGCAGGTTCTTTCCGGGCATGATTACTTCGGGATGTACCTGCCTCGGTCGCCAGGAGGGAATTGAGTCCCGCCTGCCACCACTGTGACTGCAGTGAGGACTCGGCTCATCACACGTTGGGGGTCTGCCCCGCATTGGCGACGCAGCGCCGGGCCTTCACTGAAGTTATCAGAGGAGATCTCTCGCTACCGGCCATGGAACGAACGACGAATAAAAATAAATAAATACAAAGAGAAGCGCAAAGAGGGCACACCATGTGGTTTTTAGTCGGTTCGAGTCCGACATACTGCCCTGCTGAAGAAAAAGGACTAGATGGCGTTGTGTAAAATGTCTGTAATATTTATTATTTATGTTATTATTATCTATATACAGTTGAATATAATTGAAGTTCATATCTGTTTGTAATATCAAATGAAAAGTTTACTAAAATGTAAAAAGCATACAGCACATTTATTGCTTTAAGTGGATGCATTGATTGCAGATTAAAAATAAGAAAAAAAAAGTATAGGCGTATCTGTGTAAGTATACACGATACTTAAGACATTTTATCCTTTATTAGCCTGTCTCTCTGTTTGTTCCGCCTAATCCTAAAACAATTACCACAGGTAACACCGCGGGTCTCAGCTAGGTTCTTCATATGGTACGGGTTCTAATAGATTAAATCATATCAATATTGATTTATCCAAGACAAAAATGTACGTTACAACTATAAAATGTTACTATGTGTAAAATATATTGTGTGGAAACGACCTTGGAAGTAGTAAATAATTGTCAACGGTGACATCATCGCCTACCACATGGTAGGCTAATTTGAAGGCCTTGATGAACAAAACTGTTCATCCGCATTTACGCGTGGTCTTCGTGAATCCGATCACTGGTTAAAAATAACCGGCTCAGGAACAGTGGCCAGTGCCAAATTTCTTCTACTTCTTCACACAAATCTGGCAGAGTAAATAAAACATAACTGAAGTCAATTCAGGTTTCGTACTAATTGGGTTTCATCCATGATTAGAGCTGCCATCACTAAAATTTGAAAACCAGGACAAACAGTACAATTTCCCTGGATCTTAGAGTTACAATCCCAGACATGTTAAATCTCTCTAATAAGTCTTACATCATTCATTTCTAAAAGCATAAATTGTAGTCTTTTGTAGATTTTTTGCAGCCTGGGTTTAACAAGGATTATAAATGAAATCCCGCCCGGACGCTACCCGTATGATCTCTATACTAGGACAAATCCGAGAAAACAAGAACGAGTGTCAGACCTAACACTAGTTGTTGCAAATCTCATGTAAGTTTAAGTTTTACTATGAGAAGTTTGCACACGGTATTTTTTTGATTTATGACGTGACGTAAGATAATTTTTGGGATATCTTTACATCATATCAGCAGAGATAATACGTGTCCGATGGTTTGCAAGCTTAATTTCCGAATTTAGGTATTTATTTGCAAGAATTTCGACACAATCATTTACAAAACATTTCAATTAATATATGTAGAAATATTTTTGGAATATCGTAAAGACATTCCTATTATCGATAGTTTATTAAATAAATAATTTTAACAAAAAGGAACCGACTTCAATGAAAAACTATTCCGAGTACCCAAATCGCGACATTGTGCCTATGATATTTGAGGAGTTCCCTCGATTTCCTTGGGATCCCATGATCAGATCTCGATATGGAGACGATGGGACCACCTGTAAGCTACGCCCATTCTAATGCAAAAAGAATTTTTAAAATCGGTTCATAAACGACGAAATTATCGCTGAACATACATAAAAAAAAAAAAAAAAACAAAAAAAGATTCCCACGAATTGATAACCTCCTCCTTTTTTTTGAAGTCGGTTAAAAACACTGATCACTCTTTAAAGGTTACTGTCTACAAACAATATTGTGTATGTCGTTTATCAGTGAATTGAATGTTAAATTGAATAACGTGATAAAGGAAATCTATAAATAAGGCACAACTTCAGTTCACATCTTTTAGTGTTGGTGTAACCGTTGAACGATAAGTGTAGATAATGGCACCGCAAATAAAATACACGAAGGTAAATAACTATATATGTACCTTTTCTTGAACTAAACTTTCTTAAAACGATGGGTAGGGCTTATCTTAAATAAATAAATACACTATTATATGTCAATGTTTTGAAGGTTAACAACGATAATTTTATCTTTTGGCTCAGACGTATCGTTTACTAATTGATGTTGTTTTTAACTATTGAATTATTTAGCCAATCTCTTCTCTTGCATTTATTAGATAGAAAATTCAAACATTTCAATGACAGCTATGTTAAGCCTATCTTATTTGTAATGAGATCCTGTTATGCATAAGACAGTATTAGATTGATTCTTAAGGTTTATTTTTCTTTCAAACACTTAATGTTTCATTATTAAAGTATGTTTATATGTGATCAATAGTTTATTAGAAATTTATGTGATAAGCTAATAACTATTAAATAATGGTTTTGAAGTGATATTTACTTGTATGCAACGGTTAGATACATTATTTTCTGCCCAATTTGTTTCGTTAAGTTATTCAACTATATTTGTACTTGCAGTAGATAGTCAGTATAAATAAAGGAATAAAATACAAAAAATATCCGTGAGGACTTATGTAACCCTCTCCTGAGAGGGACCAGAGCCCAGCAGTGGGACATTACGGGTTGCTGATCACACAATAGATTCAGAAGGCTGTGTGTGTGCTGTTGCGAACTCTATGAAGTACTCGTATATGGGCGGTTCGTTTGCGACACTCGCTTCCGTAAACATTGAAGCGCTACAAAAACGCCTGATATAAAAGAATCAATAAAATTTAATTATCTTCCCTAAGGGGAAACTTGGAAAATTAAATATGTACGGTTTTGACGAAATTGACTTTTCCCTATTTTCAAAACACCTAAAGCATGCCGCATATTTGAGCATTACAGGTATTTTCGTATTGTATTCCGTTCCAAAAATATAGCCATTTTTGTCTCACAGATGGAATAATAAATAACATTAGACTAACACTATTTTTTTGAAGGAAAAATAAATAACTTAGTCAATAAATCAATAACTGTGGTCAATGATAAGTAAAATGTCTTTTAAATTTTACTTCAACTTAAAATTCTCTCACAAAACACTAAATCGCGTTTATTTCAAAACCACAAAATCAGAGTTATTTAATTTTCCAACTACGGGGACGTTATTTTCTCTTTTCTTATTTACTTTTTATTTATAATAAAAACTAAATATTAAAACCGCCAATAACAATTCATTAAATAAATACACATATCACATTATTTTTTAATGGTACAAAAAAACACAAAGTTTCCATCAAAACGAACCACGAAACGCACATAACTTTTCAATCTACCTGCAAAACAACAAAGAGATACACCTCCTATTATTAATATTTTTCCTATTCGCTATTGTGTAGGAGAATTAATAATAAGAGAATAGTTTTGTGCAAGGCACAGGTTTTGCTTTTTTTTTGATAGTGGGTATTTTTTTTTGGATAGTGGGATAGCGCATACAAATACGGAACATTAACTCATAAGAGGTCTTAGCTCATCCTCCATCCTTCCATCCAACGATCGTATAGTCCCTCTTCATAATTTGATTTCCATTGTAGCTCTTCATCGACAACGTGTGGGTGGATTCGCAAAGTGGAAAAACGTTAGACACTTACAATCCTCACGATGGGTCTGTCATAGCCACTGTCGCTGAAGGAGATAAGGTAAGGAATCTATTTAAAAAACTAGAGTTACATGTCTGTTTATTTATCTCGACCCCTCAATGTTCAATGTAGGTATAAAGTTTTGTTTAAAAATACGCATGGAATCGTCTTTATCTAAGTTGGTTTTTGTACGTTTTCAGACAAAAAATATATTTTGTAATTTATTTTTCTGATACAAATATTGTTGTCAGTACTTTCTGTCGATATTTTGGCTAATACACACAAATTATTATAATAAATATGTGTAATCGATGTGTATAAAAGCATCATCATCTCAGTAGAAACACGTCTACTGCTGGACATAGACACACCAAGATAATTCTTACAAATTCTCGATTCTCAGACGACGACGACGACCGACGTGCACACAAAATTTAATATAAATCGGACCAGCTGTTTCGGAGGAGTATGAGAACGCACATTGTGACACGAAAAGTTTTATATACATATAAGACTAGTTGACCCAGCGAACTTCGTACCGCCCAACTTTAAAATTCCAGAACTTGATCGCAGCGCCACCTACCGGGTCCAATTGCGAATCTAGATCCCAGATCCCCTTGAACACACACAAAAAATTTCATCAAAATCGGTCCAGTCCTTTGAGAGAAGTTCAGTGACATACACACTCACACAAGAATTATATATATAAAGATATCCTGGAAATCCAAAGATTAAGTACAAGTTCAGAAAAATCCTAACTAGGTTTTGGTTAATTATTCTTTTTATACAATTATATTGGAAATTCCAGGCTGACGTAGATTTAGCAGTGAGTGCAGCTAAACGTGCGTTTAACCGCAACTCAGAATGGCGTCTGATGGATGCCTCCGAACGAGGAAGGATCTTGACCAAGTTTGGCGATCTTGTCAAAAGAGACGTCCAGTATATTTCAGAATTAGAGTCTTTAAACAATGGCATGGTAGTTAGTATGGCGAATAAATTCATTGGAAGATGCTATACTAATATTTATTACCTTGCCAGCTTAGCTGACAAAATCCAGGGATCTACTATTCCTGCTGGTAAATATAATTTATTACGTTTACTTGTAAAATATTAAACTACCTAGTAGTATTTAGTTTTTTATAAATATTCAACATGTAGTCTGGTTACGTTAGTAAAATAAACTCAAATACACCTTCATTTTGGTGTTCTAAAAGTCGTCTCAAAAGTCTCATTAAATGTTGTCTGCATCGTAAGTTATTTAAGGTCAAATGTCCTCAAAATAAGTTTTTCGTGGTTTCTAAAGCCCCAATGATATTAATATTTATCATGAAATTGTTAAGTATAAAAAATGCAACAGATTTATATATTTTTTATATGCAGCAGTCAGCCATTCTAATGATAATGCAAGGCTAACCGTGAATCTCAGTGAATAATACTTTGTATCAGGTTATTGTATGGATAAAATGTTATTAAAATAAATAATTTATGTTATTGATAAGGTAATGCATTATAATTAATAATATATTGCATGCATTTAATATTATTTTAATAATATTTAACTACCTTCTCTACTTATTATAAACTCGTTAAACAAAATAATTGTTATAAATCTTAAATCTACATATATTATTTAAATTATTTTTTCAGTTAATATAAAGCGAGTTAAAATATTGAAATTCAAATATTTGTTCAGTAGCTATATATTTCTTAGAATCTAAATGGAAAATAAATAAATCTAGCTTTACTCAAATAACAAAAGTATTAATTGCCTTCTTCTTCATCATCATCATCTTTCGGGGCTGTGAACATATCTGTTAAATTTTCAATGTCTTTATTAGCATGAGTGATTGTTTCACAAAAAAGTTATTAGTAACTAGTGATAATGTTGTTGTTATTGACTGCAGAAATTTAATTTGCAGTATCCAACCCCATGCCTGGTGTCCTAAATCGTGTTCTAAGCGATTTTTGAACCTTCATATGTTGAACCTATCAGGTTCCAAAACGGTAACTGACTAATGTTGAATATATAACGGTGATTGAACTAATGTTGAATGTATTAATTTTAACTTATAAGGGTCTTGAGAGACTAACGAAAACGAACACTTAGACTGATACTTTTTCCCTTCGGGGAAGTGAATTCTACAATAATTCGAATAGTATTTAGTGATTGTTCAAATTTACACTTATGATGATATCCTCATCTATGAAACTGATATATCTTTCTCCTGCAGATGGCGAAGTGTTTACATACACTTTGAAACAACCAGTAGGTGTTTGTGGACTGATTTTACCATGGAATGTGCCCGTTTTGATGTTCGTCAATAAAATCACCACAGCCTTGGCAGCAGGCAAGTTTTATATCTTACTTACCTAATTACTGTTCATATATAGAAACAAGTCAATTAAAACATTTACTTTATAAAAAAATGTTATCGACAGGTTGTACGGTGGTCGTAAAACCTGCAGAGCAGACACCACTAACTGCTCTATATTTGGCTTCGTTACTGGTAGAAGCTGGTTTGCCTAAGGGAGTCATCAATGTTATCAATGGCTACGGTGAGACCGCTGGTGTAGCTCTTACACACCACCCTGATGTCGCTAAAATTTCTTTTACTGGATCTGCTGAGGTAAGTCCCGGTAATACTCAGAACTTTTCTTTCTTTTTCTTTGTTGAAAAGACACTATTTAACACGTCTAAAACATAACATTTCAATTTTGAACTTTCACTGTTTAATTCATAATTAATAAACCTTTCAAGAGACTCTTAATTTTTTGGTATATAATTTTAGGTTGGTAAGCTAATTCAGCAGGCAGCTGGTGTAAATAATCTAAAACGAGTCACACTTGAACTTGGCGGCAAAAGTCCTCTTGTCATTATGGATGACGCAGACCGTAAGTTAATCTTCTTGCATATTTTTTACATGTTCGTTTTTATACAGAATTATTGTTTACTAAAACTTTCTGTTTTATCATTTTCATGTTAAAGTGAAATTAGCAGTACCGATAGCTGCTCAAGGAGTATTTTCTCTCCAAGGTCAGATGTGTATTGCTGCATCGAGATTATACGTTCATTCTAAGATCTATGACAAATTTGTTGAAGCAGCAATTCAGTACGCTAAAAATATTAAGATAGGTGATCCCAAGGATCCTGCAACGCAACATGGACCCCAGGTAGAATAATTGTCTTAAAATTTCTTGTCATCTGATTTCAATACTATTCTGTAATTATACATCATGTATATAGCAGTAGATGAGTCGTATAATAACCAATGTCATATAATTACAGTACAGTATAATGATACACAACATACCTAGTATATATCTTGCATGTACATCATCATTTACGATTCTTTATATTTCAAACACTTAGTAATGATGATTTGCATGCTGCTATGTATTTACATTGAACGTCCTATGTTATTATATGCTACACATTATCTAAGTATATTATATCTAGGTATTCGATTAACTTATTTTCACTCAACTATGGGGAAGCCAAACCAAAGGGTAATAGTTTTGACAGTCTATGTATGTTTATACATTCCACTGTAGCGCCTAAACTACTAAACTGATTTCATTGAATCAGGTGTCATAGATTCGTAATAATAGCACGATTGTCAAATCTTATTAAAAAAAATCCATAGTCGGGTTCTAGTTTTAGTACTTTGAACTAAAATCTACAAATAAAAATATATCTTTACTAATATACAGACCAAATAACTCTATTTTTTCTATGCAGGTCGATTCTGAAATGATGACAAAGGTGTTGGGTTATATACAGAAGGGAAAAGACGAGGGTGCTAAACTAGTTCTCGGTGGCAATCGTATCGGCACAAAGGGCTTTTATCTAGAACCAACTATTTTCGTCGATGTCAAAGATGATATGGCTATCGCTAGAGACGAGGTTTGTGTTTTTATATTCTTTAAAGAAACATAACAGGTAATATATTACATGTCCTTAAATTTGACTTTAGCGAGATTTACAGTTGTTACGGTCCCAAGATGATTACCGTTCAAGTTCATGACTAAATTATGGAACATATATGTAAGTTAAGAATTTGAGTTAGGCACGTTGTATCTTGGGATTGTAGAATGTATATACGTAGATAGTTGTATTTAGTTTGGCAATTGAGTTAATATCTTGATTTTGAAATTTGTAGATATTCGGTCCAGTTCAGAGTATACTGAAGTTTGATACTTTAGAGGAGGTTATCGACCGCGCCAATGCAACTGTCCATGGCCTAGCTGCGGGTATCATCACCAATAATATCAACAACGCAATGCAGTTCAGCAAGCACGTCGAAGCTGGCATCGTTTGGTAATATCACATCCCAAACTATATTGATGTTAGGCATAACTTTTGTTTGAACTTAATTGACTTTTTGTCTTCAGGGTCAACACGTATCTGGCATTCTCACCCCAGAATCCGTTTGGAGGTTTCAAGGACTCAGGCATAGGTCGTGAGGGGTAAGTGACTTTCAGATAGAAATAATATAAATAAATAAAATAAATAAATATTTCCGACATCTTTTACATATAATATAATCTAGTCCCAAACTAAGAAGAGCTTGTTTTCCCGTAATACAAGCTCTGCTTAGTTTGGGACTAGATAATATTTAATATTTACTAAACAACTGATAAAAATACATAAACATACTTTTTTTTTGGAAATACATACATAGAAAAGACCCAGACTCCGAAACAAATATTCGTGAATCACACAAATATTTGGTCCGACCTGGGAATCGAACCCGAGACCTCTTGATGAGCAGCCGCAAACGGTAACCACTAGACCAACAAGGGAGTCAAAAATTAGCAATTATTTCAATAAATTAGTATGTTATGAAAGTTGCCCAATGTGCTATGGAAAGAGCTATGCTCGAAGTCCTTTCGGAAGACTAAAGTTTCAAACGAAATTCTGAAAATTAGCAATTTGTAGTGGCAATAGGCTGGTAACATATGTAGCAGAACCGAAAACCGATCTAGTAAGCGTATTCTGAAGCGGAAACTGCATTTTGGCAAACATAGTATATGACTTCTCTGGTTGGTTGGCCTAAGAACATCCGATGAATGACCGGCGGCAAATGAATCCAAAAAGCAGCAGATAGGCCTGATGAGGATGTTATAAAAAATGTCTCTTGTAAATTATGCTCGGCTCCTATTCATCTAAGCGTGGTGTTAATTAACCCATCTAGGGCACGCCTGCAAAATACCATTTAAAAAAAGTTAAAGGTTTGATAGTTTCGGATTTAATCGTGAACTATAACGATAAAAGCATTTCAATAATTGTTTTTTTTTTCAGTGGTTCTGAATGCATCGACGCTTATTTGGAAGTCAAGTCCGTCGTTACAGCTCTACAAAAGAAAATATAAAGATCAATCACATAAATTAAAAAGTAATTAAATTACAGTTGTTTGTTTTCAATCAATTTTAATATAGTATACATGATTTTAACTTAAAATCTACTAGTCTGACTGAGAAGCTGGTAACAAGTTAGTTTTAGTTAGGTTGGCAAATTGAGCTTGTAATAATTTTGTTACGGTCATAGTTTTAAAACCTAAACTGTGTATTATATCGCACAAGTTGAAAGGTTGGATTTGTATAGATTTATCAATGTTTTTATTTCATCCCTGTACCCATTTTCTGTATCCCCGAGTTGATCCCGGTATGACAGGGGTCGCAGCAGTGACCCTCTATATCAGTTGATGGTTTGAACTAAATACCAAACAATTCTACTATCTTTTTTTCTATGCCCGGGTAACAAATTAGTGCTTTTTACTTAAAAAGTACTGTTTTTGTATTTTTATATAATAGTTATGTTACTGAAGGCTACTTACTAAAAAATCCTCGATATTATCTTTATAATAAACTATTTTAAGAGTTATTATTAATATACACAAATTATACATAATTTACTGCTCATTAGGACATTTTCTCAACGACAATAGGACGCACCGTTATGTATTTTATAACAAAAAACACTTCTCAACACATCAACCAGTCTGGCTGAGCGCGATCGTTTGCTGACTGTTGGAGAATAGGAATCAGGCTTATGGATTCATATTCATATACGTGAACCCAATGGTCTGGTACGACACGTTGGTAAAAGACCAGATGGTATGTCGTTACTGCCATGGAAGATGTCGTCTGGGAGGGAACAAGGAGCTGCTGTTGCATCAGCTGAAAGCCTCAAACGGTGTAGACACCAACAATTATATTTTTGAACTGTTTGGGGCAGAGACGCTAGGTTCATGGAGTTCAAGCGCTCGTGTTACTTTGATCGATGCTTCACGTGACCAAAAGGCTGGACTTTTTCTTTACACAGAGCTTTAGCATGGGCATTTAACGTGGCCAGTCTTTTGGAAACCACTAAACAATGATGCGGGGGTATTATTTAACACTTGTATGAAAATATTCTTTAAGTTCATATTGCATATAAATCTCATTCAACTTAGAACCAGGTATAAATACTTAAATAAATACTAAGTAAAAACCTATAAATAAAATCATTCAAAAACCAAGAATTAGGAAATAAACTAACGACTACTAGAAAATGATTAAAAAATACTCATTATAATTTTAACAAAAAGGAACCGACTTCAATGAAAAACTATTCCGAGTACCCAAATCGCGACATTGTGCCTAAGATATTTGAGGAGTTCCCTCGATTTCCTTGGGATCCCATCATCAGATCCCGATATGGTGACGATGGGACCACCTGTAAGCTACGCCCATTCCAATGCAAAAAGAATTTTTGAAATCGGTTCATAAACGACGAAATTATCGCTGAACATACATAAAAAAAAAAAAAAAAAAAAAGATTCCGACGAATTGAGAACCTCCTCCTTTTTTTTGAAGTCGGTTAAAAAGGCCAGCGAATCACACTTGAATTCTAATTTTGCACCCGTTTCACTTACCGTTCATGTTCCCCCGCACATGTCATGTCCACACGAGGCAGGACGGCTATAAATTAAAAAACAAAATATTCAAAATCCCCATTCCAAAGCTCAGCAAGTGCTCATAACTGCTACTGAAATAGGTTATGTCGGAGACAAAAATTGTGCTTGTTTATTTCCAAAGATATAAAATTTGCCATATAAGGTTATTTCACACTCGCCCGGTGATACGCGTACAGAACGCGCGCGTTGTTAACTTGTGCTGAGTATTACAATATTATTCATTAGTTTTTTTGTTTTAACTATTGTGGTGTATAATGGGAGATCAGAGTAATGAAGGTGAGGATTCCAGTGACACGGAATTTATAAATAAGTGCCAACAAGCACTCGAGCAGTCATTAAATAATAATGCTATTTTGGAAAAAAACTTAGAATCTGGAAAAGTGAGCGCAGAAAAAAGAAAGGAAAGGGAGGATGATTGTAGCACAGAGGATGACTTTATTACTGTTGAGAGAAGGAGACCAAAGCGGCTTATTCGAAGAGATTCTACAGAAATTATGAATATTGAGAGGGTAGATGAAAATAAAAATAGTAAACAAATAGAAGAACGTTCTAAATATGAGGTATGTGTTACATCCATGGATAGTTTACCTAAACAGATGGCTCTTGCTAGGTTGCTCAGATCGGAGAATATTAGTGGCATTACCAGAATTAAGTACAAAAGTTTTAATAAGGTTTTGATACAATTTCAAGGTCAAGAGGATTCTAATAAGTTATTAGAATGTCAAAAACTTACAGACATGGGTTACAGATGTCAAAAAATAAATGAAATGTCATTTTCATACGGTATTGTTAAAGGTGTTGACATTGATTTGTGTGATAAAGACTTACAAGAAATAATAAAATGTGAAATAGAAATTATTTCTATCAAACGACTAAAACGCTTAAACACAGAGGGCAAATGGGTAGACAGCGAATCTATTAGGATTTGTTTTAAAAGCAATACATTACCACCCTATGTATATGCATATGACTGCCGCTTTAGAGTTGAAGCTTATACTTTCCCCGTGACTCAGTGCTCCGGTTGCTGGCAGTTTGGACATATTTTTAGGTTTTGCCCCTCTAAAAAGAAAATATGCCCTAAATGTGGAGGTAATCACGAAAATTGCGAGGAAAAAAATATTAAATGTCTTAATTGTAAGGGAGCACACCTGGTATTAGATAAAAAATGCCCTGTTTATTTGAAAGAAAGGCAAATAAGGGTAATTATGAGTGAAAAGCAAGTACCATACCGTAAAGCCCTTCAAATTGTCCTCGAGCAACGAAGAGCGATAAATCAGGGAGTCAGAACTACAAAAGATCTGTCATCAAGCATAAAATTGGTTAGACAAAATCAAACGTATAGTAGTGTAGTTGCTGGCACGGTGATGTGTTCGGAACCTACTTCACTCCAGTCAGATATTATGGAATATGTAAACGAGAAACCTAATGAACCAACACACACATTGCAATATAAAACTCGGTCCAACAAGGATAAGAGGAGAGAAGTGAATCAGGTCTTTCCGGAGCACACAGAGGAAGAAAAGTGTAATAAATCTCAAAGCGAAGAGAAGGAAAAGGGTCATAACGTAAGGAACGAAGAATTAAGATATAAGTTCGAACTTAAGAAATTACTTTTAAAATTGAATTATATTTTTATATCGGAAGATAAAATACAAGATAAGATATTAGCATGTTTTAAAATAATTTGGGATGAGATAAGTAATTTTTTTGTTAACATGTTTTCTATGAAAGAATATGTGCAAAATTTTTTTAGTTTTATAAATGGCTAATATAAAGGTTAATATTTTGCAGTGGAACGCTCAAAGTATACGGCCTAAATTAATATCATTTGCTGAGCTATTGAATCAGGAAAGCATACACATAGCTATTTTAAGTGAGACATGGTTAAACAGTGAAACTGATTTGTATATTAGAGGATATAATATATATAGGTGTGATAGAAGGGACTCGTATGGGGGAGTTGCGATAATAGTACACAGGTCCATACAATCTTATTTAGTGCCCGTAACTTGTAATAACTCTGGAATAGAAATAATTTGTGTTAAGCTAGAGAATTGTATGAATATAGAACAGTTGATAGGTATTTATTGCCCCTCTACTGTTCATACTCAGCAGTCTGATTGGGATAGGATTTTTTCAATGTTTTCTAAGTCTACTATTATTGCTGGAGATTTTAATGGGCACCATAGTAATTGGTCTGTCAAAACCAATACTAGGGGTGCCCAAATAATGGATGCAGCCTTAGAAAATTCCTTATCATACCTTAACAATGGGCTAGCCACCCGAATCAAGCTAGTCAATAGTAATCTGCAACAGACTACACCGGATATAACGTTTGTGTCTTCTGATATTGCTATATACTTTGATTGGCAAGTTCTTGGCGAAAATCTTGGTAGTGACCATATGTTAATTAAAATATCGACTAGTATTTCAAATAGTTACACTGCAATAAAGAAAAGAAATTATAAAAGAGCTAATTGGGTTGAATATAGAAAATCATTAGTAAATAAATTTAATTTCGACTATAGTAATGACTCACAAGAGATGTACAATTTTTTTCTAAATCATATTAATGCCGCGGCTGATAAATTCATCCCCTTTATAAAGTCTTGTAATAAACCCACTACTAAATTTAAACCAAAACCCTACTGGAGTCCAGAGTTATCGCACATCGTAGCTCAACGTAGATTGGCACTGTCAAAGTTTCGTCGCAACCCTACCCCAGATAATTTAAGCTTACTGAACGAAAAAACGCGAGAAGCTCAAAAATTAATAAATAAGGCAAAGTCTTTAAATTGGCAATCGTTTTGCAATTCTATCGACCAGGAAACTTCCCCATCTGAGATGTGGCGCCGTATGAGATGGATTAAGGGTTTCAGAGGGATACAAAACTATCCGCCAGTAGATAAACAAAAACAGTTATTAGATTCGCTCACTCCCGATTACGTACAAAATTTAATGCCTAATTTTGTGTCACGAAACGTCAAACTAGAACGCAATTTTAGTTTACAGGAACTTCAAAATTGCCTGAAAAAAAAAGACTCTGCACCAGGCGAGGATGGAATCTCACACTCCATGATTTATAACCTTCCCAGTGAGGCCAAATTATTTTTACTCAAAATATACAATAATATATTTAATTCTGGTACTATCCCTTGTCAATGGAGGAAAATTAAAATAATACCTATACCAAAATACAATACTAGTTCCTCTGAGCTTAAGCTTAGACCTATATCCTTAATTTCATGTATATGTAAAACTTTCCATTTAATGTTATATAAACGATTAGAGTGGTTTGCAGAAAAGAAAAATATTTTTTCACCGAACACTGTTGGTTT
Organism: Phragmatobia fuliginosa; assembly: GCA_932526445.1. Lineage (NCBI taxonomy): Eukaryota > Metazoa > Arthropoda > Insecta > Lepidoptera > Erebidae > Phragmatobia > Phragmatobia fuliginosa. The sequence continues at coordinate 15,977,562 of OW052065.1, read as the reverse complement.
TAGAAAAGCACATTCCTGTCTAGATGCAGTCACTAAGTTGGTTACATATATACAGATAGGTTTTACAGAAAATTGTCCCACTTTGGCATGTTTCTTAGATATTCAAGATGCATATAACAATGTCTCAATAGAAGCCGCGACTAACATATTAGATGGACTCAATATAGGATCCAAAATATGTACTTACATTTGGTCACTTCTTAGTGAAAGACAACTAAATATAAATATAAATAATAATAGTAGTAACTGTTCAATTGAGAGATGGACTAATAGAGGCTTGGCACAGGGAGACCCGCTATCCCCTCTACTTTTCAATTTAGTAACACATGGCCTTAACACATTACCTCTAAACGTAATGTGGTCTCAGTATGCGGACGATTACGTTTTATACATTAAAGATAGGGACATTAAAACATGTGAGAGATACATGCAAAGTGACTTAAACACAGTAGTGACATATTTGAGTGAGCTTGGCTTAGAATTATCTTCCACTAAATCTAATTACTGTGTCTATAGCAGGGGCCGAAGAAGAATAGTTCCCATTCTGAAATTAAGTGGACAAAATCTGGTTTTATCAGACTGTGCCAAATATTTAGGTATGTATCTGGATAGTAGTTTACGATGGGTTAAGCACATTAATGTAACTATTGAGAAATGTTCAAAATATCTAAATATTTTAAAAGTTCTAGCGAGCAGTACGTGGGGAGTTCACACGAAACATATGCGTAGATTATATATTAGTTTGATTAGAAGTCGAATCGATTACGGATCATTTATTTACGACTGCAGTGCTAAAACACATTTATTGAAACTCGATAGATTGCAAAATCAGGCCTTGAGAGTTATAGGAGGTTTTATTAAAAGTTCACCAATACATGTAATGGAAAGTGAGTTAAACTTAATGCCACTGTTTCTGAGAAGGCAATTTTTGGCTTATAAATATAGTTTAAAAACGACCTCTTTTAAGAGGGAGCAAATTTGTAATATGATTTCTTATTTAAAGGACCTTTCTAATGATAGATATTGGGCTAATAAAAGAAAGCCGCTGCTTATTAAAACTTTTAATGCTGTAAACCAATGCAATATTAATTCTTTTCGTCTTCTTGGTATGTTTTCCTTAGATGTTTGGATAACAGATATAGAAATTAAAAATTGTTTACATATTAATCTTGAATGTATTGAATCTTCGAAAAAAAATTATGAACCTAATTTATTATTAAATAGCATAGTGTCAGAGTTAAACAATACCTACAAAGAGTGGCATAAGATATTTACTGATGGATCTAAAAGTGAATGTGGTTTGGGAGCTGGTTTTTATGATGTAAGTTTACAATATGAAGCCGGGGTCAAAGTTATCCATGAGACATGTATAATGTCGTTGGAGCTTATTGCAATACAGCAGGCCTTATCTTATGCTAAGATCCAAAATTCAAACAAAATTGTAATTTTTTCGGACAGTAAGAGTGCGCTGCAACATATGGCTCGATGCGCTTCTGGCTCCAGAGGTGCATCGATAGCCTATGAAATCTTAAAAACTATTATTTATCTAAATAAAAGTGGTAAAGATGTAAGGTTGCAATGGGTTCCGGCGCATATCGGCCTTAGGGGAAACGAACAGGCAGACCGAATAGCTAAACTAGCAGCTGTAAACGGGGGCGTTTTTAATTATCTACCTGATTATTGGGAATTAGTGCCCAAATTTAAAAACCAATGTTTTGATGAGTGGGTTACCTATTTTAATGTTAAATCTAAAGAAAAAGGTATCTGGTATAAGACCATTCAGGCAACGCCTCCGTTGGTACCATGGTTTGACGACGCTCGACTAAGCAGACATTATGTAAAACTGGCTCTTAGAATTAGATCGGGTCACTATCCATCGGCAAAATTTGCATATTTAATGAAGAAATCTGACTCTCCTAATTGTCCAGTATGTAATAAAATAGAAGATGTGCAACATTTGCTGATGGATTGCGACAGGAATAAAATTGAACGTGAGGCTTTACTTAAAGAGCTGAATGTCAATTCATTTGATGTAGGTCTGATACAAAGCATAATGAGTAGTCCGAAGTCAGAAGCAGCTAAAAAACTATGTCACCTGATCACAATAGTGCAGCAATGATATCATATATTATGTAAGTTAATTATTTGTATTGTATATGTATCAAGGTACGATGGGGTTGGCATATCCTCACTGGATCAAAGCCCCTAATTAAATAAAGACCAAAAAAAAAAAAAAAAAGGTTATTTCAAAACATTTAATTTACTATGCAGGTAATCAGTGGTTAGTATTTTATTCACTAGTTCTCATTTTTTTAACTTAAAGACTAAAAGCTTATTAAGGCAATTCCGTTTTATGTTTATGCACTCTGTTGTAAATTTATTGAAAAGCATTTACTGGGTTTTGTTTTGAGGCTATTGACGTGTTGGTCGACTGTTATTTTTAGGACTGTTAGTTTCATTTCCAAGGTTTCAGTTGCCAACCTATCTCGGTCTCTTTGAGTCAGCTTCCACGTTTCGCAGCCATAAAGCTTCTGAATACCGTTGACAACAGAAGAGGCATAATGGTTGGCCATTTAATAAGATACGACAATCTTTTTCAAAGAATCAAAGATAGAAGGTAAAAGAAAACGCGGAAGGCCTAGATTGGCGTACATACAGCAAGTAAAGAGCTAGCACAGGACCTGTCAAGAGGTCAAACGAATTGCAGAAAATAGACAGGAGTGGCGATTTCTTCACCGACAAGGACCTGACTCTTAAATTGAGAAGAAGAATATACGTTATTATATTATATATTAACTGATCGATCAAGCCGAGGAGTATGTCAACTAGCATTGTGGCACAAGAATTTTATATATATAGAGAGAAATCAGCAACTTTTATTTGTTAAAGGGCATTAAACATGACAGATTACTACCTATATGAAATTTTATCGTAAACTGATAAAATTTGATTTAGAAGAAAACCTAACCGAAATGGTCGTGCAACACTTTCGATGAGTTTCACAAATTACATTCAGTTTTTAGCATTTTCTAATCGAGTTTGTCAAAAATATATAATGCAAAAAATAATAACCTATAAATAGTAATGAACCCTGATTGCTTAACATTTCTATAATAGTATTTTATTGCTTTATACCTACTGTTATCTATTTATTTTTATTTAACGATTTAGAAAACTTACAGCCAGTCACATCTTAAAAATAAATATCCATAGATTATGGCAGATGCCTGAAGGCCAATTAAAAGTTTTCACAAATATGTATATATAATGTTAAACTAAACCAAATACAAAGAAACAACTATATCTGTATTATCATTATAATCTGTATTATCACCAAATAACACATGCCTTATCTGTTATTTTTAAGATAATGTTACCATTATTTAGATTATTCTAGACAAGATAATATTACCATTATCAAAGTTGCATCTAACTTTTTATTTTATGTAATATGTCTTTTCTCTCCTGATCTTGATTTCAATGTTGATTGCAACGGAAGCAAGGAGGAGGAAGCCTTGCCTGGCATATTCTCGGCAATACGCTATGGTTTACTCCCTATAACTTATTTGTCAGACCTATGTTAGTTGTAGTATGATTGTCTACAATTACTCCAGTTTAAATAAAATCAAATCAGATTGAAATATGGATTAAAAATGGGCCAAGTGCGTGTCAAGCCATGCATAGAATGGGATTCCGTAGTCATTCATAATGGCACGTGGCTTAAAATCATGTCCAATAGATAAAAATAAATAATAAAAAAATATACCGGACGAATTTCACACAACATCATCTAGTCTCAAACTAAGCAGAGCCTGTGCTATGGATACTAGACAACTACAGAGACGGAGCCCGCATCAGGAGCGGGCAGGCGATGGGAGGAGTCCAGATGGAGATCTCACCCTGGACTCCTCCTCGTAAAGAGAAGTGCAGAGAGGGCACACCGTGTGGTTTTTAGTCGGTACGAGTCCGACACACCGCCCCGCCGAATCGAAAACCCCGGCGGGGTGACGGTTCATGACGATTTTCCACACGAAAAAAAAAGAAATGGATACTAGACAACTAATATAAATACATAAACATACTTTTTTTTCTAAATACATTTTTTACATAGAAAACACCGAAACTCCGAAACAAATATTTGCAGATCATTGTTATGTTTGTACGAAGTTTTCCAAGTAAGCACCTTTTACAAGTTAGACCTCTATAACCCCTCAACTAATAAAGTTATCTAATCCGCTATAGTTTTCCTTAGCTTATAGCTATAGTTCAGCATATTATGTACTATCATCATGATTTTTTTCTGATTTTTACCAAACACTTCATGTTTTTTAAAACCCTATCTATTGATACCTCACGCGATAGGGTACACGTAAGAAAAAAAAAACTCAACTCAACGTGCGGGGAAGCTACAGCTTCATGATTTTATTCTAGCACTTTGTCGACGTGATAAAAACACATATCCGTGCAAAGTTTCATCTTTCTAGCACTAATCGTTTGGGCGGTAATTCGAGGATGGACGGACGGATATGACGGGGTTCAGAATCATGAACTACGGAACCGTACGGTTTTTAACCGTAGATAAGTGTCTTGTCATGGTGTAACCAACACATAATGATGTCATGAGTCGATTAGGTTGTCGAAAGATAAACTAAAATATTATATAGATATGTGTTGTATAATAATCTCTACAAGTCTACACTCATAACCTGCCAGTGATCGAGTAGAGTTGTGGTTTTGTATTTGTTTTCGTGATATGGCACCTCAAATAAAATACACGAAGGTACGAAAGATGTTTACATCAATATAAATGTATAGTTAATTATATTATACTAGTTTCATTTGTTTATGATATAATAAATAAAGGAACACATATAAGCCTCAAATGACGCTTGTTTATCAATACTCTAATTTGATATTGAATACATACATTTATGTAATCAATATCGTGTGTTTTTCTTCTCTACATTCGATATTTAATGATCAAAATTTAATGATTATACTAATAAGATTTCTAAAATTATATGTGTATACTAACCGGGTTGTTTCACGCTATCTAGATGAATACATTATTGTATAATTATGTAAAATTCTAGACAATTAGAAAGGCCAAATCTCTGCATGCCTTCAAAAAGAAAGTCGCGGAGTACTACCTGACATTGTAGAGGTTACTGGTTGATCGTTATTGGTGTGTAATACGCAATATGCATGTTTGCGACATTTGCGTGTGATACGTTTGTATATGTGTATGTATGTATATGTATGCGACGTGTATGTGTATATGTATGTTTGTGTAAGTTTTTATATTATTAGAATTGTTACTGTTCATATAGTATTTTTATACATACATGTAGTATTTTTATGTATTATTAATTACATAGATTATATCTACCCAAAATCGAATCCTTCAATATCCGTCCAAAGGTTGTCTGAAAGAAATCGCCGTGAGCGATAAGACCGCCTATTGTAATACCACATTGTTAAATTCTATTAATATATTAATATTAATAGAATTTAAAGTATGAATCTTAGTACAAAAATTTGATACCTTATTGGTGTACAATAAAGTTGTAAATAAATAAATAAGAAAATTATTCTGATAACGATAAATATAAAGTTAATTAATTAATTTTTAATTTATATTTATATATTCAATTTATATTTGCTAGTTAATCAACTAGCAAATATAAATTAAAATTAGTAACTTTGAACACGCTGATATCAGGCTCAACCGGTGCAGTACTACCGACACATTCAGTTCTGTATGTGCTGTTGTCTTTCGTTAGTGTGTGTGAGACCAATATTCTGACAATTATTCTGCATCATTCTCCAACAACATCTTACTATAATGAGCAACAAGCCGTCATTGTGGGGGTTACCATGCTGCATTGTAGGCACTCGCAATGAGGATGGTGGCCCCTACTCTTGGATTCTACTGCTGCTTTCCATCAGACAGAGTAGTAACTTTAATAGGCTTAAATAATAAAAAAATACCTATCCTTGTTGCCTTTAACGACTTGAACTAAGGAAAATAAAATACCTACATCCATACTCTTTGCTTGTTTTCCTTATTTTTATTAACGTAGTAGTAGGAATTGGCGATATTTAAAATAAATAACATAAGCCAGACTCACAAGTTCCTTATAATCTTTTGCAGTTTATGTAAACATCATCTAAGAATGACTAATGACATAGGTTTTTTTTTTTTTAAATTACAGTCTTTTTCGCTTCGTCATCATTTGACTAGTAGTAAAAATACAAGTCATTGTTACAATCTTTTGTCTTTATTAAATGATACGCTTCACTTTTTTAAATATAGAAAAACAATAATTAACGACCTTTAATAATAATTGTACACTGGTACAAATATACTTCTCTAGCCTATTGGCTAAAACCTCATTTTGTAAGGAGAAGTCTTAGAAGGAGCTGGCTTATTTCTAATGGCTAGATTGATGATATGGCTAGTCAGACAAGTAGGTAAAAGCCAAGTTTTTGTTATCTCTGTATCACTGTTGCCTCCTTAATCAGCTTTTACCACATCCACGGAATGACTTGGGGTGGTAAATATTCTCAGATAATAATTCTAGTTTTTACATCATATGTTTAGTACAGACACGGGTTTCACCTCGAAATTGGAGATAATAAGCTGTAAACTCGTGTACACCTTCGTTTTGATGTTCTAAAAGTTGTCTCAAAAGTCTCATAGAATCTCATTTATACGTCGTAAGTTATTCAAGGTCACAGGTTAAAAAAATAATTCGCATTCAGCTTGGTTTCTATAATGCCCATAATGTTATCATGTTTTACATAATTGAAGAGCATAAAATTTGCGTCAAATTTGGATTGTCATTTTATTATAAACTCAATTGTTTTTGAGATAGAGGGCAGACAGTCCGCAACGCTCAGCCATATTCACTGTAGCACAAGGTCAATTAAATCTAACATTGTATGAAGTTGTTACATTGTGAAAATATTACTAACAATTTTATTGTTAGTATTATTTATTGTTGGTGGAAACGGCCATAAATTCATCTACAGAATTCTGATATCTATGTTGAGGTTCAAACGTACAGTAGATTGAAACCTGACATCAATTTAATTTGGACAAAGACTTGGAGGATGAGAACGCATTTTATATTGAAAAAAAAATGTACCTACTTCTATTTTTTTTGTATAACCTTTTCTTATCCTTATTTATGGTTTCGGTTAGTTTATAATTCAGCCTAGTAAGTTTTATGAGTATTCTATCGATGTGTTTGGATTTATATGATAAAATTTTCATTTCCTATTGTAGTTGTTCATCGATAACGAATGGGTGGATGCCAAAAGTGGTAAAACGTTCGATACATATTCTCCCCATGATGGGTCCGTTATTGCTACAGTTGCCGAGGGAGATAAGGTAAGAAACATTTCACTGTTTTATATTTTACTGGTACCTGGGCGACCGAGCATTACTCAGTTATAATTTTTTTTATTTAAGAACGCCATCATTTTTCTCATGTAGAAGGCCTATTCAATGATAATTTAGATAAAATTAATACCGTTACTATTGCATATTCTCAGACTTAATGAATTTACAAACAAATTTTATAACAGCCGTTTCGGAGGAAAATGGCAACTTATATTGTTACACGAGAAAATTATAAATTTAGATAGATCTTGCTCTAATGCGTGATGCATTGCAAGAGATTTTAGATTCTGTGCACACTGGTTCCGCAAATAGTAATTAATTGATTTTTTCTAGATACGCGTTCGACGCGAAACCACTCACTAACCAAAAATAATTATGCAGTTGCTTTTCTGTTGTGAATATTCATTGTTATCCTCTAAAATTCTAGTTGAACCTGCTCAATATATTAAGTCAGATGATATCTCTAATTTCAGGCTGATATAGATCTAGCAGTGAGTGCAGCAAAGCGTGCCTTCCATCGAAACTCAGAATGGCGATTGATGGATGCATCCGAGCGTGGACGGATTTTGTACAAGTTTGCAGAACTCGTCAAGAGAGACGCCGATTATCTTGCTGAGCTAGAATCTTTCAACAATGGCATGGTGCTTAATATGTCCAAAATGATTACCAACTCCACATACAAAAACATCTGTTATCTTGCAAGTTTAGCTGACAAGATCCAGGGATCTACAATTCCTGCTGGTAAATTGATATAACACGTATAAGAAAAATTTATAATAAGACAAAAACAAATCATACGTGACATTCTCGAAAGTTAAAAAGCTACTAAGAAAACTAACAACCTTTCCTTATCGATTTTATGGTTACATTTTAATTGCCTTTCATTCATTAAATCACGATTTTACAGAATTCATATAAGTATGTATTTAAAAACGAAATAAATTAATAATAAGCAACCCATAACGTCCCACTGCTGGGCTCGATCTTCTTTCAAGTGAGGTACATTCGTTCTCAGTTATTTTCAAAGTTAATGAAAGTAACATTTATTTGCAGATGGTGAATTGTTCGCTTATACACTAAAACAGCCAGTTGGTGTGTGTGGTCTAATCCTGCCATGGAATGTACCCATCGCTATGTTCCTTAACAAAGTTACAACAGCATTAGCCGCAGGTAATTCATCTAAATTCTTTATAAACAGAAAACATATGAAATGGAATACAAAAACAAAACTTTTATCCACTAGGTTGTACAGCAGTAGTAAAACCTGCACAGCAAACTCCATTGACTGCTCTGTATCTGGCAGCACTTTTACAAGAAGCTGGTCTACCTAAGGGTGTCATCAACATAGTCAATGGATATGGAGAAACAGCTGGTGCAGCTCTTACTCATCATCCAGATGTAGCCAAAATATCTTTTACTGGGTCTGTTAGAGTAAGTAATCATTAAAATGATCTATCAGATTCTAAGTACAACATAGCTACATAGGCATATTGTAATGCGACAAATTGTTCAGAGTCTCTAAATGAATTCCTTATGACTTTGTTTCATTTAATGGTTTCTAGGTTGGCAAGCTAATACAACAAGCCGCTGGGTTTAACAACCTGAAAAGAATAACTCTCGAACTCGGTGGTAAAAGCCCTCTAATTGTAATGGATGACGCTGATTGTAAGTTCATTGATGTGTTTGATTAGGTTTTAATGACAAGTATGTATTATCTAATAAATAAATAATTTATTCCAGTGAATACCGCAGTTCAGATAGCTGCATATGGTGTTTTCTCATTGCAAGGTCAAATGTGCATAGCTGCATCTCGTTTATACGTTCATTCTAAGATATACGACAAATTTGTTGAAGCTGCGATTAACCTTGCAAAGAGCCTTAAGATAGGCGATCCTAGTCATCCTACAACTCAACACGGACCGCAGGTAAAAAATCTTTTTCTTGTTGTTAAAGTGTGTCCTTTTAGAAAACAGAGATTGATAGTTTTGTAGTAAGTAGTGTCTGACCACGTTTGATGTTTCATGCTTTCCACTGAAACAAGAAACCTACACTATTTTTATGAGATCATTGACAGTTACGTAAAAAAAGAGGAAATCTATATTGATTTTAACTACAACTACAATACTTTTTCCTGTAGTATTCACATCACATAGTGGGATAAAGTTATTTAAATATTTACTTACGATTTTTCGCTTGTTGCTTTCACACTGACATTTGTTTGGATTCAGGTTTCTGTGTGTGGGCTTACACAGGTTTCTTACACGGGATAATATAATGTTATTTTTTAGAATAGTGTGGATATTTGTCATGTTATAAATTAATAGAAATATGGATAGAGCAATGCAAGCCCGCGGACCTTAAGAGAGTAGCCATAGCATCTTTCTCGATACAAAACAGTCTGTAACTTTTTCGGAGAGAGAGATTACCACATACTACACATTTTAGACTTGCATTAAAAACTCACATAAAACCATTAAAACAAAAAGAAAACAAAATTTTACACGTACAATAACACATTCGGTGTCATAACAGTATATCACATAATTATGCTCATTTGGCTTATGCATTGACAGAGGGGAACGCCTGCGTATGACTATGCTATGCTATGCTATGATTTGATCTTATAAAAGAAGTTTTTTTATTTTATTTTTTATTTATAAAAATAAATAATCATATTTATTTATTATTTAGTTTGTAGAGAAGAGATTAAGATCAGACTATCATTTACATTTATACTGCTGAATAACTGAGACTTTAATTCTTAAATGAAATATGTTTTGTAAACAGATTGATGGAACTATGCTCGAAAAAGTGATGGGATACATAGAGAAGGGTAAAAAGGAAGGCGCCAAGTTGATTTACGGTGGTAATCGTGTAGGTACAAAAGGATTTTACGTAGAACCTACCATATTTACTGATGTTAAAGACGAAATGGCTATTGCTAAGGAAGAGGTTAGTATGTTTTACTTTTTGTTTCAATGTGTGATCTTTAAAACGATTTAATGCAATTTTTAAATTTACAGATATTCGGACCAGTACAAAGTATTCTGAAGTTTGATACTTTGGAGGAAGTTATCGACCGAGCTAACGCCAATACCTATGGCTTAGCGGCAGGTATTCTGACTCAGAACGTTAATAATGCTCTACAATTCAGCAAACATATCGAAGCTGGTGTTGTTTGGTAAGATTTTCGTAGAACTTACTGTACTCCTTGAACTATTCAATTAATGTAATTTTTTATTTGACTGGTCTAATAGTTAGTCTGCCTTGTTGGTCTAGTGGTTAGCGTATGCGGCTGCTGATCAAGAGCTCTCGCGTTCGATTCCCGGGTCAGACCAAATATTTGTGTGATCCACAAATATTTGTTTCGGAGTCTGGGTGTTTTCCTATGTATAATATGTACGTATTTACAAAAAAAAAGTATGCTTATGTATTTATATCGGATGTTTAGTACCCATAACACAATCTCTGCTTATTTTGGGACTAGATGACGTGTGTAAGATGTCCAAAATATTTATTTATTTAATCTGATACCTAAGGCGGATATTGTATCATTTTTCTATATCTTGGTTTAGTTGATGAATATCATCTTTGGCAGTCAGCATATGACCAGTAGGCTAGATTGGATCTATATATATTGACATCTATAGTATTCAATGGATCAATTATTTCTCTAAGCTCTGCCGTATCTTTAGGTCTATTTCTATACTAACAAGTCAGAAAGTTACAAGAACCCTGCGGGCGTTATACCGACTTAAAAACTTCCTACCTCCTAAGACTAAAACTATGTTCGTGCAAACCTTGATTCTACCCATCTTGGATTATGGTGACGTGTGCTGCTACGTACATACTTCCTTCGTAGTTCAATCTGTCTTTCTCTGGAATACCCTTCCCAAGGAAATCAGAATGGCACCCAGCCATAACTCCTTCAAGGCCAGAGTGAGTGTATGTATTTCGTATGAATACATCACAGTTATGTTTTATTTTATTTTTCATTTCCCATATCTTTCTTAATTTTTAATAATTTCCACACCACCCACGGTAGACTGGTAGAGAATGCCTTAGGCATTAAGTCCGCCACAAAGTGCATAAAATTGTTAAAAAAAAACTTATTTCTACATGTGCCGATTTCATCATCATTATTATCAATAGCCTTTAACAGTTCATTGATGAACATAGGTCTCTTCTTAGAAAGGAGGTTTTCGCCACTATACTACACTGGCCAGACGGGTTAGTGTAGAGTTTGTTTTATGTGAGTTCAAATCTCCCTAATGTAGTAGCCGACCCCAAATAAACTTGGGAATAAAGGCTCGAAAGAAGTAGATCTCCTAATGACAGTGGTACCTGGACCTCTTCCACATCAGGCGCAGATTGTCACACCGCGTCGCCGCAATTCTCGGTGGGGTGACGGTAAAAAAACTGTGTAATTTGCTCTAATACCTTGCGACACTCATGGGATGTATAGGATGAATAATAATAATTGTACTTATTTAAAAACATTGAAATATGTAACATATTTTAATATTTCTTTAAATTTTCTTCATCGTGGTGCCAAGTACAAGCTATGCCTATTTTTGAATTAATACCGTCAGTTTCACTGAGAATTGTTTGTTAAAAAGTTATTTTTAATTATTGTGTTTTTCTGTAATTCCCCGTAAAACATGTTTAACATTTTCAATGTTATAGGGTTAACACTTACCTAGCATTAGGGCCCCAGCTGCCGTTTGGAGGTCTTAAGGATTCCGGTTTGGGACGCGAAGGGTAAGCATATTCATTCTTTGACAACACAAGTTATTTAATGAAAGATTTATATTACTTTAAAAAAAATCTGAGATAAAAATTACTGACTGCAAATGAACTTATCATTAGCCTATGTTTTATATATAATATAATCTATAAATTTATATGTATTTATATGTATTTACATTAATATTTTGTTTCAGTGGTTTCGACTGCATTGACGCTTATTTAGAAGTGAAGAGTGTTGCGATGGCACTACCTAAAAAAGTATAATGATTTGTAAAACATAATAACTTGTTATTTCATTAAATATTTTTGTTTAAAATTCCTTGTTTGATTTAAAATCTATTTTGTGTATACAACACATGTTTCTTTGGTACAGTTCGATATCAGTTATTGATACTACTATGTAGAATGATGTGATTGCCTGGGAACAGGAATTAAGCTAAGACAACGAACCCTGGCTTGCGTCTCTATAGATACGCTCAACAATAGGTTTACACATCGGTCCGTCGGAGAACAGATTGTGAGATTCAATGAGATCAGAGGATAACGAGACCTTCAGATCTCAGCACCGTACATTATTACAGGGAGCACACACTGGCTAAAAAGATTTGTCTGGAATATTAATAAAAATAACTACTAGAGTTATCCCAAACCATATTTACCGAAGTTTGAAACTCCTTGATCTGAAACCCAACACCTACATACTCCTTCAAAAAGCTGCCATATTGAACACAGGCAGAATCGTCAGAAAATTCCGCAAATAGACAAAATTACTTACAATGTAACAGTACAGGCTTAAATTTTCCCTAAAACCGTTGCATTTACTTGACTGAGTCCGTAAATGTCATTAAATAATACGACCAAAAGCTGAAAAATCTCAAATTTACTGAAATAAAAATAATAATATATTCAAGTAAAGTACAACAAGTACATGTACAATATTTACAACATTTGCTGGTGGCACCCAAACTAAGCTACGCTTGTTTATTTGACTGCCACAAAATCAACGATTCAAAAGCGATTTCGCTGTACTATTTCAAATTCTAAGGTAAAATTTAATACTTCTATGTTTTTTCAACTTTTGATTGTTTGTATTAATGTGAGGATACAGACCGCAATAGGGGCACTTTCACATTCCCTTATTTTCTGAATGCGGATGTCGCAGCTCAATAGTTCTTTACTGTTATTTTTAACTTATATATTTATTTTTATTAGTTATTTACTGACGACTTTGCAACGGACGTCGAGAGTTTATAACGTGATTTTGAAATCCCTTAAGTAAAGAATCGAGATAAAAGTAAATAAAGTTTGTAGGCAGTTTTGTAGCAGACAGATACTACACGATGCAAAAATATATTTTTCACGGTGTTATTTTTCACAAACGAATATGTCAAACATTACAAATGCCCTTTTATTATTATTTACGGGTCTAAAGACTACAAAGATTTGCCTAGTAATAACTTATTAATTCTATGCTATGCTATTTTATGCATACTCCTTAATTATTAATAAAAAAAAGAAAGAATAACGATATACAGACTTCAGTCATCTAACAAAGATATCATAAACGCGTACCTAAATATTAGTCTTGCATTGCGCAAAGAAAATAGCTAAATAAAATGTACCTGTATTATATTTATAAAACAAGTTTAGAATTAAGAAAGATTTTGCGAGTAAAGTAATTTAATAACTTGTTTGAATATTAGTAATAGTAACTGTCGAATATTTTTCTAGATTTTAACTAGAGGTGTATCATCTTTGATACACCACAGTTCATGCCAACACGTGCATGATTGTAGAGCTAAACTTATATTATAAAACTGAAGATTTTGTAAAATCGAAGTCGTTATCGAGGAAGGCTGTATTATATGTATATCCTATATCATAGACTGCCTTGTTGGTCTTGTGATCAGCGTATGCGGCTGCTGATCAAGAGGTCTCGGGTTCGATTCCCGAGTCGGATCAAATGTTTGTATATTCTGCAAATATTTGTTTCTGAGTGTGAGTGTTTTCTATGTATAATCATCATCCTCATCCTCCTAGCCATTATTCCCAAGTTTATTTGGGGTTGGCTACTAGTTCAACCAGTTTTACCTGAATTTCAGTTTTTCCACGGAGCGACTGGCATCGGACCTCCGCAACCCTGTTTTCTATGTATAATATGTATTTATAAAAAAAAGTATATATGTACTAGCTGCGCTCCGCGCTGTTACCCGCGTATTTTCGAGATAAAAAGTAGCCTTCATATGTGATTATCCAGAACTCATTTTAAATTAGCCGTTTACAAACTATCATTATGGTTGCTATGCAAGTGTGTTATGCATAGCAACCTGTAAAGTTTTGACAGAAGATAAATAGTAGTTGACAGAAGAAAAAGTAATGTGTATGGTTATGTTCTATATATGCGTATATATATCTTTATATATTTATATAATTCTTGTGTGAGTGTGTACATATGTCACTGAACTTCTCTCAAACGACTGGACCGATTTTGATGAAATTTTTTGTGTGTGTTCAAGGGGATCTGGGAATGGTTTAGATTCGCAATTGGACCCGGTAGGTGGCGCTGCGATCAAGTTCTGGAATTTTAAAGTTGGGCGGTACGAAGTTCGCTGGGTCAACTGGTGTTTAATATATAATTCTTGTGTGAGTGTGTATGTCACTGAACTTCTCTCAAACGACTGGACCGATTTTGATGAATTTTTTTGTGTGTCTTCAAGGGGATCTGGGAATGGTTTAGATTCGCAATTGGACCCGGTAGGTGGCGCTGCGATCAAGTTCTGGAATTTTAAAGTTGGGCGGTACGAAGTTCGCTGGGTCAACTAGTATGTTTATATATATTGTGTACTTAAGCTATAATTTAAAAAATAAAAACTTTCATTACTGTGCATCTACCACGTTTGTCTCTGCATCGCCCTAAGTTCGACTGGTAGAAAATGCTTACGGCATTAAGTCCACCTATGTCACATTTGTGCATAAAGTCTTAAATAAAATAAAAATAAAAATAAACAGTGATACATTTGATATCTACGATTTATGTATTTTTATAATCACCTAGCTTTCTCGATTATAGCAGTAAAAAGTAGCCTATGTGTTATTCTGATATATAAACTATATTACTGTAAATTTTCATCCAAATCCGTTCAGTAGTTTTTGCGTGAAAGAGCAACATACATACATACACTCATACATACATACATACTCACAAACTTTTGCCTTTATAATATTCTGCTCTGCTTAGTTTGGGACTAGATGATGTTGTGTGTCAGATGTCCAACATATTTATTATTATTATACATATCATATATTATCATAATACGACCAAAATGAGCGCAGTCTCGATATTTTTTTTTGTAAAATAGTGAAAACTGTTTAAAGTTTCACAAAAACATTTAATGAAGAAATCATTCCTCCTTAATAATTCTACAGTAAATCCGTCCTAAAAACTTTTTTCAGTTAAACAAAAAACTGTGGTGAAATCACAGTTGCTAAAGTTTTTAATTGTACCGAAAATATATAAATTTTGAATGAATACTAAAAGTTTTTGAAGTTTTTCCAATTATATTTAAGATCTGAATGATTTTAAAAACAGAACGAGTTGATTGATTGATTTTGATGAGATGGCAATCAGCCGAATAATGTCAGCTATATCTGCCAATATCAATTATTAGGTGATTTAAAGTCTTTAAATCGTCGTCAAATTTTTTTTTTGATGTTCAAAATTTATGATAAAAATGTGGACGAGATGAAATCGGGACCGTCTTTCGAAAGAACACAAAACGATTGATGTTGTAGGTACTCACGACTTTCTACACAAATTATTTACCACAAATTTTGTTACTAAAAACTAGTTTCCTTTTATTTTCTCTTATTTAAATATTTTTAACAATTTTAATATAAATAATATTGCATATACGTTGGATACATGAGCATAAGACTGATATTAACGAAATAAAATCTATTAATTGTATAGTTCTTTAAACTTAAGTTTTTCAATATTGACAACGAAAATCATCTGACAAATAACAAATACTTAAAATGACAGCTTGTGTTTGTGCCATTCCTGAGGCCATTTCTAAAGAATACTTGATGAAACACTGTAAGAAAGAATGTAGTTTATCTTTGGTTCGTTCCAGTTCATAGTAAATTTTAATTTTCAATAATAGTAGATCTAAGGTATAATTGTTTAAGAATTTAATTTATATACCTATATTTTCTTTTTGGTTTTCAGTTTATTTTACGACATAAATGCGTTTATTTGTTTTTGAAATTGATAGGTTTGTTTTGATAAGCAACAAAACTCACCTGCTTCAATCTGTGGTATCTTTAGTTCTGGACTTCTATTATTTTATATGATGTTTCAGACGAATTTCTTTTGGGAATTTATTAAATTTCTTGTATATATTTTCACTAGTATACTTTAAAATAATAAGCCATAAAATTTTGGTTGCGTTATTATTCTTGGTTTACGCTGTCATAACATAACACCATTAGAAGACAAAGATGAGGTTCCGTGGGTCACCTATAGTATAATGAAACTGAACATCATTCCAAGAAGTTTTACAAACGTATTTATTACATAAAGGCTCTTTGTGAATTAACACAAAGATTAAACAAAGTTACACAACATTGATTGGAAATTGACAAACTTTGTATTGCATAGTTACATTAGTTAGTTTTAATTGAGTTGATTGATTGATTACGTAAATTTAATGTATTCTAAGCGTGTTTTACATTCAGAAACATTGAACATTGAAAGCGTGAGTGTCTGTCAATATATAGGTACGATACAAAACTGGTATTAAAATTCCTCTAAAGGGAGAATTCGCCATTAACAAAAAAAAAAAAAAAATGTGCACATACTGCTAAAGACCCTCGACAGCTACAGGCGAAGACTTCAGACCTTCTGCAATGGCAAGATAATGTATTAAAATCCAACCAGATATGGTAAGGAATTGGGTCTTATTATGTCCCTCAAAGCTTAGTCTAGACTAATTAGTTCTAGATTAGTCGCCCTATGTTCCAATTAAGTAATTTCCAACAATCTACACTAGAATACCATCCCTTATAAATATGTTGGTAAAATATTACCTATCTAAATCAAAAGCTATAAAAAAAACTGTTCCCTTACTGACTGGCTGACAGTCAACTTACAGACACTACTAGGTTGCAGGGAGTTGAAATTTAGCATTTAGATACTTTGAGTTTTGGGTACGTATATACACACTTTATAGCTATAACTGATATGTACACGAGTGGAACCGCGGGGAAATATTACTTACTAATATCTAATATAAAAATCATCGCGTACGTACTTATATCATACTACTTTTTAAAAGAAAGTGAAGAATATTTTACTGTCACTTTTGAGAGACGCTCGATACGAATAAAAATCGATTGCTTGGAAAAAATATAAAATCGTAAAAGTTTACTGTTTTCTGAAGTCTTGCTTGCGTCAGAGTCTTGCACAGACAATTACTCAACTGGACTTGAACTTTCTAGGTCATCTGAAAATCGGTTAAGATTTTTCTAATATGTCACTCAGTCTTTAGTAAAATTGTTCATCATAGACATAATATTACAGACGACAATAGTTGTTTTACATCACGTATTAACATGCAGATTTACTCGTATCGTTTTACTTAAAAGAAATTGATAGATCATTTATTTATATTGGTTTGAAACTATAGCACGTGTCTTGACTAGGGTTTTTACATCTTTTCCACGAATAAAATATGGGAGCTTCTCAATTAGAATGCTTTTTCGAAAGAACTAACTTAACGTGAATTGTACAATCCACGTTAAAGTTAACATAATAGAACGCTATTATTATAATTTTCAAAGTGCATGCTCAAGGGAAAAGCGTTTCTAGATACTGCAGTTTAGCTGGTGACTAGGAAATCAGAAATCATACAGTAACGACGACTCAATACTGCTCTTTCAAGAGAGTAACTAAATGTGTATTGCGTTTTAATCAACTTCAAAAAAGAGGGTTGTTTTCAAATCGGTTGTATTCTTAGCCAAAACGGTAAAGCCAAAAAGAAGATTTTGATATTCTAATATATGTATCTTCCTTTGTAGCGCCTAAAATACTATACCGAAGAAGTTACTAGATTTGTAAAAATAAACTGGGCCTCTGACATGACTATTTCTATCTTAATAAAAGTTTTAATATGGTCGGTTTTCCGTATATTATCTTTATCTTGTTCTTTTATATGTTATTTTAGAACTCCATTGTTTATGTACCGATTTCAATACCCTTCATATCGTCACATTCTTTAAAGAAAAATGATAGCTTTGTCTGATCTCTGATGAAAAGTTTCTGAAAATTAGTGTTTTACAATTTAGGCCCCTATAACTCCTGAACTAAAAAAGTTATCAAGCCGCTATAGCTTTAAAGTGCAATATATGGACCATAATGTTTTTTTTAGATTGTTGTAATTCTAGCGACTGCTTACTATTGCTTTTAGATATTACATGCTCACGATTTTGAATAAAAATGTAAGTCTACAAATATCTTCATTTAATAAAACTTTGTGATTCATATCGAAGGGATATTGCTATCGCTCTCGTAAAACAACTTACGAATATTTTAGGAGCCGATTTAAAGATTCATTATAAATTATTAAGAGGATTTAAACGTAGATATAAAACGGAAATACGTCAATCAATGCCGATTTAAATTCTGTAGCTTTATCGATGTTCATAAATGATTTCACTTCTGATTTTATCGATTACCTTTTATCACCCCGATCATGGTTATATCATAGTCTATATATGTAAGTTGTCAGTATTTTCGACAACAATGCAACTTAGGGAAGGAAAAGTCTGTCTATGCCGCTTTCACGGCCAAAATTCCGTTCCGTCGGCTCGAGAGGCGTGATCTCGTGGCTGCCATCGGAGTGAGGATCCTCTCGCTTGGTAACATAGTTGCCACCATGATGCGGAGCGAGAGAACGTGGAACTGCACCGTCTCTTTCTGCGAGCAAGTTATGCTTGCGAACGAGATGGCGGAGCGGGACCGGGAGAGGTTTTAGAACTCTTTCGGCCTGCCAGGCCGGCACGGGCCGGCCGGTAACGGGCCAGGCGACCCGGGCGCCGGAGATCGGGAAACAATCTCCGTCCTCCATAAGCGCATGCCTGCGGGTGACAGGTGAAGCCAGCAGAAGCAGGCTCGAGTGGCGGTGTGAGCGTTACGGAGCATGCACGCCCCTTTTTTGAATAATAAATGGAATATCGGGGTTCCTACACAGAAGGGAGTCAGCTAAATAAATCAAATAGACACAACGTTTTAATATAAGCTTTAGAATACTTTCTTAAAATTAACGGTGGTTAAACTTAAAAATTCTTCAAAAAAGTGCCATGAGCACTCGACTTTACATGAGTTGACTAAAGATTATTTGAAGACCTACAGACTACTTTGTACACCAATAAAAAATAAATTACTTTAACCCATTTCTAAAATTAGAAAGGTATTCAGACGAAACGTGTTAGTAATTAATAATTATATTAGAAATTAGTGCATAGTGTATATTTTGACTGCACGGTTGGCCTGGTGGTTTAAGCGGTCACCACACTGCTTTCTACAGCGCCAAGTGTTCAAAGGTTCAAATCCCACATAAGACAAAACTTAAGACAAAATTGTTGTTCTGAGTCTAGGTGTTTTTGTGTCCAGAACATGTATGTTTGTAGTCTTACGCGATACAGGAATATTTCTAATGTTAAGGAGTTCTTTTTTATATTTTTAATAATATGATATTCTTTACAGAAATTTACCATATAAGTAAAAATAGCGTAATGATAATAGAAATAATAAAAAATTCACGAGTTATCATACACCAATTGTCCAATTACCTGAATCTAACAAGTACACGAAAGAGATACTCTACAGTGTCACTATGCTCACGTATTCTAAAATAAAAATGTACTTTCTTCTGTATAATGTTTATTGATTTCATGGACCTGCATAATACTAGTGTTTTAAAACTCAAGAATATACAAAGTATATTTTAATGAATTTAGGGTAAAATCTGTTTTTTTCAGAATCGCAGGCCTCAGGGTGACAGATGAGGCCTGTTGTCACCCTAGCAGAAGCAGGCCGGGGTGGTAGCACGCCGTTCCCGATGTTTGACCATCGGGGCTTACATCCAGGAGGAAGTTATCTGCAAGCAGCAGATGGCCCGTGGTACGTCGGGGTTACATGGTATTACTTTCTAGAGTAAACCTGGTTCCTGAGATGGCGTGCGGCTTTAGTCGGTTCGTAGAGTACAACATAAAAAGGGTAAAATCCGTTTATGAGTCATGCCTACTCTTGATTGTCGGCACTTGTTAAAAGACACTCTTCCAGTTAAACTGACTTGTACAATTAAATTAATTTCAAGTATGTGAAATCCGTTTATTTTGAATACATTCTGCTTACTCCGTCTATCCTAAGACCAGAGAGTAGAATTTCACTATATTTAGTCAAACCAGGTTATGTATATATCTGTATTACTTACTCGTATAAATTCCTTCAAAATACTTCAATACAATAATTTGTTTGACTTGAAAACTGCCAATGAGAAATATAATAGGTTATAATAGTTCTCAGTACACAAAAAGGATTTCTGACTTTTGCTGACAATTAAATAGAACAGATTATATTGTAAAGCAAATACAGTAATTGCTGTTGAATGTTTCAAGCAGATGTACATAATTTTAACAAAAAGGAACCGACTTCAATGAAAAACTATTCCGAGTACAAAAATCGCGACATTGTGCCTATGATATTTGAGGAGTTCCCTCGATTTCCTTGGGATCCCATCATCAGATCCCGATATAGTGACGATGGGACCACCTGTAAGCTACGCCCATTCCAATGCAAAAAGAATTTTTGAAATCGGTTCATAAACGACGAAATTATCGCTGAACATACATAAAAAAAAAAAAATAGATTCCGACGAATTGAGAACCTCCTCCTTTTTTTTTGAAGTCGGTTAAAAAGGCGGTCTTATCCTTATAAGCAATGTCTTCTCGGTAACCTTTGTTAAGATGTTTCGAAGCTATGGTGGTACTATAATAAGTCAATATTAGTTATGACAAAAATAATTTCTATACAGAAACTTTATTACGAGCGCAAAAGATGTGTGTTGTTTAGAGACATCGCGTATACTCGAGCATGCGTAGTGCCCAATAATTCGCAAAGGCAGATTCATTTCACTAACATCCGAATCGCCGTATGCCGCGTGCGAACAGTTGCTTTCGACGCCCAACGTACTAGTTCAACTACGTATGAATAAAAAGTTTTATTAGTAAGTAGCATGAATGTTGCATATTTACAGTGACTGTAATTATAAAACGCATTTAGAACAAATATCAGTGAAATTTTGGTATATTTTTTTTTTATCTAGTGTTAAATTGAAGTTGTAAATTTAAAAGTCTACTTTTCTGTGAAAAAATAACATTTTAAGAGTTTGTGGTAAGTGATTCATATCATTTTATTTATTTTGTAAATAAGAGGAAAGAAGTATTTTAAAGTAAGCTGATGTCTGGACTTAGGTATTTGTTAGAAATACTCAGACAAACAGAGACTTGCTCTAATGTACAGATTCGTTATGAATTAAAATTAAGTAACAAAAGAACTGTTTATGTTCTTTTAATGTAAGTTTCTTTCAGATACATAATTTGCTTACTGGCTAGTTATTTTGAATTTAAATTCATAGTAATGAATAAAAAAAAAAAAATGACTGTCTTTTTTTCCTGTAGTATTCTTACTGCCTTTTCTTTTTTACATTAATACTAAGTGATTCCAGCCGCTTGTATGTTGTTTATTACGGTGTAGAGTAGCCTATGAACATAAGCTACTCTGTTTCCTCAATAATCACCAGAGATCGGAATTGGGTGTGTGAAAATACCTAAAGTTTGCAAAATTAATATGGAGCTGTTACAACCACTGTTCTTGCAATTAAAATAAATGTTTTTAATTTACTTTTTTTATGCAGTGCAGGTTTAATAATTTAAAAAAAAAGCCGACTTCAAAACTATGTAAAGACGCGAAAATGTTCATTTTCCTTGCATCAACCTGTAGCAAAACTTTTTAACTTAAGATACAGATCAAAAAAAGAAATTAAAACTGCATTAGCATTTTGCAGATAAATAAAATTCTGTGTTTGACCGACAAAGAACAATTGGGACTAAAAGACCGAATTTTAACCGGAAAAGTACAAAACAAAAATTTATTTAGAACTGTATTAGCAGAAAATTTATTTAGAACTGTATTAGCAGCTTGTAAATGTTTATAGTTCGGTGTTTCAAAGGTAAGGAACATGTAAAAAAAAACAAAACTAAACCGGTAAAATTCAAACTCGGTTTAACTTAAGTGTTTGTAACAGCTCCATATTATGTCCCGCTGCAAACTTTAGGTATTTTCACACACCCAATTCCGATCTCTGATAATCACAATACTTTTCTTTTCTACATTAATACCGCTTGTATGTTGTTTATTACGGTGTAGAGTAGCCTATGAACATAAGCTACTCTGTTTCCTCAATAATACAATACTTTTCTTTTCTACATTAATACCGCTTGTATGTTGTTTATTACGGTGTAGAGTAGCCTATGAACATAAGCTACTCTGTTTCCTCAATAATACAATACTTTTCTTTTCTACATTAATACCGCTTGTATGTTGTTTATTACGGTGTAGAGTAGCCTATGAACATAAGCTACTCTGTTCCCTCAATAATACAATACTTTTCTTTTCTACATTATTACCGCTTGTATGTTGTTTATTACGGTGTAGAGTAGCCTATGAACATAAGCTACTCTGTTTCCTCAATAATACAATACTTTTCTTTTCTACATTAATACCGCTTGTATGTTGTTTATTACGGTGTAGAGTAGCCTATGAACATAAGCTACTCTGTTTCCTCAATAATACAATACTTTTCTTTTCTACATTAATACCGCTTGTATGTTGTTTATTACGGTGTAGAGTAGCCTATGAACATAAGCTACTCTGTTCCCTCAATAATCACAATACAAGCCAAATTTTATTTAAATCGGTGCATCAGTTCAGCCGTGAGTTACCTATGAGTTAAAGTTTAAGTGTTTTATGTTTAAAAATTGAAAATACTTTTATTACTTAAATCTTAAATGGAAAATAACTTAATTCGTGGAGTTTCACACGTACGATTCAACACATTGGATCATGGTCCCAAAGGGCGTCTTGAAGAAGCGTTCGTGTGTGAATATTAGGCACAGATCAGTAAATGGTTCTTGACGTCATAAGACGTTGTACCTGAGTTGTTGTTGATACGAGAGTTTATTTTTATAATGTATTTCAACAACTTCCAATCTTAATATATATAATTCTTGTGTGAGTGTGTATGTCACTGAACTTCTCTCAAACGACTGGACCGATTTTGATGAAATTTTTTGTGTGTGTTCAAGGGGATCTGGGAATGGTTTAGATTCGCAATTGGACCCGGTAGGTGGCGTTGCGATCAAGTTCTGGAATTTTAAAGTTGGGCGGTACGAAGTTCGCTGGGTCAACTAGTAAGTATATAAATTTCATAACTGAAATAACGGCACGAATAACTTTCTTGAGAAAGTAGAAAGGTCTAGCTAATGAAGTCCTGCAGTAGTTCAATTAGGTGTTCGCTGTTGTAACTTTACGGGGAAATTTATTACAGATGAAAGAAAAAAATAACACAAGAGGCTCTGATTAAGAGGGCTTGACAGTTATCTTCTCGTTTGAAATGAATAATTTATGTGAGTTATTTATACTAACGCAATAAGTTTCAAAAACAGCTGCTATAAAATTTTGAAGTAAATTGACATTGTGATTAAGATGGCTGGCAGGAACTGGATGCGAGAAGCCCATAATCAAACAGAGTGGTGTGCAACGGGAGAGGCCTATGTCCAGCAGTGGACTGCGATAGGCTGATGATGATGATGACATTGTTCCAAGACTTTTGTGTAAAGTTTTGTGTGTGGTTCATGGAGAAGCTATGAGTAATTTTATTATAATATAGTTTTTGATGTAATTTTATCTGAGCCTTCCTTTAAAACTGATAATGTACGTAACATATACACTTAGGCCTAAGAACAGTTCAGGGTAAGCGGAGACGTTGAAACGCCACTTGCTACGATGTTCATATAGATTGAACACAGACCCGTAGTCAGTTTTTCGTTAGAAAAAGAGAATTAGTTGGTTTCATCGTACATGCATTACATACGTTATTTGCAATTTTTGTTCTAAACTGTCATGTAATTTAGGGTCCTGCAGAAGTACTAACGAAATTATACTCTTAAATCTGGAAAGTAACAGCCAATTATGAAAAAGTGCATAATTATGAGACTGTTGCACCATAAAACGATTTCGTAATAAATAAAATGTTATGAACACAGCACATTTGATTCTACAATATCATTGACATGTAATGTAAGTCTGGCTGGAGAGGCTGGAATTGACAATAGGTATTATCTACTTTTATCGCGGTATCTTGCGTCTAAACCACCAAAATTAAGCACTGTGCAGTGTACATGTTGCTTCTATTAGAAGTAGATTCAGAAGAACCCTTACGACTACGGATAGATAACTCTATTAACATAATTTTGTACTGGAATTCCCGTTCCTGAGCCGCTAGATATTCATGAGAGTTTTACAAACTGTTTTTTTATGTTAAATGTTATTTGCTGAGCTATGCGAAAGCAAATGCAAAGCGAGTCAATGATAATCGCCACTTTGCGATGTCAATGTTAGGGACGCATTAACAGAGTTTGACCTTCACAAAAGTCAAACTTAACTTAAAAATAGTATGAACGGTCGTCCTTTGTCGGCTTTAGTAAAATTACTAATTGTATGAGTAATTCTAAATCATACAAAATAGTATGAATTTACATGTAGGTATGTGTTATTTCTTTTTTGTACCTTTGTAACTTTAAAAATGTTTTACATTAATTCATTTTCATTTATTATATTTAATATTTTTATTTCATACGAAAAGAAAATTTGTTCAGCATATAAAATGAAACGTTACCGATCTCATGTCCAATAAATAACAATATACGGACTTTCATTACAGCGTGAATTTTCCATGCGACTTGGGCGCGAGAATAGCTATACCTCGACTGACTTGTTGGTCTAGTGGTTGGCGATTCCCGGGTCGGACCTAATATTTGTATGACCTGCAAATATTTGTTTCGGAGTTTGGGTGTTTTCTTTGTTTAATATGTATGTATTTACAAAAGAAAAGTATGTTTATGTATTTACATCAGTTGTTTAGTACTCATAATACAAGCTCGTGACGTTGTGTGACGTGAAGATGACGTTGTGTGTAAAAGACATCCGAAATATTTACTTCAAAACATTTATATGTACTGATTCAGGATTAGTAGTTTAGTTTTGTGACTCCATGTTTTAGTTTGAGTTGTATGTACAAAACGACAACCCAAGGTACGTCCATTACCAACATGCGTATCAGTAAATTTTGCTACGTTAAAATCTAACTTGTAGGTGTCATTACAGCATTAATATAGGGTGCTATTGTTTCAGTTATCCATTGGTGTTATTGTAACATTAAATTTCCTTGTCTTTCCTCTTTATAAAAAAGATAAAGAAACGCATAATAAAAATTTATAATAATTACTTTTTATACAACATTAGCTTTAGTCCACAGCTCCACCCGTGTGTAAGTTATCGCAGTAAAGCGTACCCGATCTCCAGTCTCAAAAATCGATATACCACAATGTCAAATTTCATCGAAATCGGTACGACAAATAGAAAAGGGTTCAGGGTTACTTTCGAATTTTAACTATTAGCCTACAGGATTAGCACGCCGAAGTGTAATTGCGATTGCCATACTTGCCGAATAACCCATAATCGTTGGTGTAAACGGGTTTTAGAGTGGCAGCTGCGTTTCGGCAAACGTAGTGTAGGACGTCCACTGGCCAGGTGGAGTGATGATTCGTACAAGACTGCTGGCAGGAGATGCATTTGAGAAGCCGAGGCTCTAACCAAATGGTGTGCAATTGGAGAGGCCTATGTCTAGTAGTTGACTGCGAAAGGCTGATAATGGGGATCACTAACTGTTCATATTATCTTAACTTTTAAAACATCTTACAAAAAGTGGCTCATGAGTTTATTATTAAACTATGCAAAGCATAATATACTTTGTATTGTTGTAAGATGTAAAGTACTGACTAAGACTGCACGGTTGGCCTAGTGGCTTAAGTGGTTGCCACGCCGCTTCCTACTACGCCAAGTGTCGTGGGTTCAAATCCCACGTAGGACAACACTTTGTGTGATTCACAATTTATTGTTCTGAGTCTGGGTGTTCTTTGTGTCCGTTTCATGTATGTTTGTAAGTCCCCCGCGACACAGGAATTTATATTCCTAATGCGGGAGTTGTCTTTAAAAAAAAAAGATAAAAAAAAAGAAAATAGTATTTTAGAATGTCACTGTGAAGCTAGTGATGTGAAAATAATGTCATAAAATATTTGAGATCAATTTCTATGATCTAAGATGGTCGATTTAGACACACATTTATAATATTGTATGAAAACTTTCGTTACCATATCAGATCGCATTTGTTAGTCTTTTAAGAGTTTTTTTTATGGAAACGATTCAGTTTATGATTTCGCTAAATCATATTCTTAATCAATTCTCACCAATTTCACTGATTAGATGAGTCTTTTGGTCTTCTGAGTAGGAGAGTGGTTATAACTGCTACTAAGTATAGTTATGGTTTCAGAAACTACAAAACCTCTTAACAGACCGTGTACAAGAAATTAATAAAAACAGCTTTTTGAAGGCCTCACACCTCTTCTGTCCCTCGCGCGAGTCTTTGAAGCTATTAGTATGACTATAGAACCAACATTCAATTATGTTTATGAACTTGTCCAGCCTAGGCAACAAAGGGTGTAGGGGAAATCTCTTACCATTACTTTTAAAATATTTTTTCCATACGGCATTATTGCTCGGTGATCTAAACTATATCAGATGAAAAGCCCTATTAGTGTTATATAGAGATGCCAATGCAATATTGGACGAACACTTTGAGAAACTGGGTCGTGCAGAACGCTGTAGTATGGCAACTTTACAGCGGCAACATTCTTATTGTTACCTGTCCCTCCCTAGCCAAGTTGCATTCCATTATATTTCTCTATTCTCTTGTTCGATTGGCTAATATTTTGTTTTGATCATGTGATTGAGTGACATTAGCCAATAAAAGAAGAAACTAGAGACTATAGAGTTTATTTATTATTTATTAACTTGACTAGGGCTTGGCTGTTTGTTAATCTCAGTCAGATACTATAACTCTCTGAAATATAGAACAAATATGAACAACGATAGTGAAGGGGCATTTGTGTATGGAAACAAACCTCTTGGCTATCAATTTAGAGTTTCTAGGCACTTTTATACTTAAATTGCGAGTTACGTGATTTAGGAATGACGAATAAAACGGGAAAATATTGTACTGAATTATAAACCTTTTAGACGTACATAAAAGCAAAAATTACATAAAATGGCAACTCACAAGTTAATTTTAATCTATAAATATTTTGAATGAGCAAAATTCGTTATTCACTTTACTAGGACAGACAATATTTTGTATATGAAACTCGTGTCTTCCTGATATAAAAAACCTTATTGATGAAGCATAATTAAATAAATAAATCATTTTCAAATTTTTATTGAAATGTGATGTAAAGCAATAGTGTATCAAAAACTAAAATATACTAGCTTTTGATACACATGAGGTAGGTTTATGAGTAATTCATTTATTTAAAAGAGAGTAGAGAGTCATTAATGCAGACAAATTTAGCGGTGGACGTGCTATTTTATATCGTATTGTGATATTTCTTTTCCAACTATTATTATAACTAAAACTAACTTTTCATATCAAGCGTATAATCATAAATGTATTATATTTGTTCGTTCGCTGTACAGCAAATCCAGCAATCACAATCTTCACAAGTAAAAGCTTACTAGAAATAGTAACGGAAAACCATTTGCAAGACGTGATTCTTACGAAATAATTGTCTACTGAACAAGAATGGATATTCTTTGTTTATTGTAAATACTTAAAAGAGGATACTTACCACAAAGCTTAAATGGAATATTGTTATAGTACCTAAACCACCTTTCTAAGGATTATGTCCGGCTGTGGATCATAATGGGTGCTGATGTAGTCTTTACCCTGTTATAATTTATTTTATTTATTAATGACGTAATAATAACAATGTTTATTTCATAAGGCAACTGTAGTACATAACACAGAATTGAACTTAGATAGTGGTTCAGTGGTTAGAGCGCTGTCCCTGTAGACATGTTTTTTGAACTTATAATATTATTTTTATTATACAATATAATATAATATTAATATTATACAATATAATAATATTTTATATTTATTTTATAAATAATAATAATATAATATTATACCAACAAACTTGGGATGGAGGCGGACGGTGCCGCGGGCAAATGCTAGTTAAATGTAATTTATAATTATGATTTATAGTATGTAACATATACTGAGACTTAAAATATATTCACGCCTTCAACCCGGTAAATCAATCAGAGGCGCATTAATCGCCAACATTTTTTAGCTAATTTAAGCTCCATTAACGCAATAGAATACGTAATACATAATAATTATGGCCAAGTCTCGATAAAATTGATTCACGAACGTGAGCAAGGAAAAAATAACATTGGAGCAGAAGGTTTTTTAAAACATTACCTACTCGCAACGTACGAAGTCACAGAGTTTATGGATTCCCTTCAGGTTTGTAAGGATGTCTAAGAGTTTTGAATTTTTTGTTAACACTAGCGTATCATCATAGTTTTCTCTCTAGTGAGGTTGAAGGTTTACGAGAATGCCCAACATAAACGTAGAAGAATAAATATAAAAGTAAATATCTTGTTAGTTCAGCATACATTTCAACTAGATCCTTACGGCGGCTAAGTCTGCTGACGTTGAAAGATAAAAACATTAGGTTTAGAGTATACTTTTATACGTTGAAATATTTGATGAAATGTTATGAAATCTATCTAAGACTATCACATTATGCATATAATTAAACATAATTTTAACTTTCCCAAATAAATGAAAATATGTTTGTAATTTTATTAAACAAGGTGAAAGTAGAATAAAGTTAAGTAACATGTATTATTAGTGGAAAGTTTTGATTGCTCAAAAGCTATATTAATGAAATAAACCGATCATTTTGATAGTACCTGTGTCTAACTTCAGCTGTTAATGGATAAATAGGTTTATTTTATCCATATCTTTAAAAAGGTCAACAAGGTCGTATTCACTTATATTCCAGGCGGCAGGATTTCCTTTGGTGTTTATTCAGACAAGATCCTATTAAGTAGATAAACATAAAAGCAAATGCTTATCTAAATACCAAATTTGAGCCAAATCCCTAAAACGCCTTGAAGTACACTTACAATTACAAAAAAAGCGGCCATGTGCGAGTCGGACTTGACCATGAAGGGCTCCGTAGCAGCAAGTAACATCAACAGTTCATTTAGTTCGTTGTAACTTTGATCAATGTTTTAATAACAGTGTATTGATTGAATGAAAGGTAAATTATGGTTTACGGTTTATGACGAATTAAAAAAATACTAGATCTCCTTCAAACCAATTTTCGGGAGAAGTTTGCATAAGTCATATATTTTTTTTAGTTTTATCATTCTCTTATTTTAGAAGTTACAGGGAAGGGACACACATTTTACCGAATTGGAAATTTCTCTCTCGCAAACTATTCAGTTCAGAAATTTTTTATTAGAAACCTCAATATCATTTTTGAAGGCCTATCCAGGAGGAAGGAGAAGGAACGTAAAAAAAAAAATTAAGGATTAAAAAAAAATTGAGTTTCAGTTCTAAGTATGGGGAACCCCCAAAATGTATTATTTTGTTTCTATTATTTGTGTGAAAATCTTATCAAAGGCTGTTGACGATGATGATGTATGTTTATAGATATGTCATTTGTACATATTACACAAACACATCCCTGTTAACAAATATTATGAATTCAAAAAATTTTTGTCTGTCTGCTACTCTAAACAATTTGGCATGGAGATACTTTGATTTTTGATAATCATCATGCACGCGGGCGGAGCCGCGAACAAAGCTATATTAATGAAATATTTTTTTAAGCCAGAGCTCGACACTGATCTAAAGTATGCAAAGCACGTCATAATCTCAATGTAGGTAGGTCAGATCCAGCCTATAATTTACATTTTAATTAAATACTTTTAATAAAGAACACTTGTTTTTGTCGAGTTTTCAAGTACGCTACGATGATTTAATGAAAATATTTATGAAAGAGATCTTGAAAAAATATCTGTATGTTAGGGATCCGTATCGAGTTTTGTTCTATGTTCGTCATTTCGGACATCTTACACACAACGTCATCTAGTCCCAAACTCAGCAAAGCTTGTATTATGTGTACAAGACAAGTGATATAAATACATAAATTATTCTTATGTGTATGTATTTATACATATTATACATAGAAAACACCCAGACTGGGATACAAATATTTGTGGATCACACAAACATTTGGTCCGACCCGGGAATCAAACCCAATGACCTTTTGATTAGCAGCCGCATACACTAACCACTAGATATTTTCGCAGAGAAGTGTTTTTTCAAATACTAAATTTAATCTGGATATTGTGTACGGTACTTAGTTAACTTAAGACCATTGAGAAATTTCTAATCCAAATGAGAATCCAAATTCTCGTTTATTTTAATCTTTTTATTTTCTGTATTTTGTTGCAATACCGTCACTCGTTCTGAGATATAACTTTGGTTATCTCATGAACAATTAGTCTGGTTGTTATCAATTTTAATCATTACACCCATATGAAAATATTAATTAATGCCTATTCCTTATATTTAACTAGCTGACCCGGGGAACTTCGTGCCGCCTTATAATATTAATTCATAATAAAGTATTGTGTTTAGATATTAATCTGATAGTGACAAATCGACAGCAGCGCCAACTAACACGCCCCGGCCGGTACCGCCAGAATTACTTTGTTCCTGCATTTTAAATCTGTAATATATTCAAAAGTATTAATTTAAATTACATACTGTAAAGGGCTATATTAATCTATATTAAATACACAATGTATTTAAGGTATTTAATTGGATAAGGTTTAATACTGTGTTGCCTATAATCGCTTCGTAAATAACCCATTATTTCTCGTAAAAATAAAATTTAAAAAAATGGTTATTGTGGGTTATCCCTAAGAGATAGACATATTCCATCACGGACTTTTTTGTAGACCTTTTTAAGATGTACAATTCTGTAGTACATTATTTTGATATATGTCGTAGGGTACAGCCAGCGTTTGCAATATAAGCGTAAAAAACATCACATTAGAAACCTCTAAAGTTATTATCTACTATATTATGCATGTACTATACACGAAAATCTTCCTCTTGAGTCACTCTACCTATTAAAAAAAAATCATAAAAATCCGTTGCGTAGTTTTAAAGATTTAAGCATACAAAGGGACAGAGAAAGCGACTTTGTTTTATACTATGTAGTGATGACTAATGACTCAACTCTGCTAGTGGTGTCACCATCCTAATTGTGAATTCAAACAATGCGGTATGGTGACCCACACTATGGGGCCCTAGTAAAAATCTTCTACACGATTAGGCCTCCAGCTTTGAACACATGGAATACTAAATTTAGGTTGATCTTCTATGCGAGGGTAGTACCATCCCGGTCTCAATGTGGCTCTACTAATTAGAAATTTGAATTTTGAAGTTGAGAATTGATAATTCGACGTTCTCACCACTATCAGGTACATTTTGTTATGATAATTTTATAAAACAATAGAGGACTTATTTCCTTATCATACTTATGTATATTTCCAAATAAGTACTTATTACTAGTAAGATGTTGAGAATGAAAACTGTACAATTGTTATTTCCCTGAAAAAAAAAAGTAAAGACTACTTTGTTAATCTGGAATTAATGTTTTCGACATTTATATTTGAAGCCGCGATAGTAGTCACAAATTTGTTTCGGAGTCTGGGTGTTTTCTATGTATAATATGTATGTATTTACAAAAAAGAGTATGTTTATGTATTTATACTAGTTGCTTGGTACCCTTAATACAAGCTCTGCTTGGTTTGGGACTGATGTTGTGTGTAAGATGTACGAAATATTTATTATGATTATTTTATTCTTTAATTTACTTATATACAAAAATAATATAAGAAAAAAATAAAAAGACAATGTAATGTCTGTGAAGATCTACAAAATAGTATTTGTCTGTTGCAAGGGCAAGAGATGTCACCCAATTTCTTTTAGCAGTGTTAGTTTTCAGCTTTTACTTTATATAATAGTACAATTGGATAAAACTGGTGAAAAGTTGAATGGACCGTGTTAAAAAACTAAGGCTAGATAAGCAGTTAACTGTGCAATGATGAATCGTAAAATAAAGTGGAAATAAAAAATATACTGCATTGACCTTTAGTGACATTTTGATAAGGCTAGACAGGTGATAAATACATAAATAGATATAACTGATGCTTTCTTACCATTAAATATCATTAGTGAGTTCTAAGTGATTAATTTTTATGCTTCTCACTCTGCTACACCGATAAATTTTAGTTATAATTCTACACAGACTCGTGAAAAGTGTTTTCTAAATATAAAATGCCAATTATTAAAAGTTTCAAGATCAATTTTTGTGTAATTTAAGACTCTTTGAAGATAATAATCAATTAAGTTTATCTTTGGATTCATTATATATTGGCAAAATTAAGGCAATTAAGGAACAGGTACTTGAATATCAGGTAGTGCTTCTGAATCTGTTTTATTTAAAACCAATACTGAAGATAGTTTTGACGTTTCTAGTAATCTATTAGCTGTAAAAGGTACATTCCGAAGGGATTATCCTTTTAAATAATTACAATGCTACGGATATAAATGCCAATCAAATAATATATAGTATTGAATATTAATAATTTTATATTTAAACAGGAGTGAGTTTCCTTGAGATATTTCCTTGGCGAATTGTATTTCATTCCATCGTTGATTTATTATTTAAACCTAATACGATTCCAGTGGAATCGTATAATGTAAAGTCAATTAATAATTTTCATTAGTCTGCTGATAAGTGCTAATAGGTATGGTCAGATAATATGGATTTTCATGGAAATTATTATGGATAACAGACATAATTCATAGTAATTTCGACAATATTATGCAAATCACTGCATTAACAACACTTAACCATCTCATTTTCAAACTAGACATCTAAAATATAAAGTATTTTTAGTCATTTCAAAAACAAAATACTCGAACACTTATTTAATAGTGCCTTATATTGATAACAACGTCATATGCAACATGACTGTCTTAACACTGATTGAGATTTTTAACGAAGCTATACCCTTTTTATCTAAAAAAAACATAAAACATTGAATCATAAAGAGGGCTATCAAACGAAAGTATCATGTGTGATAGGAGTCTTTCTCACTCATATATTATTCATTGAACATGATTTATCATTGACACCTCACAGCTCTTCAAAGATTTCGTTTTTATTTTCATAGGACCGTATCCAACTGCTTATTAAAATATACGGAATGCTTATGTTTACGTAAAAATCGATAGCTAAAAGCTCGTTTTCAATACTTTTGCGGTCTGATTTTTGTTAATTTTATTTCAAACTTTAATGAGTGTTGACAAAATTTGTCATCGATAAATTTATCGAGGGAAATAAAAAAAAAAAAAAAAAATAATTTAATTTATTCTTTTCTATTATTACGAATGTATTTGTCTTAAGTCTATCGGTCTCCTAAACCAATTTCAACGAATTTAGGCATGGCAACAGTAGTCTTAAAGTAAAACAAAAGAAATGGTATTTAATCCTTACTAATATTATAAATGCGAAAGTAACTCTGTCTGTCTGTCTGTTACGCTTTCACGCCTAAACCACTGAACCGATTTTGATGAAATTTGATATGAAGATAGAACTGAACTTGGGAAAGGACATAGGCTACTTTTTACTGCAATAATCGAGATACAAAGGTTTTTACCTTTTTACCTGTGATTATAAAAATACATAAATCGTAGATGTCAAAATGTATCACTGTTTATCTCCTGTCAAAACTTCACAGGTTGCTAGGCATAGCACACTTGCATGGCAACCATAATGATAGTTTGTAAATGACATAAAGACCAGTAGACCAGGGTAGATGATTTTTGAAAACAAAATTATAGTACGATGAAACCCATTGGAAAAGGAGGAGAATATTATAAAAATGAAATAAAAAATAATTTACGGGCGATCTGAGAGGAGTCGGGTAGAGGTTTTTGGGTCCTCCTCGGACGGGGCGTGAAAAAGCATCTCACTAAGCCGCCATAGTGTGGGCCGCCATACATTATTGTCTGCATACTGTATTGTCTGCAAGTGTGGTAGCCCCGAGTCTTGGATTCTGCTGATGCTTTCCATCAGGCAGGGTAGAGTCACTTTGGATGGCTAAATATATAAAACAAAGGGTATAAAATGGTTTATCTCAATTTCCGGCAAAACTACAAGTCCTATGGAAAAAAATAAATGGCAAAGTTGTAGGTAATTAAAAGATCTACAACTTTTTAGGGTTCCGAAGTTTATGACTTCGAACCCTTATAGGAATATGTATTGTAATTACGTCGACAATAAAATAATAAAAAATATTTTTATTTAGGGTACCTCCCCGACACGTAAAATGTGGATGTTTTTTTTTTCTCGCGGCTAAACACAAACATTAAAGGGTTGTTAAGACGATTTTTTGATTTAGGAGATCGATTGCGAGAAATTCCACTTTAAAGGCCACTTTTTTGTAAAACCGAGCATCCTCCCCCTCTAAAAGCTAAACGGCTGGCTCAAAAAGTCTGGAAAAATTCGTGATAGTGGTCCATATAATGAACTTTAAATAAAAACTATAACGAATTAGATGACTTTGTTAGTTCAGGAGTTTCAGAGGCTTAACTTCTACAATGTGCTTACTTGGAAAACGTCATACAAAATTAACGCATTAATACGTAAACATAACAATTATCCATTGGATACAATTTCTAATCCACGTACCATTATGGGTGACTGAGGAACCTTTTCCTGTGCGTGGCCTGACACGCACTTGGCCGATTTTTTATTTACACTTTTTTTCACATAACCTCAAATTATATGTGAAAAATTAAAAAAAGATTTTTGGTTTTCTATTTTTATCTTTTACAAATAAAATCAATTTTAAACGAAGTTTAGTGAAAACTTACCTTTTTATGTCCCGAATACACTGTAATTTTTTTGATTTGAAATATTTAATTTTTTCACCCTATTTTGACTTCATAGCGAAAATTCACCTGTCAAAATATTTACTTTTTTCAAAAATTTTTGGGTGTTTTCTGTTTGATGAAATCTCTACTTTCCGATGGTGTAATCCCTACTAATATTATAAATGCGAAAGTAACTCTGTCTGTCTGTCTGTTACGCTTTCACCTAAACCACTGAACCGATTTTGATGTAATTTGGTATGAAGATAGAACTGAACTTGGGAAAGGACATAGGATACTTTTAATCGCTAAAATAAAGGTAGAAGGGTTTGAAATAGGGGACGAAAGTTTGTGTCAAAGTTCCTTATTATTAAACATAAAATCATGTAAGATTGTTTAATCTACCCTTACCGTTTCGCGCGATATAAACGAATTACACGCGGGCGAAGCCGCGGGCGGAAACCTAGTAAAGATCTATTTTCGCCAACATACAACTTGAAATGTTTGGAGACTACATAATTTCAATTAAGAAAATAATAAATAATATAAAAATAATTAGAGAAGTCTAACTACGGGAAAGACGTATTTTTGTACAATACACAATTATTTTGTACAGCAGATATTGCTTATTAAACTTGTATTCTGACAGGCAAAATCAAAAGCTTTCTTAAATAAAATGAAATACTAATTCTGGAACTAAGCTCCTTCTGGACGCTTTAATATCCCAAAAGTAATTTGTACAAAGAATGAGAAGTTTTGGCGGGCCAAAAACTTTTTATATTGTCCTGAAGTCCTCAATCCTCAATGGAATGTGCCATATTAAATCACCGACCCAACAATTCCATGTTATTGAAACATTTCTAAATATTTCTACAAGATAAAATAATGTATCTTTAACAAGTTTGGATGGTAAAAACATTTGTAATGTTTCTCAAAATTATTTAATAATACTGTCAAATGTTTGAGTAAATTTCTTTTTTATTTTCTTTCAACTTCTTTGTACATACTTGTTTACTACAAACCTATTACAGGATACGAAAAAGCAAAACCTTAATGGTTTAAAAATTAAACCAGTTTCCTCATGTCTTGAATAATATCTTAAGTAAATTCTAAAAATATTGAAAATGGAGTATTTTCCAATTTATTCGTCAAATACGCTACAAATATGGTGAAAACGGATCAAAGTGTACAATCAAACTGGTTAATGAGAATCGTGAGGTCTTTTTTCGTCAATTCCATTGGGTAATTTGTTTTACGAAATTCATAAAATTTTACATTTACATTTTTACCTCATAACCGACATAGAAGCTAGCACTTATAAAATTTTGTTCAGCTCACGCCTGTCCAGAGCACTTAGCTTTTGCTTCAATTGAGCTGCTGTCACCTGAAAGCAGCTCAATTTGTGACTCTACACATTCACTCGAGAGCCTGAATATGTTTCAAATAGCTATGTCAGAGCCTACTATATTCTTCAAGTGTTCTTCGTACTGCATCCATAAAATCTATAAAAGACAGATCCTTCATGCGAGATGAAAGCTTGGTGTGGAAATTAAATTACGATGAAAATATAAACTTCTGATGTTTTTGGTGCAAGTTAGAGTGTAGAATATAAAAAAGTAGTTCATTATGATCATCATCATCATCAGCCTATAGCAGTCCACTGCTGGACATAGGCCTCTCCAATTGCACGCCACTTAGTTCGATCGCATCCTGCTCCTGCCAGCCGTCTTGCGCAAATCATCACTCCACCTGGCCTGTGGACGTCCTAAAATATTTGGATGCACCAAAGGATATAGGTTAGTTCTAACACTATATTCGCATTTATAAATTATATTAAATATAATTAAAATGAAAAATAGTACCGAGCTTAAAGTTTAAATGTTTAGCTGACTACCCTTAGTACAAAAAAACTTTACAGTGTTGCAGTCGGGAGCAAACAATAGTTTGATACCTATGGGAAAATGATTATCAAACAAAACTACATTTGTCACCGCATGCGGCTCCCTAAAGTGTTTAGTAACCTTACAAATTAATGCATTACTCTGTTCAACTATATCTACTTATCTACTTGTTTTTCTCTTTTCAATTTCTTAAATATTATATACAAATATTATTCTTAAATATTATATACAAGATTCATATTTACATACATACTTAAGCTCGAAAACCAGTTCTCTCTTTCTGACATAGTCGGTTAAAAAACCAGATGAACTGCAAAATAGACAGATAGCCGGACACACCGACGGGCATTTTTGTAGAAAGTCAAATCAACAACAAAGGATATAAAAGTTCCGTTTACCTTTCAAAGTACGGAACCCTAAAAGTATCATAGCATTATCCTTCAACGTCACAATGCTCCTTTTTTTAATGTTTACAGAGTTGTTTACAACCTTTGCCGAAAAAATAATTTAACTATTTAGTATCAATATCTCGTTATTCATATTTCATTCTTTGTATAATGATTGTGTATAAAAACATACATAATGATGTGCCTTGTCAACTCTTACTGTTTTTTCTAATATTTATTAGTGTTTCATAAATATTTCTTGTTCAGTTCAATTACTTTGGTTAAAATTAAAGCTTAACCTAGATTTTTAAAGCACATTTGTTTGTTACAGGTACATTACTCAAGCACTCAACAACTCATCTAGTGACCATGTGTTCACTTTCCACTTGAAAGAAAATGCCTAGTACCAGCAAACCGTGGACAGAAAATGTTTTTCATGTTAACTTTACATTTCAAACTCCTGAATCATCATCGAACTGTTCCAACATCAGCTATTATAACAATTATACGCCTACCAATGAGAATTGCTCGGAACCAAACTTTGTGTGTGTGTTACACGCTTCCGATGAAGGTTTTATGTCGTATGTTTTTGAAGTATGTGTATTCATAATGTACATTGCAGTGTTTATAGTAGCTTTAGTAGGAAATGGTTTAGTGTGTTTCGTTGTTCATACGACGCCACGTATGAAGACCGTGACAAACTATTTTATAATGAATTTAGCTGTTGGTGATATCTTGATGACTTTATTTTGTGTACCATTTTCTTTCGTGTCACAGTTGATACTGCGATATTGGCCTTTTGGTGCGTTTATGTGCAAAGCTGTGAATTATTCCCAGGCTGTATCAGTCCTTGTTAGTGCGTATACGTTACTCGCGATATCGATAGATAGATATATAGTCATAATGCACCCGTTAAAGCCTCGTCTTAGCAAAACTGCTGCTAAATTGGTCGTGGTTGTTGTGTGGATTGGAGCATTCATTACAGCGGCTCCTATACCTATAGTGTCAGAGTTGCAGAGACCTTCACCTTACCATGAAGTGTGTGAAGTGTAAGTATACCGTTATTTATCACATATTTCTAAATCAGTTTGTTTTTTTAATGAAGTTCAGGCCAATTTAGGTTAATGTGTTTATTTAAGATATCATTGTAGTTTTTATTATGAGGTTACATTGCAGTTTGTTTACATATGTAAATACTACATTAATGCATATTAGTAATTGGTTTTTGTCCACACTCAAGCAGCACCTATCGTACTACATTGACAATTCATTCAGGAGAGCTGATGATGGAAGGTACAACGTCTTAACATTTTGGAGTTGAATGATAATTATTTACCTATCGGACTGGTCCACAAGTTTGAAATGGTCGGAGCACTGTTTTTTTAGGTTAGGCTCAAATTAGCGACTTTGTGAAGGCCTTGACTGAATTTATTCACTTCAGATCGGTGACCGCATTGTTACTCGCACTAATCGTAACCCTAAATACGTTAGCATTGCGATGAGTGAAATGTTCAGAGAGCCTAATGTGAGTTTATTATCACTGATTCGATTATCAAGATTAGACGGTTGATAAGACGTTATATATAGTCTCATTAGACTCTCAGCAGATTATGTATGTCTCATAATTGATTGATTTTAGTAATTTATCGCTTCTATTTTACAAAGGCAAGGTGCAGTTTATACTGGACATGATCTCCATTGTTTCGTAAACCACGTTCTCAGGGGTAGAAATGTTACACCTGAACATAATTTTGAACCTATTACAGTACATATATATGTATATATACAGTCATTCGCATCAGCTGAAGTAACATTTAACAGTGGTCATTTCCAGAGGTTGACTCTTGTGATTTAGATGAAACTAGTCACACTCACTACTTACCTACGATTATTTGAACTAAAATAGAAGTTGTTTTTTTTTTAATAACTGACTTCAAAGAAACAACTCAAACGCAAACTCC
This sequence comes from Phragmatobia fuliginosa, assembly GCA_932526445.1. Classification (NCBI taxonomy): domain Eukaryota; kingdom Metazoa; phylum Arthropoda; class Insecta; order Lepidoptera; family Erebidae; genus Phragmatobia; species Phragmatobia fuliginosa. The sequence continues at coordinate 15,937,884 of OW052065.1, read as the reverse complement.
CTGCCTAGGACACTGAAGAGTGAAAAATAAATTGGTTTTAATATGACTGGCTTAAATTACAATGTGACACCTCTTCTCGATACCTAATTATCTATTAATTTAAAATAAAGTTAAATTATAATGTGTGCTAGTTGCCTAAAATCTGTTTGAAGTCGGTTTGGTCTTGGTGAAGTTGATATTTAAATTTCAGAACCAGATGTTGTACGAACTTCTATATACCGGCATAGATACCGTGATACTCGTAGATACGGTATTGAAAAAAATATTTAGTAATGTAAGGGCCAGTTCACTACCTTATATTGATAGATTATATTGAACTTGTCTGTCAGATAACTACAACTTTTGACAAGTATAAAAAAATATCAAAAAACATTATATATCAGCTGGTTTTATCTGTTAAACAATATTCCAGAGCAGATAAGTATCTGATTTTTTTCCACGAACTAGTTCTTTCTTTCTTTCATTTAAAAGACAACTCCCGCATTAGGAATATAAATTCCTGTGTCGCGGGGGACTTTACAAACATACATGAAACGGACACAAAGGACACCCAGACTCAGAACAACAAATTGTGAATCACACAAAGTGTTGTCCAACGTGGGATTTGAACCCACGACACTTGGCGTAGTAGGAAGCGGCGTGGCGACCGCTTAAGCCACTAGGCCAACCGTGCAGTCATATATAGTTATACAGACTCTAAGTGTTACATTATCTTCTGTTTCATAGAGATGTATGTGGTGAGCATTGGGTGACTCAGGACCGGAGTAGGCAGTACACCATAGCGTTGCTTGTTCTTCAATTCGCTCTCCCGTTGAGCGCGCTGGTATGCACATACGCGCGTATCGCTTGCGTCGTTTGGGACGTTAGACCGCCTGGAGAGGCTGATGACAATCGAGATTCCAGAATGGAATTATCTAAACGAAAGGTAATACCTAATATAATAATATAGTCATATTTTTTATATTAAAAGACCCTTTTGATAAGATAGCAATGCTTCCTAAGTCCTTTTTTTACTCTTGAGTGTGATAATCAGCGACCTTTGAAGAATGGAGTGTATAAAATTGGAAATATCTAAATGGTATAAACTGATGTTGTTGGTATAGCTCATCGTGAATCGTATATTAAAATATATTTTTTGTATGGTTTTAGCTCTTGGACACAACAGAGCAAAAGTAGAGAAGTATAGGAATAGTACGTGTAACACAATATTTTTCAAGCTTCGAAGTTATCAGGTTTATTGTATACTTGTATTCGGCAGTATTGTCTATCAGATTCTGTATTTAGTTCAACTAATAGTATTAGAAATTTATATACGCTGACCCGGCGAACTTCGTACCGCCTTAGAATATTAATTCATAATAAAGTATTGTGTTTAGATATTAACTGATAGTGACAAATCGACAGCAGCGCCAACTAACACGCCCCGGCCGGTACCGGAATTGCTTTGTTCCTGCATTTTAAATCTGTAATATCTTCAAAAGTATTAATTTAAATTACATGCTGTTAAGGGCCATATTAATCTATATTAAATACACAATGTATTTAAGGTACTTAATTGGATAAGGATTAATATTGTGTTGCCTATAATCGCTTCGTAAATAAACCATTATTTCTTGTAAAAAGAAAAAAAAATGGTTGTCCCTAATAGATAGACTTATACCATCGCGGACTTTTTTGTAGACCTTTTTAAGATGTACAATACTGTAGTACATTATTTTGATCTATCTCGTAGGGTACAGCCAGCGTTTGCAATATAAGCGTAAAAACATCACATGAGAATCCTCTAAAATGATTATCTACTATATTATGTATGTGTATAATACATGCATAATATACTAGATAATAATTTATTATTAAAACCTTCCTCTTGAATCACTCTACCTATTAAAGAAAATTTCATAAATGGCATAATGAAGACTTCCAAAGTGTACTATTTTCATCTAGATGATCCAGGTGAACAAAGTGGAATAAACCTAAAGAACTGCTTCAAATACTTCTACGGAGGTATTAAAATTATTTATTGAAAAAATACAATTGCTAATAAAAGTTGAAACTGAAAAACTTGTATAGAGACACAGTTGACTCACTTTTGGAGGCTATAAAATATATATAGTTACGTAATGTACGATAACAAAACTAAACCATGTAAGGACAGATCAGACAGATATTAAACTTGTAAAATGAAGTCTCACATTTTTTATGTTAAACGATTTTTTTTACTGCTACAGATGATCAAAATGATGGTGACAGTGGTCTTCGTGTTCACCATAAGCTGGTTACCGCTCAATGTTTTTATTGTAAGTTTGTACATTTTATCCTTTTAAATGTCGACGCCACCACACGATGCGATCGAGAACAAAACATAGTTGAAATCAATACAAGAATTGCTCGTTTAAGGAAATTAGATATTAATATCTCTATTATTTATATTTTACCTCTTAAGGGCAATTTACATTTTAATTAAATTAAATGTTATTTTGTTGAAGAATTTATTTCAAGATTGCTGTTTTCTTTGTTAATCGTTTTCGTCTTATCGTTATTTTCATTCCTATTTTATTTAGGTTAACCTATTTTCATCATAATGATCAGCTCACCAATTCCTGTGCACTGCTGGACATAGGCCTGTCCTATTGCACACCACTCTATATAATAATAATCAATATCACCTATAAAAATCAATGTTTTGATAAATGGTTTCTATCCTATCTATGTGTACGCAAAAGTAAGAATTTTCTTCAAAACCCCCACGGAAGAATAAATTAGAATTTATTTTGTTAAAATTCATGCATTACACCATCCTAAACTTGACAATATAACAAACAACTCGAACAAAGTATTACTTAAAACTAAGTTTGAACAAAACAAAGCAGCTTTAATCTTTTACAGCAAGTTTTATAGCAAACATTAATAAAATAATACCTCAATTAAGCAATGTAGACATTAGTACTGGCTTTAATTTCTTGGTCGTCTTTTCTTCTATCTTCTACATTATTTTAATAGATCTAATAAGGTAATTCAAAAACGGAGGAACTTCGGAAGTTTAAAATTTATTCAACACAATTTGTACTTAAAGCATTAGCTTGATGAAGAAATGTTTTTCATTGTTCTTACTTGTTTTATTTTCGCATGTAGTGCACTACAGCTTAGACAAATTTAATAAATGAATTCGTGAATATCGTTTTACTCCATAATAAAATTGTTTTCACAATCCTTGAAGTCGATTCATTCCAGTAAAGGCAATTTGGCGTGCTTGTCCTGATATTTTGAATAAACCAAATCATTTGCCTACAATATATTTGAACCATTGTAAGGAAGTGTTTTTTTTCTTATTTTTGTAGAACTGTAACTGAACTGAAACTGTCATAATTAACATTATCGCCAATGGTCATCGTAAACGCGTTTTTGTTAAATTTTTATAATTTAAACATTAAAATGCTCATAACATTTGGTGCCGAGTAGAAAATACATTCGGTTCTCCGGCTCCTAGAGATCGCTAGAGTTGGAACTATATGATGTTTTCACTAAAAATTACCCTGAACCTTTTTAATTCAGGTATCCTACTTTGAGAAGAACCCGGTCCGTGTGATTTCAGGTCCCATTGAGATTGAATCCGAGACATTCATATTATTCATATCATTTCTGTCTCCTGTAACACAGATATAAGACCTAGCATGGGAGACAGGAACTTGAAATAGATGCATTGTGTATTGTATGTCAATAGAGATTATTATTAATATTTCCCCAAGGCCAATATTATTTTCTTTCGTTTTATTTTTCAACCTCATTTTGATATAAAGTCTGACTTTTCACTATATAATTGAAACTGATTTTTATATACATTAATAATTTTATTTGTTTGTCGTCGTGAACGATTTCGGTGTAAAGCGCGTATGTCGTATGTGTATAGGTAGGTAGCGTTCCAGAGTTCATAATAAAAAATAATATTTTTGTAATATAGGTAGCATGGACGGTTAATGGAGACGACGTGGTTTGGAGTTCTTGGCCTGGATGGCCTTACGTGTGGTTTGCGAGTCATTGGCTTGCAATGTCACACTCCTGTTACAATCCGATTATATACTCTTACATGAACACAAGATATAGGCATGGATTTAAGAAGGTAATAAATCATTAATTCAATTTGTAATATCTAGTAATAAGATAATAATCATAGAGCAAAATATGCTTGAGGACAGATTGGGAGTAGCCATAGCGTCATACAAAAAACTATAGTCTTTTTCCGATACAAAACAGTCTGTTATTTTTTGCGGGAGGCATTTACTCTACTCTGCCTGATGGAAAGCATTAGTAGAATACAGTAGAGGCCACCATCCTCATTGTGTGGTAGACAATGTAGCATACCATGACCTATACCATTTCGACTTGGTTAGATAATTCTGCATTATTCTCCGAAAGAAAGGTGCGGAATGATTGGGCCTCCGATCTCACACTCAATAACGAAATACGACACCAAGAATGCTGTAATTATTAAGATGGTCTTCTGTCTGAGGGTAGTATACAAAAATAATTGCCTATCATTAAAACGCACACTTCAAAACAAAAAGTAAATACACATTTATGTTTTTATTCATTTTTATGCCCATTAAGTCTTATACTTTGTCAGAGGGAAATGCCCGTGTATGGCTACTCCCTACTGTGTTGTTCTATGGCTTATAATAATTTTAGTATCGCTAGCTGACTGTAACGCAGTCTGTTTTGTTTTTGTATCGTCTTATACCTTTACTCAAATAACTAGTTATTGAAAAAAAAATATTCAACTTACTTTCCACCAAAGTTATAGCTTGTCTTGTTTTTTCATTCTTTCATTGTTGGAGGGTTTTGTAGTCAGTTTTTGAACGAGTAAGCGGAACTATTGTACACTTTCATGAAATTTTCTTATTCTTTGAAAACTTTTTCTTTCGGAAAAGTTTGCATTCATAGGGAACGCAGACACCTACCGTTGTTTTATAAGCAATGTCTTTATATTTCACATAACGCAACCTATTTGTACTATGATCTTTTAGAATTTCAAATAATAATCTGATGGATCATAGTACTAAGTCCTGTTTTTAATAAAATTATAATAAAATTATAATAATAATATAATAATATAAGGTTACTTTTATGTGCCCATTAGCTGTTTATTATTCTGTAGACATTAGGTGCCATTTTGCTCAATTTCTAAGTCATAGCATAATGACGACTGAAATGACCATACCTTAAAATATTTTTTTAAGAATTTCTCTGTATTTAGTTTCGCTGCTTATACATAAATTAATTATTATTGTGACTAACCCAAGTACTTTAAAAAACTTATAACTAGAGAATTTTGAGGAGTTTTTAAATAGTTTTATATATATGTTGGACCTCAAGGTAATAATATAACTACTATTATTATTCTCTTTATTTCATAATATTTACATATAAATTACATTTTTAAATATAAATATAAAAAGTACATTTAAAAATATAAAAAATAGTAGACCATCGACTTCGGGTACAGGGACCAAGAAACCGGTGGTTAGGGCTCCAAAGACAGGAACCTCCTCACTATACGTGCCGTGTCAAGAAGGACTGCCTTCTGCATCAGACCCTTGAACCAGCCATCTAACGTGAGCCTCTTAAGGTGTTGGTCGAGGCTCTTGGCTATCAAACCATGAGCAGAAACAACTATCGGAACAATGATCGCCGAATCCACATTCCACATATCGACAATCTCGTGAGATAAATCCAAATATTTGATTTGTTTTTCTTTTTCAACTTTCACGAGATTTTCGTCATGAGGAACAGCGATATCGACAATCATTGCGCGGCGCTCTAATCGATCTATCACCACAATATCAGGCTTATTGGCAACAATAGTCCTGTCTGTGATAACAGATCGATCCCAATATAATGTAGCACGACCATTCTCGAGAACTGGGTCGGGCTCATACCTGTAGTATGGCACCTCCAAATTCACAAGTTTGTATTTAAGGGCAAGTTGTTGGTGTACGATCCTGGCTACTTGGTTGTGTCTGTGCAAATATTCACCATTAGCAAGACGAGAACAACCAGAAATAATATGCCTGATAGATTCCCCGGGACGGTGACATGCCCGACATATGTCAACCGTACCATCCTTCAGGATATATTTTCGATAGTTATTCGTCATGATAACTTCGTCCATAATTGCACAAACAAAACCTTCGGTTTCTCCAAAGAGATCACCATACCGAAGCCAGGAAGTCGATGCTTTAAAGTCTATATCGGGCCCGTTCAAAGCCCGATAAAACCGACCATGAAGCTCTTTGCCCTTCCATACCTCCTTGCGATCATCAGTACTAAGTACTACAGGTTTGCGCCAATTCTCTTTTGCCAGAGCGAGTGGAGTGAATCCGTTATCCACTGCAACCACATTGCGATGCACTCCCACATCGGTATTAAGAAAATATTCTCTGAGATTGTATATCTCGCGATTATGCAGGGTCTTGATATTTAAAAATCCACGACCCCCAAACTTTCGCGGGATGTACAATCTCATAACCGACGAACGTGGGTGGTGCATTCGAAATGCAGTCAGTAAAGTACGGACTCTCCTGTCAAGGGCATCTAATTCAGTTTGAGTCCATCTAAGTATACCAAAGGAATACATCAGAACCGGCATGACCCAACCATTGTAGGCTCGCACCTTGTTACCCCCCGATAAAAGACTCTTAAGTACTTTTTTCAGGCGGCCAAAGAAGCGTTCCCGCAACGTTTGTTTCATATCAGATTCTGGTATTCCCAAGGACTGTGAAAAACCTAGATACTTGTAGTCTTCGGTGGCAGAAAGAGATCTGAGTTTTGTAGAATCTGAAAGTTCTATTCCTTCAGATTCCACAATTACACCTTTCTTCACATACATGACTGCACACTTGTCTACACCAAATTCCATCTTGATAGAATTACTAAAGTTTTCAGTGACCTTCAGTAACGCTGTCAATTGTAATTTAGTGGAGGCCAGAAGTTTCAAATCATCCATGTAAAGAAGGTGAGATATAACTTGATCATCTTTCTGTAACCTATAGCCCAACCCTGAACCCTCTAAGAGAGTGCTAAGAGGGTTCAAAGCCAGACAAAACCACAAGGGACTCAAACTGTCACCTTGAAAGATGCCCCTCTCGATCTTTATAAGTACGTCGTTTACCGTAGTCTGGCGACATCCAGGATAGCGAAGGACTGTCCTCCATTGCCCCATACATGACTTCAAGAAAGTGCATAGAGTTGTATCAATTTTATACAACTCCAGCACCTTCAAAAGCCATGAATGTGGAACCGAGTCATATGCCTTCTTGTAATCTATCCAACATGTCGCCAGACTTTTACGATTACGACGTACCTGTTGGCTAATGGTCATGTCTATGATAAGGAGCTCTTTAGTGCCACGGGTCCCACTTCTGCATCCATTCTGAGAAACGGAAAGTATCAAATTATTATTAATATGTGTAGTAATTTTGAGTCTCAGAATAGATGTCAGAAGTTTATATAAAGTGGGTAAACATGTAATGGGCCTAAAATTTTTGGGATCCATGGCACCACCAGATTTATAGAGTAAATGGGTTATACCAGTTGTTAAGAATTGTGGTAACGAACCCGAATCCAACGCGGCCTGGAAATGAGATGCCAAACATTCATGTGAGCTTCGGAACCACTTAAGCCAAAAGTTGTGCAGACCGTCCGGACCAGGTGATTTCCAATTCGGTAATGAACGGACTGCACAACTTACATCATCTTTTTCAATTTTAATTGGTTCCATAGCTATTATAGACTCGCATGAATGTTTGATATCCCGTATCCAGTCGCCTTCTGTATGGGTGACAGGCACAGACCAGATGCTACGCCAAAATGCGTTTGTGGAATTTTCATCTGGTAAGTGCCTATCACGCTCACTAGGATCCGGATCCTCCCATTTCCGGCAAACCCACTTCTCATTTCTCTGGAACATACGATTCTGGTTATATCGATCTGATCGTCTTTTATAGCGTCTTATCCTGTTTGCCCATGCATAAACTTTTTGCTTCAAGAAGTCTATGCGCTCTGTGACACTTGACAAATACTGTTGAGGACTGATGGTAGTCCCCAAAAATGCCTGTTTCACAAAGCGCATGACTCTCGGTCGCGTATTTCCAAATTGAAAAGCAATTAATTTGGCGATGAGTGTCCTGGTCTCAGCAATACGACGTTCTATTCTATACTGCCAAGCTGGCAAAGTATTTTTAGGTCGAGTAGTAGTGACATGTTCATTAAATTTAACACCTGCTACTCGACAAACAGCAATGGCCGCACAGTATAGAATAGAATGTGCATCACTAAGATCTTCGCTATTATCAAAATAATTTGATAATAACGAATCCAGAGCACCCACCAGCGCTAAATTGCGTTTATGAATGGGCAAACGGGGTAACCGGGGTCTGTTATTATAATTAACATGCCGATACTCCTGAATCGCATCCTCCAAAGCGCTCCTTATCCTATTATTACATTGGGTACTTACGGATATAACTTCACCATCCACACGTTCGTCAACATTTTCACTATGTTGTAAATGTGATACCACGCCCATATTACGCGACGAAGAAGGGATAGTCAAAGTATTCCGTAAGTCAGAGCGAATCCTTTCAAGTACAGCATCATCCAGCAGGTGACAGCGCTGTATAGCTCGTACTTGATCCGACAGTCGTTGTGCCGATACGTTGACAGCTGGCTCAAGCTCCTGAAACAAAGAGACTAGTCTTACACGGTACGCAGTAAGGTTCGTCCCCAACTCTGTAGCCCGAAAATATGCCCGCATGACATTTTCATTTATGGATTGTGTCCATTTCATGCGGCGCACATCACCACCGGTAGCGGGGGCCCTGTTCGAGGTCAGTGGTCCTCGAGATCCCAAGCTGGTCGGTGGCCGGCCTCTCCCCTGCCGACGTACTGGTATTGGCGACGTCGGCGGAGAGAAAAACTCGTCGCTGGAGGATGAGCTCGACGCCTCTGCAACAGCCAGAACTTCTGCATCCGGGGATGGCAAGGCGGAGCGGAGCGGCGAGTCCGGGGTTCTTATTTGTGCTTTCGCTCTAGCTCTAGTCAACATGATAAAAAAATTTTGAATCACTCAATAAACATTTTTGACATGACATATAACGTCATGTCTGTTGCGGAAGTATTTTCGTTTTAAATATTATTTTAGTCGTATTTTTACTGTATTTTTATTATAATTCTCCATGTTATTTATTTTATGTTTCTTTGATGAGTTTAAAGGTCTGTATATTACGAAATTATATAAGTTTTGAAAAAAAATGAGTGAGAAAATCTTGTTGTTGATAGTGTTGCTAGTTTATTACAACTATTATTATTATTATTATCATTTTATTTCAGACCGAAATCCATATTTTATTGTTAGTTATAAAACTCTTAACCTAATGTTAGTAGAGGTGATACAAAACACACAAATAAATAAAATATAAAAATACAGATAAGTTTGCACACTATTAGGACCCTGCGTACGTATGTAAACGTATCCAGTGTCCCAACACTGGACAATCCCACCCGTCACACAATACACTCAGGAGGCTGTGTGTGCTGTTGCGTACTCTATGCAGTAATGAGGCGGTTCGTTTGCGGATGATGGCATGAAAACCATCAACCCTCGCCTCGGTAAACATTCCGGAAGCACTGCAAAAACGAGGCAACCCATTCAGCATCCTGAATGCATTGTTGTATTGGACACGCAGAGCGTTATATGCCCCCTGCGTATATCTAACCCACAGACTGCACGTGTAAAATGATGTGCAGTAAGCTCTGAAGAGAGTGAGTTTTGTTGGTTTACTACACCGCGCAAATCTGCGAATCAACATATTACAGCGGACAGACAACGCCCTGCGCTCCCTCTCTAAGTCCACATCATCATTTAGATCATCGGTGACCCAGTGACCCAGGTACTTAAAACGCGTTACTCTCACTAGAGGAGTGTTACCAATTGCCACCGTCGGGATGTTGGCGTAACATTTAGTGCCAGCCTTAAACACAAGCAACTCGCTCTTTCTCGCATTGTACCTGAGCCCGTACGCCACCGCATAATCCTCACACAGTTTAAGGAGTCGCCTGAGAGCTCCGATCGATGGACTCAGCAACACCATGTCATCGGCATAACTAATGTTATTAATGCACACGCCATCAACGTGACAGCCGATGTTAGTGTTGCTGAGTTCAACGATCAACCGGTTAATGTACAGGTTAAAAAGGCGTGGGGAGGTAATCCCTCCCTGCCGCACCCCACATTCCGTTCTATAAATGTCTGATACAGCACTTCCCCATTTTACAAAGTTTGTCTGATTTTTGTACCAATATTTTAGCAAAGAAATAGCTGCAACATCGACTGTAGTTTCCATGCTCAGTTTCTCCCACAGGACGTCATAAGACACCAAGTCGAAAGCCTTGGATAAATCAAGGAAACACGCATTGACGGGTGTCTTTCTGGCTGCATAGTACTGCACGGTCTGCTTGAGACACATAATGGCACTTTCAGTCGATAGTCCAGGTCTAAATCCAAATTGAGCGTCATGTAGTTTAACTCGGCTCACCATATGTGTATCAAGCAGGCAGTCCAGAACTTTAGCTGTTATTGTAGCTAAAGAGATTGGTCTATAATTAGAGGGATCAGACACGTCACCAGTCCTGTTCTTTATTATTGGTACGACCACGGTTTTCATTAAGTCATCCGGTAGATACGAATGACTTACGCACAATGTATAAAATGTAGACAGTATAATGGGGAGGTGTATTCCCGCGTACCGCAGGTGCTCGATGCTGAGGTAATCATGTCCCGGAGATCTTCCTCGAACCATCTTTTTAATAACGTTATCAATTTCACTGGCAGTAAACTTTAAATTAAGCTTCGGGGACATGGCGTCAGCATCGGACACGGACGCAGACACCGGCTCCGCTAGTTTCAACGGTGGATCAACTTTAAAGTGATTCATAAACATATTAGCTACATCTGAGGGGCTGCACCGTCCCGCCACACTCACTGGGAGATTCGGCTTGACATTCAATTTGTTCGTTTCTTTCCAAAACTTTCCAAAGTCTTTAGACTTATGTCTGTCTGCTAATATGTCCATTTGAATTTGGATTTGATTATTGCGACACCATCTTAATTTACTTTTAAACATTCTGCGGGTTTCGCGCATTTTATTATAAGTTTGACCCCCTGATGGACTACCATTTAAATTCCACAAACGAAACGCAAGCCGAGCCTCACAGTGAGCGCTTCTTACATGTTTATTCCATCCTAATAGTGGTTTATACTTTTTCTTTCTCATTGTACTAGCACTCTTTTCAGCAGACTCCGTTAGTATAAGAATTATTTTCCGATAGATCTCATTTAATATTAACTTATGTTGCGGATCGCCACATATTTGATCCGTACACTTACACAATTCCTGAGGGAAATTGATTTGACTTAGACGAGAATGACATAACTTTTCATAAGATATAATCTGATCTAAGTCTCGTTCACCCCATAGGGTACTATTCTTACAAATGTTGGATTGTATGATATTAGGTTGTACAATTTTTAAACTACAATTTATTTGAATGGGCAAGTGATCAGAATAATAACTATCATACAAAACCTGTACACTAGTAATCGTGCGGCGCGCGGTCTCGGTAACGACGCAGTGGTCGAGCCAACGTTTACATCCGTGAGCTTCACTCACATACGTATACGAGTCGCGCGGTAGTAGTTCGATATCCGCGCAGGTCCAATACTGTTCCTCACAAAATTTTAATAATTCACGATTGAACTGCTCGTTTGTGTGTGCATTGTAATCACCTAACATGTACACACACGAAATGTTACTATTTTCTACTATAGCGTATATTTCACTCAGGCAGTCAGTAAACTCAACTAGATTTTCATTAGAATTAGTAGGCATATAAACCGAAAAAACAATTATTTCTCGCTCAAATAGTTTTACTTTTATAGCGGTAAGACGTACACTATTACACTGAATAACACTCACCGATGAAAACAAGCTTTTCCTCCAAAGCAGGGCCACTCCTCCGTACGGCCTGCCCCGTAGCACACCAGCTGAAGTATCTACTGCAGAAGTACCGGTATAGGCAAAATCTTCATGGATGTTACCTAAATAGTCTAAGTCGTGCGGCATCAACCATGTCTCTTGCAAGGCGATTATATCCGCCGATACACACAGTCGCTTAATACAGCCAACTGACGTCATTACATTTCTACAATTGAAGGTGATTAGTTTGATGTTGCTATCCATTTTTAGAAATATTAACTGTTTATAGTCTGTGTCTCAACTGTGCCTTTTATAGTTCTTCTAAAATTTATAAAACGACGAAATGAAACGCCATCCGGCCAGAACTCGTCATTCATGAAAATTTCCTCGTTTTGTTTAGGTATGTAGATTTTGTAACTATCATAATCTTTTGCTACTTTCATCTTCATTTTTTCTACTTGAACACACAGGTTTGATTTTTCCTTTATGTATGTGATTATATCCTCCTTAGAGACATTCTTGTCAACGTTATATATATACATGGGTATCTTAATATCTGCAGCCTTAAATCGCCCCTCCGGCTTTACAGCTGCCTTTCCTTTATTTCCTTGAAATCTCTTCTTTTTTTGTACCAATGTCCATTCACCTTTGCTCTCGGACTGCCGCGTGGGCAGGGTTATTTCTCCATTGTTTAGTGTATTCGCATATATGCAATCTATGTTTGGAACTATATTCGGCGCGGCTGTGTGTCTCGCCGCTAACACGCCCGCTCGCTGCAACATGCTCGCAGCACTCGGTCCGGAGCTAATCTTTCGACGATTATTATTTACGCTCGCCGTGTTTACAACCGAAGGCTCGGTCTCGGTTTTCTCGCTGACACACCTTTTTTCATGTCTACCCTCCACTGGAGACGAATTTATTATTGGACTATTAGGAACGGACAATATGGTATTATAGCTGGTATTATAAGTATTCGTAGTTAAGTTACCTCTGTCCAACTCAGAAGCATCTACCATACATACCCCTTCAGTATTTACGTGAGGAAGGTTAACAATCGAGGTAGTTTTTAATAATTCTAGTTCACCTTTTATATGATCCAATTGTTGTACCGTTGCATATTGCTCCTTCATAAACTTGATCTCATTCTGCATCCAGAGTAAGTCTTTCAAAAGCCTAGTAACATCGACATGGTCAAATAATACTGGTGGGAGCTTTTGTAGGTCCCGGGCCACAAAAATTGGTGTAACATCAGGATCCGTTTCTTTTAAAAGACATATAATATCTTCTATGTCCCTGGTCGTCTTCTTTTCACGTTTTCGTTTTATATTTCGCTTTGTTGTGGGTACCGACTCAAACAATAAGCCCTTGGCTTGTTTTATGTCTTCTTCAGTAAATGCACTAACGCATATACGGCTAATACTTTCCTCGTCCATAACATCAATTTTATTGCACACGAAAGAAAGAACCTCATTGATCACCACGTTATAGTTCGCACATTTCAACACTCGCGAAGACGTCATTATTATATTTTATAACAATACGCAACACATCTAAGTTCACGTTTAGGGCACGTCCATTAGAGGCAAACGCACGCGCGAGGGCGCATTTTTTTGGCAAAGTTACTAAACGACCAGTCGTATGATACTGAGGAAAAGAAGCGTAATTTTGACACATGCGTGTGCGTGTGTTAACTTGAATGAGCTGAGTTTTGTAACAAAGGTCGTGCGGTTTATACCTTTTTTATTCAACTGAGATTGTAACTTATGATTTGTTGGTACATTAGCATGATGTTTGTGTAAAAGTTTAAAGCGTACTATCTCTTTATGAAGATAAATGGCAAAGATTATTTAACCCAACCACAACTTTCAAAGATGGTTGGTAGATTAAATTTTAAATATAAAGTTCACTCATTCGATATTATTTTAGCTGCAATTTAATCTAAAACACTACTTTTATCTTTTATTTTCAATTTCTATTTGTCTGGTGTATAGTTATTTATCTTAGGTAAACATGGGTTAAATTTCATACAATGTGATCGACAGGGACGACAGTACGACGGTCATTAATGTGGACATTCTAAATCAATATATAAAAGGTTTTTGTTCATCTATTGCGTCATCCTTGTCATAGTACGCCACTTGAGGGAAAATGACGAAATTAATGGATATCGAAGCACATTCATTATTGAATTCAGATAAGTTGTTTTAGGTACCAACGCAACGATGTAAAACAATTATGCAAATATTCTTCGTAATATTTTAAGGATATATTCCTTTTCTAATGGAAACTTTAATTATAAAACTTCTAGGATATACCGGTACCTGGATGGGTGACCGTTGGTGGCATGATACCATAAGCGTCTCCATGATTCGAAGGTTACGTTAAACAGTCGGTCCCGGTTGTTATCATAGGATAATAGTCGTTTTAATAACATCCAACGGCAAGATTACGTAGCCACAACTTTGTCTTGCCAGTCCCCAACCCGCACTCGGCCAGCATGGGGACGTGTGGCCTTAATAAAGAAACATATGTAACAAGAAAATATTGTTTCTATTCATGATAATAGATCCCAAAGGGCCTCGGTTGCTAGCAGAATACAAATCAATACATTTCAAATTTGTTCTACTCGTAGATATTTGTAGGTAGAAAATATATTGTTTTATAATAATTTTCACATATTTTTTCTAACAGATCCTTGGGGTCCTGCCATGCTTTAGAATAAAGAATGGAAATAGCTCGTTTCAGCGATCAAGTGTTTGCGAAGGCGTTCCACTATCTGGTAAGAAAATTTTCTCTTCATTCATATAATCCTTTTTGGACTTTTGAGTTTGTAAACTGCATTAAAATATGGTGGATTGACAGTCCTTTTAAAGTGACGATGATGATGACTTCTAGCCGATTTCAGCCACGGAGAGTAGTAGAAGATAGATATTATAGTGCAAGAGGGTGTCATTTTTTAATCTTTTTCTTTCTTCTATTTCATCACCTTCTATCTACGTAGTGATTTCAGTTTACTTTATCCGTAATCCGTAAATCTGATTTTGAGGTGTTAATTTAACGTGATGAATATAACATTTAAATAAAGACACATCTCTACTTAGTTTATAGCTAGTTCTGACTATTATTAAATTAAAACGTTGACAAGACTTGAAAGAAAGGAAACGTGTAAGCAATAAGTTAGGCTTAATTGAGATGAAAAGACCTACTTTACCGGGGACCACGAACTTGTTATTCCTTTCTGAATTGACGCAGTTAATATTTCTAAAAGATTTAAGGATCTGCCATACCTCATGAAATTACTATGACTCTCCATAAAAGGAAGGTATTACAGTAATGAAGCTTTTAAAGCGTGCTTCATATTAATTCCCGCTAATCTTACGCAATTTATTTTAGAGTCTAACGGAATATATGAATTTACAAAGTGAAATATTTGCATATGAATAATATTCAGGAATTAATTAACCCTGTTAGGTCTAACAAGCTCTCACGGGCTCTCACTTTTGTTCATTATCATTATTAACAACCCATAACATCACACTATTGGACTCGGGTCTTGTCTCAGGCTACACGTCCCCACGCTGGCCGAGTGCGGGTTGGGGACTGGCAAGACAACATTAGCACTAATCTTGCCACTGAAAGTTTTAAGCCGTCCAAATAAGCGTCACGACTGATATTATTATTCTATGAAAACAACTGGGTCCTACTGCTTAATGTGATCACAAAGACCAGGCACTAAGGTACTATAGGTCCAGTCGTTGATTACCCTAGGTGATTGTTCCTAATCACCTAGGGCAACTGGGCTATAAGCGCCTCTTATGTTTTTAGGTTTTAACGACTGATTTTGATGAATTTGCTGATTTTTTCTATTCTTTCTTTTTTTTCTTCTTTTCTTTCTTCTTTTTTATTTCTTCTATTTTTTACATAGATTTCTGAAAATCTGGAGATTTAAGCAGATTTTTTTTCTACTGTTCTAATTACTATGAGTTTGTCAAAATCATACGGCTAGCTACAGGGCATTTCAAGTTTTAACTAGTTAAAGAGTTTTTTAATTGAATCCAACAGTTTCGCTACTAAAGACGCAAGGGAAAGGCAATGATAGCAATAGTAAGGTAATTCAATAACTAAAACTTTTATTCGATACCTAAAGATGGTCAAAATTATATAAGATTCTTTCGTATTTATTTGCTTTTTACTACTTTGTAGACACGTAACATTGTACTTAGGAAAGTTGGCTAAAAGCGAGATTTCGGTAACGAAATTACCTTAGGCTTTGTGTAGAATGTCATAAGTACTGCCTTGGTTTTTTGCTGTAGTTTATCAAATCACAAAACAAAAAAAGTTTCTATACCTGTCTGTCATTTTACAAAGACATTATAAAGTAAAAATTCAATTAAAAAAGAAAGATATTGCAAAACATAGATATGTTAAGTACATAATAATTTGCGTCGAAATCTGTGTCGTGCGGTATAAAATTGCATACATGAGTAGAAAGATATAAATCAGCACACGCACGAGCGAAAATATAGCTATTGCTATCTTTAATTATTACACTTCAAATTTTTTCATGTAACTGCAAGACTATAACAACTGTATTCGAATTTTCACGATTTGCGCGCTGTTAACATACATATGTGCCTATTTTTAATTAATATCATTGCTTATCTGTATGTCATTTATATGTAGTAGATAGTTGAAATATTATATGTTTAAGACTAACATTTTCTTTTGTGCTAAAGGATAGAAACAAAATTAGTAAATGCCAAGTAATTTATCTTGATGACTAATAACCATAATTTTAACAAAAAGGAACCAACTTCAAAGAAAAACTATTCCGAGTACCCAAATCGCGACAATTGTGCATATGATATTTGAGAAGTTCCATCGATTTCCTTGGGATCCTATCATCAGATCCCGATATGGTGACCATGGGACCACCTGTAAGCTATGCCGAATCAAATGCAGAAATAATTTTTGAAATCGGTTCATAAACAACGAAATTATCACTGAACATACGTAAAAAAAATTACACACAAAACAAAATTATAGGTAGTAACAATGTGTATCTCCATCAACAACCCTTAACGTCCCACTGCTGGGCTCAGGTCTCCTCTCAAGTGTATCTGTTGAAAACTATTAAAAGAATATGGAATATCTTATATTCTATAATTATTGAACAGTAATAGGTTCACATATATTGTTAAACGATACACGCTAAATACATTTTCTGTGATTCAACAAACAATGTTCAAAGTACCCTCAACAGTTAATGTTTGAAACTAATCGAAATAGTTTACAACGATAGAATAATCATGAATATTGTTCAGGCAGCAATTATATTGTTGTTACACAACATACAAAACTCGAGTTAGGAATTCATAACAAGTATGTTTGGTGGCTCCAACATAATCATTAAAGTAATGACAAGGGCCAACGGCCGGAATGAGGGGCAATTATTTACAAAACTTTTGAAAAACACATGTCCTTTGAAGACACTAGGGAATAAGTGAAAAATCCGCCTTGTGCGTCTCAGTCCACACATAGTATAGAGTATTCACTCCTAATGATAAGTGGATTTAATTGTCCAGTAGACAATTGATCTGATTTTATTTTTTAAATTTTATGTGTTTACTTATTATTTCATTATTTTACGCATTTTAAAAGTTCGGGCTATATGAATCCTTAACTAACAATGTTATTTGAGCTGTTATACTTTTCTTTTAAAGCTTATCACATGAACTTCCATCCTGATATTCTCAGACTTTATGAGCCAGCCGACTTTTATAGAAAATTGCACTTTAAAAAAATGCACTTTAAAGTTGTAAAACTACCAAACGGATATCTAATTCATGAAATCGTCCTAGTAACCACTTAATATTTTTAAAAGAGCTATCTAATGATACCCTTCACGATAGAGTGGAGGCAAAAATTCTTCCCACTATAAGTGTCGCAAAAAATAAAATCAAACCGTGAACACTAAACGGGTTTTTGGCCAATGGTACGCGTTACCTTCGTTATGTATGAACTGCAATAATAATATTGGTTGTAATCTAGGTTTGTATTTAGAAGGAGAATGTCTAAGATGTATGCATAAAAATATATGAGAGGAAATAGACACTTGCGTGACGGCACAAGCCACTTCGTCTTTCACGCGTGATCATGCTTATAAATGAACGCTCTCATAAATTACCATAATCGTGTTAGATTTGACTGCTTCAGACGAGACGCTCTACGCATACGTCCCTAAAGAACCTAACGAGGCCGTACTCAGAAACTTGAGAATAACATTTGCCACAATACTAACGCAGGACTTGTACCTATCCCATATTTTTAGTATCGTGTACCATATATATATTCATGTATCAGGTTGCACACTCACCGGGACTTTTACGAGTATAATGTTGGTGAACATACGTGAGTTTGTTTTTTGTTTTTTTTGACAACTCCCGCATTAGGAATATGAATTCCTGTGTCGCGGGGGACTTTACAAACATACATTAAACGGACACAAAGAACACCCAGACTCAGAACAACAATTTGTGTATCACACAAAGTGTTATCCCATATAGTCTGATGTTAAATAACACATAGACTATCGAATGAACTGCACGCCACAGTTAATTTGTTGATAAATTGTTTTGAAGTGTTGTTGTTACTTTGAACCGTAGACATGTAAACATCAATAATTATGCGTGGAAGCGTGAAATTATGGCCCTATGAGATGTGTGTTATTTGGTATGACCAAGAAAATAATTTACTTACAGATATAATAGATGGATGAAAAATTTATGCTTAGAGGATTTATTGAATGGAAAATATAAATATTATCTTATCCTTTTTTCCACTTATTATGTCAAGTGTGATTACTTTTTTTTTCACTGTACCTTAGCATTTGTCTTTTTAGATTCTACTTTTTAACTCTTGTGCCAGTAAACTTTTAAAAACCTTCCTTACCTTCTCCAGGTAATTAATAGCAATGTATTAACTACCTTACATCGAACTAAGCCCCTGGTGTTATCCTAAATTTAAATTAAGTCTAATCTTGCTGCTATCCAATAGGCTACCTTAAAAAAGAGAACTGCAAAAAAGTACTGCCATAAAAGTCCCTTACAATGTGAATCATCAACACTGAAATTTACGCACAACAGTTTTAATTAACTCTCTTATATTCATAAATTATAACTGAAGTTACAACAAAAAATACTCAGATTATTTACAACACAAATGTGAATCGTATAAAATTTAAAATTACAAAAAGTTAGATTGATATGGGTGTAAATTACATAATAAATCTGACAGATAAACTCGTATAATGGAAACAGCATTTTCATTAAACTTTGGCAGATTAAATGAACATATAACTTCAATAGCAGATATCTCATGATAATTTCAGGGAATTAACTTTTGTCTTAAATATTCTTTTCTACATAAAAAGGTTTAATCAAAATCTGACCTACAATACAGATCCAGACAATTAAGAAAACCTACATGGTAGCACTTCTGTCAAATGTGATAAATATAAATCATCACAACCCATAACGAAATATGATTAATATGAATGACATATGTTAAAATTCAGTGTAAAATAGTTTATTTTTATAGTGTATGTACTCATTTACTAAAAACTTATAAAAGTATATAAATATCTACGCAGTTTGGCGATGACTGTTAAGAGAATTATTATTTACGGTGGTCGAGGAAATCTTGGCTCTACATGTGTCAACCATTTCAAAGCAGCTAACTGGTGGGTGGGGAGCATTGACTACTTCAAAAATGAACAAGCAGACGCAAATGTCGTTATACCCAAAGATTTGACATGGCTGGAACAAGAAGAACATGTTATGCACGAGTTGAGCAGTATTTTGGAAATAAAAAAAATTAACAGCGTCGCTTGCGTAACCGGTGGTTGGACACCTGGAAATGAAGTTAGGAGCCTTTCTAGACACGCCGTTCTGACTTGGAAGCAGTTCGTCTGGCCATCTTCTATTGCAGCCTCAGTTGCCGCTAAATATCTCGCGCCAGGCGGCGTGCTTACTTTTACAGGGGCTCAAGCTGCACTGAAAGGTACACCCGGAATGATTGGATATGGTATGGCCAAAGCGGCCGTTCACCAACTCACTAAGTCTATTGGTGCTAAAAACTTTGGTTTAGCACAAGACTCACTAGTAGTAGCGATACTTCCCAAGGTATTAGATACACAAGCGAATAGGCAATTGATGCCTGAAGCTAATTTCAGTTCGTGGACGCCTCTTAGTTTTGTTGCTGAATTATTATTGACGTGGTCGAAAGGTATAGCCCGTCCGCCTACAGGTAGTTTGGTTGGTCTCGTTACAAAGAATAATATTACGACTCTTGTTATGGAAGACAAACTACTTCGCATTTCACAACCACATAAAGAAGATTTAGAAGTAGATTGAAAGCTGCATTTTGTATTTAACTTTGTTACTGTTTTGTTTTTTTTTTATGAAAGAATAAGTCGTTATTAATGATAGAAGGCAAGGGTAATAAATTACCTAAAACAGTACAGCGTTTATAAATTTAGAGTTAGATTTAAATTACAATATTCACCACATAACGACGACTAGTTTTTAAAATCTATCAAGTTTTATCGCCGCTGCTTTCGAGAAAAGCTACGCATTAGAACTCGCCACTGCCTGCACCGCCGATGCCATCGTCCCACTCCCGCTGACTTCATGTGCGGTACGCTAAATATGACCTAATTTTTTTTTTTGATTTATGCCTACCAAAGGGACTCTACTCTGCCTGATGGAAAGTATGAGTAGAATCCAAGCGTAGGTCACAATTCTTATTGTGAGTATAGACACATGAAATACGACAACAAGAATACTGTCGTTTTTAGGTTGGTACTCTGTGTGAGGGTAGTACTGCCCCGGTCGGACCGTCCAATTCGTTCTGAAATCAACGTGGATCATTATTATTAATATTTGCGCAAAAGTCATACTTTAGCACTTAGATTCGATGGAAACAAAAAATTAAGCAATACTTTTGTTGCTTTTACAAAGTTAGTGACTTATAATTTTAACTTGTAATGAGGCATCTTTTTCAAAGTTCGCAAAGAGTTTCTTTTATAAATACTTTTATTGATATCAGATAACATGTTTCTTTCCAATGATAATATTTATAGCCGCTTATAAAGTTCAACTAGAACTTGCTAGGAAAGATAAGTAACAGGAAGGACAATAATACAAAACTTGTTACCAAACTCCAGTTTCCGAATGATATCGTACTTTTTTCGACAACTACTTATGATTTAACTGAGTACCTATATTGAAATACATTTATAGTTATGATAAATTGCAATCACGGGCACCATTCATTAAGACAAAAATGAACATTAGGTCATAAAACCTGGCAGTAAAGACATTATAATTGGAGCCCTAAAGTCATTGTTCTTCCAAAAAGTCACGGTCCTGAAAAAAATTATCCATATTACAAATGGTTGTCAAACAAGGAATAATAATATGGTATAAACAAAGTACAACAATGTACGAGGCCGATAAAAAATAAGAAGATATGTTTAGTACATACAAAGAAATCAGTAATGAGAGACAACTTTTGAAACATTCTTAAAAATTAAAATTTCAAATAGCAAATACGCAGCGCATGAATTTACAAGTAAATAAAGAATAGTTATTGATTAAGAGTACAAAATTAATAAAAAAGGTAGGTTTGAAGAAAATTAAAAAGATGCATCTTGGGCCCTGGCTGAAGATTTTAAATTGATTTGGGTAGTTTATTTTTCTACATTTACTTGAAAATTGAATGTTAGTGTTAATAAGTTCACATATAAATAAACATAGTGAAAATAGTTTAGAATACAACAAAATTTTATTTATATTTCAGAATGGACTTGCATTAGAGCAATAAAGATGATATACTATTACAATATATTAAAGGCTATATGAAACAAAGAATTTACTGTATTAAAATGAAAAATAGAAAAGTAAATTTATAACTAAAGAAAATATTTACACACAATCATCAAAAACTTCTTCCGCATCATCGCCAACTGGTAGCGTTCCTAAAAGACTGTCAGCATTGCCACATTAAATTTCTTTACTATATTTATTACTTTTCAGAATACACTTCAGAGTATTTAGTTTCTAAATACACTACATTAAAGTGAACAAATTTACTTCGAATGAATTTAAACGTTCATCACAGAGTGACCCTCAAAGTATTTCGGCCGCCGATCGATTAAACGATAACCCTGATTTAGCTGAAAGATTAACAGACCCTAACAATCGAGAAGTGTGAAATAGTGTGAAAATAAAAGTCACACGTAAGGAATTATTGGCCTGTAACACAATTCCTAGGACTATATCAAGATTTTCTAAAATTTAGATACTATTTATTCTCACTTTATTTTTTTTGATGTATCGCGAGACTTATTCACTTTAATTACCAGCATTATAAAGAAACCACCACCATTACAAAAGTTCAAAGAGTTTTTTATGACAGACTGTCAGCATTGCCACATTAAATTTCTTTACTATATTTATTACTTTTCAGAATACACTTCAGAGTATTTAGTTTCTAAATACACTACATTAAAGTGAACAAATTTACTTCGAATGAATTTAAACGTTCATCACAGAGTGACCCTCAAAGTATTTCGGCCGCCGATCGATTAAACGATAACCCTGATTTAGCTGAAAGATTAACAGACCCTAACAATCGAGAAGTGTGAAATAGTGTGAAAATAAAAGTCACACGTAAGGAATTATTGGCCTGTAACACAATTCCTAGGACTATATCAAGATTTTCTAAAATTTAGATACTATTTATTCTCACTTTATTTTTTTTGATGTATCGCGAGACTTATTCACTTTAATTACCAGCATTATAAAGAAACCACCACCATTACAAAAGTTCAAAGAGTTTTTTATGACAGACTGTCAGCATTGCCACATTAAATTTCTTTACTATATTTATTACTTTTCAGAATACACTTCAGAGTATTTAGTTTCTAAATACACTACATTAAAGTGAACAAATTTACTTCGAATGAATTTAAACGTTCATCACAGAGTGACCCTCAAAGTATTTCGGCCGCCGATCGATTAAACGATAACCCTGATTTAGCTGAAAGATTAACAGACCCTAACAATCGAGAAGTGTGAAATAGTGTGAAAATAAAAGTCACACGTAAGGAATTATTGGCCTGTAACACAATTCCTAGGACTATATCAAGATTTTCTAAAATTTAGATACTATTTATTCTCACTTTATTTTTTTTGATGTATCGCGAGACTTATTCACTTTAATTACCAGCATTATAAAGAAACCACCACCATTACAAAAGTTCAAAGAGTTTTTTATGAGCCTGGTAAAGAGACTCTGCTCTGCCTGATAGACACCATGAGTGGTGAATGTGGTGATATAATAGTTTTGGCAATTTTGCAATATTTGACGCTTTTACTTTTGAAGCTTCTATTGCTATTGATTTATGGTTAACTGTCATGAATTTAAATACAATTTTAATATCAATTTTAGTTACAATCAAATATGAATTAATAAAAAAATAAATAAAAGTACTGAATTTAGTACGAATCCAAATTTCCGAACTTTATTATTCGAATTTGATCTTTCCGAGTTTCTCAGTTACGAATTCATGGCTATAAATCAATTGCTTATTATTCTGTAAGGCTAAGTTGAAACTAAAGACCTCGGCCCGCATAATGATTGTCTATTATCAGAGTAAGGATCTAACGGAACTTGAATCCTTTAGACAACGATTCCTAAAATACCCTTATGCCCGTCATGCGTCAGGCAGCGGCTTAATCAATTGGGAATTCCTTGTAGTGTACCTACACTAAACCCAGAGCGTAAGTGGATAATTTTTTTTTTTTTTTTTTTTTTTTTTTTTTTTTTTTTTTTTTTTTTTTTTTTTTTTTTTTTTTAAAGACAACTCCCGCATTAGGAATAGAAATTCCTGTGTCGCGGGGGACTTTACAAACCTACATGAAACGGACACAAAGAACACCCAGACTCAGAACAACAAATTGTGAATCACACAAAGTGTTGTCCTACGTGGGATTTGAACCCACGACACTTGGCGTAGTAGGAAGCGGCGTGGCGACCGCTTAAGCCACTAGGCCAACCGTGCAGCCAGTTTCAACACGTCTGCCAGTCGATTTCAAAAACCTAACTCTAGTTAAATTTGGAGATACTATATGTATTTTTCAATATGATTGGTAAATATTTTAATTGATATGTAGGATTAATTATTTTATTTTTTTGAAGGAATGTTAGCCGTCAAAACTGGAGTTATTAAAAACGGCCGTAAATTAATATGAATTGATCGCTTTCTTTGTGAAGGTGTTTAAGTAATGATTTTATATGTTAAGATTGGTTTCAGTGCTCACTTACTTGATAATATACAAAACACTCACATAAAATTCACTGAAATTTATGTTATCCAGTCGGTGGTTAAACGGTTTTTCTTATTTCAATGATTCGATATCTTCTCAATTACTTAACGACGACTGCTCTGCAGAAAAGAGCGCAAGGCTATGCAAATTTCTCTTTCCACATAAAGTTTTTTTTAATTAAATGTTCTTGAAGTTTTGAAAGGTTTCCTGAAGGCTCTACATCAATTTGGGTATAGACATATATTCAATATTTCCAAAAATCCTGCATTTAAGTTATTCTCATTTGTAAGTGTTTATATTCCTCCATATATTTTCTGTTTTCGTTCATTATAAAATCTTATAAATATGGCTTCTGCTATTAATATATTGATGAGAATAATTAAAATATATACGGTTGACTAACGGTCTTATGTAATAACGTAAAGTGAGCAATATGTACATACAATTAAATAATTTGTATAATTTAGATAAGCATAGTCTAGGCTTGTAATATATTTAAGTTCATATTTAGTATCTTTGTATTGCTTACCCAAATGTCTCGCTTCGGGTCGTTATTCTTGACTATAACCATTTAGGTAAAACGCGGGCGGATGAGTCGTATGCTGACTGTATGGACAAGCTGACTCAAAACTATGGTCCATTCTTCCAAAAATTAAACCCAGACCCTACACTGTACTTGCATATTTTTTAATTTAATGATTTTTCACAGAATAAAAAAAAGGGAAACACCTCTGTGGTTTGTTCGGCATTTCTTTCTAGAGTGAGTCTTAGGAAATGCCGACTAGTGAAAATGACTGGAAGAGTTTTACTTACAAAAATAACACATCATTTTTTATTTTTTTTATTTATTTATTTATTTTAGGTCGCTTTAAAACAACTCAGGTCATT
Source organism: Phragmatobia fuliginosa (assembly GCA_932526445.1). Classification (NCBI taxonomy): domain Eukaryota; kingdom Metazoa; phylum Arthropoda; class Insecta; order Lepidoptera; family Erebidae; genus Phragmatobia; species Phragmatobia fuliginosa. Next base: position 15,912,575 of record OW052065.1, on the reverse strand, counting down.
GGCGACCACGATTGACAATAGTGATACATGCAACAGTACAGTAGCTTATATTAATTCATAAATATTAATCATTTTCAGAAAACATAAAGTTTGTATACATCCATTTTGATTTAGACTGTCTTGTAGATTACTTGGAATTTTACATGATTTTTTCTCAGTACTATAGGCTGTACATTCTTCTAATAGATGTTTAACAGTTAAATCTTGTCCACACTTGCATTTATTTCTATTGGATATAGTTATTAGATGAATATGTGTTATGTTTGTATGTCCGATACGTAAACGGGTAATGGCCACTTGATCTTTTCTACAAGTAAATTTATCAGGGGATTTTTCAAAAATAGATTTCCTTACGCTATGTAATTTTGATGTATTTTCTGATTTCCAATAATGATAATGATCGTTTTAATTTTGTGCCTGAAATATTTTTGCAATTCATCCGGTGTTGATTTATTTGTATGCCAATTTCCATCCTCATTAATAGCTTGCCTCGCTTCAATATCTGCTTTTTCATTGCCAGCTATCCCTTGATGACTTGGAATCCAAATAATTTCAAATTTATAGTTATTTCTAAGAAGGTTTATAATTTTTTGTTTTATTTCTATGATTAAGTGTATTTATATTATGTGTATTTTGTAACGCTGATAAACATGATTTCGAGTTAGTGTATATTATATATTTATCGGTATTAGTATTACCACATATTAATTCCAAGGCTTTAAGGATAGCTATTGCTTCGCAACTGAAAATTGTATTATAATCTCCAAGCATATAACGATAACAAGTACTCCCATAGACTATTGAACATCCTGATTTTCCATCCTTAACTGACCCGTCCGTATAAAATATTTTATAATCAGTGTACCTACTATTTATTTCTAAAAATAAAGTCTTATACATGTCTTGAGGAGTATCTCTCTTGTAGTTTTTGGATAGTTCGAGGTTAATAGGTAATTCTAAATTTTCCCATGGGCCACTTGTGAGTAATTTTTTTGTAAAGATTTTTGGAATCTTAAGATTCATTTCATTTAAATATTTAGTTGATCTTATTCGCAAGGGTCTCAATAAAATGGTTTTAAGTTCATATTCTGTATCTACAGCTGTTGATTTAGTGTAAGTATGATAAGTTGGGTTTTCTGGTTGAGATAATATGTTAATACAATATCTTATAACAAGTTCCTTCCTTCTAAATTCTAAAGGTATTTCTCCAGCTTCAGCTAGAATACTCTTAATCGGACTTGTTCTAAATCCACCAATACTTAATCTTAGGGCAGTATTTTGTATGCTTTCTAGAGAATCAAGCGTTCTTTTTTTTGCCGAGTCATAAACTATGGAGCCATAATCTAGTTTTCGTCGTATTAAAGCGTATTATGTACTTAGTAGGCACTTTTTGTGAGATTCCCATGATGTCGATGAAAGAGTTTTAATTATATTTATCCGTTTATAGCACTCAGATTTAAGATTATTTATGTGCGGAATCCAGGACATTCTTTTATCGAATATTAACCCTAACATTTTCATTTTATTAACTTCACTAATATTTTGCTTATTTATAGTTAGCTGTATGTTCCTTGACTTAATTTTTTTATTTGTCATAATCATGAACTCTGATTTAGTTTTGGAAAATTTAAAGCCTGATTTCATAGACCATTCCTCAAGAGTATTAAGTGTGTTTTGAATAAGTTTTAAGGTTGGTTGCAATGATCTACCACTACAAGTTATTGTTAGATCATCAGCAAAAAGATAACCTTGAACTGGTTTATCAAAAAGTGCTAGAATGTCGTTGATGGCTAGTAAAAATAGAATAACGCTAAGTACCGAGCCTTGAGGTAGGCCATTCTCTGTACCTACAGGGTTCGATATTATATAATTGATTCTGACCTTTATTATCCTATCAGAAAGGAAGTTTTTAATGAAAGCTAAGACATTTCCTTTAATATTAATTTCTTGTAATTGTTTTAGTAATCTCTGTTTCCAAACCATTTCATAAGCCTTCTCAATATCTAATGCAACAACTACTGTGTAGGTATCATTAGCAAATCCATCTAGTACGTTACTTTCTATATTCACTAAATGGTCTATTGTGGAGCGAAACTGGCGAAATCCATACTGAAACGGCGATAAGAGTTTGTTTACTTCTACATACCATCGAATTCTTTTACTGACAATTTTCTCAAGTATTTTACATAGGTTACACGTTAAGGATATAGGTTTAAAACTTGTTCGTGAGCTTGAAATCTTTTGTGGTTTTAATATAAGAACTACTAAAGCTTCTTTCCAACTGTCAGGAAATACGTGATGCATATATATATGATTATAAAGCTGTAGTAAATACTCAAATCCTCTTATTGGTAAATGTTTGATTAAGATATTCGGGACATTATCAGGACCTGGACTAGAATTACCAATTTGTGAAAGTGTGAGGGTCAATTCGTGCATTGAGATTTCTTTATTAATTGGGTTGGAATTATTGTGTATATCAAGATATAAATCAGTCTCATGTCTATTTTTATATTCAATAAAATTATCATCATAATTATTAGAATTAGAATTTGCTGTAAAGGTTTCAGCTAAAAGATTTGAAACTTCAATAGGGTTACTTGTAAATGTACCGTCATTTTTTTCTATTACTATTTGATTGTATCTAGTGTTTTGGTGGTTCAGTTTCTGAATTTTCTTCCACATGTCCCCAATGGGGGTTTTGTTGGTAATAGAGGAAACCCAATTTTCCCAATACCTTTTTTTATTTTCTTTAATAAGTCTCCTATAGTATGCTCTTTTCTTCTTATAATCTATTTTGTACGCTGAATTGGGGTCATCCCTGGCATATCGTTTGAAAAGTTTTAGAGCTTTTTTTGTTTCCCGAATTGCGATTTTACATTCATCATTCCACCATGGTAAATTACCTTTTCTTAAAATACCAAATGTTTTTGGTATGGACTTATCAGCAGTTTTAAGAATAGATTTAGTAAATTTATGAACGACCTCGCTTATAGAAAAAATTCTAAATTGGTTCACAGGTATTAATTCTGTCATATTCAAATCAAAATCTTCTCGAAACATGACCCAATCTGCTTTGTCGAACTTCCACTTCTTAGGTAGTCTTATGTTTTGTGATGTATTGTGATTAAAAAAATTGGATCTAATTGAAATTGGAAAATGGTCACTATCATACAAATCGTCTAGGGCGTTCCATTCAAAATATGACGTTATATTTTGTGAAGCCAAAGTTAGATCTATATTACTTGTGAGACCGGTATGACTATTAAAACGTGTAGGTTGTCCGTTATATAACAAAAATAAACTATCATGTTCATCAATCCATTCTGCTATCAATTTACCTTTAAAATCACATTTATCTGAACCCCAATTAAAGTGATGGCTATTGAAGTCGCCCAAAATTACCACAGGTGGTGGAAGCTGACTAATAACATGGTTTAAATGCTGTTTATCAAGAGTAGTACTGTTTGGTAGGTAAATATTACATAATGTAAGAGATAATGGAAATTTTATACTTATTGCAATTGCTTCTAGGTTTGTATTTAAGATGATTTCTTCCGGACTTGTATGACTTTTAATATAAATTACTACTCCGCCACTAGCCCTATTTCCTTGTAACCGATTTTTGTAAAAATAATTATATCCTGTTAATAAAGCACAATGATTAGAATTAAAATTCGTTTCCTGTAAACAAATGCAAGTTGGACTTAATCTACTTATTAGTAATTTGATATTTTCAAGTCTTTTATAGTAACCGTTTACATTCCACTGTAAAATATCCATAACAACTAAAAAAAGTAGTGGTAAATATAATAATTTATCTAAACAGAAAAAGTGGTAAATAATTTAGTTAAGTATACAATTATTGATTTATGTCCGCTGTAACAATAGGCGTAAAAGGTGTTAATAGTTCATGTAATTTTCTGGACAGACGTGAGCATCTATTCTTCAAGCTTTTGTTCATCTTACAATGTAGTTTGTTGCACATTTTTATAAGGTCCTTTATGTTATCAGTGTAAGTATATACTAATTCTTTTACATTTTGTTTTCCTCGTGTCTTATCAAGTAAACTGATAAATTGGTCTAAATTAATAGGGAATGAATTGTCATTATTTAATGTACTTAATTCTTTTTCAATACTAGTCCAGATTTCTTCTTCAGTTCTAGGATCAGATTTTTTCAGTTTCTTATTTTTTTTTGTTTTTATTTTAGTTTCCTCATCTTCTAGAGATATAATACTGCTATTGTCATCAGTTTCAATTTCCATGTTATCAGAGTTCTCTTCTTGTGTGTGATGTATTTCTATATTATTTTTTGTGGATTCAGTAGTTGTTGTTGAGTGCGTTGTTTTTATTCCTTTTGAGTGCAATTGAGACGGTTGTGTAAACCCATCGTTTACAGGGGTACACGTAAGGCTATCCTGGGGTCGGGTAACTGGTACATCATCGCGTCTATCAAATATGTCAACAATTTCTTTTGCTGTTTGATTATCTATTTCATGTGGGTGGTCTTGAGTTTGAATACTGTTTCGTGGACAGTTTTTAGCTAAATGTGTTACAAGTAAAACATTTAAGAGCATCAGTAGATGTATAAATCCAATAATTAGTGCCTTCGAATGAAATTTGAAATGATTCTGGTAGGCGTGCCACATCTTCTGGACTGATATATAACTGTCGTCTAAAACTTAAAATGTGAGAAAATCCAGGGTCAGTAACACCTATTTTCATAAATGATAGTTGTGACATTTTTCATTTTTGGATTACGTAATTTGTTATAACAGGACAAACATTTGATAAGACAATCCTTTTATTTCTGGTTATTAACGATTTTATTTCAAAAGTGTTATTTTTTATGATTACCTTTTTCTTTTCTTCAATGAGGTTATCCGCCGTTTTTTTCGAATCCAAATAAATGCATATTCGTGCGTTCGATATCCGAGATATAAATCGTATTGACGCCGCAGGTGTAATTGCTGATAATCCAATGAGGTACTCTCTGAGTGTTATTCCGTCAATGGAGTCTAATACTATGGCTTGGTCTTTTTTGGGAAAAAAAGTGGTTGAAGTAACATTTGCGTAACTTGAGGCACTGGGTGATTCGCGAGACATTGTTGTTGGTATGTACGTTGAGGGATTTTGAGACGTTGAGGGTACAGACATTTATATATGAAGGGGCCCCTGTTTCCAGGAGTTACCCTCTTTATGGAATATAACTTAAATAATTAGTTGTATTCACGTTTCGCGTAAATAAATAGCGGGTCAAACGGAGTGAGACACGCGCGTCCGCTGCGACCGCTTGCGCGGAACTGAACACATCATTTATTGTTCTTGCACTTGAACAATTTCTACTTTGAAATTGAATTTTTATTTTAAGTTTAGGTTTAAATTAACTAACTAGTTAGTTCGCTTGAGTAGCGAAAGAACCGATGAGAATGTATGTTTTGCCAATTACTTATACTTATCATTTATGTTATATTTATAAAGTCCCGAACCTCGTATATAAATAGTAGCAATGTATAAAACTCGTAATTCGTAAAAAGTGTTTAAGGCTCACTAATGACAATCATGAACGCATCATTACCGAAATGTTAATTTGTCATAAAATATTTCGAATGTCATAAAACAACAGTTTTATAGCATCGACAAGACAATTTGCCAGTCTTTTAAATGTTTCCGTTATTAACAATTTTTATGTTCCTTTTATCTATTATTTTCTTTAATAGCGCATCAATAATAGAGTATACGTAAACTGCTGCATCATCTTCTTAGCCTTAGTTATTGCTAAGTTGGTTAGGAGTCTAATATTAAGTAGTTCAACTGGCTTTACCTGAACATCAGTTTTTCCAAGCAGTACCTAGCATCTGAGAGCAGTTTGCTCTCAGACGCCAGTTACAGTTACTGCTTCGAATTCGGGGGTTGTACTAGTTGACACTAAATTTGTGGATCCTAATAACGATTGACATAGATGTTCATAATAGCCGGGATCGAAGGCATAACGTGTTTTATAACGCTAACGCTTAAACTGCTAGCGGCGTAAAACACCACCAGTTTTATTAGTAGCCAGATGTTTCTAGTCGTTCCAGAGTCACCTACCATCAAGTGATCCGTCTGCTCGTTTGCCCCCTATAATACATAAAAAAAATACAGACAGACTAAATTTTAGAATAGTTTTTTTTATGTAAGTATCGTTTATACTTGCATATGCATTTACTGAACCACTAGTAATTTGACATTACAAATAAAACAGACGATTCACTTTAATTTGTTTTTTTTCTATATATTCATTTCAAAAGTACCTCATTACTATGTTATGTGTAATTTTCAAATATATGGCTGTACGAGTAAGTATTAAATGACGCTTATGACGAAGTGAGTTATTTATTACTCATCTCACTTCTTGCAGTTTCTACGCCAAATTAAATATGATATTTGAAAAATATTTCAAAAGCAAAAACAATAAAAATCGTCTGCAGTGTTTTTTCATGACATTGTGGAAACTTAGAAGCAACAATATTTTCTTTTTACTTAGTTCCTCCTTAAAACTTAAATTTTCATTACTTTGTCCACTGTTTAGCATATTTTTTAGGCGTCAAAACAAATTTACATATAATTTGTGTACCAATAAAGGACATCGCTTCGAAGCTAATTTGGTAGCCTAAGGCTTGACCATAATTTACATAAAAATTTAATTATACGAATTCCGCCCTTTAACATCAATAGACAACTTGATGGACATTAATTTACATTTTGTTCATTTACTTAGGAGTGGCTGACAAAGAAAAGGCTAATTTTGACTGTAGGGTTGTCTAGTCATCTTAGTTTAAGTACTTCTTTTTAGTTATGTTAGAATATAATGTACTCAAGAAAGAGTATTTAAATTTAGAGGTGCTTATAGCCAAGTTATCCTAGGTACCAAGATGGGTGACCGATAGTAGCGTGATATCCTGAGCGTCTCAGTCATTCAGAGGTCGGTTGATCGCCAAGTCGGTCCCGGTTTGTTGACGGCTTTAAACATCCAACGGCAAGATGCCGTAGGATGTTTCGTAGCCACAACGTTCTTGTTAGTCCCCAACCCGTACTTGGCCAGCGTGAGGACGTATGACCTTAACCCTCTCGTGAGCGGAGACACAAGAGGAGCAGTGGGACGTTATAGATTGTTGATAAGAAGCACATTGAAGCAATTAAAAAACCTTTTTTTAGGGTTCCGAAGTTCATAACTCGGAACCCTTATAGATTCGTCATGTCCGTCTGTCCGTCCGTCCGTCCGTCCGTCCGTCCGTCCGTCCGTCCTCGACTTACCGTCCAAACGGTAAGTGCTAGAAAGATGAAACTTTGCATGAATATGTATTGTAATTACGCCGACAAAGTGCTACAATAAAATTATGAAAAATATTTTTATTTGGGGTACCTCCCCTACACGCAAAGTGGGGATGACTTTTTTTTCTCGCGGCTACCCCATCGTGTGGGGTATCATTAGATAGGTCTTTTAAAAACAATAAAGGGTTTCTAAGATTTTTTTTTGATTTAGATATTCGTTCGCGAGATATTCCACTTTAAAGTGCACTTGATTGTAAAAACAGGGCGTCCCCCCCCCTCTAAAAGCTAAACGGCTGGCTCAAAAAATCTGGGAAAATTCGTGAAGGTGGTCCATATACTAAACTTTGAAGGAAAACTATAAGGGATTAGATGACTTTGCTATTTCGGGAGTTATAGAGGCTTAACTTGTAAAATGCGCTCACTTGGAAAACGTCATACAAAATTAAAACATACAAACGTCATACATCATTTAAAAGCAAAATGTAGCAATCTCCATTCATTGCAATATTGGGCAAATTAAATAAAACACATTTTTGTAGCAATACCTACAAGATTTTGAATAAATTATATTATAAAATTTATAAAACACTATTATACATTTGTGGTATTTTTTATAAAACACTTTTAGAATTTCACGTAGACAGTGGCGCTGTAAATTGGTCGGTTTGAAAAAAAAGTGGATATTGCTATGTTTGCTTCTATATGACACATATATACACTCATTTGCAAAAAAAACGGGCGGTTTCGATTTTCTTCCTGGCTGAAAAAAAAATTTTCAAAAAGGTTTTAATCATTTTGAACATGTTACTGGCCAGTTATAAAAGTGCCATAATGTTTATAATTCAAATTTCAAATTCAAATTTTTGACTGAGCCTGGTTTTCAAAGAAAACATCTTTTAACTACATTTTGTGGCGCGAATTCCCTATAGTTAATATCGACTCTAATTAACTTTTTGACAATTTTTATTAAATTATCTGATCTCCTTGACATTTAAAAGTATTGTTATTGCTGTTTAGCAATCTCGAAAATTGTAGATAAAGTGATAAAAGCGAGCCAAATTATTGCGCTGCTTGAAGAAGGTTGCAGCCAATGCTTCGTGGCTCAGAGGCTAAATGTGAGTCGATCGACAGTTCAAAGGACCTGGCAGCGCTATCAAGAGACCGGTTCCGTCAAGAGAAGGCCTGATTCTGGCAGAAAGACATGTACCGAACCACGAGATGATCGTTTTCTAGTTAGTCAAGCGTTGAGAAATCGCAAATCTTCTTATGTGGACCTCAAGAACAGACTCGAAAAAGTAAGAAATGTGCAAATTAATCTATGGACGGTCAGGAAGAGGCTTCTAGCTTCAAATATACACAGTCATCGCCCGGCACGCGGCCCTAAATTACTCCGTGGACATCGATTTGCCAGGCTTAGCTTCGCTCGAAATTGTGTGTCATGGACTCATGAAGACTGGGATAGGGTATTGTTCTCCGATGAAGCCAGGATATCTCTGCATGGTGAAGTGAATGAAGAAGAAGAGGAGAACGCTTTTCAGAGGCATATTTTAAAGAAATCACACCTTATGGAGGGGGCTCTGTTATGTTTTAAAGGGCAGGGGCAGGAATAAATTCTATGGATCGTACGGAGTTAGTCTTCATCTAAAACGGTACACTGACTGGACACCGATACATAAAGGAAGTTCTTATTCCTTATGCACAACCCGCTTTAACCACTCTTGGCGGCTTTTATGGACTACAACGCTCGCGCCCACCGATCTGGCGATGTGGAAGCGTATATGCTAGAAGTCGGAATTCGTCGTTTGGACTGGCCAGCTAGAAGTTCGGACCTCAATCCCATAGAGCATGTCTGGGACGTTCTGAAGCGACGAGTGAGATCAGTGCAGCCGGCTCCGCAGACCATCAGAGAGCTAAAGAATGTAATTACCGCGGAGTGGGAACGTATTCCCCAAGAAACCATAAAAGATGTACTTGCTAGCATGCCCCGACGAATGCAAGCCGTGATTTCAGCAAGAGGGGGTCACACTCAATACTAAACTTTTATCTGCTTTTAATGTATTCAATAAAAACAAAGAAATTAACGCGTTTAATTTTTATTCAGCGAGCAGGTACAATAATAGTGTTTTGAGCTTAAACATTATTTCTCAATAATTTAATCTAAATGTTATGATAAAACTGATGGAAACTATTCCTTCCTAATCTACTATATAAAAATAAGTCGGGTTTTCCTTCCTGACGCTATAACTCCAGAACGCATGAACCGATTTCCACGGTTTTGCATTCGTTGGAAAGGTCTCGGGCTCCGTGAGGTTTATAGCAAAGAAAATTCAGGAAATTTTCAACAGAAAAGCGGAAAAATCTTTTTATAAATACAGCGCCATCTCTGATACATAACATGTACTACAAACCAATATTTTAAGTAGATGGCGCCGGTGCGTGATACATTGTTTGACAGCTACTCATTTTTCTATGCTCAGTTAATTTCATGTGATAAACCGGTATTGTGTTCACTGTGAAATTGTGAAAAAAAAGTAAAAAAAAATTTGGAAACCATCAAATCAATCACGTGTATTGTGCAAATTTTTATTCAATTTCAACAGCATGCAAGTGTCTTTAAAGTTGAACTGTGTAAATTATGTGGATCGTGCATTAGAGGTTAAATTTACCACTCTGTCCATAGTCCCAAATGCCTAGAGGACAACGTGCGAACATCGGCCGCCGCACAAGACATGCAAGCCAGCATCAAGTGTATTCACAGAACTTAAGCGAAGAAAGACAAAATATAATAAGAGAAAATGCCCGATTGAGACAACGCGTGAGCACACGAAGACCCAATGATCTTCGTGTGCTCACGCGTTGTCTCAATCGATGAATGCCAAGCGATTGTATGATGCCAATGCATCATACAATCGCTTGGCATTCCAATATGATCCCACTGCGAACTACAGTGATCATGAAAATTTAGATATTGGACCAATGACGACTATATGCCGATATTGCAATGCGTTAAAGTTCAAAAGAGAAACGGCTGGATTGTGCTGCGCAAGTGGAAAAGTCAAACTGGATCCATTACTTACACCACCACAGCAACTGAAAACAATGTTCGATGGAAGTGATCCCGATTCCAGCCATTTTCTTCAACACATCCTTGAATACAATAACTGCTTTCGCATGACTTCCTTTGGAGCTAATATCATTCGAGAAGACGGCTTCATGCCGACTTGCAAGGTAAAAAATACAACACAGATAATCAATCACACACCAACACAATGAATTGCAACACATAACAACTACATATACACCACACACTACACCATCACACGATCAGAAGTTACACCGTATTCTTCAACAAATGATTGTTTGCAATTACAAATACAAGGACAAATATATCATTTGCATGGTTCAATGGTGCCAACACTAGATGAACCGCATCAATTTCTGCAAATATATTTCATTTCGTCGATGGACGATCAGCTGAATGTGCGGTGCAATATACAGGGAACACAACAGTTAAAGAGACGAATTACTGAACAGTTGCAAGCATTTTTTCACGCTATTAGTCCTGTAGTTAATATGTTCAAAACAGCATTGGAACGAATGCCAGCGGATTGTACCCCAACAGGTGAACATGTGCGAAGATTCAATGCACCTACCGTTAATGATGTTGCTGCAATTATTGTTGGCGATCCAACTAAATCGCGAGACATTGTCGTTCAGCGAAGAAGCAATATCATGCAACGTGTAAACGAGACAATTGAACGTGAGTTCAAACCGGGCCAAAAACCGCAAGATCGCCATGACATAATCGCCAGAGTATTTCAGCAAAAACTCAAGGTTATGATGGATGTGCTTACTAAGTATCGAGTTTTTGGTGACACACGTTGTTACATGTACTCGGTGGAATGGCAGAAGCGTTGAGTACCGCATGCTCATATCCTAATTTGGTTGCTGAACAAATTACAATCAAATGAAGTGGATGACATCATATAGAAAGAAGAAAGAAAGAAAGAAAGAAAACATTTATTAGTCAAACTCACAAAGGAAACGAGATAAACAATGTACAGTTCAACAACACTAAACAACTAACAGACATACTTAAAACAAAACACACAATATATATATATATATAAGAAAAACAAAGTATAATGATCTGGCTGTGTGTGTATGTGTGTGTATATCAGCTGAAATTCCTGATCCAGTCACTGATCCCCATCTACAGGACATTGTGACGACACAGATGGTGCATGGACCGTGCGGTGCATTAAATCCATTATCGCCTTGCATGGCTGATGGAAAGTGCACAAAAAGATATCTGCGACCGTTAGTTGCTAAAACAGTCACAGCGAACGATGGATATCCAGTTTATCGTCGGCGTTCAAAAGAAGATAATGGTCGAACTATCAAAGTTAAAGTTAAAAATCAAGAGATTGAGATCGGAATGAATTCATTGTAGCATATTGCCCGCTGCTATCAATAATTTTCGAAACATATGCAAACGTTCAGAGTTGTCATTCGGCCAAATCAATCAAATATTTGTGCAAGTACGTCACAAAAGGCAGCGACATGGCTGTGTTTGGTATTGCGTCGGAAAATGCGAATGACGAAATCAGCATAAATGGGCAGTCCCAGTCAGTACTAATGAAGCATTGTGGCGATTATTGTCATTTCAAATTCATGAAAGATATCCCACAGTTGTACATTTAGCAGTGCATTTGGAAAATGGCCAAAGAGTTTACTTCACTGAGGCTAATGCGGCACAACGAGCTGAGAGACCACCATCGACAACATTGACTAGCTCCTTTGCAATGTGTGAAGCAGATCCATTCGCAGCGACGCTGATGTACGTTGAAATGCCAAAGTATTACACTTGGAATCAATCAACAAAGAAATTCCAACGTCGCAAAAAAAGAAACCCCAGTTCCAGATTGGCCCCAGGTGTTTTCCACTGATGCACTAGGTCGCATGTATACTGTTCATCTTAGAAATGATGAATGTCTTTATTTGCGACTGCTGTTGGTAAATGTACGTGGACCAAAATCATTTGCACATTTGAAAACTGTGAATGGCCACCAATGCCAAACATATCGAGAAGCATGTCAAGTACTGGATTTACTGGAGAACGATTCTCATTGGGATTTAACACTTGCGGATTCAGTTGTTTCATCAAATGCGTATGGACCAAGAGCCCAGAGCCGCCAGACCTACGTCATTAGTGCAAAGCTGAAATTTTCAGGATTATTAGTACAATGTCTTGTTAAGATGTATGTGTACCCATTAGCTTGAAAGCGGGGCCGTTTCTGAGATAGCGCGAAGTACAGATGGATAAAAATCTTACTTACCTACGTTAAAGGTACAAAGCTAGTATTTACATATTTTTTCAAGAATATTATTTAAAATTAAAATTCATTACTGCCAGACACTTTCCGTGGGCCATTACTTCTGCCAGACGTCTTGAAAGTTGTGAAAAAATTAGGTAAACTACGTTATAGTAGCAAACCTAAATTTTATACCATTATCTAAGGTACTATTTTAAGACCCTTTGTATGCGGCCGAAGGGCCTATCACCCCCCCAGACATATATTTGTAGTAATTAGGAAGCTGAGGTACATCATCTTTGGTATTATTTCAAGAATATAATTGTAAAATATTAAATGGTTTTTACACGCTTTTTGGATTGGTCATACAAAGGGTCTTAAAATAGTACCTTAGATAATATGTAATAAAATTTAGGTTTGCTACTATAACGTAGTTTACCTAATTTTTTCACAATTTTCAAGACGTCTGGCAGAAGTAATGGCCCACGGAAAGTGTCTGGCAGTAATGAATTTTAATTTTAAATAATATTCTTGAAAAAATATGTAAATACTAGCTTTGCATCTTTAACGTAGGTAAGTAAAATTTTTATCTATCTGTACTTCGCGCTATCTCAGAAACGGCCCCGCTTTCAAGCTAATGGGTACACATACATCTTAACAAGACATTATACTAATAATCCTGAAAATTTCAGCTTTGCACTAATGACGTAGGTCTGGCGGCTCTGGGCTCTTGCTCTAGTACCAAATACGCACGTTGTTCGCAATTATCATCACCACATGTTTTCCTTCACAACCAATTCAGTTATTGAAGACTTTTTTATGGGAATCTTATAAGGGCAGAACGACGTCTGCCGGGACAGCTAGTTAATTTTATAACATTCTGAGGATAACAATACCTAAACTTGTCAAACAAACAAATAGTAACTATAAGATAGTTCTTTGCTTAAGTGCCCGTTTTTTTTGCTAAAGAGTTTACTATGGAATGCATTTGTTGAATATGAACGCTTTTTTAACGTCCGTTAAAAAAAATGTCGTGCGAATGACGCCTATTACGTAAACATAACAATTATCTACTGAATACGATTTTAAATGACTGAGGAACCCTTTCCTGTGCGTGGCCTGACACGCACTTGGCCGATTTTTATTATTTTATTATACTATTCGACAAGACACACTATATATGTAATGTGATGTAAAGTAAATACACACATTATTTAAAACTTAAAATAACTATTAATAGAACTTGTAATGATGTAACCTGATTTGAAATTAATTTTATTTGCAGAAATGGTGGGTATCAGAGGTATAGCTGAACACCGTCGGAGTGTAATCGGGTGTATGTGCCGAATGTCTCGCAAAGAAGGCTTAAGCAGCAGCCGCCAATGTTCTACCTGTGCTTCACTTCGTCAATTGAAACTCTTAGATCCATCGAGACCTTCACCAGGCTTACTAATGTCTGTCCGATCGCAGTCCTCGCAAAATAGTTCGACAATCTTTTGAAACTCAATTCGAAACGACTTTTTTAACAAAATACATGGTTAATTTACTAAGTGGAGCGACATTGTATTATCTAATAATTGTTTAACAATTACCTTATCGTTGAATGTAATAATGAGTATTATATATTATAACATATGAAATAAGGTTTTTTAATTAGTAGCATGTTTTATTAAAGGTTCAACAATAAATGTTTGACTTAAAATTCCAATTTTATTTAGAATTCTCTTATTTGTGTATCGAGCAATTTATTTGTTTTGTATAAATATTCTGTAGGTCTTTATTTTTATATTTTATAAATTGAAGACTACCAAAGTAACTCTGCCTGATGATAAGCATGAGTAGAATCCAGAATTAGGGGTCACCATCCTCATTGTAAGTGCATACATTGCAGTATGGTGACCCACACAGCGTGGGGTTAGATGTTTCTGGATTCAGAGCAGAGATGATTGGAGACCAGAGGCCCAATTATTCTGCATCATTCTCTCAGACTGATTAGTCTGAGAGAATGATGCAGAATAATTGGGCCTCTGGTCTCCAATCATCTCTGCTTTTTAATGAAATGCATCTATGCATTAGCCGTGAATGAATTAATATTAATAGCGTTGCAGTATCTGAATCTACTATTTTCTGTATCTACTGGTCGGGATTAGACTTGGTTTACTTTGAAAGTGAATTTGTGTTTTTCTTTCTTTCACGGCTAAGCCGCTGCATCGATTTTAATGGAATTTGATGTAGTGATACTTTTCTTCTTGAGGAAAGGCATAGGCATATACTCTTTGCCGTTATAACCGCCATATAAACGATAAAGCCGCGGGCAAAAGTTAGTTTATAAGAAAAGTTTCATTTTGTCTGAGATGGTACTCAAAGATTTCAAGAGTTATAAAAGTAATAAACAGTTTTTGTAGCTGTTACATGATTTTCTATTAAATAGTTGTTGTTTCAGGAGTTTTTTTCATTGAAAGTTATCAATCAAAGTCATAAGTCAATAGATGTAAGTTATTATTTCAGGGTAAAAAGATTTTACTACAAACAATATAAAACAACAAAATCTATTTTATAAGTTGACTTTGAGACATAATTCTAGCAATAAAATCGTTGGGTTATCTGTACTGATGTATTTTTTTCTTTTATTCTAAAGCTTAGCATCTCGCACAAGCTTTAGAGCCGGTTAACATGAAATAAGTTTTTCAGATCGCTTTGAAGTACTGATGTTATCGCCCGAAATCCCCGTTGAAAATAATGGATATTTAAAGTATTTTATAGAAAGGAAAAACAGATATCTGTACAAAGTTATGTTTTGCGAGTGTATTTTTTTAATTTTCTTTGTTATATACAAAGTAAATCAGTATAAAAAGATGAGTTACGAAGTAAGTATGTTAGTAGAACATAATTGACAGTCTTATCACTCCAAAATATACATTTTAAGAAAATATTGCATCTCTAAAAGAGGGAAAACAATTAATACACCCAAGATTTTGCCAAGAATGCTCGTAGCAACTATTCGGAATAATATCGGCTGAAACTTTTCGCCAGCGCTCCACGCGGCAAAACTTTGAAACCCATCACGTTGAATAATTGGGACTCCACTGCTGCATGTTTTTAAGTTTTTTTTACTGAGCACAAGCCACCGATGGAACAAGTTATCGCCTGCAGTATTTCAGAAGAAAGACGTTCTCCTTTAAAGGACTGCAACGCTGAGTTTATACGTTTCGTGGATGAGGTTAATCAGTGTCTATCAGGTGACATGTCTCTTGGTTTTACTCTACATCATAAAAAGACTTGTAATATTGGGAGGTATAAATAGACCTGCAGCACGATGGACCGATGACTTGAGGAAAATAACCAGCAGTTTAGGAATGCAGATTGCCCAACACCGGAATAGTTGGTACTCTTTAAGGGCGAACTTCGTTCAGGAGTGAACGGCAATGTACTGAAGTATGAACGCTCAAGTGTCTACAGACTGTTCAGTTTACGTAGATATAAGACTAATCTGGGGTTTAACTCACCGTTGACCAGAATGGCCAAGTCTTACAACGAACTTTCTCGTTTGTTGGATTTGGACATTTTTGGAGATAACTTGCCTAATTTCAAGAACAAAATCATAGACCATTTTGAGTATGTACTTCGATAGGCCTAGGCTCGCCAGAGTTAAACTATGGCGAGCTTAGGCTTATCGAGGAATCCTGATTGGATTGCTGCTTTTAGGTTTTTTTTTATATAGCTCTTTTAACTGGTTATTTTCTTTTTATCATTTTTATTATATTCTTTTAGTTTAATTTAGATGGTACTAATAATTATCCTTTGTTAGCTGTGATTACCTATAACTGAATGAGCACAGGGCATGTATTTTGTTTTCTTTATATTCATATTTGATGTGTGTAACATTTGTAGGTGATCTGAAATAAATAATAAAACAGGTATGTTGGTAAATAGTAGATGCAGGTTCAAATGTTCAGCGTCAATAACCAACAACCTTTGTACACCTACTCGTCCAAGGCTTCGATGTCCTACTGTTCCATTCCGTATATTAATTCTAGTAATATTAAAGTTCATTTGCATCTGTTTATTTCTGTACAAGATAGAGACAATAAGTAAAAACTATGAATTGGGTTTTTCACAATTAGAAAAAAAAAACATTTTGTAATTGGAATATTTTCTATTCTAATCAAATTGAGACAATTGAGGTGATCATTTCAGTCTATTAATTTTATTTTTGTTGACCTATAGATAATAGACTCTTTCTAAACATGCTTTTGTTCTCTTGATGAGATATCTGATTTTATAGTAAATAAATAAAATATAATGGGCTGGCCAACAACTCCTACGAGAGTAATCTCATTGGAAATGTATTGAAATAATTTAATTTAACAACGCGAAACTGTATATTATTGAGTGTACGGCGATTTGATATTAAATGGATTATTTCTTAGAGCAAAATGTTGTTTCCAGTGGTAATTTTATCATTAGATTCATTGAAATTATGGTACTATTAGTTTTACTAAATGGTTTAATAATATTAATATGACAAGAAAATAAGTTTTTTGGTACTATAGTTTATTGTTCTAACAATTAGAGTCTAACTATCAAGTTTTACTAAATTAACTTAAGCTTAAAATATTCTCCTTCTTACTTGTTTATGAATCCGAATGATTAATTGGAATTCTCGGATGAATTAAAAAAAAACCCTTTTATTCCACTATGAATCGGCGTATCTAAAATTTTATTCAAGCAAATCCTTTGAGCGTGAAACTGGATAAAATGAATTTGTCGCTTTTAGGGCTTCTGTTTATAGGGTGAATCGTAAAAGTTATAGTAACAAATTTAACATAAAATCTCAGATTTTCATATGCTTCTTAATGGAAGCTTAATATTCGACCCATATTGAATTATCTTCAATAACAAAATGGTTCAGGTCTACTTAACTAAGAATAGCATTGAGTTCGGATAAAAAATATGCAAAACCATTTTCTTTTCCTGTACTCGTAAATGTATGCGGTATAATGATCGAGGCTGAAATATTATACTCGTATTAGGTAAGCTTTTTTTATATTCCTTATTGCCTTCTATAAAATCTTACTTGCTACGTATTAATTCGTTAATTTTGTATGACGTTTTCCAAGGAAGCGCATTTAACATGTTAAGCCTCTATAACTCCTGAACTAACAAAGTAATCTAATCTGTTACAGTTTTCCTATAAAGTTCATTCTATGGACCTCCATCACGAATTTTCCCAGATTTTTTGAGCCAGCCGTTTAGCTTTTAGAGGACGCCCTATTTTTACAAAAAAGTGCCCTTTAAAGTAGAATTTCTCGCAAACAGATATCTAAATGAAAAAAATCATTCTAAGAACCCTGTATTGTTTTTAAAAGACCTATCTAATGACACCTCACACAATGAGGTAGCCGCGAAAAAAAAACATCCCCACTTTACGTGTAGGGGAGGTACCCCAAATAAAAATATTTTTCATAATTTTATTGTAGCACTTTGTCGACGCAATTACAACATATATTTCCGCAAAGTTTCATCTTTCTAGCACTTACGTTTGGACGGTAAAGGGAGGACGGACGGACGGACGGACATGACTAATTTATACTTAAGGCAGGGGGGTGTCACTCCGCAGTTTAGGTATAGTCGGCCGCCTGCCTGCCCGGACGAGCATGCCGTCGACTAGACATCGTCAGAACAGGTAAGAGTTACACGATAGAAAGAGACGCAATGGTAGGTAAATATAATTGTAGGTGATTCGGCGCTGTGCGATCTGAATTGAACTTAATCTTTTGACGCCAAGGGTCCGGATTTCTTTAATTTACTTTGCGGAGTGAGTCTTCTGTATGAGTACTATTATGTATTCTGTGCTTAAGGGTTCCGAGTCATTAACTTCTGAACCCTAAAACTGTAAAGATAACAGTAAACAAAATGTGCCGTTCTGTATACCTAACGAAAGTTTATGATACTTTGTATTAACGAATAGTATTCAAAAATATTAGGTTTAACCCTTTCCTAACCGACGGTACCAATTTGTACCGGGTGATTCCTAGTCCATTATTTCGACAATCTGACCGCGCATTACGTATTTGATACCGACGATCCTTTCGGGGACCACTTAGCAAGCCAATCACAGTGATTTATTTAATTTTTGCCTATTTACCGCCAGCAAGTGACACTTTCAAGTGTCGACCTGTTTCGGATTGGGGAACTGCGGATTGCTCTTGTTTTAGAAAATATTTAAAAATAGAATAAACAGGGTAAGTGTTATTGTTTTATATTATTCTATTAGATTGTAGTTTCAACTATACATTTAATATGGTTTTAGATTATAATTTAAAATTTTAGTGCTAAAATAACGATAAAAATGTACAAGGACTTATTAGTACCGTCAGTGACTTTGGATGATTTTTTTTTAATTAGATCGAATATATCTTGATATTTATTTATCTTATATTACAGGTAATTATAATGAATATTTCAAAGAATACGGCTTTGATTGAAGACTCACTTATGGAAGATCTTCCAGATTGTTCCGAAACTTCTGATGTGGAATTATCTGACGACGAAAACATTCCCGAAGTACAACTACCGTCAACTAGCGATTTTGACGAAAATTTTGAGGCAGCATTAGAAGAATATTTGCTAAGCCAAACTGGACCTAATACAGGACAGGAGGCAGAAAATCATAACGCGGAAATAGATCAGTATGTATTTGTATATGCTATCCCCAACACTGTTCCAGATAATTTACATACTGAGGATACTGTTACGTCAACACATGCACAATCTAAAAAATAAACTATTGAGCTAATCCTAAATGGAAGAAAAGTGATGTAGAAACGTATTTACTAGATTATTCTCCGAACAAGGGGGTAGTTGACGAATATTTTGCTGATGGCACTACGCCAACTGATACTTTTAATGTAGAGGGTAGTGATATTTTTTAGTCTTGATTAGTGATGTACTGGTTAATATTGTGTATCAAAGTAACTTATATGCAACACAAAGAGATAAAATTCTGAACTTGAAAAAAGGGGAACTACTGGCGTTTATCGGAATAAACTTATAAATCTGATACAACAATCGGCCTTCGTGGACAGATCATTGTTCATCGGCGCTGTACTACGTGGACAAGAAGTCCTCAAAATGGTTTCACAGGTTGTTTTGGGATATTCTTGATACAACATTTGTAAATGCATAATTATGTTATTCATGGACTCAATGGAAAAGATACCTGTAAAAGACTTTTGGAGATCTATTGCGCTACGGTTGATGTGTATGAAGGAAATCAAAGAAAAGGTTATCAAGATACTCTGTGCCTAGACCCGGGCCATCTAAGAGGCACAAAACTGACTTCTAAACGTTTATTTAGGAAACCGCGGCGTACATTGGACTAAATTTGTGCCAAATATAGGGAGGTGTGAAGTATACAGCATGAAAAAGGTGCAGTCAAAGCCTCACTCAAAATGTTCACACTGCAATATATTTTTGTGCATAAATGTAAAAAAGAATTGTTTAGTAGAATACCACGATGCTAATCTGAATTGATGTTTCATTTTATTATAATTTTTTTTATAATTCGAGCCATACAGAAGTACTTAATGTTCCTAATTTATTAGTTGTTTTGTGACCCAAAGTCCCTGACGGTATCAATTCATATTCATAAGTCTAGGTTATAGAAATAGTACCTAGAAATACTAAAAAAATCTAAAATAAATAAATTACAATTCTTTACTACCCCTTATCCATATAAAATCATAAAAACTATGTTTTTCCTTATTTTTGGTATATTGGCTAGGAAAGGGTTAAAATAATTGTCTTAATTACTTATCAAATTAATAAATTAGTAAGCTTAGATCGTCTTTGTCCGATATAAAAGAAGTAAGTATTTTCCAAGAAAACTAACTTCAATTATTTACAAGAGCAGGTTATTTTTAGACAGTCATTCAAAAATTCAATTCATTTGAAATACAATAGAATAAAAATAAAGAAATAGAATACTCAAATGTTAATTTCAGCATTAATTTTAATAATTGCTTCACCCACGTCGCTCGGCCATTGTTTTAAGGTTTTTATTAAAAATTCTCTCAATATTGAAGTAGAAAAAAGGTTTTGTCCGAACTTAGCTCATGTATGTGTGTGTTTGTGCACACATCGATACGACTCGCATAAGTTTAAAAGCTGTAACTCGACTACGTAAATTAATTTAGTAAAATTATTAAAGTAATTTACGAATGTATTTACACCTCATTCACTAAAATCAGTTCTGTAATTTAGGCATTACGCTTTAATGTATCAAAACATACATAAACTGCTAAAACTGCTCTTCCTTTGGCTTCGTCGTTGTCAACTAAAAACAAGGTGACGAAAAGATCCTGTTTACGTGAAAAAGAATGTTGTTATAGATGTGTCTGCACTTTACTTCAGTCTACTGCCGTCCACTTAGGCAAACGTAGGGAGGGACGCCCTGCGGCACGATGGACCGACAACTTCAAGGAAATGGCTGGCAGCGAATGGATGCGGACTGCCCAAGTCTGAGTCGTCTACTTTTTTATTAAGTTTATAATTCTTATTAGTTTGTTATACCGAACGTATTGCGAAAACAAATTTAATGACCTAGAAATGAATATGTTAATTCATCATTCAAAATGCTTTTGAAAGCGTCAACTTTAAAGGCTTTGTTGGAGTTAGTTGTTTTGCTTAATTTATTCGTCCATAAATAACACTTCATATTTTAAGTCGTATTTAAAGGTTTAAGCTGATAGTTCAGATCACTATGAATACTTAGCACCATATTTATATAGCAAATTACCAACGCATGCAGCTCAAGAGTCACATGTGTAACGGATTATTGTGGTGTAAGTTAGCACCTTTTTTAAAAATATTTTTTGGCTTACCTAAGTGAACACTCTGCTTGATGGAAAGCATGAGTAGGGGTCACTGTGAGGGGGCATTGTGAGGGAAGGCAATGCATCATGGTGACCCATACCATGGCGGCTTGGTCAGTTGTTTCTGCATCATTCTCCATAAATGATTGGGCCTCCGGTCTCACACTCACCAACGAAATACGACAGCATAATTAATTACATCTAGACATCCAGAATGCTTTCATTATTAGGATATTCTTCTGTGTGAGGATAGTACCAACTACCCCGGTTGAGCCAGCCCATTAGTGCTGAAATCAGCATGGCTCTACTACCTACCACTATCTATGTACTGTCCGGTAACTGGACATCCAGAATGAAAAATTGAATCAAAGCGGACAGGCAGTGAAAATGTTTGAATTAATATATATTTGCTTTATATTCTATCAATATAAAAACTAATAGTTTTCTATGATAGCCGTTTTAGTGTCATGTCATAGAGTCTATTTTTTATCAATAAGTATTTTATAGAATCTATACACAAATTCAATTTACGTGTCTTTGTTTGTTTGTAATTTCAATTGACAGCTATTCCGCCTGTATACGTATATAAAGAAGTATATAACGTATATAACGACTACTTATACACGTCTCTCTCTAGCTATAACTATTTTTAACAACCAATATGTGTGTAGAATTATTTATTTATATGGTATATGAACAACACACTTAAAGCATACTCTACACAAACATATTATTTAGGTGTACACACAACATTCCTCATATGAGAAAACAACTAACAATACAGTATTAGGAGTAAAATAATAGTTACAAAACTTGTTACTGCTTAATTCCAGGTTACACTAACAATAATCTAATTAGTGTAAAATAATAAAAAATAACATACAATAAATTGTTGAACTAAATAAATTGATATAAAACAAATACAAGTAAAATTCTCCTTTTCTAGAGAAAACATAGTAAAATAAAACGATTCTTCTTAAGAACCTGCTGAATACTCAAATAGTCTAAATCTCTTCAGACCTTCCGTAATTTCTAACAATCCATATGAGTATAACTTTATAGTTGAACGGATTCTTTTGCTTACATTTTCAATCATCCTTTATTGTTATTTACTCTTCCTTAAACATAAATGAAGAGACCTCTTGATATTAAATAAGAGTCCCTGGAAAAAAGCTATATCGCTCTTTTTATTTGTAGATATATCTTATTATTTATAGTGAGTATAATAAGTATTTATATACTTTTTATGTACGCTAAATGGCGTTTCAAATTTGTATTTTTACTCTTTTTGATGTATAAAACAAAATTTTGCAAAAATTATATATTTAATCAATCAATCGGTCAATCCGATTTTGATAGTCTTTAATTTGGCTTTAGTCTTTTAATTTCAAAACATTCAAGTAATTTACTTTAAAAGAAAATAATGAAGTCAGAGGATAAAAATATATGGCGTGAACGTTTACTATTTGTCTGTTAATTTAAACAATGCAATAGATCCAAGTTTTTATAATCATCAAAGTTATTTTTACACAAAAGAAACATCCAAAATCGGAAAACATTCCAAACAGAACAGGAAGTTTTTTGAGTAAAAAAATGGAACTTCGTAGAAAAATGTAAATATTTAACTGAGATGCTATCTTAGGGCCACCGCAGACTAGCTACTTTTAGCATCGGCGATCGGTGATTTGGCGACTGCATCGATGCTGCATCGCGTTTTAGCGACTTCCTGCGTTCGATCGCGGTATCAGAAACGCGCGTTTTAGCGAATGCTCAGATGCCAAATCGATGCTACCGGCATCCGAATGTGTGCGGAGAGTAGCGTTCAGCTACTGTCGCGCTTCTAAAAAGCGACTCAATCTCCGCGTTTGGCGTTTTTATGTGTGCGGTGTAGAGCGTTCGGTCGCCGTATTTAGCTTCTAAAAAGCGACTAGTTGCCGATCGCCGATGCTAAAAGTAGCTAGTGTGCTGTGGCCCTTATATATAAAATTGGACTTGGAATGGCTGGACCGATTTGTATGAAATTTTGTATGCATATCGGGTATTTTTTCACACTCCTAGGACACGAGCGGAGCCGCGGGCATCAGCTAGTATTTGTATAAAAATGTAAGTGCAATGACTCACCTACAGACCTTGCAAAATCACTTAAATCAAAATCACTGAAATATGAAGTTACATGTTTAATTTGTTTACTTATTTTTATTTTATTTTATTCGGGGAGCTTACAGCCAAATTTACAATGTACATATAATATTGCTTCTCTATATGCCAATTAAAATTATTTTACTATGACTACCTTGTTGGTCTAGTGGTTAGCGTATACGGCTGCTGATCAAGAGGTCTCGGGTTCGATTCCTGGGTCGGACCAAATATTTGTGTGATTTTGTTTGGGTGTTTTATATGTATAATATGTATGTATTTACGTATTTATATCAGTTGTTTAGTACCCATAATACAAGCTCTGCTTAGTTTGGGACTAAATGATGTTGTGTGCAAGATGTCCGAAAAACTAAAACCTAAAATCTGATGATTTTTCGGTCAAATATCTGTTTTTCTTCCAAATCCTTCTAAGTTCTTATGGTGAGGATGAGTAAAGCATACCTTCTTGAAAGGGCTTATAGAGAACTACTGGATGCTGGTTTGTATGATCGTTTTCCAGTCTCTATAAAAACGTTGATATTTCCTTTAGACAGACCTTCATTTTGTCAGTTATTCTTCAGAACACGCGCAGCATACAGCTCACACATTCGTCCCAAAACCTCAATAAGAATAAACGAAGGAAGGGCTAAATACACTGTAATATTGGAAAACGTTGTATACATCACATTACTAATTACATTATTTATGAACATAACAATTTATCTTGTTATTCATGTAACGTATAGTAAAGTAATAAATAATAAAGTGGTACCGGAATCTGATGCCTTACAATTTACAATACTTTTATACGTACGTAGCTATTTATTAGCCTGTGCCAATACCCCTTTATTTATATTATTATTTGCATTCAATATATATGTATGCCTATTATTTGGATGGGTTTTGTAATAAACAATTTCATTGGGCACGTATGATTTTACATTAAATTTGTATTTTCTACTGTGTGTACACACTAAAAGTGTAATGAGATTATATTTCCTACTTAAGCATCTAAGTTGTATTAATAGTGTTTTATAATGAGTTATTATTCAATTACTTTATAGGCTAATTTGACATATTTTTTAATAATATCAAAATATTGTAGCAGAGTAGAATATTTACACACGTAATAAAATAAGTTTTATTGTCACTTGATGAATTTTCAATTGTTAGATTAGAGTTGTTTAGTAACACACCACTGTAAATGCCATTTATTTTAGTTATAACCGACTTTAAAAACGAAAAAGGATCTATCTCAATTCAACTTTTTTTAATATACATATTTGTTACCTCAAAACTTTCGATTTGGAGAACCAATTTGAATAATTCTTCTTTTATTCGAAAACTGGTGCCTTCCATGTGGTCCCATGAAGGGAAACCAGATAATGATAGGATCCTCTACATATGGAAGGATTTCCTCAAATATCATAGGCATACCTGTCGCGATTTGTCAACTCAGAATAGTATTTCTTTGAAATCGTTTTTTTTTGTTAAAATTATAGTATTTTCATTAATTGATATTTAATCATAGATTTGTACCTTGTGAAGATATCGTAGTGTCGTGTCAAAACAACGGAAGTTCGTATATATACCGTAATAAAATTCATTCTAAATTCAGTTTTGATCTATTCTTGATCTCACAAGAGTTCTCATGCAAATATTCAGATTCCAAATACCAAAGGTAGTCTCCAAGACAAATCTGGTAAATTGGTGATCATATTTCTACAATGGCTTCGGATTACGTAATTTAGGTGCGCGGTAGGTTACGCGATTCAAGCCGAACATATAATATAATAAGTTTCACTTAATTTGATTAATCGACACATGCTTTTAAATGTTAGCGATCAACTTAGGTGTCTATGGAATTTGTTAAAACAAACAAGCAAACAAACGGAACACCAGATACCGAAGTCGTCAGGCAATCATCAATGATAGGAACGAAGCCGCTAACTTGTTTTTTGATATGTTAAAATTTAAACGGGTTACTATCTCACTAAAACCCGAACTGTAGGAAAGATTGACTTATCTTATCAGTGGAGATCCTCCTTGTTGACACCTGTCCACTATAGAAATAGATTATAATTTCTATATTGACATTGTACCTCTAAAAACGTTGGAATATAATGGTGTATCATTCTGGTAAAATAAAACAAGTTTACTTTCACAAAGTGCTATATTTTTATATCTTTTATCTTAATTCTTATTTGTGACTTGATAAATACTTAACAAAACTAATAACTCTGGTGTGTTTTTTGTTTTCTATAACATTACCGTTATAATTTATATTCTTATATTACCGAAGCATTTATATTTTTTTTGGCAAAGCTATTGCTACACTCTTCACTTCCAGATATTCCTCAAGGCAGTGTAAACCACTGAAACCAAACATGAATTAATCATTTAATATAAAAGAATAGTTTTAACTCAAATGGGATTAAATTGCAGTGGGGCGTTTTCCAAATACAACGCAGGAGAAAACATAAAACAGCGCCATTTATTGAAGATACTATCACTACGAACTGTTAACATCTTCTATATCACGATAAATTATTATTCCTGTATCGTGAAATAGAAGTTCTCGCGGCGATTTGCATATATACAACTACATAATTTGATAGTTAGCTGTGGCCCGCCACATGATTATATCTTCTGGTCGGAGGATCCTCCTTTTGTGTTGGAGGAACATGATAACCGTTTTTCCACATTAAAAATAATAATTACATTTTTATATGTGAAATCAAAACTTTAAAGTTTTAAAAGTGATTTCGATTATTCTTATGAAAGAAAAAACTTAAATGTTTTATTTTCAGTAATTATTCGAGGACAAGAAAGAAATTTTTTTTTGACCCATATTGTAATAGACTCATATCTTAATCATTATCATAATAAAACTCAAGTAGTAAGAAAGAGGCGATTATTAAAATCGTATACTAACTTTTCACGACCAATGCCTGAATCTTTGAATCCTCCAAACGGAATGTTAGCACCAATTGCCAAGTATGTGTTCACCCTGCAATAAAATTAATTGTTTAATACATTACAGTTCTAATAAACTTCTCATTTATTTTAAAACTATAATAATTACCAAACATTGCCAGCCTCAACGTGTTTACTAAACTGCAGAGCAGTGTTGATATTAGTTGTAAAGATTCCAGCTGCCAATCCATAAGTAGTGTTATTAGCACGATCAAGAACTTCTTCGAAAGTTTCGAATTTTAAAATGCTCTGTACAGGACCAAAAATCTGGAATTGAAATTAAAATTTTCATCATTGACTTGGTCAATTAACTAAGTGGCTATCCAAATAGGTATTTAAATTATTATTACCTCCTCCTTTGCGATTGTCATGTCATCTGTAACATCAGCAAACACTGTTGGTTCTATGTAGTACCCGGTAGTACCGAATCGTTTGCCACCAACCAGACATTTGGCACCTTCTTGCTTTCCTTTCTCGATGTACCCTAACACCTTTTTAAACATTACTTCGTCTACCTAAAATGAAGAGAAAAATCTTACTTGTATCTAAAAGCAGTTAAAGAGGGGCGTGGACTATCTGAGCTGTTGTGTATGTATCCATTTCACTAAGAGCAATAATAATGTTTACATTTAGCAAAGCAAAGAAAAAGATGGTGTTTCCTTTCATTGATACCTGTCTACTCATAAACGACCATTCCTATCTATTTTAAGTTGGATGGAATTTTAACTCAATTTTTATTAGAATACTCGAGGCAAGTCAGTTTAGTAATAAATGTATATACCTGTGGTCCATGTTGTGTAGTAGGATCAGCAGGGTTACCAATTTTGATACCTTGAGCATACTTAACGGCGGCTTCTACAAATTTGTCATAAATTCCAGATTGCACAAAGAGCCTGGAAGCTGCTACACAAACTTGGCCTTGATGTAAAAATATTGCATTAGCAGCAAATGGGACAGCAACGTTCACTGAAATAGAAGTGTCGTGTAGAGAACTGAATTTTGGTAGTGGTAAAATAAAATGTTAGAAATTATTTATACTACGTTAAGCAGACTATTGGCTGATGATTCAAATATCTCACAAAATGTATTTAACCATAATTTTTATAATTATGTTAAAACTTACGATCAGCGTCGTTCATGATGACAAGCGGACTCTTACCGCCGAGCTCCAAGCAAACGCGTTTTAAATTATTTGCTCCAGCTGCTTGCTGAATCAGCTTTCCAACCTATAAGCATGTTTTTTTAGATGTAATACATAAACCATTTTCTATTCCGCGTAATTACGTGCATACATAAACACCGTTTTTAAGGTCGATGCAACGTAGTATCGTTTGATTGTTAATATTCTTTACTACATCACATTGTTTCTTTGCTCACTTAAATTTTTAAACACTTGTTTATAACGTTTAAATTTTATTTTGACTAACTGTCAACTTAACATAAAAATCTAAAACCATGCTAAATTGACTTACTTCTACAGATCCAGTGAAAGATATTTTAGCTACATCTGGGTGGTGTGTGAGAGCAACACCAGCGGTTTCACCGTATCCATTCACGATATTTACAACGCCTTTGGGGAAACCGGCCTCAGCTATTAAAGCGGCTAAAGCTAATGCCGTCAGTGGCGTTTGTTCAGCTGGTTTCACCACTACAGTGCACCCTACGAATGGATAAATAAAGTAGAAATTTAGAAAAAAATACATGTAAGCACACAACTTATTAATTTAGGTTATATATTTGAAATTGACTCACCTGCGGCCAAAGCCGTGCAGACTTTCGACAGGAAAATTATAATGGGACCGTTCCAAGGCAGAATCAATGCTGCAACACCGACAGGCTGTTTCAGCGTATAAGAAAACAGCTCACCATCTATAAAGCATTAAAATAGTCAGTGTCTATTTTATGATTCATATTTTACAACATTTAATATTTTATTGTGTGGGATAAATTCTTTTAGAAAATATTTTCTTTATAATTTTATTACTGCTTTATTGTTAGTTGTTATTATTACCTGCTGGAATGGTGTCACCCTGTGTCTTATCTGCTAAGCTGGCTATGTACCGTACGGTTTTAGATTGAGCGCCCACGAAATGCTTCATAGTACTCAGGAGGCCTCCGTTGTTATAAGATTCAAGTTCTGCAAGATATTGACTATCTCTTTGAACAAGCTCTCCTAATTTGTTTATAAGGGCTCCCCTCTCGGATGCATCCATTAGGCGCCATTCGGAATTGCGGTGAAAAGCTCGTTTAGCTGCAGCTACGGCTAAGTCTATATCTGCCTGTTTGAAAAACACAGTGGTGTCAGTTTATCTAATAATATGATTGACGTGAAGCATAGTGACTAACACAGAATCAGAATCCTTGAGACTTCTCCTATTACAAAGCTCAAAATATTTTTGACCGTTCATCCGTCCGAGCGTAACGTCGTTGATTCTCTAATATTTATTTGATTTGGGGTAATTTATTAAAAATTAATCAACAGTATCATACTATGATGCTGTGTAAATCCATTTAATCATTTGTTTTCTCTAACCAAAATTTAAATTAAGTCAGTAGGTGACCCCATCTTAAAACATTATCGATGATAAATCTACTTCAATTATTCGTTTGTATATAATTATATCTAGAGACCGTTTCGCGAATCTTATAGCAAATAGTTCGTATGTTTTTTCTCTTACATTTCCTACCTATATTAAATTTATGCATATGTGTTATTTTATAACTACAAACCTTATCTCCTTCCGAGACGTGTGCGATGACTGATCCATCGTGAGGATTGGTTGTTGGAAATGTTTTTCCACTTATAGAATCCACCCACTCATTGTCAATGAACAACTGCAAACCAATTAATTAACTGTCACTTTTGAGTAACGGAATCAATATGGTCAAAGTAATTGGAAATGAAAACGTACTTTTTGATTGCACAATATTTTTTGTTTTATATAAAAGCCTACCAAAGTGGCTCTACTCTGCCTGATGGAAAGCATGAGTAGAATCCAGGAGTAGGGGCCACCATCCTCATTGTGAGGGTAGGCAATGCAGCATGGTGACCCATATCATGGCGGCCTGGTCAGTTAATTCCACCTCATTCTCCCGGGCTCCTGAGGCTGGTTGAATGATGCAGAATTATTGGGCCTCCGGTCTCACACTCACAAACGAAATACAACAGCAAGAATACTGTCATTATTAGAATGGTCTTTTGTGTGAGGGTGGCTTTACTACCTAGCAGTTATACCTACAATAAACATACACCTGGCAGTTATTTAGATAGCAACTAATAATGATATAAACGAACTTTGATCAAAAGAAGATAAAACGCAATGTACTCGTAAATAACCCAGTTGGTAATAATCTATTGTGCTGTAAAATATTTTGTTAAGCAACTGGGTTTGTCAGGGTACATAGTATCGTTGAATGAATTTGATTTTTCGGCATAATTAAAGCACAGTTTGTAGTTATGCTTAGGTTAAGAATATTATACCTGCTTTTAATAAACTTGTAAAAGTCATACTTATGTTATTTAACTATGCTATTAACAGACTAGTAGGTATACATTTTACATATGTTTATTTGTGTGCTATTATGTGAATTCCTTTAAGTTATAAAAATACTTTACAATGTATTTGATGGTTTCCTTTTTAGGTAAGTACAATAATAGTAATTTCTTAAAGATAATAAAATAAAAAATATTTTGGACATCTGACACACAACATCATCTAGTCCCAAGCTAAGCAGAGCTTGTGTTATGCGTACTAGACAACTGATATAAATACATAAACATACTTTTTTTTTTGTAAATACATACATATTATACATAGAAAACACCCAGACTCCGAAACAAATATTTGTGAATTACACAAATAATATTTGTTCCGACCCGGGAATCGAACCCGAGACCTCTTGATCAGCAGCCGCATACGCTATCCACTAGACCAACGAGGTGTGTGTAAGTTATGTTTCCATAACTTACACACACTCATATCATTATATTAAATAGTAGAGGCGAATATATTTTACCAATAAAAATCGTCTTATAACTTTACCGGCGTTTACAAAAACAACTCCAGCAATCAATAAGCGACCAAAAACATGAACCGATTAAAGTTGTTCTATGGCCGGCCTTAAACCTGTTGAGTAGTGTTGAGGTCATAAATGTATACAATAATAACATTAGACATTTGATAGACACCGGTTAGATATTATGAAAACACACCGTTAAAGTTACCATAGCAATTGGTCACAAATAGACAATTGTTTTGGCAGTAATTATTTAACGCTGTTTATTATAACTGTATATATAAATACCTTAGTGTATTTAATTTCGGGAGCCATATTGCACTACGAAAACACAATCTAATAGCCACGAAATAAGCGTGTGAGCGTTCGACACTCAAAAATTCAACTGAATGAAATGAACGCTGCTGCGACCAATAATTCCTTAGTTGAAGTTCACTGTTTATTATCACGATGAATGAGAACACATATATAGATATTCCTCAGTAACAAGTGTTGCACAACACTAGCATAGATACTAATAATAGACAGCGCAATGACAATAAATGTTTATCATAAGAATTGTACGTACAGTCTCAATTCTACAGTCTACGGTTTAAATTTGATCATTCTGATCTGGCATTCTGGCTTGGTACAAATACGAAAGCGACGAATTCTCAAAGAGGCCAAAACCTGTATTTTGATAAACAGTTGAAACGTTTGAGTTCTGTATGGCTCGGTAGAAATATTTTAAGGTATGTTTTATGTGCGGCAGTGAACAAAATTCCAGCCTTAAAAATACGGTTAAAATTATATCTACTGTTAGGATGAAAATGTACCTATATTTTTAGGTGAAAACGATTGAACAATTTCGCTTAAATTTTTTTTTTTTAAATCAGACCACTTTTTCAAACCATTGCCAAGGTTACTGTGACCTCAGCATGTGGAGAAACCATTGATAGGATAATAGATATTATAATCACTTAGTAATCAATGTTTACAGACAGCGCGTGTGCGTTGGTCGACGGTATGAGGGGGGGGGGGGGGAGGGAGATTTAAAACACCTACACGGTATATGTACGTGTCCGGGACGTATACGATAACTTATCTACTGCTTGTGGCAATGTAACCAAGATTATAATGCAAAGACTAGCTAAACTTATTTTTTATTTGGCTGCTAAACGTTATTGGTTATTTTTTTTACAAAGACAACTCCCGCATTAGGAATATAAATCCTGTGTAGCGGGGACTTTACAAACATACATGAAACCGATACAAAGAACACCCAGACTCAGAACAACAGTTTGCGAATCACACAAAGTGTTGTCCTACGTAGGATTTGAACCCATGACATTTGGTGAAATAGAAAGCAGGGTGGCGACCGCTTAAACCAGTAGGCCAACTGTGCAATCAATTTTGTCAGGCATATGTCTAGCTCAGCAGAGTGTTAAAAGCTGTGTTGGAGTTGGATTTAAGATTGTTTAACAAATACTAGTTACGTAAATAGGATGGCAACTGAATACTTACGGATACTAAATAAATCAACAATGTACAACAAGTATTATGTCAATTTGTTTATCATTAGTATTGATCCACATCAATACTAATGATAAACAAATTGACAATTTTATTGAAATTAAGTACTATTAGATACGACTATCTATTAGTACTTAATTAACCGACTTCAAATAAAGGAGGAGGTTCTGAATTCGTCGGAATCTTTTTGATGTGAAACATCTATAGGCGCACGTATGTGAAACGTCTATAGGCGCACGTAAAATAGATTTCTGGCCTGGCGATTGGCGACGCGTCGCCACGGCACGCTATACGATGGTATATATATACAGTCTATATGCAGTAGTGTGTACCGTACACACTACTGCATATAGACTACTATTTTAATAATTAGTAATCTTTTATTTTATCATTATGACATATTTAGTTCCTATTACAATATTATGTTCTTTTCTGCATATTACTTTTACAAAATAATGGTGATGTTTCACATCTGCCAGGCGTCCCGTGACGGCTCACATTATTATTTTTTTTTTTTATGTATGTTCAGCGATAATTTCGTCGTTTATGAACCGATTTCAAAAATTCTTTTTGCATTGCAATGGGCGTCACATCTTCACCATATCGGGATCTGATGATGGGATCCTAAGGAAATTGAGGGAACTCCTCAAATATCATAGGCACAATGTCGCGATATGGGTACTCGGAATAGTTTTTCATTGAAGTCGGTTCCTTTTTGTTAAAATTATTTTATTTACCTATAAGCAGACCTACGAATAGCTACCTGCATTTTCTATTGCCCGCAGCTTGATGTAATACAACGGAAACAAATTTATTTATCATAAAACAGGCAATTGTGAACTAAACTTCAAAGATATAATATATATCTAAAAAAATAATTTGAATAAATAAATTATTTAAAAATTAAAACGAATAGGACGTTTATACAAAATTTTGATGTCTAGTGGATGGCGTATGCGACTGCTAATCAAGAGGTCTCGGGTTCAAATCCCGGGTAGGGCTAAAATGTGTTTTTGGGTTTTTCTTAGGAAATGCCTAATAGCAGCCCGGAGTTTGGAAGTTTGGCGGTGAATCACGCCCCTGCCTCGGAGAGCACGTAAAGCCGTCGGTCCCGGTTGACATGAACATCTGTGGCAATCGTTATTGGGAAGTCAGTGCCCTCAAATATACTGACAACTAGTTCAACCTTCGAATTTCAGTTCTCCCTTAGGGTTGCGGAGGTCCAATGCAATCCAGTCGCTCCGTGGAAAAACAGGTAAAACCGGATGAACTAGTAGGCGACTCAAATAATATTGGGAATAAAGCTAGGAAGAAGAAGACAGTTCTAAGGAAACACACGAGTATGACACTGACCTATGATAAATCGAAGTTGGAGAAACGTAGGTCTTATCAGGAATGTCCAGTTGCAAACTACTCTTATAAGGAGACACTTTCGTATCATTAGCTGTCGGCTCTATAATCTGCTTAACAGATACTGCAATATTTTTCCATTCAGTAAATGTACCTGAATATAGTTGTGAGTACAAGTACTCGTGGCTCCTAAACAGGAATGACACAGCGACGGATCAATTACTCTGTATGTCAGTTTTAGAACCTAGAACACACGCATACACACAATCACACACACCACACAGACAAAAAAGACACACCCATATTATACACTGGCCTGGGCAAAATATTTGCTTTTAGTCTTAGTTTATTTTTAGGATTCCGTAGCCAAATGGCAAAAAACGGAACCCTTAGAGGTTCGTCAAGTCTGTCTGTCTGTCTGTCTGTCCGTCCGTATGTCACAGCCAATTATTTCCGAAACTATAAGAGCTATACTGTTGATATTTGGTCATTCGATGTATTCTGTGAACCGCATTAAGATTTTTACATAAAAATAAAAAAAAGCAATACGTTTTGGGGGTCCCCATACTTGGAACTGATACTCAAACATTTTTTTTTTATCAAACCTATGCGTGTATCTATGGATAGGTGTTCAAAAATGATGTTGAGATTTCTAAAATTGTTTTTTTCTAAACTGAATAGCTTGCGCGAGAGACACTTCCAAAGTGGAAAAATGTGCCCCCCCCCCCTCTAACTTCTAAAATAAGAGAGTGATAAAACTAAAAAAATTTATGTTATACATTACCATGAAAACTACCAACGAAAATTGGTTTGAACGAGATCTAGTGAGTAGTTTTTTTTAATACGTCATAAATCGTAACACGCAATTTACCTTTCATACAATCAATACACTAGTATAAAAACATCGATGAAAGTTACAACGAACTACAAGAACTTTTATATGATATTACTTGCCGATACGGAACCCTTCATGGGCGAGTCCGACTCGCATTGGCGACTTCTACATACAGCGCTACCGAAGGAACACCTAACATATATACAACATCTTAACTTCAACCCTTGGGCAGTGGCCCACCAGGCATGATCACCTCGCCTGGTCGGAGTAATCCTCAATTTGTGATGGAGGAACACAATATCCGTTCTTGAATATTACTATATATTCACTTATATTTACGCAGACAATTTTACCTTGTGTGAGAGCCCTGGTATCCTTAACTCAAGTTTAATCTTATCAGTCGTATATACTTCAACTGCCACTTGTGCCCTCAACTTTTCTGTTTGTATAAGTTGATATTGTAATATTAAGGTTTTTGGATATTAATATAAAAATATATTTAAAAAAATCGGCCAAGTGCGTGTCAGGCCACGCACAGGAAAGGGTTCCTCAGTCACCTATAATGGTATGTGGATTTAAAATCGTATCCAATAGATAATAATGTTATGTTTACGTATTAATACGTTAATTTTGTATGACGTTTTCCAAGTGAGCGCATTTTACCATATAAGCCTTTATAACTCCTGAACTAAGAAAGTCATCTAATCGGTTATAGTTTTCCTTCAAAGTTCATTAAATGGACCAACATCACGATTTTTTTCAAAATTTTTGAGCCAGCCGTTTAGCTTTTAGAGGGGGGGGGACGCCCTGTTTTTACAAAAAAGTGCCCTTTAAAGTGAAATATCTCGCAAACGGATACCTAAATCAAAAAATCGTCTAGGAAACCCTTTATTGTTTTTAAAAGACCTATCTAATGATACCCCACACGATGGGGTAGCCTCGAGAAAAAAAAATCATCCCCACTTTACGTGTAGGGGAGGTACCCCAAATAAAATTATATTTCATAATTTTATTGTAGCACTTTGTCGACGTTATTACAACACATATTCATGCAAACTTTCATCTTTCTAGCACTTACCGTTTGGACGGTAAGTCGAGGACGGACGGACGGACGGACGGACGGACGGACGGACGGACGGACGGACGGACGGACGGACGGACGGACGGACGGACAGACGGACATGACGAATCTATAAGGGTTCCGAGTTATGAACTTCGGAACCCTAAAAAAAAGCGGCCAAGTGCGAGTCGGACTCGCCCATGAAGGGTTCCGTACCAGCAAGTAACATCATATAAAAGTTCTTGTAGTTCGTTGTAACTTTCATCGATGTTTTTATACTAGTGTATTGATTGGATGAAAGGTATATTGCGTGTTACGATTTATGACGTATAAAAAAAAAACTACTCACTAGATCTCGTTCAAACCAATTTTCGTTGGTAGTTTACATGGTAATGTACAACATATATTTTTTTTAGTTTTATGACTCTCTTACTTTAGAAGTTAGAGGGGGGGGGACACACATTTTTCCACTTTGGAAGTGTCTC
Source organism: Phragmatobia fuliginosa (assembly GCA_932526445.1). Lineage (NCBI taxonomy): Eukaryota > Metazoa > Arthropoda > Insecta > Lepidoptera > Erebidae > Phragmatobia > Phragmatobia fuliginosa. The sequence continues at coordinate 15,876,697 of OW052065.1, read as the reverse complement.
TCGCGCAAACTATTCAGTTAGGAAAAAAATTATATTAGAAACCTCAACATCATTTTTGAAGACCTATCCATAGATACCCCACACGTATAGGTTTGATGAAAAAAAAAATTTTGAGTTTCAGTTCCAAGTATGGGGACCCCCAAAATGTATTGTTTTTTTTCTATTTTTATATAAAAATCTTAATGCGGTTCACAGAATACATCGACTGACCAAATTTCAACAGTATAGCTCTTATAGTTTCGGAAATAATTGGCTGTGACATACGGACGGACAGACAGACAGACAGACAGACAGACAGACAGACTTGACGAATCTATAAGGGTTCCGTTTTTTGCCATTTGGCTACGGAACCCTAAAAAGGTGTAATTATTCTTCTTATGAGAAATAAAGAGTCTATAAACCTTGAACACTAACGTGTAGTCACTAAATTATGCAGAAAAAAAAATCGTACAACTTACACACAACATCATCTAGTCCCAAACTAAGCAGAGCTTGTATTAAGGGTACTAAACAACTGATATAAATACATAAACATACTTTTTTTTTTGTAAAAACATACATATTATACATAGAAAAACACCATGGTGTGGGTCACTATGCTGCTTTGTACTCGTATGCACTCACAATAAGGATGGTAGTCCCTATTCGTGGATTTCACTCATGCGTTACATCAGTCAGAGTAGAGTCACTTTGGTAGGTTTAAATGTAAAAAATAAAGAAAAAAAAGTAAAACTCAAGCTATTAATAGATAATGTTCATAAAACGAATAGGTGAAATTTTGGAAATGTGACTGTGGTATACAAATAAAAATAATGTAATACCAAATAACTTTTGTACACAGCAGTACAATGACACAGCTAATTCTAATCTGGTTTTTAGGGTTCCGTAGCCAAATGGCAAAAAACGGAACCCTTATAGATTCGTCAAGTCTGTCTGTCTGTCTGTCTGTCTGTCTGTCTGTCTGTCTGTCCGTCCGTATGTCACAGCCAATTATTTCCGAAACTATAAGAGCTATACTGTTGAAATTTGATCAGTCGATGTATTCTGTGAACCGCATTAAGATTTTTACATAAAAAAAGAAAAAAAACAATACATTTTGGGGGTCTCCATACTTGGAACTGAAACTCAAAAAATTTTTTTTCATCAAACCTATACGTGTGGGGTATCTATGGATAGGTGTTCAAAAATGATGTTGAGGTTTCTAATATCATTTTTTTCTAAACTGAATAGTTTGCGCGAGAGACACTTCCAAAGTGGAAAAATGTGTGTCCCCCCCCCTCTAACTTCTAAAATAAGAGAGTGATAAAACTAAAAAAAATATATGTTGTACATTAACATGCAAACTACCAACGAAAATTGGTTTGAACGAGATCTAGTGAGTGCCTTTTTTTTAATCCCTACTTAATATTATAAATGCCTAAGTACCTCTGTCTGTCTGTCTGTTACGCTTTCACGCCTAAACCACTGTATCGATTTTGATGAAATTCGGTATGATGATAGAACTGAACTTGGGAAAGGACATAGGCTACTTTTTACTGCAATAATCGAGACACAAAGACCAAAGCTAGGTGATTATAAAAATACATAAATCGAAGATGTCAAAATGTATCACTGTTTACCTCCTGTCAAAACTTCACAGGTTGCTAGGAATAACACACTTGCATGGCAACCATAATGATAGTTTGTAAATGACATATAGACCAGTAGACCAGAGTAGATAATTTTTGAAAACAAATAAAATTATAGTAGGATGAAACCTATTGGAAAAAATGTGAGCCGTCACGGGACGCCGGGCAGATGTGAAACATCGCCATTATTTTGTAAAAGTAATATGCAGAAAAGAACATATTGTAATAGGAACTAAATATGTCATAATGATAAAATAAAATATTACTAATTATTATTATTAAAATAGTAGTCTATATGCAGTAGTGTGTACGGTGTACACACTACTGCATATAGACTGTATATATATACCATCGTATAGCGTGCCGTGGCGACGCGTCGCCAGTCGCCAGGCCAGAAATCTATTTTACGTGCGTGTTTCACATACGTGCGCCTATAGATGTTTCACATCAAAAGAGGAGAATATTATAAAAATGAAAGGAAAAATAATTTACGGGCGATCTGAGGTCAGGAAGGGGTAGGGAGGGAGGTTTTCGGGTCCTTTAACCGGGGCGTGAAAAAGCATCTCACTAAGCCGCCATAGTGTGGGCCGCCATACATTATTGTCCGCATTCGCAGCAAGTGTGGTAGCCCCGACCCTTGGATTTTGCTCATGCTTTCCATCAGGCAGGGTAGAGTCAGATTGGATGGCTAAATATATACAACAAAGGGTAAAAAACGGTATATCTCGATTTCCAGCAAAACTACAAGGAAAATAGTTAAATGGCAAAGTTGTAGGTAATTAAAAGATCTACAACTTTTTAAGGTTCCGAAGTTTATGACTTCGAACTCTTATAGATATGTCATGTCCGTCTGTCCATCCGTCCGTCCGTCCGTCCTCGACTTGTCGTCCAAACAGTAAGTGCTAGAAAGATGAAACTTTGCATGAATATGTATTGTAATTACGTACAAGTACAAGTGCTACAATAAAATTATGAAATATATTTTTATTTAGGGTACCTCCCCTACACGTAAAGTGGGGATGTTTTTTTATTCTCACGGCTACCCCATCATGTAGGGTATCATTATATAGGTCTTTTAAAAACATTACAGGTTTGTTAAGACGATTTTTTGATTTAGGTATCCATTTGCGAGAAATTCCACTTTAAAGGCAAACTTTTTGTAAAAACAGGCCCGCCGAAAAATTTGTGATAGTGGTCCATATAATGAACTTTAAATGAAAACTATAACGAATTAGATGACTTTGTTAGTTCAGGAGTTATAGAGGCTTAACTTTTACAATGCGCTTACTTGGAAAAGTCATACAAAATCAACGCATTAATACGTTAACATAACAATTATCACACACTTGGCCGATTTTTTATAAAAAATTGATTTTTTATAATTTTTCATTGATCAAAACACTATTATTAAAACATCGCTCAAAGTTACAACTAACTACAAGAAATTTTATATGATGTTACCTGCTGATACGGAACCCTTCATGAGCGAGTCCGACTCGCACTTGGCCGCTTTTTTTATTACATACGTTATTATTTTGCCCCGTCATCCTTAGTTGCCAATTTGACAGTATTAAAATATTTGTTTTCAACTGCAAATTTTGTTACTAGTAGAATAAGTTATGTAAAGGCCACAGTACACTAGATACTTTTAGCATCGGCGATCGGCGATTTGGCGACTGCATCGATGCTGCATCGCGTTCTAGCGACTTCATGCGTTCGATCGCGGTATCGGAAACGCGCGTTTTAGCGACTGCTCAGATGCCAAATCGATGCTACCGGCATCCGAATGTGTGCGGAGAGTAGCGTTCAGCTGCTGTGTCGCGCTTCTAAAAAGCGACTCAATATCCGCGTTTGGCGTTTTTAAGTGTGCGGTGTAGAGCGTTCGGTCGCCGTATTTAGCTTCTAAAAAGCGACTAGTTGCCGATCGCCGATGCTAAAAGTAGCTAGTGTGCTGTGGCCCTTAGCTTCTAAAAAGCGACTAATTGCCGATCGCCGATGCTAAAAGTAGCTAGTGTGCTGTGGCCGTAAGTCACATGGGATATTAAAACTAGTCTTTAGTTTAGAGAATTATTTTTTAAAATATGTCTTTTTGTTGAGATATTGGTGCTAATTCTGCTGTAGTATCAATTCCCTAAAATTTATCTAAATTTATTGTCTATTCTCTTATTTTTGGGATGTGATTTCCCATACTATGTTCCTATGCATATATTTACATGACGTTTTTTAGTGTAAAAATATAAAACCTTTTAACCAACGCCGTTTAACAGGACAAAACAAATTTTTAACTTAGAGAGCTTTCGAGAGAGAGAGAGCCTAATGTACTAATGAGCAGAAGGGGGCAAGAAGCATCTTGTGATCTGAGTAAAAACCTAATTTCAAGAACTACCAAATTCAATTTGTGAATACGAGAAAATTAAATAAATAATGCATTTTACATTATAACAATATTTGTGTGTATGTTACAACGTTGGATATTTAAAGATACAAGAAATATTAAACAAAACGACTTATTATTTCTAGTAAAGTAGTTTCTAGTAAAAATATTGGTATCAGAGAGTGATTTAAGCAGCTGATAGAATTATTTAATAATATACTCTTTAATTGCCTCTAAATGTTTTACCTGTTATGATAAGCTAATAATTTCTGTAGCTACTACTATTTTTACACATTTCAATGTAATATTCTTTAAATTATCGATTAGTTTAAATATCCTATAACTATTATGCTACCTTGTTGGTCTAGTGGTTAGCGTATGCGGCTGCTGATCAAGAGGTCTCGGGTTCGATTCCCGGGTCAGACCAAATATTTGTGTGATCCACAAATATTTGTTTCGGAGTCTGGGTGTTTTTCTATGTATAATATGTATGTATTTACAAAAAAAAAGTATGTTTATGTATTTATATCAGTTGTTTAGTACCCATAACACAAGCTCTGCTTACTTTGGGACTAGATGATGTTGTGTGTAAGATGTCCAAAATATTTATTTAAATATTTATTATTATGATTCGGGTGCCACTAGTCACATAAATTGTAACACATGAGAACTTATCTTAAACACTGTCGAATTAATTGACGAAGGATGACGGGGCATATAGATAACCAGCTTTACTTATCATCTTCTGTCTCTCTTTCTTTACCCGTAGGTGCAAAGATAAAAAGATCATTACGATTATTTTGTTGATCAAAACAAATAACATACACACCAAATAGATAACCTTTTTATAAATGTATATACAGATATAAATTGATATAATAAAAATGTAAGTTTGTTTTTAGATATGCTATCTCAAACCAACTGGATACTAATTAAGTGAAATAAAGGTGAACTTTCCACAATTCCAGTCGAGATTGGAGCATAAGAAACGGTACATCCGTTTCTTCAAGGAAGGTTCAAGGAAGGTAATTAGGCAATGATGGAGAGGAAAATAAAAAATAGTATTATGTCCTTTTTATTTCATGTGCAATAGGGCAGACATTGTATTTTTAGTCGGTCAGAGAACGTCATGGGTTCTCAGTTTCTAGGGGTCTCTATATAAATAGAGAATTGATAGATTGTAATCTCGGTTCCGAAACCACTGGACATTTGGTTACAAATATGTGATGTTGATAATTGCCAACCTACTTACTTATTTGACATTTGCTATTGAAAGTTTTACCCGATCTTACGCATGAGTGGAAAAGAAACTGCATGGGTTTCTTTTCCATTTTCGATATGATTTGTTATAATCAAAATGAATTTGTTAGCTATTTGTTTCCTAGCGTTTTATTTTTCCCTCAACTGTCACTCAAACCCTTCGCGACACAGCAAACACATAAGAGACTTTTGTGATAAATCAACATTATTTACCGCTTAGGAACAGTTCTTGCGTGTGTACTTTATTTGTTGAAATGCAAATATGTGTGACGATAAATGAGTTTATGTGTACACTTACAGCAAAACAAAACTACATAAAAGTTAAATAAATTGTAATTAAATGTATTTATAGAGGATAAACAGTTTTATTTAAACGAAGTTCGACAAGGTCTATATAAATCGGCCAAGTGCGTGTCAGGCCACGCACAGAAAAGGGTTCCTCAGTCACCCATAATGGTACGTGGATTTAAAATCGTATCCAATGGATGATTGTTATGTTTACGTATTAATACGTGAATTTTGTATGACGTTTTCCAAGTGAGCGCATTTTACAAGCTAAGCCTTTATAACTCCTGAACTAACAAAGTCATCTAATCCGTTATAGTTTTCCTTCAAAGTTCAATAGATGGACCACCATCACGATTTTTTCGAGATTTTTCGAACCAGCCGTTTAGCTTTTAGAGGGGGGGAGGACGCCCTGTTTTTACAAAAAAGTGCTCTTTAAGGTGAAATATCTCCCAAACGGGTACCTAAATCAAAAAATTGTCTTGGAAACCCTTTATTGTTTTTAAAAGACCTATATAATGATATCTCACACGATGGGGTAGCCGCGAGAAAAAAAAACATCCCCACTTTACGTGTAGGGAGGTACCCCAAATAAAATTATTTTTCATAATTTTATTGTAGCACTTACATCATACATACTTACGTCGACGTAATTACAACACCTATTCATGCAAAGTTTCATATTTCTAGCACTTACCGTTTGGACGGTAAGTCGAGGACGGACGGACATGACGAATCTGTAAGGGTTCCGAGTCATGCACTTCGGAGCCCTAAAAACTCCCGCGTTAGGAATATAAAACCTGTGTCGCGGTGGACTTTACGAACAAACATGAAACGGATACAAAGAACACCCAGACCAGAACAACAATTTATTAATCAAACAAAGTCTTAGCCCATGTGGGATTTGAACCCATGACACTTGGCGCACTAGAAAGTGGCGAGGCGACCGCTTGAACAGGTTAACCGGGCAGCCAAACTTCTGGTGTTAACTTCTGAGTCACCAAAACATAAACATTTTGTATTTTTTCGAGTATTACTCGTACAACAAGCGGCATGTGCTTGTACAGTCGTTCCGCGTTAATTTTTTCAAGATAGGCACCTACAGCTTTCATTATATAAAAATAATTTTAACAAAAAGGAACCGACTTCAAAGAAAAACTATTCCGAGTACCCAAATCGCGACTATCGTGCCTATGATATTTGACGAGTTCCCTCTATTTCCTTGGGATCCCGTCATCAGATCCAGATATAGTGACGATGGGACCACCTGTAGGCTACGTCCATTCCAATGCAAAAAGAATTTTTGAAATAGGTTCATAAACGACGAAATTATCGCTGAACACACATAAAAAAAATAAAAAAAGATTCCGACGAATTGAGAACCTCCTCATTTTTTTTAAAGTCGGTTAAAAATGATTGGGTACTTCTACTTAGACTATTAGGCGATAGTGTCATCGGCAGGCGCTAATTAATTGAACAGACGGCTACATCTAATCTCGCCGCTAGTAATTAATATCGTAGTAGATACATTAAACATTGATTTTATTTACATGTTATGAGTGTCAAATAACAAATTTACTGTCATTTCTTTAGTTATCCAAAATTTAACACGATCAGTTGTAAATAAATTACTTGTTTTTTTTAATGAAGAAAATTTCTAGTGCTAATTAAATGGTTTCCATGCAGTTTTCCTAGCTGATTGCGGCGGATTATAGTGAGCGCAATCAGAGGTGCACTCCCTCTTCCCTCAATCTCATAATATGATAGGACGGTTATCCGGCACGACCGGGGAGAAAGACCCTAAGCTTCCAAGCTCCGGAGTGGTAATAAGTATTTCTATAATCAGTAAAAAATTTAACACTTTTCGACCCGAACCAGGATTCATATTCCAGACCTCTATTCCTATAAAATATATAAGTAAGTAAAATACATAGTAGACTAAGTAGTATAGTAAAGTAGTAGTATAGTTTACTACTAAAAATCAGAAAGTTTATCTTCGCTTTTACTGTAGTATTCCGGATGATTTTGACAAAAGCGTGCCAGAGTAAAGAGTTTGGGTGCACATAGACAATGAAATACAATGTCGTCAACAATTTGCAAAGGTTACATGCTAGAAACCTAATATGGCCCAAAAAGCGTCTTTTTTTTTTTAAGCTATAGAGAATTATCAAACATTATTCATCAATCATCATCATCAACAAGCCTCTAAAAGTCCACTGCTACCACGCTGGCCAGACTGGTTGGTATAGGGTTGGTTTCAAGTTTTGCTTCTCTTTGCATTGATGTTGTCTTGCGAAGTTTATCCCTTAGTCGCCTTTTACGACACCCGCGAAATGAATAGGAGCGGTGACACTCTGTATTCATAATCCGTCACCAACATTATTACTCAAAAGTAAAATAAGTTTATTTACAAATTTTAATTCGCTCAATATTTTATACAAGTAATACTAAAATAATGATTTGGTATATGCACATGTTACAGTCAAACGAGAAATACTATGAATGATTATATTGTTCTTCTGATTCACAGTTTCTTAGGTAGAGCCATTGCTACGCTCTTGACTTCCAAATACTCATCTACGCAGTTTAGACCACTGAAAGAAAATAATATCAAAATTATGTTAAAGTTCTCATCTCAAATAGTTTAAGAAAAGAAATTGAAAGAATCAGCTAGCCGTATAAGAAGGTCGTAAACAACTTTCAATAGTTTATTAATGGGCACAGGCCTATTCATAGAAAAAAGATTTCGGTCTTCTAAGTATTCGAAAATAGTAGCTGTGGTAACTTGTTGGGTGCTATATGCATCCATCTATACACGTTATTATAAAAATAAACACTTTGAAGATTAAAACAAAATATACAGTACTTTTCCTTATCATTTTATACGCACAAGTAAAAAAACTTTTCAAGTAAAATAAACTTAAGGAGAGAAGAAGCGAAAATAATCAGAGTAGATGCTATTAAAGATCCGTAAAAGTAAAGTTATTACTATACATAGAGGGAATAAAAAAATAAAATCGTATACGAACCTTTCGCGACCAACACCTGAATCTTTGAATCCTCCGAATGGTGTCTGAGGGGTCATTGCAAAGTATGTGTTCACCCTGTATTGATAAAAAAAATATATTTTATATCTTTAAAATGATTTGGAGACAAGTTTTCTTCTAGAGCTTGAGACGCTATTAAATACAATACTGATCCATGGGTATTTGATGCTCCAACTCTAAAATTTATTTTTCAATTATTCATTAATAGCATGTTGATTATTCATCGGCTTATAAAATGAATAGGATTCATAGTATTTACCAAACGTTGCCAGCCTCAATGTGTTTAGTAAACTGGAGGGCATTGTTGATGTTCGTAGTGAAAATTCCAGCTGCTAATCCATAGCTGGTGTTATTAGCACGGTCAATAACTTCTTCAAGTGTTTCAAACTTCAAAATACTCTGTACAGGACCAAAAATCTGTAAGCAAAAAGCAGTTACCATTATTTTTTAATGTTTCGTTAATTTTTGTGATATAGCTTTGTGTATTACAATTGTGTCAAAAGGTATGCGTGAATAAGATCAAATAAAAAAGAAACAATAACCTAAGATATTTTCGTAAATTTTGTCGTGTTTTCAGATTAAGATTAGAATAATGTCTGTCTAGGTTTAACAAGATTTAATTCGAGAAAAAAACACACTTCAATTCAATCAAAAATTAATTCAAAAGAATCATTAGATTTAGTTCTAATGTACTTTATCGATTAAAATTTTCATTTATAAAGTTAATCAATAGTGATCAATATTATTATTACCTCCTCCTTTGCGATCGTCATATCGTCTGTAACATCAGCAAACACTGTAGGCTCTATGTAGTAACCGGTAGTACCGAACCGTTTGCCACCCGCCAGACATTTGGCACCTTCTTTTTTTCCTTCCTCGATGTACCCTAATACCTTCTTAAACATTACTTCGTCTACCTAAAATAAAGAAAAAAATGTTACAAGAAGAAAAAATGTTATGAAAAAGAGGACTCAAATTTCCCGGCTACATACTGGAGCAGCTACGAGCATTATACTATTATTCCCAGCCCTGCCCCTACACAAAATAAATATATTTTTCTTTGCATCCTTGACCTTTTTAACATACTCCTAATTTTTCCATCAGGTTACTAAAGAACCCTGACTAATGCAACAATAATTGACTTATTGCGTAAACAGCATTTTTTAAAGTTAATGAAACGTTAATTTTAAGTATACCTCTAGTTGCTTTTTTTTTGTGAAATACACTTATGGTTATATATTTTAGGCCCTGATATGTCGATTTTGTTTAGGTTGCAAAAATATCATATTAAGGAATGAGATATTTGTGCAACATAAGAACATAAATTAAAGCCAAGTAAAAAATCAACCATTTTTATGTTAGTAACTATAAGGTTATTTTAAGCACCTATAAAGAAAAAAAAAGTACATTTGTAATTTCTTAAAATATACCTGTGGCCCGTGTTGTGTAGTAGGATTTGGCGACTGCATCGATGCTGCATCGCGTTCTAGCGACTTCATGCGTTCGATCGCGGTATCGGAAACGCGCGTTTTAGCGACTGCTCAGATGCCAAATCGATGCTACCGGCATCCGAATGTGTGCGGAGAGTAGCGTTCAGCTGCTGTGTCGCGCTTCTAAAAAGCGACTCAATATCCGCGTTTGGCGTTTTTAAGTGTGCGGTGTAGAGCGTTCGGTCGCCGTATTTAGCTTCTAAAAAGCGACTAGTTGCCGATCGCCGATGCTAAAAGTAGCTAGTGTGCTGTGGCCCTTAGCTTCTAAAAAGCGACTAATTGCCGATCGCCGATGCTAAAAGTAGCTAGTGTGCTGTGGCCGTAAGTCACATGGGATATTAAAACTAGTCTTTAGTTTAGAGAATTATTTTTTAAAATATGTCTTCTTTGTTGAGATATTGGTGCTAATTCTGCTGTAGTATCAATTCCCTAAAATTTATCTAAATTTATTGTCTATTCTCTTATTTTTGGGATGTGATTTCCCATACTATGTTCCTATGCATATATTTACATGACGTTTTTTAGTGTAAAAATATAAAACCTTTTAACCAACGCCGTTTAACAGGACAAAACAAATTTTTAACTTAGAGAGCTTTCGAGAGAGAGAGAGCCTAATGTACTAATGAGCAGAAGGGGGCAAGAAGCATCTTGTGATCTGAGTAAAAACCTAATTTCAAGAACTACCAAATTCAATTTGTGAATACGAGAAAATTAAATAAATAATGCATTTTACATTATAACAATATTTGTGTGTATGTTACAACGTTGGATATTTAAAGATACAAGAAATATTAAACAAAACGACTTATTATTTCTAGTAAAGTAGTTTCTAGTAAAAATATTGGTATCAGAGAGTGATTTAAGCAGCTGATAGAATTATTTAATAATATACTCTTTAATTGCCTCTAAATGTTTTACCTGTTATGATAAGCTAATAATTTCTGTAGCTACTACTATTTTTACACATTTCAATGTAATATTCTTTAAATTATCGATTAGTTTAAATATCCCATAACTATTATGCTACCTTGTTGGTCTAGTGGTTAGCGTATGCGGCTGCTGATCAAGAGGTCTCGGGTTCGATTCCCGGGTCAGACCAAATATTTGTGTGATCCACAAATATTTGTTTCGGAGTCTGGGTGTTTTTCTATGTATAATATGTATGTATTTACAAAAAAAAAGTATGTTTATGTATTTATATCAGTTGTTTAGTACCCATAACACAAGCTCTGCTTACTTTGGGACTAGATGATGTTGTGTGTAAGATGTCCAAAATATTTATTTAAATATTTATTATTATGATTCGGGTGCCACTAGTCACATAAATTGTAACACATGAGAACTTATCTTAAACACTGTCGAATTAATTGACGAAGGATGACGGGGCATATAGATAACCAGCTTTACTTATCATCTTCTGTCTCTCTTTCTTTACCCGTAGGTGCAAAGATAAAAAGATCATTACGATTATTTTGTTGATCAAAACAAATAACATACACACCAAATAGATAACCTTTTTATAAATGTATATACAGATATAAATTGATATAATAAAAATGTAAGTTTGTTTTTAGATATGCTATCTCAAACCAACTGGATACTAATTAAGTGAAATAAAGGTGAACTTTCCACAATTCCAGTCGAGATTGGAGCATAAGAAACGGTACATCCGTTTCTTCAAGGAAGGTTCAAGGAAGGTAATTAGGCAATGATGGAGAGGAAAATAAAAAATAGTATTATGTCCTTTTTATTTCATGTGCAATAGGGCAGACATTGTATTTTTAGTCGGTCAGAGAACGTCATGGGTTCTCAGTTTCTAGGGGTCTCTATATAAATAGAGAATTGATAGATTGTAATCTCGGTTCCGAAACCACTGGACATTTGGTTACAAATATGTGATGTTGATAATTGCCAACCTACTTACTTATTTGACATTTGCTATTGAAAGTTTTACCCGATCTTACGCATGAGTGGAAAAGAAACTGCATGGGTTTCTTTTCCATTTTCGATATGATTTGTTATAATCAAAATGAATTTGTTAGCTATTTGTTTCCTAGCGTTTTATTTTTCCCTCAACTGTCACTCAAACCCTTCGCGACACAGCAAACACATAAGAGACTTTTGTGATAAATCAACATTATTTACCGCTTAGGAACAGTTCTTGCGTGTGTACTTTATTTGTTGAAATGCAAATATGTGTGACGATAAATGAGTTTATGTGTACACTTACAGCAAAACAAAACTACATAAAAGTTAAATAAATTGTAATTAAATGTATTTATAGAGGATAAACAGTTTTATTTAAACGAAGTTCGACAAGGTCTATATAAATCGGCCAAGTGCGTGTCAGGCCACGCACAGAAAAGGGTTCCTCAGTCACCCATAATGGTACGTGGATTTAAAATCGTATCCAATGGATGATTGTTATGTTTACGTATTAATACGTGAATTTTGTATGACGTTTTCCAAGTGAGCGCATTTTACAAGCTAAGCCTTTATAACTCCTGAACTAACAAAGTCATCTAATCCGTTATAGTTTTCCTTCAAAGTTCAATAGATGGACCACCATCACGATTTTTTCGAGATTTTTCGAACCAGCCGTTTAGCTTTTAGAGGGGGGGAGGACGCCCTGTTTTTACAAAAAAGTGCTCTTTAAGGTGAAATATCTCCCAAACGGGTACCTAAATCAAAAAATTGTCTTGGAAACCCTTTATTGTTTTTAAAAGACTTATATAATGATATCTCACACGATGGGGTAGCCGCGAGAAAAAAAAACATCCCCACTTTACGTGTAGGGAGGTACCCCAAATAAAATTATTTTTCATAATTTTATTGTAGCACTTACATCATACATACTTACGTCGACGTAATTACAACACCTATTCATGCAAAGTTTCATATTTCTAGCACTTACCGTTTGGACGGTAAGTCGAGGACGGACGGACATGACGAATCTGTAAGGGTTCCGAGTCATGCACTTCGGAGCCCTAAAAACTCCCGCGTTAGGAATATAAAACCTGTGTCGCGGTGGACTTTACGAACAAACATGAAACGGATACAAAGAACACCCAGACCAGAACAACAATTTATTAATCAAACAAAGTCTTAGCCCATGTGGGATTTGAACCCATGACACTTGGCGCACTAGAAAGTGGCGAGGCGACCGCTTGAACAGGTTAACCGGGCAGCCAAACTTCTGGTGTTAACTTCTGAGTCACCAAAACATAAACATTTTGTATTTTTTCGAGTATTACTCGTACAACAAGCGGCATGTGCTTGTACAGTCGTTCCGCGTTAATTTTTTCAAGATAGGCACCTACAGCTTTCATTATATAAAAATAATTTTAACAAAAAGGAACCGACTTCAAAGAAAAACTATTCCGAGTACCCAAATCGCGACTATCGTGCCTATGATATTTGACGAGTTCCCTCTATTTCCTTGGGATCCCGTCATCAGATCCAGATATAGTGACGATGGGACCACCTGTAGGCTACGTCCATTCCAATGCAAAAAGAATTTTTGAAATAGGTTCATAAACGACGAAATTATCGCTGAACACACATAAAAAAAATAAAAAAAGATTCCGACGAATTGAGAACCTCCTCATTTTTTTTAAAGTCGGTTAAAAATGATTGGGTACTTCTACTTAGACTATTAGGCGATAGTGTCATCGGCAGGCGCTAATTAATTGAACAGACGGCTACATCTAATCTCGCCGCTAGTAATTAATATCGTAGTAGATACATTAAACATTGATTTTATTTACATGTTATGAGTGTCAAATAACAAATTTACTGTCATTTCTTTAGTTATCCAAAATTTAACACGATCAGTTGTAAATAAATTACTTGTTTTTTTTAATGAAGAAAATTTCTAGTGCTAATTAAATGGTTTCCATGCAGTTTTCCTAGCTGATTGCGGCGGATTATAGTGAGCGCAATCAGAGGTGCACTCCCTCTTCCCTCAATCTCATAATATGATAGGACGGTTATCCGGCACGACCGGGGAGAAAGACCCTAAGCTTCCAAGCTCCGGAGTGGTAATAAGTATTTCTATAATCAGTAAAAAATTTAACACTTTTCGACCCGAACCAGGATTCATATTCCAGACCTCTATTCCTATAAAATATATAAGTAAGTAAAATACATAGTAGACTAAGTAGTATAGTAAAGTAGTAGTATAGTTTACTACTAAAAATCAGAAAGTTTATCTTCGCTTTTACTGTAGTATTCCGGATGATTTTGACAAAAGCGTGCCAGAGTAAAGAGTTTGGGTGCACATAGACAATGAAATACAATGTCGTCAACAATTTGCAAAGGTTACATGCTAGAAACCTAATATGGCCCAAAAAGCGTCTTTTTTTTTTTAAGCTATAGAGAATTATCAAACATTATTCATCAATCATCATCATCAACAAGCCTCTAACAGTCCACTGCTACCACGCTGGCCAGACTGGTTGGTATAGGGTTGGTTTCAAGTTTTGCTTCTCTTTGCATTGATGTTGTCTTGCGAAGTTTATCCCTTAGTCGCCTTTTACGACACCCGCGAAATGAATAGGAGCGGTGACACTCTGTATTCATAATCCGTCACCAACATTATTACTCAAAAGTAAAATAAGTTTATTTACAAATTTTAATTCGCTCAATATTTTATACAAGTAATACTAAAATAATGATTTGGTATATGCACATGTTACAGTCAAACGAGAAATACTATGAATGATTATATTGTTCTTCTGATTCACAGTTTCTTAGGTAGAGCCATTGCTACGCTCTTGACTTCCAAATACTCATCTACGCAGTTTAGACCACTGAAAGAAAATAATATCAAAATTATGTTAAAGTTCTCATCTCAAATAGTTTAAGAAAAGAAATTGAAAGAATCAGCTAGCCGTATAAGAAGGTCGTAAACAACTTTCAATAGTTTATTAATGGGCACAGGCCTATTCATAGAAAAAAGATTTCGGTCTTCTAGGTATTCGAAAATAGTAGCTGTGGTAACTTGTTGGGTGCTATATGCATCCATCTATACACGTTATTATAAAAATAAACACTTTGAAGATTAAAACAAAATATACAGTACTTTTCCTTATCATTTTATACGCACAAGTAAAAAAAACTTTTCAAGTAAAATAAACTTAAGGAGAGAAGAAGCGAAAATAATCAGAGTAGATGCTATTAAAGATCCGTAAAAGTAAAGTTATTACTATACATAGAGGGAATAAAAAAATAAAATCGTATACGAACCTTTCGCGACCAACACCTGAATCTTTGAATCCTCCGAATGGTGTCTGAGGGGTCATTGCAAAGTATGTGTTCACCCTGTATTGATAAAAAAAATATATTTTATATCTTTAAAATGATTTGGAGACAAGTTTTCTTCTAGAGCTTGAGACGCTATTAAATACAATACTGATCCATGGGTATTTGATGCTCCAACTCTAAAATTTATTTTTCAATTATTCATTAATAGCATGTTGATTATTCATCGGCTTATAAAATGAATAGGATTCATAGTATTTACCAAACGTTGCCAGCCTCAATGTGTTTAGTAAACTGGAGGGCATTGTTGATGTTCGTAGTGAAAATTCCAGCTGCTAATCCATAGCTGGTGTTATTAGCACGGTCAATAACTTCTTCAAGTGTTTCAAACTTCAAAATACTCTGTACAGGACCAAAAATCTGTAAGCAAAAAGCAGTTACCATTATTTTTTAATGTTTCGTTAATTTTTGTGATATAGCTTTGTGTATTACAATTGTGTCAAAAGGTATGCGTGAATAAGATCAAATAAAAAAGAAACAATAACCTAAGATATTTTCGTAAATTTTGTCGTGTTTTCAGATTAAGATTAGAATAATGTCTGTCTAGGTTTAACAAGATTTAATTCGAGAAAAAAACACACTTCAATTCAATCAAAAATTAATTCAAAAGAATCATTAGATTTAGTTCTAATGTACTTTATCGATTAAAATTTTCATTTATAAAGTTAATCAATAGTGATCAATATTATTATTACCTCCTCCTTTGCGATCGTCATATCGTCTGTAACATCAGCAAACACTGTAGGCTCTATGTAGTAACCGGTAGTACCGAACCGTTTGCCACCCGCCAGACATTTGGCACCTTCTTTTTTTCCTTCCTCGATGTACCCTAATACCTTCTTAAACATTACTTCGTCTACCTAAAATAAAGAAAAAAATGTTACAAGAAGAAAAAATGTTATGAAAAAGAGGACTCAAATTTCCCGGCTACATACTGGAGCAGCTACGAGCATTATACTATTATTCCCAGCCCTGCCCCTACACAAAATAAATATATTTTTCTTTGCATCCTTGACCTTTTTAACATACTCCTAATTTTTCCATCAGGTTACTAAAGAACCCTGACTAATGCAACAATAATTGACTTATTGCGTAAACAGCATTTTTTAAAGTTAATGAAACGTTAATTTTAAGTATACCTCTAGTTGCTTTTTTTTTGTGAAATACACTTATGGTTATATATTTTAGGCCCTGATATGTCGATTTTGTTTAGGTTGCAAAAATATCATATTAAGGAATGAGATATTTGTGCAACATAAGAACATAAATTAAAGCCAAGTAAAAAATCAACCATTTTTATGTTAGTAACTATAAGGTTATTTTAAGCACCTATAAAGAAAAAAAAAGTACATTTGTAATTTCTTAAAATATACCTGTGGCCCGTGTTGTGTAGTAGGATTTGGCGACTGCATCGATGCTGCATCGCGTTCTAGCGACTTCATGCGTTCGATCGCGGTATCGGAAACGCGCGTTTTAGCGACTGCTCAGATGCCAAATCGATGCTACCGGCATCCGAATGTGTGCGGAGAGTAGCGTTCAGCTGCTGTGTCGCGCTTCTAAAAAGCGACTCAATATCCGCGTTTGGCGTTTTTAAGTGTGCGGTGTAGAGCGTTCGGTCGCCGTATTTAGCTTCTAAAAAGCGACTAGTTGCCGATCGCCGATGCTAAAAGTAGCTAGTGTGCTGTGGCCCTTAGCTTCTAAAAAGCGACTAATTGCCGATCGCCGATGCTAAAAGTAGCTAGTGTGCTGTGGCCGTAAGTCACATGGGATATTAAAACTAGTCTTTAGTTTAGAGAATTATTTTTTAAAATATGTCTTCTTTGTTGAGATATTGGTGCTAATTCTGCTGTAGTATCAATTCCCTAAAATTTATCTAAATTTATTGTCTATTCTCTTATTTTTGGGATGTGATTTCCCATACTATGTTCCTATGCATATATTTACATGACGTTTTTTAGTGTAAAAATATAAAACCTTTTAACCAACGCCGTTTAACAGGACAAAACAAATTTTTAACTTAGAGAGCTTTCGAGAGAGAGAGAGCCTAATGTACTAATGAGCAGAAGGGGGCAAGAAGCATCTTGTGATCTGAGTAAAAACCTAATTTCAAGAACTACCAAATTCAATTTGTGAATACGAGAAAATTAAATAAATAATGCATTTTACATTATAACAATATTTGTGTGTATGTTACAACGTTGGATATTTAAAGATACAAGAAATATTAAACAAAACGACTTATTATTTCTAGTAAAGTAGTTTCTAGTAAAAATATTGGTATCAGAGAGTGATTTAAGCAGCTGATAGAATTATTTAATAATATACTCTTTAATTGCCTCTAAATGTTTTACCTGTTATGATAAGCTAATAATTTCTGTAGCTACTACTATTTTTACACATTTCAATGTAATATTCTTTAAATTATCGATTAGTTTAAATATCCCATAACTATTATGCTACCTTGTTGGTCTAGTGGTTAGCGTATGCGGCTGCTGATCAAGAGGTCTCGGGTTCGATTCCCGGGTCAGACCAAATATTTGTGTGATCCACAAATATTTGTTTCGGAGTCTGGGTGTTTTTCTATGTATAATATGTATGTATTTACAAAAAAAAAGTATGTTTATGTATTTATATCAGTTGTTTAGTACCCATAACACAAGCTCTGCTTACTTTGGGACTAGATGATGTTGTGTGTAAGATGTCCAAAATATTTATTTAAATATTTATTATTATGATTCGGGTGCCACTAGTCACATAAATTGTAACACATGAGAACTTATCTTAAACACTGTCGAATTAATTGACGAAGGATGACGGGGCATATAGATAACCAGCTTTACTTATCATCTTCTGTCTCTCTTTCTTTACCCGTAGGTGCAAAGATAAAAAGATCATTACGATTATTTTGTTGATCAAAACAAATAACATACACACCAAATAGATAACCTTTTTATAAATGTATATACAGATATAAATTGATATAATAAAAATGTAAGTTTGTTTTTAGATATGCTATCTCAAACCAACTGGATACTAATTAAGTGAAATAAAGGTGAACTTTCCACAATTCCAGTCGAGATTGGAGCATAAGAAACGGTACATCCGTTTCTTCAAGGAAGGTTCAAGGAAGGTAATTAGGCAATGATGGAGAGGAAAATAAAAAATAGTATTATGTCCTTTTTATTTCATGTGCAATAGGGCAGACATTGTATTTTTAGTCGGTCAGAGAACGTCATGGGTTCTCAGTTTCTAGGGGTCTCTATATAAATAGAGAATTGATAGATTGTAATCTCGGTTCCGAAACCACTGGACATTTGGTTACAAATATGTGATGTTGATAATTGCCAACCTACTTACTTATTTGACATTTGCTATTGAAAGTTTTACCCGATCTTACGCATGAGTGGAAAAGAAACTGCATGGGTTTCTTTTCCATTTTCGATATGATTTGTTATAATCAAAATGAATTTGTTAGCTATTTGTTTCCTAGCGTTTTATTTTTCCCTCAACTGTCACTCAAACCCTTCGCGACACAGCAAACACATAAGAGACTTTTGTGATAAATCAACATTATTTACCGCTTAGGAACAGTTCTTGCGTGTGTACTTTATTTGTTGAAATGCAAATATGTGTGACGATAAATGAGTTTATGTGTACACTTACAGCAAAACAAAACTACATAAAAGTTAAATAAATTGTAATTAAATGTATTTATAGAGGATAAACAGTTTTATTTAAACGAAGTTCGACAAGGTCTATATAAATCGGCCAAGTGCGTGTCAGGCCACGCACAGAAAAGGGTTCCTCAGTCACCCATAATGGTACGTGGATTTAAAATCGTATCCAATGGATGATTGTTATGTTTACGTATTAATACGTGAATTTTGTATGACGTTTTCCAAGTGAGCGCATTTTACAAGCTAAGCCTTTATAACTCCTGAACTAACAAAGTCATCTAATCCGTTATAGTTTTCCTTCAAAGTTCAATAGATGGACCACCATCACGATTTTTTCGAGATTTTTCGAACCAGCCGTTTAGCTTTTAGAGGGGGGGAGGACGCCCTGTTTTTACAAAAAAGTGCTCTTTAAGGTGAAATATCTCCCAAACGGGTACCTAAATCAAAAAATTGTCTTGGAAACCCTTTATTGTTTTTAAAAGACCTATATAATGATATCTCACACGATGGGGTAGCCGCGAGAAAAAAAAACATCCCCACTTTACGTGTAGGGAGGTACCCCAAATAAAATTATTTTTCATAATTTTATTGTAGCACTTACATCATACATACTTACGTCGACGTAATTACAACACCTATTCATGCAAAGTTTCATATTTCTAGCACTTACCGTTTGGACGGTAAGTCGAGGACGGACGGACATGACGAATCTGTAAGGGTTCCGAGTCATGCACTTCGGAGCCCTAAAAACTCCCGCGTTAGGAATATAAAACCTGTGTCGCGGTGGACTTTACGAACAAACATGAAACGGATACAAAGAACACCCAGACCAGAACAACAATTTATTAATCAAACAAAGTCTTAGCCCATGTGGGATTTGAACCCATGACACTTGGCGCACTAGAAAGTGGCGAGGCGACCGCTTGAACAGGTTAACCGGGCAGCCAAACTTCTGGTGTTAACTTCTGAGTCACCAAAACATAAACATTTTGTATTTTTTCGAGTATTACTCGTACAACAAGCGGCATGTGCTTGTACAGTCGTTCCGCGTTAATTTTTTTAAGATAGGCACCTACAGCTTTCATTATATAAAAATAATTTTAACAAAAAGGAACCGACTTCAAAGAAAAACTATTCCGAGTACCCAAATCGCGACTATCGTGCCTATGATATTTGACGAGTTCCCTCTATTTCCTTGGGATCCCGTCATCAGATCCAGATATAGTGACGATGGGACCACCTGTAGGCTACGTCCATTCCAATGCAAAAAGAATTTTTGAAATAGGTTCATAAACGACGAAATTATCGCTGAACACACATAAAAAAAATAAAAAAAGATTCCGACGAATTGAGAACCTCCTCATTTTTTTTAAAGTCGGTTAAAAATGATTGGGTACTTCTACTTAGACTATTAGGCGATAGTGTCATCGGCAGGCGCTAATTAATTGAACAGACGGCTACATCTAATCTCGCCGCTAGTAATTAATATCGTAATAGATACATTAAACATTGATTTTATTTACATGTTATGAGTGTCAAATAACAAATTTACTGTCATTTCTTTAGTTATCCAAAATTTAACACGATCAGTTGTAAATAAATTACTTGTTTTTTTTAATGAAGAAAATTTCTAGTGCTAATTAAATGGTTTCCATGCAGTTTTCCTAGCTGATTGCGGCGGATTATAGTGAGCGCAATCAGAGGTGCACTCCCTCTTCCCTCAATCTCATAATATGATAGGACGGTTATCCGGCACGACCGGGGAGAAAGACCCTAAGCTTCCAAGCTCCGGAGTGGTAATAAGTATTTCTATAATCAGTAAAAAATTTAACACTTTTCGACCCGAACCAGGATTCATATTCCAGACCTCTATTCCTATAAAATATATAAGTAAGTAAAATACATAGTAGACTAAGTAGTATAGTAAAGTAGTAGTATAGTTTACTACTAAAAATCAGAAAGTTTATCTTCGCTTTTACTGTAGTATTCCGGATGATTTTGACAAAAGCGTGCCAGAGTAAAGAGTTTGGGTGCACATAGACAATGAAATACAATGTCGTCAACAATTTGCAAAGGTTACATGCTAGAAACCTAATATGGCCCAAAAAGCGTCTTTTTTTTTTAAGCTATAGAGAATTATCAAACATTATTCATCAATCATCATCATCAACAAGCCTCTAACAGTCCACTGCTACCACGCTGGCCAGACTGGTTGGTATAGGGTTGGTTTCAAGTTTTGCTTCTCTTTGCATTGATGTTGTCTTGCGAAGTTTATCCCTTAGTCGCCTTTTACGACACCCGCGAAATGAATAGGAGCGGTGACACTCTGTATTCATAATCCGTCACCAACATTATTACTCAAAAGTAAAATAAGTTTATTTACAAATTTTAATTCGCTCAATATTTTATACAAGTAATACTAAAATAATGATTTGGTATATGCACATGTTACAGTCAAACGAGAAATACTATGAATGATTATATTGTTCTTCTGATTCACAGTTTCTTAGGTAGAGCCATTGCTACGCTCTTGACTTCCAAATACTCATCTACGCAGTTTAGACCACTGAAAGAAAATAATATCAAAATTATGTTAAAGTTCTCATCTCAAATAGTTTAAGAAAAGAAATTGAAAGAATCAGCTAGCCGTATAAGAAGGTCGTAAACAACTTTCAATAGTTTATTAATGGGCACAGGCCTATTCATAGAAAAAAGATTTCGGTCTTCTAAGTATTCGAAAATAGTAGCTGTGGTAACTTGTTGGGTGCTATATGCATCCATCTATACACGTTATTATAAAAATAAACACTTTGAAGATTAAAACAAAATATACAGTACTTTTCCTTATCATTTTATACGCACAAGTAAAAAAAACTTTTCAAGTAAAATAAACTTAAGGAGAGAAGAAGCGAAAATAATCAGAGTAGATGCTATTAAAGATCCGTAAAAGTAAAGTTATTACTATACATAGAGGGAATAAAAAAATAAAATCGTATACGAACCTTTCGCGACCAACACCTGAATCTTTGAATCCTCCGAATGGTGTCTGAGGGGTCATGGCAAAGTATGTGTTCACCCTGTATTGATAAAAAAAATATATTTTATATCTTTAAAATGATTTGGAGACAAGTTTTCTTCTAGAGCTTGAGACGCTATTAAATACAATACTGATCCATGGGTATTTGATGCTCCAACTCTAAAATTTATTTTTCAATTATTCATTAATAGCATGTTGATTATTCATCGGCTTATAAAATGAATAGGATTCATAGTATTTACCAAACGTTGCCAGCCTCAATGTGTTTAGTAAACTGGAGGGCATTGTTGATGTTCGTAGTGAAAATTCCAGCTGCTAATCCATAGCTGGTGTTATTAGCACGGTCAATAACTTCTTCAAGTGTTTCAAACTTCAAAATACTCTGTACAGGACCAAAAATCTGTAAGCAAAAAGCAGTTACCATTATTTTTTAATGTTTCGTTAATTTTTGTGATATAGCTTTGTGTATTACAATTGTGTCAAAAGGTATGCGTGAATAAGATCAAATAAAAAAGAAACAATAACCTAAGATATTTTCGTAAATTTTGTCGTGTTTTCAGATTAAGATTAGAATAATGTCTGTCTAGGTTTAACAAGATTTAATTCGAGAAAAAAACACACTTCAATTCAATCAAAAATTAATTCAAAAGAATCATTAGATTTAGTTCTAATGTACTTTATCGATTAAAATTTTCATTTATAAAGTTAATCAATAGTGATCAATATTATTATTACCTCCTCCTTTGCGATCGTCATATCGTCTGTAACATCAGCAAACACTGTAGGCTCTATGTAGTAACCGGTAGTACCGAACCGTTTGCCACCCGCCAGACATTTGGCACCTTCTTTTTTTCCTTCCTCGATGTACCCTAATACCTTCTTAAACATTACTTCGTCTACCTAAAATAAAGAAAAAAATGTTACAAGAAGAAAAAATGTTATGAAAAAGAGGACTCAAATTTCCCGGCTACATACTGGAGCAGCTACGAGCATTATACTATTATTCCCAGCCCTGCCCCTACACAAAATAAATATATTTTTCTTTGCATCCTTGACCTTTTTAACATACTCCTAATTTTTCCATCAGGTTACTAAAGAACCCTGACTAATGCAACAATAATTGACTTATTGCGTAAACAGCATTTTTTAAAGTTAATGAAACGTTAATTTTAAGTATACCTCTAGTTGCTTTTTTTTTGTGAAATACACTTATGGTTATATATTTTAGGCCCTGATATGTCGATTTTGTTTAGGTTGCAAAAATATCATATTAAGGAATGAGATATTTGTGCAACATAAGAACATAAATTAAAGCCAAGTAAAAAATCAACCATTTTTATGTTAGTAACTTTATGGTTATTTTAAGCACCTATAAAGAAAAAAAAAGTACATTTGTAATTTCTTAAAATATACCTGTGGCCCGTGTTGTGTAGTAGGATCAGCAGGGTTACCAATTTTAATACTTTTAGCATGCTTAACGGCTGCCTCAACAAACTGGTCATAAATTCCAGATTGTACAAACAGTCTGGAAGCTGCTACACAAACTTGCCCCTGATTTGCAAATGCTCCGTTAGCAGCAAATGGTACAGCTAGACTCACTGAAAAGGAACTATCATTAAGATACATGTTCATCATAATTGTATTGTCCTATAATTACAAATGACCTAAGTAAAAATTGCTTAAGAAGCATATTTCATAAACAGCATCATTTGTACTTCAGTCAGTTCCATTAGCTTCTTTTATTAGTTCAATATTTATCGGACGATGTATACACTACACTACGTTTGTAAAGTTATGGGATTTTTATTTTGTAATTATGATAAAACTTACAATCGGCATCATTCATTATGACCAGTGGACTTTTACCGCCGAGTTCCAAACAAACGCGTTTTAAATTGTTTGCTCCAGCTGCTTGCTGAACCAGCTTTCCGACCTGTAAGAAACTTTTTATGTGTAATTTCGTCCATTAATTAATATGGTTTTTACCTTGAACTCGTTGCATTTTTTAACTATTATTCTTATCCTACGTCTTAGTATTTTACTCCCTGTATTTTTTTTTATATTCTACTAGAATAAATATGAATTTAATATATATGTATTAAGGTCTTAATATATATTAACATGTATGAAACTACTGGGCGTAGAAAATTGAAATTTGGATGTGTGTTACACGAAGAGCGTAGGCGAACTCCAAGAGTGGATATTGTAAAATTCAACTCCTAAGGGGGTGACAAAGGAAATCAAAGTTATGCATCAGAATAACAAAATATGAAAATCAAGCCAAAGTAACTTACTTCAACAGATCCGGTGAAAGATATTTTGGCCACATCTGGGTGGTGTGTTAAAGCGACACCAGCAGTCTCACCGTACCCATTAATAATATTTACAACGCCTTTGGGAAATCCAGCTTCAGCTATTAAAGCGCCTAAAACTAAAGCCGTCAATGGCGTTTGTTCAGCTGGTTTCACTACTACCGTGCATCCTGCGAATAAATAAATAGAAGGATTAAGTCACATAATTTTTTGTTGAGAGCTGAATTAGTGGTATACTCGTATTTCGTTTTGGCCAAATCATCTGTCAGTTTTTTTTTAATCAAAAGAGACATAATTTATGTTTGGCAGAAACTTACCAGCAGCCAAAGCAGTGCAGACTTTCCATAGGAAAACTATACTGGGAGCGTTCCAGGGCAAAATGACTGCTGCAACACCGACTGGCTGTTTAAGCGTATAAGAAAACAGTTCTCCATCTATGAAGTAATTAAAAAAATATAATATTTTAACATCTTTGTAGTATTTACTTTGAGTTAAATTTATCAATAAATAATCAACACCACGCGCTATGTAAATATTATAAAAGTAACCAACACCAAGAATTGAATGATAAATATAGTCAAATCCATATTTTGTTCAAGTGTTATTGATATTTTAAGTTGTTATTTAGACCTGCCGGGATGGTGTCGCCCTGTGCTTTATCCGCTAAGCTGGCTATATACCGTATAGTTTTATTTTGATTGGCCAAGTGCATTTTCCTAAAACTTAGAATTCCTCCGTAGTCAGCAGAATCCAGTTCTGCAATATATTCGCTATCTCTGACAACAAGTTCTCCCAGCTTATTAATAAGGGCTCCCCTCTCAGATGCATCCATTTGGCGCCATTCGGAATTGCGGTGAAAAGCCCGTTTAGCTGCAGCTACGGCTAAATCTACGTCTGCCTGTTTAAAAAGTAAAAATATTGTGAATTATTTTATTTTTAGATAAATGCATATAATAATATAACAACCTATTTATGTATAATGGCAAATAGACCTAAACGATCAAATTGAACATCATAACAGATAAGTGCAGTGGCTATCTCACTCGTAATAAACGTCCTTGAACAAAAATACTCCCGTTATTATTCTGTCTATCACAATACCCATAATCTGTTTAGTCTGGAGGCGTGTGTTAAATAGCAACTAACAATAACTAAAAATTATTCGAACTTTTGAATCATTTTCCTTGTATTTTCTGTCTAAGGATCTTTTATTATCCTCATATTTTTTTGTTTGTATATGTAATGTACTTGTTTTATTTTATTTTGATCTATAATAACTACAAACCTTATCCCCTTCAGAGACATGTGCGATGACTGATCCATCGTGAGGATTGATGGTGGGAAATGTTTTTCCACTTACAGAATCCACCCACTCATTGTCAATGAACAACTGCAAACAAGAAAATTAACAGTCAATTTTGGGTAACGTAAATGAAGTTGAATGTACTTTCCGTATCATGGATTATTTACTTAGATAGCCACTGATAGCTATGGTATAAACAGGTGAACGATGATCAAGTAACAATAAATTGTAACCATGCTACTAATGGTCTATTCAGCTTAATAATGTTTTGTTACCCGATGTGGAACTATCATGTGGGCTTTTTAGGACCCAGACTATCATTGAACATTAAGTTTAGTTTTCATTGAACATCGAAACATATCAAAGTGTTTTCCGTGTGGTGATGGATTAAGAATACAAAGTGTCACCACCCCTATTCATTCCATGGGTGTCGTAAGAGGCGACTAAAGGAACAAAATAAGCAGCTAACATCACCGCCAAGAGAAGGAAAACTTGAAACAAACTCTTTACCAAATCGTCAGGCTAGCGTGGTATAGTAGGCCAAAACCTTCTTTCAAAGGAGAGATTTATGTCCAGCAGTGGACTGTTAAAGGCTGTTGATGATGATGATGATGATGATGATGATGATATCAAAGTTGAGACTGTTCAAAACTTTTCATCAATTCAAATAAGTGAGATGTATAGTACAACATTGATCTAAATATGTACACACTGAAATCTGATAAGTACGAAATTATATGTATGTTCAATATATAATTACGTCTCAGGATCCAAGAGTAGTGGACACTATACTGAACTGTGACATAGTTCGGTATGGTGATCTTAAATTCAATTTATGCCTTAAATCAGTCAGAGTAGAGTCACTTTTGCAGACTCGTAAATTAAAAAAAACCCATCGCAATTACATTGAAAAAGGTGATGTTAGATTTTAAAATATTTCATGAAGTATCCGAAAATATGAAGTATCAGAAAACTGACACATTTTTAATTAAATTTTATTATACAGTTTTGTAAGATTTTTAAACGTATTTATTTGAATGTCCTAAAACTATGTTCGTCATGGCCCTGTAAAAAAGTTATCAAATGATATTAATAGTGAAATTATAAATAACTCAAAGAATAATAGAAAAATGAATTTCGGTTAGTCTTTCCCATGCCTTTCAGAACCCAATGGGGTTGTAGGTACTAATAATTTTATTGTAATGCCAACACAAAACGCTTTTTCAGCACCGGTTTGTTGCCAAAATAGAGAGTACTATAGCAACAAAATTTCTGAGGAAAATACTTGTGATGTTACTGAAAAAATATTTACAATATTAATTGTCAATTTTTAACTGGAAATTTATTCATACCTTAGTAAATTTAACTTGTGGAGCCATATTATACTACGAAGACGCAACGTAATAATTACTTAAAGCACGTGTGAACGACCAAAAGAAACGAATTCGACTGATATGAGCCCCAAGAGTTCTTAAAGTATATCTATACATATTACACCTATACATGCATATTTGTCTTAAGCTTATCTTAATAAACACGATGTTGGAAATAGCACACATATGCAGGTCATGTATATGACATAATATTTAATGATAGTAGGTTTTTACCACACAATACTCTTTTTATTCAAACTTTTTTATAATTCCTTGGCCGTTAATACTCAACAATATGAAATAACATAAATACGGCAATAATGCTTTATTAAAAACTTTGAAGCTACTGACTAATACTGAGTTTAAGCTCACACTATCTTATATAATGTCATGTTTTAATAGAGAAAAAAATGTTTCAAAGTAAGTAATGTATATTCCAGTTCCTGCCAGCCATCCTGCGCAAGTCGTCACTCCACCTGGACTGTGGGCGTCCTATACTACGTTAGCCAAGAGCTGAATGCAAAAAACCCAAGAGTGGTGTGAAATGGGAGAAGTTTATGTCCAGCAGTAGGCTGATCATCATCATCATCAGATGATGATTAATGTATTTTTCAAAATATAAGAAAGCTATCTAAACATATTGCATTTAGCAGTAAAGCTAGGTAAAGGTATTTATGTAATACGTATGGTAAGATCTGTATATATAGTATGTTCGGTATACATATGTTTTAATTTAAAAAAAACTTATCACTAATTACTGTGCATCTACCACGTTTGGCTCTGCATCACTCTAAGGTCGACTGGTAAAAAATGCCTACGGCATTAAGTCCGCCTATGTCACATTTGTGCATAAATAAAAATAAAAAATAAATAAAGCCACGCTGATTACAGTACGAATGGGCAGGCTCCACCGGGGCAGTACCTTTCTAACAGCGGACTATCCTAAAGCGACAGTATTGTCGCCTTTCGTTGGCGGGTGGCGTCGGCGGCGGTTACCTGTTGATGCATGGGTGACGGTTATCGCGGTGTGTATGCAAGTAGTGGAATACAAGTAGACTCGTATTGTGAGGGTGGCGTAGATCGATCTGTCGGCTATGTAGGCCCGTAGAAATGGTGGCACCCGCCTACGGCATAGAGAGGTACTGAACCGCGGCTAAGCACCCAGGGAGGCTGCCCCATCTCGGAGTGGCTCCTTGTACCAGTTAGCGACCGGACGGTGGGACCCGGCGACCACTTCCGGGAGGGTACGGATGCCCTTCCGTCCGACGGTTCAGTCACCACCTTCCTCTATAGTCACATGATGATACAGCTTCTAGATTTGCGGTCTTTTCACTGCCGCGATGACTGTCACGCCTCTTACGTCCTCTTAAACTCCAATCAAACACAATATGTCAGCGTAAACAAGAAAGTACATGAGTTCAAAGGTGGATCACTCCTCTCCCACCAACCCGCTAGGTGAGATGGAGTTCAGGAGAACGGATCATTTTTGAAGCAGATTGGTCCACTACCAGGAAGATCACTCCTTGCTAAATGATCGACAATATGGATTTAGGATAAACCGATCCACGGGTGATCTTCTGGCGTACGTCACACACCTTTGCGGTACGGCTATTGATAGGCATGGTGAGTCTTTGTCCATCAGCCTCGATATGGCCAAAACCTTCGATAGGGTCTGGCTGGCACCATTCGCTTCCCGCATTCGGCCTGCCGCCAATACTCTGTATTTGGGTCGCCGTCTTCCTGCACCAACGCCGCATTAGGGTCCTTTGCGACGGCGCGGCCTCAGATTTTTAACAGGTAAACGACTGTGTACCTCAGGGCTCCGTCCTATCGCCCACCCTGTTTCTTCTGCATGTCAATGATATGTTATCCCTTGGCGACATTCATTGCTATGCAAATGATAGCACAATTTATTGGCAATACTTTGGACATTCTACAGCTAAGTCGGCAGACGTTGAGGCAAAACGACAGGAGGTTTTCGCTGAGTTCGACTTTTTTGAATAGCCGTATTTTTGAATGGGGTGATGAGAATCTGGTCGAGTTCAACACCAAAAAAACACACAGTCTACACCACTTACTAAAAAGTCTCTATTCTTTCATCTCCCTCTTTTTCAGAACACTCAGCTGCCACTACAGAATATAAGCTTGGTATCCTGGGTATGGATATTTGCCGGGATCTCAACCGACGTGAGTATATTGAGACCCAGGCGGCCTCGTGTAAACTGGGTGTGCTTAATGAGGTGAGATAGTTCTTCTCGCCGGAGCATCTGTGTCTTCTTTATAAGACCCAGGTCTGTTCCTGCATTTAGTATTGTTCTTATTATTGCGATGGATCCGCGCAGTACTTGCTTGACGCTCTCGATAGGTTGCAGAGGCTAGCAGTCCGCATAATTGATAATCCTGAAGCAGCAGAGTTCCTTGAGCCTTTACAGTTGCGAAGAGATGTTCCTACTATCGCCTTTACCATGGGGACTCCAACTGATCCCACCTTCTCCTTTCCTCTACAGGACAACTCGTGCTGGCCTTGGGAGTCACCACTTTAGAGTGGAAGCGATACGCACGAGAACTAAGCCGATCGGCTCTTCCTTCCTGCGCCGTGCAGTCAAAAATTGGAACTCCCTGCCAAATCTTGTGTTTCCTTCCAACTATGATCCCGGGTCCTTCAAGCAGGGCGTAAAGAAGCATCTAACTAGGCCGCCATAGTGTGGGTCGCCGTGTTGCATTGTCCATATTGGCAATGAGGAGGGTGGCCACCACTTTTTGATTCTGCTCATGCTTTCCATTAGGCTGATCAGAGTCAGCAAAATGACCTAAATGAGGCTTAGAAAATAACTACCTAAAATGTATTCACAACAACAAACTTTTGTTTGTAAATTATAACAAAAAAAATATTTGGAATAGGGAAGACTAATCTAATAAAATAAGCACAAAAGGATGGGGTCCCCGTCGTCCACCATACACGAGGGGTCGGGTCCCGAGATGGCCCAGGGAATGGCAGGGTACAGGAGCTTTTCCTTCTGGGTATACCTGGTTCCTTGGATATTGATCCCGTGACGGCTTTTAGTCTTCAAATAGTTAGAGTTACTTATATATTTAAAGAGTCTTGCCTCTAATGAAAAGAAATAGACCCAGAATGCTTCAATATTATTTAAAGTAATTACTTCACTACTTAATCAACATCCGTTCGTAACTGTATTATACATCGGATTTTTCAAAAATATTTTCGATTTTATCTACCTACAATATTTTATCTACCTACTTTATGTTTTTTTAGCAAAGTCATTCCCGTTATAACTTAAAATTACTCAATATTGTGCAATCCAAAATATAATTATGTTAATAGTGGTGGTTCTAAATTAGTACAAACATAAAATATTTAAATACTATATGACCTTCGTTGTGTATATAACTTTTAGATTTATTGAACACTTTACACTCATAGTATAACGTGATTCAATAATGTATCATAAAAGTGAATAACAGTAATAACCATGATTTAAAATATTCATTGTATTATGAAAGTTGTAGTTTCAGGAGCTTATTAGAGAAATCATTTTACAAAATTTTGGCGCGACGCGTCCACCGTTCAAATGTATCACTGATGTTGTACTCACAGTTGATTTCAACCAGGGTAGTCAGTCTCGTCGGAGACCAGCCAACTACATACGAAATGTTATAATGCACAAAATATGTGTAGGAAATATTCTCTGTTCCATCACGCTTATAATCCTATGGTCATCCGAGTCGATCGGGGAGAGTTTTCCATAATGAGGAAAACTCATTTACACCTGGGAATCTAACCCAATACCTCTCAATCCTCATTCGCAATACACTATGCGTTATTGTAGCGTATTATTATGCGTTTTTGTAGCCCATCCGGTATGTTCGCCACAGCGCGAACTAACAACTTCGACGCAGTTTTACGAATCAAAACCAATTCGCTGCTAATAAGAATGCGGTCTAGTTCCAATGTTATGCTAGTTATGCTCAGTAACAGACTTGAAGCACCCTGGCTGCGTCACGCAATCAAAATTTTAGTTAGACTAGGTTAACTGTCACATAAAATTAAGCAACTAACTTTAATATTAAGTTAATTGTTACTAACACATTGGGCCTCGTTGCCATAATAAACAATATTATTATTATTATTAATATTAACCGCTAGACAAACGAAGCAGTCTTCTGAGAAAGACCCACTTAACTTATTTTCGAAAGGAGACAATTTAGTACGAAACTAAGCATTTATCATAAATTTAAAAATATTCTGTTGCGTTTTATAAGTTTTGGTCAGTTAGCGTATTTTTATGACAACTAACTGCGTTTTGCGACAATACCTTCAGTGGTTGTTGTAACCGCGGGTACCGCCGCAGGGTGAACATAACTCACAAAAGTAGCCTACTCCTGATATTATCAGTTATCTGCCGGTGAAAGTCGCGTCAATATCAGTCCAGCCGTTCCAAAGATTAGCCGGAACAAAATTACAGATATTTTAGAAAAATGATTTCAATGAAAATATCGCATGTACTTTAATTTGCATTGTCTGAAAAACTACTGGTGTTTAAAATTACAAACAGACACTTTACATGGATACCAGAGTGTCTAAAAAAAGGAGTGTCTTAGGGCTCATACACACAAACGGCATGTTGTCAACGGCAGCCGTCGACACGGGTCGACCACAGCCGTCGACAATCCAACTGTGAAGATCAGCGGCAGCCGTCGTCAGTTCACATAGTATAGGAGTTTACAGATTGGATTTCGAAGAAGAAACACTGTTATTGCTATTATTCGTCGAAGTCGACATAAAATAAAAATAAAAACTGTGTATGAGAAACTATATTGTCCATGTGCGTAAGGGACGCACATGGATAATATAGTTTCCACAGTGACAGATTATCTTTGACTCCATCTAGTTTAAAATACAGTATTGTTTGGTTGGGTTGATCAATTATGTGGAAAGCTAATGTATGTGTAATAATTTGACTAAAAAACATAAGACGCCACGAGAATTTTTTAACTTCAGTTGACTCGCGTTACGGATGTTTGTTGAAGTATATTTACCAGTGTCGGCAACTATGTCAATAAAATAAATTCCTTTTGCTTATCTTACAATTTCTAGATATCAAAATAAAGTAGAAGACTTACGCTTTACGACAATATTTACATAGTGCAGTTATATGTAATAAATGTAGTCGAATTTAAACTTCAAACTATTGATACTTCCAACATTCTCATGATGTCGGCCAATTTTTCTTTCAATCCATTGTTTCTTTTGCACATTATTAACATTTTTTGCATTGAAATAATTTACGAAATAATAAGATAGTTTGTAAATTATTTTAATACAAAGTTTGATGATACATTCCATACTAAACAATATAATATATTTATCTATAATACAAATTGAATCGCTGAATGTGTTGCTATGCGCAAATCTCGAGACCAGCTGAACCGATTTCGCTAATTCTCTTTTTATAATATTCCTTGAAGTATGAGGATGGTTCTTACGGAGAGAAAATCTGCCACATACGCAAACCACTAGACCAACAAGGCAGTCAAATGTGGGCGCAATCACATGGGCAGTCCCTGTTCCCTCAATCTCATAAGGCTATCCGGCACGACCGGGGAGAGAGACCCCAAACTTCCAAACTCCGGGCTGTTATAAAGTATTTCTATAATCAGTAAAACTTTAATACTCTTTGGAATGCACCAAGATTCAAAATCTAGACCTCTGTTCCTATAAA
This sequence comes from Phragmatobia fuliginosa, assembly GCA_932526445.1. Lineage (NCBI taxonomy): Eukaryota > Metazoa > Arthropoda > Insecta > Lepidoptera > Erebidae > Phragmatobia > Phragmatobia fuliginosa. The sequence continues at coordinate 15,843,848 of OW052065.1, read as the reverse complement.
GTATAAAAGTAAATAGTATTGGAAATTTGTTGTAGTATTCCGGATGATTTCGAACAAATGTACACGTTTTTATGATATAAATGCATAGCAGAGTTAGGATTTTGGGTGCATATAGACAATGAAATACAATCTCGTCAACAATTGGCAAAGGCTACATGCGAGACACCCAATAGAACTCATAAACATCGTAAACATTTCTTTAAACTGTTGAGATCATACATTATTACGCTAAAGTAAAACAAGTATATTTCAAAAAATTTATCGTTTAATATTTATATATAAGTAATACTAAAACAGTGATTTGGTATATGTACATATTGTAGCCAACGAGTAATACTATGAATGATTCTCGTTCTTCTGATTCACAGTTTCTTAGGGAGAGCCATTGCTACGCTCTTGACTTCCAAATACTCATCAATACAGTGTAGGCCACTGAAACAAAATAATATCCAAATTAAGTGAAAGTTCTCGTCTAAAATAGTTTAAGATAATAAATTAAAAGGATAAGCTCCGTATAGGAAGGTCGTAAACAGTTTAGTAACAGTCCATTACTGGGCACAGGCCTAAAATAAAATTTAAAGTACCTTTCCTTATCATTTTGTACGCAAAAGTTAAAAAAAAAAATGAGTGAAATGATTATAAGGAAATCAGAAACAAAAACAATCAGAGATAGATATGAATGCATAAGCCATAAATGATCTGTAAATATAAAGGAGGGAATAACATAATAGAATCGTTTACAAACCTTTCGCGACCAATGCCTGAATCTTTAAATCCTCCGAATGGTGTCTGAGGGGTCAAGGCAAAGTAAGTGTTCACCCTGCAATGATAAAAACATATATTTTATATGTACCAAATAATTGTTATCGACGAAATTTCTGTAAACATTTGATTACAAGTTTTCCTAAAGCTTGAGACTATTATTATAATGAGAATATTAGTATATTATATAGGTATTTGATGCTTCAACTCTAAACTTGTTTTTTTCCTTTATTAATAAAATCATGTTAATTATTCATTGACTTATAAAATAAATTAGATTCACAGTATTTACCAAACGTTGCCAGCCTCAACGTGTTTAGTAAACTGGAGGGCATTGTTGATGTTCGTAGTGAAAATTCCAGCTGCTAATCCATAGCTGGTGTTATTAGCACGGTCAATTACTTCTTCAAGTGTTTCAAACTTTAAAATACTCTGTACAGGACCAAAAATCTGTAAGCAAAAAGCAGTTACCAATATTTTTTAATGTTTCGTTAATTTGATAGCTGTATTACAATTGTGTCAAAAGGTATGCGTGAAACGGCACAAATAAAAAAGGAACAATCACAAGATATTTTGGCAATTCTGTCGAGTTTTCAGGATAAGATTAGAATATTTTTGTATGTGTATTTGTCAATTTTTAATCACATAATAAAAAAATCATACGTCACCAACAAGTCAATTTAAAAGATGATGATGATCAAATTTTGGTTCTAATTTATTAGAATCATATCGACTAATATTTTTACTTTAAAATATACTCAATAGGTATAAATATTATTATTACCTCCTCTTTTGCGATCGTCATATCGTCTGTAACATCAGCAAACACCGTAGGCTCTATGTAGTACCCGGTAGTACCGAATCGCTTGCCACCTGCCAGACATTTGGCACCTTCTTTTTTACCTTTCTCGATGTACCCTAATACCTTCTTAAACATTACTTCGTCTACCTAAAATAAAGAAAAAATATTACAGCTTAAAACTAAACTTTACCTAAAAAGATAATTAAACTAAGCTACATACTGAAACTGCTATGAGCATTATACTAATATATTATTACCAGTCCATCCGTCCCTTAAGTATTTTGACAAATGCATTAATTTAAAAGATAATGAAATCTAAACTTTAAATATAGGTACCTCTAGTTACCTCTTTTGTGAAATATAGTAAAGGGAATATACCTTAAACTCATATATGTCGACTTTATTTTGAAAGTAAAAATATATAATATTAAGGAATGTAATGTTTTTGTAACATAGGAACATAAATTATAGAAAACAAAAATCGCCATGTTTGTGTTATATAGTTATTATAAGTACCTATAAAGAAAAATAAATATTATGTTGTAATTTTTTTAAATGTATTTACCTGTGGCCCGTGTTGTGTAGTAGGATCAGCAGGGTTACCAATTTTGATATTTTTAGCGTGCTTAGCGGCTGCCTCAATAAACTGGTCATAAATTCCAGATTGTACAAAAAGTCTGGAAGCTGCTATACAAGCTTGTCCCTGATTCGCAAATACTCCGTTAGCAGCAAATGGTACAGCTAAGCTCACTGAAAAGGAACTATCATTATGATACATGTGCATCAGAATTTTATTGTCCTATAATTGGAAATAGTCCAAATAAAAAAATATTTAAGAAGTATATAAACAGCATCATTTGTACTTCGGTCAGTTTTGTCAACTTCTTTTATTGGTACAATATAATGTAATAATACTATTTAATTTAGCATTTAATGGTTTTATGTAACTACTTTACAAGAGATTGTAACCCTATATTTGCATGCCTGTTGGCGAAATGTGTATCGTGCCTATCATATTCTACCATCTTTTTTATCTGTACCACATTTAAGCAACTAAAGTATATTATTATTATTATATATATTGTACAGTTATTGAATCCAAATTTTGTAACTATAATAAAACTTACAATCGGCATCATTCATTATGACCAGCGGACTTTTACCGCCGAGTTCCAAACAAACGCGTTTTAAATTGTTCGCTCCAGCTGCTTGCTGAACCAGTTTTCCAACCTGAAAGAATTTTTTTATGTGTAATTTTGTTTTTTAATTAATATGGTTTTTACCGTGAACTCACTGTATTGTTTATATTATTTTCCTACATATGGGTTTTATTTCTATATAAATTGGATTTGAGTTCCACGAGGAGCGTAGGCGAACAATAAGAGATTTCAGAAAATTCCACTCTTAGAAGTGGAATTTTAAAAGGGGGTGAAAAAGGTAATCATAGTCATACATCAGAATAACAAAATATGAAAATCAAGCCAAAGTATCTTACTTCAACAGATCCTGTGAAAGATATTTTGGCCACATCTGGGTGGTGCGTTAAAGCGACACCAGCAGTCTCACCGTACCCATTGATAATATTTACAACGCCTTTGGGAAATCCAGCTTCAGCTATTAGAGCACCTAAAACTAAAGCCGTCAATGGCGTTTGTTCAGCTGGTTTCACTACTACGGTGCATCCTGAAAAATAATAAATAGAAGGATTAAAAGACATTATTTTTTTACTGTATATTAGTGGTATACTCGTATTTAGTCAGAACTTTTAAATCTTTAGGCTTTGCTGAAACTTACCAGCGGCCAGAGCAGTACAGACTTTCCATAGAAAAATTATACTGGGAGCGTTCCAAGGCAGGATCAATGCTGCAACACCTACTGGCTGTTTCAGCGTATAAGAGAACAGCTCACCATCTATGAAAGAATTAAAAGATTTTAATTTGATAACATGCATTTCGTATTTACTTTAGGTTACAAAAGTCACTTGTCAACACCAGGCGCCATCACCATAAACATCATAAAAGTAACCCACACCAAGAAGTAAATGATAAATACAGTCTAATTCATATTTAAAAAAGTGTTATTGATATTTTAAATTTTTATATTTACCTGCTGGGATGGTGTCGCCCTGTGCCTTATCTGCTAAGCTGGCTATATACCGTATAGTTTTATTTTGATTAGCCAAGTACATTTTCATAAAACTCAGAAGTCCTCCATTGTTAAAAGATTCCAGTTCTGCAATATATTCACTATCTCTGACGATAAGTTCTCCCAGCTTATTAATAAGGGCTCCTCTCTCAGATGCATCCATTAGGCGCCATTCTGAATTGCGGTGAAAAGCCCGTTTAGCGGCAGCTACGGCTAAATCTACGTCGGCCTGTTTAAAGAGTAGAAATATTATTCGTTATTTTATTTTTATGTAAATGCATTTATAACAACATATTTATGTAAAATGGATCATTCAAATTGAACATCGTGACAGACAAGTTAAGTGTAGCAGATAACTGACTCATAAACGTCCTTGAACAAAAATACTCCAATTATTATACTGACTATCACAATACCCATAATCTGTTTAGTCTGGAGGAGTCTGGAGTAAAAATTATTCTAGCTATCGAATCATTTTCCTCGTATTTCCTACACATTTTTTTATGTTTGTATAATGTATTCGACTATTTGTGGTGTTCCATAACAAGTACAAACCTTATCTCCTTCCGAGACGTGTGCGATGACTGATCCATCGTGAGGATTGGTGGTGGGAAATGTTTTTCCACTTACAGAATCCACCCATTCATTGTCAATGAATAACTGCAAACAAGAAAACAAATTAGCATATAGGTATAGTAGTAGCATGGATTATATACATTTACATACACCTATATAGCTACTGACGGAAATGGTACAGGCGAACGATGATCAAGTAACAATAAGACATATTGTGACCCTGTTACTAATGGACTATTGTGCTTCAAAATGTTTTGTCACCCGACTATCATGTGGGATTGTTATGTCCCAGTCTATCATTAAATATTAAGTTTTGTTAGATTAAATCTAAATATAACTTTTTTTTGATACTTTTCAAAATTTTTATTCATCAATTCAAATAAGCCAGATAAAATTCAAATATACACTGAAATCTGATAAGTACTAAATAATATATGTATGTATATTCAATATGCCATTTCGTCTCAGGATCACACTGAATTATTTTATATTTCGGTATGGTGACAAAAAAAACAATCGCAATTACATTGTAAATTAAGTTATGTTAGGTTTTAAATATTATACATAATAAAGTACTCGAAAATATAAAGTATCAGAAAACTGTCACATTTTTAGTAAAATTTTGATATATAGTCTAATATTTGAAAAGTGTATGAAAAAATGAACATTTGCAGTTCTTCTATTTATCACCCTAAAACTCTGTTAGCCGTAGCTCTGTATAAAAGTTATAAAATAATATTAACAGTGAATTTGTAAACAACTCAAAAAATCATAGAAAAATGAGTTCCGGTTGAAGTTTTTCCAATTCCTCTCTGAACCCAATCGCATTGTACATTTTATTTCATTTTAACCAACACTAATCGCTTTTCCGGCATCGGTCTGTTACTAAAATAGACAGTACTATGGTAATAAAATTTCTGATGAACAAACTTATAGAGTGAAAAATATGTACAATATTAATTATTATATGAGTAAATTTATTAAATGTTTTCGTAACAATTTTTCTTCATAAATACCTTGGTATATTTAACTTGTGGAGCCATATTATTCTTTAAAGACACAACGTAATAATTATTTAAAGCACGTGTGAACGACCACAAGAAACGAATTCGACTGAGCGCTACGAGTTTTTAAATTATATATGAACATATTACACCTATACATGCATATTAGTTTAAAGCTTATCGTAGTAAACATGATGATGGAATTACACACATACATACCTAATCATAATTATACATGCAGGTCATGTTCTGACATAATAAGTAATGATAGTAGGTTTTTATCACACAATACCGTTTTTATTAAAAAAAATTCACACAATTCCTTGCCCTTAAATACTTAACAATACGAAATATCAACAATACGGCACTAATGCTCTATTAAAAACTTTGAAGCTACTACGTAATACTGAGTTAAATCTCGTACTACCCTAAATCATAACATGTTTTCATAGAGAAATAATTGTTGAATCGTTGAATGAGAAAAATTACCTAAATAAGGCTTAGAACATAACTACACCAATGTATTCACAACGACAAACTGCCGATTTCGATAAGATGGTGTGATTGGCAGTGTAAAATTCTGAGATCAACATGCGAGAGATCTCACGTAAGGAAAACCTACTAGGTAGTTGCCATCGAATGAGGGTTTCTTCATGCCTATGTCCAGCAGTGGACTGCGATAGGCTGATGATGATGATGATGATGAGGGTTTCTTTAGGTCAAAGACCTGACCCACTGAATATGAGATGGAGTAACAACTTCTAAGGGCCCAATCGTGATATTACAGCTAGCTTAATCTACATTTGCCAACTATTATCAATTTTGATGATTAACGATGACGGGACGAATTGATATTATTGATGATATTATTATATCCAAAATTTAATTTTACTTGTCATTGTACTTTAAATATTGTTTGTGTAAATGTTACATGCAATCTCATTCAACTTAGGAACTAACTTGTACGTGAGATCTCTCGTTTTTGATGTCAGAATTTTACACTGCCAATCACACCATCTTATTAAGGCACATAGAAACTGCAGTTAAACAGTTAAAAGCTAGTATTTTGATGCTTTCAAATTGGCTAACTAAGGATGATGAGGCAAATAGGCATTTATTACTGATAAAACTAAAACAAAATATACAAAGTCATTGTACAGTTAAAAACAAAAGTTATGTGCTATTATTTAGGTATATATTACCATCGTACTGTTTAGTTTTCATCGTCCCTTTATATGAATATCGAAGATAATTAACTGAAAGTAAATCTGCTAGTAGAATGTCTCAATTCTGTAAATTTTGTTGGAAATAGGACAAAACTAAACTATTATAATAAAATAAGTATAAAAGGAAGGGTCTATCGGTGTCCATCATACACGACGGGTCGGGTCCGCAGATAGCCCGGGAGATGGCGAGGTACAGGAGCTTTTCCTTCTTGGGCACACCTGGTTCCTCGGGTAATGGTACCCGTGACGGGATGCGTTTTAGTCTTCAAATAGTTTGAGTTAGATATTTAAAGAGTCTTGACCCGTATTGAAAATAAATAGACCCAGAATGATTCCAAATATCTTATTTTAAATATATCTAATTAGTTAAAACTAATGAAGTATTAATCAACATCGGTACGTAACTGTACAATGATTCGGATTATTCCAAAATATTTTTGATTTTATCTACTTTACATTTTTGCGAAGTCTTTCCCATTATAATTTAAAATTGCACAATATTGTGCAATCCAAAATATTTGTTAGTGGTGGTTCTATAGTAGTACAAACGTAAAATATATAAACACCATATTTCGTTGTGTTTAGCACTTTTAGGTTTATTGAAATACGTTACAATCGTAGTATAACGTGTTTCAGTAAATGTATCATTGCAGTGAATAAAAATATATGTTCATCAACATCATGATTTGAAATTTTCATTGTATTATGAAAATATTAGTTTTAATAACCTAATAGGGAAATCATTTTTATTACATATTGGCATGACGCGTCGGCCGTTTTAATGTATCGATTTAAGGTATACGTAGCTTACATGAACTGTATCATTACATCTTTTTTAGGGAATCGTAGTTCATGACCTGCAACCCGACATACCGTCCAAACGGTTAGTGCTAAAAAAATGAAACTTTGGATGAAAGTCTTTACCACGTCAAACAAGTGTTAAAGTTTGAAAAATCTAAAAATAAAACAGGTGATGAACTTTAAAGAAAAGTATAATTACTTGAATGACTTTAGTACGTTAATAATTATTGAGGCCTAACTTGTAAAATGTGCTTACTTGAAACACTTTATACAAATGGAGTGGAAATGCTCCCGTATACCACATACTGATGACTATATCAACGATCTTGCCATCGCAGTCGTGGCACCGAGAGGGTGACTCCTTGCGGATCAGACACCCATTATCTCCTAATCATCCTTCCCAGAGATCACATACGTCAGCCGGTATGAGAGATTCCCGTGAAGTCTCAGGAGCCAATTCTACATAACGCGTCTGACCGCAGTAATAATGGCACGTTCATTTTTTTTAGGATTCCGTAGTTCTTCCTCTAATAGCTAAACGGCTTGCTCGTAAAATCTAAAAGGAATTATGGTGGTAGTCATTAGAATAAGTCCACTTAATGGGAATGTTTACTACGGTTACGTTGTTGTGCTGTTCGTACCAATTATATTATTAAAGGCGCTTCATATTTTTAATAAAGGTTGTATTTCTGATGAATATATTATTTAATAGATTGTTTTAGATGTAGGATTTGGATCTCCGTGTGGTGACGGATTAAGAATATGGAATGTCAACACTCGTATTCAATAAGGGAGCAATAGGATAACAGCACTGCACTTTCCATCCTCTCTCGCAAATGTTCTCCTCTTTAGGAGGAGAACATTTTCGCATATTTTCACAAAAATGAAGTCATGATCGCACATCAAACGCACTAGGCAGTTTTTATGTCCTTGTACTAAAACCGTTTTATCACAGACAGACAGAAAAATCTATCAAGTTCTATTGTTTTTGATTTTTGTTAACAGGTTAAATTCTTCTTCACCGAGGATCCGACTCACATTTCAGAATAACAAGAATTAATAAATTTTAAAAAGAAACAAAAAATCAGATAGTATCTACATACTAGCTGATGTCCGCGGCTCCGTTCGCGTCCTTGGGGTATGAAAACTAGATGTTGACCGATTCACAGACCTACCCGATATGCACACAAAATTTCATACAAATCGGTCAAGCCGTTTCGGAGGAGTATAGTGACTAACATTGTGACACGAGAATTTAATGTATAAGATCTAAGGAATGATCAAACAAACATTTAAGATTACTTGTCGCCCAATATAACTATTTATCCTTACTAATATTATAAACGCCAAAGTTTGTGCGTATTATGTGTATATGTATGTATGTATGTTTGTTGCTCTTTCACGCAAAAACTACTGAACGGATTTGGATGAAACTTTACAGTAATATAGTTTACGTATCAGAATAACACATAGAATTCTTTTATTGCAATAATCAAGATACACGCGGGCGGAGCCGTGGGCGAAAGCTAGTTGTTAATATTCATAAAGACAAATATCCTGTTACGGCAGATGCAATGCTATAACATCATCCCAAATCAACAGCTCCACACGACGCTCGGTACAATAAGACCAAGACATTTGCTTGCACGATTTCTAGTTTGAAAATATGAAGCCAAATGATTTTAAGCCCGTAATCGTTGTTGGAACATGCGATCTTAATGTGAAAGATCAACACTGACTACGTCTGATTATCGCATCGCAATCAAATTAGCTTCTTATTATAGGCCAAAGTGGTGATCAACTTACTAGTAAGGTGATCACCACTTTGGTGTGAGATGAAGAGTCATTTCAAATAATGAGGGCAGGTTTCACGGTAAGGTAAAGTAGTTTTACCATCCGAGCAGGCCCGATGTACTGTAATGTACCGCACACCTAAATTTAGATCCATTAATAGAAGTAATTCCATTTGATTCTATCTTGGGTAGAACTCTGTACCTACCCAATTAGTAGTAGGTACCCAATGTTCTAGTCGCTAACAAATGCAATGTACGTCTGAACCTCAGTTTATAGTTCTGTTTATTTTAGATATTATACTTCCCGTCAACAGCTTAATATAATCGTAATGTTATAGTAAAACTAGTAATTATAAAAAAAAACAAGCAACTATTATCAAAATTATTTTATTTATTATTTCATAAAAGTAATATTAAATTAATGAATAATTTAATCGCAGTCAAATGAATATTAATCTGAATATATCAACACTTTTCACATTTACAGTTTCTTTGGTAAAGCTATTGCTACACTCTTCACTTCCAAATACTCGTCTATACTGTGCAGACCACTGTAACAAAAAAAATATTTTTAATGTTATAGCCGCTATAGACAGTTTCTTATTTAACTGTTTCTGTCCATAACAGCTAGGGCATAATAATGAAGGGTATGGTCGAGTAACTTTTTTAATAATAAATATACCTAGTTAATTTTTATGAGTACATAACTCATAAAAATTAACTGTCTGAGAAATAGAATCAAAAACCTAACACTTTTTAGGGTTTCGTAGCCAAATGCCAAAATAACGTAACCCTTATAGATTCGTCAGGTCTTCTGTCTGTCTGTCCGTCCGTATGTCACAGCCACTTTTTTCCGAAACTATAAAAACTGTACTTTTGAAACTCGGTATGTAGATTTATTCTGTGAACCGCATTAAGATTTTTCCAAAAAAAATAGAAATATATTAAAAAAAATTGGGGGTTCCCCCATACTTGGAACTGAAATTCAAATTTTTTTTTATTCGAACCCCTCTGTGTCTATGGATCTATGGATAGGTCTTCAAAAAGGATATTGAGGTTTTTATCATTTTTCTCCAAACTCAATAGTTTGTGCGAGAGACACTCCTTCCACTAAGGTAAAATCTGAGTGATAAAACTAAAAAAATATATGATGTACATTACCATGCAAACTTCCACAGAAAATTGGTTTGAATGAAATCTAGTAAGTAGTTTTTTTAAAAACGTCATAAATCGTAAACCGCAATTTCCCTTTCATTCAATCAATACACTATTATGAAAACATCGATCAAAGTTACAACGAACTATAAGAACTTTTATCTGATGTTACTTGCTTCTACGGAACCCTTCATGGGCGAGTCCGACTCGCACATGGCCCCTTTTTTTTAAAGACTTCAACCGCGAGTTAGAAAGAATAATAAATAAATAATAAATATAATTAATTATCATTGCTTGTTACTCGTCTGGCCAGCGTGGTATAGTAGGCCTAAACCTCCTTTCTAAGGAGAGGCCTATGTCCAGCAGTGGACTGTTAAAGGCTGGTGATGATGATGATGATGATGTTACGAAAAGAACACTTAGAAAAGTAAAGTATTTCATGTTCTTAAGCACTTTTAGAATGGAAAAGTACTTACTACTACTTAAAAAGTCAGGTAATACATTATTCTTTCTCAGAGACAAACATTCATATTCCTATAGTGATTTATTTTTTATGGAAAAAATTAAACTACTAGCACATAAGGAAAGATAAATGAGATTCATATACTAACCCTTCACGTCCAATGCCTGAGTCTTTGAATCCTCCAAACGGTGTCTGAGGGGCCATAGCTAAGTATGTGTTCACCCTGGAATGAAGAATATTAAATGTTGTGTTCTAAAATAACTGTTAACTTAGTTAAGTAATTCAGTTTTGACACTGTATTTTCAAAATCCTTGATAATGTGTTTTTAAAACATATTTAAAAACGAAATTTTCTTCATTTATAAGTAGTATTTTTTTGTTGTATTAATAGACTCTTAAAATATATAATATAATAAAACACATTATCTACCAAACATTGCCAGCCTCAGCGTGTTTAGTGAACTGCAAAGCGGTGTTGATGTTATTTGTGAAAATTCCTGCTGCTAATCCGTAACTAGTGTTATTAGCACGCTCCAGAACTTCTTCAAAGGTTTCAAACTTAAAAATACTCTGCACGGGACCAAAAATCTGTGAGGCAAATTGAGTTTTTCATAATTATTATTTTGTAAAGTAAAACTACAATCTTCTAAAATGCAAATAGAATAAATGGAAGAAAGCGTTAGTCAAATTCTTTCGCCCAGAAATGACACTACTATTTTTTTTAATGTTGGGAGAGCAAGCATTTGTTACCTCCTCTTTGGCGATCGTCATGTCGTCGTTCACGTCTACAAACACCGTAGGTTCTATGTAGTACCCGGTAGTACCGACTCGCTTGCCACCAGTCAGACATCTGGCACCTTCTTTTTTTCCTTTCTCAATGTATCCTAATACTTTTTTGAACATAACTTCGTCTACCTAAGAATCAGAAAGAATTTAAATTTTTACGATCTGTTTAATTGAAAAAGTAATATAAATACCTACACAATGTTAATATCTGGTTTTATTAGAAAACTATATTTATATATAGCCGGTTCCAAAAATAACGGGTCAGTCACATAAACCAATAACGGGTCAGTCACATAAACCCGAATATCTCCCGAACTACGTATGCCATCCTAATGAAACGAAGACTGTTCAATTGAGAATTTAATTATACAGATAAAAAATAAAATAAAACTTAGTTACACCCACAATATTAATCTTAAATTAAAAAAAAACTAAAGTAGTCATATTTTTCTTAAGATTACATTTTTTTTATGATTGTTTTTTTGCTGTTTTTCATCACTTTCTTCATTTAATACTTTGTATTGCCTCCACGTGATGAAGCCTCCAGTGATGAAAAACAGCAAAAAAACAATCATAAAAAAAATGTAATCTTAAGAAAAATATGACTACTTTAGTTTTTTTTTAATTTAAGATTAATATTGTCTGTGTAACTAAGTTTTATTTTATTTTTCATCTGTATAATTAAATTCTCAATTGAACAGTCTTCGTTTCATTAGGATGGCATACGTAGTTCGGGAGATATTCGGGTTTATGTGACTGACCCGTTATTTTTGGAACCGAGTGTATATAATTCTTCTGTGAGTGTGCATGCCACTTAACTTCTCTCAAACGACTGGACCGATTTTGATAAAAAAAATTGTATGTGTTCAAGGAGATCTGGGAATGGTTTAGATTCGCAATTGGACCCGGTAGGTGGCGCTGCGATCAAGTTCTGGAATTTTAAAGTTGGGCGGTACGAAGTTCGCTGGGTCAACTAGTATATTATATATATATGAATGTTATTGATTTCTAAATATGTATTTACTTGTGGCCCGTGCTGTGTAGTAGGATCAGCAGGGTTACCAATTTTGATACTTTGAGCATACTTAACGGCTGCCTCGACAAACTTATCATAAATTCCAGATTGCACAAAAAGTCTTGAAGCTGCTACACAGACTTGTCCTTGTAGTAAAAATATTGCATTAGCAGCGAATGGGACAGCAACGTTTACTGAAAAGGAAAAATATTATGTAAACGATTTAATACAAATTTTAGTTTTTAATTATAAATCAGGCAATGCTATGAATCAATATTATTAAAGTAAGGAACAAAATGTAAACTTACAATCGGCATCGTTCATAATGATAAGCGGGCTTTTACCACCGAGCTCCAAACAAACACGTTTCAAATTGTTTGCTCCAGCGGCTTGCTGAATCAGCTTTCCAACCTGTAAGTAAGGTTTTAGTTTTAAAATAAATACTTTTCTGTGAGAAGTGACGTTGTGGATTACTCTTTTTTCCATGCGGTAATCTTTCCTAATACGAAGGAGGAGCGCTTTGTAGCGCTTGTGCCTCCACTTCAGCCTGCTATTGCTTGGGTGACAGAAGGCCTCATCTAGCACATGGCTTGCGCTTATAGAAGACAGAGCTTGTTTAACGATCGCTGGCGTCCGAGTCGTCTGCGGTATCTGGACCGTATCCAGGCCTGGTCCTCACCGGTCTCGCTCCTGGGCTCCTTGTGTATCAGACACAGATAATTTCTAAAGTAAAGGGATGCTTCAGAAATTATCTGTGATCATCTTTCGTGATGCCTCTCGAGCCAAACATCCATTACTTTATCTTATTTATGTTTTTTTCTTTATTCTGTTTTGTAATTTCTTTGTATTGGTTTCTATTGTTCAATAAATGTTTATCTAATATCTCTTAATTTAAGTGACTTACTTCTACGGATCCAGTGAAAGATATTTTGGCTACATCTGGGTGGTGTGTTAGAGCTACACCAGCAGTTTCACCGTATCCATTCACGACATTTACAACGCCTTTGGGGAATCCAGCCTCAGCTATTAAAGCGGCTAAAGCTAATGCCGTCAGTGGTGTTTGTTCAGCTGGTTTCACCACTACAGTGCACCCTACAAATAAATAGATATAGAAAGTTGTTAAGACATAGTGTTATCCGTTACGTTATTGCTGCATTAGTAGTATTTTTTTTTAATCTTCAAGTTCAACTCAAAAGCATTATACCACTTCATTTCTCATGGCCATTAGATGGTTACTGTTCATATTATGTAGCTTCATGACTTATATTAAGAGTTTATAATAATTGTGTTCTTTAGAAGTATTTTAATATTTTCACGAATTAGATCGTGTACCTACAGGTTTCAAAACTGAAGGTCTTAGCAACTTATTCGGATATTAATATTATCATTCTTTTCTAGAAAGAATCAAAGTACTTAATAATACGAAGTTTAGTCTTTAATTGAGTTCTCTTGGCAGCTATTACATAAGTATTTTATATTAAATTTTGTAATTTATTCAGTATTGTAGTCTTAATATAAAGTTACAAATGTAACTAGCTTTATCTTTTAGCGAATAGCTCTAGAAAGTTATAACTCCAAAAAATATTGCAAAAAATGTTTGACGAATGTTAGAGTTTAAAATTAGATAACCAATGCTATCTGTGAAATAAAAGAAAAAAATTATATTCGGTAACAACACAACGTGTACAAACTTAAACAATTATCTTCTTGTTTTGTGTTTTGTTGTGTTGATTGACTTCTTCTGAAGTGTATTTCGTAATTTCTGTTTATTTATTCTGATAACTTTAAGAGATTTATTTTGATAAATAAATTGAATTCTGGTAATTATATTCAAAAGGTACTTACCAGCGGCTAAAGCATTGCAAACTTTTATAAGAAACAGTATACTGGGTCCGTTCCAAGGCAGAATCAATGCAGCAACACCGACTGGTTGTTTTAATGTATAAGACAGCACTTCACCATCTATAAAGCAAAAAAAGATCATTTAATTCCACAGTCACGTTCTATTGGATTAGTAGTCACTCGTCATCACTTGCTCGCAAACTAACATTATTAATAAAAAAAAAAAATTGAAGTCTTAGTGTGACCTCCTGAGAGCCGAGCCCAGCAGTGAGACATTTAGGGTTGTTGATGGTTACATCGTAGTTCGAAAATTTTACAGTATTTTAGTACAGAGGGAATATAATTAATAACAGGATAACCTACTCTATTGCAGAATGGAGTGACTGGTGGTTATTAATGTACCCTGTTCATCCCACTCGTACAATAAATAAATAAATAAATATTTTTCGGACATCTTACTCAATGTCACCTAGTCCCAAACTAAGCAGAGCTTGTATTATGTCTGTACTAAACAAATGATATAAATACATGAACATACTTTTTTTGTTGTAAATACATACATATTATACTTAAAAAACACCGAGACTACGAAACAAATATTTGTGGATCACACAAATACTTGGTCTGACCCGGGAATCGAATCCGGGAATCTTGATCAGCAGCCGCATACGCTAACCACTAGACCAACAAGGCAACCAAAGTTGGCTGTTCGAGCACAACACCTACTCGATTTTATACGGCAACACTCGCAAATCCTAATAGCACTGTCAATAGTTGTCATTATGGTTATGGCGACCTTTTATACCCAATTATGGCGAAGTCATAGGAATAGTAATATTGTCTGTAGTCTATGTATGTTTGTATGTCACAACGCAGGCCATAAGCTACTGGTTTGTAACAATGGGCAGAGTGACATAAATTATATGAATTCGTGGGGTCATGGTTTTTTTATTTCTGCTTGTTGAGTTGTGTATTGCTTCGATAGTCGGATTATTTTCTGTGAGATCATAAAAGAGCAATACACATCCATACCTCTATTCAAGCTTTCGCCTTTATTATCTTACTATTAAGATAACTGTATTATTATTGTCAGTTATAATTATTAATTACCTGCTGGGATAGTATCACCCTGTGCCTTATCAGCTAAGCTGGCTAAATACCGTATGTTTTTGCATTGAGCGCTTAAGAAACCTTTCATGGTATTCAGGAGTCCTCCATTATTATAAGACTCCAGCTCTGAGAGATAATCAATATCTCTTTCGACTAACTCTCCCAGCTTGTAAATAAGGGCTCCCCTCTCAGAAGCATCCATTAGGCGCCATTCTGAATTGCGATGAAAAGCCCGTTTAGCTGCAGCTACAGCTAAATCTACATCTGCCTGGTAAAAAAATACAATAGTGTCAGTAAGAATGTAGACCTTATGTAAAAATAAATATAATACGTATTACTTAAGCTAGTAGAGCCACGCTTCTTCTTCTGCCCGAGAGGTGCCTCTCCGAGCGACGTAAAAAAGAGAACAAGAGTCCCGACGTCCGGCGCACCCTGGACACCTAACACTCGGTATCGCAGAGTTTAGGTGACAAATCTTCTTACCACAGTGGATCAACACAAGGCCAAACGCAATCCGCGTTGCCAAGCACTAGGCCAAAACCATGTAAAGTGTTGCCATTGATACGATAAGAAGAAGAAGAAGACTTAATCTGGTAGAGCCACGCTGATTTCAGCACGAATGGGCCAACTCGACCGGGGCAGTGCTACGCAAACACAGAAAACCAACTTGAAATTATAGCATTTGGGCTGTCTTATTTCGTTGGTGTGTGTATGGTTGGAAGCCCAATGACGTAGCATCATCTCACTAGGAGTCGATAGTGTGGGCCACTGTGCTGGATTGTCTGCATTCATAATAGATGGAGGATGGTGACCCATAAGCCAGATGAGAGTCACTTTAGTAGGCATAAACATTTCAGAAAAAACTCTATCACAATAAATTGTTACAAATACATACTAAGACTGATTATTACGATAGACAAAGATGGAAACAGTTTACTGACTAAAACAACTCCTGTTCTGTCCATGGCTTAATCCATAATGACTTCTGTCTAAAGGTCTTTTTAGGGTTCCGTAGCTCATGACTCGGAACCCTTATAGATTCGCCCTGTCCGTCAGTCCGTCTACCTAAACGGTTAGTGCTAGAAAGATAAAGCTTTGCATGAATATCTGTTGAAATAACGTCGACAAAGTGCTTTAATAAAATTATGAATAAACATTTTTTGGGGTGCTTTCCGTACACGTAAAGTGGGCATTTTTTTTTCTCGCGTCCTCCCCATCATATGGGATATCACTAAAATGGTATTTCTGTTAATTCGAGGTTGCTATGATCATTTTCTTATTGAGACATCCGTGTTTGCGAGTTATTTAACTTTAAAGCGCATTTTTTTGTCAAAACGGGGCGTTCCCCTCCCTCTAAAAGCTAAACGGTTGACTGATCATCCAGCCAGCCGTTTAGCCAGCCGTTTAAGTTCGTACTTTAAAGGAAAACTGTAACGGCTTGGATTAGTTTATGAAACGTAGAAGTTTAACTGCCGAACCCTATTCTATGCGTGACCTGACACGCACTTGGTCAATTTTTATCTTATACCAGCCACTATTTATATTATTTGATCCTGTTTCAGGCATTAACAATTTATGTTGTATTTTTACCATTTACAAAGTAACTACAAACCTTATCCCCTTCTGAGACGTGCGCGATAACTGATTCATCATGAGGACAGATAGTGGGAAATGTCTTTCCACTTACAGATTCCACCCACTCATTGTCAATGAACAACTGCAAACAAATTAATCCATAATCAATATATCGTCAAGGTGATTATCGAATCGTCAACTTTTATTTTGCATGTTTCATATATATATATATAAATCAATTTAAAAATACTTATGTGAAAAATGTATTTGTTTGTAATTTCCTTACTATGTTACGAAATGATAGGTAACATATGAATTAACAACATTGTGTCATATCATCACGCTCGCGCCTCTCACCGTTCTACACTTAGAGGGATCAGCTGTCAGCTGTCAAGTTGAGATCGGCTCCGTAAATATTTATTATTTAAAAAATTAATTTACCGCTTCTGAGTGAAAAATTGCGAAAATCTAGTTCCTAAATCTTGGAACTATTAATGAACATGTTAATCAGTAATAAAACTTACATTTAACTATAAATAACCAGAAACACCGATCTGCTCGAAATAGCATCATAATATTGAAAGTGTAAAAGTCGTCTTTAAATAAATACCTATGTCTACCTATTAAAAACAAACTTTAGATACTATTGTGTGTGTTTAGTAACCATAATAAGAGCATATTAGTGTTAAAATAGTGATAAATAATTTTAAAGTGCTGATGACACCTAGCTACCTTCATTTAGTGCAAAATTAAAACGTTATTTTTGTTTATGAAAGTCATAAATAAATAACGACAAGTTCAATTTACGATTCATAGAAGTTGAAGTATATGTCTAAATTTGAAATTATTGTCGGTTGTGCGTCTAGCTATTGGTTGAAGGATATACTCTTTTTTGTAACGATTGACGCAAGTTCGAATCTCATCAAATTCATGTTTTTGTAACTTATGAGAAAACTCGATACTGTTTATTTTCGTTCCTGATCAAATAAGTGGAATTTTTCAACATGGATTTTGACAATATAACTTTACGAAGACATAAAACTATAATTACATCTCCTAGTTCTTCTTTTGAATCGAGCAAGTCAGATTTTATGTCAAAGAGTCTACCACTAATGTCAGGTAGCTTAACTTATGAAGAATTTGAAAGACTCAATTTAGAGATTGAACAATTAAGAATGCAATTAAACACCGCTCATAACGAGATAGATAATTTAATCATGGAAAACAGCACTTTGAAAAAACAGACTAGTGAACAGCAAACTATCATAACAAAATAAAAAAATGTATGTAGCGAACCCATAAATAGTACGAAAAAATCATCAAAAAAGAAGAACCCTAAGTCACTAAATTTAGAAAATATTTCTAGGAAAAAGCTTGATTTGAGTTTAATCGATAGCGACACAAAATCTTACCCAGCAAAACTAACAGATGGCGCTATCAGTAGCCCATGCAGGCCCGGTAAACCACAAGTGAACAACCTCAACTCTGTGAAGTGTGACCATCAAAAACTAGATGACGCTATACAAAAGAATGAAAAAACAATAACAGACAGTTATCAACAACCTCATAAACCTACTAAAAACGCGTGCGTTACCCCAGCAAAAAAGCAAAAAAAAATGGGCTTTAGAAACATGAGAGTATAACAGAAAATTAGTGTGTTCTAAGGAGTAATTTGTTACAAATAGCAAAATTTGTGCATATAGTAGTTTAAAAGTTATTCGACAAAAACACTTTTTGCTGGAGTAACGTTTCAAACGTTACCCCAGCAAAATTTTTTTTTTAAAGGCGTTTCAGACCCGAACGAAATACACGGAAAGATAGCTTTTGTTACCTATTAAATGTTAGCAAACAGCAAAATTTGTGTGTCCTGTGGTTCTTAAGTTATTGTCAATTTTGCTGGGGCAATATATTGGACTTGTCTAGAACTTGAAAATGGCTGAATGCAGAAGTTTGAAAAAAATACCATCGATAGACCTTCATTTGCTTAAATTTGTTTAGTCATTAGTTTTTAATTTTTTTGATGAACACTGATGTAAATAAATGGTTTTGAAAATCCGTAAAAAACAGTTTTGCTAGTAAACCAGTATACTTACAATCAAATAAAAAGCTGTAACATGTAGCCATGGTTTACATTTATAATGACTGTCAATTTGTATTAAGTAACTTTAAGCAATATGAAGATATAAGTAAATATTATTATTTTTAAATGGTATATTTAAGTAATCGAATACGCAGTTCCTATTAAACAAGGAAACGTGGCAAACTCTAACAAATTTAAGTATATCATTAACAAACAAGCCTGTAAATTTCAGCTATCAATTATGAATATTATAAAAGTTATATTTAAAACAAGAATGTAACAACATTCTCTTATAACCCGACCAAATTAAAAGGTTACGTAAAAGCGACCACGCCATACATTTACATATCTTCGTAAATTAACGGCTTAGTATCTGGTATTTTGTACAGTCAACAGAATATTTTTATCAGATGGTAATTTAAATATTTAAACCAATTTTAAAAAAATTATTTTTTTTTGTCTACGATACATACAATTTAATGCTTCATTCGAATTCAAATCAATGCAAACCAAAATATCATTAACTCAGTTGGGAATAGTGTTTTATAAAACAATTTAAAAATGTCATATAGTATGCTATATTTTTTCCATTTTTTGTTCTTGTTATGAGAAAAATAATAAGTTACATTCACCGCGACACCATGGAAGCAACAGGAAGGCAACAAATGTAATTTTAAAAAGAATAATGCGTGTAAAATACTGAAGACATTTTAGAAGGAAAGGACAAAGAAAATTTTACAAGAAAAGTTCCTAAACATTGTAAATATTTATTTAATTCATTGTAAAAAGAAACAAAAAAAATATCTGAGTTAGTATCTAAACATGTTGAAATTACTCAACTATCTGTGATTTTTCTACACATTTAAGTACTTATGTGAGTGTATGAGAGTGATTTTAAATAAAAGAAATTAATCATACTCAGTTCAATATTTTTGTCACCCTGACCTAACTTTTATTGTTCGCAACTGTACCATCAAAATATTCAATTGAACCATTCATTTCAGATGTCAGCCGAATGTATGGCGCGGTCGCTTTTACGCAACCTTTTAATTTGGTCGGGTTATAGGAGAATGTTGTTACATTCTTTTATTACATATAACTTTTATAATATTCGTGATTGATAGCTGAAATTTACAAGCTTGTTTGTTAATGATATTCTTAAATTTGTTAGAGTTTGCCACGTTTCCTTGTTTAATAGGAACTGCGTATTCGATTACTTAAATATACCATTTAAAAATAATAATATTTACTTATATCTTCATATTGCTTAAAGTTACTTAATCCAAATTGACAGTCATTATAAATGTAAACCATGGCTACATGTTACAGCTTTTTATTTGATTGTAAGTATACTGGTTTACTAGCAAAACTGTTTTTTTCTGATTTTCAAAACCATTTATTTATATCAGTGTTGATCAAAAAATTTAAAAACTAATGAGTAAACAAATTTAAGCAAATGAAGGTCTATCGATGGTATTTTTTTCAAACTTCTGTGTTCAGCCATTTTCAACTTCTAGACAAGTCCAAAATATTGCCCCAGCAAAATTTTCAATAACTTAAGAACCACAGCTCACACAAATTTTGCTGTTTTCTAACATTTAATAGGTAACAAGAGCTATCTTTCCATGTATTTCGTTTGGGTCTGAATCGATTTAAAAAAAAAATTTTTGCTGGGGTAACGTTTGAAACGTTACTCCAGCAAAAAGTGTTTTTGCCCAATAACTTTTAAACTACTACATGCACAAATTTTGCTATTTGTAACAAATTACTCCTTAAAACACACTAATTTTCTGTTATACTCTCATCTCTCTAAGGCCCAATTTTTTTTGCTTTTTTGCTGGGGTAACGCACGCACTAAAAACTACACAAATTCTCAGATATTTATATTTGGAGGACAACAGTTTTCTGGGCTAGCTACAGCACTCATACAATCTAGAAGAAACACAAATTATAAGAAATACTGTGTATTTTCTACTATAAAGCCATTTGCTACTACTGAAGAAATTATTAAACCTATTTACAAACTAGAGGATTCAGAAAATAATTATATAGTTATCTGCATAGGAGAAAATGATACTAACCCCATTAAAACATTAATTGAACTAACAATCATGTTAAAATCCTTGCAGAAAATCAATATATTGTTATTTAATGTAATACAAAACAAATATTTAAACACAAGTATGCTAAATAACAATTTAAGATTATTATGTAATTACTTTAAAAATTGTTCATTTATTGATTCTAAATACGAATACCAATATAATAAATATCATTATTTGTTAAATGTATGTACAAAAATTAATTTTAAGATTGACTCACATTATTATGACAAAACATTTTTATGCTGCAAAAATATTATGTTATTAATGAATAAGACTAATAGTAACATAAAGAACACTACGATTCCTAAAAAGGGTACAATACCATTCTACTTTCGCTCTAAAAATGTGCATTCAGATGATAATGGCCAGATATCTAATACTTTAGGCGAGTTGAAGGTAACCAACGTCCAAACCTACAGCAAGGGAACCATACCGTACTACTTTAAAAAAACTACTCTAAATAAACAATCTGATACACAGCTGCCTTCTCATTTGCAAAATTGTTTTCGCCCCTAATCTAGACTTTAATTTTAGAATATTTCATCAAAACATTGCTGGGGCAATAAACAAAACAGAGGAACTAACGTTTGCAATACGCGACCTATCGCAACAAGGCCCTAACATTGATGTTGTTTGTTTGACTGAAACTTTTATCAAAAGAGGTACAGAAATGCTTTTGAAAGTTCCTGGCTATAAATTAGTTGCAGCATTTTCACGTGATAATAATCGAGGAGGAACATGCATATTGTTAAATAATAATATAAAGTATAAGGTTTTATCTAATATCAATGACTTGTCATGTAAATTTAATTTTGAATGTTGTGGCGTAGAAATTAATAAAATAAGGATTCTTTGCTTATATAGGACTCCAAACAGCGATCCTCAAATATTTCTAGAAAAACTAGAGCAGCTACTAAGAAGACTTACAAAAAGGAACCATAAAGTTGTTTTGTGCGGGGACTGGAACTTAAACATCCTAAAACCAAACAAAAGTTGCGAGGAACTGAAAAGTTTGCTAAAGAACTTTAATATAAATTTATTTATTAAAACACCAACAAGACAACTGTCCTGTATAGATCAAATAGCTAGCGCCATCAAGCGAGCTAAAGCAGAGGTCCATCATCTCGCGTTATCTGACCACGAAACAGGGCAAACGCTTTCCCTAAGAACAACTAGATGTCATGAAATAATAAATTGGTATGAGGATACCAGGGATTTTAATAAGGAAAACATGGACAAGTTTTACAATTGTATATCGTCACTTTCGTTTTCAAACGTATACGAAAATAATGAATTGCAGGAAGCGTTCAATGAATTTCATGAGACTTTTAAGTTGTTTTTTGATCTGTGTTTTCCAGTCATTACAAAAAAGAGATCGACTAAAGATAGCAACAATAAATGGTTAACGAAGGGAATCAGAAAATCCTGTGTGAGGAAAAGATATCTATATCTCAGCCAACTGCAAAATAAAACTAAAAACATAAAATTAAATAAGAAATATAAACTATATAGCAATATTCTCAAAAAGTGCATATATAAATCCAGACAACTACAGAGTGGAAGATATATAGTTCGTAATAAAAATAAATGTAAAGCAACTTGGACAGTTATAAATGAAAATATTAATGACGGAATTACAAAAACCCAAATTGACAGTATAACTAAAAATAATAGGACATTTGAAGACCCCAAGGCAATAAGTGACATGTTTAATAAATATTATATACAATTGACAAATAGTAATGATTTTAAATATAACGTTGACGAGATCAAGAAGACCAATAATACTGAAATAAGACAAACAATTTTCCTTAAACCTACGGATGCTATGGAGATATTTCAAGTTATTAAAAATCTGAAAAATACAAGTGCATCAGGGGTAGATGAAATAACGACTAATGTTATAAAATTATGTGCTAAATTAATATGTCAACCACTGTCTTACCTAATAAACTTATCTTTTGAGGAAGGCTCATTCCCAAATATCTTAAAAAACACCATAGTCAAGCCTCTTTTTAAAAAAGGTGATCCAAGTGATATGGAAAACTACAGGCCCGTGGCATTAATACCAATAATGTCAAAAATCTTTGAGAAGATAATGCTGAAAAGACTTCAGGATTTTACTACAAAACACCATATACTTAATGATCAGCAATTTGGGTTTAGACATAACAGTACCACCTCATTAGCCTGTTTTGATTTAATCAAAACTGTTACCCAAGCTGTTAATGATGGAGTACCAGTTGCGGCGGTATTTTTGGACATGAGCAAGGCCTTTGATTTCGTGGATCATATTCTGCTTTTGCACAAACTAGAAACCTATGGTATAAGGGGTAAAGCGAACGACTGGCTAAGAAATTATCTACAGTCTAGACAACAATGTGTACATATATCCAAAACTGTAAAAGGAAAAAAGATGTCGTACAAGAGTGAATTTCAGCAGAATAACTATGGAGTACCGCAGGGCAGTGTTCTGGGACCATTTTTATTTCTGCTGTATATCAATGATCTCCCAAACATTACTCGCCATAAAATAACTTTATATGCTGATGATACGACTCTTATAGTAAAGCGTGAAGGCAGTGACTATGAGAACGAAATAACTGAAGCTTTTAATAATAATAAACTGGTTAAAGACAAACAATTTAAAAATCAATGTGAATAAAACAAAATTAATCCAATTCCAAACGTACAAAAAACAACCAATACATTTGAACGTTAAATATAACAATATGGAAATTGAAGAGGTAGTAACCACAACATTTCTCGGCTTAAAGTTAGATCAAAATTGTGACTGGAAAAGTCACGTAGAAGGCGTCTGTGATAAACTCGACAGATTTGTTTATGCATTAAAGAGAGTGCGGGTTACAGTATCGGTTGATGCTGCACTCTGTGCATATCATGGCTACGTTTCGTCTGTTCTGTCGTATGGTCTTTTGTTGTGGGGCAATTCAGTGGACGTCATCAAAGCATTTAAGGTGCAAAAAAAATGTGTGAGAGCAATTTGTGGAGCGGGTTATATGGATAGCTGTAAACCTATATTTAAGAAATTTAACATCCTGCCATTACCGTGCATGTATATTAGAGAGCTATGCATATTTGTGCGACAACACCCGAAATATTTTTCCAAGCATGAAGATGTTTCCAAACGAAATGTAGCATCTAGAGATAGACTTAAGTTACATTTTCCTCGATGTAGGCTCGAAATGTATAAGAGGAACTCTTATGTAAATGCTATAAAGGTATACAATAAATTGCCAAATAGGTTTAAAGAGCTACCGGTAATTAAATTTAAAAAAGACTTGACGCAATGGCTAAAGGAGAAATGTTTTTACGATTTAACTGAATTTATGTCATATCGTGAGGAAGGGAAGTAACGGTATAGAGTATTGGTATTTTTTTTTTTTTTTAAACCAATTTTATCATTTTGACATAGACAATATCCATAAACAATATATAATTAATGTACCTAGTTTTAAATATTCTAGAATTTATTTGACAAAATTTTAATTTCCTTGTTGACTTTCCGAAATGATTATTTTGACATTGCATGCAATAATTAATTTGATATAATTCATATAGATAATTGCTAATTAAATAATTTCATTTTAATGTACCTTACTAATATTTGCATACCATGTATACTGGTAGGATGTAAATGGGACGTGTTTAATTTTAAGATCATACTTTGTACACCTACATTCTGGCAAATAAATTATTATTATTATTATTATTATTACACGGTAGGAGGCGGAACACCGACCCGCCTTATACGACACCCCCTGGCCGCACCGGAGTGTCACCTATCAGGTTGTTGTCAGCGGTTACAACTCCTCAAGATGTGATCGCAACGACTCTTAGGCGGTTAATGGGGAAACTTGCGACCTCTGCCGCGTCCCCTTCGCCGCCTCCTTCGAGCGGGATCGGCCCTTTCTTGATCCCGCTCTGCAGACTCCTTCTGGAACATAACATTTTCACAGAAGGAGACCGCGGCTTCTCATCAATATGACAGGTTTCGTACGATTTATCCGGCCAGCACTCGAGGCTTGGACTCCCACGCAGGGCAGTCTTCCAGCGTATGCTGGGCGGAGTCCCGGTCGGACCCGCAGTGCTGGCATTCCGTCTCACGCCCGATTCTGTTCAGATACTTACCGAAGTAACCGTGTCCGGTGAGTATCTGACTCAATCATTAAGTGACGCAGTTGGTCCTCTCTATCCAAGCTTCTAAGCTTGGCAGAACGGCTCCTACAGCGTATACTAATTGTTCGAGACTAGTTATAACCAATAAATACGTATTATGGGTTATAACTACATATTCCCAAAGTAGTCGAAAATTACTTATAAAAACATACCTTAGTATATTTAATTTGTGGAGCCATGTTACACTGTTCCACACGTATGAACGTCTGCAACTTACAAATTCGTCTGAAGAAGACTACAAACAAGGTGCGAATCTGTACATATATACGTTCCAATATACATCACTATCGCACGATAAACACATGACATAATAGATTTTGATAATAAATTTTTATTACACATTTTACCGTTTCTCATATAAACTTGTTGACAGTACTTTGGTACAATACGGTACACAAAGGATTAAAATGAAACTCAATCAGGTTAACACCTACATTTTGAAAACTGAAACTGAAAATCATTAGTATTTGAAAACATGCTTAACTTTTTTTTATTCAGGCTACCAAATTGACTCTATTCCGCCTGATAGAAAGCACATGTAAAATTCAAAATTAACATAGAAAACTTGTTACCAATCAGTTTTATCTTAAAGATTATTGCTAAACCCGGGATAGTGAATTCATATTTGCTAAACTCAGATTATACATCTGAGTTGTTAAATGATCAGGTGGCCGGTGGTTTACAAATTGAAATACTTACTAAAAAAACTTTTGTCCGTGACTGTATAATGACATATCATGTCATATATTGTTTTTTATAGCATTTTTTATCTATCTGTCGTTTGTCCCAAATTTAACATTCTTAAGATAATACTTTTAAGTTGCATCAAGTGATGCAATATTGAAAAATGGAAGTGAGACAGATATTTGTTTATTCCAAATGAAATTAGAAACTAAATAGTTGGTAGTTATTTACTTCAGAAATGATTGATTGTATAGAATTTGGTAAGTACGTATTTTTGTTGAAAAGAAAAAATATAAACATAGAAAATGGTGTCCTATCAGTAAATCTGCATCTCAAATATTATGAGTTTAATTCATCGTTTCCCTGTTATTTATTAATTAAATAACAGGGAAACGACATAAAAGGATTATGTAATAATATTTATTAACTAATTACATAGAATAAAGATCAATGCGTGTTGTATGTTTGTATTTAAATTTAAAATTCATTCATACATATATTACAATTTCCATTTTCCATCTACCCCAACATAAATATATATATATATATATATATATATATATCATCATCAACGGCCTTTAACAGTCCACTTCTGGACATAGGCCTCTCCTTAGAAAAAAAAAATATAAACAGAAAGTTGTATGGTATCAATCACATAAATTATTTGATCCACGAATTTCATTAGATAATTTGAAAATCTAGGGCCAAAGGAAAACCCACAGCAGACAGTTGAAAATTCGTTACACGTGTGGTTTTTCTGAATGCCAGAGTTTCTACATTAATTATTTGGGCAGAAAATTCAGACCTGATCTACTAGCAATAATAATTATAACTGACTTTTGTGCACCACTGTACAATAACTTGTTGTACTCTTAATTTTATCTCCATAACCAATACTTCTAAACTTATGTTCATTTTTCGCGTAATCCTTAGTCAATTAATTTGAAAGTATTTTAGGACATTACATAGTTTTGAATTTCGTCAAGTTATGCAATATTTTAGTATCGACGTTCGTATATAAATATTTAAGGTATATATTGAAGAAGTCGTAATAGACAGGGTTCAGACAATATAATACCTAGGACATATTACAATTATTATAATTAGTGCTGGGTGTAAACTCATATTCTATTCATTAAGGCACCGATTTATTAAGGCAGTTTGGTTTGTCATAGGGGCGATCGACACTGGTCGCCATCGAACGCATTCGCTCGTTAAAGAACGAAATGCTAATGATGCCTCTTGATGACTTGTGGCGTTGGTTTTCAGTCTTGACCTTTGTCAAGACCGACGATCAACTGATTCCTGTTTGCTACAGAAGGTAATAAAAGAGTAAACGGTGTAGTAGACTCCTAATCTAAAGGACAATCGGGTTTATCGTCACGGTAGGTCCATATCTCTTATAGACTACTGGAGTAAATCTAAATATCATAAAATTAAGGCCGAATGGGCATCTGTCTTGGGATTTATGGTACTCAGCTCATGATTCCAGTTTATGCCTGTAAAGCAACATAATTCATCATTTTGTACTGATAAGAGATTCCATTCCATCCGTTGATATTTAGTCAGTAATTAACAGTGTGTATCCATCTAATGAATGTAGATAGGACAAAATTAAAGATCCCAAAAGCTGTGCTTGTCATAAAAATGAATGAGATAATTAAAACCGATCTGTCTCTAATTTCAAATTAATAGATTTTCACTAAATGCATAATATGAATATGATTATGGCTGTCTGTCTATTTGTTCCTGTTGATCTCTGAAACTACTGTACCAATTATGACGGAACTCTCACTGGTAGATAGCGATGTCATAAGGAATAATTAAGATTTATAACTTTAATACTATTACATTCATTCCATTCATTCTAGGTTGACACTATATTACATTCATTATCATACGTAAAAATCATAATACTTGTAGATATTCAGTAGATAGTCATTCTTTCATTCTGCATTTCAAAACTAATTAATTTCAAACTTTGGATGTAAATCTTTATATCAACCCATCGCCGTGAACTGTTGAATGAAGAATATGAAGATCTCCTACAAGGAGCACTATCTTTTACGGTCTTGGGCAGTCCGCATCTATCCGATGCCAGTCACTTCAGTCAGTCTTCAAATCATCGGTCCAATGTGGTCTAACATATTTCGGCTCCAGCGACCATGGTATTGTCTTTTAATGTGACCGTCCCACTTCCATTATAGCGTACTGATTCTCCGTACGATCCTGGTTACGCCGATTTGTCGAAAACTTCGTTACGAATTCTAACAGATAGAAGAATACTCAGCTTTATCGCACGTTAAGGTAATTTAAACTAGTAGACCAGTCCAGTATTGAGTGTCTACGACTCAGCTGCGTATTTTATTACAAGTATGACACACAGGTTAAATGTAGATCTTAATATTCGTATTTAAAAATTGTAAAGAATATATCAGTTTTACGATGTTGCTTAGAGTATATCACTGTGTAAATACCATTTGGAAAATAATTTTAAACAATAAACATTTAAAGTTAAATTTAATATTAACAGTAATATTATGAATGATTTACAAACAAGAGAGAAAACAGCGCGATGGTTCTGTTTATTTTATGATGTTGTTTTAAAATCTCTCGTAGGCTTCACTTGTCAAAGGATTTGGTTTACGGATTTCAGTTGGACATTGATAAACACATTTATCTGCCAGTCTAAAATTAAACTGTTTTGCGTCAATGTATCTGTTTGAGTTAAAATTCAGAACTCAAACTAAAATCTATTTCAAAACGTTACATGGAAGTAAATATTCATTGAACCCTTTGCAATTGTAACGTTTACGTAAGGTATAAACTAAAAATTTGTAGATTACTTCAGTATTAGTTTTCAAGTACTAAACGATTTTTGCTGTCGGTTTCCTACTGCAAAAATCGTTTTTATGCATATTGACTAGATAAATACATGTGCACATATTAAGTGCAATAAAATACAGCCTGTACGCTATTATTATTACTTAGTGGTCACCAAATGGTCCCGATTCGACCATAATCAATTTGAATTATAAGTTCTATTGTCAAATACTATAACTTCTATAACCACGGATCTCGCCAAGGCTACGCTACAATGTTAATTAGACAAAAGTGTATTTAAGCGTGTGTGTGTCAAATATATATGGTGGTGTGTGTGACGTTTTATTTATTGTTTTATGTATTTTTTATAATTATTAAAAAATTGCTTTCTGCACTCCTCTCCTCTTTCTCCTATGTAAATTTTCAAATAAAATATACTCCTCTGTCCACGCAATTTTTGTAAAAAGGGGTACAAAGTTAAATAAAAAATAAATAAAAAGTTTATTTGAACCAAATTATAACAAAATACACAGAAACAGATGGTTGATAATGACTGCTATAGTTGAATAACTGTGTTGCAGCCAGTTTTTGTTTCATGTAATTATATAAAGAAAAGTATTGTCCATTAACGAGTTCATCAAAATTTATTTAAAGGTAAAAAGTAGTGTCTCGAAATTTTTAGGTCAACTCAACTACCACTGTGACTGTTACAAAATAGTAATCAAGTTCGATCTCGCCAAAATCTTCGTCTTGTGTAGGGATACCTAGTTCTATAGCTTCTTCAGCATTTTGATTATGTTTTCATCTCTCTTCGATAATTTTAATACTAAAACTAATTACGTAATTTTTATTAACGGAGTTAACGCATTCACAAAAGGTATTTAGTATTTACCCTTAAAATGATCCTTTGACTACTTAATACCACGTGAACCTATGAACAGGAAACTTTGAATAATCTTTACGCAATTTAATTAACTACTAATTTAGGATTGTAACTATTTTTCCTTCGTTCCAATTATCCCTTGTAGGAATATAGAATGTGAAGAACTTTTACTTTTTAAGTCCTTGGATACTCAGACACCAAATATGTAATGTAACTTTATGTAGTGTAATTTTTTTAAATTAGTACCTACAGGTTCTCCAGATATTTAAATTGCTGTCGGTTATTATTATTGAAAAACTAAGTAATACTGGACTCTTATCATCCTAAGACATTCAACGTTTAAGTTCTTCGTTTATAAAACTTAATGATTTATAAGCAAGAAACATAGTGATTACTGAGCACTAACAGTCCTTTGAGGTATTAACCTCACTAGATTAAGCGTATTAACGCTTAATCTAGTAAGTCCAGAGGTCAGGAACGCGATCGCCGATCCAGATATCTCTGTTTCGATGCCCGGGTCGAGCCAAAAAGTGATATTGAGGCTATCTGATTATAGAAGTAATTAATAACAGCCCGGAGTTTCAAGTTGGGGTCTCGGGAAACAAGAATAAAAGCCACCGGTCTTGAACCTCGTTTCTCCCTGATAACCGTGTCAGATAACCGTCCAAGCGTAACTATAACATCAATTAGGTACGTAATTTATTGGTCCCCGTTGATACTAGCCGCTCTGGCTAAAATCGGCTAGGAGTACATCATCATATCATTAGGTTAGTTCTTGTTGTTGTGTGTATTTTATTGTCAAGGAGGCAAATGAGCAGATGACTCACTTGATGTTCAATAACTGCTGTCTATGCTGCTTTTAGGGTTCCGTAGCCAAATGGCAAAAAACGGAACCCTTATAGATTCGTCAAGTCTGTCTGTCTGTCTGTCCGTCCGTATGTCACAGCCAATTATTTCCGAAACTATAAGAGCCATACTGTTGAAATTTGGTCAGTCGATGTATTCTGTGAACCGCATTAAGATTTTTACATAAAAATAGAAAAAAAGCAATAAATTTTGGGGGTCCCCATACTTGGAACTAAAACTCAAAAAAAATATTTTTATCAAACCTACACGTGTGGGATCTATGGATAGGTCTTCAAAAATGATATTGAGGTTTCTAATATCATTTTTTTCTAAACTGAATAGTTTGCGCGAGAGACACTTCAAAAGTGGAAAAATGTGTCCCCCCCCCCCCTCTAACTTCTAAAATAAGAATGTGATAAAACTAAAATTAAAATATGTTGTATATTACTATGCAAACTACCAACGATATTTTACATGATGTTACTTGCTGATACGGAACCCTTCATGGGCGAGTCCGACTCGCACTTGGCCGCTTTTTTTATAATTACTGCACCCAACTATTCATAGACACTTATAACTTGAAAGTTCAAGTTGCCATCCAGTAGCAGAAGAACGCTCAAGAACGCATGTTTGAGTTTCCGTAACCTCACACACTAGGTAAAAATCAACAAAATTACTGCATAGCATGAACTTTTCTGTTAGGCAATGTTGCTACTCTTTACTGTCAATATACGATATCTTATACAATTATAATACGAACTTTTACTATGGCGAGTAGCTATATTTAGGCATTCTAATCTTTCAAAGTTTAAGTCTAAATGTACCTACGCAGTACACTGTTATTTATGACACAATATTGTATACTAACGTGTGTAAAACTATGAATGTTTAGTTTAAATACGTGTGAGTTCAAAGTAACAAGCTCAGTGTATGTCTAAAATGTGTATGTAAGTCTAAAATGTGTATGTAAGAAACTTTAGAGAACCTGAATACTGTTTTGTACCTGGAAAAGACGCTAGAGCTACTCCTCTATGGTCTGCCGATCTGTGTTACTTTATGACTATGTATGTATATACTCAGTACAGATGGCGAAGAATTTGATATTAGATAGATATTAATAGACTTTAATATTATGATATAGCATTCCATTAACTTATATTGTAAAATTAATATCATTATGAGAACAGTTTATTGGCATTCCTTATTATTTGGTAAAGATCACTTTGTTGATATAATTTTATTATAGAAGCTGCTTTTGTCAGACATATTTTGGAACTTTTTCATTTATTTTTACTTACTTTGCTAGAGTAGTAACTCACATATGTTTTAATGACTTTGTATGAGTCCAATCCGTTGTAACTAAGTTTATGTAGTGCTAAGACGTATCGAGACGCTTTACTTAGTAACTGCTGATATTGCGACGTGCACGTTCTAGTAATCATAGTTTAAAGATTATTGTGGTTCTATTAAGAAGATTATAAACGACAATGTTTTTGTAATATTGTAATAAATAAACAGTAGTTAATGTGTTTTCATTTGCTCTAGTGCTAAGTATTCTTGTATAAGCCTATATTTATTCAGTATTGTAGTTTAGCAGTAATACCACCCACACGCCCACCATTGTAATAGTCTAAAATCTGGAGGTTGATTTCTGCATTTTTTTAATGAAAATTTATTTAAATGATATATAATTATATAATACATAGTTTTCCGGTAGCCTTTCAAAATTTAGACGCAATAATTAATTAACATTTAATTATTTTAGTGTAATAAATTGCAGCAATATTGTTTTTTTAATGAATTTAATTCATACCAGTTGAATTTAACATACCAATCAAATTATTTGAATATAACAATTAAATCAGGATGTGTTTTGTTCTATACGTTTGTAGACATTTTTTTTTCTTGAGTCTATATATATAAAATGACGTACCGGGGGAGTACTTACTGTTAAAAAATAGGATTAAAATAGCTGGCAAACATCCATCACTTTACGAGTATTCGGATCAACAACTTTACTGTTGGATTCCATCTGTCAATGAAATGCGTGGTAAAATAATTTCAGAGTTTTTATTATGTTGTTTGTTTGGTTTACAGTAGTCTTCGTTCATTCTTAATCCAGCTTTATAAAACAAACATACTTTTTCTTAATCAAGGGTAGGGTAATTTTTCCTTAAAAACTTATACTATGTGCTATTTATTAAACGCCTGGGAAAGCGTTAGTTAGATTGAGGAAATGAATTTATATTACATTGTATTTTCCTGTCTATTGTTTCCTTTTTCAAAACATACTTATAACAAAAAGCATTAATGCAAAGTATACTAAATAGGTTTACAATGTACCAAACTAATATTTCATAAATCATAACACACGTGTGTGGTATGGAAAAAATATAGACTTGACGATCGAGGATACGATTTTTTTTATTTTTTTTACATAGTTTCCTGGAATTCTTGAACATACTCCTCCATTTTTTTGCGTTCAGTAATACCCACAGATACCACCAGTTGGTGGCTATGTCGGACTCGAACCGACTAAAACCGCACGCCGTCTCGGGTACTATGAGCCGAGGAACAAGGTATACCCTCGAAAGATTGCCACTCACGATGCCACCCGGGCCTGCTTCTGCTAGGGTGATAGATGGCCTCACCTGTCACCTCTAGGCATGCGATTATGGAGGATGGAGATCGTTTTACGATCTCCGGTGCCCGAGTTTCCTGCGGTATCTGGTCAGTTCCCGGGCCTGGTGGATCGGAAGAGTTCTAAACCTCTCCCGGTCCGGCATCTCCCTAGCAAACTTAACTTGCTAAATATATGATACAATCGACTGTAATGTACGGTACCTACTATTAATCTACGTTATTTTATACGTACGTTATTTTATACGTAAGAAAGCTAAGCACGAGGTATAATCTCTTTGGCGCTTAATAGATATCTGTTGCAGCCCGTCAGTGGTGTTCTCACCCCTCGCATAAAATTTTAAATTTAAAATTTGAATTTATTTAACAAAATTAATTTAAAAAACACGATCCTAACCAGAAATCCTAACCTAATACCTCATGATCGGCAGTCGCATGCCCTAGATGATATGCAGTAATAGTTTTATTTTATTTAATTCTACCAAAATGACATTACTCTGCCTGATGAAAAGCATAAGCAGAATTCAGTAGTAGGTGGCACCATCCTCATTCTGAGTGCAGACAACGCAGCATGATGCCCCTCACCATTGCGCCTTAGTCAGATGTTTCTGCTTTCCTGCTGTTTTTTGCCGTTCCTGTGGTTTTAGATAGATTGTGCCGAATGCTGTCTTTTTAGGTTGATATTCTGTGAGAGAGTAGTACTGCCCCGGTCGAGATGGGCTATTCGTGCTGAAATCAGAGTGGCTCTACTACCTTGTAATTTTAATGCTTACTTTAATATAGTCCTTTTCCCAGTTGATTTTGACTATTTGCCTTGCTGCGTTCACTGCAAATGACAGCGTCGTGCTAACAAATAAGTCAACTTAATCATCTATTTATGGTAATCTCTGGGACGGCTGGACCAATTTTAACGGGACTTTCCCTGGCAGATGGCTGATGACATAAGGAGTAACTTAGGCAAATTTTTTTTAGAATAACTTCACTCCACGGCGTTACTCAAGATTGACAACAATAACTGTGGGTACGCGGGACAGCTAGTTATCTATTTAAATAAAAATGAATCCCTATTTCCCTTTGTCACGCCATCACGAGTGAACGGCTGGACCGATTTCGCCAATTATTTTTTCCCAATATTCCTTGAAGTACGAGGATGATTCTTAAAAAAAAATAAAAAAATATCTGATAAGTTTTAATAGAGAGGTTCCGAGAATACAAAACAATTGAGTGACGTTGAATCGACTGTTCAGCGGTACGAAGTTCGCAGGCTTTTCAACAAATTTATTTGATGTGATAGCTTCAGAATAATTATTTCTTTATTTGTGTCTTTACTGTGATACTCAAGATTAATCTATGTGTAAAATAGGCAGTTTCCATTCGTTATTGTTTCCAGATGTCAGGTACTACTCTTTTATGCGACTTCTCAAAACCCAGTTTGCACGAAAAATAAATATATATTTCTAAACATCGTGTACACGCAAAAGTACAGATTCGGACGGATCAATTTCAACATAGATACGTACTCTATGCCTGTTCTGTGATAAATTAAACTACGTCACCTAGGTTCCGTTTGATCTTTGGTATAATTACTTTTTTTTCGTTCTTTTTGTGTGTCCAATAAGACTCAATATCGAAGTTTCGTAATTTTCACCCAAAGACCGAATGGTCCTTAAACTATTTCCGCATGTTGATTTTATTTTGTTGTTCTTTGAAGACTGCGCATAAAGCATTACAAGATTTTTATGGTATTTTAAACACACTATTTAATCAGCTTACCAACATTCGATGTTTCTGTTTCTATCTAATCTAATATTATGATGCCAATTTAATTTACAACACTTTGTGTAACTGAAATAAGCAGTACATGAAAACAATGAAAATTATATTAAAATTAAAATGAGCGGAAATTTTCATGATGTCTAATAAAATTATTTTTTATATATAGTACTAACAAAGTAGATTTTGTACAAAATTTTAACATATTTTGGAAATAGTGCAGTTTAATGTCTGTATGTAGAAATCTGTTATAATAATGAAATACTTTACCACTACCTAAGGTCCTAAAACTGTAATTTTAGAAATTAAGTGTTACACTTTAGGTGTTAATTTTTACATAACTTACAATGTGTTGCACGTCATTGACATTTATCATCGTGTTTGCTAATCAACGATCAGTTCGTGTCTTTGAGTGTATTTTTTCAATATAAAGGTAAACTTCATGCTTATTTGATTTTCGACATTGAAAAATCAAATTCATAATCTAATTTAATTACTTTAATTATAATGTTACTCATACACTATCACAACGCGTATTATAAATAAGCATCAAAAAACACGATGACAAATGTCAAAACGGGCTTCTTATTTTGTGACGACTATAAGATGCTTATGCATCATCGAACCTATGATCTAGCACTGACTAACGAAACACAATATCACGGACACTGTCACTTGAGGTTGGTCCTCTGTGTCTTTGAGAGGTAGTACCGATCTGATTGAGTCGAAACATTCATGCTAAAAACAGCGTCATTCAACTACCTTTAGATACAGTTATTTTCCGTTTCATTTCCGCTATTTCCTGCAATAAGAACTATGGAAATAGCGGTCTTAAGCAAGAGCCTTGCATTCTCAATCAAGTTGACTTTAAATTCTATCTTTAGTAATCCAAAAATGTTTCTTCAATACATTTATTATTACTGAAAGGTTTTTATTTCTTAGTTACATTAAAAATTAAAGACCAGTGTTCAAAAATAGTTTATTTCTTTAAAAATGTGAAGAAATTGTCGGATAACATATCCGTCACCTATCATAACTGGCTAGGTTGCAGTCATAATAGGGTAATATTACCCTATTTTTATGAATTTCAAAAACCCTCTATAATATCTTACAAAACACTTTTATTTTGTGATTAATACTTTGTTAGTTGAAGTGTGTTCGCACTGAAAGCGCCCGCACAGGCGCGACAGGTGTGTGGTTCCGTGTGCTAAGGACGCCTCTTCTTACTGAAGTACAAGACGAACATGTGGGGGCACGGTGGAGCCGACTGAGGCAGCTACTGTTTGTACCCCGACGAGTGATGCCATTTACACCAACCATTTCTGTAACGAAAAAAGAAACGGTGAAAGTCGAATCAAATTGAGAAATGATAAGTTTGTAATGGATTAATTTCCCTTTCGAATGAGTGCTACAAAAAATGCGCCAGTAATAATAGAATTAGGTGTCCACTTTATTTATTTTTTTGTATCTGATTGTTTAATGTTTGTATTGTACATTTGTAGTATAGAAGCACGCTTTAAGTTTATTATATTTTTTTTTGATATCCATTTTTTATTAACACATAACTTAGGTATTTTAATGTAAGAAATTATTATGCTTGATATTTATTATAAGCACCACTTATAAGATTTGGTTTAAATGTTTTTTTTTTTTTAATCTCGCGTCCTTTATGGTAGTTAATACAAAATATTATGACTGAAGCCACATCTCCTATTTATGTATGTACTAGAACGAAACATTATGTGGATTAGTTCTTAAGATATTATATAGATAAGATATTATATAGATACCACTTAAGGTACGATGATTTTTTTTTCTTATAACATATAAATGTAAAGCTCGGTAGAAGAAGAATCATGTAGAAAAATTAAATAGCCAAATTCCCATCGCAAAAAATATTTGTTCCAAGCTTTCAGGCAAATATTTTATGACCGACTCAGGATCCGGTCAAACTTCTGTTTGATCATCAAATGAAATCAACAGCCGCGCAGAGCACCACGCACATAATCCTATAAAATATTACATATTGTAAAAGTTTTATACTATATTCCCTTTATAAGGTATCGAGATAACGTATTCGTATAACAAAACCAATCGAATCGCAAGTCATCAAACAGGTAAGTCAAATCAAAATTTATGTTCGTCTAAGATATATTTTATTCAGCTCCAATAAGATGAAGAAAAGTAAGAAAAACACAATAAATCCTGAATATATTCATTTCTATTGGATTCGAAGTCAATAAGGAATTTATAAAATATATTTTTTTTCAACGTATATAATATGAGATGAATACTAATAAAAAGCGGAACACCTATCTATAAATACCCCACACGTATGTAAATTTTTTTTGAGTTTCAGTTCCATGTATGGGGACCCCCAAAATGCATTGTATTTTTTTCCATTTTTATGTGAAAATCTTAATGCGGTTCACAGATTACATCTACCTACCAAGTTTCAAAAGTATAATTCTTATGGTTTCGGAAAAAAGTGGCTGTGACATACCGACGGACAGACAGACAGACATGACGAATCTATAAGGGTTCCGTTTTTTGCCATTCGGCTAAGGAACCCTAAAAATTGGTTGCCTCGCTAGTATAGAGGTTAGCATATGCGACTGCGAATCAAAAAGTCTCGGGTTTGAATCTCGATGTTATTGAATTTCTCAATTATATAAACACATAATAACAGTCCGAAGCGCTCATATCTAAGTGGCCTTGGGTGATTGAAAACAATCACCGAGGAAAAGCATCGACGGTGCGGTCAGTTCCTAGATGGGTGATCGTTTGAGGCATGATATGTTATGAGTGTTTCTATGGCTCAGAAGTTACGTTAAGCAGTTGGTACCGGTTGTTTTCATAAGATAACAGTAAGATCCAACGGCAAAATTACGTAGCCAGCCAAACTCGAAGCTTCAAACAAACCCGGTACTCTTATATGTCTACCAACTCGTCTGGCCAGCGTGGTCTGGTACAGCAAACCTCCTTTTTATAGGCTGATTAAACCTCTTCTCCCTTGATTCACGAAAGAGGACTCTTCTTCCAAGCCTTTTTCCCAATATTTTTTGGGGTCGGCTACTAGTTCAACCAGTTTTACCTGAATATCAGTTTTTCCACGGAACGACTGGCATCGGACCTCCGCAACCCTAAGGGAGTACTGAAATAGTTGTCAGTAAATTTGAGGGCACTGACTTTCCAATAACGATTGCCATAGATGTTTATGACAACCGACGACCGACGGCTTTACGTGCTCTAACTCACGAGTTAGAGGAGCCATGAGTGACAAAGTGACAATATTTATGTCCTATCAGAAGCCCGCTGCTGGTTTGACCTCCTTGAAAACAAAAAAAAGGTAACCCGATAAACCCGTAAAAACTTTTGATTGAATGTGAATAGTCTATGGCACCCTGGTCGTTATTACGAATCTATTGCCACCGTATTCATTACAATCAATTCTGTAGTTTAGGGGCTGCCGTAGAACATACAAACAAATTGATGATCACTTCGCTACTATTGGGTAAAAACTAAGGCACATCAAACTTTATGAAGACTTAAGTTTTCTCACAGAAATGGTACTTTTATCTGTTCTCAATGTCCGGTATGGTAGGTATGTTGAATATCATCACATCATCAACAGCCTTTAACAGTCCACTACTGGACATAGGCCTCTCCTTGAAAAGGAGATATTGGCCTACTATACCACGCTGGCCAGAATATATGATTGCTGACTATCAATAATCATATATTCTATTATCAACCTGTAGCCAATAAAAGGAAGCCTCAGTACCAAATACACACACTCCAGTTAAATAATAAAATATTATTACTGTTACATTGGAATTCTTTTGTAGCGATTTCTTACAGATCAATATAATTGATAATATAATTGGCAGGATACGTCAATATAATTTGTTTATGGAAGTTTTGCAATGACACGAAAAATACAATTACATTTCACAAAAACCTTTGTATATTTGAACAAATTGGCAATCTTTTGAGGTTGGAAAGGGAAGTTTAGAGCAAATTATCCCAAATTGATATATCATACTGAATAATAATACGACGAATTCAATTGTTCTACTTTTATATTGCTTCAAACTAATTTTTTTCACTTAAAGGGTACTAAAGGTACAAATATTTTACAAACTGAAAATAAATTAAGAATTATTTAGATTATATTAAAGAATTAAGTAACTTATAAGTCAAAAAGATGTGAAAACCTTGCGCAGTAGTTTCATAAATTTCATAGTAGCAAAAGATAGTGAATTTTACGTTGGGAAGTTATTTAGCTAATGAGGTAAAAATTAAAGCATTTTTATGTTTATTAATGCGTTGTAACTCTCAAGTTGGTATGATATTGGTTTTGGCGTCTGGCAACTATATATAATCCTACTATATTGTATTATACTGTATACTGTGGATTTTTGCATATTTGTTGCTCTTTTCACGCAAAAACTACTGAATGGATTTTGATGAAACTTCACAATAATATACCTTACTTCAGAATAATGCATAGATATACTATTTTCACTATACTATTTCGCAGTAAATCGACATAAGCTCGGGCGGAGCTGCGGGTGAAAGCGAGTTCACTATATTTATCAATTTGCTTACTCAGAATCTTCTTTAGTATGCGTATCATCATTATGTCCATGACTTGCAGCTATGCTATCCAACCTTTGTAGATATCGAAACTATTTTATGATAAATCATGATCTGCTAACAATGGCTGATCCGACCGATTGGGTTTGGCAGTAAACCCGTCAAATTGTTGGGCCACCATTGTGGGTATATTACAAGTGTACTGAGTTTTGTAGCTTTCTTAGGATACCTGTAACTTTCATAACCAGCGGTTAAAGATTTCTGTCAACCAAGAAGTCGTCGTTTATTATCGATTAAGTGACACCACCCGTATTAAACCCTTGGGTGTCGTAGGAGCAGACTAAATCAAGCAAAGTACAAAAGAAAACAGTAATATAAAGAGAAATAAAACTTGATAGTAAAACCTTATACAAACGGTATTATTGGAACGGTCAAAATCCCCTTTATAAAGAGATTAGGCTTATTTTCAGACGCTAGAGTTATTAGAATGATTATTTATTGACTTATAAACATGTCTCAGTCTGTGCTACTTAATTTTTTTGTAAACAGCATGATAGAATAGTAATATACTTGGCTACTTACATTTAATTATACGTAGTTAAACAGTAAACAAAATGTGACAAAATGCAAAAAGTATCGTTTTTACCTTTAACGGATAGACGTACTGTTTCTGATATTATAACCTTGCTGAAAACTATAAACGGAAACATAGATTTCTCGATTATTGAGAAAATTAATATTAGAGTACCGCATAATTTGCGTATTAGACACAATCAAAATCCACCCTTAACAGTACCCCAAAGAAATACTAACAACCGCAATTTTTTTTATATTATTGGACCAGGTAGATCTGTCAATAATTTGCATGAATTGAGCAACCTAAACTTTTGTTTGCCAATAAAAATATATGCTTCAACATATTTTAAGCATAATAGCAGGATCGTAACCATTTATTAGTTTTTTTAAGTTTTTGTTACATTTGTATTTTCAATCTAATAGGAATAATGTACGAGTATATTATGTTTTTTACTTTTCCGCACTTTACTTCTAATTGTTTTTGTTATACTATTCGTAGCGTTGTTTATGTCTTGTATCTATATGCGAATACATGTAAATGGCTTTGTTTGCGAATACATGTAAATAGCTATCTTTAATGTTTACCTATTATATTGTTTATGTTGTTGATGTTCCGAACAAAATAAAAATAAAATTATGTTTCTCTTGTTTATTAACAGAACTTGAATTCATTCATAATAGATTAATTAAATCGTTCTCTCTTCCTTATTTTTTATTTACTTTACTTTCAGTGCTGCGCAATGTAGATCAAAAGACAAAGTTTCTTTGAAAAATTACAAATATTTGAATTTTAAGAGTTATGTGATAGAAAGCTTTGGAATTTGCAAAACTTTGGATATTTTCTTTTTGTTATTTCCTTATACATAATGAAAACTAAGTATCATCAACATCATCATTAGCCAATCGCAGTCCACTAGACTAGGCTAGACATAGCCGGTTTCCATTGCACGACACTCGATTCTATTCTCGTTTTCAAAAATTTGTTACAATTGGTAACTAAAATGCAACAATGGTGATTCATGTAACAGTATCGTTAGTTAATAGAATGAGATATTACCAAAACAATTGAATTGTATTGTTAATAGAACTTAATATCTC
This sequence comes from Phragmatobia fuliginosa, assembly GCA_932526445.1. Lineage (NCBI taxonomy): Eukaryota > Metazoa > Arthropoda > Insecta > Lepidoptera > Erebidae > Phragmatobia > Phragmatobia fuliginosa. The sequence continues at coordinate 15,802,487 of OW052065.1, read as the reverse complement.
ATCATTAATCTGTTAAGAGTCAAATATTATATCGAAACATATTATTGAAAAATTAGAAAATATATTTATAACCTAAAATAAATATGCATTATTCTGACATACGAAAAACTTCCCTAAAGAATTATTTAGTATTTCATGAAGTGTTATTTTCTTGTCAATTTTGACCTTTAAAATACTTATATGTGTAGGGATGCATGCCTCACCTTTGTTTGTCTTTAACTGACTTTGTAAAGTGTTTTATTATATTAGAAGAGGTAAAAAGCGAGCAAGACACAAACGCGTTGTCCCTGTATCCCTAGGTTCAGAAGGGATTGATACGTAAGTAATATCTTTCATTCAGTGCAGGCTCAAAAGAGTGGCTTCAAATCGGTTTTGTATAACATAGCACCGTGTTATGATTTAGGTGAAGTCGGCATTGCTCTTCCTCTACCAACAAAACTGATTCCTAATATACATAATTTTGAATGACACATTTTTAGGTAATGTACCTACATATCTTAAGAACAAGTAGTATATATATACGTAACAGAAAATTCTCGTTATTTCATAAATAAATTATACCTATACTATTTGAAATATCTTATTAGGGCAATTTCTTCTAACCTTGACCAGAAGCAGTCTCTTCATTATGTCTAGACAAGCTTTCTTTTATAATAAGACTAGATATAACATATTTTAGTATTGGTTCAGTTCTAAGGAGCCTAATAATCCCATACTGTTGTCAAGTTCTGGTACTAAAAGGTTTCTGAATTTTTACTCAAATGAGAGACAGAGACCTTTAAAGAAACACTGTCTGTCTTTTTGTCTTTCAAGACTCTTTAGAATTTGAATTTATCGTGATTTTTTCTGGTATAGTTCAAAGTAAATTCGATGTGTATGTTTGAAAATGTAAACAAATCAATCTTGCAAATCAGCACAAACTAAAGATGTCAGTCCTATAGTCTTATATTTGCAGAATTAAAACATTTAACAATTAAATAAACCACTATTTAATTAAATTTATGTAATTAATACATATTCATTTATTTCCAATTGTAAAATTATTGCAAATAAAAAAACACAGTCAATCGAAATGTACACATAAATTGAAATGAAAACAATAATGCCCTTTACAATTCACATCGTTCCCAGTGCTTATGGGTGTTCCCGGTGCAAAAGTGCATTCCTGGTAATAATATTAGATTTTTGAAATAGCTACTTCTTTAGAACTTACAACCATTACAATTATTACAAACACCATACACATGTCAATAAACTAATATTTTCGTCTAACTTATTTGTCACATATCAAAATTCACTAACCTTTGATTATTTACTTCCTACTTATGTTTCAACAGAACTGTTAATAGTCTGTTGACTATCTTAACATAGTTTTTTTGCGTGTAATTAACAGACATTATCTTTCAAATCCAATAAAGTACTTATGTAGTATCAAAATAAATTAAAGAAGAATTGTAAAACAGATTATTTATTGTTATAGTATGCAACTGAAATACGTTTTCTTTCAAAGTGACTGAGGTTGATGTGTTAAAATCTAAACGAAGCTGTTAAGACGAAATCAATCATTTATTTCAAGAATAGTAAATAGGTACCTACTATTATATATTAAACTGTAATTAGAAATATACTGTAATGTATGTGCTATGTCTGCCGAGTTATCGTATGGTAGTGCTAATTAATTAATTAAAATATAGATTGTTTCAAGTAATAAATAACGTGTAACGGTAGTAGGAAATTAATATACTAAAACATCCGTCGCACAAACAGACGTCACTCCCGCTTTTTTATTACTATTTATTTTATTTGTGTATCAAAAGAAATATTAGTCTGCTATCTGAAATAATTCTTTCTACACCTATCGTATGTAACAGTACTGTTTTGTAGGTATTAAAAGAATTGTATTCAGTTTGTCATTTTTAAACTCGATTCGATTATGTAAATTGCAAGGTTGCCGCCGCTGCTCAGTCCAATTTTGCAGATGCAAATGACTTTCAATAACCTTTTGCTCAAATGACATGTTTCCCCTATAGACCTATCACTTCACTGATTTGATATAGTTCTGAAATAGGGGTTACAAGTCTCTATTCTGTAGTAAGAGTGGTGAATTAACAATAGAGAGTATTACCACTCCTATTCAATCGATGTGTATCGTAACAGGCGACTAAAAGAAAAAAACTACTTAAAGAAAACAGCATAACAAGGAGTAAGAAAACTTGAAACAAACATTACAAGAAACCGTCTGGCCAACTTGATAAAGTAGAAGTCTTCGAGTATTTAAAGGGGAAATCTAGGCTGTGCACTTTTAAAGGTTGTTGAAGATAATGAGTCTCTGTGTATTGATAAGGTTGATACTGATGTGACACTATGTCAGTGCAAACTGCATTAGTGCTGTGGTCCACATTTCGTAAAACCTACTCCATAAGGAGATATAATTGTGGTGACTTCCACATACAGTGCTAGCAAAAACATATAACAGCGTCATTTACTGAAAAAATACAGAACCACAAAGTAACTAATCTTGAATCGCGATATAAATTCTCGCGCTGATTACAACATATACCTACAACCACCCAACATCAACCCTTCAGACAATTATCGCCTGGTCGGAGGAGCATCCCTTTGTGTTTAAGGACAAGAAAACCGTTCCCACTACATATCTATTTGTTTCTTAACTTTATACTATAAAATACTAAAAACCACTTTACATCTAGTCCAGTCAATAAAAGCTTAACTTTGCCATTTTGGTTGAACACCTGCAACCAACGACAAAATTTCCGTAAGTCTTCGTAGATTAATATACTAAAATTGCAGGGTGCTGCAATACCGGCAAATGGTGCAAATACATTGCAAAAGGGTGCAAAAACAACATTTTCGTCTATATCTCGCGATTGGCTGGAAAAATAAAAAAAGATCCTACTACGAAATTATAGGAAATTAAATCCCCTACAAAAACTTGGAAACGTATTTTCGCGTATCTCTCATAGTTTTTGCACAAAATGCATTTAAAGGTGCAAAATGAAAAAAATGTTACTAATTCTTTTTTTTTCATATTGAAGTGATACTACTTGTTTCATTTTGATTCAAATGATATGTTTCGGGCATTTTTTTTTATTTACACCTTTTTTCAATTACCCAATAATCTTGGCAAAAAAAATATTTAAAATTTATTATATGACTAGCTGACCCGGCAAACTTCGTACCACTTCAGAATAATCATTAAAATATTATGCTTAGTTATTAACTGATACTGATAAATTGACAGCAGTGCCACCTAACGGGCCCCGGCCGGTACCACCGGTACCTTTGTTCCTGCATTTTAAATCTGTAATAACTTCAAAAATATTAATTTTATATTACATACTGTAAAGGGTCATTTTAATCTATATTAGATGCACAAAGTATTTAAGGTACTTAATTGGATAAGGATTAATACTGTATTGCTAATAATCGTTTCGTAAATAATCCATTATTTCTAGTAAAAAGAAAAAGTATTGTAGAACTTCTTAAAATGTACAATACTGCAGTACATTATTTTGATCTATCTCATAGGGTACAGCCAGCGTTTGCAATGTCAGCGTAAAGTCCGTTGCGTAGTTTTAAAGATTGAAGCATTTATACGGACAGTTAGAGAGTGGAAGCGACTTTAGCTTACACTATGTAGTGATAATTTAATTTTAGTTTATTTTTATTGCGTTGGATTCAGAGCAACATTGCATTTGAAACGTATATTTGCAGTATATATTACCTCTCCATTTACCTGAGCTATTATAAATTTAATTTCAGGGGGACGTTTATAATAATATATCACTGGCGGAGAAAGAGCGTGGTATATTTTGTATTATTCTTTCTACTACTATTCTACTCTTTTGCTCCCACTGATTCCAATTTTCTATAGTAAGAGTCTTCAATATAAGAGTGAATAGGGAGAATAAGACAAATATGAGACCCTTGCGCTCGACGTAAATAGTCCCATTCAAGATCTATAGGATAGGATCGAAAAATAGGACCCATGTGCTCGAATAGAACCATACGTTTCCTAACAAGAGCGAAAGAGATAGAGATTCAGACAAAAATGAGAACCTTGCGCTCGACGAAAATAGTACCATTGAGAACACACACACATGCGTTTGTTTTTCTATCTCGCTGAGCGCAATGAGTAAGATTGCAGCAGAAAATGCTCAACTAACTGTTTGTCACTTACTGTCACTATACTCCAAACTGTCGTTTCAGGGATATTTCGTTTTTGTGCGTCTGTCCAAAAGTGATTTTTTACAAAATAAACTTGATTCACTGTTTTCAATTTAAAGGAAACAATGAATCCTTCATTTTTATGTTCTATTTGTATGAAGAAAACGTAAGATGCAACAATTGTTGTGAAAAGTATGCAGTCCTCTCAGGATTGCATAATGATGGTAGTGATTGGTATGTTAAAAGTGAGGACCTCAGTGAAATGGCTAAAAAAGCAATTATCACTGTATGTGCAGAAATTTTACAGGACTAAATAAAATCGTTACGAAACAAAAAGTTATCTACTAATAACCTTCCCTGATAACGTTGTATCAGAAATACCTCCACTATTAACTTGCTGCATACATAAATTATTATTAAATGATGAAAATATCGTGTGAGATGAATGTCCTATTATCCCAAAAAAGATACTATTGCCTATAGTATTATTTCAGCACTTCGTCCTAAATCCTTCATTCGTTTCTTCAACTAGCTGTTGAGACATATATTTATCGAAAAACAGGATCGATGTTAGTTATCAATCTACTAAGCAATCTTTGTGTTTGCACATCATACCATAATATTTAGCTTCATGAAGCTTCATCAATAATTTAACCTCAGAAGACTATAATTGCTGATGCTTTCCTTCAATATGTCTTTGATAATACTGATCGTAATACAAGGTGGGCCAAAGAAACCACCCTATTTAAAGATGCTCTTATATTTGCAAATGGCGGCCAATGTCAAATCTGTTTTGACATTTGTAAACTAGACAGATGTAGAATACAAGTGAACAAGCCATGGAGCGATACACTCCCCGCGGAACGCGGGATAATCGTGTCTATTCTTTTGCGTAACAATTCGTCGTTGGTGTTGGCGCAGCGCGAATTCCATCGCCAATTCCCCGGTTGTCCGGCACTAACTGCGCAACACTGCGCCGTTTGGCCAGGGACCACAAGAGACGCTGCCAAGAGTGGCCGGCCCCAGAGCGCCTATTCTGCCAAGAATATCGCAGCTGTTGTTGAGGATGTCGAGCTGTCGCCAGAAACATCGACCAGACGCCGTGCCTCGCAATTAGTCATCAGCCGGTCGTCCCTAAGGCGAATTTTGGTCAAAGACCTGCACATGTCCGTGCGTCAGCTGCTGCCTGTCGACCACCAAACGCATGTAGCCTACGCCCATGCGATTCTCAATCTCGAGGACGAAGTAGACGATTTTTCGACCAAAATAATAATGAGCGATGAGGCTCATTTCCACCTCAGCGGGTACGTGAACAAGCAAAACTATCGCTTCTGGGGCACCGAAAATCCACGAGTGTATCACGAGGAGCCATTATAATCGCGAAAAGTGACTGCATCAAACGACAACAGAGAACGGTGCGTGCTATATGTTAACCGAGTTTTTTCTGCCACAATTGAATGAATTAGGACCGCAGGACATGTGGTTTCAACAAGACGGAGCAACGGCACACTGCGCGAGACACAACCGATATTCTGAAGGCGGCGTTCCCGGGTCGCCTCATCTCTCGTTTTGGCGATTTGCACTGGCCCGCAAGATCGCCCGATTTAACCGTTCAAGACTTTTTTGTGGGGTTTTTTGAAGTCCCGTATTTATGTGAACAAGTCTGAGACCCTGGAAGCCCTCAAGGACAACATTCGACATGAGTGCGAGAATCTGTTGCTCGAAGTAATGAAAAATGCCATAAAACGAGCCCGTATAGCAATCGATTGTGGCTGCGCCCATTTGGATGATATCATTTTCTCAACTTCACTAATAAAATTCTAAAGGTTGAAATAAACATAATCAAAAAACAAAATCGAAGTTTTTCATTTAGAGATTGAGAGACAAACAACAGCGGATGACTTCTTTTGGCCCACCTTGTATAAGAACCTCAGGTAGTCAGGAGACTTTTCATTTTTAGGAGGCATAGCAGTGTACACACCAGCAAGTAGTGTTGGATATAAAAGAACTCCAATCAAATGTAAAAAAATCTGCAGCGCAATTAGCATGTACAACAGATATCACCGATGAGATGTATGATGAGAGATTGCCTTCTGGATTAAAAACATCATCTATGTAGATCCTAGTAAACTATGTTTAGGCGTTTCACCTCTTGTATCACCATCGTATATAACATTTCTATCAGGCATATTACATGCCTCCCGTTCATTAGATGACCATCCTCTCAAATTTGAAAATTTGCGCTGAATCCGATGGAATAAAAAAAATATAAAATAAAAATATCATTTAATAAAATTGAAATGAATTTTTTGTCAAGATTATTAGGTATATGAAAAAAGGTATAAATAAGTAAACAAAAATATTAATTAAATCCCAAGGAAACATGTAGGATCGCTTCAAAATGAAAAAAAAAGATTAATAATAATATTTTTACAATTTTGCACCTTTATATGCATTTTGTGCAAAAACTATGAGAGCTACGCGAAAATACGTTTCCAAGTTTTTGTAGAAGATTTAATTTCCTACAATTTTGTAGTAGGATCTTTTTTTATTTTTCCAGCCAATCGCGAGATATAGACGAAAAAGTTGTTTTTGCACCCTTTTGCAATGTATTTGCACCCTTTGCCGGTATTGCAGCACCCTGCAATTTTAGTATATTAATTTACGAAGACTTATGGAAATTTTGGCGTTGGTTGCAGGTGTTCAACCAAAATGGCAAAGTTAAGCTTTTATTGACTGGACTAATCTTTCTTGCTCCTCCTGGTTTGACATCATTTACAAAATTTATAGGTTTTGGCAATATAAAAAAAATGCTATAAACCACCTTTTATTACATAAATCACCTTTTGTTACCTAGTCAAATAATATTACATTTCTATGAGAAAAATCTGTCCACTGATAATCGAATTCGTGATAAAGTTCTTTCTAGTCTTTATTAATCCCAAGATTATTTATGACCGGCTACTAGCTCAATTGGTTTTATCTGAATAACTGTGTACCACACCGGCTTCGCACGGGTATAAGTATAGGTATTTAAATTAATTTAAAACACACTTTTGGAAGTCTTTGCGCACTTAGAACAGCTGGGCTCGGGTCTCCTCTCAAGAAAGAGTAAAAGACCATAGGGACATATAAATACACTAGCTGCGCCCCGTGGTGTTACCCGCGCATATCGTAATGGTTGAGCAAGTGTGTTATGCATGGCAACCGGTGAAGTTTTGACAGGAGATAAACAGTGATATATTTTGACATCTACGATTTATGTATTTTTATAATCACTTAGCTTTCGCCCGTGTATCTCGATTATTGCAGTAAAAAGTAGCTTATGTGTTATTCTGATATATAAGCTATATTATTGTAAAGTTTCATCCAAATCTGTTTAGTAGTTTTTGCGTGAAAGAGGAACAAACATACATACACACATATACTTACATACTCACAAACTTTCGCGTTTATAATATTAGTAGGATGGTTAATTTTCATCAAATGTACATATTTAGTAAATATTTGAAGGCTGATTTTTCATTATCGATTGCCATGTATGTTCATGACAACTAATACCGAGGACTTAACGTGCTTTCCGCGAGGAACGTTAGGCAGGGATGTTGTATATAATAGCGTAAATTGTATTCTCCAAGTTTCATGTTTATCAATATTTATTATACTCAATCTCTAAACTATAACTTTCGTTATATGACGTACCTACTCGTACGTCTGTGAGTTTCTGGAACTTCAATCAATTAATGGTTTCAGGCCGTTTATTGACTAGTTATTGACGACTTATAACAGATATCATGTTCTCACAAACACGATATCGAAATGACATCAGCGTCTGGAGCTATAAAGGTTAATATCTATCGGATTGGTTGAGTGGATATTTCTTTTAACTAGCTTTTTCGCTAGTATGTTGACGAACTATGATTTCAGTCAGGTTGAATTACGAAATATATTTCAAATTGGAGAACAAAGCAGATTTTCTTAAAGCATATTATCTATTTTTCTAAACAATTCCGTCAAACTTTGTAGTCTACCTCTCTATCTTAATATTTTAATTTTCTTAATGTTAACTATATTTCTTAAAATCTCCACAATTTTGAGAAATTACTTACAGTTATTGTTTCATAAGTCTCTCGTCCCCATTCCTCCAAAAGTGAAACAGTAAATCAAAAATTAGAGAATGTAAATTAAATGAATCAATGAAAGGTTAATAACATAATCCTCTATATATATTTCATTAATTGAACGTACTCTTCATTCATCATTTTAATAAAAATATATTCATACTAATGTATTATAGATAGATGTCAAACGTGTATTAAAAGCGAAATACTTTTTTTGCACTCTATCAGGTGGAAGTTGCTAAAGTTAGGTAGTGCCAGTTTCTTGTTCGCTATGATTATCGATTGGCTTGGGGCCTACATCCAAGCTAGCTATATCTATAAGCAAAGTCATACTTATAAAGCCTAAGCAGTAGAGATAAAGTTTCACTAACGGCGGAAGCCACGTTCTGTGAGACGATCGTTTGCCCATCTCCCCATTGTTTTATTTAATTTTTTGTCTGCATGGCAATCTCCCCGAGTACCACTACGTATTGGTGCCTATATCAGATTACAACCAACTAAAACCGCAAACCGTCCCTGGAACCCCGAAAAAAATGGAGCCAAAATATGCTAGAGTGGAGACAACGATTAGGCAAACGTAGTGTGTAGGGCGCCCTGCGCTGCGGCACATTGGACCGCCGCGGCGCCGATTTGAAGAAATGGCGGCTGGCGGCGCACGAATGCGGTCTGTCTAAGACCGGGGCGGTTGCGGCTCCTTGAGGAAAGTATTCGTTCAGAAGTGGACGGTGATAAATAATCATTCAATATTTTTCAGACATGTAACATACAACACCATCTAGCTCCAAATTAAACAAAGCCTGAACTACATTAAAGACAATCAAACATAAAGACAAAAAATATATATCTTCTGTATCTGGGTTCTTGTGTGTATCTGTCTATGGGTTGTTGGAGCATCATCATTGCTCCCAAACGGATAATTTTGATTGTTTGTTCTCTCAAATGCAAACTTGAACGGGTGTTCTAAGCATGGAAAAACTACCCAAAGTGTTTTTCAAAAAATATTTTAAATACCAATATTTATGAAAGCTAGATTGAATAGTTATACGAGTATACACTATATTTCTGTAAAAAAATACATATTACACCAAGAAAATACCCAAACTCCAAAACAAATGTCTGTAGATCATACAAACATTCGTTCCAACCCAGGGTTTGAACCCAAAACCTCAAGTACTGTAGTCGAGCCACGCCAATAGGTAGTAGATCCACGCTGATGGTGCTGAAGCACGAATGGGCCGGCTCGACGGTGGCTGTACTACCCTCCTACAGTAAAGCAACCTAAAAAGACATCATTGGCGCTGTCGTCTTTGATTGGTGAGTGTGAGCTTGGAGACCCAATAATTTTGCATCATTTTCCCGGCCTCCTGCCATCAGACAGAGTAGTCACTATTGTAGGCATAAATATAAAAAAAACTCGCATACACTACCACTGCGCTACCGCGGTAACTACCGGAGTAATAACACAGATTAATAAATAGTTACTACGTAACAGATACATACATCACTCCCATACAAAAGCGAAAATACCTACGCTATAATAGCCTACAATATCTTAATAATACTACCTGCCACTCAGAATGAGAAGAAATGTACATTAAAGTACGCGAACAAAGAGTCGAGTCGTATATTAAATTTTAAAATCAACGGTTTTTAAAAGTTGTAATATAGTGCTACCAGGCCGATTCATTAAACGTTGCCGTTGTCTATTATTAATAATAATTATTTAAAATTACTTATTCTAACTCCTCTATGTAATTTATCTATATAATTTATTATATATATATATATATATATATCTATGTAATTTATCTATATAATTTATTTGACTTTTACACCCATCATCGTCGACGTCGACGATACGCCGAGCCGTAGGTATATAGCGCGTGGCATTGAGCGAGTGACGGAGGCCTGGTAATACAATGAGTTAATATGACTTAGAAAGCTCTGTTTTTAGGGTTTGAAATTCATGATAGTAATTACATATTTTGAACTTGCACGCAATTGGCCAATTATTTTAATAAAGCTTCTCAGATATTAATTAGGTTCGGTTTTTATGAATTACCTCAAGATAATAAATCGTTGCAACAAACTTGAAGGATAAATTAACGAACTATACTAATACAATACATGGAAATAGTACCTAAAGTCTTACACAAAAATCCATCTTAATTTGACCTTACCAGTCACGACACCAAATAAACTTAATATGCTTGTAATCAATCAACGTCTTAAAGAGATCTAGGAACCCGACCTGCCTTCCACCGCAGTTAAATCACTACTCACTCCAACAAAATCCTCATACTGATAAAAAAATATTTTGAAATATTTTAGACAATAATATTAAATATTTTAGAGTGTCACCACCCCTATTCATCCCGCGGGTGTCGTAAAAGGCGACTAAGGGATAAACTACGCAACACAACATCGTGAAAACTTGAAACAAACCCTTTACCAACCCGTCTGGCCAGCGTGGTATAGTAGGCCAAATCCTCCTTTCTAAGGAGAGGCCTATGTCCAGCAGTGGACTGTTAAGGGCTGTTGATGATGATGATGACTGCATTATAAATTGTAATCAACATACTAAAAACATCACATAGTAAAGAATTGTGGCTGCCTTGGTGGCGCACTGGTAGTGTTTGCGACTGCTGTATTCAAAGTCTCCGGTTCAAATCCTGGGTCGGACCAAATGTTTTTATGATCTATAGATATTTTTTTCAGGGATTGGTTGTTTTTTATGTATATTATTTATGAATTTACATCTACCAAGTACTACATCAATATTTAGGGCTCCGTAGCCAAATGACAAAAATCAAAACCCTTATAGATTCGTCATGTCTGTCTGTCCGTCCGTATGTCACAACCACTTTTTTCCGAAACTATAAGAACTATACCGTTGAAACTTAGTAAGAAGATGTATTCTGTCAGCCGCATTAAGATTTTCACACAAAAATATAAATATAAAAATAAATTTTGCGGGTTCCCCATACTTGCAACTGAAACTCAAAAATTTTCTTTTCATCAAACCCACACGAAAACTTCGAAAATTATGTTGAGGTTTCTAATATCATTTTTTCTAAACCGAATAGTTTGCGCGAGAGACACTTCCAATTCCAAAGTGGTAAAATGTGTGTACAGATGGAGGCCCTGTAACTTCTAAAATAAGAGTGATAAAACTAAAAAAAAATTATGATGTACATTACCATGCAAATTTCCACCGAATATTGGTTTGAACGAGATCGAGTAAGTAGTTTTTTTTAATACGTCATAAATCGTAAAACCAAATTTACCTTTCATTCAATCAATACACTATTATTAAAACACACACAACGATCAAAGTTACAACGAACTACAAGAACTTTTATATGATATTACTTGCTTCTACGAAACCCTTCATGGGCGAGTCCGACTCGCACTTGCTTTTTTTATTTTACTTTAACTATTAACTGTTGGAAAATTCTACTTTATAGTCCATCTCATTTAAAATATCCCGTATGATCAGTGAGTGATCGTTTATTAATATTTTTACTTCTTACTTATTTTCGTACCCTTAGGGTAAGATTTTCTGTTCAATTTATATGGGACTAACTAGAGGATCTTCCAATAAAAAAAAGAATAATCGAATTCGAACTACTCTGTAAAAACATATTCGTGGTTATTTAATACAATCAATGTAGTCACTATAAATCTTACCCTGTTTTGCTACGCATAGAATACTTATTTTAAATTTATATGGGGCCAACTTTGAAGTAAGTATTAGTAGTCGGGTTATAGCTTTTCAACATTATCTTGTTTTAGCTTTTAAATAAATGACTATATCTGTTTACAAAATATGTGGTGCTTTGTTGTCTTTAAGTGATTAATTTGTGAGTTTAATTGATATATTTGTTTGACTTACCAGACATTTGCACTCCTTCGCAAGCACTTGACCGGTGACGAGAAGGGGTATCCAAACGCATGTGAAAAAGACACCCAAAAGCCTAAAAACAAACAAACATTTTCAATCGTTAAATAAATAATACAGAAAAAGCTAGGAGTTAGAGATTTATTCAAATCTCAATGTTAGGAATGGTTAGTTCGTTAAATATTTTTTATTACTATACTAAACTGTAAGGTTGGCTACGTCCTCGTTAGTTCACAGCGATATTGGAATACACTTGAATACGAATTTATATATTCGGAATATTCAGAATATCAGAATTTGTTTTTGAATATTTTAAGCAATATGAAGAACATTCTCTGAAACTCAAAGAAGATCTAAAGAAAGGTTATCAAAATGAAGAAAATATAGATATGGTTTTGTAAATAGGAAAAGGGACGAGACAAGAGTGTGGGCATCAGAGAAAGGATACCTCGGAATACACTACGTCAGAGGTGCGTAGCTCTGACGCGTGACGTAGAGCTCTAAGATCTAAGAGAGACAAATTACTTAGTCCGGGTTTCTGTGAGAAATGAAGAATAGATAACGGCGCAGCATCGTCACAAAAATGTCTTTGTTCCTTTTCAAATTAGCCCACGCAACGTGGAAGTATTTTTATTTTCAATAACAATATAGACTAGAAAACTAAATAATAGTACGCTGTAAATACATCAAGTATTCATCATCATCATCAGCCTGTCGCAGTCCACTGCTAGACATAGGCCTCTCCCATTGCACACCACTCTAATTTGGGCTACTCGATATAAGTATGGACTACAGGAAATTAAGGTACTATTTAAATATGAGTAGGAAGTACATAAATTCACTAGTTCTATTCCTCAAACACTTTTTGAAAATATTCGTCGCGACGACGCACGGCCACGTGAAGTAAACTAAAAAAAATTTGTTATTAGTTGACTCAGTTTTATTTGAGCGCGCGTTAAATGTGAACACTAGCATAAAAAAATACGCCTAATTATACAGTTTCTCTTCCTTAAAGGCGAAAATGCAAACCAGGCGGCTGAAAATGTAAACAGTGTTTATGGTCCTGTATACACAGGTTTTACCACGCGTTTATTTTATTTGTTACCAACTTTTTTTTATCTCAATTTTTACTTACTATTTTAAATTATACTTCAACGTTGATATTATTCAAATTAAGAGAATATACGAGTATCTGTCCTTTTAACGCCGACCCTGGAAGAAAGAAACTTACTACGAATCAACACGTAAGTCTACGCGCTATACATTGAACTTTTATATCAAATTAATGAAAAATTAATTTATAGGGATTCATACATACTATCTGTTTTGTTATTAGGGTGGTTTATGAAAACCATTCTCGTACAATACACAGTACTATAACTTATTGTGTAATATATTTGATGGAATTTTGTAAGGGAACACTTCTATGATATATTTGATCGAAACCTTTGTGTCTGTAAAACACTTCACACAAGTATCGAATACGTTTACTAATGCAGACAAGAAGTTAAATATTGGATGTTTATATAAAGCATACAAGGATTTATGTAAGATTTGGTAGAATTTTCTGTAGCTAGTCTGTTTCGGTTTTATATTAGTGTATTCTTGATGTTATTTCTTGGTTAAAATATTTAAAATAAGATAAAAAGGACTATTGGCTTAACGAAACTTTTAATGATGAAATCACCAAATTTAAATGAAACCAACGTTGAAAACTACCAATGCAACTAAAATAATATTTTGGAGTCGGTAATTAGTGAACATATCTGGTTACACATACAAAATAAAATATATACGAATTTTCATTCTATTAATATACAAATAGTTCGTAAAATAATTCGTTCGTAGTTCGTAATTTAACAAACCCATATAAATGGTTCCATTACAATAAAAGTAAATATATTGTTTGTTGCTTCATTCTCGTTGAAATGGGCACAGAGCTGACATACGTGAATTTGTCCCTCATCCAGCCTTGCTTTTATATTACATGGATTGTATAAAAGATATTTATTGGTAGAAAGTAGGTACTTACTTTGTAGTTTGTAGTAGCATTGTGCAAGGAGGTATTGAGTTAACATGCCAAAATTATAGCTTCTCCTAACCTAGAATAAGTAAATTTGAAAAAAAATCATCATTTTTATTTCCAATATGAATTCATTGCATATTGTTGTTTAATTGCCTTTAAACTTTACTGTAAACAAAAATCATAAATTATCATCAATTAAAGAACATTTCTTTTGTTAGGAACATTAAACATATACACCTTATTAAAAGGAACTATTTTGAAATTTTAAATAAAAATTAATAATTTTCAGTTTATGAAGCCAAAAAACTATAAAAATTGAACTCTCTATTATTTTCGATACTAAAGGCTCGATAAACTTTCCTATGTTATGTTGTCCTACAGAAAGTTAGTGTTTGCGCTTGTAGGCGGTTCAATATGTATCCGTGCTAGACATGAATACACCATTTATTAAAATATTTAATAATATTTTCGCATTCAATAAGTTCTTGTTTAGAAAGATACACTTCTCCCACCATTCAAATCACGAAACACGTCTTATTCGAATGGCTGCCAAATCCAAACTAACTTATTTATTAGTTTGAAATTTGTTTTGGCGTCGTTTGATAGCAGCACACGATGATAACACCAACGTACCTCATCAACGTCCTCTGTTTTCAAACACTGGTACTTATTAAACCGCCCGTGTATATATTAATGCCCGAATGCCACACTAAAAGCAACCGCGATTGTTTATTTGTGTTTGTGTTTAAGCCTATTACAAATTAACATAACATTTTACAGTATGGAATAAATTAATCTATTAACAGTCGGTTAGTAATTTACTAGTTATAATTATAAAGGAAATTTAATTAATGAACAAAAAGAAAAAAAGTACAAGACGCAGACAGCCACACACAAAACGATTTAATCACAAGAACTTGAGAAGTTAGTGTTCATAGTCACAAAACAGAACAATAAGGATGACAGGGGCTTATGTCTAATACTCGTATGATCATGGAAATCTACACTACAGGCTCGCATAGTCTGTAATCCACATTACAGACTATGCGATTTCATTTATCGTAAAATAAAAAATCCAATTGAGGTAACCTTTAAAATTGATTTTTATATTTATTTGACTAATATGTACTTGTGATACAGCTAGCTGCTGCTTAAATAAAATTGTACTAAATATTCACCTTGATTAAATATCTCATGATTTTTATAACTAACTTATTTAGAAGTATATTTTTATAAGATTTCATATCAGGCCAAAAAGCAAACTAAGGCAACAGACAATCAGACATCATTTGAATGATACGTTGGTTAAAGATTCACTGAACATTTCATCATTAAATTATTGCGAATCTATGTTGATATAATTACCAGTTCTATCTACTATCAGTTCAGCTTTCACTACGGCCTTAGAGGATTGGTACAGTGCCAAAAAAAATACTTGTCTGATGTTTGTGTAAACGATGTGCTGAACTTGACGTGGCATTGAGTGTTTCCTAGAGTATCAATTTGACTCAACTTCACGTCAAAACTAGAATATAAAAGTACTCCTACTATTGTAAATAAAATACTGCTACATATTACATCGAATTGAATAAATTAAAGCTGTAGAAATGATCTCATACTGGCCACACAATTGTCATTTTTATTAAAAAGTATTTATACTTATACTGCTTTATACGAGATGCCTTAATTGTTATTTTTATTATTTTCCAAACATATTACCTACCTATTATACCTATGAAACTAAAATATCCACCACGAAAGCATCAACTTTGTTGCGTTATGACATGATAAAGCAAAAAAAGCCATATTCTTTATCCAGTAAGGTTCCTACTCTAGCATTATATTTTTAACGCAATATAATATTTAAAAAGTATCGAAATCAAATTGGGGACAATTTTGAGATACTGGATAGTTTTGGCAATGCTTGACTATAATTTCTGATTTTAAGCTAAGTACTACAGCCTTCCTTACTAATATCAGAAGTAGGCTTTACGTTAAAACACAAATGTCAGACCAAATTTTAATAGCCATGCAATGAATTACCCATGGGTTTATCCTCACGCAGTAGTAGATACTATAGGTATAAAAGTAAAAAACTACTTCAAGAAATTAGTTTAAGCGAGCTGTTTCAGAGCTCATAAATTTAACAAAATAAGGATCGGCTCTACCATTCCTACTCGTTTTTTTATTACCATTTACATAATAGGAGAAATATGTATTTTACCATCCTTAGTTAGACTTGTTATTTCTTTATGGTGTTACAAAAAAACAAAAAATATAAAATTAAGAAATAAAAATTACACAAAGGTTACCAAACATTATTAACGTTAAATATGTAAATACACAAAAGCAATAATTCCTATTTCAAATTTTAAAAAGATTTCATGCATTGCACTCACTTGCATAGCATTTCATCTTTATTTCTGCTGAAAAAAATCAAGATGCAATGCTTAGCTCCGATCGGTATGTGTTTTATTATTACCTGTTTGAATCCGCGCCTGTATCTTCCATTCATGTAGCAGTATATTATGGGGTTGTAGCAAGAGTGTGACATGGCCAGCCAGTGACTTGCGAACCAAACGTACGGCATCCCAGGCCACATGGCCCAGCTGTCGTCATGTTCGTGTATCGTCCACAATACCTGTTACACAATTCATACTGATATAAGGCCCATATAAGCTGACCGAACAGGTCTAGTGTAAATAAATACATATACATATAACTTCACCCTAAGACAATTGGTGTGCGGTGTTTCGTTAATTTAAGTCAACTGCACTCGGTTCCAAAAATAACGGGTCAGTCACATAAACCCGAATATCTCCCGAACTACGTATGCCATCCTAATGAAACGAAGACTGTTCAATTGAGAATTTAATTATACAGATAAAAAATAAAATAAAACTTAGTTACACCCACAATATTAATCTTAAATTAAAAAAAAACTAAAGTAGTCATATTTTTCTTAAGATTACATTTTTTTTATGATTGTTTTTTTGCTGTTTTTCATCACTGGAGGCTTCATCACGTGGAGGCAATACAAAGTATTAAATGAAGAAAGTGATGAAAAACAGCAAAAAAACAATCATAAAAAAAATGTAATCTTAAGAAAAATATGACTACTTTAGTTTTTTTTTAATTTAAGATTAATATTGTGGGTGTAACTAAGTTTTATTTTATTTTTTATCTGTATAATTAAATTCTCAATTGAACAGTCTTCGTTTCATTAGGATGGCATACGTAGTTCGGGAGATATTCGGGTTTATGTGACTGACCCGTTATTGGTTTATGTGACTGACCCGTTATTTTTGGAACCGGCTATAGTCAGTTTCAGGTGGTTTCGCATAATAACATACATACCAGATGGCTCATAACATGGGACACAGTTACAGAGCATACTATTAATAAACATAGAGCTCTTTTAAAAGGCTTTGAAGAGACTACTTAGACAATCTATTATATATTTGATATTCGTGATGTCTTTAAAAAGCAATGCGTATGAAAATAGATGAATTAGTCAAGATTTTTAAAGTTATAATTTTCAATGTATGTAAGCATATTTTTATCATTCTAAAAAAGACTACGAAAACTAAAATCGATAGTTACTCCGTCTGTTTGTTAAGCTTATACAGTCAAGCCGCTGCAACGATTTCAATTAAATTTCCCATGGCGATAACAAGATTCTTAAGAAAGGACATAGGCTAATTTTTACTCCGATCACTGACATACACGTGGGCGGACCGCGGTCAATAGCTAGTATCGTAAGAATATAACAGCGTAATTTTTGAATATGCTAAGTATTACGCATATTAGTATAACAAGCATATTAAGTACCCTCATGGTACATATTCAAATATAATAATTGGGCCTTTACAATATTGTAAAAAACACTTTATTTTCGAACCATTTTGTTACTGAACATCTAAAATGAATTAGCAGTTAATATTATTTATCATGATAAAGATAGCGTTTCATTCTGGAATAATCGAGGGATAATTCCTTTAATTCAGCATCAACCGTTGTTTCAAATATCACAACTTTACTCGTTAAGCTCATTTTGTATAACGTTGTTTGTAAAATTTAAGGGAATAAAGCAGTAAATAGTTATGATTATGATATATATATACTTTATAAAGATTTTTTTTAAGTTACAAATAAGTAAAGCAGAATTTGTTGAATGCCAACGCTAGAGGCGCAAAACGATTAGGACTTTTTTTTTGAAAACTTTTAGAATGTTTTTAAATTTAAATGAGTTTTCAAATGGAGATAATAACAATGCCAATATTTGAACCTTCTCAATTTCGGTCAAGGCCTGTGGTGGGCGATGATTAGACTGAGCTCCTTTTACCTTATTTTTAATTCGAGAATATCTTTGAATTAATTTTTTAGACGAGAAAAAGCTTAATATCCGATTAGCGAATCTCGAATTAATTAAGATAAAATGTTTGCTTTATTATTCATTATTATTTTGTATAAAGTAAATTTTCTGTAAATGTAGTTTATAGTCTAATTTGATATTTGTCTGCTGAATTATTATGTACTATCTGTGTTTTTCCCGCGGTGTTAACCAGGGATATGTATGCCACTGACAGCCCCGTCGACATTAGTCCAGCCTTTCCAGAGATTAGTGGAAACAATCAAACATACTAACACACAAATACCTAAAAACTTATATTTTATTTTGATGTAGGTTCTGATATTTTAGGTAGGTAGGTCTATTCGTATGCATTTTGTGAAAAATTTTTGTTTTATATTACAAACGGACACTTTTATTTGTTTGTATAGATGACTACAACGAATGAAAAAATAAATTTCACAGTTCCAGTGAAACAATTCTTCCCTCAAATTCAATTTATTGAACAAAAATAAATATTTGGAAATGAATTTCTGTAAATAGTCAATAGGCTGGGTATCCTATAAAACACATTGCCCGCCGGTTAATATCGTTTATAATTTTAAATAAATAAAACCGTGCTTAATAATATGTATACTATGATTTTTGGAAAGACAAGCGCTACATCAGAAGCAGTTTAAACAAAATTATATCTCAAATCATTTCACAAATGAATTTCCGATTCCAAATATAGCAACACCCATTCTACGGTAAACAAACCAAATTATTACTCACTGGTGTATATATTTCTTTACTGATTTGATTGTTTATTGAATATTGTTATTCGCCGAGGATCGAACTGAGTGGCGTGCAATTGGAGAGGCCTATGTCCAGCAGTGGACTGCGATAGGCTGATGATGATGATGATGATGAAAATTAATTACCAAATACGTATGTAAGAGCAAAACTTGGAAACCGTTATGCCAATTCGTTTTTTTTTATATTTTTGATAAGACACAAACAAGGTTCGTATGGAGAGAAAAATGGAAATTTTAACAGAAAAATACTAAAACAACACTCTTCTTTTGCTATAAAATTCATAGAGTAAATAAAAATATCTGACCGTTTATAGGGACTTTCACTGGGAGATAGCTGATGCTTAGTCACTTTTGATACTAATAGTTTATTAAGCTGGGTCCCATTACATTAAATTTCTACTAATATATTTTTTCGTTTTTAGGGTTCCGTAGCCAAATGGCAAAAAACGGAACCCTTATAGATTCGTCAAGTCTGTCTGTCTGTCCGTCCGTATGTCACAGCCAATTATTTCCGAAACTATAAGAGCTATACTGTTGAAATTTGGTCAGTCGATGTATTCTGTGAACCGCATTAAGATTTTTACATAAAAATAAAAAAAAAACAATACATTTTGGGGGTCCCCATACTTGGAACTGAAACTCATAATTTTTTTTTCATCAAACCTTTTTGTGTGAGGTATCTATGGATAGGTGTTCGAAAATGATGTTAAACTGAATAGTTTGCGCGAGAGACACTTCCAAAGTGGAAAAATGTGTGTGGGGACACACATTTTTCCACTTTAGTTAGAAGGGGGGGTCCTCTAACTTCTAAAAAAGAGAGTGATAAAACTAAAAAAAATATATGTTGTACATTACCATGCAAACTACCAACCAAAATTGGTTTGAACGAGATTTAGTGAGTAGTTTTTTTTTAATACGTCATAAATCGTAACACGCAATTTACCTTTCATCCAATCAATACACTAGTATAAAAACATCGATGAAAGTTACAACGAACTTCAAGAACTTTTATATGATATTACTTGCTGATACGGAACCCTTCATGGGCGAGTCCGACTCGCACTTGGCCGCTTTTTTATATACCAACTAAGATATATACTAACTAACTACCATTTCGCCTACATGTTGTCGGTTAACGTGATAAAAAGGAGCCTATATCCTTTTTCCACACACACAACCACAATTTTATTTAAATCAGTTCAGTAGGTTTTGGCGTAAAAGCTCTACAGACAGACAGAGTTACTCGCATTTATAATGTTGATAAAGTAAGGACAGGTTTTTTTTATAAGAAAGCACTTGCAATAAACATGTTGAGAGGCAGCCAGCTTATCGTGAATACTGTCACTACGATCACCATCATCTTCACCATCTGAAACAAAAATACTATTTTATATCATTTGATTACCTTGGAAATAATTATATAAGAAATTATTAGTAGTAGAAAAGCTTTTTAAATTATTATTACTTTATTATATGTTGTTGAGTATGTCAGTTATTAAGGTCTCTCGCCGGTGCCGGAATTACATTATAGAACCGAGCAGCTAGTCAGTAATGTAACGTTTCGAAAGTGCCTGAAACGGCCTACTTAACATAAACATCAATTTTAGTAGTTTAGACAAAAGAGCGGAATATTAGTATTACCTATTATATTAGTTAGAAATATTAGTATTAGTTAGGACATAAACCTCGGTGCAACAAAAATTTTAATTTTACACTAACGCCCTTTCCATTTTTTTTCTCGATCTTAAGTTTTTTTATATTTTTTTCTAGAAACTACCTACATTACTACATTATTCGGAATATATCAAAAACATTACACTGTTTGTCCTTGAGGGCCAGGTTTATTATTAACAGTTTGGCATTCTTGTGTCATTTTTGTAATTGTGGCTATTTGTTAGTTTGCTACTGAGGATTCAATATCCTGTGTCCTTTGATATAAACATCGTCTAATGTGTAAAAGACTGTGATTAGAGAGATTTGCACATCTAATATAGAACATTGTTTACAAAGCGCAAATAACACCGTTAGTTACGTTTTGTTGACGTGGTTGAAAATTCTCGTGTTATTTAATCTCGCACCCTTGGGGAGACGAGGTATGCTGCATTTACATTTATTTAATCTAGGAACAAACCCTATATTAGAACACAGAGAATTGCTACCGGGTAAAAATCCAACATTAAAATTAAAAATAAACAGTGGTTAATTTGTTAATACTTAAATTACTTCAATTTAGATATTATATTTGTTAAATTTTGAATAGTAAAGTAAATAAAATAATAAACTGATGTATGTTTATTTTTAATATGGAATAATGGAAAAATGGAATTAAAAAACATCGTACGTAATAAATGTCTCAACATTTTTTTTTTTTTTTTTTTTTTTTTTTTTTTTTTTTTTTTTTTTATATAACGCCTGCCAAGGTGACTTTACTATGCCTGATGGAAAGCATGAGTAAAATCCATCCATGGGGGTCGCCATACTCACTGCAAATGCAAGCAGTATGGCGAACCACATCATGGCGGCCTAGTGAATTTTTATTTACAACGTGAATTTTCGAGCACATTCTTCACAAAATGAAATGGTAACATTAGTATTTGCATTATAATTTGACAAAATAAATAAGCATCACATTGTGGCCCATGCTATTGTGCATGGAGGCAATATTAACATTATTATTAAAAACATTTAAATCCTTAAATTCATTTAAAATATCAATAAGTATATAAAAATTTTGGTCATGTGGAGGAACGGGTGTGGTGTTCTTCCATCACAAAGGGAGGATCCTCCGATCCGGCGAGGGGATCATGCCGGCTGGGCCACTGCCCAACGGTTGATGTTGTTATGCTAATCGTTGCGAGAATTTCTCTTTCGCGATTCAGGATTAGTAGTTACTTCGTATGGATCGTTCTGTTTTTTCTTCGTGATTTAGTGTTTCTTCGTCAGATGGCGCTGTTGTGTTATTCACTTGCGCTGTATGTGGAAGTCGCCACAGTCACAAGTCACACAGTAACCTCAAAATCGTTTTCTTTTTGTAGTAATGTATTTCTCCGGAGTGTCCGTCTTATAAATATTATTATAAGAGAAGTTATAAATGATTTAAAATTTATTAAACATTGTTTTATTGCTGTTGATTCTAGGGCGGATCATCTTCTAAGTTATCCGACAGATGTTCTAAAAAGATATTAAAAGGTACATCATTGAGTCCTTGCTTTTGTAAGAAATCGTGTCTTAAAGTACATAGTACTGAAGTCAAGCTTCTAAACGCTAATCAGTTCGAATTTGCAAGTAGGGTTGAACTAGACTTGAAAGGGGCCATCAAATTCCGTTTTCAAATTTCACCTGCACGTTTTCTAGTCAAAGTGGCTACACCAGTCACTGGTGAGCGCATCAACGAGCTTAACAAAATAGCTCTAAGCGCTGACTAGAGTCAGAAAGCAGTCGTTAAAGCTAAATACGGCTGAAATTACGACTATATTTACCGACGTTATCGTACGTAACAGAGACCTTTCAACTTATACTGGTAATATATTCGAAACATTTCAACGTTGATGACTAATTTCCCGTCAGTGTGGCTATATTTACTTTTGCTTATAAGAATATCAAGAAAAAATTTCAAACACAACTGTACTTTTTAGGGTTCCGTATCCAAAAGGCAAAAAATGGAACCCTTATAGATTCGTCAAGTCTGTCTGTCTGTCTGTCCGTCCGTATGTCACAGCCAATTTTATCTGAAACCATAAGAGCTATACTTTTGAAACTTGGTGAGTAGATGTAATCTATGAATCGCATATAGATTTTCACATAAAAATAGAAAAAAAATACATTTTGGGGGTCCCCATATTTGGAACTGAAACTCAAATTTTTTTTTTTTATCGTATTCAAAAATGATGTTGAGGTTTCGAATATCATTTTTTTCTAAACTGAATAGTTTGCGCGAGAGATACTTCCAAAGTGGAAACATGTGTCCCCCCCTTATGTAACTTCTAAAATAAGAGAGTGATAAAACTAAAAAAAAAATATGTTGTACATTACCATGCAAACTACCAACGAAAATTAGTTTGAACGAGATCTAGTAAGTAGTTTTTTTCTAATACGTCATAAATCGTAAACTGCAATTTACCTTTCATTCAATCAATACACTATTATAAAAACATCGATCCAAGTTACAACGAACTACAAGAACTTTTATATGATGTTACTTGCTGATACGGAACCCTTCATGAGCGAGTCCGACTCGTACTTGGCCGCTTTTTTCTTACTAAAATCACATCGAAAAAACACAAAATATTATGAACATATATTTAACAAAAAAACTGGTTCCGCTTTTTCTTTAACTTTGAAGGTATTTTTGTTGTTGACTATTATTTTCGTTGTTGATAAGTCCAACGAGCTATTAGTGAGCATAATACGATAGGTATTAGTCATTTTAGGTCCGTCCGGTCCGAGGACACTGCGCTCCACAGTCAGAGTGCACGACTTAGGTGGAGCAGAGGTGTGATCTCGTGGCGGCCATCCAAGTCGTAACATATACAATAAGCTAATCACTGGAAAGTAAATGACTCGTAAAACATTCATAGGTAGTAGAGCTTCGCTGATTTCAGCACGAATGGGCTGAATCAACCTGGGCGGTACTAACTTCACACAGCTTTCCACCACGCAGAGTAAACTCACTTTGGTAGGCTTAAATATATAAAAAAACATACAACAAGCTACGTAACAAAATTTTTTATATCTTTTTGAAAAAAAATATCAAAGGAAGATCTCTATTAGTCAAGTAAATATTCTTTACATTTTCTAAATTTAGAACTTGCGAAAATGTTTTATAGTAATTTAAGCATACATAGATAAATTTTAAATAGTTCTCTAATCAAGGTGAGCTTGACCTCTGTAATTATTTAACAGCCTGTCTCGGTCCCTTGTCAGTTAAATAATAAATAAATAGATATTTCGGACATCTTGCATACAACGTCATCTACTCCCAAACTAATCAGAGCTTGTATTATGGGTACTAGACAACTGATATAAATACATAAACATACTTTTTTTTTGTAAATACATACATATTATACATAGAAAACACCCAAACTATGAAACAAATATTTGTGGTTCACACAAATACTTAGTATGACCCGGGAATAGAACCCGAGACCTTTTGATCAGCAGCCGCATTCGCAAACAACTAGACCAACAAGGCAGTAAAGTTAACTCCTGATTACTACCAGTATAACTGTTATATGTATATAATAATCCAAAAAGTATCTCGAAATTGATACAGCATACATTTTACTTTAAAACTAGCTGATGCCCGCGGCTCCGCTCGCGTCCTAGGGGTATGAAAAATAGATGTTGCCCGATCAGACCCACCCGATATGCACACAAAATTTCATACGAATCGGTCCAGCCGTTTCAGAGGAGTATGGGAACAAACATTTTAACCCGAGAATATTATAAATAAGACTAGCTCATGCCCGCGGCTCTGCTCGCTAAAAAATAGATGTTAGCCGATTCTCGGACCTACCCGACATGTACACAAAATTTTAGACAAATCGGTTCAGCCGTTTCGAAGGAGTATGGGAACGAACATTGTGACACGAGAATTTTATATGTTAGATCTTATATTTATATAAGATATTAAAGTAGGTACTCTGCTTGTACATGTTTTCTATACATGCATAAGTTTTAAAATATATATTTTTGTTTCAGCAAAATTTTACACTTTTCAGTTTACAATTTGAATATTTATAGGTGCAAGACGGTGTTGTGACAAAATGGTTTCTTTGTATGTTTTCGCAATACAAGCTCTTGCATTTCATTAATCTACACCAAAGGTATCGGTGCGATGGCGTTTATTTCTTAAATAATTTAATCGTCTAAATAATAACGGTTATCTTTTCACCGAATCAGAATGGCTTCACTGAGCCTTAATGAGCTGTAACTATGATTGTCACTAGCGATGTTAATTTCATCTTCTATTAATTCAACTACCGTTAAAAAAAAAGTAGTATTATTTTAGTACTGCTTTCTAACCGTAAGAGAGCCATGCTATGATCTACCGAAGTAATTCCACGGTGTGACAGAAAATCGCTGTAAAGCAATTCTTGTTTTTTGTTTTCCATATTGAGTAAAGTTACCTAAACAACATGACACTAATCCTCCGCAAGTAGTGTACCTGAGGTCTTCGTAGTGGTTTTTAGTGGAATCACCATACGCACCACAGACCCTATGAAATAGGAGATCTTAAGGAGTTTCCAACTCTGTCAAAGAACTTCTTACTAGTGACCACTCTAGAGTCACTTTCTGAAGGCAATAATGGAGTCTCCAGATGGTGAACCTATTGTAGTCTCCACAACATACCGCTTACCCTCATTTAAAAAAAGAATCGGTTAAGCGCGAATCAGACCCGTACACCAAAGGCTCCGTACAAGCTTGAAGTTAAGTAGGTCTATACTTAACTTTGACGTTGTTGTTTACATTGAAATCTATCGTGGTTAGTAAAACAACTACAAATAAGTTAACTATCGTAAACACATATTTTTTGCGATGGAAATACGAATTCACTGTTTTTGGATTTTTTCGTTTACTTACCTACATCATTATCGTTTTGTGTCTAATATACAAGTAAAACATCATAAGCCTATATATCTTCTATCTTCACTAATCGATAAAAAATATTTCATCTATTAATAAAGTTTGAGTTCAAGGAATTCGCCTATAAATCAGGGCTCAAGGTTCAAAGTAAATATATTTATAATGATGGGAGATGATTCAACCAAATCTTAAACCTGACGTTGATTAATGTTTCATTTATGCCATACCAGGTAACAGATGGATGATCTTAGAATACAACCGTTCCAAAGGGTTTAAAAGGTTGGCAAAATAATGAAATTTGTACAAAAAATTAAGTACGAGTATATAAATCAACGTGAACTACTCTTTTAATTAATTTGTTGATAATTTTAATGAAAAGAAACCGACTTCAAACTATTCCGAGTACCCAAATCGCGACAATTGTGCCTATGATACTTGAGGAGTTACCTCGATTTCCTTGCGATCCCATCATCAGAGCTCAATATGGTGACGATGGGACCACCTGTATGCTACGCCCATTCCAATGCAAAAATAATGTTTGAAATCGGTTCTTAAACGACGAAATTATCGCTGAACATACATTTAAAAAAAAAAACGTTTTTTTTTAATTCGGTTAAAAACAAGTTAAAGAAGCTTCGTAAAATTAAATTTTCAATTTAATGTTTTTCTCCTATTCGTTCGCCTCTTTACATTTTCAGAGTGATAATACTGTGGATAGATCGAGCGCAAAATTTCTACATCCGGGAAAATGATTTATTTTGAGAATACACATTGCGTGCCCTGCATAAATGATAATAAATTCAAAAACTGACCTAGTGTGTGTAAGGCCACGCATAGACTAGGGTGCCGTAGTCACCCATAATGGTTGGTAGACTTAAAATCGTGTCCAATAGAAAATTGTAATGTTTAATTATTATTTCTTTATTTTTGTGCCAAATTTTCGGAGTGCATTTAACAAATTAGGACCCTATAACTAAAACAGTTATCAAAACCGCTATAGTTTTCCTTGAAAATCCTATTAGCGTGATTTTTTGAGCCAGCCTTTTGGCTTTTACAGGTTTGTTGCCATGTTTTTACAAAAAAATTAATATAGCTTGCGTCTGCAAGTTACTTTTATTTTACCTAAATACTACCTATACCAAATACCTAAATCGAAAAATAGTTTAAGCAACCTCGCAATGTTTTTAAAAAAACTTATCTAATGATACCTCACATGATGGGGTGGACGATTATTTATTCGTAGAGTATGCAAGTACATCGATTCAAAAAAATCATCTCCTCTTTACGTGTAGGAGAGATACCCCAAATAAAAATACTTTTCTTAATTTTATTGTAGTACTTTGTCGACGTACTTACAAGACATATTCATGAAAATTTTCTATAACCAACCGTTTGGGCGGTAGATCGAGGACGGACGGACGGACGGAGATGACCAATCTATAAAGGTCTCGGAATGTAATCGGAAGTGATGAACTACGGAATCCTAAAAAGGTGAACTATTAAAAGGATTTTCTTCCACTTTAAAAGTTACCGACCGCAAATATCTATCTTTCAGGTTGGATCACTGCAACCTTCATTAGGTAAACAAATTTATTCACTTTGAAATACATTACGTTACAGGCAATAGGACATGCCGACGAGGTAGCGTGGATAAGCTAGTAGGTACGTACATACATTTATAATTTACCCTTAAAGTACATTTTGTAATATTTTTTAATACAAACCTTTCTCTTCGACTGTTGTAGCCGTGTGTCTCGGTCGCCTTGTGCTTCTCCTGGTGGTCGGCCGCCCCATACCGCGCAAGCTATTCGCGCGTAAGTTGCAATTAGAGCGGAGAGAGGCAATGCGAACTGCAGAACCAACAGCGAGATAGTATATTGTGTACTCTGCCACGAATTCTCCCACTGTTCCAAGCACATATCTCTGTAAACATCACACATTCATTTTAAAATGACAACAATATATAGTACATACATCATACATAATATCAGTTTGTTGTACAATGTACCTTTTAAAAAAATTGTGAATCATGGATTTTGTAGAATTATGAACAGTGTTTTATTTTTAGTATTTATTATGTTTCTATAAACAAAAGGGGAAGCCATAATAGATTTCTTCAAACTTTTTCAGTTTTGTTGACGCTTGATAGAAGTTTTGTAATCTTTCTACCAACATCGTTCAACTTTGGAGCAAAAATTTTTATTTCAAAAAACATGTTACGAAAGTTTCAAGTGTTGATAAGTGTTTATTTCGGATACGAGCAGATATTTATACTTACGAAATTATATTATAAATATTTTTTATATTTTATATATTAAATACAGAATTACGAATGTAATATTTATTCTTAGCTACTGAATCACTAATCTATTTTTACTAATGCCATTATATCCAGAACTATTTGATGAAATCTCTCCAATACAAATCTATTTCATGTAAAAACACTTTATTCACATATTTCTATTATACATTGTGTATTATGTTATAAAGCTCATTATTAAATATAATGAAAGAAATAGACAGAAATTACTT
Organism: Phragmatobia fuliginosa; assembly: GCA_932526445.1. Lineage (NCBI taxonomy): Eukaryota > Metazoa > Arthropoda > Insecta > Lepidoptera > Erebidae > Phragmatobia > Phragmatobia fuliginosa. The sequence goes on along the minus strand of OW052065.1, from coordinate 15,773,983 downwards.
ACGCTTGACAATATTGATGCCACATGGTGGGCCTCTGTAGTTGTGACACCACAGAAACTGGTGCCGCCGTTGCCAACGCTCCACCCCATACTGCAGCCACCACAGTTTTTGCAGCTCTTTTACTAAGACGAGGCTTAAGCGGCCGCATTATAGCCATGTATCTATCTATCGATATTGCTAATAAAGTATACGCACTGACTAGTACTGATACAGCTTGTGAATAGTTAACTACTTTACACATTATCAAGCCAAAAGGCCAGTACCTAAGCACGAGTTGAGATATAAATGAAAATGGAACACAAAACAATGTCATTAGAATATCACCAACAGCTAAATTTACAATAAAGTAGTTCGTTACTGTCTTCATACGAGGTGAAGTTTTCACCACGAAACATACAAGTCCGTTTCCAACAAGTGCTACTATGAATACTGTTGAATACATTATATAAACACATGTTTGAAAAACTGTGGAGGTCAGAAAGTCTTCTGAAGATGCACTTGAATTGCAGACATCGTAATTTATCCATGTTTCATTTGTCGAGGATGTATTTACATTTCGTTCTTCAAGGCTATAGGTTTCGAGAGCGTGATATAGGGTACTTGATTCATATTCCAACTCATTGTTATCTAACATCATGCGCTTGGTTTTTTACTTCGACATCTTATTAATCTTTATCCATTCTTATCTATTGGCATCATGATCTGAAAAGAAAAAAATAGAATTTTATTCCTCTATATATCTTAACCTAAATATACAGATAATTCTTCGTTAATCTTTTTTCTGAAGATCAGAAAAACAATGAGATAATCTTTATAAATGTTTGAATCCTACAAAAACTTAATCTTATTATACAAAATGGTTTTAAATAATATATATTAATTTGCAAAATAGTTTATTAGTATGTATCACATTTCATAATAAAGTTTCTGAGCGATGAATAATGTTTATGCTACATTTTTCTTTTTTGTTTATTTGATTGACTATGAGTGTTTATTTTAAAATATTATGAGATTTTGTCAAACTAAATCACAACAGATATTTTTGAACATCTTAAAATAGTAGCCTGTTTAGAAGTAGATAAAAGCACATTTCCGTCCATTTTTATTGTTTGGAAATCAAATAAACTACATCCGCTTTAAATTTTTATTAATCCCGATGAAAATATGGATGGCAAAACATATTTTTCTTTTCATCTAGGCTAATAAAAATTATACTGGCTTAGTTTACTCGTCGATAAAATATATATTCGCTAGCTATTTGCTGGTTAATAGTTTATACCAATCAATGATAGTATTATGAAGTTTAAAATATTTATTTATAAAGTTTCACACATTATAGTAACTGTATTTTCATAAACAAATATACGCATTCCGAAAGATCTAATGAAGTCTAAAATAAATTCTAGGTATATTTCTTTTAACTGCAGAAGTACGTGCTGTCAGGTAAACGAAGTTAAATTGGTCGTAATTTCGACTACTTTATTGGTTTGAACATAACGCACAGTGCTACTAACGTGTTCCGAAAACACCTTTTGCTATTGACCCTGTAAACACGCTCCTAATGCCTCTTCAACGATTACAGCGGCTTTTATTAGAGGCGGGTTGTTTGTACGATAATACATACGGTGCAGTGAGTACATATCGCGTATTTTTTCTACATATGCACTATATATCGGTACCTATAGCTACAGATATTTGCTGATGGTTCAGTTAAATGATATTAAAATTAAATATTTCAGTAATACGGTGTGTGTAGTACTCATGTTATGTGTCAATGATTAATATGTCTATTTTTCTACGACCACTTTATTTCCTATTAGCTATTGTCGCGGCTTCACTCGCTTGTCTATCACTTATTGTTGTAAATTATGTTAAGTTATTTCCAAAGAATTAAAGTATTTTCATGCCAAATTTAAATCAAATCGGTGCAGTGATTTAGCAGTGAAAGCGTAACAGGCACACTGACAGACAGATTTGCTTTATAATATTTAGTGTAAAAAGTATGAATTTGTCTATGGCCATACATATAACAATATTAGTAGTAGTACAGTATTGTTGTAAGAGATTTGAATGGTTACCCGTTTGTGTACTCAACACAATACACGAATGGACGAATAACTCCGCATTTTTCTGCCTTTTTCCATTTTTTATTTGGGGTTTTCTAACGTGTGACATTGTAAAGAGTTTGTCTGTCTGATTTGACACAGGAAAAAGATGCATTAGGGTATAGAAAACGGTCAGATCAGGGTTCGTGACGAAAGTATTACATTTTTTATAGTTAAATCTTTATTTTGTTTCTTTGTAAAGATAACTCTTGCTCTAGGAATACGTCCTGCGCCACGGGGCACTTTATAGACGTACATGATTACCAGATCTTATAGTAATAGTTTGTAGAAAGCTTTAAGTAGAGATATGCTAAGATAACCGCTTGAGCTAGCCTAACACGGTAGGATGTTCCTGATATTATTGCCTGGACAGCTACGCCAGTCGGGTAAGCTGAAGCAGAGTAGAGGACGTACCTGTTACGTAGCATACGAACTCCGGTTTACCTGTAAACATCAACTGTACAGGCAATCCAGTCAGGTACACCTTAACGTAAATGGCTACCTTTAAGCCAGTACGTTATTCCTGCAATCCAAATTGAACGACAAATAATATGAAGAATAACAAAATTTCAATGTTTCTGTTTAATCTATCCAAATAAATAAAATTGAGGTGTCTGTTTGTAATATCATAACAATTGTTTCTTACTAAATGCTTTTATATAACTACGAGTATACAAGATACTTACATCCAAAAAAATAGTTAATTTTTTTTTGTCTATGAGTCTATCAGTTTGACCTTTTTTTTTTGTCTATGCGTCTATCAGTTTGACCTTTTTTTTTGTCTATGCGTCTATCAGTTTGACCTTTTTTTTTGTCTATGCGTCTATCAGTTTGACCTTTTTTTTGTCTATGCGTCTATCAGTTTGACCTTTTTTTTTGTCTATGCGTCTATCAGTTTGACCTTTTTTTTTGTCTATGCGTCTATCAGTTTGACCTTTTTTTTTGTCTATGCGTCTATCAGTTTGACCTTTTTTTTTGAGCTAGACCGATTTTGACGTGACTTTCACTAACAAAAAGCTGAGGGAATCATAAGAAGTACCTTAGGTTACAAAATTAGACTAGATTTGCTCCGCGGCGTTACTCGCGATTTACAACAATAACCGCAAACTGCGGAACTCAGCTAGTTTTGTTAATAAAATAAATTGCGTTCGCATAATTAAATATATTTTATTACACGTGATAAAGGAAAATATTTAACCAATTAATTAAACCATATGTTTACACGATTTTAAATTCCGTTTCCGCTTTGTATAATAGTTTCATGAGACCGCATACTCGTGGTACTAATTATTATCATTAAAATTGACCAGATGAAAATATGATTTGGTTTAATAAACTTGTTTGGTTTACATAAATGTGATCACATAACTGAATATATTATTTAATCCTCCTATCTATTTAAGGATATTTGCTTTTATTCATTAAACACATACCAGACATCGGGAAATCTGACTTTATAAATACCAACATAGTCCACTACTTTCGCACATACATCTTTCAAAGTGTATGCTCGATGTCCATGGATCTTCTTATAGGGCACAGTCCGTGAATACTTCTTTTATAGATAGTACTTTTTTATAGACATACATACACGCGGGCGTAAACTATAGGTGTATGAATGTTTAGTAGTTTTTAGGAGAAAGAGCAACTATTTCACCTTAAAACTACTGAACGGGTGAAACTTTTGTTAAAGTTTTGAAATAGATTTTTATCAAAAATATAATTTTGTAATAATCTAAACATTATTTAGCTATAATTTTGTTATTCATAAATCAAAATTTAAATAATCAACAAACAAACATTATGCTTTATGACCCAAGTTTCTTAAATCACACCCACTAATAGCATTAGTTTAGGTTATAAAGCGTTGAATTGTGTGGTAATTTATTGCCTAATGTATTATAAGGCATCATATAGGTAGCATATTTTATCTTACTAAAACATGTTTGTTTATTTTAAAATGATTAATTTCTATTCGAAATAAAATAATAATCATGAAATTTCTATTTGACACCAGAGTTGAAAAGTTTAAATAAAGTTACGTCATTTTCTTACTGTATAAATTTAATTTTGGTCAATAAAAGGTTAATTTAGCCGACCCCAAATAATATCGGGAATAAGGCTAGGCAGACGAAGAAAAGGTTAATCTAGTATTTAATAACTAATTAGCCACCCACCCTGGGTCCGCACGAGGACATGTATTGTGTATTGATTTTACGGGCCTATGTCGATATCACTCACAAATACACACACAGTTCAGTAAATCAAGATATTACCCCTTACAACGTCAAAAATTCATAAACTTAACTTCTTTATATAATGGTATAGATTTATAAATGATAATTTACGTAAGGTTAGTTAATAATGCCCTAAAAGGAACAGTTGACTGGCGGAGATTAGATAGACTTAATCTAGTCCTGTCATTTAAATTAAATAGAAACACTTTTTCTAGCGACAATAATAATAAAATCTCGATTTACTGACGTAAGGGTCGCTTAGCCCTAATAAAGAAGATATCCAGGCCTATTCGACCTGAATTTAATCCACCTAGTCCACCCGAAAGTAGGGGCAGGTTAAGAAGTGTTTTAGGTGGTTTGCGTCGATTGGTCTGAGAAACTTGCGGTTTTCCCAGACAGGTAGCGTCATTCGAGGGTCATATTGAAACACGTGGTTAGTCCTCCGAAGTAACCCTTTGCCATACTCCTAGCTTTTGTATCGCTAGCATAACGTCGATTTTACTCTGTAATTAAAAAGAAAATAAATTTGAAACAGAAAATTTCTATTACAGAAACTCATTAATCTTTGTCAAAAATTTGTAACAACCACCCGATGAGTGAATAGTACACATTCATGAAATTTAATTTCAAATACAACAAAAAACAATGAAAAAAATAACAAATAAGGTTTAAAAGTCATGGTTCTATTTGAACTTCCATGGCCTTTGTGAATCACGGCATGAAACAGCGCTAATGAAACCTACACTTAACTACTTATTTGAATAACAACCTTAAAGCTATAGCTTAGCATTAAATAACATTGCAAGTTTACGTTTTATTTAGTTTAAGTATTATTTATTTATTTATTTATTATAATATGAATAATATCCTCCTCCTTGCGTCGTTCTCCTCAGTTCTGAGGGTCGTGACCCCCACTTATTAAAGTTTTGTGAATGGCGGTTCGCCATTTGTGTCGGTTCCGGGCAGCATGCAGAGCAGCATGGATCGTACTTCCGAGAAAGGAGCGAACTTGGTCTGTCCAGCACAACGGGCAGCGGCCTCTGGGTCTCCTCCCTTCGATCTTGCCAGTCACCATTAACCTTTCAAGCCTATCATCGGCCCTCCTCGCAATATGGCCGAAGTATCCGAGGATCCTACGGAGACACAGGGATGACAGGCGCTCACAAATTGCAAGCTCCTTGAGGATAGAGGTGTTGGTGCGGTGAGCTGTCCAGGGTATCCGCAGTAGTCTCCTATAGCACCACATCTACTATGAATAATATAATTTTATATTAATTACTTAATGATCAGCAGTACATTGATTTTAGTATTAATATAAGCTGCTAATGGCTGACTCTTATCTATAATTAACTGTGGCGTAACAGATATATTACAGAGGCAATATCAAATAATTATTTATGCAGAACGTAATATGTATGGATGTGATACACACGGTCTTTTAGTGCAACCCTAGGCAGCCTTTCAAAGGAGAGGCCTATGTCCAGCAGTGGACTGTTAAAGGCTGTTGATGATGATGATGATGACTTATTAGCATATCTTTCGGTGCTTTTCACGGATCGAGTGAGCTCATTTTCACTTTGGTTCTGAGAATAACGAGGGGGGTAGTGGTTCAAAATACGACGTTGCATTTGTGACTCTTAAAATATGATGACAAATTTTATAATCTTAATAACATTGCTCTAAGAAAAATTACAATTAATTTTTTTTTAACAAAGATTGCAACATTGTTAGAGCAACAATGCATACCTATAAGTTACATATTCAAATGTAACAGATAGATCAGTCTATCTTATACTGATTGAATGGAAAAGCTTTTTAATTCCAGTAGTACATAACTGTAATAGGTAATCATTAGTGAAATGAGTATCATTACCAAAGTAAGGCAATGATTTCATCAGATATATGCTAGGATGCGTTACGAGTGATGTGTATGTCAAGAACCAATCGCTTCATTTACTTAGCCTCGTTCAATTTACATTTAATCATCAGAAATCATAGATTTTTCAATATACATTACTAAAGTAAAGGGTAAGATGAGGGAGGGAAAACAATTGAGTAGTAGTTATTGGATGGTGTTTGTCAAACATCCCACTCTCTTATTTGAAGCAAGTCTACTATACAGCCGCTCACAGCCCACTCGCCTATTGCGCAAACACAGCTCAAAATTTTTTTGACTGCTTATTTTTTGTAAACTGTTTTAAAACACTCCTGCATTAGGTGTAAAGTCTTTTGTCCCGGGGGACTTCATAAACATACAAGAAACGGTCACAAATAACTCTCAGACTCAGAATAACAATTTATGGATCACACAAAGTGATATCCCGTGTGAGATTTAAACCCACAACACGTAGAATGCGTCGTATTGTCTGCTTAAAGCACTAGGCCAACCGTGCAATTGTTTGAAACTAACTAGCTTGTTAGTAGCAATATTTTTCTTAAGGTTGTGATTGTATTTCTTTGTTTTGATACTTTGCCAACCTTCCTTTGTCAGTTCTGCAACTAAGCTTGATATTCTGTTTAATAAGAATTAGTAAAATAAAAAGCCGCATCTTATTTAATAAAATTTAAACTCGCTCCTTATATTATGTGGTATGTACAAGATGTGGTTAAATTATCCACTAATTTTGATGAAAAAGTCATGCACAACGGTTCAACTTCAACGAACAATGTAGCTTTTTGGTATTTTCTTACACATCATGATGATACATTTGAACATAAGAAAGTTCGTGGTATTGGAACAATATGTATTTTTATGTAATAAATAAATTCACCCTTAGCTAAAATAAAGAGCATCTCGCATTATTAAAGACGGTTTCAAGAGAAAATTTAGCTAGAAATAACATTCTTGCATGACGTAAAATATATACGTGACGGATCTAGTCCGACATAAACACCAAACAATGATATTCAAAGGGATCATACACTGATAAAATAATAATGTAAAAACAGTTTCTTTAGAAATATTTCCAAAATTTTCCGTACTTAATTTTTCAGGAGAGAAAGAGTTAAAAAAAAATATGTATGACACTGCCAAAGATACTCCACTCTGCCTGATGGAAAGCAGGAGTAGAATCCAAGTGGTCACTGTGCTCATTGCGAATGCAAACAATACACTATACAATACACAATACAGTACTATGGTAACCATCACTATGACGTCACCAGCATCTTTTGAAATGTTTCGTTCTATAAAGAACACAAAAATAAAAACAAACTTCTCAATCTTCACAGTCCCGAAACTACCGAGTTCCTTAAGCCTCTGCAGTTGCGGAGAGACATCGCTTCCATGGCGGTCCTCTATCGCCTTTACCATGGTGAGTGTTCGGAAGAGCTCTTCCAACTGGTCCCTCCTTCTCCCTTCCTTCACAGGACAAAACGTGCTGGACTTGGAAGTCACCGCTTCAGAGTGGAGGAAATACGCACTAGAACGAAGCGGTTCAGCTCTTCCTTCTTATGTTGAGTAGTCAAAAGCTGGCACTCGCTACCAGCTCACGTGTTTCCTTCCCACTATGATCCCGGGTCCTATAAGCGGGGCGTGAAACAGCATCTCACTAAGCCGCCATAGTGTGGACCGCCATACTTTACTGTCTGCATTCGCAGCAATGATGTGTGGTTTCTCCCTCTCTTGGATTCTGCTCATGCTTTCCATCAGGCAGGGTAGAGTCACTTTGGTAGGCTATGTATAAAAAAAAAAACTAAAACACTGTGATAAGATGCAATTATGTCACGGTATATTTTTGTATGTTTTGTGTGGTAGCTAGAGCCCAGCTATAATTATGTTATTGACTGGTGAATTTTGATCACGTTTATGATATTTTACAATGAGGACTGAAACAACAATTTTCATACATGTACGTGTGATCGTTAATTTATTCATGCCACGTTAGCTAGTGTAGATATTACAGATAGATAGAAAGGTACTTTTTATTGCATAAACAAATAAAAGCAGTGCTACAATGGGTGGCCTTATCGCTTATTTGTAACACACCATTTTATGCTTGAAGCACTTATTGAGTGCCTAGCCTAGCTGAGAGCCCATTAATACAGATGCATCTCAATAGGCAACGATGTTATGGGCCATTACGCTGCGTTGTTTACATTCGCAATGAGTATTATGACCACTAAGTTTGAATTCTGCTGATATTTAAAAAACAGCAACAGAATACTAATAAAAACCAACGTGCTAGAGAGATAAAATAAACAACATTGGCTCTATTTTTCGAAAACTGTCTTAACTGTTTCTATTTACACTTTAAACGAGATCAAAGTACTAGTCATACATTTTAAGTGGTTGCTTTTGACGTTTGCTTTCATCTTCTATGAGTTTACAACGGAATCATATTTCTGATGAACAAAAATAAAAGCTCTATTCATATGCAAATGCTGATGTGATTTGTTTGGAATGAAAATAATTCCATGCAGCAAATAAAAAATTGCTATTTAAGGGACTAACATCACAATACACGGCACATGAAAAATACGCACTAATTAATACTGCGTAATGTGTGTATTTATCACGTAGATAAAGCGCTAAAATAAAATCACAAAAAAATCCCTCCATCTAAAGTAATGATGATTTTTTTATGACTCGTCTAGCCCACAGTATGGGGTATTAGATAGGAATTTTAAAACTATTAAGACATCTAAAACGTCTTTGTTAAACTTTTTTAGCTCAGTAGGCTGCACTTAAAATACGCTGTCTTGGCAAACTTCGAACAAATAGCGATATAATAGGTGGAACATTTGAGATATTGGGAATAAGATCACAACAATTATCTATTGGACACAATTTTAATTCGATTCAATAATGGGTGAGAACGGAACAGAACATGCATGGACATGTGCTAGGCCGATGTTTTTATTATTATAGTAAGTTTTGTTCAATATTATATATTTTAATAGTGCACAAATGATCAGACTTGTCACCGACTAGTGTGTTGATATCACTCTGTCTACATACTATGCTGGATACTTGTTCAACTCAAGAGACACAACTGCTGTTCAGTGCCTCCTTTCTTCATTATGAAGTCTCCGATAATCCCAGTCGAAGTCGAAGGGCGAAATGCAAAGCGAAGAATAATGTCATAGTTCTTGGGGCACATGTGTTAAACATATATTAATTAGACCAGTTTCTAAAGTAAAGGCAGAAACACTGCAATACGGAGTAATTAAATTACTGATCTTATATCGTGATGTAGAAGTTCTCGCGTCTGTTGCATATACACAACTCCCCAGGTCTCATCACTGTGCTTGGTCATCCTCTCCAAGACACAGGCATGGAACACCGCCAAGCTCCGGGCTTCAGAATTTCGTGTAAGAAAAACTCAAACATATTTTTGGCTTGACCCGAGAATCGAACCCTTGATCGACAGTCGCATACTAACCGCTACAGCTAGATTAACGAGGCAGTATATGAGTACTAATTCTACTGTGATATCTTTTTGTAAGAAGCATCGACGTTCACCGAACTACACTCACGACTCGACGAAAAACATAAATTTGGAATGAATATAACATTCCGTCAATATTCACAACTTTGAGAGGATTTGATGCAATTATCTTGTATCTAGCTTATGACGGTACTAGAACAATGGCCATTGTTCACGTAACACTAGTGAAATTCAGTATAATGGTATTGCCAACAGCCGACACTAATGAAAGAAATATCTGATTGAATTATCTTTTTCTGATATCGACTTTGAATTAATATTATGCTAAACTCAGTTTAGCAATATCTAATCAATACCAATTTGAGAAAGTGCTCAAATTTTTAAAGAAAATAAATCGTGTCAATTTATTTGAAAGTATTTTGATGACAGTATCAAATTTAATAATGGCGAAATCACCGCTGGGGCTTCTTTGTAGCGTATTCTGGCGGTTTATTTTTGAACATCTTCATATAAATGAAGTCTAGCTTCATATTGAAATGAAATTTTTATTTTTAAAGGCCTCGAATTAGTTTGTGGAGGAACGGGTGTCGTGTTCCTCCAAAACAAAGGGACGATCCTCCGACCAGGCGAAGTGATCGTGCCTGGCGGGCAACTGCCCAACAGTTGATGTTGCGATGTTGTATATATGCTAATCGGGGCGAGAATGTCTCTTTCGCGATTCAGGATTAGTAGTTACTCCGTATAGTTTAATCCGTGTTTTATTAGTAGTTCAGTGTATCTTCGCTAGATGGTGCTGTAGTATGTTTTCGTCGCGCTGTATGTGGAAGTCGCCACAAGTTTATAGTTATATTTCTTAAGAACTAACTTTCGACCGCCACTCCGCCCACGTGTAAAAAGTGACCTACGTAATTTCTCAGCACGAATACTATCAGTCTAGATTTGTCTTCTATTTGGAGATAATACCCCCCCCCCCCCCCCAAATAGAAGATATTATATTTTTAGGTAGACTGGACTGGACCGGGCCCAAAATTTATGGGGGCACATTTATTCTGAAATCAGCGTGGCTCTACTACCTATAAAGAAAGCATGAATAAAGAGTAGGCTTTTGGATTCCATTCATGCTTTCCGTCAGGCAGAAAAGAATCACTTTGGCAGGCTTAAATATATAAAAAATATACTGGTATATAAAAATCTGTGACCTGAATATATATTACTTCCATTTCTGAGATTATTATACAACAATTGTCATTTCGTTGGCTAAGAGCAAGACACTTCATTTAGATTGCCAGAAATGTTGAAAAGTAATAATAAACTTTTGTACTTATCAAAGTTTCACGTTAAACACGTTTTCAATATTGCTTTCCCATACTTCAAACATAAATTACACACGTGTACTGTGATTGTATTCCACAGCAAAATATTTTCCTGTACCTATATGTATACATATGCAAATGCATTGAGTACGTGATAAGCAGAGATCGGAATTGGGTGTGTGAAAATACCTAAAGTTTGCAGTAAGTTTGCAATAATAATATGGAGCTGTTACAACTACTGTTCTTGCAATTAAAATAAATGTTTTTAATTTATTTTTTTATGCAGTGCAGGTTTAATAATTTAAAAAAAAGCCGACTTCAAAACTATGTAAAGATGCGAAAATGTTCGTTTTCCTTGCATCAACCTGTAGCAAAACTTTTTAACTTAAGATACAGATCAAAAAAAGAAATTAAAACCGCATTAGCATTTTGCAGATATATAAAATTCTGTGTTTGACCGACAAAGAACAATTGGGACTAAAAGACCGAATTTTAACCGGAAAAGTACAAAACAAAAATTTATTTAGAACTGTGTTAGCAGAAAATTTATTTAGAACTGTATTAGCAACTTGTAAATGTTTATAGTTCGGTGTTTCAAAGGTAAGGAACATGTAAAAAAAACAAAACTAAACCGGTAAAATTCAAACCCGGTTTAACTTAAGTGGTTGTAACAGCTCCATATTATGTCTCGCTGCAAACTTTAGGTATTTTCACACACCCTATTCCGATCTCTGGTGATAAGCATTATTTTGGTAATTTAAATCAGGGGCTAAATATTAGCAAAGTGATATAATTTCCATGATTAACCATTGATTAACAAAATATTGATAACTAGCTTTCGCCCGCGGCTCCGCCCGTGTGTATGTCGGTTATCGCGGTAAAAAGTAGCCTATGACTTTTCTCAAGTTCGTTCTATCTTCATACCAAACTTCATCAAAATCGGTTCAGTGGTTTCGGCGTGAAAGCGTAACAGACAGACATACAGAGTTACTTTCGCATTTATAATATTAGTAGGGATTATTTATTTATTTATTTATTTACAACTTCATGCACTTTTGTACATCGGCGGGCTTAATGCCCTAGGCATTCTCTACCAGCCAACCTTTGGGGGGTGTAGAGATATGGTATTATTCAAAATTCAAATTATTTATTCGAACTCTGAACCGCTATACGAGAAGTGTTAGCTACATTGACTTAACCTAGTGTTAGTATTAAACACACTATTGTTGAAACATCGATCAAAGTTACAACGAACTACAAGAACTTTTATATGATGTTACTTGCTGCTACGGAACCTTCTCGGACTCGCCCATGAAGATTCCGTAGCATGTACGCCAACTCGCACTTTACAACTTACAAAAAGTACGTTAAAGGGACACGAATATCAAGACTGAGAATAACATTTTTTTAATCACATAAAATGTTGTCACATGTAAACCAAACCTGGTGTATTACTTGTCTAATCACGCATGTTTTTATTGTGTAAAATAATGAACAGATCCACTTTACAAACTATACCGAAATTATGAAAACATGGAAGTAGTTAGTAAAAACTGTGTTTGCAAGTGGTTACGTAAAGTGTAAAATATTCCCACAACACACAACAACAAACGTTTATAAATAGATGTGGAAATTAAAACTTTTTGATTACTTGCATGTAAAATTTACAACATGGGTTACGGATGTGTAAGTAAACACGCCAGAAAATGTAAATTTGTTTATAGTTCATAACAACAAATTTATATTTATGAACGAAGAGTTTTGTTTGATGTAACGTAAGCCGCGCTCTTCTTCACTTCTTAATTATAGTTAACTAGCTTCTACCCACGGCTCCACTCTCGTGTGTACCGGTTATCGCGGTGAAAAGTTAGCTCCTAGATACTTTCTCAGGATCTAAACTATCTGTGTAAATTTCATTTAAATTGGTTCAGTAATTTTGACGTGTACTTTTCACACAAAAATAGAATATAAACAAAAATTCTGGGAGTTCCCTATACTTGGAACTGAAACTCAATATTTTTTTTATCGAAAAGTAACAATTAATTTATGTGTTCCCACCAATGGTTTTTCTGGAAACCCTTCAAAATTAATTATGTCTGAATTCTATTGATAATGCAAGCAAATTACGGCCTTTCATAATAATACAAAATAATAGATATGTATATAGGTACTGCCACACAAACGAGAACTATTAGGGAAGCGTTTATAGTCAAGTTGTCTTACAAAGATTGGAAACAATAATCGAGGTTAAGCAACAACGACGCGGTCAGTACCTAGATGGGTGACCGTTTGTGGCATGATATGTTATGAGCGTTTACGTGATTCAAGGGTCACTTTAAGTAGTCGGTCCCGGCTGTTATAGTTGGATAACAGGCGTGAGGATTAGTTGGAGGCCTTTGTGCGGCTTAAAAATATCAAACGGCCAGACTACGTAGCCACTGCGTGTCTTCCCAGTCCCCAACCCGCACTTGGCCAGCTTCGGGACGTATGGCCTTAACCCTCTCCAGGGAGGAGACCCTTTTTTTTTTTTTTTTTTTTTATGTGTGGAAAATCATCATGGACCGTCACCCCACCGGGGGTTACGGCGGGGTGGTGTGTCGGACTTGAACCGACTAAAAACCACACAGTGTGCCCTCTCCGCGCTTCTCCGTTTAGGAGGAGGAGAAGTCCAGGGTGAGATCTCCCTCTGAACTTCTCCAGCGCCTGCCCGCTCCTGATGCGGGCACCGTCTTGGTTTGACGACCCTCTCTTAGGCGGCGTCCGGCACACACCGACGCCGCCTCCTCGCGGCTGGCCACATAGGGCGGGGCGGGTGGAGGGAAAACCCATCCCGTCCACCCACGGCCACACTCAAGACGGCATGAGGCGCAGATGTTCGCGCCTCAGCCGCCCGAGTCGCCGGCGGCGAATCTGGTCCGATTGGATGTCGTCCTCCCGGGACTTCTCCGCCGCCTCCTTCTGCGTGATTACGTCCTCGCAGAAGGTTGCGACCGCGGTAAATGAGCTCTCGCTGCCGGCCATGGAACGAACGACGGCCGGAAGCGAGAGATCCTCTCCGATGACTGCAGTGAGGACCCGGCGCTGCGTCTCCCATGCGGGGCAGACCGCCAGCGTGTGATGAGCCGAATCCTCACTGCAGTCGCAGTGGTGGCAGGCGGAACTCAATTCCCTCCTGGCGACCGAGTGCAGGTACTTTCCGAAGCAACCATGCCCGGAAAGAACCTGCGTCAGTCGGAAGGTAAGGGTCCCGTGCTGCCGCACTGCCCATTCACCGATGACCGGCTGAAGCGCTTCCACGGTGGTGAAGCCAGCACGTGGAGTCTCCAGCCGGATCGACCAGCGATCCATCGTGGCTCGGTGAGCGTCTTCGCGCCACTCGCGCACGTCCTCGGGCGGAGGTCCAACTCCACCACTCTCCGCCCGGTAGTTAGCCACTCGCCGATAAACGTCGGCGAGCACTTCCGCCTCCAAATCCTACGGGGGTGTTCCGGCCAGGGAGGGAGGAGACCCTAGACCAGCACTGGGACGTTATGGATTACTGATGATGATGTATGAGGAATAAAAAAAAACTTCTTCCAACTGGCCGATTCATAAAAAACAGAACCCAAACAAACTTCGTTAATTGATTCTTTTTATATTAGACACCCGCTAACATAAATACCCTTAGGGTGGTTAAATAACCGATGAATGGATAGGCTCATTTTATTTTAAATTAGTAACACGAAATACGAAATCTGGGGTAGATTTCGTATTTCGTGTTACTATTAATACTATTAATACAATTCACACTTATTAATATGTATGTACTTATTAGGGTTCCGTAACCAAATGGCAAAAACGGAACCCTATATAGAATCGTCATGTCTGTCTGTCTGTTAAATGTTTAATACTAACACTAGGTTATGTCAATGTAGCTAACACTACTCGTATAGCGTTTCAGAGTTCGAAATAAATAATTTGAATTTTGAATAATCTCTACTAATATTATAAATGCGAAAGTAAAGGCCGTTGCATAGTGACAGGATTTTACACGGACGTGACGTGACGTGACGGGAAGTTTTGCAAACATCGTTTCATACAAAATGTATAAGGTAATGCATACTTCACGGAGACACGGAAGGGGCGGGAACGTGGCACGCACGGGACGAGCTAAATATCGTCGCTGACGATGTTTAGCACATCAATAGCAATTAAAGCCAATTCTTGAAATGAAAAATACATCTTTCCTTGTTCACAACACTAACACGTTAGATCCGAGTCACAGTCACGGTGCGTATGCATTTACATCACGTTCCCGTTTATAACGAGGCAACCACGTCCACGTCCCGTCCGTGTTAAATCCCGTCACGTATGCAGCGGCCTTAACTCTGTCATGTCTGTCTGTCTGTTATATGTTTTATATTTGCAAATCACACAAACAATTGGTCCGACCCGGGAATTGAACCCGAGACCTCAAGCACAACAGTCGCATACGCTCATATTGCGCCACCGAGGTAGTCAAAATGTTTAATTGAAAATGCTAATTGTCAATCATAACACTGCAGTAATTCGTATATTTTTTTAAATATTTCTCTCAAAGATTAAAACTGCATGCGAGATTTTGTTGTAGAGTTATATACTTTTAGTAAGTGCTATTTGTTTCTTACAATTAATTAGAACAAATGTAAATGTATATTCTCTCATGCTTTTATCTCCCATTCGTATTGTATAAGCATTGTCAATCATTTTCACAACCAATGATAATTGATAAAATAAAAATAGAAAACTCTTAAAACGTTTGATGTATCCGGCTCGTAGGTTTTTAAACCTTCATGTTTATAAAACTACTAAAATGACTACTCAACCTGATGGAAAACACGTGTAAAATTCATCATCCTTAATGTGAATGCAGCGTGGTGACCAACATTATCACTCGTGAGATCTTTTCCTTCTATAGATATAGAGTATAAGTACTGTTGATAAAAAATAAGTAAAAAATAACAGTATCGATTAATATATAATCCGTATTATCCAGTAGTACTATCTGGGCCTATTTGACAGGAATAGGACTATCTGTAGTCCTATTCCTGTCAAATAACTGCCTCGTTGGTCTAGTGGTTAGCGTATGCGACTGCTAATCAAGAGGTCTCGGGTTCAAATCCCGGGTCGGGCCAAAAAGTGTTCTTGGGATTTTCTTCAGAAATTCCTAATAGCTGCCCGGAGTTTGGAAGTTTGGTGGTGATTCACGCCCGTGCCTCGGAGAGCACGTAATGCCGTCGGTCCCGGTTGTCATGAACATCTATGGCAATCGTTATTGGGAAGTCAGTGCCCTCAAATATACTGACAACTAGTTCAATCTTCGAATTTTAGTTCTCCCTTTAGGGTTGCGGAGGTCCGATGCCAGTCGCTCCGTGGAAAAACTGAAATTTAGGTGAAACCGGTTGAACTAGTAGCCGACCCCAAATAAACTTGGGATAAGTGCTAGGAGGATGGAGGACTATCTGTAGTCACGGATGTTTCTGAGACCACACGTTGGCTCACTTCGCCGACCTTTATCTTATTTCTTTGCTCTAAAACTTTTTCATCACATTCAACTTTTCTCTTTCTGAAACTCTCCAGAGTTTCTACTAAAGTTTCTGATCTAAGATTTTTTTTACATCATAATCAAAACTACGCTTTACTTTGTTACTGCGTAGTAAAATAATTAAATTAAGAAACTCGACATTTCAAAAGCATTTTCCTGACTGTAAATTATACTATACTACTTGTATACGTTTCAAATACAAGTATAATATATCTATAAGTAAATACATATAGTATTAACTTATTAGTTTTTATTCAAATTAAATAGTTTAAATTATCGTATAAACTTAATTAAGTAAACTTATTTAAGTATCGTAAAAACTAATAGGTTATTACAACAATATGCTCCCTGAGGTTGCATGAACACATTACATGCAGAAATTTTGAGGTATAAAAACCTTACCTGTAAAATGGCTCAGGCAAAATCTAATCCGTTACACCCGTAATGTCCATATATATGTTATATTCAAATAAATCCAATGTGCATTGGAATATGACAATGCATTGATATTTTGCATAACACAGAAAGTTTTGAATCAGTGCGTCCTACCTGTCATGACATACGGAGCCGAGACCTGGACACTTACGAAACGGTTGGTCCATAAACTCAAACTTGCTCAGCGTGCAATGGAAAGGGCTATGCTCGGTGTTTCTCTGAGGGTTCATATCAGGTATGAGTTGATCCGTCAGAGAACTAAGGTCGTCGACATAGCCCACTGGATTAGCAAGTGGGCTGGCCATATTAGCCGCAGAATTGAGTTGGGGTAGAAGAGTTCTTGAGTGGAGACCGCGTCTCAGCTAACGTAGTGTAGGACACTTAGAGGCGAGGTGGATTGACGATTTGCGAAAGATGGCTGGCTGAAGCTGGATGCGAAAAACCCAATATCAATCAGAGTGGTGTGTAATGGGAGAGGCCTATGTCTAGCAGTGGACTGTGGTTGGCTGATAATGATAGCACAGAATAGAAAATAATTAATATCGTAAATTAAAATCCCAACATACTAAGTAACTTGATGTAATAGCGTCTTTGTGGAGACGTTACATAAGATAGCAAATAAATATCATTAATCTCGCATGCAGTTACATATGATAATCTTTAGGGGGCGACGGTGTAATGAAAATTATATAGCTGTATATGAGACACTGTTATTCATACATTTTTTGCCAAAAGATCTGACTACAACAAGCACGAACTTACAAATAAATCATCTAGCAAAAGCATCTTACCAAAAAATATTACGACTAAGCGTATTTATGAATGCGATACATGAGATAACTTTATGAAGACTGAAAGTAAGTTTGTAATATTGTCATAATGTTTATAATTAACTGCCATATACGTGATTGCTATATGAGAAAAGCACGTCCTAAGTACATAATTAGTGAGTTTAAATGGAACATCTTCGCTGGAATATTGCTGCATATATACTTGTAGTAGTTGTAGTATACGTTGAACAGGTTACGGGATAATCATTATCAGTTTATCGCGGTCCACCGCTAAACATAGTACAAACCTGGTGTATTACTTATCCAATTACGAATGTTTTTATTGTGTAAATATTATGAACAGGTCCCTTTTTACAAACTATACCGAAATTATAAAAACATAGAAGTAGTTAGCACATACTATGTGTTTGCGAGTGGTTACGTAACTTGTAAAATATACCCACAACACGCATAACAAATGTTTAAATAGCTGTGGAAATTAAAACTTTTTGATTACTTTGATTTAAATTTAACAACATGCCAGAAAATGTAAATTTGTGTATAGTTCGTAACAACAAATTTATATTTATGAAGGGAAAGTTGTGTTTGATGCAATGCAAGCTGTGCTCTTCTTCTCTTCTCCGTTAAAGTTGGCTAGCTTTCGCCAGCGTTTATATAGATTAACGCGGTAAAAAGTTAGCTTTATCCTTTCTCAATATGTGTTTAAATAAATCATCTATATCGGTTCAGCAGTTTTGGCGTAAAAGCCCGACAGACAGACAAATAGATACTTTCATATTTGTAATATTAGTAAGGATTAAATAATAAAAAATCAATTAAAACGATAAAATGGAGATGTTAACGTCAGTATTACCCACACTAAATTGTTGAGGAAAAAAAAACACAATAATTTTAAATCATTTGCATATGGATCATAATTAAATCCAAATGATAGAAAAGGGATTTCCACGTCAGTTTCGCTCAACGGATAATGACTGACGAAATAACTGCGATATTGTGGACGTGGTTTTGTGTAAGAGTAAGCACAAATTAATGGAATTAAAGTATTTTTTGATTCGATAGTTGATACCTACTATCAAATCAACAGTTTTTTTTTTCCAAATGAAAAATATAAATAACGTAGCAGACGTTGAGACGTGCCGTCTAAGTTTTTAGAAAGAGTGACGTCACCACTCTCATTATTGTTCCTCGGACATTGCAGGATAATGAAAACACCAAAATAGAGGAATACGTTATAATTTATACACTTTGTCAATGCACTTAATATTAGCTTTACAACCACTGAAATAAGCAAATAATAAGAATCGATTTACTCACAGGATTTTCTGAGTTTTCCACTCTCTATAATTTCCAAAGGCAGAATGAATCCAAATCACTAGTTTTACTTTCCAAGACAATTCAAAACTAAGAAAACAACATGGCCGATCACGCCACCCGAACTAACATAAAATGATTTAATATTTCAGACCATATAATAAGTAACGAATGTAATCGTTATAAATCAACAAATACTAACTAAATTTATTGGTAATTTTAAAAGATTAAAATAAATAAATAATAAATAAATAAATTAAATTTACAATAAAAAAAATATTTATCGCTAAATTCTTTACAAAAAATTGTAATATCCATTCCTCTACAACAAACATAACATAACATTACCGAGTCTCTACTTCAAATGGCCTCGTCCTTTCTCTTTGAAGTTGACATTTTCTTCCGCTAATATGCTTATGCAACCACCGAATGTTGAAGAAACGGAAAACAACAAAAATACGAATAATGTTCCCTGCGAAATTGAATATCATACAATATGTTGGTCTAAATATAGGAGTTTATTTATTTTAGTCTGAAATTTGATATGTTTAGCTAAGGTTGATCAATGTGGTATAATGTACTACAACATCTATGCCAAACATAATAAAAACACGTTACTGTATGTCAGAGTGGAGACAGATGGCGTGAGGCAGATACTGTTTATATTTTAAAACTGTAATGTACAGCACATAGAAACATACATACATACATACATACATCAACAACCCTTAACGTCCCACTGCTGGGCTCAGGTCTCCTCTCAAGAGAGGGTTAAGGCCATACGAAACAGTTAAGTTTATTTAATGCGTTGCGTTATATTTAATTATTTGGTCTCTATTTAGAGACAAGTGGAATCAAAATGCATTTATTAAACAAATAAATTCAATATAAACCAACCATCTTCAAAGTTTTTATGTTAAAAGGTATTTGTTTATGTAAGTAAATCTTTTACAGATATTTCTACACGTCGGATTTTACAGCTAGAAGGCGCCGGCATGTCCTAATACTCGCTCTGGGAAGAAGCAGTCCGCGAACAATAATTAATCGAAAAACTGCGAGTACAAGTAAGTACAAACCCAGATCCTATACTGGTCTTGGTGGTACTTAGGTACTAATTTAGTTTTTGTGAACCAAAACAACGATCTGAATATTGTTTACACATAATATACCTTCTAATTTATAACCCATACCATTTGAAAATGTTAACAAGAAACAAATTTGAGACACCACACAACATTTTAACTAGAACTAAACAGATTTTTTTCATTTCGTTATCTAATATTATTTTTTGTATCTATAATCGTAGGTAGTAAATATGTAGATTTTTGGTTTTGTGTATGAAATATAATAACATATACCTAGTTATTCAGTCCATTTATTCCACAACCCAATGCCGTACCAACCTGAAAAAAATGCCGTAGGCATTAAGTCCGCCAATGCACCAAATGTGCATGACGTATAAATAAATAAAGTTCATCGATGATTTCATCTTTTTAAAAGCATTTCCAGATTGCTCCACGTAACAATATTAAAAGTAATCAATATAATGATAAGTTTTATAAAAAAATAATACTTAATTACCTACTAATTTATAAAAATACAATATAATTGCACAAACCAGAAAAATATTTAGTCTTCATTCATTGTTAACCTATGAAGACTAAATATGACAGTATATGACAGCATTATATTAAGTAACAGAAATATTACTTTGAATCAGAAGCCATGGAAGTACAATCTCAATCTCAATATTTAATTACACCGGAGACAAGTACGGAAGAAATGATTCTGATGAAAAAGCCATCCTCTTCAATATCTGTTATAAAGTAAAAGAAATTCTAAACAAAAGAAAGAAATAGTAGTATCAAACGACGTTGATTATTATGAAGCATAACGACACGTACATAGACGTATACTGTACATTTTTTTTATTCATACTTTATGCACATAAACAGTGACGAAGGTGGACATAATGCTATGGACATTTTCTGCCAGTGGACCTTAAGGTGATGCAGAGCCAAAAACAAGGTGCATTATATTATCAATTGTGTGCAGATAGATGCACACAACTGATAGTGTAATTTTATTAAAAAAATTTGCTAAGTACGTGTCAGGCCACGTATTGAATAGGGTTCCGTACCGTAGTCAAACATAATAGTAAGTAGATTTAAAATCGTACTCAATAGATATTGACAGAGATAGATAAATGGAATAATTGTTATGTTTACTTATTATTTCTTTATTTTTGTACTAATTTTTCCAAGTGTATTTTACAAATAAGTCTCCTGAAATAAATAAGTTATCTAAACCACTTTAGTTTTTCTTTAAATTCAAAATATCATGATTCTTTTTCATATTTTTTGAGACAGCCGCTTAGTTTTTAGAGGGGTGTTTCCCTGTTCTTATATAAAACTGCGCTTTAAAGTAAAATAACTCACAAACGGATACATAAATCGAAAAATAGTTTAATAGTTTTAGCAAAATTTATATTCGTGAAGATCCGGGACTCCCTACTTAGAAGCGGTATAGAACATCTTTTATTCGTATTATTCAGAAAGATTTACATTTACATTAGTACAAAATTTAAATGGTATAGGAATTGCAAACAACTTGACTTCCAATTTGCAAACAAAATTGACAAAAAGTGATATCCAAAAGAGGTGCCATTAACTGACCACCTAGTAGCCCGGACTTATCCCCAATGGAAATCATTCTTTAGGGATACCTTAAAAATTAAGTTTTCAACAGCAAACCAGAGTTCCTAGAAGAGTTTAAGGAAAAAATTCGAGAGGAAATGCAAAACATTTGATGAAACACTTGTGAGGTCATTGAAAATTTTCGCTCCAGGTTGCAGTAGTGTCAAAATAGTCAAGGATACATATGAATTATGTAAGTTGAAAAAATCCTCATTTGTTTTATTTAATAATAAACAAACATTTGACATCTCACATGACTAATCCCTACTAATAATATAAATGCGAAAGTAACTCTATCTGTCTGTTACGCTTTCACGCCTAAACCACTGAACCGATTTTGATGAAATTTGGTATGAAGCTAGAACTGAACTTAGGAAAGGACATAGGCTACTTTTTACCGCGATAACCGACATTCACGCGGGCGGAGCCGCGGGCGAAAGCTAGTTTCTTATAAATCATCATTTGAAATGTAAACGAACTTTTAGTCGTAGAGCCGCTACGTAAAATTATTCTTAAAACAAAAACGTTTCAAAGAATGCTAAGGTTTATGATAATATTTTTTTATGTGCTGTACTGAACTAATTTTCGTTTCATAAATTCATTTCATCGTGACGAGCGGCTTCTAACTTGTTGAGTTCTTGCTAATTGGATGGTCACCTGGAAACTCGTTGGGATTTACAAAATTATACTTGTTTGTTCTAATTTGCAATTTGTTATTCCTTAGTCCATTTTCGCATTCCATTTGCATTTTGTATATTTGTGTCGAGGATTCGTTAAATAATTACTAATATTATTAATTCGTTTGTATCATCGATTTTAAATTTGAGAAAAGACACGCTACTTTTTATTGCGATAATCGACAACGGGTGGAATCGTGGGCAAAAGATGGTGTTTCAATAAAGTAAACAATAAGTTGACTTATACTGTTGAAGTTTGACTATAATTTAACATGCTAATATTGTTTGTTTACTAGTGTTTTGTTCAAGTCATTCGCGTGCCAACTATTGATTTACTATTATTTCATTTGAAAAAATTCAGTTGATAATATGAATACAATTACGAAGTATCTGCTAGGCAGAAACGTCTGACCCGGCCACCATGGTATGGGTCACCATGCTGCGTTGTTTACTCTCACAATGAGGATGGTGACCCCTACTCATGGATTATACTCATGCATCAGGCAGAGAAGAGTCACTTTGTTAGGCTTCAACATTAAAAATCCTTTCAATCCAGAGAACCGCTCATAGACAAGTGCTCATAGCAATCGGAAAAAAAATCGGCCAAGTGCGTGTCAGCTCACGCACAGGAAAGGGTTCCTCAGTTAACCAACATGGTACGTGGACTTAAAATCGTATCCAATAGATAATTGTTATGTTTACTTATTAATGCGTTAATTTTGTATGACGTATTCCAAGTGAGCGCACTTTACAAGTTAAGGCTCTAAAACTCCTGACCTAACAAAGTCATTTAATCCGTTATAGTTTTCCTTCAAAGTTCATTATATGGACCACCATCACAATTTTTTTCCAGATTGTTTTAAACCAGCAGTTTATCTTTTGAGGGGGGGGGGGACGCCCTGTTTTTACAAAAAAGTGCCCTTTAAAGTGGAATGTCTCGCAAATTTTTGATCTAGGTATCCGACGTAAATCAAAAATCGTTTTGAAAAGACCTATCTAATGATGCCCCATACGATGGGGTAGCCGCGAGAAAAAAAAACATCCCCACTTTACGTTTAGGAGAGGTATCCCAAATCAAAATATTTTTCATAATTTTATTGTAGCATTTTGTCGACGTAATTACAATACTTATTCATGCAAAGTTTTATCTTTCTAGTACTTACCGTTTGGACGGTAAGTCGAGGACGGACGGACAGACGGACATGAAGAATCTATAAGGGTTCCGAGTCAAACTTCGGAACCCTACAAATCACCGATTGTAAACAACGAGGAGGCGGTCGGTCAGTACCTGCATTACCAGCATTCGTTCATTCAGGTTCAAACTGTTGTGTGCAACTTATTAATATAGACTGTCAATACCGCATATTTTTAAGACGCTAATAAATTAATTTTATCGTCTGTTTCCATGTTATCTCAGACAAAGGGGTAATTAATAAAAAGTACATTTGAGGTAACGACAACCACTTTATTTATACTAATAGACTGGCTGCACCTCGTGGTGTTACCTACCGAGGAACACCGCGGTGAGAATTTAGTCTAAAATGGAAGTAGGCTTAGTTACTTTTTATTGTCAGCTCATGATCAATCATCTCCTATGAAAAGTCCCGTCAAAATCGATCCAGACAAAGTTTTGGGAATTGATTTATTTACATGGATTTAAATAACATTTCAATTCAACTGTTTAATGTTTACAGATACTAAATACAATTATAACAGACAGGTAAATAATGTTTCCAGTGCCCTAAATATTCTGCCAAAAACACATATTATAATATTTGCTGCGCCCCGCGGTGTTACCCGCGTATTTTAGCCATTTACAAACTATTACAACATTATGGTTGCTATGCAAGTGTGTTATGCGTAGCAACCTATGAAGTTTTGACAGGAGATAAACAGTGATACATTTTGACATCTACGATTTATGTATTTTTAAAATCACCTAACTTTAACCCATGTATCTCGATTATTGCAGTAAAAAGTAGCCTATGTGATAATCTGATGTATAAGCGATATTACTGTAAAGTTTCATCCAATTCCGTTTAGTAGTTTTAGCGTGAAAGAGCAACAAACATACTTAAACACATACACACATACTCACAAACTTTCGCGTTTATAATATTAGTAGGATTTGACATGCCCTTAAATTTATTAAGTTAGTAAAAGACATTTACTAGTAACAAATTTAGCCTATAAATGTCCAAACGAAAAAGGGAATATTTGCGAACAGTACCAGCGGCGGTCTACTTGGTCAACAGAAGATCAAAGTTCAACACAAAATGACTTTAAACATTGTAGTAGAAAAGTAATTGATTTGGTTCATTAGAATCTCGATCAAGCATCTTTTTTTTTTTTTTTTTATATTTAAGCCTGCCAAAGTGACTCTACTCTGCCTGATGGAAAGCATGAGTAGAATCCAGGAGTAGGGGTCACCATGCTTATTGTGAGGGTAGGCAATGTAGCATGGTGACCCTTACCATGGCAGCCTGGTTAGATTATTCTGCATCATTCTCCCGGCCTTCGAAGAGCGGGAGAATGATGCAGAATGATTGGGCCTCCGGTCTCACACTCACCAACGAAATACGACAGCAAGAATGCTGTCATTATTAGGATGGTCTTCTGTGTGAGGGTAGTACTGGCCGGGTCGAGCCGGCCCATTCGTGCTGAAATCAGCGTGGCTCTACTACCTACAATATATGATATAGATGCATATATATATATATATATATGCATCTAGTGCATTTTAAATAAAATGTACGTAATAATACAGATAGATCAAGCCCTGTACCATATCATAGTACCCACTGAAAGCACCAGATTTTATAGTTCCATAGTTGTTTAGCCTCCGGGTCTATATGGAAAACAATTTCATCTTAGTATGTCAGTTACGTCCATATATTTAACTCTAAGAAGACGCATTACACGAGACTGAAATTCCTAGTACTCCAAAGGTTTTAGGGCTTTGTATTGTATGCCTCCTTTACAGAAATTATATATATCAGTACAAGAGGTTATGATAATCTAAATATATTATATTTAAATTCACTAGCCTTTTCTCACGGATCCACCCGCGTGAATGTATAGTTTTTCTAATAGTTTTGGATATTTCGGACATGTGACACACAGCATCATCTTGTGCAAACTAAACAGAGCTTGTGCTATTGGTTACTGGACAACTGATATAATTACATATATTTTATACTTTTCTTGTAAAGACATGCATATTATACATAGCTTTAGGTTACCGCGTTTCAATGTGTTCTATTTTCTACCGCAAGGATCAAATCATCTCCATAATAAATTCAAGTGTAATCGGTACAGCGTTTTAGCGTAATAGACAAATAAAGATACTTTCGAATTCATAATAAAAGTAGGTAAGTTTGGATATCAAACTCCAACATTTTTTTTTAGAATACTCTTAATACAAAATTTGAGACGCTAGTGACCGTTTGTGTGCATATTTCAGTAAACATTTATAGATTGTGTCTATATAGAAATGGACCACTTTTTGTTGATAAAAATAGTCTAATAAATAATTATATTATTAAATTCTGGTATACACAGTCTCAGGATTACAGGGTACACACACACTAATTTTATGCCATATGGGTTTGTTTGTCACAGACGATACTGGAAGTGTCGGAATGGTCATGCTATCACTGTAAAGTAGTGTGTTTAAAAAACATATATTATTTGATTTATATTAATCATTTATTTCATACAAGTGTGGAGGAACGGGTGTCGTGTTCCTCCAACACAAAGGGAGGATCCTCCGACCAGGCGAGGTGATCATGCCTGGTGGGCCACTGCCCTACAGTTGATGTTGGGATGTTGTATATATATGCTAATCGGCGCGAGAATGTTACTTTCGCGATGCAGGATTAGTAGTTACTCCGTATAGATCGTTACGTGTTTTCTCCGTAGTTCAATGTTCCTTCGGTAGATGGCGCTGTTGTATACACAAGCTATTGCATAAATAATAGTTTTTAAAAATAAACAATATTCAACAAAAAAGATGTTCGGATAACGCTCATAATTACAAGCTAGGAAGTAAGATAATGAAGTCCTCTTACTACCTGTTACGTTTTGTAATTAATAATTTAATCAATGTTTGTCCAGGGCGTTTCAAATGAAGACCTCATTTTTTGATTATTTAAAATTTTAAGTCGTCTTTAACTCCTATATATTTCCTGCCTAATTACTATTTTATATTCATCAATCATCATCAAGGCTGTTAATGATTGAATGATGAATCATCATCAACAGCCTTCAACAGTCCACTGCTGGACATAGGCCTCTCCTTAGAAAGGAGGTTTTGGCCTACTATACCACGCTGGCCAGACGGGTTGGTATAGGGTTGGTTTCAAGTTTTTCCTTCTCTTTGCATCGATGTTGTCTTGCGTAGTTTATCCCTTAGTCCCTTATTATTTTATATTAAATTTTATAAATTAACACAATTGCTGTTAATAATGCTAGTGTGTGATTTAGCCTGATGCTTTCTCATGCTTTCCATCAGGCTGAGTGGAGTCACTTTGGTAGGCTTAAATATTAAAAACAAAACTATAGAATGCAATGGTTACGAGTTCTCATGTATTCTCAATGACCTAGAATGTTCACATATGAAGCTAAAACGCTTCTCAGTGTAAGATACAAGTATAACTGACATTAGTATAATCTGTATATTTCTCTGGTATTGGAAATCAAGGTTTTGTAGTTCCCCAATTGTCAAATAGTTTGTGATAAACTTGCAGTTGAAGAGTAGTTTTAACATTGAATACTATTATATTTCTCATCGTATTCGTGGCAAATAAAACATCGCGATCTAGTACACATATTACTAAATGTGTACCATGTAAAACTAAATTCTATCAAAATCGTTTTATATGTGCCTACTCTAATTAATATCCGTGTGGCGACGGATTAAGAATACAAAGTGTCACCACCCCTATTCATTCCATGGGTGTCGTAAGAGGCGACTAAAGGAACAAAATAAGCAGATAACATCACTGCCAAGAGAAGGAAAACTTGAAACAAACCCTTTACCAACCCGTCTGGCCAGCGTGGTATAGTAGGCCAAAACCTCCTTTCAAAGGAGAGGCCTATGTCCAGCAGTGGACTGTTAAAGGCTGTTGATGATTGATGATGATGACTCTAATTATTTACATTTTGCAGAGTTTACCTATACGAGACTTTAAGTAGTTAATACAAATGTTTGCTAAATGACTATTTACAGTTAAAATATTTCGCATACCAACTTATATATTATATTAACAAACATTTATTTAAAAGTTTGGATGTTTTATATATATAATATAATATGTATGTATTTACAAAAAGAAGGTATATTTATATCAGTTGTGTAGTACCTATAATACAAGCTCTGCTTAGTTTGGGACTAGATAGCGTTGTGTGTATGATGTCCGAAATATTAAAAAAAAACTTAAAAGCAGTGGTACAAATAATTCTTGTCATAATAGTGACAGTTAATAAAATTTAATGGATTTCCATATAGAAGACGCCCTTTATATGATTATCAATGAAAGCAATAATTTCTGAAATGGTAACTGAACTATAGACAAAAAAATAACTTTATCGCAAATTCATGGAAAAAAAGCTTTGATAAGAAAAACATTTCCATTCATTCATCTATGATTTTACTTCAAATAATATCTGAATTGTAGGTTTCATTTACTTCAAAACCGACATCAAGCTAAGCTCTGTTCACAGGAATTTTACTTGAGTCTGTTTCTATTTTTATCGGTATTTCCGTTTCAATTCTCCCAGCATTTTCATCTAACGATTGGGTGTAAAAAGTTTGATGTGTATAACGCATGTAGGACTATTCTATAACTGGTAAAAAGAGGTATTTTCAAATTTATTTACAATTCCTTTGGTATTACTATTAGGAAATTACCACGTACTTTGGGAATGACAACATGCAAATATGTATCCAAATATTTGTTTTTTCAATAAAGTACCCTTAACCTTCCGTGTGGTGCCAGATAAAGAATACGAAATATCAACACCAATATTCAGCCCTTAAATGTCGTAACAGGCGACTAAGTTAGAAGGTATATTATAACTTAGTCGCCTCTTACGACCTCTCGACGCCGACGCCTCTCATAGCCAAGTGAGCTTAAATTATTGGAAACAATCAGCAAGGGTAAGCAACGTTGGCGCGGTAAGTGCCTAGATGGGTGAGCACTTGGGATGATGATGATGATTATGATCATTTCCGTGATTCAGAGGTCACATTAATCATAAGATAACAATTTTCAAGCTAAATCGGAAGCCTTCGGGCGGTTCAACAACATCCAACGGCAAGATTACGTAGCCACAACGTGTCTTGCCAGTCTCCAACCCACACACGTCCAGTGTGGGAACTTATAGCCTTAAGGCTCTCCTGAGAGGAGACCCGAGCCCAGCAGTGTGACGTAATGGGTTGTTGACGTAATGAACAACAGGGTGTACAACGCATAACTGTAGCACTGTATACAGAAAGAAAACTTGAAATAAACACTTCTTGACCAAGTCCGCAGTCTTGTCTGAATGGTAAAGTACCCAAAAATCTCCTTTCTAAGGAGATACATATATTCTACAGAAGAGTAGCCTACTAAAGACCATAGACGATGATGATTTTTTTATATCAGCCTGTCAAAGTGACTCTACTCTGCATGATGGAAGTCATAAGTAGAATCAAACAGTACTGGTCATCATACACATTGTTAATGCAGACAATGGTATAGTATAAACGTTAATAGATAGTCGAAAGTAAATAGTTGACATAATATAAAGTTCGATTCTCAACCTATTGTTAAATCTGATACACAATGGTGTAACAGTGCAATGAGATGTCGCAGGAGATAAATACCATACTATCAAGCTGCACACGTCTATTACAAAGACACATGTACTGTTAATTTGCTTAGAAGAGGATAGTGTATAATCTCTGTGTAAACCTCTGACTAAAATGACTATTGCTGAGGAATCTATTTAATGACTAAAGATATTATAACATGAAACATTTTGGATTTAGATAACGTATCTTGTTAGGAATATTTTAGATAAAATGTTTAAATTTAGGTTTTTAAATGTGAAATCATGAGATTCGGTAGTCGTACATGTAAATTTATTCAATCCAAACATAATATACTATATAGAAAATCTGTGATAAGCATTTTTTGGTTACTCAGCAAGGTTAATAAAGCCCAAACTGTTCTCCTCTTTAGAAAAGAGGTATTGTTCAACTATATAACTCTGGTCTAACGGGTTGGAAGTGGGTTTGTTTCACGTTTTCCTTCTCTTTGCAACGCAGTTGTCCTGCGTAGTTGCTTTTTAAGCTACCTCTAGTCCAACTAGTTGATATCACCCATGTGATGGACTCTGTACAGGATACACTCCGTATTCTTAACGGAAGTAGTCCTCTTCATTTTAGGAATCATGGCACTTTTGATTTGCAGGTTCATAATTGGCGGTACTCACATACCATCAGGTTTCACGTCTGCTTTCATGCCGTTAAAAATACATTTGTGTACCTGATTATAAAAGCCTCCTTAATACTTGCGTAGTTTCATCTCTAAATTTTGCTACATTAAATTTTGATCCGTACCTTTGTTGTTTTATTTTGGCAGCTCTGTCGTGTGTTTAATAACCTAAATATGCAAAGTGACGTAAGGCCCGCGAGTCATGAATAAAAGAGAAGAAAGTTCTAGGTTACGTATTAAACGCAGTCGGGCATCTATTAACATATTATATTACGATAACAATATTTTTCAGTTTTTTATAAAAGTATTACTTAAAGTATAAAATTATATATAAATTATATTTTTATATATAGTATATATATTAATAGTATATATATAGTATAAAAGTATAATGTGGAACTTCTTTCTACATAAAAAAATAGTAGAATTAGAATCAAAAGCCCCGTTAGCTAAGTAAGTTTCTAGTCGATTCTCTTAGTACAATCGACTGATATTTTGTTTCGATGATGTGACTGAGCGTTGATAGACATCATTATAAAATGTATGTAGGTATATGTCAGTTTTCTATTAACGATTACGTTTTTAGAATGAAACTTGGCTGCGGAAACAGGTTACTCTACGAATGGCACGTTATACATAGTTCTGCTTATTCGTTTAAATTTTCATTCTCTGCAATTGAAGTGCTATTTCATAATTGTTTTTTTATAAATGAAACTTGAAGTAACATTATATGAATACTATTGTCAACACTAATAATATTATAACCACTGTGAATTCACGTGTCTAAATATTTATTGGAAATGATTTTCTAAATTCCCTTTTAGAAGAAATCAAAGTAAGAATAAATGGTTGGCACATATTTATAGAAAATCATATTTCTTGGATTTATACACAGTACTTATGTTCAAGTTGAATATCAAAGTCACTTGACATCTACTAAACAACAGTGAAATAGGATTGAAAAGAAATAAAATCTATATACAAACTATTTTCTAATGTTTAATAGTACCAAAATATGTAGTCAGGTTCTGAAATACTACCAAGTATTAAGAGTGGATCAATTTTGTCAAATATTATAAGTAAATATGAAAATAAATCAAATAATTGCAAACTCAAATGATATTAAAGCCCTGAGAAGAAATTATGAAACAATTTAGACATTATCATCTCTTTTAATAATCGGACAGTGATGTTAATTCTGTTGTTGACATTAGTAACCTTACACTAACTTAAATTTGTTGTTGGACTGTATACTTTAATCTCATTTTGTTAGTCTATTTTTCGATTCTAGGCTTTCATTATATGCATGCAAGCAGTTGATAGAAGAGACGCCGATTTGATTTGAGAGACGATTTGGCCATCGAATTTTTATATACCTATGCATTTGGCTATTAATTAAACGAAGATTTCACCTTCTTACTAAAAGTATTGTTGCTATAGGTATACAATCTAACAACAAATTTAATTGAATTTTAGTTTAGCAATGTAAAAAATTAAATCACCAATAAAATTGTTTAAACGCAAAAACATTTTAATCTTTCAATAATTATTGTAGTTTCAGAAAAAAAAGATATTTCAACGCTTTTTAAATTAAGCGTCTTAAGCATCTAAATTATTTTTAATATTTAAATTATTTGTAAAAAAACTGCAACTTCTTCCGAGCCTTTATTCCCAAGTTTATTTGGGGTCGGCTACTAGTTCAACCGGATTTACCTGAATTTCAGTTTTTCCACGGAGCGACTGGCATCGGACCTCCGCAACCCTAAGGGAGAACTGAAACTCGAAGATTGAACTAGTTGTCAGTATATTTGAGGGCACTGACTTCCCAATAACGATTGCCATAGATGTTCATGACAACCGGGACCGACGGCTTTACGTGCTCTCCGAGGCACGGGCGTGAATCACCGCCAAACTTCCAAACTCCGGGCTGCTATTAGGAATTTCCTAAGAAAATCCCAAAAACACTTTTTGGCCCGACACGGGATTTGAACCCGAGACCTCTTGATTAGCAGTCGCATACGCCTACCACTAGACCAACGAGGCAGTTGTAAAAAAACTGCAACGTCAACCGCAAAATGAATTTTGTTAAAAAAATTCTCCGAAGTGTTTACTACTTCTACTTTTTACTTATTACGATTTCAGTTTGTTGGATTTCAAATTAAATTCAATTTCAATTTTCCAGACTCTGGTCACAAATTCGTTTAGTGAACTACTTAAAGATATTGCATTCCAGGGATTATAAACGACTAGTTGTAATATCACTGGTTCTATGTAATCTTTCTTGGTTTCAAGGTCTATTTTAATCTCGTGATTTACATTAACTAAAAAGTTTTTCGTTTCATTTCTTGATGATTATGGCCGGGTAACATATGAAACTATTGACACCTATTTCATTTCATTGGGTTCAGTAAGTTGTGGCGCTACGGTGGAAATTAGTAAAGAAAACGCACGAAACCCCGCGTTTTCCCAAACTTATGAATAATCGAGATCTATTTTTCAACCCCGAAAACCCTCAGGTACCAAATGTGAGTGAAATCGTTAGAGCCGTTTCCGAGATTACAAATTTATATAATTAAATATATTTAAACCAGGCCCTTATATCATAAAAAAATAGGTCTATTGACAATCTACAGTTAAATTATAATATAACTGGTGAAATTGTAACATCACGACTTTAACAGTACACCTGAGACAGATACAGAGGTTATCGCCTACAAGGCCACAACATCGCATAGAACCTCCGTAATTCACAAATTTTACCTCTTTATAATATTAGTAAAGATATTTAAACATTTAATGTTTTTACCTATTTTATCCGATTACGGCAAAGTCAGGGATGGTTAGGATTTTGACAGGCCATGTATGTATGTATTTATGTATTCGTTCCCTCAAAACTCTTCAATACTCATTAAAATTGGACAAATGAGGTATCGTTAGAAGCGTCTTAATCGTCCGCTAGTTATAGACTTTAAAAAGTGCCATTGAACCATATGTAGCGCCCTCTAGCACAGTATTTAATGCAATGTGTTAAAAAATATTTTTTTGGATAAATATACCGTGTTTTTTAGGGTTCCGTAGTTTATGGACGTAGAATCGTCATGTCCGTCCCTCCTCGTCTTACCGTCCAAACGGTAAGTGCTAGAAAGATGTTACTTTGCATGAATATGTATTGTAATTACGTCGACAAAGTGCTTTAATAAAATTATGAAAAATATTTTTATTTGGGGTACCTCCCCTACAAGTAAAGTGGGGATGTTTTTTTTTCTCACGACTACCCCATCATGTGAGGTGATTTTTTGATTTAGGTATCCGTTTGGGAGAAATTCCACTTTAAAGGCCACTTTTTTTGTAAAAACAGGGCGTCCTCCCCCATCTAAAAGCTAAACGGCTGGCTCAAAAAATCTGGAAAAATTGGTGATAGTGGTCCATATAATGAACTTTAAAGGAAAACTATAACGGATTAGATGACTTTGTTAGTTCAGGAGTTATAGAGGCTTAACTTTTACAATGCGCTTACTTGGAAAACGTCATACAAAATTAACGCATTAATACGTAAACACACACAGTTGCGAAAACAAAAGCGCGAAAATCTCACAGAACGCTTAAGTGGGACATACCTAGAGCAAGTTCTGTGTTTGCCCGACAGTCATACATATTTAGAGGACCCTATTTATACAGCAAATTGTTTAAAAGTGACAATAAAATTTTAAACCTAACGTGGCGTTGCCTTAAAAACACTGTCCAGGAGTGGTTGATACCTAAAGACTATGTCGAAACAGAAAACTTACTAATAACTAATATTTAATATCACGCGCACTGATATACATGTACACATTAACTAATACGTACGCACACACACACACACACACACACACACACACACATACACACACACACACACACACACACACGCATACACACACACACGAACATAAACAGTATTCTTTCTCTGTTTTCGTTGTTAATTATTTTTCATTGTATTTTTTTTTTGTATACTTGTAAACGCATCAATGCATCCATGTCAACTTTATCTCAATAAGTTACGCAAGGGACTGGACCCCACGACACAGGGAATCCTAGTGTGGGGACCAGAGGTATTTTTGATTAAACAGTGAAATGTACGGATGTAATATGTAAATTATATTTGTGAACAAACTTTTGCATGAATAAAGATTATTATTATTATTACATAACAATTATCCATTGGATACGATTTCTAATTCACGTACCATTATGGGTGACTGAGGAATCCTTTTCTGTGCGTGGCCTTACACGCACTTGGCCGATTTGTTTTTCATTGGAAAGGGCATCGTTAGCATTTGCTCGTGGCTTTGCCTGTATTTCTTCGATAGTCGTAATATTTTTATGGTATGCTTGTCTATTTAGACAATTTATTACGATCGGCTTGGTTTCTTAATTAAAACATTCTTTGAAAATAACTTAATTTTACAACGGCACCAAAACATTTTAAATAAAAAAAGTATAAACTAAAACCCAACTACAACAAAAACCGACGCTGAAAAAGTATGAAACAAGATTTAAAAAAACAGTACTCGTACACAATTATCAGTGTACAGAGATACACATATTAAAGTTTGAAAAGACGCAGTCACGGGTTATGGTACGTTTCTATGTAACGTGTGACTACGGCTTCTATGTATGTTGTTGGGTTTTAGTTTTAACTTTTTTTTAAACGTATCATATAACTAGGTAGAGTTTATTTCGTATAAAATTAAATCTCTTTAACAAAACAGTTTGTAATGCCTACGTAAAACATAACACACTACCTAACTTTCATACAAATTGGGTACAGCACAGTATAAGTATTGTTGTTCAGACCTTAATCTCATTTCCATAAATTAATATATTACCATATTTCAAGAATATTGAGACAGTACTTGGCGTTGTTGAAAGCATTATCGGGAAGAATGCAAAATATTCTCAAAGTTTTGTCATACTGGTGCACCCTTAATTTGTTGAGATCTTGGCCGCCTAAAAACAATCGTGGCCCAACTAAAAACATCTCTATCTCTGTCTCTCTCTTACTCTCTCTTTGCTATTGAAACCCTTCAACAGTTGTTGTTCGAAGGGAGACCATATAGTATCAACCTATAGCCGTCCACTGCTGAACGAAGGTCTCCCCAGGGAACGCCAACCAATGGGATGGTTGGGCAGTCCGCATCCATCTGCCGCCAGAAGGATGACAAGGGAGACCTTAACTGACAAAAAAATAGTAAAAAAACCTGTTTTGGTGTAAATTCTTCCATACGCAATTAGACAAATCTGTATATTTAATATTACAATCATACACTTCAAATTTAATTATTTGTAAGGATATATAGATAATATGCAACAGAAAAAAGAAAGAAGTTCAGAATAGGATGTTGTTCTAAGCAATACCGTCATTCAGTCTCGTCAGTCTGTCACGTCCATAATATCAATCAAATATAATAAAAAGGGTCTACTGGGCACTACACAACGCAGGATTTCCATTAACCACAACAATACGCTAATGGAGATGATTTATGATCTGCAACAAGTTAAGAAAGTATGTACGCAGGTATGAACTACAGTACTTATATTTACACTAGCTTTTGTCCACGGCCTCGCCCGCGTGTATGTGGGTAAAAAAGTAGTTATAATTTCAAATTCCATTTAAATTGGTTCAGCAGTTTTAGCGTGAAAGCGCGACAGACAGACAAACAGAGACAATTTAACATTTGTTATGTAGAAAATCTCTTGCAACCAGTTTCAAATCAAACTTAGGAGACAGTAACCCTGCACCTTGCAATGAAACTTCAATATCAACCATGAGCGTGACCTACCTTTCTGATCACCTCGCCTGGTTCGAAAATCTTTACTCTGGATGATTAAGAAAGCACAATGCTATTATAAAATTGAAAAGTTTATTTGGTTTAACAAGTTAATCTCAGGAACTACTTGTTTGAATTGAAACAAATAATTTAATGAAATGCATACAACCCAACATTATTAGTTTATAAGCTCAAGCTAAACAATTGTGTCAAATACCAGCATGCTTGCTAAAATATGACTCTTTCTTTTGACATCACCGTACCGGGTATAAATCCTAAGATTTAAAAAAAAACCTAAGGGTTTAATAGCTATACTTGTTGTAATGTTTATTTAACGTTATAAAAAAGAATAAAGTATAAAAACTTCGTAAATGTTGAACAATACAAATTTGAATAATATATCTTTTTCAGTGCGAATTAATTACATTTCTATTTTCATCTCATTAGTATATTTTCCTCCATTTTATCCTTAGATAACAGTGGAAATAAGAAGTCTCCGTAGACATCTCTTTAATTCAATGTCCGTGACGCGGACATTTCCCTATACAACACGAAGCATCGTTTATTCCCGTAACCAGCCTAGTACCTACAATTTGTTTCAAGAACGGAATATTAATTCTTTAAGAAAATACTTTTTCTTTTAAAGTGATACAATACAAATTTACGTTCAAATAACTTAATTAATGATAATTATGTACCTACGTGTGTATGTACATGTGTATATCTTGAGGCGCCCGGATGATCATATGTTGAAGCTTGCCCTGGACTTGCCAATAACAAGACGGTCACGTGGGAGACCGTTCGCCACCTGGTGGACGACGGTTGAAAAAGACCTGAAAGAAGCTCAATTAAATAGAGACAATGCACTTAACCGTGCAAAATGGAAAAAGTGGACAAGGAAGGCCGACCCCAAGTAAATGGGATAAGGTCTAGGAGGAAGAAGAAGAAAAATGAAATTTAAAATTTCAGCCTCTCGTCAAGAACCCATAATGTCACAATACTGGGCTCGGTTTTTCTCTTGGCCAACTGCAGGTTGGAGACGGGCAATACAAGGTTGTGGCTATGTAATCTTTCTTGCGTCGGATGTTTCCGCCCGCCCGATAGCATCCAACTAAGCTTTATGACTGCTTAAGATAACCTCCGACTTACGGAGATGGTTATAGTATCATGCCACTAACGGTGACCCATCCAGGTACAAACCGCGCCGTCGTTACTTACCGACGGTGACTGTTTCTAATCACCTAGGGCAACTAGGCTTTGAGCGCCTCACTGGTCTTCCCGCCTTTAAAATCAGCAAAAGTTAGCAAACATTACAGTATATTAAAAAAAATAGCATTTAATTAATGTTTATTGAAATTTCTGTTCAAGTATTGAATTTTGTATTGCTTCTTTGGTTATAAAACGTATGTAGGTATATGGGTGTATTTTAATTTAGAATTTCCGTAATAGTCATGGTCATGGTAAAACTTGTCACCAAAGTTCATTTTTATATCAACTGCTATTGGAATCATAAAACCTGAAATGATATTCCATAAACAAATTTAAAAAAAAAGTAGAACGTAGAGTGTAGCTTTTAGCAAAATAATAATCCTTTGTTTTCTATTTCACAACGGCTAATCGCCTCAAATATTATAAAATACAAAGTTTATTTTAATTAAAATTTAACTTTATACTAGAACCAAAACTAGGATAATCATGTATGTGATAAAGAAGATTTAAATAATAATGCAATTAAAATGATAATCAGCATCGACGTAGTAAGTATTACACTTTCATAATTATGGAATCACCTAAGGGGCACTTCACTACCGCTTACGGTGTATGAAAGTTACACATCAAATAACTTTAAACCCTTCGGTATTCTGTCAAAAGTCATACGACAAGATACTCAGATAGATTAACAGAAACGAATTCCCCAGCCACCCTGGCTAGCCTTGGCCTGTTCTCAAGCCCACACCAAACGCGTGCTACGAGTACGTCACATGTACCCTTGGCTTCAATCGATTTTTTTTCCAAATGGACACCCCATCCTAAACTAGGTAGGTGGAAAACTGTCTGTATCTTAGGAAAAAGTATCTAATTTCTTTTAAATTATAAGTAACTGCCTTGTTGGTCTAGTGGTTAGCGTGTGCGGCTGTCTATCAAGAGGTCTCGGGTTCAATTCCCGGTTGGTCCGACCAAATGTTTGTATAATCTACAAATATTTCCTTCGGAATTTGGGTGTTTTCTATGTATAGTATGTATGTATTTACAAAAAAAAGTATGTTTATGTATTTATATCAGTTGCTTAGTACCCATAATACAAGCTCTGCTTAGTTTGAGACTCTAGTCTCAAACTAAGTATACATCTGACACACAATATCATCTATTATATTGTGTGTCAATGTCAATTTTCCACTTAGTGAAAGGATTAATCTCTTTTCAATATCAGAAATATTTCCAAGGAATGCCGTATTTATATAATCCATTTCAGTCGTGCATTGCATATTGCATTCGCACGATGTAATGTGGCTTTGGTAGAAAATATATTGCACCATTCCTTTTTAACCAGTAGATATGAATATATCACTGTCGTTATAATTTTTCTATGTTTATTTTAATTTCATACTGATGCCGTCTGGCAGAATCCAGAAGATTGTTAATATTAATTTAATACACGTTAGAACGTTTGAATAATAGATTAATCAGAAACATTATTTTATTATAACATTAAAGTTATAATTGTACTGTAGGTATGTAGTTTCGTTTGAAACACTTTATGACTGATGATAAATTTACGTGTCAGAACCTTGGTTACATTCAGGTAACCAGGGTTCTCAAATATTCAGTATCAGAATCGGCTTTAGTAATAATAATAAATATTTCGAATATGTCGCACCACGTCAACTAGATTCAAACTAAGCAGGGCTTGTAGTATAAAAGCAAGTTTGACTGAAATAATACTTTAATTTATTCTAAGACTTTAATTTTTTTTGAAAATACCTACATACATATAATATATATTATAATATACGTACATAAACGACTTGTTGGTTTATTGGTTAGCGTATGCAGTTGTTGATCAAGAGGTCTCGGATTCGATTCCCGGGTCGGACCAAATGTTTGTACAATCTTCAAATATTTCCTTCGGAATTTGGGTATTTTCTATGTATGTATGTATTATTAATATGTATGTATTTACAAAAAAAAGTATTCATAAATTTAGTTCAGTTGTATTGTATCCATATAACAAGTTCTGCTTAGTTTGGGACTAGATGATTTGTTGTGTGTAAAATATCTAAGACTAGAGTCTCAAACTAAGTATACATCTGACACATAATATCATTTATTATATTGTGTGTCAGATG
Organism: Phragmatobia fuliginosa; assembly: GCA_932526445.1. Classification (NCBI taxonomy): domain Eukaryota; kingdom Metazoa; phylum Arthropoda; class Insecta; order Lepidoptera; family Erebidae; genus Phragmatobia; species Phragmatobia fuliginosa. The sequence continues at coordinate 15,734,821 of OW052065.1, read as the reverse complement.
TTCAAACTATTTATTTATATATAGAAAACATCCAAACTCCGAAACAAATATCTGTAGATCATACAAACATTTGGCCCGACTCAGGGTTCGAATATTACTCAATAGACTTATTATTTGTAGTCTAATATTATCCACGTGTTGTAGACGTCAGTTGTTTGGTATGAGACTGAAGCTTAAAGCTATAAGATCTTTACCAACGCCTTTCACGATTTCACTGTGTAAATACACAGTGAAATCGTGAAAGGTGTTATACTTGTAGAGATAAAATTTTGTTCTGTTCTAATTTTAAATATTCAGCTCTCCTTGATACCTTGATTGTTCATGTCTGAGAATAACAAAACCAGTTTAGGCATATAGTATATTGGATAGGGATTTTTACCCGCAAAAAATGACATTGCATGCAAAGTATTAGAAATGCACACTGAAAGCTATTCTGTGTAGGATAGGTCTTATCTGCTAGTCAAGCATCGAATGTTTCAGTAAATATTGTAAGAAATATATCAGACAATGCAAACACTTTCTGAATAAATACGAAAGCGAAAGTGAAACCCTTTTCACGAGTACGAATAACATTGTGTATTTTGACATATTGAACCTTTATCAACCTTTATCAAGATTTTATTACTTATTTGAATAAAGATAGATTTAAAAGATGTATTAAAATAATAGCACTACATATTATAAAAACAAGTCCCCCGCCGTGTCTCTCTATTTTTTCACGATAAACTCAAAAAAATTTCAACGATTTAAATGAAATTTAAAGGAGAGGCCTATGTCCAGCAGTGGACTATTGAAGGCTGTTGATGATGATGATGAAATGAAATTTTGTGCTCAGATAGCTCAGCCAGTAAAGCCAGAGAAAGGATAAGCTTACCGCGATAACCGACAAAGACGCGGGCAAAAGATAGTAATACTATATATAGTGAATATGTGTGTCAAAACTCTTTCATTACATTTTTAAGCGTGGAAAGATAATATTTTTTTAATTTCTTAATTACTTCTTCTAATACAATCCTGAACTTTGTACGGATCTTCATGTAAAAGTGTTTCCCCATCTACTCTTCCTTGTGTTTAATGAGAACACAGTGTAGGGTCTGGAGATTATCTGTATCGCAGTAAAGTTAATGAAATTTAATTTATTTTACTTTTGTAAGTGAATAGGTTTATTATTATTTACTGAATTTTGGATATCGTGACAAGAACTGGCTTCTAAAAGGTTCAATCTATCTCTATACAGAAATACATGCAAATCAGTCTAGCTATTTAGAAAGTACAACAGACAGACAAGTAAAAATACAGAATGACTTTCGAATTTATTATATTAGTACGGGTAAAAAAAACATAAGCATGAATATCGTTTGAGAAATTTGGATAAATGCGAGTTATTTTTGTTAAATGTTCTTTAACACGAAATTAATTATAAATCGTCTTCCTGTTTATGAACATTATTATTTTTGGTCGGCTTAAAATTAAAAATCAATATTAATTATATACATATATGTAATAATGTTCACTGCGTAAAAAGTTTTGTAGTGAGTGTGGTATAAAAGGGCATATCTTTAGAGTGTTATATTGATTAAATAGTAGTAGGGCAATGCCGTTGAATTAGCATAATTGCCTTTATTAGCAATGCATTTTTCTAAAAAAATAAATGCATTTATTAATTGTGTACATAATACAGCACAGTATTATCTTGTGCAACTTGTTTAAATAAATGACCGGGTTGTACTTATAAACAGACATTGTAGAAATCTGAAGCACGTAAAAGCCCGCCATGTTAAGCAAATAAAATAAAGCATAGCCACGACGAGATCATTATCTTCTTACCCCTTTCACAAATTTATTTGAGGTTGGTCCATTTAAAAAAAAAATGTATTTATGAAATAAAGCACAGTCATAACATAATTCTCTCGAAGATAGGACGATTTCAGTTACTTCATAACTTCATTGTGAAAAAAGAAACCTAAATATTCGGTTGCGAATTGAACTTAACAAAAAGTAAGCAAATTTTTTGGAACGACATCAGACCATCACAGACTATATTTTTATAAACCGTTCCGAGTACCTACATAACCAGTGAACTTCGTACCGCCCAACTTTAAAATTACAGAACTTGATCGCAGCGCCACCTACCGGGTCCAATTGCGAATCTAAACCATTCCCAGATCCCCTTGAACACACACAAAAAATTTCATCAAAATCGGTCCAGTCGTTTGAGAGAAGTTCAGTGACATACACACTCACACAAGAATTATATATATAAAGACTAGTTGACCCAGCGAACTTCGTACCGCCCAACTTTAAAATTACAGAACTTGATCGCAGCGCCACCTACCGGGTCCAATTGCGAATCTAAACCATTCCCAGATCCCCTTGAACACACACAAAAAATTTCATCAAAATCGGTCCAGTCGTTTGAGAGAAGTTCAGTGACATACACACTCACACAAGAATTATATATATAAAGATATCTCAGGGGCTATTATTAAAATCTATAAACACCTCATTCATTAAAATCGGTTCAATAGTTTGGGCGCTATGCAAGAACATACAAGGACTGCAAAAAATGCTACCCTTCCGTTTTGCATTGTCGTAGTTAAGTTAAAAAATAGCAGGTACTGGTTTTTAAATCCCATTAGTATCTTAAATAAATTTGAAATAGTAGGTTTATGAAAAAAAATCGGCCAAGTGCTGGTCAGGCCACGCACAGAAAGGGTTCCTCAGACACCCATAATGGATTTAAAATCGTATCCAATAGAATTTTTTTTATGTTTACGTAGTAATGCGTTAATTAACCGACTTCAAAAAAAGGAGGAGGTTCTCAATTCGTCGGAATCTTTTTTTTTTTATGTATGTTCAGCGATAATTCCGTCATTTATGAACCGATTTCAAAAATTATTTTTGCATTGGATAGAGCGTAGCTTACAGGTGGTCCCATCGTCATCATATCGGGATCTGATGATGGGATCCCAAGGAAGTCGAGGGAACTCCTCAAATATCATATGCACAATTGTCGCGATTTGGGTACTCGGAATAGTTTTTCTTTGAAGTCGGTTTCTTTTTGTTAAAATTATTTTGTATGACGTTTTCCAAGTGAGCGTATTTTACAAGTTAAGCCTTTATAACTCCTGAACTAACAAAGTTATCTAATCCGTTATAGTTTTCCTTCAAAGTTCATTATATGGACCACAATCACGATTTTTTCCAGATTTTTTGAGCCAGCCGTTTAGCTTTTAGAGGAGGGGGATGCCTTGTTTTTACAAAAAAGTGCCCTTTAAAGTGGAATATCTCGCAAACGGGTACCTAAATCAAAAAATAGTCAGAAAAATCCTGTATTGTTTTTAAAAGATCTATCTAATGATACCCCACATGATGGGGTAGCCGCGAGAAAAAAATATCATCCCCACTTTACGTGTAGGGGAGGTACCCCAAATAAAAATATTTTTCATAATTTTATTGTAACACTTTGTCTAAGTAATTACAACGCATATTCATGAAATGTTTCATCTTTCTAGCACTTACCGTTTGGACGGTAAGTCGAGGACGGACTGACAGAGGGACATGACGAATCAGTAAGGGTTCCGAGTCATAAACTTCGGAACCCTAAAAAGAGTCCCTTTTTGTAGGAAAATCAAATCTCCCAAAAAGTTTCTTTCTACTAGACCGACAAACTGTTGACTATTAAAATATTCCAAAGTCTCAATAAAAAGTTACGATTATACCCATTGAATAACTCAGTCTGTTCAATATCATTAAAATTAATATCTTCGATTTAAGGAAAAAGAAGACTATTTTTCAGTTCGCTACTCAGCAAACCACTCCAAAAACTATTAATTATGTCTTAATCCTAACCAACTTACTAAATTGTTGATTGTGAAAATCTATACATATAAAAATGAAACCCGTTTTCCTTGGTCACGGCATCACGCGTGAATGGCTGGACCGACTTCACTAATTATTTTATTAAAACATTCCTTGAAGTACGAGGATGGTTCTTACGGAGAGAAAAAATTAAAAAGTTGTCTGAAAAAGTCTTAAAACAACAATTTTCTATTATTCACATACAAAAGATTCGTAATAATACTGAAAAATCAATTTGAACTTTAATAATATACCATAAAGTTTAAGTTTCATTGGAGGGGTTCCGTGAAAGCAAAACAATTGAGTGACTTTGAATCGACTGTTAGGCGGTACGAAGTTCGCGGGGTCAGCTATAAACTAGAACATTGATTCCAAAGTTCAAAAATAAAAAATATTGATTAATCAGTGTATTGAATATCAGATAGTTAAATTAAAATTAAAAAAAGCCCATTGCCTACGTCTGTTGCTTTTGATAGTCCTCCACTCTTTCCTCTCTCCTTACAAATGACATTTTGGTTACTATACTACTATTACTATATTACCACGCTGGCCAAACGGGTTAGTAAATAATTTGTGTCAAGTTCTCTTTGCGATGAATTTTTTTCTACGTACGATGAATGAGTTGCTAACACTCCGCATTTTTGATTTGTCAACAAGGTCGCTGAAGTTTTAAATAGTTCCTCTACTACTTGCAACTTTGGAAACTGTAACCACAACAATTCGGCCGCAGATTAGAACGAGCCAATATAGTAGCAATTCGGAACGTGTTTGATCTTCTCCATTATTAAGCGAGGGTGAACCAATAATTTGATTACGTAAACGACCCCTTTTTCTATACTTTACAAATGTTTAACATACAATATTCCACGTTTTGTGTACATCTCAATGGACCCATTTCATATTTAGCGGCAAAAGCAAGCGCGGATCCAGGGGGGTGGTCATGGGGGTCATGACCCCCCCCTGGGCGCGGTTCGGGATGTGGTGTAAAACTAATTAAAATTGTTAAACATAATTTTAGATTTTTCATCACAAGATAATTTAAACATTGACACTGTGAAACAACTTGTAACTTTATACATTGTTACTTCGTAGATACTACTCCAGTTTCTGTCATTGTAACTGAATATCGGCTGTGGATGGTAAAGTGGCAGCGGTGTTAGTGCATACCACAGTCGATTTCTAATCTAATTTTAAATTGCGATATTGGGCTGTACCTTTTTTTTTTTTACGCGCGGAAAGATTTTTGCACCATACCCTTCGTGGGGTAAAAGAAGGGCGTGTGCAGGACTCCCGGGGGAACCAGTCTACCTAATAAACCGCACGGCGGCCTACCTCGGCAGCTCGGAGGAACTCTAGGAACGCATCAGCGGCTTTTGGAGTCCTCCTGCCGGACATTTCGACTGAGGTACATCCCGGAGTGAGTAGTCTTACCCCCGGGGCAGGATGCTGTCGCGCCTCTCACCGCTCTAAGCAGTAAGAGCCGCAACACCGACTTACCTTAGACAACACCCTCCGGCCGCACCAGGGGTGTCACTTGGCTCGGGTCGTTTGCAGCGGTCACATCTCCCCAATATGTGGCTGCAGCGACCCTAAAGATTGGGGGACTAGCGACCTCTACCGTGTCCCCTTCACCGCCTCCTTCGAGCAGCCTTCATTCTGGAGCATAATGTCCTCACTCTTCCCACACTTCCCATTCCTCGTCACTCGTCAGCATTGCGGCGAAATGTTTCGTCCGATCTGTCTCCTACTCGACGCTCTGCAGAACGGCAGAACGACTCCAACAGCGCGTTAGCAAGCACAGCTCTGAGTTACGAGCCGTGCCTGCCAAGCCCGCAGAGCTTGCCTATACGCGTTCCGCAGTAGCATTCCGGGCTCGTGGTTCAACACTGACTCTTCGCCTTTCCGACCGACAGAACGAATTTGGTCGTAGAATATCGTGTCCATGTCGGCCAGAATATCGAAGGGTGGAGATCGTGCCAGGACCGTCGCCGCCTCGTACAAAATCGTGCGGTAGCCTCGAACGACCCGTATGGTATTATGGCTTTAATACAGCAACAAAATCCTATATAAGCCTTAACATCCTGTCAGATGATTCAAACAGCATCTCTCTGGCAATGTTTAGCATGACTGTAGAGTCCAATACGATAGCGACAGTAGCGTGTATTATAGCCACATTACCTGTTACTGCTGATCATGAGGTCCTGGGATTTCTAAAGATGGACCAAAAATTTCATTGGGTTTTCTCACAGAAATTTCTTAATAACAGCCCGAGTATGGAAGTTTGGCGATGATCCACGCCCATAGGTCGGAGTGCACGTTAAGCCATCGGTCCCGGTTGTCATGAACATCTATGGTTATCTTATTGGGAAGTCAGTTCCCTCAAATGTACTGTAACCTTCGAATTTCTGTTCCCTCTCGGGGTTGCGGAGGTCCGATGCCAGTCGCTCCGTGGAAAAACTGGATTCAGGTAAACTGATTGAACTAGTAGACCCCAAATGATGACTGGCTACTTGTTAGTATTAGTTAGTAGCGACAGCGGAAAGATCTTTCTCAACGTTACGCTAAGAGCTTCAATGGTTGAAGAACGTCTAACAAAACCGAACCGAATTCGTATATATATTTGTTATTTCATCATCAACAGCCTTTAACAGTCCACTGCTGGACATAGGCCTCTCCTTAGAAAAGAGGTTTTGGCCTACTATACCACGCTGGCCAGACGGGTTGGTATAGGTTTGGTTTCAAGTTTTCCTTCTCTTTACATTGATGTTGTCTTGCGTAGTTTAGCCCTTAGTCGCCTTTTACGACACCCGCGGGATGAATAGGGGTGGTGACACTCTGTGTTTTTAATCCGTCACCACACGGAATTTGTTATTTGTTTATAAAAAACTATATATTTTTGCAATCCTTGCAATTTTAACAATGTTTAATCTAAAGTTCGTAGCCAGAGACAAAGCAGTAATCGTTCGGAGATTTGTTTGTTAGGTTGTCGTGAAAATATAGTACTTTTGCGTATTATATTATATTTTTTCAATAATATATAGTACGCCGACCTGAAATATAGTACAATACTATCTATTTAGTAAGGTTTGCGGCGGTAGGCAACCCTTGTTTATTTTTGCGTGTTGGACTCGTACCGACTAAAACCTCAAGGTGTGTCCTTTTTTTGCGCCTCAATTTTAGGAGGAGTTCAGGGAGAGATCACGTCATCGCAGAAGGTTGCGACCGCGTTAAAACAACTGTCGCTACCGGCTATCGAGCTTATGACGGCCGGTAGCGAGAGATCCTCTCCAATGACTACATTGAGGGCCCGACGCTGCACTGCCTATGCGGGGCAAACCGCCAACGTGTGCAGGCCCGATGTCTCACTGCAGTCGCAGTGGTGGCAGGCGGGACTCGATACCCTCTTAGCGAACGAGTGCAGGTACTTTCCGAAGCTACTGTACCCGGAAAGCATGTGCGTCAGTCGGAAAGAAAGGGTCTCATGCTGCCGCCCTGCTCACTCGGCGATGACCGGCTGGAGAGCCTCCACGGCAGCAAAGCCAGCGCGTGGAGTCTCCAGCCGGAACGACTATCTGACCATGGTGGCTCGGCAAGCGGCTTCACGCCACTTGCGTATGTCCTCGGGCGATGGGCGAAACCCGCTCTCCACCCGGAAGTCAGCCACTCCGATAAACTTCAGCGAGCACTTCCGCCTCCAAATTCTACGGGGGTGTTCCGGCCAAGTCGCATGCCGCCTCTGTGGACACCGTGCGGTATCCACGTAAGGCTCTGACCGCCGATATCCTATGGGGGCGCCAGAGGCGCGCCCTATTCTGGGCGGTCAGAGCCGCCACCCACACAGGTGCACCGCACTGTGCCATGGACCGCCCAACCCCTGACTGTTGACCGGACAATCCCCGTGTACAGCTGCCTCGTGGGAACACTGGCCCCGCCCAAATGGGCAATAGTAACCCTAGGGCGAAGTGCTTGTCGAAGAGCCACCTACCGTCTAGGACCAGCCCAAAAACCTCATCTGGGCCCGGACGGTACGAGGACCGAGTTGACCACGATAGAGAGGCCGACGGGTGAAGCACGACGGAGCCCATGAAACAAAAGGGGCCCCGTCTTATCCAGGGCCACCCGTAAACCCAGCGCCTCAATGCGCCCGACCACCAGAGAGATCCCTGTGGTGGCCAAGCGGGCCGCCTCCTGGAAGTTAGCCCTCCGGGCCGTGACCAAAGTGTCATCGGCTAAACAAATTACGCTCAACCCGCGGGGAGACGCCCTCGTAGGGTATATAGGCCCAGTCGTATCTCATGTTCCAGGAGTGGTCCTAGGACAGACCCCTGCAGAACACCGTACGATATGGCCCTGTGTCTCAAGGCACCATCTCGTTCCTCGAACATGACGGTACGCTCCTCTAAATAGTCTGCCACAAGCCGCCTCAGGTACTCTGGCACTCCGTGATAGCGGAACGCTTCCCTGATGCAGGTGAATGGCAGACTATTAAAGGCATTGGCGATGTCCAAGGACACACTGTCCAAGGACACCGCCAACACCACTCCGCTGCAGGTCACTGCCTCTTCGGTCACGGCCCTAAGGCGCAACACGGCATTGACCGTCGAACGCCCCTCTCGGAAACCGAATTGAGCTTCCATCAGGTCGGGGCCCACCTCGCAGAGGTGCCTAACGATGCGGGCAGAGAGAACCGTCTCAAACAACTTACCCGCCTCGTCCAGCAACACGATGGGCCTATAGGCCGCAAGGCTGGCAACCCTAACTTGATCACAGCTATGTGACCCCCCCCTGGCGCCAAAGCTGGATCCGCCCTTGGGCAAAAGTCAAACTTTTTAACAGGGTAGTTTGTGAAAACTGGAACAATAATTTATGAGATAAGTGAACATGAACATACATGAACTCTAATAAACTTTTGCCTTTTGTCTCTACTAAATACACGTCACAACGTTGTCGCGAAGAGAACAATTATATGACAAACCATTTTGATAAAATTACATATAATTTTTTTTTTTTGTTTAAAAGACTTAGGCCTAGTTTCTGTAGTTCCTGATCCATCCATAGCAGCCTCTAATATGTTCGTCTTCGAACGTAGGCCTCCTCTCCATCCCTCCACTGATATCTGTCCCGGGCTACTTGCATCCAATTGGTACCGGCTTGTTGCCGGATGTCGTCCGTCCATCTCTTGGGTGGTCTTCCCCGTCCGCGGGTGTTAGCGCGAGGTCTCCATTCCAGGGTTCTCCTCGCCCGTCTTCTGTGATCCATCCTGGCGATGTGGCCAGCCCATCTCCATTTACGGGCCTCTATTTCCTGTACCACGTCCCTGACTTTTGTCTTTTCCCTAATCGTCTCATTTCTTTTCCGGTCTAATAAAGATATTCCGAGCATTGATCTTTCCATTGTTCGCTGTGCAACAAGGAGTTTCTGAGCAGACTTCTCTGTCAAGGTCGTGGTCTCCATCCCGTACGAGAAGACCGGCAGAACACACTGGTTAAACACCTTGGTCTTGAGGTGCTGGGCGATTTTTTTAGACCGTAGGATATGGCTGTTTGCTCCAAAGGATGCCCATGCTTGCGCAATACGTCTGTCAATCTCCGCCACCTGGTTTTCCAACGCCAGCGTGATTTTGTGGCCCAGATAAATGTAGTGGTCGACGAGTTCTACAGGCAGTTCGTGATTTTTCGCCTCTTGGATGTTTTTCATCATTTTTATTTTTGATTTGTTCAGTTTCAATCCTATTTTGGCTGATTCTGTTTGTAGTTTCTCAAGCATAGTGATCATATCCTCCACATCATCGGCAACCAGAGCAATATCGTCCGCAAATCGAAGATTGTTCAGTCTTTCGCCGTCAATTAATATCCCCCTGTCAGACCCAGTTCCTGATAAATTTTAGAAATTTGTCTGCCATACAACACTGTTTAATAGATTTCTGATACAAATGTATATAAAAAAACAAATGTATAAATGTATATTTATATCATAAGGTTTTCGGACATTTATAAGTCTATCCAAGACTTTGAAACCGGTATCGTAGTTATGTTGCAAATAGGATCAATTATCATAAAAAATCACACACACATTGTCAAAAAATACATTATTTTAAATTTCTTTAAAAAAAAATTATTTGCTAAAAGGAAAAACTTGAACAAGAGCTAACCCTCAACCAAAATATATGTGTAGAAAAAGGCTTTTGTTTTCAATTTATCTAAAATTTTATTATTTTTATATATTTTAATAATAATAAAACACGTATTATATTAGTTATTGTAGTTAAGGTTTCAATTATGAAACCACTACAAAACAGCGAGCAACATCATAATAATAAACCTTTCCTGGAAACAGTGTGTGCTTGATACTTCATCAAAAAAGTTCGGAATAACAATAATTTTAAAATTTTATAATCAGCCATATATTATTGTTATATTTTGCGTCTGAACAAAAAAAAATACCAACAAACTAAATATTAAAACTAAATTTATAAGGAAACTGAAAGGAACTAATGCCGAAAATTTACTTTAGGTTTTTTCCAAGTAACAAAACCTTGCGTTGGTTTCTACTATAAATATGATGTTATATTTTCATGATGTGAATTTCATAAAGATGTATACCATCGGTTCGTCCCACATTGAGTAACAATTATTAAGTCGTTAAATTATTTTGAAATTTAAATATTCTTGTAATATTTACTTCACACAACATGTACAACAGTGTGGCGGCTCACTGGGATCAGCGAACTTCAGCCAAGACTCACTAGGACTAGCGGCATACAGTTCTGACTCACTGGGACTAGCAGCACTCAGTTCCGACTCACTCACTGAAACTGCTCACTATTGTCAAGATCCGCAACAGAGCACAGACAGCTGACTCATCATATCGACGTCCGGTCTTGGAGAGAAGTAATGTGGCGACTTCCACATACAGCGCAAGCGATAAACATACAACAGCGCCATCTAACGAAGGAACACTGAACCACGAAAAATAAGGAATAAACTATATGAAGCTGCGGAGTAACTACTAATCCTGAATCGCGATAGAGAAGTATATATACCTAGATAAACATATATACAACATCCCAACATTAACCGTTGGGCACTGGCCCGCCAGGCATGATCACTTCGCCTGGTCGGAGGATGGAGGAAATGAAACCCGTTCCTCCACAAAGTATATGGAACAGTTAATCAAATCTGTAGTATACAGTATATTAAAGGAGTAAGGTGTGTTCGCCATTAACAAAATACATTAAGAAAGTAGTGACCACAAAATGGAACGATACTTAAAAGCACGAGATATTTATGGCGTCTGATAGAATCGGACAGTCATAAATACGAGCAGTTATTGATAGGTGACTACATTTGTGTGTGACATTGTCCGTTACTACCAGTAAGAGCTTCTATTAAAAGAAATCTATCAAAAATGATACTGGCCATAAAAATTTATTGATCATAAAGAACGCATCAGTAAGTCACGTTTACGCGGCCCTTATAAAAAGTTAGAGAATTATTTTAGTACACTATCTATTAACAGCGCTTATCTCTAGATACCCACTTACTCAGCAACTGAAATACATCACTATATTAATACTAAAGTCTAGCGTCGCCTCAGCTTAAAATGCGCTTATATAGAAAACGTCATACAAAATTAATACGTAAACATAACAATTATCCATTGCATACGAATTTAAATCCACGTACCATTATGGGTGACTGAGGAACCCTTTCCTGTGCGTGGCCTGACACGCACTTGTCTGATTTTTTTTTCGCAAAAATGTTAATGGTTATTGACCTACCGAATTCTGAAGTGTCATTATAACTCCTATACCTTTCACAACAATACAGATGGTAAATTAATATATTTACTTGTAATTTACCCCTCAACTAATGTACGAACCTGTGTATAAACTTGAGTGCCAGGCAATTTATACTCCGTGACATTGAGATTCGCTTAAATGGGCTCAAGTAAATGAGCATTTAGCGAACTGTAATTTCGAAATGTCACGTGATGTCATAATGATAGGCATAATAAATTTATTTATTTTGTCATTGTTTTTTCTGAGACCACAATTGAATGTGTCATTAATCATATTCTGTCGAATATAATTAATGACACATTTGGCAAAAGTCAATTCACAGTACATAAGACGAAAATTAAGTAGTGGAACTCGGGAAAACATGCGTTATATATTCATAAAATATTCCGCGATACAAAGAGTGCCGTAGTTATCCTAAAACAACACAGACCCTATTTTTATGTTTTATGGTATCTGCTATACTGTAGCTAATACTTGTAAAGCTTCGGAACCTGAAAGCTTTTATATTTGTCATAGAGGTCTAGAATCTAGTGCAGACATCAACTCTCATAAAGATTTATGCTAATAATATATGTATATTGTATTAATATTATGCACGTTTTGAGAGAAATAAATACGACTTAAAACACTATTTAAATGGGTAGTCATCCAGGGAATAATTCAGTTTGTCAGATACCTTTTAACAAATTAGAGATTGCACAATGTACAATATTAAACGGTTAAATAGTCCGAGATTAGATTTGTATCTGACAACTCGGTATCCCTATAAATGACTAATTTGTGTACGGTCGAAAGGAACGGGAAGAGATTAAGGACTTACGGATACTGATACCATGATAATTGGAAATTCTTGTACTATACGAACTAGCGGTACTACAATTTACGTAATTACGGGCATAAAATGAACAACATCATTAGGCTGAATTATTTTATTCGACAATACCTTATAAGAATGAATGCTTCTAAATCTATCTAACTTGACCAATGTAAGTGGATAAAACCCTTAATTAGAGTAAAGGTCATTAGGTCATTTAGGACAGATTTAGGTCATAATAATTGCGTAATTTAAACAAAGTAGAAGCTATAGATAAAACAAAGGTGTGTATAGAAATCAGTTACGTTCGACTACAAGTTAACGTCTTTTTAGGGTTCCGTAGTTCATGACTCGTGTTGATGCGATGTGATGCGTCACTACGTTTTTTATTTATTTTTCAAAAATGAAATTCTTCACTGGCACTGACTCGTAAAAGTATTTTCAAAAAACCATGAGGAAATAAATAAATCTTTATTTTTAAAGTATCAGGAAATTAATATATACTAACAAACCCGACTGAAGTTGCTCTGCCCTGTTCCGACAGTCAAACAAAGACATCTAGGCATTCAAATCAGTAAGTAAACTCCAATTTATTTTTCCCATCTCAACTTTCAAGGACACCATTGCAGCTTCAATTAAGTCTAATTATATTAAATGTCTTAACCAACCAAACAAACTTTAAATGTTTTAGTAAGAAAATAACACAGCAATTTATTTGATTAATACGCTTAAAATATATTTAAACTTAAAATCAAGGCTCCCTTATGAAGTCAATTAAATAACTATTTACCCTTGTTGTAAGAAATTTCCCTTGTCGAAAACTTTAGTACCTTTCCTCTATGTATATTGATTCCTTGATTCTGAAGGTAGATGCTTCTTTTCTAATTATAGCGTATATAAATATTATTATAACTAATTTTGTCTTGCACTCTGTGTGTTAATCTAATCAGCAAAATACTCGTCACACTACAGATCGCAATGCATTATCATTATGTCCAGATTTTTAATTTTATATTAGTTATTCCGCAATGGGTCTGTGGCAACGACCCGCGGTGTTACCCGCGTATTTTCGGGATAAAAAATAACCTACATGTGATTATCCAGAAATCATTTTTAAATTAGCCATTTACAAACTATCATTATGGTTGCTATGAAAGTATTATGCATAGCAGCCTGTGAAGTTTTGACAGGAGATAAACTGACACATCTACGATTTATGTATTTTTATAATCACCTAGCTTTCGTCTGTGTATCTCGATTATTGCAGTAAAAAAAGTCTATGTGTTATTCTCATATATAAACTACCTATATTACTGTAAAGTTTCATCCAAATCCGTTCAGTAGTTTTTGCGTGAATGAACAAGAAACATACATACACGCATACATACATACAAACTATCGCGTTTATAATATTAGTAGGATATTCTAATATAATATCATATACGGTATATTCTAATATAAAATACTAGCTTTCACCCACGGTTCCGCTCGCTTGTATGTCGAATATCGCGGTAAAAAGTAGCCTATATTCTCCCTCAGGCTCTAGACGAGCTTTGTGCCAAACTTCATTTAGGTAGTTCAGTAGTTCGGTCGGACAGAGTTCCTTTCGCATGAATAAAATTAGTTTTTTTAATTTATGTGACAACTCTGCCAGATGAAAATCATAAGTAGAATCTAAGAGTAGGGGTCACCATTCTCACTGTGAATGTAGGTAATGCAGCATGGTGACCCATACCATGGCGGCCTGGCCAAATGTTTCTGCATCATTTTCCCGACCTCTGGAGGCCGGGAGAATGATGCAGAATGATTTCATTGCATAGCAATAATGATTAGTGTGGATTATAGGTGCCAAATATTGTCAACTACCCTAATCAATAATAATTATGCATTTTTTTATTGAAATATATTTTTGTCAATATTAAACCGAATCGAAATTAGAATGAGTAAAGAATTGTACCAGAGGCGACAATAACATAACAAATAATTTGAAATGTTTTACTAAAGTAAATCTGTCTAGACATTTTCTGTTCAATACACATTAAATAATTAGGTATTGGTGATTCATCTAAAGTAAAGTTCCTTTATTCAGGGCCTGTATTATATTACAACTAATTAGTTTAATGTGTTTACTGAAAACGATGTCGTTTTTCATCATAGCCGTCACATTACATTTTATATGTGTATGTACATATTTGTTATTATACCTATGTAAACAAACAATTTACATATAGCCAATTTCTCTAGCTATTTTAACCAGATCCGAATGCTGTTCAGTCCAGTCCAGTCGTTCAGTATCGTGGAAAAACTGATATTCAGCTATAACCGGTGTATAAACTTGTAGCTGATCCTAAATAATCTTGAGAACCATAAAAGCTTTAACCATAAAAGGTTTTTAGAAATTGTTATATTCATTTAAATTATTGATTTATGTGTTGTATATCAATTAAAACAATTACGGGTAATGGCACTTGTGACGCTTCTATAAAAGAGTTTCATAAATATTATTTTTAAAATGATCCCACCAAAATGATAGTACTCTGCGTGATAGAAAGCATGAAAAGAATCTAAGTGTAGGTCTCCGTGTGGTGACGGATTAACAATACAGAGTGACCACTCCTATTCATCCCGCGGGTGTCGTAAAGGGGACTAAGGGATAAACTACGCAAAACAACATCGATGCAAAGAGAAGGAAAACTTGAAACCAACCCTATAAAAACCCGTCTGGCCAGCGTGGTATAGTAGGCCAAAACTCCTTTCTAAGGAGAGGCCTATGTCCAGCAGTGTACTGTTAAAGGCTGTTGATGATGATGATGTTGTGGTCAATATATTCATTGCGAATGCAGACAATACAGCATGGCAACTCATACTATATATGTCGGTCTATTATGACTATCCGTTTTAAACAATTAGAAAATTATGATTAACATTTCTGTATTTTGCTCAAAATTTGATGCACATATTATAAATTCACCAAGTGTTTTCCTTAAAGTTTCAAAATAAATTTGCCTACACTTTTGCGTTTAATACTTGCAGAGTAGGGCGGGGCGGAAACGAGACCACACCGCCACACTGTCACCCTATTATTTTCTGTTAGCAAATACTTCAAATAATTTTAAAAGATATTCAAGGAACACATCACATAATTGAAGACCACAAACACTAAAATCACTTACGGCCGATTTCAACTAATCTAAATCTAGTTTTAAATAGAGAAAAGGTATTCTAAGCGGCTGTTAGAGTTTTTTTATAAATTGTGACTATATGTGACTTATGTCCAATACATATAATTTTTTAAGTTAATTGACACTATTTTGATTTGTAAAAGTAAAACAAAAGAATATCATTATATCATCACTTCAGCAGCTTTTAAAAGTTGGCTGTTGAACATAAATGTTTTATTCATTTTGTTTGGTTTTGGCCTATTATACCACGCGGCCAGATGGGTTGGTATAGGGTTTGTTTGAAGTTTTACATCTTTTTGCAATTATATTATCTTTGGTTATTTCTTCCCTTAGTATCTCGTGAGAGAAGCACTTGAACGCTTTATTGTTGGGTGACCGGTCTACTTATAGTGGTTAGTAAACTATAAAACACTGTATATTTTTAAGCGGTTTCTACAACAGCTTATTAAATTAAATTCAAATTAATTTTAGAAGGTACATAATGTATGCCAGAGCTAATATTTTTAAAGTAATAATTAAGTGAACTCCGCTGCATTAAATAAATACATGGCATTATAGCAACTAATAGTCCTTTGTTCTATACACGCCATTAACAAGAAGAAAGGTTTAAGCCTTAATTCGTATAGATAACACTACCGCACCTCTTTTGCGGTCGCCGTTTGTGAAAGACGGTCCTTCTTTTATAAACGGCAAATTACATGATTCAGTCTTATTTGAAACATATTTTGATATAATATTACTTCAAATTCAAGGAAAAATATTTCCAGAGTATAGAAATGGTACAGAAAAAAGATCTTACAGACATAAAACGCTTTTAATTGTGAATTATAATGTAGAACTACTACAGAAATATTTATGTAAGCTATTGAGACTCGAATCCAGGCGTTATTTGATCAAAGTTTTGATGTTGTTCGGAATATGCTTTCAAAAAGTAATTGTACAAATCTTTCTAATTTAAACTGACATGTAGCACCTGCCTAGAGAACAGTAGTTAGAAAATAGTAGTCTAGTTTCATTTATTACCGCAAACTGGAGAACAAACGCCGGAGAACAAAAGCCACCAAGTCATCTGTTTAACTCTCCAAAGTTTAACCAATTTTAACACACATTTTGCGCTAATTGCTGATTCACGCGTAGAATCAAAATATATGCACATTTAAAGTTTTTTAGTACTTAATGTATAGCTCATTTTTCAAGAAAGACTATACACTACATAACATAAAGCTGAGACTAAAATAGATAGCCAAGTCACTATCAACAGTGTCAATTTTTGAGCTCAGCTTTTGAGAAAAGCAGCGGGATCGTTTTTTGTTTTTTCGGAAGACGGTCCCTATTTCAACTCATCCACATTTTTTATCATTATATTCATTACGACGATAACTTGAAGACTAGAAGACTTTAACTACTTGACATTGGCAGAAATAGCTGGTTACCATTTCACTAAGAGAAGAAGAAGATAAAAGCAGCTAGTAGTATAAATAATCTTTTCTTTTTTTCTCTAACTCAACATCTACTCGTGAACTATGATGTAGATTAATAAAAAAAAAATTTGGACATCTGACACACAACATCATCTAGTCCCAAGCTAAGCAGAGCTTGTGTTATGGGTACTAGACAATTGATATAAATACATAAACATACTTTGTTTTTGCAAATACATACATATTTTATAGAAAATACCCAGACTCCGAAACAGATATTTGTGAATCACACAAATTATATTTGGTCCGACCCGGGAATCGAACCCGAGACATCTTGATCAGCAGCCGCATACGCTAACCACTAGACCAACGAGGCAGTCAAGATTATATATAAAAATGTATTTTTTTATTCATGTTAAACTTTTATTAAATAAATAATTACAAAATTATATCATCAAGCGAGAGTGCGACTGGTAGAAGCTGTAAATACATATGATTGCTTTTAAATATATTTTAACGATGAAATCTGAAGGTTTCATTTCATATCATTTATCAATACAGCAATATCTTAACTGCATATTTCTAGCTCAACCAATCTAACGCTACGTGTGTACTAAACGATGTCAATGTTAACGTTCTACTTCCATTGAACTGGAATAAAGTAATTATATTACTAAACTGGATAAAAAGACAGATTCAATTACTTACGTTATAGAGACAGTATCGATGTATCTATATTAATATTACAAAGCTGAAGAGATTGTTGAATCTCTGGGACTATTGGCTCAAATAGAGTCAAGAATTATTTGAGTGTTGAATAACGATCATCATGAATTTAACATCAATGAAAAACCTTGTAGAGAACAATTATTTCTGTTTTGAGACGCTAATCGAGAAATCTCGGGTTCAAATCCCGGGTGGGGCCAAAATCGATTTGGGTTTTTCTTAGGAAATTCCTAATAGCAGGCCCAGAGTTTATAAATTTGGCGGTGATTTCACGCCCGTGCCTTGGAGAGCACATGAAGCCGTCGGTCCCGGTTGTCATGAACATCTATGACAATCGTTATTGGGAAGTCAGTGCCCTCAAATACACTGACAACTAGTTCAATCTTTGCATTTCAGTTCTCCCTTAGGGTTGCGGAGGTCCGATGCCAGTCACTCCGTGGAAAAACTGAAATTAAGGTAAAACCGGTTGAACTAGTAGCTGACCCCAAATAAACTCGAGAATAAAGGCTAGGAAGAAAAAAAAAGGCTGAAATTATAACTCAAGGTACTAGAGCCGGCTTATTTGGTGACGGGGATACCGGAGGGCAGTAATGCAGAAACATCTCAAGAGACCGTCATAGTACGGGTCACTAAATTACATTGCCTGCATTCGCTATGAGTATGATTAGATTCTACTCATGCTTTCCATCAGAGAGGAGTCACTTTGGCAGGCTAAAGTATGAAACTTAAAATTTACTAGACAGCTGATAAGTTAGCTTTAACTTAGCTTTTATTTTTCTCAATATTATTTTAACTACCACTAGTTTAACCGGTGTTACCTGAATATCAAGAAATGTTCATACAACGAAAAACCATCTAATCATACTTTGTCAAAATCATAGCAATACCACGAATGTCATATTATGATCCTTACGAAAATACGTCGCTTTGTGAAAATCACAGAAACACTCAAACGGAACATTTGTGTCGCAGCTATAATAATACAACGGTGTAAAAGACATGTTTTGTCTATACAACTTGCTAACAGGAAACCCATATTAAGCATTTCTTTTGGATTGTCACTACCCTTACTCATCGTGTGTCATAAGAAGCGACTAAGGAACCAACCTATTAGAGATACCCATAGAAAAATAGAGAATAAAGCTAATGATCTTTCAATCATTGTGTCTCTTGTTAAATTTATTTGTCCGATGTCGTTTTATTTATAGTTATATATACACCTAACTATCGTAACAATACTTCTGTCACTAGTACCGTACTTAGTATGTAAAACAGCTAAATAACGAATTATCAATAACACCACTTTTGTGAATCCACACAAAAAATATCAGTTTCTTTTGCTATATATGTTTACGAAGGCACCAAATAAAAGTAGGTCAGATACTAGTGGTGCAGATTAATGAGTTTTTTGTGAAATAAACGGGGTCGTATAGATAATCAATCTTTACGTTTGACAAAAAAGGGTTATTTTATCTAGGAGCTCGATCCTAGATACCCTCGTGCAAAAGTTGAAATAAATTACACTTAATCACGTCAAGTATTTAGTTTTCTTTTCTGATTAATATATATTCAACTGAAGTCTGACTAACTGAGCCCCGACAACACACGCGAGTAACGCCACGGGATGAAACTAATAATGAAATGGTAAGATATAATCTAGTGAATATCTTATGTTATACAATACCATGAAATGCAAGTATTTAGTAGCAACTAAACTAACATCTTAAAACAATCCTAAAATAAATATACAAAAGCCACGCACTATCCTGAAATGTAAAATTATTAAAAATATTTAATATGTAAAAATTCAAATCTTTCGACCTTTTTTTTAATTGTTATTAGACCATGTACATCCAAACTGATTACAAAACGCAGTAAAAGTTAAAATTATCAAACACCGTCATATCTGACTCCTCGACAGTTCTGTGTCATGTCATGTCAGAGATCATTTATACAATGTATCAAACGAAAAAATGAAACTTTTCATTCTGTTCATTGTCTGACAAAAATTGTAACAGATTTTTTAATTGGATTTTCATTTTATTTAAAAACCAAATAAAAGACAGTTCTGTGAACAAAACCCTAAAAAGTGATTATAAATTATTAAATTTTAGATTATTACGTATGTCTTTTATTGTCTTGTTTTGTCTATATGTATTTATTTCTATGGTCCATCTGTCCATCCGCTCTTGACTTACCGTCCAAACGGTTAGTGCTAGAAAGAGATTATATTACGAAAAATATTTTTATTTAGGGGGTACCTCCAGGTAAAGTGGGAAATATTTTTATTATCACGTCTACCCCAGCGTGTTGGGTATTATTAGACAGGCCTTTTAAAAACATTGAACATAGAGATTCCTAAAACAAGTTAGGGATCCGATTACGAGTTATTCAACTTTAAAGCGCAGTTTTTTGTCAAAACAGGGCGCCCCCCATCCCTCCATCTAAACGACTGGCTCATAAAACTTTGAAAAATTTTATGACAGTGGTTCATATTCTGAACCTTAAAGAAAACTATAGATTATAAGACTTTTTATAAGGATCTAACTTTTAAAATATACTCACTTAAAAAACTTTTTACAAATTAAAGAAATAATGAGTAAACACAATAATTGTTTATTGGGCATGATTTGAAATCACGTGCCTTTAAAGGTGGTTACAGAAGTCTTCAATGAGTGGCCTGACACGCACTTGTCCGATTTTATTTTCATTTTATTATTTTAAAATAGTTGTTACAGAATTTTAAATAACAACGCTTAATAAATCGAAATATTTCTTCAGTACAGTTAAAAAAATGTCTGTTTTTCAAAATTATTTTAGTTAATAAATTGCATTCTTCAATTCTATAAAATTCTCGATTTCTTAATAGGTTCAACCAGCTGTTAATGTTTTTTTTAATATTGTCTATAGTACTAAAGCAATCATCATCATCATCATCATCATCAGCCTATCTCAGTCCACTGCTGGACATAGGCCTCTCCCATTGCACACCACTTTGATCGATTATTTGACTAAAGCAATATTATTTTATTATTATTAAACAACAAAATAATAGATTTCAATAAAAAATAATCTTTGTAATAGAGATTATGAATAATTTTGAAATTATTAGGATGAATTAATTATAAACATTTTTCATTTGAATATACTCAAAAATGTAGTAAATTTCGCTTCACTACCACCTATTAATCATATATAACACTAATATCATAATATTTGAACAAGTGTAGTAGAAATCAACAGCATTTTTAAGTATAAATAAATTTATAATACGTACTTTTAGATCCTATGGGAACTCATACTAACACCATTAAATTATCACATAAATACTTTAATATAACACAGAACACTGCGTATAAAAGCCACAAACTTAAATCCTTTACTCATGAAACTATTGCAAAATAACTTATTTACTTTCCCAGTACAGAGAAATAATTTAAATAAATTACACATTAACAGTCACAAGTTTAATTTGACAAACTGTCGTTTTTACAAATTTGCGTGTTTGCCGAACGCGCGACGAGTGAATTTCAGGAGCGGAGCACGGACCGAGGCGGGCGGTCGGTTCACTGTGAATCAGAAATCTGTCCCGTGAAAATGAGAAAAGCCAAGGCGTGCGAGAATCGCGCGCTTAATTTTGTACCAAGTTTGTTCAATAACACGAAATCATTCAGCACGTCTCTTCAACTTAATAAATGCTAGTATATTATTAATTGCCCATTAGATTGTGAAAGTTTAAATTACTTTTGTTATCTGGATTGTATTTAATGCTTCACGTACTAGAACTTTTTAAGTAATAGCTCATTACAAAGTGATTATATTATTTATAGATAAAATTTTCATTTTTTCTCTTCTTGAGATGATTTATGTTCAAAATCTTTTTATAATAGTCTGCTTTTAAATGAAGATCGTATTTTTATATAGATTTTTTTTCTTAAAAATAAAGTTTTCTTACTGTCGACAATTCCATAGAATCCAATGGTACAGCTTACGTCATTCTCAAATCGTAATTCTTTATTGTCGGTAAAGATAATTGTGTTGTCGTTAGCAGAATTTATAGCCATATAATTTATTATCTCAAAAAATAAATCGAAAAAGAGATACGAGGCATCTGAGGTACCCTATAAACAACAGTTTTGGTTGTCCAGATTAGTTGTTTATTAGCTATTTCGCAAATTTACATATTCTATAGAGATCTCTAGAATATGTAAACATGCCAAATCTTATATCTAATATATCTTATTCAACGGACTGAAAATAAACACTACAGTAACATTGTTTTGCTAGTGTTCCGCCCTGGTTTTGCACAGATCTAGATCATAGTATAAATTTGTCTAATGCTCTGTCAAACTTTTTTTTAAATAGAATACTTATGTAGTACATTGTTCTTATAAAACTATGTTTATTGACGTCCGATTAAAAGCAAAAGACGCAGATAGATGGATAAACGTAGCGAATTAATATTAAAATTTGACAATATCAAGTAACAAGACTATCTTTTCTTAGTTTTACTATCAATTTACAAGCAAGTTTTCGAAGTAGTTCTCCATTTTAGCAAGTCGTTGTACGAAATGTGTTATAAGAAAGATTGTACCGTGGGTAGCACACATTTTAAACATGCTGATCTGCGAAAATATTTCTTCGCATTTCTTTTTTGTCCGGACTGACGTGTCTGTAAATAGGCTCATGCTTGATTCGGGTTATTTTTTCATTTTGACAGGGTCTGGTTCTTAAGTATCAATAAGCTACATTCTTGGCTATAAAAACAAAAGATTACATTGTGTATATTGTGTTTTTTGATGAAACTTCTACTGCTAAATGATAGACAAATATATAGGTTTGATCAGTATTTCACCTAATAATAATTTTTACCTTATTCTACCCTACCAGAGTTATTAATAGTGAAATAGCTTTTTATCATCATCAGCCTATCGCAGTCCACTGCTGGACATAGAACTCTCTAATTGCATGTCACTTGGTTCGATCCTCGGCTTCTCGCATCGAAATGAATTATAAATGAGTGAATCTTATTGTGAATACTTGATGGGTTGAAAAAGTTTTAAACAGTACTCATAAATAATGACAGTAGTAATGCATCTAATCATTGGATTGTTTGTCACTTGGAAAAGTGTGTAGAGTTCAAGGAGACTATATGGAAAAATGTGAAGATGGCGTGATTGATATGTGTGAGCCTGTCAAAGAGTCTTTGGGGGAAAGCATGAGAAGAATCCAAAAGTCGTGATCACCATACTCATTGTGAATACAGACAATGTAAGATGATGCTCCACTATGGCGGACTAGTGAGCACTTGCATCATTGGGTATTCGGTCTCGCACTCACCAACGAAACACGACACTAGGAATGCTGTCATTGAGGTTAGTTTTCTGTGAGAGGATAGTACCGCATCGGACAAGCCGACTTGTAGGTGCTGTATTCAGCGTGACTCTAATACTTGGGACTTTTCATTACAGTCACATATACATCTGCTATAATTAACATCATTACGATTATTTTAATAATCATATGATCTTAAATCATAAGAATATCAATTTATGTAACGAATAATAACTCCCTATAGTTGCATCCGCATTACTCTAACTGCTCCAGTATCACTCGAATGTAATGAAATTCGAAATTTAAAACTTAGTTGTTCCCAATAACTTTATGGCCTTTGTTTACGTACAAATGTAGCATTTGAAGTAAAGCAAACAGAATTTCCCGCTACGAATAAATATTTAATACGCGGGATAAACGCTAATACCACTCTAAACAGTTCTGCGTTAATTTAATGAAAATTGCTTTACTTAACGGAAATTGAAATGTAAGTATTTATACTCCTAACTGCATGATACGAATTCTTATTTATAATTTTACCCGAGTATGGCGAAACTAAAAGGAAGGGTGAATAGTTTTTCTTTTTTTTTTTTTAAAAGACAACTCCCGCATTATGAATATAAATCCCGTGTCGCGGGGCACTTTACAAACATACATGAAACGGACACAAAGAACATCCAGACTCAGAACAACAATTTGCGAATCACACAAAGTGTTGTCCCACGTAGGATTTGAACTAACGACACTTTGCGAAGTAGAAAGCGGCGTGGCGCCCGCTTAAATGACTAGGCCAACCGAGCAGTTGAGTTTTGAGTTGTATGTTCCACCATAGCACCTAATCTACTGAACCAATTCTCTTGTTTGATTGACGAATATTTTGTTTTGATCACGTGACTGAGTGACATAAGCCAAAGAAACAAGAGAATAGAGCCATCAGCGATTGCACAACGAAAAACGTTTGTAACTTTGCTAGGGGGCAGGTGTCAATAGATTTGTGATAATGGCCTGGGTGACATAAGTCGTTTTGTTCTGAACACATTATATCCGAGCATATGCAGACTGACGTTCAGTTTTCCTACTCTCATCATCATTAGTTTAGCTGTCGCTTACTACTAAATGGAAAGCTCCCCAAGGAGTGCCAACTATCCAAGACTCTCGAACCGTCCATATCCATCCGCTGTTAGCCACTAAGATCAACCGTAAAAATATCAAACTAAATCTTTCTCTTTTACGTTAAATTGTCTTATTTTTTAAGAGATATTCAAAATAGTAAACGTAATAGCAAAACCGCAGCTCTGTTTCTACAGATATGATTAACTTTTATGTGCTTAAATACGCACTTCTATAATAACTATCATCATCATCATCATCAGCCTATCTCAGTCCACTGCTGGACATAGGCCTCTCCCATTGCGCACCACTGTGATCGATTATGGGCTTCTCGCATCCAGCTCCTGCCAGCCATCTTACGCAGGTCGTCACTCCACCTCGCCTGTGGGCGTCCTACACTACGTTTACCGAGACGCGGTCTCCACTCCAGAACTCTTCTCTTCTTCGATTTTGGGCTTCTCGCATCCAGCTCCTGCCAGCCATCTTGTGCAAATCATCACTCCACCTAACTAAATTCAAATTAATTAATTACACAAGGTCAATGTTTACACTGCTTTTGATTAATTTCTTCTTATTTTGATGAATTTTGGAAAGCAATAACTTTGTTCCATTTCTAGTTTAGTTTACATTGCATGTTTTCTGGGGTTTGTTTGTGAAATGAAAATCCACTTTGCTGAATTTAACTGGCAATTAAAATTTTCCTTTAGATTGTAGTCGTAATTATTAGAAATATTTGTTTATTAAAACAGACCATATTTATCTTATATTTTGAAACTGCGTATCAATTTTCCACTTGTTGCAAATTTCATTTTACACTATAAGTATTAATTCTGCTATATACCCAGAATCCACTTTTCAGAATCCATATTACTAAACAGTTCTAAGTACAAAAAAAAAGATTTATTTTTTAATTTGAGATTTGAACCTACAACACTAGACGCAGCAGATAGCGATGCAGCAACCATTTATACCACTAGGCAACAGTGCAATCAATATAATATTTAATTTGATACGTCTACAAGTAATTCTAAGTCAATACATATTGAGAAGGTTATTTCTGTCAATATCTGTGATGCTTTAGATTTGGTCTGCAACACACGAGTGAATTAAAGTTATAATTAATTAGTAGTAACTTTAACTAAATCAAACTCAATTTTTACTAAGTTATTTTATATATATTACTTGAATAAATGTATGTTATGTGTGAGACCTCTTGATTAGCAGCTGCATACGCTAACCGCTGGGCCAACTAGGCAGTTGTACAACAACAACATATATTATGTAACATATATAGACTGCTAAAACTATTACAGATAAAAAAATATCCAACGTCAAAATTTCAGATTACTAGAGTAACATCATGACAGTCACAACCCGTGTGTGTCATGTTAGTTGGAAAACGAGACAGGGTTTTGTCAAGAATTAGAGACAATATTAACATTAATATTATAAATGTCGGTGGCACATCTCCAGCTGGTTCAAGTCCACCATTTCGTCTTAACAGTTGGTAACATCTGTGCTATTTTAAAAAGCTTCTGTGCTGTAGAATATTTTGTGTTCTTGTATTTCAAGTAATCAATATTGTTATGAGAAGTGAAATACTTATTTTGTGTTGTATATTTAACATGATATTTAAATGAATTCTACATTTAATGTTATAATTATTGAAATGTGCCCCTTACAGAATAAAGAATATCGTTTATTACAACGTTCACGTCGAGATACTCATAATAAAGGATTGGTAACTAAACAACATTATACTCATATAAACAACACAATACTCCCCTTTAGGGGGGAATTTAATTAATTTTATTTTACGAATCTGCATTAATTTGCAGAGTCGTACAATGAAATTAATTAAGTAAGCTTTTTAATCAATTACTATTAAAAAAATGGCCAGGTCCGTGCAGGCCACGCATAGAATAGGGTTCCGTAGTCACCCATAATGGTAGTTAGATTTAAAATCGTGTCCAATAGACAATTGTCATGTTAACTTATTATTTCTCTATTTTGGTACGGAGTTTTCCAAGTGAGTGCATTTTACAAGTTAGGCCTCTATAACTCCTAAAATATAAATGTTATCAAAACCTATCTATATATCTCATAGATCTATAATTTTCCTTGAAAGTTCAATATATGGGCTACTATCATAATTATTTGAATAACTCATAAATGGATAATTAAATCTAAAAATGGTTTCAGAACCTCACAATATTTTTCAAAGATCTATCTAATAATATCCCACACGATGGGATAAACGTGAGAAAATAAAACATCACCACTTTACATGTAGGCGAGGTACCCCAAATAAAAATATTTTTCATAATTTTATTAAAGTAGTTAGTCCACGTGTCCAATTGCAACACATATTCATGCAAAGTTTGTTCTTTCTAGCACCAACCGTTTGGGCGGTAGGTCGAGGACGGACGGACGGACGGACATGGGGAATCTATAAGGGTTCCGAGTCATGAATTACGAAACCCTAAAAAAGGTAATTATGAGTTTTCTTTGTTTGGAACTTTTTTCACTTGCTCTAGCCTTTTTTTTGCTGTTAAATTATAAGTGTTGGTATATAATTACTTTATTGACGTTGACTCTAATTTAAAATAGCACAGAACTCGCGAAACGCAAACAATTTTAACTATTAACATTCGAGTGAGTTTTATGTTTATGATGGAAAATTTGAGAGGTTTGTTTATAGTGAAATAATACTGATTTGATTTGAAAAAACAACTCATTTCATATCCAATACAAAATACGATCCAAATTTTCATAGAATTTCAGCGTTTTATAATGATTCCACGAATAATAATACATTTACTTACACAGACGTTCTTTATAATAAATACGAGAGAAACAAGTTTGGTTTATGTTCAATGTAGATTTTTGCCGAAACTGTTTCGTCAACAACACGAAAAATGTAAGTCTGCATTTTTTATCAATATTCAGAAAATTGAGTTTATTTTCAATGTAATTGTAATTTTATTAAAAAAAATGTATGAAATACATTATTTTATTTTCCATGTACTTTAAATTTGTATGTCTATGTTATTAATTTATAGTCTGTCTATAGGCAAAATTATTTGTTTACAATAAATATTTGGAGAAAAGTTACATACTAAAATTATGGCTAATTGCTACTTTGCAATAAAACTGGAATCGTATCAAATACTTTTATGGCCTTTTATAACGACATGTTTCTAGACATTAGAATACTTTTGTGACGCTTATGTGTAACCCATATACACTAGGCGACACGCGACAGCTCGACAACTTGACGCGACGACAGGCTGCGGCCGATAAACTTCACATACTTTACTCTAAGCTACGCACACTAGGCGTCAGATACGCCCGATGAAACGACAAGTCGCCCAGTTTGCGATGGCCGTAAGTGTAATGTTGCTGAAATATATAAATACCCGATGACTGCGTAAGCTACAACGTTAGTATATGAATAGACTGAGCAAAACAAAGGCTTTGGTGATAAATTGTGTTGAGCTTAATTTCCCTTATTTTGTAGAGTAACTTCTCATTAATTAATGTGCTAGAGTTGTCCACGGTTTTATCACTTATGACAGAGGCGTTCATTAATATCGTACAAGTCAAATGTTCTAATGATGAAAAGCCAATTATTATGTACTTGAAGTCTCTAACTATTTCATACTCTTCGGATATTTAGGTAAAACCGGTTGAACTAGTATTTAGACTGTAGCAAACTGTCAGGGTAGAAACCGCGTAATAATGAGGCATTAAATGAACTTAATAGCATGAAAAGTACTGTGTAATGAATTTGAAACCTAAAAACTCAAAAATAATTTAAACGGTTTTATTGAAAATAATGTACTAAAAGCTAAAAAGTAATAGCGTAAGGGGCGTAGCGTAAACTGTTGACTAGATGGAAACATGGGCTAAACGATTTTCTTTTTTTTCTAATCAATGCATTATATTAATAAGGGAAAGAGGTGTGAGGACTGGAACCTATGACCTACCAAATTAAATTTTAGCTCTTAGTTCATGATTTTCAATAAAACCGTTTAAATGTAATTTTTCTAAAGAATTTTTAGCTACCTTAAACATTTTTATCTGTCTGACCGTACTATTGCATAAAAATGCATAAACTCCATCGTGACAGTAAGTACTTTCACTTGATTTATTGCACATTCTTCTAATTTAATTTGTTTCCATTGCACGTCTTTATGAGACCAATAGAATTTTGTATGTATACTTTTAAATGAATAGTCAAACAGACCGTAATCTCTGACAGACGGACAGACAAGAATTTTCATTCTGGTCCTTGAAACGATAAAATTAGCCATGTAATAGTATTGTCAATTCATTTCAAATAGCTCATAAACCAAGATCGAGTGATAAGAAAGCAACTTTGACATTTTCAAAAAAACTATTTGATAATGACCAGTATTATTATTTTTTGTATTTATTCCCTGCCAAGGTGAATTCTTTCTGCCTGATGCAGAGCATGAGTAAATGCAAAAGTGGGGGCCACCACACTCACTCCGAATTCAGGCAGTATGGTGGCCTAGAAAGATACTGAAGGGACCATGAAGAGACCGGGGATCTTAGCTGTTTTTAAAATAAATCAAGAAATAGTAACTCAATAGTTAACTTTATCCAAAAACTGCAATTACCAAATAAGTAAACAGATTGTTTTGTATTTATAAATTTCAAAAAGTATTGAAAATGATTGAAAAGTGTAAACATAAGACTAGTCTCTAACATTTTTTTAATATGTAAATCACATTCCATCATCGTCAATCAGTTCATTCCCGAAATAGTTGCGCTGTTCGTCATAAACTATATTTACCATAGGCATATATTGCGTCATATTCAGAATAATAAATATTAGGTATAACGTTTATAGCCACTTTATGTCAACCGCTGTGATTGATATAATTTGATATATAAAATTTATAAAGATATTTTCATACCTTACAAAATAATATTTAAGTATTTCTCCGTCTTTACATTTGTATTTTTGCTATTATAGGTTCCATTGAATAGACTTACTTTGAGATGGCGAAGGGCCAATTTGTGCAAGAACACAATCACGTTCGTTCTATGACTTGCAAATATGAAATGGCAGAAGTTAATATTACAGCGTCTTGTTATCAATACAGTGTCTATAAAACACATGACATTATTCAATGAGGTTAAGAGCAGAGGTAAAAATTTAAAATAATTGTAGTTTCTATCCACTTACGTTACTAACCAACATATTTAAGTATTCTAAATCATGCTTACTTTCAAAATTGTCCCGGAAATTAATGGAGGTGATGAATAGTTATTCGTAACGAGTCATTTGCCAGAGAACCAGAGTAATCGACATCTCACGGAGGATCAGCTCAGATAAGAGACATGGGCCAACGATTTCAAGAAAATGGCTGGCAGCGGATGGATTCGGAATTGGTGCTCTTTGTTAGAGATCTTCGTTCATCGTGGACGTCGATATGTTGATAGAAAGGTTCATGATGTACATTGTAAATATTTTCAAAAACATATAAATCTGGGAGTAATGCATCCACTTCGTAAAATATCCTAATTCTTCTTTTATTGAATTTTGATGACGACTGTTTTCATTGTGATAACAAATTATGATAGTAAATCTCTGCAGTTAATAAAATATTTCTTATAAAAACTATCATAACATTGCTTTGCATTTATGCTGCGCATTCTTAAAAAAAGCTTTTATAAAAACCAAGTAGTTATTTGGCCACAACAAAAATAAAATCAGCGTAAACACTCAGGCTTGTGTTGAGATGCTCCGTCATGCATGTGGCGATTGATCATTATTCTGAATGGGATAATCTATTTTTCTGTTCGTATTAATAACCATTCATAACTTTTTAAGATATGAGTCCTATAAATGTAATAAGATACGTTCAGCTGCTCTCAGTTTTTTTTATCACAAATTAATTTAAGTCAAGGCACTTGAAGTAAGTTTTGATAAATTTATTAAACTATTTCTATTAATTCACACCTCAGTGACAGGGGCAGTACTACCATAGGAGACCAACCTAAAAATGACGTGTTGTCGTATTTCGTTGGTGAGTGTGAGAACGGAAACTCAATGACGCTGAAGTCATTAAGCCGCCATAGTGTGGGTCACCATGCTGCATTGTTTGTACTCACAATGAGGACGATGACACATTGGGTGGTAGAGCCACTTTGGTAGGTTTACATAGCATAAAAAAAATTACATGAAGAATGCAGTATTGCTTTTTTTTATATATATTTAAGCCTGCCAAAGTGACTCTACACTGCCTGATGGAAAGCATGAGTAGAATCCAGGAGTAGGGGTCACCATGCTTATTGTGAGGGTAGGCAATGTAGCATGGTGACCCTTACCATGGCAGCCTGGTTAGATTATTCTGCATCATTCTCCCGGCCTTCGAAGGGCGGGAGAATGATGCAGAATGATTGGGCCTCCGGTCTCACACTCACCAACGAAATACGACAGCAAGAATGCTGTCATTATTAGGATGGTCTTCTGTGTGAGGGTAGTACTGGCCGGGTCGAGCCGGCCCATTAGTGCTGAAATACACGTGGCTCTACTACCTACCTTACCCTAATCAAGTCGATTTGTAAGACTTAGCAGCAGCTTCTGTGTAAAATAAAGTACTAGCTCAAAATAAGAATGAAATAACATGCAAAAGAATTTTATGTAAATCCACTCTTCGAATATTGAGAGCACAAATAATCAATTTATTACCGGGCAACCTACTTACCGATAAATATATTGCAAGAGACCTTATTAACTTACTGCTTTTTTTTTTTATTTAAAAGCCATATTTTAATCTCAGTAGCATTAGAATAGCTACGTGCACATGAGGCTCTTTAGTAAAAAGGCTAGGTTGTTGATTGAACGGTTAATTAAGCTAGTTTTCTGCGATATATAAAACAATGCCAGTAAGCAGGTACACTTTTGTTCCCTTTTCACAAGAAATACTTAACAATATGAACATTATTTTAATTAAAAAGTCAGTGGACTGATTTATATTATATATTTATATAGATTTCTATTTAAGAGGACTATGTACAAAATTATTTGGACATAGCTCTCTTAAAAACCAAAATAATCACCACAATTAGTTTAAAGCCCGTGTTAAGTTTTCTTTGTCTTGGCAGCATCGTATGTATGAACTCTATGGAATGAATAGGGGTGGTGACACTTAAGTGGCCGCTCCTGCTTGTAAGTTGTTGTCTATCCCAAAGTCATCTATTTACTATATTAAAACTTATTGAATCTAACAAATTGATATCTAAAATAAGTGCCTTCATTTTTTCGTCGCCTTCGTTTTAAGTTGCCAATACCCTAAGCTAAGATTAGAATTTAATAGAATAGAAATATAGTGGACAAAATCAAAAAACTGTATCTGAGACCTATTGTGAAAATTCATTGTCTTTTGTGCAGCAGCTATTATCGATATTAATATTGGATTAAATATTGAAGAATTTTTATTAAGCTATTTTCTTATTATTGAAACTTGTTTAATATGTAGTAGTAATATTTTCTATGTTACTGGAAATCTTATTAACTTCTTGTAACACACGTAATTACTTTTACTCTCAAGCATCTACGACCAAAATGTCAAGGCACACAAAGGACTACATAATTTCTATTTAGCAAGTGGAATATGTCTTTTTTAAGTTTTTTAATAACTTCTATTTGTGAATTTCTGACTCATTTTAATAGAACTATTATTATAACACGTATAGAATTCGTAAGAAGAATAATAAAAAGACACTATTAACACGATCTGCTTCCATTCTGGTTTTTTTTTTCCAAGAAATTAAAGTAAATGAATTGACAAACTGTTTATAATCCGTACAGTTACTTTCACATTTATAATATAAAATGTATTTCATTTTATATTATAAATGTGAAAGTAACTGTCTGTCGGTATATCGTGCTTTAACGTCAAAACTACTGAACTTATGGAAATGAAATTTGTTTCCCAGATAATCTGGAGCCTGAGAAAATATATAGACTATTTTTTACCGAGATAACTGATATATACGCGGGCGGAGACGCGAGTGAAAGCTAGTAACACATAAGTTATTCCAGTGACTTATATCAAGAATTATTTTTACGATATCGATATTCAATTCGGATTAGGACATCGTAGCTCATTTCGCACCCTTAGAATTATAGTGACCTATTTCAAAAATATCAATTTTTGGGAAATGTTAAATAAAGATTTGTACAGTTATGTTTTTTTGCCAAAACTTGTGGTTATTAGTTTAAAATTTCATTAAACTCATATAAGTATAGTTTAATTTGATTGTCAACTTATAAAGTTGATAAAGGTAGCCGTTTTAGGTCGTTTCCTGACGTAAAGTCAAAAACATGATTTTTTGAATTAGGACCCTATAATTCTAAAGGTGCGATTTTATCTTATAAATTTAATTTTATTATTTCTGAATATTATAAAACAAAGTGAATTTCTTTATAAAAAAATATAATTTAGATGAAATTTAAAGAAGTCGTTTAAGTGAAAAATTATTTCTACATTATAAAGATTCGTATTGAAACACTTTTTTTAAAGTTCGACTTAGTAATTTAAATTTTAAGTGTTTATATTACAATTCATGAAATATATTGTAGCAGCCAAAAGTTATGTCGAAATATGGACCAAGCGCGTGCTTGGCTAAGTTGGTACGTGTGTTTACATTTCAAAGTTTATGTTATTGTTTTAATAATTACTAAAGCCACTTAACATTTTACTTCTATTTTGTTTTTCTTTTAGACATTGGACGATAAGACTAGAAGATACTTACTGTCAATTGTATCGTTTGTTTATATTATATTTGATGCACTAATATATATTAAACTAGCTTTCGCCCGCGACTCCGCCCGCATGTATATCGATTATTGCAGTTAAAAGTAGCTAATGTGTTATTCTGATATATGAACTAGGTATATTACTGTAAAGTTTCATCCAAAAGCGTTCAGTGGTTTTTGCGTGAATGAACAACAAATATACATACTAACAAACTTTCGCGTGTATAATATTAGTAAGGATCTACATAATATATGTCTTGTATTAGTTTAGTTGTATATTGTGTGTGTGTTATTATATATGTTATTTTAGTCCTACACTATTGAATTGGATATCTGTAATATTAGTGTGTGGTATGGTGGTAATAAATAAATAAATACAATTTTAACCCAAATTACCCAATCTACAGATGAAATGATATCTGCAATTAAAATATGCAAACTTGTAAATTCTGTTACTTTAGCTACTAAATTCCTATTATCATAACCCGAATGATAGTACGACTTAAAGTCGTTGTTCATAGGTGTTAAAGTTGGAGTATTCATCATCATCATCAGCCCAAGGCAATGCACTACAGGACATAGGCCTCTCTAATTGGACTTGATATTTATACACCCAAACGTGGCCCGATGAATCAGACGTATGCAACATTTTAAATCATTAGTAATAAGTAATCAATAATAATAATTCAAATGTCTGTTTGTAATTTCAAATTAACAGCTTTTCACTAAATCCCTATAAAAGTAAATAATTAACCTTTATTTTTTTATTTTTTCTCTCGGACGTCTCCCTGTCTATTTATTACCGCTAATCACTAAAACTTTCACTGTTAGATATATGATAATATAAAAATTTACTTAGGATATTGGATACTTTTATTTTACACTAGCTTCACCCTGCGGTGTTACCCGCAGTCGTTGTTGTGAAAGTACAACAAGAACCACGGGGAACATGCGGGCACAGCTGGTAAAACATAATTTTGAATATACTCGTTTATTGTTTTAAAAATTACGAAAAAAAATTATAAAAAGAATTTATTTAATTTTTAGGAAACATAAACATCAATGAATCTATGGATATTTTACTCCAGACAGAGGATGCTGATAGACGGGTCATGTTTTCTTAGAATTTCTGCACAAAACTAAATAGAAATAAAGTATAAAATTTCACCTGAAAAAAATTCAATATTTATTTTTGAAATGTTGGCTTAACATCGGTTCTTCGTATTTATTTATTTCGTTATATTCTAGACCGAATACAAAACATTTCTCTGTGTATTTAACAGTTCTTGTACAATTGCATAAACAAAATAGTTTTTAGCTCCTTCCCATACTTTTTCATGTTGTATTATTTCACAAGAAGATGTCAAAAACAAAACGTACAGACTACATCAGGATCACAATATTATAGTCTAATGCCTTACTATCATGGTTATTTGTAATTTTATTTTGTTAGAATTAACAGTTTCTTTTATTCAAAAATGCTGAGACTCTTATTAATTTTATTCAAAAGCCTTTATTTAGTTATAAATTCAATTCCAGAAGGAAAAATGAATTGTCTATAAATCTAATATGCAATGCTCTCATCAAATCTGCGAAATGGTCTGTCATGTATGTTTTCATACTATCTAAAACTTTTTGATACACGATGGGTGCTGAATGAATATGCCATATGCCTGAAAGCTATAGTTATGAGACAAACGTTTGTTTAACACAGACAAGTCCAGATTTATAACGGGTTCTGAGTGAAGAGCTATTATTTGAAAAGCTTCATTCATGGAAGTAGTATGACCCGGTTCTCAAATTTATATTTACTAGCTTTTATCTATAGCGCAAGAATCAAAGCCTCTTCAAACAAAATTTCATTAAAATTGTTGAAAAACAGTTTTGCCGTGGAGGCGTAGCAGACAGGTAATTTCGCATTTATAATTTCATATATATATAAATGTTCACCTTCATTTAAAATCATGATAAAATTATATTCTTGTTCTAGGAATAGTAGAATAGAATCTTGACATCTCCAAGAAATATCTCTTTAAAGTATTTCTTTGAGTGGCTTAACTGTAGAGTAGCTATCAAGAAATTCACCTCCGTCAAAAATCTGCGATACATACAAACTGTTCGCTTTCAAATAAGAATCTGAATGTAATTTTTATAGTACACAGTGTAGCCATAGATGAAAGCTAGTTTTAAATTAATAAACTTATTTTAAACCACCAACTCTTGAATCCTACTCATGCTTCCCATCAGGCAGAGTCTTTTGGCTACCATATTATGTAAAATGATTTTTTTCGGATGTATGTGGAAGATGCCTTGACGTTTCCTAAATACGTTTACTCATAACATTATCAAAATCCTTTGACAGATCACTTCTCGACACAGGATAAAGCATATTTTATACATGTCCTTTCTTTTACAGTAAATGTAAAATACAAAAACTAATACTTTAGAAAAGCCTTAAAGAAGTTGACTAAGTAAAGTATCAAACCAGTTTCCATCAGCATTTAATACCAAACTAAATATTTACGACTTAGGACTTTCTGGGTTCTTAACATTGAATGTTGAAATCGTGAATAGGCAATAAATTTTGGTCTTAGCGGAAATTTAGTCCGTAAGTTTAGAATCTTCTAAAATAGAAACACTACTTGATTGTTGCTTTAACAACGTGAAACTAAGATTTTAAAGTATAATGTGAAAAATATATATATAATGACGTAGGGTGTCGAGACGTGGACACCGACTCGGGCGCTAATCAATAAGTCTAAGCTAAGCGCTTAGTCATTCAACGAGCTATGGAAATAGCTATGCAAAGAGACTCTCTGAAAGACAAAATTCGAAACGCAGTAATTCGTCAGAGAACCAAAGTGACCGACATAGCTCTGAATGTTAGTAGGTTGAAGTGGTAATGGGATGGTCACGTATGTCGCAGAAACGATGGCCGCTGGAGGAAGCGTATTCTGGTGTGGAGGCCTCGTCTTGGCAAACGTAGTGTGGCAAACCCTCTGGCTAGATGACAGGACGACTTACGTAAGAGGCTAGCAACGACTGAAAGCAAAAAGCAGTAAGCCGGACACTGTTATATTCCTTGAGAGACACCTATGTCCAGATGGACTGGAACAGGATGAAGATCTGTTTTCAGTACAGTCAATTCTCACCCACATTTGGGCGAGGATTTTTGTACTGAGGGGATTTTTTTGTTACACACTACGTCATCTAATCCCAAACTAAGCAAAGCTTGTATTATGGGTACTTGACAACTGATATCAATAAATAAACATATTTTCTTTTGTAAATACATTCATTATTATACATAAAAAACACCCAGACTCCGAGGCAAATATTTGAGGATTACATAAACATTTGGACCGACCCAGGAATCCAACCCGAGACTTCTTGACCAGCAGTCGCATACCCCTAGACCAACAAGGCAGTCAACAGTGGACTTACTATTTTATATATACAAATCTCATAAACATATCTCTACATCATTACACACATGCAACTTAAAAGTATCAAGTGTGTGTGTCGAGTGGAGACTCCGATATCAAAACTACGACCAACAAAAACTCGGGTCAGGCTTAGTTATGTGTGTAATTCTAATAAGTACATTATTATATACATTATAAATATACTTACTTATTTAAGTAGTGCGTGATGTATATATGTGTGCATTGTGTAGGAACTTAATCTGTATTTCTTCTCAAATACGGTCGTTTAGTACTTAATCGTCTAAGCGTGATTGACTTATTCTATCATTTCTAAAAGTCGACGAAAAATACTACACTTTCATCGATGGTTGCCATACTCTTGAAAAATGACTTGATCGATTCTTATGACATGTTGTGTGTCTATCTAGTAGGTCTGATAAAGTATTCTTTATTTCCCCTAGATAGTAAATAGTATAGTAGATGAAACAGACGTAAGCAGAGCCGCGGACATAACTTAGTAATTTAATATCTTATTGCAGTAACAAAGGTTCAAAATTATTTTGACTCCCAACTGTATTGGTAGATATATTTTACAATTACTTAAGACTAATGCAATCAGTCACATAACTATGGACAAATTAGACGACAGTCCGTTAGCATGTATAGTCTTTCAGCGATTTTTCTATCATGTTCTCGCATTTTTTCGCATGATGGTATAAAAACAAGCGCTTCCGAAAACATTCGTTCCTGAGCGTTATCCTACTAGATGTAGAGAGCTTGAAAGATTGTATGGTTTGATGTTTAAATAATTATATTATCATCACATTACAAGTCTTATTATCCAAGCACTAACACCTAGCATAAGTGGAACTGTAATTATTTATCTATATATTAGATTCGATATATTCTTAATCGACTAACCAATTTGGATGGTTTTGCATATACTGTAAAGAGAACCGAAATGTATACAATTTAGTCAATCTACAATAGATTTCTATAAATACTTATTCAAGCAGTGTGTGAGGAATTGAACACAGTGAAACATCAACTGATAAAATATAGCTGTTGAGTATATAATTATAAGGTAAGTTATGGCTCAATCAGTGTATAGATGTATTCTTATCGTTTGTAATGACGCTTACGAGTGAACCAGATGATTTTACATGTAAACAAAGTACGGCAATAGAGACAATAAATTGACTTATTTACACGAAGCGAGTGCAAGATGTTTTATTTTAGACTCACTTATTGTAAGATATTTTTTTTTTATTAAGATTAGAAAAGAGATGGATTCATGCGCAGAGTGGCCGACCGTGTGGTTTTAGTAGACTCGATTCCGTCAAATCACCCCGCCGCAAACCCTGATATTCTGGCGGTCCCTGGAGGTCTCCACACGTAAAAAAAAGGAAATACTCAATTCAGCTGGTTATGTTTGTTGTCTCAGAACTCCGTAGTTTGTGAAATGAATTGGCAAAGCTTTTTTTTATTTTTAAAGGTAAATTTTTGTAATAGGTTTAAATTTACTTAATTTCCGTTATGCAGTTTTATCTATGTAAGACTTTCTTTAATATCATTGATAGTGTTCTTCATTTGTGATCAACGTAACCACAAAATAAACATAAAATTTTATAAAAGAAAATGAGTTCGTCGAGACTCCTGTTACAAACGTCGCCGATGTCTTTGGCTTGGGACCGGTGTTACGATGCATCTATTATATTATAATCTAAAAGATTTTTGTTCACTTTAACTTAACAGATTTGTATATGTCTGCTACTGTAGAAAACTAATATAAAATATATGTATGTAATTCTATAAAACGAGTCACAGCTTAAGCATTACCATATGGATTTATAATAGTACTCATAGAGTTCAAGTTTTAGTTTAGCACAAAATTGTGTTGTTACCAAAAACATCATGTTTCCCAAATGTTTTTAGTTTATTTGATTAAGTAGTAATATAAATATGTTTTCACCTGCCTATTAAAACTTTAAAAATGTTTAGCATCATCAATGATCAAAACACATTACGAGATATAATACATACATTAAATGTTAATCATATCTCATAAATTTTACTTAGATTTCAGAGAATTCATTTCGATTTATTAATAAATACATTAATATGTATTTTACAGCGTAGCAATAAGATTTACAGTTGAGGTATTTTTATAAATCCGGTAGATGTATTTATAAAAATAGCTCAACTATAAATCTTACAGACATGAGTTACAGAAATGTGTTCATATGTTAAACCCATTATAGGAGAGATTATAAACATTATTGTTTTGTGATATATTTAAAATAACATAACAATTCAAATTCAAGCAATGATGAATAAGGCTACCTTATTTAATAAAGTGCTCACAAGAGAGAATCTGCAGGTTCAAATAAGAAGAAAAATATTGACTGAAAGATTCAGTCAATATTTTTCTTATTCTGAAATTGTCGGAAAAAATAGTAGTTAAAATAGAACAAAAATAATAACTCCCATCGTAATCAAATGTTAAATCTATTGTTAAGTTAAATCAATATTTTTCTTTTATTCCACCTATAAGAACCTCACATCATAATAATTAATAAAAGTAGGCATTAAATAATTTATACAAGCAATAAAATATAAAATAATGCTCTAAGAATATTTTTAAACAAAACGAAAAGTAAATTGAAAAATTTGCGTTATAGCGCAGCATGTAGGTATTAATAATATTTTAGCTGTTAGTAGTGGAAAAAATATAAGATTTTAAAGGTCTGAAAATCCATACCGTTAAAGCTAGTTGAATGAACCCGGTCAATCTTATAAATCTCACCTCTTTCAAAGCAGTTTTCAAATGGATTATTTTGAGAGCTTCGTGTTAGAAAACATGAACAGAACATAAAAAGATGATTACTTTGTTCCATACTTTCTTTCTGGCGTTATCAAAGTGAATATATAAAAGAATAAAAAAATGGTGTAAATTCGTAACTATCAAAGAGAAATGTCTTTAGTGAAGAGTAACAAAGAAATTGAAGATTAAATATATTCACTTCACGTATCCTACATTTGTGAGTCGTAAAATGTTAAACTGTGGTTTGATTTGATCTGTCTTCGTGGGGCAAACGGAGCCCTATTACTAAGCAGTATCCATCAATCTATCTGTTAGTGGGCTGTTTCGCATAAACTGTTATTGATAGAATGTTGAAATTTATACACAATATTCTTTTTTATGTACAAAAATATAACACATTTAAAAAATTTGACTTATCCCAATAAATCCGAATTCTAAGCGTTTTTTCTCGAATTTAATCCAAATAGAAACAAAAATACAGGGTGGACCAAAAGTTCATTTAAATTAGAATCGGTAGCTGCGACGAGCAGCGACGGCGGGGTGGGGCGGAGGAACTGCGAAGCGCAAAAGCGGCCAATGGGAATTCAGTATCATGGCGTCATTTAGTGATAAACAACGTGCGTTCTGTGTACGAGACTACTACCGCAACAACAATTCTTATACTCTAGCGCAACGAATACGGCAACATACGGCGTAAAAATTAAGCTCCATCGATTCAATTGATTAGAAAATGGGTACAGAAGTTTGAGGAGATCGGTTCAAAAATGAATCAACAACGATCTGGCCGACCTAAAACATCAAGAGATCCCGAAAAAGGTCGAGCGTGTAAGACCGTCGTTCGTGAAAATCCTGGAGTCTCTACTTGGAAGCGATCTAACGCCTTAGGCGTGCCCAAAACATCCTTGATTCGTATTCTTCACAAAGATTTACATTTATATCCATACAAAATTCAAATGGTACAGGAATTATAGCCACAAGATCGCGTTCACAGGCTCCAATTTGTAAATATTTTGGTCAAAAAGTGATATCCAAAGGAGGTGCCTTCTTATCCCCAGTGGACTTCTTTCTTTAAGAGTTACCTTAACAGCAAAGTTATCAATAGCAACCCAGAGTCTCTAAGGAGTTAAAGGAAAATATTCGAGAGGAAATGCTAAACATTTCAGGAAGACTTGTGAGGCCGTCACTGAAAATTTTCTCTCCAGGTTGCAGCAATGTCAAAATAATCAAGGATCATATCATGGGTGATATAATTAAAAAAAAAACCGATTTGTGTACTTTAATAATAAATAAACAGTTTTTACCTCACATAACTAATTTCTTTTAAATAATGAAATATAAACGAACTTTTGGTCCAACCGGTACTGTACTAAAAATTCGAAAGTAACTCTGTCCGTCTATTACGTTTGAACTGCCAAACCGCTGTACCGATTACATTAAAAATTTTCATGAAGTTACTTCGATTATTAAAGAATTACATAGGAAACTTTTAACCGCGATAACCGACATACATGTGGGCTGAGCCTCGGGGAAATCTTAGTAAAAAATATACGGGATTGAACGAAATTACATACTCTGTTTAAACCAGTGCACAGATTAGGTAACTTAATATCTATACAAAATAATATTTGTACAATGATGTTTAAAATGTGTAGCGATCTTAAACGATCACTGGCTTTGAATATAACGGTAGCAAAAGTAAGCATTAAATATTTATGTATAATGTATACATAAAAATTTAGAGCTTACTTTTGCCCACCGTTATGTTAAACTTATTTTTCTATCCTTTATAAACACTACTTTTATAGGTTATAAAAGGTTCCTTATCCCTCTTCTAAGCCCCTCGCAAAGTGTACGTAAAATATCACGAGGATCCTTCAAGTAGTTAAACATAGTAGTGTAATAAAAAGCAAATAAACTCAATTTCACATTTGTAATACTAGTTAGGAATTAGTAAATAAAAACGTGCTGGAGTACTGACCGCTAACCGCGAGTAAGCAAATAAGGATTTGAAGAAAGTGGCTGGCGTCGTGCATGGATGCCAAGGCCAAGACCGTGATGGTTGAAGATCTTCATTCAGCAGTAGATGGTTGCAGGTTGGTTAAAATATTAATAATGTAAAAATATATATATTCAACACACACCGTCATCTAATTTCAAAGTAAGCAAAGCCCTTGCCCAGCTCTCATAGAATACCCTTGTATTCTATGAGAGCTAGCTAACGAATAAAACATTTACAGAATATATAAATATTTGGGTCATTGGCAGATCATACATAAAAATGAATGTTTGAAACGTATGACTATGTCAAAGAGTAACGAAATATCAAACTTCTATGCAGTGTTGACATCTACCGCATTTTTCCTTTATCTGTACACTTCTGCTAACTTTTTACTAGTTTGTAACTATCGCGTCGGGCTATCGTAGTAAACTGACGCTATATTTCACTCCACTTTGCCATAGTTTTGTTCGTTGCTGATCTGTGTTCGAAGTTATTCCCAATTTCTTGTTCGCATATTGCAGTAAATAGGCAGACCCTAGCAGTCCATAAATTACAACTTTTCGGCCTCTGCTTTTTGGTGAAACTAAGGTGCAATAGGGTGCGGCAATAGCAGAGGCGAATTAAATATGAATATTTTACCTCCTTTCTAAGGAGAGGCCTATGTCCAGCAGTAGACTGTTCAAGGCTGTTGATGATGATGATGATGATTTTACCAAACGTAGGCAAGGGTAGAAAAAAGATATTATGCTGACAGTTGCCGTAAACCAGTCATAAACGCAGTCAAAACTTTTTTTCTCATCTAGAGCTATAGCCGGTTCCAAAAATAACGGGTCAGTCACATAAACCCGAATATCTCCCGAACTACGTATGCCATCCTAATGAAACGAAGACTGTTCAATTGAGAATTTAATTATACAGATAAAAAATAAAATAAAACTTAGTTACACCCACAATATTAATCTTAAATTAAAAAAAAACTAAAGTAGTCATATTTTTCTTAAGATTACATTTTTTTTATGATTGTTTTTTTGCTGTTTTTCATCACTGGAGGCTTCATCACGTGGAGGCAATACAAAGTATTAAATGAAGAAAGTGATGAAAAACAGCAAAAAAACAATCATAAAAAAAATGTAATCTTAAGAAAAATATGACTACTTTAGTTTTTTTTTAATTTAAGATTAATATTGTGGGTGTAACTAAGTTTTATTTTATTTTTTATCTGTATAATTAAATTCTCAATTGAACAGTCTTCGTTTCATTAGGATGGCATACGTAGTTCGGGAGATATTCGGGTTTATGTGACTGACCCGTTATTTTTGGAACCGAGTGTAGATGCCCCTACAGATTTCGTTCTGTCCAAAATTATTGTAAACATAAAACGATCACTTTCCTTTCAACTTAATATTGAGCAAGCATAGATTAAATTGAAAATATACTAATGATAATCCTAACGCGCATTTGGTTTGCATCGATTGACAAAAAATATTTCACATCTAGGGATAGGTATTTTTTAAAATGACTGCACGGTTGGCCTAGTGGTTTAAGCGGTCGCCACGCCGCTCTCTACTGCGCCAAGTGTCGTGGGTTCGAATCCCACGTGGGATAACACTTTGTGTGATTCACAAGTTGTTGTTCTGAGTCTGGGTGTTCTTTGTGTCCGTTTCATGTATGTTTGTAAAGTCCCCCGCGACACAGGAATTCATATTCCTAATGCGGGAGTTGTCTTTTAAAAAAAAAAAAAAAAGATTTTTTTTTATGAAGTTTGTATCTGAAGAGAAAAGGGTTTTCTTATGATTTACCTTATATAGTTACGTTTTATCTTTCCATCAGAAATTTCCTAGTTATTTAACGAAAACATAAATAGAAAATAATCGAATTTAACAAATAAATAGCCAAAGCTGTTCAATTTTATTTAAATAGATTACAAAGTAACTCATTTTACTCGTACAGCACGTACGTGTTTCAATATCGAGACCGTGGGAGTTGAATCAAGAGAGAATCCCTTCACAATCTCAATAGCGACAATAAATAGTACTCATGTTACATGGAACAACGGTGTATTCCGAGCTTAACAGAGTCTCTGAGAGGTTACACTCGTTTCCACGTAGATACTTATACGTAATCTGAAGAGGTTTTGTAGACATCTTATTCTCTCTGTTCATACACCTTCGAAATTAATGAAATTCTATGCATAAAAGCAACATTTCAGATGTATAGTTAATAAATTGTATGAAGAGACACGAAATTAAACATTTTATCAACCAACAATAATATTATAAAACATTTATACGGTAACGATCTCTGTATTTTAATTATTAGAAATGATTTTGAAGCTTGGAATATATAAAAAATAATATACAACTTCCACTGATTCTATTTTGATTTCAGTTTTTACAAGACTTCATTTTAATAACCAAATTCTTTGCTGAAATAAAGTCATTGCATTTTAAGGAAAAGTAAAGTTTTGTAGTACGACATTAATTCTTACTTTATTATATACTAACTGAGCCCCGCGGTGCTATTCGTGGTTGTTGTTATACCTTTACAACACTGTAACGTCGGGGCGTGAAATTAGTCTGAAAAGTAGTTCTTATGCCGACAGCTATCTGCCAGTTAAAGTGATGTCAAACCGGTTCAGCGGTTCCAGAGATCAGCTGGAACAAACAAATATATACACAAGACAGATAATAAAGGTTTCGTC
This sequence comes from Phragmatobia fuliginosa, assembly GCA_932526445.1. Taxonomy (NCBI): domain Eukaryota; kingdom Metazoa; phylum Arthropoda; class Insecta; order Lepidoptera; family Erebidae; genus Phragmatobia; species Phragmatobia fuliginosa. Next base: position 15,690,823 of record OW052065.1, on the reverse strand, counting down.
AACCCTGGATTTAGTTTAATTTGGAACTTAGTAGATGTCTTAAAATTAATTTCCATAATTATAAAGTTTCAAATGCTGTTAATGAAAAATCGATGAAATTAAGTTTGTAAGCTTAAGTTTCACGTTTATTCTATCTATTCCTGTAAGGCTCAAACTTTATTAGATTATGTTGATTATGTTGATTAATAACAATATGCGATACAAATTTTTGTTAAACAGTCGAAAAATTGTTTTGACATATGATTAGAAAAGTGTTTCTTATATAAATTTTTGACATTTTAAGAAAACATGGGCAAAATTTTACCAAAATAAGACCAATAGATACATAAAACCATCATGGAGTCTACTTTAGCCGTCCATTACATTGAGGTAGAAATAGTACTACACTTAATCCATATTTGACTTACATACAGATATAGTCTACGTAACTCAGTTTTCATGGCACTGATAAGTAAGGGTTGCTATAAAAGCTGAACCTTATTTGGTTTAATGGCAAAATATTCCTCTTATAAAGCCAACCGCTAATACGTTTTTAAAGCGAGGCGTAGTATACATAATAGCTAAATCTTCCTAACATATTAGAGTACCTATTTTAGTGTCTAAATGTCACTTTAATTGACTACAATATTTTGGCAAACACATTGGAATGGAACTGCTTTTACATGTATTTTAAATTTACACGTCTTACTTTTTGTAACTGACTGTGTACCTATGACTATAAATAGAATACCCCTTACTCACATAAAATAATAGAAAAATTAGATTTAGCTCTTTCAAATATAGTAAACACAATATCACACCAAAAGTTACCTTCCTTTTAACATTTATCTGGTGCAAACCTTTGGAATATTTATACAGCATTTAAAAATACATACGTTTAGTAATAATGATTAAACGTAATGTAAGGATTTTTAACAAAGATGGAAGTGAAGTCCCTCTCTAGTCTGAAAACGATATTTTTGATCAGTTTTTCTGATATGTTAAAAACCGTGTTTGCCATTCATATAAAACTTGACCAAACATGGCCGGCCTAAGTCAAACAGAGGGCAACCCTAAAAACTATGCAATTGGATCGTTGATATCATATTCTTTACAACGTACGTGTGTATGTTACGTAGTGTAGAACGTCACAATCATGGCTGTTCTTCTTAGCCTCATTCCCAATATTATTTGGGGTCGGCTACTAGTTCAACCGGTTATACCTGAATATCAGTTTTTTCACGGAGCGACTGGCATCGGAACTTCGCAACCCTAAGGGAATACTGAAATTCGAAGTCAATGCCCCCAAATTTACCCCCAATTTTTAAATTTGGGGGCACTGACTTTCCAATAACGATTGCCATAGATGTTCATGACAACCGGGACCGACGGCTTTACGTGCTCTCCGAGGCACGGGCAAGAATCACCGCCAAACTGCCAAACTCCGGGTTCCTATAAGGAATTTCCTAAGAAAAATCAAACCAAAAACAGCAGACGAAGCTGTTTCTTGGGAGAGGCCTGTGGTAAGCAGTGTATTGCAATCAACATGTATTGCATACAAACTTTTACTGCGGAGAATCCAATTTACAAGAAAATGCACCAAACTGTGATCGTGATAAATAGCACATGTTTTCATTTCAAGACAGCTATTACGCTGTCTAGCGATAAATATGATGCAATATTACTGCATATGATTGCAAACTTAAGTCGATCGAAAAATCAATTTCCTGAAGTCAGCCAATTTTATTATGAATTCGTATTGGGAAAATGAAAAAATATGTAAGCGAATGGAAGAACTAAAGTCAACATGGCATAAGTCTATTCGTATTCAGACTAACAATATGATTAGTCTAAGAAATTATAGGAACACTAGCTAATGCCCGCGGCTTCGTCAACAAACAAACTTCAGAATAAAAATTAAAAATCCAAATATGAACTGTGATTGCCTTTTTGACCTCCTTAATGTCAAAAATTTCAGCTTCCTACGTCCAGTTCTATTAGCTGTGCGTTGCCTGTCAGTAAGTCAGTAACGGAAATGTTTTACACATATACGTTGATAGGAATAAATGTTCTAAAATGTATCCCAGGAGAGAAGTCTCGTTAACGTAACGACATATTATTTAAATAGAAAACATTTTAACGGGATAAAGATGTTGCTACATCAATCATGATCATGTCGGCTGATGATAGTCTGTCATCGCGTATGGTTCTTAAGTAGAAGTAAGAAAGGTGTTGAATTTTAAGTAACTTATTACTATTGCTATATAAAAGTTAATTACATATCTGTATTTTCAGAAGACAGAAATTTCGATTGTTTTTTATAAATTAATATTAAAGTCATTATCATAAGCATATCCACTATACATAATTACTTTGTACACCCATTTTCAGTTTTATTGAGGTTTACTAAAATTTAATTTTCTTCGTTCATAATTAAACTTTTGTCATAAAAAATTTAAAGACAACAACTTACTACTACCAACTAGTTTAATTTAGATTGCCTTCATTTTTGGTGTTTCGTAGTTTCTGACTCGGATCTTTTATAGTTTCGTCATATCCATTTGTCCGTCCTCAACTTAGATAAAAGTTAACATAGATACACTTTTTTATAGATTACATACATGGTCAAAGTCCAAAAATAAATCATGAAATATATTTTTTTAGTAACACCCTTATGTGTAAAGTAGGATGTAGGTTTTTCTCGCTCGTCTACCTTATTATGTGGTACCTTAATATCATTAAATAGGTCTTTTCAAAACATAGAGAGGGTGCTAAGATAATTTTCGATTAATGTATTCATGTCTTCAACTTTAAACTGCTCTTTGTTAAAATAGGGCTTCATGTAGAAGTTAAACAGCTTTCCGAGAATATCTGAAAAAAAAAATCATAATAATAGTCCGCATGATGAAATTTAAAGGAAAATTGACAATGCCGTTGCTGTTTTCATTTAGTTCAGGAGTTATAAAGACCTAATTTGTATGTAAAATGAGTATACTTGGAAAGCTTCCCACAAAAATAATGAAATAAATAACATATTATCTAACGGACACGACTACGGAACGTAGTGTCCGTACGTAACGTATGTACGAAACGTACGGAACGGGTGACTACGGTACGGTGAACAGACGCATGACGAATTTTTCCACTTTATTTTTCATACCTATTAACTATTATTATATAGTTTACAAAATTTTACATCTTTCAATATCATACATTGGGAATAAATTGAGAGTCTTATATCAAACATTGGACCGTATTTACAAATTCCTAAAATTATAAATAAATTGTACTTGTTAGCCCATACTCGTTTTAGTACTCTGATTTTTTTATGAAAGTATATACTTAAGTAGTCGTCTTTGATCTCGATAAATTCCAATTCAGAGTTTTTATTACTTTACAATTCCAAGAATATACGTAATAAAGCTAAAGTGTCTAAATTTCTCTTGGAGAATATCTAGCATCAAATATGGAAAGCTTAAAATTGCGTTAGTTGATAGTTTCAACTATGTGGTAAGTGCGAAGGGGAGACCTTCGTTCAGCAGAGGACGGCAGTAGACTGAAGTGCTGAAGTAAGTGATTGATAGCTTGAAGAAGAAGATATTACCTTGTTATTGGCTCTACATCACCCTAAGGTCGACTGGTAGAAAATGCCTGCGGCATTAAATACACCTTTGTCACTGATTATGTGCATAAAGTACAAATATATGATAAAAGTATTATAAACAGCCGATAAATAAATTTACCGATATTCCATAACCTTGATGACGGGTTGTTAAACCTTTGGGATGTCGTGTCTATACCTATACTTCCTGTGTTCACTAGAAAGCACTTCAATGACCCGCGTTAACTATTTCGTCAATTTAAAATTGAAGCGTAGCCTTGATGAAATCCGTGTATATGAAACTTAATATTGTTACCTAAGTTATTAATTCAATTTTCTAAATTATTAATTAAAATTAATTATGTTCAAATTTCGACCACTTGGCGACCACTAGTTTATATTAATATGCATTCATTATATTACGCTTTGATTATTATATAATCAAAGATATTACGTTTCAATTATAATGAATATAATACGCAACGTGATTCAATGCGGCAACAGAATTTAAATGAGATCAAGTAATAATTACATGATCTCATTTCAATTCTGTTAAATTTCATACATAAGTAAATTTTTCAATAAATATAACGATCAAGTTTTGAATTTAATATTAAATTTGTCTCAAGTTTGCCTGGCAGTCTCACAAAAAAACAATATGAAAAGGTAATTTTAACTGACGTAAAATTTTTCACAATACGAAGAAAACTTTTTTGTTTAATAAGTATCTTATTGATTGACTCCAAAGCTCTTTCAAGTAAGTTCTTTTTACCGCGATAACTGTCATAGACGCGGGGTAAAAGCTAGTATAATATACATATACATGCACTTTCAATCTTTCAATAGTGACTATTTCTATAAAAAATAAAAATTACAGGTTACCTTTCGGAAAGACAAAAAGTACTCATTCTTATAAATAAGTACATCTGTGATCAAAAACTAGTATTCCATGGAAAAACTATTTACAAATAATCATATTCTTTTATTAGGGAACCTTGGTGAGAATCTGGCTTATTGTAGAAATAAGTAAACAGCCAAAGAAAATTTTCACGGAGGAAAGCTGACACTCGAGAATTAAGGCGTATCCCAGAACAGATCGACTAAGCTTTGTTGTCGTACAAATAATATTTGTAGCTCTTTGACGGTACAGTAAAGAACTAAAAAGATTTTATGTACATATACATTTATGAATGTATGTTCTGAAATCTTCTATTATACTAGACTTTTTCTAGAATTATATTGAATTGTGTATCACGGCAAAGAGTAGTTTGTATGCTTCCTCAAGAAGCGAAATTTGATTGAAATCGGTGCACCGGCTTAGTCGTGAAACCTTAACAGACAGACAGAGAGACAGAGATACTTTCGCATTTATAATATTAGTAAAACGTACGTATCCGTAAAGTACGGAACGGGTGACTACGGTACGGTGAAACACACATGGCGGATATTTTCACTTTACTTTTCATACGTATCGTCACTTAAACTATTATTATACCTAGTTTACAAAATTTTACATCTTTCAATATCATACATTAGGAGTAAATTGAAAGTCTTATATTACACATTGGACCGAATTTAAAAATTCAGTCCAATGTGTAATTAAATAAATAAATATTTCGTACATCTAACAAACAACGTCATCTAGTCCAAAACTAAGCAGAGCTTGTATTATGGTACTAGACAACTGATATAAATACATAAACATACATTTTTTTGCAAATACTTACTCATTATACCCAGACTCCGAAACAAATATTTGTGGATCACACAAATATTTTCCGACCTGGGAGTCGAACCCGAGACCTCTTGATCTGCAGCCGCATACGCTAACCACTAGACCAACAAGGCAGTCATAATTAATAAGCCAGTAATTCTTTGTTTTTTTTGAATTTGTAGTTTTAAACTTTTGAAATTCTTTAAAACTACCAATTCTAGTAATTGTGTAATTAGTTGATTATTATGTTTGTTTGAAATTGAATTCCAATAGTCTCATTATCTATGCATACAGGTCTATTTAGGGTAACTACTCTTATAAGCTTTTTTCGTTTACCTACTTACCTATTGAATGCTCTAAATGTTAGTACTAGTACCAAACTAACTTCTAGAACGACTCGACCGATTTTGACGGAACTTTCATTGGGGGCGTCGCTCTGCGGCGTAATACGCGATTTACAAAAAAAAACACATAACATATTATAACTATTAAAAATGGCAATTAACATAAATCAATATGAGCATTACACATTTTTCATCTAACGCTGTTTAAGATAATTCGCCCTGTAAATGGAATTCAAAACTTCAGATAATTCCATTTTTAATATTAAAGTGTAGTATTCCTAAAGTCATAGATTAAATTATCCCATGTTCCATGAATTATTCTCAAAGCCAAAGTACTAGTACAAAGTACTAAACTCCCAATAATAGATCAGACAAATATTTGTGCGATCGGAAATACATAACATCGGGCGCTGACCATTCAGCAACCGCGTCATTCACGTGGTCCATCTTCGTGCTGTAAGGCTGTTTTCACAACAACACAAAAAAATGAGTTAATTTATTTTTTCCTGACCAGTATGAACAAGATCATCACCAATCATCAACACGCTTTAATAATCCACTGCTGGATTATTGAAGCCTCTCTTTTGTAAATACGTTTTGGTGCACTGTAACACATTGGCCGGACGCGTTTTCCTTTTCTTTGCAGTCATGTTATCCCTTTGATGCCGACGATGTTTTCTTCGCCGATTTCGGCCAGTCTCAGCGGAAACCAGCCGACTATTCAGGAAATATTATAGTACACAAGTGTGTGCACAAGTTATCATTAAGGTACTGTTTCAAATCATTGCTTTAATTTTTATATAAATAGGCAAAAAGAAATTTAAAAGATCTAACTATGTTGTTTTTGTATATAACATCACAATCGATTTAAAGCTCTAGTTGGCAAATAAATGTAATAATCTACTTATCTACGCATACCTATTCGCTTGCTTACGATAATAGTTGGCTTCTATCAATTGTTTACGAAATCCATACTTTATAATCTTGTGAGCTGAATCTGAGCTAATCAATTTGTAATTTAATTATGTGTAGACAAGAGATAAGCGTCAACACTCCGAACATAAAAAGGTAAATTGCAGATTACACTAGTCGGATAACTTGATGAAAACATTAAACGTCTTACTCGTAGGTACATAGCTGTTTTATTGAACCGGAAATAGATCGAACGACGTCATTGTACAAAAATTGAACACTGATACTGTCGAACGCCTGACTTAGAGCAATATTTCATCAAAATCTATATATTTTACTGTATAGAAATGCCTTAGTTACCTCTATTCATTCGATGGGAACATGCAACTAGAAAGCGTCATATGTTGGCCAACATCATTGCATGAAAGAGAGGGGGAAACTCCTGCCAACTTGTCTAGTCAGAGTGGTATATAGTAAGCTAAAAGTGACTTTCTAACAAGAGATTTATGTTCAACAGTAAAGTTCGTTAATGATCTATAAATTATATTACTTTACTTCATTGGTGCATTGACAATTCTTTGAAAAGAAATGCCTCAGTCATATTTTACCGTCACTACCAAGGCACTATTTGGTTACTGTTCTTTTTCATATAAATATTTAAGTGACTCTACTCTGCCTGATGTAGAATCCAGGAGTAGGAGCCACCATCCTTATTATGAGTACATACAACGCAGCATGGTAACCCACACCATGGTTTCTTAGTGAGCTCACGCTTACCAACGAAAAACAACAGCACGAATGTTGTTCTTCTTGGACGTGGACGGTATTTTAGGTTGGTCTTTTGTGTGAGTATTGTACTAACCTTTTGTTCATTCGTTCTGAAATCATCGTGGCTCTACTATCTACGCAATGTTATAATGTAGATAACCATTGTGTATTTATTTGCCCAGCTCGCCTAGACATATTCACGCATCTCAATGCTTTTCCCGCCTACTACCTTCTAGTACCCCGATATATAGTCTCTGAGCGTCATATATCCCCAGAATGGGTATGTAACCTTCACGTATGTATTGGGCCTACAAACAATCCAGTTGGTATAGAATTTTCACAACCAGATGGAATGGGTAAGTCATAACCGCTGTTTATAAACACCTGCATCTCAATAGTCATCTTTTGATTGTCTTGAGCAAGGGAGGGTTCATGATCGAGTAATCTCGCTGACTCAGTGGAATGAGAAAAAATAAATTCTTATCGACCTAAGTTCAACAAAATAGCATAAACCGTTGAAGATTAATTAATGTTTTAAAAACCTAAAGTTACTCTGTACTACAAAATACATAATTTGATGTTACTTGAAACATCCAAAGTAACAGTAATTATTATCAAAAGTTTGATGATAACTCTGTCTCATTCTCGTTGAAGTTTATTACTTTAATCAGAAAGAGATCTTTTTTTACCCAAAAAACAGATCAACAGATTAACTAGACGACTTAATCTGCTGGGGGAGATTTTGTTTAGCGATAATACAGTGATTCCTGATAATTAACTCTAATGCTAAGAACACAATTCCAAGTTTGGCATTACCAGTGCATCTCTTTAATTTATCTATTATTAACAATTTGTTCACTAGAAAATTTCTAACTATGGTTTAACAAATATTAATTTAACACATGGTATGTGTTAAATTAATATTGATGAGCACCCAGAATTGGAATGTCAATTTGTGGATATCCCAAAGTGTTGTTCCATGTGAGGTTTGAACCCACAATAGACAACGCAACAGAAAGCTAGATGTGACCGCTGGAACCACTACTCCATCCGATACGACACGATTCGGTACTGGGGGGTATAACAAGCAATTGTAAGTACATATATTACAATATTTTTCTCGTGGTTTTTCTCGTAGACCCCAGCTAGAGGTCTCGGGGTAACTTCACCAGGTCTACGTCCTGCCTAAGTGATATTACGCGCCGCCAGCCACTACTCACTGAGTCTGGCCTTTGGGCCTGTTGGTATTTTCAGAGTGTCAGTCCGGTGTGGGGGCGTTTCTAACGAGGTCGAGCTCCAGAGGATGGAGACCCCGAGGAGCGCCCGTCAGCCAGCGACCAACAGGTGTTGGGGATGGTCATGTAGGGATTGCCACGGAGACGAGGTCTCGCGGCAGGCCATGCCTGTCTGGCGGACGCCGATGGTAGGGCGTGAGCTGGCGTAGGTGGCGGGGTGGGAGCCATCGGCACGCATGAACAGGATGGAGCTTAGGCGTCTCACGAAATCGTCTAGGGTCTCCAAGCGTAGATCCCTGGAAATCGTCCTATTCCGTACAAAGCGAGGTGCGTTGGCGATGGTGTGCAGTGCGAACGATTGTTGTGCACGCAGGCGGCGGCGGTTTCAATATTTACATACAACATAAGTGAAATACATACATACACAATCCAATTATAAAAAAAGTTAAAACTAAAACCCAACTACGACAAAAAAATGACGCTAAAAAAGTATGAAACAAGATATTCAGGACACTGGATTAAACAACGTTTCTGAGGTAACAAGATAATCGAAATTTTAAATACAGTACTTTAAGACCGCTAGAGGGTTCAAGTTACATGTCATACAGCCTATAACCAAACGATCTAAACGCGTCTGCAAAACAAAAAGCTTTTATAGAATTTAGATATGATGTACCATTCAGGTATTCACAAAGACATAAGAAATAAACCTAACTTCGATATGTATATGTTTAGCTATAAAGCTTCTATAGCTATTCTCCAGCTGTGACATTAGAACAGCCGCGGATCAATATATTATTTTTTGTCACAAAATTTTTTTAGCACAATCGGACATCGGAAAGTGATATGTAATGTTGCTTCTAACGATACATTCCTGCCGCACTGACGTAAACAAAGCCGTAACACACTCAATATTGCAAGTTTAATTAAAGCTTGTGTGTAATAAAAACTTGTATATATTGAAATAACACAAAAAACGTAACAGAGGAAGAAAAATATGACACGCAAATTATTACTTTTTTTTTATTTTACGAGTAATGCTATGTCTGACAACTTATCTGTCTGTTCAATGGAACACAAAGCATCTGGTATTTCCGTAAATATCACAAAAGACAAAGGCGATTCTATACATACCCACATTTGTTCGACTTTTGGCAGCAAAAATCTAATAGATATTTTTACGGGCGGGAAATCTATAGAGAGGTTTTAAAATAGCAACAATAATATAATATCACACATCTCAAATACGCCTGCTTGCTTCCAAAGTAGGCAGCCTGATGCTTGGGGATTTTACCTTCGCCGAATAATTTGTAGTAACAAACTGTGACAATGTTAAGTACAAGGACCATTCCGTCTTTGGCATTTGCTAACTTGAGACACGACTGCTCCGACAAAAGAGTCCAGACCGGCAACACCGCAAGGGTCATCACAAAATTATAAATAATTCAAATTGAGTTTTATTAACAGAGTTTTTACTAAATGATATTCCAAAAGCTATGAGTGTTTGACCCATATAACCATTGAAATAGTACATTCCACATTTAAAAAAAAGCAGCCAAGTGCGAGTCGGACTCGCCCATGAAGGGTTCCGTAACACCAAGTAACATACATCATATAAAAGTTTTTGTATAAAAGTATTTTGATTGAAAGAAATGTAAATTGCGGTTTATGATTTATGACGTATTAAAAAAAACTACGTACTAGATCTCGTTTAAACTAATTTTCGTTCGAAGTTTGCATGGTAATGTACATCATATATTTTTTTTAGTTTTATCATTCTCTTATTTTAGAAGTTACAGGGGGGGGGACACATACTACCACTTTGGAAGTGTCTCTCGCGCAAACTATTCAGTTTAGAAGAAAATTATATTAAAAACCTCGATATCATTTTTGAAGACCTATCCAAAGATTTCTCGACAGTCCATGTCATTTACGGTAAAAACACGTATGGTTTTGATGAAAAAAATTTTTTGAGTTTCAGTTCTAAGTATGGGACCCCCCCAAAATTTATTGCTTTTTTTCTATTTTCGGTGAAAAATATTAATGCGGTTCACAGAATACATCTACTGACCAAGTTTCATCACTATAGCTCTTATAGTTTCGGAAAAAGTGACTGTGACATACGGACGGACAAACAGACAGACAGACATGACGAATTTATAAGGGTTCCGTTTTTTGCCATTTGGCAACGGAACCCTAAAAAACATAACTCAAATCACTGACAGTGACATAGATACATGCAATGACACATACATTATTCATATGGTTTATGTCGGTATTCCCGCCCACATTTGTTAGTGTGCTTCGTATCAAATATGACGGGTACTAAAATAAAAGTCTCTTAGTACAATTCTACTGTATATATGAAACTAAGCATGTATACAATAACTATGTCTGAAATTCTTACCTTATTGACTGATACGATATCCATAAGAATGTACGATGGTATTCATGAATATAAGCATTCAATCGTTCAATTAGTCACAGATAACTAATATAATTATCTACAAAGACCTAATTCATGAAAAACATATGATATTAATTAATATTTTTGATGCAGAATTCAAGGATTAATATTTCTAATTTATGTTATAATTGTAATTGTCTTCAAAATAAAGTTAAAGGAATCGCTGTAAGCTGTAAGTACCGTGACATTTTGATGATCAGCGAGTGACTAATTGAAACCAATATCACTAGAAATATTTAGCAAAATCACAGACATATTTTTAGACATAGTTGACAATCTTCTTTACTGAATATTTATCATTCTAGCTTTAACCACAATGAAGGATACTTAGAAGAGGTATAAAATTACTTGAATTTCTGACCTCAGAATGGCACTATATGACCTTTATTGTTACTCAACGAATTGAATTAACCCAGACATGTTGTGGAATAACTTTAATGTAGACGCATTGTAAATCCATCGTCTTGCTCATAACGTAGTCGCCATGTCATGTGAAGATCGTTTTACAAATCGAAAAACTAGACGTTCATAAATATTACATGTGTATTCAGAATTGATGCTAATCTGCACTCATGGGGATCGTTTTTTCTTATCTTTTTTATATCTTACTACAGCTTAACAGTTTTTTTGCAGTCTTTATTTTAAAATTATTCGCGTGTCATGCTGTTGATCACGATTAAATCAGATTTTCAGAATCAAACACTTATTAATGTAAATTTATACCTCCTTTCTAAGGAGAGGCCTATGTCCAGCAGTGGACTATAAAAGGCTGTTGATGATGATAATAATGATGAAATATATGTTTTATTATAGTGCCTAAGATAGCATCCCTCTCAGATCGGTAGGATAGGTAAACAGGAGAGTAATTGTATTTGTTGACAAATCAAATTTAAATTCCATTTATGCATTGAAAAATAAATTGCTGTAATGGGGTAAATTCGGTGCGATTGAGTTTTGAAGGATTTCAAACCAACATTAAATTTATTGGTTTGTAATGAAATGATTACACTCAAATGAATTTAATTAAAAGTATGATTTGTGAGTAGTTCGAGGTTTAAATATTTTCGGTCAAAAACTCACTTTGAAATTCACAAGCTCAAATTGGATTGTTTTTGTCTACTGTTTCATAAATAAAATACTGTTTTCTGAATTTAATTTATCACAACATTTTAATTGTTTTGTTTCATATGAGTTTAGAACGTAAAACAATTGTAAATTGTATATTATCAAGTGGGGCCCAGTATTATCAATAAACGAATTGAAATACTATTACAATTTAAATCAGAAGTTGATAAAAACTTAATAAAAAATTAATTTCGAATAAAAAATCTAAAGTCAAAAGTAGTTCCAAATTCTTCGTGGAATATATAAAAAATGTAAAGTCTGACGTGTAAAAATAATAATAAGTAGCTCATAAATAAATATTTCGTACATCGCCAATACGCCATCTAGTTTCAAACTAAGCATTGCTTGTGGATATACCACAAGCAATGCTTAGTTTGTACTATATAATGTACTAGACAACTAATATATGTACTAGACAACTAATATAAATACATAAACAATTTTTTTGTTAAAACGTTATAATATTACATACGGATCCTACTCACTAGTGTACAAAAATAATTGAAATGAATATGAAAGAAAACAAAAGAATACTACAAATGTAATGTTTGGTTTAAAATAAATAAAATTCAAAGTGCAGAATAAGGTTCACGAATAGACAAATCCATAGCGATGCTTTGAATCAACTGCCAGTAACCTTAAAAGTACGGTACAAGCTCTCGGTCAATGCACATGTCATTCTTCCTACGCTTAGTCATTCAATTTCAATATACGTTAGTGAAGATAGGAAGAGAAAAAGGTACGCTTCCTATTTTACTGTAGTAACAAGAGAGAGTAGTGCACTCGAACATTTTCTTTCTCTCTTCCTTTTAGCCAGTTACATTTCGAATATCTTAGACAAAGTGCGGGCCTATTATTTATTTATTTATTTATTTGCAAAATTACATGCATCGGCGGACTTAATGCCTTAGGCATTTTCTGCCAGTCGACCGATTGGGCGATGCAGAGAAAAGATGAGGTAGGTGCATATAGGGTGAATCGATAGATTATGGTACAAAAAGTCATGTAATATGATATACATACATATAATATGATAAGTAATATACCTACATAAACATACATATATACGTCTATATTTATACACATACATACACGTACATATATTTATTAACGTAGAATCCAATAAGAATTTTTGATAAATTAAGACCCCGTTGAATACGCCAATTCGCCCAAAAAAAGCTTCTTTACCATCATCTTAAAAGTGTCTCGATTCTTCGCCATTCTGACCTCGAGAGGAAGCGCATTATGTATATCAGTATTATGTATATCAGTCGTGTGGTCTAAAAGACACTCGTTCTTTTATTTCGGATTTTTAATACCTGCTACTAGAAATTTAATATTATGTGAAATTCTAAAGTAGTTTCATAACAATTTGAATGTTTGTTTTGTTTTCTCTCTACAATGTTTTAAAATTTTTCTTATGATAGATAGATAACCTAGGTGCGAGCAGGTTTATGAACATTTTTACTGCACTCATTCATATTATTGTTTATATCTCCATGGCTCAAAATGGTTCTGGCTAGTACTTGTATTAATAATGCATAGAACATGTATTCTCATAAATTGTTCATCTGAGTTCAAAAATATTCAGTCTTTAATGACTAAATTATCCCTGAAAAACATTGGTTACCGGAAAATGAATATCACCAATATTTATTATTTTTACATCAATTCAAAATTATACTACATTAAATTTGTACTTCATTGAAATTTTATAATGAACATAAAGTGACAATAAACTTATTTACACTAACGTGCTCTAAGATCTTAGAAGTGAAAACAAACTAACTTTTGAAATATTAATTTAACGCAAATAATGTACTAACCCAAACTATTTACTGTCATGTAATAAAGTGATAAGTTATCTCTCTGACTCAGCATTTATTCATAAGTTGAAGCAATTTCCGTCATTACAACAACTAGACAACTCACAGGCTTAGTTAATTTGTTCAAAAGTTAAAGTTTGAAGCGTTTCGCGGTTTTAATACTAAGAGAGACAAACTTTAGCAATAACTTAAAATATACATTAACAAGAAAACGATAAAATAAACTTAATTTTGAACAAAAACTTTGTAATCAATTTAATTTTATTGCCTTTTAAAATATTAGTAATTTTCTCTAATTTTATTTACATCAAGTAGGTCTTCACTGCGTTATATTTAAAACATAAATTACTGTATATTTTGTACACAGCGCAAGACGGACTGCCACTGGTCTTCTTTAAAATAGTTGCTTCTTTTTGATACATTACTGATTTACCTTTGTAACCGTAGTAACCAAGAATTGCTTTTAGTAATAAGGTCGTCTATTGTATACGTATCTTCTTGAAACATTCAACTGTAATAAATGTAATTGATATACGATAAACAAGTACGTATATTCCATTCTATTCTTACCAAAACCACATGTAAGAAATGCTTGTACTGGAGAAACTTGCAACCATGACAGAGCTTTATCATAGAAACTTGCATGTCTGGGCATAACGCTCAAATAATAGTCAAAAATCATATTACAGTTGTGCACAAATTGTACGTCTTGTGACAACAATGATTCGTTTGATAAAAACAGCCAAAAATAAATAAATCTTCCAAGTCATTAAAGTAACAACCTTTTTTCGATCAACTTTGTTATTAATCCCACAGAGGTTACAGATGTTATATGAAGCCAAAGCATTATTGCTTCGAATCAAATTTACTTGGGTCTGTTTTTAGGGTTCCGTAGCCGAATGGCAAAAAACGGAACCCTTATAGATTCGTCAAGTCTGTCTGTCTGTCTGTCCGTCCGTATGTCACAGCCAATTATTTCCGAAACTATAAGAGCTATACTGTTGAAATTTGGTCAGTAGATGTATTCTGTAAACCGCATTAAGATTTTTACATAAAAATAGAAAAAAAACAATACATTTTGGGGGTCCCCATACTTGGAACTGAAACTCAAATGGATAGGTGTTCAAAAATGATGTTGAGGTTTCTAATATCATTTTTTTCTAAACTGAATAGTTTGCGCGAGAGACACTTCCAAAGTGGAAAAATGTGTGTCCCCCCCCCCCCCCTTCTAACTTCTAAAATAAGAGAGTGATAAAACTAAAAAAAATATATGTTGTACATTACCATGCAAACTACCAACGAAAATTGGTTTGAACGAGATCTAATGAGTAGTTTTTTTTAATACGTCATAAATCGTAACACGCAATTTACCTTTCATCCAATGAATACACTAGTATAAAAACATCGATGAAAGTTACAACGAACTACAAGAACTTTTATATGATGTTACTTGCTGATACGGAACCCTTCATGGGCGAGTCCGACTCGCACTTGGCCGCTTTTTTTTATTTATGCCCATTATTTTTATTTTATTTATTCCATCAATTTCAGACGATTTTATTTCAATGAAATGTGAATTGAGATTTTGACTTTTTACTCCTCTCATTATTATTTTTGTAATGAAGAAATATGTAGTTTGGTTCTCCTGAAGTAAAATATAATGAGGCCTTGTTAAAAATATGAATTTTCGTTGGACATGACTATATTTTAGTGATTTTACTTATTTATTTTAAAACTTCATTCACACAAATACGTAGGGTGGACTTAATGCCCTAGGTATTCTCTACCAATCAACCTTTGGGCGGTATAGAAGCTTTGTGAGGTAGGTGCAAAGAGGTAGTAGTCAGTGGTGACTTTAGTATCATTGCTATAAATTGAAAATAATATTAAATTTATAAATAAACTTTCTGACCGTGTGGTGACGGATTAAGAATACAGTGTGTCACCACCCCTATTCGTCCCGCGGGTGTCGTAAAAGGCAACTAAGAGATAAACTACGCAAGACAACATCAATGCAAAGAGAGGAACTATGCAAGACAACATCAATGCAAAGAGAAGGAAAACTTGAAACCAACCAGCCAGCCAGCGTGGTATAGTAGGCCAAAACCTCCCTTCTAGTCCTGGTCTAAATCCTAGTCTAAGTAATTTCACATCGCCTAACCCTGGACAGCCTGCGCGTGTAGCGTTATGGTGGCCAATATCACGGCCAAACACACTTTTTAAGAAGATTCTATCAATTTGACATAATATTCTAAATCTATTGTAAAAAAGCAACTTGCATCATTCAAGTATCATTCCACTCACAATTCTGATGATACTTAATTAATTAGTAACAAACCTCTATAAGACAGTTTTCGTCCAAACATAAAATATCATAGTATCAGACGTTTGATATTTATTTAAAACACAACATATTTATTGCTGAACACAATGAATGCTTGTATCTATTCTGCATTCAATAAATTTTTGTTACTCTAACGGCCCGTTTACGACCTTACCGCTGTGAGCGGCAGCTAAAAGCGAAACGCCGAGCGGTAATATCAAAAGTATAAAAATGTACGAGGCACGCCACGAGTCGCCGCTCATAACTAAGCTCATAACTAACGGGCCGTAAGATACAGTTTATAAGCTATGAACCTAAATCTAAACTATCTATTTTTTAACATGATCTGTTAGTGTACAGGTGTAATAAGTATACATAATAATATAAGGATGTGAACACAATTGTTTTTCCGTCTTATAATATTGGATAGTATCCAATGTATGTAACTCACATCACAAAAGAAAACATGTGTGTGTTTTTAAGTGAATTAGTGTGTGTATCAGCGGTCTTAATACCGTGTGTCTATTATAGAATAGAACGGCTGTTTGTAAAACCTGAAAGGAAGTTATGTATTAGTATCATTAATTACCATATTTTTTACACTAATATTATAACGGCTCTCTAAAAGTTCATGTTGAATAAGTGTAGTGAGCGTTTGAATTGAATTAATACATACATACGTATTTTTTGAATTCAAACGCTCAAAGTAAATTCAAAAGTATTAAAAAAAATACAATGTTACAATGTTAAAGTTCCGAGAAATCTCCTTTTTAATGCTACCGATCATTAAGTCCTTATAAGTATCTAGATAAAAAGGTTACATTTTGAATGTCAAGTAGAAAGAGACGTAATTGGAATGAAGTAGCGATTAGGAGTAGGAAAAACTAGAAGTATCTGATCAAACGATAACTGAAAGTCGTAAAGTAACCCGGGTAGTTAAGTGCCCACTCTTGGGTGTGACGCTACTTCGTACTGCCTATAACATCACTGTGCTATTAAACAAATCTATCAAATGTGATAACGACCTTAAAGTAATAACTATACAAATAAATAAAATCGGAGTATCTGTATGTAATATCAAATGACCAGTTTTATACCAAATGCATATCAAACTATATACGGAACTTACATCAAAAATGCAATTTTTGAAATTTTTGTCTGTCTGTCCGTCTGTCTCTTTGTTCTGGTTGTAACCGATTTTGAACTTTCATTGGCAGGCTAATTTCCTTAGACTAGTTTCGCTCCGCGGCGTTACTCGCGTTTTATAATAATAACAGCAGGTAACACCGGGACACACAGCTAGTCAGTAATAAAGAGAGCACAGTATGTTTTGTTTACTCTATGCTATTATTAGTAAACGGTGAAGCTTTAGAGGCATTTCGGAAGACTATCAATTACGAGGTGTAAATTAAGTTATCAAGAATACAGAATTGCTTAGTTTTTTATTAATAAATTATGTATTATTATATCAGTGTAGGTTTGAAGAAGCAATCTGTGTGGTGACGGATTAAGATTGCGGATTGTCACTACCCCTATTCGACTCTTGGGTGTCGAAGAGACGGTCAACGGTCTACGCAGAACAATACCATTGCTAATAAAATTTTTTGCCTGTCTGTATGTCTGTTTGTTCCGGATAATCTCTGACACATCATAACCGATTTTGACAAGACTGCACATAAAGAAATTTGTTGACTTAAAGAGTATCTTCGGCAATTTTTTTTAGACTTGCTTAGATACGCGACGTTACTTGCACTTTACAATAATAAAAGCGAGAAACAACGCGGGACTCAGCTAGTTTTGAAATAAAGTAAATCTGTACTAATTTGCCAATAACATAAATTATATTTGGAACTCAATAACATAATTAAAAAAATAAGAGAATTATTGCCACCAGCACTTTGGGTCCAATGTTTTTATAAAGCAATTTACATTAATCCAATAGCACACTTTGTTTAGGCAGTTGTCTAATATCTTCCTACATAATCACTAAGTAACAACGCTAACTGCATAAAATAGATCTTTTGCAGAATTTTCGATGCACAAATTATCCACCCGTATTTATGTATAACCTTCGAAACTTCCAATCGGAAATACATTTAATACACATTTTGAATTGTTATACTCAGTGACTGTAAGAATCTATTCTAGGTGCAATAAATATTGTTACTGAATAGAGTTTATAGCCTATATAAATCTAGTGCATAATATTTCTTGCGCATGATTCGCGGGAACAGAAACTCTCAAAAACACTATGTAAAAGACTTCATCGACAGATTTTAGGAGCTCGAGTCTCAGTGAAATTAAAAAAAAAATATCAACTTTGTACACAAAAATTGCAATGGCGGAATTAATACCACAAGCATTTTCTATCAATCTACGTGTTGGGAAATTGAATGAGAATGTACATTTAACTGTTTTTTGTAATTCTAAAATAAACTTCTTCCTAGCCTTAATTCCCCAAAATTATTTGAGGTTGTCTACTTCAATATGTTACCTGAAAATCTGTTTGTCCACGGAGTGACTGGCGTTGGAGAGGCCTATGTCCAGCTGTGGACTGCGATAGGCTGATGATGATGATGATGACTGGCGTCGGAGATCCTGAGGAAGAACTGATATTGACTTACCAATAACGATTGCCGTAGATATTCATGACAACAAAGTCTAAAACAAACAAGCAAGAATGAATAATTTTAACAAAAAGGAACCGACTTCAATGAAAAACTATTAGTACCCAAATCGCGACAATTGTGCCTATGATATTTGAGGAGTTCCCTCGATTTCCTTGGGATCCCATCATCAGATCCCGATATGGTGACGATGGGACCACCTGTAAGCTATGCCCATTCCAATGCAAAAAGAATTTTTGTAATTGATTCATAAAAGACGAAATTATCTAAAAAAAAAAAAAAAAGTTTCCGACGAATTAAGAACCTCCTTCTTTTTTTTTGAAGTCGGTTAAAAATTAAGATGTAAACGAGAAAGGAAAAAACACTGAAATACCATATATCTACGCATTCATACCAAAAATAAGTACGTATATAATTAAACATATTCAAAAAAGAAGACTTCAAATAGACCTTTTCAGGCACTTTCTAAACAATATTGACTCTAGATTGCGAGGTTTAAAAATGGCATTCTTATTGAGAAAAACATTTAATAATTAAGGCCGTTTAATCACAATTTGATGTAAACTGCATATTTATGCAAAATCTCTGATGTGGATATAAACTGCTTTGTAAGTAAAATTAAAAGAATATAATTCTTGAAAACTTCAAACGTAGTTGCTTTCACAGAAATATAATTAAATTATAAATAAATGTGTGTTCACTCATATTATTTCACGGTTTAGGGGATAAATTTAATAATTTGTTTTATAATAACAAATTATTGAAATATTAATAAGGTATAAATTCCGAGACTGAGAATAATTGTTATAATGGGTATAATATTTAAAGCGTAAATATGACGCCGTAACTTGCTCACCTATTCTCTCGTAAATGCGCATGTGAAATACATAGTTAGGGTCTGATAGAGCCTGTTATGATTAGTAATATACGGCCATTTCCCTTAAAAGAAACTAATCTTAAGTATATTTTATAATATATACATCACTATATCTCTGTGCTTTCAAGATGCACTTAAACCATGTTGATCTATACTAGCGTGATTAGGTAACTAAAAGTTTTCCAGGTTAGAACATAAATCCTGAAGAACTTTATCTTTTACAACATTATTGGCATGCACAAAATAGAATACAACATAAAGATAGTGAGTATGGTAATTCTATATCAGGGATTTCACGCTTGTGTTTTAGTGTCCTTCAAGTTAGTTCAAAGTTCAAGTTGAAGTTCGTATTATTGAAGTTTGTGTGGCAATGAATTAAGAATACGACGGGCACCCTAATTCATGCCATGGATGTAATAATAATAATAGTGAATATTTCGGTCATCTTACACACAACGCCATCTAGTCCCAAACTAAGCAGAGTTTGTATTAAGGGTACAAATTATTTGATATAAATACCAAAACTTTTGTTAGTACATGGATATTATACATAGAAAACACCGAGACTCCAAAACAAATATTTGCGAATCACACAAACATTTGGACCGACACAGGAATCGAACCTGAGACCTCAGCAGTCGCATACGCATACGTTACCACTGCGCCACCGAGGCAGTCGTAACTAATAGAGCACTGTTATGCAACATCACTGGATAAAGAAGAAAAAGTTGAACTAACACGAATAGCAAACCATTTCGCCAGCGTGGTATATTGGGCAGAATCTCGTTCATTTCGTTTCAACCATGAGGTGATTGGATAGACTGCCACTCTGTCCGTACATATTCTTTATACATTACCAGAGAGATACATTATCATAACAAACCGTACATATATACGAGTATTTCATTAAAATTGTATACTATGGTAGTAAAACTTTTGTATCTTACATATTTACTCACCTCACCAACTACACGCTCTGTGATGTTTACCTTTCAGATTAATAGGTAAATAGTGGCCGCAAAGAGCGGACAACTTAATCTAATTATATCCTTTGTGGCTCTAACAAAAACTAAGCCTGAACATGATTTTTAATACTAAAATACATATTGTTTCCATGGAAACCAAGTAAGTTGTAAAGCTGTTTATGAGATGTATGTCTTAACAAAACATTTTCAACAGTTCATATTTAATTAAGATTAAAAGCCTCCTAAAAGTACTCTTTTTAAATCGTTGCCACTTTATTTCTAAAAAATAGCTTTTAAGTGTTGAAAGGTTTTCGTAATCAAAATGTTCTCAGGTGTATTCCTGAAGCTGAAACTCGATGAATAAAATGATGACTTTTGTTTTAAAATACTTTGCCTGATATGAAAAAATGTAAATCTATTATAAAATAATACTTTGTTACATCAGTTCATCCTCTAAAATTAATAGTCGATATTTTACTTTCACACAACGATCAAACAATCTTCTGATAAACAACATAGTTTCCAATTTATATATATTAATTGTTAACCAATTATTTAAATTTTACAATCAATTTATTACAAGAAATAATATTTGGAATAGAAATTATAACATTGGAATGAGAATTGACTCCCAAAGACAAGTGATGGATGTGAAATAGGTTTGTGCCTCAATAATCTTTAGGGCTGAAAATAGATAGTATTACTGTACCGACTCAAACGAACTAATGAAAATTGAGTAGAAGTTATATAAAGAGCTATTGGAAACAAAGACTCAAAGTAATAGAAATACAAAGTCTTATATACTATACTAATCGAAATAGAATGCATCATACATCATTTAGTCCGTCAGGCTTTAGGGTATAATATGAATGTTTTTCTTTCCTATATGTGATTCATCTAAGTAATTATAGTTATGTGTATGTTATTTAATATGAATGCGTAGTCTTCTACAAATATATCTCCAAAACCTTCCGATCCATTCGAAGGTTGCCTGGTAAATATTGTTTTTGGCAATAAGGCCGCTCTTTGTACACTGCATGTATATACATACTTATTATACTCGTTTATGTTCTCAGTAACTATGGTAACTCAGTACTATGGTGTGGAAATAAAGAGTTTTCTAAATATACATCTATTTGTCTAAAGATACGAAATGGTTATAATGGTTTTAAAGAAATTCTTTGCTCTTTCTTATCAATCCGATAAAAAACAAAAGTTGTCAAACAGAAGTACTACCCTGACTGATGGAACGCATAAGTAGAATCCAAGAGTGGGGGCCTCCACACTTGCTGCAAATCCAGACAAAAATGTATGGCGGCCCACATTTTGGCGGCTTAATGAGATCCTTTTTCACGCCCCGTTTAAAGGACCCAGGATCATTTCAGTCTTTGACTGCTCGGCATAGGAAAGAATAGCCGAACCGTTTCGTTCTGGTGCGTATCTCTTCCACTCTAAAGCGGTGACTCCTAAGTCCAACACGTGATGTCCTGTAAAGGTAGAAAGAAGGAGGGATCAGTTGGAAGAGCACTCAAGAACAATCTCCATGGTAAAGGCGATAAAGAACCGCCATAGAGGCGATGTCTCTCCGTAACTGCAGAGACACAAGGAACTCAGTGGTTTCGGGACTATTTATAATGCGGACTGTTCACCGCTGCAACCGGTCGAGAGCGTCAAGTAAATACTGCGCAGATCAATCGCAGAGATGAGAACAATATCTACGCAGGAACGAACTTGGGTTTTGTAGAGAAGACACAGATGCTACGGCGAGAAGAACCGTCACACCTTGTTAAGCACACCTAGCTTCTGCGAGGCCACCTTGGTGAAATAACTATTTTTAGACTTTCGCGAATTTTACACATACATACTCATATTTTATACTGTAAACAGGACTTATTCGTGACCGTTCGAAAACCCGTTTCGAAAAAAAGTAGAAGGTATCGCAATCTTTTTAATCTAATTGCAAATAAATCCCGTTTACACTAAAAAACAGAAGGAACTTTAATTTCAACATATATTATTATGGATAGGCTCAGACGGCAAAAGGAAAAGGTATTGAAAAAGGTTTACTGCTCATTCAATTACGAAAGACTTACATCAGCCATGAGGTTGTAACCCAAAATAAGCAAATAAAAAAAACTATGTAGTTGCTTATAAAGTTTTAAAAATAGCAACAAGAACTAGTAATTAGAAATTAATATATTTATATCAATCAACTGGTAGATAAATTGAATTGCTGTATATAACTATAACATTACGAGTATTAACGAAACTAAGAAATAATGTAATGATAATGATTTACGTACTTATTGATATTTCATAAGTTTAATACCAATCAACGATGGAGACTTAAACACAATTTTTAAAAGTAAATATCCTGACGTACACGTGAAACTGTGAAAGTCCTACAAGTTACTGCAACCTTAGCCTTTACGAAATAACCGAATTGTGATCAACATGAATAGAAATGGACATGAGATTACTAAATAGCAACATTTGCAAGGCCAACGCCGAAAATGCCCAGAAATGTGAACTGAGCAGCTTTTGGATAATGTTTGCTATTTGTCAGAAGTTTGTTTAGTTGGACTTGGCAAGTGACTAGCAGAAGAGGCATTGAAGATATAAAGAAAAACAAAACTACTTATTTATAACTGCATTATTTTTTCTTTTGTATTTTTTTCTTGAGCTGTCTAATCTGACCTAGGAATAACGAATTTATATAAGCTTAAAGTAAGTTAATAAGATATCTATATTAACAACAAAAATTGATAGAAACTAAAAATTTTGAGAACGAAAATTTAAATAAGATAGTATAAAAATAACGCTCAAACATCATGTTTTCTCCATTTATATTTCATCAGAAGTGAATGTATTGTTTTTATCTCTCACCCAATCATAAATCATAATCATGGCGATTAATTACAGTATTAAACCAATCATCTAACCAATTAAAGTATAAAATATAATAAATCACTAAAACAATTGGTTATTGTATACTAAATAAACAAAAGATAATGAATGATGAAATTAACGCCTAAAACGCAAACTAAAGGATGCTTGTTGAAAATTTTTGCAAGAATCAATCAACTGGAAAAAAATCCCGAGTTTTCAAGCACACTTTTCTACTCTATAAAAAACTCTTAAAACTGAATCAAACGAAACTTTTGATCACAAAATAACATTTTATAAAAACGTTTTGAGACTAAATTGGAAACATTTGCAAAAACGAAACGTTCCTAAAATGAAACAAAAAGTAACACTTTACTTACCTCTGTATTTCCCTTCGGAATCATTTATTACTCTCCTTGTCCAATCTGGAAATTTAACAGTTTTTGATCTGATTTATAAACCTGTTTTTCTTTTATTACTTAATATAATTAACTTCAGAGATACACTAATAAAATTATAACAATCATTTTTTTTAATTTTGGAATTTGAAACCACGCGCGGAACTTTTAAGTGTTCAGACTTCAAAACGAGACGAGCGAACAACTCGCCGCGGGTCCTAATCTGTCTTGAAAGAGCGGGTGGTCGGAAAATTGCTCTCTTAGATACATACAAAGGTTCTTATGCTACTAAATCATTCACAGCGTCTCTCTAGCTTATTCAACTTATACCTGCTCTTTCATCGTTTATTTAACATCAGATTGTTGAACTTTAAATTGCTTTCGTTCTCCGAACAAACTTTCTTAAACATATGTGTTTTACTAAGTTCACATTTACTATAAATAAATTACAGCCAGATAGATCAAATTTAATCACCTTCTTAATTAATATATTTATTCACCTGTTTGGGAATCGAACACAATCATAGGCTCAGCAGTCAGTGTCGGGAATAAAAAAATAGGGCACGCGACTATTGCGGCGGTAAGACCCGTTATGGAAGATTGGCACGAGAGAAACCACGGGAAACTCTCATACCGGTTAACGCAGGTGATCACTGGGAAGGGATGCTTCAGAAATCACCTGTGTCTAATCCGAAAAGAACCAACGCTTGAGACAGAACTGCGATGGTCGGTCCGTGGATACGATGCTCCACACACTGGCTGAATGCCCAGCGTGGACGACACAAAGAGATGACCTCATGGCTGCCATCAAAGTGGATATTCTCTCACTCAGCAACATGATTGTGGTCATGGTGCGGAGCGAGAGAGCGTGGAACTAAACCGTTTCTTTCTGTGAGCAAGTTATGATTGCGAACGAGATGGCAGAGCGGGACCGGGAGATGTGTTAAAACCCTAGGTAGGTAGAAAGCCCGAGGTATGTCATGCTTCCAAGGACTTTAAAATATGTAGTGGTGTTATAAGTAGTTAGAACAATAATTGTGGAAACCCTTACATTCAATTGTCTTATAAAGTACTTGAAATATAACACAATTACGTCAAAACAACTAAGTTTGACTAACGATAGTCTCACTCAGCATTCCAAACGATGACTAATTTCTCTTTAGAACTTGTACGTCATCTCAATAACGCTCAATATTTGTACAAATACGTTATTATAATGAAATATCAGCATCACGGTTTGTATAAACTTGCTGGCGCCAAATATGTATCACTAGCTAATGAATGCTAGTCTTGTGTACACAAATGTAGTCTGACATCCGATAATTAATGATTTTGGGAATAAGACTTTAGTACTAAGTCACTGTATCTAAATTAATAGTCTAATTAAAGCATAGATGTTGATTGCTTTGCACACATATAGAACCTCCTTATCTTATTCCTCATACGTTTTATGTGTCCCAGGATAGTTATCAACTAGAAAATGGATCTTTATTGTCTCGTTTCTTGCGCCATCAACCAGTCGCTAAAATAATGTAGCACGTAACCAGAATATACTGAATTAGGAAGAGGTTCGCCTCTGGTAATGTTACTAACTCCAATGGATGCTTAATACTCCAGTCATGTCAAACTTATGTGGGAAATACAAAGCAAAATTCATATCATATCGTAACACTTCGTTACAGTTACTTTATTAATTCTAGAAGTAATGCAAGTGGCATGCAAATCGAGAGGTCTATGTCCAGCAGTGGACTGCGATAGGCAGGATGTTAATGTTAAAAAGTAATGCATAACCGAGCAAGTCTAGGTATTTGACGATGGTTAGTTCCTTTATTCTAACTTGACTGTTAACCTGAATTAATGACCAAGTGTAATTAATCGATATTTAGCACTAGGTACTATATGTATTTACGACACTTACAGTACCACTATCTTTCTTTTTATAATTTTTTTACTCGTTGAACATTGCAATGCAGCAATTTTCAATTAAATTATCCGAGACTAAAGTAAACTACTACTAGAGTAATAAGTAGTTTATCAAAGTTTTAATCGAATCAAAACTTCGACAAACAAATTTAAGGGTATTTAATTATATTAAAATTGTGTTAAATTTAATTTCCTTTGTCTATGAACGTTCTCAGAAAGTTCAATAATTATTTCAATTTCAGTTGAAGTCCTTTTTGTAAGAAGTATCGAATTTCGATAAATTAAGATATAAATAAACGCTTAAAAGATATTGCCAACTTCCAACTGTAAAAATTGGTCTAAGCGGGAAGAATACTCGATTGACTGATAGAATACTCAAATACATTTTTTTTATAAATACATGTTTTAAACTTGGTTCGTAATACAATTAAAGAACAAAAACATTACAATTGCACAGTAAATCCCCACCCTATGTTACGTTCGTTAAAAATCTGTTCATTTTCTTTTTTATATATTTTTTTTTGTTTTTGTAATGCAAGATTTCATTTT
Source organism: Phragmatobia fuliginosa (assembly GCA_932526445.1). Classification (NCBI taxonomy): domain Eukaryota; kingdom Metazoa; phylum Arthropoda; class Insecta; order Lepidoptera; family Erebidae; genus Phragmatobia; species Phragmatobia fuliginosa. The sequence goes on along the minus strand of OW052065.1, from coordinate 15,664,304 downwards.
TCTAAAAACATTATCCAAAAATAAAAGTAACTTACCTAAATTACACCTTATAACATCATCTATCTGCCATTGAAAGTTAAAATCCGCCAAATCAAATCCGTCAAAATCGGTAAGTCGTCGATGTAAGTACTGTTACTTCCATGTGAATAAATGTTACTTTAATAAACAAACACTTTAGTTTTTATTTATTATACAATGCATTTTACCGTTAGTTTAATGCATTTTGTTAGTTTAATGCATTTCTATATATTATCGTAAGTACAACAACCGGGAGCCACACCGTGGGGCTGACTAATAATTCAGAACTAGGATTGGTATTTTGTAAAAGAAAATCTATATACTGCTACCACTAATTATGTACTACTGCATATTTAACAATATTTATTACCAGTAAGTATGAACTCAAAATTCTCATGAAACTTATACTAACGATACAAACTTGTACCATATTTTTTTTACCCATTTTCTTCTCATATCAAATAGATTCGATACATAAGTCACCCACTTTCATAATAATAATAATAACTATTATAATAAACGACTAACTTTGCAAAAACCCCTTGAAAACAAATTACATGTATAGTATTCTAAGTAATTTATCTATATTGTATTGTAAAGCTATTGTAAAGCTATTGCAAACTCGCACGTGTCTTTAATTGATATAAAACCTTAGTCGCTCATAGCACATTATTTTAGTTTAAGGAATCTTCTTCTTACTAGCCTTAGGTATACCCAATATTATTTGGGGTCTTCTACTATTTCAACCGGTTTTACCTGAATATCAGTTTTTCCACGGAGCGAGTGGCATCGGACCTCCGCAAACCTAAGGGAGAACTGAAGTCAGTGCCCTCAAATTTACTGACAACTAGTTCAACGCTCGAATTTCAGTTCCAATAACGATTGCCATAGATGTTCATGAAAACCGGGACCGACGGCTTTACGTGCTCTCCGAGGCACGGGCGTGAATCACCGCCAAACTTCCAAACTCCGAGCTGCTATTAGGAATTTCCTAAGAAAGCCCCAAAAACACTTTTTGGCCCGACCCGAGATTTAATGAATATTATAGAATAAAGCTAAAGTTCTTCTAAGATTTTTATTAAACAATACAACTTGGCTGGTAACTACCCTCAGTTAAAGAACAAGTAAGACAGAGTAAAGCTAAAAGCACACTCTCTGTCCAATCCTGTTAATAAACAAACCGTGCTTAATTCTTATCATGTCTGCAAAAATATATCCCCATAATTTTAGTAACAATACTAACTTATAAGCTTAGAATTTTAAAACGGCTCTCATCAAACCAGGGAGCTACTCAAGAGTTTATAATATGTACAATACATTGCAGCCATGCGAAGCAGTTCAAATAATTTGCAACCAAACGTATACGTCAGAAAATTTATAATGGGACTAATACTAGTAACTTTAAGCTAGTAACTTTATCTAATTTATGAAAGTGTAATTTAAACTTGGCTTATTTCCCTCATCAGATGATCCTATCCACCGATATGTGTTTGATTACACACAGTGACAAAATCATGTAGCAATATTTTATGTTTTTGTTAAAACACAAGAAGAAGATGTCCTTTTTTGCGGGGGCACGCGATTGTCCCCCCTAAGGAAATTTGAAAATCTGGAAACATTGCGAAACATAAACATTAAGAAAAGAATGAGAGACTTAAACAACAATTTGAAAAAAAAAAACAATTTTCATACTAATTGACGTATCATGTATGTATCATCAATGTATCATCTCTGATTAATTTTGTGCGAACTAGTCTACCTTATTATGACATAAATTTCCCAGTGAATTTATATTTCAATTTACTCGGGTTAAAGGATGGTTTTACAGCAGTCACTTTTTTCAGTTTAATAGAAATACCAAGTAAAATTTTAAATATCAGTGATGCAAAGTTTGATGTCTTACTGATAGAGTACCATAACTTTTTTTTCTAAAACTTGAGTGAAAATTTAATAATCCTAACAAGACTTTAAAATTTAGTATATTAGACATAAAGAATGATGTTGCTGGGTCACTATTGAGCAACTTTTACAAGATTATAGTTAATATTCTTAGATCCACAGTAGGCAGCGGTTGTAAGGTCATGTTGTGAGATATTTAGTTAGTGGAAAATGGATTAGTCACTTTAAAATTAGCTTGTTCATATACCACAACACAAATTATCGCTACATTTATTTCAAACAATTATTAAAAGCTTTTGATGATGATGATATTGCGATTAAATGTTAATAAATATTCTTCTTTAACAAACCTAATATAACAATATTCATTTTAGTGCGCACATAAGAATGTAGAATATTTACAGTGCGACGATTTATTTTGTTAGAAATATATCTTGCTGTAAATTGCGAGAAAAGTGTCATTGTGTGAACTTACATAGCATTATAAATATTACATGTTAAGTGTTACAAATGTAAGAGACCTTTATTTATGCCAGTAATTTCTCTTGCGAGAAGATTCAAGAAAATTCTCGTAAGATAATGTTCACGTAATAAACCATGTTTGACATCCAGGTTCATTCTTTGCTCTTTTGTTTTCTTGATATGAATATTTTATTTCTGGTTTTGGTACGGGAGCTAGCAACGTTTGGAAAAAAAGAATTTTAGGTCAGCTGATTTTGTGATATGTTGTCCATCTTGCTCTTTCGGTTAGATTCCGGGCTGTCTGGCTGGCGAGAGTGGTTGCGTTCATTAGTGCGCATCCTGTCTGTGTAGGTAATAATCCTGGATTTTAAAATCATTTTAAGAAACGTAATTTCATTTTTTTTGTATTAAAATAAGTTTAGCTGACATACTTTTCTTATTGCCAGACATTTTCGACAATGCTGAGTAGGTGCCAGACGCGAATGTTTATTTATTTTTTATAAAAAAATCAAAGTATTTTATAATGTCTGTAATTTTAATATCATGTTAATTAAAGATAAAAGAACCTAAAACTAATTTGCCAGACATTAATTCGGTTGTTAAACCTTGAATTTCAATGAAAATCTCATGAAAAGTATTGCAGTATGATTCTATTTTTTATTGAATATTCAAGAGAATGGTGAGAATTTAAGGAAACTTATCAATGAATTCGTAGATGACGAGATTAGATTTAATAAACTAATAAAAAAAGTTTTTAATTTTGCTGAGAGATCTATTTGGCAGAATGCTGGGGATTCCTCTCACCCACAAGGTTGACATTGAAAAAGTTTTGGCATTTCCACTTACCCCGATGCCAACGTCAATGTGTCATCCAGATGGTTCAATATGCAAAACCGATAAATCACAATTAGCAAAGTTAATAGAGAAGAAATTGGACAACACTATAAATCTACAACCATTAACCTTTGATGTTTGTCTTGTTGATGGTTTTTTTTTATTGCATCGGATGAAAGATGTGCCACAAACCTATGACGGTATTTCTAAGAAGTTTCTAAGTACTATCTCCCAGATGAAATCTGTTCAGATTGATTTTGTCTTTTTTTCAAATATTGTGAACGTTTACGGCGAGAAGTGTATAACTTGTGAATAACTTTTGTAATGGTTCTCTGTAACATTCTCAACTATATATTCTGCAACTGTCTCTCTCGGAACACTTTCATGAGTTTTTAATTTGAATTCAAGGCTTAACAATCGAATTAATGTCTGGCAAATTAAGTTTAGGTTCTTTTATCTTTAATTAACATATTAGTAAAATTACAGACATTATAAAATACTTTGAATTTTTGATATAAATACGAAAATACGTAAATGTTTTTATTACCAATGAAAGGCAACATGTCTTCACTATGCCAGTGATCAATAAAAAAGTTTACTAAAGCTTCTTTAAATTGTACATTTTTAAGTTCAGCTGCGAAATAATGGGGCCGGATTTGGTTGGGACCTATTGAAGCAGGGTTGGTTGCTTCTTCTCGCCATGAACGTTCACAATCTTTGATAGAAGGCGAAAAATATTGGTCATAGACAAAATCAATCCGAACAGATTTCATCTGGGAGATAGTACTTAGAAACTTCTTAGAAATACCGTCATAGGTTTGTGGCAAATCTTTCATCCGATGCAACAAAAAAAAACCATCAACAAGACAAACATCAACGGTTAATGGTTTTAGATTTATAGTGTTGTCCAATTTCTTCTCTATTAACTTTGCTAATTGTGACTTATCGGTTTTGCATATTGAACCATCTGGATGACACATTGACGTTGGCATCGGGGTAAGTGGAAATGCCAAAACATTTTCAATGTCAACCTTGTGGGTGAGAGGAATCCCCAGCATTCTGCCAAATAGATCTCTCTGCATTCGCAACTCAACGACTTTATTCCCTAGCGTCAATTTCTTTTTCCTTGGCGCTTCAGCAAAATTAAAAACTTTTTTTTATTAGTTTATCAAATCTAATCTCGTAATCTGCGCATTCATTGATAAATTGTTTCCTTAAATTCTCACCATTCTCTTGAATATTCAATAAAAAATAGAATCATACTGCAATACTTTTCATGAGATTTTCATTTAAATTCAAGGTTTAACAACCGAATTAATGTCTGGCAAATTAGTTTTAGGTTCTTTTATCTTTAATTAACATGATATTAAAATTACAGACATTATAAAATACTTTGATTTTTTTATAAAAAATAAATAAACATTCGCATCTGGCACCTACTTAGCATTGTCGAAAATGTCTGGCAATAAGAAAAGTATGTCAGCTAAACTTATTTTAATACAAAAAAAATAAAATTACGCTTCTTAAAATGATTATAAAATCAAGGATTATTACCTACACAGACAGGATGCGCACTAATGAACGCAACCACTCTCGCCAGCCAGACAGCCCGGAATCTAACCGAAAGAGCAAGATGGACGACATATCACAAAATCAGCTGACCTAAAATTCTTTCTCGAAAACGTTGCTAGCTCCTATACGATTTGTAGACCGATACTTTCGTTATGGATTTTGATTGACTAATGATATAATTGTAGACGTACTTGTGCTGAACCGCACGTAATAATAATAAATGTTAGGAATTCCTTGCGCGCGTTGTAGCTAGTATGGTATTCATGGAAAATTTTGTAGTATTGTAATTGTATTGTACATGTAAACTGAAGGAATTCCTCCGCTATTTAATTATTTAGTAGAGCGTTATGATGCTCGCCGAGAATCTATGCGAAAATTCCTTTGTACACATTGTATTGAACGTACAATTGTATTGAGAATCTTAAGATTTTCAAAACAATACGAAAGTATACTTATACTACAAACACATAAACTTGCTAGGACAAATTAGGGAACCGATGTGTGTTTGATGTTTATTATTCTGTAAAAAAAATAGAAAATAACGAAGATTAGATAATCAAGTGTGGGATCGAAAAAAAATGAAGTAGGCACTGTCATCAAAGGAAATATACTAAGTAGAATTTATTATTCGTTTATTTAAAAGTATTATAAAATGAAATAAAAAAATGGCAGGCTCGATTTTGATTGGACTTTCACTGCTAGAAAGCTGGTAATATAAGGATATAATATTATATTCTTAATATATATAGGTAATATAATATTCTTACGCTTTTTGACGGTCGGAAGTAGCTCACGGATCTTTGCACACGTTTATATACATTTTGATCTCACATCATTTATATACATAGATCTAAGTAATTTATAGTTTGCATGAAAACTTTTTTGAGTGAACGAAATCCGTCTTTTTAATCTATGATAGTTTAGAATTATAAAGATGAACGAAGTTCTATAATTCAGTGGCACACAAAATTAAATCCCATTAGCGAACAAGATGAAATACTATAGCACCCTCTCTTCTTCATCTTCCTAGCCCTTATTCCTAATATTATTTGGGGTCGGCAACTAGTTCAACCGGTTTTACCTGAATGTCAGTTTTTCCATGGAGCGACTGGCATCGGACCTCCACAACCCTAAGGGAGAACTAAAATTCGAAGGTTGAACTAGTTGTCAGTATATTTGAGGGGGCTGACTTCCTAATAACAATTGCCATAGATATTCATCACAAACGGGACCGACGGCTTAACGTACTCTCCGAGCAACGGACATGAATCACAGCCAAACTTCCACACTACAGGCAGCTATTAAGAATTACCTGTAAGGGAAACTCAACGGTAATTTTGGCCCGACCCAGGATTTGAACCCGAAACCTCTTGAGTAGCAGTCGCATACGCTAACCACTAGACCAACGAGGAAGTCTATAGTACTGTAACTATAGTACTCTCTATTAAAATTAAAGTACATTTAAAACAAAAGATCTGAATATGTTTGTTATAAGTGCTCAGTTATTACTTTTACAATATTAGCGAAAATCTAACAGATTTTTTTTTAACATCGTGCCAAGATTCTCGCCATTTTACGATTATAAACAAGGCACTGTAGCGTAATGGATTGATAATGACATTTTCCATTATTATAACTTTTGTAAATACTTTTATTTTATTACCTACTCGTTAAGTGTTTTGTGTTTTAGTAGAAATATACAGGGACAGCGTCGTGAATCACAATAACATTTTCCGTGAAGAGTTCGATACATCCTTAGGTGCTGATTACCAGTACACATTTACTATTCGTGTGATGACCCACAGAGGACAGACAGTGTCACCACGCCTATTAAAGTATGTCCTGGAGAAGTACAGCGCTGCAAAGAGAAAGAAAACTTGAAACAAACCCTATATCAACCCGTATGGTCAGCCTGGTAGTAATAGACCAAAACCTCTCTTCCAACGACATGCCTATGTCCAACAGAACGGTTAAGGACTGCTGATATGATGGTGATGTGACTCATTAAACCCAGTATATATATTTTTAGTTGTGCCTGAGAACGTCACTTTGCTCTGCCTGGTGGAAAGCATGAGCAGTATCCAAGAATGTTGGTCACCATCCACATTGTGAGTGCACACAATGCAGCAACGTGATCCACAGTATAGCGGCGTAGTGAGACACTTCTGCATAATTAGGTCTCGGGTCTCGTCTCACCAACGAAATATTCTATTGCACTAATGGGTCGAGCCGGCCCATAGCTATAAATAGCTATGAATAGAGAAATAAAGAATAAAGAAATAAGCTTAGCTCTAATACCTGTTAACACTTATGGAGGAAATATGATTTACGCCCATTATTATCTCAGTCATATAAGATACGATATGTATTTATGTATACACTTTTTCTGTCTGATCAGTATCTCAGGTAGGTGTGTATGGCAGCTGACTCCTCGAGCCTAGGAAATAATTATCTCGATGAAATATAATGAATGATTTTCATAAAATAAGATAGAAGTTGCTGACAAAACTTACTAAATGTACATATCTCAATATTTTTTCCATAAAATAAAACAAATGTAAGCTGTAAAATATAACAAATATATTTTGAGGAACCCACAAAACTAACAAAGACGAAATCCGAATACAAAACTTTTGAAGTACTTATATCTCAAAGCCATTTACGGTCAAAATATTCACTTGGTGAGCTTGTTTGTCCTTTGAACCTTAGCTTTCTGAACGAGGTCAGGCTGACCTTTGTAAGCTCTCTACGAAAACGAATTACAATAAGAAGGAATTTCCCACAGGTTTACGGACTTCGTAAATGTGTACGAAAACCATCCCTAATTATAACTTACTATTTGTACATAGTAACACTTATGCTTAACTTATAGGTAGTTCAATCAGGAAAAAGACTGCCTTGATTTTCAAGCGGTTATCGTAAAAGATTGCCGAACCGAGGACTCGGATTTAAAACCTGGAAAAAAAAACCGGAAAGTGTTTGAATTTTCTAAAAAAAAAAATTTTAATAGTAGATCAGGGTATGGAATATGGCAAAATTTAAGGCCCTGTCTCAAGAAACACGTTAAGTGTTTTGTCCCGATTGTCATGAACATCTATAGCAATCATTATTGGGAAATTATTGAAAGATCCGAGCCCAGCAATGGGACATTGTGGGTTGTAGATGATGATGATCCATTTAAACATCATACATAATATTTAAACTCTGTGCACCTACCTTATAAGATTTCTACACCACCCGAAGGTTGATTGGAAGAGAATGCCTTGGGCATTAAATCCGCCTATGTACAAATTCAAATTCAAATTCAAATTCAAATTCAAATAAAGCGTCTCTACACCAAACGGTAGTATTAAAGAGCTGAGAAATTCACAGAAATAACAAAATTATAATTAATTAAAAAGTCAAAAGAAAAGCAACTAAGCCTACTTTAAGATTAATAAATTAACAGACTGAAACCTTTAACGTGAAATGACAAATAGAGTTTTAACTACAGGTTATAGACCAGAGGTCTATTGTGAACATTTTTTATTTGTGTTACAAACTTAAAAGAACACTAAGCGGTTATAGTTTAAGCTTTTTCTAAGCTGACTGTTTATAATATAAATGTATTTATAAAAAAAAATATGTTTATGTATTTATATCAATACAAGCACCCTCAATACAAGCTCTGCTTAGTTTGGGCTAGATGGCGTGCTGTGTAAGATGTGCGAAATATTTATTATTTATTAAATTTGTTTTTCAGAAAAAACATAAATATATTAAATAATCCGAAACGACATAACAATCTCATAAAATAAAGGTCTTATAAAGTCACAGAAACGTTCATGGCCGAGTGGCCTTAAATAATTGGAAACAATCACCGAGGGTAAGCAACGACGGCGCGGTCGGACCTAAATAGATGACCGTTTGTATGACGTACATGATATGTTATGAGCGTTTCCGTGACTAGGAAGTCAAGCAGTCGGTCTCGATTGTTATCATAAGTTAACGGTCGTCGTTATTCGGAGACCTTCGGACGGCTTAAAACATCCAACAATATAGTAGCAATATTACGTAGCCACAACGAGGAAACATATGGCCTTAACCCTTTCCTGAGAGGAGACCCTAGCCCACTAGTGGGACGTTATGAGTTGTTGTTAATTCCCACTTTAAATATGGTAATATTGTAGGATTGTAATTAGTAATTTTCATATGTGTATACTAATGTTTTATTATGGTATATAATTTAAACGACTACCCACATATGACAACAACAATAATAATCTGTAGGGTAGCATACAAGAGCTTAAGTTGAAGTACAGAGAATAAGGACAATTTTGAAACTTGCAACCAAGTGATAAACCCGTTAGGATATCCGACAGTAAAGTTTTTGATTTAGATTTATTTTCTTGAATCGTAGTGGTACTTTCTTTAATAGTAGTTGCACGAGGTAGTAAATCATATTCAATTTTGAATACGTTGTCTTTTTCAGCTTTACATTTATGTTTTTTCTTTTTCTTTCTTGATTTTGCAAAATGAATATGGTCCTCTTCTTCTTCGCTGTTAGATTCAACACCATCATCATAACTATCATCATCATAAACATCATCTAGGGAGGGCTCAGTATAGTCCATAACGAAACTCGGAAGGTAATGGAAGTAATGTGGGTATGATGGTAAATAGATTGGCATAAGTTGATATGAAAGGGTAGTTACTCTATACCCATGAAAGTTTTGTGGATAAGTGCTTGCTGATCCATGGGAGAAAGTTGTTTGTCGACTGCAGCTGCAATTATGCCTAGAAACACCCTGAAGTTCGCTGATGTCTGGTACTTTCACCTGATGCGACAAGCTTCTCAAATCCACAATTTTATCTTGTAAACGATCCTGTATGTTGGTAGCGCTTTCTCCAGCACTTTCTTCGTGTTGTAGGATCTCTTCAGTACTCAGAGCTTTCTTATCTAAGCTCTCTGGGAGCAAATGCTTGAAATCTAATTCGTTGTACGCGCTGTCTTCATTTTCATCGTCGTGAATACTTTCCGAAGTAGGCAATTGATGACTAAGTATTGTAGGAGTTGTTATGGGACTAAGAGTACTCGCAAACATTCTGGAACTTTGTAGTGCATCTTTCCTATAAATGTTTTGTTTTAATGATAACATTTCGTCAGATAATTGTTTGTCTATGAGGCTTATTTTCAAATTGGGATCTCTTGCAATTCTTTTGTGATCACCAACCTTTGATTGTTCTGAACTTGTCTTTCGAGTAGTAATGCGGTCATCTGCAAATATAAAGAAATATAAATAGACACCAAACTTTGCTAGCATGTACGAATTAAGTAAGAAACAAGTTTATAATAAATAACATTAAATTTTACCTTGTGCACTATAATCAAGATGTTTATTATTATCAATTAATGTTTTTAAAGTAAAGCTTTCTGATTTGGTAACATGATTTAAAAATAATAAAATATAAAACACAAAAAACATTACAAAATGAAAAAAAATATATGCATTATAAGTGACGTCCCAAACTTATCAAACGAGCTTGGACATCGTGGCCATATAGATTATACTTTAAATAATTTCTGTCGGCATCTTACAGTATATCCGTAAAAGCAAAATATAGGTTTACATATGGATTTGGCAAACTTAAGTAGATTGTCAGAGTGAAAATTGATCCTCTTCCTCCTTTTACAAATATCTAAAATCACTGAATGTATATTTTATTTCATTCAATAATTAAATAATAATGAACACTATATTACATAAAAAAACCCAAAAAATGCAAATAAACTAAATCGTTATTTTAAATAAATAAAAGAAAATATAAGTATCATTTAAAAGATACAAAATTGAAGTAGGTACATGTTTCAGCACAACGGGCCAATGCGAATGAAATAATATCACGAACTCATAGAAAACTGGTGCTACACATTTTTCACATCAACGATTTCACAGGTACGGGGATCGAGATGGTGTTTTGAGACATTGGGCCATGTAGTGCGGTGTTCCGCAGGATTCTGTCCTTGGACGACTACTATGGAACATGGGAAACGGCCGGCCCTACGAGGGCGTCTCCCCACCGGTCTGGGCGTTATCTGTTACGCCGCTGACAATCTGGCTGTGGCCTGGGGCGAACTTTTAGTAGGTTGAGTGCATTGAGGCGCTGGGCTTACAGGTTGCCCTGAATAAAACGGAGGCACTGTTGTTTATGGGTCCCATCGTGATCCACTGCCCTGGCGCCTCCACCGTGGTCATTTCGGTCCTCGTACCGGTTAGAGCCCTAATGAAGTATTTAGGCCTAATCCTTGATACAACACCTTAGCATATCTGACCTTAGCCTCATCTTCCTTTATTACTCCCAAGATAAATCAGGGTCGGCTACTAGTTCAGCCGGTTTTACCTGAATTCCAGTTATGACACGGAGTGACTGGCACCGTACCTAGGCAACCCTATTCGAGTTTACTGATTTCCCAATAACGATTGCCATAGATGTTTATTACAATTGGGACCGACACGGCTTAACGTGAGACACGTGTGTGAAGCAAAATAATATTTCCATACTCCGTGATGTTATTAAGAGTTTCTAGTAAGAAAAACCCAACAACACTTTTTGGCCTGACTCGGGACTATCTACCATGTTAAAATATACATCAAAGTTGCACATCAAAGAGAAAGTAAATTACTAATCTCGTGTCACGGCGTTTGTAATACAACTCCTTTGAAACGGCTGGACCGATTTGTATGACATTTTGTGTGCATATCGGGTAGGTCTGCGAATCGGCTAACATCTATTTTTCATACGCTACGACGCGAGCGGAGCCGCGGGCATCAGCTAGTCCATTATATATAATTCTCGTGTAACGTTGTTGCTCATGATGAACTCTGTTTTGCTGGCATGCCTAAGATAGATTTTTTAACATAACGTATAAACCAATAGGACCCAAGCATAATTAAAAACAGACACAAACGAAATTTCGTGGGTAGGCAGTGTTCATAAAATTATCTTAAACCATTTTCAGTGACTGTACAGTATTACACAAAGGCCGTACAATCTCAGACGTACTGTGCCATTAATATTGTCTCCCCATTCTATACAGATTACACCTGAACAAAACGTTAGGTACCTCAAGATTGTTCGTCATTTTCCTATTTCATGCTATCAAAACAAATATTTTCGACATATTCAAGCCCTCACATGATCGTTACTCATCAATTTAGGAGATACAACAAACTTCAAAAGCCTTCAGATGAGGGCCCTTGTTTATTTGGACATAAATAATGTTAAAGAAACTATGTTCACATTCAGCAGTGTTAACATAATTATAGAGTATGTCAGATTGAGACCAAAATATTGATAATAAGTTAAGACGCATATGTTTAGCATTATTTAATAAATTGGACAAGACTGTTGAATCAGTATGGGATTCTTATTGCTTGCAAATAATGTCAATAATGTTAACTTAAAATACGAAACATGGCGGTTGCTAGTATGTACTGAATTTGAAGTCATAAAAAAATCGTGGTATCGGTATTTCTAAAAATTCAATAGTAATATTAGCCGATATATTAACTAATATGTTTTCTATACAAATCATCAATCTAGATATTTGTATACATTCAAATTTCTTTAAATAAATTTGTTTTGTTGTTATTGTTGTTGTTATTACGAACTGGTTCTTCTGGGACATCTCACAGAAGAAAAACCCAAACAATAGCTTTCGTGCCGTCGTGTTTCGTTGGCGAGGCCCAATGAGGCAGTAGCAGTTTTGACCCATCAGCGGCCTACGAATCTAACGCTACGTAACCAGTTACGAGTACAGAATTATTTACTTTGCTATGAAACTAATTACGAACAAAGTTTTCTTACTTCCAACTAAAATAAAAGTCTGTGGTGTTCGCCATCATGAACAGCATCGTAAACCGTCTAAGTCCCAAGAATCAGACATTTCTGTGAGAATTGAAATATTTGTCGTCAAAGAAAAGATGAGCTGGTTTCAAAGTACTTGGGTGCTCAATAGAACGAAATGGTACAAAAAGTATGACTTATTACAAAAGAGATCTTTATATGTTAAGAACGGTCAATGATCTATAGACGGAACCGTCTATGATAGCTTTGTAATGTGATAACCCATAAATTTATTTATTTATTATTATTATTTATTTAAAATAAAACAAACTAAATTAGATATTTCCCCCCGAAAACTGGTTGATGGTATGACTGGAGGAATAGTAGACACAGTATTGATGAATCACTTCCAAAACCTCTAGTCCATTAAATACCATACTATAGTATTAGAAGGGCATTCGAACATAATAAAGTACAAACAACAAAATTGGCTAGAATATTAATTATTATCTATTTACAACGTAAAAAATACCCTACATTGATAAGAATCATGACTTCTTTATGACATAAAATTGTATAGCGAAAGAGAAGAGCTTGCTCGTAAAACCGTTTTTTATGAAGGACTCCATTTCACAGATAATTGGGATATCAGTTCATGTTTTATGAAACAATGATACTGAATTTTTAATACCACATAACCTCAAAAGTGTTCTAAAAACATGAAAGTTAAAGTACAGTTTTTGCGAGACATTGAATAGAAACCTACTAAGGGGGGAAATCATCATTCACTCTTATTTATCAGGTTCTCTTAGTTATCTACGACATGGCGACACAGTCACTTTCGCTATGTGATTATGGAAATCGTTTGACGCATCAAAAACTTCTTGTGTTGTCCAATATAATCATGTACTAGGTATTTTAATTAGTTCAACGATTTTTTACTGAACTACAGAATACCTCTTCAGTTTTTCGTTGGACGTCACAGAATCTACACAATCAAATCACGTCAAAGAAATACCGGTTTTTATCTCTATCGCATTTAACTGAGTATGTTGTTTATTCTCCATTGATATGCTGAGAATCGTTTTATAAAAGTGACTACCAAATAATTCAATACGCTATTTATTATTTATTTAGTTTGTAAAATGATAACAAGCATATAAAATAAGAAACGAAAAGAAAATTGTTGAAAAGATTTAAATGAATTAGAGCAATAACATTTTTTTGGAACTACATTTGGATAGAAGATTTCTAAGTCATTTATTAAGTCATTAACTAATATAACTGGACGAGCTTCTAGAAACGTTGTATCCCATTCTATTTTAGATTCATAGGACTCATTTTGATCATATGCTTTGCTCGTTGATCTTTCCCTTGACCGTTCATCGTGGTATGAATTATCCTGTATGAATGTAGCAAATCCTGCATCAAAATGATACGGTGCGTAGTTCATGTATGGTATATAATAAGGCATTAGGGTGTAAAACATAGTAGTCCTTGTACAATTATTGCGCGTAAAATAATGTCTCTTCACAATTGAACTATCACCGTTTTCGGGATCCTGGATTGAACGTTGATTCTTCGAAAAGTGACCATTTTTCTCTGAACTTTCAAGTTTAAAATCTGGTAATTCACTACGATTCTGCTTAGAAAATATATTTCTGAAGCCATAAACATTAAGTCCTCCATTTTCAAATTTTTGTTTAGCCTCTAATCGTGAACTATCATTATTTTGTTTATGTTTTATTGTCTGTGTATAAGAAGCTACTCTTGGTTTATTCGTATTTTGCTGAATCGATAACATTTTATCGGATAATTTTTTGTCGACAGAAACTTTCAAGTTTGGGTTGGTGCTTGTAATAGTTTCAAATAACCTCTCCGTTGCAACAGAAAATATGAAGCTAGTATCATCTGGAATGATAAACAAGTTTACTTCTGATTATATTAAAGTAACAAATTTTAACAAAATTCTTGATACACAATATGCCTGCAACATTTTTACCGTCTAGAACTAGAAGTTTATCATTTCTCTTTCTTAAAACAAAGTTTTTTGCTATAGAAACACAATTTATTATTACTAAAATATGAAACACAAAAAACATTCCCGATAAATACAAGATATCATAATTCTTTTAAATGACATGAGTTATCCATCAAAAACCAACCTGTATTAAATCGCGGTCCTGTAGATTTAGTCACAGTTGTCATATTTGATTGAACGTTAGATAACCCTTGAGTATACCTATTTATGTTTGTGTTATAATATTAATAAATTATGATCATTGTTAAATTTATTGTATTGTTTGGATGCATAAGTGTGTTTAGTGCTCTTCAAACTAATTATTGTAATGTATGCTTAAATCATACACTGTGCCAATATAAGGTTGATATTTCATTACGATCCTTATGTTAATCAATCTAAGGTTAATTTAGTGATGTTATCATAATGTATGCATTCTGGTTATTAGTTACCAGGTCCCAGTGCAGCATGTCAGTTATATGACAACACAGCACTACTTTCAAGTAAAGAAATTCAAGACCTGATCTACAAAATCAATGAAAGAAGAAATTTCGTTGCTATGGGCCTATCTTCAGTACTTCCACAAGCTGCTAACATGAATAAAGTCGTATGTACCTACCTACAGATTTCAATATAATTTAATTACTTAAAAATACAGATAAGTTATTATAACTGAGAAAGTTACTTAGTCAAAGTTTTGCGTCTCCCCATCTTTCGAAACATTATTAATTTAATTTAAGCTCATTATCTTCTCGGTCGCAAGAGAATATGGACGTGTGCTCCTTTAATTATAACAAAATTTAATTTGAAGCTTTAAAATAAATATAAAAAGTACTAGGCGGGCAGTGGTGGGTCAATAAATGGTACGGTTCGCACCAGATAAATCCAGCTCATAATTTATCGAAATCGCTCTGTGGATCTGCAACCACTTAAACTTTGAACTTTACGAAATAAATATTTCATCAAACCATGCCCAAAGTAGTTAGATCACCTACCCAAAGTGAAGTGCAACCCACAATGTCGGACTCGGAAGTTACCCGCGTTCCACAGAGAAAGGTTACACCACCTGTTGTAACTCAGCGTAATAAATGACAGCGACAATCTAGTGAGGAGAAAATGTACTCTTTTAAGGACGAAATAAAGAGTATGCTGGATGATGGAGATACGTCTCCAGCATATTCTTTATTGTCGCTAGATGTAGAATGATATGTAGCCTATTTGCTTTAGGCTGATAAGATGATGAAGTATAAGAAATAATACAATTATTTTCATTTCGAGTTCATCTGATAGCAGTGATGCAAGTAATTACATTATCACAAATATATCTAGCTTATTAAGATTTTTGTCAGTGTCACGTTTTATGGTATTTAATTTTGAGGCAGTGCTTACTACTTTGATGCCGAAGAGAGCTATTTTTGCGATGTATAAATTGATTCAAAAAAGACTTATATGCACAGTCAATGTATATTGTCTACAAATATTTTATAAGAACGGTTATTAAAATCGCTGTTACTCTAGCATTCGTATCCAAAGTAATAATAATTACCGTGTTTGTCCTTGTTGAAATCTAAACCTTTTTTACTGAAAGTTAGATCCCTAAGAACTTCGGCAATAGAACAGAACTTCATCATCAATTAGTCCCTAAGTTGTAGAGGTCCGATGGCAGACGATCAAAAATCGGAATTCAGATGTATCGTATTAAACTTAAAAGCAGACCTGGATATAAACTTTATATACGGATGTAATTTGCAAAAGGGGTTCGATTTCCTGATATTACCAATTCTGATTTTCACAAGAGTAGATTCTTAATATACTTAGTTAATCTCCTCAACAGCGCACGATTGTCCTTTGGTGGCCATAGACCTCTCCTAAAAAAGGTGATTTAGATCTATTATTACAAAACATATATTTATCATTTTCAGCGTTGGTCGAATGAATTGGCTAAATTTGCTCAGCGTTGGGCAGATCAGTGCGACCCATTTATTCATCCGGACAGGGAAGATGATTGTAGAGATTTAGGCAAGTCATGTTGTAATCATTACCAACTTAGTAGAGCCACGCTAATGTCAGCACGAATGGCCCGGCTCGACCGGGTTAATACTACCGTCTAATAGAAAACTAACCTAAAATGACAGCATTCGTGCAGTCGTGTTTCGTTGATGAGTGCGAGACCGGAGGTCCTATGATGCAGTAGTATCTTAATAAGCCACTGTAGTGTAGGCGACCATACTGCAATTTCTTCAATCGTCATAACTATAGTGACCACCATTGGATTGTACTTATGCTTTCCATCAGGCAGAGTAGAGTCACTTTGGTAGGCACATGGTGCTATAAACTTGATTTTGTAGTTCTGATCAAAATCTTGGAATAAACTATCATTCTAAACGTTCTTGTTCCAAGTATTTTGATAATTGATAGTACACATGAAAATCATACGAGGTACTAAGAAATGTATTTTATTTATTTCAAGGAACACAAATAATGTATCTTACAAAAGTATCATAATACCTAATTAACATAATGTTTGGATCCAGTTCATACATAAATAATATGTGGACACAGCTTTGGCCACTTTATATTATATGAGACAAGCTTAACCCAAAAAAACTGTTTTGTGTTCCAGAAAACGTTAAAGTCGGACAAAATATTGCAAGCGTGGTTGGTGTGTCCCCAGGCCTCAACGTTAAAAGTTTTATTGAGATGTGGTTCATGCAGATACTGGATTATGTCGGAACTGTCACCTATTATAACCAGTATGTATGTACCAAGATCTATTAAAATTAGTTTCATGTATCATGAACTATTTCTTATTTGAACACTAGCTCTGTGGTTCCGCGCGTGTGTGCGTCGGTTATCGCGACAAAAAAGTATGTCCTTCTCCAAAGTCCAATCTATAACTGTACCGAAATTCATGTAAATCGGCTTAGCGGTTTTATCGTGAAAGCGTTACGGACAGACAGTTACTTCCATCTGTCGTCCTTCGGAGGCAGTTATCACTTTTTATGTTTAACATAAATCTAAAGAAGTATGGCAATTAAATTATATCGATAATTATTTACGTTTCTATAACATGCAATACTTTAATGCACTTAATGACAGCCCCGAGTATGAGTTTTAGTTTCTTATTATAATCAAAGGTGGTGGAATTTGTTATTGCCAAATAGTAACCTAAGTTCAATAGTTAAGAGTTTATATATTTAAGCCTACCAAAACGACTCTACTCTGCCTGATAGAAAGCGTGAGTAGAATCCAGGAGTTTAAACCACCATCCTTATTGTGAATGCATTCAATGCACTTATACATGATTTGCACTAACACCTTCTTACCCCAAATGCATATACCTTACCGTACGTAAGGTATATGCATCGGTCCAGAAGGAGATAACACCCTGGCCCCTTCCATAAATACAGGCGCAGAGAGGTCACACTGTGTGGTTTTAGTCGGTTCAAATCCGACAGACCACCTCGCCGTTAACCCCCGGCGGGGTGACGGTCCGTGGGGATTTCAACACGTAAAAAAAGGGAAAAACACGTTGTATAAAAGTCCATTTATACAAATAAATAAAATTTTAGTTTGTAATGTCAAATAAAAAAGTATAAATGGTATTTCTATTCAAAAGACGATTTATAAAAATAATGTCTGTCTGTTTGTATTGTCTAATCTCTGAAACCGACAATGACAATGCAAGTCTACTTTTTTTTTACTAGATTCTAAAGCAACTAGTCACATATCATACCATAGTAACTACATACTATTCCTTGAGTGTATTTAGATACCGTTAACACAAGTAAGTTAAAAATAAGTATTTTGTCAGTACCGACATTAGGAGATTCGCCTAGCCATATAACAATTTCTAGGCGATACTAAACCTTTTCGTCTCTTTGAATGTGCTTCCATAGGACCGGTACTAACAATCTACTACATGGCACTCCATTGTTACAGATCCCGAGACTACATGTCGAACTACTTCACACAACTGATATGGGCCGAAACAGAGTCTGTCGGATGTGGCAAAGTGAAATTCTACGTAAATATCTGACATCGACAGTACTAATGAATAATTTCGCGTCTAATCTACAATCGCTAATGCATCTATCCTCTTGTATTTTAGGCTAATATTTTGTTTTGATCACGTAGCTCAGGGTTGAGATGACTTCTTTCTAATATATTTCTTAATTTGCTATAATTATTTACGTTAGTAGAATGTTAACTTATCTAGGGGGAAACCTGTGTGATCTTTTAGACAACAAACATTTTAAAATAAAATGAACTGATAAACAGTCTTTAATACCTCAACTTTCCAGGCTCAGAAAAGAAAAATGACAATGGTTAGACTAGTGTGTAACTTTGCTCCGAAAGGCAATATTGAAGGAAAACCAGTCTATGCAGTTGGATATGCACGGACACAATGTAAAAATAACGTTAATGTAATACCCGATAATGAGTTCCAAGGACTATGTAGCTATGAAGACTCAGAAATATGTAATGTAACCACTTCTATACTGTCATGTAAATATTTCAGACTAACTTTGGCCCACGGCTCCTCCAGCGCGTATGCCTTATATCGCGGTAATATGTAGTTTTGTCCTTTCTCAGGTTCTAGAATATCTGGGTACCAAATTTTTGTTAAAATTGGTTCA
This sequence comes from Phragmatobia fuliginosa, assembly GCA_932526445.1. Classification (NCBI taxonomy): domain Eukaryota; kingdom Metazoa; phylum Arthropoda; class Insecta; order Lepidoptera; family Erebidae; genus Phragmatobia; species Phragmatobia fuliginosa. The sequence goes on along the minus strand of OW052065.1, from coordinate 15,645,032 downwards.
GTAGTTTTGGCGTGAATATTGGACAGAGACGGAGTTACTTTTGCCAACCACTAGACAAACAGTCTAGCAGTTGCGGTTGCGTATGCGTCTGCTGATCAAGAGGTTTCGGTTTCGATTTTCTGTCAGTTTCTTCTTCAATAGATATTTAGAAGGTATTTTAATTATGATTCCAGCCAAAAAATCAACTGAGAGGTACCCGGTGAGCAGTTTACTCAAGATACTCAATTTATCCAATTACTCAATGAATCAAGAAATTAACCCTGTTCACTATAACTATAAAGACCGAAACCAGAAAAAGAATATACAAAGGAATCAAAAAATAAGACACGTACCTGCAAATAACAATCACGGTGGGCTTAGTTATAATCGTATCAGTAATTGATTTATATTAGAAAAGTAATGCTTAGGTACTGTTACTAAATTGTTTACTGACATAATGTGGTAAGATAGCTGGTAGACATTTCGGAGTAAGTGTTTTAGGTATTCTTTAAATTTATCAGGAAACACTTCCATAGTTGCCAATTTTTACAACATTTTTTTTCATGCTACAGCCTCTAGGTTGTTAAAACATCGCAATTCTCCTATCAGATCTGCATTTTTGTATACTAAGAAAGAGATGTCTGATAAATTTTCAGAATAACTCAAACACCTACTCCAAAATCTCTTCCAATTCATAGCAATCAGTAAACCTAAATAAGTTTATTATTTATTAGCTGTATTTTTATAGCTCTCTTAGTCATGCAAGTCTCAGGATCTTCCTTAACTTTTCCACCTATTGAGAGTATACTCTTTAGGAAAATGCATAAATAAGTAAGTTTTCTGAGTAATAATAATTTTGTAAATTATTTTTTGCTATAGATACAATAAGACGGCCATTAGTACGCAAGTTCAACATGAAGAATAATATGATTAAAAACATGACCAAAAGTATAAAAGACGATGAGTATCTTTATCAAAGTGAACACGGTCACTCACGTTTATATCACGGGCAGGAGGAACCACTACCTATACCGATGTTTACGACACATTATTTCCAAGGAAATAACAACCAATACCTTCCGAAACACGACAACACACCTAATCCAGTTTATTTGATTTCCAGTCCTAATTACAGAAAACATAATCAACATTCACAGTGTACTCGTCATAGAGTATCACAAGATGAATTATGTTGCGATAATCTTCATTGTACACGGGGAGGAAATCAATGTTGTCAGCGATCTGCCGGATGTCAAACATTTACGAACCCAATTGTACCTACCACGTTGTGTCCACCAACTACAAAATGTCCCATTACATGTCCAAATATTTGTCCGCCTCTTTTGACAGCCATGGATAACTATAATGTAGATTGTAGTTGTACGAGAGATGCAAGTCAATGTTGTAAGAACATGCCGAATATGCTTCGTAGTGGCAACCGTGACAAATCGATAGAATTTTCTACATCATTGGGAGATCCTGAACAATATTATGACTCGAACGCAAATGAAAAACACCAAATAAGCCATGAAAAAATAACAACTGGATTAAATGAACGTAATGACATGAAAAGTTTAAAGTATAATGAACAAGATCGTGATTATTTTTACCGTTCCGTTGATTCCAATTTAAGGCAGAAACGTCAAGAAGAAAGTAATGTCGATGCTAGACCATTTTGGAAGTTTAATAACTATGAAAACCCATTTGACTTAAAATCTTTGAAGTATACAACCCTACCTAACAGAAAAACAAGGTCAAATATACAACCAATTATTAAGCATATTATTACGGAATCAATAACAATAAAAACAGATGATTATTCTATTGAAGAAAATGAAAAGGAAATTAGTGAAGAAGAAACAATAACCGAAAAATATTTGTCGTTTGATGAGTTAATGTATCTACGAAAATTAAGTGATAATTACATGGATTTTAATCCCAGAAGAATAAACAAGCCAAAGGATACAAAACAGAAATCAGTAACAAAAACAAAGGCCAAAAAAATCAACTCAAACGATAAGAAAAAAAAAACAACAAGTAAAACAAAAACAACGACTAAAAAGAAAAATACGAACGAAAAAAAAACCAATGCAAAATCAAAGACAATAAAGGCAAAATCTACGACAAAGACAACAAAGGCAACAACCACTAAAAAGTCTACAACAACCACTAAAAAGACTACAACAACAACAAAACCAACGACCAAAGGCTCAACAAAGACAACGTTTAAAAGGGAACCACTTAAACTAGCCGAAGCAACCAAAACATCAGAATATACAGCTAACACTCCATTTGAACGTAAAAAACAATGTACGCGTAAATTAACATGTACATGGACTCTATTTACAGGCATAGCTCCAGATGGTAAACCAATCCCGATAATGGATGTCGCATCTCGAACACCTCCTGGATATGTAGAGGGCTGTACGAGAACCTCTACATGTACACGAGATTTTTTCGAGAGGAACGTCAACCTCACATCAAGTGATACTGAAGATGATAGCGCTGCAGGTTCAGCTGAGACTGATGATGACGACTATTGTGAGAAACGTAGCCTTAAGGTTCATAAGCGAGATTCTCATCAGAAAAATAAAACTCTTTCATCTGCGGTCCTTAAACATTTTTTGAATTTACATCCAAGTAATTTGAACTCCTCCGAATCTCGTGGTGGCGCTTGCGACAAAAAATTAAGGATTAAAAGGCAGGAAACCGTATCACCAAAAGAAGGCTCAAGACTTATATCTTACGCTGACCTTTACTATTTAGTTTTGAATAAGATGATGAAATCCAACGAAGCTATAACGCGGAATACGAATAAATGTATTTGTAATTCTTCAAGTAGTTCCAGAACAATTTCATTGTGTTCATTTTGCATTGTATTCCATTTTTTGTTTATTTTATAGAAACATTTACAAACTATTCCATGCAAATAAAAGGAATTATCACTTCTTATTATTGTTTTAATACTTAATAAAAATCAATAATATGAATCCAAAAATAAGTGACAATGATCTAAAAAAAGCTTTGACCGATTTGTTGAATGTACAAGGAAATAATTCATTTAACTGTAAATGTCTCAAATCACCAGCAATTTTTTTCAGCAGTGCTTTATAACTGAGATACTTTTTTTTATTCTTGTAAAAACTCTTGGTGTGTTCAAAATGACTAGGCTTATGAGTACATTCGACATCTCTGAAGTTTCTTCTGCTAAGACGTGCATTCCTTCGTTTTCTCTTTAAATCCTGACTATGACCAGACCCCGTATGACTATTATAAATTCTGTGTGGTTCTGTAATAATAAAACAATAGTTTTAGAATTATATAGAATTGTGAAAATAATTACCAACTGTAATTTGGTCTTCAGTTCAACAGTTACTTATGTAGGTACTGTAAAAAGATGAAGCGACTTATTTGATCTTGATTTTATCACGTTACGAATCAGATTTATTTTCTATATTTTTTAAAAACTTTTTCATGAATCTGTATCCATTTTTGTACAGCGGTATTTTATCCGGTGAGTGGGTATTGAGTGTAGTCGTACTTTCTGTGGACATGTCAGATTCAAAAATATCTTCCAAAAAATCTCTTGTGATTGAACTCATTTTCAGATAGTCAATTTCCATTTCTACGTCAGCTTGAGGTAAATCAGTGTTATCATAATCATATTCACGGGTTCTTTTATTATTTTCATCGTCGTCTTCGGGAAAAAAATAATGACCTGTGAATTCTCGATTTTGTTTCACTTCTGCTAATTCAGCTTGAACTTTAATTGGCTTTACTATTGGTATCGACTGAGATTCCTGTTGGTAGATCTCAGTGCTAGCCATTTTATCTAAAACAGTTTAAACAAAAAACGATATAAGGAACAAAACTACTCAACGCTGCCTCCTTATTGCAACAAAGTGTTTGTAATAAAGACACTGTATAAAATTAATATAAAATTTAATACCATTACTTCTAAAAATTACAGCTTCAATTAAATCAACCAGCAGCGTTGAATTCACATAATCTTTTGGAGTGGTTTTGAGTGTGGTGGCGAGTTCTTTTTTTCTATAAACTTTGTTGATAAATGCAGCTACACCGTCGTCACTGAAATTATCTGATATTTCTGTGCTTTGTGATACTGTGGTTAAAAGAAAGTTTTTAATAAGCGAGTCGCTGCTTAATTTATTTTTAAGCAGCTGAATGAAGTCATCCAGTAAGGCGTTATTACGAGTCGCTTCTTTGGCAAATGAAGTAATGCGTTCTTTAATAATTTCGGCATCAGGCGAATGTGGGAAAAAGGTAAACATTAACGAATCATTTTCAGTATTCAAATCTGGACCAGAGATTGTTATTCCATCTAATATTGGATCGACTGTGACTGGAGTACTCTTTGTTGATATATCTAATAATATATCTGGTTTGGTAGAGATAACTTCGTCATAATTGTCCGTTGTAGCATAGTCATTTGATGCAGGCGTATGCTCTGAAATATATCCAAGGTTGTTTAAAAAATCCAACATTATTAGGCGCTTATATATACTAGCTTTTGCCGACGGCTCCGCCCTCGTGAACATACACTAGGCGGAGCATCGGTTATCGCGGGAAAAAGTAGCCCATGTGTTATTCTGATATATAAACCTATATTACTGCAAAGTTTCATCCAAATCCGTACAATATTTTTTGCGTGAAAGAGCAACAAACATACATATATACGTACAAACTTTCGGGTTTATAATATTAATAAGGATTTACACTAACCACATAATGCCGTGTAATGATGGTCACAAACTCCGTCGGGACAACGAGAGCACGGTGGTCCGCATGAATACACGGCTTTATTTCGATGGTTACCAGCAGGTGAAAAATTACACACTAGTCTATAAATAGTTCTATACTTCGTGTCATCCAGACGCTCCTGTAATTAAAATTTTATCAATTCAAACTTAGTGTTAATTGACTTTAAGTCTTTAATCCTTTAACGTACAGACTGTTCGCTAGTTACTATTCGTAGTTAGTACCATAAGAATCAAATTGAAAACTTAATTTCATTCAAGTTTATTAACTTGCTCTCAATGCTGTAGTATAATCTGTACACGTTGTCTATAACAACTTTTAATATGACTACCTCGATGGCGCAGTGTTAGCAAGTGTCACTGTTGCGCTTGAGATCTCGGGTTCTATTCCTGAGTCGGAGCAAATTTTTGTATGATTTACAAGTACTTGCATCGGAATTTTTGTGTTTTTTATGTATAATATGTATATGCATTTATAAAAAGACGTATACAAGTATTCCATCGGTCACTCTAGCTGTCATAGTACATTTTTTTAATAAAATATAAGTCTGAAATCATACGTTGAACTTTTATAGAGATATCTTTTTATGTAGTAAAAATAACAATATACGGTTTTTACTTTGAATTTTATTCCTCCACACCCAACTTCCGTTGTCTGTTCCCATATTAGTTGAGTAAAATAATCGTAATGTAATTCCCCGTTCTCGGATGATCTGCAAAGAGACAACTGAAGGTTACCCATATATACCAACTTTGTATTAAAATCGTGTCTTACGTTTCAGAGTATCCTCATAAGTTCAAGTATTGACCAAAATATAAATATTTTTCTTTACATTTCCATAGTTTTCCTAACTTTTCAAACTGAACTTCTTAAAGCAAATTTTGACTTTCATAAGGTATTTATAAACCTGGTATATCTATTTATCTCAGTCTCTCACAAAGGAACAATGACAATTGTTACTTCTACATTATGTGAATAACCTAATCTGTACTTACCTTTGTGAAAGATTACTAACCACAACAGTTTCTAGTGGAGTCGACTGCGAAACAAACATCAACGTAAGTTACCTATACCTAAGAAAATTCTCTCCATTATTGTGTAAGGTTTATTGTTGAAATTTGAAAATTAATGTCTAAATAAACTAAACCTGGGTTTTCTTTTGCGGAATTTTCCTAGTAATATTTTACTAACTTTCGCCCGTGGCTTCGCCTCGTGTTCCTGTTTTTCGGTAATCGCGATAAAAAGTAGCTTATTGTACTTTCTTAGGCTCTAGACTATCTGTGTACCAAATTTCAATTAAATCGGTTCAGTAGCTTTGTCATGAAAGTGCGATAGAGAGAGAAAGTAACTCTTTCTGTGTACTTTTTTTATGTATTTATAATATTAGTAAGGACTCTTAACTGCTACCCTTGCCGTCAGGCTATCAAACATTAAATCTAATTTCGTAGAGAAACTTGAAATTTCTATACTGATGCACACGAATTCATACACACATACAATTTTATACTTACGGCACGAAGCGAGATATCACTGACGAATTAATTTTCAGTAATTCCATGTACCATACATCCACTAGAGCTAACGGAGTCAAACCTGGTGAGTCTCCCTGCACTGTAGCGATATTTTGACCCACGGGTACATTGCCTGAAATAAAAAACTTGCTTCCGTACAATTTCTACTTGGGGGTTATTTTCATTTAATACTTATGGTGATTTAGGGGAGGAGAATTGTCAACAACGTCTTATTTGTACTCACAAGGGGTGGGACGGCAGTCTCGATAGTTCTTATGTAAGATGACAAAAATACGCAAAGTTAAGAGAAGTGATTATATCCAAATTCTTTACTTTTCCTTGTCTAACCATGAATAAAAAAATTGAGAAATAAGTTAATAACCCGAGACCTCTTAATTGGCAGTCACATACGTTAACCGCTAGACCAACGAGGCAGTCTTTTTCTCGGGCCGGAACAAAATTGTGTTATAGAATTTTTCCAAGAAGAAATTCTTGACAACAGCCCAGAGTAAAGGCGATATTACACGGATCAATTTCAGTTCAATATTGCTTTCAATTCCATTGCTTCAATGGCATTGACACATCTAAACACATTTCAATTTGATTGTCCAATATCATTGAAAGTTAAGATTTATTATTAACTTTCAAAGGAATGGAATCAATATTGACTCGAATCAATAAAACCGCGAATGGCAGCGAAGGAAGCGGACCAGTACTCGTGATTATGAACAACTTTTTGTTTGAAATCAACTTACCTATTAAAAAAAAAATTTTGTTCCATTAAAGGTTCATAATACACACCTACTAGATCAAAGTATATCGAACAGCTGATTTTATTTTCGAGTAGTTTGTCTCATATTCAATTGTTCAAAGTTGGTCTCATATAAAAAGTTGTTCGTATTCACGAGTACTGTCAGTCAATTATTTTTTTATGATTTAATCATTTATTATATAGTCACAAATTAATGAAACACCTACACGTACGATTTAATGCAATTTGCTGTCAATTTGGTTGATCCGTGTAATATCGCCTTAAGGAAGTTTGATGGTGTTTAACGGCAGAGCCTCGAAGATAACGTTAAGTGGTTGGTCCCGGTTGTCGTGACCATCTATGGCAAACGTTATTGGTAAGTCAGTGCCCTCAAACATACTGACAACAAAAAAAACTTCACATTCAAGTTCGACCTCAGGGTTGCGCAGGTCCTATGCCAATCCGTGTAAAAACTGAAATTCAAACCCATGGAAATAGTAGACGATAACAACATTCTTGGAAATAATGAAGGCTAGGTAGACGAAGAGGGAGAGAGGCGCAGCAGCATCCTGCCTGGGAGGTGAGTCCAGTCACCTCGAGATGTATTCCGAGATGATTAGGGGTAAGGGACACCAGAAGCCGCTGATGCGATCCTGGTGTTCCTCCCGACTGCCGAGGTAGGCCGCCGCGGGGTTTAGTGGGTAAACCGGTTGCCCGGGAGTCCCACGCACGCCCTTCGCTTGCCTCGCGAAGGGTATGGTGCCAAAAGCATTCCCCGCGTAAAAAAAAGGTAGAAGAAGAAAAAGGAATAAGTTAATAACGCGCATAATATATCCCGAGTCTGAGTGGGAATGTAAGTAATAGATAGAGACACTTGACACATTTTATATTACTTAATTTAAGAACGTACAATATTTGACTGACCCAAATCTCGACAGCTATCCTCCAAATCTGCATCTCCGCGTTTTACACACTGATCAGCCCATCGCTGAGCTGATTTTTCTAATTCAGTGTTCCATACCTTAAAATATCGCAAAAAAATATATACCTAGGTACTAAATTCTAAATAGTATCTAAATGCCTAACTTATAAAATATAAAAAACTTATCTATTAGCGATCATAAACCAAATGTCATAAAAAAAGTGTACCGCTCAGCGCCAGGGTTTGCCACATCTTTGCATTGATACTTTTAAACGGATTTTCTCACACAAGTCAATTAGAAAGTTTACAACAATTAAACTTCACGACTTTTAACAAAAACAAATTTAAAACAAAATACTGAGAGAAATTTGTTAAGAAATTTAGTGAAACATGTTATAAATCACTGACTGACTAATTCAATCAATAACAAAAAATTTTTACTATAAAACACGTAAGAGCCTTACCAATTTCATCATACCAGCTGCTGGCGGTAATGATCTGATTTCACCAGATGCTACCTTGTTACGCCGACTATTTATTTTATCTAGTATTTGGCGTCTATCTTTGTCGTTAAGAATTGTTCGCTCGTAAGACAAGCAAGTATTAGCTGGTTCTTCCGACTGTAAAATTGTAAAGTTACCGAGTCTATATTTGTTTTCTAATCTAATTCTATATGTAAACAGGCTAAAATTACTTCCTATAAAAATTATGAAGTAATAAAATTCATATTAACAATTTTAAACGTTACTTTTTAGATCTATTTTAATTTGTTTTCTCGTTACCACCACCTATTGAACCTCTTCCATTAAACTCCCAAGTAAATGTTGATTTATGATTGTTACAAACGTATACAACTGTAAATATAATAGCATGACGCAAAAGCTGCGTTAGTGCCACTGTGTTGTATAAGAGATAAAATATGTTAATTTAGTACTTACCTACATAGTTGAAGCCTGAAAGTGGTAATTCAATTGCTACTAACGTTTCTTGCTACACTTAAACAGTTTCACAATCTCTTACCTTACTTTAGCTTTCTTTTCATAATTTTATAATTTTAATTAAGGCTTGTACTACCATTGTATAACGTACTTTTTATACTTTACAGAAATATAAAACCTAGTCTTATTTAGTACTAATATTTTCTATTAACCTAACATTATTGTTATAAATGATCTAAAGACATGTTTCTAATAAACAACAACAACGTAAAATACCTGGTATTTGCATAAGGTGTGTTGTCGACTATTATTACAATATATGGCACTGCAATAATCCTTTGTCGTACATTTCATAACTAATTGTAAAGAAAGAGCAATAAATAATATATTCTTTATAGTTAACATTGATATTTTTATGGTAAAAGTTACTAATCAAAATTATTCACGCTTCAAAGAATTAGTCTAGATGGTTAAGATTTTGACTAAGCTAAATTTTTTGTGTGTAAGGGTTACATACTACCGTTATACCGAGATTCGGTTCCGGGTTGAAATGATTTCATGAAAAAATAATTTGCCAGGGTGACGTCTCAAACGTTATTACAGCAAATTCTGTTTAAGTATAATAACTTCCTACTACACGCATATGCTATTTGTAACTAATTACTCCTTACTCGCTCTCACCTATTTAAAGGCCAACATTTAAATTTCTCTGGAGTAATGCATACATTATAACATGGTATGGCTTATATAATAAATTTTGTGCAACACGGTTATATGTCATCATTGTCATCAATACTCATCAACAACCCATAACGTCCCACTGCTGGCCTTTGGTTTGCCCTCAGGAGAGGGTTATAGCCATATTGCTATATGTAATGTATTAAATTAGAGGAACTGTTTTTCTATTAAATGGCTAAATTTTGTCCTTAAAATTTAACCTTGACGTACAGTCTAAAAGGAAAAAGAGAAATCTTCGATAATTATAAACCTACTTCTTGCCGATTTCAGCACTGGCTATTCGATACTGGATTAAATAATGTGTAGAGAGATGCACATATTCAATTTCCACAGTACTTCCTGCGTTGCCGCGACGTGCTAGTGCAGTCGCATGGCCTATGTGCTCGCTCATTTAATGTTTTAGTGTCTTTAGCGATTAGTTGTGAATAAAAACTTGTCGGAGAACATAGATTGTGATATATGACTTCATTTGTTGATGAACTTCCAGTTCTTTAGGACAACCACATTAAAACATTAAATGACGTAGCGCATGGGCCACTCGACGTCAACGCGCCGTTCCACTTTGACGACGTCGTGACGTGGAGATGTGGACAGGCCCTATGAGAGAACAAATGAACTCACATACATACATAGCCTGTCAAATCATAACGCTCCTTCGGCTTTGTCGTAGTCGGGCAAAAATATGCTTTTTCTCTACTTAATTTAATTATAATTCCTAATTTTACTGTATCGAAAAATCCTAGCATATAATTAATATTTGGCATATTTGATAAAGTTTTAAAAATAGCGTTTCAAGTCTAATTTATTTCAACTTCAATTTTCATTGGCTAAACTCTAGTTTATTAGTGGTATTGGTCATTAACACTAGTGTTACATTCTTACATTACATACTCTTTGTTGGTCATTAGTTATCTATGCATTATTTAATTTAAGATGTCACTCAAGCAAGACTTTTTTAGTCTGTTCCCGGTTTGTTTTTTATGATTTTTGTTGTGTTTTATTTGTCATTATTGTGGACCGCCGCAACTTCCGTTAGCGGTCTCGCCGCCGGTGTGACCCAACTCGGTTAAAAGTCCCTATGTTACAAACGTCAGTGATAAGCCTGATAACAGATAACCTCTCGATCACCTTAGAAGAATTGAACAAGACTGTATTCTGAATCTCGGAGTTTAGTATAACTGAATTAACTGATAAATCAACATGGCACGTCGTTTGCAAGCAATGATTGGCCCTTCAATACTAAACTCAGATTTATCGAGGTTATACGAAGAATCTCAAAAACTACTCGATAATGGTGCTGATTATTTACATTTAGATGTCATGGACGGGCATTTTGTACCCAATCTAACGTTAGGTCACCCTGTAGTGAAGTGCCTTAGGAATAAAATCAAAGATGTCTTTTTTGAAACTCACATGATGGTTTCAAATCCTGATCAAGTTAGTATTGTTCGCCTATGATTTTTTTAAATTTGTTTCTGTTTGTACATACAATAAAATGAGATATAAAATATCTGACCCATTGAACACAATTCAATATTTTTCAGTGGATCTCGCCTATGGCTGATGCTGGAGTAAACCAATACACATTCCATATTGAACCAGTTGACAATGTACCAGAGGTGTGTAGGAAAATAAAGGAACATGGCATGAAGGTACGGTCAACTCAATTTTAAATTTAACTAGCTTTCTCAGGCTTTGGACTATTTGAGTACAAAATTTCATATTAATCGGTGCAGTGGTTTTTTATTTTATCGCCAACAGACAGACAGATGCCATCAGAGGACTTATAGAGATAATTAGCTGACCTAGCAAATATTATATCTACATGTGCATACTTATTATGGTTCTATATATAGCATATAACTAATATAGATTAATTTATAAGTTTCATTACCAGTAAAGCCAAGTTGCAAACATTTTTCATTCTTCAATTCCTGTTTTCTCTTGATTGAGTGGCTCATATTTAGTATTGATCACAGGACTGAGTGACATTAGCCTATTAAACAAGAGAATAGAGGCATCAGCCATTGCACAATGAAAAATGTTTGGCTAGCTTAGCTGATTCCAATTAGTTCAGTAGTTTACATGATATGGTGGTACATGCAACTGCAAAAAAACTATTACTCTACAGTAATTGGCAAAAAAATAATATTAGACAAATTGTTATACAATCAATATGCTCTTGACACCTTTGCTTTAAATTCACAGGTAGGTCTAGCAATCAAACCAGGTACACCAGTTACAGAAGTAGAGGAATACATTTCAATGTCAGACATGGTGCTAATAATGACAGTGGAACCAGGTTTTGGGGGCCAGAAATTCATGGAGAACCAAATGGTCAAAGTGAAATACTTAAGGGAACATTATCCGCTGCTAAATATTGAAGTTGACGGTGGTGTAGGACCTTCTACAATAAGCTGTTGTGCCAATGTAAGTAATTTTTAAACATGCACAAGTTGTCCAATGGCAAAAATGTCTATGTGTACTAGAAGTTAAGGTTTATTTTCGTTTGCATCTCAAAAATTCTTTCTCTGATATAGATTATTCAACTGCAAGTAATCATGTGACATTATTGTTTTTATAGAATAAAAACACAACTACAACAATAAACAACAACACATCACAACAATTATCAACCATTTGTCCAAAACATTATTATTATTAATTAGCAATTATAGACTAATGTGGCCTGATATGTTTTTAAAAACAATTTCTTTTATACTCAATTTTATTACATGTATTTTTTGTGAATTATGAGTTTTTTTTTTAGTTTTTACTATGCTTCTTTTTATTGATATAAAACTTGAATTTTAGTCATATACCCTTATAGGCGCCAAATTATTTTCTAAGATACATTAATTGTCTTCCTAATTGTGGATAATCAATTTTTCCCAGGCTGGAGCTAACATGATAGTGTCTGGAACAGCTGTTATTGGTGCAACAGATCAAGCAGCAACTATCAAACTACTACGAAACACAGTACAAGAAGCTATTGATAAACTATAAACAGTACATTCCTTGCAGAGAATAATCATCATGAATGTTGCCAATTTTAAAGAGAAATATATCAATTAATTTTAATACAGTGAATTCTGAATATACCTATATGAGCTTTATGTTGGTCAACACATTATAAAGCTAGGCAATCCTAGCCAGGTCAGTTTATGGTTGCCATACAAATGTATGCATGCAATGCATGCATCTTTGGAAATAGTTGAGGGTGGTTTAAAGCCATAAAAAGTTTAACTAGTCTTACTATAGAACTTCAATGTACTAGTACTTGAGATGTGCAGGTCCAATGGTACCTAGTTGTTCTGTGTAATAAATCAAAATAAATTATATCAGACAACGCTTTGAATAAGGTGATGAAGTCTTCCAATATTTTCAGGATATTTTTGTACTATTTGAAAATAAAATGTTTATTTTTATTTAGAAGTTATTTATTAGTCAAATCTCCTTAAATCTAAACTATTAGCAACTGTAGAATGCTCAGCTTCTACTTTAGCCGTAGGGAATGATGAACTAACAGCTATACCTGAGCCTGAGAAAACCATTGGCTCATTATTAGCTTGAAGTTTCATCCTGAAACTAGATAAGGCTATAAGTATTGCCTCTTCTGTTCGTATTGTTCTAGACCCTTGGTTAGGCAATACATTTACATAGTGGTTGAACAATAGGCTTGCTTCATCTGCTTGTATTTGCTCATCACCTTCAAGAGCAGCTTCAATGCCATGTAAGCCACCAAAGACTATAAGTGCATGGTTGTACTTCAATCCTTTGTTTGGCAAGTCATCTATTGGAGCTCCTCTGTCTGATGTTCCAATAGTCAAATCGTACCTGAAATAAAAAAAAAACTTATATTGAGCAGTTATAACTGTATTGAATAGGGTAGTAGCATTTAGAAAGAATTATGTATGTATGTATTAAGCTATGGCTGAATGTAATAAAGTAATTAATGATGATAAATTTCTTATCAATATATATGTGAAGCAAAAACTTAGTATCCCTTTTTATGAAAGTGGAGTGAACGAAGGAGTATGAAATTTGGCACAAGTTAAAGTAATTTGGAGTGCAGGAAGCTATTATTTTGCAAATATGCATAAATATTAAAAACATTAAATCAATAAATAATGTTGCCACTTATAATTCAAATTAACTATGGTCGAATTTCCACTAGTGACGACTTGCACAGGATGGCTGGATGCGAGAAGTCCGAAATAGATCAGAGTGGTTTGCAATGAGAGAAGCCTATGTCCAGCAGTGGACTGAGATAGGCTAATGATGATGATGATGAATTTCCACCACTTAGTGACCACTAGTAATAGAAATTAGTTCAAATTTAGTTAAGATCAATTCTCCATGTCCTGTCCACTTTGTTAACCTGGGTATTATCCACCAGGTGACAAAAGTGAACTTTTAGGTTAGGCAGACAAGCATTATTTATATTACCAGAATACTGATAAAATTTTCATTTATTGTCATTTTGGCTTTCGCCCTTAATAAGATGAAAATACATTACAGTCAGTGTTGGGTGTTTAACACTTTATTTAAGGAAAATCTTTCATTTAAGGGGGTAATCTGAACCAGCAAGCCCCAAGTAACAACACTAGTACATGTTACACATTTTTTTAAATGCAATGCTTTTTTAGAAACTGTCTCAAAGATCATAAAATAAGTATACTAGACTTACCCGTCTTTGTAAGGACTCTGTGTGAAGATTTGACTCAAATTATGTGCTATTCTGACTGTGTAGCCCCAATACACCCCTGTTTCAGCTCTCGGGGTGGTCAAGCTAACTATCTTCCCTTTCATCTTTTTGCTCCCATCTTGTGCAGGTAACATTCGTACCGTAACTCTTAGGCCAGGGTTCAAAAGTTTGTCTGTAGAGATATCCTGAAGAAGCCCAACATTCACTTGAGAACCTTTGCCTGGTTTAACTTTTTTGTTCATAGTTATTCCTTCTCTGAAAATTTATGAAACAATAACTTAGTATGGTATTATTGTAATATCAACTATACTCATGGTACAAAACCCATTAAGTAATTACATCCTTATTTATGATCCACCTTCTTTTCAGTTAAGTTTTTAGTTAGCAGTAATTTAAATTATTTTTCACATATATATATATATAAATATTAATTATTATATCTACTTTGTACCCGTTTTTACGAAAACTATGTGAACTTAGGAGTATGCAATTTTGCACAGTTAATGTTTGTGTACAGTGCAGGAAGCTAAAAGAAGAATTTGGTTCACAACTAAATGAGCACTAGGTTATTTAAATTTTTTTAAAACATGTTATAAAAAAAGATTAATTTTTTCTATGTTTGAATAACATTCAGGCACTAAAAAAATTACATCAACTGTATTTATCACAGTGTTATTTGTAAATGCACTAGTACCCCACAGAATGTGTTACTTAAGTCAGCATTGTCTTTAAAAAATAAGTACCTCAGTTGTGACACAACCCTAATAATTCATTAACAATGATTACAATCTGAGTTAAAGAGGTCGCCGTGGCCGAGCCAAGAAAGAAGTTAAATTTAAATTTTTTTTCGTCAACAAATGTTTGTTTAATTTTTGTGTGTACTAAAATTAATATTTTCTCACCTGAATTGAAAATCATTTGACATCCTCAAATGATGTGGCGCGTCTAATGGATTAAGTAACCCCGCAAATTCTAAGTCTTTGTGTAAAGGGAAAAAATGTTTTCTCAAGTACTGTGGACACTCGAGATATTGCAAAATACGGGCTAACTGAACGCAACTTTTTCGGGCGACTATGCCTCCCTCAGACTCGTCTAGCTTTGACTTCTTGGTATTCAACTTTTCACCAATATCATCAAAAACTATCACCTCGTCTACACAAAATACGCAAGCTGCTCTGGCTATTTGTCCAGCTAAATATGTTCGAAGTTCCGCAGATTGAGCGTTTTCAAGAATAGAACCTGGGACAGCTATACTAATAGTCGATATCTCCGCGTACTTCTTTTCTCGTTCAATTTCTTCATGTTTCTTTGCTTCCACTTCGCGATCAAGTGCAGCTTTTTTCTCACGCTTCACTATTTTCTCTTCATTTCGTTGACGTTTTAAAGCTTTCCTCTCTTGATTTATTTCTCGCCAACTTTTACCCGCAGGTTTTGATATATCGGGCTGGGACATGTTTTAAAACTGTCCTCTTTAAATAATATTTCTCTAGAAAATGGTAAATACATCAACACAACATAACCTAAAAATTCCATGCAGTCAAACTGACAAGAGTGACAAGTGACAACTGTCAGCAGTGTCAGCTAACTTCGAAGAGTATGTAGAGCACAAACTTTGTGATGTAGAGTTTTATAATTTAGGGCCACACCTAAAAATTCCATGCAGTCAAACTGACAAGAGTGACAAGTGACAACTGTCAGCAGTGTCAGCTAACTTCGAAGAGTATGTAGAGCACAAACTTTGTGATGTAGAGTTTTATAATTTAGGGCCACCGCACACTAGCTACTTTTAGCATCGGCGATCGGCAACTAGTCTCTTTTTAGAAGCTAAATACGGCGACTGAACACTCTACACCGCACACTTAAAAACGCCAAACGCGGAGATTGAGTCGCTTTTTAGAAGCGCGACAGCAGCTGAACGCTACTCTCCCCACATATTCGCCGGTAGCATGGATTTGGCATCTGAGCAGTCTCTAAAACGCGCGTTTCCGATACCGCGATCGAACGCAGGAAGTCACTAAAACGCGATGCAGCATCGATGCAGTCGCCAAATCGCCGATGCTAAAAGTAGCTAGATTATAAGTAGTTTTGTTAAAATAATTCACAAGAACTAAATATATCCACATTCTTTCCTAAACAATTTTTATGCGTCAATGTAAATATGTTGTATTTTCCGTAATTATTCTGTGAGCTAAGGGCTTTCACACACTGGCCACGCGCTCACGCGCGTGGGCGCGTGGCAGCAGTTCTCGCGCGCGGCGACGGTGGAGCAGATCTACCCGTTCGAGCAGATTCTACCGCGCCTATGCGCCTGCCGGCTTTGTCGCCAAATTGCTGGGCGTTGTTCAATTTCGAATATAAATGTATCCGTGTCCAGATCCATCGTGAACAAGTCCTTATAGCACGAAAACAGGCGCGATACTTCGTTCAATTTCGTATATAAATGTGTTTACTGCTGCGGCCCGCCACGCCTAAGCGCGCGGTGGCAGAATCTACCCGCGGCACGCGCTCACGCACCTGGGCGCGTGGCCAGTGTGTGAAGTCCCTTAGGCGCGTGAGCGCGTGCCGCTAGCAGATTCTGCCCCCACGCGCTTAGGCGTGGCGGGCCGCAGCAGTAAACACATTTATATACGAAATTGAACGAAGTATCGCGCCTGTTTTCGTGCTATAAGGACTTGTTCACGATGGATCTGGACACGGATACATTTATATTCGAAATTGAACAACGCCCAGCAATTTGGCGACAAAGCCGGCAGGCGCGTAGGCGCCGTAGAATCTGCTCGAACGGGCAGATCTGCTCCACCGTCGCCGCGCGCGTGATCTGCTGCCACGCGCCCACGCGCGTGAGCGCGTGGCCAGTGTGTGAAAGCCCTAACTGACATCTATCATCAAATTACTTAAATCGTGGTAAAAATTTTTAGCTATTGCAATTTAAGCTATTGCATAGCTTTTATCGCGGGCTTCCACCGAATCAAGAAACTCCGTAACGATAAAACCCCGTGCTAAAAAGGATAGAGAATATGATTGTAACTGCAGTGTGACAAGGACAAATAACGGGTGCCTGGCATGCGTCATAGATTAATCAAATAGAAGCGATATCGTAGGCACAATACATAGCTTCCGCTTCCTCCAGTACCGTCTAATTGAATCTTAGTGTTTTTTTATTTCATAGATATATGCTCATATTACTATTTAGTGTCATTGTTTTTCGGTTAATAGGATGATGATATCGTTTGACAATAAAAGTGTTAGAATTAATGTTGCCATGTTGGTAAAAAGACAGTGTATATTGTTTTATAAACTTGAATTAATATCAAAGAAAAAAAATACCGCATAAATAAAAAATATATAAATTAAAACAAATTGTGTAGATTCCCCGAGTGCCACACGTATTTTTTTATATTATTTCCTTCTCTCAGTTTGGCGTTTCATTTAACCGAGGTTATGAGGAAGATAAAACATAAACGTTCACTTTTGTTTTATCCTTTACGTAATACAGGGCAAAATGGTTTACAAAATCGACCTTTGAAAAAACTAGTTTCTGAGATGAAAATTCCGAGTACTGCCCAGAGTGTCCACACCCAGTGTCGAATAGCTAAAATAAAGTTAATAGCAACAACAACATTTAAGGATACAAGTAGTATTGCTATTTTTGGTAGGTGGAAAAGAGTAAAGTGGAGGGAGCTTTACCCCCTAACCTTGCCAATTATCACGCATTTTCGGAAAATAAATAAAATAAAAAACTCATTAGGGCATCTCCTCTTTGTATGTGCTCCGTGATATTATGACTGCCTTCATCCACTGAAGTATCTAGGAAACCTAGGTTTATATGCCTACATCTCTCTACCATAGACTAAATATGTGTCGAGTTAAGTTATAGTGGTTCTGTGGTTCTGGCACTGAGGTGCAGCTACACATTATCGGACGCGGCTGACGGACGCGGCTGACACAGAGCTGTGCACACTATCTGACGTAAGTCGCGGACGTGATCTTTAACTGACCTTAAGCGTTCGGACGTCCGAAAGAAATCTGGGTACGGACCAGTGTTGCCAGATGTACGATTTAAATCGTATTCATAAAAATGAAATAATAGCTAGTAATATTATCTAACATACAGGCACTGGAATAATTGCAACTTTGAGACTTTTGATTTTACATTTATTTAGATTAAAACTGATAATTAAAGTTTTTTTCTTGTTTTTAATGCCCTCCCTACAATGTATTCTATTCGTTACTATCATTAAATTATACAAAATATAATATAAAGATAAAAATCTAGATTTACTGTTTTTATATTTGAAATTTACAGTTTTCTACAGTTTTTTTGAAGCCTATCTACAGTTTTGCTCCATGCTGGGGTTGGCAACCCTGCGCGCCCGCAAGCAACGTCTGAAAAGACTGTGCAGTGTGCACATTATCAGTCGCGGCTGTCAGCCGCGTCCGTCAGTCGCGTCCGATAATGTGTCTTCGGGCGGTTTTCAAAATTTTGCTCAGGACTATTTTGCAGTGTCCTACGAGTTTGACCATTGATTAAAAGGCAAAAATGTAGGAAGGGAGTATCAAATTATTTTACGTTAGGGTAAAATGTTTAACTTACTGTAAAAAAAAAGATAAACTTATGACTTAAACGGAAAACATATTTTAATATTTATTAAAATACCAAATATTATCCTACTTTTTTAAGTGTCCTTCATCATATCCTGGATTTTGATTACGTATTTTGGAGAATATTTAAGCTATATTTGGATATCTTTAGTATTACTCGAATGAAATAACTCATTTTATTTGTTTTTAAATAAAATATAATAAGGTTGTAGTATATTTTTCTAATATAAATACTGACATTATCGGATTTAAAAAACTGGCCACAGCGGACAGTCCTTTACGTAACTGTATGATTTTATAAAGAATAACAATAATAATAGTCTTTGGCTCTAACTATTTTTAAGCAATGCCATATTGACGATGTTTTTATCATTCCTTCGTTCTTTTCCTTTGAATTAAAACTGAAGAAATTCAATCGTCAACACTTGCGGTCCGTGACGTGCGTGACGGGTCTGTTTTATTTGTCCGGTACGAACATTGATTTTGAAAGGTAAGACCCACAAATTTTATATACTACTCGTGTTAAATTATAAGTAAATATGTTGTAGATAATGAATGTGTACTAGTAAACTACTATAATCAACTTTATTTATACCAAAAAAACATATGATGACAAGTCCGCGTTATACGTAACGTCCAGGACGTGACGTGCTGTATTATGTGGATTAAAAACGTTACGTACTGGACTCGTAAAGATGCGTTCATACTGTCTTGTGCAATTTAATATAAATTAAAAATATAATCCACCCAGAGAGGCAAACTCATTACCTTTATAGGATCTAGTCACCTCATGGTGAGCAGGTTTCCTTATTATGTTATAAATATCCTATTTAGACTAGCGATAAAGAGGGTAAACCCTAACATTCCTCACATCCTCGGCACTTCCTTACAAATTAATTTATTCCTACTCAGGTAAATTATGCCGTTGACTGGTGCCGAGAGAGACAAAAACAACGGCGATATGGACAAAAACAAAGAAAATGAAGAAAAATACAACAAATATAAAAAGAAAGAAGTCGAAAGACTGAAGAACATAAACTCAAGGTAAGTGAACTAAATAAGGAAGAAAAGGAAAAAAGACGGAAAATTTGGAGATAACAAAAAAGAAATAAAAGGGAAAATAAAAAAGTAAATAATACTAAGCCAGCTGTTCAAGTGACAGTGCCAGAGATGCAAGATAATACAAAATTGAAGAAAAAACAGAGATTGAATTACCGAAATTATAAGAGATATCAAAGGACATTAAAAATTTGTGAAAGGTTAAAGAAAGATAATAGTAGTTTAAGTAAAAATAGATTTCGCCTAGAGACTAAACACAAAAAGATGATTGAGCTATTGGAAAATGAAAAAGTTACTCTAAAAGAAGACCAAACAATCACGCAGAATTACCTACTTATTGGTTCCCTATTTTATTTTTGTTACTACTTATTTGACATTTTTTTGTATCTGTTGGATTTTTTTGTAAGTTAAGAAGTATTGTTACCTACTTAATGTGAAAATGAAACTGAGATAGACTTGAATCCCCTAAGTTTTTTGTAAAATATATTTTTAAAATGCTCAAATCAAAACAGTCTGTAATATTGACTAATTTTATAGAAATAAGTACAGTAAGTGATGCGACTTAAATAATATGTCACATCACGACGTTTTTGAAGAGTTGAATAATATTGTATTGTTTCTAAAATGACTAGAAATTGTGCTCGTTGTAAACATAGCTTTAGAGGTCCTAAACGTAACGACTGTTGTCCACATACGTAACTGTCCTGTTTTGGCTGTTATAGTTTTTATTTTTTTATGAAAAAACCTTTGGGAGTTATGTTTTTGTTAGTATATATTAAATGTCTTTTTGTTATTTATTGTATTTAAAAAAACTTACCTATAATGTTAGTCTTTCAGAATAGTTATTTATTCACAAAGTTTGATAGTCCAGAGTGCCATTTAGTTACGTACAAGACATATTTTATATTTAAAACAGCACTAAGAGGCAAGATTCCACAAAGTGGTATTAAATTTTAGAAGATTTTTATGTTGTAGATTAATTATAAATAAAGGTGATTAACTTTGATATGATTGAGTTATTATTTACTTTGAATGAAAATGTAACGTACAAGACCCCTGTATTGGCAACCCTCACTATAATAATACATTAAATAGAAATTATACTCATTTAACATTGTTTGATTATGGTTTTTCTTAAACCTTAGTACATTGTTAATGTCTACATTTCATCGTTTATTTAAAATTTTGTTATGAAAATAAATGGACACCTGTACGTAACGGAGCAAAATTTTGAAAAACGCCCCTTCACCTTTAGTTCTGTGAATATCTGTCTCTCTATGTCTCTCTACTCTATGGTTCTGTGAATCTCGTTGCCATGCTATTGGTTTTTTTGTTTATATACATGTGGTCATTCCAATTAGATTGTATAAAGTTTTATTTGTTAGTTTTACAGGATTTAAATTTATTTAACCAAGATTCTGAGGAACAATATTTGTTCACCAGCTTGACTTTTATTCTGGAAAGAGGTAAGTAAAGTATTTTAGATAAAGCGACTAGCAAGAAACGTAACCTAAACTGTTTGTCTCACTTGCCACCGGTATACTTTCAATTTATGTTAGTATTAGCTATAGACCACTAGCATTAACAGATCTTTAAGTTAATTGTCTAAAAAACGCGGCTTATATCGAAGTTCTGTATACAACAAAATGTGATTTGTAAAACAAACTTGTCGAGCCGATTGACAGTTTTAAGAATTTGTTACAGTGATGTGATATTACACTATGCGCATTAGTACATCAGTACACGGACCCTTTACTAGACCATTCCGTGGTTAAACTTCCACTAGACATGACGTTACAACTCTAGATAAATGGGTTGATAGATAGAGATTTTATTTCAAGTAGCAATCTGGATCCCTCCAGTCGCAGACCTTGTGATTTTAACTTTTAGTCCTGAGTGGGTGCCCTTGGGGATTTCCATATAATAAAATAGGGTATGTTGCAGGATTTTCTTGTTTTTGAATGTCTTACTCCCCTACTCCCTTAGTCTGCTCTTACTACACCCTTGGATGTAAAGGGGACACTCCATCTGCTTAATTCCTCACCATACTGAATAGGTTTTCTTGTAGGCACTATACTATAACATTAAGGTATTAAATGAAAATGAGAACATGTAATTCGCAGCTAAGTTATGTAGTATTATTAGTAGCAGTAACATTAGTCATTCATCAACAACTCTCTCAAGGGGTCTCTGCTCAAGAGGTGGTCAAGACCATAACTCCTCATGCTCGCCGAGTGGAGGTTGGGGACATAATTTATAGTCATTACTATTACATTATCAATTAATAATGTATTAGTATGACTAAATGACTAATGAGCTGATGTATTAATTAATAATGACTATTCATAGTTATTATTTCCTTCTTTAGCTTTGATAATATTTTTGGTTTGTTTATTTACCAAATTAGTCACTTTGGTATGAAGTTAGTATAATAATAATTATTTCTGCAAATAGGATGTCAATGATTTAATAAAGTATGATGTTATTAAAATTTGTTTGTTCAATTTTCAGTTGTTAAAGAAAAATATTTGTTATATTCAAAAAAACATATAACTAGGCCGCTATAGTTTGGGTTGGATGCTGCATTGTCGGCAGTGACAGTGAGGATGGTGACTGCCACTCCTGGATTCTGTTCATACTTGCCATTTGTAAGACCGGCAGGGCAGTGAAATGTCACGTTTCCAGCAGTCAAATCCTCCAAGATGTGACTCTTAGGCTATGATGGGGATATACCCCATTCCCTACACCACCTCCTTCGAGCAGGGTCGACCTTGTCTCGATAATTTCTTCAGACTCTTGGAGCATAACACCTTAAAATGAAGGGTTCCGTTTCCGTATCAGCAAGTAACATCACATAAAAGTTTTTGTAGTTTGTTGTAACTTTGATCAATGTTTTTAAATTAGTCATTGAATTAAATGTAAATTGCGGTTTACGATTTATGACGTATTAAAAAAAAACTACTTTTTAGATCTCGTTCAAACCAATTTTCGTTAATAGTTTGCATGGTAATGTACAACATATATTTTTTTTAGTTTTATCACTCTCTTATTTTAGAAGTTACAGGGACACACACACACATTTTTCCACTTTGAAAATGTCTCTCGCGCAAACTATTTAGTTAAGAGAAAAATGATATTAGAAACCTCAACATCATTTTTGAACACCTATCAATAGATACCCCACACGTATGGGTTTGCTGAAAAAACATTTTTTGAGTTTCAGTTCCAAGTATGGGGACCCCCAAAATGTATTGTTTTTTTCTATTTTAATGTAAAAATCTAAATGCGGTTTACAGATTACATCTACTTGCCAAGTTTCAAAAGTATAGTTCTAATGGTTTCGGAAAAAAGTGGCTGTGACATACGGACGGACAGACAGACAGACATGACGAATCTATAAGGGTTCCGTTTTTTGCCATTTGGCTACGGAACCCTAAAATGGAGACAGCGGCTTCTTATCACTGGTCACTCGCCAGCATTGATGCGATTAATTCTAGTTGTGACGGGCTTCGTCCGATCTGTCCGACAAAGACTACACCCGGACTCTCACGCCAAGCAGTACGCAGCGTGTGCTGGGTAGAGTTCCCGCCGTGGTGGCATTCTGCCAAAACCTCAATTCCCATACTATATAAATACTCACTGAAGCAATTGTGTCCATTCAGTATCTGAGTCAATGGGTAGGTAAACCGGCCGGTCCTCTATACCCAAGCTTCGAAGCTCGTCAGTACAGCTCAGTTAGCGCGTTGCCCGTCAGAGCCCTGAATTTCGAGCCGTGCCTGTAAAGCCCGCAAAGCTTGTTCTGCCGTTGCATACCGGGCTCGTGATCTAGCGCTGTCTCTTCGCTGTATCGACCGACATACAGTGTCCATGTCGGCAAGAATGTTGAAGGGTGGAGATCGCGCCATGGACGACACCGCCACGTACCAAATCGTGCGGTAGCCCCGTATGATCCGTATGACCATCAGCAGCTGCAGACTCAGTTGAGCCTTACAGTGGGAAGAACCCACCAGGTCTTCAGACCGCCCAGTCTTTCAGACGATATAACGCCCCTGCTACTACTCGAAACGTATCACCGCCAGAATTGATTGCGGCAATGCTGTTTTGTGAGAACGTTAAAATTGAGAAAGAGTAAAGCGGTGAGAGGAACGACAGCTTCCTGCCCTGAATCCAGTCACCCCGAGATGTATCTCATTAAATGGGTACGGCAGGGAGGACTCAAGAAGCCGATGATGCGTTCCTGCTCCTCCCGACTGCCGAGGTAGGCCGCCATGGTTTACTGGGTAGACCGGTTGCCCCGGGATTCTCACACACGTCCTTCGTTTACGCCACGAAGGGTAAAGTACGAAAAGCATTCCCCTCGTAAAAAAAAGATATTAATTTAAATCACTCATTAAATATCGGATTATTTTCAGATTACCGAAAGTACATTTTTAGGGTTCCGTAGCCAAATGGCAAAAAACGGAACCCTTATAGATTCGTCAAGTCTGTCTGTCTGTCTGTCCGTCCGTATGTCACAGCCAATTATTTCCGAAACTATAAGAGCTATACTGTTGAAATTTGGTCAGTCGATGTATTCTGTGAACCGCATTAAGATTTTTACATAAAAATAGAAAACCGCAGACGAATTTGTGTTTATCAACTAGTATATATATCTTATTTATTTCTAAACACATATTTTAGATTAATTACCACTTCCTCCTACCTTTTTAACCCACTGACCTACGTTATAGCAGTCAGGGTTACTAACCACCAGACCATCAGTTCAGTCAATGTTATTATGTCACAATCGGTTTCAATTGGTTAATGATCTCTTTACCGCAAGATGACCGTTCACTTAACAGTTCATATTATGTAGTCGCAAGCGGCGATTGCTCTTTTGATAGTTTGTCCTTATGTTAGACTTTTTAACCTCCAGTGAACAGCTAGGTTCCATTCTTTTTCATATTGAAATCAACGTTTATTGTTCTAGCACTTATAAAGCGTGTAAATTGATATTTGGCAAAGCTTTAGTAATACGAAGACTAATATACGGTTTTTACAAAGGAGCTACAGAGTTCGCCAAAAGTTACATTTACTAGAAATTGAAATCATTATTTCTACAACTCGCACGTCAATGATTTAAAAATAACGTACGATGTTATTATTTTATTTAATATTAAAATTTGTTTGTTCAATTTTGAGTTGTTTAAAAGCAATATCTGTTTAGTTTACATCATGATAATAGTTAGGGTTGTCACTACCATTAAGATAATAGTAGTATATCGACTTTTAGTTACTTATTAAATCTTTGAATGCAATTTGAATGAATGCAAAGGAATTTATAGAGTGAATATATGTGAAAGTGTTGATGATGGTCATCGGATACAGCCAACATTACCTACTAAACTGGTAACGTTCTGAAGAAAGGCTGTATGAGAAGCAGCAGGAACCGACGAGCATGCATTTTTTTGAATTTATGACTGTTTTTTTAATGTACATGATATATTGACAAATCACGTTTCTCAAATTAATTACAGAGCTTCACGATATGTGTACAAGAACAAATAGCAATAATAAAAATAAAGTACCTAGTTAATTTGTCTCAAGTCACTACATATACATAGGGGCCATTATTATTAGGTACGTTAGACGAGTTAGAGTGGAGTGGTCCACCGTGTCTTAATTTTTCTTACTAGGAGCAGGGAGGTAATCTTGATAGTTATTTCGTAAAATCACAAATCACTTGATTAGAAAGAAACTTTGCTAAAAATAGTTACTTTTAAAATAAAAATCAAACCAGCTAAATGTATATTCGTTTTACGGGTAGAGTTGTCCGCCTATTCTTATTTAGGAGAGGGAGGAAGTCAAAAACTAGTAAAAATCGTCGTACTGATATATATGTATTTATATATATACATATATATGTAACTAGCTGATGCCCGCGGCTCCGCTCGCGTCCTAGGGGTATTAAATATAGATGTTGACCGATTCTCAGACCTACCCAATATGTCCTACGCAATTTACATTTCTTTCAATCAAAAACTATTATTAAAACATCGGTGAAAGTTACAACGAACTACAAAAACTTTTATATGATGCTACTTGCTGCTACGGAACCCTTCATGGGCGAGTCCGACTCGCACTTGGCCGATTTTTTTACGTGTGGATACACTCTCACTTACCGTGATGGTTCGGAATCGGGTCGACTAAAACCACAGTATATGCCACTCTGCGCCTGCCAATAGGAGGGGTTCGGGAGCTGTTATTGGGACATCCGGTACATTCATTGTACCTGATATCGTAATATAATTTAAATTCTCTATTATTATTTAATTTATCCATATATTATTTTTTTATTTCTCACAGCCCTAGCCGCTTGGTAAACACGATTGTTTGTTATCAGGAACCCCTGCATAAGGTTAAGAATACGAAGTAAATATAAGCTCGCTGGGAACAATTATCTCTTGTAGTCATTATTACAAAACATTTCCACAAGAACAACATGGCTGCTAACGGAAAGTTAGGTAAGAAAGTGACTTTTTTATTTTTTTTTCGATAATTCTATAAACGTATATGTTGCTGTGCTGTCTAAAGAGTTAAAATATTAATTTTAAAAGGAGTTAAAATATTAAGTTCAGTGAGACGATGAAAATAATTGAACTATGATATTTCTATTATATGTTTGTATGATCTGCTAACATTTATTTCGGAGTTTGGGTATTTTTATCTATATTCATAGTACAAGCTCTACTATCTAACTATATAATATGTAGGTATTATAAATAGTTTATAACTGGATGGGGTTGTTAATGTAATATAAATGATAATATACTCTTACAATGTTCTTTCCACATCCTAAATTCTATACAGTAGGGCACGAAATTGTCGAAATTAATTTATGAAATATGTCTTCCAGCACTCCTCAGCGTATCAGACAAGGCCGGTCTACTGCCCTTGGCCAAATGTTTGTCAGAGATTGGTCTTGGTCTAGTGGCCAGTGGGGGCACCTCAACTGCCCTACGTAATGCCGGCTTTAACGTCACCGAAGTGTCGGACATCACGAAGGCACCTGAAATGTTAGGCGGGCGCGTTAAGACCTTGCATCCTGCTGTTCACGCTGGTATTTTATCGAGGTTTGTTTTTACTATGTTTTTTTACTTTTTTCTTGCAATTTCAGAGACTCATTGACGAATTTATAGGTGAAATTATGCTGAAAAGCACGAATGAAAGAAGTCTTTTTCTAGACAATTTTTCCTTCTTTATGTAACAGTATTATTATATGGTATTAGTGGATATGCAGCAGATTTTATAACAGGTATACCTACCTATCCCTAGTTTTGTATTTCCCATTTTGAAGGATAGCTTGAAGGTTGAAGTTATATTTCTGTATTTTTGCTCACCAGAATCATTAAGGCCATAGTAGGCAGGCCATAACTGATGATCCTCGTACGAGATATAAGAAGAAAGTGATGGTTATGAAATACTACAAACCTATCTTAAATCTTCGTTCAAATTTTATATACATTTTAGGCTAACTGATTCGGACCAGGGAGATATGAAACGTCAGAAGTTCGACATGATAAGCGTGGTGGTGTGCAACCTGTACCCTTTCGTACAAACAGTATCGAAAGCCGGTGTGACGATCGCTGATGCAGTTGAAAATATCGATATCGGTGGAGTAACACTGCTAAGGGCTGCTGCTAAGAACCACGATAGAGTCACGGTGATCTGTGACCCCAGTGATTACGATAAAGTTATTGAAGAATTGAAACAGAGCAAAGATCATCAGACATCTTTAGAAACAAGGTAAGATGTGTTTCGTAATAATAAAATAATTGTATTTTTATGTAATGCTTTAATTATGAATACTTGAATCATTATCAGTACTTTTAAATTTGAAAAGTTTGGGAAAAAAGTTTTGTGTCTTTTGATAATAAATTTACGTTAGAAACTGATTATTAACAGGTCTAGCTTATCTAGTGATACTACAGGAATATTGAAGGTAATTAAAATGAGCATTACTTATTAATAAATGATTGTTTGTTCATAATTTGGCTCAAATAGAACGAAATGATCTACACTCAGACGTCGCCTTTTCATATTAGATATTTTATTAAACAGAAAAAGTATTATCGCCACCAAATCGCCATAGTTCACTTCTTAGGCACGGCTATACTAATCTGTTTTTCGTTAAAGCATAATTTTCTGATCGTTTTATTGATTTATTTTCGTAACACAAGATTATCAACATTTTAATACCCTTTTTTCATGGACTTCTATGAAACGTGGAAGTTCAAAGATGGTATATCAGAGAGAGGTTTTATATTATTATCGTACTCAGTATATTTCTGAGCTTATCTTGACATAACAATACTGTATTTGTAGGAAATTGCTGGCACTGAAAGCATTCACACACACATCGGAGTACGACCTGGCCATTTCAGATTATTTCCGTAAACAGTATTCAGCGGGACAGTCACAACTTACTCTTAGATATGGTAAGTTTAATCAATGTATCTTATTCTGCCTCTTCATCTTCTCAGCTTCATCATCTAGCCTAAACTTAATTATTCGCAAGATTATTTTGTGGTTTTCTCAACCGATTTTATCAGTATTTCCAGACACTCTTAGGCGAACGGAATTCGAAGGTTGAACTAGTTATCAGTATATATTTAAGGGCACTGACTTCCCAATAACAATTGTAATGGTTGTTCATGACAATCGAGACCCACAACTTAACGCTCTTTGGCTTCGCTTTGGATTTAGCGCTCATACTAGAAGTACATACAGATTCATGACAATTATTATTATATGAACCTGTTATTCCAGGAATGAATCCTCATCAGAAACCTGCTCAAGTGTTTACAACACGCGATCGTCTCCCGCTCACCACACTGAACGGCTCGCCGGGTTTCATCAATTTGTGTGATGCTCTTAATGCTTGGCAGCTAGTAAAGGAGCTGAAGGAGGCCTTAGGACTTCCGGCAGCCACGAGTTTTAAACACGTCTCACCGGCAGGCGCAGCTGTTGGTATTCCCTTGACTGAGGAAGAGGTAAGTGTCAAGAAGAAAATCGTTCGTTACCATTTAGGTATCATCTTCATTACAACATATATCTTTGAAAAATAAATATCTGAAACTATTTTTTAGGCAACCTAAATGTTTAAAATATTAATGCAGTCATATAGATTTTTTATCTCCAGATTCATTTATCATTCTGTTAGTTTTGACATATATTAACAACATTTTAAACAGTACAAAACTATTGAATTGAACTGCCACACATATGATAACTAGATAACTTTTAGAAGCTATTTTAAAATGGGTACTCACACATTTGATTTTGAAACGGAAATGGATAACAGGAAGGTGTGAATATTTATCGTACGAGGTGACTGCACCACTGCAAAGAGAAAAAAAACTTGAAACACGACGTGTAATACGCCATTTTGTCTATTTCAACTATCTTTGTAAAGTTACATAAATCACCATATCTTACACACAACGCCATCTAGTCCCAAACTAAGCAGAGCTTGTATTATGGGTACTAAACAACTGATATAAATACATATATAATATAATAAACATATTTTTTTTTAAATACATACATATTATACGTAGAAAACACCCAAACTCCGAAACAAATATTTGCGGATCACTCAAACATTTGGTCCGAACCCGAAGCATCAAGCACAGCAGTCGCATACGCTCCACTGCGCTATCGAGGCATTCATGTGTGATAAAATAAGTGTTATGTGTGCAGGCGTCAGTGTGCATGGTGTCGGACCTGTGGTCGCAGCTCACACCTCTAGCGAGTGCGTACGCGCGCGCGCGTGGTGCAGACCGCATGAGCTCGTTCGGAGACTTCGTGGCGCTGTCCGACGTGTGCGATGCCGTCACCGCCAGGATCATATCGCGGGAGGTGTCCGACGGCATCCTCGCCCCCGGATACACACCGGAAGCTTTGGAACTGTTAAAGAAGAAGAAGGGCGGCAACTACTGCGTTTTACAGGTTTGTATATCTACCGATTTAATATTAACTATGGTGGCTGATTGAATCGGTCAAGTGCTTTCCCCCATCAATATTAATCCGAAAACCGTCATCGGTCATACACATGAACCGCGCTAATCTATTAAAAATCACTGAAATTGAAGTGTCCGTATGTAATATTAAATTAACAGTTTTTTACGAAATGCGTATCAAAGTATATACAATACCTACATCAAAGTCTGTCTGCCCGTTTGTTCCGGGTAATCTCTGGAACATCTGAACCGACTTTGACAAGACTTTGACTGGCAGAAAGCTGATTACATAAGGAGTAACTTAGTCTATTTTTTTAGACTAGCTTAACCCTGCGGTGTTACTCGCGATTTACAACATTAATATATTAATATTTCGAATGTTTTTTTTTAGATGGATCCCAACTATGAACCAGATTTATTGGAGCAAAAGAAAATTTTCGGTCTCACTCTAGAACAGAGACGTAATGATGCAAAGATCACCCCGGAGTTGTTCAACAATATAGTCACGAACAAGAAAGAACTGCCTTCAAATGCTGTGAGAGATTTAATCGTAGCTACCATCGCGTTAAAGTACACGCAAAGTAACTCCGTTTGTTATGCCAGGGATGGACAGGTAATTAATCAAAAGTTGTCTTACTCACACGCTATGTTCTATGTTATGTAGGTCGGGTTCCGCACTTTCCTTTGGGTGGACCATTGTACGTGATACTCACACGCTTGTAGCTTGCGTACGTGTGTGTGATTTATAGAAGATAGATGTTCGTCAGTCCAACATGTCTTTGATGCTATTGTTTGTAAGAGCCAGCGTGGAGCTAAGACTCCGAGGGTATTTATAATTTGGCAGTACAGTCACAAACACAACCTTAATATGTATTTTGCATATATACTATGTCAATACACTTAATTAAGTTTTGTCCATATTAAACTCGTTGTATATATTTGATATAGATACTTAGATAGAAGAACATACATATACAAGAAATGCGATAAGTTCCAAAATACATTTTACAATTATAATTTTATTCACATTAAATTATAATTCTACAATTTATAATGAGCTCCCTGATCTCTGAGCTAGGTTTAATGATTTGTGTTACAGAGATCAGTTTCCGCTCTCCTATCTAGATTAGATAGGTACATTTTATGGAAAAAAAAAAACTATTGAAACTTATAGATCATAACCGTTAAAAGGAGTTTGTATGTGTGCGTGTGTGTGTGTGTGTGTGTGTCGGTGGGTATGTGTGTGTGTGTGTAGGTGGGTATTTGTATGTTTGATAATGAAGTCCTTCGTAACAAGCAATCGTCGGTAATATGTGCGTAGGTTGTGGGTATCGGCGCGGGTCAGCAGTCGCGTATCCACTGCACGCGGCTGGCGGGCGGCAAGGCGGCGCTGTGGTGGCTGCGGAGCCACCCGCGCGTGCGCGCCTTCCGCTTCGCGCCCGGCGTCACCCGCGCCCTGCAGGCCAACGCCATCGACAACTACGTCAACGGCACTGTCGGTGAGTACTCTAACACTAGCCTGTTACTGCGAGTTCCACATACAGCACAACGAAAACAATTCAGCGCCATCTACCGAAAATAACTTCTAATCCTCTATCACGCCATAGAAGTTCTCGATTAGCATATATAGTTCCCAACATTAACCGTTGAGCAGTGGCCTGCCAGGTATGATCACCTCACTTGGTCAGAGAATCCTTTGTGTCTCTAACATGATACCTGTTCCTTCACGATAATTTATTCTGCCTTTGTTTGTAATTTATCTTTAGTATGTTATGTATTTAGAAATTTATAAGTAGGTATATCAGAAATCTAGTTACCACAGTACAGACTCTTCCTAGTTTGGGATCAGACACCCGTTTGTGAAATTTGTGTGTGTGTACCTGGACCTGCTTATCTAGGCTCGGTGTCTCCATATCGTTCGTCATCAGCAGCCTTTAACATGCTTGTTTACAGTTATTCTGCCAAAAGCCATGTATCATTCCCGCACAGGTGAATTACAAAAGCAGTAATTTATTATGGTATCTTTTTTTAACACTCGCACTCACCAACAAAATACGGCCGTAGGAATACTGTCATTTGGGGTTGGTCTTCTGTATGAGGGTAGTATTGTCCCTGTCAAACCTGCCCCTTCGTGCTGAAGTTAATATGGCTCTACTATTTTAAATTGAAATTACTTGAAGCTATTTCACAGAACATCATTGTGTCGTTCTGTTTAGCAAACTATTATAATCATAAAAAATGTAATAAAGTTTACTTTAGAAGACAAGGGTTTCAATACAAATGTATTAAAAAGAATAATATAAGGTAATGTACTGAAAATAATTGAAAAAGGTCAATACAAACCAAGCAACTAAAAAACACATTAATGATAAATAATTGTATAACACAGGTTCAGATCTACCACTAGAACAATGGAACACTCTATTTGA
Source organism: Phragmatobia fuliginosa (assembly GCA_932526445.1). Lineage (NCBI taxonomy): Eukaryota > Metazoa > Arthropoda > Insecta > Lepidoptera > Erebidae > Phragmatobia > Phragmatobia fuliginosa. The sequence continues at coordinate 15,612,615 of OW052065.1, read as the reverse complement.
CGGGCCGGCCCCTGCCCTCCTCACAGAGAAGGAACGCGAAGAGTGGATCAGCAAAATGGACCGCGTCGCTCTAGCATCAGATGCGTTCTTCCCATTTAGAGATAACATCGACAGAGCTGTACAGGTTTGTAATATATATATTTTAGATTGTTTGAAGCATCACATCACATTAACAGTCCACTGCTATGCTACACATGGGCCTTAGAACAGTGACTTTGATCTACCTTACTACAGACATTTAGTTGCTGCTTAGTTTGGTTCTTATGACACCCACGGGACAAATTGAGGTAGTAACATGGAGTTTTTGAAGGGTTAATCTAAAATATCCTATATCAGTAACATCTCAACATTGTAGCCACATTGCCTTATTCGTCCGTGTGGTGATGGATTAAGAATACAGAGTGTCACCACCGCTATTCATTCCACGTGGGTGTCGTAAGAAGTGACTAAGGGATAAACTATACAAGACAACATCAATGCAAAGAGAAGGAAAACTTGAAACCAACCCTATACCAACCAGTCTGGCCAGCGTGGTATAGTAGGCCAATACCTCCTTTTCAAGGAGAGGCCTATGTCCAGCAGTGGACTGTTAAAGGCTGTTGATGATGATGACGGCTTATTCTAACTACTGCAAGTCCATTCCGTTCTATGACTTGCCTAAACTCTAACAGTACATCAAGCATACAGTTTACACTTGACATAGTTTTGACCACAAATAAAACTGGCATCTGTGCTGACAAATGATGATGTGAAATTATCAACTAGAGTGAAGTGATTACTTTTGCCTTTTATAACCCAACTAGCGATAGCCCTCGGCTCCGTCTGCGTGTATGTCGGTAATCGCTGTAAAAAGTCTAGCCTATATTCTTTCTCATTCTCAAGCTCTAGACTATCTGTGTACCAAATTTCATTTAAATTGGTTCAGTAAATTTGTCGTAAAAGCCGGACAGCAAACAGAGTTTCACATTTATAATATTGGTAAGGATTCCTTAAAAATGAAAGGTTATTTATGGCATGATACGAGATTTGTGACTATATTGAGGATTACCAGCTATAAAACTTATTATCAGTCTTTTACAATCCATTGCTGGACATAGGCCTCTCCTTATTTAAATCATAATTTTATAGTTTTAATTTCTTTTTTTTTATCAGTGTGGTGTTGAATACATCGGCAGTCCATCTGGATCGAACAACGACAAAGAAGTTATAGACGCCTGCAATGAACACAAAATCATAATGGCACACACCAACCTCAGGCTTTTCCATCACTGAAGCACACTCACAAAGTTTGCTTCAGATTTCAGTGAGAACATTAGAAAACCACAAGGAATTGCTTAAGATATAATGTAGGTATAAGTAACAATATTGTAAAAAAAACTAAAATTAGTTTATTTGTGCCTTATTTTTCATTATAAAAATGAAAAATTTCAATCAATGCAAAGTAAAGTAATAAAATATTCTTTATCTATACAAACAAATAAAATTGCAAGTCTGTATGTCAAATCAAAAAAAATTTTTTTTTTTGTAAATGTATATGAAAGTAAATTCGGTACGTACTACATTAAAAAAGCAATTATTAAAAAATATCTGTCTGTCTATTTGTTCCGTGTAATCCATGGGATGACTGGACCGATTCTGAAGCGACTTTCAGAAAGAAAGCAGTAAGCTATATTAAGTGTACTATAAACTTAGGCAAAAAAATTTTAGACTAGCTGCGCTTCTCAGCGATACTCGCGGCATAGAACATACTACATACATAGTCAAGTTATAAAAAAACTAGATAGCAAAAAGTATGTTCTAAGAACAATCAAAGCTATTCCTGTCAACTGCTTTATATCACTAAATAACTAATAATTTACTCAGTAGTTACAGCACATTGTATTTCTTATTATTTTTTAAGAGTAATGTAATGTAACCTTAGGAAATGTAATGTAACCTAACCTAACCTTAGGAATAATATACTCTATATATCTACAAGACAACTCAATCTCAAATTAAAAAATGTTACATGAAATGGTTCCTAAATCAAGCCAAACTGGCTATAGTGCTCACTAAAATAACTTAATATATTATATATAGAATTATATTCATTTCTTTATCCAAATTATATTTGCTTATAGCTAAATTGTTTTAAATATATTAATTTTATCATGTAATTTGTTAACAATATGTTCATTTTTACTTCTAAGATTATAATGTGTATTAAAAGATCTACAAAGCATTTTTATTGTTATGCTTTTAGTTTTATTTCATTCACACATTCCATTATAGGAATATTTAAATTGCCGTTGGTAGTTTCTTATTATATTATTCTATGTTTTAGTATCAATTTAAGCAAAAAAATATAGTATGAATTTCAAGTTTTCTTTTTAATGTTTAGTTTTAACATTAAATCAGTTTTGAAAAATGTTTAGTGTTTTTCTATGTTCCACCTAGACCTCTTATTAGTAGAAATCTCAACAGCAGACATATTTCACTTTCTTCATATGAATCAATCCATCACAGTGTTGGCTGTCCATAGCTTATCTACTGTGCATCTTTATGCTCACAGGGAACAAACAAATGCAGCATAGTTTGCAATGGAGAACCACACACAGCATGTATGGCATATGTAAACCTAATTTGCCATAATTGTTGATGTATTCAAAGGCTCATGAAGCTACACAATGGAACTAAAGGTAAACATAGTTACAAAGATCTAAGTACTGCAGCAAATAAGCTTCATATGACTATGTTTAAGTGAATCCTGTTGTACTTCCATTCTACATAGATAATGTGTCCCTACACTCGCAGCTGACGTGTTCTGTGCAGATTGGCATCACAATTTAAACCAATATATTGTATAATTAGGTAGTAGAGCCACGCTGATTGCAGCACGAATTGGCCAGGGCAGTACACCATCGCATACAATATCTTTTTTTGTTCGTGCGGAAATCCCCACGGATACCACCAGTCACCAGCTCGTGGTTGTCGGACTCGAACCGACTAAAAACTGTACACCATAATTTATCACCAATGTATCGCATACAATCATCATCATCAACAGCCTTCAACAGTCCACTGCTGGACATAGGCCTCTCCTTAGAAAGGAGGCTTTGGCCTACTATACCACGCTGGCCAGACGGGTTGGTATAGGGTTGGTTTCAAGTTTTCCATCTCTTTGCAATTATGTTGTCATGATTAGTTAATCCCTTAGTCGCCTTTTACGACACCCACGGGATGAATAGGGGTGGTGTGGTGACACTCTGTATTCTTAATCCGTCACCACACGGACAATCGCATACAATACCTACCTAAAAATGTCAGCACGAATGCTGTCATTTCTCGTGTTTCGTTATTCGTTGGTGAACGCGAGATCGGAGTCCCAACAATGTAGAAGCATCTCACTGCTGTCTTGTGTGCACTAACAATGAGGATGGTGACCGCCACTCTTGGATTCTACTCATGCTTTCTTTCTGGGTCACTTTGGCAGGGTATTTAAAATATATAGGTAATATTTTCTTTACCATGTTTATCTCATTCATTTTATTATCTTATGAATTACGAAAGGCTGATGATGACGAAGTGAACTTAAACCAATATAAAATTAAAGAATCCGACAATAACATAGCTAACAATTTAACAAGTATCTAATCAAAATATTTTTACCACCAAGTCGATTTTCCTATACCAATCGTATTATTGTGATAGTGTGCAACTTTCACATATCAAGGTACCGACATAACTACGTAATGTTATAACAGATTCTTCCCAAAAAGGTTTTTAATTTATTAATTACATAATCTTATTACAAACTTCGAAAGAGTAAATAATACAAACAAACTACTCAAAGGAAGTTTTATAATCCGGTAATTCCCCAAAATGCTCAAAAGTTAAAAAAATTACCAGCATTAGAAATTTACCCTGTCATGTTGGGAAAAAATATTCGTGCCAGTTCAATTTCTTACCATGGCTTAGGGAAAATTATAGCCTCAGACTGCGCAAAGTATTCGTCCAACATTGAAATAAAAATATTAGTCTATATCAAACAAAGTTCAGTGTTTTATTTTGATTATAAAAGTCGTGGCTCAGTCTAAAAAAAATATTATATAAAATATGAGCTTGAAATACTAAACAAAAAAATTCTATGGTCAAAAAATAAAGCAGTAAATCTGTACAGCATAGAATAGCCACTGATTTATATTATTGGACGTAATAAAAATTCATACAGTGAAATGATTTCTTTTTTGTCTTGCAATATTTTTTTCGTGTTTTAGCACAAGACTTAAAAAAAACACAACGACGACTGTTTATGTACTAAAATTTACATATACACGATCGGAGATAATTAATTAATACTTAATAATTACAGTACACTTATATGTGAATAGTACTATAGCACAGCGCGATAGCTCCAGTAAAAGGCAGTGTAGACCTGGAGTGGAGTAAGTTCACAGTAATAATGTTAAAACTTAAAATAGTTCTGGAAGAACTCTTATTGCAATATAAATAGTAAGGTAATTTGAAAAGGTTACCAAGGATTGTTTAACAATGTAAAAATGGATTCCTGAAACTTTTACCACTTACTTGATTCAGTTATGTGATTGTGAAGCCTATACTATACTAATGATATAATATTTTCTGTTCTTATTCAGTCTGTATTTAGTACAAGACCTACATCAAATTAATTTTAATCTGATCATGAAATACAAACTTAATTTCATAAAAGCGGTACTGATATGATACATTTCATTTTAAATAACAGTGGCTTCGTAATTTAATTTTTATACCAGTAAAATGCTTTTTACTCCGATCTGTCTCACTCATTTTAACTGGGGGTTTGAAAACGTAGTTATGGCAACATTTGAAAACCGAGTAAACGTCATATTAGCGAAATTGATAAAAAAATGTTTTTATTTGCTTTCATACAAAGACTACAGCTATTTATGATGCACATAGACTAAAACCTATATTCTGTGTGTTAGTCTCTCAGTGATTAATGTAATGAGTGAAATTATTAGTCACTGTTATGTGGCAGTCTGATCATTCAAATCTTTTAAAATTTTATTACATATAAAAAGTTTTTTATATACCTACTTTATCTATCTTCTAAGGCATGATGTCCACGAGTCCTAGTGATTATGACATGAGTGATTCCTCATGTTCCGGGGCGTCATACATGACTAATTCTCCCTTACATCAAGTACCGGCAAAGTCACCTGACCTGCCTTGCGGTAAGCACAATTTAGTTTTTATTACTCTTCAAACTTGTTTGATTACTTGTAAGCACAGTGTTAATTTTTTTTTAAATAAAAGTATAAAATATACATCAGGTACTATTCTAATATCCTTGTCAGGTTTAGTCTAATTAGATTCTAGCAGTTCTTTCAAAGCAGTTATAATATATACAAATAAATATGTACCTCTATATCTATACCTTATTGACTAGCTTGTTTTGCCCTGTGGTGCTACCTGCCATTGTTACCGTTGTGCCTGACTATTAATTTAATGAGAAAGTATATTAATCTTGATTACTCACAGTTCAAAGAAAGTATTTTCATTATACTAACATCATATTCTTATCTGATGTGCTTCATAAGTTAAAAAAATAGGTTTTAAGTTTTTTATTCATGTTCTTTCTATTACTTAATTTTCTTACTGACTATTTATTTGAATGTAAGTGACAACCTAATGTGTTGCCTTTTATTTTATAATTATTATTTTTAACTGAGGTTTTAATGAATTTGAAAAAAGGTACTTTTGCCTTACCCACATGTCACATGTTATAAATATTATACAAGTCAATTGTTATATCACAGAGGATTAAAGACATTAAACACATTTTACTAGTTTTTAAGTTAAAAAATTTTAAACGTCTTAAACTTCAACACAGAAAACCATTCATTTTTTAATACAGGAACATAGCCAGACTTAAGAACCACTGTTTTAGGTTTCTATGGTCAAGGTTAAACTGAAATTCAATAATTTTGGAGTTGCATTAATACTTATTTATACATCATACTTAATATTATAATTCAAAAGTAACTGTCCGTCTGTACTTAATGCTTTTATAGCTAAATCACTGTATTCAAAGAATTTTTTTCATTGTGTTATGTACTTTAATAAAGAATGTATATAGTAACAGTAGCCTGTTTATCATAAAAACCTACATACATTTGTGTGTATGAACTGGTTTGAAAAAGACAACATATTAGGCCTGTAATGCACAGGTACTCTTGTTTGGTGGCGTTTAACTAAAATGTAAAAAACAGAATCTGTCCTTGATTATTTTAGGAATAACATAGAATATTTTACTGTTGTTTGGAAAAAAAAAGTAAAACTTCCAGTGCTTCAAAACAGTTAACTGTTATTTTTCCCAGGAACCCAGCCATACTTAAGAATTTTAGCACAGCCACAAAACCGTTTTAGATTCCGATATATCAGTGAGTTAGCTGGAACCCATGGCTGTTTGCTTAGTGATTCGGCAGCCACCAACAATACGAAAAGCTATCCAAGCGTCGAGGTAAGATCATATTACAGAATGAGTAAAAAAGTTTCTAAAATACTGATATTTGTATTTAATTATTTTTATAGCTTCGTACTCAATCAACAACCCATAATGTCTCACTGCTGGGCTCGGGTCTCCTCTCAGTGGAGGGTTAAGGTATAACGCCCATCCGTCCCCACACTGGCCACTCTGCACTCTCTCGTTGGGGACTGTAATACGTAATCTTGTTCTTGGATGTTTTTAAGCCTGCAACTAAGCTTGACGACTGCTATCCTATGATAACAACCGGGACCGACTGCTTAACTTGACTTCCGAATTACGGACGCTATAACATATCATGCCACAAACAAACTCATCTAGGTACTCACTGTGCCGTAGTTGCTTACCAATCACCTAAGGCTTACTGGCTCCAGCGATCCAGTTTCATACTCTTTTGCTATTAATATACCAATAATTTGTGGACTACTATAGGGTGATGATGATACCAATAAGGGTCTTATAAACCTCTCTTTTTGACTAATGACAATACTTCTAGATACCTAGTAAGATGTAAAGAGTTATGTTGTCAAAATGTTTCCTCTTCTTGATTTATTTACTTTTCTTTCTGTTTGGGAGTGACGGATTAGACTGTGCTAAATAAGTTTTAAAGTCGTACACACTTTCTGCCAAAGTTTTAATTTTCCTGTGAATTAACAATTTAATTTAAATTTGTTCAAGCGAAAGTGCTTGTTCTCTAACTGGTTAAACAAGGTATAAATTAATGGAAAAAAAATTAATTTCTTTTAATTACACCCATCAAATGTAGAACAGCCTTCTTCCTCGGAAGAGACCTATGGCCAGCATTGGACTAATGAATATCTTAGTCATGTATTAATATTTTTGTAGTTGGTGAATTATACAGATAAAGCATTGATAAGATGTACACTGGTTCAACACAACAATTCGAATGAACATCCACACAAACTACATGATGAAGAAAACCGTAAGATCGTACCTGAACATGGCAATTATGTGGTGAGGTAAATATTATTACTTTTCCTTTTATAATACCGAATCTGAGAGTGATTTGTCATACTATATTTATGCTTCTAGCTGTTAGTCTGACTGTAAAATAACTGTTATAAAATATTTATTCTTCTTCTTTTCCTTTGCCCCTTCCCACGTTAGGTGGGGTCGGCTCTCCTTATCTTCCTGCGCCAGGATAGTCTGTCCTGGGTTGTCGGGTCAGGTAATTGGGTCTTCCTTACGAGATTGGCCATACTAGTCCACCAGGTCAAGGGCGGTCGTCCTCTTCCTTTCTTGCCCTCCGGAAGTGCCAGTGCCTTCTGAACGACATGCTCGCCGTCTCTACGCATGACGTGCCCGTACCACCTTAGGCGAGTTTCGGTGAGCTTTTCCGGGATTGGAGTCACTTTGAAGCTACCTCGGACATATTCGTTTCGAATTTTGTCTAGCCTCGTGACTCCGCCCGACCATCTAAGCATCTTCATTTCGGCCACGTGCAGCTTCTGAGCATGTGTTTCCTTCACTGTCCAGCATTCGGCCCCGTATAACATCGCTGGTCTTACTGCTGTCTTGTACACTTTCCCTTTAGTGCGTATGTGCTGGTCGCAGAGAACTCCAGAGAGTGTACGCCATTTTTGCCAAGCGACGTTTATTCTGTGTGACACATCTGCTTCGACACTTCCGTCTCGCGTTACTATTGAGCCCAGGTATCGGAATTGGTCGACTTTTGGTACTTGCGTGCCGTCCGGGTAATAGACGTTGGCGCTGTTTGCTATGTTGCTGAATTTGCATTCCAGGTGTTCCGTTTTGGATCTGCTTACTCGAAGTCCTGAGTTTTCCAATGCCGTGATCCACTCGTTTAATGAGGTTTGCAGTTTTTCAGCAGATTCCGAGACAATCGCAACGTCGTCGGCATACAAGAGATTCCAGGGTGGGGCATGTTGAATATTCTTCGTAACATAATCCATAACTATATTAAATAGCCAGGGACTGAGTGCTGAGCCTTGATGAACTCCCACTTCCACCACGAATTCCTCACCAAGGCCGGCCGGACTTCTGACTTTCGTGCGGATATTGTGATACATATCTTGGACCAGGCGACTGTTAAAAATATTTACTTACAGAAATAAATATCATTTATCTACAATCAAAATAAATACAATGATTAGATTTCTATAGACATCTATACAAATCTAATCAATCTAAACAAACAAACATTAAGTTATGAAAAGATTTTAACTATATATATATATATATATATATATATATATATATATATATATATATATAAAATATAAGTACATTCTGTAAAAACATAAAAAAATATCTTTTTATTCCGTCTAATCTAGAGATTAGAAGAATAAAAAATCGGCCAAGTGCGAGTCGGACTCGCCCATGAAGGGTTCCGTATCAGCAAGTAACATCATATAAAAGTTCTTGTAGTTCGTTGTAACTTTCATCGATGTTTTTACACTAGTTTATTGATTGGATGAAAGGTAAATTGCGTGTTACGATTTATGACGTATTAAAAAAAAAACTACTTACTAGATCTAGTTCAAACCAATTTTCGTTGGTAGTTTGCATGGTAATGTACAACTTTTATTTTTTTTAGTTTTGTCACTCTCTTATTTTAGAAGTTAGAGGGGGGGGGACGCACATTTTTCCACTTTGGAAGTGTCTCTCGCGCAAACTATTCAGTTTAGAAAAAAATGTTATTAGGAACCTCAACATCATTTTTGAACACCTATCCATAGATACCCCACACGTATAGGTTTCATGAAAAAAAATATTTTGAGTTTCAGTTCCAAGTATGGGGACCCCCAAAATGTATTGTTTTTTTTCTATTTTTATGTAAAAATCTTAATGCGGTTAACAGAATACATCGACTAACCAAATTTTAACAGTGTAGCTCTTATAGTTTCGGAAATAATTGGCTGTGACATACGGACGGACAGACAGACAGACAGACAGACAGACAGACTTGACGAATCTATAAGGGTTCCGTTTTTTGCCATTTGGCTACGGAACCCTAAAAATGGACGGATTTTGACGGAACTTTCACTGGCAGATAGCTGATGACTAGACAATGGATTATATGCAAATGCATAGTGATATGAATTTGCACATGCATTGGCGTATGCATTTGCATATGCAATTGAAAATAAAAAGGCCGATTGCCAAAATCTAACTATTTTAAAATTTATTTCAATTTTTTCCTTTCAGATTTCGCGGCATTGGCATAATACACACAGGTCAGCAAGAAGTAAGTATGGTTCCATAAAGATGTCAGAACTTTACACTTACAACTTTACCCTTATACTATCATGGTTAATCTAAACTAATACTATAAAACTGAACAGTTCGTTTGTTTGTATATTGCTGAAATCTCGGGAACTTCTGTTCAGATTTTAAAAAGAAAAAATAAATAAATAATAAACAAACAGAAAAATAGAATTGCTTGTTCAAATTTATATAATCGGTTTTGTAGCTAGATCAAAGAGATCAATCTACTTTATAAGAACTATAGAAGAAGAAAGAAGATATAAAACACTGATGATTGTTTATTGTTTATTTTTAAGATCAAAAAGAAGTGCAAGAAAATGGCAAAAGGGATCAATTTCAACATAGTTCGACTGAAATTCAGTGCTCATGATGTAAACACTGATAAGGAGATATGCGCCCCTGTATTTTCTGAACCCATATATAACTTGAGTAAGTTTATTCTTTACTATACAATTGATAAGAACAATTTTTGTAAAACATTTTTGTACTTGTTCTTACACTGTGTGGTGACAGATAGGAGGACTATGGATTGTCACCACCTCTATTCGTCCCATGTGTGTCGTAAGAGGCGACTTACGGAGCAAACTATATAGGACGACATCACTATCAAAGGCTGTTGATTATGTAATATTAGTTCTTTAAATATTTGGACAACTGAAAAAAAAACAAATATTTCAAACAGTGAAGAAGTATCATTTCTTTTAGCCATATAAATTTTTTGGTAAGTGTTGTAATGAAAACATTTATGTATATAATTACAATATTTCTACCCACATCTCTTTCTTTGCCAGTTCTCCATGTGTACTGCTATTAATCCAATGGCTGTTCTAAGAGGCGACTCCTTTAGTCGCAAGAAAACTTGACACAAACCCAACCATCTCATCTGGTCAGATTGGTGTATTGGGCCAAAACCTCCTTGCTCAAGGGAGGTCTATGTCCAGTTGTGAACTATGTATTAAAAACTGTTGAAGCCAGTATCAGTTATTTCTATGTCCTCAGAAAGTGCAGCTACTAATGATTTAAAGATAGTCCGTATGAGTCGGTTCAGTGGAAGTCCGTCTGGTGGCGACGATGTCTTCATATTTGTGGAGAAAGTGAATAAAAGTAAGGAACTATTTTATTTTATGTTTTTACTTTTACTTTCCATGGCAATGTCAATTTCTATTTTTATTTCGGCTGACTCTTAGAATGTTTTTTTTTTTTAACTTTGTTTGTTCAGTGGACCTAGTGTGTTTGTTTCACATCTACTCGATAATTAGGGGCGACCGTTCATGATTGTGATTGTGATTGGTACGAACTGAACCTTTTAACCTATCAGGAATCTTAGGGTTCGAGCGAGCTAATGTGAAATAAACTCACACTAAGACCGCATCACAGCTAAAAACCTACAAAAATATAATAAATATATGAAAAGCAAGTTATCAAACAGTAACTGTATTCCTTCCTAGCTGTTAAAGATCTTTTGTCTTGACTTCGACATTTTTAAAGATCACTTCGATTCCGACTTTATTTCAATTTATTTAGAAGCTCATACATTCTAGGTAGATCAGTATCACCGAAGTGTATAAACTTTGTACCATTTTGTACAAATTTTGCATTGAAATCAATGATCAGTGATTTTTGAAATTTTTACATTTAAACATTACTTTGGTCATAATGACACCTTCTTCTTCTTCCAATTAGCTTTAGCATATTTGTTAATCTTTTTTTATTCCTTTCAGCCTTCTCGTTACTTTTAGTTTTGTTTCATTCCTGATCTGTTAAATTACTTTTGAAAATTTGTTTCAAATATATGTGTCCTCTTTCAGTCTTGAATGTTTTTTTTAACTCTATCATATTTTCTAAAAACAATCTCATTTTTTCAGAGGTTTCAGTTATAATCTTTGTCTTACCTTCACGTTTGTTTCCCAGTAGGTTTTCGAGGTAAAACTTTACTAGCCATGGCACATTTTTGCGTAGGTCTTAAAATAATCTACCAGAGAACATTCTTGGACTAGCGTGAAAACTTTATTATGGCCAATTTTTGATTCAAAAGCAAATGAAGTATATTTATTATAGAGCTGTTGCGCACAATTTGTGCAAAGGTGCTTTGCTTATATTAACTATCTTCGCAGTCGATCTTACAGAAATACCTTTTTGCAACACTTCATTAACTGCTTCATTTTTGTGCGCATGGATACGTATTCTCTTTTTTAGATAGTATTTATTTTCTAAAAAAGAAGAAAAATGTATTTCATATTTTTTAAGAGATGTCCCATTCATAACCGTTTGTGTCCCTTTCATAAATATCATACAAAAATTTAAAACAACCACAAAATCTATAGCATTCAGTTAAATTTCACTGACCTTCTCTTCTCGTATCTGTGGATGATTAGCGATTGTACAAAGAGAATTGGCGCGAAACACTTGCAACTTTACAAACGGGCCAGGACCGACATCTTAATGTGCTCTGCGAGACACAGATCTTGAAAGATCAATACCAAATATCAATAAAAAATAATAAATCTTTTAAAACACCAGACTCTTTCTCCCAAGCATATTTTCTCCATCCTTATGGTTGCCTGTAAGAAATTGCTTCCCAGCGATAAGGCCGCCAATTGTATCTACATACCTAGTTTTAAGTCCTTTTGTGATAACCCGGTGTATAACAAAGTTAATATTATTATTATTTATTTTTTACAGAGCATGTGCGTATTTGTTTTTTTGAGCTTGATGAAACTGGAAAAAGAACTTGGGAAGGTGTCGGTCAATTCACGCCCAACGACGTACATCACCAATATGCTATTGCATTTAGGTAAGAAAATTCTTTATTGTTACCCATATTACAGAGATATAAGATAAAAGAACTTGGGAAGGTGTCGGTCAATTCACGCCCAACGACGTACATCACCAATATGCTATTGCATTTAGGTAAGAAAATTCTTTATTGTTACCCATATTACAGAGATATAAGATAAAAGAACTTGGGAAGGTGTCGGTCAATTCACGCCCAACGACGTACATCACCAATATGCTATTGCATTTAGGTAAGAAAATTCTTTATTGTTACCCATATTACAGAGATATAAGATAAAAGAACTTGGGAAGGTGTCGGTCAGTTCACGCCCAACGACGTACATTACCAATATGCTATTGCATTTAGGTAAGAAAATTCTTTATTGTTACCCATATTACAGAGATATAAGATTCTAGTAAGATAACATACATAATCATATTATTATTGTTTCTTGTGTTACTAAATATGCTGATAGCATATGGATTTCTTTTGGCAATGAGTCCGCTCTTAGTACTTTATATTATATACCTTTCAAACTTCACAGTTTCTAATGTGTCTTAGAGACGCAGTGGGAACTTATATGACTGTTGTCCTGAAGTATCGGGTTCGATTCCCAGGTCGGACCAGATGTTAGATTGATTTATTATTTATCAACTTACTTAACTTTAGGTATAGTATATCAAGTTAAGGTATATCCACCTTTTTTGAGACGAATACCTGTAATTTATGATGCCCAGAATTCATTCAGTAAGCAGTTAGAGAATTACTTAACATTGGTTGATTGAGAAGTCAATAAATAGACTGCGAAGACAAATAATAGAATAAATTGGACAGCACAGTTGGCCTAGTGGTTAAGTGGTCGCCATGCGACTTTCTATACTACGCCAAGTGTTGTGGATTCAAATCCCACATGGGACATCACTGTGCATGATCCACAAAATCTTATAAAGGGTCTAGTGTGAGAGTTGTCTTTACAATGGAATAAAAAAAAGAAACATCTATCGAGAAAAAAGTTTATGAAATTTAAATTCTCAAATTTTATTTTAAAATAAGAAAGTTTATTTTTCTCTATATGTGTATAAAATCCCCGTGTCACAATGTTAAATACCGTACTCCTTTGAAACAGCTTGATCGATTCTGATAAAATTTTGTGTGTTTATTCAGTTAGTCTGACAATAGAATGTAAACCATTTGTTTGAACCCTAATAAGAAATGAAATAAACGCGAACGTCAGCTAGCTTTTAGGGTTCCGCAATTCATGATTCGAAACCCTTATAGTTTCGTCATGGCTTCCGTCCTCGACCTACCGTTCAAACGGTTAATGCTAGTAAGATGAAAGTTTGCATGGATACGTATTCTAATCATGTAATAAACTAAAATGTACCTGTACCTCCCCTACGCGTAAAGTGGGGATGATTTATTCTACGCATGGCTTGACATGAACTTGGCTGATTTTTTACTGTAAAAATCACAATATTTACAGGACTCCAGCGTACGAAAATCGTAAGAGTCCAGTGGATGTAAAAGTATACATTGAACTAGTGCGAACTACGGACGGTCACAGGAGCGAACCCGTAGAGTTCAAATATAAAGCCGAAGAGTTCTACAAACATGCCAAGAGAAGAAAGACGCACTCTTCGAACGGATTTAATAGTATTCCTGTAGAAACTGTTCAACAAAATCCAGGTAACAAATATTACTGACTACCTTGTTGGTCTAGTGGTTAGTCTCGGGTTCGATTCCCGGGTCGGGACATATATTTGTGTAATCTACAAACATTTGTATCTGAGTCTGAGCGTTTTTTATGTAAATTATGTATGTATTTACAAAAAAAAGGTATGTTTATGTATTTATATCAGTTGTTGAGTACCCTACTTACCAAAACAATTGTGACTATAGGATATACTGCATAAGACACAATTGTGATTTTGATTGATAAAACCACAAAAATAAAATAATTTCGACATTTTAAGTTAGTTTAGTTTGGTCGTCATGTATTTATATGACGTCTAAATTTAGTGCGATACGTTTAGTTTTACGTCACACTCTACACTCGGCTACACGTTTTGACATGAATAGCTAAGATTTGAGATATTGAAAAATGGACTGTAAACCAATTAAGTTAAAGTGTATAATATAAGTGGTATAGTAGGCGAAAACCTCCTTTCAAAGGAGAGGCCTATGTCCAGCAGTGGACTGTTAAAGGCTGTTGATGATGATGATGTATAATCCAAAAATATTTTTTTAGTTTAGGTTAGTTTATTCTTTTATCCTTTTTTAAGTTTAGTGATGTAAACGACAGAATCACGGCCATTGACTATATTTATTATGATAACTGACATACAAGCGAGAAAAGTTGCGGGCAAAAGTAAGTTTTATATTATTTCATTCTGTTTCAGTTGCTACAGAAAAAGAAACGAGTAAAACTTCCGGATTCGTTTTAAACGTAAGTTTCATTTATTTATATATTTAGTGAAATATATAAAGAACTAGCTGACTAGCTTCGTAATTGTTTTGCCCTCTCGGAACCCCTCCAATAGAACTTGAACTTTATGTTATGGTGTTAAAGTTCAAATTGACTTTTAAGTTTTATTACGAATCTTTTGTATGGGAATATAGAAAAGACTTTAGACTTTTTCATTTTTAAAAAAAAAAATCTCTCCGTAAAAACCTACCTCGCACTTCAAGGAATATTATAAAAAAGAATTAGCGAATTCGGTCCAGCCGTTCACGCGTGATGGCGTGACCAAGGAAAATAGGGATTCATTTTTATTATATAATAATAATAATAATATAGAAAATTAAATCAATAGTTTTTATTTTTACACAGTCACAGCTACTACTGGGAGACATCGCACAATTGCCTGAGCTGTCTGCTACATTTTCAATTGATGAGGTTAGTTTCCTTAATTATATAAATAAAATTAAAGTGTCCGTTTGTAACTTCAAATTGACAGCTTTTTACTAAATGCATTTGAAAGTATATACAGTACTTACATAAAAACAATTCATTGAATACCATTCACTTCCTTGGTGGCTGTGTTGGTGGTGGTTCAGTGGTAGCGTATGCGCCTGTAGTGCTTGAAGTCTCGGGTTCGAATCTCTAGTCGGACGGTATGTATAATATGTATGTTTCCAAAAAAAAACTATGCTTATGTACATATATCAGTTGTCTAGTACCCATAATACAAGCTCTGCTTTGTTAGGGACTAGATAGCGTTGTGTAAGATGTCCAAACTATTTATTAAGCTATTGTATAGCTTTATCGCGGGCTTTGAGCGCGGCGACCGAATCAAGAAATTCCGTAACGCAAAAACCTAACATCCTAAAAAGGATAGAGAATATGATTGTAGACAGTGCGACAAGGATGTGGCGGCTCCATGCTCTAAATGCAGATAGCGTTGCCTTACAACACACTCATTCTACGTTCTTCTTACTTGTTTTCCTATAATCCTATTGTGAAATACTAATTACAAAATATATAATTGTTATCTTCTTTACACAGTACATAGCGTCCGCAGTACCGTCTATTGAATCTTAGTGTTTTCTTTTACTCCATAGAAATGCTCATATTACTATTATGTTCTCTGTTTAGTTGTCATTGTCTTTCGGTTACTAGGCTGATTATATTGTTTGGCAATAATATTGTTAGAATGTATGTTGGTAAAAATACAGTGTATATTGTTTTGTAAAGTTGAATTAATTTCAAAGAAAAAAAAACACTGCATAAATAAAAAATAAATAAATAAATATAATTGCTTATGTTGATAAAAAATGCTATGCAATAGCTTTACCGCGGTAGTTCCCGAGTGCCACACGACTTTTTATTATAATTGTTATATTTGTCTGTGGTTTTCCGGCTAATCCCTGGAACGGATTTATCAATTTTGACGGGGCTTTTGACTGGCAGATAATTGATATAAGGAGTAACTTAGACAACTTTTTCTGGACTAGCTTCGCTTAGCTTACTACGTTTTGATTAAACAGATGGCGTAGTGATTTAAACGGTCAGCTTGCCGCTTTCTATTGACTGTTTTGGGCACGAACCCACACATGGTACAACACTTAATATGATAAGAAAATTATTACTCTGAGCCTGGATATTCGTTGTGTTCGTTTCATGTATATATGTAAAGTCCCCGGTAATATGGGAATATGGTGCGACAGTTTGTGTTATTGGCAAAATGGGTGCTGGGTGATCTGTTTCAGTATTACAACTTAAAAAAATTGGTCAAGTGCGAGTCGATTTTGCGCACGAAGGGTTCCATCGATCGTCTTGAGCCCCCCTTGAAAAAATATTTTATTCTCTTTTTGGTATTGCTAAAGCGGTAACATGGCTTTCAACTTTCTAGCTATTACGGTTCATGAGATACAGTCTCATTACAGATATACGGACGGACGGACAGAGGAGTCTTGTAATAGGGCCCTGTTTTTACCTTTTGGGTATGGAATCTTAAAACTGAATGCTGTTACTTGAAGGACTTCATAAACATGAAGGTAGTCCCTTTCCTGCGCGAATCCGACTCGCATTTGGCTGGTTTATAATAAATAAAAACCTTTGAAAATTAACGAATAGTTTTGGTTTTTTCAGTTTTTGTATCCATCATCCCTAAATGAAGGTGATATTACTTACGTCACACCAGGGACTAGTCTTTCTCCAGAGTCAGATCCATTCTTGAGTTCTGAAAATAACGCACTGCAAACAAACGGAGAAATACAACTGCCATTGGCAAATTTAGACCTGAATGATATAAGTTGTGAAAATATGCAAAGTATTGATGCTGTGGACGACATGAGTACATTCGCTAATAGTAAGTTATCTTTACTTCTATACTAATTATATAAATTAGAAAATAAGATCGTCTGTTTGTAACGCGTTGACATCTAAACCACTAAAGCGATTTTGATGAAATTTAGCACGGAGCTACTTTGATTTTTGATATTCTAGACAAAAAAGAAAAACATATATTCCAACATAGGCTTGACAAGTTGTTTCAGAATTTAAGTTTAATTTTGGCATAAAGCTGGATGCGAGAAGCCCAAAATCGATCAGAGTGGTGTGCAATGGGAGAGGCCTATGTCCAGCAGTGGACTGCGATAGGATGATGATGATGATTGGCATAAGTATAAACTATCTCTACATGCTCGTGGGTCGTTATTATCGAATCAGTGTATAACTTCACAGTCGAAACTATTTAATGTAGTAAAAGCATAACGCAATAACGGATCCGATATTATATATAATATCTGTTGTCTGTTTTTGTAATTTCAATATGTATAAGAGTTCTCATCAAATACAATTTTGTCTGTCTGTACCGGCGTATCTCTGGAACGGTTGGACTGTTTTCGACAGGACTTTCACGGACTACTTTTATTTTAGTCTTGCATGTTTTATGAAAACTGTTTATTAATCAGCATATTATTATTTCTTTACCTTTTCAGTAAATAAAAAAAATGTAACCTAATCATTTATTTTTATAATTTTACAGAATATCTCACGAGCTTGCAAGAAATGTTTCCTGATAATGTAAGTATTAAATAACATTACTTAAGTGCCCCTTAGACAGTCATTCGCAATTGTCAATTTTTACGTCATTCATCGTTTCAATTGAAGGTGCGAATGATGGAGCTTCATACGAATCGTCAATCAAGTAAAATACGTAGACATTGGGAAAAATCAAGTTATTGTTTTTTTATTTCGGTCCGAATTCAAAAATTCAGAATTTTGTTGTATACCTATATGGGTTCCTGAATGCTGTATTGTTTTACTTTAAAGTAGGTAACAGAGATTAAACAACGGCAATGCTACGTAGCCAAAACGTAATTTTTCCAATCTCCAACACGCACTTGGCTAGCGTGGTGTCGTATGACTTTAACCTTCTCTTGAGAGGAGACCTCAACCCAGTGGTGGGACATTACGGGACAATGATGAACATAGAGTTAATATAACTAGGCTAATAACTAACCATACTGCCTTGTTGGTCTAGTGGTTAGCGTGCGCGGCTGCTGATCAAGAAGTCTCTGGTTCGATTCCCGGGTCATACCAAATATTTGTGTGATCCACAAATATTTGTTTCGGAGTCTGGGTATTTTCTATGTATAATATGTTTGTATTTACAAAAGAAAAAATATGTTTATGTATTTATATCAGTTGTTTAGTACCCATAATACAAACTGCTTAGTTTGGGTCTAGGTGACGTTGTGTGTTAGATGTCTGAAATATTTATTATTAATATTTATTATTATAATATCTTTTAACTCTTAGGAACTACGAAGTTTACTGGGGCAACGAGTAAACGTTTATTTTTTACTTTTCCCTAGATATTAGAAAGTTTGGAGAGCCAAAATACACCAGCCCTAGTCTCGGACTCCGGATTGCAAATAAATTTCGAGGTATGTATATGTATGGTTTGTAAGAATCTTATATTAATATTAGTAATACTGAATTATGTTTTTGTTCAGTTCCGAAGTTCATAGAAAGCTGAAACTTTGCCTTGATATGTGTCGACAAAATGCTACAATAAAATTACGAAAAGTATTTTATTTGGGGTACCTCCACTACACGTAAAGTGGGGTTGATTTTTTTTCACGCAGGTTCCCTGTGTGGGTTATCATTAGATAGGTCTTTAAAAACATTAAGAGGTTGCCAGGACGATTTTTTTATTTAGATATCCGTTTGCGAGTTATTCAACTTGAAAGGCGTTTAGCCTTTCAAGTTGAATAACTCGCAAACGGATGGTTCAAAATATCTCGAAAAATTCACAATGTTAGTCCATATATGATGAACTTTAAAGAAAAACAACAATTATCTATTGGATATGATTTTAAATCCACGTACCATTATGGGTGACTCAGGAACCTTATTCTATGCGTGGCCTGACATGCACTTGGCCTTTTTTTTGCATTAGTACCTATTCAACTGATCTTATTTTTATTTATTACTACAATCATCATCCTGAACCAGTCCAGTGCTGGGCTTGGCCTCTCCTTAGCAAGTAGGTTTTGGTCTAATACAACACTGGCCAGACGGACTGTTTTCCTACGCTTACAAATAAACACTGCCATCAAATTACTATAAGCCTAAAAATTAAATTCAATAAAGTAGATGCCTTTATATGTTTTTTTTCTATATAATTAACTTTAATTTGTCTGATGGAAAGCACGTGCACGTAGAACCAAAGATTAGTGGTCGCCATACTCATTGCGAGTGCAGACACTACGTGAATCTGAAAATTAAAGAAGCAAAATGAAACTATGCTTCAAATATTGTTATTAATAATACTAATAATTTATTCATCCAAAAATACCTCAATTATAATTGCTGTATCCTAGTAATTGCTAGGATACAGCATTTTCAGATACAGCATGAACATCTGTTTTTGATTTTTTTAAAGCATGAGTAGAATCCAGGAGTACAGGCATCATCATCAACAGCCCTTAACAGTCCACTGCTGAACATAGGCCTCTCCTTAGAAAGGAGGTTTTGGCCTACTATACCACGCTGGCCAGACGGGTTGGTATAGGGTTAGTTTCAAGTTTTCCTTCTCTTTGCATTGATGTTGTCTTGCGTAGTTTATCCCTTAGTCGCCTTTTACGACACCCGCGGGATGAATAGGAGTGGTGACACTCTGTATTCTTAATCCGTCACATACAATGCAGCATGGTGACCCTCACCATAGTGGCTTAGTGAGATGTTACTGCATCATTCTCCCGACCTCCGGAGACCGAGATAATGATGCAGAATTATTGGTATCCGGTCTCACCAACTAAACAGCACGAATGTTGTCATTTTAGGTTAGTCTTCTATTTGAGAGTAGTACTGCCTTGGTCGAGCCGGCCTGTTCATGCTGGTATACAGTAACGGGTAGTAGAGTCATGCTGATTTAAAATATATTTGTATTTTAGATGAGAGCGCTTTTCTATTGCACATTTTTCATTTCTCTTTACTTAAGAAAACGACCAATCAATAAAATAAATAATGTAAAGCATTCCTTCCGTGTGGTGACGGATTAAAGAATACAAAGTGTCACCAGCCTTATTCATTCCATGGGTGTCGTTAAAGGCGACTAAAGGAACAAAATAAGCAGCTAACATCACTGCCAAGACAAGGAAAACTTGAAACAAACCCTTTACCAACCCGTCTGGCCAGCGTGATATAGTTGGCCAAAACCTCCTTTCAAAGGAGAGGCCTATGTCCAGCAGTGGACTGTTAAAGGCTGTTGATGATGATGAAAGCATTGTAGGGTGTACATTACCATAACCTCCTTGCGTATAGTATGACGGTGTGTATTTTGTTTTTAGTGTGATTCAGGTGACAGAGTTGAGGCTCAAGGCCCCTTAGAAATAATTGAATTTAACCCCCAACACAGTCTGCGCACAACCTTTACTCCTAACCGAATAAAGAAGATGTTGAGGATTGAGACAAAAAGTGACGATTACAATGCTTTCTACAAAGTAGAAGACGGCATCGAAGTTAAAAAGGTATGTGCGCCATTTGTTTTGCCTTTCAATGCATTATCCTCTTATTTTAACTAACTGTGTCTCGTATTATTACGCGTGGGTTTGCTTGTTTTTGAATCGGATGTTTTTCACTATTCCAATGGTTTTAATAAAATTTATATGTTAAAAAGTAGCTAAACTTACATAATGAAAAGTCGGCTAACTATTTGCCAGTAAAAGTTCAAAGTCAATATGGGTCTTACCGTTCTAGAGATTAGCCGGAATAGACAAATAAAAAAAATTGATTTTTTGATAGTACTTTAGGTATAATTTCATATGAATTTAGTGACAATTTGTAATTATAAACTGACACGTCTATTTTATTTCTTGTATAGAAATGACAAACGTTAATAATATAGAATAATAACATTATTATTTAACAGACACAGACACGTATAATAATAATATTATGTAGTCTGGATCTTCATCTAAAAGGTATTAATAATTATTTTTACCGAATTATGTTTGTGTGTGTTATTAGTTTATCTTTATTAACTAATTATTAAAGTTATTTTTTCATTTTAGCTGATTAAAGAATTATGTGGACTAATAAAAAATAAGGAGGGTTTCAAGAAACAGGAAATTAGGGAGCGTTTGGAACTGTTATTCGACAAACGATTGTCAAATGGAGACACGTAAGTACTTATTTATGCTTTCTACAAATACATTGCGTAAGGTGAACTTTATATTTTAGGACTTCGTAGTTCATGACTCGGAACCCTTAACTTATCATCAATATGTGTTTTAACGTGTGTGCTTAAATAAAATCACGAATAATATTTTTATTTGGGGTATTTTTCACACGTAAAATGGTGTTGATTTGTTTTTTCTACCCCATCGTGTAACATTAGATAGATATTTTAAAAATAATCAGAGTTCGCTAAGACGATTTTTGATTGAGGTATCCGTTTGCGAATAAATCTATTGTATAGGGCATGTTGTGTTGAAACAGGACGTCCCCTCCCCTTTAAAAGCTAAAAGGCTGGCTCAAAAATCAGAAAAAAATCATGACGTTAGTGACGAACTTCAAAGAAAACTATAACGGCTTAGATAACTTAGTTAGATTAGGAGTTATGGAGGCTACACTTGTACACTTGTAAAACTTCGTACAAAAATAAAGAAATAATAAATAAACATAACAATTATATCTATTAGATACTGATTTAAATCCACGTGCCATTATGGGTGACTACGGAACCCTACTCTACATTATTGGATAGTTTTACATAGAGCAACACAAGTAGCCATACGCAGCCCTCTAGTAAAGCATAAGCCCAAATTAATTTACTAAGTTAATTACACTCTTATGACACAATGTGTGCATATTATATTGTTGTATACCCTTGTTGTAGCACCCTGTCCTCGAACATACATGTGGGAATAGAACGCTTTGTGATGAGTGAGAGAGCTTAGTGTGTATAGAAGGCGTGTGAAAGAGTAAGAATGATATGCACGTTTGACATGTTATAAAAAAACATGTGTGAATGCAAAAAAATTGAGATGGAGTTTTTATTTAGAGATGGATTGTTTTGTTGATTTTTTATATTATGGCCTCTCAGTGACTCTTTTCTGCCTGATAAAAAGCGTGTGTAGAATCTAGGAGTAGGGTTCACCATCCTCATTATGAGGGTAGGCAATGAAATCAGCGTGAATTTATCTACTAGAAGCCTTAGAAGCCTTAGCCTAGCTCTTAGAAGCCCGAGCTCTCAAATACTCCATACTTAGTCTCCACTGAGAAATCTGTGATCATAATCTCAAGTTTTTTTCAATTAACTATATACATTTTTGACACTATATGTCTTTCTTTAAGCTTCCTTCACATGAGCGTGTATTGCGATCCGGCTTGTATATATACTATAGTGAAGATGATCGACATTGTGAAAGCGACTCACCTGCTCAACTACTCCAACGATAAACTGCAAACAACATTACATCTGGCAATCTTAAACGACATGCCCCAAATCGTTTCTTTTCTCATCAGTAAAGGTAATTCTAATAATTATCCGTTAGGTGACCGGTTAAGAATACCTACGGAGTGTCACCACCTCTCTTCATTCCGTGGGTGTCGTAAGAGCCGACTGAGAGAACTAACTGTGCAGGACAACAGCAATGCAAATAAAAATAAATAAAAAAAAAGAGAAAACTTGATACAAACTATGCATAAATCCGCCTGCTCAGCTTTCTATAGTAGATATACCGTAATAACCGTTTTTACCAACATCCCCTAAATTTAAGGGGCTACTTACTTTAGGGTACTCATTTTAAGGAGACTGTTCAAGTACAGTTCGTGAAAACGGTTATGAAACCTCCTTTTTAAGGAGAATTCTATGTCCAGATGTGGACTATTAAAATCTGTTGGAAGTTGCTAAAGATCTATTATGTTTTAATAAGTAATTAGGAACAGAACATCTTTAGTGTACATCCCTACTAATATTACAAATGCGAAAGTAACTCTGTCTGTCTGTTACGCTTTCACGCCTAAACAGCTGAACCGATTTTGATGAAATTTGGTATGAAGACAGAACTGAACTTGGGAAAGGACATAGGCTACTTTATACCGCGATAACCGACACACGCGGGCGGAGCCGCGGGCGAAAGCTAGTCTACAATATTTTTACAAAGAAATCTTATGTTTTAGTATTAAAAAAAAAAAATTATTTAATTAAAATAACTAGCAACGTGGACTGGTTTCACACGAAAATCATTGAAATTCACGCATTTCTTCTATTATATCCATACTAATATTATAAATGCGAAAGTAACTCTGTCTGTCTGTCTGTTACGCTTTCACGCCTAAACCACGGAACCGATTTTGATGAAATTTGGTATGAAGATAGAACTGAACTTGGGAAAGGACATAGGCTACTTTTTACTGCAATAATCGAGATACAAAGGTTTTTACCTTTTTACCTAGGTAATTATAAAAATACATAAATCGTAGATGTCAAAATGTATCACTGCTTATCTCCTGTCAAAACTTCACATGTTGCTAGGCATAACACACTTGCATGGCAACCATAATGATAGTTTGTAAATGACATAAAGACCAGTAGAGTAGGGTAGATAATTTTTGAAATCAAAATTATAGTACGATGAAACCCATTGGAAAAGGAGGAGAATATTATAAAATGAAAGGAAAAGTAATTTACGGGCGATCTGCGATCTGAGGGGGGTCGGGTAGGGGGGGTAGGTTTTCGGGTCCTCCTCGGACGGGGCGTGAAAAAGCATCTCACTAAGCCGCCATAGTGTGGGCCGCCATACATTATTGTCTGCATTCGCAGCAAGTGTGGTAGCCCCGACTCTTGGATTCTGCTCATACTTTCCATCAGGCAGGGTAGAGTCACTTTGAATGGCTAAATATATAAAACTAAGGGTAAATTGGGAATAAGGCTAGGAAGATGAAAGGGTAAAAAACGGTTTATCTCAATTTCCGGCAAAACTACAAGTCCTATGGAAAAAAGTTAAATGGCAAAGTTGTAGGTATTTATAAGATCTACAACTTTTTAGGGTTCCGAAGTTTATGACTTCGAATCCTTATAGATTCGTCATGTCCGTCTGTCCGTCCGTCCGTCCGTCCTCGACTTACCATCCAAACAGTAAGTGCTAGAAAGATGCAACTTTGCATGAATATGTATTGTAATTACGTCGACAAAATGCTACAATAAAATTATGAAAAATATTTTTATTTAGGGTACCTCCCCGACACGTAAAATGTGGATGTTTTTTTTTTCTCGCGGCTACCCCATCATGTGGGGTATCATTATATAGGTCTTTTAAAAACATTAAAGGGTTGTTAAGACGATTTTTTTGATTTAGAAATCCGTTTGCGAGAAATTCCACTTTAAATGCCACTTTTTTGTAAAACCGGGCATCCTCCTCCTCTAAAAGCTAAACGGCCGGCTCAAAAAATCTGGAAAAATTCGTGATAGTGGTCCATATAATGAACTTTAAATGAAAACTATAACGAATTAGATGACTTTGTTAGTTCAGGAGTTACAGAGGCTTAACTTCTACAATGTGCTTACTTGGAAAACGTCATACAAAATTAACGCATTAATACGTAAACATAACAATTATCCATTGGATACAATTTCTAATCCACGTACTGACTGACTGAGGAACCCTTTCCTGTGCGTGGCCTGACACGCACTTGGCCGATTTTTTATTTACACTTTTTTTCACATAAACTCAAATTATTATTATAAGTGAAAAATTAAAAAAAGTTTTTGGTTTTCTATTTTTATCTTTTACAAATAAAATAATTTTTAAACGAAGTTTAGTGAAAACTTACCTTTTTATGTCCCGAATTCACTGTAATTTTTTTGATTTGAAATATTTAATTTTTTCACCCTATTTCGACTTTTTTCAAAAAATTGGTGTGTTTTCTTTTTGATGAAATCTCTATTTTCCGATGGTGTAATCCCTACTAATATTATAAATGCGAAAGTAACTCTGTCTGTCTGTCTGTCTGTTACGCTTTCACCTAAGCCACTGAACCGATTTTGATGTAATTTGGTATGAAGATAGAACTGAACTTGGGAAAGGACATAGGATACTTTTTATCGTGAAAATAAAGGTAGAAGGGTTTGAAATAGGGGATGAAAACTTGTGTCGAAGTTCCATAATATCAAACATAAAATCATAGATCGTAGATCGTTAGATAGGCCCTCACGCGTCGCGGAATGGTCATAGTTTCGCACGTTTCGTACGTCATCACTCGTCATAGAATAAATAAAAAAGTGATAATCTTCTGATTTCTGAAGTATTATACCTACACAGTACTGTAAAAATCAGCTTAGGAAGAATGATAGAAAATATTAAAAAGATGAAGTTTAGTAATGCAATAAAATCATTTATTTAGAATATGTTAATTAACAATATAATGTAAACAAAATAATCTGTGAAAAATTATTTTGCACTGCTAATCACCATAATTAAATCAAAGTCGGTCAAAAAGCATCAATTTATTAAATTTTTGGCGTTTTGTATATAAGAATTCTTTATAAGATACATTTGAACTTATGATTGAAGAAAATAGGAACAAAGTTAATACGTCATTGCTATTTTAAAGTAGATATTAAAGTATTCAATTCCAGTTTCATAAAAAGAAACAGTGCCATATAGATCGTTACCTTCAGAAATTTAACTGTTCTATTTAGTGTATAATCTTTGGCAGCCGGCCGCTTCTCCACTCCTCACGCCTCTCCTTCGTCCCGCTAAACCGCTCGAGACGTGTGTTTTAAATAAATCAAATTAAATTGTTTACAAATACTTACGCATGAAAAGTAACACCTTTATCTTTATTTGTGTTTCGGCTTGTGTTTTTACACTTCCAAAATGAACACGAAGGCATACTAAAATTTTTAAACACGAAAAAAACTTAAAATATTTTTTTAAGTCCGCGTCCACTCACAGCCTGCAATTGTCGGGTACTAAGACAAAAGTAGTGCGTGCACCTCTATGAGTAATGATATAAATTGCGTGCCTTTTAATATGGAGCGGCCCATCTAACGATCTACGATCTCTGCATAAAATCATGTAAGACGAATTCCACGCGGGCGAAGCCGCGGGCGGAAAGCTAGTTTTATATATATTACACATATAAACCTTGATCTTGAATTTCTATGTCTATTAATGTATATCACATATAAATTGGTTTAGTAGATAAAAAGATATAAGCAAGCAGACAGCGAAGGCGACTTTATTTTATACTATGTAAAAATACTGCATCATTGTAGGTGCTGATCCAATGTTAAAGGATGATCAAGAGTACAACGCAGTTCACTACGCCGTCAAATCTGGGTTCTGTGTAAAGGCACTATTGGAAGCTATTAAGACAAATAAAGTCGCTTGCAATTTAAACGAGTGTAATAGCCGTAAGTATTTTTTAATAACTACTTGGGTTGTTTACCAGCTAGCCTGCACAATTTTCTATTAAAATATAATAATTAAAGTATTTTTCATTGATGCTTGACTCCTATTGAACATAGCGTGATGCTAAATAACCTCTAACCTACGACGATTAATGGGATGAATTCTTCTTCCTATCCTAAAATTACGTAGACAATTTAGGTCGGTAAAATAATCGATTTTCGATCGAAAATCGGTTTATGGAACACTTCAATTACAATGAATAGTTCGTGGGGTTATCGCGTTCAAGCAAATTATTAAATTCTTCAGTAATTAACTTAACATTTATATAATGTATATAGACAGTACTATTAATTCGTGTATGTTTCATGAACTTTAAAACTAGTACACCGATTGAGATTCTAATTAAATAAATGGTATCGTATGTTCCTCAGAGAAGCAATCCGCCTTGCATATGGCTGTAATTGCAAACTCAGGGCGAAGTGCTCGCCTACTGCTACAGCACGGCGCAAGTTACAGCGTACGGGATGAATACGGCCGTACCCCTTTACACCTCGCCGCTTATGATGACAGCCTTGAAGTTATGCAGGCTCTGCATGACTTCATTCCAGAGGTTAGTTTATGATAATATAATAATTTTCTAACACAAAAGTCTAGACCAAAAATAAGCAAAGTTTTGTATAAATGTAAATATACATAAATAAATACATAACACAGGGTTACTGATAAAATCGACTGAATGATGGCCTTCTTCGTTTTATAATACGTAAAAGAGAGAGACAGAGAGAGATAGAGAGAGAGAGAGAGAGGGAGAGCTGCCATAGCGCGACTGCCACGCCGCCAAGCGGCTATTTTGGTAGCAGAATGTTTGTCTTCAGAGCACTCATAAGAACTGTGCTTCTGTCCTACATCTGAATTCTTTGACTTGAGTTGTAGTAGACATTAATTGCAATCGATTTTACTATTAAATACCATATCCAAAAGCTAACTATTTTTGTGATATGGGACTGTATATAATATACAATTATAAAATTGATAAAATGTGTTCAGTTTTATATTTACTGCAATAATTAACCAATCAGAATACCATGCATATAAATAAATGATGCATATAAATAAATAAATAAATATTTTTGGACATTTAACACACAACATCATCTAGTCCCAAGCTAAGCAGAGCTTGTGTTGTGTTGTTATATAATAATACTAGTTGAACCAGCGAACTTCGTACCGCCCAACTTTAAAATTCCAGAACTTAATCGCAGCGCCACCTACCGGGTCCAATTGCGAATCTAAACCATTCCCAGATCCCCTTGAACACACACAAAAAATTTCATCAAAATCGGTCCAGTCGTTTGAGAGAAGTTCAGTGACATACACACTCACAGAAGAATTATATATATAAAGATTATATGCCTGTATGCACTACAAATATTTGTTTCCGCGTTTGGGTGATTTTTATGTAAAATATGTACATACATATTTACAGTACTAAGTACTAAATACTTACAGTTTATAAGTACTATCACTCAATTTAGTTTTCATAGTACGAGTACAAGCTCTGCTTAGTTTGAAACCAGGTGGTGTTGTGTTTCGTGTCCAAAAACTGGTCGAAATTAATAATGAAAAAACTTCTATGTCGACTATTCTATTTCTCCTCTAGGGTTTATATCACTTGCCTTATTATTTATTACCACTACTTATGTAACCGATTTTTTAAAATATTAATAATAAACATCTTTAATTATTTTATGTTATGGTTACATTAATTCGGTTTTATATTTTCAGAGCGACATAGATGTCACTGACAATTCTGGTAACACAGCACTGCAAATTGTTTGTGGCGGTACTGTGAGAGAAAATTCCGTTTTCCTTGTTAGACTTCTATTGGAGAAAAAGGTATATAACTGAACTTATTTAAAAAATACTAATAATGAAATTGAAACTCGACATATTGAATGTTTGAATACATTATTTCTATTCTAAGATGTACATAATTAAATGTTCACTGGTACTCTCAGTATAAAACCAATATTGTTCAAGTATCTTAAGTGTCCCGGAGACAGTCATTCGCAATTGTCAATTTTTACGTCATTGACCGTTTCAATTGAAGGTGCGAATGATGGAACTTCAAAAGTGCCCCGGAGACAGTCATTCACTATTGTCAAGTTTTACGTCATTGACAATATCAAGAAGGTGTGAAATCGGTCAATCGAATAACCAGACGTACAATTATTTACCTCATTCGCGATTGTCAATAGACTCCAATCATAACTGCCATCATTCACCTTAAATCACGTAGTTGCGAATGACAATGGCTTCAATCGCCTCTTTAAACGACTATTTGGTACTTCAATGACGTAAAAAATGACAATTGCGAATGACTGTCTCCGGGGCACTTTATAGTCATCTACAGTATCGAAAAATTCCAAGTCTTGAAACTAAATATCATTAAATCTTTAGTTCAATACTTCTAATATATTTTTCAAAGAATTGTGTTTAGTGAATTTTGTACAATGATTTATCAGCTTTTGATAACATTTTTTGTCTTTTTAAGGCAAATCCTATCAAAACTGAAAATGGTAACCAGTCAGCGTGGCGGCTAGTGAAGAATAAATTAGCACTTAAAGCAGTGTTGTGGGACTACATTCCTACAGAGTTCAGAGATGAACACGAAATCGACGAAGAAGTATTCGTGTCGGCCGACGAAGGTGTAAGTAACCTATTAAACTTCAGACTTTTAATGAAAACATCATGTCATCTTCCTTTGCCTTTATTATTCCCAAAACTATTTGCCGTCGGCTACAAGTCAAACGTTTTTATCTGAATATCAGTTTTTCCACGGTGCGACTGGTATCGGTCTTTCGCAAACCAGAGGCATAATTTAAAGGTTCACTACAACAACTAAGCAGATCTTGTATTATGGGTACTAGACAACTTATGTAAATACACTAGTTGATCCAGCGAACTTCGTACCGCCCAACTTTAAAATTCCAGAACTTGATCGCAGCGCCACCTACCGGGTCCAATTGCGAATCTAAACCATTCCCAGATCCCCTTGAACACACACAAAAAATTTCATCAAAATCGGTCCAGTCGTTTGAGAGAAGTTCACTGACATACACACTCACAGAAGAATTATATATATAAAGATATACATACTTTTTTTGTACATATTATACATAGAAAACATGCCGGTGTATTTGAGGGTACTGAGTTGCCAATAACAATAGTTATAGATGTTAATGGCAATTGGGTCCGACCGCTTAACGTGTTCTCTGAGGCACGGACGTGAAACACCGCCAAACTTCCTTACTCCGGGTTGTTTTCAACCAGCGCCGGTTGGAGTCCAGAAGGAAATCCCCTCCCTGGACTCCTTCCAATACAAAGGCGCAGAGAGGGTCACACCGTGTGGTTTTAGTCGGTTCGAGTCCGACACACCACCCCGCCGTAACCCCCGACGGGGTGACGGTCCGCGGGGATTTCCACACGTAAAAAAAAAAAAAAAAAAAAAAAAAAAAGGGTTTTCAACCAAACAAACTATTCCGTTTTAAAATATTATTATAGGTATAATTTTAATGACTGATTGTCGTTTAATTTATCTGTGCAGGAAACCAGCGATGACATCACATCATCTTGAGAAGACAGCAAAGGCATACCGCAATTAGCATCTACATACGAAATACTACAAAGTCGACATTTTACTTCAATTTTATTTGTATGACATGTTTTAATGGAAGCCCCTGAGTATTTTAACAGGATAGATGATATAATAATAATAACCTCTTTTTTTAGATTCTAAATTAATTTTACAATGTTTAGGTTTAACCCTTGTTTTAAGGGTCGCAGGTTCATCACAAGTCTTAATGAATATAGGTTTCGATGTTACCTTGTATATTTTTTGATATATTTACAAGTTACAATTTAGTATAACTGTACAAGGAACCGCAAATATTGGACTTCAAGTGACTGATTTACCCCTACTTCAGTATCGAAGACTTCAGACAGACAGAGAAGGTCAATTCTCGTAATTTTAATCTAGTATCTATAGTACAAGTTCTCTTAGTTTGAGCCTATCAAATATTTTTAATTAAAAAAAAATGTTACGAGAATTGACCTTCAGGCTTCTGTCTTCAGATGCCCGTTAGATGCTTCGTGGGGTTGATCAATCCTTTAGCATGTTATATAATTATCACAATAATAATCATTTATATTACAAATTGACGATCGCGTTAGGCGTGAAATAAAATATTTTATTATTATATTAGTCATAAGTTTTATTGTTATTTTTTATTATGTTGTATATTCAATTGATGCATTTTATTAGTTTAGTTAAAACATGTGTGCCTTATAGTTTTTAATATCATAAATTGTATAATAAATATGTATAATAAGTATTATAAATTCCATGACATTTTGTCTTATGTTATTTTTGACCAAATGTCTTGGACAGAAAGTATATAATTCTTAATAGCTTTTGCCTGTAGTTTCACCAGCTTTATAGTCAATACCCGCTCCTAAGTGCAATAACATTAAATCACATTCTACCCTTCAAAGGAATCTATGTACGAGTATACACAAGGTCAATACTATATGTATGTTATTATTCTAGTGTGTATATTATTACACTTTTACATGTGTTTGTTTTGCATATGTTTTTTTATTATTGACTCATTGATTCCTAGTGATACTTTACAATTTCACTTACCACGTGTTCCGTTTTAGGTATGTACCTATACCATATTACAATTTCTTCAAAAACCTGAGTTACGATAGTGAGCGCGGTTATACAAACAAAATCGGATATATTGCTACGGATATAGCTTTTAAAAGTCACAATATAAATAAGTTTTATATTATTGTGCTTGTAATTGTAACCATCATACAAAATTTAAATTGTTGTAATATTAAAACTGAATCATAAGGCGCTTTAAGCAAATAACATTTTAAATGATGGTGGTAAGATATGTCTTCGATTTCCCTTCCGTAACCACTTCCCAAAATTTGAAATTGTTCTAAATAATAGGTTCTTTTTTTAATCTTCACTTTCTTGTATCCTGCCTTTACCTGTATCTCTGCCTCCGCCTTTTCCTCTATCTAAAACTGAATTTCATTTTACGAAAACAATATTTTCATTTCATTTTATAAAAAAAATAGCTATTAACTTTGTTTGCGTCTCATAAGAGAAACTTTTCCTAAGTCGATTTAATAATCCGAAAAAAACCACAAAAGAAACAGCGGGCAAAACCTAGTCATAAATGATCGTCGAGGAGGTTTATATTCATATAAATAAATAGTTTATATTAAAAGAGAGTTGGAAATGTTCAAACTCAAACATAATTACATACCCACTAAAAATTGAATTTCGATCATTGTTTTATTTTTGACATAAACATTTTACGCTTTATATACCTATATTGTAATAATTTTGTCTAATCTGTTCATCTTGTTGATTCTGTTGCTGTTTTTTATCTATAAAAGTATTGAGTAACAATTATTTATGTTTATATTTTAGCAGTCTGTTTACCATAGTACAGGTTCGAAGGACCAGATAGTTGTGCATTTATTCGAAAGGTTTAAGTATTACCTATACATTGTAAACTCTTTATAACGAAATTCAAGGGACCGTGAATTTTTCATTGTAATAGAATTTACATTATTTGGAGTTCAAAAAAGTAATCAAAGTCACAATAATTTATTGTAATTATTTTAAATACGTAAAGTCTGTTAACTTTGGTGTTCCAGTTCTCGATAGGCACCTTGAACACTACAGCATCGTTTATATAATGGTAAACATGCTCAGGGTAGTTAATAATAACAAGTTTAGGGTTCTCAAAGGTTTACGTGTGAAATATGAACACTTCTTCGTAATAGAGAATGGCTTTTGCGCCATAAAGAGTAATTATGCATGGGTTTTCAAACCAACCGAATTTTGTTCACTTCTACGTTATAAAGAAATTATCGTTAAATAGAATGACGTTATAAAGACTTAACACTCTATATATAACTATATATTACAAAATAAAGTGAGCATTAAGGGCAGGGTAGAAAATAACTACGATAATATCAGCTATGTTTTATTTTCAAAGATTATATTTAAGAGGATGTTAGTACTATAATTATTCGTGACCCCTCTATTAGAAAAAAGTTATGCGACAGTATCAGCCGTTACACTTTTTATTGTTAAATATATAATATGTTTAAAAAAGTCCCAAGACATTTATTTTTTTTCTTTTAAGATATATATTTTTATTAAAGTACCTGAACCTTTCGAGGTATATGTACATATTATGTATTTTCGAGCATTTCTATGTATACCTAAAATGCAAACACTAGCTCTACTAGTTTGAAACTAGATGCTGTTGTTAAACAGATGTACACAATATTATCTTGATAAAATAAGTACTATCTAAGGATATTCCTTATATTATTGTCAAGGCAAGAACACAATGCTTAATATAGGTATTAATCATTTTTATATTTCTAGAAACCAAGTGTAATCATGTGCAAAGTAAAAGGAATGCATGAGATTTTTATAGTTTTTGTTAATTCGTGCCAGATACATGTTCTGGTAAATGTCTGTGTAGGTGAGAATGAAACCACATAATATGTATTCACAAAAATTGTTTAACAATTAATTTGTGATTTTTCAATAGGCGAGGGCTACCGGATGGTCTAAGAGCCAGTGAAAATACCCATACCCATCTTAGAAAAAAACAAAACAATCAAAAGAGAGACACATTTTTCATTTTACACGAACACACCTATGATAGCTTGCCTATCGAAAAGCTGACACAATATTTTTCTCAAATTAATTTAAATCAACTATCCTGCATACAAGCCATAATAATATACCACCAACATTCTTATTAAGTAATATTTAATTTGTTACCTATTAATTATGATTGGTTATCAGCTCGGTAAAGTCGCCTATTTTTAATTTAACTGTTCGTACCTGTTGCCAGATCCATAAACTAAACATGGTATTGAACTTGGTAAGTGGTAACCTAAAAATACGTTTTGTGTAAAAATATCAAACTCGGTTATAAATCATCAAATAAAAAAGTGCGTTTTCGAAATTTTGAAACAAAGAAGCGTGTAATTAGTGATTAAGTCTAAGTAAGTCTACCGAGGTATATTCTCTGTATAGAAAATAATATTTGGCTCCAAGTTTAGTTGGGTGAAGGAGATGAAGAAAAGTGATTATAAATAATTTCATTTGAAAATAGTAACGACAGTTTGGCTATAGACGAGCTACCATATGTATGTTCATCAACTTATAATAAAAAAAATGTCTTATCTGATTACCAGATGGGTAGAAGTCGATCTTCACTGACTCTTGTACTAGGAGGCTAAACGAAATGATTTCTCTGCGTTGTCACCCATCACTACCTATTGTTAATGGGTGACAACACATTGCAATATGCATAATAACGTACCTATAATGTGTAAGCGTCTTTATATTATAGTTTACGATTATAAAGAATGGTGCAATTGTATGACTGACGTAAAAGTAAGAAGTGATATTTTTTGGCAAAGAATAATTCATCAATTAAAGCAATGTTTTTACTATACATTTTGTAAAATTTATATCGAATGTTTAACTGTAGTCTTTTTAGAGAATAATAATGCTATTACTAATGTAAGTTTAAAATATTACGTATATCTGTCCCAGGGAAGGAGCAGAGCACCTGATCACCCATTGTTAGTTTTAAATCTTGATAAAAATTACTTAAGGCAATGAAAGATACATCACTAATTATTCACAGAATATTTTAGATAGAAGTTGTACATTCAAATGATTATATTGCTCTGGTTGATGAGCGATACGTGTGAATTAACTTTTAAACTAAATTTGGTTTCTTTAAAATATATAAAAGGCTTTGTCAATTGCAATTCTGTAAGAATTTATTTATCATTAAATATACGATATGGATAATGTTTGTATGTTTTTTTGTTTCCATTTCAGTACAGATTGTAAAGACAAACATTTCTTTTATTTAACTACTAAATATTTTGGATTGAATATGACATGAATCTGAATGCGGAATGCCCAAGACCTTGATAGATGGCGCTCCTTGATGGCGGTCCTCATTCAGCAGTGACTGGTGACATGCTGATAATGGAATGATCAAATTAATATCACAATTTTAAATGTGTGTGATGATAACAGTTATCTACACCTAAAATAGGTGTAAATAATTATAAACAATTCACAAAACAAGCTCTTCTAGGTAGAGATGCCACGAATTTTGACCGAATATTGAAAAACGAATTGCAAGTTTTCGTTCAATTGTCCCATTAGAGGAATGACTTTTGACCAACTCATTGATGTATTGAATCAGCTGTATTATTTTCCTGTTCTGATTAACTCAACAAAGGTAAACAGTTTATTTATAACAGTTTATTAAACAGATATACCGTTCGCACGCAATGTTTTTTTACACATAACATAGTCGCAAACTAAGCGGAGCTCGTACTGTAGGTACGAGACAACTGATATTAATACATTTATCCTTTTTTTTTGTAAATCAAAACAATCACCGCGGAATTACGCGCGATGATTGTTATTTCGCGAGCAACACCGTGAAGCGTAGCTGGTCTTAAATTAAGTTCCTCCTTATTACATCAGTTTTCTGACCGTGAGAGTAATGTCAAAATCAGTTCAGTGGTTCTAGAGATTACGCGGAAGAAACGGACAAAATTTGAAAATGCCATATTGGCGTATTACTTTCATAAACACTTAGTAAAAAATTGACCAAGTACGTGTCAGACCACGCATTGAATAGGGTTCCGCAGTCACCCATAATGGTAGGTAGATTTAAAATCGTGTCCAATAGACAATTGTTATGTTTACTTATTAATTATTTATTTATGTTAACGTATTATACTTTTACTTATGTTAACTTATAAATTCTTTATTTTTGTACTAAGTTTTCCAAGTGAGTGCATTTTACAAGTTAGGCTCCTATAACTCCTAAAATAAAAGCTTTCAGAACCGCTATCGTTTTCCCTGCAAGTTTAATATATGGGCTACTATCATGATTTTTTTGAGCCAGCCGTTTAGCTTTTAAACGGAGGGGGAACGCCCTGTTTTTAGAAAATAATGCGCTTTTAAGTTGAATAACTCATAAACGGATACCTAAATCTACCCCACACGATGGGGACATGGCGAATCTATAAGGGTTCCGAGTCATGAACTACGGAACCCTAAAAACTGCTAATTTGATATTACATACCGTTACTTTAACTATTTATTTGTATAGTTATGGAACATCCAAACTTCGAAACAAATATTTGCAGGTCTCAAACAAACATTTCGGCCGATCAGGCAATCAAACCCGAGACCTCTAGCAAAGCAACCGCAAACGCTACCATTGCGCCACAGAGGCAGCAATATTTGTTTGTACCTAATAATGAACAGTGTTTATGAATGATGACTGGCAGAAGATAGTAACGCTTATGAATGCGGAATTTAAAATGAAATTGAAGAAAATGAAAACTGTTCACGCGTATAACCAACCCCGTAAACAGACAACATTTCTCGTCACCAATCAGACCAACAGGGGATGACGTGATACAGCATCGTTCCTATTGGTCAAATTATTGTTCCCTACCTCCCTACTTTCCTCGAATAATGTAAAAATATTTCATTTGCAATACAGATACAGACTTCGACTTACCTTTCTACAGAACACTAGTTTTATTTATGACCTAAAAACGCAAAATTCAGTTCAGCACACGGGCTAACAAGAACCCAATAAACAAAATTCAAGTACCGACACTAGCCGGTACAAAAACGAAAGTAATGATTTATTACTAGCAATAATAACATGACATTTCATGACATATTATTCCAAAGTAATTCTGTATGTTTGTCAGTAACGCTTTCACGGCTGAAACACTTCACCCTTTTTTTAAGAAATCTGGCATGAAGATACTTTGGTTCTTAAGGAAGGACGTAGGACACTCTTTTCTTCACTCATCTCCCTTTTTCTGAGACGTGGGTGGTGCCGCAAAAAAAACCTAGTCTTTAAATATCAGGTAACGTGGTTACCTAGGTATATGTTCTAGCTATAGTTGTTTGTTACCGTAACCTAACAATGCGTATTGAACGCAACCACGTGATGTAATGAAAAGGAATTCATAGAAAACTGCAGAAAACTTTTGTGACCTATTGGGCCGCTTACCGACGGACGAATCCTACGCTTGGGTTTATGCAATGAAAACTGTTTTGACTGAACTGAGTTTTAATTGGCATACCATCCATTGCCTTGTGAATGAACAAATTGCCATACCTAAAATGCCACGTGTATTCGATTATGTTTAATTTATAGTGACACTATTTACAGGTTGTTTACTTGGTTTTAGTCAAGTAAGTAAGGAAGGCCTTTAATTTTACACAGTCCTCATGTACTTGCAGTCTTAGTCATTTGACGTCATCCACAACTACTGACGCCTGCAAGCAATGACCTCAAGTTGTTTTTAATGGCACTCCTGTAAAGATAAAGTCAATGTACATTATGTACACTACTCGGGACTTTACATTGATAAGATATAAATTATACATTTTTGTCTGTTTAGATTTTTTGGTACCTATAAATCTTAATCGTAACTTTAAATATTTTAAATGCAAAAACGAACACATATTTTGGTTTCACTTTTACGCTTTAAATTTTACTCAGAATTAAATAGCCAGTGAAAACCTGTCATTAAATTATTTCTAGTATTTACTAGAAATAATTTAATGACAGGTTTTCACTGGCTAGTATTCTAGGAACGCTTATTCTTGATAAACGCAAATATATTTCATTTATATAATTTAGCAGGCTGCATTTATTATGGGATTGTTATCATCATGGCTAACTGATTAAAGTCCATAGAATTGCAGTATCAAAAAATTACCACTCAATAGGCCACCATGGTCTGACAATGGATCATGGTGAGCCACCATGCTGCATTGTATTGTCATTGTCTGCATTCGTAACAAGTATGGTGACAACTACTGTTGGATTCACCATCTGGCAGAGTTCAGTCACTTTGGCAGTCATACGTAAAAAAAAAGTACATTTGCTACAACTAATATGTCAAATATGAGTGAGGTAGCAAATGCCAGTATACTTGATTTCTTATGTACTACCTAATAAAGATTATAGTTATTTCAGTAATAATTCCTACTTATCCTTGAGCTTGTATTTTAGAAGTCGCCCTACTTATTATCGTCTCCGTGAGATGACGTATAAAGAGTATGTAGTGTCACCATCTTTATTTGTCCTGTGGGTATTGTAAGAGTAGGTACTTTATTTTTTTCTTGACGCGATTCCAATTTCTCGTCATTTTTAATTATTATGTTATACTTTGTGACTCAGCTATTTTAGTAATAAAAATGCATACTATAAATTATCGCATAAGATAATTGTATAAGCGGTCGCCACGCGCCAGCCGGCGCCACACTGCACCTTTTTTTAGGGTTCCGTGATTCATGACTCCGAACCTTTAATATGGTTTTGTCATGTAGTTCCGTTCGTCCTCGACTTACCGCCCAAACGGTTAGTGCTAGAAACATGAAACTTTGCATGGATATGTGTTTTTATCACGTCAACAAAAAACTAAAATAAAATCAAAAAAAATGGGGTAGCTCTCATACACGTAAAGTGGGGATGATTTTTTTTCCCGCGTCTACCCCACCGTATGGGATATCATCTGATAGGTCTTTTAAAAACATAGATTGCAAAAGAAATTTTTTTAATAGGGAATCCGTTTGTGAGTTATTCCACTTTAGAGCTTATTTTTTGTTAAAAACTGGACAGTTAGTTCAAGAGTTATAGGGGCCAAACTTGTAAAATGCGCTTACTTGGAAAACTTCATACAAAAATAACAAAATAATAAGTAAACATAACAATTTAAATCCACGTAGCAATATGGATGACTACGGAACCCTATTCTATGCGTGGCCTGACACGCACTTGGCCATTTTTTTACTGAGCTGAGTGTTGTGTGTTCAATCCCACAAATGATAAAACTCCACACGAGACAACACTTTATGTGATCCGATTTTTTGTTTAGCATAGGTCTGCGAAAGTGACTCTACCATACCTGATCTGATGGAAAGCATACAATATGTATGGTGACACTATACCGGCCTTTTGAGGTGCTTCTGCATAGTAATAAAGATTTTACGTTGAACTTTTATGTGTACAACTACACAGTTTGTGAAATAAATGTAAGGTTTAAGTCATACATCGTAAACGTTACGATGGGAGATGCATTCAATTGTTTTCTTTTTCTCTTATATGTTATTTAAGCCTAATCTCTTATATGTTGGACTGCCTCGTTGATCTAGCGAATAGCGACTGCTAATCAAGGTCTCGGGTTCAAATCCCGAGTCGAGCCAAAAAGTGTTTTTTTGGTTTTTCTTAGGAAATTCCTAATAGCAGCCCGGAGTTTGGAAGTTTGGCGGTGATTCACGCCCGTGCCTCGGGGAGCACGTAAAGCCGTCGGTCCCGATTGTCAATGAATCAACATCTATGGCAATCGTTATTGAGAAGTCAGTGCCCTCAAATTTCCTGACAACTAGTTCAACCTTTGAATTTCAGTTCTCCTTTAGGGTTGCGGAGGTCCAATGCCAGTCGCTTCATGGAAAAACTGATATTTAGGTAATACCGGTTGAACTAGTAGCCGACCCCAAAAAATTATTAGGAATAAGGCTAGGAAGAAGTTACATAAGCCTGTCATCCATTCATACCGGCCATCAGGCAGAGTAGAGTAAGTGACTCTACTCTGCCTGATAGAAAGCGTGAGTAGAATCCAGGAGTGGTGGACCCTTACGTCATTATGAATGCAAATAATACAGCATGGTGACCCACACAATGGCCTAGTTAGATGCTTCTACAGCATTTTTCTTTCGGTCTGTCGCACACTACCGAAACACAACACCAGGAATGCTAACATTTTAGGTTGGTCGTATATGAGAGGGAAGTTCGGTGTATATAATTAAGCGTGGCTCCACGATCTTAGAGACATATTGTTGTTCTGAATCTGGGTGTTCTTTGTTTCTTTTTTATATATATTTGCTAGTCCCACGCGACACATAATATATTCCTAGTGTGGGAGTTGGAAAATTATCTTTTTCACCTGTCTTATTTACATCTGATTATAAGTAGGTATTGTACTAGAGTATTTATTTTCACAGTTAACTTTAACATATTACTTGGTTCTAAGGAAACCCTCAATTAAGTTCGACTCACACTTGATGGTTTGATAACATTTTATTCCCCGAACAGTATACAAATACAGGTACCAAGAAGTATGAAATCATTTGCGCTAACCATGACCTAAAAATCACACAATTTGTAGATAGGATTAAAAACATTTTTGTGAAAATATGTTTTTCCCGGCGCTAAGTCACAAGATATGTTATCAGAAGAAACCTCTAATAAAAAACAGATAGTGGGTAATCATTCTAAGTAAAATGGTAAGAGTGACGTCATAATATGATGAACAGCAGTTGTTTATTTTTTATCCGAACCGCGTTTTGGTAACCTTTGTATGTTCCACCGTAGCGCCTAAATTACTGAATCGATTCTCATAAATGAGATGTCTATAGTTTCGTAATTATGGCACAGAATACATAATAGTACTGATACAGAAGACTCACTCCGAAAAGTAAATTAAAGAAATCGGGGCCCTAGGCGTCAAAAGATTAAGTTCAATTCAGATCGCACAGCGCCGAATCAACTACAATTATATTTACCTACCGTTGCGTCTCTTTCTATCGTGTAACTCTTACCTGTTCTGACGACGTCTAGTCGTACGGCATGCTCGTCCTGGCAGGCAGGCGGCCGACTATATTTAAACTGCGGAGTGACACCCCCCCTGATTATGATACGGATGACTAAATTCAAAAGCAACCCTTACTATCTGTCTGTTATATTTCAAGGCTAAACATTTGCACCGATTTCAATTAAATTTGACATCAAGATGTTTTGATACCTGAGGACAGACAGGCACATTTTACCGTGATAAACGATATATTACTGCAGTAGGTATAGTGTAGGCAAAAGCTAGTA
This sequence comes from Phragmatobia fuliginosa, assembly GCA_932526445.1. Lineage (NCBI taxonomy): Eukaryota > Metazoa > Arthropoda > Insecta > Lepidoptera > Erebidae > Phragmatobia > Phragmatobia fuliginosa. The sequence goes on along the minus strand of OW052065.1, from coordinate 15,571,625 downwards.
CGCTATAGCGTTATTTTCACCAGTAGGCTTGATAAATTTTAACAATAGTTTTTACGTAATTATTTACCTATAGTTTAGTAAACTTTTTCATGTTAAAAGTAGTATAAGAGGGATAGCGGGAGACTTGACGATAAACAACTACCGCCACTCATTGACAACTGGTAGTCAAGAGTCACAAGTACTTTACTGTTCTTGGAAATCCTCGCTCCAGACTCAGGGGAAGGAGATAAGCAACGAATGGATTGCTTATTGCCGGTTTCCAATTTGTGCCGAAGCAATGCTTTCCCACATATGTATATTTATCAACATAATTTCACATTGACTTGCCTGGTTAGAATTGCTTAACTTTGAAGTGTACTACTTATACACTTATACTACTACTACGCGATTTATAAGATGTAAGTGAATAGGTAACGGAAGCGACACCAGTGTTACCCGATTACAGTAACGTCAAAGGAGGGTTACACACCATGTAATACATGTAAAATTACACACTTGGTATACAAGTAAAATGAAGTCGCTTCGGAGTGTGGAACGTACTGAATTAAATCAAAAATTATTTTAGTATTGGCAAGTCCATTTGTCAGGAATGGGTTTAGACTGCATAGCATAAATCTACCACTAGGCAGAAATATATTGGAAAAGGTGTTAAATGGAGTACTTATTAGTATATTCGAATTCAATATTATCGCTATTCACCTCTGAAAGAATTGTTCAAATCGTACTAATACTTCTTGAGAATAGCGGGTTTAACCAAACAAACAAGCTAACTTTCAGCTTTTATATTAATAGTATATTTGTTAGGTTTCTATGTATAAATTATTTGTATATGTTTATTTGGGATTTTCATGTTTTGAATCCATTATACTTAGAGTATGGGGTGACACATAAGTTGATAACTTGCATGCGTCACAAATTATGTTAAGAGTAACTGTACTCTATACTCTTTAACATAGCTCTTAGCATTTACTTATCCTATACATGTAAATAAAATTGAAGTGTCTGTCTGAAATTTTCAAATTGACAGCTTTCAGTATATGCTTAAAGGTATAATACCGAGGATCTAGCCAAGTGGCGTGCAATTGGAGAGGTCTATGTCCAGCAGTGGATTGCGATAGGCTGATGATGATACACCCTGGTCACGGCCCGGGGGGCAAACTTTGAGGAGGCGGCGCGCCTGGCAACCACGGGAGTCTCCCGGGTGGTCGGGCGCATCGAGGCGCTGGGTCTGCGGGTGGCCCTGGACAAGACGGAGGCCCTATTATTTCATGGGCCCCGTCGCGGTCCGCCCGCCGGCGCCTCGATCGAGGTCAACTCGGTCCTCGTACCGGTCCGGGCCCAGATGAGGTACCTGGGTCTGGTCCTCGACGGTAGGTGGCTCTTCGACGAGCACTTCCGACAGCTTGGTCCTAAGCTGGTGGGCACTGCCTCCGCCCTAGGGCGACTTCTGCCCAATTTGGGCGGGGCCAGTGTCCCCACTAGGCAGCTGTACACGGGGGTTGTCCGGTCGATGGCACTTTACGGTGCACCGGTGTGGGCGGCGGCTCTGTCCGTCCAGAACAGGGCGCGCCTCTGGCGCCCCCAGCGGATACTGGCGGTCAGAGCCATACGCGGATACCGCACCGTGTCCACAGAGGCGGCGTGTGCCTTGGCCGGAACACCCCCGTGGGATTTGGAGGCGGAAGTGCTCGCCGAAGTTTATCGGCGAGTGGCTGACTTCCGGGCGGAGAGCGGATTTCGCCCTCCGCCCGAGGACGTTTGCGAGTGGCGCGAAGCCGCTCGCCGAGCCACCATGCAGAGATGGTCGCTCCGGCTGGAGACCCCACGCGCTGGCTTCGCCGCCGTGGAGGCTCTTCAGCCGGTCATCGCGGAGTGGGCAGGGCGGCAGCACGGGACCCTTTCCTTCCGGCTGACGCAGGTACTTTCCGGGCACGGTTGCTTCGGAAAGTACCTGCACTCGGTCGCTAGGAGGGAACCGAGTCCCGCCTGCCACCACTGCGACGGCAGTGAGGACACGGCCCAGCACACGCTGGCGGTCTGCCCCGCTTGGGCGGCGCAGCGCCGGGTCCTCACTGCAGTCATCGGAGGGGATCTCTCGCTGCCGGCCGTCATAAGATCGATGGCCGGCAGCGACAGTTGTTTTACCGCGGTCGCAACCTTCTGCGAGGACGTAATCTTGCAGAAGGAGGTGGCGGAGAAGGCCCGGGAGGATGCTATCCAATCGGACCCGATCCGCCGCCGGCGCCCCGGGCGGCGGAGGCGCGCATACCTGCGTCTCATGCCGCCCTGAGAGTGGCCGCGGATGGGCGGGACGGGTTTCCCGTCCGTCCGCAGTAGAGGCCAACCGCGAGGGGGCGGCGTCCGCGTGTGACCGGACGTTGCCCAATTAGAGAGTACACGACAGAGGTGGTGCCCGCAACAGTGCGGGCAGGCGCCGGTTGGAGTCCAGAAGGAAATCCCCTCCCTGGACTCCTTCCAATACAAAGGCGCAGAGAGGGTCACACCGTGTGGTTTTAGTCGGTTCGAGTCCGACACACCACCCCGCCGTAACCCCCGACGGGGTGACGGTCCGCGGGGATTTCCACACGTAAAAAAAAAAAAAAAAAAAAAAAAAAAAAAAAGGCTGATGATGATGATGATGATTAATAATTATTTTACGGTACTTATTGCCAAATAAGATAAGTAGTGCACTTTAAGGCACCCTTGTTTCATAACATATTGCGAGATTTTTTGTCACGGAATGTTTATCTGATGCTGGTGTATGCTCGCCGGAATATTGGTTTTATTGTTAAGCAGGCACCACACTTCGTTATTCGCTATTCGTTATTTGTCTACGCCGTATTCGCCCGAATATTTGTTATGCGCGCAAACAACAAACACGCCACCACACTTCGTACTGGTATATCAAATAAGGCAAATATGTGTGTTGTAGAGATGTGTCATTGTCATTTTTATGGTGAACAAAACGGAACCATACGAACGAACGAAACATATTCTTTTAATTTCCTTTTTATTTTATTAAATTCACAGAAACAATACTTAAATGAAGTCTAATTATTTTGATCATATAATAAACTAATTTAATCGTTTAATCGATTTATTCTATTTCAAAAACTGTTTTATAGTCTATGGTTGTTAGTTATGCACAGGGCATTGTCATTTTTAATGGTCAATGAACGAACGAAACATATTATTTTAATTTCCTTTTTATTTTATTAAATTGACAGAAACAATACTTAAATGAAGTCAAATTATTTTGATCATATGATAGGTTATTTTAATCGTTTAATTGATTTATCTATTTCAAAAACTGTTTTATAGTCTATGGTTGTTAGTTATGCATAGGGCACTTCACTACCCGTCCGAAGTGTGGGCAGTCGATGCGTGTATTCGCCATATTCGTGTCCTTTGAAGTGTGTCAAAAAACCGACAAGTCGACGTATATGCGATTCGCTATTCGATGCGTACGAATAAAGCGAATATTGGCGAATATACTCTCCACACTTCGCCGTATGCGCGTGAATAACCCGCACAACGAATAGCGAATAGCGAAGTGTGGTGCCTGCTTTAGAATAACGTCAATATATTTCTCACACTTACATAAAAAAACGATTTTTTACATTTTGTTTGTCTGTTTGTTCGTTAGTGGAACTACTGTGTGGCGACTTCCACATACAGCGTAATAAAACATGAAAAGAATACATGTTTGACTCTGTAACACCATGCAAGAGCAGGATCTTGCGTCGCCTCTGCATCTCAATGTCATCTACAGTTTGTGTTAGTGACTCCACCTGCTGCTGTAGCAGCTGTAGGGTCTGTGTGACAAAGACCCTAAACGAAGTAAATTCTGTAGACAAACTAGTAACACTTACTGATGGACTAGGTGTTTTCGTGAGCTGGGCTTCAAAGTCTTCCATCCTCTTGTTGAATAACATTTTTAAGTCGTTGATGGCCTACACAGTGGGCATGGTGGAACAGTATCCAAGAGAGTATTTGATATGGTTGTTTATAGGAATGGAATGTTGAAGAATCCGGCAGCTGGATAGTCTAGCTAGTATTTTCTGACATATAAGCCAATGAATATATACATTAATGAATAAAACGTATTTTATAATTACCATATACATGCATGATACAACAGCGCCATGTACCGAAGAAACGTTGAACTACCAATCCTGAATCGTGATAAGGAAATTCTCTCGCCGATTAGTATATATACAACATCCCAACATCAGCTGTTGGGCAGTGGCTCACCATGACCACCTCGCCTGGTCGAAAGGATCCACCCTTTGTGTTCCTCCACTACTGGACCGATTTTGACGAGACTCACTAGCCGATAGCTAATGATAAAAGGAGTAACATAGAAGTTAGGAGCCGTGCTGCGAATAACGACGAGCGAAGCCACGGTATGTAATAGTAATAGACAACCTCGTGCTTCGTGTTACACCGTCAGCGAACCGCCACTCCCACTACTCCCAGGCTCGCAGTCGCACCGTCAGCATAATGCGAGAACAGTATTCTTCAACAAGGCGACGACGCTTCGTCCACTATGTACTAGCATCGCGCTTAGCACACCAGGTTAATTAGTTTATAGATTAAATGTAACTAATTTGTTTCCGCCACTTCTGGATTCTGTTCATGCATTCCATCAGGCAGGGCAGAGTCATTTTGGCAGCCATATATATATAAAACCCGCGGTCGTTTTTGTAAAAGTACAACAGTAACCGCGGGTAGCGTTGCGGAGCGCAGCTAGTATTTCGTAAAACCACCTAAGTATTCATCCCGCAAAATAATAAGTGACTACCGCTGCCTAACGATATTTTAACAAACACAAGTGCAATGCCGCGGGCGCAATTAAACAGTTGCTTCACATCTCATCAACCGACTTCTCACACAAGACCAACTTAAACGAAACAAATCAACATTCGTGATGTCATGTTTCGTTGGTTAGTAAGAGAACGGATGCCCAATGGCAAATGATGCAGAAGCATCTCAGTTAGCAGCCATGGTGTGGGTCACCAATAAAAAAAAGAAACTACTCGTGGCTTCTACTCATACTTTCCATCAGGCAGAGTGAAAGAGAGCACGAAGAGAGAGCGTAGTTTAAGCAGGTATACCTATGTCTTTTTTATTAAAAAAGTAATTTCTAAAATTTTAAACAACAACATTAAGTAATGAAGGCCTTTACTGCGTAATAGCGGATACGACTTTTATCAAGTTTTTTTGGACCACGAAGGTTAGGTTATCCGTATTCAATAAAGGTCTGGGTTCCTAACTTCCTCATTAGTGTACCGATCGAGTATACATATCGTATATCCTTCTAAAGTTGCATGGTCATGCAAACACACGACAATAGCTTTCGATAAAACTATAAGTGATAATTTTAGCATATAATCCTTACTTACTCGTACAAATCGCAATAATACAGGTGCATATAACTAAAATAAAAAAATCAAAAACATAACTGATTGTAGTAGGTATCTACATATATGTATTTAATGTGTAGTCGGGGATTTTTATGACTCATTGTACTGGTTCTTCCCCCAGTTTGTTATTGATAACGTCACTGTCTCACTGTTCTTCTATTTTAAAATGTTACCAGTGTCTGAATTTTTCCCGATTCCAGGGTAATAGTTACTTACTTCCTGGGCAGAAATATATTGAGGTTCCGAGAGTTTACTGATATCGTATCGATATTCATAAATGATTATAGACAATTGCTTAAAGAATCGCTGTAATTTAATTGGTTTAAGCAAATTTTTGTTTGTTTGTTTTTATGAAAACCAAAGTAACCAACTATGCCTGATAGAAAGATTGAGCAAGGCTAAAGAGTAGTGACCACTACACTCTTATATTTTCCAGTGTTATATAATTCTTCTTCTGTAAATAGGAAAAAAACTATTGTAATGGATTCTGCGTTTGGTGTTTTATTATTAACGTGGAATATTATGATAAGGTAGACCATGCAATGCTAAGTAGCGTAGGTAATCTCAGAATACTGTGCTCTCGCCTCCAAAATAATAATTTGTTATTTCAAAAGTAACATAAATTATAATGTCTGTCTTGGATGACACAATTTCAAAGGTAATTCCATTCTTAACACAGCAACATTATAGTACTGTCAGATTCTGATGTAAAGTTGCAAATTGCAATAGTGATTGCCCGTCTCGTGTTCTTGGTTCGCGTGTCCTAAACAAACATATTCTAATAAGCGTTATGTATCTAACATAGTGTTAATTAAATACCAAAGTAGTTTCAAGAGACATTTAATGTTTGTGCAATTTATGTGTGAAATTGGTGGGTGAAAAAGGTGATTAATAACCATGTCTACGACTCCTAGCGATCACGAAATGAGTGATTCTTCCAGCTCTGGAACTTCATTTCTGCGATATTCTCCTTATAACTCTCCGTCGCAACAGGTTCCACAATTGACTACTGATTTAACTGAACTATCTTGTGCGGACAATAGGAGGCAGTTTTTAGTCGGTAAGTACAATGAATGATATGTTTGTTTTTGACATTTGCTGATAAGAACGCGTTCCGAGAATTGCGTTGTTTTTGTATACAGTTTATTAAAGTCTTAGAAACTTTAGCTAACCTAACTAGATTATTGTAACTTATTTTAACAAACCAATGAGACTGAACGTTTTTGAAAACAAATATTTACTACCTAAATGTTTCATCATTCATAAATACGACTTCTAAAAATGATTATTTGTAACACAATCACATAAATTGCATCAAAATCCATTTTAAGTAGCAACAAGCACACATTGGTTATAATTTACTAATGTTTTTCCAAATACCCTAATAACATATTAGTAATTTAAATTTGTATTTAACTCGAATACAATCCAATTGACATGAAACTTATACAAAATCACAAAATAAAGTTTTGTTCAAATTCTTTTCTTTGTTTCATTTATTTCATTTGAAAATTTTATGAACATTTTCCTTATATCTTATCACTTATTACTTACTTACACTTATATTATACAAATATTCATACAATGGTAATAGTGATGCTAACGCTACTCACAAGGTGATCAGGCATCAGGTTTCGTTTTGAGCCAAGTGCCATCTTAGCTTGCACATGTAAGCGGTTTAAAAAAGTATCTATGGGATTTTCATCAAAGAATCAATGTTTTTTTTTGGGCATCTCACACACAACATCTAGTCCCGAACTAAGCAGAGCTTGGATTATGGGTACTAAAAAACTGATATAATTTATTTTTTTTGTAAATAACACATATGCAATATTATTTGTTGTTGTTATAAAAGCACAACAACCATGGATAAAAGAGTGGCCTTCATATAGTCTAGCATAATAATAAATTAGAGTATGTAATTTTAGCCAATGACATGCCACGTAAAAACCCAGTACAACAATATAGTTCTTATCAATTACTGGGATGTAATTTGTAGTTTGTCAGGCACATTATTAATGTAATAATTTACATAAGCTTAAAAATATCATCTGACCATTGGAGTCTACTGCTGGACTAATACTGTACTACTTATGCATGACACTTGTTACCATCCTCGACTTTTCGCATCAAGCGTCACATAATTAGCAGCCTTTAATAAAGGTGAAGGTTCTCAATTTGACAGTATATTTTTTTATGTTTGTTTCGTCAACACTTTTGACGGGGTGAACCAATTTCGATAATTCTTTTATTATTTGAAATCTGGTGCCTCCTATGTGGTTCCAACCACGGATAAGGAAACAAGGATTTGATTATAGGATCCTAAAGAAATTGAGGGAACTTCTCAGATATCAAAGGCACACCTGTCACAATGGTTATTATTTGAAGCCATATCTTTTTGTTAAAATTATTTTACTTCTAAATTATGTATCACCAGCTGAGTCTTGCGGAGTTAACCGCTGTTATTGTTGTAAATCGCGAGTCACGCCGCAGAGCGAAGCTAGTCTGACAAAAATAGCCTAAGATACTCGTTAGGTCATCAGCTTGCTGCCAGTGAAAGTCCTGTTAAAAATGCTCCAATCGTATAATAGCTGGAACATACAGACAGACGGACAGAGAGATTGACAAAAAATTTAATAATTGCCTTTTTGATGTAAGTACCGTATCTACATTACTATGCATTTAGTGAAAAAAATCATTTGATATTACATACATAGAGACACTTAAATTTTATTGATTTGTATGGATGTAGATGATGTACCTAGATGTGAAGTAACCTATGTCCTTTTCAGGCGCTAGACTATCTGTGTACCAAATTTCATTTAAATCTATTCAGTAGTTTTTTGTGAAAGCCAGACAGAAAGATAGACACACAGACCGAGCTACTTTCGTATTTATAATATTGATGATGATGATGAAAGATGTATTACCAATTCAATTATAGGTATGTAGATTTTTTCATTTGAAAACATTATTTGTGCTGCTTTGTTTCAAACTACATGGAGCAAAAGAGTTTACAGTTATCAGTTTCACCTTAGAGCAGACTTAAGCATGGTCCCAAACAATTACCCTGTGTTACACCCGATTATATTTTGTACAAGTAATGTTAGTGTTTACAGGCTTTTGGCGGTCAGATTCAGTTCAGAGTAGTCATCAGCGCATTATGCTTTTTTAAAGAACGGGTCCTCGGTCCAGACTGTGGAAACCATGACTTACGAGTATGATGTCCAGGTGGATAGTAGGGCAATTTTGATAGCTCTCTATATGGTGTATCAGTTTATTTGGTTCAGTAAAATTTTCTTACTTATTCAAGTTTTATCAGCTTCTCCAACATTGTGTTCAGATTTTCACAGTACACAGTATTGGCAGTAATACTTATCCCGTTGAGTAACAAGTAGTGATGAATCACACCAGTGCTAGATGACTAAACAGTGCCCATCACTTTTCTAAGTGTAAGTTTTCATTTAATCCTTAGGGATTTGAACGAACTAATTTTGAACATGCGACGTAAGGTGAACTCTGTTAGACAATGCCAAGCTCTCATTGAACTTGGGTCATTGCTTAGGTGCTGAATCATAATCCAACCAACTTGCCGAGAGCTTGGCATTGTCTAACAGAGTTCACCTTACGTCGCATGTTCAAAATTAGTTCGTATATATGCCTTCTGAGCAGTGTAAGGTACGCTTCCACGCGAACTTCGGTTGCTGATCATTAAGTTCGTTGTTAAGTTCAAGCTTTTAACCTTGCAGTTTTGACGCAAATAACTAATATTGTTTTCTGATGGTAACTTCGAAAGCTGTGAAGCGAAAGCTTTTTATTCGATATTATAGACCAAAGTTTTCTGTTTTCTATGGGTTCAATTTTTCATTTTGTAATTTCAAGAACAGAAGCAAACAAACCAATATCGTCTAATGTGTTTGTTTGTAATGTTCGCTCCGTAATGAAACGTCGCTGATGTTGCGTGCCGTTCATGCCGCTTTGCTGCCACTACGTTACTCTAAAACAATTCAAATGCGACATATATCTTACGGTAATCCATAATAAAAAACTCATTTTGAATTAAGAAGAATCCCATGTTTTTAAAATAAAAATTCAATAATTTAAAATTATTTGCCAAACAAAAATTATTTTTAGTTGATGTGGCCAATATTGCAGAAGAGCAATTTCAAAGAACTGCTAGACATTAGATACTTTTGATTGGGCCGATGTTTGCTCCATATTTTACCGGCCGTACTCACATATTGGCTGGCTGATAGGTGCATACCCTTCGTCGTAAAACCTTGAGATCTCATTGATTTAGTCTGATAAGCGTATATTAATGAAGTGGATTTATTTTTGTCTCTGGAATAAAACGTGTAGTTAATTTATAACCATCTATCCAATTGGCTGTTCTATGTATTAAATTAATACAACAAGAAAAAACAACGAAAAATTTGGTAGGTAATTGCATACGAAATTTTTAAGTTTGAATACTTCTGTCAATAATTCTATTCATTTGATGGCACACAATTATTAAATTGCGCGTCGTTATATATCGCTATTTTATAGACACCCTATATTTGTAAAGGAAAAAGTTTTTCAAACTATAGATTTTATGAACACTTACGCCTAGTGTGTACAATAGTACTGAATCTAACATCTATATTACCATACCTCTATATTCCTGGAGTCCTACTAGCCATTAGTCTTTCTGATTTTTTTGTATTATATTATGACTTTTCAATTTAGAAATGACAAGTAATTTTTCGAGTTATAAGAAGAATTTGGAGATTGCCCTGTTGATTTCGACTGTTCATTTGATTTTAATCTTTAGTGGAGGTTATGGGCAGTGACAAAATACCGACAAAGTCGACGTCACTTTTAGGGCGGAGCTTCCTAATCCATAGTAGGAGGGGTGCACGGTACCTGTTGGTTGGTGGTATGTAGATAACACGATATTTTCTGAATGAGCAAATATTGGTATGTTAATGTTAGACTGTGTAGTGGTTTTCTGACCGGCCTTAGTCTAATTCGAGTTTAGGCTGTTGCGTAATTGATGAGATCAGTTGCAACTAATTAGGTACGCATCCCTACTTATTATTATTGTAATTTTTTTAACGCTACACATTGAAATCTTTTTAAATACTTAAAACTAAGAAAAATAAGTCATTCTAAATAGTGAACTGCTGTAGGTCAGCAGTTCAAAAAATTTACTCTAATTTTCATAAATACATTAAAACTTTTCTAGTAGTAGTAAAACATTTGTAAACATTTGCATTACAACTAGCTTTTTCTTTATATTTAAATTTCACAACTTATTGAACATGGTTTTCAATTCCTATCAAGGAGGAAGAGAGACGCTTTAAGTAATATGAATGCAATATGATATTCTCGAACTGTTGTGTTGTCTCTCTCTCTCTCTCTTTCCATATCCGTAAAAGCTTTTTGTTCTGTCCATTGCCTATCCTCCTTATCCGCCTTTTTTGAAAACTACTCACTATGTTCCCTTTTTCTTAATTTTCAAAATGCCAGCTTAGCGGTAATAGACTTGCAGCCTATAGTGCGAGTGAGGTCAAATATAACGTAGTCGGGAAAATGTGGATGTTTGGTACGTATACGTTTTTAATAATATCATGTGTGCAAATAATAAAAGTCGGTATTTCTTTAATTACGTATTATATTGCTCTAAACACATATGCTTAGTAAGGGTAAAGTGATTTTCGGAGTACCTATTCGCAAATAAAAAGAAAATATCATAAAAACTGTATCCATGTATCCACTGTAATTTTAGTTTAGACATTGTATTAAAAATCATATTTTTGGGTAAGATTCAAAAGCTTTGCCAAAACTATGGTGATAATGACTTCAAAATATAATAAAATGTTGTTACCAACCTTTTTTAGTACAATCTCATTTTTTTAACTCTGAATAGTAGTAAAGATTATGCGTTAAACTCTGCAGTTTGAGGAATAAATGTGTAGTTTTGCTGGTAATAAAGAAGAAAATTTAGTAAGTAGGAGAGCCATACTGGATTTAGCACGAATGGGCCGGCTCGACCCTGTCAGTACTACCGTCACATAGAAGATCAACCTAAATTGACGGCATTCGTGCTGACGTATTTCTTTGGTGAGAGTCAGACCAGAATAAGCATCGCACTAAACCGCCATGGTGTTTAGAACACTCCCGGTCCGCCAGGCTCCGGAACAGGCCCAGTATCGCAGACGACTTAGGCGTCGGTGGTCGCAGAACGATCGACGTCCTTTTTAGGGTTCCGTAGCCAAATGGCAAAAAACGGAACCCTTATAGATTCGTCAAGTCTGTCTGTCTGTCTGTCTGTCTGTCTGTCTGTCTGTCTGTCTGTCTGTCTGTCCGTCCGTATGTCACAGCCAATTATTTCCGAAACTATAAGAGCTATACTGTTGAAATTTTGTCAGTCGATGTATTCTGTAAACCGCATTAAGATTTTTATATGAAAATAGAAAAAAAACAATACATTTTGGGGGTCCCCATACTTGGAACTGAAACTCAAAATATTTTTTTTCATCAAACCTATACGTGTGGGGTATCTATGGATAGGTCTTCAAAAATGATGTTGAGGTTTCTTATATCATTTTTTTCTAAACTGAACAGTTTGCGCGAGAGATACTTCCAAAGTAGAAAAATGTGTGTCCCCCCCCCTCTAACTTCTAAAATAAGAGAGTGATAAAACTAAAAAAAATATATGTTGTACATTACCATGTAAACTACCAACGAAAATTGGTTTGAACGAGATCTAGTGAGTAGTTTTTTTTTAATACGTCATAAATCGTAACACGCAATATACCTTTCATCCAATCAATACACTAGTATAATAACATCGATGAAAGTTACAACGAACTACAAGAACTTTTATATGATGTTACTTGCTGGTACGGAACCCTTCATGGGCGAGTCCGACTCGCACTTGTTTTTTTTTTATTGTTATTTTACCTTTAGTTTAGTGTTTAACTTGTATTGGGACCTGGGGGCAAGCACAGAGAAACTTTCAGCTTTTGTAAAATCGTTTGTCAAGCAGTCGTGGGGCTACTTTGATTTTACTATTACAAACGAATGAAGAAGTATGAACTAAGCATTCCACTGTACTCTACTTTACTATAGACATCTTATTTTGAGATTTTGTTCACTAAACGGGCTTGCCACTAATTTTCCGCACTCATCATCATCGTCATCATTTTTATATCAGAGACTTAATCAGCGAGTGGTGAAACTGGCCGTAAGTCTGCAACTTAATTGCAGCCATTGTCGGTGTGGTGACCAATTAAGAACAAGAGATGTCACCGCCTTTATACATCTCGTAGGTGTAACAACTGACTAATGGTCCTTTGCGATAAAGTATCACTGGTTAAAACTTTAGATAGATATACTATACATATTTTGTTAACATGATTGGTTCAAACTTTCATCAGTAATTTTTCCTATCAAGCTTATTTGTCAATAAAATAATAAATTTTCTTTGTAACGGAAATTAAGGTCGTTTTCAGTAAGCTATCTAGTTAGGTTATTAAAATGAGAGCAAAAATAACAACATTGAGAGTAGGATAACTTAAAAAACAATAAAAAACTCGTCTTGTCAGCATGATGTAGCAGGCCAAAATCTCCTTGTTTAAGGAGACGCCAATGTCCAGCATTCAACTAATAAGGACTGAAGATGTTGATTACAGGCAATGCCCTAATATTTTTTTAAAGCCTGCTAAAGTCTACTTTGCCTGATAAAAAGCATGAGCAGAATCCAAGAGTGGGGACCTAGATATGTATGTACAACTACATGTCTAAAATACGTAACTTCTACCTCATACAGAATTTCTAACGACCTATGACGCTCAAATGTAATGTGGCTTTCTATTGGTAAAATACATTTTTAAAATAGGTTCAGTACATTCAATGATTATCCCCTATGAACTCACAAACTTTACACCTGTAAAATATATTAGGAATTGTAATTAAGTACTTCAACAAATTAACTGAGCATTGTTTCTTTGTACCCAGGCATGAAACCGATGTTGCACATTATTGAGCAGCCTCAGAATCACTTTCGTTTCCGATATGTCAGTGAGATGATCGGTACTCATGGTTGCCTTCTCGGCAAATCCTATGGCACTAATAAAACGAAGACTCATCCTACTGTTGAGGTAAGTTGATATTATGAATCAATTTTTGTCTGTGTTAGTAAATTTGAAAATTTGTACTTGTGTGCTCACATACGAGTATCTCTTTAAAATAATTATTTTCTTTTATTTCTTTTGATTGATATTATTTTGAGGAAAACAAAAGGGAATAGTTATTAGACAATTAAAATACGTTTTGTAATTGTTTGGCCCTTATAAGTTTAAAATTCATTGATGTTTTAAACACTGCGTGAGACTATAAATAATTAGGTATAAAGATTATAAATATAAGTGTACGTCTAATGAATCGGTTTAGTAACAATTGTTTTCCCCATTACTTCTATTATCTTACTAAGAATTTATTACACAATTCCCACTACGAAGTCCGTCATTGTATATTATTCAACAAAGAAAAAACGATAATTTTATATTTATTTTCTTTGCTGACCATCGTCAATCGAATGTTATGTTCTTAGCTGCGGAATTACACTGGTCAAGCTTTAATAAGATGTAGTTTGGCCCAATTCAATAATACAGACGAGCATCCTCACAAACTCTTAGAAGATGAACAAGATCGGGATGTCAGTCAACATGTGCCTGAACAAGGGAGCTATAAAGTGGCGTAAGTATGACTTTCAATTACTAATTTATTTAAATTCACACTAAGGAAACCCAAATAGGCACTATATATTTTTTTCTTCTAATTAGTATCCATTTATATATTTGTAGAAGATTTCCGGGGGGTACCGAAATTCATTTCCCACCCAAAGACGTATGTGAATAGTGGGGGCCGCTCGGCCGATCCATGGTGTGGTGGCTCGGTGGTCGTCCCCTTCGTCGTCGATTGTCAGGGGTAGTACGGGACCTCTTCCTTACGATAAATGTAGGTTCACTAAAAACTCAGCTGCTTCTAATAATCTTGAAGCATCTTCAGTTATGCCCATGACTATTACGATTGTACCGAGAAATCGGCGCAGTACATGTTGATAACATGTCAGCCTTGTGCCTCGCATTGTTGGGTCCTCATTGCTGTAATTAGAGAGGATTTCTAGAGGTACAGGGCCTTTGGCCGCTACATGACCGGTAATAAATGTATCACCGCGGTCGCATTATTCTTAAAAAAGTAAGTGGATTATATGTATAGTGATTTTTTTTTATTTTTTAGTTTTGGTGGTATTGGTATAATACATACGGCAAAGAAAGACGTACCCGCACTTCTTTTAAGAAGACTTACAGAGACAAATAGGAATCCAAACGTCAATGTCAGAGATGTAAGTATGGTTTATTTTATATAGTTATGCATTTTTAAAGTAACATATGTGAAAAATAGTGAATTAAATTATATATATACCCAATTCTTGACAGCGTTCTTGTGTATATAGTACTGCAGTTTTGGATTGTTAGAAGAACGTCCTTGTTTTTGACATTAATAGTATTACAACTATAGAGTTTAAGATATTGCGCGGTGACAGATTATCAGAATTCCACTCTAAATGCTATAGCTTAATATATGGGCGTTTTTCAAAATTTTGCTCCGTTACGTACAGGATGTCCATTTATTTTCATAACAAAATTTTAAATAAACGATGAAATGTAGACATTGACAATGAACTAAGGTTTAAGAAAAACCTTAATCAAACAATGTTTAATGAGTATAATTTCTATATAATGTATTATTATAGTGAGGGTTGCCAATACAGGGGTCTTGTACGTAACATTTTCATTCAAAGTAAATAATAACTCAATCATATCAAAGTTAATCAGCTTTATTTATAATTAATCAACAACATAAAAATCTTCTAAAATTTAATACCACTTTGTGGAATCTTGCCTCTTAGTGCTGTTTTAAATATAAAATATGTCTTGTACGTAACTAAATGGCACTCTGGACTATCAAACTTTGTGAATAAATAACTATTCTGAAAGACTAACATTATAGGTAAGTTTTTTTAAATACAATAAATAACAAAAAGACATATAATATATATTAACAAAAACATAACTTCCAAAGGTTTTTTCATAAAAAAATAAAAACTATAACAGCCAAAACAGGACAGTTACGTATGTAGACAAAAGTCGTTACGTTTAGGAACTCTAAAGCTATGTTTACAACGAGCACAATTTCTAGTAATTTTAGAAACAATACAATATTATTCAACACTTCAAAAACGTCGTGATGTGACATATTATTTAAGTCACATCACTTACCGTACTTATTTCTATAAAATTAGTCAATATCACAGACTGTTTTGATTTGAGCATTTATCTAACTATTTAGTAAAAATATATTTTACAAAAAACATAAGGGATTCAAGAGTTTCATTTTCACATTATGTAGGTAACAATACTTCTTAACTTACAAAAAAATTCAACAGATACAAAAAAATGTCAAATAAGTAGTATCAAAAATAAAATAGGGAACCAATAAGTAGGTAATTCTGCGTGATTGTTTGGTCTTCTTTTAGAGTAATTTTTTCATTTTCCAATAGCTCAATCATCTTTTTGTGTTTAGTCTCTAGGCGAAATCTATTTTTACTTAAACTACTAATAACTTTCTTTAACCTTTCACAAGTTTTTAATGTCCTTTGATATCTTTTATAATTTCGGTAATTCAATCTCTGTTTTTTCTTCAATTTTGTATTATCTTGCATCTCTGGCACTGTCACTGGAACAGCTGGCTTAGTATTATTTACTTTTTAATTTTCCCTTTTATTCCTTTTTTGTTATCTCCAAATTTTCCGTCTTTTTTCCTTTTCTTCCTTATTTAGTTCACTTACCTTGGGTTTATGTTCTTCAGTCTTTCGACTTCTTTCTTTTTATATTTGTTGTATTTTTCTTCATTTTCTTTGTTTTTGTCCATATCGCCGTTGTTTTTGTCTCTCTCGGCACCAGTCAACGGCATAATTTACCTGAGTAGGAATAAATTAATTTGTAAGGAAGTACCGAGGATGTGAGGAATGTTAGGGTTCACCTTCTTTATCGCTAGTTTAAATAGGATATTTATTACATAATAAGGAAACCTGCTCACCATGAGGTGACTAGATCCTATAAAAGTAATGAGTTTACCTCTCTGGGTGGATTATATTTTTAATTTATATAAAAATTGCACAATTCAGTATGAACGCATCTTTACGAGTCCAGTACGTAACGTTTTTAGTCCACATAATACATCACGTCACGTCCTGGACGTTACGTATAACGCGGACTTGTTATCACATGTTTTTTTGGTATAAAAAAAGTTGATTATAGTAGTTTACTAGTACACATTCATTATCTACAACATATTTACTTATAATTTAACACGAGTAGTATATAAAATTTGTGGGTCTTACCTTTCAAAATCAATGTTCGTACCGGACAAACAAAACAGACCCGTCACGCACGTCACGGACCGCAAGTGTTGACGATTGAATTTCTTCAGTTTTAATTCAAAGGAAAAGAACGAAGGAATGATAAAAACATCGTCAATATGGCATTGCTTAAAAATAGTTAAGAGCCAAAGACAATATTATTGTTATTCTTTATAAAATCATACCGATACGTACAGGACTGTCCGCTGTGGCCAGTTTTTTAAATCCGATAATTTCAGTATTTATATTAGAAAAATATACTACAACCTTATTATATTTTATTTAAAAACAAATATAATGAGTTATTTCATTCGAGTAATACTAAAGATATCCAAATATAGCTTATATATTCTCCAAAATACGTAATCAAAATCCAGGATATGATGAAGGACACATAAAAAAGTAGGATAATATTTGGTATTTTATTAAATATTAAAATATGTTTTCCGTTTAAGTCTTATATTTATCTTTTTTTTTACAGTAAGTTAAACATTTTACCCTAACGTAAAATAATTTGATACTCACTTCCTACATTTTTGCCTTTTAATCAATGGTCAAACTCGTAGGACACGGCAAAATAGCCCTGAGCAAAATTTTGAAAACCGCCCATATGTAGTGGGTAAATTAAAGTGTAGCCAAGAACAGTGCCTGATTATGAAACCTACTGCGTTCAGAAATGGTGTACTTTCAGTAACGCGCAAACACTTTCTACGTTGTTTGGACCTGTAAGAAAAGAATAAACACGGCGCGTTCCTTGGTTTATTTTTATATATTTAGTGGATAGAAGGTGGAATATTATTGAACATATTATTTACTAATGGAAATGTGTTTGTGTCTGGTCTGGGCAGGGTGGTAAAGTAGGTCAGAACTTGCTTTTTAAGCAACTATTAATGACTCTTGATGTTATGTGAGACTGCTAAAAACCTGTAAAGAATGCTATGACTTTTGGATATCTATATACAGGGTGAATTTTTGAGACGGGACAGTAAGGGCAGGTACCTTAACCGTTATAGTTACAGGAAAACGCTCTTAGGAGACTATCCATATTTTTTCAAGATATTCTGATCTGCATTTACAGATTTTGGAAAAAATGTACCGCCAGCAAGAAAATGATCATTTTATACAAAAACTTTTTTTGATGCCAATCGATCCTGTTTCTTATAAGGATCAAAAGTCTCTATTGGACCGACTGAGGTTTGAGTACTAGAAATGTCAGAAATCGCAAAAAAGTTTTCCCATACATTTATACGGAAATAAATCATTTTAATATGGATGTTCACAGGCCAGGTTTAGTGACGATTTGCGCAAGATGGCTGGAAGGAGCTGGATGCGAGAAGCCCAAAATCGATCTAAGTGGAGTGCAATGGGAGAGTCCTATGTCCAGCAGTGGACTGAGATAGGCTGATGATGATGATGTATATGGATTTTAGACACAGACAAACATAACTTACATCTACGAAATAAATTGCTCAAAATGACCGATGTTTTCACGAATACATAAGTTCACTCGTTTTTGTACTGAGCTAGTAGCAGCCGATAATTTTCTTGGATGGATATCATTTCAAATCCTTGTTAATGCATCTTTCAGCTCCGGAATACTGTTGTATTTCTTTTCTGTTTGAACTTAATTGAAGCGTATTTTGTAAATAATAGGAACCCAACCCAGGAAATCTGCATTGATGTGGTACGCAAATAAGTATCCACTGCAACAAGTACCGAGTGGTAATGGTGGAATTTTATGAAGGTACTCTTAGTTCTGCCGTGTATAACGAAGTCATTTTAGAGAATCTCTAAAACCAGTTGGATGAATGGCTCCTGTACGAATTGCGAAAAGTTTATTTGCAGCAAGATGGCACTCCGCCACAAACCAAGTGGCCACCTCGCAGCCCCGATCTAACGCCTCTCGGTATTTTTCTGTGGGGCTACCTAAAAAACGAAGTCTATAAAAAATACAACAGTATTCAGGAGCTGAAAGATGCATTAACAAGGATTTTAAATGACATCTATCCAAGAAACTTATCGGCTGCTACTAGCTCAGTATAAGAACGAGTGAACTTATGTATTCGTGGAAACATCGGTCATTTTGAGCAATTTATTTCGTAGATGTAAGTTATGTTTGTCTGTGTTTAAAATACATAATAAAATGATTTATTTCCGTACAAATGTATGGGATAAGTTTTTTGCGATTTCTGACATTTCTAGTACTCAAACCTCAGTCGGTCCAATAGAGACTTTTGATCCTTATAAGAAACAGAATCGATTGGCATCAAAAAAAGTTTTTGTATAAAATGACAATTTTCTTGCTGGCTGTAATTTTTTTCCAAAATCTGTAAATGCAGATCAGAATATCTTGAAAAAATATGGATAGTCTCCTAAAAGCGTTTTCCTGTAACTATAACGGTTAAGGTACCTGCCCTTACTGTCCCGTCTCAAAAATTCACCCTGTATGTATAATCCTCGTGTCACAATGTTAGTAGTCGTACTCCTCCGTAACGGCTTGATCGATTCTTATGAAATTTTGTCTGTGTATTGAGTAGGTCTGAGAATAGAACGTAAACTATTTTTTATTATTATAAGTAGAAAAGAATTAAACGGACGCGAGTGGAGCCGCGGGCATCTAATAGCCTATGTATAATAATAAGGCATTCTTGTTCGACTTAGGCTTCCTGTGAAGTATTTCATTGATGAATCGCATTGTGTTAGTGTCCGTGATCATTTTGAATATATATTACCATTATTATCTACGACTCTTTGTGTTGAGGTTTACACTGCACACACCCAAATAATGCATTATATGTGCCAAATATAATTATATCAGCTAACCCACGGAACTTCGTCTGCATCTTTTTTTAATCCTGCTCGGATTCTCCTATCTTAGAAAAGCTAATGAAATACACATTCATTAAAGCATATCTAGTAGGCGTAGGGACAGTTAAGTTAAAGATCTGTGAGTTAAAGAAAATAAAATTAGCTGTCTCGTAGATGAGCTACAACATGACACGAGCATGATATTTATTTTATTTATATTTATTTAAATAGATTTTGCCCGCGGCTTGGCCCGCGTGTAGATCAGTCAGGGCGGTAAATAGTAGCCTTTGTGTTATTCCGATATGTAAGCTATATTATTGTGAAGATTCATCAAAATCCATTCAGTAGTTTTTGCGTGAAAGAGCAACAAACATACATACATACTAACAAACTTAGTATAATATTAGTAGGGTACATATGCATACTTATTATTAAATTTATGTATAAATATACATATAATAATAAATATTTCAGACATCTTACACACAACATCATCTAGTACCAAACCAAGCAGATCTTGTATTATGGGTACTAAACAACTGATACAAATACATAAACATACTTTTTTTTGTAAATACATACATATTATACATAGAAAACACCCAGACTCCGAAACAAATATTTGTGGATCAAATATTTAGTCCCACCCGGGAATCGAACCAGAGACCTCTTGATCAGCAGCCGTATGCGCTACCCACTAGACCAAAGCAGTCTTAAATGTATTAAGCAAGTTTATTTGTTATAGTTACAAATATAACTATATAGTCTTCTGTCTTCTATATAAAATTTTATGTCTGCATCTAACGGATCATTATTTCTTCATCACCCGAAGGTTGACTGGTAGAGAATTCCTCTTGGCATTAAGTCCGCTTTTGTACATGTGAAATAAGTCTTAAATTAATAAATATTACCAATATTATCACGACTAAGCGTCTCTTTGTTTTGAATACGCAACTGCACATGGCATGCGTTTGTTATGACCCGTATTATTTCTTTCTGCGCTTTCTCCACATCTGTCAAACGGGTCGAACACGATCATAAACATTTTTATTTATTATAGTTAAGGAAACAACTATTCGTTATAAACTTGCAATAAGACCCTAAAACATCTGAATGTTGTCAACGACAGTCTCAACTGTTGTCGCTTTAGAGGACACTAAATTGTAAGGTTTTTTTTCAATAAGGCATTTCGTACATATTTTTTACCCTCGTTGTATGCACCTAGTAAAACATTGTTTAAATGTTTTGAATAAAAAAATCTGTTTGCACTCGAACTTATTAGATTAAATATCTGTCTAAACACAGAATCGTAGTGCACTATAATAGTTAGTTACAGAAAAGTAATATTATAAATATAAATAATAATTAAAGTTTTAATATTTCAATTAGATTTTTTTTTTTTTTTTTTTTTTTTTTTATATTTAAGCCTGCCAAAGTGACTCTACTCTGCCTGATGGAAAGCATGAGTAGAATCCAGGAGTAGGGGCCACCATGCTTATTGTGAGGGTTGGCAATGTAGCATGGTGACCCT
This sequence comes from Phragmatobia fuliginosa, assembly GCA_932526445.1. NCBI lineage: Eukaryota > Metazoa > Arthropoda > Insecta > Lepidoptera > Erebidae > Phragmatobia > Phragmatobia fuliginosa. The sequence continues at coordinate 15,550,387 of OW052065.1, read as the reverse complement.
TACCATGGCAGCCTGGTTAGATTATTCTGCACCGGCCTTCGAAGGGCGGGAGAATGATGCAGAATGATTGGGCCTCCGGTCTCACACTCACCAACGAAATACGACAGCAAGAATGCTGTCATTATTAGGATGGTCTTCTGTGTGAGGGTAGTACTAGCCGGGTCGAGCCGGCCCATTCGTGCTGAAATCAGCGTGGCTCTACTACCTATTAATTATTAATTATTAGATAAATAGGTATATATATATTTATCACCATCTTCATCTTCCTAGCCTTATTCCCAATATTACTTGGGGTCGGCTACTAGTGTTTTTCAACGCCATAAGGGAGAACTGAAATAGATATATATTTACTTTTTTAAGCCTATCGCGTAAACGTTGCATTTAGTTAATCGTAGAAGATAATTTGTTGTGCAAATGATTACTGTAATCGCATATCAGTCGTGATAATGACCTTTTTTGTGTTAGTTTTAAAATACATTATACACACTAGTGCAAAAAATAATTGAAGAAACAGAAATTTACATATCTATAGTATGTTAAAAGTCCATAAACAATATATGTAGTTTTTGTTTGACCATATTATACCCATAGAGCAACGCGGCAGGGAGTAGCCTTATTACGCAGGCATTCCGCCCTGCCAAATCATAAGCCTAAATCGGCATATTGACATATTAAGCATCATGATACAATACTTGTAAAGCTCCGAGACACGATGATGACGTAAATGACACAAGACGTCATCTGCTGTATGGAAGGCGCTCAAACTTTAATTTTGGGGGAATAATTATCACTTTGGGGAATTATTTTTTTTAGTTAAAACCTTTAATAACCTATTATATATATTAATAAGCTATTTTATACATATATACATTATTTCTATAAAAACTGTATTATTACCACCAGTACCATAGCATAGTATAGTATATATAGTGCTAAAATTCTTATTACTTTACTAGCGTACGTAGTTTTACGGGCTCGCGTAAGTATTACATGTACACGTACATATTATTATATGTCGGTTATCGTGATAAATAGTAGTCTATAATTATGTCCTGTCTTAAGAACCAACTGAGAATTTTATGTTAAAATCAGTTTAGCCGTTTAGCGACGAATGTAGAACAGCCCGACTGAGATCATGAAAGGCAGTACATAGTACTAAGGATTCCAGGGATTACAAAGATACTGAAAAATATTTTAAACGAAGTCTATGCTAGTATTTAATAAACACGTAGTGTTTGTTTGTATTGGCACCTACCATTTTTCATGGTTGTTTTAGGAACACAATATATTATTTAACTACCATATTAAGTAGAACTGTATATAGCAAGATACGTACACGTACCTACCATACTACTTATGCTTTTAAGCATAGGTATAAAAAAAAAGGAAACTTGTTTGAAGTTTACAAAACTAGACATTTTTTCGGAATGTTAAAACACCGTCAAAAGTGGTTTTAGTTCCTAACTCGAAGTCTGTTATTTCCAAAAATCTTGTGTAGAAGTCAAACATCTAGTGCAATTTATTTTTCTATAACTGACGCTGTTCCTATGCCTGCTATGTTAACTTCCGTCCTTCGTTCGGCTAAGGCAGTTGTGCGATTGTATTGCGAGCGATAAGTCATGTGCGCAAGCACTTATACGAACGAACGGGAGAGTTACAAATAAATGACAGTAGTATAATTTTATTATGAACTTTACAAGAAATAATCAGACCTATTGCAATGTTCTTTTGTGCAAATTGTGGTACGTATATTCAATATATTATTTACATTTTAGCTTCAAACAAGGTGTGAAAACATGGCGAAAACAATAAATTTAAACATAGTACGGCTGAAATTCAGTGCACACGATATACATACCGGTGAGGAGATTTGTGCACCGGTGTTTTCTGAACCTATACACAATATGAGTAAGTAATTATTTTTTCTAATAACAATTAGTTTAATTTAAAAGAAAATGTTATAAAATACATTTACTAAGTGTACAGAGGTAAGTGTAATTAATAACCTCTTTTAAGTTTTATAAATATTATTACATACTTTGAGGGTTTTAAAGAAAACAATAAAATTCTCCTAAGTAATAATAACTATTACAAAATTAATCATTCATAGAACTGTAAGAGCTTTACTGTGTAGGACTTTGTTCATTGTATTTACAAACATACTGATTTAGATGTACCTATTAAAACCACTCAAATACATATATGTCCTCTTTGTTTAAAGTATAATACAAAAATAATTGAAGTTATTGATGTAAAGGAGAATATCAACTCTAGAAATTTTAAACATGATAAATGAACGAAACTAAGTTAATTCAGATTCCATAACAAGCATTTGTTAATACCTGACTATTGCCGGACAGTTTTAACGTTCAAATAATATCGTTTCATAATTTTTAATAACAATATATATTCGTTTGAATAACAATAAAATCAATATTCAAGAAATTGAAAAATAAAGGTACAAGGAGATTTGCAAAAGTTCGACGCCGATTATGGGACGCCGCGCCGCCGTAACGATATGAGCGTTCTAGATGAATATACATGTAGTACGAATTCTACTTTTTACACTGTAGTATTAACAGTAGAATTTCGTTTTGTCTAAAATTACCTGACAAAGTTACAAGGGTATTTAAATTGACAAAATAGGGTATTTATTTTATAAAGCTGTGAAGGCAAAAAAGCTTTCTCACTTTTCCAGTGTAAACTCTTTAATGTATATGTGTGCCTAAATATTTTACTAAAATATTAATTAACAAATTTCGGATACTTACGCCTCTGCCTAAATGTGGAAGTGTATGTGTTAAGTTACTATGATACGAATGTAGAAGTATGTTTATATACGTTTAAATTTAAGTCACATAGGAAGTTTAATGTGTCAGTTACTAATAAAAATATTTGGATGTGTTTAGAGAGTGCTGCTACTAACGACTTGAAGATATGCCGTATCAGTCGCACTTCAGGCAGCGCGTCCGGTGGAGAAGATGTCTTCATATTAGTGGAGAAGGTGAATAAAAGTAAGCACATTTATAATTACATCTTCTTTTTCTTCCTAGCCTTACTCCCAATATTGTTTGGGGTCGGCTACTAGTTCAACCGTTTTTACCTGAATATCAGTTTTTCTACGGAGCGACTGGCATCGGACCTCCGCAACCCTAAGGAAGAACTGAAATTCGAAGTTGTAGTTGTCAGTAAATTTGAGGGCACTGGCTTCCCAATAACGATTACCATAGATGTTATTGGCAATCGGGACCGACGGCTTTACATTTTCTCCGAGGCACGGGCGTGAATCACCCACTAAACTTCAAAACTCCAGGCTGCTATTAGAAATTTCCTAAGAAAAACCCAAAAACACATTTTGGCCCGACCCGGGATTTGAACCCGAGACCTCTTGATTAGCAGTCGCATACACTATCCACTAGACCAACGTGGCAGTTTACTGGTGATAGCCTAGGTGGAGCTGATATTAGGTTTGTAAAATGAAATCACACTGTAACTTGATATGGTATGGTAATATATTTCTACTAGCCAATCACTCAATCACACACACAAATTAATACATAGGCCTTTAACAGGTTAAACGATAACCAAACAATAGCGCGATTCACACACGATAAACAAACGCCATCTATCGTAAACACAGGCAGCTATTTTTTTTTTTGAACACGTAATATTTGTAATTTCGCTGGTATGGTTATTGAGCTAACATACATCCTGAATAGTGATAAACAAAGTTAATCATTTTCTCATAGCGTTATATTGTCTAGTGTTCTGTATGTTGGTAGGAGGTGATTCATATTTATTTGTAATAGTAACCCAATCAGTGCTGGATTTACACATTTGCCGCCCCAAAGCTTTAAAATTTTTGCCGCCCCTACTGACTCCTAAAATTAGATACACTTTTCACAATTAAGTTAATTCCTTTCTTTAGGAAATAATTTAGTTACTGGTTTATTTTTATAACTTTTGTTTTTTTTTAAGCTAAGCAAAGCTTGTTTTTTACTGCACTACTTATAAGGTTTGGTAGGCTAAGGAAGATAGGTAAGGCCCGATACTGCACCTTTTTTCTTTTCGCGGGGAATGCTTTTCGCACCATACCCACCGTGGGGGAGACGGAGGGCGTGTATGGGACTCACGGTCTACCCACTAAACCCCGCGGCGGCCTACCTCGGCAGTCGGGAGGAGCTCCAGGAACGCATCAGCGACTTCTGGAGTCCCCACTGCCTTACCCCATGACTGGGGTACATCTCAGGGTAATCAATAAATTACCCTTGGGGCAGGACGATATCGCGCCTCTCACTCTCTCTCTCGTTTTACACAGTAAAAGGTGGAACACCAACCCGCCCTAGACGAAACCCTTCAGCCGCACCGGGGTGTCGCCTGCTCGAGTCACTTGCAGTGGTCACATTTTCCCAAGATGGAGCCGCAACGACCCCTAGGCAACGATTGGGGACTAGCTGCCTCTATCGCATCCCCTTCGCTGCCTCCTTCGAGCGGGATCGGCCCTTGCCCGATACCGTTCTGCGGACTCCTTCTGGAGCATTACGTTCTCACAGAAGGAGACCGCGGCCTCCCACCCTTCATCACTGGGCAGCATTGCCGCGATCAATGCTGGCGGTGACAGGGTTCGTCCGAACTGCCCGACTAGGTCTCGACGCTTAGACTCCCACGCAGGGCAGTCCTCTAGCGTATGCTGGGCGGAGTCCCCGTCAGACGTCCGATTTTATTCAGATACTCACCGAAACAACCATGTCCGGTGAGTATCTGAGTCAATCGGTAGGTGACATAGTCGGTCCTCTCTATCCAAGCTTTGAAGCTTGGCAGAACGGCTCCAACAGCGCATTGGCTGGCACAGCCCTGTGTTTCGAGCCGTGCCCTCCAAGTGCCTGTGTGCGTTCTGCCGTAGTATTTTAGGCTCATGATCGTACGGTAGCCCCGTACGATCCGAATGGCCATCAGCCGCTGCAGACTCCTAAGTTGAGCTTTACAGCGGGAGGAACCCGCCAGGTCCTTAGACCAGACGTGTGCCCCATAGAGGACCATGGATGGCACGCCCGCCCATGTAGACGACGCGAACTTCTTCACTTGGTCCCCGAGATTGGGCAGCAGACGATGGTACGCCCCTGCTACCCCTCGAACCCGGGAGACTAATCGCCCGAAATGCTCTTCGAAGCTCCATCGACTGTCCAGGATGAGGCCTAAGTACTTTATGTACTGGCCCACCCGGACTTTAGTGTCACCCACTCGGAAGCGCGAGCTGGGTGGTTCCTGGCGCTTACGTAGGCCATGGAAACAAATCGCCTCAGTTTTCTGAGGCACCACCCTTAGGCCCAGCTCACGAATCTTTTCCATAACACAAGCCACTCCCTGCTCGGCGAGCAGAAGCACTTCCTCGAAGCGTGACCCTCTGGCCAGTATTAAGGTACCATCCGCATAGCAGACGAGACTTAGGCCAGAGGGCAGACTGGTGCGAAGGACCGCATCGTATGCGACGTTCCATAATAATGGGCCCAATACAGAGCCCTGAGGAACCCTGCAACACACTTCCCCTTAATTCTCCACCCCGTTCCGATCCACAAACTTCACCGTCCTGTCGCGCAAATAGGCCTCTATGATCTAACCATGCACCTGTCAACGTCAATATATCCAAGAGTTGGCAGTACTTGGTCGACAGCGGCGGGGTATCGACAAGACCTGTCTAGGTCGTGTTGGTTATCTAGGCCTGATCCTTGACGGTAGGTGGCTCTTCGACGAGCACTTCCTACAGTTTACTCCGAAGCTGGTCGACACTGCCTCCGCACTTGAATGACTTTTGCCCAATTTGGGTGGAGCCAATGTCGCGACGAGACTACTGTACACGGGAGTTGTCTGGTCTATGGCACTGTACGATGCACCGGTGTGGGCGGCGGCTCTGACCGCCCAAAATATGGCACGCCTCTTTAGACCCCAGAGGATATTGGTGGTTTGAGCCATATACGGTTACCGCGGTCGCAACCTTCTGCGATCTATGCCATGGTCATGCTACCCTGAGTGTGGCCGCATATGGACGGAAAATTTTCTCCTCCATCCGCTTCAGTGGCCTTCAGGCTTCAGTGGAGGCGACGTCCACGTATGCCGTACGTCGCCATGGAAAGATAAGCAATTGATGGCACCCGCTTCAGTGAGAGGAAGCACTGGGAGAGATTCAGAGGGCGTAATAACAGCAAACCATTTGGTTTTAGTCGGTTCGATGCCGACATACAGCCCCGTTGCAAACTCCGGTAGCGTGACGGCCCGAGGGCCACACGTCAAAAAAAAGGTGTTTTAAGTGGTCGCCACGCTGCATTCTACTGCGCCAAGTGTCGTGGGTTCCTACGTGGGAAAACACTTTATGCAATTCACAAATTGTTGTCCTAAGTCTAGGTGTTCTCTGTGTTAGTTTTATGTATGTTTGTGGAGCCCACCGTGACAAAGGATTTCTCCTGACTGACTCCTAATGCCTAAAAAAAGATTTTTTTCTGCACCAGTTTAGTTTTTGTGCCATTTTGCCGCCCCCCTAATTCTGCCGCCCCAAGCTTCAGCTTTTTCAGCTTATATGGTAAATCCGGCCCTGAACCCAATGTTACATCATTCAACTCACAGTTGTAAAACTGAGAATTACTCGAAGATAAGCTACTTACAATTTTATTGGAAACAATCCTGAGTATTCTCAGTATCACATTGGTTGCATGGGATATTCATACCTACAGTTATACAATATATATTGACTACTTATTTTATTCTCTTTTTAGTATTTGTTGTTATAGTGGCAACAAAAAACATCAACGGTGAAAAATAAAACGACGATCAACAGTGTCAAATAAATTTGTAGGGTATTTTTCCACTATAGGTACAAACAATTAAAATTAAACTTTTTGTAATTTCCGAATCAACGAAAATTTCACGAAATGCACATGAAAGTATATAAATAAAATGAATAATTGAAAAAACCCCCGACTGATTGAAGCGATTTCTATCAAACTTAGCTAAGAACACTCCCGACCAATTCACCTTTTAAACAAAAAATCTAAATCGGTTCATCCGTTCGGGAGCTACGATGCCACAGACAGACACGCACACAGACTCGTCAAACTTATAACACCGCGTCGTTTTTGCGTCGTGGGTTAAAAATTAAATGAAAACATCATTTTTATAATTTTTTGTCTTAGTCTCTGTTTGATCCTGGCTAATCTCTGGAACGGCTGGACTGATTTTGATAAGACTTTAATGGCGGATAGCTTGTGTTTAATAACAACAATCGCGGGTAACACCGGGACTCGGCTGGTACATACATACATTTGACACAATCCAAACCAAAATCGAAAAAAATATCACTCTACCACACATGCTTTATCTGCACTTCAAAAATCATCGGAATGTACTTTAACTCGTCAAATAGTTTGCTTACAACCATTTTTTATAGCTCACTTTCAGACCCCTTACTGGTAAGTGGCCTATTTAAATGTTGATAAAACTGGAGATTGTACCTTTTGATACTCGAGTGTGAGCAAAACGCACTAAAGCGCTTTTTAAGTGTTTTAAATATTAAAAGTAGTAACGAAATAACTTAACGATAACGAACGAAATTCTGAATCACGATAATCACATAAAATGTGTATAGTATATAAATAGATTTGTTCATCAAAACATTATTTTTTCATTTAAAAATATAACAAACACCGCATAGAGGAAAAACAGGCATGTGCTTTGAACATAGATAACCCGTAATCTGTGGCTTTGAACTCTACGAGTTTTGTAAACTTTTAAATTCGCGGCATGCGCCAATGTTCAACCTTAGATATAGGTACATACGCGCCCACACAGCAACACCGCAGACGGTAACCATAGGCAGGAGGTCCGCTATTTCGAAGCATAAGCCCAAATGACCAAATGCATTACTCTGTTACGATACAGAACTTGAATAGTACATTGTTCACCGAGGGAGGAAAGGAACCGATTACTAGCGAGGGAGCAGTTTGTGGCCCGAAGGCGCAGCCTAGGGCCACAATACTCCCGAGGTAGGAATGGTACTTTCACCCGAGTGCTACACAGTGCTTTATACTACACTTGTGAGGAACATTTAAAGTATTTATAAAATAAACTCAAAACGTAAGACACCATGTAAGACACAATTTAGCTTAGAATTTGACATAATATTTATAAATATTCCGCGCTTCTTTTGTTTTTTTTTTATTCTTCACAAAAGGATGTCAGTGGCACGGAGATTCCATATTTAAATTATATGAAAACTCTTTGAGAGGAGACCTGAGCCCAGCAGTGGGACATTAAGGGTTGTTGATGAAAACTCTTTGGGCAGGCGCGCGCCATAGATCAGATAACACATGAGAAATGAAAATTCATACAACTTTCTCTCCCGCTAAAACACGTTAGAAATGGATTTTCATACATTTTTTCCTCCCGCTTATTTAGGTCAAGGAAAAGACTAACTTTCTCTTTTAATTTTCAGGGAATAATGAATACTGTTCCGATCAGGTGTAGTATAAAATCTATTTTCTTTTTGTTACTTAAGTGTGAGTTCATAGTGACAAACGTTTGTTTTTTGCGGTACTTAAATGTGTTTATGTAAAGATGTATGCTATGTTGTACTTACACTAATTAGCTTACTTTATATTGTTTCAGAGAACATCATGGTTCGATTTTTTGAAGTGGATGAGTCTGGAGAAAGAATTTGGGAAGGGATCGGTCAGTTCATGCAAAGCGATGTGCACCATCAGTACGCAATTGTATTCAGGTATTAAACATTGTTTTGCAGTATTTCTACACGCCTTTCGTTCGATTTATCCGGTACTTAGTACGAGTTTACAAGAACCTTAGTCGCTTATAATCAGGACAGCCATAAGCGAATAGGTAATAATGCGAACAAAACGTGCTCTGTTCACGTACCGCGAAATAACGGTCATCAAGTTTCTATGCGAAACTCTACCTTATAATGAATTACTAAGGATGTTTTTAATAGCATAAAGTAAACTAGGTACATGTATTTAAAATATGATAGGTAATCTTTTAAGTGTTTAAAGCTATCGCCACAATCCTTCAAAAGATCTTTAATGGCCCTTATTACGAAATACCTATTCTCAGTTCTGTTCACATCATCATGGTGTGGAATTAAGTAAACCCACCAAAATAACTCTACTCTGCCTATAAAAAATAAAATAACTGTACTTTGCCTGATGGAAAGCATGAGTAGAATCCAAGAGTGGTCACCAAAGTCATTGTGACTGTAGACAATGCAGCATGATGACCCACACTACGGCCCAGTCAGATGCTTCTGCATTAATGGGCCTCCAGTCTCACATCCACCAACGAAATACGACAACACGAACTCTGGCATTTTATATTGGTCTTCTGTGCGAGGATAGCACCACCCCGGTCTAGCCTCATTCGTGCTGATATTAGAGGGGCTACCTTTGATAGGGAGTATCGCCACTTTTTTGCTTCATATGGGTGTCTCATAAGAGCTGACTAATGAAGCCAACTATGCAGGACAGCAGCACTGCCAAGAAACGGAACACCTGAAAGAAACCCCTCTTCCAGCATGGTAGAGTGAACCAATACCTCCTTTTAAGGAAAGACCTATTTCCTGCAGTAGACTATTTAAACCTATTACAGATGATGATGACATTATAACCCTTGAACTTTTTATTTGTACAGGACGCCTCCGTATAAGGACCGCAAGACTCCAGACGATGTCCAGGTGTACATAGAACTGGTGAGACCTTCGGATGGTCGCACGAGCGAACCCAAGGATTTTAAATACAAAGCAGAACAAGCTTACAAACAGATAAAGAAACGAAAAACCAACTCATCATTCTGTTCTATTGGTAGTTCTTCAAGTGAGTCACTTTTGTATTGAGCTATTAAATTCAATAAATAAAATAAAGAGAGCATTTAAAGCTGTTTGGGCCTCATCTTTCCCCGGTCATGTTGGATAGCCGTCTCATCGGATTGTGAGAGTGAGGGAACAAAGAGTGCACCTGTGTTTGCGTAGTTGGCTGAGTACATCAATTACATACATATCGCATTAAAAAAGTTTAAGGTTTGAGACCTTTGTTTTATGAATAATGTAATAATCAACAGTCTCATCATAACTTTCCTATCCTTTACTTTACTACCTTCTGAGGGTGACCTAGTGTGAGTTTATATTTGAATAACTCGCTGACGATTCAGACTCAGATCTTTTTAGAATTAGTTTTCTAATTTTGTAATAAGCTTTCAATAATGATTCTCCGTGTTCTTCGGATCAAGAATATGCAGTGTCACCACTCTTATTAACCTGTAGGTGTCGTAAGAGGCGATTGAGAGAACGAACTATGTGTACTTATTTTTCAAGAATACAAACACAACAAATCAAACTATCAAACGAGACTGATCTTTATTAAAAGTCGATAGACAACTAAAATATTGCATTTGAATACCTTTATTTTACAATATATACCACTAAGTAAGACATCATGAGAAAAAATTATACATTATTATCACTACACACTTATAAAAGAAAACTTGAAACAACCTCTACAACAACCCATCTAGCTAGCATGATATAAGCCAAAATATCCTTTCCAGGGAGAGGTCTCTAACCAGTACTGGCCTGTTAAGGGGCTGTCCATTAATCAACTGAGGCTCAAAGGGGGGTTCACGAAATATCTCAGGGGGAGGGGGGATAAAAAATACCCAAAAAACGATCACGTTATTAATGGACGGCCCCTAAAGGCTCTTGATGTGATATTAAATGATCAGATAGACAGGTGGTCAAACCAAGGTTTTATTGTTTGAACAACGTAATACATATTTACTAATATTTCAGGTGGATCATTGAAGAGTGCAAATGATATTCCCATATCAGTGGCTAACGTAAGTATAGTTACGGTATTTCTAATATTTTCATTATTGTAAAATCAATTCTAATTGCCATATTTTGTTGTAGTATCAAGAAGAACAAATTAACCAAGGTATGTCGGAGGTCCCCCGCGCACCGCTCCCTTCTTTTGTGATGAATCAGGTTAGTGTATATATTAGGTATTATATTAATAATACTTGTTTTGTCGATTGTTTAAAATAAAATAAAACCTAATTTAATGAAAAATCCTGTAAATGTTGTAAAAATTTAGATATATATAAAATAATTTAGTAGATGATTGAAGAATTATAAAAATTTGTCAGCTACCTCTTCCATAGTATCGTCTCAGAAATGTAAACCTGACCGAAGAGTAGCGGTCATCTAACAAACTCACTCTCACTCTTTGATACTCAAACTCCTACCAGTTCTCGAACCATATCCTGCTTTCCGAAGATGATAATGATATTAGTTAACGAAAACCATAGCCGGTGTTAGCAACATGTGTATATAAACACGTTAGTCCTAAAAGTATACCTTAAAGATATTAATCACAATTTTTATTTAATTTTGTATGTTTTAGCACCTATTTGCAGTATCGCCAAATGAGTGTGACATGGGTAGCGCGTTATCTACGCCAGGGCCGAGCCAGTCTCCGCTATCCAGCCCCATGTGGTCCCAAATAAACAGCGTGCTTCGACCTGCTGATCCTTTGAGCACAGACTTGCAGCTCAACTCCGGAGATTTTGAAATAATGCAAAACATTGAGCCCGAGAGTCGAAAATTATCTGAAGGGATGACTCAATTTTTCAGTGGTGAGAATTAAAATTTTGTTTATTTTTTCCATCTTTTTACACGCTTTATATTAGCTTCACATGTATGTTTGTAAGCGACTCCTTTGGGCGCGATTTGATTTGACCAGATTTCGTTCAAACTTTGTAGATTTATCGAGGACCGATGAAAATACACTTAATTGAAAAAAAAAATGTTTAAAAAAAATAAGTCACTAAAAAGTAGAAAATAATTTTAATGTAACAAAGCGAGGGGTGCTTTCTGAAAATATTATAATAACGTCGCCCCACGCTTTGTTGCATTAAAATTATTTTCTAGTTTTTAGTTTAAAAGCGTGTTTGTTTAGTTTTTTAAAACTACATTTAAGGATAGTGACAACCACGCTATGATTCTACTCATATTTTCCATCAGCCAGAGTAGATTCATTTTGGCACAACTGTATATATATTAAACACGAACATATTTTAGAGCATAGTATAACATTACTGTGTACTGTCATAGCAATATTCTTCTAATTACCTTCAAAAATTAAACTGGCGTGTTTTAAGTCGAAAGTAATAAACATATCATTTATTTAAGATTTATTTTAAGTTTTGAAAACAAATGAAGAAAGCTTTGATCCCTCCGCTAAACTTTTTCAGTTTTGCTAATTGTGAATTTGTTCAAAACAAATTATTAATTCATGTAGTTGTATTAAATTTAATTTCAATTCTCAAAAAATTTTTTTTGCAGAATATTTGAAAAGCTACAACGAAGAATTCCCTGGCGAAGTAAGTGACATTCATTACTACTAGATGGCGTTGTGCGTCCGATATATTACATCATATTTTATTCATAAATTATTTACATCACAAAAAACTACTTTGTTAAGATGATTTTTTTTTACAGAAAGCACTAGAAAGTATTGAATTTCGGCCATCGTCAGGCATAGTCTCTGACTCAGGTCGAACGCCGCAGATAAAACGTGAGGTAGGTACAACTACACTAGTAATAACCCATAATATCCCTCTGCTGGTCTCGGGTCTTCTCTGAGGAGAGGCTTAAGGTCATACGTCCCCACGCTGGCAAATTGCAAGTCGGAGACTCGCAAGACAACTTTGTAGCTATGTAATCTTGCTTTTAAACCTTTTTACGACTGCTATCCTAACAACTGTTGTCATAACAGCAATCGGAACCTAATACTTAACGTGACCTCCGAAAGACAGTGACTCATAGTATCATGCCACAAACGGTTACCCATCGAGGTGAACTCCGAGGCCACCTTGAACTAAGAGGACCTGGGCGTTCTCGAACATTCTGAACGTTCTGGGTATAATAACCAGCCGCGAAATGTCCAAACGGCTTACCCGACCCTCTCACAAAACCACAGTTTGGTTTCCGGCGTGTACTCTGTCACGAAGCGGATGGTCCAAGATTCGAACCAAGACGAGACGAATCCCTAAGCGCTTTAACTGCCTATATACATCCGTTGCTGTACATGCGTTGCTGTACAACGGATGTATATTATCCGATACACGATATTTAACACGAGCATTATAAACGTGAACACCCGAATTTATTTCCGACAGTGTGTAACGCAAGGGTCGTACTCAACGTACTAAAATACTAATAATTACTCTCGACACACGCTGCAGCCCACGATTGAATGCACTGAACATAACTGAACTGACTGCACTGAGAGTCGTTAATCCATCACAGTTATTGCTATGACCAATACTTATTATATGTATGTTCTATTTCAGGCGGGTACCGAGGTGAACATCACTGAGTCAACACACACAAAAATCCCGCTAAACGACAAAATTAAAAAGGAAAACATTGAAAGGAATGCGGAATATAACGCGTTTTATAAAGCGGAGGACGGCATCGAAGTTAAAAAGGTAATTTAGACATTTATGTGCAAAAAAAGATAAAAAAAACTTGTCTCGCATTAGGAATATAAAGTAGTGTATGTGTCACTAAGTCATTCATTCACTCGTTGACTGTGAATGAACGAGAAGGAAGCATTCTGTCGTCTCCAGTGTACGTCCGGTACACAGTTCAGTCGACAGTATAGAAGTGAAATATTGTGAGCTGACAATATAGAAAGATATACTGCATTAAGTATATTGTAGGATGTATCCTGTGTCACTGAGGACTTTATAAAGCATACTTGAAACGGACACAAAAACCATTCTAAATGTAGGTGTTCTTTGTGTCCGTTAATACAAGTACCGACTATTTGTTACCGCCTGACGAGCAAAATACGCAATCCCAAACTTCAAAATGCTGCAGGGATAAGGTCAGGCGCAAACAAGCATGAATGACGTAACGCTAAGGGTTGTGGAGGCCCACATGGAAAACATCCTGTAATTCAGAAATTGTTGTTCTGTGTCTGGGTGTTCTTTGTATCGGTTTCATGTACGTCGACTGATTGCCGTTTTTAATATGAAATAAATAAGCAAAAAATCACGTTTTTTGTATCCAATAAATGTTAATTTCATTCGGTTTTTAGTATTCGTTGTTAAAGCGCTAACAGAAATACATCAGCTGAAAATAAAATCATCTGCGTAACTATCAAGGTTAATGAGATACAACCTGGTGACTGACACTGACACGGATTCTTTTTTTTAAAGCCTGCCAAGGTGAATCTGCTCTGCCTGGTGGAAAGCACGAGTAGAATACAAAAGTGGGGGTCAACAAACTCACTGCGAATGCCTGTATCCACCTCCACACAGTTTGGCGATCCACACTACGGCAGCCTAGTGAGCTGCTTTTTCTTAGCAATATGGTCTCATTTCTACCTGTTGAACCCTAAAAAACGAATACACACTACACTGAAACTTACATATAGGTGTTTTTTTATTACAGTTAGTAAAAGATTTGTGCGACATGATTAGAGACAAGAAAGGCTTCAATAAACAGGAAGTTAGCAGTCGTTTGGGAAGACTTTTCGACATTCGATTGTCCAACGGTGATACGTAAGTATTTGTTTATTAATAAATAGCTGCGCCCCGCGGTGTAACCCGCGTATCATTATGGTTGCTATGCTAGTGTATTATGCATAGCAACCTCTGAAGTTTTGACAATAGATAAACAGTGATACATTTTCACATCTACGATTTAATGTATTTTTATAATCAACTAAATTTCATCCGTGTATTTCGATTATTACAGTAAAAAGTAGCCTATGTGTTATTCTGATATATAAGCCATATAACTGTAAAGTTTCATCCAAATCCGTTAAGTAGTTTTTGCGTGAAAGAGCAACAAACATACATGCACACATACATACTCACAAACTTTCGCGTTTATAATATTAGTAGGATGAGTAGGATATATTAATAATGACTTTTTGTAGAACTTTTCATCATCATTATCATCAGCCTATCGTAGTCTACTGCTGGACATAGGCCTCTCCAATTGCACACCAGTCTGATCGATGGTGCTTAGAACTTTTAAAGAGGAACAATTCCTCCATATATTATTTTGGTGAAACTTTAACCTTTACGCACTGCACGCAAAAAATATTTTTTCTCTGTTATTACAACATAATATATTTCATTGATGCTTCGCTACTTTTGGTCGTACCGTGATGATGCATAGCATATGCTCTGCCTTATAACTGGACTGTCTAACATTTGATAGTAATTTTTTTAGGTACAACTCAAACTTCTCCTTGATACTGTCAGAGGTTACTTTATTAAACATAGAGGTAGTTTTCTCTTTTGCAATCGTTATTAGGAAGTCAGTGCCATCAAATATACTGACAACTAGTTCAACCTTTGAATTCAGTTCGCTCTCTGAATTGCGGAGGTCCGATGCCAGTTTCTCCGTGGAAAAACTGACATTCAGGCAAAACGGGTTGAACTAGTTGCCGCCCACAAATAATCTTGACGATGCAGCACTTTCTAGCTCTCCCTATCAAGAACAGTATCCTTGACCTCCTTATGCGTCGTGACCGCGCCTTTCATTAATCTTGTCGATATAACTATGTCTCGGTCGTCCTCTCTTTCCTTCTTCCTTATTTATGAATAATGTATTCATGATTACAACTACTACAAATTGCAGGTTCCTTCACATGAGTTTGTGTTCGGACCAGAATTGCCTGGAGTACATAGTGAAGATCATTCACAATGTCAAAGCGACACACTTACTCGACTGTTCCAACGACAGGCAACAGACGACGTTACATCTGGCGGTACTTCACGATTTACCAAAAATTGTTACTTTACTCATAGCCAAAGGTATGTTCATTGTCATGTTCATTTTACATTAAAAGCGCAAACAGTAAATAGTTTTAAGAAAATGTTTCAAGAATTACGTCATAAAGTTTCGTCCACTACTTCTGTCTCACTAAAACATTTTGATCCATCCTAAGGTTGCCTGGAAGATATTGTGTTTCGAAATAAGGCCTTTGTACATTGACTGCACGGTTGGCCTTATGGTTTAAGCAGTCGCCACGCTAGTTTCTACTTCGCCAAGTGTCGTGGGTTCAAATCCCACGTGGGACAACACTTTGTGTGATTATCAGATTGTTATTCTGAGTCTGGATGTTCATTGAATCTGTTTCATATATGTCTGTCAAGTGCCCCGCTACACAGGCTTTATACTCCTAATGCGGGAGTTGTCTATTAAAAATAAATGAAATTAAGAATATAAGTCGCATTATGTTCTCTATTGTGAATCTGTAATACGGTTTACAAATAAAGAGTTTTTTATCCATATAATATTTAACATATTTTTAAAGAAACAAAATAAAAATATCTATATCTTTATGTAATTCTAGGTGCCAACCCAATGTTGAAAGATGATCAAGATATGAACGCAATACACTACGCTGTCAAGTACAAATCGTGTCTACAACCATTATTAGAAGCTATTATGAAAAATGACGTGCCTTGTAATTTGAATGACTATAATAACAGTGAGTGTTTTAGAGTATTCAACTTAGTTAACATTTGTACTACAAAAAAATAAAAGATATTCGTTAGACACCATAAGACTTTACCACCAGACAATCGTTACTAAACGCAATCGAGTAAAATGAGCTTTAATTTAAGGTATTTACCGATAAGTAATGAAGTTATGGGGGTTCATCGTGGTAGAGTACCGACAGACCCACACATTTAATTTTCCGTCGACTTCACCAATGAAAGTATGAGAAGAGTATCACTTTAATCACTTCAACAATATACAATATAGTATTAATATTACAGTTATAGTCACGGTAACTTTCGTGAGCGTCTCTGGTAGTGTAGTGTCGCTGTGGTGTTGCCAGCTTATTAACTATCGTCCCCTCACAATTGAGTGGATCGTTCAGAAACTGAAAGATTTGAATTATATCCACTGTTATATTCAATCTAGTAGAGATAATTTCATCACGAATGCCAGTACTACCCTCACACAGAAGACCAACCTAAACTGACAGCACTCTTACTGTCGTATTTCGTTGGTGAGTGTGAGACCTAAGACCCAATCATTCAGAGGCATCTCACTTGTCTGCACCCACATTGAGAATGGACTCTTACTCTTGGAATCTACTTATGTTTTCTATCTGTCATTGGTAGGCTTTAATATTTAATAAAATAATGTAGTTTTAAATCGGATTCAAACTATGTTTCGAAATTTTAGTTCCCATACTCTTCCAAATCGGCTTGATCGATTCTTATAAAATTTTGTGTGTTTATCCATTAGGTCTGAGAATTGAACATAAACTAACTGTTAATGAAGGATAAAACGTTCGCGAACGAAGCCACGGGCATCAGCTACTGTTTTTATATCATTTACTTCTTTCTGCTAATGGCCAAATCGCAACACAATATAACAGTGACAGTAGATTACTTACTTAAACAAGGTAATACATGTATTAATAAATTTTCAGAAAAGCAATCAGCGTTGCACATGGCTGTTATAGAGGACTCAGCGAACAGCGCTCGGTTGTTGCTGCAACACGGCGCGAACTACAGCGTGCGGGACGATTATGGCCGGACGCCGCTACATCTCGCCGCTTACGATGATTGCTTAGAAGTCACTAAAACCCTCCTTCAATTCATACCGAAGGTTGGTTGTGTTTCTTACGCCTTCTTCTAATAATAATGACGTACTACGTCTTTATTAAATTTTTTTAAATCCGTTAATTTGAAATTTCAAATATAAATAAAAATAAAAATAATTTATTTACTAGTAAAGGCAAGTACATTTTGGCTATGTCCAGTGGCCCCACACTAGGCAAGCCTGTCCTGTGGGTGCCTGTTACGATTTACACAAGCTTAACGTGCTCGGCCGACATCAAGAAACTTAATACCTAATTACAATAAAAACAATAATAATAATAAAAAGTAGTAATAATAAAAGATTGCTTAACCTATTTGACTTACGGGCTAACATTAAATGGACCAATTAAAGGACCAACACATACAGAAATATTGCCATTCTGAACCCAACAGTAATGTTCATGTCATGTGCACCAGTAGATTCTCTGTCATGTCATATGACAGCGTGAGGAGCCAGTCCATAACCTTAATTTTTGCCGAGCGTACGGAACACTCCTTAATATCGCATGAAGTGGCTACTTTATTATAGACAAAGCGATTTATAAATGGACTGAAGCGTCTAGCAAAGGAAGAGTTGACTCTGGGAACTTCCAATCTGTAAACTCGATGTTTCAGGAGTTGTGGATATTCTTCACTGTTTAGAATGTGCTTGTGTGTTCTTAAAAAGGATTTGAGAATGAAAAGTTGACGCACATTAAGTACTTTCGATTCCCGGTATAAGTCTATGGTGGGATACCTAAATGGCTTATTAAGCATTACTTTAAGCACCGAGCGCTGTGCTCGCTCAACCTTGATCATATGTGTTTTTGCGGCACCTCCCCAGCAATCTATACAATAGGTAGTCAAAGACTGACTCAATGCAATGTATACCATCTTTAAAATGCTCGTCGGTGCTGAAGAGCGAAGCAATCTTAAGATGTTTGCCGTTTTTCGTACTCTGTTTGATAAGGCATTGATATGTGTTTTAAAGTTAAGATTTTGGTCTAATATTACCCCGAGGTACTTAAATGAATCGGCGTTGCTGATTGCTTCACAGTGACAGCGAGTTGGGTCTCCACAGCTGTGAACCCTTATGTCCAACGATGAGTCCGGAGCTGATGCTGATGTCTTAAAGAAGCTTAAATATTTAGTTTTTTTGGCATTTAAGGATAATAAGTTATGTCGCAGCCATGTGAACACTCTAGTCATTCCCATCTCCGCATGTGCAAAGGCCTCTGTCCAAGTGGATCCATCATAAATTATAGACTTTATTTGTTTGTTTATAGAGATTCAAATTCCTGTTTGTTTTTAGGAGGATGTCGATGTTACCGACGATTCAGGCAACACAGCGTTACAGATTGTTTGTGGTGGTACCGTAAGAGAGAACACAGTTATGATTGCGCGTCTGTTGCTTGAGCATAAGGTAAATTAAATCTATACATATTGATCATAATTAGATATAACCATTTAGTAATCTTGTTTAGTACTATTAGCAAATCCATTCATCCTCACAAACTTTTCAATTCATAATATTACTAGCTTTTGTCCGTGGCTTCGCCCGCGTGTATGTCAGTTATCGTGGTACAGAGTAGTCTCTGTCGTTCCTCAAGAATCAACGTATGACCAAGCCAAATTTCATTACAATCGGTGCAGCAGTTATGCCGTGAAAGCGTCTTAGACCATTACTTCTTAATTTAGAATATTAGTTTGGATAGTAAGATAGGATGGAGGCCATTCATCTTCAAACATGCTACTTAATTTCCTAAATAATTTCTTATTTTGTTATCCTACCTCAGAAATGTAGTAATATTAATAATTTACGCAGGCAAGTCCTATAAAAACCGAAAATGGTAACGATTCAGCTTGGCGATTGGTTAAAAACAAACTGCAATTGAAGGCGGTGTTATGGGACTATGTCGCCGGAGAAATTATGGACGAAGACGATATTAAGTCTGAACCAGAAGACGATTATGAATCTGCTGACGAAGGCGTAAGTACTTATCGCTTATCTGAAATATACATCAACATCATCGCAGTTCACTGCTGGACATAGATCTTTCCAAATCTTTGTTAATCAAATAATATTAACAATAAATATGATAACCGAGTAAAGCTCGGTCGCCCAGGTACTATAGGTATAACATGGACTTATATATCAATTTAATGTGTATCTTTATCCATTTTTTAATTCATAAACATACTCTGTTTCTCTTGGGTTTAATCATCAACATCCTTTGATAGTCCACAGCTGGACATAGACATCTCTTCAAAATATTATCATAACTCCTTATTTATGTCACTAACGCTAACATAAACTTGTTTGCTTATTACGCTTACACGCTATAACCTCATCACGGGCAGTGTCGAGCAGGGACAAGGTCTTGGTCATGAAAGGTATTGATATGATAGTTAATAAAGCAACTGTTGTACGAGTCAATGGTCGTACATTTTGGCGCGGTTCCCATTCGAAGGACCATATATATGTACGGGTCACTTAGTTAGCTTGCTTAATAATAAACGTTGCTTACTTAACTGCTCATTTGTTGCACATAAAATGACTTATTAAATTAATGATATAATGTGATAATGATTTATGTTAGTGAGTACGCCCAATGGTTACTAAAAGTGCACTAATGTATAAATTGTATGTAATAAAATCGGCAATGTGGATGTAAAATGCTGACCGCGCTAAATGTACGGTTATTAGCCCGTACAATACTGGGTGTTGCGGATTCAACCCCTATATGGGGCTGCCCATTAATCACGTGAGGCTCGAAAGGGGGGGGGGGAGGTATTCACAAAAAATCACGGAATATCACAAGGGGTGTGTAGTAATATATCACGTGTTTTTATTTTTTTTCTGATTTCTTTCGCAAATTTTCGCATTTCTTTCATTATTTTTTCATTATTTTTATGTCAGTCAAAAACAACCTGTAACCTTTCTACTCTACCTCTGAACGTAATTATTGTAGTCTTTATAAGATTTTTTGTAACTAAATTTGGGGGGGGGGGGGGGGTAACCTTAAACCTGATCATGTAACACCAAGGGGGAGGGGGGTTAAAAATGTCAAAAAAAAAAGATCACATGATTAATGGACGGCCCCCGTGGACAATACTTTGTGGAATCTACGAATTGTTGTACGGAGTCTGGGTGTTCTTTGTATCCGTTTCATATATGTTTAAAGTCCTAAAGTGGCACAAGAATATTCCTAATAGGGGTTGTCAGGGAGTTGTCACTTTAAAAAAGTTGAAAAAAAAACGACGAATTTTAACAAAAGCTTGTGTGTCAGGATGTGGGAGAGCAGGGTCTGCAAGCCCTGAGCCTGTACGGTCGCGAGGTGTCGGTGCTGCTGGACGCGGCCGGTGCATGGCGTGCTCTAGCTCGCCGTCTAAGACTCGACGCGTTGCTCGACTGGTACGGGACGCAACCCAGCCCTACACTCACACTGCTCAACCATCTTAAGGTAACTGTTTAATCTATTTATACTGTTGACGATTGATATTTGGTAAGTAGGTTGGTATGAAATATAGTGTTGCGTCTTGTTTTTTTTTATATAAATGCCTACCATAGTGATGTACCATATGATAGTGATAGTGTACCTGATGGAAAGTATGAGTAGAATCTATTTTTAGTGACCACCATACTCGTTGTAAATGCAGATAATCTAGTAGATAATTATAATCCTAATCAATAAATAAATGATTAAAATTAAGTTATGGTTTGTTTAAAGTGGTTCACAAATTTCTTTGGTTTTTTTGTTTTGATTGGAAATGGTTGTCAGAAGCGTAAAGTATTATTACATCTGAATAAATAATATTTCTCTAAGCTTCAATTAGAGTTTTCATTTATCTTACAAATATTAACTTCATCTTCAACCATAAACCTTAGTTTACATAACTGTAAAGTAATTGAGAGTACTTGGTTTATAAAGTCTATGGTGATTTGCATTTCCCGAAAACTTACTCTATGGTTATGTTTTATTTCGTTCAGGATTCACGCGATGACATCACCTCAAAATCATTGGCGTTGATATTAGAAGATATGGGACAATCGAACGCTGCTTTAATCGTGAGAAGACACATTGAATGATATGAACTATATTTAGTCAATAAGCTTATTATAAGTTAGTACATGAACGTGTACATAGAAGACTAATTATCGTATTACTTAAAAAGGTTTGACGGGTGTTTGATGTGCTCATTATTCCAAATGAAATAAAAGTGAATACTAATTTTGTAATAAAATGTAAACTTGGCTTTTGATAATTATTACACTTGTGCCTTGCTGTTACAGTCGTTTAAGAATTGATACTACGAAGTACACTAGACTCGAAAGTTCTTCCGAGTCGATTTACTTACCGATTGGCTGATTGTGGGTGTAGATGACTAAAAAAAACTTTGAATGAACATCGTACTTGAACAGCTACGATGTACTGAATATGAACAGTTATATGGAAATTATATAAGCTGAAATAATTAAAAAGAAAACATATTTTTAACTTATATTTGTTATCATTTTTTTTATAATTTCTATTGAAGTTAAGATTAAACTATTCAGTAGTAAATAACTGAGATTATAAAAAATGCGTATTGATCAAGCGTTTGCAAATGATCTCTATAAGAGATTTATAAGTCCATCTGCGTTTTGGAATGCAGTCCAAATACGTTAGTCTAAACTTTACCTGTAAAGGGCGCCACTTAAAAAACATTTAATGTAAAAAGATCTTTTTTTAAGCAACTACATTATTACATATCAGAACCAAATCCTTTAATAATTTGTATTGTAAGAAATCATCTTTTGTAATTTTAATATTTCAAGAACTAATTTACATGAAAATTTCAAGATTATGAATTTGATTTTTCAATGTCAAAAATCAAATTCATAATCCTATTTATTACTATGTTACCCATACACTATCACAACGCGTATCATAAATAAGCATCAAGTTTAACTTTATATCGAAAAAATACACTAATAAACACGAATTAATAAACACGATGACAAATGTCAAAACGGGCATTTTATTTTGTGACGACTTTAGATTTATAAGTTGATTGAATGTCGTTTGAATGAAACATACTGAGTGCTAGTGATGAGATGTTTTTTTTTTTGTTGAAATGAAATAGAATATAGTTATTAGATAAGTAAAATAAGTATTTTATGAATTTGTTGTTTGACATATATTTTATGTTTGCGAATAATGCATTTAACGAAAGTAAACAGTTGTACTCTTTACGGATTTCACATATATACTGAGAGAATGATTTGTATTCCATTTTAAACAGATTTTAGGTGTGAAAGAATGAGCTCAGAGAATATAATGTTACTCATAACATAATATTCAGTAAAGTGATAAAACTCATTTATATTAATATTTACACCTGTTGAGCTTGTTTCCTATTAGTATCCAAAATGAAGAAGTAAGTACACACGAATTAAGGGAAAGAGAAAATAATACTAAGCTTTTCATATTTCAATAGTATTACCGATTAATGTTGTTTCACTAAAACTATTTTCCTCACATCAGTCTGTGTGCAACTGTATACATGTGAAGTAGGAATAAATGTATCTTAGATATTTAATAGATGTTTGTGATATTGAATGAAAAATGTAAGGCCTTATGGTACTTTATTGACTAAGAATATTAAGTACTGCATTTTTATATTATTTCAAGTTTGTTATAGATGCTGGTAAAGTGTAAACATTAAGCATTCAACGCCGAGGCATAGCGCCTAATTGTTTTTTTATAACTGAAGTACATTTTTATATGTAGGGTGAACTGTTAAATAAAAAAATAATGATAAGCATAGAAAAATATGAATAAAATCTATTTTTTTTTTATGTGAATTTGATTTGATTTTAAGTCCCCAATATGCTTGATGAGAATTAGACCAATTTCTATAAGCAAAGTTTTGTGATGTCGCTCTTATGAATGTATCATAATAATATGTGTAATAAACACAAGTAGACTCGACATACGAAGTCAAGACGATCTCGTGGCGTGGGACAACACTGTGTGATTCACAAATTCTTGATCTGAGTGTCCTTTTCAGGTGTTTGTAAAGTGTGCCGCGACACAGGGTATATTCCTACTGTGAGAGTTGCCTTTTACCCCTTACTCCAAAAGAAAGCCACATTATTTCTGAGTGTTAAGCAGGGTACTGACCTAGCCGTGTAACATGTAACGTATCTGATACTGTATCAACCTACAAGTGAGTACGGCTCGTCCACGGTCATCGCGTATCTAGCTACTAGCTCACGAATCCGCAGTCATCATCATCATCATCAACAGCCTGTAACAGTCCACTGCTGGACATAGGCCTCTCCTTAGAAAGGAGGTATTGGCCTACTATACCACGCTGGCCAGACGGTTTGGTATAGGGTTGGTTTCAAGTTTTCCTTCTCTTTGCATCGATGTTGTCTTGCGTAGTTTATCCCTTAGTCGCCTTTTACGACACCCGCGGGATGAATAGGGGTGGTGACACTCTGTCCGCAGTGTTCGTGATGATATCACGCCGATAACATGTCTCAATTTCTGGCTATTGCTGCGTTCATACGAGTATTCATGTAAAATTATAAAAGTCCACGTCGATTTTAGATATTTTTCTATAATTTTTAGGGTTCCGAATTTTATGATTTCGAACCCTTATAGATTCGTCATGTCCGTCCGTCCTCGACTTACTTTGATGAAGATGAAACTTTGCATGAATATGTATTGTAATTACGTCGACAAAGTGATTCAATAAAATTATGAAAAATATTTTCATTTGGGGTACCTCCCCTACACGTAAAGTGGGGATGTTTTTGTCATGTGGGGTATCATTAGATAGGTCTTTTAAAAATGATAAAGGGTTTCTAAGATGATTTTTCGATTTAGGTATCCGTTTGTGGGAACACCACTTTAAAGGCCACTTTTTGTAATAACAGAGCGTCCCCCCCCCTCTCTAAAAGCCTTTTTTGGAAAAATCTGGAAAAATTCATGATAGTGGTCCATTTTATAAACTTTAAAGGAAAACTATAACGGATAAGAAGACTTTGTTAGTTCAGGAGTTATAGAGGTTTAACTTTAACAATACACTTACTAGGAAACGTCATACAAAATTAACGTATTAATACGTAAACATAACAGTTCTCCATTGGATACGATTTCTAATCCACCCACTATTATGTGTGACTGAGGAACCCTTTCCTGTGCGTGGCTTGACATGCACTTGGCCGATTTTTTATCTATAACGGCTTATTTTGATAAAGTTCAATTAATTTTAATGCTTTTCATCTCTCCACTCCATTATGGACACGTTTGTTTAAAGCTCGTTCCAACGTACTTACTACCGAAGGGTCATGTCACTCGGTGGGTTCCTGCGAGCTTACTGCGCTATACGCACTACGCAGTAGTGGCTCGAAGCGTTCTCGTTCCTACGTATTCACTTGATACAGTATCAGATACATTACATGCTACACGGCTAGGTGAGCACGCTGCTTTACAGGTAGTAAGTTTAATTTGGAAAATGATTTCAGTGACATCCAATAAACACGCGGGGTGAGCCTCTGGCATAAGGTAGTCTTAGGATAATAACAATTTTATCTGTACAATACAAATATTCTTATCACCATTTTTTCTATCAGACAGAAACATCATTTAATCAGGCTGTATACTATACTAAATTATAATTTCAGAGTATTATTTCTATTATTTATTGTTAATTATTATTGGAGTATTATTATTTAAATTTTAATATTTTTTTCTTGCATTCGGAGTTAAAGTTTGTATTAGCACTTGAATCACAAATGAAACTAAAGTGATTATTTTAACTGACTGCGTAAACCTACTAAATCGTTTATCAAAATAATTTAAATGTCAAAAAACAGCTGTTAGACATGGCCTGTCATGTTCTTTGTTTACGTAATAAATATTTAAAAACAAATATTCGATTCTTGAGTAAAACTAGTACAATAAAATATCAAGTGGCATTATTTTTCTCAAGACCCACGGCTTCCGAAGTATTAACAGCTTATTTGACTCAATGTAATGAACCTCCCTGGACTTCTTACTTTGTCAAGGTACTAGATAAATAAATATTATTTGATACCAAGAAATGTAAAAAGTTTATTAATGTTTTATCTCTGTTCCTTTTAATGTTCGTGTGGTGATAGATTTAAATACGGAATTTCACCATCCCTATTCATTCTATGGTTCCATCAGGCGACTAAACGAATAAACTACGCAGGATAACATCACTACAAAGAGAAGGGAAACTTGAAACAAATTCTATATCAACCTAGTCAGCCTGATTTAGTCGACCAAAACCATAAGTTATTTTTGGCTATTGATATGATGGTGTGATGTATTGACATCTGTATTAAATCTATGTCATGATAATGTATTAGATTTATCATTGTGACTATACTTTCGTTGTCTATTTTTCTAGCAGACTAGTGTTAAAAATGACCAATTTGGCATGTCAAATTTCAACTGGAAGGTTGGAAAATCAAATTATCAAGTATTAAGGACAGGCTGCTTCCCATATATTAAATACCATTGCTCTCGGAGAAAAGCAGAGGACTTAGGAGCCTCAGACAAATTTATGAGAGTAATAAAAGTTGTTAATTTAGGTATGTATGCTGATGTTACTGAATTAACTTAAAAACTTACAAAAGTTAAGTCATAAAACTGTATATCTAATCTAGCGAGCTAGATTAGATATACAGTTATCTAGCGTAATACGTAATCTAGCGAGCTTCAATGGTACTTCACCGAATGCCAACCTAAAAGACACAATTCATATTGTCATATTTCATTAGTGAGTGTGAGAACAGAGGCCCAATGCAGAAGCATCTCATTTGGCTGTCATAGTGCGGATGTTTAATTGTCTGTACTCAAAATGAAGATGACCCCTCTTGGAGTACTACTAGGCAGATCAGAGTAATATAAATATAATAATAATAATGTACTTTTTACAGGTATTCCATGTTTTCTATATGGACTAGCAGCAACTCAGTTAATTAGGCATAAGGAAATAGTGCACACTTCAAAGGGACCTGTTACAATATATTTTTTATTACCAGAGCACAAGGGATCATCATATTAACAAGATACAAGGAATCAACTACAGATTTTCAGGGAATTTTATTTATTGAATTGAAAATATTCAGATTTTTGTTAAAATGTTCTATAAACACATAAAACATAAGTATTGATCTCTTTTGTTCTCAGACTCATAAATTTTTTCGCGAGTAAGTGCCGTTTACGGTAAAAACATGAGGTATGTGTAAAAGTCGCGAAAGTCTAAAAATACTCAGAAATTTATTTTATATAAGTTTTTTCACCGATGATGTGATAGTCACATGACCATGATGCTGTGGTTTTGTGACCTATTTTGTCATTCACAAAGCGCATGAATAGTTGAATGTTATGAAAGTATGTCAACACCCGGGTTGTGGATAAAGTAAGATAATTAATAAGTACCTAATTACATATGTCGTTACTCGATTTATTGACACACGATTTTATTTCTAGTCATTTATTTTGTTTCACTATCATAATACAGTGTTAGCATAATTTAAACTTAAACATGTACTCTTTTATTTGTATCAAAACAACAAGTTAGGTAGTGTACGTAATACCACAGAATACATAATAGTACCAGTAGTAATACACCTCGACGTTGCGATGATACGAAAAAACAATGGTTGGCTAGTCCTTAGTGATACCACATTGTATCATGATATAAAATGAATAAAATTATTTCATGAAATTTCATTGAGGTAGCAGGGTTACCGGATATTATCTCTTTATAAAATTGGCACTTAAAAAATGGAAACGCACTTCTCTTGACTCCGACAATAACAGGTTCTTACTACCTACGTAGGTATATCCCCTGTATACCTAAGTATCAGAGTTATTTTTATCAAAACCTTGACCGATGATGCTAACCTAAAAGTTAGGCAATTATTTCAGATATAAGACATTAAAAACTTAATCGTCCACTTATTCTAATAGAGGTATTGTGTTGTAGTTACTGTAATTAGTTTGTAACCAGTATAATGATAATATTCCTGAAACTCGAATTAAAAAGGTATCTACATTCATCATCATCATCATCATCAACAGCCTTTAACAGTCCACTGCTGGACATAGGCCTCTCCTTTGAAAGGAGGTTTTGGCCTACTATACCACGCTGGCCAGACGGGTTGGTAAAGGGTTTGTTTCAAGTTTTCCTTCTCTTGACAGTGATGTTAGATGCTTATTTTGTTCCTTTAGTCGCCTCTTACGACACCCATTGAATGAATAGGGTTGGTGACACTTGTATTCTTAATCCGTCACCACACGGAATAGGTATAGGTATATCTACCTATTTAATTGTATAAATACATAAAAAAGAAAATATTAATTACAGTAGGCAGTAGGAAAATGTTAATTACTATTGGCGGTACGGTTGGCGTTCCTTGGGGGAGACCTTCGTCCAGCAGTGGACGGCATTAGGTTGACACTACCAGAGAACACTAATACTCTACGAGGACACTACTCACCACTACTACTATTATTACTATATCACTTGGTAAGTCCATGATACAATAAAACAATGTAGTGAACTCCTAGATACGGTGATGACGTAGGTGACTCAAGACACGTCATTTCCTATATCGAAGGCTCTCAATATCAAAAAAAAACTCAACTCAGGCCATTGAGTTATATGTACATATATAACTCAATGGCCTGAGTTGAGTTATATGTACATACAATTCAATGACTCAGGCTCAAAAAAACAAATTGACTTCGATTTCACTTCTGGTCTCACAAGACCGGAAGCTTAATCATTCTGTTTTTTTTTTATATATTTATGTTTTTTTTTATACATTTACCTTGCCTGGCGGTCTGGTCGGATGTTTCTGCATATTTTTTCCGGACTCTGGAAGCCGGGATGCCTAATGATGCATAATGATTGGGCCTCCGGTCTCACACTCACCAACGATATACGACAGCAAGAGTGCTGTCTTTATTTGGATGGGTAATTCTCATAAGAAACATCGCCTTATGCTGCATTGTCTACACTCACAATAAGGATGGTGACCCCTACTCCTGGGTTCTACTCATGCTTTCCTTCAGGCAGAGTAGAGCCACTTTGATAGACTTAAATTTATAAATCTTTGTTTACATCCTCCACCGTTAGATATACCTAAGTTTTGGCGCCAACCTGGTCTGTGAGACCGGCCACCATTTACGTAAGTAAGCACTCACGTGTTGCAGTTCTTATTTTTTTGTACAAGGAAAGTGATGTTCAAGGAGTTTCTCATAGGTTTCTATTATTACCATAACATCTAGTTTTTCCCAAGAAAGCAGCAGTACAGCAGAGTTATAATGGAGCGTCATAATTACAGCGTGGTCATCGTTCGACTGGATGGTCCATGTAACCTGTATTTTCAATATTGCTCGAATCGTCGCTTGATAGGATGTAGGATGACCGGGCTTGACCCCTGACCCACTAGCAATGCGTAAAGATGGAACTTAACTTGCATTTTCATCGCCCACGTTATTTTAACTGTTCTGAGGAGTTGTTCAGAGTTTATCAGCTGAAGTTTTGAGAGATCAATCATAGCTAAAAAATACATCCCCACCACTTGGGCACTGGGCGCTCCATAATTGCGCGTTCATCAAGAAACTTTTTGTCTCCAAAAATTGGTCTGCTGAATAAATTGTCGTCTGGAGATTTACTAAAAGCAACAATTGAAGTGATATGCTTCCCAGTAACATTGGTTTCAGAATTATCATTATGATACTTTATTACTGATTATTTTAACAATTGAGTTGTGAATCTACAGTTCACTACGGTTCATTTTAAAGTGGCGTGCAACGGTACTTAGGCCGACGTCTGCACTTTATCTTAATCAGTGAAGCAATTTTTTATAGAAACTATTGATTATAATAACCAACAATATTTAGGTTTAATCAGTGTTAAAATGTGGACTAAATATCTTTATATGTTTAAGTGTAATGTGAAAGAATTCGTGGTAACAAAATCACTTTGCTTTGTCATCACGAAAATTACACACAAAAACATTCAAAAGACTTCAATGATGGGTCGCCTTACTTTGACGGGCTGAACAGAAAGCAGGCTAATGTAAAGAAAGTCAATCGGGACCTACGTGTAAGACTACGTAGCCAAGCAGCTACGGTGGCAAGACAGGTGCCTATGCAGTTCGACAGGTAGGATAATTGCTAGATTGACTGATAGGCTGATAGGTCGCCAGGCATAGCCTAACAGGCATAGCTTCATCATCATCATCATCAACAGCCTTTCACAGTCCACTGCTGGACATAAGCCTCTCCTTTAAAAGGAGGTTTTCAGGCATAGCTTCCTGATTGATATAATATATTAATTGTTCTAATAACAACAGATAACATTTTTTTAAATGATTTCTATGTCGCTTTTGTAAAATCATTAATTCACAATACAAAACTACCGAATAAAAATAACGAATAAAAAAGTATGCCATATCTATAAGGGAGTCTCGAGTTCATAACCTAGCAACACTGACAAAATGGCGAACACAATAATTTATTTTAGAAATCATTCAATGCCTTTTTATGCTCAACATACATGAAACAATGGTGCTGGTTGATGTTGGTGACTTTGAAATTTTACACTTTATTAACACAAATATAAAGAACACAATATTATAAAGGTGTGCTAGCATCCGATGACAGGACTTCTTCTTGAAATTACACTCCTACATTACACGTATCAAATTAAAGGTGTTGCACTGGAGAGAGTTGGGGTGGTTCGAGATTTAGGGGTAATTTTCGACTCCGCCATGTCGTTTAGACCTCAATACGATTATATCTGCAGTAAGGCAAACCGAATGCTATCTTTCGTACTTCGGCATGCGAGACCCTTCAAAAAAGTTGGCTCATTACTCACATTATACTACTGCTTGGTAAGAAGTTTACTCGAGTACTGCTCGTCTGTATGGATGCCTATCTACAGTGCACACAAAGATCGAATAGAAGCAATACAAAGGCGGTTTGTGAGATCACTGTGTTATAAGTTTGGCTTAAAACGAAAATTAAAAGAATATAACGATCGACTCAAGGAGTTTAAAATGGTCACGCTGGAGAAAAGGAGGTGGATGAGCGATTTGTGTACCCTACACAAAATTGTAAAAGTTTCCCTGGATTGTCAACTTATTGAAAAATTAAACTATAAGACGCCAACGCGATCTGTGCGCACACCACAGGTGTTTATTGTACCAGCTAGAAACAACAATGTTTCACGGAACAATCCAGTTTCGCGAATGTGTAGTCGTTATAACGATATATGTTCACAGGTAGATGTTTTTAATGATAGTATGAGTGTATTTAAGTGCTTTTTGTATAAAACTGAAATTTATAATTAATTTAAATCTAATAATGTAAAATTGCTGTATCTTGGTACAGTATCCACTTACTGTACTTCAGAATTTTTGTTCTCTTTTTTCCATAAATTTGTTAACACCTAGACGAAGCTTTATTACTATTATTGGGAATGATGTGTATAGTTTTAATTAGACTTCAGATTTGATATTGTATGTTGCCACTTTTTATTGTGTAAGGAATGATCTCGTTGTCTGTAACTACACCTATTTGTAAAAAATAAAAATAAAATAAAATAAAAATGAATACTAAACGCGGGAAAAGCATTTAGCGGCAAACAATTGACGGCTAAATACCACTAAATACGAGTACTGAGTGCGTCATGTATATAAGTCATTCGTTCAACACCTTAACTCCCAAACAAATATTTATAGATCATACAAATATTTGGTCCGACCCGCGAATAAAACACCAGGCCTTAAGGACAACAGCCTGCCAGCATGCCTACACTACCACTGTGCCACTGCTGCACCAAGGCAGTCAAACGAAAGCATAATAATTTAATTTAAGTCCATTGGATGTTATTAAACTATATATCGAAGTATATAGTAAACTATATTCTTCGATAGCATTTCTTTTTCTGCTGTTAAGTCCTTTCTCTTTAAGAAGTCTGTTACTCTACTAGCTGACCCACACAGCCTCGTCTGTCTTCTATTGTCCGTAGCGTGATGTTCTACCGCAGAAACAAATTTATAAAACATAGAATAGTCGAAAAAATATAGAAATGGTAGGTAATAGTGAGTTAGCCATAAAATATAGACGTATTTTGTCGCGGACTCTTTTTACAATTTTCAAGATTATCAATTCTTCAGTCCATTCATTTCACGAATCCTTAACCACGCAACGAATTTACACAGCGCACACAATGGAAGTTCTCAAAATAAATAATTTTTCCCAAACTTTTTTAAACCAATAAACTCTTTAGCTTTATAAAATCAATAATATAGACGTCATGTCTGTCTTTGTCAATTTGTTTGGACACAAAATGCTATCACAATAAAAGGACGAGCTGGTTTTAGGTGATTTTTTTAATTACATTGTTTATCAATAGTTCAAATAGTTCAAGATGCGCTTATTTGGGTTAAAACTTGACAATTTGCAATATCACAATTTGATACAAGCAGATTTAGGTCACTGAAGACAGTACGATAAGAGATTCAATAATAATAATATCACTCACTGCCGTCATATACTACGACTAAATTAAGCTGAGCTATTGTGAATTTGTGACCAGACTACAGATAAACATGACTAATAATTCTAATGAATTGTTACCCAATGATGCGGAAACAACTCAATAGGCCAATGTTTTTGAATTCTACTCACTCATGCACTCATGTTTAACCTCAGAGAATGGTGACCAAATTTCTTGAATTCTAATCATCAGATTAGAGTCACTTTGACGGTCTCATAACCAGTGCTGGATTTACACATTTGCCGCCCCAAAGCTTTAAATTTTTTGCCGCCCCTACTGACTCTTAAAATCAGATACACTTTTCACAATTAAGTTAATTCCTTTCTTTAGGAAATAATTTAGTTACGAGATTATTTTTAAAACTTTTGTTTTTCTTTAAGCTAAGCAAAGCTTGTTTTTTACTGCACTACTTATAAGGTTTGGTAAGCTAAAGGAGATAGGTAACTAAGGGCCCGATACTGCTAACCATGCACCTTTTTTTTTCGCGGGGAATGCTTTTCGCACCATACCCTCCGTGGGGGAGACGGAGGGCGTGTATGGGACTCCCGGCGAACCGGTCTACCCACTAAACCCCGCGGCGGCCTACCTCGGCAGTCGGGAGGAGTTCCAGGAACGCATCAGCGACTTCTGGAGTCCCCACTGCCTTACCCCATGACTGGGGTACATCTTAGGGTAATCAATAAATTACCCTTGGGGCAGGACGATATCGCGCCTCTCACCGTTTTACACAGTAAAAGGCGGAACACCAACCCGCCCCAGACGAAACCCTTCAGCCGCACCGGGGTGTCGCCTGCTCGAGTCGCTTGCAGTGGTCACATTTTCCCAAGATGGAGCCGCAACGACCCTTAGGCAACGATTGGGGACTAGCTGTCTATACCGCATCCCCTTCGCCACCTCCTTCGAGCGGGATCGGCCCTTTCCCGATCCTGCTCTGCGGACTCCTTTTGGAGCATTACGTTCTCACAGAAGGAGACCGCGACCTCACCCTTCATCACTGGCCAGCATTGCCGCGATCAATGCCTACGGTGACAGGGTTCGTCCGATCTGCCCGACCAGGTCTCGATGCTTGGACTCCCACGCAGGGCAGTCCTCTAGCGTATGCTGAGCGGAGTCCCCGTAGGACCCGCAGTGATGGCTTTGTGCCGTAACCTCACGTCCGATTTTATTCAGATACTCACCGAAACAACCATGTCATGTGAGTATCTGAGTCAATCGGTAGGTGACACCGTCGGTCCTCTCTATCCAAGCTTTGAAGCTTTGAAGAACGGCTCCAACAGCGCGTTGGCTGGCACAGCCCTGTGTTTCGAGCCGTACCCTCCAAGTGCGTGTGTGCGTTCTGCCGTAGTATTTTAGGCTCATGATCGTAAGGTAGCCCCGTACGATCCGAATGGCCATCAGCCGCTGCAGACTCCTAAGTTGAGCCTTACAGCGGGAGGAACCCGCCAGGTCCTTAGACCAGACGTGTGCCCCATAGAGAACCATGGATTGCACGACGCCCATGTAGAGGCAGCTAACTTCTTCACTTGGTCCCCGAGATTGGGCAGCAGACGATAGTGCGCCCCTGCTACATCTCGAACCCGGGGGACTAATCACCCGAAATGCTCTTCGAAGCTCCACCGACTGTCCAGGATGAGGCCTAGGTACTTTATGTACTGGCCCACCCGGACTTCAGTGTCACCCACTCGGAAGCGCGAGCTGGGTGGTTCCTGGTGCCTACGTAGGCCATGCAAACAAATCGCCTCAGTTTTCATAGGCACCAGCTCACGAATTAAATCATGTCTCCGTGCTCTATATCGACTTAAGAACTTTCTTCCCGTTAAAACCAAGGTCACGCTCGTGCAGTCCTTGATAATTCCTTTGATCGATTATGGTGATGTGTGTTATTTTGACCTGAATGCAGACCTCCTCAATAAACTAGACCGCCTTCTCAATAACTGCATTCTATTCGTTTTCAATCTTCGCAAGTATGATCATGTGTCTACTTTACGTTCCCAACTGCAATGGCTCCCTATTCGTCAGCGCCGCAGTTTACGTGCCCTGACTACACTCTTTTCTCTCCTCAACTCCCCATCATTACCTGAATACCTTGAACCTCATTTCCGTTTCTTATGCTCCAATCACGACCGAAGTCTCCGGTCATCAAACAACTTACTTCTTCTGTGCCCCTCTCACACCTCCAACTTTATCAACTCCTCCTTTTTTGTGCAGTCGGTCCTACTATGGAATGCGCTCCCTACCGAAATCAGAATGTCCACAAATCGCATTAGTTTTAAAATGAAAGTGCGCGAATTGCTTCAAAGCGAATTGGCAGTACAGCTACAACGATAGCACCTGTGTATATTTTTATTATATTGTATGTACGTATGTATATGTAGTTTTATGTATATAGAGTAGTAGTGTATATGTATGTGTATTTAGGAATATCTCGTATATGTATATATGTATAAATGTATGTGTATTTAAAAATATATTTAAGTAGGCTAATCTTATTTATATACCTATGCTTAGTAATGGTATTTTTTTCTCTCTGCACCTACCGCATCACATTTCTGCAACACCTGAAGGTCGACTGGCAGAGAATGCCTCATGGCATAAATTCCGCCTTTGTACAACATGTGCAATAAGTTTAAAATAAATAAATAAATAAAAAAATATACCAACCCGTCTGGCCAGCCACTAGCCTTCCTAAGGAGAGGCCTATGTCCAGCAGTGGACTGTTGAAGGCTGTTGATATTGATAGCAAGAGATGATAACCATGGTTTAATACATATTCAAGTGCATGTTCAATAGGTATGTCGTAATATACTAGGATATACTTATTTTCTGCTCCATTCCTTTGCATTTTTTGTCTCTGAGTGAATAATTTGTACAAATTACTGTCCATTGACCTTTCGGGGTTGTAATCTTTAGCCTAATTATTTAATGTGAATCACATTATTATAACGATGTTTTTAATTGTAATATCGTTTAGGTGGCATAAGTCTATCAAGGTTTTAGTTGGTTGCCTCTTCACTTGACATGAACATTTATATTTATATGTAAAATAACAAACCAAACAAAGGTAGTAGAGCTACGCATTTCAGCACGAATGGCACGGTTCGATCATTCGTTTTTCATTCTCCCGGTCTCTGGAGGCCGGGAGAATGATGCAGAAACATCTGACCTGGCCGTCATAGTACGGGTCACCTTGCTGCATTGCCTAACCTCACAATTTTAATGATGACCCCTACACCTTGATTCTACTCATGCTTTCCTTCAGGCAAAGTAGATTCATTTTGTTAGGCTTAAATATAAAAAAAACCCTTGCACAAAATCCGGTATGATTCAATTAAATTTAGTGATAAATAAATGTGTAATTTTACAATTGCCTACAGTGTTTTCGTATGTAATCTGTAATCTGTCATTTTATTGAGAAAACAAGGCTATTTTTTAACCGTCAAGATGTATTGATTAAGACATGTCCTTATCACACGGCCTTTTACGCTCATTAACTGACACACAAAAAAATAGTTGAGTTTTTTTGCGTGTCTTTTTGTTCAGCCCTTCAGAGGAAAAGGTAACCTATTTGTGTAGGTAGCAGATTGCAGAACCACGCTGATTTCAGCACGAATGGGCCGACTCGACCGGGATAGTACTACCCTCACACAGAAGACCATCCTAATAATGACAGCATTATTACTCTAGTATATCGTTGACGAGTGTTCCTACAGTGGAGACCCAATCATTCTGCATCTAAAAGGGACAGAATTAGTTCGATCAATATGAGCAGCTACAAACAAAGTCCGATCGACGCAGCTAGTATTATTAAAAAAATGACTGTAAATAACGTATTTAGCACATTTATAAGTAAAATTATTTTGGGAATATGTTTTTCTGAACGGGAATATGTTTTCTAGTTACGGGACAGAAAACAAAAGTTGTACAATAACGAGTTATCTATCGATGAAATTTTGTTTCACAAACTTATCTATCAATGAGGTTACTACTATATATATGACACGCAGTTTTGTGTTTTTTTAATTTAAATAGTGTTCTCCGGCCTAAGGGTCATTATGCGCTCTTGTTATTGATGTTACTCATATAAAATAAATAATTGTACATTTTTGTCGAGTGTATAATTCGTCAAAATGATCGGCGTACTCGTTCTTGCCCTAGTAGTGCCGTTTGTGTTTGTTTATTTTTACAAAAATGCTTACAAAAGAACCGAAAATTTTCCACCAGGTAAGCCTTGTTTTACATGCTTTTTTTCACTTGCAATACCTGCAAATTTTAATGAAATTTAGTATACGTACCTGCATAAAATTTCTAACTACATAATTTAATATAATAATATTTATTATTATTTAATTTAATATTATAAATCCAAACAGTTTGTTTGTACTTACGCGTTAATCTTAGGAAGTACAAGTTCGATTACAAAAATTATTTCAGTGTTAGATAGTCCAGTCATCGAAGAAGGCTATATTATATCATCCCGCTACAACCAAAAGGAGCGGAGTTACAATCAAAAACTTAAAAATGGGTATTTTTTCCTTTTGAAAGCTTCCTTTGCGTGTGCTGCTTAAATGGTTAAAGTTTCACAAAAAATAATGTATAAAAGGAGTTCTTAAAAAGTTTAAAAAAATACGCGACAGCATGTGCCTATCTCTTTGGGGAGGTTACAATAACCTCTTTTATGGTAAACGTTTCAATTTCTATCAAAATTCATTCATTTCATTCTTTCTATCAAATTCAATCAAAATTTCTAAGTCAGACATCAGTGACAAAATAGATAATATAATATTATGGTACCTTGAAGCTATTCTTTAATTTTTTTTTCTACCTGATATTCAGGGCTATACGACTTGTTTTTAAAAAAATCTTTTTTTTAAATTATTGCATATAGCATGCCAGATAGGCTATATTATTTTATGTTATGGGAAGAATACCTACATGAATTAATAATTAAACATCGTCCAAATGCGTGTCAAGCCTCGCATAGAATAGGGTTCCCTAGTCACCCACAATGGCACGTAGATTTCAAATTGTTTGATAGACAAGTAATTTCATTATCTTGACTTTTTGTTCAGTCAATATCTGGACTGCATTTTTTACGGATCAGTAGTTTCTGAGATTAACGCTTTCAAACGAGCAAACTTTTCAGTTTTATAATTTTAGTATATTATTAGATTAGTGTACTTGTAGTGTATAGATAGAATATATTTTAAAACGTATAGTTTTGAATTGCTTTCTTTTTTTATTAGAATTAGAATTTTCATTGTACATGTTTTGTATCTTCCAACCTTTATTGTAATAAAGCTTATAAGATACAAAAGGTTGTAAGATACAAAACATGTCATATCAGTGTTTATTTCGTTATAAAGTTTTATACCTAAACTGATGGGCTGACTAACAATTATCATTTTATTTCACCCGTATATTTATTGTTTTGTATCGTGGGCTACAAACTTAGATATAAGTAGTTAACGCTATAGATAGATAGTTGGTATGAACTAAGATACTTACTTCTGAGTTAAAGTCTATGAGTTAGTGATGTTGAAGGGTGTTCTCAACTTTACTAGCTCGTCTGGATCCACAATCGATTTAGAAAAATATTTTACCAATAGAAAGCCTCATTATTTGTGAGTGTCATAGTAGGTTAACTATAACTACAGAGATATAAGAAATACACGAAGGCTGAGCCCCAGGCAAAAATTAGTTATTAATAAAACATAAAATTATTTACTGGTAACTCATGTTTTGCACCAGGCCCACCAAGTCTTCCAGTGTACGGAGCTTTCTGGATTGTCCTAGCTCATGGGTTCGGTGACCTTTCACTGGCTTTCCGCAAGCTCGGACAAAAGTATAAAACAAAGCTTGTAGGACTACATATGGGCTCATTCCCGACAGTTGTCGTTAACGATTCTCAGTTAATAAAAGAGGTGCTTTATCGTGAAGAATTCGACGGTCGCTTGGACATAATAGTGTCAAGGTTGAGATCGTTTTGGAAGAAATTAGGTAAGTATCCGATATTTTACACATTTTACATTTACAAGATCAATTAAATGAAATCAAATTTGCAAGTGTAGATTGAAACTTTATTTTAAGAAAGATAAATATATTTCAAGTCGATGTTTCAACATTCCCGAATTCGCTGGACAAACAACAGGAATAATTATAATATCAATTACTTATGCCGAGCCAAGAGCCAAACAATTAAAATGCAATCAAACCAGTTCTTTAATTTTATAATGAGGAATATTATAATTTATGAGTGTATCAAACAGAAAGTAAAATTTACAAGTCGCTGCTTGTCAAAATTGTCTTAAATTTATAATATTTTTTATTATAACATATATAATGCAACATATGTATCTTTATGAGAATAAAGTTTCATAAGCCCATGTAACATACCGTGATATATAATAATCGTAACTTCATAGAAGTTTAACAGATCTATTTTAAACTGCCTCGTTGGAAAGTATAGTGGTTTATGTATGCGACTATACCGATCCAGTAATCTCGGGTTCGATGCCCGAGTCGGGCCAAAAACGGTTATTGGGTTTTTGTTACAATAAATTCCTAAAAACAGTGCTTAGTATAGAAGTTAACGTTGTTTCACGTCCGTGCCTCAGAGTGCACGTTCAAACCTTAGGGGTCCAATGTCAGTGGCTCTGTGGAAAATTCGGTTCAACTACTAACAGACCCCAATTAATTTGGCAATTAGAAAACATTTATTGAGATGTTACGAAACTCGACTCATTCAGAGACGATCACTCTTCGGTCTTCCAGTTCACCCTGCGAAACCGTAACTTTACATATGACAGCTAGTTTGGAAGGTAATTACGTTATCTCAATCTTTTAGGTATATTTTTTACTGATGGATATTTCTGGCATGTGCAAAGGAGATTTACTTTACGGTATTTGAGAGACTACGGCTTTGGAAGACGTGACGATACTCTAGAATCAGTTGTAGCTGATGAGATCAAAACAATGTTGGAAATTGGTTGTGATGGTCCTAAATATCCAGCGGAAAAGGTTTGAATTTTAAAGATTAATATTTTTTTATAATATTGATTTTATATAATTAATTTCAAGTTACTTATAAATAATGAGAAAAGGTTTTATGTAGCGCAGTTTTTGTTTTTATTTTCTTGTAATAACTTGCTAGCTGTTTTAAAGTTAAACAACTAGCAATTGTAAATTTTGGCATCTCTTTGGCAATTAGAGGAATTTAATATGGTATATAACCGATATCCATCGCATTCAATTTGCGGTTGCATATTTGTTTATGCATTGTAGGATAATTTGAGTTTTGGAAAAAATTTCATATCATGATAGAGAACAGATGCGGAGATGTAAGATTTCTAGGGGATTTAAAATTGACAATCGGCACTAGTATTTAAATGTGTAGGCTTTTAATATTTTTTTTCATATTGTCACCAGGCAGTTGTAAACGGAGACCTAATTTTTCTGCCATTCTTCTTTACAATACCATTTGTGAACGGAATAGTTCATATACTATCGCGTAAGACAATACCCAGAGAAGAATACAACGAACTATGGTCTCTCGCTCGTGGAACGCTATTATTTCAAAGAAGCTCTAATGACATGGGTGGAGCACTGTCCTTGACACCTTGGTTAAAAGATTTAATGCCGAACTTTAGTGGGTACAAGGATTTGGTCAAAGGAAATCAATCTCTACAAGATTTCTTTAAGGTAATTTATTTGTTTTTAGACATTCGCACTTATTTTATACGAGTACCTATATTTAAGTATACCAAAGTGGAATGTATGTGGTGATAGCCTGATGGAAGGCATGAGTTGAATCCAGGAGTAGGGTGTTGTAATGTTGCTGCATTATTCTCCCGGCCACCGGATTTTAAACATACATTTTTTTTGTTGTACAACGGGACTTATTTGCGATAAAATATATTTGAAAGGTTACGAGTCAAGATCTTCAAATATACCAACAATTAGTTCAACCTTCTAATTCAGTTCGCCCTTTGTGTTGAGGAAGTTTCTGATAATGATAACCCTCAATGAAAAATCAATTATTCCGATAAAATTGGTTGAATTAGTAGCCGACCTCAAATAATATTTGGGAATAATAAAGACTAGGAAGATAAAGATGTTTAATAAAAATAGAAACGTTGTCAAAAAGCCTGCTGACTGAGCACAGAGACTATTGTAGTTTAATTCGGTTCAAGTCTGGCATGCTTCAACGTCTGGCTCTAGGGAGGTTACAGTCCGAGAAAGAGGGAGAGGGCTTACGATACAAAAAAGGCATAAAATGACTTGTCGATTCGCACGTCAAGGTGTTATCAGTGAGTGAGTGATGTTAATGCAACTTAATGATAATATTAAGTAGGTACATAACCGATTTGAAAGCAATCTGACTAACAGGGCTGCTATCAAATTTGTTTGTACCAATATTCGTTACTATCACAGTCTTTTACATAAATCGGATGTATATTTAATATTTTGGGAGATAAAATGTTTGATAAGTAAAGCGGGAGGTGCAGTTCATAACATTAAAATAACAGCTTTATTTATATATACTTTTGTACATTGGATAACTTAAAAAATAAAGTTTAATTAACACATTTGAATTAGTATTAACTTTAGGCTGTGAGCATAAATGGCAAAGGGATCAGAATTTCAACACGTAATAATTGGCGTTGTCATAAAATAAATTTCAAATATTAGCTTCCCGTCCAAATACTAGCAACTATTAACTTCTCAATGGCCTCTATTCCTAGCTTTGACATACCTTGGTATATTCATGTTTTTCTACTGTAAACGGGATTTATTCGCGATAAAACTTAAAAAGGTTATGTTAAAAATTAATTAAACATGAGTATCTGTAAAAGTCGCGAAAGTCTAAAAACAGCTGTACCTTGATATTCCTGTGAATTGTTTGATTACAACTGCATGTTGATTTTATTTAAACATTATTACAGTGATTAACTTAAAGAATATTTACAATATTTACATACAAGCATCGAAAAATTCTTCGACATCATAATTATGCATTAGAGAATTGTCTCTTTAGAAAAATGCCAGCCTATTGGTCACGAAAAGCATCAATCAGTTGTTTAGCTAAATGTTTAAACATAGAACGAGCAAACATAAAGTTTATAAATGTTTTAGTGTTACAAAGTTCTGTAAAATGCTCTGCTTAATTTTACTTTATTTTGCTGTATGTACCTACATGTATCAATAGCGTAAATCTTATTATTTGTACAGATTTCTTTTATTATTTCCTTTTTAGGCGGTTTTATTAAATAACTAATTTCCCTATTTTACATTCTTTTTACATACGTAATCTTGGAAATCTAATTTTTTAAACAGTAACTCTTGGAGTTTCTTTCCGATACTTTTTCACTTGAAAATCCCTTTTGGAAATAAAAGTTTTTTCTTTTGAATAGTATCATCCATATCATCATATTTCCATAATATTGACATAAGTTGTTGATTATTTAATAGATATAATTTTTTAGAAACTTGTCAAGGAGGCCCAGGAAACGCATGACAAGACCTATAACCGTCATTTCTTAGACGTATATATAAGTGAAATGGAAAAAGAATTAGCTCAAGAAAAGCGGAGTACATTTTCAGGTACATTTTATTTTCTTTCTTTAAAAGACAACTCCCGCATTAGGAATATACATCTTGTGTCTCGGGGGACTTCACAAATATACATGAAACGGACACAAAAGACACCCAGACTCGGAATAATAATTCGTGGATCACAAAGTGTTGTCCCATATGGGATTTGAACCCACAATACTTGGCGTAGTAGAAAGTAGCACGGCGACCAATAAAACCACTAAGCCAATCGGGCGAGCTGTTAACTAAATAAAAGTTTTTTTTAATGTTGTTAAGTTAGGTTTAGTTGTTATTTCTTCTATCAGTTTTTTTTTCATCATTTCCAAACATACAGAATATTCAATGATGATAAATAAATAATCATTTTAGTAATGTTTATCATTATACAGAAATGGCTTCTTACTTCTCTTAAACTTGTTTTAAAATTAGTCACTAAATAATAGTCCATTTGTTTATATACAACTAATGATGGATTTGGATATCGCAGTTACAACCCCAGGGTTGTCCAGACAAGGAATGAGTTCAAGATTATATTTAACATTCTTAAATGTAAGCAAATAGCTTTCGCCCGCGGCTCCACCCTTGTGTTTCTCGGTTATCGCGATAAAAAATGTCGTAGCCCCTTTTCAGCTTCTAGATTTTTTCTGTATTAAATTTAATTTAAATCAGTTAAGTATTTTTGGCGTGAAAGCGCGACAGACAAACAGACAGAGTTACTTTACGTTACGATACGTTTTAAAGTTTATAAATAACTAGCTGAGCCCCGCGGTGTTACCCGCGTTTGTTGTTGTAACCGCGGGCAACGCTGCGGGACGAAGCTTGCCAAAAAAAGTCTCGTCGAAGTCGAAGAATATTGGCATATGTGCTGTACACATATACATTTAGTAAAAAGCGGTTATTTTAATATTACAAACAGACACTCCAGATAACATGTAAACCATAAAACATTAGGATTACCTTTCCTTTCAATGGTTCTTTATTGCATATATTCAAAATTTTCTGAACGAATTCATAAAACTTGAAGGCCATAAGCTCAGTTCCTATAATCCTAATTAATATCTATCTTTGAAAGCAGGACCAAATATAGTCAACAGCAAAATATATATTCAACATCAATACAGCTTAGTCTTTCCTTCGATTATTCAAACTCAGTTGTAGGTATGTATATTATATGTTAAACATTAAACTGTAATTCTTCACCAATTATAACAACATATTCCAGTGGATCAACTAATACTGACGTGCGTCGACTACTCATTTCCCGCGGCATCAGCTGTTCAGTTCACGCTGACATTCCTAGTGGAAAGACTACTGCTGCAGCCTGAAATACAAGTTAAGATACATGAAGAGATTGACAGAGTTGTGGGGCGAGATCGCCTGCCTAACTTAGACGATAGACGAAAGTGGGTACATTATTTAAATACTAGATTTGTTTTAAATTTCCGTCTAGGCAAACAAACGAGTAGTCATCCCGTGTTAGAGGTGACTAAAGGAGCAAAGTACGCAAGACAACATAAATGCAAATAGAAAACTTGAAACGAACCCGTATTACTGCTTAGTGCAATAATCATTTTCTAATTAAATGAATAACTTGTACTGCAACTCAAACGACGAAAAAGGCAAAGCAACCAGTTTCCTGCACACACACTAAGTGATTTAGCTCAGTACATAATATAATTATCATGATGTATAGGTATAATTTTTATTGCAAAATGTTTTTAACAAAACTAATCCTACAAGTAGGTACTTTGTACTATGGCCAATGTGATCCCAGAAAAACCGAGATCACTTCACTAAAGCCCATTTTCGCTAGTTCAGATAGTCTATGAAATATGTAGCAACTTAGGTCCGCGGACGGGAGGGGAGTAGTTCTATGGGGGGTGTCACTCCGCAGTTTAGGTATAGTCGGCCGGCTGCCTGCCGGGTCAGACACGCCGGTCGAACAGAGTCTGTTCGACCGGCGTGTCTGACTGCGTATAACTCTGAACTGTTCTGACGATGTCTGTTCAACAGACATCGTCAGAACAGTTCAGAGTTATACGATAGAAAGAGACGCAATTGTAGGTAAATATAATCGTAGTGATTCGGCGCTGTGCGATCTGAATTGAACTTAATCTTTTGACACCGAGGGTATCTATAACTTTAATTTACTTTTCGGAGTGAGTCTTCTGTGCTGGTACTATTATGTATTCTGTGGTTAAAGGATCTTTTTCCGATACAAAACATCTTCAGACATATACATTTCAGACTTACATGCAATCATATCCAATAGTAAATAAACCCAAATTTAACTCATATAAACACATTCTGTGTTATAAATGTGTTGGGCCAATGTTTGACAGAGGGGAATGCCTGCGTATGG
Organism: Phragmatobia fuliginosa; assembly: GCA_932526445.1. Lineage (NCBI taxonomy): Eukaryota > Metazoa > Arthropoda > Insecta > Lepidoptera > Erebidae > Phragmatobia > Phragmatobia fuliginosa. Next base: position 15,506,151 of record OW052065.1, on the reverse strand, counting down.
TTACTTCCTACCGTGTTGAAATATTGCCAAATAACACTAAAGAACAGAAACAGGTTGCTGACTTGTGAAACAGTCTGTCAGGGACTGTTTCAGCAAGTGATGAAACTGATCCTTTATCAGCAATACAATTTAGTTCTTAGTTAAAGATAGGTAGTACCTATAATACAGAAGTTTAGTAATCTCTTAAAGAATAAACCCTTAGTTAGATTTATCTTTACTTTTATGTGATCTAAAAGTTATTATGTTTGGTTGACATTAGCATGCCGTACCTGGAAGCATGCATCAGAGAGACTCTGAGGTATGACACAACTGTGCCATTGAGCATCCCACACCGTGCCGTAGTCAACACTAAACTAGGCGGCTATGATTTACCTGAGGTAAGAGTTTTACATCTTTCTTAAGCTACCATTCTTCGTCCTCAAGAAGAATGGCATCATAAGACCACACGGTTGAAGAGTGTTTATCTTAAGATACCTTTATATGTGTGGTGACAAATTAAATTCTGTCTGCCCTATTAGTTCTGTAGGTGTCGTATGAGCCGTCTAAGAAAACAAACTACCTAGAGCGATAGAACTGCTAAGTGAAGGAAAATATATCAGTATAAGACGTAAAGTTGGTATAGCAGATTAGACTTATGAGGCGTACAAAAAAGGGATCGCCAGGAGTCAATACTATCAGGATCGTGAAATTTTTTTTTTTTTAAACTCCCGCATTAGGAATATAAATTCCTGTGTCGCGGGGGACTTTACAAACATACATGAAACGGACACAAAGCACACCCAGACTCAGAACAACAAATTGTGAATCACACAAAGTGTTCTCCTACGTGGGATTTGAACCCACGACACTTGGCGTAGTAGGAAGCGGCGTGGCGACCGCTTAAGCCACTAGGCCAACCGTGCAGTCGAAATCTCTTTCTTTGTATGCCTCGTTGGTCAGGTTGTCAATAATGGAACTACTGACTTATTTTGTGTATTTTTTTCCTAGAATACCATGGTAAATCCGCATCTGGCTATGCTACACATGGACGAAGAAATATGGGGTGACCCTCAGAACTTCCGACCGGAACGATTCATCAAGGACGGCCAATTAGATCTCGCTAGCGATAAGTCTCTGCCCTTTGGAGCTGGTAAGTCCTCTCTTTTTATACGAACTTATATTTATAATTTAATAATGTGCCTGGGCTGTCTATGTTAGCCGCAGAACCGTTAACGGTTGAGGTAAACGCATTCTTGAGTGGAGACCGCATCTCAGCAAAAGTATCTAGTGTACTACAGCCACGCTGATTTCAGTACGAATTGGCCGGCATGAATGTAAGTCAGATATATATCAATTAGTTCAAAGTCAATTTTGATGCTGACTTGTTTTGTCCACAGGTAAAAGACTTTGTGCCGGTGAAACTTACGCTCGCCAGACAATGTTCCAAGTATTCGCCTCGTTTATGCAAGCGTTCACTGTATCCACAGCGGACGGGAAGCCATTACTTAAGCCTGCCAAACGAATTCAAGGCATTATAACCACAATACCAGAGTTCTGGGTTAGAATCACGCCAAGGACTTGATCGAATAATAAATCTTTTGAACAAACAAGACGCAACGTTACATATATCCCATCCAATATCCTTATCCATTATGGAAGTGTTTCGCGTCGATTTTGTTTCTACAACCACTATCGCCTCTATTTTCTTGTATTCTTGTACTAATATTGTCTTGATAACCTGAATAGGGAATCTGAGTTGAGCGGTACAATTTTTGTTTGGCACTTTAATTTCAATAAACTATGAAACTCTTCTGCTATTTGTGTTGTCTGTAACTGTGATTTCAAATCTGTCATTCTTTTATGATCACTCGTTGTGTTTTCTCATTTTGGCAATAATCGGATAATTCTGGATAATGCTGTATTTATTTTCATTGTACAGCCGTTTTCCTCAATAGTCAGTCACAAACTAGTATAATCGTTCGAGAATAGTCGGCCAATTGTTGGGCTAGTCTGCGCACTCACGTCCAACCCAACTGTTTTGTTGGCCCAGTGTGCGCACTAACAGCCCAACCCGACCAAACTATCGGCCGATAGAAAGTCTGCAGTTTGCGGGGACTCTTAGAAGTCTGGTCTAAGAAAAATAAGAATAATCTTAACGTCTGGTTATTGAAAAGATGGAGTGGGTAGTTGCAGTTTCACCGTCAACATAGACTCTGGGTTTTTTATCGCAATAAATTACAACAAAAAAGTTACAGCACAGAATACATAATAGTACCAGCACAGAAGACTCACTCCGAAAACTAAATTAAAGTTATAGATACCCTCGGTGTCAAAAGATTAAGTTCAATTCAGATCGGACAGCGCCGAATCACTACGATTATATTTACCTACAATTGCGTCTCTTTCTATCGTGTAACTCTGAACTGTTCTGACAATGTATGTTCTGCGGAGTGACACCCCCCTGGTTACAGTGAAACAATTTGTTAAAAATGTGTTAAAGTGCTCAAAATATGGACAAAATGAAATCAAAAACAATTATCTAGTAAAATAGTGTAAAAAACAGTGAAAAAAACCTTTCGCAAACAAAGAGATCTTCTTTAATCTATATGAATGTTAAACAACCAAAACGTTTTAAAAGACTTTATACATCAACGGGCAGTGGCAACGAATTATATAAACATTTTCTTTTGAAATTACGCTTTATGATAAATAATTGGAAATACTTGGGGATACCTACAAAAATATAAGTCATTGAATTTGGCAAAAACTGTGTAATTATTCTAAGGCGAAAACATTAAATGAGTTGGGTACCCGCATATATTATTTTTTTCCATTTTGTTGGTATCGGAGTGTTAATTTAGTAATAAACAACAAAGAAACTTAGTTCAACTTTTAGCTCAGTAGGAAAAATGAATCTTCTAAGAGGAAGGCTGGCTTTTATAACCCATTTCAAGGTCTTCATGGAATAACAATTCTACCTTCCTACAAAATAAAACAAACATCACGCCATTTTCAGAGACAAAACTAGAATTTAGGTTAGAAAAATCTAACAATAAATATGGCTATGGCTGAGGGTTTAATTGAATCCGACATAAGCGCCATCCTGCGCCTCGTTGGAGAAAACAGAACGCTTTGCTTATGATAGACGGCTGTGTAGTAATCATTGCTGACCAAAGATGGCGCTAATAGCAAGATCACCTCTGTGAAAAAAAATAATCTCGTGTTATTCAATAAAAGCAAAAAAAAAGTGTTACATACTGAGCCATACGGCAACTCGACATACGTTTGCATGTATGGCTACTATAAATGCTGCATTTGGCCACTGGTGTATTATGGATGCGAATCATGAACCCTTATGAAGAACACGAGCCAAAGGATTGAAGCTTTAGAAATTTAACGAGCTTTGTACAGTTTAATAATTCGTGAAACATGAACTATAGGATGCCGAATAATAAATATCTATGTATATTTTAACATAAATGACGCTAACTTGTAGTAGTTATTAATTATCTTAATAATGATATAAGACTAATTGCTTGACCTCTGGCTCAGTTTCAAAAACAAACATAATTGGAATCTAAGGATTCGACTTCTTATCTTGTTAGTTTTACACACTTTATATCTAATAGCTTGACCCATACTTATCTGTCTATATATATAGTAATAATAAAGTTAGTTTTCATTATCTACAATATATGTCCGTTAACTTTTTACACTTCTCGAAAATGAAACAAATATGATATGATTTATAGTTGTACACATTGGCCCTGATTCTGTTGTTAACATCATTAAAACTAAAGAAACGCTACTCCCGCTTATCGAATATAACTAACATAATATAATATAACTGTGTCACGGGAACTTTAGAAACATACATGAAACGGACACAAAGAACATCTAGACTCAGAACAACAATTTTTGAATCATTACAATACATAATTATAACTACTTGAAATGTATAAATATTCTGTTAGCTTGAAACGCTGTCAATTTCAAAGTTCTAATTATGTTAATTAATGTTTTGTGTGATGGTGCTATATTCTGTTGTGGCGTTACTGACGTGACAAAAGCTTTTTTGGTAATTTCTTGTGTTTTGAAGACTTTCTGAACAACAGAAATAACACCAATAAAAATTGCAATAATCTCGTCCTGGTTGCCACGACACAAGCCACGGGCACGGAAGCCAAGGGGATGAGGCCTAAAATCGTGCGAAAAAGCACGTACACTTACGTAGCAGGAGCACTACATAGCCTGCTGCCCAATCTTGGGGAACCACGGGAAAGGGGCGCCTATCTGGTCTGACGATCTGACGGGCTCCTCTCGCTGCAGGGCTCAACTCAGGAGTTTGCAGCGGCTGATGTCCATTCGGATCGTACGGGGCTACCGTACGATTTCGTACGAGTCAGCGACGGTCCTGGCGCGATCTCCACCCTTCGAAATTCTGGCCGACTTTGACGCTATGGTCTACGACCAAATTCGTTCAGTCGGTCGGAGTGCTTGGGAGGCCGCACCAGACCATGAGCCTGGAATGCTACGGCTGAAAGCGCATAAGCAAGCTCTGGAGACTTGGCAGGCACGGCTTGAAATTCAGGGCTGTGCTAGCCAACGGGCTATCGGAGCCGTTCTGCCGAACTTCAAAGCGTGGGTAAAGAGGACCGACTGTGTCACCTATCGATTGACTCAGATACTCACCGCGCACGGTCGGGCAGTATCTGAATCGAATAGGACGTTAGGCTACAGCACAATGCCACCACTGCGTGTCTGACCGGGAATCCGCCCAGCACACTCTGGAGGATTGCTCTGTTTGGGCGTCCGAGCGTCGAGTTCTGGTCGGACAGATCGGACAAAACCTGTTACCGCCAGTATTATTTGCGGCAATGCTGGCGAGTAGCGAGGGATGGGAAGCCGTGGTCTCCTTCTATGCGAACATTATGCGTCAGAAGGAGTCCGCTGAGCGCGATCGGGAAAGGACCGATTCCGCTCGAAGGAGGCGGTGAAGGGGACGCGGCGATGTCGCTTAGCACCCCAATGGTCATCTAAGGGACATCTCCTCAGGGGTCACATCCTGAGGAGATGTGACCGCTGCAAACGTCCCGAGACAGGTGACATCCCGGTGCAGCCGAGAGTGTCGTCTAAGGCAGGATGATGTTCCGCTTCTTACTGTGCAGAGCGGTGAGAGGCGCAGCAACATTCTGCCTCGGGAGTGTGTCCAGACACCCCAGTTGAGGGGTAAGGCAGGGCAGAAGCCGCTGATGCGCTCCTGGTATTTTTTCCGACTACCGAGCTAGGCCGCCGCGGGGTTTAGTGGGTAAACCGGTTGCCTGGGAGTCCCACACACGCCCTTGGCTCACCCCACGAAGGGAAAATAAACGTCTTTCGTGAAAGAATCACCCATTACTGATTATAAGTTTTTTATGTACACTGAGACAACAAAGTCCATTTAATCTGTCTTCAATTATTTTTGATCTCAGGAACGTTTTTACGCATCTGAATGTATTGAATGATCTTTCAATTGTAGTCGTAGAATAAGGCATTACAAGTAAAATTTCTAGGGCTGTTTTCACTTTCGGATAAAAACATTCTGCTTGTTGAATTGATTCCGTTATCTTCGAATCTTCGAAGTTCTTCTGCTTAATAACCCAAAAAGTGCGCCATAGTTAAGCTTTAGATGTGATCCCTTCTAATTCATAAAATTGGGATACTTCGTCCAAACATTTTCTAAATTTTGGAGCTGTAATTTTATTATTTGAGCAGGGTGTATTAATTGAAGAGCAAATGTGAATGTGAATGTTCTTTACCGAATCTCGCCTCTAATCATGATGATAATGAATCGAAATCCAAATAACGCATACAACGATCGGCAAAAATATTCGGTTAACGAACCAGTTGGATGATTTGCCCTATATTGTTGGCGGCTTGCTATCCTTGGAACACGCAGTTTAAAATTCAAAACCTTAGCAATTTCATTAGCTGACATTAATAACTCTTCAGTGCCTTCTTGGGCAGAAAGCCGTAATAGCTGTTTTTATGGTTTGAATGTGCTCTGCACATTTGTTACACCCTACTCAAATAATAAAAATTACAGCTCCGAAATTTACCATGCCATACCATAAGTGTACGTCTCTGTATATCATCAATCATCATCAACAGCCTTCAACAGTCCACTGCTGGACATAGGCCTCTCCTTAGAAAGGAGGTTTTGGCCTACTATTCCACGCTGGCCAGACGGGTTGGTATAGGTTTGATTTCAAGTTTTCCTTCTCTTTGCATTGATGTTGTCTTGCGTAGTTTATCCCTTAGTCGCCTTTTACGACACCCGTGGGATGAATATATGAATATCGGATAATGTATCTCTGTCTGTCTGCTACAGGACAATCTCTGTATATATGTTATTCATATTTAGTTTTAACAGTTTATGAGAAAAGTAAAGTATTTAACTTTTTATGGTGACATGAGATGATTAAGGAATTAAAATGTGTAAATACTGATATCACCAACCATGCTACTGACATAATCTTCTTAATACTAAACTAAAATAAAAACTAAATAAAAACTAATAAAAATAAAAACTACTAAAGTGATACAACTACTGATTCGGCAACCCTACACTAACATCTATACAAATAAATAAAATTGAAGGGTTTGGGCTGGTCCAAATATCAAAAAACGGAACCCATTATATAGATTCGTCATGTCTGTCTGTCCATCCGTATGCCACATTCACTTTTTTCCGAACTATAAGAACTATACTTGTGAAACTTGGTAAGTAGATGTATTCTGTGAACCGCATTAATATTTTCACACAAAAATAGAAAAAAAAATTGGGGGTTCCAACTTATAACTAAAACTCAATTTTTTGGTTTTCATCAAACCCATACGTGTGGCAATGGATAGATTTCAGAAATTAGTGCCCCCCCTGTAACTTCTAAAGTTTGATAAAACTAAAATTTAATAAAACTAAAATAAATTAAAAAAAAACTAAAATGATAAAACTAAAAACTAAGATAAAAAGAGATTGATAAAACTAACAAAATATATGATGCAAAATTTTTTTTTTTTTTTGATGATGTCAATAATAGGATTAGCACCAGTGTTTAACATACCTACCAATACCATTGTCGGGTTGGACATGTATATTATTCATATAGTTTTGATTATAATGATAATATAAATTTGCATTAGTTTTCAAAAACTAATTTAAGTAATTTTAATATGCAAATTTCGAAAACGTAGAAATAAAAACTATTTTAATATTTATAGTTCAAAGTATAAATACGAAAGAAGTAAGGAAGCAAGAAACAGGAAGGAAGACGTAAGCAAGGACGAATAGCTCATTGAAAAATAACACTCTAAAAAAATATTATTAGTTCGTAAACACTGTTGGCTAGTTTTTCTGATCCATGTCTTTCAAACCTTTTAGAAAAGAAAATGTGGCGTATCTACTGCCTGATTCCAGGCCGGCAGGGTGCTTGTATTCCCTGATTTAAAAGGATTCATGGGCATTGGTAAAGCCCCCATAGCTGAGTGAAGCAACGACGGCGCGGTCAGTACCTAGATGGGTGACCGTTTGTGGCATGTTATCCTTATCAGTCGGTCGCAGTTGTTTTCATAAGATAACAGTAGTGAAGCTTAGTTGGAGACTTTCTGCCCGCTTAAAAACAACCCGCATCCAAATTCCGAAAATATTCTGAGGAACCTGAGGTTACCTGAGAGGAGATCTGATACCAGCAGTGGGACATTATTGGTATTTGCTTTACGTGTCATATAAAATGCTCAAACTTCGACCACCAGACCATCTTCATTCTAATTACAATATTAAAACTGACATAAAAACAGTTGAATATCTAATCTTTAAGTCTCATAGATATTAATAACTTAATAAAAGCACCGTGTGCGTCTCGTGCTTCGATTATGTTATTGTATCTTCGTCTGTGTTATTAAGAACTAGTTGACACACGCAGCTTCGTCTGTGGCATCTTTTGCCCGTAGTGTGATGTAAGACAGCGAAAACAACTTTTTTACCATGAAACAGGTTATAGGTAGCCCATCTTAAAAGATAGTTAAATATTGAGGGACATAATTATTTTTGCAAAAATAAATATAACTCCCAAAATTTGCCATAAACCCATTGCATGCGTGCTGCGTAAGGGGAAGGAATCATTTTTTAATTTTCCCCCGTTTTGAAATAAATTTTACTCCGTTCCTGCGACAAGGGCTACCTAACATTGAAATCAATTTTCAAATCTTACCAGTACTTTCTGAGACCAGCGCGTTGAACAAAACAAAAAACAAACTCTTCAGCTGTATAATGTTGGAGCTGAGCTGAAGGCTATCAACGGGGTCACAGGTGGCGGATAGTGAATGGTCACCAGATATGGTGGTTAGCTGCGAATATACTGAATAAGCAGTCCCCGACCGACAGCGGCAACGTTTCCAGGATGTGGTGGGGTGTTTTGTGGGAAAAACACCTCTTTAAAATGCTACTACAATCCATAGACAACCTTGTGACGTGGCGAATCAATGCCGCCACTAAATAGGCATTCCTCTGGAGGCGGAAGCGGATTCCATAATGGCTCTTGACCGGATAACAGTAGGCAGATATCCCTGACTAGTATACTGCGGTGTGGAAGGCAAGTGGGAGAAACCACCACACAAATATTTTCCTGAAATGGAGCAATGAATATGTCACAAAAAAGAGAAATAGTTCTTGACAACGGGCTTCCACGATGTAATATTCCGTGGCGGTCTGAGTCCGGCAGGGTCAGTAACAAGGCTGACACTGTCGTCATCATGCGAAAACCTTGTAAAATAGGAACTTGGAATATTAGGACATTGATGACACCTGGAAAAGTGGAAGAAGTAAAGATGGAAATGGAAAGATTAAATATAGATATACTGGGATTGAGTGAGGTGCGATGGGAAGGAAGTGGCGATTATTGGAGCGATAACTACAGAATTATATATTCAGGGGAAAATCAGGGAGCTAACGGTACAGCGGTAGTCCTGAATAAGTCTTGGGGGTTACAGATAGAGAACACAGTTCATTTAGGCGACAGAATTACAGCTTTAAAAAAATTAAAAACTAGTCATACAGATTTATTTATTGTCCAAGTATATATGCCTACTGGTAATCACGATGATGATGAAGTGGAAGCTATTTATAACAACATAGACTCAATTTTAAATTCAGTTAAAGATAAAGACAACTTGATTGTGATGGGAGATTTTAATGCGGTAGTAGGAAAAGGTTCAGAAGATAACTTAGTTGGGAAATTTGGATTGGGTCAAAGAAACTGCAGAGGAAGGCGATTAATACAATTTTGTAAGGAGAATGATCTTATTGTAGCAAATACGATGTTCGATTTACCGAAAAGGAGGCTCCATATACATGGAAAATGCCTGGAGATATTGGAAGATACCAGTTGGATTATATTTTAACAAAAAATGGGTACGGTAATCACGTCAAATCGTGCAAAACCTTACCAGGAGCGGATCTGAACACGGATCATAATTTGCTAGTCAGTACATTTAATAAAGATAATAAGAAACAAAAGAAGAAGGTTAAGAGAAAACGTATAGATCTCAATAAACTTAAAGATAAGAATTTTAAAGTGCAATATAGTAATAAGTTGGGGATTGGTCTACAAAAATTAAAAGAAAACTATATAGATTTAGAGTATAATAATATGGATATAGAGACCAGGTGAAAAGATAGAAGGTAGAAGAAAACGCGGAAGGCCTAGATTGGCGTACATACAACAAGTAAAGGAGAAAGTAGGAGTCGTGGCCTATCAAGATGTCAAACGGATTGCGGAAAATAGACAGGAGTGGCGATTGCTCCGCCGACAAGGGACTGACCCTTAAATTAAGAAGAAGAAGAAGCTGTATAATACTAGTACAGATAAAATACACTTAAAAGCAAAAGAGTGAACTGCGACAGGCTGATGATGATGATGATGATGCAAATAAATAAAATTTAAGCGTGTGTGTGTAATTTTCAATGAACAGCTTCTCACTGAACAGACTGTCCGTTCATTTGTACTGACTTATCAACAGATTTACTGATTTTGACGGGACTTTCATTGGCAGATAGCTGATGATATAAAGAGTACCTTAGGCTATTTTGCTTTAAACTAGCTTCGCTCCGCGGCGTTATCTGCGATTTACAACTATATCTGGTTAACATCGCGGGATTCAGCTTGTAATAAGCAATTTAACGTCGCTGCGGTCATTGAACTGGCTGGTCATCGAGAGATAACATTTCTGCTTCCTGTTTTGCTTGTTACGAACAAAATAACTTGAATATTTCACAACTGAATGCCATCACTTCAATTTCACATTCATTAAAGAAATTTCTATCCGATAACAACTTGTTTGAATGTTCAAATTCAAATTCAAAATTCTTTATTCACTTAGGATGCAATACATCTCTTGTGACAGGTCAAGATTCTACATGTACATTTATGCCATGTTCGCAAACAATAGGTAGAGCCGGAGAAAAGAACATGGCAATAAAAACTCGCGGCCACTCCTTTCAAATCGCCAATGTTTACATAGTTTTAATGTTTATAAACCTGATATGGGGGGTAAGGTGCTGCCACTAAATGACGTAGAAGGATTGTGATTTTCTTAAATAATATTTTAAGTAGGTCATGTCGTGGTAGAATGTAAGAGACCAATCCTCCTAGCCATTATTCCCAAGTTTATTTGGGGTCGTCTACTAGTACAATCGGTTTTACCTGATTTTCAGTTTTTCTACGGAGCGACTGGCATCGGACCTCCGCAACCCTAAGGGAAAACTGAAATTCGAAGATTGAACTAGTTGTCAGTATATTTGAGGGCACTGACTTCCCAATAACGATTGCCATAGATGTTCATGACAACCGGGACCGACGGCTTTACGTGCTCTCCGAGGCACGGGCGTGAATCACCGCCAAACTTCCAAACTCCTAGCAGCTATTAGGAGTTATTTTAAGAGACCGTTGGTACTTTACCATTAACGAATAGTAAAGTACCATGTGTGGCGATACCAGCCAGTAGACAAGTTGCAAATCTTTTTCGTTTTCTACTCTATTTCCGTATTCTCTTGTTTCATTAGCAAATATATAATTTGATCACGTGACTGAGTGGCATTAGGCCTCATTCGCACGAGAGTTTTTTTAACGGACGTTAAAAAAGCGTTCATATACAACAAATGCATTCCCAAGTATAGACTCTCGTGCGAATGAGGCCTAAGTTAATAAAACAAGAGAATAAAGAAATAGAATAGAAAACGAAAAACGTTTGCAACTTTGCTAGGGGCGTTGTTTCTCAAACCCTAGCAACTCGTGACTACTGAGATATTGATGTGCGTAGCCGGAGTGGCCCGAGGCAGAGGAACGAGAAATCTCGGTCAATCCGTAAGATGCACTGCAATAACAAACTTAACAAAGACAAATTAAGATAAAAATAATCATCATCATCAACAATAGCTTTTAGTAGCCCTCAACTGAAATTAAGCTTTTGCTTCGAAAAGAGGTTTGGCCTATGTAAATATATAGCACGTTGGCCAGACGGGTTGGTACAGGGTTTGATTCAAGCTTTTCTTCTTTTTGAAGTCATATTGTTGTCCTGCGTAGTTTGTTTTTCTAGTCACCTCTTACGACATCTATGGAATGTAAATAAGCGATGCGTAGAACATGACATATAATGTATTACTCGGTTCTAGGAGGTGATGTCACTCTGTATTCTTAAAACATCACCACAAGTAAAAGATCAAAATACATCAAAAACAAAAGATTTGGTAACTGTTTAGAAAAGAACAATATGTTGGACTGATATAGACCGCCTTTGACACTTATAGACAAGTTTAGACTTATATCAGTGACCTTAAACGCGCAACAACATGATTTGTTCTGACAATTCTCATCTCGACTCATAAATTATCTGACTTGTATCAGAAACAATTGCTGAATCATGTATACACAAGCTTTGTTCTTTAATGTTGTTTTTATCACAATTATGACCTAAGTACACGAGCAGTAATTTATGTTACACTATGTGAACCACGCAGCCCCATCTGCATCTTGTATTGCCCGTTACGTGATATTATAACGCGGAAACAAATGAGTTTCCCATAAAAAGTGAGACAACATTCAAAGATAGACATATGCTGTCGCAAACCTTTTTGGTACTTTTCAAGAGGAATAAATTCTTTAATTCACAATTTTCACGAAAATTTAACTCTCAAAAGAAATATTTTTTGTCCCGCTTTTGAAACGTTTTTCATTGAAACTCCGCTCCTTTTGGTAGTAGCGTATTGATATATAGCTTTAAGCATCCCTCGATAAGTGGGCTATTTAACAGTGAAATAATTTTTCAAATCGGACTAGTAGTTTTTGAGATTAGCGCGTTTAAACAAACAAACTCTTCAACTTCTTTTATATTAGTATTGATTATCTCGGTGTATTTACAATATTTTATATCTTGTTTTACTTAATGACTAACATCACATGAACAACCTTTTAAATCAGCTATACACTGGTAAATGCCGGAGACTTTAAGTCAAGAATACACCACAGCATCACTCAGAAAATACTTATTTAGTAAAAAAAATATTTTTTTTGTCTGTCTGTTTTTTTCCGGATAAACTCACGAAAGGGTGGACGAATTTTGACGGTACTTTCACTGGCAGATTGTTGATAAAGAGTTACTAATTTCATTTTAAGGAAAATAGGGAATGAAATAATGAACATCTGATTCACAAGATACAAAAACTGCAGGTAATACTGCGGGGTGCAGTTAGTACTCAATAAATTAGTATTAGGTACCAAAATATCATGATATGTGTATTATTAACAGTGAATGGGTACCATTTTTCATTTTCATTTTCATTAATCACAAAAATAATCTTATATAAAAATGAATCCCTATTTCTCTTGGTCACGCCATCACGCGTGAACGGCTGGACCGATTTCGCTAATTCTTCTATTATAATATACCTTGAAGTACGAGGATGGATCTTAGGAAAAAAAAATCTGATAACGATTGAGTGACGTTGAATCGACTGTTACGGCCCGTTCACGACCTTACCGCTGTGAGCGGCAGCTAAGAGCGAAACGGCGAGCGGTAATATCAAAAGTATAAAAATGTTTGAGGCACGCCACGAGTCGATAGTCATAGCGAAAAAGTGAGCAGTTTTTGCCGAGCGAATTGCTACAGCGGCGAGCGGTGTGGAGAGCGGCAGGAACAAAAGTACAAGTATATATGTGCGACGCCACTAAACAGAGCGGCGTGGACAGCGACAGCGACAGCGGTGCAGGAGTGACGGACTCAGCGACGTTAATATAAACAAAAAAATTTAGACGATTTTATGGCGGTAATGGATACCGAGGCTTTTATAACAGAAATTTTAAATAGACAGTATGCCTGTCTAAATTAATAAGAAATTGTCAAACAATATAACTAAAGAGGTCGAAAAAGCAATCAAAAGCGAAATAGTGCAACTGAATGACACCCTGCAGTTCGATAGTGCCAAACGTGATAAAGCCGTAGAATGTATCGAAGCCTTTAAGAAACCTATAAAGAATGCAAGAATACGGAACTAATTAACAAAAACAATAATTTAGAAACTTGTGTGGGTGCATTGGATCAACGTCTGCATGAAATAGAGCAAGAAAAGTTATCGAAGTTATTGAAATTGCAAATGTGCTCTACCAAATTTATATGAACCTAATTATTTTTAACTAACACCCAGCACAAAATAAATTCAAACTAAAATGGCTGATTTGTTTTCAGATATAAATTAAATACTTCAATGTCTAAATTTTAATAAGTCCTTAAATTATGTTCCCAGCAAACTAATAAATTTATTATGTATCCATGTCAATTACAGATCTATACTAAAAAAATCTCTTCACTCGAACAATTAATACTGACATCAAAAAAGCAATTCAAAGCTAAATCCCTACTAATATTATAAATGCGAAAGTAACTCTGTCTGTCTGTTACGCTTTCACGCCTAAACCACTGAACCGATCTTGATGAAATTTGGTATGAAGATAGAACTGAATTTGGGAAAGGACATAGGCTACTGTTTACCGCGATAACCGACATACACGACAAAGCTAGCTACTAAAAATTTGTACAATAAAGAGGACTACTAAATGTTACTGCTTTACGAAAGTACCGAAATGGTGGTGGTATAACATTATATGTAAATAACAAATAAAAATTACATACTGGCCGATACTTCAATGCGTTGGTGAGCCAATATAGAGTGTTCCTAAAACTAAAATTCGTATTAATAATAAACAACTTGGTGCACTTCTTCATAAAGTTGATTGGGATAAAATAAATAGTGTTAAGTGCCCTATAACCTTGTATATTAATGTGTACACATAGTTGGAAAAGTGTTATGAACAGTCGGAATGTAGAATTAAAATAAAATCGGAATCACGTCGTTTCCAAAACAACTAGAGCAATAAAACGATTATTTTGGCAATCCTAACTCGAATAACGGGCAGATTGAAATGTTATCCATAATGCCATTCAAATATTTGTTTCTGAGTCTGGGTGTTTTTCTATGTATAATATGTATGTATTTACAAAAAAAAAGTATTTTTATGTATTTATATCAGTTGTCTAGTACCCATAGTACAAGCGCTGCTTAGTTTGGGCCTAGAGGACGTTGTGTGTAAGTGGTCCGAACTATTTATTTATTTTATTTATAATAATAGTAAAGAAATCGCAATTAATTTTGCCTAAACCTTTAGTAGAAGTGTAAAAGAAATTATACCTAAATGCTTAAAAGCTTTATTAAAAGAATCGGAATATAAAACCTCAACTAATGTAACCATGCCAGCAGATCCTGCTTGCATGGTTACATTGCTTGGATTGTAAACAATCCAAGCATACAATCTCATATGTAGTGCAATGCTGAAGTTTGGTATTGTAAGACCAATTCATAAAAAAGTTACAAAGTCGATATTTGACAATTATAGACCAATCACCATTCTGAGTACCATTGATAAAATTATCGGAAAGTATGTGAGTAATTAGGTAAATATACGAGTTCTATAGCAAAAATAAGATACTTAATGATCATCAATACGGTTTTCAACCAAAAAAGAATACTACAAACCTTTATCGGCATTTACAGATAGTATACATAAACCCCTAGATAGAAAAGAACACGTATTGGTGCTCTTCATCGACTGTAGTAAAGCTTTCGATACACTTCGCCACGATACCTTATTAGAGAGTTCAAGACAGCGGAGTAAGAGGAAACCTGCTGGAGTAGTGCAGGGACTACCTAAAGGGTAGAAAGTACGTGATAGAAGTAGGTGGTGAAACTAGTGAACCAGTGAGCGTAAATGAAGGTACGGCTCAGGGTTCAGTTCTTAGACCAATACACTATCTCGCGTATGTTAATAGTCTCGTTAACATTATCATATATTAACAGCTCTTTTACTAGCTGGGTGAAAACACGAACAAGCTCAAACTCTGATCAAGATGACTTTGATCAACTAATTAAATGGTCACACGACGCAGGACTAATGATAAATGCTAGTAAGACCAAATTTATGTATATCAACTCCAGTCAGAATAGAAATGAGATAGTACCTAAATTAACAGCACATTCGTATAGGTGTATGCACAGCAACATATGTTATATATGTAAACCTTTGTTAAATGACTGTGATGAGATAGAACTAGTTGATAAACAAAAATACCTGGGACTAACTATCGATGACCGCTTCAATTGTAAGGAACAAATGACTTATGTAACAAATTAAGGACTAGGTATTCTGTCAATTTTTTTCCATAACTAAACAAAAAATTCTGTGTCAAATACTTCGTTATAAATCTTTGGTTGAATCAATAATATTCTATGGACTATCTAACTACGGCAGAATATTCAAAACTCACTTTGATCAAATACACACTTCAACTGCTTATTTTCAAAACCATTAAACCCTGATAACATCAAAATCAAAAATGAAAATAACTACCATAAACTATTCCAATTTTGTAAAATCATACCCAACGTGACAAAACTAAATTAATATTATTAACAAAAGAAGAAAGACTTAAAAAGAACTAAAATAATTGATCACAATGAAATTAGGACACGTAGTGTTACAAACTCTAAGTTATTACTCCCTAAATATAATGCTATCTACATGGTAAGAGGACACTACAATACATAATTCCATACTTTAGCAATCAGCTACCAATATTTCTAAGAGACAAAATAAGTACAAAGAATATAAAACTATAAATTAAAACAGTACATCTTATTTTATCTAAAACAAAACAATTAAAATTTGTGTAGATGACATGAAACGATCATGACATGAAAACATGAAACGATCTGTACAGCAGTAATGTTTATTTTGCTTGGTTTTCTACTCC
Source organism: Phragmatobia fuliginosa (assembly GCA_932526445.1). Lineage (NCBI taxonomy): Eukaryota > Metazoa > Arthropoda > Insecta > Lepidoptera > Erebidae > Phragmatobia > Phragmatobia fuliginosa. The sequence continues at coordinate 15,489,777 of OW052065.1, read as the reverse complement.
CGGATGTTATAATTTTATGTTATAAAATTATTACATAGCAGAAAAAGTGGCTGATGCTGTTAGGAAGCGTTTTAAGCGCCAATGTACATATTTGATTCGGGTTTTATTTTGATATCTACCCACGATATGCATTTGTTGTAATCGATAATTTTGATGCACGTAAATCTCCAATGAGATTGTGAATGCATTCGATGTAAGCACACTTGTATGTTATTTTTTGAATGATTATTTAAAAAAACAAAAAACCTTTAGGACGGTAAGTCCAGTACGGACGGACAGACAGACGGACTGACATGACGAATCTATAAGGGTTCCGAGTCATGAACTACGGAACCCAAAAAATGAACAAAAAGTTTAATCAGTGGGCTTTGAAGATTCTCACTACCATTTCGTTCCATTTGGTTTTACAAAAAAAAATACAACTTTCGAGAATTACCGTGCCCACAAAGAGAAAGTGACAAAAAAAGCACTAGTTTTAAGTATAGCAAGCATCACATTGGCGCAATTAAAAACCTCTATCAGCCTTTCGTCTGACACAGTGCTACATCCGTTCCGTTTTGGCCGTTGCTTAGCTAATAGTTTTATTGTATGCATTTTATTTATCTTTGCTGCTACCCATTCATACATATTTTTTCTTTTCTATCGTCAAGTGCGTCAAATCAAGCCGCTCATCTTAAAGGTCATCGATTGGTTGCAAACATTAAGTTAAAAACCGTGATTCATCATTTAGGTTTCTGGATTTATTTATGTGTAGTGCTCAGTAACGTATAAAGGGTCGCAACATACTTGTTGACTGTTGCGTATGTTGTTTGTCGCGTATTCAGTTTGTTGGCACAATGATCGCCGCGCTGGTCCTCGCACTATTGATACCTGTTTTGTTCATTTATTGTTACAAAAATGCTTACAAAAGACCGGAGAACTTTCCACCAGGTGAGATTACAAGTGTATGTGTGTTTGTTACAGTGTTTACAATAAAAATAGCGTAATTTTTATTTAAGGTAGCAAGTATTGACTTTTTTATTTTGCAAATTTTAAATACGTAGATGAAAGTGACTACATTTTAGTAGCAGGTACTTTTCATCATAATCTCAAAATTTAGTAGTTTGTCATGAGACACTCCAAAAGCTCGCCATATACTAATATTAATCAAAATAATTAATTACGCATCTAACTATGTATATTAATTACACACTTTCACCATTTGAAAGTAATTCTTGAATTTGTAGCGTCTAAGTACCTACTTTAAAACTGTGAACTTGAGAACAGTTATGTTAATTAAAACATATTGTCTACGTATACCGCATTAGATTCTACATATCTGTTATGGTAGACGTAAGTGTGTTAAAAAGAAATAAATAATAAATAAAAATATCCTTTTTCATATTCCGCGAATAAAACAAAAAGTGTTAATGAGTAGCGTTATAATAGATTTAAAATAGCTTTTACAAAAAGAAAAACAATATTTGAGGTAAATTGTTTTCATAAATAGTTCACACTAATAAAAGCAATTATACCTATTCAACAGACATATTTGTTTATCATGGACTTTATAAATATTTAGATACCATTTACAAATGATTCCATTATGATTATTTTATCATAAATTAGTATTTTAGTATTTCTATGGTCCTGATTTTTTTCCTTCTATGTTTCGTGTCGTGCGTGTTTTTGTGCTTTGTCTTTCGCTTTTATTTTATGCCATTTTCTTTTTTAAAATGGTGTCAAGATTTAGAAAAAATATGTACTATTAACTGACGTAATAATTTCTAACAGTTTAATTTCTAAAACTTTTTACTTTTCGTAAATATTGACGAAAGAGAAGTGCTTTATTTAATCTCAATTTCAATTGACTCAAGATGTTTTTTTGCACGTAACATATTCAATTGCATTTATTTCAAATCTTTATTCTGTATTTTATATATGATTCGCTAATGAACAGTTAAATAAGTAGTATGTGAGTGAAAGTAACAAACAGGCTAATTCCTTATGAGCATTAAATTTCTACGAAACATCGACAAAATGCATGTCAGGCACGCACGTAAATAAATAGGGTTCCGGGTTATCCATAGTGGCACGTGGATTTATAATCGTGTTCAATAGATAATTGTTATGTTTACTTATTATTTTGTTATTCACGTACGAAGTTTACAAAGTAAGCGCATTTTACAAGTTAGGCCTCTATAACTCCTGAACTAACAAAGTTATCTGATCCGTTATAGTTTTCATTTAAACATTTATCTTATGAATATTTTCAGATTTTTTAAGTCTGTCGTTCAGCTTTAAGAGGGAGAAAGACCCTCGGTTTTACCAAAAACTGCCCTTTAAAGTGGAAACTCGCAAACGGATGCCTAATTCATTTTTTTTCTTAGCAACCACAATGTTTATTAAAGATCTTTCTAATGGTACTTCACCTCTACCATGGGTTGAACTAAATTATCCCTCTTTACGTGTAGGGGAGGTACCCCAAATAAAAATATTTTTCGTGATTTTAGTGTTCACACTTACACATTCTCGACGTGATAAGAACACATATCCATGCAAAGTTTCATCTTTCTAGTACAAACTGAACTATAAGGTTTCCGAGTCCTGAAATACGGAACCCTAAAAAGGGTCGACTCGACCGAAATGAAACCGCAGCCTCGATAATCCGGTAATGCGGGTTTCGTGGGCCCGAGCCATAGGGCGAATATGCACTTGTGACATAAGTTGTCGTGGGTTTGCATAGCTATCAAAGCCGTCTAATCATTTTCTTTTTAACCAACTTCAAACCAGGAACTGGAAACCAGGATCTGATGATAATCCTGGAGAAATCGTGGGAACTCTTCAAATATCATAGGCACACCTTTGCGATAAGGGTACTCGAAACAGTTTTACTTGCCATTTTTTTTTGTTAAAATTATTATTCATTTGAGGCTATTAATGTGAATACTCTGCCTGATGACTGCTTATCTTCCTAAACAGTTAATAATATATTATTAACTTGGTGTGGTTTAAATTCTTTTCATATCCTCCGCAAACAGCAGGAATGTATTTTTTTTTCACTTACTTTCTACAAAACAGATAAACATATACCTCACCAGCTATTGCGGTTTTAATACCATATAATAATAATCACCAGCTATTAAGAATACAAAGTGTCACCACCCCCATTCATTCCATGAGTGTCGTAAGAGGCGACTAAAGGAATAAAATAAGCAGCTAACAGCACTGCCAACAGAAGGAAAACTTGAAACAAACCCTTTACCAACCCGTCTGGCCAGCGTGGTACAGTAGGCCAAAACCTCCTTTCAAAGGAGAGGCCTATGTCCAGCAGTGGACTGTTAAAGGCTGTTGATGATGATTGATGATTATTTCTCATCTCGTGTTTGTTACTTTAAAAAAATTGAACTTTCATATAACTGTTTATTTACAAATTTCCAAAATTCCTTTCTTAGTTGACGCACACAACAAAAAAGTATCAGCTGCCTCAAACTTGAGCCCTAGTTATATAGGCTCTAAATTTTATATGTATAACTTTTCTAACTACTCTCGAAATTACGTAAGTAGTTAAAGCATAAAAGGATAACATTGCAAAAAATATAAATATATGCAATCATGAACAGCAACATGATTAAAAAATTGGTCAAATGCGTCTCAACTCGCAGGCCACGCTTAGAATAGGGTTCCGTAGTCACCCATAAAGGTAAGAAAGTTTAAAATCGTATCCTATACATAATTTTATGTTAACTTATTATTTCTTTATTTTTGTACGACTTTTAGTTAGGCCCCTATAACTTCTGAAATAAAAAAGTTATCAAAACCGCTATAGCTTTCCTTGAAAGTTCAATTTATGAACTGCAATCACGATTTTTTCAAATTTTTCGAGCTTTTTCGTTTTTAGAGGAGGCGGACGCCCTGTTTTTACAAAAACAACTCGCTTTAAAGCGGAATAACTCGTTAACGGATACCTAAAACGAAAAATAATTTTGACAACCCAAAATTGTTTTTAAATGACCTATCTAATGATACCCCACACGATGGGGTAGACGCTAGAAAAAAAATCACCCCATACTTTACACGTAGGGGAGGTACCCCAAATAAAAATATTTTTCATCATTTTATTGTAGCACTTTATCGACGTAATTAGGACACATATTCGTGTAAAGTTTCATCTTTCTAGCACGATACGTTTGGGCGGCAGGTCGTGGACTGACGGAAGGACGGACGGAGATGACGTAGCTATAAGAGCTCCGGGTTATGAACTACGGAACCCTAAAAACAAGAAATTATCACATAGAACAATAGTACTACTATTCCCCAATGGCTATGGTACCTCTCTATGGGCTAACATAAACATTCTGAAATATATTTTTATGTAAAAATATTGAAACTAAGACAAATAGCGGTAACGACTTTCGAGTCTTCTATTAACGGTATAGACAATGTAACGTTTATTACTGTACCCATTTAATGTTGGCCCCTGTTAATGAGTAAAGTAGGTAGGTATATTATAATAAAAATCCGTCTTTAATTACTTGAACAGTAAACCTGTTGTAAGTAAATTATTAATTTTAGTTACGTTAAAAAACAGGACAAGTATGTATTAGATACGCGCAATGTAGGGTTCCGTATACGTATACTTAATATTATTTTGTAGGTAGTAGAGCCACGCTGATTTGGCCGGAATGGGCCGGCTCGACCGGGGCAGTACTACCCTCACACGGAAGACCATCCTAATAATGGCAGTATTCTTGCTGTCGTATTTCGTTGGCGACTGGAGGCCCAATAATTCTGCATCATTCAACCGGCCTCAGGAGGCCGAGAGAATGATGCAGTATTATCTGACCAGGTAGCCATGGTATGAGTCACTATGCTGCATTGCCTACCCTCACAATGAGGATGGTGGCCCCTCCTCCTGGATTCTACTCATGCTTTCCATCAGGCAAAGTAGAGTCACTTTGGTAGGCTTAAATATAAAAAAAATGGTTTTTATTTTATACTTTGTATTTAAAATCCTAATTACCGACTCTTAGGTTTATAGTTTAATTCGTCCAAACTACGTAGTGAGCCAACTAGTATTTAGATGTCTGAAATAGTATAATAGTAACAGTTTTTTTGGGGCTGATGTTTTGTACTACCTTTCTTGTATATAAACTAGAAGATCTGTTAATCTTTAGCCGACATATCATTTCATGCTATGAAATCTGCTGTCACATATAAACACTATTTGTCGTCTGAAATCATACATCAATATAGAAGGGAGTAACCATACGCGTGCGTTCCCCTCTGTCAAAGCATGAGACCATTTGGGCATATGCAATTACACTGTTATGACACAGAATGTGTATGTTTGTGAAATTTCGAGTCAAAGTTTCAGGCGATTGTTTTTGTATGTGAAGCCTACCGCAAAAAAGGCAGATTGATAAACTAGCAGACTGTTTTGTATCGGAAAACGACGCTATAAACAGTCCCCTCCGGTCTGCGGGCCTATGTTGCTCTATGTCTCAAATGTATATTAACATTTCAGGACCACCGAGTTTACCTGTATATGGAGCCTTCTGGATTGTCCTAGCTCAAGAGTTCAGTGACTTGTCTGCAGCTTTCCGCAAGCTTGGACAGAAATACAAAACAAAGATTATAGGACTAAAAATGGGGCCAGCACAGACTGTCGTTATCAACGACCCAGCTCTAATAAAGGAGATGTTTTACAGGGAAGAGCTGGATGGTCGCATGGACATTATACTGTTCAGATTGAGATCGTTTTGGAAGAAACTTGGTACGTTTTTATATTATTATAGAATTTGGGTGTTTTCAGTAAGTAGTATATTAATCAATTAGTATTGTTTACCAATCCAGAATGAAACTTTTAATCCATACATAATATGTTATTATAAAACCCTGTTTGTTATGCTTTCTCGGCAAAACCATTCCACTGATTGCAATGAAATTTAGTACACAGATATTTTGCCTGTTCATAGCCTACTGTGAAAACCGATATACACGCAGGCACTGCCAGCGTGTATCTGACAGCCTGTATGTGTAGTTTATGAATATATATAGTAGATATATGTACATGTATATATAGTATATATATTTTTTATGTTACTAGCATTTGCTAGTAATATATATAAATACTTAATAATATGGTCGCATCACGTACTATTCAGCGTCGAGGAAAACTTTCATAGACTGACAATGACTTAAATGAAAATGTGGATACAAAGTTATAAGGAAAATCATTTGGACTTGTAAAATGTGCTTGTTTAATAAAATTATCAATGTGACAATTGACCTATCCTATCTACTCGTCTAGGCCAGATCGGTACATAATAACATGTACCTACATAGTTTCTAGCATAAATATAAATGATAAGCAACTAATGTAAATAACAAGAATCGTATGAAGACACTAATAAAGTAATAGTATTTAAGTAAAAAGAATAAAGGTCACATGTCAATTTGAAATAAGTAGGAGCGGGCCGACTCGACCGGGGCGATAATACTGTCATACAGAAGACCAAACTAAAATGACAGTATTCGTGCTACCGCATTTCGTCGGTGACTGTGAGACCGGAGGGTCAATAATGTGTTATTTGAAGCATCTGAATAAGCCGTCATAGCGTTGGCCACCATGATGCATTCAGGACAATAGAGCAACTGCTGTGTTTGAACCGTTTGAAGTCTCGAGTAAAATTCCAGAATATTTAATAAGATAATAATATCTTTATTTATATCTTAAACATATTACAATCTAGTGGTTGGGGTCTCCTGTTAACAGGGCCGGATTTACCATATAAGCTGAAAAAGCTGAAGCTTGGGGCGGCAGAATTAGGGGGGCGGCAAAATGGCCCAAAAACAAAACCTTTTTTATTTTTTTAAAGACCTACCTAAAAAAGATCTAACCATGCACCTGCATGGTTAGATCATAGTGGCCTATCTGCGCAACAGGACGGTGAAGTTTATGGATCGGAACGGGGTAGAGAATCGAAGGGAAGTGTGTTGCGGGGTTCCTGGAATGGATACGATGCGTTGCTTCGCACCAGTCTGCCCTCTGGCCTAAGTATCGTCTGCTATGTGGAAGGTACCCTAATACTGGCCAGAGGGTCATGCTTCGAGGAAGTGCTTCTGTTATGGAAAAGATATGTGAGCTGGGCCTAAGGGTGGCGCCTCAAAAAGCTAAGGCGATTTGTTTCCGTGGCCTACGTAAGTGCCAGGAACCAGCCAGCTCGCGCTTCCAAGTGGGTGACACTGAAGTCCGGGTAGGGCCAGTACATAAAGTACCTCGGCCTCATCCTGGAATGTCGGTGGAGCTTCGAAGAGCATTTCGGGCGATTAGTCCCCCGGGTTCGAGGGGTAGCAGGGGCATTTCATCGTCTGCTGCCCAATCTCGGGGACCTAGGGAAGAAGTTCGCTACCTAGCGTCGTGCGATCCATAGTCCTCTATGGGGCACACGTCTGGTCTAAGGACCCGGCGGGTTCCTCTCGCTGTAAGGCTCAATTTAGGAGTCTGCAGCGTCTGATGGCCATTTAGATCGTACTGGGCTGCCGTACGATCATGAGCCTAAAATACTACGTCAGAACGCACACACGCTCTTGGAGGGCACGGCTCAAAACACAGGGCTGTGCCAGCCAACGCGCTGTTGGAGCCGTTCTGCCAAACTTCAAAGCTTGGATAGAGAGGACCGACTGTGTCACCTACCGGTTGACTCAGCTAGATGGTGTGGCATTGTGTTACGGCACAATGTCATCACTGCGGGTCCGACGTGGACTCCGCCCAGCATACGCTAGAGGACTGCCCTGCGTGGGAGTCCAAGCGTCGAGACCTGGTCGGGCAGATCGGACGAACTCTGTCACCGCCAGCATTAATCGCGGCAATGCTGGCTAGTGTAGAAGGCCGCGGTCTCCTTCTGTGAGAACGTAATTGTCCAGAAGGAGTCCACAGAGCGGGATCGGGAAAGGGCCGATCCCGCTCGAAGGAGGCGGCGAAGGGGATGCGGTAAATACAGCTAGTCCCCAATCGTTTACTAAGGGTCGTTGCGGCCACATCTTGGGGAAAAGTTGCAAAAATAATCTAGTAACGAAATTATTTCCTAAAGAAAGGAATTAACTTATTTGTTGTGAAAAGTGTATCTAATTTTAGGAGTCATTAGGGGCGGCAAAAATTTTAAAGCTTTGGGGCGGCAAATGTGTAAATCCAGCACTGCCTGTTAAGCAGTGAAGAAGAAGCCTGTGTTAGGAGAATTCGCTCCTCTTAATGTTACTACAGTAGTAACCACGAAATTTAAAAAACACAAATATATCATTGAAAATTTTTGAATTGAAACAAGAAATGATCAGAAAGCAAATGCACAACCCGCTTTAACCGCTCTTGGCGAAAACTCTATTTCTATGGACGACAACGCTCGCGCCCACCGGTCTGGCGATGTGGAAGCGTATATGCTAGAAGTTTGGACTGGCCAGCTAGAAGTCCGGACCTCAATCCTATAGAGCATGTCTGACGTTCTGAAGCGACGAGTGAGATCAGTGCAGCCGGCTCCGCAGACCATCAGAGAGATAAACAATGTGATTACCGCGGAGTGGGAACGTATTCCCCAAGAAACCATAAAAGATATACCCGCTAGCATGCCCAGACGAATCCAAGCCGTGATTTCACACTCACACTCACACTCAATACTAAACTTTTATCTGCTTTTAATGTATTCAATAAAACAAAACAAATTAACGCGTTTCATTTTTATTTAGCGAGCAGATACAATAATAGTGTTTTGAGCTTAAACATTATTTCTCAATAATTTAATCAAAATGTTATGATAAAACTGATGAAAACTATTCCTTCCTAATTAATTTATGAAATTCTGAGGGTAACAATACCTAAAATTGTCAAACAAACAAATAGTAACTATAAAATAGTTCTTTGCTTAAGTGCCCGTTTTTAGGGTTCCGTAGCCAAATGGCCGAAAACGGAACCCTTATAGATTCGTCAAGTCTGTCTGTCTGTCTGTCTGTCTGTCCGTCCGTATGTCACAGCCAATTATTTCCGACACTATAAGAGCTATACTGTTGAAATTTGGTCAGTCGATGTATTCTGTAAACCGCATTAAGATTTTTACATAAAAATAGAAAAAAAACAATACATTTTGGGGGTCCCCATACTTGGAACTGAAACTTAAAAATTTTTTTTTCATCAAACCTATCCGTGTGAGGTATCTATGGATAGGTGTTCAAAAATGATGTTGAGGTTTCTAAAATCATTTTTTTCTAAACTGAATAGTTTGCGCGAGAGACACTTCCAAAGCGGAAAAATGTGTGTCCCCCCCCCTCTAACTTCTAAAATAAGAGAGTGATAAAACTAAAAAAAATATATGTTATACATTACCATGTAAAGTACCAACGAAAATTAGTTTGAACAAGATCTAGTGAGTAGTTTTTTTTTAATACGTCTTAAATCGTTACACGCAATTTACCTTTCATCCAGTCAATACACTAGTATAAAAACATCGATGAAAGTTACAACGAACTACAAGAACTTTTATAGGATGTTACTTGCTGATACGGAACCCTTCATGGGCGAGTCCGACTCGCACTTGGCCGATTCATCAATTCCATTAAATTGATTACTCTAGGAACTTTATTACACTGTTTAAAAAATATTCTTCCACACATAATGCCCATGATATTATATTCCATACATCTAAACCACACATATTGTATTGTTCATCAATCACGGTTTAAAATTTCCACTCGTGTGTTCCACCTTCCAATGTGTTAGAAAAAAAGCAAATTAAAAAAATGTGAGCCGTCACGGGACGCCTGGCAGATGTGAAACATCGCCATTATTTTGTAAAAGTAATATGCAGAAAAGAACATATTGTAATAGGAACTAAATATGTCATAATGATAAAATAAAATATTACTAATTATTAAAATAGTAGTCTATATGCAGTAGTGTGTACGGTGTACACACTACTGCATATAGACACTTCGGCTTCACCGTACACACTACTGTCATCACATCAACTTTTGTCTGTTTTGATGTGAAACATCTATAGGCGCACGTATGTGAACCATCTATAGGCGCACGTAAAATAGATTTCTGGCCTGGCGACTGGCGACGCCTGGCGACGCGTCGCCACGGCGTTTTATAATTATAATTATAATTATACTTATAATATAATTATAATTATTATAATTATACGCCACACCGTACTATTTTAATAATTAGTAATATTTTATTTTATCAATAAGACATATTTAGTTCCTATTACAATATGTTCTTTTCTGCATATTACTTTTACAAATTAATGGCGATGTTTCACATCTGCCAGGCGTCCCGTGACGGCTCACATTTGTTTTTTTTTTTTCTATTCCTTTAATCTATATAAATAAGCACATCAGTTGTTCCGTCAAATAACTACTTTTCTAGAACTAAATAAATAAATAAAATCTCGTTAAACTCTCTCTCTTAGCGCTAGTCTATTACGCTGGGCTGTGGTTCTTATTCGTACCAATGTAATTTAATCGTAACACCAAAACTCACAAAATATGCCGATCAAAGTATTTTTCCTTCTTTGTTTGATGTTTCTGTACTCTTTGCAGTATTCATGTACCACTTTGGTAATTTATTTATATTTAAGTAAGTTCTTGGCAAGCAATCTGATGGTAGACGTGGAGTGTATTCTTGTTGCTTAATTTGACTGTTTGTTTGTTTATTTCCTGTTAGTTTATTCGTATTTACTGTTTTATAGTGGATCGTATAATGGCAATGAGTTATCACAGAAATATCCATGACATGGAGTTTTAATTATGTACATACATTAAACATATTAAGAGAATTTTAAGGTGCTGCTCTAAGTAAAACATCCTATAAAACTCCTATTTCCTCCTCCTATTTCATCTTATTAAAATCAAATTACTGCTTGATTTAACCAACTGTTAAGGAAAACCATGACATAAGCTAAGTTTTATTAATACGATTCGCAATTTTTTACTTTAATTATTAAACCATTTTTTTATTTGTTTTTATTCATTTTATGTTTATTTATTTATTGGATGTTATATTATATGTTATCGAAAATAAGACATTGACATTGAAATGGCAATGTCCGCGCTCGAAGACTACAAGACAATGTCAACAAAATCCGATTCCTTATTTAATCAATGTGAATTCTCTTCCCCTCAGAATATACTTAAATACAAATGGAATGTTGATAAATTATAAGGTACTTACGACCAAATAACTTACTTATTTTATACATAATTAATATTGTTTACGTTAAGTACTTTTACCATAATTTTACTTCGATAATTTCAACTCTTTTAAAGGTTTTAACTAAAAGGAATACATCTGTTTTGTATAAACTGTCAAATTCAATCAACAACACACTGAGTTATGACAAGAAGTAACGTTAAGATCCTTTTAATCTTATCCCTCACAACTAAAATTTATTGTCGATTTATTTAACACACTTACGTCTACCATTACAGATATGTAAAGCGGTATATGTATGTAGACAATTTGTTTTAATCTAATTATCTATGCCAAAGGAGAAACCCGAAATCCATACAGACTTGGGCCTGGCGTTACAGTGCTAGAATTCGGGCATAAATTACAATACCTATGAAGATTTCACGAGCCCAATTTTCAGGTCTCCCAGCAATGGCCAAATTGGTAAAATCAGACAATGTTTACATTTTAGGATATTATGTTTATTGTTTGAGTTATTTTAATAAAAATTGGCCAAGTGCGTGTCAGGGTATAAAATAGGGTTCTGTAGCCACCCATAATTACATCGTGCCCCATAGATAATTGTTATATTTGCATAATCTTTCTTTATTTTTGTACGAAGTTTTCCAAGTCAGCGTATTTCACAAGTTAGGCCTTTATAACTCCTGAAATAAAAAGTTATCAAAACCGCTATAGTTTTCTATAACATGAAAAACACGACGTGATACATTTGTGTTTTTCTATGGCATAGTCACATTAATATAAAAATGCAAAACTACTCTTTCATGCTATATTATTTTAATGCTGCTGCCAGTTGTAGATATTTGAAATTGCCGTCATTGTAAGTAGTTGTGTCATTCGCTGGCCAGGCTCTATTTACATTAAATAAAATACCTATTAAAACAATCATTTAAACTAAAACTAAGGAGTATTATTTATTTATAACAGTATCGATTTCCACTAAATCTTTTAGGAATGCTACGTTTGTGGAGCTAGTTACGTAAACTTACGTATATTGAATTAAGTATTGCAGAGATTTACAAAGATTTTATAAAACAATAGAATTAGACTTATTCTCTGCACTTAGCCATTGCAAATGAAGCTAAGATTTCGATAGGTTAATCAAGCAAAATAAACGAATTTTTTGGTACATATCCCATTCCTGTAACGCCTAAGACCAGAATCGGATTTCTCCTTTATCTCTTCATTAAGAGGAAAACTTACAAACAATTAAAAATATGTAATATCTTCACTAGTCGTTCGATCTCAAACAGGTGTTTGGTATCTTCGTGCCAAATTTCATTTAAATCGGTGCAACTTAGCCGTGAAAGCATGACAGGCAGACAGTTTGTATAAAATTGGTGTACCTACATGCTCACTAGTGTTGCATTCACATGCTTGACTGATGGTTGCTAATCTCAAACACTTGAGTGTGTGTCTAATATCAGGCTGAAATAGCGTTTATATATATACACACTGTTTATAAACGCTATTTCAACCAAATATTAATTTCCTTTCCTAGGCATCTTCTTCACGGATGGATACTTCTGGCATATACAAAGAAGATTTAGTTTACGATATTTGAGAGATTACGGCTTTGGAAGACGTGATAGTACTTTAGAAGCGGTGATAGCAGATGAGATTAAAGAAATGATAGACATGGGAGTTAATGGACCTAAATATCCCGAGGAAAAGGTAACGCATATGTTTTATACTATGTTATATTGTTAGTATGTATAGCTCACGTGTTACTTTCCCACTACGATCCCGGGTCCTTTCCTCACTAGGCAGCCATAGTGTGGGCCCCCATACTTTATTGTCTGCATTGTGCAAGTGCGCCCCCCCCTACCCCTTTTGGATTCTACTTATGCTTTCAGGCAAGGTACAGTGACTTTGGTAGGCGAAATATATACTCGTATATACAGGATGGACCAAAAGTTCGTTTAAATTTGAATCGGTAGCTGCGACGTGATATACAAATAAAAATACCGAGTTGTACCAAACCAAGTGTCAATGTCCTTCCTACATTCGTATCGTCGTACATCAATATTATTTAATTTATTTTGAACAAAAAATGTGTTCGTGCATTGATGCACAGCATTGATGAGGGTAAACAAGTAGGTAATATGAGTCATATGAATGTTAGGCAGCCGGTTTCGTGTCTAATACATAATATAAAAAAGATTGAAATTTCAGAGCGACGAGTGTTTATACTCATCAACAATTATTATGAAAATATTAATTAAAACATCCGATTTTCTGAACTTTTGAATATCTCAAAGGGTTAAGACTTTTGACCAATTTGGATGATTTTTTTGTGAAAAAAAGTAATACAGAGTGGACCAAAAGTTCATTTACATTTCAAATGATGATTTATAAGAAATTAGTTATGCGAGATAAAAAATGATTGTTTATTATTAAATTATATTAAAATTTAATAACTATTATTAAATCTTTGTGAAGAATATGAATCAAAGATGTTCTGGGCACGCACGCACGGCGTTAGACCGCTTCCAAGTAGAGACTCCAGGATTTTCACGAATTGTTCTCTTGATGTTCTAGGTCGGCCGAATCGTAGTTGATTCATTGTTGAAAATGTTTCCTCGAAGTTCTGTACCCATTTTCTAATCAGTTGAATAGATGGAGCTTCATTTTTACGCCGCATGTTGTAATGAGCGCAAAATTTTCGTTGCACTATAGTAAAAGAATCTTTGTTGCGACAGTACTCGCGTACACAGAAAGCACGTTATTTATTATCACTAGACAACGCCATGGTACTGAATTCCCCGTGGCGCTTCATAGCCCCTCCGTCCCACCCAGCCTTCGTAGCTCGTCGCAGCTAGCAATTCAAATTTAAACGAACTTTTGATCAATCCTGTAAAAATATCAATTGTCTAGTATCTATATACATAGACATTCTGCTCTGCTTAGTTTTAGACTAGATTGTATTTTATATCGAACGAATACCCAGAAATTTACAATTGACTATTCAAGGCATCAATAAATTTATATACGAAGCTAGTAGGGAGATCATTAATGTTTTATACTAATTCATGTATTTGCTTAGCTAGATGTGCCATACCTCTTACTTTGTGTATGAAACACTGTATTTATTCGTAATTAAACATTCTTGTATCTCAAAGGAATACAAATAAATTTGAACGTCAGTTTCCAATTCGTTGAAATTGAATTGTATAGTATTTTTTTTTATGTGTAAGTTTGTAAATGTGAGTATAGTGTAGGCTTGTAATGTTAGTTTATATTTTAGCAATTTTCTGGTGGTTTGAGTGTTTCTACGGCCTACTCAAGTGTCCTGCTGGCGGCAGTGTCGTGTTCCGGATTGTGGATCCTGACTACATCGGTTAGGCTACACGATGACTGGGGCCCGTATGCCGTCTGTATGGACAGGTCGACTCAAAACTATGGTTCTTTCTTCAAAAGGCCAACCCAAACCCTATACTACACTTACATAGTTCTCTTTAATATTGTACACGGACTTAAAAAAAAAACACCTATGTGGTTTGTTTCGGCGTTTCTTCCCAGAGTGAGTCGTGGGAAATGCCGGCGCCGTCTAGTTATAAAGTCCGACTTGTAAAAATGTCTGAAAAGATTTACTTGCAAAAATAAATATCATTTATCATTTACCAACGTGCATGGACTATGTACGACAGCAATTCTCAGAGAACGCATTATGCGCACTCATTTTATTCCAAACACGATTCTGTTAAACATTTTTGGATCTCGTCCAGTGGAAGACATCCAAGAGCGAAATTTAATATTAATAGATCTATTGCTAGAAGTTACAGGTTGTCCGTTAATAGAACCACTAATTATTTGATTTTAAATACAGGTTCGTTTTCAGAGAATCCATTGAATAGATCCATGTTGCATCGAATGACGATTTTATTTTTCATTAGATCCAGGTTTCAAGATGTAGATAAGTGATAATTACTTTGTGGCGACTTCCACATACAGCGCAAGCGAAAACATATGACAGCGCCATCTAGCGAAGAAACACGGAACCACAAAGAAAACACGTAGCGATCTATACGGAGTGATTACTCATCCTGAATCGCGAAAGTGACATTCTCGCGCCGATTAGCATATATACAACATCCCAACATCAACTGTTGGGCAGTGGCCCACCAGGCATGATCACCTCGCCTGGTCGGAGGATCCTCCCTTTGTGTTGGAGGAACACGACACCCCTTCCTACACAACTTCATAACATACAGTCACTTGATTAATTTATTTTTGATATAGCCTCCCTTTCTCCATCCATGTTTTATTTTTAGCAATTTTTTTAACAAAAAAAAATCTTTAGAGCCATCACTAATCTATTGGATTCTCTGAGAATGAACCTGAAAACAAGTAAGTTTAAAAAATATCTATTATGTATATGTATTTCAGTTATTAACGGTATATATATGTTTAAATTTCAATTTCATTGATTACAGGTATAAATAATAAAGTTCTGTGATGTATATTTTATCAAACGATCCAGGGAACGAAATAAAAAACACTAAATCTCGTCATCATCAACCAAATGGTTTGATTCAGGGTCTCCATCAATATTTTCTTCTCTTAATTGCAAAATAAAATTGGTCATTGGTGTGAACAGGAGTCGTGACACTGACCGTATTCTTAATCGTTACCATACGGATTTATTAAGATCATCGTTTATTTAAGAGCCACGCTCTTGTCGATGCAGCTTTTACCAGCTATTCCCTATCAAGAGCCGTTTCTTAGACCTCTTTATACGGTTCTATTGCATCTTTTTTCTTAATCTTGTTTACATAACTATGTCCGAGAGTGTCTTCTTCTTCATCTGTTTTCTTTTTATGAAGTTAATTATAAAGTTATCTTGGCGGATAACTATCTTACCTCTTTTAATATCTATAGTAGATTTATATTTATAAATATGAACCTATTATGAAATATGCATAACTCACATTATTGATATTTTTTTAGGAAATCGTTAAAGGAGATCTAGTATATCTCCCATACTTCATAGCGGCACCATTCGTGAACGGCATGGTACACGTGTTATCACGAAGCACTCTGCCGAGATCTGAGTACAAAAGTCTATGGTCTCTTGTCCGTGGTGCCATAATGTTTCAAAGAAACTCAAATGATATGGGTGGAGCGCTGTCGCTGACACCTTGGCTTAAAGATGTACTACCGAACTATAGCGGATATAATGGGCTAGTGAAAGGGAACCAATGCTTGTTGGACTTCTTTCAGGTAAGCAGCGTTCTATCACCTATATTCAATAACTATCTGAGCTCTTCGGTGTTACCCGCTGTTGTTGTTGCTACGGGATGGAGACAGTTCAAAAGTAGCTTAATTTATGACTTATAAAATAACTACATGCCAGTACAAGTTTCTTTAAAATCGGTCCAGCTGTGCCATACATTATAGGCCATCGGCCGGGCCGACTGGCAAACATAATTTAATAATTCCTACTAATATTATAAGTGCGAAAGTAACTCTGTCTGTCTGTCTGTTACGCTTTCACGCCTAAACCACTGAACTGACTTTGATGAAATTTGGTATGAAGATAGAACTGAACTTAGGAAAGGACATAGGATACTTTTTATCGCGAAAATAAGGGTAGAAGGGATTGAAATAGGGGACGAAAGTTTTATGGAAGTTCCTTATTGTCAAACATAAAATCATTTATGATTGTTCAATCTACCCTTACCATGTCGCGCGATCTAACCGAATTCCACGCGAGCGAAGCCGCGGGCGGAAAGCTAGTTTTAATATAATGAAATACTTTCCTACACGTTTAGTGAAAAGCTGTTAATGTGAAATTACATACAGACACCTCAATTTATTTATTTGTTTATATTTACAGTCCTCTGTAACAATAATTTAATTTTATGGACCGTAATGCCTATACTTTTATAAATTTTCAGAAAATCATCAAAGACGCCATGGAAACGCACGATGAAACTTACCATCGCCATTTTATCGATATGTATCTAACCAAAATGAAACAAGAAATGAATCAGAAGACTACATATTCAGGTGAGTTCATTATTTGTCGACTTGAACTATTTGAACTTTTGCTAGTGAAGGTGACTGCTATAACATAGGAGTATGAAAATAAAAGAAGAGAAGCAAACATCCACGACCTTTTCTTTTTTTAGTTTTTTGTTGGAATCCTACGATTGACGCCCGCCCCTTGTCAAGTTGTTTCTATTCTATTCTCTATATTTCTATATTCTCTTGTTTCATTGGCTAATGTCACTCAGTCACGTGATCAAAACAAAATATTAGCCAAAGAAACAAGAGAATAGAAATATATAGTAGAGAATAGAATAGAAAACGAAAACGTTTGCAACTTAGCTAGGGGGCAGGTTACGTGAATAACTAGCACTACCGAAACCTTACTGGATGTCATATTCGCAAAAAAACACACACACACACACACTCCCGGCTAGCATGCTTTGAATTGTCATCCACACGCTGAGTCCAATATCGTTTTATCTTATTAGTGTTTATTTTACTGTTATTTAATTGTCACTATGGAGCTGGATGCGAGTAGCCGAGGATCGAACTAAGTGGCGTGCAATTGGAGAGGCCTATGTCCAGCAGTGGACTGCGATAGGCTGATGATGATGATGATGATGATGATGTAATATAAAAGAGAAATATAGTTTATTTTATACTAAACCTTTGTAGAGTTTGCGTTTTATCCCGGCCTGCTATTGTTATGGTTTATTTTCAACTGTTGCAATTGCAAGAATTGCAAGAATTTTAAGCCAGCCGTTTAGCTTTTAGAGGGGGGCGGACGCCCTGTTTTTACAAAAAAGTGGCCTTTAAAGTGGAATTTCTCGCAAACGGATATCTAAATCAAAAAATCGTCTTAGAAACCCTTTATTATTTTTAAAAGACCTATCTAATGATACCCCACATGATGGGGTAGCCCACTTTACGTGTAGGGGAGGTACCCCAAATAAAAATATTTTTCATAATTTTATTGTAGCACTTTCTCGACGTAATTACAAAACACATTCATGCAAAGTTTCATCTTTCTAGCACTTACCGTTTGGACGGTAAGTCGAGGACGGACGGACGGACGGACAGACGGACATGATGAATCTATAAGGGTTCGAAGTCATAAATTTCGGAACCCTAAAAACGATATCGAGAATTGTTAAAAGCGAATAATATATTGCTGTAATAATTATAATCTTTTAGTTTAACTAGTCAATATTAAGTTAATGATGGATTGGGTCTTAAACGATTGAAATAATACTTTGCATTAGATATGCGTTTGGATTACTAATTTGTTTATTTGTATTTATCATTTACTCGGTTGAGACAATAGGCATGCTAATTGTCACTCTGCCTACATATGTATTTATCACATGTCTGTTATCTACATACTAATGTTGTAATATATTACAATTTCGTCAGGCGCCAGTCCTCCTGGAATGTTAATACATAAATAGTAATTACAGCTAAAAGAAACTATATAAATAATGTATCATCTAGAACATGATTACAATTTATCAAATTCAGTTTTTTCCCATCAATTAATCGTCTTTCTATGATGTTCCTAAAATATTTTTATGGTAATATCCGGAGAATAGCCTTAATTATTGTTTAAGTAACATCTTGACTGAGTTTAGCCCAAACATACATTTTCACCACCTGCCTTTTTCTAAAACGGCAAAGGCATGTGCATATTTGGGCTAATCACGCTTGAACACTACACATTTACGAATATAACTACTGAGCTGCCTACTGCTACTTATTAAGTTGGTTCTTACAGAAGATAGTTAAACGATAGAAGTAAAACACGGCCTTCTCTACGTATAAACCCATACTTACAAATCATATACTGGTAACAACAAGCAAATGTACAGCTAACTATTTATTATAGCTTAAATGAATTCCGTGTTAGGAATTAATTACTACTCTCTCAATTTGTACTCTTTGCGATCTTTCTATAATTAGGCGATTTCCTCGGTAAACTAAAAAACCTTTTTTGTAACCTTTAAATTACATTACATTTTTTTTCAGTGGATCAGCTATTATTGACGTGCACTGATTATATGTTTCCCGCGGCATCGGCTGTCCAATTTGTGCTGACGATACTTATAGAAAGACTACTGCTGCAGCCTGAGATCCAAGAGAAGATACATGAAGAGATTGATAGAGTAGTAGGGCGAGATCGACTGCCCAACTTGGATGACAGACAAAAGTATGTACGATTGTCACTCATTCGCAGTATGTGACATCTGAATCTCTTACTGGCCGGCTTGATCGAAGTGATACCAGTCTGGAAATAGTGATAATATAATAGTGTCAAGCCACGCATAGAATAGGGTTCCGTAATCACCAAAATTGGTGCATGGATTTATAATAGTGTTGTATTGTTAGGTACTTATTATTTAGTTATTTTTATAAGAATTTTACCAAGCAAGCGTATTTTACAAGCGAAGCCTCTTTAATTCCTGAACTAACATAGATATCTAACCCATTACATCTAACACACAAGTACACAACGGCATCATGTCCCAAACTAAGCAGAGCTTGTATTATGGGTTACTAAACAACTGATATAAATACATATATACTTTTTTTTTGTGTACATATTATATATAGAAAACACCCAGACTCCGAAACAAATATTTGTGGGTCACACAAATATTGGGTCCGACCCGGGAATCGAACCCGAGACCTCTTGATCAGCAGCCGCATACACTAACCACTAGACCAACAAGGCAGTCATTTTTTAATTTTACTTTAATGTTCATGGACTACCATCGTGAATTTTTTCATTTATCCTAATAATAAATCTGAATAAAATCTAGAATAAAAGAAATAGAGTAAAAGATACAGTTATAGTGTAGCTTTAAGTATCAAAAATAGGAATCTAGTCAGGCGCTAACTTTACGTACATGTTCCTACGATATGCCTGTTGAATATTTCGTAATACACACATGCGTTAAACGTAAGCTTGAGTAGCTTGATACATACATTCTTAAGCCTACAACTTCAGAGATTAGACAAAAGAGTAAGAAGCGTCTAAATAATTTTGGGTCTACTTACGTCATAGCTTATCGCTTAATAAACATAATTGGAATATAGATGTCAAAACTAGGAGTGTATTGAAAGGAATGGAAAGCCTAGATAGAAAGGGAAGGCAATGGTATGAGAATAAGACATATCTCTTAAACCACAACAGGCGATAGTATTATTACTTTGTCCTGCTATTATTCAATGTTATTGAAGGTTAAATGGCAAGAGGAAGATCAAAGAAAAGGTGGATGGATTGTGTGAAAGAAGATATGAATAGAAAGGGAGTTAACAGTGAAATGACGAGTGATAGAGTACAACAACACACATCAAACAGCAACACGTTTTTCTATGCAAACAAGAAATATTTTTTACTAGCTACAGCTGACAGACGTATTTAAAGAATTCCTATTTCCCTTATTTAAGCGTGAGCAACTGGATCAATTTTGATAACTTTTCTTAATTTAATCTTTGATAAGAACCTCCTGACAATAACGAACACAATTGAAAAATAAATATCTAAATTTGTTCTCGCTTTATGCCATGATCAAGGAAAACAAGGATTCATTTCAATGTATAGAACTGGCACAGTGCTCAACAGCTATAATATATAAGAGAGCATTTAAAAAAACAAACTGAAGAATATCAATTGGCATCACTTCAATATCGATGGCGTACCTACCTAAGTGCCAAAACCGATATTATACATGAATGCAAACGCACATAAAACTCAAAATCAATGTATTATGTATCTGCAGTATAATTTACATGTTATTAAGAATAAAAAGGGTATACAATCACATTTAAGTTAAACTACGGCTCTTTTAAAGTACATATGCACGTACATAAAATAATTATGATCTAGATGCGACATTTTTCCTTCTTCAAAAACGAGAATAATATAAAGATCCATTATAAACGAAACGAATGAATATTGTAGACATAAATACGATTGGGCATTGCTTTACAGAACGGAGACTCTAAGAAGATGTTTTGTAGCAGCATAGCAAAGAATACCTAAACATCACACTTACTGTTTATTCTTGTTATAGTTTCCAAACAATATGCATTTAAAAACATCACCTAATAAAAACTTGACACTTAAATTATTTAATTAATTATAATATTTTTCTTAGTTGCCTATCTAGGAAGTCTAGTTAGCGTAAGCGAATGCCGATCGAGAGATCTCGGGTTCGATTCCAGAGTCAGTGTTATTGTGTTTTCCTATTAAGAAATTCTCAATAACAGATTGGTGGTGGTGTTGAAGTTTTTTAGTGTTTCACGAAGAGCCGTGCTTCGAAGAACATGTTGAGCGACGGCTCAACATGTTCTTCGAAGCCCCCCCCCCCCCCCCCCCCCCGAATCTCCTGAGCATCTATGGCAGTCGTTATTGCGAAGTCAATGCCTTAATATGTACAGACAACTACTTCAATTTTTGAAAACAATTCGCCCACAGGGTTGTCCGATGACTTCTGATGAGAGCTTCGTGGTAAACTGATTGTACATGGAACTGTACTAAAGTTAAACCGGTTGAACTAAAAGCCAACCGTCAAAACTGGGTTCTACATATATTAAAAATGAGGTTCCTTTTCGGTTGACAGTATGCCGTACGTCGAGGCCTGCATCCGAGAGATTATGAGACATGAGACTACTGTGCCCTTGAGTGTTCCGCACCGTGCAATGACTGACACGAAGCTTGGTGGCTACAATATACCAGAGGTAGGTTCCGCCTCAACTTTCCTTCCTTTGATGCTACTTTGGGGCTTCCTCTAATGTAGCCATTCCTCCTTTTATCCATTCTGTTGATTCATGCACAAATTCTGCTAATTCTTAAGTCAACACTCCTATGTCTTTGCCTTTGCGGTCGCGTCTTCACCGACCCAAATAATGGTGTCTGCAAATTACATGCATCAAGGTGTCTCTTCCTGTATGTCAGATGTCAGAGCATCCTTTACCATAAGAGCTGATTCCTGGTGCATGCCAACAGGGATACTGCATCGGTTAATGTTTCCTGCAACCGATCTAATTATTAACCGATTGTACAGATTGTATGATATCACGCCAATGTTGATGACACGTAAAAAATTTAGCTCGATAGAGTAGTACTATTATTTTAATGTCGCTGTTCTCGGCTAAGAGTCTCCCACAAATCATGACATCTCTTGTGTGATCTAATGCTTCGTTCCCAGCTTGGTGTTTTCTTTGGGGAACCCATAAATTACGAGGCCGCTCCTCGGGACTTTTTACGAATTGTATGCCATACATTGGATAATTTCAACTTTTTAATTTTGATGACCTATAGTGTTTTCTTTTGTAGTTTATCGGATATGAAGATTGACGAACTACTACTTACAATTAGACAGGCATATGTCCAACAGTGGACTGCGATAGACTTATGATGGTGATGACATACAAATTAATACTCACTAGCATTTATCGTATTTGTTTATCTCATAATACTGACATTATAATGTACTTACTTTATCTTTGTGGGGCATTGTAAGGCAACGTATGTGATATCATTGACAAACATACAAATAAAATATTAATGATTAATACAGATAAATAAAACACAGACACAGTGATATATGGCAATTAGAACTGACACGATTTTGATAAACTTAACCCTCTTCATTAGTTTCTTTTTAAGCATGTGTAAAACTCGCATTTACTAAATCTCCAATCCGCTTCGTTTCCTTTATGTTTTCTTGAAAAACTAAAAATTATTTGAAACTAGTTATTGTTACGTGTCATCTAAATCCGATCAGTAGTCCTCACAAACTTCGCATGTATGTTATTCGTAGGAAAGGATATATATGGTCATCGTCAGGCTCTCCATTTGGCCAAATTGTAGCTGTAAATGAAAAGTATCACTGACCGTACTCCAATACACTTACATTTTGATTAAATACAATCATCTGTTTTCTTCATAATTAAAAATACAAAAGTAAAATAAAAATTAAATCAAATTATGCATTTCTCATTTTCTTCAGTCAGTTAATAGACGTTGTTTTGGCTGTAATAATTTAATTCGTCAATTTTATTCACAAGGTCGTTAAGAACTTGAATGTAAGTGTTTATTTCCTGGGTTATAGTTGCTCTATTAATGGGTCAAACATAGCGTGTTTATTCCATAAAGAAGTAGATAATATATAATTATGTAAATACGTCGGACTCAATCGAAGTAATCACCTAACAGGTATTAAATTTCTGCTTGACTCAGACACTCGTTTGCTCATGCAGTTAGTTAGTTAGTTAGCAAGATCACGGGTCCTGATCACAAGCTTATTTCGTGAGCGACAAGTGTTGGTGATCGCATTAATTTCAGTATTCGAATTATTAATCTACTAACTCTTGACACGTGCAATGAGTATGCAGGGTCTATCCATACAGGGTCCTCTATCATTCAATGCTTTTTTACTGATTTTTACATTGTATTTGTTTAATTATCGTGAAATTTGTTAAACTCAAAATTGTGTTTTAGAAGAACAACATTTTTACTTTACCCACATTTTTTTTGGTTTTGAGCCAAATGCAAAATTAATTTGTGAGAACTGTTTTGATTATTATGTAAATTACTTGTACTGTTTAAATTACTTCTACCGTACTTTACACAATTTTGTATCTGTGAGTATGTCACCCAGAGTAACCAGTTGGTGTCAATTTTGGGCTTCCTCTAATGCACTAGTATTTATTTTTTACCTTCTCAGTTCTAGTCACATCATAATAAATTTTTTTATAGTTTGAAGGTTGTTTCATTATTGTTAAGAAATGCGATAAACAAAAATGATATTAGTTGTCTATGGCAACATTATTGTTAATCTGTAGTAATAAAGAATGGTCTATGGTGTGAAGAAAAATGGATGTAAAAGAAATGTGATTGTGAAATGTAAAAATAAAAGTATTGGTAATTAAAAGCGTATTTTGTTATTCAAGAAATCAAGATGCTTCCAGCAAATTTAAGAATTATTCTCGGCAGTAATCGTTACTAATATTAGAAATGCGAAAGTAGAGTTACTTTCGCATTACTATCAATCTATCGCACTTTAATGCTGAAACTACTGAACCGATTGAAATGAAATTGGGTGTACAGATAGTATAGAGTTTAAGAAAGAACATAAGCGATAGCAGGCATACACGAGAGCGGAGCTACGGATGAAAGCTAATTTTAAAATTTCGAAAACTTTATACTAGAAATGATACTTAACAATGCTGTTTTTGACAGACTATATTTCATTGCATTATGTCAGTAATTTATTTTTCCATGTACAGAATACAATGGTGAACCCGAATCTCACAATGCTTCACATGGACGAAGAACTATGGGGTGACCCACAGAACTTCCGACCTGAAAGATTCCTCAAGAATGGGCAACTAGATCTCGCGAGCGACAAGTCATTACCTTTTGGTGCTGGTATGTGTAAAATTATAATTAAACCTATTTTATAGTCTGCCAAATCCAGACAATTTGTTATCGAAATAGCAGACTCAATTGCGTTAGTCTCGCTAAAACTCGAGAACGGCTGGACCGATTTGGCTAATTTTGGTCTTGAATTATTTGTCAAAGTCAAGAAAAGGTTTAAAAGGTGTATATTTAAAAATGAATTGCATTTCTTTACTAATTATGGAATTCTTTTGTTTGTTATAAGTTTGTTTTATACAAAAGTTTAGGTCTTCTATTTATCGTTTGAGGCAGTACGAAGTATGCTTTGTTTGTAACCAGTTTCAGTATGTTTGTAACCGACTCCTTTGGGTGCGATTTTGACCCATTTTAAACGACCAGATTTCGTTCAAACTTTGTGGATTTATCGAGGACCGATGACAATACACTAATTTGAAGAAAAAAAAATTTTTTTAAGCATATTAGTATTTTTTAGTCTTTCTAAAAAAATTAGTTTAATAAACTAAACAAACACGCTTTTAAACTAAAAAGTTGAAAATTATTTTAATGTAACAAAGCTGTGGGTGGTTTCTGAAAATATTTCAATAACGTCGCCCCACGCTTTTTACATTAAAATTATTTTCAACTTTTTAGTTTAAAGGCGTATTTGTTTAGTTTTAACAATATATTTTTTACTCTAAACTTTTATAATTTCCATCTGTTCCCGGCTAGCATATCATCAATCATCAACAACCCATGATATCTCTGCTGCTGGACACGTGTCTCTCTGTGTATTGGGTATCATTACCTAACTACATATATTGTTAATCTGTGTTACATAGTCGAGGATTCCTTGTCCGGATTTTGTGTGAGAATTCCTTCTCATGACCAGATTCTGTTGCTATTTCCTGAACCTTTGTTCTAAGTATGGTAAAATGTGGCTAAAATTGTAATTTTAGTGGTGTTTTAGTTACTTTCTAACGAATAATAATTTATTCAAATTTCACTTATCTTTTAGTGTTTATTTTAAGTAATAAACTGAGTAATCTCTCACACAATTTTTTTTTGTAAGACTTTAGTTTTTTAATGTTTACAGGGAGGAGACTTTGTGCCGGCGAAACTTATGCTCGCCAGACAATGTTCCAAGTATTCGCCGCGTTTATGCAAGCGTTCACTGTATCCACAGCCGACGGGAAGCCATTATTAAAGCCTGCCAAACGAATTCAAGGCATCATAACCACAATACCAGAGTTCTGGGTGCGACTCACGCCAAGAACTTGAATCTACTAACTAATACGAACTTGACACAAAAATGTACTAGTATTTTTCTTCTTCTTAGCCTTTATTCCCAAGAATATTTGGGGCGGCTACTATTCCATTGTTAAATATACCGCATTGAATTTTCATTACTGATCAATTATGTATGTTTAGCCGTACGTACGTACGCCGTATGTAATTCTACGTCTGAAGTCAGCATTCGGAAGACGGAACAAGATGTATCGAGTAAAGCCACCTTTTAGTTCTATTTTAATTGAAAGATTTCTCAACAGATAAAGGTCCTATTGGTCCAGTGGTTAGTAGCCCCCTAACTCGCAAACCTTAGCTGCCTTGTTCGATTTCCATCTAGTACAAAGAACTGTATGATGAGCACATAGATTTGTTCTGCGTCTTGGTGTAAGTTTTATATAATACTTATGTATGTACTTAACAATATTCAAGTATATTTGTCAGTCTGATTATTATTTGCACAGGTTCTGCCTAGATTGCTAGATTAGAACCAGACAGCCGACAGATAAAGCAATGCTATATTGACATGAAACCTTGTACATATTTACACAAAACAAACTTTATAGTTCTTTCTTCAATATTTGATGAACAAATTCAAATAGTATGTACACTATTAACGTTAATAATGACGACCAGTTTGGCCGAGAACCTCACTGCTGTCCATGTGTGTGCTGGTCGACCAAAGCTGGAAATTTTTAGTAGGTACTATATTTTTATTTGAAGGTTAGTTTAATGAAGATATCGTTAGCGATTCAAATTCGATGCACTTGTTACGAAATTAAGAGAGTAAACAGTAAAATAAGAGGACAACAAACACTGCAAAAAAAGACAAACTTGACACCAACTGTTGATTGTGTTGATTATGATAATCATCATCATCCTAGCGTTGTTTCCGGTTGCTTCCAAAGCTTACACTTTGGTGCCCGGGGTCCGCTTTCCGGCTTTTCCTCCTCCACTTTGCCCGGTCTTCGGCATCCCTGGTAGTAAGACCATTAACACGCATGTCATCCATTACGACGTCAAGCCAACATCTCTTGGGTCTACCCCTTCTACTGGGGCCCGGCGGAGGCGGCATGGTCAGACATATGTTACCCACATAGCCAGGCGGTTGCCGCAAAACATGGCCGTACCAACGCAGTCGACTCTCCTGCATTTTGTCTGCGATGTCTCTGACATGAATGTGTGTGTTGATTATGATAATATGCGCTCCTAAACGCTGCCTATCAATATCATTTTTTTTTCTGAGTACAAAAATACCTTTTTTCTGTATATATACATATTTAAGTCTACCAAAGTCATTTTATTTTACATCACCATTGTCCTTGTTGAAAATCTCATATTAAATTTATATTTATATATAAAAGCTACCAGACACACAAGTTTTAAACAATTGGTAATTACGTACTAGATTTTAAATAAACATTTACTGTCGTATAATTTCATATAAAATAATTAATTGCAAGACGGCTTTAGAGTTAAGGTCATCGCTTATAGCTTCAGCAATAAAAACACAGCGAATAAACTTAAGAATATTGTTATTGCAATGATCGAATACGTTAAATTAAAGTTTTTTTTTTATCAAACTAATTACGAGTAATAAAGAACTAAATCGATTTTACGTGCTCTGTAAAACGTCAAGTGGCGTGCAATTGGAAAGGCCTATATCCAGCAGTGGACTTCGATAGTCTAATGATGATGATGATAATAAAAACACGGAGTCGTCACAAACGCAAACAAGAATAGAAGTATTAGCATTATCCTGATTAGTAACTCAATACCAGATTTAAAAATTAAAGTGATGGAAAGTATTCACGGACCACAGGGAGTTGCTGAGCAGTACAGTTATAATAAACGTGGCCTATTAAAGCCTTTTATGTAAAATGTAATAAACACAACGGTTTAAAACTTGATCTGATTGCAGTAAGTTTCAGATTAGTCACATTAATTACAAACAATTAAGGACTAAAATGATATTGCGTTCTGAGAAAAATTTTCTTCATTGACCGGACATTCCGGTAATTATTGATTTGTTTTCTTTTATATAACTTTGGAATGTTAGCCGAGTAAATAAATATTAGCAAATACTATTTCCTTTACATGTAAGCAGATATATAGTGTATACGAACGTATAATTAATGAAACATTCAATGTAAAACTTATTCTTCCATGAAGTTATTATTAAAGTAATTTTATTTTTAAAAATGTAACAGATAATAATTTCTAGACTTCTCGTGTTGGAGTCATAAAATTGAGTTCTCTGACCGGTTCTTCAATTGTTTTAATTCATTGACTAGTGAAAATGAACTTTCAAGCCTAGACTGAGGTACGATTATAGAATAACCCAAAATGACAAGCGACGCTTGTTGCTTTAACTTATAACATGTCTATACACTAAGTAATATATTGTAGATTTGTTTCTATACTAAACATACTTCTTACATAATTATAAGCATTTTTATTTTTCAATGTCATATTTATCATTCCATTTTAATTAATGTTTAGATTAAAGTAGGAAGTATATATATTAAATAGAAATAAATACGCCACATTTATGGAGTTTCAATTTACTTTACAATTAGGTAATTAATATAGTAATAAATAAAAACCAACAAAGTTTATAAAGAGTTTTTTTCCATTTTAGTTACATCTGTTATTTAATATTATTAGGTATATCTTATTAATTATTTCTTCTTTTTTAACATATTTTTATACACCTCCTTTATAAGGGGACACCTATGTCCAGCAATGGAGTATTAAAGGCAATTGTTTTATGTATTTAACAAATAATTTGCTCAATGAACGTCACCGATTTTATCACAAACGCGTCACCTCGGCCAGGTCGGCAGCGGCGGCCAGTATTCGTACTGTCGTCTTTCAATGCTAAGTGCGAGACCGGAGACCCAATAATGCAGTAGAAGCATCTCAGTAGACCGCCATAGTGTGGATCGAATAGGGTGTTATCTGTGGTAGATCGTTATGCTGCAATTTCTGCATTCACAAGGAGTATGGTTACCTCTACGCTTGGATTCTACTCATACTTTAAGACAGAGTAAAGGCGCACTTTCATTGGTCGTTAGAGCCCACATGCGGGGTACGGGAGATTTCTGTTCAAGCATGCATTCAACGACTACTAATACTAGTTATTTCTACATAATATCTATCTACCTAATGCTGTATTGTTATCGGACACGTTATCCCACGAAAGTCAAAGTGTTAGTAAAAAGGTCAATGGAAGGACACGATAGCCACCCGTTTAAAATATACCTAAATGAATTAATTATCACTGAATGTACTTGCAAAAAGTATATTTAGAAATATTTCCTTTTGCAACGGATACTACACTCATTGTCCTGTGATAAAATGTTGTTTCCCTCTGACTCCGGATATCTTTAGGGTTCAGTACAATGAATTTAAAACACAAGATTAGAATCTTATTACGCGAGATAGTCGCGGTTGTGTGGTCGAGTGTGCACGGCCGGGCAGTGAAGCTGGGGCTACATTTGAGCTAGGGTACTTTCGTCCCTTAATACACATCTAATAAATGCATTATTACTGTACTTATTTAAGGTTCATACAGTAATTTATGTTTAAATTTATTTAATTGAAAATATACAAGCAATAATTAAAGTATATTACACAATATTAGTCAATAATTCTTTAATTCGTACAATTATTTCTTTAATAAATAATCTCGGATAGATTAAATGATTCTTACTTATCAAGATTTAAGTAATTAAGGTCAGAAGAATTATATTAAAGCCGTCTAAATGTACAATTATCACAATTAGGCTTCAATAAAAGGTGAAAATACGTATGATCAAGGCCATCGCTTTATTTTATGTGTAAACTGAAAAACGTACGTGTTACGCAAACAAATTGATAAAATAATTGATATTGTAGGGAGGGTTTTAGACGGTTCCTCATCCAGCTAACGTAATCAGCTCACTACTCTACAATCATAAACGCGTCGACGCGTAGGTAATTTATAATTATTGTGAAAAGAATGGACAGCCACAATATAGTATCAATCTATCGCCGTCCACTGCTGAACGAAGGTCTTAACCAAGGAGCGCCAACCATCTCGATCTTGGGCAGTCCGCATCCATCCGCCGCCAGCCACTTTCTTCATATCGTCGGTACTACTAGAATAAGTACATAATATTATAACTTGTTTAAAAAGAAAACGCTACAAACTTACAATACAATTGTAGCAGTACAACCCTCGCACAATAATGACAGCATTGTTATCGTATTTCGTTGGTGAGTGAGAGCCCGCTGCATTGCCTACCCTCACAGTGAGGATGGTGACCCCTACTCCTGGATTCTACTCATGCTTTCTATCAGGCAGAGTAGAGTCACTTTGGTAGGCTTAAATTTAAAACAAAAAAGAGTTCAATTACGTAGTTAGTCAGATTACTTATACGAATATAGTACAGCTGATACCCGCGGTGTTCTCCGTGGTTGTAGTTGAAAATTACGGATAACGCAGCGGAGCTATGTTAGTTTAAAAATCGGCCAAGTGCGTGTCAGGCCACGCACAGGAAAGGGTTCCTCAGTCACCCATAATGGTACGTGGATTTAAAATCGTATCCAATGAACAATTGTTATGTTTACGTATTAATGCGTTAATTTTGTATGACGTTTTCCAAGTGAGCGCCTTTTACAAGTTAAGCCTCTTTAACTCCTGAACTAACAAAGTCATCTAATTCGTTATAGTTTTCCTTCAAAGTTCATTATATGGACCACCATTACGAATTTTCCCAGATTTTTTGAGCCCGCCGTTTAGCTTTTAGGGGAAGCGGGACGCCCTGTTTTTACAAAAAAAGTGTCCTTGAAAGGGAAATATCTCGCAAACGGATAAATAAATCAAAAAACCGTCTTAGAAATCCTTGATTGTTTTTAAAATACCTATCTAATGATACCCCACACGATGGGGTAGCCGCGAAAAAAAGAAATCATCCCCACTTTACGTGTAGGGGACCTCCCCTACACGTAAATTGGGGATAATTTTATTGTAGCACTTTGTCGATGTAATTACA
Source organism: Phragmatobia fuliginosa (assembly GCA_932526445.1). Taxonomy (NCBI): domain Eukaryota; kingdom Metazoa; phylum Arthropoda; class Insecta; order Lepidoptera; family Erebidae; genus Phragmatobia; species Phragmatobia fuliginosa. Next base: position 15,458,831 of record OW052065.1, on the reverse strand, counting down.
ACACATATTCATGCAAAGTTTCATCTGTGTAGCACTTACCGTTTGAGCGGTAAGTCGAGGACGGACGGACGGACATGACGAATCTATAAGTCATAAATTTCGGCACCCAAAAAATGATCCGAAGTTACTCCTCATATCATCAGCTATCGGTCATTGAAAGTCTCTTCAAATCGGACCATCAGCTCCAGAGACTACACGGAACAAAAACTGACAACCTTTTTAAACTTGCTTTTCAAATGTAAGCAACGTTAACGTATTGTACAATTTTATTGTGAATTTAATGAATAACTGTTAGAGATAACTGGTCAACAAAATTTTAACTTTTTTGTCACATGAAAACTGATATCAAATTTCTATTCTGCTAGGGCTACAAAACAATAATGTATCAACGGGTTCGATTTCCAGGTCGGATCAGATGTTTGCGTGATGCGCAAGTATTGTTTCGGAATCTGTTTTATTTTCTGTGAATAATATAACGTTTGTTTTGTACAATTAACGTAAATATGGATTTTAGGAAACCATTGCAGATACAGTAATGAAAACATATCCAAAAATATATATATTTATTGGGCATTTGAGAAGCTGGTCAGTATAGTCCAACACTTCCGAAACTGTAACTTTCCAAGATTTGCTGAAACCACGCGCAAAGTTGTCATTGCATGTTTCACTTAAAAGTCGAGTAGGCTGCTGAACTGCTTTTCTTAAATATCGTATATAAAATACTAGACTTTTAAATTCAGTTGTCTGCTTAGTTTTATGTATGTTAAATTCACTCGCTAAGATTATGTTTTTATAACACTTTTCCTTTTAAGCTTCGTAATAGCATTCCTAATATTAAAATTGTTCACATTTTTAGCACTATAAATACATACTACAACAATCTTATATTTAACTAAATCAATGCCACAGCATTCAAAAAGACCTGTTATAGAGTTTTACCAAATTTTTTCAGGACTTTGTAGTGTTGCCTGTTCTTTAGGCATGATCTTCCTCCTTTACTCTCTTTTCGACTTCAGTTTTCAACCTGCGACGTAGTAGTCGGGTTTGTTTCCCAATGAATGTTAAGGTATTTTTCATACCCTTCTGCCATGAAGCGTTCTGTGATATATTATTTAATACATCCACATGCACGTTTTTTTCTAGAAATTCATGCAGGCTAAGTGTAAGTCAGTCAGATTTCGAGAGCAGCCCTGCAATATTTTGGTGCATAAAACATAAATCGTCTAGTTACGAAAAATATGTTAATTTATCGTAACTAACCGAACCGATCCGTAACCCAGCGTTGTTGATTGCTCTAGAATATGTATTAAATATATGTTTAAAAGATATTCTAGAGCAATCAACAACGTTGGATGTGACTACAGTGTCAGTACTATATTTAAGTTTCTGTCTAATAAGAATACATGACCATGAATCATATTATCTAGATATACTAGATTATAAGTTTTTTTACTCTAGCGTTGAATAGAGTAGGTATGGTCTCAATATTTGTATGTTGGGAACCAGATTATAATATTTGTGGTCTGCGTATTGAGTATTATTAGTATTATGTTCGGCGTTATACATGACAAACTGCTTAGTCATCAAAAAGCCGGTCGGTTATTCATATTAATTTATTCATTGAGAGGCCTGTCATTAACATACCCAAATCCACCCGAACTAGGTACTTATTTAATAAAAATATGTGTATAAAAATATATATATAAAGAAGTTTACATATACAAACTTGACGCCAGTAGCCTTATCGAAACAAATACTTTGATAACTATTAAACAGATACGCATGATTTTGACAATTAACAAAAATTCATTAATTAATCTATACCTAACTGGTACTATAATATTGTAAGACTGCAGTTTCTTTTTTGAGCGCGCTAATCTTAGGGTCTTTTATCCTGTAGACTAAAAAATAATATTTTCCTACGACATAGGCATAGGAGCAGAAATGCATGTAAATGTTGCAAAAATGGGGAAAATTTAATTATTTTGAGACAATCAAAGTCGGTTAAACTTAGTCAGTAATGAAGTATTATAAAAAGGTCAACTAGTTGATTGACATTCAAATAATTATTTTATTTCACACTTTTAAAGTGATAAATTACATCAATTCGTCTGTTGGAATTCCGTCTTATCCGTTAATTGATAATATTTAAAAAAACTCAATATAGTATTTGACATGTAGATATATGTACTAATATTATTTTTTAATTATCAGTAAGTTAATATGTACGCAATATGTCTTGCCCCTTAAACTGAACAACAATTTGGTGATAAAGGTCACCACCCACTCTAACTGTAATCACTGTTGATGTGTCCATGTAATCTCTTTATTGAAGATCAGCTGAACTTTTTAGAACTTATGAAGAGGTATTATTTTCATACATTATTTTCAGGAATCTTTAACCATTTAGGTACGGAGCGCGTGTAATAAAAGCTCTCAAACCAAGCAATTTTGCCCCGTTTTTAAAACATTTTTCATTGTTACTGCTCGTCTATTGATCGTATCGTAATAGCCTTTCTCGATAAATGGACTATCGAACAGTGAAATAATTTTTCAAATCGGAGACCTTGAGATTAGCGCGTTCAAAGAAAAAAAAAACAAACCAACTCTTTGGCTTTGTAATAAATTAGTATAGTTTTAGCCCCAGTATCCAAACAAATTAAATGGGTACCTAACAAATTTTCAGCATCTATAGATTTCGGTTCAATACACAGTTAAACAGGATAGTAATTCCCACATTTGAAGAAAGGCATCATATTCAAAAGTGCGATTGCGATCAACGCAGAACAGAATTAAAGTAACAGTAAAAATATGCAAATTTTTTCGTTCATTTCATATTACTCATGTTACATTAGATATGGAAGTTTCATGTATATGCAACTTCGTCTGCCTCTCGTTTCAATCCCGCTCGGCTCCTATTAATCTAAGCGTGATGATAACTATCCCATCTTAGGGTACACCAGCCACCCACCAGGGTAAATGTGGATTACCACATTTAAAAAATAAAAAAAAACGGAAAGATTGAGTTCGTCGTTAGCAACAACGTGTAAGAAAATATAAAATATTAATAGTTGTATGTGAAATTTCATTGAAGTTTGTTGAGTGGTTTTGGAACTCTTTTTCAGATTTATACATATTTTAAGTAAGTGGCTAAGTACTTATTTAAAAATATGTCATATTTACAAAATCGTTTATTTAAACGTTATTTTATAGTTACGTGAACTTTAAAGTAAAACAACAAAAGAAGCTAAGAATCAATTAGATAAAAGGAAACAGTAGTGTTATGTTAAAATAGTTTTGAATTCGCTAGGTAAGATGATTGGCATGCAAACCAACCCAGAAACAACGAGACTAGCGGAAGTTTTACGGTCGTACAGATCAAAGAGCAATTTCTCAGTTAAGCTAGTGATTAGTTAATCGGAACACATCATGGGCATCCTGTGACACTGACGTACATTTTTATACCGACAAACCTCTTAGGGCAAGCGCAGACCGAGAGGAGAGCAACGGAGAGGATTATTTTAAGACACTTAAAAATCCACTTTCAAACTATTATTGTAAAGTGCATATACGAGTACCGTAGTAATCGAGGCCGCGCTATATCAGAATTAGTCTCACTTAGCCACTCTGAGAAATAAGCATTGTTATAATAAAAACAACACAGTAAACACGCATTTTTTTTTATTTGTACAAAATAAACTTAACTAACAAACACTACAAAATCTACTGAGTAATACATTGCATTCTAAGTACATTTACATTTATATCAATTCCGAGACAACCATTGGTATAACTTAACATTTATACTAAACATAATTTCCAGTTCTCTTACTAGATGTAGGGATACAAATAAATATTTTTTATCTTAAACCGATTTCAAAAAAGGAGAAGGTTCACAATTCGTTTAGATCTGTAGATATCTACTACAAACAAAACAAGCGTTTGAAGATTTGAAATTTATTAATAGTATAATTGATGGATCAGCGATAATTTGAAAGCTCTGGTTGGCTGGAAGTGGGTAGTTAAACAAGGCAATGATCATAATTACAATCACTCTATTAAACACGTTATAAACACTTCACAAAAAAATCACTCATTACCAAGTGGCCTTAGGTGACTGGAGACAGTCACCGAGGGAAAGCAACGACGGCGCGGTCAGTAGGTAACTAGATGGGTGACCGTTTGTGGCATATGTTTTAAACGTTTACGTGATTCGGAGGTCACGTAAAGCAGTCGGTCCCGGTTGTTATCATGAGATAACGATCCTGAAGCTCACTTGGAGGCCTTCGAACTGCATCTTGAAAACTTCCAACATTCATTGGTGGAAGTTTTTAAACCGCCCACATTTTGACTACGTAATATTGCCTTGAGGCAAAAGTGTCTTGCGAGTCCCCAACCCGCACTCAGCCAGCGTGGGGACGTATGGCTTTAGCCCTCTCCTGAGAGGAGATCCGAGCCCAGCAGTGGGACGTTATGAGTTGTTGATGATGATGATGTTGTTACATCTTCTCATCTAAATGTAATCCAGAAAACGAGGATAAATGAGTCACTGAGCGAACTGATCGAGTATTGTGAGCTGAGCATTAAAACTAAAATGAAAAGTCAGTACTTATCTCTTTCAATGTGTTTGTTTATATGTAGGTAAATGAGTCATCCAATGTGATATATTAAAAAATTAACTTATATGGAGCAGAACAAAATAAATTTGCTTGGCACATCACAACTCACAAGCGTAGTTAGAATTTGAAATTAATACTTATGTACATTTATTCAACGGTTTTATTTCTACCGTTATAACGGTAGAGATAACCACGCTTGCAAACCAGCCCAGAAACAACGAGACATGCAGAGGCATTTCAGAAGAATGGTAAACCAATTTAGACCACCAGCTGATCGGGATAGTCATTTTACGATGAAAACATCCTATAAAATAAACTCTATATTCGATAGATATCATGTTGTTTTTATTATTCAGACTTCACAGTATTGTTATTGTATAGTTGTCTTAAGTCAAGATAAAAGCGAAAGATTAGAAAGGAATGTATACTACATCCATGGCGTCGCAAACCTCTATATGTAGTGGAGTTTTTTTTAAATAACCCAATTTAACACAGTGTGTAAAGATAGTAGTATCTAAAGGTAACAAGAACTAACAGTATTTTGGAACTACTATCATTTTTTTCATATCAAAAGTTCATAAATACCCTGTATTTAAAAAAATGTCTTTGAAGATAAATGTGGAAGACAGTAAGATTTATTTCTTTGAACCTTGGTTCAATATACATTACATTCTCAAAATACGTGTGAGATAGTGGATTGCATAAAAAATAGAACAAAAAAATATATTTTATCAGTTAAAAACAAAATGGCTTTTACCATTCTACGCATTATTACACTAATATGGACAGTGGAGGGTGTCTAAAGGTCAATGGTATCGTGCTCTACGCCAGTTCGTCTTACTAATTAATATTTTTTTAATTGACATTATTCAATCTAATCTTTTATTTACTTATCTTAATACATATCTACATATACACATTGTACCTACCTAACTGTAGTAGCAAATTGTCATGTTTCCTTGAGATTAGTAAGTTTAAAACGTGTTTTGTAGGTAAGGTTTCGCTTGCCCTGAAGTAACTTATCTACAAAAGTCTGTTTAGTTATCAAACACCTGTTGTTTTATTTTGTATTCATATATTTGTTTTATTTTTTTATTTTTGAATAAAGTAAAAACTTTGCTAATTTATCTAAATTAGCAAAGTTTGTATAAATACTTTTTTTTTGTAATACCTATTACAAAAAAAAAGTATTTATACAAAGTTGAGATTACAGTTGGATACAGAAATAATAATTCATCTACTCTATCATATAATTATACTATAACATTTTATAATTAAAAAACCTACTTTTCTGCCATTGTCTTTATATCTAAGGCTAACATTTACCTACTTAAAAGTTATTCAGTTCTGTTTTCGACAGTGCGCATTGAATATTTCCTAATCTTCTTTACCTGCATCACGTACTCTATATCAGAATAACACATGTACTCTTTGATTGCTACGAAACTATAAATCAAATGAAATCTTGTTTCATGGAAGAGTCAATGAATTATTGTCATAAATTGATTTCTTTAAATGCTTTCTTTCTTTAGCAGATTTGTCACATTTAATAATAATGCTATATTCTCTAGATGTATTTCATCCGTCGTCTAAATGTTTCTCTACGGCATCATGTTTCTCGTTTAACGACACCATCTCAGTTGTATTCTGAGGTTCCTTTGAACTGTATGCACTCGGACCTATCAATGAGAGGCAGACTGGCAGAAACACTAGGCCATTGAATAATCCAAAGAAAATCACTAAAAGGAAAATTTTGAAAAATGATTGAAAAGTATATGCTTTAGATGCACTGAGGAGAGATAATGCTAATAAAGTGGAACCTCCTCCCTTTAGGACTGCCAATCCAATTGATGTGACTGTTTTAAAGGATCTGTCTAAATTACTGCCGTCTTTTATAGTCAAAAACGTGTGACCAACATGAGCCGCATAGTCCACACATAAACCTATTGCAAGTTCAAGACCTATACAACAAACGATATCTACTGTCATACCCCATTTCTGCATGCATCCTAACACATTTATCAGTGTTAATAAAACACATAAAAATATCCACAAACACATTTGTAGATTCGTTATAAGTATAATCGTACAAACCATCACACAAACAAGAGCTAATTCTATATTCCTCTCTACTTCGACAGCGATGATTTCATCTGTGACCCAAGTTGCAAAAACCTTTGACCAGACACTTCGATAACCGTCTCCGGTCGTTATATTAGTAGATTTCACAAGATTCTTTACACCATTCATTGCGGGTAAATATTCCTTAGGGCCTGAAAATTTCTTAAACCGAAAAGTCATTGTAGATGCTTCTATCTTTGAGGCGGGTTTCCCGCATGAAAATTGTTTCTGGAATTTTAAATTTGCTTGAAATCTACCTCCTATAGAACTATGTAAAAACCTAGATAAATAAATGTTAAACTCAGAATCTTTGATCGCGGAAGCGTTTTTAAGCAGATCCCGATCATAATTATGTAAAACATATTTATGAAAGGAATCGGCCCAGTCATCGAAGTTATTGGCATAGTCTGAAGTTTTTAATTTTTCCATCATGTTATGCAAACTTGAAAATTCATGAACATAATCCATTTCACCTAGAAATACCATTCCCATATTGCCTTCATCGGGATAAAAATAGTCATGAGCGGTAAGAAATTTGTAGTAATACGTGTCATCAGGAATGAACCATTTAGGGTCAAATCTCTGCTCGAGGTGATAGACTGCTTCAATACTAAAGCCGGTTACGATGACTGTAAATATTATTACGACTATTTTACCCGGTATAGTAAACACAACATGTTTGTAAAATAGTGCTAACCAATGCTCAAATATAGTTTTCTTTGTTACTGCTTTGATATCTCTTTTGTGTTTATAGCAAAACAAAACTCCATTTCTGTTATCTTGCATTCGTTTAATATCTAATGTGAATGCGGCCACATAAAATGTAACAGAAAAACAAAATATGAAGAAGACACCTACCGCGGCGTAAATACAGAACGATTTTAATGAAGGTAATATCGTAATAGCACCAATAAGTAAGGCGACAATATCAGTAAAAGATGTAATCACTATAGATACTCCAGCATGTTTTAGCATTAAACCTACTCTCACTGGAAGACTTTTCTGTGATGATGACTCAGGGAGATTCTCCCAACAGGCACTCATCACAAACATGTCGTCAACACCAAGGCCCATGAGAAGAAATGGTAAGGATGAATGAACAGGTCCAAATGACACACCAAAAATGGAACACCATCCTATGGTGGAAGCATATGCTAGTCCAACGCACAATAGACCTACACTACCTAATGTCAATTTTACTTCCAGCCAGTTGAACCTCGAAAGTGCAAATTGAATATAAAGAAACATCAACAAAATACCTAAAACTAGCTTGTCTAAGTCTTTTACCATAACACTACCACTTATATCAGCAAAACTTCTTCCAGCCTCATAAAATATTTCAGTTCCTGTTAAGTTCAGGGAGCTTATAGTATCAAGAAATTGGCCTTCCCAAAATGACAATGGAATAGATACCCAGTCTTCTGTGCCAACCAAGTTGCCCACTTCGTCAAGGTTGATAGCACTCATATTAACCTGTGTGTACCAAGTTAACATAACAGATTTAGCTGACACCAATTGCCCATGCTCATCATATTCCTTGCCACCCAGAGTCTGTGTGTAATCAAATGGATGACCCGTAATAGGATTGACTTTCTGATTATTAATTGTTTTTATTATTTCATGTTTTGTTAAGTTACTAATATTACTCAAATTAGTTTGCCACAGATCCAAAATGTTGTTTTGAAGGCAAGTATACTGAAATCTTTCCAAAAAATCACAATAAATATCATCACTGAACCACAGAGTTGGATCTGAATAGTCACTTAATATATTACTACCAGTTTTATTACTTTTTGTGTGCTTACTATCTAAAGATCTTTTGTCTCTGCCCAAACCAAATATATTAACAATAGGAACTTTATAACACAAGTCACTTATTGAGTATGTTTCATCTTGATAATTCACTTTAATAGAGTTTATTTCTTCAGTCAAGTTCTGTATAGCAACCAACACTTTAGGGTCCAGGATCTCATCTGCAGTAATAATTACTTTCTGGAGTCTAAAGCCAGTACCAAAATTATCTATATACCAGTTTGTATCATAGAAAAAGTCAGAGTCCGGCGGCACCCACAAATTCATAGGATTCTTCTCTATGTGAAATTTTAATACTCCTATACAACTCAAGAACACAAAGAAAAGAGTCAATATGACTGTCTTCCATGGATGTGTTGCAACCAATACACCAAGTTTAAAAAATATTTCTTCAACAAAGTGTACAGATTTTGATGACAATGATTCCCAAAGTTCTTGAGGAGATTTGAATCTCTTACTTTTGGCCATAATTGAGAATATTCAGACTAGGCCGTGCAATGATAGTATAAATTATTGAAACTGCAAGCCACTATACATTCGCGATTACTAACGTTGTTCACATGTTTACGATAACATGACAAAGATGCACAGTCGTTCACGAGATCGTTTAAACACAAAGGCGACTGCTCGCGAGTCGCATTCGCCGGATAACTGATATATACGTATCGTACGCGGAGTCGCTATACCATGTTTCAATTTTTGACTTACGAAAGCAGAACTATTAGTTCCAACTATACAATATCGAACAGATTACTAGGAAAGGTCTTAAATTCTTATCATGAATAATTTGAATAGTACCTACCTGTTTTATCATAATCATTTAATCGTATCTTTCTCATTCTTACATTATCTGAACAGGGATTATGACACAAATTAAATTTTGGCACAGTAGCTTACTTACGTAGGTACGTCACGGAATCGCAATATGGTACAATAAATTAAGCACCTATATTGGAGTAAACTTAAAAATGTACAGATACCTAATAATTAAAATTCATATGTACGGATTAATGGATTACCTACAATTCCGTTGAGAGTTCAGGCAGGCGAACAAAAACATAAACACATAACAATTTCAATATGTCATTTTTTATGATAATACTGTCAAAGTGTCAATGTCAACTAGACTTGTGCCTGCTCGTTCACTTAGGGAGCGATACGATCCAGTTCAGTTACCCAAATGAACTAGTTCAGTACTGAGTTCCTTTAGTACACTAGTTTATAAGGCGATTGTTCAGTCAATGAACTACGTACTACGAAGGACTAGTTCAGTACTATAGTACCACAGCTCCTTTAGTACTTTTAGTATCTACTTTAGTTCCTTTTAACACATTTAGGTATGTTGTTGATTCGGAGCAAGGAATAGTTCAGAGACATGCCTTCTACTAGTACATTTAGCACCATATACCGTAGTTGATTGAGAAAATTAGATTTTTATTTTAATCATAAGGAGTTTGCTGTGAATGTGTATAATGAATTATATTTTGATTTTCTTTCATAATTTAAAATTTTGTAAATAATACCTAAAGAAAAATAATAGCTAATGCAATGAAAATAAAGACTAGAGTTCTGTGATCCGTGTGATCTGATGAGCCATATTTCTCAATGGGGTGAAGAGAATTTGTTCGAGTTCAACGCCAAGAAAACACAGGTGTGCGCGCTCACTACAAAAAAGTATCCATTCCTTCCTCTCCCCACTTTTCAGAAACTCAACTGCCACTACAGGACAAGCTCGGTATCCTGGGCATGGATATTTGCCGGGATCTCAACCGACGGGAGTACATTGAGAGCGTCACCAAGGCGGCCTCGCGGAAGCTAGGTGTGCTCAACAAGGTGAGACGGTTCTTCACGCCGGAGCATCTGTGTCTTCTCTACAAGACCCAAGTTCGTTCCTGCGTGGAGTATTGTTCACACCTCTGCAGTTACGGAGAGACATCGCCTCTATGGCGGTCCACTGTCGTCTTTACCATGTAGAGTGTTCTGAAGAGCTTTTCCAACTGATCCCTCCTTCTCCCTTCCTTTACAGGACAACACGTGCAGGACTCAGAAGTCACCGCTTTAGAGTGGAAGAAATACGCACCAGAACAACACGGTTCGGCTCTTCTTTCCTATGCCGAGCAGTCAAAGACTGGAACTCACTACCAGCTCACGTGTTTCCTTCCCACTATGATCCCGGGTCCTTTAACACGTTAAACGCCACGCGAAAAATTGAGTATTTCCGTATAGGCCACGGGACTCACCGGTGAGCCTTCCCTTGCTGAACCGTTCAAGCCACGGGGGTCACCGGTGAGCCGAGTGTTAGGTTCAACGAAAACGTTTCTCACAAGCCAAGTATTGTAGCTATCGAACAAATCGCATATTAAAGTGAGCCGCGTGGCCCTGTAGCCTAACCGGACGGCGTGGTTTTTAAATCCTTCAGAAATTTGTGTCATGTAATTTTAAGACTTGTAATGACGACACTAGGGTTGCTCTTGCAGATTATAATGAAATTCAATAAAACCAGGAAAATATTATATATTATTAAACAATATATAGTATTTCAAATACTGGAACATAACTTTTTATTCTCCAAATAAAAGTATCGCTTACGAACATTACAACAAATTTATGTCATACTTCATGAAATCTAATAATCACACTTGAATGGCACTATTTATCTTTATCAGAATAATAGTAATCTGTAATAATCATATAACTAAAGAAATTAAAATAAAAAAAAATTTTAAACCACTGTAAGCAAAAAGTAAGGGTTACTTGAACAACTTCCGCTATAAGTAGATACTTTTTTGGTTTTTGTCTTAGCCTGTTTGCTACCCATGATTGACACGTTTTCTGCGTAACGTTTACGACATGTACTTCTAACTTTTCTAGCCATACCATCTTTTTTTTCAAGGTGTGTTTTACTCTTTTCGGTCGGAGCGGCGGTAGACTCCGCAAAGTTTTAACAATATAAACCTCCTGTTATCAATTATTTGTATATTTTTTTAGTCACTGATTTATACAAAGTAAGAATATTTACTATTGCACTATTAAGTAATACATCAATAACCAGCTTCTTATACCACTTTACAAGTAGCGTACGCGCGGGTGAGCCGTAGCGTGACCCCCGCGGCCCCCGCCGACGGAAAACCTTTATTCCTTTGTAGAAGGCCACGCGACCCACCCGTGAGCCTTTTGCTATATCTCTAAAACTAGACGGTAGAAATTGCTAATTTTAATTTTCTGTACAAAATTACGCATTTTATAAACGTATAGATGAAAATTTCAAGTTGACAAAAAATAGCAACTTCATGATTTTACCTTGGCCCCAATGGAATAGTAGACTAGGCTCACCGGTGGGCCGTAAAGCGTGCAACGTGTTAAGCGGGGCGTGAAAAAGCATCTCACTAAGCTGCCATAGTGTGGGCCGCCATACATTATTGTCTGCATTCGCAGCAAGTGTGGTAGCCCACACTGTCTGTCACAAAATCCTGTCAACTTGTCAAAAGCTTGTCAATAAATTGTTATATACGCTCCTTTTTCCTATACAAAATTCGTCAAGTGAGGTAGTAACGTAAAAATCGAGCCGACAACGACAACAGCAGAAGAGCCGCTTCGTTTCGTTCACAACTTTATTACTCTAGTTCACTTGTTCACTGTATTCATGAAGCGACAGTGAACTAAATGAAAGATGTATTATAATTATATACTTTGAGGAATAGTTCGTTCTAGTTCCTTGAATGAAAGGAACTAGTTCCATAAATATAGTTCCTGGAAAGGAAACATGAACTACACTTACACAAGTACACAAGTAGTGCGTTCCACTAAGCGCCGACAACGATCAAAATGCTCCTTTAGTCGTTCCACTTAACGACCGCGGTCGTTGTGGTCGCGGCGAAAACGTCACTCATGACGTCATGACTTATGCTCACGCGAAGCTCGCGACGACCCATTTAAAAAGGTGGGTCGTGGTGATCATTGAGAATATTGGCGGCCTTTTCAAATGTCAAAGCATCAAAAATGGCGACCTTTAAACTTACGTTGAAGTTTTCTTTTTTCACAATCATATTTTCGTAAAATCGAATTCCATTCTTCATCTGAACTGGTTGAACTAGTACTTTCTAGAGCATTAATGAGACCTCTTACCAAATATCCAAGTGCCGTCGCAAACGATATTTTATTTACATTTGAACATAAATTAATAAAATACACCACTAATATTAAATAAAAAAAGTAAATTATAAGTTTTTTAATATAAGTCGATTTAAACAATAATTAATTATTATTTTCAAGGCTTACAGATTATAACCTAACCTCTTAAATCTTTTGTTTTCTTTTTTAAATTTTATATTATTTACCTCCACTTTACTATAGTAACGCTCACAAGCAAGTGGAACGGGAAAAACTGCGGTCGTGAGCGTGATCGTTGTGAACGCTAAGTGGAACGCACTCAAGTATAACTAACTCACTGACACTCAACTCACTCACATACATTCATATTTCATTCGATCAACTTGTCAAGTTGTCAAAATATATATGTAATGCAATGTACAAACCATTTTACTTTTACTTGAATCTATTGCTTTCAACATTCGAATTTCATTATCCGTGTTAAAGTTTATATGGTGTAGTGGCACACTTAAGTCATAAAAATGTGGACTACAAAGACTTTTTTGACCAAAACAAAACGCGGCAATATTTTAAAAGTGAGGTTATTTGAGATTGATATTTGTGGTATTTTTATTTTGATTACATTAATAATTTTTTTTTTTTTTTTATAGATTGTGAGAGAGCATTACTTACGTGATGACTTGTTATGTGGATCCGCTGCTTGTAACATATGTCCGCATAAAGATGACGAATTTGTACTAGATCAAAACCCAGAGTCAATTTGCACCTTGTTTGACTATCCTCACTATTTGGTCTTGGATACCAACGTAGTTTTACACCAGATTGACGTGTTGGAAGAGGATGCCTTAACCAATGTGATAATACTCCAGACCGTGTTAGAGGAAGTAAAACACCAAAATACGGCTATTTTCCAAAGGTTATTGGAGATTATTGGGAATAAGAAAAGAAAGTTTTATTCTTTTATTAATGAACATCATAAGTAAGTAAATTCTCTATGCTTAAAAAAATCTATACCTTTAAGTTGGAACTCACATTTTAAACTCATTACAAGATTAGTAACCAATGATAGTAATAAATGGTTTATTCAGAAAAGGTTTAAAAAGTAAATGAACAGAACCAACAATAGGAAACATTAAAAACTTTATACAGAGACAAGAATTATATATATAAAGATGATCACAAAATGTTATTTGGTTGCAATCTTTTAATAAAAATCATATTAATATTTTGTAGCCTGTTTTGAAATTGTCTTTCACAAACTTACATGTACATATATACTCAGGGCTTTTTTGTTAGGACATGCAATTGCAATAAAAACTGAAAAGGAATAATGTGAAAAATGCAAAGTTTTTCCAGTCAAGTTAAACCAGTAATATAAACCTTTCAGAGACACTTACATTGAAAGAAATCCAGGGGAGAAACAAAATGATCGTAACGACAGAGCCATCAGAACAGCCGCAGCTTGGTATGAGTCTCACTTGAGTATCAATAGTGTAGTGGGCCAGATCCCCAAGATTGTACTGCTTACAGACGATGAGAGAAACAGGAAACTTGCACAAGAAAGTGGAATTGTCTGTTGTTCGGGTAGGTAATCTATACAGATAACTTAAATTTAAGTGTCTTCGCCCCGTAACGTTACTCTGGTCTGGCTTTCGCTCCATATTCACCACTAAAATTATAGCTGAAATGCTGTCATTTTAAGTTGGTTTCTGTATGAGGATAGTAGCCCTGGTCGAGCCCAAATTAACATGGCTCTACTATAGGCCGACAGTTTATCTGAGTCCTCGCCTGCGGGAACAGGGCGCGGGAGTATGACGACAAAGGGGACTGACAGGTGCGGGCGGACATCTCGTGTGTATCTCATTAAGCGCCCCCGCCGCCCGCACCTGTCTCAATCGATTTTTCGGTTGCTACTCATATCCTTTTAATACTATCATCTACTTTTAATACAGATTTTTTGAAACAGCTCTTTTATTTTTTCAGGAAAAAACGACATTATTAATTATGATCTCTTTTGTTACAGTTAAAGATTACATTGAGAATGTAACTGGCTTTGCAGGGCTAACAGATAAGTTAGCCAAGAATGTTGCACCAGAGAGCTGTGCTAAGGATGCCCTGTACCCAGCTCACTTGACACCAGGTCAAGTACATGAGGGTATCAGGAATGGTAAACTCCACCAAGGAGCTTTCCATGCTTCCCGGGATAATTTCTTAGAAGGCACTGCTAATGTCAATGGATATGAAAAACCTGTAAGTGTATTTTTCTGTTTTATTCAAGAATCTGATGGAGTTTGTAATGTTACTATGTATGTTATATAAATATAGCTTACATTAAGTTGCTATTTACTAAATTAAAAAAAACATTAAATTAGTAAAATTGACTAAAACAAAAAATATCAATTTCCTGAATAGTATTTCATAAAGGACATATTCTTCTAAAGCTGTAATTAGAACTTAATTATTAAAAACACAAAGACTCAGCCTGCAACTTGATTTTCTGTATTAACTTTTTAAATGATGTCCTTACAGATTTTATTGCAAGGACACATTGGTATAAATAGAGCTGTGGACGGCGATATTGTCGCTATAGAAATATTCCCTGAAGAAGAATGGAGAAAACCTAGTGATATAGTGTTAGAGGACAAAGCTGATGATCCAGGTGATCTTCTAGAAGAAGAAGGGATACTGCTCAATTCTGCAAAACCAGCCGATAAGAGTGACGATGAGATAACTCCTACAGGGAAAGTTGTTGGGATTATAAGAAGAAAATGGCGGCAATATTGTGGTATTCTTAAGCCTAGCAAGTTTCCAGGTTAGAATTTATACTTTTTTACTCTTGGTTACGAAGAAATAAAATTGGACTGTCTGTTAGTATTATCACTACAGTATGGTTTTTAAAATTTTGTCTGTCTGTTCCGGCCAATCTCTGGAACGGCTGCACCGAGTTTGACGGGTCTTTTGCTGGCAAATACCTGAAGATAAGGAGTAACTTATGCTGATAAAGAACAAAATTATGCTGGACAAGCTTCCCTATTGGGTATAAAGAACAAAATTATGCTGGACAAGCTTCCCTATTGGGTATCTTCTTTACAAAATAAACCACGGGTAACACACGAGAATAAGTTTTTATCAGTAATCCATTTATCAATTTGTTTCTTTTCAAGGAGCCGTCCGCCATCTCTTCACTCCTGCGGAGAAATGTATACCGCGCGTGCGCATTGAGACACGTCAGAGTGATTTGCTTGCGTCACAACGCATACTCGTCGCACTGGACTCTTGGCCTAGAAACAGTCGGTATCCGCTTGGCCACTTCGTACGAGCTCTTGGGCCTATAGGTTAGTACTGGAACTTTTTATAAGATTCTTAAATTTTTTATTAAAAAGCCAATGCATTTATGTATAGTGTCTGTTTGTATTAAATTATGAAACAGCTTTTTACTAAATGATAAATATTTGTCTGTTTAATCCTCTAATGTAATCTCCAGTACAGTAGAATCGATTTTGACAGGACTTTCACTGGCTCGTAATATAAGGAGTAATTAAACTTTTATTTTAGACTAGCTTTTGCCCTCGGCTATGCCCGCGTTTAGGTCCGTCATGGCGGTAAATAGTACTCTATTTCCGATATGTAAACTATATTATTGTGAAGTTTCATCAAAATCCATTTTTGCGTGAAACAGCAACAAACATACATACAAACGTTTATAATATTAGTAGGACTAGTTTCGCCCAACGGTGTCGTCTGCGATTGTTTTTGTCAAGATACATCAGCAACCGCAGTTAACTCTGTGGGACTCAAGTAGTCTAATATATAATTGATCATCCCATGAGGGTATTAGAGGCGTCTAAGGGAGCAAACCGTACAGGACAACATTGCTTCAGGGAAATCACAAACGTCATCAGACCAGCGTAGTTGAGCAGGCCAAACCTCCTTTCTAATTAGAAGCCTATTTCTGACAGCAGTGGACTACTAAAACACTTGGTGATATATTTGCAGGTAATAAGAATGCTGAAAACGAAGTGATATTACTTGAGCATGATGTGCCTCATGCTCGCTTTAGTGAGGCTGTGCTCGCTTGTCTGCCACCCGATGATTGGACTATACCAGAGGAAGTAAGTTTAATTTTATTTTTAATCTCTGCACTGTACTACGTCCAAGATAGCCAATGGGTACTAATTGTAAAGGAATAAATAAAATTTATAATATGTTACTTCCTCAACATGATTTTTAAATTTTTTGTCTGTTCCGACTAATCTCTGGAATGTTAAAACCGGTTTTGAGGAACTTTCACTGAAAGATAGCTGTTGATGTAAGGAGTAACTGAGGATACCTACCTTTTTAGATCAATTTCGCCCCACGGCTTTACCACTGGGCTCTGCTAGTTACATGATAATAACCTACATTTCACACACTATCGTTTGATCTCAGACTAGCCAGGGCCTGTAAAATGGTAACCAAACGGCTGATTTACATACACAATACAATGCCAAATCACACACTCATTCCAAAATCGAGAAAGCGACTCTGTTTGTAAGGAGACAAGGATAATTATGTCGATTCGCCAAATGTGTGAATTGGTCCTTTGTATACATAGGATGATGTAACAAAGAACCAATGAAATGAAATGATCATTTATTTGTTATTATTAGAATCGACCGAAGACCCCGAAGCACCCAAGAGACATGCTACTACTGCAACTGTCTCGCTGGTATGCGACTGTCGAAGAGGTCTTGGGTTCGAATCCCAAGTCGGGACTAAAAGTGTTATTAATAACTTTTTCTGTTTATAGAAATACTTAAAATCTCGGAGTTTTGAAGTTTGAGGTCTTAACCCCCGTGCCTCGAAGAAAACGTAACGCTCGTCGGTGTTGCGTATGATTTCTCCCTGGTCGTGTCAGATAGCCGTCCCATCTGTAGTGAGGGAACAGAGAGTGCACTGATGTTTGCACACACACTTGTGCACATTAATATCTCCTGCGTAGTCGGCTGGTCTGAAATCGACTATCATAATCATCACTAGTTGACTAATGCGGGTATTAATCATAATCGGCTGCTGATCAAGGCCGAATATTTGTTTCGGAGTCTGGGTGTTTTTCTATGTATAATATGTATGTATTCACAAAAGAAAAAATATGTTTATGTATTTATATCAGTTGTTTAGTACCCATAATACAAGCTCTGCTTAGTTTTGGGACTAGATGACGTTGTGTGTAAGATGTCCGAAACATTTATTTATTAAAAAATAATATGTCTATTCGTTTCAGGAAATAAAGAAAAGAGTTGATTTGCGTTCCGAATGCATTTGCTCTGTGGACCCGCCTGGCTGTACGGATATCGACGATGCATTACACGCTAAGTGCATCCCAGGGACCACCAACAACGGCTTGAAAAAGTACGAGGTCGGTGTGCATATTGCTGACGTCACGTACTTCGTGAGACCCAACACAGCTATCGACAAGGAGGCTGGGAACCGATCCACTACTGTTTATCTTGTAGATAGAAGGATTGATATGGTACCAGGTTTGTATTGGTTAACTATTTATTAACTATTACTTTTTGCTCCGAGTACCTAAATCGGTTATTACAGTAAAAAATAGAATATATCCTTGGATCTAAGTATGTGCATGCTAAATATCATTCATGATAAATTCTGCCGCGACACAGAATCGGTTCCATATAAGAGAGTTGTTAAGTTCTATAAGTTCAAATGTATAAAGGTCCTGTATATGATTGGCATATTGAATAATAAACAAAACCGAAGTTTTCAAACTTACAACTTGAGTTAACAATCTCCTCTCAGGAGAGGGTTAAGGCCACACGTCCCCACGCTGGCCCAGTGCAAGTTGGGGACTGGCAACACACGTTGTGGCTATTTAATCTTGCTATTGAATGTTTTAAGCCGCCTGAAGTCCTCCAACTAAGCTTCACGACTGCTATCTTATGATAACAATCGGGACCGACTGCTTAACGTGACATCCGAATCTGAGAAACGCTCATAACATATCATGCCACAAACGGTCACCCATCTATGTCTGACCGCGCCGTCGTTGCTTACCGTCGGTGATTGTTACCAATCATCTAAGGCTACTGGGCTATTGGCACGTTAGAGTTAACAAGTATACAAGTAATAAATAAGTTATTGACTCTCTAAAATGTCATATATAAGTATATGATATGTTAATTTAAATGTTTTCATGTTGTAGATCTTCTCAGTTCCAACTTATGTTCGTTGCGAGGTGGTGAGGAACGGTTGGCTTTCTCATGCGTTTGGGAGATCGACGAAAATGCTAATGTGTTGAATACCAAGTTCCACAAGAGTATTATTAAAGTGAGTCGTATGACTTAACTATTTAAAAACATGTTTAGTTTTTTTTGTATGTCTAGATTAAAGTATTTTTCCAAATATATCTGCAAATAACTTCTCTCCAACATGAACTATTTCATCATAATCATGTTGGCATGATGAAAAAAATCTAAATGAAATACCTGTTTAAAATTGTAAGGCGTTCGCTGATTTGTTTTTATGGCCAACCCTGGAACTGTACTGGAATGCGGTCTCTCTATATATTTATGAATAATCTACCTAGCTTTATCACGTTTAAAAGTAACCTATATGTACTTTCTCTGGCTCTACAAGACTATCTGTGTAACAAATTACATTTAAATCGGTTCAGTTTGGCGTGAAAGTGCGACAGACAGACAGAGTTACTTTAGCATTTATAATGTTAGTAAGGACCACCTGATGGCTAACTTCTTGAGCTTTCTGTTACACACTTCCGTCTTATTTACGAAACCACTTTCATAAAATACAGGGAAGTAGGAGGGAAGGTCATTAAGAATGTTGTGTTTTGACAGTCAGCGGCAGCCATGACATACGAAGAAGCGCAGATAGCAATAGACGATAAGTCACGTAAGGACAAGATAGTGTCATCGCTGCGGATACTCAACGCGCTCGCAAAGAAACTGAAGAAGAAACGTATGGACAACGGTGCATTGTCACTGGCCTCGCCCGAGATCAGATTCCAAGTAAGTTTCCGTTCACTAGATCGCAGACTATCATTGAAGACTGCCCTGTTGGTCTACTGGTTAGTGTATGCGGCTGCTGATCAAGAAGTCTCGGGTTCGATTCCCGGGTCGGACCAAATATTTGTGTGATCCACAAATATTTGTTTTGGAGTCTGGGTGTTTTCTATGTAAAATGTGTATGTATTTACAAAAGAAAAAGTATGTTTATGTATTTTTATCAGTTGTTTGGTACCCATAATACAAACTCTGCTTAGTTTGGGTCTAGGTGACGTTGTGTGTAAGATGTCCGAAATATTTATTTATTTATTATTGCAGACTATATACCAAGATTGTACAAAAGTGTAGCACTAATGAACACTAATGAAAAATAAAAGAAATTACAATTTAACAATACAATAGAAAAATTAAATAAAATGTGTTAAAGTATGTAGTGTCATGTAAAATACGACTTATTTCGCGGAATCTTCGACATTCTATAAACGTTAACGGTATCAGCAAACTAAGAAATGTATGGGAATCACGTCGTCACGTCAATTTAACGCTGAGTCACGTGTTCAATACAAAATATTAGGAAAAAATAAGAGATTTGACGGATTTTAGCCTACCCGTTCGCTAGACGAGTTTAACAATTGAGAAAGCTTTTCGAATGGATTTAAATGATAACTAATTCGACTTCATAGGTGGACTCGGAGACTCACGACCCCGTAGAGGTCCAAGCGAAGAAGATAATGGATACCAACTCCATGGTGGAGGAGTTCATGTTGCTGGCCAACATCAGCGTGGCGGAGAAGCTGGCGGCGGAGTTCCCGCAGTGCGCGCTACTCAGGAGACACCCCGCGCCTCCGCCCGCGAACTTCAACACCTTCCTCAAGGCCGCCAAGCAACAGGTACGTATTACTGCAGTATACTGCTGCACAGGAGACACCCCGCGCCTCCGCCCGCGAACTTCAACACCTTCCTTAAGGCCGCCAAACAACAGGTACGTACTACTGCAGTATACTGCTGCCCAGGAGACACCCCGCGCCTCCGCCCGCGAACTTCAACAACATCCTCAAGGCCACCAAGCAACAGGTACGTACTACTGCAGTATACTGCTGCACAGGAGACACCACGCGCCTCCGCCCGCGAACTTCAACACCTTCCTCAAGGCCGCCAAGCAACAGGTACGTACTACTGCAGTATACTGCTGCACAGGAGACACCCCGCGCCTCCGCCCGCGAACTTCAACACCTTCCTCAAGGCCGCAAAGCAACAGGTACGTACTACTGCAGTATACTGCTGCACAGGAGACACCCCGCGCCTCCGCCCGCGAACATCAACACCTTCCTCAAGGCCACCAAGCAACAGGTACGTATTGCTGCTCAGGAGACACCCTGCGCTTCCGCAGGTATGTGCTACTGCTCAGGGGTACCACTGCGCCTACTTCTGCTTCATTCAGGGGATACCTTGCATACTTCTCTACTGCTGGTCAGAAGCAGGCCCTGTTGGTGGTGCGAGTGCTACGGAGCGATTGCGCGTCTCCTTTTGGGGGACAGGGGGCTATCTACAAGCTGTAGGTGGAAGTACGTCGGGGTACCAGGGATATCCTTTGCATCTGGTTCCCTGACTTCTAGTACTCTATGTTTTTAGTCGGTTCGTGTCTGACATAGCCACCAGCTGTATTCGATGGGATTTCCGCACTAAAAAGGATAATATACGTCAAGTGGTAGGTACGTTCAAGGGCGGTGAGACACTAAATTGCTAGATGAGTTACTATAATTAAGAGTAGAAATGTAAACCGATTGAAACAAAAATGATGCGGAATATGTCTTTGAATTGGGAAAGTATGACACAAAATAAAAAACTTAAATGATTTACTATCGCCAACAGGGTTTCGACCTAGATGTCTCTACGAACAAGTCGTTCTCCAAATCTTTGGACGAAGCTGTGATCCCTGGCCGTCCATATTTCAACATTTTACTGCGCATCATGGCAACGAGGTGCATGCAGCAAGCTGTCTATTTCTCCAGTGGGAGCAAAACTCAAGAGGAGTTCTACCATTATGGACTTGCGTGTCCAATTTATACACATTTCACGTCGCCTATACGACGGTGAGTTAAAGTAGTTTTCTTCTATTTCATTTGAGAAATAACTGAAATTTAACACTAATTTGTATAAAACTAATAGAAACATTTTTGCTGGTTACTTCTCAGTAAAAAAACTCAATAATTACTTAAAAATATGACAAAACTCATGCCAAAATGCGTTTTAATATGTCTTACTGTTGAAGTCTTTGGAAAAATATGTACAAAAGCTTTACAATAATAACACGAAACCCAAAATCACAGCAGCACTAGTTGGTCATCATACACATTGCGAATACAGAAAATACAGAATGGAGACCTATACTTGGCCTATGGCCTTGACCTATATTGACTATATTTGACTGCTTTGTTGGTTAGCGTATGCGGCTGCTGATCAAGAGGTCTCGGGTTCGATTTCCGGGTCAGACCAAATATTTGTGTGATCCACAAATATTTTGTTTCGGAGTCTGTGTGTTTTCCTATGTATAATATGTATGTATTTACAAAAAAAAAGTATATTTATGTATTTATATCAGTTGTTCAGTACCCATAATACAAGCTCTGCTTAGTTTAGGACTAGATGTAAGTTGTCCGAAATATTATATATTAAATGGCGGCCTAGTGCTTCTATGATTAGGCCTATGGTCTCACGATGGTACAGCACGAACGCTGTCATTTTAGATTGGTCTTCTGTGTGATGTTGTGTGTTAAACACACACCTTCTCTTTGAATTGATGTTGTCTTGCGTAGTTAACGCAAGACAACATCAATTCAAAGAGAAGGAAAACTTGAAACCAACCGATCTAGCCTGCGTGGTATAGTAGGCCAATACCTCCATTCTAAGGAGAGGCCTTCCGGTCGAGCCTCTCTTACCTTGCAGTTGTAGTTAACAAAGCGTGTTCTGTGTGCAGTTACGCGGACGTGATAGTGCACCGGCTGCTGGCAGGGTGTATAGGTTGTGACGTGACGCACGCCACGCTGCTCGACACGAAGCAGGCCGCGGCCATCTGCGACAACCTCAACTACAGACATCGACAAGCGCAGTACGCGGGACGGGCTTCGGTCGCACTCAACACTCATGTATGTATTACTATCGAACTGGATAATTTAATGCTCTCAAATCTAATATGTATCTATACAAACAAACAGTATATACTTCATCGTAAAGGCAGTTTTTTTTTTTTTTGTGTCTGTCTGTCTGTTTTTGACGGGACTTTCACTGGCAGAAAGCTGATGACATGAGTAGTAACTTAGGCAAAAAAACATTTTTTTCTGGCTCGGCTCGGCTCTGCTCGCCGTGTTACCAGCGATTAACAACCATTACCATAACCGCAGGTAACATCGCGGGATTCACCTAGCATGTAATAAAATCGGTGTGTAAAATGCTGCCCCACAGTGGATATAATGGTACTTTTCATTTAGCAAATAATGTTTAGAAAAGAGGAAAAAAATGTTAGTCGGAGGAAAAAAATGTTTTCGACAGCAAGTCTGCTGCTGCCGACTACGCTTTGACATAGCGGGACACCTGTGTATAGCTAATACCGTATGGCTCTATATTTCAAAATCAATTAGGATGTTAAAACAATCTTCAAAAGGCGTGACCTTTTGAAGATTGGCGTGTTGCTGTTATCATTTAATTTATTTTAAACTAGCTGACCCCGCGAACTTCGTACCGCCTAACAGTCGATTCAACGTCACTCAATTGTTTTGCCTTCTCGGAACCCCTCCAATAAAACTTATAATTTTTTTTTATTCCTAAGAACCATCTTCGTACTTTAAGCAGGGGGGTGTCACTCCGCAGTTTAGGTATAGTCGGCCGGCTGCCTGCCGGGTCAGACACGCCGGTCGAACAGACATCGTTAGAACAGTTAAGAGTTATACGATAGAAAGAGACGCAACTGTAGGTAAATATAATCGTAGTGATTCGGCGCTGTGCGATCTGAATTGAACTTAATCTTTTGACACCGAGGGTATCTATAACTTTAATTTACTTTTCGGAGTGAGTCTTCTGTACTGGTACTATTATGTATTCTGTGCTTTAAGGTATATTGTAAAAAAAGAATTAGCGAAATCGGTCCAGCCGTTCACGCGTGATGGCGTGACCAAGGGAAATAGGGATTCGTTTTTATATAATAATAAATATATAGATTACATATGTCACAGTTAGTGTATGTACATTCAAAATAATTGTTATATTTTGCAGATATTGTTTAAACACCGCGTTGAAATAGAAAAGGCGGTAGTGCTGGCCGTGAAACGTAACGCGTTACAAGTACTTATACCGAAGTACGGGCTGGAAGGTCCACTGTATTTGCCCTCAGATAAATTTTTATACAACGAAGAAGTAAGTACATGTTACTAACACTAATATAGATTCTTTCATGCATCAGCATCATTGACAGCCTTAACAGTCCATTGCTCAACACACAATAAAAATAAAACACAAATGAATGGATGAAAAATGCAAAAGTAATTTGAATTAAGGTTAAAAAAACATTTATATACACTTACCTTTTTTGAATGCAGTTAGTTTAAAAAGGTTCTAAATATATTTATGTATTGATTTTAAATTTTTTTTTATTACTCTTGGATTCTGCTCGGCAAGCATGAGCAGGAATCAACAATTTCATCAATGTTCAGTAAATACACCAATGTTTTCACACCTTTGAGTACAATTAAAATAAAATCTATTTAAAGGAACATGTGCAGTCGTGTGGTGACGTAGTCCTGCGTACGTTTGACGAGCTGACAGTCCGCCTGAGTCTGGACAGTACCAACTTGCAACACAGGAAACTCGTCTTCCAGCTAGTCGAGCCTCACGTGCCAGACTTTAGCTTCGTGCCCGAGAACAAAGACAGCATGGATGTGGAAGAAGAATCCGAAGACAAAAATAATGTTCAAGTTTCTAAGAGTTCCAAGAAGAGAAAAGATGTAGTTGTTAAGTCAAATAAAAAGAAATCTAAGAAAGTATAATATTTAAGAAATTATTTCAGTCGTTTTAATGGTCTGTAGTCTGTAGTAAAGTATGAAGAACCGACCTTTAAACATATTTCTGTTTGTTTACTGATAGATGGGCTAATTAATAGCGATAAGTTTAAAACCAAACTGAAAAGTTAATATGCTATTATGCTATATTAGCGCTATCTAACCACTATGAGCATAGGCCTATTTATATAATATAGTTAAACACTAAAACTTTGGCCGATCTTTGTCTGAGATAATTTGTATTTTTTTTACTACCAATGTTCAATATTTATTTGGTATCAGTAATTTAAACATACACTTTAATACTTATATTGAAAGGCATTTCTTCAGTCATAGTTTCTTTATTTCATTATAAAACAAATCGCATAAATATTACATTAAGTACTGTTGTTTAACAACTGAAGTACAAAAAAAATCATTTTTTATCGTAAAACTATCTCACAGCAGCTTCACATCAAAACCTATTCCGTTCAGAAATACTATAAAAGTTAACTTAATCTCACTTTGTAAACATTTATACATGTAAAAGACATAATATCTAATTTTATTACAATCAGGTACTTACTCTATAGAATTGCCCGACCTCTAATGACTCGGTCTTTGAGGCAATTCATCATCTTTTTTTATAGTAAACTAACTGTCGCCCGCGGCTCCGCCTGCGTGTGTTTGTCGGCTATCACGGTAAAAGTAGCATATGTCCTTTCTCAGGCTCTAAGACTATCTGTATGCCAAATTGCATTTAACTCGGTTCAGTAGTGTTGGCATGAAAGCGCGACAAATAGACAAAGTTATTTTCGCATTTATAACATTAAAGTAGGAATAAATAGCGACATAAGGGCCACAGCACACTAGCTACTTTTAGCATCGGGTAGCTAGTGTGCGGTGGCTCTAAGTGCGCTTATAAACGAATTATATATTTTTGACCATATCAAAGTCCCCTGTTCATAAGTCGTGTTATCATATATAAGTTTCGTTCATTCACTTACATGTACGCTACTGTACGTTTCTAAAGAGAGTATAAGTCCATTAATGATGGCAATATTGCCTTTTTTTCTTTTTGTAAACTGGCTCTAAAGCTATCACCGTATTTTCTATATTATATTGTAGAGAGTTATTCAAAAAGCTTAATTTTCTAATTGTATACAACTCGTCTACGTGGCGGTGGGCTAGTGGCGCTCGTGGCTGGAGGCCGAAGCATTCCCGAGTCGACGTCACTCTGTTCCATATCACTGCTATCTTCAGGTTCAACGGTGATTTCAGGTGTGGTGATAATCTTTGGTATAGTGCCTGCAGCTAAATGTGCTTTAGCTGTGATTTTGGTGATTTCCTGATCTATTTTTGTGACTAGTTGTTCGACGACGGTGGGCCATCGTGACGCTGGTATCTTGTGTGAGGGCCCTAGTCGCGCGTCTGCCATTACGGCTAGTCGCACAGTATCCGCATAGTAAATAACTGTGAGCGACATGCCTGAAAATAGAATAGTATGTTAAAAATTGAATAGGCAGGACTATGAAAACAATGTGGATTTTTTGTTGTTTATTTTGGACTTCTGATTAACGAAACATAGGTATAAAATTAGTTATTTAATGCCTAATGTTCATTCAATTAAAGGAATTTATAAATAGTAACAAATATGTTTTGTTCATTTACATTATAAACTATGGTCTGGGCTAAGCGACGAGAGCACACGGAAAACAGACCCTCCTGCCATCAAATTATTACTCGCGAAGGTAAAAGTGGAACAGAATCTGCGAATTTAGAGATGCAATAATTCTGGTATGGGTATGGGTCACCATGCTGCATCGTTTACCCTTACAATGAGGATGGTGGCCCCTACTCCTGGAATGTACTCATGCTTTCCATCAGGCAGAGTGGACTCATTAAAATATAAATCTGCGGGATTGCTACCATGTACCTTTTTGTAAGTGAGTATCCTCAGACCCTCCTGATGAAATCCCGCAGATTTATATTTTAATGTTACTGATAATGAAAGTTTAAAACAATATAGAGCGGAGTCATTTTGGTAAGCTTAAATGTATATAAAAAAATAAAAACTTTCGGTCTGCAAAGCCCAGGAAAGGGCTAGACACCGCAGGCGGCTTATGTGCCGGCAGATGCTGAACATACACATAAGCGCAGGCACGCACTCCATTTTTAAATGAAGGAATGTATGACTGTCGTGGCCGAGAGTGTCGAGACTCACTGATGTTGGCCTGCGAGGGTCGCCAGTAGACGACGGAGTCGACGCGGTGTCCCCAGAGGGCGTGGCGGGCGCGCTCGGCGGGCGGCGCGGAGATCTCAGCGTATGAGAGCGCGTAGCGGCGCGACAGCACGTTGAGCGCGAGGCGCAGCAGCGGCGAGGGCAGCGCGCGCGTCACGGCCCCGCAGCGCGCCTGCGCCGCCGCGCCGCCCGCCAGCGCCGCCTGCCGCCGGCACGCGCGCGACACGCCCGCGCTCACGTGCCGCGGACTCGCGCCCAGCACCAGCGGCACGCAGATCATCCCTGACCATACCACACACACGTTACACACTTACATTCATATTATGTAAAATAGAACAAAGATGGTGCGTTCAACTTTTTTTCTATTTATACCTAAATTAAATCTACCGACTCAAAACCGACTAATAGCACAAAAGAAAACTTAATAAAACCTTGAACCAACCCATCTGATCAGTTGAGGACGGCAGGCCAAAAAAGTTCAGCAATAGCCTGTCATAGGCTGCCGATGATGAATTCTAAATTTAGTAGGTAAACGTACACTGACTTTTTTATGATTAAATGATAGCAAATACTTGAGCGGATCTAAATTACAATAAACAAAATATCAATGATAAATAGATACGCCTCGTCTGTCCTTGTAATGTAAATTGGTATTTTACAGCTTTACTTACCTCCCGTTTGGGACTTCTTGTAACTCTTTCCATGTCCTTCAGAAAAAGTAAATAAGAAATCATCGGGTGCAGCCCTCGCCGTAGCCAACACGTAATTGGGCGGTTCAGTGTGCGAATATTCGAAGAAAGCTCGCATGGCTTCAGTTGCTGCGTACAGCGCTATGTCGGTAGATGACACGGCGAGTGCACGGGCAGCGCGTTCGATTCCCGCACGATCCACCGGACGTGACCAGGCAGCCACCTGATAGCAATTGGTATTCAAGGAAAATTTTCAAGAAGATATATACTGAACTTTTACTAAGCATTTGTCTACTCTTTTATTATCACCATCATCACCAACAACAACCTATGACAG
The DNA here is from genome assembly GCA_932526445.1 of Phragmatobia fuliginosa. NCBI lineage: Eukaryota > Metazoa > Arthropoda > Insecta > Lepidoptera > Erebidae > Phragmatobia > Phragmatobia fuliginosa. The sequence continues at coordinate 15,430,849 of OW052065.1, read as the reverse complement.
TCCACAGTGGACATAGGCCTCTTCACAGAAAAACATTGGTCTTCTATAAAAAGCTTGATAGTCGCCAAATGGTTAGTGTCACTCTTTCTTTCTATTTGTAGTGCTAGTTGTCTTTTCGAATTTCAGTTCTCCCTTAGGGTTGCGGAGGTCTGATGCGAGTCGCTCCGTGGAAAGACTGATATTCAGGTAAAACCTGTTGAACTAGTAGCCGACCCCAAATAATATTGGGAATATTAAGGCTAGAAAGAAGAAGTCTGGGTGTTCTTTGTGTCCGTTTCATGTATGTTTGTGGAGTCCTCGCGACACAGGATTTATATTCCTAATGCGGGAGTTGTTTTGTGTCCTTTTACAAACAAAAGAACAAAAAAAAGAAAAACCGCGTAGTTTTCTTTCTCAGTCATACTTACAACACCCACAGGATGAACATGGGATGTGATTTGAAATACTAATAAACGCAAATAATTATGTTATTTTTTTAGGTATTTCAAACCAAATTACATAATCAAAATTCGCAAGTAGTAAATTAAATGAAAATGTAGGTTGCATGGCTAAAATCGGTTATCAAATTTCATACTTCACAACAATGCAATTGAGGTTAACGACAAAAGTGCCAAGCTACATTTCTCTCTAATAAACAATTATAAATATGTATTTTTAGTACTTTTATTATAAATAAAGTTTGTGTAAGTTCTTATTACTTAGTATTAAAAAATGTGTTTGAACCAGGAAGAGGTCATTTTTTACATAGGACACAGGACAAACTCCGAGGTAGGCCCCCGCGGGGTTAAGTGGGTAGACCGGTTGACCGGGAGTCCCACACACACCCTTCGTTTTCCACAAGAAGGGTATGGTGCGAAAAGCACTCCCCGCGTAAAAAAAAGGACAAACTCCAGATTGATTTACTTATTAACATCGCGTGAACGATATTCATTTCATATTTATAGTAAAGTATTTATCACCATACCAAGTATTTAACGTATTGAATTTGTTATTAAAACCAAGCCACATTCCTGGAAGAGAACTGGGTGTCTTGACCCTTTTGACGGGAGATACTTATTTAACCTACCTTTCGTCCACACAGCGACACTGTCTGCAATAAATGTCTCTTGCCGTCGTCAGCGCCCACAGTCTCAGTCCAAAGCCTTGTAGGCGCTCGGTACACCTCCATCAGTCCTCTTCCCGCTTCATCTAGCGCGGCCACACACAACTGTCCTAGTTCTGCATACCTCCATGTCAAAGTATCAAGATTTTGAACGTGCCCATTCATTCGCAACTCTTTAATTGCTATAAGCTCATTTCTAATATGAATTGGCATTTTAAAAAATAGTCGGATTGATGTTATTGTGGCTGCGAACAACAGACCTGGCCATTTTCGAGGATCCCCGGTTACAAGTGGTGAAAGAATTATCTGTAAGTGACGTTTTACAATTATTTTTGATATGTAACCATGTATACCTATGTACGTATATATGTATTCAATGTATTTATTGGAGACAATGTGGGGCGAGAATCGTGTTAAACTTTATAATGCCACAGAAATATGAAGTGATTATTTCTTTCACTAAGCTACGAATGACAAAAAGGACCCGTGTATTTGAAGTTTGACGCTTAGATATTGCAGTGTCTTTTAGTATTAAGCTATTTTATTTACTACTTAGAATACATTTTAAATGAACCTTAGAAGACTTTGACTTTTAAAAATTTAAAATTTAACGACTTTTTGGATTCAAGGACATCATAAAATGCTTAGGTGTTTTGAATGTAAAATTCCTGTAGATAATAATTTTAGTAACAAGAATACATTTTTTGAAATGAACTGAAAGTTTTATTGTACGTTTCGAAGACTTGATGAAATCAATTAACTAGTTACTTTTAATTTAACAATTAAATTAGGTTACAATACTGTAGATATTTCCATGACTGTATGCAGCGAAATATATTTATTTATTATCGTGCCTATATTTTTACCACCTTTTTCAATAACATTTATGCAATTAATTTGTTTTTATTAGGTATTTACCACAATAAGAGTTTACCTTAGATATTGTCAAATTCCTTCTATTGCATTCACGTTGTAACGCAGTTAAGAAATTAAAGGCCGTAATCGACGCTTCAGCAGTTCTCTCCTTTCCATTAGACTTCTTACTGAGCTCTCTGAGCGCACTTACAGTACAAATCAGTACTAGTCCTGCTACATGAAAAGAGCCCGGTAATGTCTTCAAAGCTCCAGGATTTTCTACCGGGTCGTATTCTGATACAAACTCATTCCATGCATTAGATAAATTCTCGTTTAACTTGCCCCAAAGTTCTGGAATAGCTGACGGGGTCGCATACAGTTTCATCAGAGGACTTTGTGTGTACTCAGTTTGATTTATTCTGTCAGCAGGAGTAATTTGCTCCATAAGTAAGAAGTCACCAATATTCAAAGACTTCTTGCCGGTCAGCAGAAGGTGGTGCACGCGTACTAGCACGTAGTATTTTTCTTCCGAATTAAGGGGTATTATAACGTACTGCCATGGCGGCTGATCGCTTGGCAAGTATTTCGAGACAATCTCACTAACATACTCCTACAAGACAAAAGAAGAAGGTATATGAATATCATAAAAGTGACTTACCAGAGGTACTAGACCTTTGTCAACTAAGTTCAGAAATAGGGTACACACCTGAATATTACTTTCTCCTACTGATCGTCCACGATGAACGGGATTCGTAATTATTATATGATTCTCTATTATAAAAGCAATATTTGCGTTCCAGGCATAATTCCCCCAGGAAGATACCAATTGGTGCCTTATCCTGGGGAACATGAGGTCACCTTTACTATCTCGTTTGTCAACCACATGCTGCAGTAAGTGGGTCTTGAAGAGTTCTAAATTAAATGTACCTAAAATTAGAAAAGGAAGAAAATATTCTATAATGAGATTGTATGTATTCAGAAATCAATTCTACGTTTTTATTATTTATATTAGACATAAGATGCATATCATTAATTACGTACCTTGTACAGACAGTAAAACATTGATAATTCCCTGATTTCTGTGTGTATCCAGAAGTGAACGCACTGTATCTGTGCGAATAAATTCGAAATCTGGATATCGACTTGATAACAATTTTAGCCATAGGTATTTACTTGCTCTTACCACTGCAAAAAAGTAAGCGTTTTGTTTTTTAACATTATATTATTAAAGAGTCGTGGATGATTTGGAATAATTGGGTTCCAATTTTATGAAAAAATAAGTATTTTAAATTTGACTTACGAAAAAAAGTAATTTATGAGGTTAATCATCAACATCAACAACCATCCATTTTGATACTGGCCGAGCTATCGTTGCTTATCCTCTAATCACTTAGCTCAACTTGGTTTCGAAGTGAATGTCGTGAGGTAATTCTAATATAATCTGGAAGTTCGAGAAAATACTAAACTCACCAGCATAAGACACAGCTAACACAGGTAGAGTAGAGGCTGCAACACAGAATGCGCAGTACGTATATATTTCGTCGACAATGCGCGAGCGCACGTCATGCTGCGCAGTGACCATTGTGTAAACGAACCATTCAATCTGGAACACATCAATGCACTGTTTAAATTATAAATGAAACTTGCTTACCTATTTTCGATATTGCTTTATACTAGTACATACAAGAATAATCACACATTTTAAACATTTATAATCATATTTTACCATGATCCTCTCATTCATGTCATACCTTATTACCCATTCATGAGATCATTACAGTAAGCCTGTAGAAAGTTTGTGCTACATTGAAATTACTAATGCTCTTCAACTCGTACCCTTTCTTTCTATATATCTCTTTTCACATTCCGAATTATCAAATATTCAATCTTATATTCAAATTGGAGTCGTTTGGCAATTGGGAATTCGAAGACCATTCTGTCAAAAGTGGAAAAGTTTATACTTACTCACTATTTTGTGAAGTTGAATGCGCTCCAATTATAGATTGTTCAATTTTATTAATCAATTTGTCCTATTCACGTATTCAGGGGTATACGCGTGAGTGTAACTGTATGTATATATTTGTTAGAAGGCGTGAAGCTTCACGGTTCGTTTTACAAATTTCAGCCATAACAGTATTTATTTATTGATTTAAAACCTTACTTAAATATGCCTAGTATATTTTTAAAAGTCCGTGTGGTGACGGATCTAGAATATAGTGTCACCACCCCTATTCATCCCGCGGGTGTCGTAAAAGGCGACTAAGGGTTAAACTACGCAAGACAACATCAATGCAAAGAGAAGGAAAACTTGAAACCAACCATATACCAACCCGTGGCCAGCGTGGTATATTAGGCCAAAACCTCCTTTCTAAGGAGAGGCCTATGTCCAGCAGTGGACTGTTAAAGGCTGTTGATTGATTGATTGATTTTTAAATAAGCCTAAATTATTTCTACCTTTTCCCGAATCCTTTATAGGCGTACGCAAGATAACATTTTAACAAAGGAAGTTATAATCTTATCTATGTATGAGAGTGCACTAATATTTACTTTTCCTAATTACTTTTAAATAATTTATTTGTGGCTAGCGTATGCGACTGCTGATCAAGAGGTCTCGGGCTTAAATCCCGGGTCGGACCAAAAGTGTTTTTGGGTTTTTCTTACTATAAATTCTTAATAATAGCCCGGAGTATGGAAGTTTGGCGGTGATACACGATCGCGCCACATTGTTTTTACCCACGCAAAATTATCCCTTTCGCTCATACAAACAGATAGAGGAACGAGATTAAACCAGAAGTGTTCAATTATAGGATCACGGAACCCTAAATAACTAAATCAAGGAAATCCAGATTTTCTGTCTTTAGCACGATTTTTACGTAAACGATTGCTATTTTCTTGTGAAATCTGACAAAACTAGTTGCAATCATCATTACGAAAATGGGCGTTCACTTGAACTCATATATTTTTGAACTTTTATAATGACAAATGAACAGTTAATTTGCTGGTAAGCGCTCACCAACACTTATGAGCTCTATAAGATAGTGACTTGAAAAAATATTCATAAGCACTTATCTATATTATATTAGATCAGTTGTTTGGACTTTGGTATTTAATTATTGTTGTGTTCATGCTCTTTGAATTCAATACCAAGTTTTATCAAAATAAAATAATGTGACTGAAATGGATGAACAACTTAGGTTGGCTATTTTTTGTAAATTTTGTAGTTGCTCATAATAATAAACAATGTGTCACCGAATAACATAAAATAGATAAGAGGTACTAATATGCTCTCAGTAGCGCATTATAATTTTTTTTGTATAAAGGACAACTCCCGCATTAGGAATACGAATACACACCCTTTGTCGCGGGGACTTTACATAAAACGGACATAAAGAACACCCAGACTTAGAACAACAATTGTTGATCACACAAAGTGTTGTTCTATGTGGAATTTGAACCCACAACACTTGGCGCAGTAGAGACGCGAGAGAGAGAGGCGTGGCGACCGCTTAAACCACGAAGTCAACCGTGCAATCAATTGTCTTCGTACAAGTTTAGAGATTTTAGTAGTTATAACGGACTGCGAAGAAAAGGTTATATATTTTACCTAATTCCTTCCATTTCTTTTGTAGGTAGTTTTTGTACCGTAATTGTGTGTTTCAATGCGTAAAGTTAAATGCTTTGTTCTCAAATGTTACCTGTCTGTTAAATAACAATAAGCCAGGGCTGTGGCACTTTCTCTGAACCAAAAAGGTTTTCTATTTTTTTATATATCTAGACGTAATGTTTTCGAATACTTTTGACAATAAAAAAAAGTAAAGTAATAAAAGGTACAAATCGGTTGTTTTAAAATATGTTTTATTGCTCTCTTATAAAGTGGCCTCTGAGGACACTGAAATGTTTCTAAACTTTAGAGCTGATTTTGCTAAATTCTGTAGATTACAATTATACTAAATTCTGTAGGTACTTAAATTATTTTACAAATCGATAGATTATTTCTAATCACCTAGGGCAACTTTGGCTATGAGCCCTTGGTATATTTAGTGTTATTCTTTTTAATATTAGCCACAGAAAATTATTTAAAACGATGATATTATTTATTTGTAGACTCTATTTTGTTAGATAACTACAAATACGCTAATATTTACCGTTTATATCGTTTTGTTTTATAAATATTGAATTATTGAATGCTGATAAAGGTTTGTTGTCTTGTTCCGGTTTCATAAATAAACAATTACCAAAATTACAAGGTAGTAACTAAGTTATTATAATCTCGTATTCCGTTATCACGTATTCTGTTAAAAAAAAAAAGGATTTTGTTAATAGGCCTGATAAGCCGAAATCTTTGAGCTGACCATTCTACAAAAAAGCGTCAGGCGCGTACTATGCTTGTTGAGATTCTCATCATCATATCTTCATGAAGGCTGTTGCTCTCAAATATTAGCCTATTGAAGTACATAGGCCTCACTTTACAAAAGGAATTTTGGCCTACTATTGTACCACGCCGGCCAGACGGCTCGGTGTAGTGTTTGTGTCAAATTTTCCTTCTCTTTCCATTGCTGCTTTCCTTCTCTTTACTTTGATCCTTTAATCGGTTCCTAAGATACCCACGAGATCAATAGGGGTGGTATCTGTACCTTAAATAAATAAATATAAATATTTCGGACATTTTACACACAACGCGGTCTAGTCCCCAAACTAAGCAGAGCTTGTGTTATGGGTAACTACTGTAACTAGACAACTGATATAAATACATAAACATACTTTTTTTTTGTAAATACATACATATAGAACACCCAAACTCCGAAACAAATATTTGTGGATCACGCAAACACTTGGTCCGACCCGGGAATCGAACCCGAGACCTCTTGATCTGCAGTCGCATACGTTAACCACTAGACCAATGAGGCAGTCGACCTTAATCTATCACTACATGGATGCTTGTTCAATTAGTACCTTAATGCATTTAAGTAGCAAATCGCAGCAGTTACTCGCTGGAGTTACTCGTAGATAACAGAGAAATGATATCGGTATCACCATATTCGCTTTCACTCAACACTCATTATAGTGAAAGGTTATTTACATCCATAACAACATAAGTAAAAACAAAATCTTCTTCAACTTGGCGGGCGTGTTAAAATTTAAATTACTTACATTTCGGAAACTATAAAGTAGGTACATTAGTAATGTATGATAATTATCTGCTTGTAAGTAGTTTAGTATTTCGTTTTGTTTTTAATTAAATTATTCAACGAATTTGTAGTTATGCGTCTTTTATTATGTATGTATTTAAAAATATTACGCCTCAGTATATTATCTGTAATTTCTTTTGTGGGAGTACATAATTTAATTCTTATAGGCTTGTTATCAGTCTTACAATTGAGTAACAGAAAGGTCGATGACCAAATTATCCAGGATCTCTGATAGAGTCAAATTAGATCGATTAAATTGTAGCCTAAATGAATATAGGCTTAATTATAATCGGTATTTATAGGCTTCAACGTAATCAGTCATATAACAGAGTAAATAAACAGAAAAAAATTTGAAGACATCAGCGTCTGTAATTGATTTGGTATTTTCTTTAATCGATGATTTGAAAATTGATGTTTTTTTAAATTTTATATTCATACTGCCGAAGTGAAAAAAGTCAGCAATCTTCCAAGTCTTTATTTTTGAATACAATAATAATAATAATGTAATAATTATAAGTTCATTGATTAATTGCCTTTTGTAATAGTTGCACAAGTATTGTTCAAATAGAACACAATTTTTTTTAAGAATGTTTATTACAGTTGCAATGCAATAAATTAACAAATTATGTGTGAAAGAAAGCTACAATTTTGATTGTTAATAATGTGCGCAAAAATAAACATTTGATAATGTTCGTTAAAGGCGGACGTTAAGATGTTCTTGACTGCTATCTATGTCCTTTGACCCTAGTGCAGCTGATAGTGTGTATATCAACTACTGTCTCATTACTTATAATACGGCATTATGATTCAAATGCACACACGCAATATTGATTACATTACGGAAGAAAACATTTGAACAAACAAATGTGAATCAAACGTCGTAAAGTGCATGCTACTTCAGAATTCGACGTATTGTCAGTTAGTTCGATAAAAATATCACCAACAATTAAGAAATATTTTTATTTATCTATTATTACTGATAATTAATGATAGTGTTTAGGTCTCGACTGTTTCGTTTAACCATTAACCCAATGACTGACAAACCCGATAGAAACCAGATATCTAACCTTTCATTCATTCTGACACCATAAATGTTTTGATAAATTTTAATTTTAAACGATTATTAATCTCTAAAACACTCAATATAGACTTTTGATTTACATGTGAAGTATTATTTGATTTAATAATCAGTCGGTACATTAGAAAAATGTAAATAATTGCCTACCTTTCAAATTGGTTATACCGGCGTCAAGTCATCAGGCGAATAAACTGCAGCAATACCACAAAGCGTGTATTTGTTAGATAGTTCTAAATTCAAAGTTGTCTGGCGCGAACGTACTGGTGCGGCACAGACGCGAGACGGCGACTGACTCTGAGTTCGAAGTTGTGGCTAGTCTAGTCAGTCGGTTGCATCACACGGTCGCTTTGTACTGACGCGACAAGGCGTGATTCCCGTTCTTATCAAATACCCGACCAAGGTCCAATTATAAACACTAATATTATAGTTCCAATAGCCATTGTCAAGCCAATAATAAATTATTGTCGGATCAAGTTTATCTCATATACCTATTACCTATACCTACTAGAAAAAGAAAATATTTGTTTTTTGAAAAAAATAGATTCAAATTTCTGATTTTGTTGCATTCTATATTACAAATGTAAGTTTTTAACAGTTTTTTTTCATACTAATCATATATATATATATATAAATGGGAAAGTTATAGTATAATAAATAGAGGTCCTTGAGGGATGTATTGCGACAACCGACACATGGTGCGGATCCATGAACAAAAGCCTGTATAATTATATATAGTTTAATTTTTATATCAAAGGAGATGAAGCGGCAAATACTGTTCTGTTATATAAATATCGCTAGGATTTAAAAATCGAAGATGGAAGTTGGAGGGTAAAGAATACTTTTATGACGTATTCTCATTCCTATACAAAACAATATACTCGTATTCATTAAAATGTTATTAGTTGAGCCGTATTGGAGAAGTCCGACTAAAATCACCGCGTCTTGTGATATTTATATTAGATTGTTGAATACCAAATTGTTTAAAAGAAAAGTTCAAAGGTTTATATTCTTGCTATCACCAGGATATTAATAATAAGTATTTTATAATCGTCTTTCTAAATTAATATGTGTCATTTATAAAGTTAGCTATCGGTTACAACATCGCTGCAATTACACTTAATTTAAATATGTTGATATATTAGTAGAACTACTTATTGTTGTTTTAAAAAGGAGACTTTCTTCTCAAGTTTCATTTAACATGTTTGTACGTTTAACATTTTCCGTGCAACTTGCCTTTGCAACGATAAACTCAGTCGCAGTCGAAGCAATAGCATCTATCAAAGATATACCAAACTACAGAGTGATATCTGCTCCGCATGCATACTTATAAACTTACTATTATATGAAACTAGCTTTAGCCCGCGAGTCCGCCCGCCTTTATGTCGGTTATCGCGGTTAAAGTATACTATGACCTTTCCCAAGATTCTATCTATCTCTATACCAAAATTCGTCAAAATCGGCTCAGTGGTTTAGGCGTGTAATCGTAACAGACAGACAGTTACTTGGGCATTTATAATACTACTAGCTTTCGCCCGCGGCTCCGCCCGCGTGTATGTCGGTTATCGCGGTAAAAAGCCTATGTCCTTTCCCAAGTTCAGTTCAATCTTCATACCAAATTCCATCAAAATCGGTTCAGTGGTTTAGGCATGAAAGCGTAACGGACAGACAGACAGAGCTACTTTCGCATTTATAATATAAGTAGGGATTAGTAGGGATGTAGTAGGGATGGTGAACCACATCTAGAAACAATCAACAAGGATTTGACGACAACATATTATATTATTTATTTATTTATACTGCTCAGCACAAGCTCAGTTCTGGTGCTTATTTCTTCCACTCTAAAGCGGCGGCTTCCCAGGGTATCACGTGTTTTCTGTAGAGAAAGGGATTGGGTGGGATCATCAACAGCCTTTAACAGTCCACTGCTGGACATAGGCCTCTCCTTAGAAAGGAGGTTTTGGCCTACTATACCACGCTGGCCAGCCGGGTTGGTATAGGGTTGGTTTCAAGTTTTCCTTCTCTTTGCATCGATGTTGTCTTGCATAGTTTATCCCTTAGTCGCCCTTTACGACACCCGCGTGATGAATAGGAGTGGTGACAATCTGTATTCTTAGTCTGTCACCACACGTGAGATCGGTTGGAAGATATCTTCACAACAATCCCCATGGTAAACATAAATTCCTTTACAATTGGGGAATACGATGTGTAAATACAAAAACCTTGGAGATTCTCAAGAGCAACAGTTGAGTTAGATTGGAAGTCTAATATCTGGAAGTCTAAAATCTAAAATCATCAATAGGATAATTTTCCTGTGATATGTATTAAATGGGAGAACCATGATTTGATACATATGGGTTAAGTGGACTGTTAAAGGCTGTTGATGATTGATGATGTTGACCATACTCATTGCGACACTGCAGTATGGTGACCTACACTATTGAGATTCTTTGGTATAATTGGGCCTCTCGTCTTGCACGTACCAACCAAACACGACTGCACGAATGCCGACATTTTAGGTGGAACTTCTGTGACTTTTTACTGTGACCGAGGGAGTGAGGTTATTGAACCTAAACCCGCGCTTCCTACTTATTTCAGCTTCGGAGATTCCCCGCAACGAACTCTCGACGGGTAGGTGTCACTATACGACGTTTATGCAACTTTTTGCCTCCTATGGCAAATTGACTCCTTCGCCCAGATTCAGGGGAGAGTTGAGAGGCGTGTTGTAAATGAACATATCCAAGAAATATTGTGAAGTAAATAGGTATTAAATGTGAATAAATAAGTCAGAAATAGGTCAGTGTAATGCTTGGCAAGTCTTAAACATCACAAGATAAATATAAAATTATGGTTTATAGTAAGCGTAATTTCATCATCAACCTTGAATATTACAGTATCGAGTTCGAGGTTTTGGCCTATTAAACACACTGCCTATTTAGCCTGAAAAATTTGAAATTCAGGTGGTAAATTGTTTTTTTAAGTTGTCCATTTGTTTGCCATGCCATTTATTATTGTCCTGCTCAGTTTGTTCGTCGCCTCTTGCGAAACAAAAACTTCGTATTCATTCCGACTCCTTATGGACCAGCAAATCAAAAGAAAATAAAAAAGGTAGTAACTAGGGGCTGTAAATAATAGAAACAACAAAAGAAAATTAAAATTATTTATTAAAACAATTTCAATCTTTTAAATTAAATAAACTTTACTAAAGCTAGTGGGCTTCAACTTACACAACTAACGTAGGAAAGCGCAATTAATTCATAGATATAAGTAGCCATAAGTACATTATCGATTAAACAATTTTCTTCACTATTACAGTACATAAGATATATAGTAATTGTTCTAGGTATCAATATAGGACACTTATAGTTAGGCTTGGCGTAAGGTAATTTTTACTAATTTTAACAATAAAATACATTAACATTGATTTCACAAATGGATTATTATGACGTCTGGATATTAAATGCCTCAAAACGGAGTGATTTTTTCACCTATATGATACCTACTGGGTTTAAATAACACTGCAAATAAATGGTCGTAAAATGTATAGAAAGTTATATTTTGGTTATGTGACATACTATATAAGTCATAATACTTAGGGGTTAACAATAAGGAAGATATCATGTAGATGAGTATAAATTAAATATAGGGTCTTACAGCCACTTATCACATATTACAGCTTTATTTACTAGTTTGTCTACCATAAAAAATCTAAGATAATTTTATCGACTGTATACAAATTTGTAAATTAAATCTACAAAATTAGGTTCCGTTTAATCCACTAACTGTATAATACAGGAGGTCAGTATTCGTTATTACAATAATAAAATAATATGCAATAAGCATCGGATTAAGAAATATAACAATTTCACGTCAAACAAAACAAATATCTGATAAAAGATATTTAATAGATTTTAGACGAAAATGTAACATCGATTACAATTTGGCATCGTTCAACTAAACGTAGCTTAAATAGCTTACATTATTAGCTATACGATCAGTGGAAATAAATGCGAACAAGCGTGGCTCTAGCGACTCGCTTAGGTTCAGCACGACTCACGCACACCAACAACACTCCCTGGGGCACGCCTAACTTTAGTGAAGCGTTCGACACGTCGCGGCGTCGGTTGTCTAATGTCTGCCCGCCATTACATTCTAGAAACCAGCTCAAAACAATAAGTCACAAATACATTCATATAGCGCTCGTTTTAACGTGTTTAGTGGAAATGAATTTTTGTTCGATAGACCTCCTTGGTATACCGCTGACTTTTTTGGGCGAAATATTGCAGTTTATAGACGAAGGAAGAGATTTGTAGCCTCCGTCAGAACTGTAGTCGGTGTCGGTGGATTGTCCGAGGCTTGGGCTGTGCCGGTTAACGCTCTCTTTACTGCTTATCCTGCCGTTGTAGAGGTCGCCGTATGACGTGTGGTGTTTGATGAGCGGGGAAGACTCTTCTATAACGACGTTTTTAGCGATCGTTCTTTCTGTATTTGTGTACGTTTGGTTTTGGAAATTTTCTGTAGAACGAGATCTGTTGGTGTAAAGAGATTTCCGATCTGTTTTCTCTCCTACAGACGAGTCTCTCTTGATGTATCTACGGGTAGTGTCATTGTTAGCGAGTGCTTGTAAGTACCGAGTCCCGACACGACTGTTAGTCTTGAGGTGCACTGAGGTATCCCGTTTGTCTGTCTGTCCATTCTCGTCCCCGTTATACTGTCCGTTCACTTTTCTCACACCGCACTGGCATTTGTTCACAACTCCGTTGGTAACAGGTCTCTTATTCTTTTGTGCTTCACTGTAAGACGGCAGCTTCCTCACGCCAGCTTGTTCATTCCAACTGTGGATATATTATTAATGTTATTAGTAAATATAAGTAATGGTTTTAGATATAGGTACATCATATTCAATGTGTACAATTTATCTTAAACCGAAATTGGTTTGAACATTAAGTACTATAAACAATATTATGCGTTATTGTAAATTATTATCAATAAGCGAACGCAGCGTCGAATGCTAAAAATGAAGATTTCGAAAGAAATAGAAGATTAGAACAGGTTTACATCAGAAAAACAAAATTACAACTATAGCGGGGTGCTTCGGGTATTCTGTTTTTATAGTAATCCTCACCTTTATATTCTGCATGGGCAGCGTGTAACACAGAGATGTATTTCATAATCAAAGCAAATTACAATTAGATTTATGATAATTTGGAACACACGACTACCTACAGTTAAAAACACAAAACAAATGTTCAACTAACTGCTTTAATCAAGCCAATTGATCAAACTAATAAGTGCCAATAGTGCGGTGCTGTATTTAAATAAATTCATATTGAGTATTCATGCTTAGGCACTTTTGTCCAGTCAATAACTAGCACCAATATCTCCATTTTACAAATATTCCACTTTCTTGTATCATTTAGAAACTTCTACACACTTTCTGGTGATTCAGATTAGACTTGTGTAACTCAGGAGTGATTCGTTCCACTGAACTGCTCATTTGCAGTGAACGAATTGAACTCGTTCAACTCTGTGGAGTATTTCAACTCACCAACTCACCAACTCATCGCTCCCGCTCTGATTCAATACGAATTTACGAAACCGAGTTCTTGTGATTTCTTTGTTGTTGCATTCACGCACACTGCCTACTGTATAGCGCTTTCTTTTTCTATATATGTTCGTCATTTTATAAACAAATATTTTAGTCTTTATTTGTTGTACGAGAGCGTTTATTTTAGAATAGCAATCCTTATTTTTATTCAATATTGCAATTTTGTTGCCGTTAAGTAGTTTGTTTGTGAACTGAACTTCAAAAGGATTCCGAAACTAAACTTACGCATTATAGTAGTATTGTTTTTTACTAACAGGTAATTACGTCAATCGTAATTAGTATTTGAAATTATTATACGTTGTAAGTATAAGTTTGAAATAGTATAGGTAGATATTGTCACATTTAAAGTGAAATCTGTAAGATATTATTTATATTTGTCACTTTAATTGTCGACTGACAAAACATCCAACAACAAGACTAAGTAGACACCACATGAGGCTTAGGACTCTAAGCCTGAAGAAAGTATGAAGGGAAATTGAAATATCCAAATCAATAAACTATAAACATTTACTCTCGTTCACAGTTCATGAACAATGCAACTCACTGAGTCACTTAGCTAAATCACTCACTGAGTCATAGAGTTAAATGAGTTGCTGCAACTCACAGAATCACAGAGCGAAATGAACTGCTGAGTGATTTAGATGAACTAGTTCATTTTACTGAACGAGATTTGGTGAGTTGAATCTTTAATGTGAACTGTGTTGCCCAAGTCTAATTCAGATCTTTATATCTATACAGGGTGATTTTTTGAGACGGGACAGTAAGGGCAGGTACCTTAACCGTTATAGTTACAGGAATACGCTTTTAGGAGACTGTCCATAATTTTTTAAGATAATATTTTGAACCGCATTTACAGATTTTGGAAAAAATGTACAGCCAGCGAGAAAATTGTCATTTTAAACAAAAACTTTTTATGATGCCAATCGATCCTGTTTCTTATAAGGATCAAAAAGTCTCTATTGGACCGACTGAGGTTTGAGTACTAAAAATGTCAGAAATCGCAAAAAACTTTTCCCATACATTTGTACGGAAGTAAATCATTATAATATGTATTTTAGACACAGACAAACATAACTTACATTTATATGATCTACGAAATAAATTGCTCAAAATGTCGGCCGTTTTAACAAATACATAAGTACACTCGTTTTGTACTGAGCTAGTAGCAGCGATAGTTTTCTTGGATGGATATCATTTAAAATCCTTGTTAGTGCATCTTTTGTATTAAGCGTATTTTGTAAATAATAGGAACACGGAATCTGCATTGGTGTGGTACGCGAATAAGTATGCGACAAGTATCGAGTGGTAATGATGGAATTTTATGAAGGTACTCTTAATTCTGCCGTGTATAACGACATCATTTTAGAAAATCTCCGAAACCAGTTGGATGAATGGCTCCTGTCAGAATTGCGAAAAGTTTATTTTCTGCAAGATGGCGCTCCGCCACACAACAGCCGCGTATTCCGGTTTGAATAGGCAGTTCGGGTCGCAGTGGATAGGTTTACATGATCCAACCAAGTGGTCACCTCGTAGCACCGATTTAACGCCTTTCTATATTTTTCTGTGGGGCTACCTAAAAAAAAGTCTACGAAAAATAAATACAACAGTATTCAGGCGCTGAAAGATGCATTAAGAATTATTTTAAATGATATCTATCCAAGAAAATTATCGACTGCTACTAGCTCAGTACAAAAACCGACATTTTGAGCAATTTATTTCGTAGATCATCTAAATGTAAGTTATGTTTGTATGTGTCTAAAATACATATGTATTATAATGATTTACTTCCGTAAAAATGTATGGGAAAAGTTTTTTGCGATTTCTGTCATTTTTAGTACTCAAACCTCAGTCGGTCCAATAGAGACTTTTGATCCTTATAAGAAACAGGATCGATTGGCATCATAAAAAGTTTTTGTTTAAATGACCATTTTCTCGCTGGCTGTACATTTTTTCCAAAATCTGTAAATGCGGTTCAAAATATCTTGAAAAATTATGGACAGTCTCCTAAAAGCGTTTTCCTGTAACTATAACGGTTAAGGTACCTGTCCTTACTGTCCCGTCTCAAAAATTAACCCTGTATAGTTTAGTTCTAATTTCTAAATGATATACTTACGAGCAAATAGCAAGTGTAAAAATATTGGAAATAAAAATTTAAGAGCAGTAATCAATTGCATTTGGTAGACCCAATTTAATAAACCTAATTATGACAAATATGTCATTTGACCTGTAATGTATTACAGAAGTCTGTCTCATCCGATCATGTATACAAAGAGATATAATCGATTGGACTTTGGTAAAGTCAAATAAGATAGTATATTTATAAAACGCAGCGAGTGTGTGGAAGTCTCTAGAGCTCAAGCATCCTAATTTTTAGTAGGAACCTACCCGACAGATTCAGTAGCGAGTAATTTGATTATTGCGTCACACAATTTCGAGACAAGAAGTGATAACTTTAGGTCTTTTAGAAAAATATTTACAATGTTTGGTCAATTTTGTTTACCACATCTACGGTCATGCAAAGTCGGGTGTGATGCGATCACTTGTATCTGTAGCAGTAGTCGTCGATGTCCCTATCGGAGACCAGAAACACGTTATCGATGGCCTCATTCTGGTATAAAAGATGCAGTAAGCACAACACATTGACGGAACACAAGAGGCAAACAGCGAGCAAGCAGTCGATCCACGCTACCTGATCTGACGGACGAACCCTCGAACCCAAGTGGAAACTGCCGCGTCCAATATCCAATTTATTGAGAATTTTCAATGAAAATCCAATTGGAATTTAAAGCAGCATGGGAGGAAATTAGAACAAAATGAAAATTTGAAAATGGCTTGATGAATATGTCAAAGTTATAAATGATACACAAACGACTCGTCGACTCTCTATCACGTTAATGGAAACGGACAGGATTACATGAACTGGTTAGATAAAAATACCAGTAAAATATGAGGATAGTGTTAAGGTGACTCTACACATGGAGGTTGGCGCAAACGTCATTTTATTATTCATGTAATCTTTGAATATGATGATCCATTTCGATTTGTTGAGTCCTGATATTATAGTTTGACTTTTTGATATGGTATTATTGATGAGTGAGTGGCTTCGCTTTTTATAATGTGATATGTACGAAGAAATTTCAGGTGGTATGTACATTAAGATGATTGATGAATGCAGTGAACATAATAAGGACTTTATCGAAGCGAAGATAAACCTAAAACAATAAATAATAAAATATAAAATAAAGGAGTAGTAATAGTTATGTAAATAGAATGGGTCTGAAGCAAACAGTGTTCACAGTGTATTTGTGTCAAAACATACGAAACTTTGCGTAGTATAGAATTGTTACCTCACTAATCCGGAATTGTCAGAACTCGTCAGCGCCGAACTCATCGGCGGCCGCAACTGTAAAGGAATTATTTAGTTATTAGGTTTACTTAATTACTTTCAATATATTATTATAGGTAGTTAGAGACACGTACACAGATGTAAGCATCTTTACTTCACAAT
The DNA here is from genome assembly GCA_932526445.1 of Phragmatobia fuliginosa. Taxonomy (NCBI): domain Eukaryota; kingdom Metazoa; phylum Arthropoda; class Insecta; order Lepidoptera; family Erebidae; genus Phragmatobia; species Phragmatobia fuliginosa. The sequence goes on along the minus strand of OW052065.1, from coordinate 15,413,512 downwards.
ACTTGGTTTTTATGTCTTGATTTTTTTTAACTATTTCGGACATCTTACACACAACGTCATCTAGTCCCAATACGGGTACTTAACAACTGATTTAAATACATAAAAATACTTTTTTTTCTAAATACATACATATTTTACATAGAAAACACCCAGACTCCGAAATAAATATTTGTGGGTCGCACAAATATTTGGTCTGACCCGGGACTCGAGCTCAAGACCACTTGATCAGCAGCCGCATCATACGCTAACCACTAGACCAAAATTTTAGGACCAATTAATTAAATTATTATTGTACTTTGAATTCATTTATGTGGATTCTCAACTTCTGCACTTACAATAATATTGCAGAAGTCACTCTTGCTTTTACACTCGATAAAAAACTAGATGTGTACCTATGCATATGCACCTCGTGGCTCCGGAACCAGTAATCAATGGTAACCATCTCGAAATTGTCAAATAATACATCTATCTCGGGCACTAATGCAGATAAGTAGATACAACTTTGAAAAAAAAGAGCCGATAGGAGGATTCAGTGGGGCTGAGCCGCGTTCAGGAAGTTAGGGAACATATTTTCGTCTGACATATCACAGGGCATGAAGGCCTCTTTAAGTAGTGTGTCCTCTCAGTAACGACGTATGGTACTGAGACGTAGACACTGACTGGAGGGCTACTTCAGAATCTTAAAGTCGCTTACGTGCTATGGAAAGGGCTATGTTTTAAGGACAAAATTCGGATCAAAGTGATTTGTCAGAGAACCAAGGTGACCGTCATAGCTCTTAAAGTTAGTAGGTAGGTTAGTAGGTAGAAGTGGCATTGGGTTGATTATTTGTACATGTTGTAGAACAGTCAACTGCTGAAGTACGCGTGTATTGGAGTGGAGACCGCGTCTTGACAAACATAGTAAGGGGCGCCCTCCTGGCCAGACTAGATGCGGAAAGCAACGAACCAGGATCTGTGGTGTGCCTTGAGAGAGACTATGTTCAGCAGTGGGCTGATGATGATGATATAGAAGACTATACTTCTGAAGAACACAGATTTTTCCATGAACTTGATACGAGATTAACAAAAAGGTAATTAATGTTATTCCACATTCAGATCGGTTGTTAAAAATAAATTGTCATTTTGATTGACTGTCACGAGGGTTGTAATAGGATTTGCTAATTGCCTAATAACGAGTCTAGGTCACGGCGAAACTTTACATTTCTCTGGCTTCATTATTTTTTTACTTTAATCTTTTCTTCAAACTGTTGAGTGTTCTTTGGTCACATCGATTTTAATATTAATTTTACCGCCTGCTTAACTCAATCATTAATGCATTTACTGAACGATATTTACATAAATGCATTAATTTTAACTATTTGTTTAAATTTGCAAACTATTACTATACATTAAGGTAATTAAAAAATTATGTTTTTCTACATAGGTAGTTAATAAAAATGTACACACCCGTTCAGTCTGCGTGGCGACGTTGCAAGTGTCGTCCTGTCGCGGCTCGTGGCTCTCTGCCATGCGCAACATCTGTTGCTGCAACACGCGCACGAGACGATCGCGCTCCTCCAGCTGACTCTGTAAAGGCCGACAAAACTTTCACTATTTTTTTTCTCTTAAACTCAGCATCAACAGACTAATAGTCCACTGCCGAATGTAGGCCTTTACTTAAAAATGAGGCCTACTATACAATTAAAAAAATATATTTTACACATGCTATCAACATCATGACACATAATCTACGTCAGCTTTTAATCAAAATTTTTCTTCAATTAATTAATTCTAAATAACAAAAATAAATATGTTTATATTTTATGAAAGAGACCAATTAAGGACGTTAAACACTTTTTCAACATGTCGCTTTCACACTTTACGATAAACGTGTGAATAATATTTTATAGCTGATTCTTGTAACTTTCGCGAAAATGTAGGCTATTTTCATCTGGATTGGTACAATAATTGGTTATTAAGATAGCTTTCATTTGAAATTAGTGTTCAAGTATTTCTAAAAGGATACCGTTTGTTTGAAAAACCTGATTTAATTTAAATATTTTAATGCGTAAAAAGTACTCTTATAAGTCCTTAAGCCTTTAAAAGTAAACAAGCTGCACAAGTGTATTATAAATATTAAGTGTTTTGTAAGCCTCTTTTGTCTTTCTTCTGAGATTCTCTAGTAATTTTAAAACTAGATATGATCAAAACAAATCTTTATGAAAAATGGTGCAGTAATATTTAATATTTAGTAATAAATGTGATAATATAAAAATTATGCGCATTTTCGTAAAAAGGTACCCATCCCTTCCCTACCTCCCCCTAAGTTTTATGGAAGATAGAAAGTCATGAAATGAGTTTTAGAAACCATACTTTCCATCACCATCTTTTCGCACGACAAAATGCATGACGACCATGGTATCAGTAAAATTCTGTGGTTTAGACATATATATGTCACCATAAACTTTATTTGTTTGTGGTATTATTTGTGGTAGGACGCACGTTTCTTAATCATGAATAAGATAAATCTAAAAAAAAAGATTCCGACGAATTGAGAACCTCCTACTTTTTTTGAAGTCGTTTAAAAATAATAAGACATATAAAGTAGTTCTATGATCTATAATAATGACAATATATTATTATGAAGCACGAATATGCTCAGTCGATACTTGGGAGTTGTAGTAATATTTTTTTTGTAAACAAAAGTGCATTGACTAGCTTTATATTGATTTTTTTTTTGCTAAAATTTTCATAACTATCATTTAAGTTAAGTTAAGCTCTAATACGAAGTATTAAATTTTTAATTCCAAGTTAATTTGCACTTTAAAATTTAATTTTGTATGAATATTAAAAAAAGACATGATTTTTGGACTAGGTACTCGTATATTTAGTGCACTTCAATCCATTGCGGCTACCAACAGGGTATCTCTGCAGTGGATAAAGGGACACAGCAACTCATTGGGAAACGACACCTCAGAGGAACTGGTTAGGAGGGGAGCAGACACGAACGTGCATGGTCCGGAACCTCTGCTGCCTATTACCTCAGGCCCAAATTAAAACATGGCTGCGCGAAGGAAACCCACTTGGCAGAGTGTATAACAAGCGAAGGATGTCGGCAAACTAAGAATGCTGTTCCAGCTCTTAACAAGAAGCTTGCCCGCAACCTTATCAGACTGAACAGAGACAAACTCCGCAAGATCATAGGAACCTTGACTGGACATTGTCTCCTCAACAAACACCTACACACAATAGGAGCAACAGACAGCCCTCTACGCAGAGGATGCATGGAAGCAGAAGAAACGCCACAGCATGTCATCATAGATAGTAGTGTGGCCGAGCAACTGGCGCAAATTCTCCAGTCACCGGCATCAGTTCCGAAAGCCTGCAGCAGTCTTCCTAAGCTGCTTTCCTTCTGGACCAACCTAGGCTGGCTCGAGTAAACAGTAAATTTCTCACGCACAATGGTCCAATAACTAGGACTAAATGTGGAAACCACCCGGATTATAAAAAAAAATCTAGTACGCTTTAAACAATCTATAGATGCAATGATCAAAGTTTTCTGTTACAGTCTGTACATTAATTATTTATTAGTGGTTTTTAGATCAAAAATGATTGTGTGTAGTATACATACTTGCAGGTAAAGTATCTGCCGGCGCATCTCGGCGCAGGCATCGGGGTGCAGCGGCGAGGCGGGGGGGCGGCGCCCGTTGCCGCGCGCGGGGCTCTCCGCGCACGCCGCCAGCAACGGGTCGAGAGTTTCGCTCTGTACATAACACCTCTAATTATTTACAGGAAATGCTTGTACCAAACTAAAGTTACGCTCCTATCTTCAACACGGGTGCCTTTATACATTATTATGTTCCTATGTCAAGCAAGGGTAAATGAGTCATTGAATGCATTGGTCTATATTAAAACCAATATGCAACTAGACTAGTACAGGTTTGTTTCTTTGTTCCTGATAAGCAACGGATCTCTCAGGTTACGAACTATGTTTAGCTCCTTGAGATTTCTTTTACCTTGACCTTTAAATTAAAATTAAATTTTATTCTTAAAAACTTAAGGCTCAATCTAAACACGAGATATGTTAAATAATAATTGGGGATGATCAGCTACTAGAGGTATGCAAACTTCAATGCTTTTGGACAACTACAACAACTAATATTTTAGTAGATTTTCGAACATACGTGTGGTATAAGTAGACGTGTATTAAATATTTTTCGATTTTTTTAAACCTGTACTATTTAATTTGGTAAATTTTAATACATCACTTATTGCAGCTCTCTATAAAAATTATAATATCCAATTCTTCTACTTATAAAAAGTTAAAGATTACGGACATACGAAGGTCTACGAGAAGATTGAAGACAAACTTCATTCTATAAATCCTAACAACCCTATATCCTCTATCCTCACTACACTTCTCACACTATTGAAAGTGACAAACTATAATACAATGGTTCATTCCATATTTTACCCCTGGCTAAAAAATCTTTCTTAGTGTGTGTTTACAAAATACAAAACAGTAGTTGACAAAACAAAATAGTTTGCAGGTAACCCCAGCGGTTTAAACTCAGCGTTGATGTTGAATCGGTGTAATTCTAACAACAGTTTCAGTTTCTAGTTGTTCAGTGAAATTGAAAATATTATCTACTGCTTCCTCAAAACGATAACTAGCGTGAAAATACGTGTAAAAATTGCGAAAGTTTACAGTTATTTGTTATGGGTAGCCTTGTAGATACTTCTAAATTCTAATAGTGGTCACTATAGTAGTAATTGAATGTTTTTTTGGCATGTTTTTGAAGATCTCACTTAGCTTGTGGTAAAACGTGTTTTGAAATTGCTGATAAAGGGAGCAGGTAATGATTAGCAGGCGTTTGTGTCATCACAAAGGAAAATCTAACTGCGATAAATAATAGATAACAAATGATGAGTATGATAATAGTTATAAAAACTGAACAACAAATCATTGAAAGTTGTTCGTTTGATTCTGTAACTTTAAAACTGCATGCCTGCTTTCTAGTATACTAGTAGGAATGTACAATGGAGATATTGGTGCTGATTCTACTGTAGACCTCACTAAACTGAAATTCATTTTGGCATTTTTTACTGTTAAAATGTAGTTAAAAATAGTACCAACAAACAAGACCGTCACCAGTGTGAGTTACTAGACAATACTGCTTAAAGACATGCTACACCTACATTACTATCTACACCATCGTTATCACCAGCCTTGATTAGTGCACTGCTAAACACAGGTGATTTCTGTCCACTTATAAATGAAATTTACGATCTCTGAATCACCGGTTAGGATAACTAATCATTGGAACAAAAGATTCGATTATCGTTAAATAACGTATTAGGTTTTGTTGGCATTGACGTGATTCCAGTAGGTTAGGTACTGGGACTAGAAAACTATACGTAGTTAGTAGTTTCTATTTTAATAGGTATCGATAAATCCTGGAAGTAGTTATTTTTAATGACCTTTTTTACCTACTACCGCCACACTATACTATTGAACAATTAAGATAAAAATAAAATATTTGCTAAGAGGTCATATTTGGTATAACCTCGAAGTAATATAATTAGTAAATGTTATAGTCCGACTCTGGTTGGATTTCTAGGCGATTTTGTTTATGCAGCGCAATATAAAATTATATTATTAAAAATAATTGATAGAACATATTGCTCATGTAACTCTAAAGAACTGAACAAAAACATGGTAGTATTCAGACGTTTCTTAATGGGATGGAAATATAATTTAATGCTGATGGAAGCAAAAGTAACACCGATCCGTATGCAGTAAAGTCGTACTATTGGGTGCAAATGGTGTCCTATAGAAGAATAAGTGAGTAAATATCTAAAAGGTGTGCTTGTATTCCACGAACGTGTAAACAAACAGAATCGTGTGAAATGAATTTACGCGAGCATGTGACTTAAAAGCAATGCTTTGTAATAACCCTCATATTGTTAAACAAGCCTTTTTTTTGCGATTCCAAAACAAAACCTGAGCTGTGTAACAGTCAGATAGGTAAAGAGGTTATAGACAGATTTGATACTTGTATAGGAAGTATATTTATTATTAATGTGTAATAAAATTAAATGAGAAACACGTTCGTTAATTAAGTACTGAGACGTGGGTTGCGTAAGTGCAGCAAGCTTCATGCAGACAAGCATTTTTTATTGCCAAACGTTGCTAAAATTTTAAAACCGACCATCTATTCGGTTTTTTACTAGTTACTTTTTTAATTATAATTTTGCCATATTGCTAACAATGAAAACACTGTTTCGAATTCGATGTTCGTATGAAACATAATTTTACGTAAGTAATTAAAATATCAATTTTAAGAACCATTTCCAAATATACTAAATAGTTTTTCATAATGCGGTTAAGTATGTATATCTCGTATATACATACTTAACCGCATTATGAAAAACTTACTAACATAGAGTACTTAAATAAGGTTTGTGCAGTTGACATTAAAAACAGTACACGCAATTAAATACGGGATCTAGGTATATAGATTGTCGGCAAAAATCTGTGCAAGGCATTATTGCGTGGGCAGTTTACTTACACTCATCGAATGATGCTCCTCCCCGGGCTGCGTGCGGCAAACAAGGCGATGCAACCAAATAAACATACATGTTACGACACGCCAAAATAAAATGTGCTAACTCAAGCATATTAATATCACTTTTAACCATTGTCCAATGAACTCATATTATGAGAAAAATCACTTTGATGATTTTACAAGCTTTACAATACTTAACACTTGTCATTTATATTGAGAGATCAGTCTTGTGCAAAAAGAGAAATTCGTCAACCTTCAATGGACAGTGGTTAAAAATAAACACAGAAAAAACATCGATTACTACTACTTACAAAAATAATAAGTATAAATGATGACAAAATGGGTATAACTGCGTTTCTAAATAATAATAATTCAAGGATGTCTTTAAAGCCATAATGTTGTTTCTATACTTAGGCAATTCTGTAACTCTGAGTCATTGTGTGATTTCTATCTAGTGTGACTAGTTGCGATAGAAATCTGTTCAGTTCTAGTTAACTAGTTCTTGATGTGGGATGGGAACATGGGCGGTTAGTAACTAATGAGAAACAGACATCTATTTGAACATGCCCTAAACAATATGAAAAACAATTTATCGAATTTTAATAAATAAAACATGCTTCTACGAGACTGATAACTACATCATAATGTAAATGAATAAGATAAAATTCAAGTGAGCATTATTTCCAAGAAGTGTGAATAAAAATCGGGCATCGGCATTCTGTAAATATATATTACCTACCAAGTGTACGACGACGCACGTCTACATTTCAAGTAGAATACTAATAAAACAAAACTTTCGAAATTAATTACAATGGATGTTTTATTTCATATAATTACTAGGTAAACTGAAGAATAAATACTTTCATTTTAAGAATTCATGAAAATCATTAATTTAATGTAGTGAATGGAATGTATCTTTTTTTACTTTCATTACACTGCAAGTGAACTTGTCTGAGAAAAAGATTAGGAAAGTAAAATATGACTGATTTAGCGATCATTATCTGCGATTGAGTACAATGAACGTAAATCGAACCGTGATCAGAAACAGTAGCTCAGATGTTTAAGAAACGTATGCGTTGGAGCAAATCATGCAAAGTACTAGACACGGTTTCAATTGAAACACGATATCAGTACACGCACTCAATATTAAAATTGCGAACATGAACTTAATAGTAATAAATGGCACTGAATATTTCAATTTTATATAAGTTTATTTAAATTGAACAACATGATCCTAAGTGGGTTAAAATGCATGAAAAAGTCATTTCTATAATTTGGAGTGCAATTTGTATTTAATGTCTAGTAGTAAGTGGGACATGCCTAACTGTTCTTTGGCTTGGTAACTAGCTTTAAAATTTATGTTATAATGTTAGTAGGAAAATAGGAAATATTTATAACTTGAGGTTGACCGTCCTATTTTCTGCTTGGTGTAGAATGGGTCATCAAGGATTATTTTAATCGACAATCAATTATCAAACAATCCATTTCAAATCGTTAGCTGGGAAAGTCAATCACAGATGATTAGAGTTAATTGATTAGCTTAGCGTTAAATATTGACAGTGATTTTAGGAAACTTAGGATCAGATACAAATATTACAATCTTTCATCTTTAGAGACTAAAAAGCATTTTTTAATTAAATTTTTTATGTTCTTTCAGTAGACTAACCTCCTGTAAGACTCGCTTGAGTTGCAGCAGCAGTGTCTTAATGTCGACCACATCTTGCAGCAGCGAAGCGGGCGCAGGCGCCGGCGACGCACTTCCGTCGCTGATGCCTGCGTCCGAAGGCGTCTGAGTCCGCGAACGCTGGAGAAGACGTGCGGTGCGAACTGGCAAACTGGCCCTGGGAAATAAATATTGTTTGATTCCAACATATTTTAACAATTCGTTAACGACTGGGAATTCATTGACTTCATCGTCTGCATTAACAATGAGGATAGGTAGTGATCTTTAGGCTGAGTAGAGCCACTTCGGCAGACGTTTACAAAACAAGAAAAGCTTATAAAACTATAACCCGATCACGTAAACCTTTTGCTGTCAAACCATTAAGGTTGATTTTGTTTTCTGAATTAATATGAGTAGTAGTATCATAAAAAATATATTAAAAATCGGACAACTATAAAATTTTGTGTAAAAATTTATAGTATATGTAAATTCGTCGCCGAAAAAATGGTGACAAAAGAACAGTCTTTTGTCATCATTTTTTCGGCGACGAATGAAAATGGAAGACGCTCTCAATTCGACGCATATATACACATTTACATATACGTATATAGTATAAATTTTTACAGAATTTTTTATAGTTGTCCGATTTTTTAAATATGTTTTTTATGATACTACTACTCATATTAATTCAGAAAACAAAATCAACCTTACTGGTAGGAAAATAAGAAATTGATTGATCACTCATTGATTGTTATAGGAATTTATATACATATGTATAGGTATGTTATAATATAATTATGTTATACGAATTACATTTACGTTCGGTTTCGATAATTCTTTTGTGAAGGGTACACAGGAAAAATTACAGTTTGGTACCCTGTAAATTTAAAACAAAATCCAACCTAAGTGTAAAAAAATAAGGGATGATTGATCACTCACTGATCACACTTCGGTATTTCTTTGATTAAATAGACTACAAAGTAGGGTTTTACAACAGTTGATAGCTACTGTAAGGTACCTTTATAGGGTTCTGTAACCAAATGGCAAAATATGGAAGCCTTATAGATTCGTCATGTCTGTCTGTCTGACCGTCCGTATGTCACCGCCATTTTTTTCCGAAACTATAAGGATTATACTGTTGAAACTTGGTAAGTAGATGTATTCTGTGGACCGCATTAAGATTTTCTCACAAAAATAGAATAAAAACAATAAATTTTGGGGGTTTCTCATACTTGGAACTGAAACTCAAAAAAATTTTTTTCATCAATCCCATACGTGTGGTGTATATATGGATAGGTCTTCAAAAATGATATTGAGGTTTCTAATATATTTTATTTAAACTGAATAGTTTGCGCGAGAGACAAAAATGAAATAATACAGGTAGTATTAGTAGCCTAAACAATTATGAGTCGGCGCGTACGAATCATTTGACACCTCACTCATTAAAATCGCTTCGTAGCTTAGGCGCTACGGTGGAACATACAAACGTACATAAACTACTATTACCCTTAGTTATTGTTTCATAGCGGGACGTATGCTATTAACAGGTAAATAAAAATAGGTAATTAACTAATTACAGATTTCGCACACGAAGATATAAAAGAGTTTACTGATAAATCGGAGCTTTTGCAGTAAAATATGTAACTACAGTTTGTTAACTCGCACACAATCAATAAACAAATATTACATTACGCATTAAATTATTTAAATTAATTACAATTTCAATAATCTATCATAAATGAGTCTTTGGATTTCGATCAACTTTAATGGCCATTTTCTACTCTTTATTTCCAATAAGTATCAAGTATATGTATAATGTGTGTACAAGTTACTAAAACAATGTTAGATTATTTGGAAAAACCGTCCAACTAAGTCATGTACGAGTTTACATACGGTTCGCGAATTTTGAACATTGGCATTTTTTTTTAGATTTACTAGATTTCAAAGAACTTCTTTGAACTTTCAGGTTTGGTAGAAATATTTCTATAAGTATAGCATAGCAACTTAGAATTAACAAATCCGAAATGCATAAACTTTATCAGTTGTCCTTTCAGTTAAATTCAGGTTTAAGATAGTTTATTTCACATAAACAATATAAATACAAAGTTAACTTACATGAGAAAATATAGATTTTTATAACAATATTTACATACTATACAAAATTTACTTTTGTATGCATGGTTAGTTGAATGTAGGTATACCTAAAACTTTGAAAAGATCCTATTATAAATGAATTTTATATTGATTATCACATAACTAAAAAATTAGTAACTTGAACCACGATCGCCTAGCTATTGCAAACATTGTTATAGTAAGTATTTAACTTCGTCACAAGATATCCCAAAAAAGGCTGACCCATTTTTTTCTGATTCAATTACACTAGAAGTTAACGTATTTTTTTTGTATATACATAGGTGTACCCTCTATTGGGTAGGTATTTATAACAAGGGAATAAATCTAAAATTAGTAGCATCGTAATGGTTTGCTGATGGCTTTTGTGGTCATGACGAGGGGCGTGAACGCGACCTACCTTTCAAATTAATTAGTGAAAATAGGGCGACACGGTTGATACACATGGATCGCCTGTCACCAATTTCATATTTAGGTAGTTGCAAACGAAAACTATAAAATAAAAATACAAATTTTCATCAGTAGAACATATTACATCAGTATACACTGTTGTTTTATTATTTTTTACTTTCACTTTGATTTTGTTTCAGAATTCAAATAATTTACTCTTGGTTTGGACTGCGCGATCGTAGTATTCCGAACAACACAACCTGACAGTGGCTTTCAGTATCTACATAACTATTTAAGCTGAAAACTGTCATTTTTATACGTATGCATTGAATAAAATGTTTAATGTTAAGCCGTATGAATGCTGTGATTATAACATGTTCATCTTTGTTAAACGAGCATATTTTATTACTGTTTTCATAAGCTTGGTTAGACGCAAATGCAATGCTAGTTAATACATAAAAGCATAATGAAACATTTAAAGGAATTCATACGAGTTACGTATATGAGCACGTCTGATGTACTAGTTTAGATTGAGGTCTACTTCTCTATAAATGATAGTAGAGTGTGTCAAGGTCTACTTTCTAGATAAACTGTTGAACAGTTTAATATAAATCGACTGATAACAGTTTAACATGATGCGTTATATGATATTAAAGATTGTACAACAATTATGGAAATGACGTTAGTTTAGTTGGGTAAGATAACCAATAAACATCCGGTTATGAAATCTCAACCAATAGAGCGTATATACATAAGAAAGGTTGTGCTGCAAAATGAAACAAATAATTTCAGTTACCTTCCTTCATTAGAAATCGTAACAAAACATGCTAGTTCGTTGTACGTACGGCATTACAATTTTTTTTTACCACAAATAAGGATAACCCTGAGTCAATCCGTTAATGATTCATTTATGAACAGAAGTAGAATAGCTATTCCAAATCTTGCCTCTCCATTGGCCTTGCAACGTTGCTATGGTTAGATTATTTGACCTTATAAATAATACACACGAGCATAAAGAATAAGTATGCAATACATTTTTAATTCTGAATGTAAATCACTCAATGATATTATTAAATTGATGTATTCTCTTTCTTACAGTTTTCATTTAGAAAAAACTTGTAAACATGACACTCGCTCATTCGAAACCACTTGATATAGTATGATAACACTACGTTGCGTCCAACAGATATACGATATCGACACAATTTTCGTTTTAGGTATTATCATTTGGCTATTATGCTGGCAAAACGAATATACTATCTATTCATGGTAATAGAAACGTCACTTTCTCTTTGAAAAAGATTTGCACGTTGACCACACGCAATATGATCATTTTTTTAAATATTACTTTCATAGGAAACCTGTATTGCTTAGCTCGTTGGCTTCGAAGGCTGGGAGCAGGGCTGGAGGAGCGGGCGGTGGCAGGTTCAGCAACGTGCAGGTCTGTCTTCTTTCGCCTGGCACCCATGTCGAGGTATTGGGCAGTTCCCGACGCGCTGGTTGCCGTGGTAGTGGCCGATACTGACCGCATGTTGCGGAGACTTTCACAGCGCGCACGCACGCGGACAACTGAAGTTCGCGCGCGGCTCGCGCTATCGGCGATGCCACCGCCGCTGACGCCGCACCAGCTCGCCCGGAAAAATCAGATCTCGTGGCGTCGACCCTATCCATTCAAGTCGAACGGATCACAATCATCACAATTTTCTTTCTGTCACACTCTAATTGTAATCGCGCACTATGAAACTTATAAGCTTACGAACAATGCACGCACGGCCCTATTCCATTTTTACGTTTACTATAAAACAGTTGTGACAATATAAAAAAGTCGCAGGAGGACGTAATATCCATGTAGTTTGGCAACAGAGGCATGTCAAATGACGCAGCGAAGTGTGTCGAAAAGGGAGAAGAGTGCACAAACGATTCTGATGTCTGAACCGTCACATCGTGCTTCACGCTCGCTGACCACGCACCGGCACTCTGAGCACTTTCTTTTGCACGTGATTATGTTTGTGTCATTATACCGATAGTCTTCGTTAAGAACAGGTCAGATTTTACAGCACGCGACAAGTAACAAATCGCCACTATTTCTCATTATAAACGCTGGACGGAGCAATCATTGGATGGATCTACGTTAATTAATTGTCCTTATAGGTCAGTGTCAATATCTAAACTGGTTTGTTTGTTTTGTAGAGGGTCGCCGGTCCAAATGCCATCTACTACTAGCAACTCGGTGGATACAGCGCATGCGCGTGTCCGTTCAATAATCACAACGTCACAGCCATAGTCACAGCTGATTCACTGTGTTAGCCACCTTAACACTTATTATCCGCGTGGTGATAGACTGATAGACATAAATAACGGTTTTGAATTATGTATCCGAAACGCTACAAATTATTTACAAATAACGAACAAATATAACTGTTCTTTAAACTAAGATAAGTTTGCTATGACGTCACAGTCTGTCGTCATCTTACAGGAGGGGATATTATATGCTATGGTACTTATATATATATTACGTGTTATAATCAAACTTGGGGCGGGAGTCACCGTAGTATCTAGTTTGCGTCGGTCACGGTTTAGTTTGGTGACGATGTCGGCCAAGCGAAACACAATTGTCTAAAACCACAGTGACTTACCGTACCACTAAATTCGTACAATTGCTCCAAACAATAGCTACTAAAATAAAAGTAGGCACTTGGTTACCTTTATTGCTTTCTTTAGTAGTCTATAAATTAATATTAAGTTCAGAATCTACTGGGGGACTGTAATAATTGATGGTTTCGAATGCTTAGTCATAAATAAAACTTCGGAAAAATGAGGTAGGTGCCTTCTTAAAAAAATAAGTAAGCAAGTTCACTAGTCCCGTCATACCATTAATTTTAACAATAATTTAACGAAAATTCAAGGTTGCATGTCACATTTTATAAAGAAAATTAATTGAGCCATGCAACTTCGCCTGCGTCTCTTTTCAATCATGTTTCCTATTGATTTAAGCGTGGTGTTTTTATTTAAATTTATTTATTAAAGAAAACTAAAAAATCCGCTCGATAGTTTCGAAGTTCAGTGTGAGCAACAACAAACAAACAAAACTAACTTCAACAAACAAAACAAAACTAAATTCGTTCTATTTTATTTGTTTATTTATTTTAAACTTATTGCACATGTTGTACAGAGGCGGATTTAATGCCGCCTCATGGCATCAAATTCTCTCAAAGTCATCCTTCAGGTGATGCAGAAATATGATGTAGTCATGCAGCCATGCACCCTATGGGGTAATTGAAGACGCAGTGGAAAACTGCTTAGTATTTTTTTAGTTTTCTGTGGAAATCTCCCTTATCAACCTTTAAAAAAACAAATTTGACGCTGTACCTACAAGCCAATTGTGAAATCATTTTTTTATGAATTGTAGAAATAAACATAAACCTTAAAAAAATGAGGATTTCTAAATAATTTATTAAAACACAAGTCGAGCTCGATTACTCACCGTAATCATATGGATACTAAGAAGTTAGTCAGAAATTTTTAAATCTTTCAAAGTAATTTCGTTCAAAAAAAAGTCCTTAATTCAATTGTATTTCGAATTTGCATGTTACGTTCAATAAATATTATAGAAGCTCATCGATTATTATTTGTCAATCATCATGCAATGGAGATATTTAAAATAATGAATTTGTATATCAATTTGGATATTCATGTACGCGCTTAGCGGACATTCTTTATATAAATATTGTCGCATACTACACTCGGTTCCAAAAATAACGGGTCAGTCACATAAACCCGAATATCTCCCGAACTACGTATGCCATCCTAATGAAACGAAGACTGTTCAATTGAGAATTTAATTATACAGATAAAAAATAAAATAAAACTTAGTTACACCCACAATATTAATCTTAAATTAAAAAAATACTAAAGTAGTCATATTTTTCTTAAGATTACATTTTTTTATGATTGTTTTTTTTGCTGTTTTTCATCACTGGAGGCTTCATCACGTGGAGGCAATACAAAGTATTAAATGAAGAAAGTGATGAAAAACAGCAAAAAAACAATCATAAAAAAAATGTAATCTTAAGAAAAATATGACTACTTTAGTTTGAAAAAAAAATGATATTAGAAACCTCTATATCATTTTCGAAGACCCCACACGTATGGTTTTGATGAAAAAAAATTTTTTGAGCTTCAGTTCTAAGTATGAGGACCCCCAAAATTTATTACATTTTTTCTATTTTTGTATAAAAATATTAATGCGGTTCACAGAATACTGATCTACTGACCAAGTTTTAACAGTATAGCTCTTATTGGCTGTGACATACGGACGGACAGACAGACATGACGAATCTATAAGGGTTCCGTTTTTTGCCATTTGGCAACGGAACCCTAAAAACAGATTTCTAGAGGAATAATCATACAATCGCTATTAACACAATATTATTATTTGCCGTTATTGTAGTTTTTTGAGTTAAATCGAAACGTGTTAGAGAAATTGGATAGATCTGGTTAAGTTTGATTCTTGAGGTCCACAAGTATAAATATGCATGCGACCTTTGATCACATTCACAGACGGATATTAGTATCATATCAACACGTCTGACAATAATATCAACAGTTACAAGCCTTAATTAAATACTCAATGAATGACATTCAGTTGCGCATGCGATATAATATTGTGGCCTCGACGCGACCGCAACCGGAGAGCTTGAACAGCGATGATATAGTGATCTACTCTTGTCAGTACAGTATACCATAGCTACTGCACGTAGCATTGTAAATTGATACTTTTTAAATAGGAGACTACGTTTGACCACTTGTGGAGACAGTATGGACTGTATTATAGGCATTCATGACTGGAACTGTTTAATGTTTATTTTTAAATGGTATTTGAATTTTAGAACACCGTTATAAGTTTGAGTGGAGTAAGACAGGCCAGGTGGAGTGACGATTTGCGCAGGACGGCTGGCAGGCTCTAGATGCAAAAAGCACAAAATCGATCAAAGTGGTGCGTAATGGGAGAGACCTATGTCAAGCAGTAGACTGCGATGGGCTGGTGATTATGATGTTATAAGTTATCTTGACTCAGGAACTGTTATATTTTTTTTTAGTTGGGGTTGGAATTTGCGTAGCAAACTTCAAGGAATTGGTGTTTGTATGATGGAGATGGAGAGAGTTCCACATATTAACAACGCCAAAGGTTTTTCTATTACATTAATGTTTCTTAGCAGTGTAGAGATACACAAAGGCTTCTTAAGACTTATTGCCTTCCTCGCTCTATGCAATGACTAGTTGTTTTAAATTATTGTTTCTTTTTAAAGTTGCACTTTTTTTAATAAGAACTTAAAATAATATTCATTGTAAGTAAACTAAAAAAAATAGGTACATTATTAATTTTAAATTCAAGATATTTCCTGTGTACAAAATCAGAAAAATAAAAATAGAATCCGTGCAAGTAAAATTTAGTTCAGGACCTGTAGAAATAGCATAATATGTAAAATCCATTAACAATATTCATAAGAATTGTTCTAAAAATGAAATTAAAGAGACTTTCAGATGTCTTTTAATGATGAACTCAGGTTTGGCAAAGATCGAGTCTCATGTTAATGTGCGTAAAATTAAACGGAAATGCGATCTTTTTTTGCACTTAATGAGGCTGTCAATCAAGCACTGAATAGAATTCCAGATCGATATACCTATATCGATATATAGCAAAAAACTAACTCAACGTACCTACGTTGAGTTAGTTTTTTGCTATACCAGTTAACTTATGCAAGAACATCTGTGATCGCTACATTTATATCGACAACAACGTATTTCGGGTCAATAACATTTCTATTCTATTCATACCATGGTATAATTTAAATTACTAGTTTCACGATGAAAAAAAAAGCTGTTATATGTACGTAGCACATTTCAAAACGAAACTATAAATGCATGACTTATGGTAGTAGAGAACGTTTTACGAGTAATAAATGTGATGGCGTTGATAACCTAAAATTAGACAGAAAGAGCAGATATATTGAAACCAAAATCAAAAAACATTAGGATTTAGGAGTTCATAAATACAACAATAATGATAACAATGACAAAATACACTCGGTTCCAAAAATAACGGGTCAGTCACATAAACCCGAATATCTCCCGAACTACGTATGCCATCCTAATGAAACGAAGACTGTTCAATTGAGAATTTAATTATACAGATAAAAAATAAAATAAAACTTAGTTACACCCACAATATTAATCTTAAATTAAAAAAAAACTAAAGTAGTCATATTTTTCTTAAGATTACATTTTTTTATGATTGTTTTTTTGCTGTTTTTCATCACTGGAGGCTTCATCACGTGGAGGCAATACAAAGTATTAAATGAAGAAAGTGATGAAAAACAGCAAAAAAACAATCATAAAAAAAATGTAATCTTAAGAAAAATATGACTACTTTAGTTTTTTTTTAATTTAAGATTAATATTGTGGGTGTAACTAAGTTTTATTTTATTTTTTATCTGTATAATTAAATTCTCAATTGAACAGTCTTCGTTTCATTAGGATGGCATACGTAGTTCGGGAGATATTCGGGTTTATGTGACTGACCCGTTATTGGTTTATGTGACTGACCCGTTATTTTTGGAACCGGCTATAGTTCGACTACGAAATCTTCCGATACAAAAATGTAATTAATAAAGTTTTGCCTAGTGGAGCTATTCTAAGTATGAAACTTGATTAATCTAAGCTGAATAATCTCTTTAGATATGACAGATTTAACCTATTTAAATTATATATTTTTGAAAAGCTTTATTTTGTTGTTTCTATGTGGGTGTATCTATCTGTTCCATGTGAAATAAGGTAGGTACCAATTATGGTCAGTACAACCAAATTTTAAGCCCACAACAAAGCCTTGACTTAATTTACAGTTGTTTTATATTAATGCTTGTTTTGCTAGTTAATCTAGCATAATTATGGATTGTTAGTTTATACGAGATTATAGATATTACACAATAGGTACACTAAATTTCAAGTTATTAAAATTGCAACAAAGTGAACCACATCTGTACTTATAATGAAATTTAATCAGATAAACTTAGATTATGTCAACCACTGTCCAGAAACAATATAGCACATTTCAAAATGTTTCAAAAGATTCATTTACATACTTCTCTCTTCTACAAAATTGTTTAAATTTGCTGTCTCAATAGGTATCCTAGTTTGGTTTCTTAGAATTTATTGATGGGAACGGAACACTCAAATCTAGCCTTACCAGTTTCTCGGACAAGTTTACTTGCCGCTCTTGACCGGTTTAACTGTACAATATATTACTAAGATTATGTCATTCGCATTTGAAAGTATGTTTTGATCTAAGAATTACGTCACTCCGACGTCTAAGAATTACGACTCCCAACAGAGAAAGAAAGACGAGTTCATTCTTTGAAGTTTCCGACTCATTGACACAAGTGACTTCACTAAATGTCATTATGAAACTAAGGTTAATAGCTTATTCTCACTTTTGTTTTAGTAATTTAAGCTTAATCTCAACATTTATTTTTAATTATGTAATATTTGATTCCCGTTGGTTATATTAAATAATTGGATTATTCAACTTTTAATGACTTTATGTAATACCGTGACTTCGTAAAAAACTAACAGCGGTACTTGAGCGTCGACATTAGGTAACTAAGTAATCTTAAGCATGTGATAATCCTCTACTAATAAAGAGATTCAAGTTACTAATTGTAGGCGTAGACTTACAATTAGTAACATGAATCTTTTTCTTAAACCTTGTGAATTGTTCATTTGGCTTTGTAATGGAAGGTCAAATATTGTTTCTTTCACAACTTAGTGGAGTAGTTTCAATGAATAGAAAACATCAACAACAGAAATGTACCTACTGCATAACATATAAGACCGAGAGTTATCCCAGATACAGATAAGTTTTTACACAATAATATGGTGTATTTTCTATTACATTAGTTGACATTCACAAATTTATTGTGAATTGAGGTTTATTTATTTTGACGAGATTGGGGCGGTTCCCCTGGCCGATTTACGTTAGCTTAGATTAACTGTTAGTCCCAGCTGTATCGTATCGGTGTATCGGTGACAAATAGATAAGTCGAATCAGTAGTAATCAGGTACCTACTTTGAAACAGCACAGTACAGTTAATCCGTTGAGTTACAGTTGTGGGCTCGTGGGTAGTAGTGTGAGGTTGTAAATATGGTTATTGAAGCTAACACATTTCCTTAATAGATTATTTATTACTATATATGTATAAGCAAACGGATAGGTGTAGGATAGTCCGTGTGGTGACGGATTAAGAGTACAGAGTGTCACCACCCCTATTCATCCCGCGGGTGTCGTAAAAGGCGACTAAGGGATAAACAACGCAAGACAACATCAATGCAAAGGGAAGGAAAACTTGAAACCAACCCTATACCAACCCGTCTGGCCAGCGTGGTATAGTAGGCCAATACCTCCTTTTCAAAGAGAGGCCTATGTCCAGCAGTGGACTGTTAAAGACTGTTAATGATTGATTATGATGAAACGGATAGGATCAAACAATCTAGTAACAAGAGCAACTGCATCTAAAAAATAACTGAGTGGATATATACCTACTTATCGTCACGCCTATTTTCACCTTAAGAAACTAAACACTGTTTGTTTATGAGTAAAAGTGTCTGCCTTGTAAGATTACCTTAAAAATGTCTCTTTTGTGTTTCGATATAATTACGAATTTCATTCACGGTATCTAAATTAGTCACATAGGGTTTATAACACTAAGCAATTCAACGTTAATCACAAACTAATGATGTCTGCGAACTTCAGGTTACACTAATATCATTAAATCTTTAAAAAAACCATCTTTGCAATATGATTTATTATTAATGTATTCAATTTTCCATGCAAAAGCACAATGTTTGAATAAATATCAAATCTTCTTTGTCTTGGTTTTCCCTTTTAGTTTAAGTATTTCACCCAGTGATGGGTGTTATGACTCTCAAAGAGGATTGACCTTCATGTTTACGAATACGTATATATGTATGACCTACCATTTAATCTTTATCCTTAATCCTTACTAATATTATTCGTTTGTTCGACTTTCACGGTAAAATGACTAAATCGATTTAAATATCGATATCGATAAAGACGTCCCCTTGTAACGAGCAAGAAGAAGAAATTTGTGATAGAGGAATAATTAATTGAAACCTTAATCTTGTTTAAAATCTTAACCTTTGGTCCCGCGTATTATGAAAATTTAAGGTTATAACGTTAATAAAACATTAAATGTTTTCTACATTTCAAAATGTTAACACTCAAACATTATTATTTTGAAAATAAAGAAATGACGTACCTCTGTGCTTGGCCGTTCAGCATGGTGACTACTTGGGCCACGATGCCTTTGACCGGCGCTTCCTTCTCCAACATCACGCCTGACTTTTCCATCCTCATCACAACAAACTTTTATTGCACTATTACTTCACTATTTCAGTCTTAACACTTATTTATTCAGACATGTCTGATAAAGTTAATTTTGTTGCGTTACTTCCAATGTTGTCAGAATTGGTAATGATTGAATTACATTCTATGTACATAAATAAATAAAACTGTTATTATACTAACACCTAACATTTTTTCACTTGTTAGATAATTTCAATAGGCTTTTATTAAAAGATTGTGAGGGCTGTAGGACTGTGAGGACAACTATAAATTCGATTGATATTTAAAACTAAGTTTCATACTCGTAATTACACATCGAAATTGCATTCTATGGGTGTACATATAAATTTATAAGGAATTTTCGATTAAATGTGAGGGCACTAACTTATTTGCGTGGCCTTATTTTGCTCTGAGGCTCTGACAGCTAATATATCGTCAGGCAATATTGTTTATAAGCTTAAGGGACTAACTACGTAATTAGAACAATGAAATCCAATATAATATCACTGGATCCCTCACAGTTTATTTTGGATTTAGCAGCGCTAAGTAACAAATGTCAGCCTAATGTTTGTCAAGTCATTTAAGCCACCAATATTTATGGGGTACCTTTACAAATAAGTTATAGATCTAATGTGCAGATTAAAGGTATTGTGTGTTTATTTAAGCTGTGCTTGCGGAATACTGATTGTTAAACGTGGTTAAATGTAGAAGTCACGTTTAAAGTGGCGGGGCATTTCTGGGTTAAGAACTGAATAAGAGTATCATTTACATACCATTGTTGTTAAAAATAGGTCAAAGTTAACAAAGAATGTTATCAGGATTAAACCCTAGATTACAATTAACAATGTTGTTCAATATATTTTTATTCGTAAACCTTTTTTAGGAACATAGTTATGATAGTTGACAGAGTTCAGTATACGGTTAGGTAATCGATTCAGAGTATTACAAGCAATTAATATAATTACGGATAAGTGGTGTCTATAAACACAGATATAATACCGGTACTAATTGATCATATAAGTGGGAACTGGAATTATTCAGACCCTGTTACCGTATTTTTCTTAATTATCTACCTGTCATAATAATAAAGTCCAACATGTGCAAGTCTGATTTGTGCCCTGAGGGTTCAGAACAAACTTGTGTGTAAATAGTTCTTTGATCTCGGGAATCAATTTTCTTAGATTTTGGACAGTTTTTATTGGAACAAGAACTTTAACTTTGACATAATCTTTTTTTCTGTGATTTACCTAACAAGATTTACTATTTTCAATTTATTTCGGGTTTTGACAGTCATCATTACAAAATACGAGTTTTGTATAATACTTTTGTATAAAATGAACTTAAAATAAACAAAACCATTATTAATAAAAAAATGCAATTCATTTTCATATATGTATTCACCTTTTGAACCTTCTCTGGACTTCCACAAATAATTCAAGACCAAAATTAGCCAAATCGGTCCGTCCACATTTTTATATATGTACTAGATGACCCAGCGAACTTCGTACCGCCCAACTTTAAAATTCCATAACTTGATCGCAGCGCCACCTACCGGGTCCAATTGCGAATCTAAACCATTCCCAGATCCCCTTGAACACACACAAAAAAATTCATCAAAATCGGTCCAGTCGTTTGAGAGAAGTTCAGTGACATACACACTCACAGAAGAATTATATATATAAAGATAGAATATGTCGTTGCATTTATGCAAATGAAGAGTTTATATTTCTATCAGTGTAAATGGATACTTAATTTTGAAATTCGATTATTAATCGTTTTTGAAATGGTTTGATTACAGGCTTCAATCGTATATTTACGTCATTGTACAATGTTACAATTATTCTATTTTTATAGGCCTTACACATGTAAAGACATAAATTTTTTGTGATATTACCAAATTAAAAACCTTTCCAGTATATACTTTAAAAGTAGTACAGAATAGTTAGAATATTTTATTCGATGCAAAGCGTTCTCAAATTGAATGACTGTCAAAAGCCATTGCTGGCTATTTCAAAGATAAAATCTCGCTAGATCTTGTTTTAGATATTGTTAACACTGCGAAAGTATGAAAGTTAATACATATTTAGCTTTGATGGTAGTTAAAAGTTATGTTTAATTATTCAATTTACAACGAACCGTTACTTTAGGAGAGACATTACCCAACGTTACAGTAGTTCCTTCTGATTGTACATCAGATTCGCTTAAAAATTAGTTGCGTAAATTTAATGGTTTTTACACTGGCCAATGACTGCCTTGCGAAAATTTTAATAAGTATTTCTCACGACCTCGAAATTTAGCTATCTATAAATCTTTCACAGACCAAATTTAATTTTACTGTCAACTTCTTTTAACAATTCTGGTAATTTTAGTGCTTTCAGTTTAGACTATAATAAGTCGGTACAAGGTGTTCTATGTGATCATAATATATTTTCGTAAGATACAATATCTTTACTTACTTTTTTGTAACGTTACACACGTTTTTGTAATCATTACTTATGTTATCTAGTCACTACCTAGTATAATTTCTTATTCTAAAATACACGACCCAATTAATCCATACCCATGGCCGCGTACCTGCCTACCAACAAGCGTGTTTTAACATTGTTTTCTAACATAGTCGTAAAAAAGCTTTTAGATTTTTTAAACGATAACAGTCTGCCCTAACTAATAAAGACTCAAACTAGTTTGAGTCTCTATATTTTAGGTTTAACAGCGCAGAAAACTTGTTCATGATGCTGAAAATTGTAGCTAATTCTATGGGATTTATCGTGAACATTAATCGAAATAACTAGGAACTCGTTTATTCGAGACCATATTTTAAGCCGTTACACAGTTTACGGAATAAGTAGGAATTATAATAATCAATTTTGCCTGCAATTAATACAAGGTGGAACTAAGGTCGATTTGTACGAAAGTCGCCTGCCTAATGCGCAGTGAATGACTTTATATTATGTATTATGAATGGCGGTATGATGTGAAAGCTATTGTTATAAACAACATAACATTGTCTAGTTGGTTAATTTTTTAACAGAAATGTCTAGTTTAAATTATTTCCAAGTAGGAAGTCATAATACAGTGTAATACTTTTGTTTTTGAGAAAGTTACAACTTGTACGAACATAATTCAAATGACGGACAAAAAGTACAAAATCCATTATGTATGTTGCATTAATTACAGAGAAGATATCAAGAAACGTTATAATGTACAACCACGTACATCATAAAGTATACTAATGTTCTAACGTGAACATAAACTACAGAATTAAGGAATGAAAATTAAGTATTTCCAGATAAAGCACAAAACTTTTGAGAGCACTCACTCACTTATAGTTTTATTGCCACAAACATTATTAAGAAATAATGTAATTATTCACATAACGTTCAATGAAGCTTTTCGTTTGAGTACGGAGCTTGAACTAAAAGCTGTCATCAAAGCTATTCAATGTTGCCACGGCAACGGAATTTGGACAACAAGGGGACATCGAACTATGTATTGCTACAGCTGTATAGCAATAAGTTATCCAAACAATAACCGAGATTTATTTAAAACGACTATTATTTAATGATGCAGGTAATACTTTGTGAATAAGTAGGTACATTGCATTGTACATAACAGTTTTATTTATTACATAAGTTATATGAATATTATGTGAATTAAGAATGTAATATTATGTCATACTACTTCACAGGATTGATTTCCTATAATAAACAAACTAGAAAAGAACTTTAGGTATAAATATATAATCTCTTTCGATAATATGTGTGAATCAGTAAATGTTAAATGCTGTCTGCTTATTGAAATTTCGAGATGATACTGACATGTTAGACTTGAATTAACATTATTATAACATGAAGTAATGAAATGCAGTATAACATTTTAAATACTTGAATTAGCACATTAACAAAAGGTCGGAACCAAAAGAGGAAACTAGAATAAACTAAATTTACGAAATGTTACAAATATATAAGTAAAATATGGCAACAAATGTATACAAATACTTTAACGTCTGTAAATAATTTTAACACAAATCCAAAATATCCGATATCGAAAGAATAATACGCATTATATTGGCAGTGATAGATAATAATACTCTTCAGTTGTCAGTGATAAGATATTATCACACACGAATTGGCCATCGAATGAGGGTACATGTGAATATACTTAGTTTATAAGTTTACCGTTCGTGTAATATTTCGTATCATATTTAAACACTGCTCACGACCCTTTTAAAACGTACTAAAATATGCAAAGGGCTAACACGTTGACCTTGAGTCTCAGCCACTCGCAGACTAAGGGAACTTTGCATCACATATTAAATTGAATAGTGACTATTAAGATCCTAACTATTTATTCACATTTATATATCACATCTCCATCAAAATTCTTTAATTTAGCTCACCATTGACCACAGGTCTCTCATTAGAAAGGATATTCTGGCCTACTCTATCACGGGTTCGTTTCAAGTTTTACTTCGTTATAGTTAAAATGGTATGTTCTGCAATGAGTTCTATACAATCACAACTGTGACTGACGTCTGACGGATAACCAACAGATCGTGATGCACTACTTGCGTTATATTAATTCCCGAAAATCCAATGAGTTTGTTTTTCCGTCACGATATGACTTTAGAAAAAAAGCGCGTACATTAATATGAGTGTGAAGATGCCATAGGATGTATATTAACCCGAAAAATGAAAACCGCGATATTCTACACACACGCGGGTGGGCCGCGGGCAAAAGCTAATACATATAGTATATAATTTGGAGGATACGAATGAAATGATATTTATGCAATGTAGCGCAAAAAGCAGCAGACCTGTACATGTTTTGTATATTATGTAAAATCAAAAATTCCGTACGTAGGTATTCAGTTAAAAGTTATGACAGCCTTATCATAACGAAGTAGGTTCACTTCTGTACCTAACTAACTTGATTTATTCTATTTAGAAGAAAATAAATAAAGTAAAAAAGGGATGTAGTGTTCCTTACTAAACTTGAGAATTAATTTACATGAACGACACAATCGGTTTACAATTTTACAAATTTAGCATAAAATGAGACAACAAAGTTCGTTATATGAACGATGAAGTTATGGATAAATGTATAAATATGATCCACAAATACGATTTCTTTGTGGTACAATTTGAACCAACTTGACCGTAGAACTAACAGTAAAATGGTTTTAAAAGAAAAGCTAAATTATTGATTTTATACCTAATTTAAAATAGGTAGTAGTTCAAATCCTTATCTACCTATTCGGAATGTTATCAAATACTACACCTTTTACTATTGTTGTCAATGAAGTAAACTAATTTTCTTTCAAATTGTGATTTTTTTCGTGATAGGTCAATCGATATTCGAAAAATTTACGATTTCTGTAAATTTTTTATACCTGCCTTTATAAACAATTTCTGTCTAAATAGATAAACTTTAAAAATTATTACATGCGTAGGTAGATATTTCCGTTATTTTAGAAGTTATTACTGATGCTAAAATATCCGCATGCGTAAGTAACGAAGTTATTATTGTTTTTGTTATTTAGGTTGTACATTTATCAGTCGCCAAATGTTAATCTTATCAGGACACTAACAAAGGAAGTACGTTATTATTATTAGCGGGAGTTATTGATAATAAGTACAATGCACTTAGAATCGAGGACTACAATGAATGAACCCTTGACCTTTTCCATTAAAGATGGTGGCTGCTTCATAAATCACTTGTATAATGCCAATTTATATTTAAAATAGCTAGAATCAAAATTTGACAATAGGTACTAGTTTCTACTATAATCCTTCGCCTGAATACATAGTGGTCTTTGGGTATAAGAATATTTTAATTCAATTATACGCATTACCAAGAGTCACTCTATTACAACCCCTCGGACGCCGTTGCTGGGATTGTTAAGGACACAAACTCAATTCAAAACGAATGTGAACATGGAAGTTCGTGTAAACAAGCAGCTGCACATTAAACAAATTACGATCGTTCAATGACCCGCGTGTTTGATATCGGTAACTAATAATCTCGATCGGATCGTATACACACCGTGCGCGAGATGTTACCGGCACGTGTCGTGGTCGTGCTGCGAGCCGGCTACGTACGTTCGCAAGCGCGACGAGTTACAGACTAACATCCGATCGGATTGCCGGCACGCGGGTCGACGCAAACACGCCGAGATGAACCGACGTAACCAAACCCGAAGCCCCTACAGCTGCACGCCTGCTACTTTATCTGATTACCTCATGGAGCAAGGACCTTTCGACACACAAAGTTCACCGTAAAATTTGCCTTGAAAATCGGTGGCAGCACCGTGAATCTATTGCGAAACGTGATCGAATAAAAAATTGTGATTACGAGTAGAGATCTATTTTTTAGGAATTGAAAACACTGAATCGTTAAACTATTAGCAAGAATAAAGAAGTTTGTATATATTCCCAAAGGAACACTGCTAATTCGCAGCTGCAGAACGCAAGGAAACAATTTTCCATTGTCGTACTAAATACCTAGCTATTGTTATGTCGTGGAGCGGCGTGAGCGCATGGAGCCATGGAGGTCAAACATACACCCACACAATTAATCAGATAATTGAAACTGGAACGGTTCTTAAGCATTGTTTTGAATTTTTAAGAACACTTGCGCAAATGTTTCACCTAAACACCGTAATGAACATTAATTGTCAATGTAACTTCATAAATCTATCAAGACAATTGAATAAAAAATATCAACATGACCTAGAAAATAACAATTATGTTTGCGAAAAATCTCCTTAGGTATATGTAGACGTGATTTATCGAAGAAGTGATGACATTCTTATACAGATGTGTAGAGGAAAATAAAGACTAAACATAAATACAATAATAACGTATCGTGGCACCATTTAGCAGAACCGAGTTTTGAATATTTCAGGATAAAACGTCACGCTAACTGTACAAAGTCACCCCTTATAATTTTTCCGTCCTTACTAACTTATGAAGTACATATTCTAAAGAAATTAAACACAGAGGCCTGCAATTAACTAAATTATAGAGGCGCCCGTTTGAAGTAATTGCTCCCTCGTATCTCAAATATGTATTTTTAGACTTGTTAATGCTTGTAAACGGCGGTACTCATTTAAAGTAGGTTCATGCATATTTTAAAGAAAGGACGGAGTTATGTTGATGAACTAGTTGTGTTGTCAGATTTTAGGATTTTTTTAAGTCACTCAAGACCTTTTTATGGTATGAATCATTGCAATGTTACGTTGTGTTCTAGGGTACTTTGAATTGAATGTTTTTAGATGGTTTTAGACATAGTTAACAATCATATTTCACTAATTGGTACAGTAACATCTTAATGCCACGTACATCGTATATGCCAAGTTTACGATATAGAAATTCTTGTATGAAATTTCTTTTGTTTGTCTACGATTGAGTTTCACACATAGTAACAAAACACGTACTTTTATTGTATATTGTTTAATAAGATTGAGAATAAACACTATTCAGTAAACTCAATAAATAATAAAAATTACATGAATTGAACATCTCTGTTGTATTGTTAGATGAATGCTAAATCATTGCCTTTGTCCCGGTGTCATGTCAACAGTTGTCAATGCGGTATTTTATTCGATTGTCTGTCTATTATTAACAGGAACAATACATTCACTCATTCACACATTCACAAATCACTGAATAGAAATTGAGTAGAAAAATTGCAGTTAAAAACCGATTTCGCTCGTTCTTAAAACTAATTTTTCGTTCTGAGATGTTCTTGTAAAAATTGAAAAATTCCTATTTTGAAAATATGCTCACGATGCATAATGTCAATATGTCATATTGTAAGACCGCAAAGCATTGTTTAAATAAACTTGCCTTTATTATTTAGTTTATGAATTGAATAGTAAAGTTAAATTTAAGAATTGGTAGTCCTAACAAGGATCTGTTAAACAAAGTCAAGTATTGCCTCCGTCAGAACCTAATTCCTTAGCTTACAAATCGAATTTCGAAGAAAATGTATTTTTTTCTTCTAAATTCGAATTCTTGATGAAATCATAAACAAAGCTTATTTATTATTATTATTAGAACATTAGCTTAGCTATTATACCTTTAAAATTTTATTTTATTATAATAAATTTAGACGCTAAGATCCACTAGATTAGAACAGGAAGGAAATATTATTAAACCTAACAAATAATTAAACCTAACAAATAATATACATTTGTAGTTTTTGCTGCTTATCTAATTACCTAGTGCAAGTCTTATATAAGACAAAATAGTAAATACCTATACAGAAAGACTACATATTAGGTTATATTGATTACTTGCTGATCCACCCTACTTTGTCTCTGCTCTTTTCAATCATGTTCGGTTTCTGTTGGTTTCTGGTGGTCGCTGGTCTAATAGCTATCCTACTTTAGACTAGTCAGCAAAACACACATTTAAACAAAACAAAAAGAAGAAAAATTCGTTAGCAGACTGAGTCCATTCTTCATCGTGATCAACACATATTCATATATGAGGCCGTCAGCGCAAAAAACGGCCTAACCCTCAATTTTCCATATTCCGACTTAACTACAAAAAGTGATCCAAAATCTGATAAAATATCATGCTAAATCGGCCTATCTTTAATTTATTATCCTCAGTAAAAGTACCGCTGCAAAACTAGTTTTTGAATTTATTATTTTTTTATTTATCGTAATGCAAGAGTGGCCTAAGCCGCTTAGGCCATTTTTGCATACCGTCATCACAAATTTTTGGTGGGACAGGCTGCTGTAATGACGAAGTGTACGTACGACGAGAGTGAAGATCTACATACTCCGGATCCGAACCTGAATTTCTGCAAATGTATAAAACTTAATTCTTCAACTTCTCAAACTGTAATATTTTTATTGGAATTAAAAATGTGACTAAAACGTTCACTAACTAGCACAAAATAAATGAAGGAAAACGAACATACCATATATAACTACAGTTGTGACAAAAAGAATATTTTTTTATTATATGTGAAGTAGAATCTAGGAATTCATATCTAGGCGTCGTCATCAAAAAATAGAGAAGCCAAATGTAAGGATTATAAGTTAAATCCAAATTTACCTACTCAAAATATATACATATATATATACAAGGTGTGAATAAAGTCGATTAGAATTTCGCGTTGTATTATCTAGCTATGTTAGACATGACTGTGTTCTAATTTAAGTCTATTCCGTGTAATAATAATCATATTAAGAAGCATCAAGTCAATTGGCAAAACCTAATTATTATAATAATATGTTATAACAGGACAGGTAGACTGATTGTCGCTGGAAACGATAATACTTATATCTTAGAGTGGAGACCGCAATGAACGTAGTGTAGGGTGTTTATCAAAGGATTGATATAGAATGCCTACGAGATCGAGGTGTCTGAAGCTCCTTGGGGGAGACCTTTTCAGTGAACCTTTCAGTGAACCTTTGCAGTGAACGGCGATATTTTGATAAAAAATCGAGAATGTCGTGCCCGCTTGCACCATTAATCGAAGGACTACTCCGAGATGAATTTTATATTACCCCAAGAAATTTATAAATATGTATTTGTAATGTGTCTTTTATTATTCAAGAGCATCCTGGCAATGTTAAAAGTGCCTAAAACACTTTAGTCCGAAACAACCCTGAAATTATATGAAAACTAAATTATTTTAATTTTTCACTTATATTTGCTGTTTTTGTATCCTTATTTCAATATAGAAGTAAAGATATTTTTTTTCATATTGGTAATTTGCGTTTACCAATATTAAAAAAAAACTGCCTCGTTGGTTTAGTGGTTAGCGTATGCGACTGCTAATCAAGAGGTCTCAGGTTCAAATCCCGGGTCGGGACAAAAAGTGTTTTTGGGTTTTTCTTAGGAAATCCTAATAGCAGCCCGGAGTTTTGAAGTTTGGCGGTGATTCACGCCCGTGCCTCGGAGAGCACGTAAAGCCGTCGGTCCCGGTTGTCATGAACATCTATGGAAATCGTTATCGGGAAGTCAGTGCCCTTAATATACTGAAAACTAGTTCAATCTTCGAATTTCAGTTCTCCCTTACGGTTGCGGAAGTCCGATGCCAGTCGCTCCGTGGAAAAACTGAAATTCAGGTAAAACCTGTTGAACTAGTAGCCGACCCCAAATAAACTGGGGAATAAAGGCTAGGAAGATGATTAGTAATTTGCGTTTGACCTCTAATGGGTTAAGTTTTTTTTTGATAAAACCGGAAGTATCCAGTACTAACATCTTTTATAAACGGCCTAACCTTGGTTATAGTGGTGAATCGGTAAAAGAACTTTAAATGCAAAAGTGGCCTAAGCCACACAAATAATACAAATATATGGATTTATTTCAAAATAACAAACTTCATTCTGAAGAATTTAGGATAGTAATTGCATAAAATATGCTTATGGACTAAAATCCACTACAATAAATTATATGCAAATTAATGTGAAATTCGTGATTATACAAAACCTATTATTTTCATACTATTTGTCTTAAGGTTAGGCCACTTTGCGCTGACAGCCTGATATATTCTCAACACGAGAATTATATGTATAACTTTCGTCTGCGGTCCCGTCCACGTACTATTATGTATTCTGTGGTGTACGTCGGTTATTGCGGAAAAAGTAGCCTCTATCCTGTCTCAGACTCTAGTCTATCTGTGTACTCATTTATGTTAGTTCAGTAGTTTTGGCGTGAATGCGAGGCAGACAGAGTTACTTTCGAATTTATAATAAGTATTAGTAAGGATAGATTAGGTACCTACTCTACAATCATTACTAGTAATTATTGAGTATGATTGACGTAAAGATTAAAATCCAGGCTAGACTGAGCGGTTAAGGTCATCATACATTGAATTTAATGTTGCAAAATTATATGAAGTAGTATTCTTACAGACAGCCGAAATAAGTCAAAATAAACTATACACAAAATATTTTCACACACATACAGACTGCACGGTTGGCCTATTGGTTTAAGCGGTCACCACGCCGCTTTCTGCTGCGCCAAGTGTCGTGGGTTCAAATCCCACGTGGGATAACAATTTGTGTGATTCACAAATTGTTGTTCTGAGTCTGGGTGTCCGTTTCATGTACCATTGTAAAGTCCCCCGCGACATAGGAGTTTATATTCTTAATGCGAGAGTTGTCTTTTATAAAGAGAAAGAGATACATCATCATCATCATCATTAGCCTATCGCAGTCCACTGCTGGACATAGGCCTCTTCAATTGCACGCCACTTAGTTCGATCCTCGGCTATGAGATACATATATAAACGATATAGGTTGTTCCATGTGGAATGATTTAAATATATAAAATGTAATAAAATCGCCTATGTCCTTCTTCAAGAATAAAAATATCTGCCAGACAAATTTCATTGAAAGCGTAACAGATAGACAGACAAATAACCCTACAGTTACTTTCAAATTTATACCGAATAGTAGCATGGATTATGTATGTACACGGTGATTAATTTTCGCAATTGGTAATTCTGCAACTAAGGAAAGTACCTAGTTTCAGATGTTTATGAGCAATAACAACTCACATTAAATCTAGCATTTCTATTAAAGAAGTGAGTTTTATGTTTTATTTATTTGTGTAACGAATTTATAAAGGTAAAGACGGAAGTCGTTTTACAAACGTAATGTAGCTCAGATGATAGACTATATTAGCCAAAGACTTATCGTGTACCTGTACGTATTTGTTATATGGATTGGCAATTTCGTTTTATTAAAACATCAAAAATAAAAGTTTTTCGTAGAAACGCATCAAAACTGCATCTAAAGATCCAATGAAGAAAGAAAAGTGTTGCCTTCTAACGCTAAGAAAGAACTGTTTATCGTTATCCAGCGCCAAGAATGTTGTTAAAATATTGTACGTAGGCAAGAAATGTATTGTAAATAGCGTATGTGGAATGTGGCGATTGTGGCCTCAAAAAATAACTTTACAGACCTCATATTCGAATTGCTTATAACTTTTAGAAGCCAGAAGCACTGTAAAAGTGTCCTGAAAGCGTCATTAGATATATTTGTTTTTTATTTATTGATTTATTAACTACTATACCAATACATTATTATTACAGACTGCATCCAAAACAACAGTGGAGCAGTAACAATTATTAATACACATATCACAATAAATAGTACAAAAAGCGAAGTTCAATGATATTTTGTGTTGTGTTTGTGTACTCGCACAAACACAACGACGTCAACCTTATGTCTGGCGTCCGTACTGCCCATCAGAAACTTCTATGTAATAAATTAAGTAGGCGCTGGAAATTTAAATATTTTACACACACACATTGTTTTAAAATTTCACAATGTTTTA
The DNA here is from genome assembly GCA_932526445.1 of Phragmatobia fuliginosa. Taxonomy (NCBI): domain Eukaryota; kingdom Metazoa; phylum Arthropoda; class Insecta; order Lepidoptera; family Erebidae; genus Phragmatobia; species Phragmatobia fuliginosa. The sequence continues at coordinate 15,381,052 of OW052065.1, read as the reverse complement.
TTTAATATTAAAAAAAAAGCGGCCAAGTGCGAGTCGGACTCGCCCATGAAGGGTTCCGTACCAGCAAGTAACATCATATAAAAGTTCTTGTAGTTCGTTGTAACTTTCATCGATGTTTTTATACTAGTGTATTGATTGGATGAAAGGTAAATTGCGTGTTACGATTTATAACGTATTAAAAAAAAACTACTCTCTAGATCTCGTTTAAACCAATTTTCGTTGGTAGTTTACATGGTAATGTACAACATATATTTTTTTTAGTTTTATCACTCTCTTATTTTAGAAGTTAGAGGGGGGGGGGACACACATTTTTCCACTTTGGAAGTGTCTCCCCTGCAAACTATTCAGTTTAGAAAAAAATGATTTTAGAAACCTCAACATTATTTTTGAAGACCTATGCATAGATACCCCACACGTATAGGTATGATGAAAAAAAAAATTTTGAGTTTCAGCTCCAAGTATGGGGACCCCCAAAATGTCTTGTTTTTTATCGATTTTTATGTAAAAATCTTAATGCGGTTCACAGAATACATCGACTGACCAAATTTCAACAGTATAGCTCTTATAGTTTCGGAAATAATTGGCTGTGACATACGGACGGACAGACAGACAGACAGACAGACAGACAGACAGACTTGACGAATCTATAAGGGTTCCGTTTTTTGCCATTTGGCTACGGAACCCTAAAAACCTTTATGGTGTAGTATATTTACTTATCACCACAACGGTGTATACTTACTTTCTCCATTATTTTTCGCTATCTGCATAGCTCTGTTCAGTCTCTCTCTTGTTCAGTTCTCTGACTTGTCTGGCTGATTTTCCACGATTAATCAAGTATTAATTCAATAGGATCTTATACTACAACTTACCCGATCTTAGAAAGACTATTATTGCTGGCTGTAAGCGAGTCTTGTTTCCCTTGCGCCATGGCCGCAAGTTCACGGTCCAGCATGTTGTTTTGTTCTAACAGCTGGCTCCATTGTCTGACTGCATTCTTGGAAGAGGATAGTTCCTGGTGCAGCTGCCTCTCATCTAGAGAATTGAGGCCACTGCGGAGGGAGCTGTCCAACCTAAGAAAATATTTTTTTGTTATGATACTAAACTGCTTTTCTCTATGGTGGTCATACTTCTAGCACAATTTATGTAAAAAGGGGTACAAAGTTTTTGCTACACTTATTATATAAATACTGTATGTATTCTGGGTGGTGATGGATAAAGAATGCAAAGTACCATATTATTATTAATCTCATGGGTGTCTTAGAGGCGACTAAATTAACAAAGTGCGCAGGATAATATCACTGTCCAAAGAAGGAAAACTTGAGGGTATAGGCTTCCAGGACCCGTCTGGCTATATTATAGTGGTATATTGGAGTGTAAACAGCTTTTGACGTAATGTGAATAATATTGTGCCGTGTGATACCATAAGTTAAATGACAAGGAATAGTGGAAAGTGCAGCTGGTTTATGATTTTATATTAAAAAAATGTACGATCCTTACAGTTCCACAAATAGCGTTTGAATTACTTTTGTATTTATGGCAATGCACAAATGGAATTCATTATTTTGCACTTTATAAAATGTATGGTACAGATAAAACATTCTCATCATGGAATCATGAACACTGGCAAAAGATAAAAGAATTCTTCACTTCAGTTCGTAATAAACTGAACGTTTTTCTAGAGCGATTCATTTTGATATGAATAGCTATTTTCATCTTGTATTGTGTTTGTAAACATGAGTGTGTTTTTTCTTTAATTTTCTCACCACGCAGAAACGGAATTGAATTTTTAAACAGGAAAGAATTTTGTTCCGAAAGTTATTTATCTTGAAAATGTCTAGTCTATTCTATCTTGTAAAGTAATTATGTAATAAAAATGAAATCCACTTTTTATCGTTGACATTTTATCGAGATATCTAAATTTAAAATTTAAAAGAACAAAAATGTCTCGTAGTTCACTAAGAGACGATCGTGAATTGTAAATAAAGTATATACTTAGGTACAATATAATTACCTACGGGCAATACCAATTACTGGTTGAACTAGTAGCCGACCCCAAATAGTCTCGGAAATAAAGAAAATGAAATAAATCGCTACAAAATACTAGAAAGATGAATAAACGTTTCCGAAAACAAAGGTGAATTGGTACAAACTTACCTCTCAATATAATCATCGACACTTTGAAGACTAGTGATGGATTGTCCTAGATCATTGTCATCAATCATGAGATCATCGGACGCTAAACTAGAGAGCGTATCCAAAGATGGCGTCCTTTCGGTGCCACCGTTTCGTAAACTGCACACTAAATGAATACAAAAAAGATATGCCATAAAACGTTTGTAAGAAGAAAAAAACAACTGAACGTCGATTTAGCGGGAAACATTTTAAAGACCATTTTTTTTTTCAAACGTTTAACGATCAAAATTCGAACGATACAGCAACATACAACGTATTCGGCCATGCAGTGTAATTTTTAGGGTTCCGTAGCCAAATGGCAAAAAAAGGAACCCTTATAGATTCGTCAAGTCTGTCTGTCTGTCTGTCTGTCTGTCTGTCTGTCTGTCTGTCTGTCTGTCTGTCCGTCCGTATGTCACAGCCAATTATTTCCGAAACTATAAGAGCTATACTATTGAAATTTGATCAGTCGATGTATTCTGTGAACCGCATTAAGATTTCTACATATAAATAGAAAAAAAACAATACATTTTGGGGGTCCCCATACTTGGAACTGAAAGTCAAAAAAATTTTTTTCATCAAACCTATACGTATAGGGTATCTATGGATAGGTGTTCAAAAATGATGTTGAGGTTTCAAATATCATTTTTTTCTAAACTGAATAGTTTGCGCGAGAGACACTTCCAAAGTGGAAAAATGTGTGTCCCCCCCCCTCTAACTTCTAAAATAAGAGAGTGATTAAATTAAAAAAAATATATGTTGTACATTACCATGAAAACTACCAACGAAAATTGGTTTGAACGAGATATAGTCAGTAGTTTTTTTTTAATACATCATAAATCGTAACACGCAATTTACCTTTCATCCAGTCAATACACTAGTATAAAAACATGGATGAAAGTTACAACGAACTACAAGAACTTTTATATGATCTTACTTGCTGATACGGAACCCTTCATGGGCGAGTCCGACTCGCACTTGGCCGCTTTTTTTTTCTCTTTATAGGAGTTTTAATCCTTTATGACTACACCGCTCCATTATATCAATTACATTTCAAATTAGCCAAACAATCAAATCTAGCCTAACATAATATATATATTTTTTGTACAGAGAGACTACTTTTTAAGTTATCCGTAAAATGCATTTAATTGGCATCAGGTTTATACCTGCCGATGATATTATTATTTAATTTTTAGAAGTTTATATTAGTTCAGATTGAAATACAACGCATTTTACTATAAAAAGTACAAAGTAAGTTTAAAAACTTACATTTACGATTCCTTTGAACCTGAGGGCTGGACGTTATTCGTTCTCTTGATCGACGCAAGTGCTTGCTTGTTTCAGATTCTACTTTACTGGATGGGCTGCCATCTGTGTTTTCTAAAACAGTAAATGATAACTTGTACGATAAACAAACCTCTCTTCTGCTATCAGTTTTATCAAAAGTATTCATCAGGATGCGATAGATTAAATAATTCGAACGTTATCATCTCAAACTTGACTAAACCGCTTATTTCATCTCTTTCAACCAATAGTGGCATTTAGTTTATCAGTCTGTTTTCAGCTAAGAAATACATACCTGGTTTAAGATGGTCAATCTAAAGTGTATAAAATATCACCTAATTAAAGTAAAGAGCACTACACAGCAACTTATTTCAGTGAATTCAGTGATATAAATAAGGCAGAGAACTTTAAAACATTCTAAGTAGACCTACATAACTAAAATCTAACTACAATGATACCAAAGGTATGTATTATAGTAGATATATCTTTAACCAACAATCTTAAGTTGAAAGTAGGAATAATTCTCTTAATAAGACTTCAGCCTCATTAAAATAATTATTCCTTACAAGAAGTTACAAGAGTCTTATGACTGGGTACAGTTATTGGATGGCTAAAATGTATTCCGTTTAGTTTTATTCATAAACATACATTTTAATCCATTGTATTCTGTAGTAAAAAGAATGGCAAACTTACTTCTGAATAGGAGTGCTGGCTGGTCAGCTATTTCGTCGTCAAAGAAGTCCCGCCCATCAGATAAGGAGAGGGATCCAGATGCATGTGTTGGAGTACCAGGAGATTCAGGAGTAGGATTCTTACTATCTTTCTGACTGATTCTTGGTGATGTGCTAGAGAGATTATTTCATCATAAGTAGCGGATAAGTATGCGATTAAGTTATGTTTGGGTATTTTTTTATTGGTAAGTAGATGATTAAGTGCATCTTGTGTATCAATTGTATACATTAAACTAGAGTGAACCTTGTTATATTTAGTAAACATTATATTCCCAGTGCGAAGTCATAGAAGGAATTAAAGTAACTCACTATTTGCTTATCACTATATCGTCGGCTTATTGCAAGAAGTCATTAAGTGCAAAAAATCAATAAATACTTTTTTATCTATAATGGTCTCACAATTATAGATTAAAACGTATTTAGTGATTTTTTGCAGTTAATGACTTCTTGCAATAAGCCGACGATATACTCGTATAGTTTATGCAATTATAATCACATTATAACAAAATGTTGTTTTGTACATGCTGTTGTTTTTAACATTTAGAATTTGAAATAAAACTTTCTGATCCCACATTAAGTATTGCTCCATCTTTTGTTCAAAGTGGCAGAAGCCGGTAATTCATTTTTTCGGTCATAGTGTCAGACCTCATAACTTCATTTTTTGGTACTATTCTGTTACTAATTATACTAAATACTAATTCTTAAAGCATCCAACACCACTAAATGTCATTTGACAATAAAAATGGAGTTACGAGGTCTGAAACTTTAACTGACGATATGCAAGAAAAGGTGTCAATGATAAAAAAAAACTTACTAAATAAAGATAGTATATAACATTAGATCCAGATACTTACATGATTTCCTTATCAGGTTGCAATAACTCACTATCGACAACATCGTGATCTTCCACAACTGGTTCTGGTGATCTTGTTTTAGTATTCGCTGTTTGGTATGCAGAGCTTATTGATGGTGCGTCTCTTTCGACTTGTAGCTCATTATTCGAATCACTGGTACTAGTGGACGATATTAAGCTGTCTGCTGGTGATGTTTCATCATCCAACAGGCTTTGTGTAGAAGTTTCCAGAGCGGACATGTCAAATTTTGATTCTTCGAGTGTGAGAGTTAAGTTGTGATGGTCTCCACTCTGGTTTGTGCAAGTGCTCGTCGTGCTGTAGTTTGAACTTGTCATCGAACCTGTAAAAGAAACGGGTAACATGTAAAAAAATAGTACAATTCTTAAACCTCAATGTGCGTTGTAAAATTAGCTGTCTAATAAAACTTCTTTAAATATTTTAAGAGAAAAAAACATTAAAGTATTTATGTATATTCGAATGAAGGATTCGTTAGTAAGTAACTGGACTTTCATTTAAATTTATTATTAGCTACATGCTACATTGACTTTGGTAGTTCAGACTTGTAATACAGTAGATTTTACGATCTCTTCCGTGTTCGTTTATTACGAAGCCTAAATTGGTAAATAGTTTTGTCTGACTCACAACATTTTGTATCACAATATTGAATAAGAATAAAATCATCATAATTATAAACAGCTATTATAAATTTGCTGCTAGGCCTCTATTATAAAAGAGATTTTGGGATACTATTTCTATTTCTCTTCTTATATATCTTTATATATATAATTCTTCTGTGAGTATGTCACTGAACTTCTCTCAAACGACTGGACCGATTTTGATGAATTTTTTTGTGTGTGTTCAAGGGGATCTGGGAATGGTTTAGATTCGCAATTGGACCCGGTAGGTGGCGCTGCGATCAAGTTCTGGAATTTTAAAGTTGGACGGTACGAAGTTTGCTGGGTCAACTAGTATATTATATAGATCGTTCTGTGTAGTTTGCTAATACTAACTATTAATACCTTCACTATATAGTTATTACTTATTAGTCTAAATTGAAACATTATGAAAGTATTTTACTTTTTGCTTACCCATCATAGTCCCACGTAGTGAGTCATGTTGGCTCAAAGTAAGCGACTTCATGAGCAGTGGATGTGGTACAGGGGGTTCGTCTACGATCACGATAGTCTTCTGGGGTATCTTCTGCTCTATTACATTCGGTGATTCTTTATTCTCTAATAATTTAGATTTTTCTTCCTCACAGCTGGATACGCTTAACGCCAGGGACACATCATCTTGTGATCTGTGAAAATTGTTTTTTTTTAGGTTTTGCTTTTGCTTTGGTAATGTCATTTTCTTACGGTCACTATGATGAAGTAAAAATAGCTCATATTACAATATGTCTTCGACTACTGTTATATATCGCTACAAAATGATTTTAAGAAACGACTTTTTAAATAATAGTATTACTATCGAAAATCGACATGTTCATTGACCTTGCTGAATTCTTTAGTAATGTTTTAATAATAATAAGGAATAGGCAAGTTGAACGTTTGTACTAATATAATAATTGTTAATGTAGGTAAGATATACATAATGTTAGAATAAATGCTTGCTTCATCATCTCAGTCCACTGCTGGACATAGGCCTCTCCCATTGCACACCACTCTGATCGATTTTGGGCTTTTCGCATCTATAGACGGCTTTCTTAAGCGCCTGATATCTTTCACATAGCTTTTAACGCGCGCTGGTCAATAACTTTCATATCACTGGAATGTTAGTCTTAACGGTTTTAAATTGTTAATTCTTTGCACAATGTCCTTGACTGATTTTTTTATTTTAAAACTCACATTAAATAGTATCTAATGTTTACATTTAAACTGACATGACAATGACAAATGTAGAGTTTTGGTTATAGTAGCAAGGGTGTTAATAATCAGAATTAATTAATGTTTTTTATTTTACCAAATCGTTGGAGAATAAATATCTAACAATTCTTTTCTATACGGTGTGAATACAAAAGTTTTGACTATCTTCTTCGGACAGAGTGGTTGATTCAGATTTAGAATGCGATTAAACTTGTATTTCGGCATTCAACATCTTTTAAAGTTTTAAAATAATATACTCGTAATACAAACGTAACATAGTACCTACCAAACATAACATAATAACATAATACAAAATAAAAACCCAAAAATCTTCTATCGTATCATGATATAAATACCTTGTTGCCATAGCTTCCCCTGCAGCTTGACTTTGCCAAGCACTGCTGTTACCAAAGTGGCTCTCCTCACTCTTGCATGATGGACTGGACTCCTTGCTCGAATTTAAAGTTGTTGGCGACACCACTCCGCTTGATGACTTAACGAAGGAGTTCTACAAGTATTAAGTACCTATATTATAATTCCTACCTTTTTTTTTGCGTCTATACCACAATATACTGTGTTGGTACCAAGGACAGTTATCGTTACTTTGTGTATCAAAAATTTGTTACTTTTTATCGCGTATGGCTTAGAAAATGGTTGGAATTTTGGTGAAATTGGTTTTGAAATCATTATAATATTTTAAAGATAGTTAAGTTACCCTTGCTGGTTTATGGTTAGATTTACTCAACTTAAAAAAAACAGATGTTTCTATGCATTTAAAGTTACAGTTTATTGAATTTTAGTAGATATTTTGGTCTTTAGGAAGACGTTTCGGTATTTTGTAGATATTTATCAAAGAATAGAAGAACTAAGATAAATTTAAAAAGTTTACCAAAGGAAGAGATTTTCTTTTGCTCGTTACTTACTTCAGTAATAGACATTTTAGAATATAGCATTAAACTCACCTGTTTGTTAAGCTTTTCGGGTTGTGCCCTGTCCAACACGAACTTCTCCTCATCCATGTTCGTCTGAATCAACGTAGGTCGGTTTCTATTCCGGTATCTATCCAGCGTCGACATAGGAGAGGCTTGTCTCTGCGAATCGTTCACTGTCGAAGGTTTTGACAGTATGGGTGATGGAGGCTTGTAGGTGGATACCGGTGTCACCTCATACTCAGGACTTAGCTCATCATCGAAGGAACTAGGTAGCTTTGGTAGAGGAATTACTGCATGACCAGTCACTACAGCTTCATCTATAGGTCAGAAAATACGCTCATTGATTACGACTTTTAGTAGTTAAGGACAAATTCTTCGATAAGATGTTGTTGTGGGTGTGTGTGGTTATTATTGTATGCATTTATTATAATATAGATATATTATTTATCTTTCATCAGCTAGATAGCTGACTTCGCCTGTGTCTCTTTTCAATCATGTTCGGCTCCTAGGCCTTAGGTACGTTAAGCACGAAAAAGCACACATTTACAAAAATAAAAATCGGTCACATGGTTTCAGAGTTCAGCGTGAGCAATAACATGACACGAGAATTATATAGTTTAATAGACTAGCACTACCACGTAATATTTCTTAACTATTTACATTTGTTTTTCTAAACATCATAAACAATGACTTCATTTAAAACGAATTGTTTATGAAGTTTTCTATTATTGTACATATGGAGATTCAGAGACATGATAGGATGTGAATTTAGTATTATTATAATATGGCTCTATAACTATTTACAATTTATTCGCGTCTTTCATTGGTAAATTCCTTTTGGTGATACTGTGGTACTGACGTAACTTTCAAATATTCGTTCAAATGTATTTCAATGTTATTAAAAGAGCAGAGCTATTCACCTGTCATTAACAATGAATTGGAGTCTATAAATGGGGTACCTATGAGAAATTTCTAAAATATGCCTTGGCGAAGTTTGGATATGATAGGTGTGCGGAGACATCTGGAGACATAGATACAAATCTATGAGCGCCTATCTTTATCGGCTCCGAATACGACTACGAATTTATACAATCAGCAGGGTGGCAGGGTGTTAAATTACTTCGGACCTTCGACTCCTTGGGGAATAAATAAATATTTCATGACATCTGACTCAAAACGATATGAAGTTCCAAACTAAACAGAGCCCGTACTATGGGTAAATACATTTATACTTTTTTTTAGTCAATACATACATATTATTGTATTAGAAAGCACCCAAACCCCAAAACAAATATTTGCATACAAACATGGTCGGACCAGGGTATCGAACCAGAAGTCTTGATTGGCAGCCGCATATGATAACTGTTAGACCAACAAGGCAGCCAAAGAACATCAGGGAGAACCCACACCGTGTGAATTCAGGTCTAACCGTGTAGTGTTTAATTTGCAAAATAACCGGCTTAGTCATTGTTTTATTGTTTGTTGCATTAATATTAACAATCATACCCATTATATCTAGATCAGCAACTTGGAGTTCCCTTAGATGAAAACTGTGCGCAGTGCGCATGACCATTTCCAAGTTGCGTGGACGTCGCCGAGCACGTGGGGAGCCCTCACCAGCTCCGCCTTCACCACCAGTCCACACACCGGAATCCGTGGAAACTGCTGACGTCGCACCTGCAAAAACATACATTTTTAGAATTCAATTCATAGTTGATTTTTTATACTATCTGAGAGAGTTGACAACAGACTGTTAGGTTCTGAATCTTGTGATTCTCACAACAGGATAGAATAGAATACTCTTTATTTGCATACCATATTATAGTGTTACAATAGAGTACATTAAATGACAGATATGTAGTGTCCAAGGGTGGTGTACAGGATGTCATCTATAAGCCGTGGATGAGACGGGGTCCATCGTGATACCAAGTATTCTTTCAAAGGTACACTTGGTTTCCGAGCCTTCTGGTACCCGATAGGGTCGCCATTAAATAGAACTGGACATGGAGATCGTTAGGTGTGAGTTCAAGTTGACGGCATTGTAATAAATGCCATTGAACTATTTGTGCCAGAAAAATAATTAAAATTTTATTTTACATTGCACAAAAAATGAAAGGATAACCTCCTCCTTAGTTAACACTTTTAATTGAACGCATTGCGTATTGGTCTGATCAGCACATAATTCGGAGTGGAAATATTACAAACAGTAATGTAGTAATGTTTTATAAAATTGTGTTACAACTGATTCTTCTATACTAATGTTGTGAAGAGATAAATAGTTAGTGAGATTGTATGGGGTAATCTCCGGAACCACTGAAACGATTTTGGAAATACCTTTACCAATAGAAAGTCAAATTAACTGTGAATGTCACTGGCTATATCATAACCTGAGTAATGAATACCACGCGGGCGCCGCCAGGGTCTATAGCTTGTTATAAATATTATGCGTATGACACACATATTTATATACGAGTATTAATAACATTTAATATTAATGACGTATTTCTTTATGAAGTAGATAGAAGAAACCACATTAGGTTGCATTTTATATTTTCTTATCTCAGAACTCTGAAATTAATGGATCAATTGGAGAAGTCTATTTGAGAGGCAATCTATTTCGCTGATCCCATTTAAATTCCAAAAGAATACTGCCCCTAGACGTAACAAATTAAATTATGAAGAATATTTATTTATGATCATGATTTAGGCGCATTTTTTTTGCTCTCGCTTTAAAAGACAACGACAAGGAATATCTTCCTGTGTCGCCGGGGACTTTACAAACATACAAGAAATGAACACAAAGAACACCCAAAGTCAGAACAACAATTTGTCATTTATTGTTTTTAAAAGCTAATTATTATGAACTCGTTATTGTCTATTACTTTTTTCGATGTGCGTACTAGTATTAATTTTATAAAGTAGATTATTTAATTTAGGTTTTCATTTATCAAAAGGGACAGCAGAGTACTGCCTGATGGAAAGCAGAGTACTGCCTGATGGAAAGCAGAGTACTGCCTGATGGAAAGCAGAGTACTGCCTGATGGAAAGCACGGGTAGAATCCAGGAGTAAGGGTCACCATTTTGAGTGCAGATAATGCAGCATGATGACCCACGCCATGGCAGCGTAGTGAGATATTTCTACATCATTCTCCGGCTTCCGGAGGCCGTGAGAATGATGCAGAATGATTGTGCCCCCGGTCTTACACTCACCGTCCGGTGTATTCGTGATAAAATCAGAGTGGTTCTACTACATTTTGATCTGACTAATTCCCGCAACTTCGTGTGTCGCGCTTCAATCAAAAGTTACTAATTTCCCCCTTTTTACAACATTTTTCATTGATGCTAGGCTCTTATTAAGAAGAATATAAATATTTGTCGTACATTGTAAGTAGCGATGTCAAAAAACTTATATCAAACACTACAAACCTATTACCCAACACTAAAATAATTTTAATAGTCCACCAAATAAACTCTACAGCTTTTTAAATTAGTCTAAATAAATGTTGCAGAAATGGCAAACAAATTGAAGAAACTAAAAGATATTCTAATAAAGGCTGATACTTTGGATAACATCGTCTACTGTTTTACTGCACAGATGGCCTCGGCGCCGCTTTTAACCGCTCTTCGTATTTTGGAGTCAAGCAAGCCCCAAATATGGTACAACACACACAAATGTGATTCACAAATTGTTGTTCGGAGTCTGGGTGTCTGTGTTCGTTTCAGTACAGGAATATTCGCAGTGCATGAGGTGTTCGTAAACATATTATTTTTAAATTTTTAGAAATATTACAATAAAACACAAAATTATTAAATAACATTTCATGGATGACGACGGCGATATTTTGACGTAGGTAGGACAAAAAATGCTTAGTCGATTAATTCAACTTTGGAGGAACAAAACACGTTTATTAGATACGCAAGAATGATTTGAATTTATTCAAGGTAGGCATACAAAACAACAGAATATGAACGTATTATGAAGTATACAAACATGTAATAAACGTTGCATGTGTGTAAAAACAAAATCGTTGTTATGACTTTGAAATTAAAAAGAAATAGCAAAAATAAAAAATATTTTAGTAGCACCACTTAATATAATTTAATCGTTATTTATTTCTAAAATTTTTTTTTTTTTTATTTTAGTGTTGTTAAATAATGTCTGTCGATTCCAAGTAAATCCTTTGCGAGTTCTTTTTTAATTTAAAACTTTTTAAGGAGGTCCGGAGGTTAGGAGTAGATCCCATGTGTTGTTATGCAACACCACTGCAAACTACCAGTACAGGGCAACACCACTGCAAAAAGGATACATAACAACATGTCTGATAACCGTGTTACAACAGTCTATAACCTCCTATCACACGAGAGTCTCATGTCCAGCAGTAGACTATAAAAAAATGTGGATTATATTTTAGGCAATCCACGTGGAGGACTGGAGGTATGTTCCATCGTTGCCCCCAAAGAACTGGAACGATTTTAATGAATGAGCTGTCAATAGATTTGTAAGATTTGTAACAATGCCTAAAACCTAAAGTTTTCAATCGGTGCGTCCTACCTGTCCGTCATGAGGTCATACGGAGCCGAGACCTGGACGCTTACGGTACGGTTGGTCCACAAGCTTAAAGTTGCTCAGCGTGCTATGGAAAGGGCTATGCTCGGCGTTTCTCTGAGGGATCGTAGGTATCAGGAATGAGGTGATCCGTCAGAGAACTAAGGTCATTGACATAGCCCACCGGATTAGCAAGCTGAAGTAGCAGTGGGCTGGCCATATTAGCCGCAGAACTGATGACCGTTGGGGTAGAAGATTTCTGGAGTGGAGACCGCGTCTCGGTAAACGTAGTGTAGTACGCCCACAGGCGAGGTGGAATGACGACATGCGTAGGATGGCTAGCAGGAGCTGGATGCGAGAAGCCCAAAATCGATCAGAGTTGTGTGCAATGGGAGAGGCCTATGTCCAGCAGTGGACTGCGATAGGCTGATGATGATGACATAGGCTATATATATTGTATCAAAAGTTTTTACGTAGTCAGATTTTTTTTTTAATTTTAATATTAACTTTTTCTTGATTATCTCTGCGCAAAGATATGGCTTTGTCGCAGTCTTACCGTATCACTGTCGGAATTATTCGGATTGATTTTTAGCTATAATTTAAGAAAATTTGTTCAACTTTTTATGATTACCATTCCTTTCATAACATATAGGTATTGTGTTTTGGAGTCATGTATGATTTAAGAATCAATAAAGTTTCTTGTAAAGGTTTAATGACCTCATTATGTTTACCAGGTTGATAAGGGACTGATAGCCGTTTTCACCAACGCCCCTAAATTTAAAGAGCCACTTAAAGAAAGAGAGTTAGGTAACCTTCAGTGATATTTTCGTTTTCACCAACCTTTAGAAGACATCAAATTGCTAATATATTTTTTTAATTTAAGGGCTACCTACGTTAGGAGACGGTTTAAATACAGTTGGTGAAACCGGGAATAAGTTCCTGAACAACACAATTACAGTAACTGTCCTTCAATAAGAATACGAAAAATGTTGATTAAATAATGACAATCGTTTATTCATTTTGTGACTATGTATTAACTAGCCACACGACAACTGTAAGTACCTATGTACTTAAATTACAAAGTTAACATTTCAGATCTTCAAATAACAAAAAAAAATCTTACCTTCCCTCCATCCATCCGAAACACCCGACTTCCTTGTGCTGTTCACCACCTGTCGATAAAACATATTAGATTGATTCATCACTTTCACTTCACTTTCACACTACACACAAATACAAAATTATTGACCATGTCTTCCTATACGAAGTGCATATCAGTGAATGACCGATCCCTATGTTACTGTAACAGATGTCGAAATGGCCTGTATTCACGATCTTAGAAACTTTAAAAATAAATCTTACGGCGCACACGAGAGGAAAACCACACAAGATAAATCTAACGATTTATTAAAACTGTCTTCAAAAAAGTAAGTGAGATACAAAACTTAATTATTTTATTTCTTACTTAAATTTATAATAGGAATAATAAAACGTCTGTAGCACACGTCTTGTCACGGTCTAGAACGAGGGGAAAATGTTCGTATAATTAGTTTGGCATTAAAATGCAATATTGCAAAATACATTAAGTATGTATGCGCGAATATCTGTGTTAACTTTGAACAATTATGCAAGTAGTGTAAATCCATTTTAGGGTGTCTTTAGTGAGAAATTCCAATTATGGTAAGAATTCAAGAAAGAAAGAGCAAAGGTACAGACGTGTGTAAAATAATTATTTTAGGATATAGTAAAACAATTTTTTTAACAATTAAAGAAGGTGCAACATTAACAGTACTTACTACTTAATTTAAATTTATTTGTTAGTTAGGTTTGCTATAAAAATGTATTTATTTAGACTATCCTAAATTGTTATTAATTATAATTTATTGTGTACTGATTAGCAGAACAATTAAACTCTGTCACCTCTGAAAACAAATATAACGTGCTACTTTAAAAAAAATAACGAAAATATTTAATTTTTTTACGACCTTTATCAAAATATATTACTTAAATCTGTCACTGACATTTTTAAATGGCATTTCCTAGGTTTCCTAATCTCTTGTGTATCTGTCTTTACGCTAGGTGCACAGTGCAATGGTGTATTTTAAGCATACGACGACCGGCATCTTACACGACAAGGCTGAAATAGTCAACTTGTGACCCATTTCCTTCAACGAGTAAATTTATTTCTTACTGTTGAGCACATAGGGTTCTCTATTGCTTGTTAACACTCTTGCGTAATTTACGGAATACTTTTAGTAATACTTTTAAAAATGTTTTTATAAATAAATAAAAATTTCATCCACTCGTCTTTTGATATTTTGAATTCTGATACATATAAAATGATGTTGAACATTTCCGTGATAACTTGCCCCCATTTTAGGCCGTAAAGTTTGAATTATGACGATTTCTGGAATTACATTACTTTAATGTATTATGACCAACAGTAGTATTTGAACTCTAGAACTAGGAAATGTTTTTTTTACTGTACTGACAATATGTAAGTAAAATTTCATTAAGATCGATAAGTAATCATAATAAGGCTAATTTATTAAGAAAACAGTTTAAATTGTTTTAAAACCTCGAGTATCTAAAAATAATAATTATATTATTGTCAGCAACACTGTTTTTAGTAAGCCTTGTAAAATATATTTTCGGGTAATAATTAAATACTTACTTATGTACAAATTAAGTAAAAAAATATGATAAAAAAAAGGGGGTTAATATTTGTAGATCTGGAGAAGATAGATAGATAGAGTAGATAGAACTTGATGGATCGAGGATCTACGACTGATGCCTAGAAAATAAATGTAATACACATGTACTAAGTATGATAATGTAATCAATGCAAAAACTTATACGAAATTAGTAGTTATACTAGTATATTGTGAAGTTTAGGATATAAATTTAGTGAACTATTATAACTGTTACTATACTAAAAGCACGATGAATTAAAGTCATTTTTGCGTTAGATAGTTTTTTAGATTGTTTCAGAACATGAGAAATTCTCAGAAAATCGAAAGACCATAAAATTATACCAATGATGTTACTATCCTAATTGATCTTAATTTAATTCTAGTTTCTGACATGTCAACGTCAGTAAAGATTTGTTAAGATATTTTGATTAAGTATTGATGGATTAAGAATCAAGAATTTTAATTCTTCATGTAAAACAGTTACAACCCCTCAGCACATATTGCACATGTTTTCTTTATGACATAGATTAAACAAGTTATTTTTTTTATATCACGTTACCTGTTTAGTTGTTTTAGCGTCAATATTTTTGACAGCAGGGTACTGTGGTCTCGGTAGCTGTGTGGTTTGGAAGGTATATTTCCCAGGAGGTCTCGAAACCTCCGGCTGGACTCGGGACGCGGATGTTGCTCTAGCAGGCGCTTGGTCAATTCGCACGTTCTTTTGCCGACCATCCTAGTAGGAGAAAGATGTTGATATAAGTATTTTAATTTCTGAATACACACTGAGAATATGTCAGGTGTATCATGTGTTTAAACTAAGATCTTTGGAGTACTAGATATCACAAGGAACAAGTAACGAAGTGGTATGAAGTAACCTCCATTACAAAATACCAGGCTTTATACAGACTAACGACATTTTTTTTTTTTAAATGTGGTCTTCCTAAATGCCTGTTATTAATATGTACAAATATAACTAAATAAAATTTAGGTGTCTGTATATAATATCAAATGAACAATTTTAACTAAGTGCATATATAAAAGTTTATTATTATATCAAAAAAGCAATTTATAATTTTTTGTGTCTGTCTTTTCGTCTGTTTGTTTCGGGTAATCTCTGGAATGGATGGACCAATTTTGACGGACTGTCACTGGAAGAAAGCTGATGACATAAGGAGTAACATAGGCTATTTTTTTAAACTAGATACTTGCGATTAACAACAACAATCACGGGTAACACCGAGGGAATCAGCTAGTTTATAATACCTTACCTTATATAAAACGATAAGTAACAGATACTGTAGAAGTTCTGGCGATGTTGCTGACTGGGTCATAATAATACACACAAGAAGCGACTTGATTGCATATTTTTGTAAGATGGAAGTATTTTTCAGTATGTTAATTTTCAAATTTGAATAACTTTACATATGCACATTTTAAACATGTAGTTCAGACGTAATTACATAACTAAGTAATAGTTTTAATTGCTTAAACAGAAAGAGGTGATTTCTCTACGTGTTGTGCTCTAATTATCGTTCCGTCTGTGGTGTTATTGTAACAATGTTGTTGTGTTCGTTAAATATTATATGAGGTACAATATTTTAGAAGCATTTTTTCTATTAATAACGAGTTGTTTCCGAGATGTTTTAAACATAACGGAAAGCTTAATATTGCAAGTCGGGAAACATCTTTATACTGACTTATTATTACTCATCGTTTGATTGTCTTGAGTATCCATAAACGTCGTAATAATACTCGTAGTAGGTATTATATTCAGTGTTAAGACTAGAAGATTGACAGGAATTACAAATGCACTAAAATTTTCAAAATCGTTGCCTATAAAGAGGGAACTCTTCTCCTCTTACATTTCATGGTTTAACTTTATGAAAATGATTTGGACACGTAAATAACAATCGGTTCGGTTTTAAATTATTTCTATTTAGGTAAAAATTCTGGTTTATTTCCAAAACTTAGAGAATATATTGACACATATGGTCAACCAAAACTTGGCAAAGTTTTTATCGGTGTCTATTAAATTATTCTACGGTAGTTGGTTAAGTAATACAATTTTCAATTTGTCTTTTATTTTCCTAAGACTTGTTTGGTAAAGACAATTTTCGCACTAGGACAATTTTCGCATCCAGCATCGTGAGAGATTCACTAAAAGAAAAGAAATCGCAGGGGGCACTAAGAACACTGCAAGTCACAAAAATAATGTGTGGATCACACTAAATGGTATCCAATGTGGTGATCGAATGTACAATAAGTATATTATCAGTATCAGTGCAGTTAGGTTTAGTCGGGTTGCAGATATTATTTAGCATTACGAATTCTTGCGAGTGTTTGCGCTTCAAGGATTTTTTTGCAATTCGTGCACCTAACAAAGAGGCATTCATTTTTTATGTAGGTAGGTACTCTATTGAGATATATGATTTACCGCTACTTAAGCTAATTTATTGTTGTACAGATTATGTTCTGAAACATTTACTCAATATTCTTTTATGAATAATTTGAGCAAAATATGCAACCAAACTCCTTGATTTTGGTTAAACTCGATATGCCTATCAATTCAGATGGATTTATAATACGAACGGATTCATTATGTTTGAGCATTCTATCATTTTCTAGTATTACAATTTTTTACACTGAATCATACTACATGCCGTATTATAGTTTAATACTTCCAAAACACGGTAATTAAGGAAAAAAGCTTCAAAGTACGAGAGGATAATAATAGATAGAATAGCAATGTTGCCATGGTCCTTTTAGATACAAATTCATATCTAGATATGATTAACCGTGTCAGATATTTACACGGTGATCACATCTGTGATCTCAACTCGCCTATTCTATTATATTGACTTATGTCCCAAAAGATGACACTATTCTTAAGTAATTATGTTTCTTGAGACCTATTCCAAGTAAGCAGGCATCATAAAATACAAGTAGGTTGTAACTATAATACTGAAATGGCTCACACATTACCTGTGACGATAGCTGCTGTGGTTGATATGTCAGGATGACAGTCTGTTTGGTGACGGTCTTGGGCACGCCGGCAGCGCCAACGATGGTAGTTACACCTGTTGACGACACTGGCGTCGCAAGAGGTGGGATCTGATTATTGATTGAAACTTTCTTATCTGAAATATGAACAGACTTATATTATTTTTGCGTCAATCAAATGCTGCATTTCTAATTGTCCAGAATTAAAAAGTTTTAACTTCCTTCTCTAAGTAAGTAATCTCAGTGTATACGTTAAAGTCTGTACATTACAAGTTGGTATTAAGCTAACGCAAAAAGTGCTTGTGGTCTCTCTCCAAGTTGCTTCTATCTTACTTTATATTGTTTCGAATTAATTACGTAAGAAGAAGAAGAGGACTACTTACATAGTATGTGTTCACAATTTTTTATTTTGGTAACTTCAAAAGGAGGTGTACCTCCTCCTTACATAAAAATATACTGTACTGATCACTTGTGCTAGTATGTATGCGTTGTGCGCCTTCGTTGTTTTTTTTTATTATTTCCACAGAGAGATATTAATAGTAGATATATAGAGTCATAATGATCTACTTCTAGGCGATTTCGGGAACGGCAGCCAGTTTCAACAGAGACTGACCCACTACCACAGAATACATAATATTCCAAAACGCAATCACAGATGCAGTTTCTGTTCCTTTACTCTGACAATTCGTAGGATGGCTATCCGACCCGACCTATGTAAGATCAAGCGCAGGACTGAGGGATTTACATTATAAGGCGGCGCGTTGGGAGACAAGCGAAACAAACGAGATCTTCGATAATACTCTGTTTATTAATATAATATTCTTATTATATAAGGTTACAATACATCGCTAAGATGTACATGAATACTACACACACTACACGCCCATTTCAAATGGAAAAAAAAAAGAATACAAATATTATATTTTTTTTTTTTTTTTTTATATAAACTTTTTCTATAATAATAAAACAAGTATACACCGTAAAATAAAAATGACTATATAAAGATTTAATAAAGAAATGTTAACAATAAAATAGCATTTAGATTTAAACTTATAACTATTTAGTGTAAATATGTTGGTATAATAGTTAACACATTAAAAAAACATAATTAACTCGACACATATAACTTTGTGCGATTTTTGTGGATAACATCTAGTTTACCATTTTTCATAATTTGCACATTTGGAGATATGTCTTCAACAACAGTATAAGGACCAGAATAAATACTGTCTAATTTACTTACATTTTCATTTTTTATCAAAATTAAGTCATCCTTTTTATAAACAACTGGCTTTACATATTTGTCATATACAGTTTTCCTACATAACTTGCTGCTAATTAAGTTTTCTCTAGCTTCTTTTTGAGAAAGTTGTATGCGATATTTTAATTCAGATGGATAGTTTTCGTGATTATATAAAGGTTCTACTAAATTATTCTTAAAATTACTGGGAAGGTTACAAATTTTGCCGAAAACTAGCTCGTATGGAGTAAATTTTGTTTCAGAATGTACTGACGTATTAAATGCAAATGACCAAAATGGTAGCCATTGGCTCCAGGCCTCTGGATGATTATCCGTTTGGATACGTAGATACGAACCTAAGTGTTTGTGTGAGTTCTCCAGTGCGCCGATACTTTGATGATGATAAGCAGTAGAAGATAGTTGTTTAATTTCTAATAAGTTACATACCTCTTTGAATACAGATGACATAAACTCGGTACCTCTGTCTGTAGCGATTTCGTGTGGGATACCATATCGGAGTATAAAACTGTTTACGAAAGCATTACCTACTTCTTCTGCCTTTTTCGAAGTTAAGGGATGGGCTACTACATATTTACTTAACTCGCACTGCAAGGTTAAAATATAGCAGTTATCGTAGCAGTCTTTTTCCAGGGGTCCGACTAAATCCAAGAATACTTTTTCAAATGCTGAGGTTGCAGTTGACGTAATAGTCATCGGTTCTTTTGTATTAAGAGTATGTTTTTGTTTCTGACACTTGCTACATTTACGAACAAATTCCCTGACATCTTTATCTAACCCTGGCCAGTAAAAATATTTTTTGATATTATTTAACATCCTTCTCATACCCGCGTGGCCACTTGTGGGTAAGAGATGGAAGTCATTTAGAACCACTTTTCTGTCGTCCCTATTATCTACTCTTTGAACATCATTTAAAATATATAATCGTATTCCTTGTAACAATTGTATTTCACTTAATAGTTTCTCAATAAAGTCTTTATTATTCTTATTTTTTATAAAATAAATCTCGTCGACGTTTATTCCATTACAAAATTCCTTTAACTGCCTCACAAATGCGGCTCGCGTCAATTGTGATTGGAAGTCTGGATTAATAAAAATAGTTGATTGGCAACTTACATAGCAAAACGCGTTTCTTTCTTTACTTATTTTATTATTTTTCCTCATCATTTCTAAATACTTTTTGTCTATAAATCTTAGTTCTACTGCCTCTTTCGGTTTCATATGCGTCCCCAAGACGTCTGGTTGATCAGGCCGTACGTCTGAAAGATTCATATCAACCAAAGAGCTTTGTAGTCTCCGTGTCTGAGCTCTAGTCATAACATTAATTTGAGATTCACTCATGTTTTTTAATTCATCCGATGTAAAAGAAATACGAGACAATGCATCTGCAGCTGCGTTGTCTGTGCCCTTAACGTACTCTATAATATAATCATATTCCTCTAATATAAGACGAAATTTCATCAATCTGCTAGATGGATCACGCATGTTAAAAAGATAAACTAAGGGTCTATGGTCCGTCAAAATTTTAAATTTGCGACCATATAAATATGGCCGAAAGTATTTGACAGCCCAAATTATTGCGAGCAATTCTTTTTCTATTGTCGGATAGCGTCGCTCGGCACTATTTAAAGTCCTACTTGCATATGCTATGGGTTTTTTGTTACCGTTCGATAAAATAGCCCCTATTGCATTACCGGAAGCGTCTGTTTGTACTATAAATTCATTACTAGGTGAAAAATCTGGGTACTGTAAAATCGGAGGCGAAATAATACAATTTTTTAACTGTTCAAAAGATTTTTGACAAGACTGATCCCAAACAAAGGGTACATTCTTTTTACATAATGTATATAAGGGGGAAGCTTTTGCCGCAAAATTAGGAATGAATTTTCGATAATAGTTAACGAATGCCGTAAACCGTTTAAGTTCATCGAGTGACCTTGGGCATGGATAATTTTGAACTACTTTAATCTTATCGGGATCAGGTAAAATACCGCCTGCTGTGATTACGTGCCCTAAATACAGTAATTGTTTTTTCATAAAATCGCATTTTACTGGATTAAGCTTTAAATTAACTTTTCTAATTCTCTCAAAAACATTCTGTAAGTTTTGAAGTTTTTCCCCTAAATTTCTTCCGAACACGACAAGGTCATCTTGGTATACTAAACATTTTTCGTAGTTTAAGCCTGCCATAGCCATTGTCATCATTCGTGAAAAGGATGATGGACTTGTTTTTAGTCCCATGGGCATTCGTGTCATTTGATACTGTCCGGAACCAAATGCAGTACATTTTCTACTGTCTGTCTCCAAGGCCACATTGTGAAATCCTTGGTACAAATCTAAATGACTAAAATAAATACATCCTGACAAAGAATCTAAAATTTCCGTTATGTTTGGGAGAGGAAATCGATCATCCTCTATACAATTATTTAATTTACGGTAATCTATTACTAATCTCCATTTTTTTGAACCGCTTGAATCTATCTTTTTTGGAACTAATAATACTGGACTGCTCCATTCACTTCTAGTTGTCTCAATTATTCCTTCTCTTAACATATTATCGATTTGATTTTGTATTTCTTTTTTCTGTGAATGAGGTAATCTAAATGGCTTAGAAAATATGGGACACGAATTAGGTTTCAATACTATTTTATGCTTGTAAATATCTGTCGTAGTTAATTTATCGCCTTCTAAATAAAATATATCCGAATATTTTGCACACATACTTTCTATAGAAGTTCTTTCTTCGTTATTCAAATGATTTAATTGTAATTGAGAAAATAATTTCTTTACCCGGTTTGCATTTATTCCACTTTTTTCAAAACTACATATATTATAGTCATTTAGTTCATGAATAATAGGGTTTAATTCTGTTAACTGAAACGATTTTTCTGTGGTATTTAATATTTTTATGGGAATTTTACCACAACTCGGTTTAACTATAGCGCTGGCTAAATAAATTCCTTCAGAAATCTCCGAGGTGCAAACTACTCCTTCATTGTTTAAATTAGTGTCAATATAATGTATTGATTCACATCGAGGTGGAATTTCTAAACAAGTTTTTAAGCAACTTTGTATAGGAAGATTAATTTTTTGTTGTTTTAACGAAAGTGTTAAAATATTTTTATTGTAATCTAAAACTGATTTATATTTTGTTAAAAAGTCACTACCAATTATACCATTCGCCGTAATTGGTAAGAAGTCGAACAGATAGAATTTATGACGTAAGCAATGACCACCTACTAACAAATTCAAGTAACAGTATCCAATTGTTTTTATTTTACCGCCAATGCCATTTATGTACATACTCTCTTTAATATATGGAAGTCGATGTTCAACAACATGTTTATACTTAAGCGCTGAAACTGACGCGCCGGTGTCAAGTAACCAAGTGTAGTTATGATTGTTTAGAGATAACTTAATAAAACAACTACTACTACAAGATAAAATTTTGTCTTTAGTCACGAAAAAACGTATTTTCAGATTCCTGTTTTGAAGTCGGTTCAGTTTCAGTACTTTCAGTAACTAAGTTAACCTGATGCGTATTATGAGTAGATTTGTAAAATGACCTACCTCTATTAGACCGTCTAGGTGCGCACGCAAACTGCTGAGTCTGCTGACCTCGCCTGTTGCTGCCGCCGCGATAGTGGTTAGGGTTACCTCTAGGCATGCTGTAATTGCTACCCCTACGCCATGTAAAATTATGGTTATTAAATCTACCATAACCTTGAGAAAAGTGTCTCCCTCTGCCTCTAGGGTGATTATAATTAAAACCTCTAGCCGAGGACATACCCAAAATATCTCCTGCAGTAGTGAATGACTCTGCTTCCTCGTCCTGGGCAGCCTGAATCGCGTCCTTTAGAGAGCTAAAATTACGAGCTGAGATTATAGTGCTCAATCGACGATTTCTCAAACCATCGGCAAATTTTTTTACAGCAAACTGTTCATTTATAGGTTTTAAAACATTATAGCTAGCCGAGTTTCCGTTGGCCTGTGAAAGTGTTAAATGAGTAAATAATTCAGAAATTTGGTTACCGTAATCCTTTATAGTCAAATTATTTTGCTTCATACGAGTTAATTTTGTCTGTATAGCACTTGCGGATCTTTTTGGTAACAATGTACTTTTCATATCATGGATTAAGTCTGTCACAGAAGAATAACTAGAATTTAGTTGCAATTTAGCAGCATGTGATAACCTACTTTTAAGGACAAATTCGACAAGTTTATTTTTACATACATCCGTAGTAAGAGTAGAAGCATAATACTCGATATTTTCGATTAAACGCTCAGTATTGGATTCCTCATCGGTCATGAGTGGCAAAAGGCTCAAAGCGACCTTAATGCTAAAAGTTGACATTTTCGATTCGTCAAATTCTAAAGATCTACACAACTCAGTAACTTCGGTATACAAGGTCTGAAATGTATTAATATATTTGTTAATTAATTCTGTATCACTTGATTTTATGTAACCCTTAGTAGTATCACTACTAATTTCATTTACACAGATTAGATAACGAGAAAAAATTTCGTTGGCTTCACTCAACTTTTTTATCAATATATTTCCCTTTCTACGAGCGGGACCAATTTTAATCAAGTAAACTCTTACATCTAATATTTCTTTACACAGTTTATTTAATACATCTGCCATAACTCACCATCATTGTAGCCTGATTGTTTACATATCTGGATATATTATAATTATTACACAATAAAATTTTTAATCCTGAAATTCACAAAGTAGATAATAATATATTATGTCCGTTACACGTTTACGTTACAGTTTAATGTTCTTGAATATACGCGATGAGTTTTTTTTTTTTTCTTTTTTTATTTACGATTACACATAACTTATTTACTTTTAATTATTATACCGCCACTTTTCACTTACTCTTGTTTATTTTATATATAGACATATGTATACTTATTTATTTTTATTACCGCACATTATCACTTATACACCACCTGACGCCATTTTTTTTCTCTTTTTTTTTATAACCACATACTATATAACTTCTTTTGGACCGGGACCCGTGCTTGGGTTTCGCCGCAGATATGATCGCCGAAGTGCGTGGCGATGAACAATTTGTTCCATCCACTGCTCATGGCATCTTTTGTAGACGTAATATCCGCCGTATATCACTGCCAATAACGCCAAAATGGCCAGTATCATCAGCCATATATTAGTCAATCCAATGTCTGACCTCAACTGCTCGATGGAGGCTTGGTTAGTACCTCCAGCCGCGTTTTGTGCGAGCACGACCTCCTCTTTGGTGTTACTTCCACCCATTTTGTAGAAAAAACGCGAATTTTTTACGAGATAGTTCAAACTCAAACGACGAACGCAAGATTATTAAAGTGAGATGCGACATTGTACCTAATTACTTATATGGTCACGGAATGTAAAACAAATCACGGTGGCCCGCTGCTGCGCGTTCAGCAGGGTCGCCATATAAGGCGGCGCGTTGGGAGACAAGCGAAACAAACGAGATCTTCGATAATACTCTGTTTATTAATATAATATTCTTATTATATAAGGTTACAATACATCGCTAAGATGTACATGAATACTACACACACTACAACATGCTCTAAGAAGCCTGGGTTAAGACAGTAATTTCCAAACTCCGAGTATTCAGAAAATCCGAGAGTACTATTTTTATATATAATAATTAATTCATTCACAATTATAGGTATAATAGCTCAGTTTGACATTAGAAAGCTTTTACTGTAGGTATTATTAAATTTTATACCGCAATTGTTTTCTGTCAAAGCACAATTATGCAACAAATTGCTATCTTTAATTGTATCCAGGGTTGCCACCTTTTGGAAAAAAAAAATCGGGACGATACTTACTATGTGGACAGTCGGTCAAATTTCAGTCTAATTCAGATCATGATAAAAAAGCAGTTTTTTGGAAATGATAAAATAAAAAGTTTTGTATAAACATTTACGTATTTATTTTTCAAATATTTTTCCATGCAATTTCTTTTATTGCTACGGAGCGCGTTCACTAATTTTATCTCATTTTTTAGGGTTCCATAGCTTATTAGTCGAAACCCTTATAGATTCATCACGTCCGTTTGTCCGTCCTCGAATTTAAAACAGTCAAAAAGGTTGGTGCTAAAAAGGTAAAACTGCATGGACATGTTTTTATTACGGCGACAATTTGCTGAAGTAAAATCATGAAAAAAATTTTTTTTTGGCGTAAACGTAAAGTGGGGGCGATTTTTTTATCGTTAGGGCTATCATTAGATCGGTTATTTTTAAACATTAAGAAAGTGCTTCGACAATTTTTAGATTTCGATATCTGTTTGAGAGTTATTCAACTTTAAAGAGGATTTTTATTTTATAAAACTCCTACCAAGGTGACTTTACTATGCCTGATGGAAAGCATGAGTAAAATGCACAAGTGGGGGTCGCCATACTAACTGCAAATTCAACAGTATGGCGAACAGCATTATGGCGCCTTCGGGAGATGCTTTTTCACGCCTAGCTTAAAGGACCAGGGATCATAGTAGGAATGAAAAACATCAGTTGACAATGAGTCCCAGTTTTTAACTGCTCGGCACAAGAAGGAAGACCTTAGCCGCTTAGTTCTGGACTTCCCTGGCCAAATCGTGTTATTCAGTAGAGGAAGGGAGAGGGTGGGATGAGGTGGAGGAGCTCTTCAGAACACTCCCCATGGTAAAGGCGATAAAAGACTGCCATAGAGGCGACATCTCTTCGCAACTGCAATGGTTCCAGGAACTCGGTGGCTTCGGGACTGTCTATGATGCGAACTGCTCGCCCCTGCAACCGATCGAGAGCGACAACATGTCATTGATATGTAGAAGGAACAGCGTGGGCGACAAGACAGAGCCCTGGGGTACGCCTGCGTTTACCTGCTGGAAATCAGACGACGCGCTGTCACAAAATTTTCTAATGCAGCGCTGGCGCAGGAAGGCGGCAATCCAGCTGCACAATTTAGTGGGCAGGCCGTATGCCGGAAGCGAGCGGTGCCAAACCCTATCAAAGGCCTTAGGAATATGACAGGCGATACAAGTGTGTCAGTACTTGAGACAACTCTGGTGCACAGTTCTTTAGAACCACCGCTGGGATCCCGTCAGGTACACTGGCTTTCAAGCGCTCATAGCCGAGTGGCCTTAGGTGATTGGAAACAATCACCGAGGGTAAGCACCTACGGCGCGGTCAGACCTAGATGGGTGACCGTATGTGGCATGATATGTTATGAGCGTTTCCATGATTCGGAGGTCACGTTAAGCAGTCGGTCCCGGTTGTTGTCATAAGGTAACAGTCGTGAAGCTTAGTTGGAGGCCTTCGGGCGGCTTAAAAACATCCAACGGTAAGATTACGTAGCCACAACGTGTCTTGCCTATCCCCAACCCGCACTCGGCCAGCGTGGGGACGTAAGGCCTTAACCCTCTCTTGAGAGGAGACCCGAGCCCAGCAGTGGGACGTTATGGGTTGTTGATGATGACACTGGCTTTCCGGACGTCGAGTGACCGAAGCTCCGCGCGTATTTCACTACGGTGGACACCAGGCAGTGGTCGGAGGAGCCTAGAGGGGCAAGAACCGACACACAGTACTGCGCTGGGTGGCTCGCCAGCAACAGGTCTAGCAAGGAGGGCGCTTGACTCGATGTATCTGGTATCCTGGTGTGCTGGAGTACCAGTTGGGTGAGGTCATGCGTAAGAGCGAATGCGTGGGCAGTTCAGTCATCCGCCCTGACGAAAAGACACACTCCAGCCTTCGCGAGGAAGCACTCCTCAAGCTGGTATCCAGGGTTATGGTGATATGTCGTGTCGGCAGGGCAGCGTATCTGTGACTCCGTTAGAAAAAACATAGCCGGCCGTACCGTCTCAAGGTGCTGGTGGATGGCGTTGAGGTTTGCATGGAGTCCATGAATATTTGTGAACTCCACCTCAAAAAGCGCGTTGGCGGGAAAAGAGGATGCCGCTGTGGTACTGGTATGCATCTTCTTTAGACCCCCCCCTCTCTAAAAGCTAAATGAAAAACTGTAACTCACTGCTACATCATGTTTCCTTTCTACTATGATCCCGGGTCCTTTAAGTGGGGCGCGTAAAGAAGCATCTCTTTAAACCGCCATACTGCCTCCATTCGCAGTGAGTATGGCGCCCTCCACTTTTGGATTCCACTCATACTTTCCATCAGGTCACCTTGATGGCGTATGTCTATATTTCGTGTAATTTGCAATTAAATGAGCCCAGGGCGCCTTAAAATAGTTTTAAAAAAAAGTGAAAGATATAAGTAAAAGATAGGTGTGTGCATGGGGGGATCCAGGGAACACTTCAAAGAAACCAACAACATCAGTATCACATACATATATTAGAAAACAACAAATTGTATTTGAGAAATTACAACATTAAAATTTAATTACATAAAATTCATTACAAAAAAAACAAAGGTGGGTGGAAATAAATAAAATACTAAGTGTTTACAATCAAAATAAATTAATCTGTCTGCAGATCAGTCAGGGTAAGGGCAGAAATCCATTGGTTCACCTTGCAGACTCGAGATAGTCTGCTGAGGACTTCCACAATCACATTAAGGCTCATGTTCCTCGGAGACATCCCCGAGGATCACCTTGCAGACACAAGATAGGTATGCCAAGGTATCTCACAAGCACATTAAGGCCCATGTTCCTAGGAGACGTCCACATGATCACCTTGCAGACTCAAGGTAGTCTGCAGAGGTCTCTCACAAGCACATTAAGGCTCATGAGATCAAGTCAAGGATACGAAGACCAGTGATCGATGTGTAGATGCCAGTAAGTGGAGGTATTAAAAAAAGAAAAAAGAAAGTTTACGTGACCTTTCGCAAGACACAGCTGCGAGCCTCAGTGTAAGACATCAGCGCTGCGCTGGAAATGTCACCGACAGCTTAGATTCAATACGACTAAATCAAGGTGTACTAAAACGTGTTCAATTTACCGTACTAATCGATGACATCTCAAATTGAGAGTATTTGAAGTAAATTAAATCATTTGAAGTAAACGCCATCTGGCGCATAATTGGTGAACCAGACGGCTATGCAACTCACAAAAAGAGCTACATCAAAACACACACTTAGAACTACATTAAATCTAGTGCATCCAAAGATTATTCTAAACAACAAAAAAATTGTTACAAGGAATGCTCTGAGCACGAGATACAAGACACAATTAAGCGTTTAACTTCTGGGCTTTTCCAGTTTTAAATACTTTAACTCATTTTTATCACAACCTGTGACTGAATACAACAAATAAAAATATTGGTAAAAAGGTTGTCATTAGTTCCATTTGGCACCCAATAGCTGTTTACTGTAATACTGCGCGAAAGGGGAAGAAGGTGAATTCAAATTGAGCAATTCTTACATTTGTGAAAAATCGGGACAAAATCAATACGCTGTCGGGACGCGGGACGATATCATCGAATTCGGGACTGTCCCGGGAAATTCGGGACGGGTGGCAACTCTGATTGTATCAGAGTTTAATTATAGACAGCAGACACTAATCTAACCATGATTATTAAAACTTACTAGTTTTTCAATTTCATAGTAATATCAACATGAAGCATGTTGGTGTCTCTGATTTTAATATTGGTATAAATAAGACCAACATCTAGACAGGTTAGACCTATATATATGCCTGCCAGCCATCCTGCGCAAGTCGTCAGTCAGTCAGTCGTCCTACACTATGTTTGACGAGACGCGGTCTCCACTCCAGAACTGTTCTAGACCAATCTAAAATGACAATATTCTTGAGTACGAGAACGAGAAAGCGTAAGAATGCAGATATATCTCAATTTGGCATCTTAGCGCCGGTCACCATGCTGTATTAACATCATTCACAATGAGAATGGTGACCACTACTCATGAATTCTACTCATAGTTTACATCAGAGGGAGAGTAGTCATTTTGGCTGGTTAAAAATGTATACAAATAACATGGTAATCTAGTAATTAGTAATCCTTGCCGCTATACCAGAAGTCAGGAGATGGATTCCCGGACAAATTATTTTGTGATGAACACCTTTTATTTCTTCAGCGTTTTTAATTAAAAATCATATACCTAATAACATTCTTTGTCAACCCTAGTCGTGGCTTCGTTATAAATAAAACAACACAGGTGACTAGCTAATCTTTTGCTAATGTAATACATCAGACCTCCTAATATGTATTATGTATACAATGGAGACCATCACGACTAACGGCTACAGTTGGACCAACTAATGTTAGATACAAATTATTCTATTGTGTCTTTGTACTCATATTTCAGTTGATCTAGCTAGGGGTTAGCGTATGCGACTGCCGATCAAGAGATCTTGAACTGGATTGCCAGGACGGACCAAAGAGTGTAGTTGAGTTTTCTGATAATAAAAATGCTTGAATAACCCCGTGCCTCGGAGAGTTCGTCAACAGGTCGGGCCTGCATCTAATTTATCTCCGTTCGTGTCGGATAACCGTACCATCAAATCATGAGAGTGAGAGATCAGATATTGCACATATCATTAAGCACACACTTATGCACTATTATAACATGTCCTGCGTTGAGACAGGACACCGAGGCCGAAATCGGCTAGACGTACATCATTACATTTTACGACCTCAAACATAAACCCCTTTGAACATTTTGTCGTTCTTATAGCATTTAATCGCCTCTGTTTACCTTTGGGGGGACAAGACTTGAGTGTGTGTTGTGATGTACAAAATTACGGTCATAGAGTCGTAGCTAGTTCATCGATAATACAATACATACCTAAAGCATTATTATTGATGGCAGTTTCCTTATCCTTATGTGTGGCGCCGAAGGCCAGCTCTGCAGGCACGCTCACGTCAGATACCTTGGCCGTCTTCGTGTGCTGTTGCCTGAAACCGAACCTACAGAATGAGGTGATACATAGATGTAATTTTATTGACAGTAATTACAAACATTATTTGTCGTTGTTTGTGTCAGTGTACATGATTACTGAAATATCAAAACAATCTAATTCATGTACTTATTATGTCTCTTTCAATGTTTCTTTTTCATTTAAGCGCCTTCAAAATATTTAATAGCAATTCACTTTCCGTATGATCGATAACTTCGCAGTTCTGCTTGTGTGTGATTCAGGGCTGTAGCTAGAGTCGAATTTAAGGTAGGGCAACATAGGTTACAGGTAGGGCAGAAGTAACAAAAATAGGTACCCTTAACATAGGGATGAGGACTTTTTAAGGTAGGGCATTGCGATTTTAAGGTAGGGCATTGCCCCACAATGCCCCCCCCCCCCCTAGCTACGGCCATGGTGTGATTACTACAATTATTTATGTATCCCTAAAACCGTATTTAGAAATAATACTATATTAAAAGGTACGTTAAACTCAAGCTGTTTAAGTCATAAATGTTAAAGATCTTTTGAATCTGTTTCTGTAACTTTTTTTAAACATCTTCGTTTGATTTATTTTTAAATACCGATAATTTCATTCAATGTTTTACGTTTACATTAGAATAATATAATGATTTTAG
Source organism: Phragmatobia fuliginosa (assembly GCA_932526445.1). NCBI lineage: Eukaryota > Metazoa > Arthropoda > Insecta > Lepidoptera > Erebidae > Phragmatobia > Phragmatobia fuliginosa. The sequence goes on along the minus strand of OW052065.1, from coordinate 15,350,218 downwards.
AATACAAAGTATTTTTTTTTTATCTCTGTACTAAATTATTTACTTTATCGTAACACTTTCTACTTTCGAAAACAATAGGAATGCATGTAAAGTACCTGTTTGACCGTAAAGGTTGTCCAGCAGTTTCCTTACGTGGTCTGGCCAGAGGTGTGGACCGACCGGATAACACTTCCTCCGGTCGCAAGTCTTCCGACGAACCTGTTTGAAAGAATTCAATATACAGTACCTACATATCATCAACATCAACATAATTAATAGTTCTATCTGGACATGCAATATCAGCCTTTTCTTAGACATCAGGATCTGGCTACACCGTAGAGACTGGTAATATTTCCTTCTCATTGCAGTGCTATTGCCTGCCATAGCTTCCTTTGTTGGCTCTACGACACCCTTGGGATTAATATAGGTGGTGTCTTGGTGACATTTCGTGTTCTTACTTTTTAACTACACAGACAGACACACAAGTAACATATTATGAAAGCACTTAAGCTGTTATATCATGCCTGTCTCACCATAAACGGTGTGGTGTTGCGACTTTCGTTTCATGGACTTTAAATTGCATCGATTATCTTGACACTCGATTCGATCGTAAAATCTTGATGGTGTTGCATATTGGAAGGATCGTTTACATTTATTATACCGATATATTCTTTTTGTATTGTTTACAAGATTTAATCGAGATGTGCTATGTCAAGTGTAAAAATTTGGACTACTTTCTGTTACGTTATAAACGTACTTATTTTACTCGATTGCGCCTGTTCTTTTACCCGAAAATTAAAAGCCAAAAAGAATGGTAATAGTTTTAGTAATCTGTGTTTTTATTGGTATACACTGAAAACCGAAACATAAAATACTGTTTTACTCAGATTTTGAAAGAGATGTTATTGGATCATTTTGTTTTGTTTGTTAATGGAACTTTTATCAAGTTTTTACATAGTCGGGTAATAGTTTTTTAAACTTTTTCTTGTTATATGTAATTTTTATAGCTTTGCCACGATTTCAATAGCTTTTGATTGTTGATTGAAGTCACTTTAAAAATTATAAAAATATTTTTAACTGTTGTAATTATTAAAATTTATCATTATTTGTCTTTGTAACCCTTTTTTAAATATTATTTTTTGATTCATTATTATATAACAATACACTTAAGATTTGTACTTTATAAACAGTATTAAGTCCATAGGCTAAACAGTAAACCTGTTACTACAGACCGTGACCGAGTCCGGTGCACTACGCTCATAATTTCAGGAAATAAAAGCCGTTTAACAAGTTTACTTTAAAATGTTACGCAATTAGGAAACATGTTTTATATATACTATACAATATAAATATCTTCGTATAGTTTTAATACTTAGAAATATAGTCACTGGAATTATTTTTTTGATCTTAATATTTTAAGCAAATCAAAACAGTCGATGCGCGATGTTCTGTTCCTTTTTGAAGGAAAGGCAAAGTAAAGAAAACAAAGTCACATTCTAATATAATATTAAGTTGGTACTCTTCTGTGTGGAATTAATTAGAGGACTCTTCCGTGTGAATTTAATTAGAGGACTAACAGAAGTGAACTGTTATAAGTTCTTGATGGAAACTTTCAAAGATGATGAACGGAATGTATTAGAGCCATGCTGAATTCAGTATGAACGGGCCGGCTCGTACAGACCTCCTGCGCCTCATACAGACGACCGAACATTTTAGTAGGCCGCCATGGTGTGGGTCACACATAGCAGTATGTGTTTTACTTGACCTCTGGAAATATATATCGTACCATAGACCTACGTATTAATATTATAAACAATTTTGAGTTTATTATAATAGTACCTACATCACACCCTAGCCTAAATTATACTTAGTCCGTACATACATCTATTGTCTGTAAGAGATGGCCTTGAAGATAAGGCTATTGTCAAATAAAAATGTATTGTTCATCTTTATGGTTAGTTTTGTCTATAGGTATCTATTTTACTTTATATTTTATAAGTAGTGTACTAAAATTTATTCACTTCTACAGTTAAATTAAGACAGACTAAAGTGCCCAACTAAAACAAATTTAAAACTAATCAAGAACATGTAATTAATTTTCACTCAAACTTGTTAAACAAATAAATTTGTGGTAAATTAATTAAACTTCAAAAACTGTTAGGCTAAATTTGGAAAGTCTTAGTTTAATTTATTTAGTGAAAGACATTCTTTCATAAATTTTCCATCGCTACTCATCATGGAATATAGTTTAGGTTTTGTTGTAAACTATGCAATAAGTACAAAGACACAGATACGTGTATTCAATTTTGTGTAAAAAATTCAACTTTTTAAAGAAATCATATACAATTAGAAAAAGTAAAGAAATGCGCCTTAACCGTTAACTCTCTAGCTTCCAAAACTAAAAGACAAAAAGTTATTGCATGATTTTAAATTTAGGTATTAGACACCAATAAGCCAATGGAAGATGAAAAAACGATTTAACTTTTCTGTGCTTCGATTGTTTGATCCAAGTTTCAAGATCCAAATTTACATATTTTATGTTCCTTACCTCCGTTCCCATTTTTGTCATGTGCCTTTTGTTTGCGGCGCGAGTTGTCGTCTGCCCTGGAAGACGAAGCTGGACGTCTTCGGAAACCAAATGACGTGGCCACTCCTCGACTCGGTTTACCATTGCCGTTACCGCTTGCACTCTTCTCCCGCTTTTTCGCACCTTTCGACTCAGAGTGACCCTGTTGACAAAATAACAAAGCCTATGTGAGATAGTTTTTTTTTATTTTAGAAGTATGTTTTCAATACTTTTTTCGAGTTGTTAATAAAGCGTGTTAAAGTTTTTACTTATACTTTTAACTAGCGGAGTTAAGCGGTTTTACCTGCGGTTATTATTGTAAATCGCGACTAACGCCGCGGAGTGAAGCTAGTTATAAAAAAACCTAAGTAAGTCCTTCTGTCATCTGTTTTCTATCAATTAAGGTCCCGTCAAAAGCGGTCCCGCCGTTCCAGAGATTAGCAGAACCAAACAGACAGACAGACAAACAAAAAATTTCGAAATTGATTTTTTGTTGCAGGTACCTACGTACTCTCGTCAAATTTAATAAAAAATTGTTAATTCAACATTACAAATAGACACTTCAATTTTATTTATTTGTATGTATGTACCTGTACAGATGAAAAAGAAGAATAAGAAAAAACAAATTACGATTTAAGAAATTTGATACAGTATTTCTATAAATATAATTTATCTATAGCTTAAATAGTTGCTGATAAATGTTGTCGAATTCAAGGTTACAATTGCATTACATTAGCCACGAATGACGAATGCGATGTCAAGTGATATTTGTCTATTGATTTGCATATACCAAAGGTTAACCAGCACTTAGAATGCCAAGCTTCGTTTGTTTATACACAGCCATATTTGAAAAAAAAAATAAAGGTACATATTTTATTATGAAGGTCAAAATTTATGAGTGTTCCATAATTTACAATATGAAAAATAAAATATACCTATAATATTTTTCTTTTCCTCATGTTAGAGCCATCTCTAATGCAAAGCTAGAATACTACATTTGTCAACGTACAGAAATATAAGAAAATAGTAGAGGCTTTATCTCGTTTTTATTTTAGACACGTTAAAAATTTTAGTTCATAAAGATAAAGGAATAATGAATATTTTGGACATCTGACTCAACATCATCTAGTCCTAAACTAAGCTGAGCTTATATTATGGGTACTAGTCAACTGATATAAATACATAAACATACCTTTTCTGTAAATACATACGTATTATACATAGAAAATACCCAAACTCCGAAACAAATATCAAGTATGGAATGTCAAGTATCAGTAGAATCCAAGATGACCAGCCCCTCAAGCCAAGTTGCAAACGTTTATCGTGCTGCAATAGCTGACGCCTCTATTCTCTTTTTTGATTGGCTAATGTCACTCACTCACGTGAAAAAAACAAAATATTAACCTATAAAACAATAGAATAGAGGCGGCAGAACGAAAAACGTTTACAACTTGGCTAGAGTGGTGACAAACAAACATACTATTTATTTTTAAATAGATACATATTGTAGATAGGTAATTACACCCAGACACATAACAAAATGGACAGTTTTATCTGTCAGCATTTAGACTCACTTACTATTAGATCGGCTAGCCAGTGTAGTCATCAAATCAAAGATTAAAAACAAATTCATCAATAATAAAAACTGAACTTCTACGTTCCGTTACACTCGTGAATTTTGAACACAAAATTAATTTCTTCACAATATTTAATGCCAATCAGAGATCTTTCACCTTGATTTCTGGGTTACCTATACTTCAACTAAAACTTCTTTACGAATAATAAAAGGATAACGTTATTTTACAGTTTTAAAAACTGTGAGGCCATCAGCTCGAATAAACTCAGGTAGGTGAAAAAATAATCCAGTTACTCCATTTCATCTTATTTATCATACATTCATTTCATATATCATTCCTAAAACCCTAATAATATTACGACCTGCCACGTTGTGTTAAGTATGTGACATTTAGGACGTCTATATATGCGTGAACGCGTAAAAGGTTTAATAATGCTCTCTTGGGTGCCTAATTCTTTTAAATTACCATATACATGCTTCTTCTAATGAAAAAAATTTAGTTTTAACAGAAGTCTAAATTGATATACTTGTAATCCTTTTATTTATTCGTTTTAAAAACAGCTAAGCAAACCTTTAAACCAATTCAAATCGAAACAGGACTTACTAAACTTATTTTAACGTTATCTGATCTGGATATAGTTTTGTCTAATAGTTGCTTACTCTATTTTTCCAAGTTAAAATCGATAAAATGTACCTAATTTTATGGAGTGCTAAAAATGATCCCAAAGAGACAAGTATTGTAGTAATTTACAGAACGTTTAATTGTACATTTATAAAGTCCCTTGACACGTAATTTAACGAATTAATTTAGTAACGAAAAATTATATATCCACTACACTGACAAGAATAGGGACGACCTTTGAAATCTGCAAATAATTGTAATTTCATGCCGCATATACAGCAAGTAATAAAGTGAGTTTTCATTCAATTTATTTCTCGTCTGATATTCTGTAGTACTCTAGTAGTAATATTCTTTCATAACATTTAAAATAGCTAATCTAATGTCATGCAATGTATTATATTAAAGTATTTCCCATCTGAAGTCAGAAATCAATAAAATTTAAGTATCTGTATGTAACATCAAAATAACAGCTTTTTACTAAATTTATATGAAAATATATACGTAACCTACAACTTTTTAAAAAAAAAATCTGTCTCTTTGTTCCGATTTTTACGAGAATTTTACTGGCACAAAGCTGAGACGAATCGAATAGTAAAACACAAGGAGTAAATTAAGCTATTTTTATTCGACTAGATTCGTTACTCGCTTTACAACTATAACCACTGGTAACCATATCACTCAGCTAGTATAATATAAAAATTCCGTATTCTTCCAACCTCTGGGTATTCGTTGCCTTATAAATCAGGCTGATACCCTTTCGTTATCAACAGATACATGTCAGAACAAATCAAGATAGTGGCATTGTGCTTCTCATAAACTTACACCTATACATTTATGTGTACGCGTAGATGTTATAAAAACTGATGATTCAATGTAAGGGGTCATCCATAAATTACGTCACACGAATTTCATGATTTTTTTGCCCCTCCCCCCCCCCTTGTCACAGCTGGTCACATTTGTAAGACTCCCCCCCTCCCTAGTGTGACGTCACATAATTTGCAAATTTACATTTAGAAATCATTGAATGAAAACAGGTTCCGAAATCAGTTTTATTTCCATTAAAAATATTTTTTAATAAAATTAACATCAAATCAAACAATTAATAAAACAAACATTGATTAATTAGGTATATAAATTAAAAAAAAAAAAAATTTCGGTGCCTGGCAGGTAGCGCATAGAATTCGGTTCTGTGGTCACCAATAACAATAGGTATATTTATAATCGTGTACAATAGATAATTGTTATGTTTACATATTATTTCTTAATTTTTGTAGGAAGTTTTCCAAGACACAAGTGCATTTTCAAGTTTCCAAGTGCATTTTACAAGTTAGACCTGTACAACTCCTAACAAAAATATATCGAAACCGCAATAGCTTTCCTTTAAGTTTTAATATATGGACTACTATCATGAATTTTTTCAGATTTTTCGAGCCATCTGTTTAGCTTTTAGAGGGGGGGATGCCCTATTTTTACAAAAAAATGCGTTTGAAAGTTGAATAACTCGCAAACGGATAACTAAATCGAAAAATCGTTTTAACAGCCTCGCAATGTTTTTAAAAGACCTAACCAATGATACCCCACACGATTGGTAGCCTCGAGAAAATAAAAACATAACCACTTTACGAATAGGGGACGTCCCCCAATTTTTTTTTTTTTAATGTTTATTGTAGCACTTTATAGACACACCAACCGTTTGGGCGGTAGGTCTAGGACGGACGGAAGGATTTGACGAATGTATAAGGGTCCCGAGTCAAGAACTACGGAACCCTGAATACGATTATATTAATTGAAGAAATTAACAAACCTTCGATGTCCCCAAGAAGGGTATGGTGTGAAAAGCATTCCCCGCGTAAAAAAAAAGTGTAAATATATAAAATATCTTCAAATAAAATTCAAATTTGTCACAAATATTTAATTATTTGTTCGACTATATTATATTAAAATATACTTTATTGTACACCTTATACAGTTTTTGCAGTTGAAAGTTTCTGTAAGATATTTACAATGGGCGTCCTTATTGCTAAAAGCAACCTTTGGATGGACTATTCGACAGAAGAAAAAGGTGATTTAATCACAAAATAGTAGAACTAAGAACGACGTTGTTTCATCCGCGAAAGACAGTGGTCAAATGAAATAGAAACAAAGAAACAAATCACCGCTAGGTCCGCTAGGCGCAATCAAACGGTGCCTAGGTGGTCGGCGCGTAATACTAGTAGAGCGAGTGGTCACCAAAACAATTGGTATCTTATATTTACACAGATATAGTTGTATATGTTTTTTAGGTTTTCGTAAAGTAATAGTTTAAAGTTCGTGTTTTAAGACTTAGACTACAATAGATTTTAAAATGTGACGTCACATTATTTAGGACCCCTCCCACCCCCTTGTCACACAATGTCACACTTCGTCGACCCCCTCCCTCCCCCTTAGGGTGTGACGTAATTTATGGATGGCCCCTAAATGATATGAAATTTCCCACGTAGCAGTGTTGCGATATATGTTGTTATGTTTTGACCTGCTCTCATATTGGACTCTACAATCATGCTAAGCATTGCCACAGAGATGCTGTTAAAATCATCTGAAAAGATGTTAAGACCTGTTATATCTATGGGGTATAACAATCGCTATTATCGATTTCTGTAGATATCATTTAGTAATGATATTTCCCACTGAGCTTGCATCAAGTGGCCTACTACTTATTTATAGTTTTAGTTTAATAAAACACACATTACAACAACTTTCAACTCTTCACTACTTCTCATCTTCCGAAAGGTTGGAAAAACTTTATAATTAGTTTATTGGTTTATTGAAAAAACAACGTTTGACCCAACAAAACATCATCATCATCATCATCAGCCTATCGCAGTTCACTGCTGGACATAGGCCTTTCCAATTGCACGCCACCTAGTTTGATCCTCGGCTCGGCCAGTATTGAAAATTAATTACTAAATCGGTACCACTGCTTCTTAAAAACAAATATAGCGTCTGTCGAGCTTTTTCAGTCTCAACAAGAGAGGGCAGCTTTTCTCAAAAATGTCTACTACATCAATAATCTAGATAGCATAAATAAAAAGTTAAAGAGAAGAAAATCAAATAAAAATAATAATTATATTATAAGTTCTCAGCTCAAGGTTACGATGATGAAACACAAATCTCTTTGGCCGGATACCGGACACCGTATGTCCGGCTAAATGGCTATTAGTTTCAATTATATATATTAAATTGTATAAAATCAAGATATTACACAACTTATCAGTAGTTATCAGGTTTAATGATTGCACAGCTTATGTATTGTAGTTTAATTCAAAATATTTAAGCTTTATGCTTACTAGTTTTACTGATTGTTTTTACAAGATAAAAAGTGTGTTGAAAAGCTCACAGTATTGGAATACCAATTTATGAAAGTCATGGGGCAGAAAAATTTAAACTTTTTTACTTAAACATATTAATTTAATGCACAATATTGTTAGTTAACACTAGACACGCCGCATCCAGAAGCGTATGGAGAACCATGCAAGAAACATATATCCAACAGATGATGCAAATAAGCTGAGGAAGAAGAAGAAGATTGTTATTTATTCATAATAAAGGTGTTACTTAAAAAACATTATGTTGCTTAACTATCACACATATGTAGGTATACATATATTAAAAAATATTTATTTTTATCACGTTGTATAATGAATTCTCTAATGCAGACAACAAGTACCTTATCTGATGTACTTATTTGGTTACCGACGCGAATTTAGTTACCACATAGTTATTAAAATAATAATTGTCGGAGAAATGCTAGTATGGTTTTCACGGAAGTGCCAGCCTATGTTTAGACCAGACAAACAACGAGAATAACTCCAAAATTGCTAAACACATATTTATGCAACTTTCACTTAGATGGAATGATTTCCGTACGCTTAATATTTAACATACTTATTAATAAAGATTAAGAACATTTGAATAGTAATAAAATGTTGTACAAGAATCTGTACTCAGACATTTTATTCGATTCGTCTTTCGGGTAACGTAGAAGTATGATGTCAATGACATGGAGGAGTATAAAAATCGGCCAAGTGATTGTCAGGCCAAGTATGTGATTGAAACCTATCATGTTATGGCGATAAAGACTGTATAAAAAACCGGAAATAAATTGTCATATTATATCGATTAGAAAACGTGTTAAAGGTGGAACTTGAATAAATAAATAAATATTTTTGGGCATCTTACACACAACGCCATCTAGTCCCAAACTAAGCAGAGCTTGTATCATGTGTACTAGACAATGGATATAAATACAGAAACATACTTTTTTTTATATTATACATTTGGTCCGATCTGGGAATCAAACCCGAGATCTCAAGCACAGCAGTATCATACACTATCAGTGCACCACCGAGGCAGTCATGGAGCGAATATTCTAATATATCCCATTAGAATCCATTCAAGTACACTTTTACTGCTCCATTCTGTGAGATACGTTTTCATTGTATGTAGATCAATGTAATTGCAGTTCAGAGACTCTCATAGCATCTATTCATTCACATCGATTTTGTTTGTACCTACTAACACAAAGGGTGGGATTTTTTTACAGATTTCGAAACTGATTGATGCTATCACACACGCTCTTGAGAAAATTTATTGTATGTAATATCATTAAACATATGCATGTCGAATACATAACATTATAGAGATATTTATCATTATTTATTTTCACTTGAAAGTGTAAAGACCTCAATTAAACAGCTAACTAACGTAGCGTAGTATATCTACGTCCAGAGCTGTTTAATTGAGGTAAGGTATTGCAATAGATATAATATATGTTGCACAATATTTGACGGCTTAGGATGAAGGTATTAAAAACTGTTTAGCAATTCAAAACGTTGGTATATTTGCCCAGGGCCGTTAAATGATCAATAATGATTGATATTTGCACAATTTCTTTAAGATTTTTAAAGAGCCATGAACAGTTGAAGGTTAATGGAAGTCTTGATGAATAGACAGATCGTTTATACCGCAGTTAATTTGTATATTGCATATATTATATTGTTGATAAAGACAGACATCAAAACCAACAAGAGTATAGAGAGAAAATAGGGAAAATCTATTTACAGTGTTTAACGAGAACTGATAGGGGATCAATCAATTTTTTTGTTGAATCTGTACTATGTTACAAAGCTGAAGAGTTTGTTTGTTTCTTTGAATGCGCTAATCTCAGGAAAAAAAAATCTTTCAGTGTTGATAGCCAATTTATCTAGGAAGGCTATAAGGTATATAACCACCACGCTAAGAACAATAGGAGCGAATTGCCAATGAGGAATGTTTCAAAAACGGGGGTTTGATTTCCCTCTTGAGAGCTTTCGCTGCGTGCGCTGCGTAAACGGTTAAAGTTTCGCTAAAACCATGTATGAAAATAATTTTAATGTAAAAAGCGTGGGGCGACGATATTGAAATATTTTCAGAAAGTTTTGTCATCGGTCCTCGATAAATCTACAAAGTTTGAACGAAATCTGGCCGTTTAAAGTGGGTCAAAATCGCGCTCAAAGGAGTTGGTTACAAACATACATATAAACATACAGGTGAAGCTAATAAAAATCGTGTAAAAAGGGTTAATTTTTTCATAAACCCTAATTTTTTATGTATGTATCATCATCAACACCGTCAATTTGTTCACTGCTTTATGTTTATTACGTAATCTGTTTAAGTTGTCTTGCATGTCAATTCCATAAGTCGATTTCACTGATAAAAACTTCTTTGCATTATGACAAAGGATACCTCTAGTTAACACGGTGTTTCTAGTTGTTCCACATTAATATTCACAGATATTTCACACATGTTGTGCTGTAGATTTTTGTCTAAACACAAGTTTATGAAATTAAGAAACATTTATGAATCAGGTATAAAATAATTCAGAGTTAGATTTCTTATTGTGCTTTTTATCTCTAAAAATCTATAGGGCCACCAAACTGAAACATGAGCTAATAGGGCTTAGGAAAAGTTAGTGGAACCACACCTTTACTAAAAAACAATGAAATCGGAGAAAGTTTTAACAAAAGAGCTTTAACAATAGTTGTTGTATTGTGTTCTATAAACTACCTATTGTAATCGGGCACCCACATGGTATAATGACCTAATGTAAAACCCTTAAATTGCGGCCCCTTCGGTATGCACGGAGAAAGTTGCTATGTTTCTTTCCATACAGGTATAACAATTTGAATACCTTCGTCATGTTAACACATTGATGTAATATTATCGATCTTAATCATATAGATATATAAAACCTCCTTATGGCCTCCAGATAGACCATGATAGCATTTATTTTAATTTTTAAAAGTACCTACCTGTCAACTTACTAGCTTAGATCGTAATACTAACCAGTATTTTGTCCACTATTTGTGGTTAAGCATTTGAAAATTTCTGTAGTCATCTATACAAATAAATAAAATTAAAGTGTTAGAATGTAATATCAAATTTTTATTAAATGCACATGAAAGTACGTTACTTACACCAAAAAAGCAATTTTGAAAAAATTTGTCTGTCTTATTGTTCCGGGTAGCCGACCCCAAACAAACTTGGGAATTAAAGGCTAGGAAGAAGTTTGTTCCGGGTAATCTCTGGAACGGCTGGAACGATTTTGACGGGACTTTCACTGACAGAAAGCTGATGAGCTAAGGAGTAACTTGAGCTAATAAATTAAAGACTAGCTTCGCTTCGCAGCGTTACTCGCGATTTACAACAATAACCGCGGGTAACACCTCGGGCAACACTCAGCTAGTTTTCATAATATTGTCCGTTTTATTTATGGAAGTCAATCTAATTCTCCGATCGGCACAACTATGGAAGCTTTACGAAAAAGAAAATCCTCAATACAATTAAGGTTGGTTGTGTTCATACTTACACCTATTTGGATAAAGTTTCATCTTACACACATATAAATTACCTGTGAACGGTGCAATAATATCATGAAGGGATTGAACTTACAACACGCAAAACGGTGGTTATAATTTAGATGATCACTTCAACAATTGCAAAAACAATTTGGTCACGTCTTATTGCTAAAAGAAAGTACCTAATAAAAACATTTAATAAGAATAGACATGTGATATGTGCATTAATAGATATTTTATACAAATACAGAGAGGTATAATTGAATTTCTTCTTCACACGAACTTGATAATTGCCATACCATACACACTAGTAAAAGCATTTCTAATTGACAAACTTAAAACAAATATGCTGAAATAGTTAGTTATTGAAAGGTTACAATACTGTGTGTAATCACAAATGTTTAATTATATTTATTTACTCATTTAGAAAATAAAAAAAGTATAACCCAACTACGACGTAGTCTTGTAAAAAAACTAATTGATATTGTGAGATTTCCGATTAATGAAGTTGTAATGATTTATAAAAAGCAACACTTATATTTTCGGACCTAACGTTGCGAATGCAGGCATCTAAACTCGCCAACAGTCTATTAGGCACCAGAATTATTGTAATATAATACCAGATCTTTTTACTGTACCCCGTGTTTAATAAAGATGCTAATCTTCATGGTATTGGGCAGATTCATTTCAAGGTACGACGCCGCGAATGTACGTGACGTAAACCACAAATGACGTACGTTTTTAATTAAGATATTAAATACAAGGTAGTAGTTACAGAATCGTGATACTCGCAATTGAATATGAATAGTAACCACAAGCCAGCCGCAAGTGGACGCACGGCCGTTGTTCCTTGTTATATTACCTGTGCGCTGCGCACGCGCGTCTTGGTCATCCCGTTATGGAAGCAATGTCATAAAAGATTTCCTGCATATGTTGTATAGCTACTTAGTTTAGTTTTTTTTTTAAATATGAGAATGATATGACAGAGGTTTTCATTAATAAGTTTTACTTGTATATGATAAAGAAAAAGCCGTTTTGGTTGTGAAGCTTTTCTATTTATTTACGAGTATATGTTATACCAACAGCCAATCACACAATCCTAATAATACTTCACAAAAAATATTATCAGGTATGTATGCCCATTGTACATGGCAATCACCATATGAGATAACACTTAACAACACAACAATAATAGTAAAAAAAATATTATAAAAAGCAGGAGACGAAGAAATTAATACTACCTAAATTTTTAATAAAATCTAGTTTACAATGACAATTATGTAATTAATGTTATTAGCTAAGTGTTACAAGTTAGGCCACTAAAACTCCTGAACTGACCAAGTTATCTAAACCGTTATAGTTTTCCATAAAAGTTCACTATACGGACTACTACTATGATATTTTTCGAAGAAGAAGTCGCCCTATTTTAACAACAAAATGCGCCTTACAGTTGAAAAACTTTCAAAGGGATACCTAAATCAAAAAAATGCTAAGATATAGCTGATATTTGTCTGTATGTTCTTTATAGAATGGAAAATATGCATTTGATCATGTCATGATCTTCAGCACAGCGTTGTGCATTAGCCCACAAAGGTTTCCGAGTTTTTTTTTTGTTTAATTTTTTTTCAATTCCTTTATGTCCCCGTTCGGAGCCGGGGGGGTGGGTAGTGCAATATAATATTAAATAACTCCTTACGATTTTTTTTTCAATATGTCCCATATTGAAAAAAAAACCACAGTTTATGGTACATGGTACGTGGTATAGTATGTGGTAGAGGAGGTACCTCAAACAAAAATATTTTTCATGATTTCCTTTCAGAAATTTATTGACGTGGTAATTTACATAATATGAAAGTCACATCTTTCTAGAATTAGCCATTATGAAAGTAAGTGGAGGACGGACGGACATGAGGAATGTATACCTAAGGGTTCCGAGACTTACAATTTGAATTAAAATAAATTAAAATAAAGTATCTTGTTTGCTCTTAAACATAATTACAGTTATTTATAGTGGTGCAATAATAATTTTGTATACCTACTTGCCTAATTACTATCATTATTTTTCTCTACTTATCTCCTCGCGGTGCTCTTTATGTTAGAAGATTTCTTTTACAAGATAACATTGTTAAACCCTATTGTTATTTTTTGTATATTTTATGAACATGCTCTTTAATTTTTAGACTAACTAGATTTAATAATTCAAAATCTTTGAATAAACTATGTTTTTACATAGAAAAATGTAGGTAGTGCATTTTAGTGTAATTTTGTCGTACCTAAAACAAAATTAATAATAACTTTCAGCCTGGTTCTATCCCGATTAAAGAAAGCATGCGAAATTCAGGCCGTATTCATATGTATATCACAATGAGGCCGTATATCGTATAATAGGTATCGATCTCACAAGACACGAGGCAGGCTCTCTCTCAGTGACATTGTAAAGATATTGAGACAAGAGCTCGCTTCACATCATTCATTCCCTACAATCGACACCAGGCTTTTGTTCTCGAAGCTTAACAAAAAAATAGCCTGAACCGGCTTCTAAGAGTGTGGAAAACAAAAGATTTTCTCTCTAGCATGTTTTATACAAAATTTCGTACAGAAATATTAGATAGATAGAATACTCTTTATTTGTACATCTTATCACAGTTTTACAATAGAGAATAAAAAAGAAAACAATTTATTATTAATGTACAAAGGGCAGCCTTATTGCTAAAAGCAATCTCTTCCAGGCAACCTTAGGATGGAATAAAATGATTCAGAGAGACAGCGGTAGTTGACGGTGCAATAAGTTTTGTACAATTTGAAATTGCCAATAAATATATTTCATACACATACATATACCTACAAAAATACATATATACGACATATATAAATACTAATACACGCCAATGTGAATACACATATACGTATAATTAAATAACTATTCAGTTATATTACAATTTCGAAAAGGAAAACATTCACATTAAACCATATGCTGAGACTGACTCAGTTGTGACATATATGACATGACATATTTATTATATTTATTTATTATTATTATATTATATTATATATTATATTATATATTATCTTTATATATATAATTCTTCTGTGAGTGTGTATGTCACTGAACTTCTCTCAAACGACTGGAACGATTTTGATGAAATTTTTTGTGTGTGTTCAAGGGGATCTGGGAATGGTTTAGATTCGCAATTGGACCCGGTAGGTGGCGCTGCGATCAAGTTCTGGAATTTTAAAGTTGGGCGGTACGAAGTTCGCTGGGTCAACTAGTCTTTATATATATAATTCTTCTGTGAGTGTGTATGTCACTGAACTTCTCTCAAACGACTGGACCGATTTTGATGAAATTTTTTGTGTGTGTTCAAGGGGATCTGGGAATGGTTTAGATTCGCAATTGGACCCGGTAGGTGGCGCTGCGATCAAGTTCTGGAATTTTAAAGTTGGGCGGTACGAAGTTCGCTGGGTCAACTAGTATATATATATATAATTCTTCTGTGAGTGTGTATGTCACTGAACTTCTCTCAAACGACTGGACCGATTTTGATGAAATTTTTTGTGTGTGTTCAAGGGGATATGGGAATGGTTTAAATTCGCAATTGGACACGGTAGGTGGCGCTGCGATCAAGTTCTGGAATTTTAAAGTTGGGCGGTACGAAGTTCGCTGGGTCAACTAGTGACATATAAAACTCTTGATTTACGAAACTACAGATTATATTATCTATTCTATATGTAGCTGCATATTTTACGAACCTAGGAATTCAACAGTTATAACCCTCCCTTGGTTTTGCCGTAGTCGGGTATTAATGTGGATAAACTTTAGACAATAGATACCCACGTCCTACCTTAGTATACATATACGTCACTTGCACCCAGAATAAATCGTATTAAATACCATACCTATGTAGTGACGAGTACCATTGCCATAACCGACAAACTATTAAAAAAAGTGATCAATAACGTGACTGAAAAGCAATATAAAATCCATATTTTTTATAGTTTTTCAGAGTCTAACGTTTTTGGAAAAGGAACGTAATTTATGTGTAAATACATAATTACAGCATCGTAAAACTTAAGATACATATTTTCATGACGTATGAAACTAAAAAGTCAAAGCAAGTTACAATATTGCCGTCGCTCTTTTATCATACCGTTTTGGCAGATTCTTCAAACTAAATCATGTGAATCTGAATAATAGGGATTCACTAGGCGAAAAAATCCGATTAGTATTTTCAAGTACTACATACGCAGGTGACCAGCATTGCTCTATATCTATAAATATATAAAGTTAGAATTAGGTATGCTAATTAGGAATAGAAGATAATCGTCTGAAGTGCTTTGTATAATAGTTTACATTCTTCATTAAGTTAAAGTGATGCTAATAATAGTGATGGCACTTTGTAAGAATTGGCCAAGTCACGTAAGGTCACGCATAGAAAAGGGTTCCGTAGTCATCCCAATGACACGTGGATTTAAGATCGTGTCCAATAGATAATTGGTATGTTTACTTCAGATTTTTGGAACCAGCCGTTTAGCTTTTAGAGGGAGGGGGTGACCTGTTTAAACAAAAAAATGCTTATTAAAGTGGAGTAATTCGCAAACGGATACCCTAATCAAAAGCGTGTCGTAGTAACCTCGTAGTAAACTCGTTACTCAAATGTTTTTGATCGACATTGCCTGTTTATCATCAAAAATATAGTCTTTAAACTTTTATGTAACCACGATTTTTTAAAAGCAGAAAAAACTAAATAGCTGCCAGTAGGTAGTAGAGCCACGCTGATTTCAGCACGAATGGGCCGGCTCGACCCGGCCAGTACTACCCTCACACAGAAGACCATCCTAATAATGACAGCATTCTTGCTGTCGTATTTCGTTGGTGAGTGTGAGACCGGAGGCCCAATCATTCTGCATCATTCTCCCCCCTTCGAAGGCCGGGAGAATGATGCAGAATAATCTAACCAGGCTGCCATGGTAAGGGTCACCATGCTACATTGCCTACCCTCACAATAAGCATGGTGACCCCTACTTCTGGATTCTACTCATGCTTTCCATCAGGCAGAGTAGAGTCACTTTGGCAGTCTTAAATATAAAAAAAAAAAAAAAAAAGTTTATAATGCATCTGGCAATTTGCCATGGGCGTAGTTTTTCAAACTATGCAGTGCTGAAATATGCACGAAAATATTATACTATCGTACATATTTTATCTATATCATTTACTTTGCCTTCTTCATTCATGTTTTTTTTTAATTATAATTAACAAAACTGATATACAATCACACAACAACCGTGAGTACATAAATAACACAGATCGTTGTTGTAAAATAAGTAAGATAAATATTACTACTAGTTGACCCAGCGAACTTCGTACCGCCCAACTTTAAAATTCCAGAACTTGATCGCAGCGCCACCTACCGGGTCCAACTGCGAATCTAAACCATTCCCAGATCCCCTTGAAGACACACAAAAAATTTCATCAAAATCGGTCCAGTCGTTTGAGAGAAGTTCAGTGACATACACACTCACACAAGAATTATATATATAAAGATAGGTTGGCCCAATATTTGTATAAATAATATTGGTCAGTTTTCCCAATAATATTGAACCAACTAGCATGCGCAACTATCTCCGCGTCTCTCAAAAGGTCGACCTCATTCGCAGCATTTTTCATTAATATTCAGTTTCCATTAGCCAGATCGTGATGTTAGTTAGATCCTAAATTTCTCCTATTTAGCATCACATTCAGTTCACCTTTAGGGTAGCGGAGGTCCGATGCTGCTCCGTTGAACTCTGACATTCAAGTAATACCTCAACGGGTATTACTTGAACGTCAGAGTTCAACGGAGCAGCATCCTCTACGACTAGTAGTAAAATCTTGAGAATAATAAAGGCTAAAATGAAGAGTTTTCGTCGATAAAGGGGCTATTCAACACTAAGATAGTCATCTCAAACGAGTAATCAAAACAGAAAAATTCTTCGTACCTACCGACCAAATCCAAATAAGTTTGTGAATAATAAAGGTTACACTGTAAAATATTTTATAAAAGATATTTTATAAAATATATTACAAAATATTTAAAGAATGGATCTTTTATAAAAGATGTGTGGCTAGAGTTTACACTACGTAAAATATACACGTAAAATGTCATTGTTGATCAAATATTGGTTTAGTTTGGTTAATATACTTGAGTATTAAAACGTCATTGAAACTGTTGGTCTAGCACTTGTAATCAACATTATCATGGATGATGTAGCATTCTATGCTTGTTTAAGTACATTGAGTGCTATAATATTGACTGTTTTATTGAAGAAAAGGCAATGTCGCCGACGCAAGCGTGTTTGGGTTAAACCATGGATTGCAAGGCGTGGCTTTAAAGGGATTCATTAAAACCTAATAAAATAATTATTTAGTGAAGACAAGTTGTTTTATAAATATCTTGCCTTTTGTTTCTATTTTTGTAGTCTTCGTGTTTTGTGTTGTTCAGCGTTTCGTGGCATTCGTAAATATTTTTAAATAAATATTGTAATAAAAGTAATTAAGGACGCGTTTACAAAATTGATAGGTATAGAATCGAATTACTACGTTGACACAAGTTACACACACAAGTGCAAGTCGGATAGCGGCAGGAATAAATGTCAACTTGCCTAAATTGATATTTTGAAAGTTCTTTATTTTTTCATTTCTATGTAATAGGTACTTACCTCCGGACTTGCAGGAGTGACCTGAAGGTGTACTTCGGTGACTGCTTATGGAACTACTAGACGAGTTGACATAGTCTTACCGAGTTTGGGATTGTTTTGTTAGTTATGATGAGACCTTACCTCCAGACTTGATGGAGTGACCTGAAAGTGAACTTCGGTGACTGCTTATGGAACTCCTCAACGAGTAGAACTAGGTGTGCCTAGTTTGGGCTCGTTTTGTTAGTTATGATGAGACCTTACCTCCAGACTAGATAGAGTGACCTGAAGGTGGACTTCGGTAACTGCTTATGGAACTCCTAGACGAGTTGACATTGTCATACAGAGTTTGGGCTCGTTTTGTTAGTTATGATGAGACCTTACCTCCGGCTTAGGTAGAGTGACCTGAAGGTGTACTTCGGTGACTGCTTATGGAACTCCTAGACGAGTTGACATAGTCTTACCGAGTTTGGGCTCGTTTTGTTAGTTATGATGAGACCTAACCTCCGGCTTAGGTGGAGTGACCTGAAGGTGTACTTCGGTGACTGCTTATGGAACTCCTAGACGAGTTGACATAGTCTTACCGAGTTTGGGCTCGTTTTGTTAGTTATGATGAGACCTTACCTCCGGCTTAGGTGGAGTGACCTGAAGGTGTACTTCGGTGACTGCTTATGGAACTCCTAGACGAGTTGACATAGTCTTACGGAGTTTGGGCTCGTTTTGTTAGTTATGATGAGACCTTACCTACGGCTTAGGTGGAGTGACCTGAAGGTGTACTTCGGTGACTGCTTATGGAACTCCTAGACGAGCAAAACTAGGTGTGCCGAGTTTGGGCTCGTTTTGTTAGTTATGATGAGACCGTAAGTCCGGGCTTGATGAAGGGACCTGAAGGTGGACTTCGATGAATATTGAAACACGAAATTACACGTAATCAATTCTTTATTTGTAGAATATTTGTTTGAATGTGTGAAGAATGTGCTCTTAGCTCCATATTTCTTGCCATTCTAGGGTCAATCTATTCCGGGAGGAGACAGTTTTTGTATAATCGAATTAAAAATAGTTCCATTTTCTCCTTCCAAAATTATGGATCTTTTTATATGCACTGGTACTTTATTTTGCCAGGGCCTGTCCAAATAGCAAACACACAAGTCTCTTGCCTAGTTATGCGATGCTGACCTTGAATTTGGTAACAGCATTTATGTTTTTCCAAACGTCTTATATCTCGGCATCTAAAACAACAATTGGAATATGAAAGTTCACAAAATGCACTTTAATATAAACAAGATAAACGAGTAGAATGCATAATAACAAGCATAAGAATTTACCACAACTTGGCACACCTAGTTCTACTCGTGTAGGAATTCCATAAGCAGTCACCGCAGTACACCTTCAGATCCCTCCATCAAGCCCGGAGGTAAGGTCTCATCATAATTAACAAAACGAGCCCAAACTCCGTAAGACTATGTCAACTCGTCTAGGAGTTCCATTAGCAGTCACCGAAGTACACCTTCAGGTCACTCCATCTAGTTTGGAGGTAAGGTCTCATCATAAATAACTAAACGATCCCAAACTCGGTAAGACTATGTCAACTCGTCTAGGAGTTCCACAAGCAGTCACCGAAGTACACCTTCAGGTCACTCCATCTAGTCTGGAGGTAAGGTCTTATCATAACTAACAAAATGAGCCCAAACTCGGTAAGACTATGTCAATTCGTCTAGGAGTTCCATAAGCAGTCACCGAAGTACACCTTCAGGTCACTCCATCTAGTCTGGAGGTATGGTCTCATCATAACTAAGAAAATGAGCCCAAACTCGGTAAGACTATGTCAACTCGTCTAGGAGTTCCATAAGCAGTCACTGAAGTACACCTTCAGGTCACTCCACCTAAGCCGGAGGTAAGGTCTCATCATAACTAACAAAATGAGCCCAAACTCGGTAAGACCATGTCAATTCGTCTAGGAGTTCCATAAGCAGTCACCGAAGTACACCTTCAGGTCACTCCATCTAGTCTGGAGGTAAGGTCTCATCATAACTAACAAAATGAGCCCAAACTCGGTAAGACTATGTCAACTCGACTGGGAATTCCATAAGCAGTCACCAAAGTACACCTTCAGGTCACTCCATCCAGTCCGGAGGTAAGGTCTCATCATAACTAACAAAACGAGCCCAAACTCGACACACCTAGTTCTACTCGTCGAAGAGTTCCATAAGCATTCACCAAAGTACACTTTCAGGTCACTCCATCAAGTCTGGAGGTAAGGTCTCATCATAACTAACAAAACGATCCCAAACTCGGTAAGACTATGTCAACTCGTCTAGGAGTTCCATAAGCAGTCACTGAAGTACACCTTCAGGTCACTCCACCTAAGCCGGAGGTAAGGTCTCATCATAACTAACAAAACGAGCCCAAACTCGGTAAGACTATGTCAACTCGTCTAGGATTTCCACAAGCAGTCACCGAAGTACACCTTCAGGTCACTCCACCTAAGCCGGAGGTAAGGTCTCATCATAACTAACAAAACGAGCCCAAACTCGATAAGACTATGTCAACTCGTCTAGGAGTTCCATAAGCAGTCACCGAAGTACACCTTCAGGTCACTCTACCTAACCCGGAGGTAAGGTCTCATCATAACTAACAAAACGAGCCCAAACTCGGTAACACTATGTCAACTCGTCTAGGAGTTCCATTAGCAGTCACCGAAGTACACCTTCAGGTCACTCCACCTAAGCCGGAGGTAATGTCTCTTCAAAATGAGCCCGAACTCACAAAATACTACTTAGTTTTAGCAAAATAAAATATTGTTATAAAAATCTGTAAATAGAAAATAATCTAACCTTGTCAAGTATCAACCTATTTTGGTTTATCGAATATTTTGAATTTGTAGAGCGATGTTTTCAACGCGAGCTAATGCAAACAGGCGAAACAGTGTCCACTCACAACGGCGGCCGAGCGCAGACTGAGATCACGAATTTTTTATGCAATAAATCAAAAGAGATTCAAAAAAATAAAATAACCCTTATTGCAACCGACTACGATTCATCCGTAATAGCAAAATATGTGAAAATATAAACTCCGGTTGTTATTTTTTCTGCGACTTTCTGTGACACTTTTATATAATTTTTTTCCTCAGATTTATAATTGACTATATATGCCTCCTTACAGTATTTTTAGAAATCCTAAAATAGGTTGATTGTAGAACAAAAAATGTACTAAAACTCAACTCAATATCGTAAATACTATGGAAAATGGTTACGGAAGATCGTTTTTACAATAATAAAAACTACAATTTTCAAAAAAATTGTCCCTCGGATTTGAAGATGAAGAAATAGTCTATAAGTATTAGTACTTTGTTATATTCAATTTGGTTTAGTTTAGTCACAAATTGCACCGAAAAACAGCTTAATTTTGTACAAATCGTAAACGCGCCCTTAATAAATAATAAAATATCATGAAACAAATAATACATTTCAAACAATCAATACATAATTTCAATAAGCAACATTATTTTTAAAAATGCTTTATTTTATTCATGTATTATCGAAAACTTCAAGTAACAAATTATTGTCTTCATATTCTGACTTTTTAAAATCACACATTATTGACATTAAATAATTACAACATTTTTGCGGATAGTTTCCCAGGTCTTTGTATATTTTTGACAATACTTTTTTTTTCATTAAGTTTAGGCATTTTGACGAATGACTTGCTGATAAACGTACCTACGAATTGAACAAACAAATTACTAATAACAATAACAATCAACGTATTTGTAGTAAATATAAGCGCGACATCAAGTGCGATTACTAATGGATTACTAAAAGAGCAGAGTCAGAGAGAACACAATTAATTATCAATATAAACATATTCTTAAGAATTCGTGGTTAAGGTTAAATTAATATATATAATAGTTTAATAACGCGAATTATATTTCAAAAACTAATTAGAAATTATGTTTACTTCTAGCGTATGAGCTCTCAAGACCTAGGCTCTTTATCTACCCGTTACATAACGGTGCTGCATTCATAGCTGTAATATACGGAGCGTGTTTAACGAGTGCCCTGCAGATTGTTCCTAGAAAGGTAATATCAAAATTACATGAGCATAAGTGCTTACCAGACGCCGGCGATAAAGTTAATAACTAAAAATTTCATATAAGGGGCTAAACCCATTTACATGGTATGGTAAATCCCTTTCATTACATTACACATCTATTTATATAATCCAACCGATTACATAAATTAACCGAAAATTACAGCAATCGTGTTGTGTGTCGTCTTCCGTGAGTTTGAGACCGGGGCCCCAATTTTGTATCATTCTCCCATATACCCTGGCCCATATACTTACACCAGCGACCCATCTCGGCTTACCACGATAATATTAAAAAATCCGGTTTTTCCTACTATGATATGCGTTTACTACAAATAATCTCCCTCAGGAATTACACTCTCTACTGGTGAAAACTAAACTGTTAAATTTGGTGAGCAGTTTAAATGGTGTTGGAGTACAAGAACGACATATGATTTTATATTTTATACTAACCATGTAAAGGTTTCTACTAAGATTACAAAGTTAAATGATTTCATTAATTGAACGCGTTACTCTCTGGAAATGAGGGTTCGAATTGAAAGTTTTTGCATTGTTTTACAGCCCATTTAACAAAGAACGACGAATATAGTGAAAATATGCCCAAGATCAGGAATCTCGACTAATAGTATTCGAGCTAGTAGCTAGTATATATTATATTTCGTTGGTGAATGCGAGATCGGAGGCCAAATAATGCTGAACCATCTCACTAGCCCGCCGAAGAGTGTGTTTGCCATAGTGTGCAGTATCTGCATTCGCTGTGAGAATGATGACCTCAAACAGAGTATAGTCATTTTGGGAGGTTCAAAAAAAATGTATCTAATACATTTAAATGTGAGATAACTTGTGTTATAGTACAATCTACCTCTTATAGATTTTCTCGCGTTAAAACGGATTACAATTAACACCTGACCCTCAGAAACCTGACACCGATAAACTCTTTACGGAAACTTGGTTCAGAAGACAGTAATAATCCGAGATGTAAGTGATACCGAAGATACTACGTATACGTCACTACAGTACTACGGTAGATTGTTTACTTCTTCACGGTGTGAAGATTCTTTAAAATTTACCACTTATTAATATATATATATATGTGTGTATGTCGGTTTTCGCGTTAAAGAGTAGCTAATGTCCTTCCCCAAGTAGGTACAACAAATTTCATAAAAATCGACGCATCAGTTTAAACATGGAAGCATAACAGAATTTATAATTTTAGCATGGATTGATGTGTTCGACCATATCTCGAAATTGTAATTTTCATGATATGCCTGAAAGGTTACTCATCGTGATAAAACCTGACCTCAATTCAGTGATGACCAATTATCTCACAAATGTCAACTACACATATCGAACTAAATTAAATGTAACACTTTCTTAAAAACAACAACAAAAAAAAAGCCTAACTCGATGGGGTTTTATCGTTTTATTGCGTATTTTCCCTGACCGTCTCCCAGCATCATCATCAGATCCTGGTTGTCATATAGGATCAAAGTACTCGTCAAGACAAATCAAACGATCTCAAACACGATGGAATAGCTTTATTTTATAAGTTTAATATGGTATATTCGATCAAAGTGGTGTGCAATGGGAGAGGCCCATATCCAGCAGTGGACTGAGATGGGATAATGCTGATGATGTTAAATATGTGTGCACTTCAATTCAACTCGATTTTATTAATTTTATAGTCTAGCTTCACCCGCGATATTATCCGGGGTTGCTGTTATAAAGATACAACATAACCACGTGGTGCAGCTAATTCGTTAATAAGTAATCATCATCATCATTATCAGCCTATTGCAGTCCACTGCTGGACACAGGCCTCTCCCATTGGACACCACTCTGATCGATTTTGTGCTTCTCGCATAAAATAATGAATTCGTAAAATATTTGCAATTTTTATCGCCTATTAAGTCGCTTGTAAACGGGCTATAAAATTGCATCTTGTTGGCAATTTTTCTTGACCAATATAGCTCAGTATTTTTGCAACTTTAAGCAAGCGGGATAAATCATTTGCAATATAGCCGGCTAGACATTAAATACTTGCAACTATAATAAAATTTATTGACAATATCGACGGGCTATACAGCAATATTGCAGCAGTAGTTGCACTGTGTTGAGATATATAATCAGCAACTTGGCGGCTATAATAATGCGGCAAGAATTTATCAAAAAAATAGCCCATTTAGAAGCACCTTTAACTTTACATCGAGCAATACCAAGTTAGTGCATTTTGGGTAAATCTCGTGCATTCAAAGCTACCACTCCACACCGCGAACTATTATGGTATTTGGATTTGCTTCAGCTCTACAAGTAATTATATATTTTATGCCTGCACCAATGGGTAATTTAAAATATGGGCACTGCATCGTAAAATAGAGACTGCGTTAGTCTAGATAGCCTTTGGTTATCACGGTCACAAGAAATTATCGTTGAGTGGATGTAAAGTATTGGTTGTTATTGGTACAGCTTTTATGCTACTATTTTTCTTGATATTATATTTCATTTCCATTTTCTTTCTTTTTCTATATATTTATTTAAAATAAGCACTTAGTTGAGATACCAATCACAAATTAT
Source organism: Phragmatobia fuliginosa (assembly GCA_932526445.1). Lineage (NCBI taxonomy): Eukaryota > Metazoa > Arthropoda > Insecta > Lepidoptera > Erebidae > Phragmatobia > Phragmatobia fuliginosa. The sequence continues at coordinate 15,325,268 of OW052065.1, read as the reverse complement.
CAGCTTTCTATAAAATAAAACAACATGCATAATTTGTATATTCAGGCATTTTAGCGAGCGTAATTCTAAGATTGATAATCGTGTTGGCAGGTATCACCAACGTTGCCACTCGCCAGCATTGATCGCGGCAATGCTGGCGAGTGGCGAAGGATGGGAAGCCGCGGTCTCCTTCTGTGAGAACGTTATGCTCCAGAAGGAGTCCGCTGAGCGGGATCGGGAAAGGGCCGATCCTGCTCGAAGGAGGCGGCGAAGGAGACGTGGCAGAGGTCGATAGCCCCCCAGTCGTCGCTTAAAGGGTCGTTGCAGCCACATCTTGGGTAGATGTGACCGCTGCAAAGGACCCGAGACAGGTGACACCCCCGGTGCGGCCGGGGGGTGTCGTCTAAGGCGGTTCGGTGTTGCGCCTGTTATTGCGTGGAGTGGTGAGAGGCATGACAGCGTCCTGCCTTGGGGGTGAGAATAATCACCCCGGGATGTACCCCAATCGTGGGGTAAGGCAGGGGGGACTTCAGAAGCCGCTGATGCGTTCCTGGTGTTCCTCCCAACTGCCGAGGTAGGCCGCCGCGGGGTTTAGTGGGTAAACCGATTCCTCCGGGAGTCCCACACACGCCCTTTGTTTACCACACGAAGGGTATGGTGCGAAAAGCATTCCCCGCGTAAAAATAAAAAAAAAAAAAGGTATCACCAACGTCTCCCTAATTTAATTGACCACTTAGTAGGTGTCACGTAGAAACTAGTTTTTTTTTATTTAAAATTAGTATTCCATTCTCAACATTCTCCTAGTTAGGTGATGGTTTAAGTATAGTTAAGGCGCGTCGGTTTAGGCGTGAAGGCGTAAGAAACAGACATATATAGTTATTTTCGAATTTATAATATTAACTATGGACTTGTACTTTCATACTTCTTCCCGCCAGCCCCCCCCTTTAAAAATTAACGGCTGGCTTGAAATAATATTCATGATGGTAGTCCATGTGTAAAGGAAAACTATAACGGCTTAGATAACTTTGTTAGTTCAGGAGTTACAGAGGCCTAACTTATAAAACGCTTACTTGGCATTTTTAGTGAAAAGTAACGAAATAATAAGTAAACATAACAACTATTTATGGAACACAATTTTTAAGCCATTTACCATTATGGGTGGCTACTGAACCCTATTATAATTTTTTTGTTCAAATTATTTAAATTGGCATTAGCACCTGCGTTGTTAGATTAAAGCCCCAAGTTACAACTAAGCACTTTACATTTTGGTCAGCTGCTTTTTATTTCTACTTACTACACCTTTACCACTACTTAATCTGCTATTATAATATATTACTTGTCCATTACAACGCAACGAATTATCGACAAATAATAGCAGAACTCGGTTAAGGTAGCGTTATGTAGTTCATGAGATTTAATAAGTTACGTAATCTTGTAAAATTGGTACTTTGTTGCGTAGGTAATATTTCCGAAATATTTATAAAGTAGTTACACGATAGGATTTATGTACTATGATAAAACCAGCCAAGTGCGTGTCAGGCCACGCATTGAATACGTCCCTCAGTCTCCCTTAATGGTACGTGGCAAAATTTGTATCCAATAGGTAATTTTTCTGTTTACTTATTAATGCGTGAATTTTGTATGAAGTTTTACAAGTAAGCGCATTTTACAAGTAAAGTTCTCTATAACTTCTGTAAGCCGTTATAGTTTTCATTTAAAGTTCATCATATGGACTACTTTCAAGAATTTTTCCAAATTTAGAACCAGCCGTTTAGCTTTTAGAGGGGGGTGCGTCCTGTTCTTCCAAAAAAATGCCCTTTAAAGTGGAATAACTCGCAAACGGATACCTAATACAAAAAATCGTCTTAGAAACCGAGAAGTAACAGAAGAGTATTATCAAACTGTCGCCGTTGTGGCGTTCGTCCTGCCCACGTTGGACGGCCTCCTACAGCATGTTTCTTCGTGTACAACAGTGAGCTTACGTTTAATAGCTTTGGCCACACCTTGAGCTATAAGCCTTGCGATTTGCGATAATTAGGTTATCACGACTGTTTATCAAACCATCTGTGTAAAGTTTCCTATAAGACTGTTTTGAAACGAGAGACTTTCCAATCGAAAGATTCTGTGTTGATAATGTTATACGATCATCTAAATAACTCTTGTACATTGTAGAATCCTAGTGAAAGTTTAATGTATTCCATTTCGTGATTACACAATGAACAATGTACCTAATGAGCTTTAGGACCATTTCTTCGATGTTGTGATATACGGATATACCTGATGGTTAATTATCTCTGAATTGAAATCGGTGGAATTGCCTTCGGTGCAAGTTTTAGCAGTTTGAAGCTTGTTTTTTATAGAAAGACTTCTATGGTTATATACATTTATGAATATCAAATATAAAAGTGTCATTTATACATATTTCCGTCATGGTTATTTGTGTCTAAAATGTTTTGTTACGGGTAAAGCTATGCTAAGGCTTGTTGTGTTGCTGTTGGGAGAACTTTGATCAGATCTATCTATATTATGATGGTAAAAAAAAACATAAGGATATTTAAAATACTCTAACATAATGGGAAGTAGGACTTTTTGACTACAGAGCAGCAATTCATCTTCTGTTGGGTAAGCCAGAAAGAAAGAAACAAGAGGCTAAAAAGCAAGTCATAAGCAAATATGTAATTTGCCTGACTTGCAGAAAAAAAGCAAGAAAAAATATGTTTTATAGACATACTCGTGGCAGCTTTTGCCTGTGTTTTTTGTAAAATGACCTGTGTACCTATATAACACCTTGAAGGTATATGTTTATTCAATTAATCTTATATTTCATTGATATATACTGTATATAATTATAACTTAGTTAATAAGAACCTCCAGTTACGAAATATAAGACGTCTAGTCATATGTGTACAGTGAGAAAGACTAACCTAGTGCGAATAAGGCTGGCTTCGCTGCTTTTCAATAGGACGACACTAGTCAGGCTTCTCTAAAATTTCAGCACATGTACATTTTTTTATGTATTTAGCTGTATGCTCAATGCCAACGCCCTGTAGGAATTTGTTGTTATGAGACAGTTAAAGGAGGTAATTACAAATTGAGATGTTGAGTTTGGGTGAGGAAAATAGATAGGGCGAAGAAATAACACATTGTTTGGATGAGAAAAGAAAAAGAAACTACCGTCACTCAAAGATGCCGTTATAAAAGAAATACAATCAGTCGGATCGTTTCGGACTAGTGCGACAAACATCGAGACACGATATGATGTTCTCCTAGCCGATTTAGGCTACGACAGTCAACTAAGCTGGAGTAAATATTGAACGCAAACACAGGTGTACTCTCTGTTCCCTCACTCTCTTAATCTAATGGAACGGCTATTCGACATGACCGGGTAGAGACCAGTCGCAGAAAGGACAGCTCTATCTATGTACTCTCCAAGGCACGGGGGTTAAGATTCCAAACTTCCAAGCGCCGGGCTGTGATCAAGTATTATCATCGTTACACAAACTCAATAACACTTTTTGGAATGAAACGGGATTTGGACCCGTGACTGCTAGGACGGCAGTCACGGCAGACGAACATTAGACCAAAGAATCAGTGCCATGAAATACGTTTGATTTTAGATAACATAAAGTAACCCTGATGTTTGTTGAATGGTTTCTTTCGATCGATGGATGGATAAAATTATTAAGCGCGATAAGATGATGCAACAAAATAGGATTCATTCAAACGCAATTAGTATGCAGTTGCATGTTTTACGTGTATTGTTTAGTTGCATTGCAAAGGTCACACCATTCACTAAAATGTACATAACACACAAACCGTTCACCATAGGACGACGAAACAATGACGTCTCAGCTTCTAGTAAGGATGCTTACCACTAACATAGATATTCCTTAAAAATTGTGTTATCAAAATTAACTCTGTCTGTTATGGTTTCACAGCTAAAACGCTGAATCGATTTAAAATAAATTTAAAATGGAGATCCTTTAACTCTTGTGGAAGGTTAAAGATTACAATTTACTGCGATAATCTACATACAAGCTGGCGGAGGTCTCGGGTAATAGCTAGGATTTTATGTTATAACGTCATTAGGATCCCGTTCTGGGCTAATTAAGACCAAGAGCATATTCTTAGAATTATACTACCACATAGTTTAGATATAGTATTACTGATGAGAATTATTTATAAGTAATTATAAGGAGTTGAATCGAAAATAAAATCTATTTTTGTAGTTTAAGATGTATCTTAGAGCTCACAATGAACAATATTGATAAGTGATAATGGAATAAGACTTAGTATTAAATAGTAAATGTACACGGATTAGCAAAAGTCTGTTTAAGAAGGACATTTTCAGGAAAGCGAATAGGTATTTAGGATATCCCTCATGTGATTAAATGTCACAATAATAGTAATGAGATTGTTAAGTATGTCAATATTATAGTCGTAAATACTGTCATACTTGTGCGGGTCGGGTAACCTCCACGAGCGTTCTCATGTTTCTTGTCCCTTCTGATCACATAGTCCGTGGGGAACAGAAGCAAGGGGACCGGTGCACCCTGGGCGACGGTTAATAGCTACCCTTGAGGGGTTGGTATTGGCCGCCGGCGAATAACTCGACAATGGGAGTAAACCACTCTCGGTACATCTCTGTTCATCAGAGGAGTCTTGACGAGTGAAGGCAAGGGACGAGAAGGAATCCGTAGGGAATCCAATTACTTATTCTGACAGATCATTTATTAAAAATGAGGAAACAAATTACTGGTAATTTCTCTTCAATTGATCTTAATGAATGTAATGAGCTTATTGTTAATGAACCCAATTTTAATTCTCTTATGAGTCAGACATGGAACGGTACTATTGTTCAACGATTACGTAACAAACTACAAAAAACATCAACAAACTATAATGGTCCACTGCTGGACATAGCCTTCTCCTTAGAAAGGAGGATTTTGACCTACTCATACGGTACTTTGAAGAGTTTTGATAATAAGTCAACATTTTTTCTCCTTTCCCTTAGTCGGTTCATGGGACATTCACGGGATAGATGAGTTAGCGCTGGTTCCCACTACGCCGGACCGGCAAATCTGCCGGAAACCGGACACCGGACAAAGTGTTCACATTACACGGGAGCCTCGGACAGTCAAGTACTCAGCTCAATTAAATTTGGACCTGTGCACACAATGGACGACGAAATTGTTGTGTTGTGATGGTATGTTATTAGAACGCAAAATAAAAGAAAACATTGGTTACATTATTTTTTCGAATGACAGCAACCACTTTTGACGATTTACTGAAGAAAATGCCAGCCAAATGATGTGAGGGGAGCGCGAGCGGGGCGAGGAGAGCACAGGTGCTGCGAGCGGGGGACAGATACCGGCACAAACTGGTTCACATTACTCCGGTCCGGTGTTTTTACCGGACGATCGTAGTGACAAAAAGCACGGTAAAAATGCCGGACTCGGCAAAAATACCGGACCCGGGATAATGTGAATAGCTTCATATAACTTGTACAGCCACTAGCCCGGCCCGTCCCGGCAAATCTGCCGGTCCGGCGTAGCGGGAACCAGCGCTTACACGCTATCTTTTAAAATTACAAATGTATCATCCAACTGCATTAAACAAACGATTCCTAGCGATAGTATAATAGACATATACATTTAAATATGCTTTTTGACTGCGTCGTTGGTGTAGTGGTTAGCGCATGTGACTGCTAATCAAAAAACTGTTATTGGGTTTTTCTTATAGGAATTTTTTTATAACAGCCCGGAGTCTCGAAGTTTGGCGGTGATTCACGCCCGTGCCTCGGAGACTACGTTAAACAATCGGTCTCAGTTGTCATGAACATTTATGGTAATCCTTATTGGGAAGACAGTGCCCTCAAATATATTGAAAATTAGTTCAATCTTCGAATTTCAGTTCTCCCTTAGGGTTGCGGAGATTCGACGCCAGTCGCTCAGTGGAAAAACTAAAGTTCTAGTATTTGGACTTCGTGTAGATCGCTCGTATCTCAGTCATTTTTGTTTCATGTTCTTACTTAGCCTTAACCAAAACTATTATTTAAACTTATATTTTAACTTAACCAAAACTATAAATAAAACATCAGAGTACGTTTGTATACCTTTTACATACAATGTTATATTGTACGAATATTTGTGTCCGTGATCAAGGCAAGTTTGCAACTTAGTTAAAGCAGTAATATTTATAGCTTTTGACTTTTATTTTTCCATCAAACTATTCAAAGTTATGAAACAGTATCTCAAAATTATTACTACTAACTTTACAATGAATTAGTATTACTCCTAAAAGGGAAGATAAAACAATAATTTCTGTGGTTATCGTTCGTCGCATCGGTCTCGAATTACGAGTCACTTTCATAGGGAAATGTAATTAAAAGTATGGAGAAAGAATGGTTATTGTTATGAAACGCCTTGTTTTTATGATATAACAAATTAGTTTTTATGAACTAAGAATAAGATCTTTACTTTGATGAAAATACTTTTTGGACTTGTTTTTAACATCAAAATTAGCGGACTTTCAAGACATCAAAAATTATTAACTTAGGAACGAATTTTGTTATGTTATATTACTTTTACGCCTAAAAAAATGATGTTTAACACGTCATTAATGATAGCAGCATGAACATTAAAATCTCCTTTTTAGGGTTCCGTAGCCAAATGGCAAAAAACGGAACCCTTATAGATTCGTCAAGTCTGTCTGTCTGTCTGTCTGCCTGTCTGTCTGTCTGTCCGTCCGTATGTCACAGACAATTATTTCCGAAACTATAAGAGCTATACTGTTGAAATTTGACCAGTCGATGTATTCTGTGAACCGCATTAAGATTTTTACATAAAAAAAGAAAAAAAACAATACATTTTGGGGGTCTCCATACTTGGAACTGAAACTCAAAAATGTTTTTTTCATCAAACCTATACGTGTGGGGTATCTATGGATAGGTGTTCAAAAATGATGTTGAGGTTTCTAATATCATTTTTTTCTAAACTGAATAGTTTGCGCGAGAGACACTTCCAAAGTGGAAAAATGTGTGTCCCCCCCCTCTAACTTCTAAAATAAGAGAGTGATAAAACTAAAAAAAATATATGTTGTACATTAACATGCAAACTACCAACGAAAATTGGTTTGAACGAGATCTAGTGAGTAGTTTTTTTTTTAATCCCTACTTAATATTATAAATGCGAAAGTACCTCTGTCTGTCTGTCTGTTACGCTTTCACGCCTAAACCACTGTATCGATTTTGATGAAATTCGGTATGATGATAGAACTGAACTTGGGAAAGGACATAGGCTACTTTTTACTGCAATAATCGAGACACAAAGACCAAAGCTAGGTGATTATAAAAATACATAAATCGAAGATGTCAAAATGTATCACTATTTACCTCCTGTCAAAACTTCACAGGTTGCTAGGAATAACACACTTGCATGGCAACCATAATGATAGTTTGTAAATGACATATAGACCAGTAGACCAGAGTAGATAATTTTTGAAAACAAATAAAATTATAGTAGGATGAAACCTATTTGAAAAAGAGGAGAATATTATAAAAATTAAAGGAAAAATAATTTACGGGCGATCTGAGGTCGGGAAGGGGTAGGGAGGGAGGTTTTCGGGTCCTTTAACCGGGGCGTGAAAAAGCATCTCACTAAGCCGCCATAGTGTGGGCCGCCATACATTATTGTCTGCATTCGCAGCAAGTATGGTAGCCCCGACCCTTGGATTTTGCTCATGCTTTCCATCAGGCAGGGTAGAGTCAGATTGGATGGCTAAATATATACAACAAAGGGTAAAAAACGGTATATCTCGATTTCCAGAAAAACTACAAGGAAAATAGTTAAATGGCAAAGTTGTAGGTAATTAAAAGATCTACAACTTTTTAAGGTTCCGAAGTTTATGACTTCGAACCCTTATAGATATGTCATGTCCGTCTGTCCATCCGTCCGTCCGTCCGTCCTCGACTTGTCGTCCAAACAGTAAGTGCTAGAAAGATGAAACTTTGCATGAATATGTATTGTAATTACGTCGACAAAGTGCTACAATAAAATTATGAAATATATTTTTATTTAGGGTACCTCCCCTACACGTAAAGTGGGGATGTTTTTTTTTCTCACGGCTACCCCATCATGTAGGGTATCATTATATAGGTCTTTTAAAAACATTACAGGTTTGTTAAGACGATTTTTTGATTTAGGTATCCGTTTGCGAGAAATTCCACTTTAAAGGCAAACTTTTTGTAAAAACAGGCCGTCCCGCCCGCCGAAAAATTTGTGATAGTGGTCCATATAATGAACTCTAAATGAAAACTATAACGAATTAGATGACTTTGTTAGTTCAGGAGTTATAGAGGCTTAACTTTTACAATGCGCTTACTTGGAAAAGTCATACAAAATCAACGCATTAATACGTAAACATAACAATTATCACACACTTGGCCGATTTTTTATAATATCATTGATCAAAACACTATTATTAAAACATCGATCAAAGTTACAACTAACTACAAGAAATTTTATATGATGTTACCTGCTAATACGGAACCCTTCATGAGCGAGTCCGACTCGCACTTAGCCGCTTTTTATTCATAGCATCAGTGTTAGGTTATCGTATCCAATCAAATCCCACTTCTTATTACTTTTATTAAAACAACACTAGTAATTAACTTATAGTAGGCAACGAAAATCAGCCTATATCCAACAACAACTTGTTTTAGAACAAAGGTGTTTTTTTTTATGTTTCTCTATTAACATTTTAAAAACACACGTTTAAAGTCAATTTATTTTCCGATTGTATTTCCTAGAGAAACTCGGATGTTTCCTATTGGAACAAGTGTTTAATTGCGTGATAACGCAGATTACCGAACTAGTCGCTAGACATTGATATCGGTTAGCTAACTTATTAGTAGTTAATACATTAAGGTTGCCTGGAAGAGATTGCCTTTGGCAATAAGGCCGCTCTTTGTACACTACATATATATATATATATGTATGTCATTTATTGTACTGTAATATAACTCTGTAATAAGGCGTACAAATAAAGAGTTTTCTATTCTCTATTCTATATTAAGAAGGACACCTATTATTTTCTAAAATATAAATATATATTTAAGAGAGTTAGCGAAATGGAGATAGAATTCCGGGAGTTAGGACTTTTTTATTGGAAATTTCCTCCTCTTTAACGAGCTTTTTTCAAAATTGCTTAAATGTTAATATTTTTCGAGTTATTAACAAAAAACGAAATATCATTTTTTTTTATTTTATTTTGTTAATAACAATTGCACTTATTGTACTGCATCTGCAGATGTCGTCACGTATGCATACTGATTGAAATATTCCCGAATGATACTGATTGGAAGAGGTCCGCGGTGTCACCCGCGGTTATTTTCTAAAATAGTCTAGTCAACAAGTTCAAAAACGTGAAAAATAGAGATAAAGGTCCTAAAAATATGAGCGATGGCTCATTCGATTCGGAATCACCTCTAGAAATATGTTTTTGAAGGATTTTGGTGCAGGTTAAAAATTGCAATTGTTATTAACAAAATAAGATAAAAAAAAATGATATTTCGTTTTTTGTTAATAACTCGAAAAATATTAACATTTAAGCAATTTTGAAAAAAGCTCGTTAAAGAGGAGGAAATTTCCAATAAAAAAGTCCTAACTCCCGGAATTCTATCTCCATTTCGCTAACTCTCTTAAATATACAGGGTGTAACCAGACGACTATCGAAAACGAAAGATGCAGCTTCAGCACCCCAAAACCTTTAAAAAAAAACAAACAGTTGTCCTTAAAAAAAATCGTAGCCGGAAAAAACAATGTGGCAAGATTTTTATTCATTTCAGTAGCCAGCAATGTATTGCGTACTGAGTAGGAAGGTGAATGCCTTTTATAACTATTTAATTTAGCCTCGTAAGGCCCAACCTAAATTTAGGACGATATACACTACGACCCAATGTACTAAAAATAGGCGTAAGTAGTTGCGGCCCAGAACTTTGGTTTAGTAAAAAAGTGTTAAAATGTAATGTTTTTGGCAAAATTATTTTAGGGGGTATTTCCTATACCGAAAGTTATCTATTCCATGCAAAAAATATGTTGAAATAATTTGTCCTTTTTTTAGATTACTGGATCATAGTTTTAAGTATAATTGTTCGAAAAAATCAAATTTAGTAAATTTTTGATCGTGTCATAATTTTAGGTCGCTGGGCCGTAATTTAATAATTTTAAAAACTGTCTTGGGCCGGAACGTCAAAATATTTTTGTCATTAAATTAGGTCGTTGGGCCTTACGAGGTTAACTACCTACGCATCGTGGCGTCGATAAAGTTGCCTATTAACGAAAATACCTAATTAATGACTGTATTCTACTTACCTAATTCGGCGTTAGCTTCGGTCGAACCAGAAATGGCTTAATGGTGATAGCACAGCTGATTTTGTTTGTAAAATCTTATGCACCGTTTTATGCGATATTGGGGTTCCATGACCTCTAATTAACTACGTCGCAGTTCGTGTTCCTACCCGAAGATTTCTCTCAACAAGAGCCAAAATCTGTTCTTCCACTCGAAAGTCAGCCGTGATGTCTCTAGCTTCAGACGGTTCAGGTACCTTCTAAGGTAAATACGCAAGGCCCGTGATGGATTTTCGCGGGCTTCACAAGATAACATAATCATATGTCCGTATTCCCTCGCACTAAACATTATAAATAATCACATCACTGTCTTAATAAAAGTATAATAAAAGTAATAAGAATAACTTAACACTAAAATTAGGTAAAAGGAGCATAACCTACTAAAAAACTACGACAAAAATTTACTTTCGCGAAAGTTCGTCCGGCCAGTACAAACATTGAAGACCGACTAGTTGTCGACGTCGTAGCCAGTAACGGCAGTAACCAATACGATATACCTACATAACAATAATATTAGACAAATTAAAGTTCTTACTTCTTTGATATACTGCCGCCGCGCCGCCGAAAGGCGAGTGTGTGTCCCTTTGATGTTTGCCGACAATGCGGGGCGACGCACGATACGCGCGAATACTGTCTTTAGGTATTAATGAAATGATAGAAGTTTCAAAGTTCTAGGGCTGGTTTCCTGGTCAAATTTTGCGTTTTGTATAAGAAATTTTATACGAACAGCACGAAAACAATATTATTATTTTTCCGTTCGGTTAAAAATAAGAACATGTGCGCCTAGTTGAAATTTTGTATTTTTTTATGGAATAGGGGAGGAGGGGTGTTTCGGTTTTCAGTGAGGCCGTGGTATCACTCTGGTCGAGCCTCGTCGAGTTAAAAATTATCCAGCGTGATCAAGTAAATGAATACCATTACCTAAGAATTTAATAACGTAGGAAAATAAAGTTTTGTACCTACCTGATACAAATTTATCTACATAGACAATTGTTTACGCAGGTGCACGCTTCATAAAGTTGGGCCTTACATTTTATTCATTTTTAATAGGTATCTACCTACCTACTTCAATATCTTGCATTTTGTTTAGAACTAATGTTTCTTACAAGTTCTGTTAGTAAAATTACGGCAGGCTGTGCTGTCTAGGTACTATCAGTTAGTAGGTAATTACTAGGGCGAGCGAAGCGGTCATTGAACCGCGCGCGGACGGTTGTTGTCTAGGTACAATGACCTATGCCACCTGATTTTACTGTAAAATACATTGCAGTTTTATTGATTTTATTAGTTTTTTGGTTTTCTAAATAAGATGATTAGTTTGTTAGGGTCCTGTTATGTTGTACTATGTGTATGTAACCAGAAAAATACAAAAAAGAACTTAAATAAATTAACATATTTTTTGCGGTTTTTTTTCGCTAAACATATTCAGTATCATGATCTGAATGCAACCTCCAAGTTTTTGATATCAGTCTTTTTACACCCTGTATATTTATATTTTAGAAAATAATAGGTGTCCTTCTTAATATAGAATAGAGAATAGAAAACTCTTTATTTGTACGCCTTATTACAGAGTTAAATTACAGTACAATAAATGACATACATATATATATATATATGTAGTGTACAAAGAGCGGCCTTATTGCCAAAGGCAATCTCTTCCAGGCAACCTTAATGTATTAACTACTAATAAGTTAGCTAACCGATATCAATGTCTAGCGACTAGTTCGGTAATCTGCGTTATCACGCAATTAAACACTTGTTCCAATAGGAAACATCCGAGTTTCTCTAGGAAATACAATCGGAAAAGAAATTGACTTTAAACGTGTGTTTTTAAAATGTTAATAGAGAAACATAAAAAAAAACACCTATGTTCTAAAACAAGTTGTTGTTGGATATAGGCTGATTTTCGTTGCCTACTATAAGTTAATTACTAGTGTTGTTTTAATAAAAGTAATAAGAAGTGGGATTTGATTGGATACGATAACCTAACACTGATGCTATGAATAAAAAGGAGATTTTAATGTTCATGCTGCTATCATTAATGACGTGTTAAACATCATTTTTTTAGGCGTAAAAGTAATATAACATAACAAAATTCGTTCCTAAGTTAATAATTTTTGATGTCTTGAAAGTCCGCTAATTTTGATGTTAAAAACAAGTCCAAAAAGTATTTTCATCAAAGTAAAGATCTTATTCTTAGTTCATAAAAACTAATTTGTTATATCATAAAAACAAGGCGTTTCATAACAATAACCATTCTTTCTCCATACTTTTAATTACATTTCCCTATGAAAGTGACTCGTAATTCGAGACCGATGCGACGAACGATAACCACAGAAATTATTGTTTTATCTTCCCTTTTAGGAGTAATACTAATTCATTGTAAAGTTAGTAGTAATAATTTTGAGATACTGTTTCATAACTTTGAATAGTTTGATGGAAAAATAAAAGTCAAAAGCTATAAATATTACTGCTTTAACTAAGTTGCAAACTTGCCTTGATCACGGACACAAATATTCGTACAATATAACATTGTATGTAAAAGGTATACAAACGTACTCTGATGTTTTATTTATAGTTTTGGTTAAGTTAAAATATAAGTTTAAATAATAGTTTTGGTTAAGGCTAAGTAAGAACATGAAACAAAAATGACTGAGATACGAGCGATCTACACGAAGTCCAAATACTAGAACTTTAGTTTTTCCACTGAGCGACTGGCGTCGAATCTCCGCAACCCTAAGGGAGAACTGAAATTCGAAGATTGAACTAATTTTCAATATATTTGAGGGCACTGTCTTCCCAATAAGGATTACCATAAATGTTCATGACAACTGAGACCGATTGTTTAACGTAGTCTCCGAGGCACGGGCGTGAATCACCGCCAAACTTCGAGACTCCGGGCTGTTATAAAAAAATTCCTATAAGAAAAACCCAATAACAGTTTTTTGATTAGCAGTCACATGCGCTAACCACTACACCAACGACGCAGTCAAAAAGCATATTTAAATGTATATGTCTATTATACTATCGCTAGGAATCGTTTGTTTAATGCAGTTGGATGATACATTTGTAATTTTAAAAGATAGCGTGTAAGCGCTGGTTCCCGCTACGCCGGACCGGCAGATTTGCAGGGACGGGCCGGGCTAGTGGCTGTACAAGTTATATGAAGCTATTCACATTATCCCGGGTCCGGTATTTTTGCCGAGTCCGGCATTTTTACCGTGCTTTTTGTCACTACGATCGTCCGGTAAAAACACCGGATCGGAGTAATGTGAACCAGTTTGTGCCGGTATCTGTCCCCCGCTCGCAGCACCTGTGCTCTCCTCGCCCCGCTCGCGCTCCCCTCACATCATTTGGCTGGCATTTTCTTCAGTAAATCGTCAAAAGTGGTTGCTGTCATTCGAAAAAATAATGTAACCAATGTTTTCTTTTATTTTGCGTTCTAATAACATACCATCACAACACAACAATTTCGTCGTCCATTGTGTGCACAGGTCCAAATTTAATTGAGCTGAGTACTTGACTGTCCGAGGCTCCCGTGTAATGTGAACACTTTGTCCGGTGTCCGGTTTCCGGCAGATTTGCCGGTCCGGCGTAGTGGGAACCAGCGCTAACTCATCTATCCCGTGAATGTCCCATGAACCGACTAAGGGAAAGGAGAAAAAATGTTGACTTATTATCAAAACTCTTCAAAGTACCGTATGAGTAGGTCAAAATCCTCCTTTCTAAGGAGAAGGCTATGTCCAGCAGTGGACCATTATAGTTTGTTGATGTTTTTTGTAGTTTGTTACGTAATCGTTGAACAATAGTACCGTTCCATGTCTGACTCATAAGAGAATTAAAATTGGGTTCATTAACAATAAGCTCATTACATTCATTAAGATCAATTGAAGAGAAATTACCAGTAATTTGTTTCCTCATTTTTAATAAATGATCTGTCAGAATAAGTAATTGGATTCCCTACGGATTCCTTCTCGTCCCTTGCCTTCACTCGTCAAGACTCCTCTGATGAACAGAGATGTACCGAGAGTGGTTTACTCCCATTGTCGAGTTATTCGCCGGCGGCCAATACCAACCCCTCAAGGGTAGCTATTAACCGTCGCCCAGGGTGCACCGGTCCCCTTGCTTCTGTTCCCCACGGACTATGTGATCAGAAGGGACAAGAAACATGAGAACGCTCGTGGAGGTTACCCGACCCGCACAAGTATGACAGTATTTACGACTATAATATTGACATACTTAACAATCTCATTACTATTATTGTGACATTTAATCACATGAGGGATATCCTAAATACCTATTCGCTTTCCTGAAAATGTCCTTCTTAAACAGACTTTTGCTAATCCGTGTACATTTACTATTTAATACTAAGTCTTATTCCATTATCACTTATCAATATTGTTCATTGTGAGCTCTAAGATACATCTTAAACTACAAAAATAGATTTTATTTTCGATTCAACTCCTTATAATTACTTATAAATAATTCTCATCAGTAATACTATATCTAAACTATGTGGTAGTATAATTCTAAGAATATGCTCTTGGTCTTAATTAGCCCAGAACGGGATCCTAATGACGTTATAACATAAAATCCTAGCTATTACCCGAGACCTCCGCCAGCTTGTATGTAGATTATCGCAGTAAATTGTAATCTTTAACCTTCCACAAGAGTTAAAGGATCTCCATTTTAAATTTATTTTAAATCGATTCAGCGTTTTAGCTGTGAAACCATAACAGACAGAGTTAATTTTGATAACACAATTTTTAAGGAATATCTATGTTAGTGGTAAGCATCCTTACTAGAAGCTGAGACGTCATTGTTTCGTCGTCCTATGGTGAACGGTTTGTGTGTTAT
Organism: Phragmatobia fuliginosa; assembly: GCA_932526445.1. Lineage (NCBI taxonomy): Eukaryota > Metazoa > Arthropoda > Insecta > Lepidoptera > Erebidae > Phragmatobia > Phragmatobia fuliginosa. Next base: position 15,310,026 of record OW052065.1, on the reverse strand, counting down.
GTACATTTTAGTGAATGGTGTGACCTTTGCAATGCAACTAAACAATACACGTAAAACATGCAACTGCATACTAATTGCGTTTGAATGAATCCTATTTTGTTGCATCATCTTATCGCGCTTAATAATTTTATCCATCCATCGATCGAAAGAAACCATTCAACAAACATCAGGGTTACTTTATGTTATCTAAAATCAAACGTATTTCATGGCACTGATTCTTTGGTCTAATGTTCGTCTGCCGTGACTGCCGTCCTAGCAGTCACGGGTCCAAATCCCGTTTCATTCCAAAAAGTGTTATTGAGTTTGTGTAACGATGATAATACTTGATCACAGCCCGGCGCTTGGAAGTTTGGAATCTTAACCCCCGTGCCTTGGAGAGTACATAGATAGAGCTGTCCTTTCTGCGACTGGTCTCTACCCGGTCATGTCGAATAGCCGTTCCATTAGATTAAGAGAGTGAGGGAACAGAGAATACACCTGTGTTTGCGTGCAATATTTACTCCAGCTTAGTTGACTGTCGTAGCCTAAATCGGCTAGGAGAACATCATATCGTGTCTCGATGTTTGTCGCACTAGTCCGAAACGATCCGACTGATTGTATTTCTTTTATAACGGCATCTTTGAGTGACGGTAGTTTCTTTTTCTTTTCTCATCCAAACAATGTGTTATTTCTTCGCCCTATCTATTTTCCTCACCCAAACTCAACATCTCAATTTGTAATTACCTCCTTTAACTGTCTCATAACAACAAATTCCTACAGGGCGTTGGCATTGAGCATACAGCTAAATACATAAAAAAATGTACATGTGCTGAAATTTTAGAGAAGCCTGACTAGTGTCGTCCTATTGAAAAGCAGCGAAGCCAGCCTTATTCGCACTAGGTTAGTCTTTCTCACTGTACACATATGACTAGACGTCTTATGTTTCGTAACTGGAGGTTCTTATTAACTAAGTTATAATTATATACAGTATATATCAATGAAATATAAGATTAAATGAATAAACATATACCTTCAAGGTGTTATATAGGTACACAGGTCATTTTACAAAAAACACAGGCAAAAGCTGCCACGAGTATGTCTATAAAACATATTTTTTCTTGCTTTTTTTCTGCAAGTCAGGCAAATTACATATTTGCTTATGACTTGCTTTTTAGCCTCTTGTTTCTTTCTTTCTGGCTTACCCAACAGAAGATGAATTGCTGCTCTGTAGTCAAAAAGTTCTACTTCCCATTATGTTAGAGTATTTTAAATATCCTTATGTTTTTTTTTTACCATCATAATATAGATAGATCTGATCAAAGTTCTCCCAACAGCAACACAACAAGCCTAAGCATAGCTTTACCCGTAACAAAACATTTTAGACACAAATAACCATGACGGAAATATGTATAAATGACACTTTTATATTTGATATTCATAAATGTATATAACCATAGAAGTCTTTCTATAAAAAACAAGCTTCAAACTGCTAAAACTTGCACCGAAGGCAATTCGATATTTCGTTTTTTGTTAATAACTCGAAAAATATTAACATTTAAGCAATTTTGAAAAAAGCTCGTTAAAGAGGAGGAAATTTCCAATAAAAAAGTCCTAACTCCCGGCATTCTATCTCCATTATTTATAATTTTAATTAGACGTTAAAAATAGGGCTCCGCGCGGCAGTTACGGCATGCGCGCGCCGCCGCTAAAGAGAGTTCAGCAATAAAAATAATTTTTTTATAACATAAAATGTGATTTTAAAAATTTGAAAAAAATCTAGTATCTTCTTAACACTTGAAAGAATCGAGCCCTGAAAAAAAAAAGTTTAATCACCATTTTTCAAAAAGTTATTCAATTGTTAACTAACCAATTTTTTCTCAATCTCCATGGGCATAAACAATGGGATGAAAGGTATAAATAATTGGCCTATAAATTTTAAACTTCGTGGAGCCCTTTTGATATATGTACTTTAAAAGATCCTGCGGTTTATTTTCATTAAAGTTTATTAATTTGTTAATTATGATTTTTTATAACTATTGAAAAATTAAAAATCTCAAATTTTTCAATATATATAAGTTATAAAAAATCATAATTAAATTAAACATCAATGTTAATATTTTTCGAGTTATTAACAAAAAACGAAATATAATTTTTTTTTTCATCTTATTTTGTTAATAACAATTGCAATTTTTAACCTGCACCAAAATCCTTCAAAAACATTTTTCTAGAGGTGATTCCGAATCGAATGAGCCATCGCTCATATTTTTAGGACCTTTATCTCTATTTTTCACGTTTTTGAACTTGTTGACTAGACTAACATACGATGTACGTAAAAAAATTGCATTTTAGATGTCAGTACCGTACATACTTTCGTAAGCAATTAGTAAAAACCTGTTCATTTGATATGACAATCGGACATTCCAATTTTATTTATTTGTAAAAGTAGGTACCTAAAGATTTAATTTACCGATCTGACCTCTGGTCGGTCACAAAATTTCTGTCATTCAATCGATATCCTCTCATGTATCAATTGAAGGAGTTTATCAGTTTAAATAATTACCAGCACGACATTAAGATTATGATAACAATTTATAGGATGTTTTGGTTTGCGAGCTCATCTCGAAGAGTCAAATTAAATACGACACCTCGCTACGAAGACACCCGCCCGACTGCGGAAGTAACTGCACATTACAATAAAACTGATGTTAAATTAAGTACTAGCGTAGTGGCAATCGTAAGGCCATATTAATTTGCCTATAAGTGTGTGAAGCATGTAATATTTCTCGATTTTGCTAAATGGAAGTATTATATAGAAGTATGAATATAGTACTTGCATTAAAAAAATCACGTTTAAGTTTTTTGTCTGTCTTTCTGACTGTCTATTATATATATCTGTTTGTTCCGGGTAATCTCTAGAACAATGGAGCCGATTTTGATGGGTCTTTAACTTGTAGATAGCTGATGTTACAAACAGTAACTTATGTTACTTTTATTTTAGACCAGCTACGGCCCGCAGTTTTACCCGGTTATAAAGGTTTAAGAACATTTGCAGGGTGCAGCTAGTTTTTAAGTATATAAATATTGTATTTTTCTCGACCGTCATCATCATCAACAGCCTATCGCAGTCCACTGCTGGACATAGGCCTCTCCAATTGTACGCCACTTGGTTCGATCCTCGACCGTAAGTCTTAATAAGCTGAGTTCGTATCCATAATGATGATTGATTCTAGAATATATATTATATTAACTTTCTCTTTTATTGTAACGTGGAATATTTTAATGAGTTCATTGGTTGATTGATTACTCAAGATAATAATTTAATCAATTACATAACACCACATTAGTGTTAGGATTGTGAATTAATATATTCAATAATATGCGTTTGAAAGTGAGAAGGCTGTTTGACAAGCTTCTGTGTTAAGTGTTTCGTTTGATTAAAAATCCTGCCATGTATGCACGATAATTTAATTTCTCTACGGCGTAACTTGCTTGATATTTATAATGTCCTCAAGTGCGGCATGCGCACATTGCGCAGGGGGGAAAATCTTTGTTGTTTGAACGGTTTCACACGATTTATCGACAAAGTGGGTCATGTTTTTGTACATAGTACGTGTAAGTACAGATTATTCTTTTTACAAATCCCAACCAAACTATATTTAGACTGGTTATTACTAAAAGTTTTATGAAAACAGTTATTTAGCACCTAAATATACAGTTATTTAGTAAAACTTGGAATTTATCATTTAAAGCATCTTAGGAGCATTTTGTGCCTTTCAAGCGACTTCAGGTATGTTTAGATAGTAAACATTTTTAGGGTTTCGTAGCCAACTGGCAAAAAACGGAACCCTTATAGATTCGTCATGTCTGTCTGTCTGTCCGTCCGTATGTCACAGCCACTTTTTTCGGAATCTTTAAGAACTATACTGTTGAAACTTGGTAAGTAGGTGTATTCTGTGAACCGCATTAAGATTTTCATACAAAAATAAAAAAAGAACAATACATTTTGGGGGTCCCCATACTTAGAACTGAAACTCAAAAATGATATTGAGGTTTCTAACATCATTTTTTTCTAAACTGAGTAGTTTGCGCGAGTGACACTTCCAAAGTGGTAAAATGTGTGTGTGTGTGTCCCTGTAACTTCTAAAATAAGAGAAGAAGAAGAATAATAAAACTAAAAAAAATATATGATGTACATTCCCATGGAAACTTCCACCGAAAATAGGTTTGAACGACATCTAGTAAGTAGTTTTTTCTAAGAAGTCATAAATCGTAAACCATTTCATTCAATCCATACACTATTATCAAAACATCGATGAAAGTTACAACGAACTACAAAAACTTTTATATGAAGTTACTTGCTGCCACGGAACCCTTCATGGGCGAGTCCGACTCGCACTTGGCCGTTTTTTTTACCTAGTTTAAATTCCTAATAGGACGTGTCAACGGTTTTGTTTATGTTACTGTACTTATGAAAATTTTAATGTATATTAATATACAAAATACATCTTATAAAATAAAAGTTAAAAGTAGTTCTACTATTTATCTTTTTATTTAAAAATGTCTTGGTGGCATTATTATTATAAATATAACTTGTGGATTTTACTCATGCTTTCCATCAAGCATAGTAAAGTCAGCTTGGCAGGCGTTATATAAAAAAAAACATATGTATATTTTTGAAATGAACAGGCCGTTTCTACTGACACCAAACACGACATGATTATATTAAATTATTTTTTTCACAGTAGATACTTTATGACCGCTAGAGGGCATCACATTAGATACAGTGACACGCCATATAGCTTATAACCAGAAGACGATCAAGATACTTGTAACGATAACATCATTTGTCTAGTTCTGATGAGTAGTAGTTGAGGAGCTATGAGGGAAAAAATAAACATGCATACATAGCCATAGGCTTTGCCACAGTCGGGGTTACCCTTGTTAAAGTGCTAAGCCCGCCAGCGAATATTTTGCAGTTTGATGCACTTATATTTTGTAACTGTAAACTTGTTTCAAATATATGATTTAAATTTTTTTAACCGACTTCAAAAAAAAGGAGGAGGTTCTCAATTCGTCGGAATCTTTTTATTTTTTTATGTATGTTCAGCGATAATTTCGTCGTTTATTAACCGATTTCAAAAATTAATTTTGCATTGAAATGGGCATAGCTTACAGGTGGTCCCACCGTCACCTTATCGGGATCTGATGATGGGATCCCAAGGAAATCGAGGGAAGTCCTCAAATATAGTATAGTTTTGGAATAGTTTTTCTATGAAGTCGGTTCCTTTTTGTTAAAATTATTATAACTCCCGCATTAAGAATATATGTCCTGTGTCCCGCGGACTACAAACAGAAACATACATGAAACGATCACAAAGGGCATCCAGATTCTCATCAACGATTTGTGGATTACACAAAGTGTTGTTTCATGTGGAGTTTGAAATCACAACGCTAGATGTGGTAGGAGTCAGTGCAAACAAAACTATGTACGTTAACTCATTTAATATCCATACTAATATATATTATAAAATGGGAACTAACTTTGTCTGTCTGTATGTTACGTTTTCACGGCTAAACCGCTGCACCGATTTCAATAAAATTTAGCATGGATATTTGGACTTTGATATTTGAGGAAGGGCGTAGGTTACTCTGCCACGATAACCGATTACAACGTGATTACATAGTAATAATGAATAATGTTTTTTTCTCTGCGCCTGCCACATTATACATCTACAACACCTAAAGGTTGACTGGGAGAGAATGCGTCATGGCATTAAGTCCGCCTTTATACAACAAGTGCAACAAGTTTAAAAAAATGAATAAAAAAATTAATTAAATATATTAGCATATTATAGATCTATGAGACCGAAGACATGAAAAGATGAAATTTGTTCAATAAGTTGGTTCCAGGTACCTTTTTTTTACTTACTTGTACATAAACAGATACACAGAACTCACACTAAGATCATTTGAATACATTTACTTTGTTATGTCTGCATAATCTGAAGGTCAACCTGGGAATGTTATTATTACGCCATTATGTATGTGGAAACTATAAATTAATATCGTTTAAATATTAAAATATCAGTAAAAATAGGTTCAGAAGTTCCAGAGATTAGCCGGAACAACCAAAAAGTCAGACAGTCCAACAATTGTTTTTTTTAATTATTTATTTGATATAATATTAATGTAATTATAAGTACTGTATATGTTTTATCTTTATCTTTATATGTATTATCTGCATAGTAAAAACTGTTCATGTGATATTACAGACACTTCAATTTTATTTACTTCTATAGATAACTACTTGAATCAAATCTTTTATAGTTTATCTTCATGTCAAATCTAATTTTTATTTTACTCGGAAATATAACGGCACATTGGAATAGCTAAATGTTTTAGTCAGAGGCGTGTGAGATTTCTCATAATTTAAGAAAAGTAATTTTGTTTCATATTATTTTTAGCTCACATTGAAAATATTGAGAATCTGTGAGAAAAAATGGTTTTTGATATCGGTTCGTAGTTCGTACATTTGTACATCGGTTAAAAAGCTCATTGCTAAACACCACTGTGATTGATTCCTTTGAACCCTTTACCAAACCACAAAGAAAAAAAAAACGATATCCTATAGCTCAACAGTATATTGCATGACTGCAAACACGGACAGATCGTCCATTTTGTGCCCACATTTTATAATCTGTTTCCGTGTTATATAACAATATGATACGCTAGTATAAGCATGGTTTGTAAAGATGCATAAGTTTAATTTTTGATAACGTGGGTTGCACTAATTGCATTGTTTAAAATTATGAAAGTCTAATATTCAAGGTTGAAGTAACGTACCATATCGCATTGAGCTTCACCGTCGTCGTCATAGAATAATGTGTCGCAGTCGTCCATTCTGCGGCTGAGTGCGCCCACCTCACTCCTCAGCAGGCCTCGGTAGCCTCGTCATCAATAGCAGCACACGCGGCCGGACCACCGGCATCCGAATTTGCACTAATTGTTTACGGTTATACACCAACACCGAGTCTTGGAGACCACTATCGTAACGAATTTAACGATCGAAATCTTCTGGATAATCCGGTGAGTCACGCGATGTTGAGCGGACTAGGTGCAACACTGACAAACTCCGCAGACACTAGCAGACACACTTCGGAAGGTGTGGGTGTCCTTAACTAGCTGAATCAGCCGTAACCTCGTGAGGCGCCTCACGTTGAAGGTAGATTTTTTGGGCACTAAATTGCGGATGAGCCGATTGATTGTGTATTTTTTTCCGTTCAAGGGCGATTCAGCGAGTGAGCTAGGTTTCAGGTGGTGTTTTTGTGCCTAACTGCGTAGATAGCGGCGGTCGGCCGGGGTGAAGGCTGCGCGCGCACTCGATGGGGTGCATTGATCGGGCCCCAACTGCGCATGTACACTCGCGAGATTTCTTGTTTTGACGTGTGCTCCAAGTCACCCCTTACTTTAAATGCTCATTGCGTACTGAAGAATACTAACGTTAATGTTCATAAATACTTGACTGTTTTGGCGTGCATACTAAGTTACAAAATGTAGCTCTATTCTTTGGTTTGTTTTATTTTTTTATATAAATATTGTGGAGGTGGTATTTCCTTCACGCTAAATATTTTTATAATATGAGTTGAAGTCGCACGAATGAAACACAGAGAGTATCTGCTCTCTCTTTTCTTTATCTTTTATCTCAGATGTTTTAATAGATTCTAAGCAAGAATGATAAAATATGCAGCGGTAATGCTTCTAATTTTCTAAAAAGGCTACAAATAATATACATAACTACTATCCACTATAAGATGTAACTTCACGATCTCATTAATGAAAACGCCATGAAACGTTCGTTCCCACTTGTTTTTTGTGAGAACACCAGTCATCCGGTTCGTTGTTTCAATTATCGTTATTCTATTGAATATAAAAAGATCACGACTGAAGTCCGACCTTAAAAGGAAAGTATGACAATTATGTATTTACGACGATTTTAACAAAAAGAAGTACATTATAGTAACTTATTTGTTTTATAAATACAGTTGCGGCATTACAGTCCGTTCATTTTTACCCGATTACAGCAAAGCTAAAAAGAAGGTTTGTTACGTATGTCTAACTGATTCACACGGCATTTGAATACCATGACGTGTAGCCCTTAATATTTCACATGGAATTCGAGGTTCAAGTGCGGGTTATCTAAAAGTGCAAAGTGATGACGACGTTGTACCTCAAACGCATGTGTCGAACTATTTTTAACCGACTTCAAAAAAAAAGAGGAGGTTCTCCATTCGTCGGATTCTTTTTTTTTTTATGTATGTTCAGCGATAATTTCGTCGTTTATGAACCGATTTCAAAAATGCTTTTTGCATTGGAATTGGCGTAGCTTACAGGTGGTCCCATTGTCACCATATCGGGATCTGATGATGGGATCCCAAGGAAATCGAGGGATCTCCTCAAATGTCATAGGCACAATGTGGCGATTTGGGTACTTGGAATAGTTTTTCATTGAAGTCGGTTCCTTTTTGTTAAAATTGTAATATTTAGAGTCATTCCTGTTTCACACTTCGAGACGGAATAACCTGCACAAATTTGGTTGTGGTTACTAGTTTGTAAAATTGGTTAACAATATTTAATTGTTAATTATATAATTAAATATAAATGAACTGAGTTCCTTTTGGGATCCTCCTGGTTGCGGCAAACGTAATTAGTAATTTTTTTTAATGATGTTTATGTACATTTATGTTTCAGATTCCGTAGTGTCTAAAATACTGAATCTATTTTTAACCCCCGACGCAAAAAGAGGCATGCTATGAATTTGACGTGTCTGACTGTCCGTGGCTCCGTAGCTAGCGAACGGATAAAGCGATTTCAATTTAGTTTTTTTTTTATGAAAGGTGAGTTACGGGCGAGTGTTTTTAGACATGTTTGATGAAAATCGGTTGAGTCTTTTAAAAGTTGTGGGGGGTAAAAGTGGGGAAGAATAACCAAATGTCTGCAAATATAATCGAGTGGGGTCTCAAATGAAAGCGCATCACGTGCACATTACAAAATAATATGTTCAATGAAAAGCGGTTGAGCCCTGTTTTTTACTTTTTAAATGGAAGTCAGGTTATTGTGTCGGGGGCTTTTTTTATTTTTAATTTAATTTTTAACGAATGCTGTAAATAGTTTCGCAATAATGTCTCGGGTTATAGTGTAGGTAATTTTTTATCAAAAGTTTTTACATAGTCGGCTTATATTTTTTTTTAACTTTTCTTGTTGCGTTACTATGGAAAATTTAATAAAAATATCATTCGTTATCTCTTCTACAATCTATAAAGTGAATATTTGACTTTATTCAAAGTATGTAACTTGTAATTAAATTGCTTTATTATGTAGATTTCGTCTACTATAAATGTGTAATTAAACAAATTCATCTAAATTTACGCTACGCACTGGAGTGAAACACAAGCCACGTTTGGTTAAATTCTGAGATTTCATTCTAATATTCTTTTGTTATGATTAAGTATCCACCTTTAAATTATGCATAAATATGTCGGCAACAAAGTAGGTATGTTCAACATCTAAAATTATATAGACTATGTCTTACGAAACTAAACATTACCTAATGTTGTTCGTTCTGTTTATCTTCAAAACAACAGTTGTGCATATGTCTAAAATTTATATTAAGAATATTAGAATATTTCAAACTGTGTGTTACTAAGATATATCGTGTGTTGGTCGTGTCCAGTAGCACTTTTTGTTTACTTATCGAGGGTGCCTGCTATTTAATTGAAGTTTTCTATTAACATGTCATAGGATACCATAACCGTAACCTACTATTCCTACATACGTAATAGCATTGAAGTAATTTTGTTTATTTCTTAAGAAAAACTACTTACTAGTTTATTTTGCTGTATAGAAATGCCGCGAAGAAACAATCTCTATTTATTATACTTGTCTACTTCTACATTATGATCACCTATTGCATCTGTCCGAAATGGGCCTGTTAAACAAAACATTATCATCATACCTAATATTTTTGTTGATTCTGTTCACGGTAGTGCCGTGAACAGAATCAACAAAAATAAATTTACACTAGGGGCACACTAGGCGACACGCGACAGCGACAGATCAACTACTTGACGCGCCGACATGCTGCGGCCAACAAACTTCATATAATTTGCTCTAAGCTCCGCCGTTAAAAAAAAATTAACGAGCTTGGGGTATTAATTTGCTAGAGATTATATCCGTAATAATATAAAATAATTCTCTTCAGTTATAAAGTTCATAGTAATAAGGTACTTTTAAATAATGAGATACTAACACCCCATTTACTTGACTGCCTCGTTGGTCTAGTGGTTAGCGTATGCGGCTGCTGATCAAGAGGTCTCGGGTTCGATTCCCGGGTCGGACCAAATATTATTTGTGTGATTCACAAATATTTGTTTCGGAGTCTGGGTGTTTTCTATGTATAATATATTATGTATGTATGTATTTACAAAAAAAAAAGTATGTTTATGTATTTATATCAGTTGTCTAGTACCCATAACACAAGCTCTGCTTAGCTTGGGACTAGATGATGTTGTGTGTCAGATGTCCAAAATATTTATTTATTTTATTTATTTATTTACTTTTTTATGAGTACAGTGTCCATTCTTATATCATACTAGCTGAGTCCCGCGATGTCACCCGCGTATGTTGTTGTAAATTAAATGTCGGATTTACAACGTCGACAAAGTGCTTAAATAAATTTATGAAAACCGTACCTCCCCTGCAGGTAAAGTGAAGATGTTTTTTATTTCGCTTTTACCCATAGACAGGTCTTTTAAAACACTGAGTGGTTGCTAAGACGATTTTTTGATTTAGTTATCTGTTTGCGAGATATTGAACTTTTAAATGCTATTTTTTTTAAATGAGCTTTTATTTTATAAGCTTGATTTGTTTTTTTTTCTTAAAGATGTTAAACAATAAAAAATGTAAGCAAAAGAATTTTATTGCTAAACACCTTAAATTATTAGTTTTATGATTTGGAAAATACGTAAAATACGTTCTTACTAGTAACTTATCTAATTCAAAATATATTTCCAGATCAGTGTAATAAATTCAGTCTTAAGTTTATCTTCAGTGCAATATAAGTTAGCGATCAAGATGTTTAAATTTTGCGCAAAGACGAAAAACGTATCATTTCGTTACATTTGTAAGCAAAAAATTTGACGATCCAACTTTTTGCGTACTTGGCACAAAGTTGTATTTATTTATTTAAAATGATAATTTATTTATTTATTTATTTATTTATTTATTTATTTATTTATTTAAAATGATAAGCATTACAAACTTACAGTTCATTACCAAAACGTTTGTATGCCTTAAATTTATTGTCACATTAGCCATAACAATGTCAAAATTAGTAAATATTATATAATTGTCAACTTTATCATAGATTATATTACATTATTACTAAATTAATTGAAATAAAAAATAAATTATTATATACATTGAATTGCTATTTTTTTTGTCATTAAGATTTAATACTAAAATTCGTGAAAATAGCATTAGGTTTGTCAAAAAATATGTCTGTATCTGGACTCTTTCTAAGAAAATTATTTAGGTATCTAATTCCTCTAGCTGTAGGACTATTACGTGCTTGAGGAGTGCGCCAAGCTGATGGACAGGTGAACAGTTGATGCTGTCGTCGTCCTGCGCCACTCAAATAATTATTTGGTACATATAAGTGGATGCACTCAAGTACCGATGGATTGTCTACCTTATTGTTTAGCAGCAAGTAATAGTGTACCACGTGCATAAGCTCTCGCCTGGATTGTAATGTATCTAGACCCACCATCCCAGATACAAACATGGACGGATACATAAATGGGTAGTATCCGTAGGCACGTTTATAAAGGAATCTGGCGAATCTCCGCTGAATTTTCTCTATTGCAAGCGTGTATAGTTGTTCCCTAGGACTCCAAATAATTGCATTGTACTCTAGTTTGCTACGTACATATGCATTGTACAGCAGCTTTATTGTTTGGACATTATTGAAATTATAGGAGGTTCGAATGATGAATCCCAGAGATCTGTTTGCTTCTTTACACACTTGCTTTACATGCTCATGGAAACTCAGTTTAATAACTTTGTGCGGGAGATATGCAGCCCACTTTATCTTTCCAAGGTCAACGGTAAAATTCATATTCAAGCCGTATTTACCTACAAAAGGGATAGACAGAGATGTATATACAAGTAAATCTTCAGCAATTTTTTGCTTATAGAGTTGAGAGTGACCCTGCCCAACTAACGCGATGGGACCATACAAAAATTGCTTTCTAAGGTATAAAAGGTTAATTATTATGCTTTTGCACACCTAAATTTTTCAATTAATAACTGACGAAAACACACTCCTAAGGCATCTTGTTCCATTTTAGTGTCATTCAAATAATAAGTGTATAGCGCATTATCTATATAAATAAATAAAATTTAAATGTCTGTATGTAATGTCCACATAATAGTTTTTTTAATCAATGCATACAGTATATACTTACGCCAAAAAAACTTTTTTTTTTAATTGACTGTCTGTGTGACTTGTTTATCTCAGGAACGCGACAGCGGGACTAATTTTGACGGGACAGTCACTGGCACACACCTAGCTGATGTTACAAGAAGTAACTGTATATTTTTTTTAGACTAGCGTCGCCCCGTGGCGTCTTAATAAACCGCGCGGGTAACACCACGAAGCAAATAGAATATATAAACTGGTTCTGGTGCAAATGGTGTCATAGTTGTCAAAGTAAGTGATATGAATGAACTATTGCGACCTGTGTCAAGGCACTCGGGACAAGCAGGCATTCACTATGCTCTACTAAGAGCCACGCTTTAGTGTATACAACCTGTGTAGGATGCTTGTTCTAAGGAACTGGAATGGAAACGGGGTTATGAACAACACGATGCGAATTAAACCTTGCATTAAACTTTAAGATTTTATTTTGGGATTAATCTGCAAGGTAAATATATATATTACATGACTTATTGAAGTCGCTATAGTGTGTTCCTAGCCGATTTCAGCCACTGCGCTCATAAGAAGATATTATAGTGCACAAGTGTGTGCGAAAACGCAGGTACACTCTCAATTTCCTTACTATCATAATCCGATGAGAAAACTATTCAAGCGCAGGACTGAGCTTTACGAGCTCTCCGAGGCTCGGGGGTTAATACCCTAAATTCCTTACTCCGAGCTGCTATTAAGTATTTCTCAGAAATCAGAATAACTATATGACTTTTTGTCCTAACCCGAGAATGGAATCCGAGGCCTCTTGATCAGTAGTCACATACGCCAACCAGATAACCAAGGCAGTCAAGCGTGACGTCACTTTAAGATCTCTAAGTCAGATTAACTTACGCTAGAGTGAAATGTTTGGCTATATTTCAGAAGGTTACTACACAACCTAACACATGAAACAACCGACCAATTCTTTTTTTAATTTATTTTTTAATACGAAGTACTTTGGTAATAAAGAGAGCAATTAGCAATTAATGCATTAGATTGAAATTACTCATATATTTAATTTATTAGTCATCATTATCAGTCCATTGCAGTCCACTGCTGGACATAGACATCTCCCATTGCACATCACTTTGATCGATTTTGGGCTTCTCGCATGAGTCATAGAAGACTATAATGTTTTTTTATATTTCTTAGTGCCTCAATACGTTGTCTGTCTAAATTGAGACATCAACCAAAAAGGTAAACATTTATATAGCATATAAAAAGAACCTACCCAACCCTGGCTAGATCCTCTTAAGGAACATAATACATAATACCTGTTGTAGCAAGTTACAAAAACCAGAAAGAAATTACTTTTGATATAACTTGATTTGTTTTATACAAGATACCATACCTAGTTTGTAAAATTATATTTAAGAAAAAATACAAGAAAATATAACCCTTCATGAAAATTAATAATCATGAAATAATAATAATAACTCTATCTAAATTCAGATCAGAATCATGTTAGACCAGCTTCTGTCCGCGGCTCTGCCCGGGTTATCGGTTGGTTATCGCGGAAGAAAGTAGCTTATGTCCTTCCTAAATAATCAAAGTATATCCATGCCAGGTTTCATTGAAATGAGTGCAGCGGTATAACCGTGTAAGCGTAATAGGCACACACACAGTTACTTTCGTATTTATGATATTAGTATGGATTAATTGCAATTCATAATGATTGATCACATCATCGTGATCAATTCTCGAAGAATTTTAAATTTCACCACAGAAATGATGAATAACAATCAAACCATTGAAGCCAGATCCACATAAATTTTCGTGTGAAAATACCAAAGTTGAGCATCCCATAATTCTATGAAATTGTAGATCTCAATTAATTTAAAACAACTTGCCTTTCGTATAATTTCCCCACGTTTATTACGCAAACAGTTTTGTTGTTCTTCCAAGTATGTAGGGTAAAGTGACGAGGTGCCGTGTACGCAAGTTTTTGCGTTTCTATCTGATAAAAATCTACTTTCTTCCGCTATTTTAATTAATTATTAATGAACGTATTCATGTTTTAATATGACAACATTAATTTAGTTTGTTAATTATAATAAATGGATACTAAACCTCTTTTGTGGCACTAAACGAATTTGGTTTTTGTAGAAGAACATTAACTACGCTAGTTCAAGCTAAAACAATGGTAGAAATGAACAGAATTGTAATTTATTTTAAAATTTTCGTTAAATATTGAGACGATATTAATATTTCTCTCTCAATCAGTAAAAGCCGTATTAATTTAAGGAAAGACAAACAAAACTAGCCGAATACTGATTGGTACAAGAATGTTATGTTATGATTGATGGAAAGCATGTGTAGATTCCAAGAGTAGTGGTTGGAGACCAAGACCACTATAAATGCATTATCTTAACCCACACTATTAGACCTCCGGTCTCATTAGTTGTAGTGTTTAGATGTAAAACATTTTTTGAAGCTTTTTTCGGATTGTATTTCAAGTGAGCACAGATTTCTGCTGGAAGCGCTTTATTTTAATAATAATTAATATAATAAAATACCAGTACTAGCGTAGACGTACGTACGTACGTAGAATTTTGATTAGAGAATAGGATAGATGTACGGCAGAAAAGTCTTTCATGTATATTCAATTACCTTTTTAAATTCAAGAAATTGAACACTGATATCAATGTGGGTGTTTGCGTACACGGAGATATGTGTGATGTTTATTAATTGACTGAGGCCACCACTGTTCATAAAGTAAGGTAATCCTCATTGCTATTCAGACTAATGAATGAACGTATAATTATTTTTGATATCAATGGTCTCTTTAGATTAGAGATAAGCCCAAATTAACTGTTAGACAAATAGTAATAAGCAATAACAATGTACTCGTACAATTCTTTCTTAAAATACAGAACATAAAATTATGTTAAGGAGAACATTATGCAAGTGTTCCATTCGTGATTGTGTACTTATAACAAATGTCGAACAATTCACATGCCTCACAGGTCAAGGCAACTGGATCAATAAGTTTGTTCAAAACATTCAGATCATGTTTAATTTGTTCAGATTACAACATTAAAGAAGCGTTGAAACATCAGAAAGAGCAACCTATGTTTTGAAATAGGCAGATTTCATCATCTTTTTTTCATAAATAAGTTGCTTAAATGACTCTATTCAGTCTGATGGAAAGCATGAACAGAATTCAGGAGTGGTTATCACCATCCTCACTATCATTGCGGACGATGCAGCAAGGTGACCTACACTATGGCGGCCTAGAGAATGTGCACTCGCAAGAGAATCAAAACCTACAGGGCATGACGTAATTTCATGAAATGAAAAAATAAAAACGAAAACTGTAATTTGTACTTGCATCAAAAAATGCGATAATTAACATATTTGCAGTTGTTACATTAACCATGTCCATGTATGGAACATAGGACAACAGTTTTCCACAGGACAAAGTGCAGTTACTCCCCACTTAACTAAAAGTTTGAATGAACCCTACCTCTTGACCGGTTTTAGGGTTCCGTAGTTCATGCCTCGAAACCCTTATGGTTTCGTCATGTCAGTCCGTCTTTGAAATACCGTCCAAACGGTTAGTGCTAGAAATATAGGTATGTGTTTTTATTAAGTCGACCTCAATTAACTGACTGCCATTTTTTAATAATAATAATAATAACTTTATTGTACACCAGGTAATTACAGAGTACTTATAGCTAGGTATGTAGGTACAATTGGCGGCCTTATCGCCCGAAGGCAATCTCTTACAGGCAACCATAAGATGGAGAGAACACGATTTGGAGGAAATGTAGGGTAGTGTCTGGTGTATTGAAAGTAGGGAAGAAGGGAAAATTAAAACGTTTTATTATGAGTTAAAAATATAAATATTGATTAAATACATATACTGTAATTATAGAATTAAGTAGATACATACATAAAAGGAATGATGTGACCTATTAGAGTAAGAAGGAGAGTTATAAGGTGGATTAAGGGACATTAATGTCTCCCAGGTAGTGCTGCTTGACTAGTCGTTTGAATGTAGTTAGATTTTGTGCCCGTCTTATTGACACTGGTAGAGCGTTCCACAATCGAACTGCTTTTTTATTTGTTTTATAAGACAGTATACACAGTATACCATTATAATTAGCCAAATAAGTATACATTTACATCTATTAGTGCTACGTCATCAATGTTGACATTTATACAATGCCAAGGCTCTCTTCTATATAGTTCTTGTAACCCAATTCACCATAAAACATGGGACATTTAATAAATAGCGCCATTTGGTCACTATTTGGGACTGGCATTGGACGATACCCTTATTACTTTTTTAAAGTTCTTGTTCTTGTTTCCTATATATATTTTTATATAAAAGCTTTAGTATTCCCATTTTACATTAAATACGCAAAAGATTGAATTCCAAAAACATATGAAGTGATATAGATACGTTCAAATGTGTGAGTGAAACTCATTTTACCAATATGGTGCCGTCCATGTTTTACCAGTATACCAAATGAATTCCCACAATACGCTACGACTATGATTAATGTGTAATAATAAAATTAGTCAATACAACTGTTAAGTGTGCCGAGACTGTTGCTGACTTTGGCTAACCGGTTCGTGCTCAAACATTACTCCCGGTAATGTAATCAATAGTGAGTCGTAACTCGTAACTCAACAGGTTTTTGTAACTTACAGTAACCTTTACGGCAGATTCAATGATTACTTTCCGAACTCGAGAATGATGCCATATAAGTAGAAGAAAGTAAGCGACAATCAAGTCAATTAAGCGGTGGAAACGACCCCGTGAAGTGCAATTATAATTAATGATATGGTTAATACGTAAGAGTGTTGGAAGGGACACATTTCGAAAACTAATGTTTTAACTTAACCTTATGTCTACAGGCATTTGCATGCATCAGGCACTCTATAACATACATGTTAAATTTTATCAATTTTCTTACGAGAAGCTATGAATTGCAAATTGATATGAATCGTTCGGAAACCTCAATACTTTTACTGTGATGTGTAATTCTGATTAAATGCAGGGCCCTACAAAGAAGACGAGCGAATAAGTAAACACTTGAACGTATATTTTATACAGAAGTTAAAGCACATATCAAAATGAAAAATATTCATATAAAGCATGATGGTGATATCCAATATTTTTTGAGTAATTATTGTGTTCGAATGACATTAGAATAGAAACTGTGTTTAGTTTAGAATAGGAAAATAATTAAAGAGATGGAACGACTACGCAGCTAAGGCATAATAATTTGGGATAATTTCAATTTTTTCAATCATTTATCAACCATTTATCTGTACCACAAAACAGCTCTTGTTTTTTTAATACATCAATCGATATACGGAGCAACCTTGTTCTGAATATTTTACACTTTGTCATTGTTAATCAGATTGCTTATCCAATTCCATCATAACTGATTTATTGTTGTTCTAGCCAGAACAGAGTTTAACCTCATTTTTAGGGTTCCTTAGTTCATGATTTGGAATCCTATCAAGGCTATATTTAATCCAAACCCATTATAAGGTTGCTCAAACCATTTTTAGGGTTCCGTAGCCAAATGGCAAAAATCGGAACCCTTATAGATTCGTCAAGTCTGTCTGTCTGTCTGTCCGTCCGTATGTCACAGCCAATTATTTCCGAAACTATAAGAGCTATACTGTTGAAATTTGGTCAGTCGATGTATTCTGTAAACCGCATTAAGATTTTTACATAAAAATAGAAAAAAAACAATACATTTTGGGGGTCCCCATACTTGGAACTGAAACTCAAAATTTTTTTTTTCATCAAACCTATACGTGTGGGGTATCTGTGGATAGGTGTTCAAAAATGATGTTGAGGTTTCTAATATCATTTTTTTCTAAACTGAATAGTTTGCGCGGGAGACACTTCCAAAGTGGAAAAATGTGTGTCCCCCCCCCCTCTAACTTCTAAAATAAGAGAGTGATAAAACTAAAAAAAATATATGTTGTACATTACCATGTAAACTACCAACGAAAATTGGTTTGAACGAGATCTAGTGAGTAGTTTTTTTTTAATACGTCATAAATCGTAACACGCAATATACCTTTCATCCAATCAATACACTAGTATAAAAACATCGATGAAAGTTACAACGACCTGCAAGAACTTTTATATGATGTTACTTGCTGATACGGAACCCTTCATGGGCGAGTCCGACTCGCACTTGGCCGCTTTTTAGATTTAGGTATTCGTTTGCGAGTTATTCAACTTTAAAGCGAATTTTTTTTGTTAAAACAGGGCGTCCCCCAATCCTCTAAAGGCTAAATGACTGGCTTGAAATTACTGAAACAATTCATGATGGTAGTCCATGTAATAAACTTTCAACGGCTTAGATGACATTGTTAGTTCAGGAATTATGGGGGCCTAACTTGTAAAATACGCTTAACGCAAAATAACAAATTAATAAGTAAACATAACAATTATGTATTTTACACAATTTAAAGCCACTCTGGCTTTACAACCTTTATAAACCCTATTCTTCATCTGGCTTGACACGCACCTTGGCCGATTTTATTTAAGACGATGAGTAAGTAAGTTACAATAGTAGCATTTTAATGTTTTGTACCTGAGTTAATTAATAGTCATGAAATCAAGGCTATATTTAATTCAATCCTTAATCCAATCTTTCTTGGTATGTTGTCTAACTGATAATTTTTAGAATTACGGACGTGCTTGTGAGTAAAAAATTAATAGCAGTAGTCTTGTAAGGCATATCAATATTTATTATTATCAATAATAAATTTAGTTTTAGTTTATTAAAATATTGAAATTATAATATAATAAGAAAAGATTCAATAAATATGTCATGACTATGCCAAAGAATGTTCTAACAAAAGTTGTTACTACGACAAACATTTGCATGCATTAGTAACGCTCTAGTTTGGCAACCAATTGACAGAAAACCTTTTTCTCAGAAAGAAGCTTCTTTCACTAGCTATTGAACAAAACGGAGCTCGCTCCTTCATTTATATTGCTTATACTCACATTAATAGTCTGTGGTCCACGTAAGCTCGTACGCGGCTGTGCGGTCATTGCCCGTTTCCTGCAGCGCGGCATTCCTTAGGGACCTGGTGTAATCTGGCACCCGAGCCGCCTCTCTATGTGTGACGTACGGTGGTTATTAACTTCTACATACATTCATTGCTTGATTGAATAATTAAGAAAGCTTTCTGAAGGATTATATGGTACAGAAATGGACATTAGATACTTTCTAAGGCCTAACATAAAAAGGTTCTATTAAAATTAATTTCTAATGGAAACGTTTTATGGTAATTGATCATTGAAAAAATATTTTATGTAGTACCCATAATGTTGTAGGTAACCTCTTCATTTGCTGTTGCATTTTACTGACTAAGCGGAGGGTACTTTTGACAAGTGCCAATATTCCAAGACACTGAGTAGGTACGAGTATAATTATGTGGTAAACCTGCAAGAACCATGTTTTGATATGTTAAGATAGCACGTTAAGATAGCACCATGTTTTTTAATGCACGTTAATATGATGATGATAATGATGATGAGTGTTTCGAAGAATCGCCTTCTAAATTTATGAGATCGTATAGATGACAAGTAATATACATAAAACTTACCTTACTTATTTAATACAACTTTAGTAATTACTAGCTATTGGCTCCACCCATGAGTATGTCAAATACCGCGATAAACATTTTTCGGATCAATATCACATTATATTGATCCGGAAAATGACGATTTCACTTTTTATTCGTAAAATAATTATCGAAATCGGTTCAGCAAAACAATCTGCTGAAGGTTCAGCAGAAGTATGTAGGAAGAAACTCAAACTTTACTTCTATTTAATATTACATACGGAACCGAACAGTCTCACTTATTTTATTTCTTCCTTAAAATACGGCTGATAAAGGTCAATAACTTTTTGTAGAATCGCCACATTGCTCGAGGATCATTATTTTATTTTGAAGGACACTACAAAGTCGTTTTATTGGCCGTGGGTGTCGATTTCCTTTGCGGCTAACAGGATATTAATGGTTCCGGTCGTTCCGGAGTGTCTTCCCTCCAAAATGTACCCAAATGTCTATTCAATTTGAATTAAGAACCCTGTATTGTCTATGATCATCATAATTGAATAATAGAGTGGTTTACGATGTGCTCATTTGACAAAGAATGCTTTTCGTCGTCGTAAAGATTCATTAACACTCCACTGCCAAACGTAGGAATCTCCGTAGTATGGAGACTTTGAGCTACTATGTATTCGTGGTTAATGTGAAAATTGTTTATTAATTTACTTCTTGTACGAATTGATTTAAATAACTTATGTATATTCCTCTATACCTTAATTAACTTTGTACTTTAGTTGATGCTATTTTTCGTAGCAAACCCTTGAAATAAGCATAGGTACTAATTACCATAAAAGAGGCAATGCTTTGCTTTGCCGTCTTTTGGGAACGCTACCAGTTAGGGATGATACGAAGAATTTTTTTGACGCCTGATTGTGGATATTTTGAATATATTAATTATAGTTTAACATTATTTATTTTATTTATTTTAGCATTATTATATATATTTATTTTAACATTATTTATTTTAGCAAACATAATTATTCTCAAGTACTCAAGTATTTAAAACAAGAGCACTAATTCATTTAAAATTTTAATAGTTGCAACTATTTCGGTTGATATTACAACCATTAATGTGTTAACATGTAATAAATTACGACTATGGCGGAACGTTGCTTCAATTATGAGTTAACGTTCTGCTATTTCAACTTGGCTTCTCGTTTTAGGCCTTATGCAAACCAGATGAAGATCATATCAGAATATTTAAATATGAACCTGAATTTCCACCAAAAAGAGAATGAGTTAAAAATTATATTATAAATTGTATGTAACTGAAATGGTATTGTCGAGATGGTAGTGTTGTGTGATAAAAGTTATTAACTGATATAAGAGGAGAGAGGTATATACAAATCTACTTCATTTTCGAAGGTATTAAATGTAGTTACAGGGAGGTTATAACAAGGTATCTAGACCACTAGACCAACAAGGCAGTTACCTTGTTGGTCTAGTGGTTAGCGTATGCGGCTGCTGAACAAGAGGTCTCGGATTCGATTCCCGGGTCGGACCAAATATTATTTGTGTTATTCACAAATATTTGTTACGGAGTCTGGGTGTTGTCTATGTAAAATATGTATGTATTTACAAAAAAGTAAGTATGTTTATGTATTTATATCGGTTGTCGACTACCCATAATACAAGCTTTGCTTAGTTTGGGACTAGATATTATTTAATTATTTATCGAAATAAAAAAAAACGAAAAAGGCTTTACTTTGTTTTCACGTCTTTGTATAAAATCAGAATTCCGCAATAGCGAATGCTTTTACTCGAATGTTACCAAAACTGTTTAGGTCGACCCTTTTCAATAGCACAATTTGGATTGAAAGTGACGTACATCGATCGAGAGTAGTTTTGGAATGGCAATGTCGAGTTGTTTTTCACTCCATTCTTGAAATGGGCAACCCGCCTACATATAAATAAGTTTGTACTCTTAGTTTTAAATGTTACTTTAGGTATTTTCTTATTTTTAACTTTAATTTCACACATTTCAAATCACCAAATATTTGCAAAATACATCCTGTTTCAATGGGGAATTTACAAACATACATAAAATATGCACAAAGGATCACACAGTGTTGTCCTGTGTGAGTTTTGATCCCACAACATTTTCAAGTAGTCAAAGCCAACCGTGCAGTCAGTTTTAGTAATTTTTAAGATCAATTTTAGTTATTACTTAAAAGATTATATGGTTTGTCTGTATACGGCTTTACGAAGAGTTACGTGATGCCTCGTATGTGTTCTCGACTAGAATAATTAGTTAATTAATAACACTCTTACTGCGCATCGTCGTGTTTCGAGTTCCCTATGTTGAGACGCGTAAATACCAACATATTACACAACCTAAGAAGGGAGAGTCGTGAATTGTGACTATCACGTCGAACTGATCAGTTTTAGAAGGACAGGTTTATTAGTCACGCTGTATGAAGTCGTTACTTTCGACATTTGGTGTTAAACATGATGTAGAACGCTATTTTGTGATACGATTGCGGAATATTAGTAAGGATTCTAGTCCATGCTTCAGAATATCAAAACAGCCTTTACTTAACACAAAAATACTGTAAGTTATACGACAATTTATTTCGAGAGTTGTCTCGGTTTAGAATTAAAAAATTGTTTTTTAGACCAAAACCACGGAGTTGAACTTTTTCTGTGATTTCTTATCCGATGTATCTACTCTCACCCTTCAGATACGACAGATGCCGAGATTTATGTTCAAAAGCAACTCTTTTTTAAAATAAATCCGTCCTGTAAATAGTATTGTAATTAATATGAAATGGGAATACCCCAAACGCAAAGTGATTCAGCACAGTTACAACGATAAAAATACTGCAGCATGCATTGACAACTCGACATGATATTATATATTCACCTGCTGACCGTAATACCAACAGTTTTTTATTTCATTGTGATATTGAATGAGGATTTGTTTTAAAAACAATGATTAACATCACAGTCATTCAGTACACAGTCAGCTTATTCATACGATATCTTCGACACGGATCTGTTGGTGAGATTAATTAAAGGTAGGTAGATGACCGGCAGGACGGCAGACGAGGTACAGTGCGCCAAACAAATAGGTTGGTGAAAGGGCTGGAAAGTTCTCGTGTTATGTATAAACCTGTACCCTGTTTTGTATTTGTATGGGCGAGTGAGTATGAATACATTTTAGACACACGTTAACTGTGAAATTACGTTTGAGAATGGTATTACAAATTGTAAAGGAGTACACACTCCTGTACAATTTGAAAAACTTTACAAACGTGTCTGTTTTGTGTATTCTACACACGAATAGGTAGTTAGAAAATTGTGGTGAAGATCTAGTATCTTCACCACAATTTGAGGACTTGTATAAAGAAGTCGGATAAATTTCAAAGATTTTTGGGATGTGCGTTAGGTAACTCGAAGCTACTTTTAAACTCGTTCACAGTCATTTCTGTATTTTTAAAATAATAACTTATTAAGAGGGGGTATAAAGATAAATTGCCAATCTTAGATTTGATTTTTACACTCGAAAGTAAGCCACAAATGATCTGTTTTTTATATATATAGATATTACATTATATTTGAAAGGGGATGGACTGAGTGAAAACATAAAATTATAATATTTTATCGATAGAAAATAATCACAAAGTTACGTCTAAATTTCCACTAAAATCAATTTATTATCATAAATATGTATATTACTGAGTCAATATTTTAATACATTGTATAAAAATATATTACCAAGTGACTGTATTAGTGTTTTAAAAAAATAATGTACAATTTACGAGTAATTACAATAAAATTGATTCGGCGCTTACTACATTCTTATTCCGTGCAGAACGCTCCTTTTCTATCGCACTTGACCCGAGGTAACGGGCATGTTTTGTTTCATCAATCAGTCGCCGTCGCTCCGTTGAGACGAGAAGACTGTGCTTCTGTGCTCCGGTTCAAGAAAATACTTCGTCAATCATTGCAAATAAAAAATATAAAACAAAACGCTTTAAAAGAGAATTAAAGAAGTTAAAAATTCAACTCATGACTAATTGTCGAAGGTCTATTACTTTACTTTTCTTATATTTGTGTTTGATTGATGAGTAGTAATGATCTCACATCTACAATGTAAATGCGCTGGATGTCGGCGTGTGGGTAGTATATGCAAAACAAATCGATGTTTTTGACCACTCGCATGTTGATGCCAGTATATTTATAAACTTATATTTTACCGTACAATTTTATTTGTAACTAGCTTTTACCCGCGGCTCCGCATGCGTTATTGTCGATGTTTTTCTGCACAATTTTCTTATTTTTTCTTTCCTTATGAACCCTCTTCTGATAATAATTTATTATAAACAACAAAAAAAGATTCAGCCGAATTAGTCGAGCTGTTCTCGAGTTTTGAGCGCTTAACGGTTTAATTATCATTAACCCGACTTTGTTTTATATATATAGATTTTGTATTTCAGAGCCGCTTTAGTTCGTAACAACACAAGGTGATGAATGCAATCCAGACGATTCGCTAAGCGGAAATCACTCATCAACTTTGTAAGTTTATTGTAGTTGTTTACCTTAGGAAGTTGGTCCTAAGGTAAACAATTTTAAACAACAATGAAGGTCTATTTAAAAAAAAAAGTAAATTAACCCTCAAGATTTTCGTATTACAAAGAATGAATAGACGTGAATTAAGTAAATAAAGTCAAATATTAATTTGTTACTTTTTTTTGTATAAGGCCCTAATAAGACCTCAAGGGCCTTTTTTTTTTAACGTGTGGAAATCCCCGCGGGCCGTCACCCCGCCTGGGGTTTACGGCGGGGTGGTGTGTCGGACTCGAACCGACTAAAACCACACGGTGTGACCTCTCTGCGCCTGTGTTTAGGGAGGGGGCCAGGGTGTTATCTCCTTCTGGACCCCTCCCGGTGCCAGCCCGCGCAGTTGCGGGCACCGTCTCGGTTTTATATTTTCCGTTTGGACGTCGCCCTCTCGGAGTTGTGAGGTCAAACGGCATTCGCTCTCTTAAAAGCCAATTTTAGCCAATTAAGTAGGAGAAAAACGGACCCTTAACTCCTTGGATGCAACCGGATGTATCTCGCTAGGATGATAATGATGATTTATTTATTGTTTTTTTCCAGATCAGCTTCTACTTTAGAAAGTACTTCGATAACTAAGGTCTATAAAAAAATTTACAATATAAGTGAGTATTAATTTCCTTCCATAAAACATTTGCACTGCAAAATGTTTCTTAGTA
Organism: Phragmatobia fuliginosa; assembly: GCA_932526445.1. Lineage (NCBI taxonomy): Eukaryota > Metazoa > Arthropoda > Insecta > Lepidoptera > Erebidae > Phragmatobia > Phragmatobia fuliginosa. Next base: position 15,284,700 of record OW052065.1, on the reverse strand, counting down.
CCCAAGTAAGTAACAAAGCTCATGGTTAACACCATCCGACCACTTATAATGTATACTTAGCGGCATATGAAAATAAGACAAACTAACATTTAATTTTTGTTTCACACAATACATCTTATCACATAAAAAGTGAATAATTACCTATTTTAAATGTAAGTAAATTAAAATACTAACCTATATATGGTTGGTTGTTCATTAATTTCTAATAATTTTACAGACCTACATTTAAACCTTTAGAGAACATTGAAGTTATAAAAGAACTTGATCTAAATTATAATGAAACGTTTGTACCACAACGGTACCTATGTATTTTTTTTTCGTTTAACTTTTTAATAATAAAATAAATTCATACACAATTGTGACCCCTTTTGTTTGATTTTAGTAATATCGAGCCACAGGTGTATAATCGGGCAAAGACGACAATAAAGAAAAAGAAGACTAAACAAGCTATAGATGAAAATATCTATGATGCTAGTGAACGACTTGTTATAGATAAAGTGTACTTCTTTGAAAAACTTTAAAATTATTTCAAATCATGCACCTAAATTTGGTTGTAACTTTTCCAATCTTAATATCACTGGTGAAACAAAAATAGGTCTGCACTCCAAATTAAAACTTTCTTGTAATATGTGTAAAGCTACATTTAAGTTATAAATATGTCAGATCCACACCCAACCGCTAACTTGGATATAAATACAGCTGCAGTTTCTGGTATCACATATGCTGGTATCAGTTTGGAAAATTTTCAAGGATTGTGTGCGGCAATGAATCTTCCCATAATGTCGCAACAAATTTTTGACAAAAAACATAACCATTTTTGTGAGGAATGGGAAAACACTGCTTACCAAACTATGGCACCTGCTGCTGAACGTGAAAGACGCGCTGCAGCGGAAGAAGGCAGAGTGAAAGATGGCATAGCGGTAATCGATGTTATTGCTGATGCATGCTGGTCTAAATGGTCTTACAAAATGAATTATGCGGCGCTTTCTGGAGCAGCAGCCATAGGCGGAAGAAAGTTCGGAGAAGCTTTATACTTAGGAGTCAAAAACAAATATTGTTGCATTTGCACTCGTGCTCAGAATAAAAATGAATCGCCAAAAATACACGCATGTTTTAAAAACTATACGGGTCCTTCTTCTGGCACGGAGGCTGAAATAATAACTGAGGGGTTCAAAAAATTCATAGAGATGTATAATCTTATATATGAGCGAATTATAGCAGATGGAGACTCAAGCACTTACTCGAAGATCCTAGAAGCATGACCGTATAAAGGGCTAATAGTAGAAAAAATAGAATGTCGAAACCACATTCTCCGAAACATGTGTACAAGTTAGCTGTCGTCAGCAAAGATACCAAATACTCATCAATTTGAGGAAAATGCTCTCTACTCAAAGAATACTTGCCATCAGAAAAGTTATTTGTTCGGCTATAAAAAAACATAAATTTGATGATGATGAACTAGGAGTACGAATCAATAAGTTATATACTGATATTTCTATAACCATTCATTTGGTTTTCACGACGAATGTCAAGAGTACTATTGCAGCAGTGAGAAAAAAAGTGAAAATCTTGTTGCAAAAGTAAAAACCTCAACATTCTGGGCTAACATCCAACTTATTGCGGGTATAATCGCTACACATTCACGTAGTCTAATTAATGATTGCGACAGTAATGCTGTAAAGCCATTCAATAGCATAAAACGAAAACGAACAAATTTAATACAACGACGAACATATCAATTCAGGTGTGTTGTCATTTGCAGAATATTGATGCACTTACGAGTACATAAAAGTATCTTTTATGTAATTATTATTTTTCTAAAATATAAACTGTATAAAATTTGTGTCTTTGTATTACTTTGAGTAAAATTCATAAAAGAAAATCATTACAAAGTACCTACAGATTTAAAATAGTTTTTTTATTATTGAATTTATATTTACAAACACAAGTAGGGGTTCAAAAAATTCATAGAGATGTATAATCTTATATATGAGCGAATTATAGCAGATGGAGACTCAAGCACTTACTCGAAGATCCTAGAAGCATGACCGTATAAAGGGCTAATAGTAGAAAAAATAGAATGTCGAAACCACATTCTCCGAAACATGTGTACAAGTTAGCTGTCGTCAGCAAAGATACCAAATACTCATCAATTTGAGGAAAATGCTCTCTACTCAAAGAATACTTGCCATCAGAAAAGTTATTTGTTCGGCTATAAAAAAACATAAATTTGATGATGATGAACTAGGAGTACGAATCAATAAGTTATATACTGATATTTCTATAACCATTCATTTGGTTTTCACGACGAATGTCAAGAGTACTATTGCAGCAGTGAGAAAAAAAGTGAAAATCTTGTTGCAAAAGTAAAAACCTCAACATTCTGGGCTAACATCCAACTTATTGCGGGTATAATCGCTACACATTCACGTAGTCTAATTAATGATTGCGACAGTAATGCTGTAAAGCCATTCAATAGCATAAAACGAAAACGAACAAATTTAATACAACGACGAACATATCAATTCAGGTGTGTTGTCATTTGCAGAATATTGATGCACTTACGAGTACATAAAAGTATCTTTTATGTAATTATTATTTTTCTAAAATATAAACTGTATAAAATTTGTGTCTTTGTATTACTTTGAGTAAAATTCATAAAAGAAAATCATTACAAAGTACCTACAGATTTAAAATAGTTTTTTTATTATTGAATTTATATTTACAAACACAAGTAAATATAAATTCAATATCATCCAATATATATATCGTCATCTTTTTTGGAGAGTGTTTGTTCACAAAATAACCTTCCTATGTGACATTATATTATGAAAATACATCATTATATTAGGTACCTACATTTTCGATTTATTTACCACCATTTTATCTATCAAAATCTGACTGACTAAACTGACTCGCACTTAGCCTATTTTTATCTGATTATTTTGGGTGTATTGTGCTCGATCGTACTTGACAAAACAATACGGTAGCTACGGAAACGCGCGGTGACGTACGTAGTAACATACCTACGATATCTATCTTCTTGACGATACGAGAGCGGGGGGTGTGAAGCGCGCGGGTGAAATCTGATATTTTTTTAGGTTTATGCGCGCTCTTAACATCTCCCCATAGGCTCCCCATAACAAGTGATCTTGTGCTCCCCTTATGCAGTCAGTAAATAAATATCATACTTTTATTTATTTGATTTCATAAAAATGCTTGTAAATAAAACCAAAACCAAAAAAAAGTTCAACATAAAGTCGCAAATACTAACTTTGCTAATATTTTATTTGTTTAATATATTTTTTGAAAAGAAACCATTACTTAATTTATTTGCGTGAAAGATTCATATTTGTAGCACTGAAACGTGACCTTGACAAACTAAATATCGCGTGAACTTGGACCTTGCAGCTGAAAGTGTGACCTTATTTTCTTAATGTAGTTTCTGTTGCCAATAAAATATTACGAATATAATCACGTTCCAATTTCGCACACGAATGTAATAGAGTAGTAATTTTCTACTGCAAAGTGACAAGAATTAACTAAAAAAAAGTCGAGAAACCTTTTCCTACTTACTGTTTTAAATTTTCCTTTTGAGAAGCGGAAAAGCATGTTTTGAATGTAAAATATTTTTTGAGAGAGCTTTTTATCTGGTTATTACGATTGAAGATAGTGGGTTCCTATCTCTCTTGCTGCAGGTGTTATTTATGTATTTGTGGATAAGACATCCAGTATACTTTTTGAACTGACATGGAAACAAGTACGTACATAAATTACACTAGGTAGTAAAATAAAACATTCAAGAATGTAACACCATTCGACTGTTAGTATCTGCTAAGCCAAGCAAAGTTAGGCAAGACAAACCAAGCTATCTTCCTTTATTTCGAGCGCTTTATCCTATTTGAACCTTTATTAGTAATTTGGATAACATCAGAAATGTAATGGAAATTACTGTGAATGATTATAGCAAAATACCTATTATTAATCTACCTACCGTCATAACTTCTACCTTAATGTTTTGTGTTACATTACACAACAAGAACCATTCATAACATCATTCACGTCAGAATCTGCATTTTAATCTATACAAATAAAATATAAATAAAATTGAAGTGGCTGTATGTACCTACTCGTAATTTCAAATGAACAGTTATTACTAAATGCATAAAAGAATACAAAGTGTCACCACCCCTATTCATTCCATGGGTGTCGTAAGAGGCGACTAAAGGAACAAAATAAGCAACTAACATCACTGCCAAGAGAAGGAAAACTTGAAACAAACCCTTTACCAACCCGTCTGGCCAGCGTGGTATAGTAGGCCAAAACCTCCTTACAAAGGAGAGGCCTATGTCCAGCAGTGGACTGTTAAAGGCTGTTGATGATGATGAAAAGTATACGCGATACTTACTTCAAAAAAGAAACTTTTATATTTCTTGTCTGTCTGTCTGTTTGTTGTTGTCTTATCCGACTTTGATGGGACTTTCACTGCAGATAGTTGATGACCTATGGATTAAGCTATTTTTTTAAACTAGCTTCTAGGTACTACTCGAAAACAACAATAACCGCGGGTAACAAAGCGGGACTCAGCTAGCATAGATTAAGACACAGGAAGCATTCAAGCGGACAGACCGCAGACTTGCACGAACAAAATATTAACATAATACATACATTAATGTTATCAGAAACAAGTACCTGCCTCATCACCTCTAGAGCTATAAATATTATCTCGGTATTGCAAAATAGCCAAGATTTTTAAAATGAAACTTCTTTAGGCACGCTTGAGTAAGCTGGTGAATGCGTGACGCGCTCGTTACGAAAAATGTGATCGGGCGAAGCGAACGGACGCTGAGAGGGAGATATAAGTTAGTGTAGATAGAAAAAGATAAAGTTACGTTTCAAAAGTTACTGTAAGAGTTAGAAGTGAACGCGCACATTTTTCTATCTATCTCCCTCTTACAGCCAGTTACAAATATTATAGGACCAAAGACGGGGTGCAGGCCTATTATCCATATTCTGTATTTACTTAACTTTTACTTCAATCGCGTATTCTGAGGCACACTCGTATTTTTTTTTTGCTTCTAATGGATAAATTTCAGTATAAGTAAAACGCTAATGTCGTCCGTGTGGTGACGGATTAAGAATACAGAGTGTCACCAGCCCTATTCATCCCACGTGGGTGTCGTAAAAGGCGACTAAGGGATAAACTACGCAAGACAACATCAATGCAAAGAGAAGGAAAACTTGAAACCAACCCTATACCAACCCGTTTGGCCAGCGTGGTATAGTAGGCCAATCCAGCAGTGGACTGTTAAAGGCTGTTGATGATTGATGATGATGAAAACGCTAATGTATTTTGGATCAATAATTTTTAAGCGTGACCGATAATGTTTTTTATATTGTTAACGCAATTTTCTTAAACTCGCTTGCATTTATTAAGAATAATGGTATAATAGTCCAAAGAATCGTATCCCAGCTAAAATACTTTCTTTTATATATGAAATAGTTTTAAATTATTATGAATTATTAAATCACCCTTACTTCAAAATTGACAAAAAAAGCTTAAAAAATAAAAATTCCTTAAAATCTAGGATCGAGCGTGCAAAGGATCGAGCGTGCAATTGGAGATGTTTATGTCCAGCTGTGGACTGCGATAGACTGATCATTAATTTCATTGATTTAGCTTTTTCATTACTTTGAATTATTCACTTACTTTTTTTTTAATTTAAGCCTACCAAAGCGACTCTACTCTGCCTGAAGGAAAGCATGAGTGGGATTCGAGAGTAGGGGTGAAATCAATATTGTGAAATAATTGTGAGTACAGACAATGCACAACTTAAAACACACTATAACGACTTTGCGAGATGCTTCGGCCTGCGAGGTGTAATACAGCCCCGGTCAAACCGCCCAGACCGCCCCACCGCTGTTCTGTCATGCGTAGGTACTAAACAACCATAGCTAAAGCTCTAATATTGCAGTGGTCACTAATTATATCAGTCATAATTAAAAGTGAGAGAGAAAAATATAATGTAAGCAAACGATTTTGCAACACTTAGTCGTCCTTAAATACAGAATGTATTAAGTCCAATATGTTAATAAACGAATTAAAAAGAAAATAAAAAATTCATTATTTATAAAATCACTAACACCTTACACGGCAATGACCGATATCGATTTTTAGTTCTCGCGAGATCACTACACTTGTAATCACGATAATCTTGAGTCATGTCAGTAGATTATTATCTATCGATATTCAAATCGTGTAGGAATTTTAAGGTTTATTTATTGTTATATCACTCTAAATTATTTTAATGGCGTTATCTTTTTTTTTAACTTTTATTCCTTTTTTAAGAGTTTAGTATCCTTCTCACCTTAATTAACGTTCTTTGCGTACTAACTTTCAATGTACTAGACCAATTCATTACTTTACAATTTTAATACCAAGACCTCGTCAACGGAACCGTGATCTAGAATCAGACTCAAACAAAAAAGTCTCAATTTATCCTTTGTTTGAAATACAATGAGCAATTACAGCGTAGCGTACAAATAAGCATTCTCATTTATCTCACCATACAGTCGTAAATAATTTAAACTTTTAAAAGATCATAAATTAAAAGCGGTTTATTACAAAAGGAGGCTACACTATTAGCTGTCCACGATGACCCAAGATCTCATTACACGGACATACGGAACATTATCCTCCATATAATTTCACTTTGCTTTCTCTTGTTTCGAGGAGATCATCGTGATATATCTGGGCTGTTGGGCTAGTAATTTTCTTGGTAACATTACTGTCTACTGACAAAAGGCACGAGTAACTATCGCAGGTACTGCGACTATACTTAGAACTGTTGAAATAGAATTGTAGCTATTAAAGCAGAAGTAGCATTATGAAAGAGTTCATGCCATGCTGAAGTAGGTATTAATTTTATGTTTGACGGCATTAAATCTTTTGGGTAATAATATAAGATATATGTTCGTGAAACACACCTCGAGACGAATACCTTTAACAAAACAAATAACAATGTTTGTGGCGGTCAACAAACAAATGGCGTCTCTGTAGCTCCGCTATCACGAAGTGGATTTTAATGTTGTTAGTAAATGTCACGCGATGCTTGCAAATAGTACTGAAATAATCAGGAATTTTACTCCATTTGTACATACCAAGTACATACTTAAATATGTACATTTACGTTTTTATCTATGAAAGGGTAAGCAGTAGTATTGGTCCCAGTTACGTAAAGCAAGCGTAAGTTCGTCAGCAGGTAATACAGAAACAATTGCGAACTAGCTTTCTCACGTGTATTCGTAGTAAAAAGTAGCCTATGTCCTTTTTCAGACTATCTGTATACTAAATTTCGTTAAAATCGTTTCAGTATATTAATTTTAGCATAAAGTACAGATTATCTTAAGAGTGTCTAATCCTAAAAGTCTAACTAACAATCCGACTGGCCAGTGTAATATAGTAGGGTAAAACCTCCTTTCTTATTAAAGATAATATTATTGATGGCTGTTGATAATGATGGATGATGATAATAGGAATAGTTTTAATTCTCAAAACTTTATTTACTATTTAAAACACATGCTAAAGACATTCTACCAACTCTTACAACTCTAGTGGCGTTTCAACGTTGGCATGGCTAAAAAGGCGAGCGTGAATAATTATTATATTCAAAACATGAAATGCAATAGCGTTTAGTTTACCACTAATCATTTGTAGAATATTCACCGCAACTCAGAATTTTTCAGTACACGTAGTGTAGTCGACACATTTCCGTGTCATTACACAGGTGCAAGATAGAAGTAATGAAGGTAATTTGATCCCAACGCTCGGAATGGTTGGAACAATTGCTGCAAATCGACTAGGAAGTTGCAAGATTGCACTGCAATACGACTTTTTTGTCCTAACAATGCGACTGGTTGAGAACAATGAGACATTGTACGTGGAATGTTGGCAGCGAAAGTTTCTATTTAATAATAAATAAGTAAACATTGAATATGTAAGGTCCCTAGGGAATGTTATGATCATGAACATGCGACACACGTTGTCACGCGAACGCTATGACACTGAAAATTCTCTTTCATATTTCTTTTCAATAATAAATTAATATATACACTAAGTATTATGAGTTGGTTAGGAAATTAAGTTCAATGTCAATAATAAGAACCCAGTTACCGTGACCTCAGCATGACGTCGGCAGAATGTTAAATTCTACAAAGAAATTTAGTACTGAAATTCTAGGTTTCATTTGAATAAGTCTTTAAAAAGTATCATATGAATGAAATGAAAAGAATGAAATGAATGAAAAGAAATTTATTAGAATTTCAAAAACCTTACAATTTTTTAGAACATCTGCCAAACTTTAAGAAAGTTTGTAGGCAGCGAGTATGCTCCTTTTACAAAAGGTTTTAGTAACAGATGGTAGGTACAATGTAGGTATAACCTATAAGTAAACAATCATAAATAAACTTAAATATTACGGTAACAAGTAGGTACAACATTTTCTTACTTTATACAGACATTTTCTTGACTTTGATTCATACTCATACATTAAATTTACGTAATAAGTATTTGGTTAACTTATTTTTAAGAGATCGCTTCGACTTACAGTTTTTAATTTCTAAAGGTATGTCATTTAAGAATTTTGGTACTAAGTACTTTCTTTGCCTTTGACCGAAGTAATTATTTACTCTAGGTAAAACTAAAGTTTTATTGTGCGTTTTTCTCTGAGGCCTTATACTTATACATAGAGTTTCTACTCACTTAAAGTAAAGGAGTTAAGATAAAATTTTAATGTTATATCCGTTATAAATATTTATGGAAATTCCAGAAACCACTATCATAAAACTACCAATTCATAACTTCCACTGGTGGAGGCTTTAGTGTCTTACATAAATTTAAAGGAAAAATAAGTTTATGTTCTTTCAAGATGAATGATCTCGTGAAATATAAAGCAAGATTTTCAGAGATCATTGACTAAAACTATCTTGATATAAACTTATTAATCTAATGTCGGTTAAAGTTTTTCTTTAAAAAAGGTACCATTTTCATATATGTATATGTTAAAAACAACGAAAAAAAAATTATATACATGCAAAACAACACAAATGTGTTTTACAAACCACGATTTTATAATTAACACTAAGAAAATATACCTAACTGCGCCTTGAAACCATATACAGCCGTAGAAATGTTGTATTATGGTATGGCAGTGGAGCAAAAAAATGAGAGTTAAGAAAAAGTTGATAGATGCGAGTATAATTCTGTCGTTCCCAGACTAAAGTGAAATTGAACGTATAACTTTTGAATGGAGTTTACCGAGAACATTTATACCTATCACGTAATGCTAATGGCCTTAACCCTCTTCTAACAGTGGCCCAGCAGTGGAACGTTAATGGGTTGTTCATATATATTATATTAAAAGTTCATAATTATTTAAATTATATTTATTGATTTATTGATCTATTTGTTTGTATTTGTTAGTAGTTAAAGATAGACACAGCTATAATTTAAAATTTAGAAGGGTAGCTAAGAAGAAGAAGGTCTTCTTCTTCTAGGTCATATTAGGCTTCTCTGCTGAAGGTCATGTCCACTCCAATGTGAAGAGATCATTGGTGATAAATTAGTTAAATCTGTCACTAATATACTTTGGAAAACTCAGAGAACTAAGATTATTATCTGTCTATATTATTTGCAATTCCAATTACTGTAATTTCTCAATCCATTTATTTATTTTTTTCAATAATAGTGATAGTATAATATAGTGATAGTGATATTTTTTTCAATAATTATATTCAATAATAGTGAAATTAATTTGAAGTCTATTGATATATGGAAAAAAAAAATTTGCTGCTTTTTAATAATACTAGCTCAAATGGAAGGGGGAAAGGCGATTTAAAATCGCTTTCAACTGACGTCATCTCCTTCCGTCCTTGGGATGTATAAGGTAGTGGGTGTGCTGTTGACGTCATACTTGATAGCGATTGGATTGGAGCCTGGAGAGTCGTGCAGTTCTTTTATAAGACACTTGTCTAATTACATCATTCGTCAGAAACCGTAGTTTTCATTTTTCTGATGACTAGAGGTATTTCATTACTAATTTACATTGTAAATACACCTAACGGTTCACTTGTTGAATGCGAATTATGTTTTCATATTTTACTAAACTCGTCTGCTCATAAACATAACACATAAACAATCTCTTTAAATAATAATAATAGGAAATAAAATGAGTCTCCTATTTACTCTGGGTGGGTAATAAATCCACTAGCTGACTTAGTCCAATAGACACCTCAAAATATCAAAACTTCGTAGAAGTATTGTATAAGTTAGACACACAATTAATTTTTCTTTTAAATAATAATCGATTCTTCACGTGAAACTTGTTTTTATGTTTGTAAAAGTAAGGGAAACAGGCTTTGGCCCGAATTCAATCCTCTGGTATAGGAAGCGAACGATGGTTATTATATGCGTGAAATTTTTAACTCGCCTCAGCTGGCAGGAGCGATGACTCGTCATTATATTTCGTTTGCAACTGGTTTAGAGGTTTGTTTAATTGTATTTATTTATCTAAGCAGTTTTCATGTTTTCAAGTTATTCACTCGAGTCTTGAAATTTATCTCTCTAGTCTCTGAGATCGACTTGGTCCAAAGCTAAATATTGTCTTTACACAATTGTCACTCGCAATATAGTGAATATATACCTATTTTGATATTACACGCACATCATTATATTAAGCAATATACATGAACGGAACCTACCTACTAGATTTAAAGCACAACAAAAAAATATCTGTCAAGTAAATCCAGACTTCTGAAGTAACATAGAAACAAATTAAACCTTCGACCACATATTCCTATATACATATTATACTATATCTTCAATACATCCACGTAATCCAACAATCGTGGCGATCCATGCCAAAAAGAAACCGTGTCAAAAGCATAGTAAAAGGTGATTTTACAACAGTATTTCTACAGTCGTCATTTGTTTTACGTGACCTGCACGGGAATGAACGTTTAACCCACTAGGAAATAGACTCCCCGACGAGTACTCGTGAACTGTCATGTCACGAGCTGAGACAATCGTGCTGGACAACAGTCAGTGAAAATCACTCACTATAAACATTGCGTGTTAGACTATGTTTGCAAATGGCAGATAAATTGCCGCTGATTATTTGCAGGGTGGCCAAGCTTGAAATAGTTCGCGTAAACATTTAGTAGACCTTTTAGACATCGAGTTAGAAGTGTTTTTTGTCGACAGAGTGGAAAATCTTATTGAATCTGCGGCTCTTTGCTGACACCTGAGACAGGACTCTGTGGTGTTTCCATTAATTAGGACCCAGCTACAGGTGCCCCTCACTAATTAAGAGTGATTTTTGTATCTGTGTATTTACTGATAATCAGACACAGGAAATTAATCAGAAAATTAGTCAAAAAGTGAAGGAATATTTTCCGTGCAGAGATTTCACATTTTATTAAGTAGCATGTTTTGAAAACTATAAATATTTGTTTAGATTATCATGATAATTATGATGATGATGATTATTCTAAATAATATTTGAGTTTTTAATATTATTATTGTAAAGCCTGTATTCGTTTCGCTATGCAACAAGAACTATGTGTAAAAGTCGCGAAAGTAACAGGCATTTTAAGTTAATAATATGTAACATTTATGTTTTTATTTTATTGCCTACATTCATCGCTACATTCTATTTTAATTCAATCATTGGATTACAAATTACTTTGTTTTATTGACTGGTAGATCGTACGGAGGACCACAAAATTATTCATTTCATTGAAATTATTTCAATTCCAAAGATTATAATGCGTGTGTAGTATTAGGCAAACGGTATGCTAGGTACGGTCATCTCGTTATTGTCGAGCACGCCTAGCATCTACTAATAAAAGGTGTTTATCTTTATTTTGAACTGTCGAGTTAAAATGATTGCTTTTTGATAGTCGATTTATTCTCTAAAACATTCATAGTTATAAAATGTATTTGACTTGTGTTTTTGTTTTGTTGACAACTGACTAATTGTCATCATTACCAGGGTAGAAGCATTGAAAATAATAAAAAGTGTAACAAAATTATAGTAGGATGAAACAGGATGAAACCCCAATGGGTTTCATCCTGTTATATTTATACTATTCTCCTCCTTTTCCAATGAAAAGGAGGAGAATAGTATAAAAATGAAAGGAAAATAATTTACGGGCGATCTGAGGTCGGGAAGGGACAAACGGCAAAGTTGTAGGTAATAAAAGATCTACAACTTTTGTCTACACTTTTTTCCACATAACCTCAAATTTTATGTGAAAAATTGAAAAATTCAAAGAACCAAGTTTTTGGTTTTTCATTTTTATCTTTAACATATAAAATATTTTTTTCAAGAAATTTAGTGAAAACTTACCTTATTATGTCCTGAACATACTGTAATCTATTTGATTTGAAAATTTATTTTTTCACCTTATTTTGACTTAATATTGTAAAAATTACCCTAATTTTCAATCGAAAATTCACCCGTCAAAATATCAACTTTTTTCAAAAAATTGGTGTTCTTTCTGATCGATGAAATCTCTACTTTTCTCTGGTGTAAAAAAATAAATATATTACAATAGTAAATCTTCTCAGAAAATGCAAAAAATGAAAAAACTCGAATTCGAATTTAAATTCGATTTTTTTTGTCGTTATTGAGCTATTTATTCAAATTTACACTTTAATTATTTGAAAAGCGTAAGATTAAATGTTACATTGATAATTAAAAATATTGCAAATCGAAATATACTACCATACTTAACAAAGAAATAAGTTAATAAAGTTAATATTTCATGAGAAATCTACAACATTTTGAGAAAGTTGTAGAATCTTCTTTATTGTCCTGAAAAGTTGTAGATCTTTTCATTACCTACAACTTTGCCATTTATTTATTTTCCATAGAACTTGTCGTTTTGCCGGAAATCGAGTTAAAGCGTTTTTTACCCTTAAAACCTCCCCCCTTATCCCTTCCCGACCTCAGATCGCCCGTAAATTATTTTTCCTTTCATTTTTATAATATTCTCCTCATTTTCCAATGGGTTTCATACTACTATATTTTTTCTTCTTTACAAAAATTATGGACCCTTGTCTATATGGGTACCCGGTAAGTAATCAGAAAAACAATTTTCAATTTTGTCTCTGGTATATATAACTTAGGTTATTTTTAAGACTAGCTTCGTTACTTACTTTACAACAATAAGTAATCTAGAAAGTTCCAAACAAGGACTTTTAGGGTGCAACGTGCTTGCACGCTATGCAGCTGAAACTTGTGATAGGAAGATTGCATGTAATCATTCAAGTATTCTATTATGTACCACTGAATCAGATTGATTAATTGAATAAATTTATAATGTTATTAATATTTAATGGCATTTTTTATACATTACAATTCCGTTTTGTAAAGCCTTTACGTAAGTGACAGTCACGAGCGTGATCAATGACGATTATCAAGCCTTCACAGAACAGGTTCATTTTTAATACCACTTTCCAAACACATCTTTTGGTTGGTATTCCAACGTGTTGTTTATTCAAATTAACTAAATGTTTAACATGCGTTTCGTAATATGTGAGTCATTGATTTAAATAACAATCTTAAAAGCAACTAAATTATAATATGTTATCTTATTTTGTAAGAGTTTGTCAGTTATTTTAGAATATAATACATATATGTATGGTAGGTATGTACTTATTCGTTCTTTGTATAATGTCATTGTATGTCATTTGTATAGTTTCAGAATAGAAGCAATTTCAAATAATAATTGTACCTGACAGACCTTTGACGTAGGTACGATATGCTTGACAAATCAAATCATGATCATTGAAGGGGTTTTCGTTGTTGGTCGTGATTAACATTCTGGTTTACCTACCAATCAACGTGAGAACTCCATGAGAACTCTCATTACAAGCAGTATTAGATACGGTTTTGTTCGTGGAGCGTAGTACAGATTTTTAGAGTATCTTCCGCATAAGGAATCAATTCCGTGTAGCGGACTTTAAAATCATCTTATAATTCACATAAGTATGTTTATTTAACTAGGTTTAAAGTCACCATCGTTCTCTTAAAATAAATAAAATTTGTAATCTTCCTTCGTATGAGTATGGGACTGACCACAGTTACCCAGTAGTTAGATTTTGAGATTAAACGCATATCCGATTAAACTATCTGTCCTTAATGTACTAAACGACCGGATCCCGAATTGAGAAAAGGTATCCGGCCAAATACCGGATACCGGTGATCAAGTATCCCATCGGGGACCGGATAATAAACTTATTTTAATTGAAATGGTATTATATTTTTTTTTATTAATTTAGTTACTTATGCTTCCTGCAAATACATTACATCAGGCATACTTAGCGCCGTAGGCATTTTCTCTCTTTCCACCAATTTAATCGCCATATTTCCGTTTAAAAATAAAAGTATATTATAAAAATACCAAATTTGATTAAATAATTAGAGTTTTCCCCAAACTTTGTAGGAGCTAAAATTAAAATTAAGGTATAAAATCAGTGACAGTAAATTATATTAAGGTGAATAATATTAACGATCATTCACGAAATTGTTTTCAGAGAGACCTAGTATGTTGGTTATAAATACTGCATATCATCACAATCATCACCTCAGGCGAAAGATGCAGACAGTTGGATAAAGGCCTTCCCCAGGCTCGAACAGTGAACTTATTTTACAACAAAGCACCCTTACAGTATAATCATAAAACTAACCAATAAACTAAACTTCTAAAGTAACGTAATTATAGCAACACAAAAAAAACCTATCAAACAAAACTCAACTAATTAATTAGATCTTGAGACATCTTACGCACAGCCCTCTAATCCCAAATTAGGCGGAGTCTATGCTACAGTAACCAAATGTTATTCTAAATTTATTATAACAATAGTATTATTCTAAATAGATGCATCTTATGGAAAAATTACACACGGGCACGATATACTACACGAAACGAGCAAGTCTTGTTCTTTTCTTCTAAACTTTTTAAAGGTGTCTAAGATGTTTTTGGTGTTCTCCGATCACCGGCTTTTATTGAGTACCGGCTGACGTGCTCACGGCAGTTTATCTTTTTTTTTAATAAAACGCCCCGGAAAACCAGTGGCACATATCAATTGTACAAGTGCCTAGTACAATTTTTTTAAATTTAAATTTTATTTTAATTTAGAATGTAGAAAATGATCGTTGAGATCGTTTTCAAGACTCTCATAAACCATTAGGTTTTGGGAGAATTTTAAAAATGCTAGGTTGGAACGTTGCAACCTAGTATTAGATACAATGTTTTTTAAAAAAACTCAATTTTAATAGTTAACCACCCTTATATGGGGTGATTAACATAGAATCAAAATCGCGTCTGCAGGTGAAAATTTATTTCTCATGAAAATATGTTATTTCCTAGATTGTGAGACTAACTACCTATTGTATTATTTGCTACCTCGTTAAGGCAATTACTGAAAGAGTCGTAAGCTTCACGAAATGCGTCCGAATCGGTCTTTACATCGTTATAGTTTTGGCCTGCTGTTAGGATTATATGCGACAAAAGGAATTTCCGCAATAGTATGCTGCTAATTACGTTGTAACTTTCTTAAATAAACTAAATATCGCTAAAAAATGAATTTTGTAGTAACAAACGGCGCTCAGAACGTCCCAGATTTACTAAAATGAGATATCATAATTTAAACGAAAAGGAACCGACTTCTAAGAAAACTATTCCGAGTACCCAAATCGCGACAATTGTGCTTATGATATTTGAGGAGTTCCCTCAATTTCCTTGGGATCCCATCATCAGATCCCGATATGGTGACGATGGGACCACCTGTAAGCTACGCCCATTTCAATGCAAATATTTTTGAAATCGGTTCATAAACGACGAAATTATCGCTGAAAATACAAAAAAAAAAAAAAAGATTCCGACGAATTGAGAACCTCCTCCTTTTTTTGAAGTCGGTTAAAAATAGACGTCATCAAAATACACACAAAAAAAGTAATTTTGAAATATTTTTTAATTATGAGATAGGTATTTAGAGAAATTAACGCAACAATAAAATTAGAACCTATTTCCTAAACTCGAAAAGAATCATACATCTATCCGGTTATCAAAATATTACGACAGAAACGTTACATGTTATCTAGTTTCTTTTACCAACCATTTACCTCATTAACTAATTGTGTCTATTAACAACCTTCATATTAAATTATATTTTTGTTTTTATTAAAAATATACTCTTTTGCGCTACTATAGGTACTATTTCCAGTAAATTGTTTTAAAAAAGCACATATCAACTTCAAACCGTCTGTTTGTTGCGGCTAATCTTTAGAATGGCTAGACTGATTTTGACGGAACTTTCACTGGCAGAAAAATAAGGAGTAAGTTGGTCTATGTTTTTTAAGACTACTCCGCGGCGTTTACAACAAAACGCGTGGGTAAAGTCGCTGGACTCAGATAGTCCATGATAAAATGGTCAAAGTTGATGTAACTTAATTAGATACTAAAGAAAAAGTAAGAAATAAAACTATGAACTATCTACGAGTCTTTTGAGGAAATAATCACGAAAAAAATCTAAGTATTTTTAAAAACTGAGTCAAAGTATACTATGATATAAGTTTAAAACATAATTATAATAATGAATGTTTAATTAATTCGTGTTCATGGTGTGTGAAAAATGGAAATAAGTCTTTGTAATAGTTTTTTTTTTCACGTGACATGGGCAGGTATATATTTATCTGATATTTGCCGACTAACTTATTACTACATACCATTTATCCAACGGGGTTTGCAAGATGACCGCTCTAAACAGTGAGAGACGAAACCCCGACCCGCCTCAGACGACACAGCCTCCCTCAATATAACAAATATTTGCAGATTATACAAACATTTGGTCCGACCCCGAAATCGAACTCGAGACGATAAGCACGGTAGTCGCATACGCTGACACTGCTGTCAACATACGCTTGTAATTAAACAGATAAACGTCCTAAGTACTTATGAAAATTAAGAATAAAAGAACCCAGAAATAAACGACTTTCAATCATTTTTTGTTTGAATTTCTAATAGCGTAAACAAAAAACTTTAAACCAAAAAAGTCTAATGTTTCAATTGATATTTTCTTTTTGTTTGACGCCTTAAAAATTCAACAACAAAAGGAATCATTAAAATTATATAACGATAGCTGGATTCCGTCATTTTTCAATTATAACTGTTAAGCGTCATACTGTCACGCACTGTCGCGACACCCAGTTTTAATCTTTGAAAAAGGGCCTCCATTGGGTCAAAATATTAGTTTGGAACATCTTAAAAAATACAGGTGGCGAGAAGCATTCTATACTTATAATAAAAGCTGTCATAAAGCTAAGAAGGCAGTTTCTTAAATTGGTTAAAGGTGACGCCTCTTAGATGATTCATTCCAGCGTTGTTGACATTCGTCTATGAGGTTAATACAGACATCGTATTGCTTTAGAAGCAGTTTTAGCTTTTTATCACCTTCTCGAGGTCCCAAAACTCCGTTCTATGTTTCCTAATACTGAGTAGTAGGTACATGGTTCTTATGATTGTTAGTTATTGTTTACAGTGCATTATCACTAAATTGCCAACACTTTAATTGTTATTGTTATCTAAAAGTATTTTACATACATTTCCCTACTGATTATTTTTATATACTTTTCAATATACACACTGCCTTTCTGAATATTTCTGTTTTCAATTTCAGTGCCTGGTTATTGATGTGAATAAGATTTTCTTTCTGCATTACAGAGCTAAATAATAGTCAGTCTTTATTCATTGTTTGAAGAAAGACAACAGTACCCTAGTTAACAGTTAAAAAAGAAAAAAGGGTATTCTGCTGGTATGTAGATATGGTAAATCTTCGTTCTCAGTTTAGACTCACTTGTCCAGTTTTAGTTGGTAACATCAGTCAAACTTCAAACCTATGTCGTCTGATAGAAATCGATCTCATCATCATCAACAGCCTTTAACAGTCCACTTCTAGACATAGGCCTCTCCTTAGAAAGGATCGATCTAGTTACCATAATATAAATAAATATTTCGGACATCTAACACACAACGTCCTCTAGTCCCAAAGTATGCAGAGCTTTTAATGGTACTAGACAACTGATATAAATACATAAACATACTTTCTTTTGTTAATACATATTATATACTATACATAGAAAAACACCCAACTCCGAAACTAATATTTGTGGATCACACAAACATTTGGTCCGACCCGGGAATCGAACCCAAGACCTCTTGATCAGAAGCCGCATACGCTGACCACTAGACCTAGACCTAGACTTAGACTAGATATGTTCATGACTACTTTACGGGTAATATATCATCATCATCATCAACAGCCTTTAAAAGTCCACTGCTGGACATAGGCCTCTCCTTGTAAAGGAGGTTTTGGCCTACTATACCAAGATGGCCAGACATGTTGGTAAAGGGTTTGTTTCAAGTTTTCCTTCTCTTGGCAATGATGTTAGCTGCTTATTTTGTTCCTTTAGTCGCCTCTTACGACACCCATAGAATGAATAGGGGTGATGACACTTTGTATTCTTAATCCGTCACCACACGGACAACGGGTAATATATAATTTACGTATATTAATAATGCAAGTTGGGCATGATAATTATATGGATTAATAGCGACCGCAAAAAGAGCAAAATCTTCCAAAGACTCGGGTTACGCTGTGTGAAAGTAAAACAAGTAACAATATATAGCCAACAATGCAAATAGTTTTATTTTTAAATTAAAAGAGACCACATGCACGTCCGCAATTGTAAACTGATCTACTGGGAGGGAAAGTTTCACACAGATTATATTCATTTATTTATTCATCCTCGGCGTCTATCTGACACATTTTATACGCACGTATACAGAATCAATAGATATGTTTATTCCAACGGTTCAGAACGGCGTCGGTCACGGATATCTGCCATGTAAAATCCAGTATTTTGTTGTATTTTGCAATGATGTCAGGAAGGATTTGATTCTACTAAAACTTTAGGAAAAGGTATATACCTTTTCCTAAAGTTTTCTTCAGTAGATATCTGCAAGAATTTGAGCCTCATGCCTCGAAAAAATAGATACCACGAGCTCGTCCGCTTCCTTATCGTTACCATTATCATACAGTGGCACACGAGATCACGATGAGGACTCGAAAGATTGAATATTCTCATCAAGTTTCCTAACTCAAGAGCGATCTTCTGAGCGATTTTCTTAATACCTAAATAAAGAACTACAACCATTTTCTAAAATATAAAAATGCGCTATTTTTTTATCAGCTTGATGGATAACAATTCTGAATTCAGAGGTCTTGGGTTCAAATTACGAGGAAAAATAATCATGAGATCAATGTGACCATTATTTTTTAACAAAAATAAGATTTATTTTTTCTGAAAGATCTCCGAACATTCTTTGGTGCCATGAGGAAGTAAGGTTTATTATATAACTATATTTAATAATTGGTTTATACCCGACGTAGCGGGAACAAGTGATACTTCCTGTATTTTCGGGGTCTCGCAGATAAACGATGACCCTTCGTGACCCCCGTTGCGGCAATAGTGCATTTGTCAGTCAATATTACAAAACAACATTTGTAGTCATGCATATGTCAATTTGCTTTCTTTTTCAAAGCGAGTCTTATCTTAAACGCATATCTGTAATTTGACAGCTAACTCTTACACCGCAAGCTCTCATTGGTTAAATCTGCAACGGAAAAACGCTTTCCGCTTCCTGTGACCGATTTACGTTCGTTTAATTGCAATCAATTCCATATAGTAGGGGAGCCCAAGCGGGGATTTCGGGATTTACTAAAGCGCGGCAGATTAATATACAGGACGATACCTTGTATCCAGTTAAGTACCTCCACCAAATATGAACCCCATATATAAAGCCGCCCGTGAAGGATAAAGGATCAGATTAGTAAAAAAAAATTGATCATTAGAAATTCTCAAGCGCGTCAGATTAAGGTAGGGTGAGTTAATTACATGCTAAAAAGTGTATATTCCACTAATCTGACAATTTGAGAGTGACGTAAAGAAAGGGGAGGGCAGCAAAGTTGTAAAAAAAAAAGGTCATCTCGACATTCTCGAGCGTAGCCAATTTTTTTTTTATTTTGAAGGCAATAATTGAAGGATAACGAAAAATATATAATCTGACGATTTCCGCAAGCCGAAATAATAAAAAATCGTCGATAAAGTTTAATGCGTGCAGCTGGGTGATACCTATATTTCCCTCTCGGCGTTTCCACTACTCTTTCACTTTTTCTCTATCTATTACTCTCTCACTCCGTCCCCACAATTAATTATAAAAAATTAAATTTTTTTGGGCATTTTTTTTTAATAATTTTCTTATAAATACAAGTATTCTACTTATAAAACATACACTTATTTGTTTGCATGCTATTTCCTGAGCTATTAAGTCCAATGATTTAAAAAATTGCAAAAAAATTTTTTTTTTGTCAGATTAGGCGAATCCCTTTAGATAATCGTCAGATTATGAGACAGCACGTCTAGAACATAAAAATGAACCATATATATCTTAATCTGACGCGCTTGAGTATTTCAAAATGGCGAATTTTTTTTACACATTATAATAATGGCCGCGAGCTTGCGTCAGATCGAAATCGTCAGATTATTGAATGAGAGCTTTTTTTTGGTGCACTTAACACCCCCTTAGAAAACCTGACGCGCTCGATTAAATTTTTTTTTTTTTCATTTTTAACCCTTACGTACAACCACCCGCATCATGCAAATGATCAGATTAACATACGTACATTATTAAAAATACGTAGGACATTGATGCTATCAATATCTGACGCGCTCGACTATGTCCATGCAACAGTATTTTTTTACATTTTTAAAAACCTATAGCCGCTTCCCCCACCGATGAAAAGGTATATATTATATAACATTTTTCTTTTTATCATCTAAGCTTTGCAACCTAATAAGTCTCTATGACGCTCGAGTAAATCCCCATTTAGCATCGTGGGCTCCCCTACTAATATATCGGGTGTTGGCGAGAAAGAATGTAAGGAACAAAAAGGTAAACGCGAGAAACTATTAAATATTTGCATACGATAACTAATAGACCAGTGCTTTTAGTGTTTGAAAACAAAATAAATTATAGTAGGATGAAACCCATTGTAAAAGGAGGAGAATAGTACAAAAATTAAAGGAAAAATAAATTACGGGCGATCTGAGGTCGGGAAGGGGGAGAGGGGGGGGGGGGGTTTAAGGGAAAAAAATGGTTTATCTCGATTTCCTGCAAAACTACAAGTCCTATGGAAAAAAGTTAAATGGCAAAGTTGTAGGTAATAAAAAGATCTACATCTTTTGCATTAACACTTTTTTCACATAACCTCAAATTTTATGTGAAAAGTTCAAAAAACCAAGTTTTTGGTTTTTTATTTTTATCTTTTACAAATACAATTATTTTTTAACGAAATTTTGTGGAAAATTAGCTTTTCATGTCCTGAATACACCGTAATTTATTTGATTTGAAAAACCTATTTTTTCACCTCATTTTGACTGAATACCAAAAAAAATCTTTTTCGCGATAAAAAGTATCCTATGTCCTTTCCCAAGCTCAGTTCTATCTTCATACCAAATTTCATCAAAATCGGTTCAGTGGTTTAGGCGTGAAAGCGTAACAGACAGACAGACAGAGTTACTTTCGCATTTATAATATTAGTAGGGATTAACTTTATTATTTATTTGTTTGTTAATTATAGTAGTATATTTCGATTTGCAATAAATTTTTTTATCATTGTAACATGCAATCTTACGTTTTTCGAGTGATTAAAGTGTAAATTTTAATAAATATCTAAATAACAATTAAAAAAATCGAATTCGAGTTTTTTCATTTTTGGCATTTTCTGAGAAGATTTACTATGGTCATAAATATATATTTTTACATCATCGGAAAGTAGAGATTTCATCGAATAGAAAACACCCAATTTTTGTGAAAAACGTTGATATTTTGACGGACGAATTTTTGATTGAAAATTAGGGTTTTTTTTCGGTATTCAGTCAAAATGAGGTGAAAAAATAGATATTTCAATTCAAATAAATTACGGTGTATTCAGGACATGAAAAGCTAAGTTATCACAAAATTTCGTGAAAAAATAATTTTATTTGTAAAAGAAAAAAATAAAAAACCAAAAACATGGTTTTTTTGAATTTTTCACATAAAATTTGAGGTTATGTGAAAAAAGTGTAAATGCAAAAGATGTAGATCTTTTTATTACCTACAACTTTGCCATTTCACTTTTTTCCATAGGACTTGTAGTTTTGCCGGAAATCGAGATAGGCCATTTTTTTCCCTTAAAACCCCCCCCCTCTCCCCCTTCCCGACCTCAGATCGCCCGTAATTTATTTTTCCTTTAATTTTTGTACTATTCTCCTCCTTTTACAATGGGTTTCATCCTACTATAATTTATGTTCACTTTTTGTTATTTTAAGAGGTAAAATCCCTGGTCTATATCGGTGTTCAAAAAGTAATGACTTTATGACATCTACTCTGTTGATTTTGTTCTAATTCCAAAAAGAAATAAGTGGTCACTATCCTTATTACGAAAGCAGTCAATGCAGCATGGTAACCCACATTATGGTGGCCTAGTGAGTTGCTTCTGCATCATTTAGCCCTGTCTCGCACTCGTTAAAAATACGACAGCATGTACAAATTTTAGGTTGGTATTCTATTCGAGGTTAGTACAGCCCTGGTCGAACCGACCCGTGCTGCAATCAGCGTGGCTCTACTGCCTATGACTTTTACTATGGCTACACTACATATGCTAAATAACGCCGTATAGCTATTATGCGCATGCCCCAAGAATAATAATAAATATGTATACCCTCCCCCTTCAAGTACGTAGCAACGAATCGAGAAAGTAACTTTATAATGCGTTTTTGTCAGCAACACTAACAACAAATAGACCAGTTTGTTTTTTTTTTTATAGAAATTAGAATAGACATGCACTCGTTCAATTTAAATCACGTCTTTTAAACGAAGGCTATAGAGTGATTGAAAAATACAAGTGGGCCTTGACGTTTTTATGGAAGGTAATTTAAATATGTTGTATCGATGCACTTAACGATAGTACAGAATAACAAAACTTATTTTAAAGGTCACGGATGTATTCTTTTCTTCAAGCTAAATTGCCTAAATAACGTCTTTAAATATACACGTCTTATCTCTTATGTTTCAAGTATATATATACTGTTTTAGTTTTGATCACTCTGATATTAAGGCGACCTTGATGATGATACTGATGACCACTATGTCAGGAATATGTTCGATTATAAAGACATTGATTTTGGTAATGATATGAGCGATAGGTTTTATACAAAGCCGTTTTTATTTACCTCTATTTTGGTTTTCAGCCTCTTAAGACCTTACCTACGAGAGTAGGTGCCTACATGGGATTTATTTTTTCAAACTACTGTTTAAATTATTCGATTCGAAATAGTAGAACTTGGCTAGGTTAGACCTCTTATATTGGACACTGATTTTTAAAAATTATTACTTGCATTCTAATTTCAATTAATTAAGTTTAAAAAATGTCTATGGTTTTAGATTAATTATATTACCGCATTTTTTTAAAAAACTTCAGTACTACCAGAAAAGATGAGATTTAAACTTTCAAGATTTAAGGTACTTAAGATAGTAAATGGCACATAAGCCTCTTCTTGGAAAGAAGGCTAACAGCCTACTCTACTATGCAAGTCAAACGCGTTGATACGTTCAAAGCAAGCACGTTGGTTTAAGGAACAAATTGCTCACGTATGCTACAGGCATATAAGATTGTGTCTAGATTCCTTAATCGCTACAACTTCGATCACCGATAATTTATAAATATACCTAGGTATAATCTTTTTCAATACATTGCGCACAAGTGGCTGACTTATGATGAAGCGAAGAACTATGATAATTGTTTACACATGCTAAGTAGTTTTATGAGTAGGTTGATACCTCATCTGTTTACCACATCTAACACATGTACACATGTTCAGAGATTCAATAAACGAACAATAAGTAGGTGCGTAACCTATTTAAGCAACAGCCGTCTTTTGTTTACGAGTATGTTTATATTTTATTCTGCTACCAATACAAGTATATTCACTCTTTTTAACCGACTTCAAAAAAGGAAGAGGTTCTCAATTCGTCGGAATCTTTTTTTTTATGTATTTTCAGCGATAATTTCGTCGTTTATAAACCGATTTCAAAAATTCCTTTTGCATTGGAATGGGCGTAGCTTACAGGTAGTCCCATCGTCACCATATCGGGATCTGATGATGGGATCCCAAGGAAATCGAGGGAACTCCTCAAATATCACAGGCACAATTGTCGCGATTTGGGTACTCGGAATAGTTATTTTTTGAAGTCGGTTTCTTTTTGTTAAAATTATATTTATAAAAGCTGTGATACCATTTACCATAGATAAACGACGATACGAATGCCTATTTCGTCCCTATAAAACAAAATTCCTGTTTTCAACTACTACATCAACCATCTCCTTACTAGAAGCCCCCTAACGTAGGTAGCCTTTAAATTTTAAGAGAGATATCAGCACTCAGGTGTCCAAAGGTTGATAAAAAAATTATTTCTAACGGTCACCTAGCTCTCTCTAAGTGGCCCTTTATATCAGAAGGACATTGGTGAAAAGGGCCATAAGAGTTTTGTTTGTATGTATTGTGTTGTGTTGTTCACATTCGATAATTTTGTAATCGAAACATTACCGACTATGTATTAACAACGTAAACAATTTTTATAGCCTCTTTATCAGGTATCTAATCGCAAAAAACCATATAGCCATTGCATATTATTTGTTAGTCATACAAACATGTTTTTTACGACTTTGTCACGGCCATTTGCAATTATTAAAAACTCTTTCGGAAACTGTTATTACTTAAAACATTGCGATTCAAGATAAGTAAGATTATTTACAAGGTTTAAGAATCATGCAAAAGTAAAATTCTCGATATAAGAGTAAGAAGTACTGTGGCAACTTTATGTCATTGCATTTTATTTATGTAGGGGCTTTGCACTGGACAAAAAACGGTGGATAGATGAATCAGATAAGATCTTCAAGGAGAGTACTGCTTAAACCTATTTTAGCTTCAGAATCATCTGAACACCAGAAAGTTCAAGATAGTAAATGCTTACCATCTCGCAATTAAAGTTTTGATTGGTAAATTGTATTACGTCCTAACATTAACGAATAGACCGTAGCTATCCTTGAAGAAGGGAATCGATCACAAAAGGCTATAAATATCACATACGATTGCTGAATTAGTTGCACTCAAGTGACTGGCTTGTGAGTCTTATGACGCAATGAAGACTATGATAATTGCAAATACCTGTGTGCTAAATATTTCTAGGTGTAGGTCGACTCCTCATTTGTTTACTTATTCATATTATTAAAAATTGGAAAGCAAAAGTAAGTAATATTCTACTACTATCTTCTATTATCCACGCCGCTAAAGCCACGCCGTCGCGACTGCGGTATTACCCTCTCATCATCATTATCATCAACAGCCTTCAACAGTCCACGGCTGGACATAGGCCTCTCCTTAGAAAGGAGGTTTTGGCCTACTATACCACGATGGCCAGACGGGTTGGTATAGGGTTGGTTTCAAGTTTTCCTTCTCTTTGCATTGATGTTGTCTTACGTAGTTTATCCCTTAGTCGTCTTTTACGACACCCGCGGGATGAATAGGGATGGTGACACTCTGTATTCTTAAACCGTCACCACACGGAAAGAACTCACAGAAGAGCAACCGAAAATGACAGCATTCCTTCTGTCGTGTTTCATTAGTGAGTAAAAGTCGGAGGTCGCCGGACGATCTTCGTCCTCCTTAAGCGCAGCAGAAGCACGCCAGCAGAAGCAGGGCGGGGTGGATGCGCCATGCGCTATTATTATGAAGAGGGTCATCTACAAGCCGTAGGTAGATGGCCTTAGGTACGACGGGGTTTCAGGGATTTCCTTTCTAGGGTAAGCCTGGTTCCCCGGCTATTGGTACCTGAGACGGCGTGCGATTTTGGTCGGTTCGAGTCCGATATAACTACCAACAAATGGTATCTGAGGGGATTTCTGCATGGACAAAAAAAAGGTGCACAATGATGAAGAAAAATGACATCTAAGTACAGTCTCTATCATTTAGTCATCTAAGACATGTCTCGAAGATATCAATGCCCGTTCCAGGGTAAAACAAGAAGAGACATAATATAAAACTTAAAACAAGAAATATCAAGAGCTGTTAATACACTATGCAAAGTCGACATGAATATTTGAACGGCACCGGCAATAAGTCGCAAATGCAAATTTCTATAGATATGCATGGGTTGACTCTGAATCGGTCGGCAAGCAATTTATATGCATATTCCTTTAAACACGCAACAGAAGTGCTACCCCGTGAAATAAAAGTAATGTTAATCGTCATATTTCACTCATCAGCTGCCAAGAAAGCCTGCATAGAATCGCAGATAATCTACGTAAGTGCATATTATATAATTATATGGTAGGACTTGTAATGCACCCAGGTGGAAACTCTCGCTGTTGGTAGGTGCGATGGTGAAAACACTTTATGACATCATATCTACCTTTGTAAGTTGAGGTTGTTTGATATTATCAAACAACTACACACGACACGTTACAAAGATCTGATAGTATGTAATAAGTACAAACCAGAACCTGTTACAGATATGTAAATGTATTGTGTAGTGTAAGTGTAATTCATAAGAGACAGATGTGTTGACGCAGTGGTCGCCCATGTCTCGTAAATGTCGAAATTCAAATGAATCATAGATTTTATTAACATGTTTTAGTCATAGTTTACTAAGTGACTATTGGCACTACTGGTACTATTATGTTATGTATTCTGTGCTATTGGTATGAACTTGTTTTGGACAACGTTTCAAAGTGAAACTATAATTTGGAGCATTGGGGTCGATCTGATGATCATACTAAGAGTTTTATGTTTGGTGAAACTTTATTTTAATATTTTGTGTTCACCATTAAATTTAAACGGATATTCACCCGTTGCCACGAAGTCGCTAGATTTTTATTAAAGATGAAACTATTTTTAAAATTACATACCAAACAAAATATACCTAACAGTTTCAAAGAGAATCGATTCATAAATAGAAGAACAATGTATTGAAGTATTTTATTTTTACTATTTATATGGTCACTGGCCTTAATCTTAAGATAAATCTTTAACAATACCATCACTAAATAGCTCGGTAGGCTAGCTAGCGACGGCAAAATATTCTTGGAAACAAAATCGTGACACAAAATTTATAATGACTATTAAAATTGACACGATTTTGAAGCCTACTAGGCCCGAGCAACCACACCAATCATTTTGTTGTATTTTTGACAGACCTTGAACATTCATCTAACTTCACCTAAGTCAAGCAAAACAAGACACAGGCAGATGATTATGAAACTTTGACTTCAATGAAACCATCTTTTTTTACAAGCTTTCATTTGCAATGATTGCATGTATCTGGTCACGGTCCTCTTTCTCATAATAACCGAAAATGTCAGGTTCATTAACGTCGACATTCATCATCAAAGACTAAACTAATAAGCAACAAAAATATAATATAATATATTTGATACTGTAACTGCAAAAGTATGAAACTATGCTATTAAGTATAAAAGATTATTAGATGAAGCGGCCGCTACCACTGAAAAGCACATAATATACCTAATAATGTAAGGGTTAAGTAGTGACATTTTTTACATAGGAACTCAACATCACTATTTCGTAGATAATGAAAGTACTATTAGGTATTTAAAATTGAGTTCGTGGCGTGACTGAAACGGAGAGACATTTGAAAAGTAAGATACGTAGCAATTCATCATTTTCCGTTTAACGTAATGTATTATTACTTGCACGCAAGTAGGTTATATAAAGGGAGACGAGACAAAAGTGGTTCGCACAGTTCAACGGCCTGCATCATTTTTCATTGGGCAACAATCGTCAGCTATGTGATACAGTCAGTTAATTGTGGTACGCGGTCGAGTACCATCAACCATAACTATCTAGTAGGGTTCCACTAACCGCCTCCATTCACACAAAGTCACGCCTCGAAAGCTCTGTATCGATAAATATCTCGTTTTGTTACGAATCGATACAATCGTGTCACTTTGAATTGAATGCAAAGACGGAATTCTTTTGTACAAGTTTGTTTTGTTTTTGTTTGTAATCGCCAGAGCTCTTAACCATCTAACTTTACATAACAATAACAGGCTTTAAATTAACTAGGTTAAATAAAATACAAGGAAATGTATAGGTACTTACTATGCTAGGTAAGTACTTTTCAAAAGAAATAATAAAACAATAATAAAACCTTATATGAAGTGTACTATTTTAAGTACTAATAGAAATAGATTATTATAAGTATTGATTAACAAATTAAACATTTGATCTAAAACAATCTTTTTTTCATGGTTTACATTAACAGTTTTCATTTTTGTCATCATTATACATTTTTAATTAAACTATGTACCAATATTATTTAACGTATTATAAGTAGTATTCAACAGTCTGTATTTTTATAACATCAGATTCTTAAAGTAGAAAAATCTTGTCATTTATTATCGTATTACGTCTTTATACATTTATAAAAGTTTATAGCATTTATAGTAACAGGTATATTATAAACCTGAGCATAAGAAGTGTACATTAAAACAGTACACACTAATGGGTTTTTGATTATTGCTGTATCCAATCAAGCTCTAAAGAAAGTTCTGTTTTTACGATGATGGGATTTATTAGCAAAAACTGACCGTGTGTTTTAATTTTCTGAACCGGTGGGTAATAGTTCTACAAGTTCTCTAGTGATGGATCTTACAATTTTCAATGCGACTTGATGATGACATGATAATAATTCTTATCCAAACAATAATTTTAAATTTGAAGTTGATTACGGAGTTGTAAAATTGTCTTTAAATAATTTAAATAGGACCTTTTGTTCAGGAGTTACAAAAACAAATGCAACGGAGTGTAACTAAACAGCTGTTAATAAACATCTGCCGTCATTTACGCCCTATGTCATGCAAAGAGTGGCAGCGTTTGAGTCGGGGCAAATAAAAAGTGAAACTACTAAACTGAATTGAAAGTAAAATATCCAGAATCAACTAAGAAATCTTATATTTTACTACATGATCGTTAGGGTGTAGCTAAAATTCTATAACAGCTGCAAAATATTTTTCAAGAAGTATTCAATTCACTCAGCCTGTCGGTTGTCTTGTATACCAAATTACTTTAGTAACTGAATATAAACATAATGAATAAATATCGTATCAGGAATGAGGTGATCGGTGATCCGTCAGAGAACTAAGGTCATCGACATAGCCCACTGGATTAGCAAACTGAAGTGACAGTGGGCTGGCCATATTAGCCGCAAAACTGATGACCGTTGGGGCAGAAGAGTTCTGGAGTGGAGACCGCGTCTCGGTAAACGTAGTGTAGGACGCCCACATGCGAGGTGGAGTGGCGACCTGCGTAAGATGGCGTAACTTTGAAAAACTGATAAGTTCTCAGTTTGCGTGCATATGTTAAAGCAAAAACCTTAAAATATAAAACCAAAGTCAGTCCATTACTTCAAAATATTTTCTTTACAATGGCGTATTGTACAGTAACTATTACCAAATACATTTTATCGGCCTTCACCGCATTGACGCCGAATGTAATTAAATGCATTTTATCGACGAGACAATTTTTTGTTCGAGAAAAAATTATAAGGTTGTACGTTGAACACAAGAAACATCCACTTTTATACTTTTTTTACTGAGATATTCACTACACTATAATTTCAAGCGTTTTGTGTGAAGGTAACTAATGAGAATTCTCGTCTATGAAGATGGATGGGTTATGAATCTCACTCTGATGGGTTTTCAAGACGCCAAGAATGATTGATTGTCATAGCAATATGTGTAAATAAGGTAAATATCACTGAAGTAGGAAACCTGTCTTTGGTAAATATACATATAGCCATATACGTTCCTTCACTTGGTTTAACTATAAAACTGTAAAATCAGATGTCAATTAAGAATAAATTATCGTCTTGTTGTAATATTATTATTTAATCGGCATAAATATCCTCAGTACTTTATTTCCTAACCTAGTTTTTAAGTCTGCTGTCTGCTGGACTTTTATTTTTATGCGAAGTGACTGGCATTAGATTTCGACTATGCAAGCATTGGGTGATTTAACAGCCTTTTTACGAAATTCTGTAAAAAGGCTGCTGTCGATCCTTTGAGGGCTCCGATTACCCGTAAATTTTGCGTAAAATTATCAATTATTCACATTAAACGTATATAATGTAGGTATTTAAACACAAAGTAAGTTTGCCTATCATTACACAGGTGCATTACCTTATTTTTAGTTAAGTCCCTATCACTGATAACTAATACAAAAACAACTTAAACAGATATCAGAAACACACAAGTAATTATTAATTTAATACTTTTCTCATGTAGTATTTTAGCATTGGTGTTTCTTTATAACCGACTTTAAAAAAGAAGGCTCTAAATTTCGTTGTATATTTTGATCCAAATTTGTTTATTAGATCAGAATTTTGTTTTTATGTAACGGAAATTCAAAGAAACTATCACATTTATAGCAGCAAAAAGATTATTTATCGAAAACGAGTAAGTGCATTTTATATTTGCAAACAGACATTAGGTACGCTTTTTTTCACAAAGGGTACCTACTTTATATTCGTGTTGGTCTTTCAAATACCTGTTGCATTATTTAGGTAAGTGAAAAGCTATTGTTTCTTATTTCTTTATTACTAAACTTTGAAGCTGAATTGTTTAGTTGATACTACGTAAAATACCATCCTAAATATGTAATACCTTTGGTTCTTTTACTTATTTCTTATCATCTTGCTTCATGGCATAGGTATTATACCTATAGGAGATTATGCTCATATTGTTATACCTACTAGTTAGTGATGAACTAAGATCATGCCTATTTAATATCCGTTTGACCTGATAGATGAATTGATAATATGCAACTGATTAATGATAATATTTAACTGCTTATCAACTCACCCTTCTGCAAGTACCGCCTGCACTGCTAGCAAGGCTCTCGGCATCATAATGTCGAGAGAAGGTCGGACCCGGATGACTCCGGGATATACATTGCCCCATATGCCCGTCACAAACAAACTTATACACATGTGTTTTTAATTATATATAAACGTAGAAACACTTCACTCTGATTTTCTCACGATTTTATCCACAAAAAATACATATTCAGAGACAACCGACGAAAACATCTCGTTTGAATTTTTAATGTTACACCCACCTCAACCATAGAATACCTACCTAAATTGGAACTTTTTATGAAGTAGGTAATCTAAAGTTGATTTATTTATTTTTTGTTTTTTTTTTTGAAAATCTATACTTAAATAGTAGTAGTAGGTATATACATATTTTTACCTAATAGTCAGATAAGATTCAATAAAAGTGCATTTGATAAGCTATGAATGTTTTGATAACTGTAAATTAGTGTTATTAAATTTGCGCAGGTACCTATTATTTTTATCATTTGTATCAATAATTTAATTCTAATATAACTGAAAGGGTATGGCATTATAAACAGCCTTAATAAATGAACTAAGGCAGATCAATCATTAAGAGTTAGTATTAGGTATATTGTATTTTATCTGCTACAGGCTTCGATCAATAAAAGTACTATTTGTGATCGAAGGCCACAGGGTTTCGGTACCTACATTTGCCTAATTATTTCAGAGGAAAGAGTATTTTTAATTCAACTTAAAAAATATTAAGCTAGTTGCTAGACACTAGATATCCTTAAATCACCAACAACTTAGTCACAAAATAAACAAACAAAATGATAGCACGTGTTCATTAAAAACACAGGTGGTTCATAGTTCACATGTTGCTGAACCTAACGTTCCGGTTCAGTGTACGAAGCGCGGGAGTAGCGCGTCGCGCGCGCTGCGCACACTCAACGACTGTGATCGAACGCGAGTCCATGCTCTTTGGCGAGTCCGCGCGCACCGGCCGGGTGTCTTGTGTCTTGAATGTTGGTGTGTTGACTCATTCATGAACTCATGTGGTCCGAGCAATGCATAGGAAATATATAAGCAATCGAATTAAAGTTACTATGCGTTGTGTTTTGAGTAACGGACTGCTATACCAAAGGTGACGGGTTCGATTCCTATTCAAGTCTGACATGTGATGGATTGATATTGGACGTTTGATTTGATCTGAATGTTTGTAAATCTATAGGTGTTTTTCCAAAAAACAGATAAGTCTATTTTAACTAGTAGTCTATTTTAACTAGTCCCGATTGTTGTCATCAGTCATAGGATAACAGTCGTGAAGCTTAATTGTTTAAAACATCAAGTGGCGATTACATAGCTGCAATGATGTCTTGCCAGTTGCCAGTCCACAATCCGCACTTGGCCAGCGTGGGGACGTATGGCATTAATCCTCTCCTGAGAGGAGACCCGAGCCCAGCAGTGGGACATTATGGGGTATCTAGGCAATGCATGAAAATTATGAAATATGATTAGTATATTTACGTGTTTACCTATATTTGGAATGAATTGTGAATTGTTTGTTTGTTTGATTGAACGCGTGAATGCTAGAAATTCCTGGTCCGATATGAAAAATTATGAGGTAGTAGAGCCACGCTGATTTCAGCACGAATGGGCCGGCACGACCCGGCCAGTACTACCCTCACACAGAAGACCATCCTAATAATGACAGCATTCTTGCTGTCGTATTTCGTTGGTGAGTGTGAGACCGGAGGCCCAATCATTCTGCATCATTCTCCCGCCCTTCGAAGGCCGGGAGAATGATGCAGAATAATCTAACCAGGCTGCCATGGTAGGGGTCACCATGCTACATTGCCTAACCTCACAATAAGCATGGTAACCCCTACTCCTGGATTCTACTCATGCTTTCCATCAGGCAGAGTAGAGTCACTTTGGCAGGCTTAATAAAAAAAAAAAAAAATAAAAATTCGTTCACTGTTAGATAGTCCGTTATCGAGGATATAGGCTTTTTTTGCCTATTTATATATCATCACGCTACAACCAACAGGAGTGGAGTGTCAATGAAAATTATTTAAAAATAGGCCAAGTGCGTGTCAGGCCACGCACAGGAAAGGGTTGTTTGTGAACTAGTTGTTAGTATATTTGAGGGCACTGACTTCCCAATAACGATTGCCATAGATGTTCATAACAACCGGGACCGACGGCTTTACGTGCTCTCCGAGGCACGGGCGTGAATCACCGCCAAAGTTCCAAACTCCGGGCTGCTATTAGGAATTTCCTAAGAAAAACCCAAAAACACTTATTGACCCGACCCGGGATTTGAACCCGAGACCTCTTGATTGGCAGTCGCATACGCTAACCACTAGACCAACGAGGCAGTCTATTCATTACTATCAATAATACAAAATATAATATAAAGATAAAAATGTAGATTTACTGTTTTTAAATTAACAGTTTTCTAGTTTTTTTGAAGCCTATCTACAGTTTTGCTCCATGCTGGGGTGGGCAACCCTGCGTGTCCGCAAGCAACGTCCGAAAAGACTGTGCACATTATCAGTGTTTGTCTTCATTAAGTGTCTTCACCTTAAGTCGTGGACGTGACCTTTGACTGATCTTGAGCTTTCGCACGTCTGAAAGATATCTGGTACAAGACCGACTGACGAGACTTGTGCACACTTATCAGTCGCGGCTGTCAGCCGCGACCGATAATGTGTTTCCTCTTAGGTCGGTTCGATACCAGAAATTACTACTTTATGATCACAACGATACAATATGGTACGTACCAGCGAGGATATTTACACCTTAATTACCATAGTAGGAAAAATTATTAATAATTTATGTAGTAACATTAGTTCAATGAAATGTATACAAAAATATTTTTACGACCGAACAGACGACTCCAGAATTGCTATAAAAACTATTTATTTTAGGCTCACATTATAAAAGAAAGGTTTCTTTTGTAATTTAATAGTTTAGGAATTTTTAAATATGAGTTTGAGATGACATCACTGATGACTTTTGATTTGACAATTTTGACACGAATCCGAATTATTCCGAATAATCCGAATGACAATTGCAAATAAATAAAAACAAAAAATTTATACTGCGTAGCTACACAGTTTATATATTAATTTTTAAATTGCCTGTATTTGTAATGCTAACCCGAACCGCAGTCAGGACATTTTCAACGGCAGCGTTGAAAGTTGTGAATGATGTTACTAGGCAACAGTTTTATGTGTCGCTCAAGGGAAGTACGTACATAAATTATTTCGGTTTCTTTAAATTGTGTCAATACATATTCCTAGTAGAAGTTTGTTTGAAATCTAATCTGAATTTCAAACCATAAGATTATTATTCATATTAGTATATCAGAAAGTAATTTAAATACAAAATAATAAGCGAACTAGGGACATGATATAGGTTACTTCATTTAACCCATCTCTTGTAATAATATTTCAGGTGAGGCTTTTCTAAATTACGAGAAACTAGGAAAGGACATAAAACTTGTGAGGACTGAAGTCCCAGATGCATTTAAGGGAAAAGGAGTTGGAAAATTACTTGCCAAGGTTTGTTTTAATTTATTTAGGGTCAGGTCTCATTGGATTTGCAAAATTTATCTATAGACACCTGTAATAGAATACAGGTGTACTTAACAGTTGAATAATAATAAATTAGTTTAAAATAATTTCATAGTAGTATTTGTTAAATGTTTTCAAGAAAAAATTGCGAATAGTAGACTGTAATAGAATATTTTTTATGCCTAAAAAGTCGCATAAACTTATTTTTTTTTAAAAATTCTCACAAATTAACGTTTTTTAAAGTACCACATAAAACTACAAGAAAATAACTATTTAAAAATTATTTTGTTTTCTTATGGCATAAAGAGTTTGTAATAGCCGTTTAAGTTGTAAAAGACTTTTACAAATAGGTATTATTGTAAAAACTAGGAAATAATAAATTAGTTCTGGGTTTTTGCTACTCACATCCACATCTTGTGGAGGGAGCATAAGAAAAAATGACTACTTACAAAACATAATATTCTCTTAAAACTGAAGTAATTTACCAAAGTTGACTTTTTTTATAAGTAGTTTATGTAAATCAATTACGATGATAGAAGAAATCATAGATTGCCGCTTCTGTTATCATCATTAAAAGTTTTTGTTAATACTGTACCTAATAATTAATGCTATCTAGTGAAAATGATGCACTTCTGTGCTAAGTGTTGTGGGTACATACCTGGATTAGGACAACACACACACAAATTGTTGCTCTGAGTCTGGGTGTTCTTTGTGTCTGTTTTATTTATGTTTGTAAAGGTCCCAGTTACACAAGATCTATTTATAAGATTGAAGTTGTAATTTTTTTTAAACTTCTGTTTTCATCATCATCATTAACAGCCCATAACAGTTGAACTGCTGGACATAAGCCTCTCCTTAGAAAGGAGCTTTTTCTGTACTACTATAACTCTAAAACTTCTGTATTACTATAGACCTTTTATAATTATGTATTTTATGTGTTAATTGATCTCTTACAATATTGACAGCACGCATTTGACTATGCTAAGGAGAACAAACTAAATGTCACATGCCAGTGTCACTTCTTGGCGGACTATTATGAGCGAAACAAGGATACATATAAGACTCTCAAAATAGTATTTGATTTAGATGACGAAGATAACAAAAACTAATTAATAATGGACTTAGCTTGGCATAGATGTAACATACATTATTATTTACGTGAAAAACTATATGGCAGTGCTAAGAAAATAATTTCACAAGCTTCCAAGCAATATGGTGATGCGGCCGAGTTTTTATTTTACAATGGCCTGGCTAGTTTACTGGAAGGTCAAATCCAAAAAGGTATAGGTGAATTAACTCCTCTGCAATCTGAAAAAGATATTCAATTGGCAGTTGTAATTGCTCTCATCTATGGCTATAAACTCAGCAGCCCGGGAGAAAGAGATGTTTTGTATAACTTAGAGTCTAAATTAAAAGAAGAGAAAAAACAAGCATCTGCCATATCTTTCTATTACGCAGGTATATTTTTATCATTTGCAGAAAAATATGAAAAAGCATCAGATTATATTAATAAATGTTTACGTAAAGATCCTAATAACTTGGAAGCTATAATACTTAAAGGATGGAATGATATGTATATGAATTTGGGGAATATGCAAATATCTATCTTAGATTGTTTAGAATTGGCTTTGAATAAAAGTGAAAGGAATACTGAAGCACTGTTAGGGTTGGCTAAATTTAAATATTATGCTAAAGAGCATGATGAGTCTAACTTGATACTTGATAGAATAATAGTTAATAACCCAGGTCAAGTAGTTCCTCTAGTGGAGAAAATGAAAAATGAATTTGCCATGCAAAAATGGGATGCTGTCTATGATACTATGGAAAGAATTTTCCCATTCGAGCCTGATAACATAGAAACTCTGAAAATAAGAATTTTTATTGCATTGTGTAAGAATGCAGATTATATTGAGGCTGCTGACCAGTTGAATAAATTCTTTACCGTCTTGGAAAATGATGAACCTCATAATGGTTATCAGTTCTTCAATACTACACAGATATTTTCTAGAGCTTGTGGGAGATCAAGTGCAGTACTCTCCCAGGTTTACAGATTTGCACAGTATGCCTCTGAAATGAATCCAAGTAATGTAGACTACTTAAGTGAAGTTGGATATCAGTGTATTCTTCAAGGCAAATATAAAGATGCCTTAAGTTTCTTCAAGGCAGCTTGTAAACTTGACAGCAATTCAATCACAGCTCTATGCGGTTTAACACTGTGTCAAATGAATGAGAATGGTCCAACAGAACAAATTGCTCAGCAAATTGAGCTGCTATTCGAAATGCAGGGATCAAATAAATTACCTATTCTCTACCATCTTTCTGCACAATTGAACCTTAAAAATTCGTCAAGTGCTATAACATTTTTGAATACTGCATATGAGACGAAGATAGCATTTGCACAACGTAATTCATTCAGCTTAACATATGTCAAAGATTTAGACCCAGATTTTCTTTTGGAAGTTTATAAAGAGTACAAAAAACATTTGCCTAAAAAACCCTGTATAATTGTTGGATATTTAATGTATTCTCAAGAAGCTAATAATCCTGTAGTGACAAACTGTTTGAAGATATTAAATGCCGTATGTGATGCTTGTCCAGGTTTGATAACAGCTTTGTATGAGTTGGCAAAACTAAAGTTTCTTTTTGGCTATGCTAGTGATGCTCAGAGATTAGCTCAGCAAGTTCATGACCTAGACAGTACACATGCAGGTTGTCAGGTTCTGTTAGCCCAAGTGTATGTGCAGCAAGAAGCCTTTACGAAAGCAGCTCAGAGTTTAGAAATGTGTTTGAGCTACAATTTCAAAGTAAGAGACAGTGCTATGTATCATTTCTTGAATGGAGTGATTTTGAAAAGTGCCAATCAGCTCACAGATGCTTTGTCAAGCTTTTTGACAAGTCTTCAGATTGCGACAAGTAAGAGTACTCATAACAGGGCTTTTGAATCAGATTTGAATATCATTGATAAGGCTACTTTGTATTTGCAAATCATTGAGATACAATCCACATTGGAAATGTTTGCTGAAGCAGGAAAGACAATGCAGGTAATGTATTTATTAAAGATACTTATAAATTTATAATGACATCATACTCAAACAAGCTCTAGCTGTTGCTTTAAAATAAACATATGAAGTGTTGTACATAAGTACATTAAGTTTTTATGTAAGAACTAAGAACTTAATACAACTTAAGAATAATACAAGTTAGGAAGTAAAACCATTTTAGGAACCATATTTTTAGTTGAGTGTTAAAAAGTCTAATAAGATAAGCGAAACTGTGTTTGTGTTTTAAAAAATTGCATCATTTTTTATGTATTGTAAATTCGT
This sequence comes from Phragmatobia fuliginosa, assembly GCA_932526445.1. NCBI lineage: Eukaryota > Metazoa > Arthropoda > Insecta > Lepidoptera > Erebidae > Phragmatobia > Phragmatobia fuliginosa. The sequence continues at coordinate 15,246,716 of OW052065.1, read as the reverse complement.
ATCTTAATAACTACAGTAAAGTCCGATAGAGAGGATATTTTACTTTTTACCACGATAACCAATAATTATAGGTATACAACAATTTTATCCAATATAACAAACACAATTAAAATTAAAATTATCTCCTAGGAAGCCATTCAAGAATTCTCATACACATCTGAGGAAAGTCGTCTGCTTATCGCCAGAGCAGACCTTGCCCTCAAAAAGGCTGATGTGGACAGCGCAATAGACTTACTCAATGAAATAAAACCAGGGCAGCCATACTACTTCCAAGCTCATAGTAAAATGGCACACATTTACTTAAGAGAGAAAAATGACCACGCAATGTTCACTGCTTGTTTTAAAGAGATTGTTAGCAATCATCCCATGGCCGACGCGCATACTATGATGGGCGATGCTTTTATGTCTATTCATGGTAAGTGATTAACTTTTAAATTTAGGGAATAACTTTCAACTTTAAAGATACAGCTATAAAGTGAAACAACCGTTGCTTAGCGTCAAATAATGCTTATGAATAAGGGGGTAAGAATTATATTATTGTCTAGTTTTGGCTACTCCCCTCCTCCTCTTTGGGCACTCTAAGTATGGCCACACAGTTGTATCCCTAGTATTACAGGCGTCTTTCGCTTTGTCGCTCGTTATAGATGACCTCCTTTTTTTTTTTTTTTTTTTTTTTTTTTTTTTTTTTTTTTTTTTTTTTTTTCTCGTGCGGAAATCCCCACGGATACCACCAGTTGGTGGCTATGTCGGACTCGAACCGACTAAAACCGCACGCCGTCTCTTGTACTATGAGCCGAGGAACCAGGTATACCCTCGAAAGGAAGTCCCTGGAACCCCGACGTACCTCGGGCCATCTACGGCTTCTAGATGACCCCCTTCCCTGTGGGAACTCCGATATTCCCTTTTTTTTTTAGTTCATAACAGGGGCGTGCACGCTGGGTAGCGCTCGCGCCGCCACCCCGGCCTGCTTCTGCTAGGGTGACAGATGGCCTCACCTGTCACCTCCAGGCATGGTTATAGATGACCTCCTCTGCGTGTTTAACTCTTATTACTTAAAAATATAAATACCTATTGATTGACATGCCATGAGAGAAGCATTTGGCGATTGATTAATCATTGTGTATTATTTAAGATAAAAATTTTTTTTTAGATCCTACCCAAGCGGCACAATCTTACGAAGCAGCTCTGAAAGGCAATCCAAAAGATGTTCAATTAATCAAAAAACTGGGGGACGCTTTTGTAAAAATGCATGAATATGATAAGGCGTGTCAACATTATGAGAACGCCATCAGATCTCTCAATATTGACGAATTGCAACTTGATTACTACGAACTTTTAATGAAAGTGAGTATTATTTAGTAATATTTCAGTATTTGGCCAACATGGTACTGGTTTGATCTACTATCAAAATCTACTTTCGAAGAAGAGACCAGCAGAAGAAAAATATTTGTAAAGTGCCTCGCCTCGAAAAAATTGTCCTTTTCATAACAAGAACTTCCAGACTCAAAACAACAATTTATAGGACACACAATACTTCCTTGTTCTTTGTGGGTTTGAAGTTTTGAACCAACTACACTCAAAGTAGTAGCACTAACCATCCATGCTGTTGAGTTCAGAATCTATTAACCAAGTTCGTGTTTTCTTTTTTTTAGCTCAAACAATATGATAAGGTGGAATCATCAATAACTTCAGAGCTCAATCAAATGTACAATAAAGATAAGGACATCAACGCACTTAAGCGTCGTATCCGCTATCTTTTAATCCAGGCCAAAAATCGCGAATTAAAGAATCCAAGTCTAGCTAACGTCCACCTCATATTAGCAGAAGCAAAAGACCTACAAACATCTCTTGTTAAGAGAATGGAGTTCGACTCGAGGGGAGATATACAAGAGGAAAAACAGCAGTTGTCCAATATACTCTGTTTATTGGCGAAAGCTAAGTCGTTGAAAGAACCGGCCGTCGCTGCCCATTTGTACTCTGAGGCATTAGTTCATTCGCCAAGAGATCCTAATACTCTTCTGGCATTAGCTAAACTGTATGCTCATGTAAGTATGGCATTTTTTATGGTACTAGGAGTCAACAAATTGTTATTGACATAGCTCATAGAGTGCTGCAATGGCTGTAGCTAAAGTATGCGTAATATTGTTGTTGATAAATATGCTAGGTAACTTTTACTTAATGAAGTTTTAACAATACAAATCGACTTTGACTATGTTTCATCTTGATTAATAGGACCTACTTATGCAATAAGAAACCAATCCACACACATGCCAATTTCGAAATAAGAATCCTGTCTATACGGAAACGAGGATAGTTATCTCGATTTGGCATGTCTATGGATTGGTTCCTTGTTGCATAAGTAGGTCTAATTTACATTTAAATCCCCAGATGAATAACACCGAAAAATGCGAACAAACTTGCGGTATTTTACTGAACACCGATCCGAATAACGAATCAGCTGCTGTCATGATGGCTGATCTTGCATTCAGAAAGGTAACTGCGTTGAATTCTTGGCTTTCCTGATTTGCCACCGGTACACATGCTTTGACTATAGATCATATTAAGGGCCGTCCTTATCATAGGACCACATGGGAGGCACTAGATTTCAAATAAAAAAAATCTAAAATAAAATCATCATAGCTAAATATCTCGGAAATGGCGCTACCGATTTACAAAAAAAGAAGTTTACATCAATGTGACCTACTTATTTGATAAGAAACCAATCCACCCGTGCGAAAATCGAAATATGCATCAGGATGCATATGCATGCTCGATATAGCATGCCTGTGGATTGATTCTTTGTTGCATAAGTAGGTCCATTTTGCTCTTAAGTTTATAAAAAAGACCAAACGATTCTCACTCATTATCAATAATAGGAAGTGAACAGCTCCATTCTATTGGCAGGTGGACTTAGAAGCGGCCCAGCGTCACTTGAATCAAATACTATCAGTGAAGCCAATGAGCTGGGAAGCTTTGGCGCAATTGATTGAAGTGCAGTGGCGACGAGGTAAACTCGACGAGGCTGAACAGGCTTTAGATGCAGCGAAACTCGCTTTAGGTGATCAGGAAGATCCAGGTAAGTTATTGAGTAGGGTTTTGACGACAAAATGAGCAAAATGGTTTTTAATCTATGCGCCTGTGTCTGTTTATGTACGATTTATACAAATCTATGTACCTATTGAACTTGAATTGCAATTGGTGTCGCCGTTAGCACTTGCAACTGACGCAACTGCGCGAGTTGCCGAGAATGACTTGTCATTCCTGGGAATTTAGATGTTGAAATTGAGATTTGAAATTGAAAGTGAAATTCAAACCAATAGATCTAAAAGTGAACGCCAGGGGTCACTCTTGACAGACGGAGAGCCCATCATAGGCCCATTGGCAAATTACCGTCCGCTTCAAGCTGGGCAGAGCCCGGCCAGAAGAATACTTGTCTGTCACTTTGCTGACTCGTTGATGGAGGGACCACTAACTCTAGTCAGCCGGCGTCGTTAGATATTTCACGTCTGCAAGCCACAGATGGCCGGAGGTGCGTTGCAGTTCCAGGGACTTCCTGTCGAGGGTATACCTGGTTCCTCGACTCATAGTACCCGAGACGGCGTGCGGTTTTAGTCGGTTCGAGTCCGACATAGTCACCAACTGGTGGCATCCGTTGGGATTTCCGCACGAAAAAAAAAGGTAGTACGTAAGAGACCTTAGAGTATACATAAGTTAGCTTGCTTATGTATACTCTAAGTAAGAGACCAAGTTCATTTCAAACACAATAGAACTGAAATAGTACCGATTTTTCGGAATTTAAAACCTACATATGTCCAGTAGTGATTTGTTAAAGGCTACAGATGATGTTAAAATATACAAACGTTGTTTGAATTGGAACAGGATACTGGTACTGTGTAGGCGCTTGCAGCGCTTACTCGGGTCAAGCAAACGCAGCGCTTCGGCAGCTCAACCAGGCGCGACGTTCCTCCGTGTGGGGTCCGCGCGCCGCACGACGCATGGTCCTGCTGTGTCTGGCGCACCACGCGCCGCACTCACTTGCCGACACCTTCCTCTCCACCAACGACGACTCGTCAGTACTATACTTGGACCATTACAAACGTGCGAACTGAGTCATAAATCATTTTTATCAGGCCTCTCGCTCACACTTATAGGCATATCGGATCTCTCACTCACACTTCTTGTGTTGTGTGTAACAATAAAATAGGGATTTGTAATGTTGTGTGTGTAATGTTTTATAACTCAGTTCGCACGTTTGTAATTGCCCAAGTATACTAGTTTACTCTGCAGGTGACGCAGGCGCCAGATTTATTTTGAATCATTACTTCTGAGTACTGCAGTTTGGAGTAAAATTTTATAAGTTACTACCATTATCCAACCTTCTACTCTTAAAACTTCAAGAACGTCAATTGCGAGAGAAGAACTCTGTGTATTATGTCATTCAATTGTTAGTTTAGCTACCACTGTTTTAATTATACCACTTACTTACACTTACCACTACTGTACTGTCAAAGTAAAGTAACTCTGTCTGTTACGCTTTCACGGCTATAGCGCTCCACCGATTCAAATAAAATTTGGTATGTAGGTTCTTTAAAACTTGAGGAACGGCATAAGCTACAATTTTCTGTAATAACCAACGTACACTTCTAATAGGCTAGTCTGATTGTTGCAGTGATACAAAGATCTTGGCGCTAAGGACTGCTGAAAAGCTTCTTATCGAAGTATCACCACTAGACCGCAAATCGCTGCAAGCTCTTTTACAACTGGCTACTAAGCAGAAACCGCAAGCCGAACGCGTACTACAAGAGTTACTGCCTTTAGCCACCGATGACACCTACCAGGACGATCCGTACTTGATACTGGCTATTGCTAATGCGTAAGTATACTTATATTGTTCAATTCCATACTCCATTCGTGTTAAGAAAATAGTGACGCATCATTGCAACTAATCAAGAAAGTGTTTTTTTTTTCAATTGGCTTGGGTGTCAAATCTATTAGTGATATGCTCGAAATAATTATACATTTATTTTTTAAATTTTAGGTACAACATAGTGAAACAACCAACTCGTGCTAAGAATATACTGAAGAGAACAGTGTCTTCAATTCCTTGGAGCCCTGAGAATGCGGATGGACTCGAAAGGTAAACTACATTAAATTGCTTGTACTTTTTAATATCTATGTTGATATGATGGCAGGTATCAAACGTATTCTATTATCTACTAGTCTCTATCTACCCCTATCGGCGATTTCATTCACGTTAAGTATTTTACACGCTTTTTATTAGCTTCAACTGTTTGTTTGTTTGTAACCGACTCCTTTGGGAATTTTGACACTAGGTTGCAATTCTGTATTTTTTTTTTTAAATCTAAATCCATATAAATCTAATCTCTTTGTTCTGTATTATATTGTAGATGTTGGCTGGAAGTAGCCGATGGTCAAATAAATTCTGGGCGAGTGGACGCCGCAAAAGAGCTTCTCACTAAAGTACTCAATCACAACAACTCCTGCGCAACTGCATATCAGTACTTAGGTATGTATTCATATTAAAACTTTTGAAATAGAAAAATAGGATAACATTAAATTCTGAAAGTTGGATTACCAAGAGTTGTAGAGAACTCTTGATCGGCAGTCGCACACACTAACCGCTAACTAACTAGGCAACAAACGAGGCAGTCCTGTGCATTGCTTTCTACAAAGTCACTACATGTTATAATTAAAGTCCTCCGCTACGTCTGTCTGTCTGTTCGCAATAAACTCAATGTAAATGAAAATTTGTAAGGACATAGGCTACGTGAAAGTGACTCTGTCTGTTACGTTTTAAGGCCTAAACCGCTGAACCGATTTTGATGAATATTGGTATAGAGATTATGGAACCTTGGGAAATAACATATTCTACTTTTTACCGCTATAATCGACATAGACGCGGGCGAAGTCGCAGTCAAAAGCTAGCAAACACATGATTTTCTTCTAGGTCACTTAGCAGAAAAAGAACAGAATTACAAAAGCTCTGCTCACAACTACAACAACGCTTGGTTCCACGGCGGTAAATCAGACCTGGCTGTTGGGTACAAACTGGCGCATTCGTACCTTAAACTGAAGAAATATCCCGAATGCATTGTCGTATGCCGATATATCCTGAAAGTGCATCCAGATTATCCGAAGATCAAAAAAGAAATTCTTGATAAAGCGAAGAATAACTTGAGAACTTAAGGTTAAGGTAAAATTGTCTTATGACGAGTTTACTTAAGACTTATTTTTGTACTTACGTAGATCGGCTGCTTTAGCATACTTTATTATTAATATTAAAACGTAAAGTTATGTTCACAATGAAATGTAAATACAATCAGTAGTAGAGTTTAGTAGTTAAAACACACCATAAAGTTATGCCAGGGATATGTTTATCTGACTACTAACGTTTCTACGCAATTGAGTACTTATTTAAAACCAATAAACATCCTTGAACGAGTCACTATTTGACATAAGTATGATTTGAGAAATAACCTCTTTGACTTACTGCCCTCTCGATAGAGATGACTCGGATTTATTAGAACAGATCAGAGCATTAGGTATTTTCCGAGATTAGGCTGCACCTAATCCCATTTTGTCAATGTGTATAATTTACCTGTTCCACCTAATCTTCGTATTCTTAAAACATAAAATCGAATGTTCAGCATACACTCCCACCTGTTTCTGCGCTATCTCACTCACTTACACGTTACAACGGATCTCACCATCCCGCTACACATCTAGAACTGTAGAAAGCGAGACAGCGCTATTCAGTGGATACCTTATTGATTCTTCTTTCTTGTTCACTCGCAGCACATGCCATATGTTATTGACTATATACTTGTAAATACATCCTGAGACTTCAGCCTAATTATAAATATTATTATAATTAAATACGCCATAATACGAAGGTTGAACAACGGGTATTTCGAACTAAATCGAAATGATTGTTTTCACAGAACAGTATAACTAATGTCAAGTTGGGTAACTTTGAATTTCCGTGTAACTTTGAATAAAACCTGTTCGAAGATTTATATATATTTTTTTAAACACTTTTTTGTATAATTACTTGAATAATTCTATGAAACGGACCGTTAAGATGTTCAAAATATCAAATGTGTCTTAAAATTCACAGTTGTCAATAAGTTTTCAAAACTTTAGCGCCTTTTCTGCTCGAGGTGATCAACAAGAAAAAAGTGTGTGTGATAGAAATCTGAATTAAATATAGAAAAGGTATGTAAAACACTGTTTATTTTGTTTCTAGAGGTGATACATTTATTCAACTTGCCTTTTTTCTAATAATTTCGTGATTTTACAATGTCTATTTGCCCAAAATTGATTGTCTATCAGATCATTGTAAATTTATTTGAAATTGGTGTAACTTTGAACGATTCAATGTTACCCAATTGTAAGTTTTATTTTTATGGGTAACTCTAGTCTTGAGGGAAAAATGCTTATATGTGACAACCTCAGTGCGCATATTTCACCTAAAGCGTTACGCCTTTGTGAAGAACACAATATTGTGTTCGTATGTTTGATCCCAAATTCTACACACTTAATGCAGCCACTAGAGGTAGGGTATTTTTCTTCTGTCAAGAGCAATTGGAGGAAAGTACTAGACAACTACCGTCAAACAAGTAGAGGCAAGCAGCAGGTCATGGCACTACCTAAATCTTTGTTTGCCTAGCTTTTGCGAAAGGCACTAGAAATGGGAGAGCTCACTCATGTGGAGAACATAAAACATTAAGGCAGGATATCGAAGCTGTGGCTTGTTCCCATTTTATCAAAGGAATGAATTGCTTATAAACACTTCGGAAGTTGAAGTACGAGAATCTACGGTGCGTTGTAAAGAAGGAGAACATATTATTTCTACTAAAAGAACATCAATTATCAAGAAGGGATGGAAAGTTTTTCATACATGATGATATTTTGTTCATGGAATGGGGTGAATGATTTTTTCAATTACATATTGCTCACCTAACCTTTGATCTCATCAGTTTTTATTGATCTCATTTGATAGATAAATAAGTGAATAATTTTATGTATCTCTTTGATTCTTAATAAATATATCATATATTATTAAAAAAAAAACATGTGTTTCTGTTAAACTGTTTCCACCTATTCAGAGTAAATATTTGGAGAATGGCATCCCCAGTGAAGGGTTATTTGATATCTTTGACACTCACTTCAATTCGACACAACTATATATATTTTATTCTAAATAAAAGTATAATGTTACCCAAATCAAATAATTAGTGAATTATGGAGGATTTTCATTGTCCCAGATAACTCAATTCAAAGTTACCCGAAAGTCGTTGTAACTTTGAATGGCCACTTAAACATCAATTTCTAAACGTTTTCCGTATTAATACATCATATTGGATGGATAATTCAAAACATGGGTATGAAAGAACACTCACCATACTGAATAAAATAGTACAACCAATACATATTTTTTTCAGTGTACTTAAAAATCTGCGAAAAGCGTTCAAAGTTACCCAATTTGACTGTACAAGAGTTACTTCATAGTGAACGTCCTAAGCCTGTAATAAGAATGAAGGGAAGAGACCAATTCATTGAATACTAATTTGATTCTTGAATAAATAAGATGGTTTATTATTTCGTCAAACTATTTTCATTCAAAAATATCACAAACACAATTCAGTTTGCTAAATGCGTAATCCTAATCATACAAATAATGATCCAAAGATCACATTAATCAAATCCTAATAACGATAACGAACTCAGAACTGGAGATTAGGAGATTGAGATAGGCAAATTGAGATTGCTTGTAAAATAATGGTTGCGAACGAGATTAGGAAGATTATGTGGATTAGGTATTTATTAAGATTAGGATCAGGTGGATCTAGTAACTGATTTACCTAGTACGACCCATCTCTACCTCTCGATTACAACTTCGGTGGTGTACTGCGTTGTTAGCTCCTTTAGTAGAACTCTTACCTGATTGGTTGATCTTATTGTTCACATGTAAATATTATGCTACTGCTCCACCTGCGTCTTAACGCGTTAAACGTTAAGCGATAACTCGTGTGTCGGTTTTTGGACACAGCGAAGGGTTTTAGCGCGTAGCTTAGCGCGCTATTTGATGTTGGCTACATTAACGCCGTCTCATTCTATCGGACGCGCTCGCATAGCAAAGACGAGTGCGCTTTGTTTTAGGCGGGAACTACATTTAGTTACGAGAATAACAATGGAGTGGTTGAACGAAAAGGCGTTAGTTTTTAGAGCTATTGCAATAAGAGCTGTGTCTCTGAAATCCAAAGCTGCAATCCCATAAAAATCGCCGACGATGTATATGAATCATCCACCATCTTCTTTTTTCATTTTTTCTCCCTTTTTAAATTACATAAAATAATTTATGAGGCTCATTATCGCAACTAGTTTAGCTGCTTTAGGCTCCATTGTAAGTGTTGTGTGTTAACGCGTTAATTGACGAGGAATTACGTCTTAACTGCATTGTAACCTTAATGTAGCCAACGCGCATTTTAACGCGTTAACTAACGCGTAGTTCGCCATCAACATTAACGCTAACGCAGGTGGAGCAATAGCATAAGTCGAAAGCAAAAATCACGTTTTATTTAGACAAATATAAGGCTTTACGTATTAATTGTTGATGTGCATAATTATGTGTCTTGTTGAGAGTTGACACTTGTTTGAATAGTTGCTGTTAAGTTGTAGGTAATCTGTTTTATTGTTTATAGATTCGTCATGTTTGTACATATGTACCAAAATATATACTATGAAGCCTATTAGAAAGAGCCGAAAATCAGTCAACATAATACAGTCGTCCATGAAAAGCATACAATTCCTAAAACTTGTTATCCATAAACAGGACTCCTGTTACTTCTTGTTGCTATTTTCGGATAATTTTGAAACTTCAAACAATATTTTGATCGAATGTGTTTGCTGTCTATCCTTTTACTTGCGAAAGAAAATAATCCTCACATTACATGTCTAAGTACGCATTTGCTAACAAGTGTGCACAATGAATTACCTGAGTGTAGGTATAATAATTTAGCTTCTGTTTTGTTATTAAATAAGTTTTTTAAATCGGCAAGTGTTATCAGCTATTTGTCCAAGCTGTCCAGTGATCATTTTAGTTTTAATTTTTTTACTGTTCTATTAGCGCGGTGTTCTTTTTGAATATTTATATACATAGTTATTTCTGTGATATAAAATGAAACAACGCATAATAATGTTTTATCTAAGACTTTTATAACGTTCTTGATACATCAGGAGTTTCATCATCATCATCATCATCATCAGCCTATCGCAATCCAGTGCTGGACATAGGCCTCTCCAATTACTTTACTCTCATCAGGAGTTTGAAGTTTTTTATTATTATCAATTTAAAAATAAGAGTAAGTACATGAAATTCCTAAAAGTTGTTTGTCAATTGGTAACTTATTATAGTTTTAAAGTACAGGAATATTACTAATTGTAAATATCAAAATAAAACTGCTTTTATAACATGCATAATATATTTTATTTCAATTCATTTGATACTTTCAACGTTTTCATTGAAATGTATTCAAATATGTCTATCTAAACTACTGTATTACGAAATGTTTTAATAAGATGTTTTTTTCTTAATCGTCATTGTCGTCTTGTTCGAGGATGGTCTTGAAACAGAAGGGCTGGAAGATGTACCCCAGACCGGTGTAGAACTTGCTCATGAACTCCACCCTGAGGGAGCAAATATAAGATAAAATACGAGTTTATATTTACAGCAGTTCACCTGCCAAACCGATAATTACACCTAAAATATCTTTAACAGACCATATAAAAAAGCAAAATAAAATTATAGACTATAGTTTTTATATATCGCTACTGTATTTGATGGTATAGTCAAATCAGAAGACCAACAAGATCAAGTTATGTAGAAAACAGGTATGTCTCTACTTCGAGTTATGCAGAAAATAGCCATGTCTCTGTTTTATGCATAACTCAAAGTAAAGACATGGCTATCTTCTGCATAACTCGAAGTAGCGTCATGGCTGTTTTCTGCGTAATTCGATCTAATTCTCGTAATACGAATCCATTCAAATTCATTCATCGAACTCTCAAAAAGTATTCTCGAAAAACAGTCAGTCACAATTTCAACGAGTATTAAAATAGTAGTTAATAAAAAAATAAGTTGTATGATGAGTTTTGTTAACGTTGCTAATAGATTTAATCAAAACTAACAGTTCGTCTCTAGAGATGAACGTCCTATCTACTTTTAAATACAATATACACTACTTGTTCTTGCACATAATATCAATGTTCTCTAGTATCAAACTGCTTGATGTAAAGACTCCAACCAGAAGTTCACAGGCTGATAAAAACTGTAAATAGAAAATCCTACTTACCAGTGCAAACGCAGGGTGTGCAGGAAAGCAGATAGACCTTCCATCATGACAAGAATGGCGAGTGTGAACAGCGCCCAGAAACAGAACGCTACGTACAACTTAATGGCGCCGATGTAGCCGTGATCTTTCAGCCCGAATGTCAGCACCATGTTCCATAATACTTCGGACAATTCTGCGAAATATTATGTAAGTTGAATTAAAAATCATCCCGATGTAGGTATTACCAGTAACAGAAATATTTTAAATAATATAGACCTAAATATAACATCCCAGACCTTAGTGTCAGTTTATATTAACCTCTACACGACACGATCGTCACGGTGACCATCTTTGGAGCTGAGATTGGACGACACTGAAATCTTCACCGATCCGAACGATGAACGATTAAACTCACACAAGGCCCTCATAAATTTAGGTAACGTCCTTAAGTGCATTAAATATCTTCATTACGAAAATCTGTTATGAATCTTATATGCCTATGCATAAGAATAAGACCCTATGTCTGACAAAATGTTATTATGTCTGTATAGAATTCAGGAAATATGATATTACCTGCGTGAGCAAGTGACAAAGCCCACAAACGTAGATATGACGCAGTGTGAGAGATGGTACTGAGCACATATTCAATAGTGTGGATAGCCTGGTGGATCATGACCTCGCTAAATGGTTCCTCTTCGTGATCATGACCTGCTTTAGCCGCAGGCTTGGGGACCGATTCTTCGGTGATATCGGTTTGTTCTTGCATTTCAATACCTGGGTTTACGGTGCCGTTTGAATTTTCCGGCTGTGGGCAAAGTAAGATACGTTATACAAAGATATTCCATTCTGTAATTTATTTGTCTTATATCCTGATCAAGTATTCAAGGGGCAACCTCAGTAATATGAATCCAGTGATCAATCAAAATGCAATACAATAAGGTTTATATTAAGCTGGTCATGGCTCATTCTCTGCGACAGTAAGCAGTTATTGTGTCATGAGTAATGGTAAAGAGTTTAGTGATGTATCTCACTGTAGTCTCGCAGTTCGGAAATTTAAGTAATTATAAGACATGTTCCTATATGTGACAAAATTACTATGTACTTTGCACTTACTTAGTCAATGCTTTCGGCTTAACGACTAAACTATTTCTTATGTTTTTGAACTAGAAAAGTTTGGTATTGAACACTAGAAACATAAAATATGTTCCTCAGTAGACTTTAATTATTAAACACAACACTACCTTAACGTTCTTCTTCTTCCTGCTAGCCATTAATAAGTACACGGGTTTGCCAAACAACATGACGGGGATGCAGCATAGGGCTACAAGTACGAATGCCCTTTGAACATCACCCTGGCCTTCGAACATAAACTCATTACAGCCAGGCTCGGGAGTGTCCGAAGAAAACAGCATCATGTTGATGAAAAGAATCAGCACTGATGGAGCGCAGCCCTGTCTATAAGCTTCGTCTGAAACACAAGAAGTTCATACATAAATGCCGTAAATTTATTTCTGTGGTAGAATAAGGGCTGACCAAGGGAGCTAATTACGCAAGACAACAGCATTGCAAAGAAAAGAAAAACTTAAACAAACCCTATGCCATTTTTTTGGCTGCCGAGGTATATGTCAAGGCATCCTTTTAGGTATATCTCCTATGTTCAGTAATGGACAATTAAAGGCTGTTGATAATGATATGTGAAAATCATCATCAATCATCAATAACCCACTGTTGGGTTCGGGTCTCCTGTTAAAGGAGAGGGTTAATGCTATACGTCGACGCGCTGACCGAATCCGGGTTGGGATTGGCAAGGCAACTAAGTGGCTACGTAATTTTTAATATACCGTTGGATGTTTTAAAACCGCCTGAAGGCCTCCAACCAAGTTTCACGACTGTTATTCTATGATAACAACCGAGACCGGCTGCTTAACGTTACCTCCGAATCTCGGAGACGCTCATAGTATCGAGCCATTAACGGTCACCCATTCAGGTACTGACCGCGTCGTCGTTGAATTTTCCCTTGGTGATTGTTTCTAATTCACTTAAGACAACGTGGCTATGAACGCCTCGAGATAGGTAAATCAAGACTGCCAGAAACTGTTTTTTTAACGCTTTCAATACTAACCTTCAGAAAAAGTGCTGTAAGCGATCCACTTGTAGAACATCATGAACACCATGTACAAAAAGAGCAGGCACAGGAAGATAACTTGCGGCAAGAATTCCAGGAAGATGGAGTAGCGACGTTTGAAGAAGCTAAAAATTATAGCGGTTAAGACATTTCTTCCTAAAAATTTCGTGATTTTAATCTAAGCAGTTGAACTATCGAAAAGCAGTTAAACAGATAACGAGTTTCTGTGCTCAAGTCAGTGAAGATTTGATTTTTTCACTTGGTAGTTTTTAACATACTAGATTTCACTCGCTATGTCAGTAATCGCGGTAAAAAGTCCTTTCTCAGGTTTCAGACTAGCTGGGTACAAAAATTCAATCAAATCGGTGCTGTGTTTTTTTAAGTTTATCGTGAACAGACAGACACACGCTGTGAAAAACTTTTTTTTATAATATGTAGTGACTAGCTGACTCGCCCCGTCTGCGTCCTCTATTGACTATTTTTTTCTGTTGTTGCGTAATGTCATCAGAATAGTCGTACAGAAAAATAAATGTTTATTGTAGGCCTGACTTAAAAGATAGATATATACTGTCGCGGACTTTTGTTTTAGATCTTTTAAAGGAAAACAATTCTGACCATTATTTTTGTGAAAATTTAACAGTTTACGTAGCGCACACATTGGCTCTCAAAATTATAAATTTTCTTTACAAACAAACAAAGTCATTAGCTTTATAGAATTATCTATATACCTATATAAAATTCTCGTGTCACAATGTTCATTGCTATACTCCTCCGATAGCCGTAGCTAGATCGATTCTTATGAAATGTGTGTTTATACAGTAGGTCTGAAAATAGGACGTATATTTTTAAACCTCTAGGAAAGGAGGAATCGGACGCGAACGGAGCCGCAGGCATCAGCTAGTAACAGATTAATAAAAAGTACTGATTGCACTGAATGTATCTATAATTGTAAAATATTAGTGTTGTAACAACTTACTTGTAGTTGACGACGCTCATGCAGACACCAAAGATCATGTGCATTACACCGAAGATGATGGAGAGTTTCATTTTGTACGAGTTCAAGAAGATAATTTTGTTGTCAGCGGTCTATAAAGGGATAGATTTAAAAACATTTAAGCCTAGTTTACCGATCTTAAAGCCCACTTAAAGAAATAGAAATTGTAACATATTGGCACTAGATTGTCTAGACTAGGAAATATGTTGGTCTTTTCCACAGCAAAATCTAACATGATATATGTACCTAAGTTAAATGTTGTTATTACTATCTACAAACTCACCTGCCATATTGGATCAATACCGATGAAATAAGGAGTATCAATATAAGAGTCTTTAGGGTCCAAGGTTAAAGCTGAAGATTGCTGCATCGTTTCATTATCATAAGGTATGGTCCAAGACGATCCAAATATGTTCATGGACTTCGAGAATATATCGTTGTATACTAATCCAGTGTACATTGAAAAACAACCCATAAGCAGAATAATGTAACGACCGGCGAAGAATATGTTCCAGATTTCGTTGTTCGACTTTTTGGATGCGAGGGAAACTTCCTTTGCGACCATCCAGCCTCCGAAAAGTGCCATGATGAAACCGTGGCCCAAGTCGCCGAACATCACAGCGAACAGGAATGGGAAAGTGATGATCGTGTATAACGCTAAAATAAAACAAAGAATAGTCATTAACATTTAAACTACTAGATTAAAAAAAAACCAGTAGAGATAAAGTAATACGCTTCTTTTAGATTAGTAACAACATTGCTTTAGGCATTTGATAGGATTCTACCATTTATCGAATGTCTATAAAAGACGATAATCTTTTGGGCTTCTATACTTTTTTATCTTTTCTTGAAACTAGCTATGCTATGGCCTTTTGGGCGGAGCTTTCGTTTAGCCGTGGACGGCTGGATCATAATGATTATAATATTTCCTGCCTAATCCTATTAATTAAATAGTTTAGATAAATTGTATTTTTAGTATACCTGGGTTGCACTCCCTGTAGGAAGCGACACCATAAGAGTCGATGAGGTTCTGGAATCCGCGAGTGAAACGGTTTGTGCGGTTGAACGTTGGAGGTTCCTCGTCAGCCTCAATGCAGTTCAGGAATGATGGAATGGAGCTGCCGCATGCATTCTGAACACAAATATATTTCAAGATATATTATTCTGTATCGAGTATATACTCCCAAGACCTGTTCGTGAAGATGAAAAACTTACCGATCCATCTGCTAGAGCCTTCTGTACATTCGGTAGATCAGCAGTTGGCACCCAGCACTCGCCGATCAGACACTTCTTTGTGACGTCCATGTTGAATAGGTTGAGAGTATGGTAGATTGCCTTCATCTTACGGACCATAATAGACCAGCTTGCTAGTTCCTTTGCTACGCTGGCAAGGACTCGTTGACGGTGATCACGAGTTTGGTTCAATACCTGCAGAGAAGGAGTTTTTATATATTCTCTTAGTCTTAAAACTTCCTGAATCTGTACTATTTACATGCTTAAACGTGGATAAAACGGAATCACAGATAGTGTAAAGAGTTATTGGTCTAATTGCTTTACAACAATTTGCAATTATTGTAAACAACGAGGTCTTAGTTAAAGTATAAAAGTATAATTTGATATATGTATTTTTAAGTATATTTTCTATCGAGGTCTGTGAACCGCTGCATACCTTGTTTTAGAAGATATTTTAAGTAAAAAATCCTAAAGGACTGTGAAATTTAGTAATTTATTAACAGTATAACCTATTAAAACTTTCAGCATCATACCATGTTAAGATCCTCGAGCCTGGTCCTGACTCCCTTGACCATGTCCTGTCGCTCAGTATTGGACGGTGGGCACGGATACAACGATGCATGGAATCCAGTGCACACCTTCTTGATGCGGGACTTAAGCTGCTCACCTTGGAAAAACGCCACAAATACGGTCTTGTAAATTTCATTACCCTAAAAAAAAAACACATTTTTTATATAGATTGCACAGAGAAAACACAGTTCAATTTAGGATAATCAAAATAATAATAATACTGCATAAAAACACAAACAAAGTGGGGGATACCCGACAACTTAGTACATGAAAATTTCGTTTTAAGACCTCAGTAGGTAAATTATTTTCCTTTCCTAAATTCATGACATTTAACTTAGTAAATTAAAAAAAACCTTGTCAGGATACAAAATATATACTAACAGTAGCTGGATCCTCCAATGGCTTGTCAAGCTCAGCTCGCCTCAGGAACACGTTGCCTCTTGAAATTCTCCACAACATGCGCTCGAAAGCTGGTACTCGCTCTCGCTGTACCACACCAGCTACAAAGCCGAGACGACCACGAGCAGCGGCTTGCTGGCCAGCCTCGTCCACTATTAATGACCTGATGAGAAGTATAGAACTAATATATCACAGGCCTCTCCCATAATAACACCTATACTTTAGAATTGATCTACCACGACATATTGGCGTCAATTCTTCAGATCGGATCCACAAAGGTTATGGTACATTTTTATGGATTACATAATACGAGACTTATGCTGTTTTAAACAACTATACTTAAATTGTTTCCTTATTAGGATCCCTCCAACGCAAGTACCCCAAAAATTTTAAAAAACATCTAAGCACTTAGATGTTCTCTAAACGTTGGTGAAAACGAAAATGTTAATGTAAAACGAAAGGGTTACCTAACTCTAAGTGGCGCCTTAAATTTTGGGAAAATATTTTTGAAAATTTTTACTCTATGAAATTGGTACACATATGTTTTGCTGGTTACCAGATATTTTGTGTGTGCGGTCCTAAGTTCTAAGTTTCCTATTCAGGTCCTAAGTTTCCTTCAAAAGAATCAACTTCAATATTAATTTGAAAGTCTATTGGATTGAACGATATTTGTTGTTAACTAATTGTTATTTACCTATTTACCTCATGTTCTCATTTAGGTACATTTGACACTGCAACGTGAATATTTATTTATCGCCACCGACGAATTTACACAACTATGGAAGGCGTTAGTTATCTAAACAAATAAATAAAATTGAAGTGTATGTATGTAATCAAAAATAACCAGTTATTTTTTTCATCAAGTGATTTTTTTAAAATTTTTGTCTGTCTGTTAGAAGCTCTCCATCGATTCGCCCGCATCATTTGTATGTTGTAACCAAAACAGGTACCTACTATGTGAATCGGATCAGAGATGCCCGAATTATTAGTGCGTAACAAGCAGACAAAGAGACAGTACGGTGAATCTCCCATTATTATGGCCTTTATCATGACCATTGCGCTTGAACTACACTATTACTTTGAAGTACACACGAAACATTTTATGTTTATATTGTGAATAACTTTCTATTCCGTTAATTCCAACTGCCTCGTTGGTCTAGCGTTTAGCGTTTGCGATTGTAGATCAAGAGGTCTCGGGTTCAGACCTTGACAGCCCTTAGTATGAAACTTTGGCGGTGTTTCACGCCCGGGCCTCTGAGAGAACGTTAAGCCATCGGTCTCGGTTGTTATGAACATCCATGGCGTTTTCAAGCATCGAATTTTAGTTGACCCTCAGGGATACAACTGATATTTAGGTAAAACCGGTTGAACTAGTAGCCCAATTAATCTTGGGAATAATACAGACTAGTAAGATTATAACTATTCGGGAAAAGTGAAATAATGATAAAATTCATGCTAAATGAGAAGAGCCTTGTATCTACTTATTAAGGCCAGCTCAACCAAAGTGATTCTATGGATTCACAAAACAAGAACTGCCTATCCCTTCCTACCCAAGTTGTCAATCTACAAACGTATGCGAACGTTATTAGGAAACTAATGAATGTATGGGAATGATGACTTCATCTTCAAGTTAAGTCACGCAGACAAGGAATTAGCGATTGTAGAAAGAAAATCTATAGGAAATACTTGCATTTTAAGGGGCTAATTTTGGTGTACCTTAAAGGTAGCTACGCACTTATGACTAATTTAGAGTTGCAGGTTTCCATAGTCACGTTATGTTAAACCTTTCCAATACTTTATTTAGTCCTGGTTAAAAATGAAGATTGATTTCCATAGTAATGCCATGGAGCTACTCTTTTAACTCTTATTCAAGAAAGAAATAGTAGAATCTATCACCATTCTTCGTTGCATTAAATAGATACTCACTTAGTCATATTATCCATGCCTATCTCTTCTTGCGCGATGAAGAACGCCTCGGTCTTCTCAAGGACATGTTTAAGTTCCGTAAGTTCTAAGTAATTTTGTTTTAGGTTCACGGCGTTGTGTGACAACTCCAGAATTTCATTTTCGGTTTTCTCCAAGTGAGCCTGGAAGAGAATAATCAGCAATTAAAATTTTCGTAAACTTTTCATGATTTCTTATACCGTTTCCACAGAAATATGTTTATCTGTTTAATATATATATCTAAAAGCAACACAGCACAGCCACCATGACTCTTAATAGGCAAAAAACATTCTTATTGCGAGTATATTTCATACTAGCGACTTCGCCCGGCTTACAGAAGTCTTTGAAATACTCGATTACCTCTATCACAATTTGCAAGATAAATTGCTGAAAACTGTATTAAAATTCGTTAAGTAGTTTAAAAAATCTAATTCTGTTTCTGTAAATACTAATTAGTTAGAAAAAATGCTATGGTAACCAGACCATCGATGGACAAAATTATGTCTAACATACAACCATACAAAATATTTCTTACGAAAATACATCCATAACAATATCTCGCTCATTGTACAATATTTATTGTAGATGAGAATCAAACCCACGTCGTCTAGCTACTAAGCTAGACGAAGTGGGTTTGATTTTAGTTAGTTAGCGGTTAGTGATCCTAACTACTAAGTTAGGATCACTAACCGCTTGACCATTAAGCCCCATTTTCTTAGAGCTTATATGACAATCTCACCTCAAGGTCGATGATCTCTCTAGGGTTGGGGGCCCTGGGTGCTTCTTTGACGGCTGGGACGTGCACTCCATCTTTATTAACTTCAGCTTCAATATACCGCAACTTGCGTTCCATTTCATCACAACGGCGCACTTCATTGACGAATTTACGCTGGAACGCATTGACATCCGGGTTCAACTGGAAATTGAGAACGATGTTTAGTAAATATATCCACGATTAAAATGGTTTATTTGTTTGTTGAAAGTAATACTCTATATTAATGGTCTTTCACCGTCACCGACCAATCTCAATCATATTTTTATTTAGGAGACCGAATTACGAAACATTAAATTTGACTGAAATTTGGAAAACTCAAAACTTATATAAAGCACAGTGAGTGAGACAAAAAGAGCTTAGTAGTGGGTTAGGACACTTCACGAAATAAAAACAAAAAGGTCGTTCTTAGTTCAATAATTGAAGTAATTTAATTAATTAAGCCATCATATTTCTTCTTTATTGAAAACTATCCAACAGTAGTCGTAATATATAGTCGAGTAGGCAAATAAACTTTAAAATGCAAATTCTCTAGTAATCTAGTACAAGGCAAACATATTTTTTTAAAGAATAGTCACCATTGCCATTATCTAGACAGTACAGTATGACAGTATTTTAGGTATGCAAGTAGTATCAACATGTACATATCGAAACCTTGTATAATTCGACATAACTAAACTACACAACAGACTACTGTAGATTGTATTAATATTGTATATTTATTTCCTAAATATATTAATTATTTTGAGATCCACGTCTGTTATTCGTGTTTCTTCGTAAGTAGGAAAGAAATGTGAACACGTCTTTGTTAAACGTTGACATTTTACAAGACCAAAATGTAAGTATTGTTATACAGGTTGAATTTTTGAGACGGGACAGTAAGGGCAGGTACCTTAACCGTTATAGTTACAGGAAAACGCTTTTAGGAGACTATCCATATTTTTTTAAGATATTCTGAACTGCATTTACAGATTTTGGAAAAAATGTACAGCCAGCAAGAAAATTGTCATTTTAAACAAAAACTTTTTTTGATGCCAATCGATCCTGTTTCTTTTAAGGATCAAAAGTCTCTACTGGACCGACTGAAGTTTGAGTACTAGAAATGTTAGAAATCGCAAAAAACTTTTCCCATACATTTGTACAGAAGTAAATCATTTTAATATGTATTTTTGGCTCAGACAAACATAACTTACATTTAGATGATCTACGAAATAAATTGCTCAAAATGTCGGCCGTTTTAACGAATACATAAATACACTCGTTTTTGTACTGAGCTAGTAGCAGCCGATAATTTTCTTGGATGGATATCATTTAAAATCCTTGTTTGTATTTTGTAGACCTTTTTAAGGTGTAGAATACTGTAGTACATTATTTTGATCTATCTCGTAGAGTACAGCCAGAGCGTTTGCAATGTAAGCATAAAAAACCACATCACATTAGAAACCGCTAAAATTATCAATGTTTCTCTACTATATTATGCATGTATTATACATATAAACCTTCCTCTTAAATCACTATCTATTATAGAAAACGGCATCAAAATCCGTTGCTTAGTTTTTAAGATCTACTACGCATATATAATGATTAATGACAGACAAAGAGCTGAAAGCGACTCTGTTTTATTATTTATACTATGAAATGATGATTAGTTGTGAGCCACGGTATTACCCTCGGGTTTTGTAATGTTTGAAACGGATATTGTTTCTTATTTCCTTGGTGTTATTTTAAACGGACCAGTAGTTCTTCGAGATGAGAGCGTTCGAACAAACAAACAAACTCCTTAGCTTTATAGTAATTAGAACAGATTATTCCAGTAAATAAATAATAACAAATGAAAGGAAAACGTATAAAAGTTTCAAAGGATGATTTAGTAAATAAAATATTTTCTTATTGAAGAGATGGCTTTAAACAAAAAATACAAATAAATACACAATTTTATTATGATAACAATATCAAGTAACGATATGTACGTTAGGTGTTTTACTATAAATTCACTACAACAGCATTTTACATAGGTAAGAAGTAGTCAATGCGTAAAACTATTAGCCTACTTTCGTTTACATTATCAAACTGACTTCGGATAAATACACTGTTTTTATATTTGATTATAAATATATTTTAATATTTTCTGGTTCAAAGTTATCACTACTGCCATACTAATAAATATTTTGTTAATATTACAAAATTGTGTGTATCTTTTACAAGTTTGGCATGAATATACTTAAATTCTTGAGGAAGGAAATTATTTTTTACCGCAATAACGTCAGTTATACGCGCAGGGGGAGCTGCAGGAAAAATCTAGAACTTAATGACAAGACCAAAATCTTGACATAACGGTTTCAACCATATGGAGTTTGTGCATTTAGGCAAGTCACATACGCGTCACGAGCTGAAGGGTTTTGGTAACCTTCTGACTTATTGACTCTAATTCTGTCCTTCAGAGTTTTAGATGATTGTTTCGTACCAGACTCAAGTCCTTGACATTTCTACTAATTTCGTGATCGTTTATTAAAGGTGCCTCACAAAAATAGTCTAGCGTTTATAATTTAGCGGCATTAGAGTAAAAAAATTTACACGTAAAATTTTTCATTGTTGAAATGGCACTACTACAGTAATGTAAACTTTGTTTGCGGGTTGGGTTTTATTGTAAATTTAATAATGTTTTTTAATTTCAGTTTGATTGGTCTGAGTAACCCTTGGTAAACAAAAGACACGAAAAAAAGCGGTATTATAAGTTTTACAGTCAATAGACTAGACTCTAGAGGCACAGCAATCTTTGCATAATCATCATCATCATCATATCAGCCGTAAGAAGTCCACTGCTGAACGTAGGCCTCCCCTATTGCTTTCCATTTCGACCGGTCGGTAGCGGCCTGTATCCAACGAGTCCCTGCGATCTTAATCAGGTCATCCGTCCACCTTGCGGGAGGTCTTCCTACGCTGCGTTTGCCGTCACGTGGTCTCCACTCAAGAACCTTTCTGCCCCATCGGCCATCGGTTCTTTGCATAAACTAAGCAATATTTAAGAAATGGTCCAAATGTGGACATCTCATGTAGTTTGTGAATTTACTTTTTAGGAACGTATTTTAGGTATCCATTCTATGTGGCTGATTTAGTAGATATAGGAATAAAAAGCAGTAGGTATGAATAAAAACGACTTCTATTCTAGCGTTTGCTTAAGCTAAAAGACTAGATTTATATGTGGTGTCTATTTATCAGACACAGTAACATACTTAACATAAGAATCCACGTAGCAAAGTCGGTGGAATTCTTAGAATTGTTGAACTAATTTAACGTTATCTTAATAATAATCTGCGATAATTACATGCGGTGCAAAAAACTTCATTGTTTTACTTAATGAGGTTCACTAGAGTACCGACTAATTGCAAAAGTTTCTACGTCGTGATCTTAACACGAAGAAATCACATACTTTACAAAAATTATGTGCTGTCATAAGCGTTAAAAACAAAGATCTCTGTGGTTTGTTTCGCGTTACTTTTCAGAATGAGAGTTAGAAAATGTGTGCGAATTCTAATTGTTAAGTCCGATGTCTAGAAATTACGATAAACACCTAGAAAAGTATATTTATTCATCATTTATGTTATCGCTTTTATGTAGCTTGTATTTTCATCATAGATTTTCATTTAATCGTATCAGCGTTTAAAAAAATCGTAATTTATAGAAATTTAAAATGCGTTTCAAACATTTTTTGTAATATATTTACGTCCTCTCAACTTCAGCAAAAGCTGAACGTACTTGTACCAATGTTTTTTTTTTTAAAAGTACCTCTACAAAGTAAAAAAATATGTTTGAAAAGATTCCAATGAGACTTTTAGCTTGCGGTATATAACAATAAGTAGGGGATTATAAAATAATGTATCCTGCTGTCCGTGTGGTGACGGATTAAGAATACAGAGTGTCACAACCCCTATTCATCTCGCGAGTGTCGTAAAAGGCGACTAAGGGATAAACTACGCAAGACAACATCAATGCAAAGAAAAGGAAAACTTGAAACCAACCCTTTTTTTTTTTTTTTTTTTAATGTGTGAAAAATCATCATGGACCGTCACCCCACCGGGGGTTACGGCGGGGTGGTGTGTCGGACTTGAACCGACTAAAAAACACACAGTGTGCCCTCTCCGCGCTTCTCCGTTTAGGAGTAGGAGAAGTCCAGGGTGGGATCTCCTTCTGAACTTCTCCAGCGCCTGCCCGCTCCTGATGCGGGCACCGTCTCTGTATGACGATCCTCTCTTAGGCGGCGTCCGGCACACACCGACGCCGCCCCCTCGCGGCTGGCCACATAGTGCGGATGGAGGGAAAACCCGTCCCGTCCACCCGCGGCCACACTCAAGGCGGCATGAGGCGCAGATGTTCGCGCCTCCGCCGCCCGAGTCGCCGGCGGCGAATCTGGTCCGATTGGATGTCGTCCTCTCGGGCCTTCTCCGCCGCCTCCTTCTGCGTGATTACGTCCTCGCAGAAGGAAACTTGAAACCAACCCTATACCAACCCTCCTCTCTCTCTCTCTAAGGAGAGGCCAGGAGATGTACAG
Source organism: Phragmatobia fuliginosa (assembly GCA_932526445.1). Taxonomy (NCBI): domain Eukaryota; kingdom Metazoa; phylum Arthropoda; class Insecta; order Lepidoptera; family Erebidae; genus Phragmatobia; species Phragmatobia fuliginosa. The sequence continues at coordinate 15,222,776 of OW052065.1, read as the reverse complement.
CAGTGGACTGTTAAAGGCTGTTGATGATGATGATGATGATGTATCCTAGAAATTAAACTCATTGATACTTATATTCTATTATTCATTAAACTCAAAACTAAAACAAAACGAAAATAATGTCATTTGATAGTGTACAATTTTAATTTCAAGAATGCATTAATTTCATGATAAAAGTACAAGTTTGATTTCAAGAATGCATTTTAACAAGTTCCACTAATTGTTGAGAATCGAGTTTAAATTAGAATAGAATAGTTTAAAAAAGATGGCTGACTGGCCATTCGATGTTCCAGTCAAGGTTAGGAAGAAACTGGTTTAGGAATCAACTTAGCGATTTAAGACAGAGCAGCCTTCGTCACGGGCGAAACGATTTATCTCTGCAACATATTCGTATTGCATTCTTATATTCTATAAATTATATCTTTTTATTGTATACTAGCTAGTGCTAGCGGCTAGAATCGCATGATTATTGCTACTGAAGCTTAGAAGGAGACTTAATTTGAAAAAAAAAAAAAGGTTTGTAGCCCCAGCACAAACTTTACTGTCTTTTTTTCTGAAATTATATATTTTGTATAATTCCTAAATACTATATTTGTAAATTTAGTATTTGTTTTTTGAAATTGATAGTTATTATTGATCATTAATTAATTATGTAAGCAACTAAACATTTTGTTATTTTGCTTTGCTTTTCGCTTTAATTCGTGGCAGAATGCCACTAAAAAGTTTAAATGCTTTTCCAATAACAAAGTTATTTAAGCGAAATGTATATTTCATTTTCTTGGTAACCACAGATATTAGGTTTATGGCTGTTTAATAATGTTGTTATTTTGTGCTGCGGTAAGAGTGCCACATTTGTTCGCCTTATTGCCGTTTTTACTAACGTCCTCCCCTAAATTTAAGAGACTACTTAGAGTTAGGTAACCTTTAGTGATGTTTTCGTTCGGACTAGGATCGGATCTCTTAAAATTTAGGGGCTCCCTACGTTGGAGTACTCCTAGTAAGGATCATCATCAGCCTATCGCAGTTTACTGCTTGACATGACCTCTCCAATTGTACGCCACTTAGTTCGATCCTCGGCTACTCGCATCCAGCTAAGGATGCTAATTAACATCACTAAAAATACGTCTTATCTTTTGAAATGCCGTCCTAAATGTCATAGATGTTGAAACAGCATTTTGGAAATTTCTTTTTTAAAATAAAGCATAAATCGTTCGACGGAGGATAAAACTGCAGTCTACTATTATACCATTATGTACCACTAGCTTTTGCCCGCGGCTCCGCCCGCGTGTATGTCGGTTATCGCAGTAAAATGTAGCCTATGTCCTTTCCCAAGGTTTCCCAAATTCAACAAAATCAGTTCAGCGATTTAGGCGTGAAAACGTAACAGACAGATAGACAGAGTTACTTTCGCATTTATAATATTAGTAGGGATTTTAACTGCCTCGTTGGTCTAGTGGTTAGCGTATGCGACTGCTGATCAAGAGGTATCGGGTTCGATTCCCCGGTCGGTTCAAATGTTTGTATGATCCGCAAATATTAGTTTCAGAGTTTGGGTGTTTTCTATGTATAATATGTATGCATTTACAAAAAAAAAATGCATTTATGTATTTATATTAGTTGTCTAGTTACCCATAATACAAGCTCTGCTTAGTTTGGGGACTAGATGACGTTGTGTGTAAAATGACCGAAATATTGATTAATCATTATTATTATCATAATTCATATAATAGATAATAAATCAAATGATCATGCTCATCATACAATTATTTATCCTGGGTGAGAATCAAGCCCACGACTCTGGTTTAGCAGTCACTTGGCCGCCATAACTTTGCACTAGACATATAAAGCATTCATCGTTCTCAATTAATTTTCATTTAAATATTTCAAAACAGTCATCCCTAACCGGTGCTGTAATAATAACTTACTGCTATATAACATGTAGAAATAAATTTGATTAGTATTGACATAAAGGATAAATTATCAATGCAGAAAGACTGGTTCAGATAATATATGCTCGCTAGTTTCGCCTCAAGGTACAAAAGACCTTGTGGAAAGCCTTGTGGAGCCCGAAATACCATTATTGGTACCTTGATAACCTTATGTGACGAGTGTGTAAAGTACCTAACACTCACGCTTACTTTCTGATGGTTCTTTAATTTTTGTACCTCACTGCCAAGAAAGGGTTAGATAGATGGATAGCAGTGTTGCCAGTTTTTGTTGTGTTAAGTGAGGTGTTTAAATGTTTTTATTTAAAAAATGAGGGATTCTTTAGTCAATTCAGGACGTAATCAAAAAGGTATTTAATATTTTTTTAATATGTATCGTCTAATTGTGTTTAAATGTTTTTATTGAAAAATGAGGGATTCTTTAGTCAATTCAGGACGTAATCAAAAAGGTATTTAATATTTTTTTAATATGTATCGTCTAATTGAGTTTAAAATAGTCTTTACGTGAAAATACATAGCAAAAACAGTAAAAGAAAATGGATTTTAACAAAAATATGATACCTAATTTGAATCAGATTTACCCCATTGTTTTTTCTTCAAAGGCCAACTCAACTACCCTAGTAGTTCAGTTGGCCTATGAAGAAATAATTGAAATAAAAAAAATCTGCTTATGTTACTAAAATTTCATTTCGACAAAAAAATCGGGACAATTCGCCAAAATCTGGACGTCTGTGAACTCTCATAGGTAATCTTGATTATGGTACACCATAATGTGAAAGAGACAATTCGCCAAAATCTGGACGTCTGTGAACTCTCATAGGTAATCTTGATTATGGTACACCATAATGTGAAAGAGACAATTCGCCAAAATCTGGACGTCTGTGAACTCTCATAGGTAATCTTGATTATGGTACACCATAATGTGAAAGATACAATCTAAGGCACTTAAGACACGTCAAACTTATAACAAGCCGTGAACTTACGTCATATTTAAAAAAATACTTTCAGAAATGTGTTTAAATGAAACAATGTTGTGTAATTATTTACGTATCCTAAATTAAGTCATTAAATTAAATATGGCCATTTTTGTTGCTCATTTTCTAAAAATGTAGATTGTAAACCGTATTTAAGTAAACGATTTGAATCATTATTTAAGTTTACACAAGTGTTTTGCTATGCTACTTTGCGCGGACAAACAACATCATAATTTATGTTTATTTATTTGACTTGTCAGGTAACAAAATAGTGCACTAATTACGTTTTTGCGGCAACCATGAGGTTTCCAAAAGAAACTTACTTGATTTTATATTTAAATCAATTTAATTATTAACTAATTTTACATTACTAATAATCATCTTCCGAGCCTTTATTCCCAAGTTTATTTGGGGTCGGCTACTAGTTCAACCGGTTTTACCTGAATTTCAGTTTTTCCACGGAGCGACTGGCATCGGACCTCCGCAACCCTAAGGGAGAACTGAAATTCGAAGATTGAACTAGTTGTCAGTATATTTGAGGGCACTGACTTCCCAATAACGATTGCCATAGATGTTCATGACAACCGGGACCAACGGCTTTACGTGCTCTCCGAGGCACGGGCGTGAATCACCGCCAAACTAATTATTATTAACTATTACATTACTAATAATAACTATAACTAAATATGTACAGGTGATTCCGTATCGAAGTGTGGAAACCGGAATGAAGCTGAATATAAAAATAGTTCAATACATTTGTTTGAGGTATAACGTCGTCATCATGTTACACTATTAGATAACCCGCACCTAAGGACCTTAAATTCCATGTAAAACATTAAGGGCCACACGTCATCATATTTTACATCTTTATGTGCCGTGCGAAGTGATTAGGGATACGTAACACACTCATTCAATCTCATGCACATCTATACAAAGAAATAAAATTGAAGTACCTGTATGTAATTTAATATCAAATAAACAGTTTTTAGAGAAAAAAAACAGAAAATTTAAATACGGTACTTACACCAAAAATGTAATTTATAAAATGTCTGCCTATCTGTCTGTTTATTACGGATAATCTCTGGAACGGCTATACCGATTTTGACGTCACTTTCACTGGCACTGGCAAGCTGATGACATAAGGAGTAACTTATACTAATCATTTACAACAATAACGGAGGGACTCAGCTAGTACTAAATAATTCACATGCTGGAGGCAGAAGGATGAAACGATATAAGAACAGAATTGCAAACACAAGTTATATAATCAGTTATCTGCCAGTCACAGTGCGCTCACCATCGGTCCAGCCGTTCCAGAAATTTGCTTGATTAACAGACAAACAGTAAAAATTACTCATCTGCATTTAATGAAAACGTTATATGATGAGATGTTCCGTGGAGAGATGTTGAGATGACTGATTAAGAATACAGTGTCACTACCCCTATTCATCCCGCGGGTGTCGTAAAAGGCGTCTAAGGGATAAACTAAGCAAGACCAAATCAATGCAAAGAGAAGGAGTACTTGTGGTGTGTCGGACTTGAACCGACTAAAAACCACACAGTGTGCCCTCTCAGCGCTTCTCCGTTTAGGAGGAGGAGAAGTCTAGGGTCAGATCTCCTTCTGGACTCCCCCAGCGCCTGCCCGCTCCTGATGCGGGCACCGTCTCGGTTTGACGACCCTCTCTTAGGCGGCGTCCGGCACACGCCGACGCCGCCCCCTTGCGGCTGGCCACATAGTGCGGGTGGAGGGAAAACCCGTCCCGTCCACCCGCGGCCACACTCAAGGCGGCATGAGGCGCAGATGTTCGCGCCTCCGCCGCCCGAGTCGCCGGCGGCGAATCTGGTCCGATTGGATGTCGTCCTCCCGGGCCTTCTCCACCGCCTCCTTTTGCGTGATTACGTCCTTGCAGAAGGTTGCGACCGCGGTAAAACAACTGTCGCTACCGGTCATGGAACGAACGACGGCCGGCAGCGAGAGATCCCCTCCGATGACTGCAGTGAGAACCCGGCGCTGCGTCTCCTATGCGGGGCAGACCACCAGCGTGTGATGAGCCGAATCCTCGTTGCAGTCGCAGTGGTGGCAGGCGGGACTCAATTCCCTCCTGGCGACCGAGTGCAGGTACTTTCCGAAGCAACCATGCACGTAAAGAACCTGCGTCAGTCGGAAGGTAAGGGTCCCGTGCTGCCGCACTGCCCATTCGCCGATGACCGGCTGAAGCGCCTCCACGGTAGCGAAGCCAGCACGTGGAGTCTCCAGCCGGATCGGCCAGCGATCCATCGTGGCTCGGTGAGCGGCTTCGCGCTACTCGCGCACGTCTTCGGGCGGAGGTCCAACTCCACCACTCTCCGCCCGGAGACTTGAAACCAACCCTATACAAACCCGTCTGGCCAGCGTGGTTTAGTAGGCCAAAACCTCCTTTCTAAGGAGAGGCGTATGTCCAGCAGTGGACTGTTGATGATGATGATGATTTAGTGAAAACGGTTGATTTCAAATTACAAAATTACACATCAATTTTATTTATTTGTATCGATTATATTGTTCTGTTATTTTAACACTAAATTCACACCACAACACAGCTAGAGAAGTTATCTTTAGAAGCTGCAGTGAAATGACATTAACGAAATATTTTTAAATTGCCCGTATAGTTCCGCATAAATACCATTTACTTGATTGAAGTTACCGTAAAGATAATTATCAAAAACCTCAATCACCACTCAAGAAACTCGCTAATGATATAAGTTCATTAAACTATAGCATTTTAGTCGTAATATGAATGTATAATAGTTAGTAATTAGTTCTAATATCCATCCATTACCAAAAAGAATTTTACTACGCAAATTTTTCCATTGACGAGAAGTCGTACGAGTATTAGTGTAATTTATCAATAAATCGGCCCACTCATAATCCTACTATTTTCACGAACGTAAACCAGTTTTACAATACTGGAATTGTATTTCGCAACATTATTATGGCTTATCTGCCAACAAGTTCGTTAGTAAACATTATTGTACTTACGCTCGATTTGCATCAGGTAAATGTAATAGCTTTGCGATGAATGAATGAAAGCGAAGAGTAGCAGAATGTGTGAAGTAGATTTAGGTGTGAAAAGATATGATGTAGCGGGTTTGTCGTTAATTTTGTTGTGTATATCAACTTGGGAATGCATCTAATCCCTGTAACTAAACAGATACGGTATGGTATGAGATCTTATCAACGGAACTTGATAACTGTGACTGCTGTACCAGGATCAACAGACTCACGACATATACTGACTTATGTCATTCGGGAAATGCCAGGAAAAATTGAACTATCATGGAATCCGCAAGAAAATTAATCAGAGGGAAATTAATTAATCCCCAACTCGAGAGAGCTGCACAGTATCATTCGTGTGGTCTCTAAATATATTCTTAGAAACTGTAGTGTACGAACATTTATTACTGCTTCGGTGACGTACTGCTGTGCTAATAGCTTAAAACGTTTGTTTGATATGTTGTATGTTAGCTTAGTGGGTGAAGATGGCACTGTGTGTCATATGTCCGAAGTATTACTGAATCGCCTGACTACACAGAAACGTTGACGAGCTACTCATCAGATTTTCATCATCTCAGCAGCATATAAAAACAATTTACTTACATCTCTGAACTGCACGCTGCCGGCTTCTCCGAGCTCGGAGACGGAGGTGTAAGCCGCCTCGGGCTGGATGAAGAGCTGGCAAAGTGCCATCTCTTCGCTTCGGAACATGGCCCCCATGTTGGTGGTCTATTATGCTCCGACTGTTTCTGCAAAAAAAAAAGTAAAAAATTAATTAATAAAATTAATAGTAAAAATACTCGGCATACTACTAGGCATTCGATCAACGAAACGTTCATAATACGTTTTTTGGACTCCTTGAAAAAAATCAACTGAATTAGATTCCAGAGATAAAAATATACATGCTTCTGTGCGCACAAACTGATTTAGTTTGTGAGTATGTATGTGTTTGTTGCTCTTTCACGCAAAAACTACTGAATGGATTTGGATGAAACTTTACAGTAATATAGCTTATACATCAGAATAACACATAGGCTTGTTTTTACTGCATTAATCGAGATACACGCGGGCGGAGCCGCGGGCTAAAGCTGGTATAAAATAAAAGCTAAAATATATATTGTTTTAAACTTTCATGGTCAGTAACATTAAAATATAAATCTGCGGGATTGCTACCGGATACTCACAAACAAAAAGGTAGCAATCCCGCAGATTTATATTTAAAAGCTAAAATATAGTTTGAAGACAACTCCTGCATTTGAAAAATGTGTCCTGAGTCGCGCGAGACTTTACAAACTTCACATTACACATCGGATCACACAAAGTTGTACCAAGTGGGATTTGAACCCACAACACTTGGCGCAGTAGAAAGCGGTGTGGCGACCGCTTTAACCACTAGGTCAACCGATAAGTCAAATTTAGGCAATTTGTTTTACGATGTGTATTACGTAATAGTCAGTTAAATGGTTATAAAAACTCTATGGTTATAAAATTCAATTTATATACTGTACACAAATGAATATGGACATGACATAATTCGATTCAATCATGAAATCAAATGAAAAATGAATCAGCGCTCATGGTGGTCATTTCATTTAGTCGTTGACTGAGTTCTCATATTGCGTCAACCTCGCACCATATTTGATACTTGAATACTTGTATTATAGGTACTCAATCAGCAATGTCACGGTATAAATTGCACGGTAGCATTTCAATAAGTTTTAGTAAGTAAATACAATTTATTTAGTTAATAGAAAAACTGCTTTATAAATATGGTTATGAACCTAAAAAGAATACAGGTATTCTTTTTAGGTTCATAACCATTTAGGAGACCGACTTTTGTCAGAATGTTTGTTTGTCTTTTGCGCAAAAAATACTTAACGATAGTTTACGTTATACGTTATGATAGTTTACGAAGTTAGTAGTAAAAGTAAGGTTTAATGCATATTAACGCATGTAACAATATACTTATGTGTTTAAATATTTTTAATGCATTTAACAAACATAACAAATAAACAAACGGAACAGCCCCCTTAGCCAAGATACAAATGTTTCTGTTTCTACAATCGCTTACGCCTCTATTCTCACGTCTTTTTTGGTAATGTTTTATTTTGCAAGCGCTGAGATGCTACTTTTCTACTAAAATTAACGTTTGTAGAATATAATTTTAGCTAGAGCAGATTAAACATTATTGATTGAAAACGGTTGGCTTGGAACCCATATCAAGCGAGCCTGTTGCTTGATATTTAATTTCTCTAGTCTCATTCGGTTAAACAATTTATTTTCTAGGTCACTTGTGTTTGAAATGAGGGCAACTTTAGCTTATTATCATTCAATAACGTCACAACTCAGAAGACAGTCTTAAGATTATTGCATTGGCAACATGTAAATTACTGCTACTTCATTCGTGTTTGCTCCGATAATTATTATGTACTTTTATAAAGCGTAATAAATACATAGGTATGTTGATATTGCAATATTTTGGTTTAGGATTTCACAAGTTAATGATTGATTTGTAAGAATGTGGATACATTAGTCGTATTAGTAACATTACTTTTAGTTTATTTTCAATAAAATACAATAAGGATACCAATAGTTTGTCAACCAGAAGGATTTTGATGATCTCTACGAATTTTACACATTTTCTTACATATTTTATGAAAGAAACAATGAAGTTAAGACGTAACAAAGGAAAATGGTTTATTAACACACTTGGGACATTTTGTATCTGTTCTCAACCACCACCTTTGGAGGCAGTTAGGAACATATAAACTCTAACGAATAAATAAAGTGTCTGTATGTAATACTATAACAGTTTTTAACTAAATGCGAATGACAGTATTTAAGGTAATTACACAAAAATAGTTTTTTTTTAAAAATTGTGTCTGTCCGTCACTCTGCCTGTTTGTTGCGGGTTTGTTGAACGGCTGGACCGATTTCGACGGGAATTTAACGGGCAGAAAGCAGATGACATAAGGAGTAACTTAGGCTAATTATTTTTAGAATAGCTTCGCTCTGCGATTTTCTTCTTCCGCACCTGCAATATACGTTATATTGCAAGCTCAACTTTATTATGTGACCTGTACTTTGTGAGAGAAAAATAAAACAATTATACACCCGTACAGATGGTTTCTTTTGATCGTATTAACGTTGATCATCTTGTGAGCGTTAACCGTGACGATCACTGGACAGAAGTAGTCATGCGCGCAAATGTCCAGTTTCCAAAAGCAAACATTAAATTATAATTAGCAATTAATCGTAGTTATTAGATATGATACCTTTCAACTATAATTACCAAGATAGTAGATGTTTATACATGAATATTTTATAACCTGTGGCCTTTTTCTTGAATTCAATCCCAATTTCAATTCGATCCGAATCCAATTCCCATTTCAAGTAACTATGAAAAACGTTATTTCGAGTTCAAGATTACAAAACGTCAGAATTCCAATAACGATCGATAGGAATTGAAATCAAAGAGAGATAGGCTAAGATGAGGACTTGCTAGGTTCTGTTTGCTTAATAATTAAGTTACCTATGCATTGCTGGTTATAAAGCTATGTGAATGAAAATTATCTATGCCACACACAGACAGGCCACACTTTTTTTAATTTACTTCAAACAGCTTCAATTTGTAATGTTGTAGTATATAAAGTATCTTATTATTGTACATAATTGTTGGGTATTAACGTAGATTTTCAGTTTATCTACGTATTTTAAGACAAGAATGGACATTTAACAAGTATGTCACAGAATGTGTCTAAATCCTTCGTTGTAATAAAAATGTCCCGCTCGTTTGACAAGGCAACATTAGAATAATAATATCTTCTTAAAAAGCTACGTGAAAACCATTAGAAATAGATACTTATTTTAATAAGAGATGTGAATATGTATGATTGATTAACGCCCGAAAGCATCCAACAAAGTTTCACAACGTCTATTATAACAACCGGGTCAGACTTAACGTGTCCTCCAAATCACGAGACACTCAAGGTATCATGCCACTAACGGTCACCCATCCAGGTACTGACCACGCCGTCGTTGCTTACCCTCAGTGATTGTTACTAATCACCTAGATAAATTGGATGTGAGCGTCTCTCACTCATAATATTTACAATAATACGATTCCTATTCATAAGAAATTATAATCCGTTAACATAATTCGCAAAAAATGTTCATCACGTCACGTTCCCAGCCAGTGAAGCAGGAATTGACGGTCAGTTACAATTACAAGGCCAAATTGTTTTTGTGGGTTACGGACCACGAGTCAGTTCAGTTTTTATGATAAGCCGCTATTCTCTTCGACAATAACTTATTGTTATAACTACTTCCTAAAGTATTGTTTGCTTAATAAGGAAACTTGAGTATTTTATAATATTTAAAACTTTAAACCAAATTGTTGTAAAGACGCAATTGTACCAGGTAAATAAGTGTAACCCACTTATATTTATTTACTACAATTTAATAACTAGGTAAATGGATGTCGTCATCATAATTCTTTTAATAAGTTATTAAAACAACTGTCTTTAAAGAATGTGAGTCGTATGGGACACTAGCGACTTTAATCATTAATATATATATTATTTTCTCTTTTGAAGCAACATTATAATAATATTCTGTGATAGTTTTCAAACTCTGGCGTCAATTCAAGCGACTTCGCACCAGTACCAAGAATTCAGTTTTACGGTTTGGTCTGAACTAAATGCCTAACTTCTAAACATATAAATGTTTTAATGGTCGTTCATGTGGTTCGGAATACATAATAGTAATGTATTTATATATAATAGTCCATATTTGGTAGCCTTATAGTCCATTCGCATTAAGAAAAGAGTGACACATTAATCAAACACGCACCGAATTTAATTGATCAGGGGCCGGGAGTAATTGAATGACTACTGTTTGAGGCCCCGCTACGCTACCTTATAGCAAAGATTAGCGATTAACTGTGCACACCGATTTGCATTGATTTATAGCACACAGTATAACAAATCGATGCACATATTCTTTGATCAAGTGATCGATAAATCTGCACAAATAATTCATCGTCACTCGTCACATCATTTTTAATTATAATGTTCTTATGTTGACTTCATTTAAAATAAATGAATATTTTATTAGCAGAAATAATTTAAAATAAATAAATTATAACTTAATAAATGAGTTGTAAGTACCTTACCAATAATATCTGTTGATGAACTAATTAAATACTAACATATGTTTCTTTATATTACAATTATAAGTAAGTTTATAATTACATAAATTTAATGAACAACTTTTAATGTGAAATAATAAATACTTGATGCATATTATACTATGTCGCTTCAAGTGTTCTATTATTATCTAACACTTATGAATTACCTACTTAACATTCTTTTAAGTACAATCACTTTTCTTTGACGCAATAAAGTCATCATGGACGCCTTTATGTGATAAGTGCCCACAATCCCCTCAAGTACCTAGGTACGTACTACAAGAAAAATAAGTCTTCAGTCATGATTAAACACTGGCCTAGTTTTTATAGTTTTATACCCCTCCTGCGCAAAAAGAAGATCCAAGGAAACACCCACAGAAATGTGAGATCAACAGGATTGAGAGACCACGGGATCTGGTGAAGTAAGGAGGATAGTAAGTATGTTATACCTATCGATGTGAGAACTTTCATTAAGCAATTCAGGATTATAAGTTCTGTAAATGAAGAACAAGAAAAATACGAAAGCATGTACGCTTGATGGTTTTTTTTTTTAATTTTTGAAACTACAGCTACTACTACTACATGACTAACCTGTTATTTTAATGCAATTTTAAAAGGACTATTTTAGGGTAACATTTAAGAGACAGTTAAACCTCATAAATAATATAATAATAATATTTATTTACGACTTAATACAACATGAATTGTTATAAATATCTCGTAGAGGAAATTATTGAGGATTTGGTTGGATAATAAATCGAAATAAGAACTTTATTATGTCCTAATATGGATCGCAAAGAGCCATGACTTTGTATCTTACTTTCGAACGAACTACGACATTTCACTTAAAAACTTGTTCAAAGAATACACAATGATAATTACTCTATACAAGCAAACGTACCTGTTGACGCATTTTTATACAAAGAATGTCACTTCTGTAAGTAATGAGATAATTTTTACACTCCCTTCACAGTTATCACAGCAAATGACTGACAAGCTAGTTAACACGATTAGTAACGTTTACCAGACAAACACATACCTGCACACACACACATACATACACATACAAAGAATGAAACGTATTTCACTTTTTATAATAGTTTTTACAAGTAGGTATACACCTACTTCGGTAAAACAATACCTATTTGAATACCTAAACGTTTCAAGGTATTTAGATGTTTAACTGATAAGTTGTAGAGATAAAAGGAACAAGTGGCTTTGTTTGCGTTTCTACAGTTGACAAATTGAGGGTAGGTAAGTTTATGTTTTGACTTAATTATCTCTTCATGTTAAAAAAACGGGTATTTTGATTAGAAAAATCTTAATAAGGGAAAAAATACTTAGACATGGTTAATACATAAGATTATTTTAAAAACCCATATTTAATTATAAAGGCGAAATGATTGAACGCACTAATCCCAGGAACTACTATTCGAATTTAAAAATTATTTTAGTGTTGAATACCTAAGTTATTGAGGCTTTATTATATTTATATATATAGATAGATAATAGAAGATCTATATCTTCTGTTCGTGTGTTTGTAATTAAACTCCTTCTGAACGGCTGGAACGATTTGTATAAAAAAAAATGTGTATTCCAGTGGGTTTGAGAATCATTTATATTCGCAGTTGGACCCGGTGGCGCTGCGACCAAGTTCTGAGATTTTTATTTTTCGTATATCCTCAGAACATAACCTCAAAATTGGGCGGAATAAAGTTCGCCGAGTCAGCTATGTATGTATCTAAAATCACGGCCAATAGGTGCTGAGCATCAATTCTTTAAAAATAGTTTTTTTTTTACTTTAATGTATGTTATTTGTTTACTTCAAAGGGGAAACGTACAGACGTAACTGGCGTTATTTGTAACAAGTTGTAACTAGAAAAGGATGAAACTTGAAAGGTGAATGAATAGCTGGACGATTTTTTAAATGTTCATGGAAACCTCATTCCATTATCAAATGAATGAAGAAATTAATCTATATGTTCACAAGTAAATTAAAATGTAAGCTGGTTTTTTTTTTCTTCTTCTGTTAATACAATGAGCCAATCCTTTCGTATTCAATTAATTTAGTGGTTTAGAGCATAGATTCTTCAATCAAATCTCATGCTCAGCATAGGGACATCATGCCGTTTTAAACGATTGTGTGATACACTCCCTTTACCCTGTAGTCTAGAGGCCAGCTCATAGCAGGTAAAGTGAACATTTTATTTCAGAACACGCAAACACGTTCAAGAGCAAATGTATGTTCCGACACAACCGGAAAATGTTGTAGCAGATGTATAAGTATATGACCTGCCTTAGTCGAGGATGGTGCTGTATGCGACTGCTTTGCATGAGGTTTTGAGTTCAACTCCTGCTCGGACCAAATATTTGAGAGATGTCAATATATTATAGATATAAAATTAATCTAGTTTACATATTACAAGTTCTGCTTAGTTTGAAACTAAATGGCGATTAAAGTCAAAAAAGTATTTAATTCACAGTTGCTAGTTAACAGTCATTTCATAATATAAACGTATCTGAACAATAATGAAATTTGTTTAAACATCTTTATCTTTATTAAGCGGCCAACATTGTGTAATATTTAATTCAATAGGAAGAAAGGCAAACAATTTTGTTCATCGGAAATGAATTAACAATGTTTTTTCTTTCAATGTTTATACAGATAGGCCAATATTTAAGACTGCAATGGTTTTTTTTATAATATTCAGGTATAACACAGCTTCACATACCGTGAGCTATATATCTATGTCTGTCCGTGTGGTGACGGATTAAGAATACAGAGTGTCACCACCCCTATTCATCCGACGTGGGTGTCATAAAAGGCGACTAAGGGATAAACTACGCAAGACAAGATCAATGCAAAGAGAAGGAAAACTTGAAACCAAACCTATACCAACCCGTCTGGCCAGCGTGGTATAGTAGGCCAATACCTCCTTTTCAAGGAGAGGCCTATGTCCAGCAGTGGACTGTTAAAGGCTGTTGATGATGATGATGATGATATATCTATGTAAGGAGGTGTATAATTGATCACCTGAGTTGTTACGGCAAAAACGCTTAAAACAAACAAACACGTCAGCATTCTTTGAATTTTTGTTGGATTTTGTTTTACTTTCCATAAAATATACTTTTTTAAACATTGATATGATTAATTAAAACTAACCTTGGTGTTAGTTGGCTTTATATTATTATTAAAATACAAAACTAGAGATCGCAAACGTGTAAACGCTTGACGCAAATATTAAATAATTATTTCCTCCTCTTGATTAGAGAGTAAATGCGCATCTAATATCTACACAGAAGCTGTTATAAAATTAAGGAGTGGTAACTTGACTTAACATTTGAAAAGAAACGGAAGTATGTGACAGGAAGTCAAGTCATTTCATTACTCGCACGATCTTAACTGTGACCTTGAGCCTTGAGATGACAGATGCTACAAACCATATGCGACTACTATGAGGTTCACTCGTTTTGTTTTTCATTATTTGTACACACTGTATAAATATTATGTAGTGAGTGCGAGACCGGAGGCCCAATAATGCAGAAGGCACACTGAGATAGTGTGTGGGTCACCATGCTGCATTGTCTGCACTCTCTTTGAGTATGGTGACCTCTTGGGTTCCTGCCATTAGGCTGAGTAGAGTCATTTTGGTACTCTTCAACATCGAAAAGCCCTTTACTTGAAATAAAAAAAAAATGGTTAGCAGATTACGTAGATTACTAAGTAAGACACTTCCTAAATCATTGATTTGGGTTTTCTTTTAAGATAGTTATTTGGATCTCGAATGAAACTGTCGATAGTTTGTAGCTTGCACGGGTGGCGTACTGGGTTAATTGGTAGCCACGCAGCTTCTTGCTGTAGTGCTGTCCTAAGTGTTGTGGGTTTAAACCCATCAGCTTCTGGCTGTAATGCTGCCCTAAGTGGGTTTAAGGACAGCACTATTTGATCCAGAAATTATGTCTGAGTCCTCCAAATGCCGGCGTTGTCTTTTTTTTGACGTTAGAGTTAAAACTATTCTAAATTCACCATCACGCCAAACAAAAGCTCTCTAAAGACAAAAGCCCGTACCTCAAACACAGTATATATGTACATTTAAGTTAGTAACCAGTTGAATTGTGATATCAACAGGACAAGTTTATACTCAGAAACAACTTGTATGAAGGTTATCACGTACATATGTGTATGTTTTTAATACAGACCTACATTGTTCGCATTCGTGCTCTCAAAGGCCACTACCTGCCGTCCCAGATTTCCGGTGTCAAGTTATAATATACAGTTTCCGATTACCTAACCTTGTATTTTTGCAAAAGCGGAACGTAATTGCACAATCATATTACTTATTTTTCTATATTATTAATAAATTACTGTTATTTCTAACATTTTTAGTCTCTTAATTTATTTATTAGTCTCTCAATTGTATTATCATTTTTTAGTGAAATCAATGAATGTTGGTCGTTGGAACTAAGTATAGACATAGATTATCCATTTAATCCGAAGCGCTCACAGCCGAGTGACCTTAATTGATTGGAAATATTTACCAAGGGTAAGTAAAGACGGCGCGATCAGACCTAGATGGGTGATCGTTTGTGGCATGATACTCGTTTACAATGAGCGTTTCCATGAGTCTGTCCCGGTTGTTATCATACGATATCAGTCGTGCAGCTTAGTTGGATGCTTTCGGGCGGTTTAAAACATCCAACGACAAGATAACGTAGCCACAAAGGGTCTTGCCAGTACCCAACCCGCACTCGGCCAGCGTGAGGACGTTTGGCCTTAACGCTCTTTTGAGAGGAGACCTCAGCACTGGGACAGTATGGGTTGTTGATGGATTGATTGATATCGAATTAAGTCTGTCTTGTGTTTTTTAACAATAATGTAATTGAACCTCACAGAAACTGTAACCGACTTCAATTTTCTTCTATCACGAGAAATCGTATGAACGTATGTCCTTAGTGCCTTGTATTTTCTTTTACATTTGTAAGGTGATAAAGTGGAAGGTGGTAATTTCCAATTTAAAAATCTAATTGGTTCAAAACTCACAGGTCTGTGGTGACATAACAAAGGAGACGAATTGAGGTTCTCCTTCTTGTTATCGGGTCATTAAAATACGTTGATCATTAGGATATCAAGACATGAGAAGTAGTTACATATATTATGTGGATTGTTTCTAAATTTACAATCTTACTATTGCAAATTAACATTTTTTTTAGTTTAAACAACTCCCGCATTAGGAATGTATTCTGTGTCGCAGGCATACTTTACAAACATATTATATAAAATAGATACAAAGAACACCAAGACTCAGAACAAAAAATTGTGAATCACGCAGTGATTGAAGCTAAAAAATTTGGCGAAGTACGAAGCAACGAAGGAAATTCGTTAAAACTCGTGATTTAGCTGCTATAAATGTATAAACCTATTAGCAACATTTATTGTAGAACTAAATGTTACCATAATCTTCGTAATTAGGTGCACCAGTCAGTTTATGTGTAATGATATCCGTATTGGCAGCCAAACTACGATTTCTTTGTCAACAAGGGCGTAATTAATAATAAATAGTTTAGTTTATAGGCTTAATAAAACAGCAGTGCCAACATCGAGTAAATATAGCATCGTTTCCGTACGTGGAATAACATTAGGTTAGAAACACTGGACTTCGAGAATCTGTCAACGGTTTGTTTACAGACACGGTCAATTTTATTACATAGATGTGTTCAGTATCGAAAGCTGAATGTCATTTTTTTTCTGGTAATTAAAAACTAGTCGTGTATAGGAGTCTGCCAAAGTGACTCCTCTGCCTTGGAAGCACGTATGCTGTCATTTTTGTGTAGTAAGGCCCTGCGCGCACGGGAAACTTTTGTCACTGTGACTGTTTTGTCACTTTCATTATGTCTGTAGAATTATATGGAGATGCGCGCACGTTGCGACGTGACAATCGGATGACAAAACTGTTTTGTGCCTGCGAACAAGCGTGCGACAAAACTGTCACCGCGCCGCTAGATTTAGATACGAGCGCGCGCACGAGTGACGAAACAGTTTCTGCCCGTGCCCTAAGCCAAAAGCGGAAAGCGGAAAGGACTAAGTTTTTATTTATATTTTCAGACAACAGGGGATTCTGTTTGAAATAGCATTGTAATCAAAACAGAAGTGTCTCCTAGCGTTCAATCACCACATTATCATAAAGGGTCTAAGCAGTATGCCTTGAAGTTGTTCTAATAAAATATTCAAGGTTTTCTTCGAAATTACTAGAGCTTGAATTGTTTTAGAGAAAATGAAATATGATATAATTTGTTTAATTTAACACTGGTTGAAAGATTACCAGATGTTATTTAATTTTGAGAATGACACAATGATTGAAGATTCAATGTTTCGGCCCAAAAAATTGAATTTTGTACAGAATCGATTTTTACCCCTGAAAATCTACTGTCGATTTTTTGTGTTGGTATAAAAAAATATTTACAATAGTTACAATTAGCTGAATGTATTAATTTGATAGGTAATAAAAATAATTCTTATAATCGAATTCCTTGAACTAAAAAATCGATGATTTTACTGATAAGAGATCCCACAGATTGTTTAATGAATATTTTTGTTTTTCATAAAATGGATTTATATTTATATTGTAAATACAGAAAAGATATAGAATCGATCCTTTAGAAATCGTTTTTTTCAATAATCGATTCTTCATGTACTGATTCGAATCGAATCAAAAATCCCTACAAAATAGTTTATCCTAACGCCATTTTCCGTGCCCCGCTCTCCGCTTACTTTTGATGCCCGCTGGCGATAAGCAAATTTAAATAGTATATAGAAGAAGTGGAAAGAAGACCAGCACTTTACGAGAAAAGATTAAAAGAATATTCTGACATATGATAAATACTAGGCATGCCTTTTAAGTTCTGTCGTTTCCATATTGAACGGCAGTTTTGAATTTGGAACAGTTCTATATTCGAATGTGTTTAAATATTGAATCTCAAAACATATTAAATACCCCTTCTTTAAAGTGGAATAAATGTTATAATTAGTGGTTTGAGCGAAGGGAAAAGTGTACTAAACTATGTGGTGAATACTTTGAAAATATGCAGTAATTCATTAAAACTTTCTACACTCATTCGAAAACTTTTACGCCGTATGAATTTGCAAATAATGACTGTCTCCTCCAAATGCATATCGTTGAATGAACCATGGATTTACAAAATTGTTTCGTGACTGTCATTCGCCGTGTGCGCACTCACATTTTAAGACGCGACGCGACATGACAAAAACTTTTTTGTCGCAGCGACAAAAGTCACCCGTCAGCGCACTGCTTAAGTGTAGTAATGCCCCGGTCAGGCCGGCCCATAGATAATACACTATCGGGCCGGCCCATTCATGCTGAAATCAGCGTGGCTTTACTATCTTCAAAAATATCCTAGACCTGATTCAAGAACTTGTAGCAATTATTGATTTTATCACATTTATCTTATGACCATTTGGAATATCTCTCACAAAAATAAACTAAACAGATTTGGAGTATATTTTTATTGTTGACTAACTTTTGCCCGTGACTCTGCCCACGTTTATGTCGGTTATCGCGACATACGCCTATGTCCTCATCTATCTCTATTTTGAAATTCAACTAAATTGGCCCAGGGTATTAGCCGTGAAAGCGTTAAAGACAGATAGAATTACTTACGAATATCGGTATGATGAAATAACATTGAATATAAGTATAATAAAACAGTTCGTATATTAATAGATCCTGCCTACGAATAGCTAGCCTTTGGATGCTTGCACATAGTATTTCTCGGAACACTTACGCTAACCAGAGACTTGTATCTGATTATAAACAATCGGTTTGCACCGCGTCAGTGCGTGTTTTCATATAAAACACAGCACAATGTTATACATCAAAGTACAGGAATAAATATTTGGCGGCTATACCGAAACCACCCGTTATAAACAATTGCAATATATTAGATAAACGAGTTATTTTAGTTGGAACATGTGAACGTTAGTGTGAAGATCACGTGACATTGTAAATGATTTATGCACAAATAGCTCTGAGTTTTTTTTATTGAATGCCTGGCATCATGACTATATCATGCCTTATGGAAAGTATGAGGGTCACCATACTCACTACGAATGCAGGCAGTATGGCGACCCACAATACGACCTAGTGAGATGCTGTTCACGCCCCGCTTATTGTCCGATGATAGTGATAACCTTTATACTACCCAGAATTCTGTTTCTGTTCTTACACGGTACAAATAAGTATGTGTATGCAATAAGTATGTTTTTACATGTCTGTAAAGTTCTTTACAACTTTCATTAATTTTTTATAATGTGGAAACCTTCGCAGGCCGTCACTCCCTCAGGGTTTGCGGAGGATTTTTATAAAAAAGATAACTCTTGCATTAGAAACATATAAACATCCTGTGACTTTACAAATAAAAACCACGAGGCCAACCATGCTGTCGTATCGTTTAAAACTACTCAAAGTCTTGGAGAGATCCATGCAGGTTTTATTACGATAGTCAGATACAGGAATCAACCATAAACATACTTAAACCCTCGTAAGTAATGAATGTTATCTTACCATGTTAGACAAATTTACTTCAATAAAAAGCCATTGTGGAAAGTAGGTTAAGGAGAAAAATCAATGTTTATACTACTAACTACAATATTTTTATTCAAATATAGATAGTAATATTGTGTTCGAATCACTAAATAAATATGTGCTTAAATACTTTGTAAGTAATCAAATAACTACGAATTGTCGATAAATTACCTATGAGGTTTAAAACATTCTCGTTGATATGACGTCATTGCGTAACGAGGAAAGAACAACAATATATATAAGCCACATACTAAAACCAATGAAATAAGGTTGAAATGTTTGTTTTCAAATAGTTTGTCGAGTAGAATATATTTTTAAAGTACCTTTGGTACATTGGTTTTTAGTTGTAACTTGCCAACTGAACTAAAATAAGTGTGATATATAATTTTTGGAGAAACTAGCTTTATCTTCGGAAAACAGACTTAAACGGGAAGTAGCCTCAAAGCTCAATAGATTTCGAACTTAAGGGTCAAGTTAATCAACCTATTAGTGCCTCTATTTGTTGGCGAACTTCTTCAAAATGATGATCACAGATTGAGAAAATAGTGATGGAAAACAAAAATGTACACCGTAATTAAATACAGGTTGGAATAAAAGTTCGTTAAAATTTGAAAAGGTAGCTGCGACGAGCAGCGACGCAGCTACCGATTCAAATTTGTACGGCATTCCGAGCGTGTAAAAGCGTCTATTCATGAAAATCCTGGATTCTCTACTTGGAAGCAGTCTAACGCCTTAGGCGTGTCCAGAACACCTTGATTAGTATTCTTCACAAAGATTTACATTTACATCTGTACAAAATTCAAATGCTACATGAATTAAAGCCTCAAGATCACGCTCACAGGCTCCAATTTGCAAACGAAATGGACAAAAAGAGGTGCCATTAACTAGCCACCTCGTAAACCGGACTTATCCCTAATGGACTTTTTGCTTTGGGGATACCTTAAAAGCAAAGTTTTCAACAGCAACACAGACTCCCTAGAAGAAAAATATTCGAGGGGAAATGCAAAACATTTCACGAAACAAATGTAAACGAACTTTTGGTCTATCCTGTATAAAGTAATGTTTAAGTAGGTTCGCCGAACTGGCAAAAATAACCAGTGCCTACATTTATAGCTATAGTATACATACCTACATTTAATTTCACCTTTTATGACTGAGCTGGTAGCCTTTACTACACAATGTAACTTAATATTTCCTAAACGATTGTATCTAGTATGTATATTTTATTTTGTAGTAAAAAATAAATGGTTTAAATGGTTTAAATGGTTTTAAATTATTTGTGGCATCAAATGTACCAATTTGATTCTGCATAAACTGCAATTGGCTCTGTAAAAAGTTCGATATTTGATGATGTTTTCCTATAAAAAATTGTCTTCCTAAGGTGCTATATACATGCACATTAGTAATTGAATTACGTGTAGATGTTTTTTAGCACCTACATGATGTCATTCATTAGCCTCTTGTTTTTAATTACTCCGTTGAAACACTAATCGACGCATTACTCATCAAATATTTCCAATATTTGTAGTATTGCAATAATGTTAAACTGGTTAAACATTATACGACCGAGCTCGAATATATTATTACTGACATTACAATGCACATCTATGTGAACTATGTCGGTATAGAGTTTGGCAATTTTTCAATTTTTAAAACTACATACTTATGAACGAAATGTTCAGGTCGCGCAAAGAATTTAACTTTATCACAGACTGAGTAATTACGGTTAACTTACTAACTTCTTACTCTAGAACTTGAAGTGTTTTAAATTATATTTCAATAATATAACACTCGGAACTGTTTGTTGAAGTTCATGACTCGAGACTGTTTATCATAGTTGTTGTAGTTAGTAAAACAGTAAGTCCTACAAATCTGGATTAGACTAAGATGTAAACAATTTTTTTAGAAACATTATCGAAATAGGAAAGAGGACCAGTATTCCCAAATTGTCATGTAAAGATATCCCTTTAATAAAAATTGAGGGATGGAATGCGTGCAAGTTTAATACAAAGCCAAGTGAATCTATAATGTCAAGGACAGCACTATATTACCCGTAATGCATCTGCACACAACATCAGGGGAGTCCAAGAAGCGGTATGTTGAAATACTGTATTACTAGTCTTACATTACAACCTCAGGAAAACTGTAGGTGTAAATTTTGAAGTAGTGTTTTAAGAAACCCACCTTCTGACGCAGTCTGATAAATACTTTAGTCAATAGTTTATTCAGACAGGTATATATTCTAGGCAAGTATATTAAAACAAAGAGAAGATCAATGAGTATAAAACAATAAATAACCTATAAAATAGCCACCTGTCGGTGTAAATCATAACACAAGACAGAAAAGCGCTTTACTGGCTGAATGTTTAACTCATCTTCTACATACATAAATTTGTAGATTTAAAAAAAAAACAACAAATTCGTTGTGATAACGTAAGATGACGGCTGAATTACCGTTTATTTTTTCTCATGGTGTTTATGACTATAAATATCTTCACTTAGGTAATAGTCATGGTAACGTTTTTCTAGTTGTCTGATTTAAGCACATAAGCCCTGGTTGAGCTTATTCGTCTGACTGAGATATAAATGTAGTACGTATGCATATTCACAACTTATCCAATCACAGTAATGATTTTAGAAATAGAATATAATCTGTCATTGTAGTTTTATAAAAAACTAAGCATGTCTTAACGTAACTCACGTAAGAGAAATCTTTAGAGAATGCTCAGCATACAAATGTCTTCTAAATTTATTAAGAGTTATGTAATCTGTGTACGGAACACATGACTGTTAAATGTCGGAAGATGATCAATTTCAGATCGTATGTCACGTAGATAAACCTATGTGGAAAAACTGTCAAGTGCTTATCAAGTGCTTTATCATACACAGAAGCTACAGACTTGCACAAACTACAAGATGAATAAAAAATGTTGTAACAAGTCTTTATCACACACGTGACTTTGAACCATTTGCTAAACAAATACCTGAGAAACGTTTGAATAGGCCAATTATTGAATTAAAACGACAGGTTCTTCAAAGAGCAAGTAACTACCAGTTAGTTCTCGATGCCACCACCAGCTCCCAAGTACCAAGTAGTTGCTCAAACAACTTCTAAGTTTTAAGGCGAATTCTTTATAATATGTTGCATCAAAGTGTTATGATTTATTTTAGTTGTGTAATCTGTGCTATAAATAGGCAAGGCTATGTAAAGCCAGAAAACAATAATTTTGTAGAATGTGTACTTGCATAATATCATTTTTAGGGTTCTGTAGCCAAATGGCAAAAAGCGGAACCCTTATAGATTCGTCAAGTCTGTCTGTCTGTCCGTCCGTATGTCACAGCCAATTATTTCGGAAACTATAAGAGCTATACTGTTGAAATTTGGTCAGTCGATGTATTCTGTGAACCGCATTAAGATTTTTACATAAAAATAGAAAAAAAACAATAAATTTTGGGGGTCCCCATACTTGGAACTGAAACTCCAAAAAATTTTTTTTGCATCAAACCTATACGTGTGGGGATATGGATATATCTATGGATAGGTGTTCAAAAATGATGTTGAGGTTTCTAATATCATTTTTTTCTAAACTGAATAGTTTGCGCGAGAGTCACTTCCAAAGTGGAACCTCTAACTTCTAAAATAAGAGAGTGATAAAACTAAAAAAAATATATGTTGTACATTACCATGCAAACTACCAACGAAAATTGGTTTGAACGAGATCTAGTGAGTGGTTTTTTTTAATACGTCATAAATCGTAACACGCAATTTACCTTTCATCCAATCAATACACTAGTATAAAAACATCGATGAAAGTTACAACGAACTACAAGAACTTTTATATGATGTTACTTGCTGATACGGAACCCTTCATGGGCGAGTCCGACTCGCACTTGGCCGCTTTTTATTACTGATAAGTTTATTCTGCTAAAATACGGATTTTTTAATGCATCAAAATATTATTGTGAGATGAGTTGATAGCTCAAATTAAAATAAGTAAAATAGTAATATTATAAGCATTTACTAACATTACGTCAACTATGACGTCTATACTCTGTCCATTCGTATAATATCTTTTTGACAGTTCAAGAAATTTCGAAAATAGTGACGCTCTCGCACGTCACCGATTCGATTTGAAATTAAAATCAATTTTATTGAGGAAGAACTTTCAATCGATTTAATTAAATATTTTTAGTTTTAATATTTATTATTCGTTAATTAGTTTTTTAAATTATATATGAAATAATTAAAAGTATAAATGATAGATCACTAAATGAGAAATATTTATACATTTAAACAATACAACGGAGGTAGCTTTTAGATCTCTTAGGTGTAAAAGGGAGTATCTAGTCAGTCGTGGAAGTTTATTGGAGACCGTATTATTAAGTTTTTGTACTAGATGAGGACAATTTATTTTAACATTAACTAATATGTGTAATAATGATAAATCTAAAATTTAACGACTCTTTTTTAGTGATTGTATTTTGAAATGGATAAGTCTGTTTGTGTAGCTGGTTAGTTTTCTTGAAAGGTTAAATTTAATGGATGGTGGATGGATAGTGGATGCCAAACTACACAACAATAATCCAGGACAGATCTGACGAAACTCTCGTATAATCTAATAACTGACACTTAATTTTTAAAATTTTTGGTGTTTCTCATTATAAAACCGAGGGTTTTAAGTGTAGAGACTATACGATCATAATGTTTCCTAAAATCAAGTTTTTTATCAATAATAACGCCAGGGTCCCTAACACTTGCGACTTCTTAAATACGTTGGTCAAATACTGTATAAACCCCAGGCCATTCAGCATTACGGTTTCGAGTGAAGCGAATATAACAGCATTTGTCAACATTCAGTACCATTCTGTTATCTTTGCACCAACTAACCAATCCATCAAGATCTCTTGCAATAGCATTTTGTCTTGAACATTCCTGATTGGTCTCATTAACTTGAGATCATCCGCATAAAGATATGGTTTGCTATTTTTGAAGGAAGAGGTGACGTCGTTCATGAAAATATTAAAGAATATAGGTCCTAAATGAGAACCTTGAGGAACCCCAGATATATTAAAAAAGATCCGATTCATATCCACTGACTACTACCTTTGAAGTCCGCTCGCGCAAGTATGAGGAGCACCATTTGTGAAAAGTACCAGCGAATCCAAGTAGCGATAACTTCTGTAATAATATACTGTAAGGAACCTTATCGAAAGCTTTCGAGAGGTCATTACAAATAAAATCAACGGGAGTGCGATCGTCTAAACAATGGGATATGTCATCAATAAAATACACAAGATTGGTGCAAGTCGAGCGAGCAGATACAAATCCATGTTGAGTCTGCGAGAACACTCTTAATATACCATGATACGTAAGGACATAACAAGGATTCTAGCAACTTGGCGAACACAGATAGTATAGTGATCGGCCTGTAATTTTTGACATCGCTTATATCGCCGGCCTTGTGGACTGGCATAATAAGGCCTAACTTCCAAAGTGAAAGAAAGATTTAGTTTGTTAGAATGTATGTTGGTAAAAAGACAGCGTATATAGTTTTGTAAACTTCAATTTATATAAAAAAATGCATTATTAATAAAAAATAAATAATTATAATTGCATAAGTTGATAAAAAATTCTATGCAATAGCTTTACCGAGGCAGTCCCCGAGTGCCACACGACTTTTATTTTATTAAATTAACAGTAACAATACTTACACAAGTTAAATTATTTTATAAAATGATCGATTATTTTAATCATTTAATCGACTTATCGATTTTAAGAACTGTTTTATAGTCTGTGATTGTTAGCTATGCACAGGGCACTTCACTACGCGTCTCTAAAGTACGATATTACTTACATTATTTTGAAAAAAGAAAACGGTAATTTATAGGCGTGATGTGTCAAAAAGATATTAAAGGAATGGACAAGGTATAGTGTTTTATCAATACGCTTGGTTTGAGGGGAATTTTTTTAAAATTATTGCTTTTAACCCTAGAAAGATAGTCTGCGTCAAATTGACGCATACATTTTCGAAATTTTGCTCTCTTTTTCTAAATAGCGCGAATCCGTAACTGGGTTTTTGGGACATCTCATTCTATGCTGGGACCTGCCGTGTGGCATATTTGTCAATAAGGTAAGTGTCACCGATTTTTGAATATAACGACCACGTGAGTCAAATTGACGCATGATTATCTTTTACGTTACTTTTATGATTTTTACTTACATATACGAAAGTTTTTTTTTCGTGTGTATAAGTACTTTATATCATAACTTATATTTTTATTTTGTTTTTCTAGATCCATAGGCAACAATATAATAAGTACAATAGGGAGTAGAAACTTGGATAAAGACCATAGATATGGTCTTTTTCCAAGTTTCTTCTCCCCATTGTAGGAGGAGGTAGCTCTTATGTAAAGTGATGACGAGCTTCCCTGTGAGGCTACCGACAGTAAAGTAGCGGACTACGAAAGTGAAAATGAAGTGCAGAGCGACACAGAAGAAGCTCGTATAGACAAACAAAAGCTGGGGCAGACATACTAGATCAAATGTGTTGTCTGATGGCCTGTAGTAGGAAAACAAATAGACGGCCTATGGCTTTCTTGTATGGAATGACAAATATTGCTCGTATAAACGCATATAAAATATACTGTCATAACGTTAACAACAAAGAAAAAAGCCTCTAAGTCGCAAAATAAAATGAACAATCTTAGCTTTGGTCTGTCTTCTTCGTTTATGCGTAGACGTTTAGAAGCACCTATCTTGAAGAGATATTTTAGAGATAATATATCGAATATGTTACCAAATGAAGTACCTAGCACATCAGAAGTCAATATTGATTAGCCAGTAGTAAAAAAACGTACTCATTGTACTTTTTGCTAATCCAAAATAAGGTGAAAGGCAAATGCGTCCTGCGAAAAATGTAAAAAAGTTATGTGTCGTGAGCAAAACGTTGAGATGAGACAAAGGTGTTTGTGACTGATTTTTGTATATTTTCCTCATAGTAGATATGTTAGGTTATTGATTTTGTATTAAAGAAAATACTGATTATTGTAGTAAAAATTAGTTTTGATATGTAACAGTAAGTGTTAAAAAAATTCGTCGATATATAGCAAAGCAAAAATTAAAAGCGTTTGTTTTTTTCAATAAACAAATGAGTATAAATAAATTATCTGCAATATTACTTTTCTAATATATGTGTAAATATATAATAGTATTTGATTAATTCAAATAAATCAATATACTTCGCCCAGCAGCTAAATAAAACATATGCGCCAATTTTACGCATGAGTATCTTTTCCGTACTACAAAATATGATTATCTTTCTAGGGTTAAAAACAAGATTTTTTTTATAGTTGTTCACTGGTTAAATTTACTGAATAAAGTTTAAACATTCCTCGAAAAAGGATATTTGGAATATCCTATTTCAATATGTCATGTGTAGTGACGAGAATATAATGTGATGCTCCATACAAATTTAAACCTCATTTTGCCTTTGTTTGACTCTTGGTTTATATTGCGTATATTAATTGCATGTTATTTAATACCATCTCTAGGTTTTTTTTCTAAAATATTCATTTATACAATAATTGTGTTAACGATTCTACGTTCACAGCATAATTCGTCTCGTCCCACCAAAAGTCAGTCATTCGAATCCAATTTGAGCTCATTATAAACCGCACCGAATTTACAATTGTCACGACTATTACAACATGGTAGATTTTAATATTTAATTCTCATATGTATGACGTTATTCTTATTCGGTCATCGTTAACTTTGGTTTCCTTTTCAAATAACAAATTCATTACTTACTTAGTGTTCGAGCAGAATTTTAAACAGATAAATGTTAGATCCATTTTCAAAATCAGCTTAGTAAGGTAATTCTTAAATAGGTATCTACTATGTAGATACATTTATTCTGGTTGTATAAATAGAGCAGTTTTCTAACATGATTCAAATCAAGACAAATTTGTTGAATAAAAAACAGTAATTGGCGGGAATCGTAACAGTCAAATTGTTATTGACAATGAATGAATGATAAACTATTAAATTATAACGCTGTATAATTGCCATGAAAATGAATAGTTGTGAATTGGGTGCGGTCACAGTCAGTTTAAATTGGACTC
The DNA here is from genome assembly GCA_932526445.1 of Phragmatobia fuliginosa. Lineage (NCBI taxonomy): Eukaryota > Metazoa > Arthropoda > Insecta > Lepidoptera > Erebidae > Phragmatobia > Phragmatobia fuliginosa. The sequence continues at coordinate 15,194,919 of OW052065.1, read as the reverse complement.
AAATGACTGATTTTTGGTGGGACGCGACGAATCATGTCCCTCACGAAGAACTATAACAACAATAAATCAAATGATAAGTTTAAATTAAATTGTCTAATTAGAATTGGACTATATTGACAAAGCTTCAGTTAGTACCTACCTACGTAGGTAAAATATTTATATAATTACCTTGACAAGCGTTATGAATTTTATTCATTGGTCTGGACAAGTTGTACAATACGTGTGATATTAATATCTAACAACATTTATTATTATATCTATTTTAGATGACATCTCGTCACCTTCTCCAGCTTAACTCTATTAAATTATAGACTGCAATACGATTATGTATATTATTTCTGTTCTAGGAATTGGGTAATTATTTTTATATATCGTGACCAAACATTTCTACTTATTATACAACATCTGGCTGGTGCCCACTTCATTAGGCGTTGAACATTTTCAAGCAATTCCTACTACAACTCCAAAAATAATCTTTTTGTTTTTCTATTTAATATCATAGTTTATAACGCTCACAAATAATGTAGCTTTCTATTGCTAAGCGAATTTTCACAATTAGATCAGTATATTCAGAGTTTACCCACTACAACCTCCCAAACTTCAAACTTCGTCTCTAAGGATATTAGTATAGAATAGGGCTCTAGATATATATATACACAAACAGCTCAAAAGTAGACAAGTGACCGTTTTAAAATGAATTCAAGTAGCAAGAGTCATCGGTGTCAACATAAAAAGGAAGGAAAATTGTCTATAATGCGTTGGTTCTATCACTAATTTTCGTGAAAAGGCGATCAGTGTAAGTGAAAAATAGTGAGGTATTATAGGTACAGAATACTTAAAAAATACCTTATCACTGTTAAAGAATGGAAGCTGTCTCTTGCCTCGAGATATGTGTGTAGGCCGACATAGATACAGTGAAGGTATTGACACAGACCGATAAGAAACCGCTTTGAAAAGATCATTACCAGAAACAACTCGTGATATAGGAGCACCTCGATAAAAAATATCAAAGACTCACTGTTCTGCTATTTTTATTGCTTTTAAACTATAGAGCACTTTTAATTAAAGACTTGTATGTATCACGGATTTTACGCGAGAATACAGTTTTCTTAAAATTTAATGACTCAGTAAATATCCATCCTATACTTAAAAGGGAAATCGACGCAACTTCATGAAAAAATTGCGGCCCACTGTTTATGCTGTAGTAAATATACAAAACGTTAAGACAACTTCTTGAAGTATTTTTTTTAAGGTAGAAAGAACCAAACCAGGCACCTGATGTCAAGTGGTCAAGCATTTGCATCCAAGGTTACCTGCAAGTCTATAGTCGAGAGATTACTGTCCTCTGAATCTGTTACTCCAGAATCAATTGGAGGATTAAAGGTCCAGAACCCTCATCCATTCGGTATAATGTAGCAAAAGGATTTATGGCAGAATGGTGGCAGAATATCGGTTATACCTGCCGATTATGCAGCCTCTAACATTTTAAGTAACACTCATAGATAATAATCGTACGAACCATATCTAATAATGCTGCCGTTGAAAATGCAACCTTAATGAAATCCATACTTTTATATTCCAAATTGGATAGAAACTGTATGTCTGTTGCTCTTTTATGGTAAAACCTCTGCATCGATTTCAATAAAATTTGGCATGGAGATACTTTGATTATTGAGGAACGACATAAGTTACCCTTAACCGCGACAATGTACGCGGGCGGAGCTGCGGGCAAAAGATAGTAGGTACTTTTATAAAATTTCAATTTATAATGTTGACAGTCTAAGAAGCTGAAATGAATCATCATCAATGGAATAAAATAAAACAAATTATTATATAGCATACTTTTTCCTACAAGAAATAGGTACCCGATATGTCAGGTGAAGAAGCCTGCATGTTTGGGATGGCGGAAAGCCAATAAATAGTCGAAGTGATCATCATTACGGTGCGGTGATGATTTGTTATTAGTAACATCATCACGAACGGAGGTGGGTTATAGTGGAATGTAAATACTTCTTACTAAGTACCAAACAAAAAATAAATTGAATTAAAAGAGACTAATGAATATTAACTACGTTATGAGATGATTCTGAGACTTTGATTTTACGTAATCAGATGTGTGATATAATGTTCAAACTTGAAGTTTACTTTAAGTTGAATATATTCATGAAACCACATTCTAGATAAAAAATACAAAACGAATGTCACATTTAAGTATTTGATGAATAGAAATAAATATACAATTATAATACAAATACAATTACATGCATTCAGCCTTCTAACGAAGAATGATGTTAGTTTTCAGTCACACAAACACAAAAGATAGATAGCATCGGTTAGTTATATTCAATATTAATATACTTTATTTTCTTCGCAATTATAAACAAATGTAACGAATGTTTGATTCAACTTATCAAGTATTAAAAACTTGTGTAACGTAAGGCTCGATCGTCGAGGCAGCGGCTATCGCCAAACACGATACATACAGCAATGCAAATTATTCTTAGGAATGTTACTTAATTACACAACGGAAATGAACCGAATTTGTAAGACAATTAGGTTAAGTAAGAGTTGTTAAGATATAAAATAAGAATGTTGACGCACCAGTAATCGTATGTTTTAAGTTTGAAGTCCTCGCACGGTCACACGTTTAGCGCGAAGTACGCGCGGCAACTAACTGAGGTTGGTCTGTTATTGCCATGTTGGTGCCACTGAACATGTGACCGAGGGAACTTCGTGATGTGGTCGTTTATATTCTATAACTTTGTTTTAGAAGCCGCCGCACTAGTTTAAATTAAACAGACTTGATTTTGTTCTTTAACTTAGCTTGGCTTGATATTCAATGCGCGTGCGCAATTTATTAAAATTTTGTTGTATTTATGCACGAGTCGGTGTCTAATTAAGATAATTCAATTACATGTGTTTACTTCATTATAATTATATAATGTAAAAAGTTATTTTGAAGAAATCAACTAATTATGTCGTTCACAATTACATTTCACATTCATAGAAGTACCTAGCTAGCTAGCTATAATTTTGCACCAATTGCTAATTGATAATAGGTAGTATATATACTATAAAAATAATAGAAGATTTTAATATACAAAATAATAAATAGACACAAAACAATGTCCATAATTTCAATTAAACGACTCACCTGCGCAAAATAATGGTTTAACAAACAATATAAAACTGTGGATTAAAATGTTACTTACTTGTAAAAACTACAGGTGAATTATAAGATTCTTAAGCAATGTCAGTATTATTTTTACATCAGCTGATGATAAGGAAGATGAGAGCTATCTCGTGATCGCGCCGTGCGGTTGGCACCGCTGCACACTCCTGCGCAGCCTCCGCGACCTTGAGCAACTCAACTCATCATTGCGTGATTCAATACTATGTTAATTTGTTACGTATCTCGGTGCACGAATTCGTAAATTTATTGCTCAAATTTCGATCGAGGGTTAATTCATATTAATATTATAAATTGGAAAATAGTTTTGTCTGTTACGCTCTCACGACTAAATCGTTCACCGATTTCAAAGAGAGGCATGGAGCTACTTCGAATTTTGGGGAAAGACATAAGCTACTTTTTTCCGCGATAACCGCTACACACGCAGGCATAGCCGTGGGCTAAAGCTACTTTTTTAATATCTCCAAGGCTAAAATATCATCATAAAATTTAATTTAAGCTATAAAATTCACTGAGTCGGTAGTGTAGTGATGTCGTATCCGTCTGCTGTGCTTGAGGTGTCCAGATCGATACCCGGTTCGGACCAAATTTTTGTATGATTTGCAAATTAATATTTGTTCGGAGTTTAGGTATTAGGGTATTAGGTATAACAATCTTCTTAAAATGACAACAATATTCTTAAAATAACATCTAGAAGGAAATTGCACTTTGCCACCTTGCTATCCGGAATAATAAAAAGCCATAAACCTAAATATTTATTTGATAACATAAGTTGGACACAGGTTAGTTAGGTACATTTATCCTATTAGGTCGTCAGTTCACATATTGAGTGCACCTAGCCACCTACTCATCGTACAACAGCGTTTAGGGGATGTTTTAAATATGCGGCAATGAAATGTTGGAATGAATTGCCTCCGCCTATGCGACAATTAAAATACAACTCTAACATTTAAAACACATCTAAAAAAATATTTACTAAACCAACAAATAACTGTCGCCGTGTGTATGTTAATATATTTAGTTACCTCATCGTCAGCATTACTATGTCAATTATCTCATTTAAAATAAATTTATATAATATTCTATTTATTGAAATTTTTGAAACACAATTTTCGAAGTTACCTCTTTAGGCGCACTTATCAAGTTATCACCTTCAGGTGTTGCTGAAAATCAGCGCTGTATCGTAATTGGTGCAGCATTATCACAGAATACATAATAGTACCCGTACAGAAGACTCACTCCGAAAAGTAAATTAAAGTTATAGATACCCTCGGTGTCAAAAGATTAAGTTCAATTCAGATCGCACAGCGCCGAATCACTACGATTATATTTACCTACAGTTGCGTCTCTTTCTATCGTGTAGCTCTTAACTGTTCTGACGATGTCTGTTCGACCGGTGTGTCTGACCCGGCAGGCAGCCGGCCGACTATACCTAAACTGCGGAGTGACACCCCCTGGCATTATGCTGAGCAACATCTATTTTTAATGTACACTGCGACGCAACTGCACAGCAAATATTTTTTATAGTGTTTTTATTACATGTATTGAAAACATCGAAGTTGATTAATTTGTAATAATATTTACTTGGTTACATGATGTGTACCTTTAATATTAGGTACTATTTAATGCAATGCCATACTATCAAATATTAATTAACTGTGTTGCAATCAAGCGCGGATCCAGGGGGGTGGTCATGGGGGTCATGACCCCCCCCTGGGCGCGGTCCGGGATTTAGGTGTAAAACTAATTAAAATTGTTAAACATAATTTTTAGATTTTTTATCACAATGTAATTTAAACATTGACACTGTGAAACAAGCAACCTTATACACTGTTACTTTGTAGATACTACTCGGCTGTAGATGGTGAAGTGGCAGCAGTGTTAGTCTATACCACAGTCGATTTCTAATCTTATTTTAAATTGCGATATTGAGCTGTATCTTTTTTGTTTTTTTACGCGCGGAAAGCTTTTTGCACCATACCCTTCGTGGGGTAAAAATGACATGAAATGACGCCCGTGCCTCGGAGAGCACGTAAAGCCGTCGGTCCCGGTTGTCATGAACATCTATGGCAATCGTTATTGGGAAGTCAGTGCCCTCAAATATTCTGACAACTAGTTCAATCTTCGAATTTCAGTTCTCCCTTAGGGTTGCGGAGGTCCGATGCCAGTCGCTCCGTGGAAAAACTGAAATTCAGGTAAATCCGGTTGAACTAGTAGCCGACCCCAAATAAAATTGGGAATAATGGCTAGGAGGATGATGACCCTTCGTGGGGTGAAAGAAGGGCGTGTGTAGGACTCCCGGGGGAACCGGTCTACCCACTAAACCCCACGGCGGCCTACCTCAGCAGCTCGGAGGACCTCTAGGAACGCATCAGCAGCTTTTGGAGTCCTCCTGCCGGACATTTCGACTGAGGTACATCCCGGAGTGACTAGTCTCACCCTCGGGGCAGGATGCTGTCACGCCTCTCACCGCTCTACGCAGTAAGATCCGCAACACGTCAGTCATTACCTTAGACGACACCCTCCGGCCGCACCAGGAGTGTCACTTGGCTCGGGTCGTTTGCAGTGATCACATCCCCAATATGTGGCTGCAGCGACCCTAGAGACGATTGGGGGACTAGCGACCTCTACCGCGTCCCCTTCACCGCCTCCTTCGAGCAGCCTTCATTCTGGAGCATAACGTCCTCACTCTTCCCACACTTCCCATTCCTCGTCACTCGCCAGCATTGCGGCGATCAATGCTGACGGTGATATGTTTTGTCCGATCAGTCCCCTCTCGACGCTCTGCAGAGCGGCAGAACTATTCCAACAGCGCGTTAGCAAGCACAGCTCTGAGTTACGAGCCGTGCCTGCCAAGCTTACCTATACGCGTTCCGCAGTAGTATTCCGGGCTCGTGTTGACCACGAGCCCGGAACACTGACTCTTCGCCTTTCCGACCGACAGGACGAATTTGGTCGTAGAATATAGTGTCCATGTCGGCCAGAATGTCGAAGGGTGGAGATCGTGCCAGGACCGTCGCCGCCTCGTACAAAATCGTGCAGTAGCCTCGTACGACCCGTATGGTATTATGGCTCTAGTACAGCAAAAAAAATCTATATTAGGCCTTAACATCCTGTCAGATGATTCAAACAGCATCTCTGTGGCAATGTTTAGCATGACTGTAGAGTCCAATACGATAGCGACAGTGGCGTGTATTATAGCCACATTAAATGTTACTGCTGATCATGAGGTCAAGTCCTGGGATTTCTAAAGACGGGCCAAAAGTGCTATTGGGTTTTCTCACAGCAATTTCTTAATAACAGCCCGAGTATGGAAGTTTGGCGATGATCCACGCCCATAGGTTGGAGTGCACGTTAAGCCATCGGTCCCGGTTGTCATGAACATCTACGGTTATCTTATTGGGAAGTCAGTGCCCTTAAATGTACTGTAACCTTCGAATTTCTGTTCTCTATCAAGGCTGCGGAGGTCCGATGCCAGTCGCTCCGTGGAAAAACTGGATTCAGGTAAACTGGTTGAACTAGTAGACCCTAAAAGATGACTGGCTACTTGTTAGTATTAGTTAGTAGCGACAGTGTAAAGATCTTTCTCAACGTTACGCTAAGAGCTTCAATAATATATAATTTTTATATATTTGTTACCTGTTTATAAAAACTATATATTTTTGCAATCCTTGCAATTTTAACAATTTTTTATGTAAAATTCGTAGCCAGAGACAAAGCAGTAATCGTTCGGAGATTTGTTTGTTAGGTTTTCGTGAAAATATAGTACTTTTGCGTACTATATTTTATTTTTTAATTATATAGTACGCCGACCTGAAATATAGTACAATACTGTCTATTTAGTAAGGTTGGCAACCCTTGTTTTTTTTATACGTGTTGGACTCGTACCGACTAAAACCACACGGTGTGACCTCTTTGCGCCTCAATTTTAGGAGGAGTCCAGGGAGAGATCACGTCCTCGCAGAAGGTTGCGACCGCGTTAAAACAACTGTCGCTACCGGCTATCGAGCTTATGACGTCCGGTAGCGAGAGATCCTCTCCAATGACTACAGTGAGGGCCCGACGCTGCACTGCCTATGCGGGGCAAACCGCTAACGTGTGCATGCCCGATGTCTCACTGCAGTCGCAGTGGTGGCAGGCGGGACTCGATCCCCTCCTAGCGAACGAGTGCAGGTACTTTCCAAAGTTACTGTGCCCGGAAAGCACCTGTGTCAGTCGGAAGGAAAGGGTCTCATGCTGCCACCCTGTCCACTCGGCGATGACTCCACGGCAGCAAAGTCAGCGCGTCGAGACTCCAGCCGAAACGACTATCTGACCATGGTGGTCGGCAAGCGGATTCACGCCACTCACGGGCGGTGGGCGAAACCCGCTCCCCGCCCGGAAGTCAGCCTCTCGCCGATAAACTTCGTCGAGCACTTCCGCCTCCAAATCCTATCCATTAAAAACAAAAGGGGCCCCGTCTTATCCAGGGGCACCCGTAAACCCAGCGCCTCAATGCGCCAGACCACCAGAGAGACCCCTGTGGTGGCCAGGCGGGCCGCCTCCTGGAAGTTAGCCCCCCGGGCCGTGACCAAACTGTCATCGGCTAAACAAATTACGCTCAGCCCGCGGGGAGATGCCCTCGTAGGGCCCAGTCGTATCCCATGTTCCAGGAGTGGTCCTAGGACAGACCCCTGCAGAACACCGCACGAGATGGCCCTGTGTCTTAAGGCACCATCTCGGTCCTCGAACATGAAGGTACGCTCCTCTAAATAGACTGTCACAAGCCGCCTCAGGTACTCTGGCACTCCGTGATAGTGGAACGCTTCCCTGATGTAGGTGAATGGCAGGCAGACTATTAAAGGCGTTGGCGATGTCCAAGGACACCGCCAACACCACTCTGCTGCAGGTCACTGCCTCTTCGGTCACGGCCCTAAGGCGCAACACGGCATTGACCGTCGAACGCCCCTCTCGGAAACCGAATTGGGCTTCCAACAGGTCGGGGGCCACCTCGCAGAGGTGCCGAACGATGCGGGCAGAGAGAACCGTCTCAAACAACTTACCCGCCTCGTCCAGCAACACGATGGGCCTATAGGCCGCAAGGTTGGCAACCCTAACTTGATCACAGCTATGTGACCCCCCCCTGGCGCCAAAGCTGGATCCGCCCTTGGTTGCAATGTCATCAAAATAAAAGTTTCTTTCTATCAAACGTTTCTGGCAAACCGAGCGAAGGAGGCGCGCATACCAGTGGCCCACCGTTCGTCATGACGGGACGGCGGGGACGGGTTCTCCCCGCCTTCCGCTTCAGTGGCCAGCCGCGAGAAGGCGACGTTAGCGTGTGCCGTACGTATCAGGCGCAGAGTGGCACACCGTGTGGTTTTAGTCGGTTCGATTCCGACACACCGCCCATCCGCGAACTCCGATGAGGTGACGGTCCGTAAAAAAAAGGTTGTGTTGATAATCAGTCAGTCAAGCTATGTAATTGTATACATATTTAGTTATAGTTATGCTTTATTGAGTTGGAACTAGTACCTACATAGTTAGAATTTAATAAATAGATTTGCATTAATAAAAAGATTTGTTTAAAAGCTCAATGGTGCAGAAGCTGCTCAATGGGCCGCCATGCAGCATTGTCTGTATTCACAATGAGGATTGTGAGTACTGATTCTGCTCTCTGATCTTCTATTAGATAGAACAGTCACTTTGTCAGACTAACATTCAAAAAATAAAGCGCAGGCCACCAACGAATCACCTAACTACTGATATCTAGTATATGTATTAATCTGTGTGTACCTGAGAGTAACAAGCTAAGAAAATTTTAACTTAGGTATACGCAAGCTGAAACGAAAAAAGAATACCTACTTAGGACTTGCTTGGCATTATCGCCTTTGTGAACCCAGAACCAACTAACGTGCTTATTAGGTACACCACTGTTTTTTGGATGGAAATCAAACTCATGATCTCTTGCTGAGCAATTAGGGTCACTAACCACTAGATAAAGGCCACTAAACATTGAGCCATAGGTTAATCATACATTTTTACTACCTAATTATAATTCGAATTATCTTCGAACAATATCAAAGTTTCGGGAATAATAAGACAAGAAACGCTCACCTAACGAACATTTTAGGGGATAAATAACAAATACTGGCAATCTACGTGAACTGTAAGTCTTATTACCAAATTACGATTCCAGGGTTATCTTCAAGCAATACCCACCTACTAAAATTCCGGGAATATTAAACTAATACAAATTTTAGTAAGGAGCAATAACTGACAATCTATATCACAATCAAATGTCTGTTTAACCTTTTGACCGCCAGGGTCACATATATGTGACAAGCGAAAACTGTCCCTGTACGCTAACGTCACAAATATGTGACCAAGAAAGCGGTACACCGAAATACGAAATAAAGCCTTTAAATAACAAGAAAAACAAGAGATTTATTATTGTTCTAAGAATTTTTATGCCTAAATACTACACGAATTGTTTAAAAATACGCTTTCCACTGTCTTGAAATTTAAGTTTATAACGCTGTGTAGTTCAAAATACTAAAATGTATTTAATAAAGTTATTTGAAAATCACGTTTTTTTTTTTTTTTTTTTTTTATATTTAAGCCTGCCAAAGTGACTCTACTCTGCCTGATGGAAAGCATGAGTAGAATCCAGGAGTAGGGGCCACCATGCTTATTGTGGGGGTAGGCAATGTAGCATGGTGACCCCTACCATGGCAGCCTGGTTAGATTATTCTGCATCATTCTCCCGGCCTTCGAAGGGCGGGAGAATGATGCAGAATGATTGGGCCTCCGGTCTCACACTCACCAACGAAATACGACAGCAAGAATGCTGTCATTATTAGGATGGTCTTCTGTGTGAGGGTAGTACTGGCCGGGTCGAGCCGGCCCATTCGTGCTGAAATCAGCGTGGCTCTACTACCTCAAAAATTTCGTCCGATTTAAACAAAAATAATGTGAATAGTTATCAAATTCATAATTTAATTTATATCGCAAGTAAGTTACGTTATAATATAGTCATTGATTTTCATTAAAATAATTCAATATAATAAGTTAATCCTATTTCCGTTTAAAAAATGGAGTATAGGTATAGGTACCTATCGTATGGAGAACTTACCTTCAAACACGATTAACCCATATTCTCCAGACAAAGTTAGCTCCCAAATCACGGCTAAAAGCTTATTTCATGGCTGATTTTTACTGACTAGTATGTTTGTGTGTTCTACCGTAGCATTTAAACATCTGCACCGATTTAAATGAATGATGTGACCATATACTAACATTTACCTGAATGAGACTTATTTATTTACTTCTAAAGTAATAGTAGAGAATTTTAAGCTTTTTGGCGTTCACAAAGTATTAAGAATTCTCAAATGCTTTGTGATAAATATGAACATCAAACAGTAGCTTCAATCATTGTATACGCCAAGGACTCGTACTCCATCACATCTAGGCTCTACTTGCTTGCATAAGGGGGTTATGTTCGTGCGGCGAAAATAACGGAGAAAACTTACTACCAAACGTGACGATTGAGCATTTAGCAGGGTTCAGTTTTAATTCATTTATTTGTCAATTATTATAAGTCTGATTGAAGTCCATTGCCGATATTACTAGAGAATTAATATTGATATCATTAGTAAATCGGAGAAGATTAAAAACGATGGATCAGAATTATGGGAGGAGTCAATGTCATTCACGTGAATAATAAAAGGAAATGGACCTATTAAGATACCCTGCGGTACACCACAGTAGAAACCGAGTGAAAGATATAGTTAGTCTACTACAGCCAGCCTACGTTTTACTAAATAAAAGGAAAACAACTGAAGTCTTCTCTTGTTTCATTATTAAATAACTTTATTTTTAGCATGTTGTGATGATGTTGTCGAACGCTTTGCTGTAGTCGGTGTAAACGATATCTACTGAGCATCCTGTGTCATAAACAAATATAATACAAATAAAATTCAAGGTTGAAACTTTGGCAGCAGATGCTTTTTATCTTAAATTATTTCGGGATATTTTACACCCAATTTGTTGCATATACTTCCCATTATGTAGTAAAACTAAAAAGATAGATAAAACAGAACAAGGTTTTTTCTTAACAAATTTTATTTCTGGAATGAGTATAATAAAATTATGTTTCTATTAGTAATGAGGAACTAGAGGTATGTTTGGTACGTACATATTAGTACTTGAATAAAACAATAAATTAACAACAATCACAACATTTCAATAAGTACTAAAACCGACAAGAAAGTCTAGAAAAACATCGTATACTACAAGGTACATAACAAAACAACTAAAGTATGTGAAAATATATCTAGGAAATACCATAAAAATCTGATATTGCAGTTAATAAACGATATTTAGGTAAATTGCAGATCATAGAATTTGTTCAAAAAAATTTGATTTATTTATATATCTTGCATTTTTTTATTCTAAATAAACTATAAATTTAGTTATATTTTCACTGAGGTACTCGGAATTTTACAATACTAATTGGTAGTTTCACCACCTACTGATATAGTCCTTGATAGACTACCAAATAAGTACTGATTGCGGTCTTAGATAGAGAAATGTATGTCAGATTAACATACATTGTCAAACATATCAGCAGCTTTATCAGTCAAATAGTGTTATATGGCTGAATACTTTTATGACACTTTATCAGGATCAAGTGAAACTAGTCCTAAAACAATTAAAATTTCACTACAGCTATCTGTCCTATACACATAGGTAATTAGTCAGAAAAGATGCTAAACTCGTGGTCACTTTGGGTATCTCATGGCTCTGAAACAACACAAAAATACATTTTAGTGGGTGCATACATAATCATCATCAACAGCCTTTAACAGTCCACTGCTGGACATAGGCCTCTCCTTAGAAGGAGGTTTTGGCCTACTAATAGAGGTGTGTATTACAACAGTTTTTTAAATTAATTTTTTATCAACAACCGCGAGTATCACCACGTTGCGCAGTTACTCTAAAATAAAAGTAGCCTAAGTCACTTCTTAGGTACATCATCAGCTATCTGTCAGTAAAAGTCTCGTCATATAAGTCCAGCCGTTTCAGAGATCAGCCGTAACCAACAGACCAAAATTTCAAAATATTACTCTTTTTATGAATTACGGTTTATACTTCCATATAAATTTAGTGAGAAGCGGTTTCCTTGGTTAATTTTAAATTACAGACATTTCAAGTTTGTTTATTTGTATTGTATAATGACGTTTTTCAAAATGTAAGAAAAAAGAAGCAGGTTTTGAACAGACAAAACTAAACGCAGTAGAAAGCGCGTAGCGACCCCTCAAATCACTAGGCGGCTACTGTACAAGCGAACACTGATCATATTAAATTATGAATAACTTAAAATAAATATAGTTTAAGAGTGCTAATAAAAATAATAAAATATACATATAATGTATACATATATCAATACTACTCCAAAGATATTCTTTTTAAATTTTTATTAAATTTTTTTAGGCGTTAAGTGGTAATTTGAAATTTCTTAAAATTAATCAGTAATTAATTGACTCGATGATTAAATTATAAATTAATGCTCGACTTACTCATAATACTGGGTATCTTCATAGACCATAGGAGGGTGTGGCTGCAGTGTACCGTTACTGTTTCTGAACCACTGAACGCATTAGAAGTGCTCACCAGATCTCCAAACTGCAATGGTTGATTATCTAAAAAGAATTTATCCATATCATCATCTTTCTCTATTCGCAAGTACCTGGTAATGGCTTTGTTTATATTCAATTCTTTTTTTTTATTTACTACTCTGCCTGATGGAACCGGGTGACAACCGGGACCAACGGCTTAACGTGCTCTCCGAAGCAAGGGCGTGAAACACCGTCAAACTTTGATACTCCAGGCTGTTATTAAGAATTTCTTGTAAGAGAAACCCATCAACGCTCTTGACTTAACCTGGGAATCGAACCCGAGACCTCTTTAACGGCAGTTGTATACGCTAACGGCTAGACCAAAGAGGCGGAAATAAAAAAAAATATTATAAGAATTCGCAATTACATAAAGAGATTACTCACTTTGACAGATAAATAACAAACAAGTAAATTGACTGGATTTGGGTTATTTATAGGAATCATTTCTATGTACCTATATAATTAGAATAAAATAAACTTTATTGTACACCAGTTATTATGGTTTACATAAAATGACATAATAATAAACAGATTTACCATGTACAAATGGCGGCCTTATCGCTAAAAAGCAATTTCTTCCAGGCAACCTTAGGACTAGGTCACGGACAGTTTTTGGTGCGAAAAGTATAAGAAAACTTAGCAGTTCGATTTGTTTTTCTCCAGAGACAGAATACTATTAATGCATTGCGCCTGGTTTCAATAAACGACAGTTTTATCACAAGAAGTTACGGATCAAGAAAAATATTTCCTATTACGAAACTGGTCACAATAATTGCTGCGATGCCAGCCGAAGACAAAGCGGCGTGCTACCATTAGGCCAACCCTGCAGTCAAGACGTTTACTGAGACGCAGTCTCCACTCAAGAACCCGAACAGGTATCCGTGTCTTACCTAAATTCCATTTCAGTCCCGTGGTAGTAACAATCTTGCAAGGTTCTCCAACTGGTATTAGAGAGCACCAGGCTCTTTTATATTTCAGTGTGTTTTTAGGAACAATGATGGTGTGTTCGCCAGGGTTAAGTAGCCAAGATAAACTATCGTCTGACAGCAGATACACCGTGGTATGTGGGTCCAATAATAACTTGTCTCTAGCTAAGAACAAACTTTGTATGTTCCCTATTGTTTGATCGAGCCGGCCTGAACTTTGTGCAAATGCTATAACATGATCAATCTGTAAACACATAATTTTTTTTTAGTAATTTCATAACTATCATTTAATAACAATAAAACCTGCAGAGTATACTCTTATTTGGCTAATAGGAAAATGTAAAACAGCATTCTTAAACAGCCAAATGTTCTACGGCAGGTTCACTTTTGAACCCGAGCAGTCTTCCCCGACCCTAGGAACGTCTCCCGCGGTTCAAAGTATGTTATCTTTAAGACAGGTATTCTTTATTCTTAGCGGAGCGGGATCGGGAGAGGTTTAGAACTCTCCCGATTCGCCAGGTCCAGTAACGGGCCACTAGGGTTCATGATTTCTCGAGCTTTTCAATTTCTCGGGTCTCGAGAATTCTCGAAGCTAATTTCTCGGGTCTTCTCGGGTTGTCGAGAAATTTACATTTACGTACGGTTTCTCATATTATTTGGTTGCAATAACCTCAAAAAATTCAATGGTTTCCCTCTCAAATAAAAGTATTAAATTAATTACAAAACTTTTATTTATTTTATTCAAAAACATTAATCTAAATAAGCTAATTCAATTTAAAAAAAATCACCCAATGATTGTATCGGTGGAGTTTTAAAGTTTAGTTTCTGTTGCTGCATACTGTCACACCCAGGCCTTTTTTTTCGGTGCACTCACACCTGAACTTGTAGATGCTTCAGATTCAGATTGCGGGCATTTAGTAATACTTACTGATTTTATGCACATGTGCTAAATATCTCACCAAACCGCTAGTATTTGAACCTTTGCAAACAATGGTGTTTTGGCATTTTATGCATTGCGCATTTGCAGATTCTTTTTTTTTAATATTTTCATATTTTTGATGCTTTCATCTTTACTGTTGTAGTGTCGTTTCGGTAAAATCTATAACAAACTCAATTCAAATTAATAATAAGCCTATTGAATAGTATGTGATATACACACACACAACTTGCAATATTCGTCTCACAAATTTAAAATGACACATTAATTAATTTCAAATTACTAACATAAGAAAAATATATAAGAATAATTAACAACTAAGCTTGTGTCTTGTTGTTTTACAAAAATAGGAAATGTAAGTAGACTAAGTATATAATTAATGTATCGTATTAAAGTTTGACTAAAAATAATAGAAAAGAACACTTAAGTACCTACTCGTACCTAGTAAAATTTAAGATCATATTTATAAATATTATATTATTGATGAAAATAAAATAAATAATAAAGTCATGATGTGTCAATCAAAGTGAAAATACTTACCTGTTTGATTTCAATTTATCACGTAATCTGTGAAACACTACGTAAACTATCGGGTAAAAACGACGCCGCAGAGCGCTTGCAGTGTATGAGATCAATGTTTAAGGGTGCCGCTGCGCTTTGGCCTGACTACATGATTTACATACAAACATACACACATACATACATACATACATACTCACAAACCTTCACGTGTATAATATTATTAGTATTATATGGTAGGATTATTTTAGTGGAACACATATAAAGTCAATGTTTCTTAAAAACATAATATTTTTTATATTATAGCCAATACTGACAAAATTTTACGAGTAACATAAACTACAAATAACCTACAGTAATAATTTAGAAATTTTTAATATAATTTTTTTAATAATTTATTTGTGGATTATACCAACACATATTTTGAATAGGTGACTCATTTCTGTATTCTAATTCCAACAATAAACTTCTCAAATAAATGGCTTATTCACTTGCCTTACAAATATTATAGTCATATATTCAGCATCTGTGCTAGATTAAGCTAATGTTGGTTGTTTTTTACACTTAAAAGATATGACACTACCACACTTCTTAAATATGTATCCAGTACAAGACTTACGGTCCACACAATATCATATTGTGTGGACCGTAAGTCTTGTACTGGATATTTTCATATTCATGCCCATTCAGCATTGACATAACCCATAAACGAAAAAACCAAAATGCTTGATTTTTTTCAAGTACTTATTTTAAAATATGTTATAAATGTTTCCAATGTGTTTCATTGTAATTATTATTAAACTGGTTCTAGTAACAAACTACATAAAATATATCTGGGCGGACTAACATAGATAAATGAACTAAAGTTCCTATTATTTGCTGGTAAGGATACTGAGTACAATGAGTGTCTCTCTTCTCTAGCTTCAAATTTACTTCCATTGGTGTACTGACTGGGTTACAATTTTTCATGATAAGCCTAGCTAATAAATGATCTACAAATTGTTCCTTATCTACAAAAATCTCATTATTGTTTCATCTGACTCTCATTCCTAAGCATTGTCTAATATTTCCCAAGGCTTTTAATTTAAATTTAGATTTTAACTTAGGCTTAAGGTATTCAGTTTACAATAACAAAAAATAAATAAAATTGACCACATACAAGGCTATATATCATCCTGACATTATCAATATGTTTAACAAATAAACAAGGTTCATTGATTGACTTCCTATACCCCAAGGTTTGTAAAAAATCATCCACACGCTTATACCATGCCCTAACTGATTCTTTCAATCCGTAGATTGCCTTTGAGGGGTCCGAAGTTTATGACTCGGAACTCTTATGGATTCGGTTCAGGAGTTATAGAGGCTAAAGTTGTAAAAGGCACTTCCTTGGTAAACGTCATAAATTAACACATTAATACGTAAAAATAGCAGTTATCTATTGGATACCATTTTAAAACCACGTATCATTATGGGTGACTGAGGAACCCTTTTATGTGCGTGGGGGATTTTTTCATTTATTTAATCAAAATATCTACCATTATTATATATACATTGCTGCCATCTAATAGGAATGTAATTTATGTCTTTGCGATAGAACTCAAGTGATCTAGATTCTACAAACTGTATGAAAGCATTTTGTACTGCCTCCTGGGAAGAAAACTTTTTATCACGTAGAAAATTGTCTAAATTACGAAAAAAATGGTAGTCCGTTGAAGCAAGGTCTGGCGAATACGGAGGGTGACGAATGTTTTCTAATTGCAATTCCTCTAGAGTTGAAATGGTTTCTGTCTGACACGCACTTGGCCGATTTTTAGGGTTCCGTTGCCAAATGGCAAAAAACGGAACCCTTATAGATTCATCATGTCTGTCTGTCTGTCTGTCCGTCCGTATGTCAAAGCCACTTATTTTTAAATTTAATACTTTCTTTTTATGACATTCCAAATTGTATAGTAAACTCATATTCACATCTTCAAATGCCCATTCAAAAAAGCTGTGGTTACATCAAGGTGAGTTATGTCTAGATTATATTTAACACTCAATACAAGCAATAGTCTTATTGTAGTGACGGTCCACTGGTGAGAATGTTTCTGTATAGTCTGTGCCTGGTCTTTGTGTAAAACCCTTGGTGACTAACTGACCATAATATCGCACATTATCACAACTGTCCACTTTTTTCTTGAACACCCACTTACACTTAACCTCTGTTGTTTGTTTTGGCTTGTCCACTACTTTCCAAGATTCGTTTTCTTCAAATGATTTTAATGATCCTCCTGTAAAGCTTTACACCATTCTCTTGATTCTAACCCATTTAAAGCCTCTTTATATGTTATATTGGCTGGTCTACACATGGATTTGTACCGATTTCAATACACACATTACTATAACTAAACCTCTTTCTTCCTCTAACATCTTTAGCGGGCTTAGTACTCTGTATTTTTTAACTCTTTTATTGATACACTGCCAAATGTTTCTCCTGAAAGACTAATGTCTGTGGTTGGCTCTTCCTCTGTACTGTCCTCATTGTTACTTTTCTTAGTTGATGGTTCAGAGTCCGAATTATCAGAAGATGACTTAGGTTCTATGCTAATCACTATAATCAGAAGATGAGTTATTGTTATCAATTATTACAGCTTGCATATTATCCCGTAACGATTCCCAAATCGCATTTACTTTAGGATATACGTTATAGGATAGGATTTACGTTAGACTTTTTAAGGTATACAATAATGTAGTACATTATTTTGATCTATCTCGTAGGGTACAGCCAGCGTTTACAATGTAACATGAATGTACATGAATTATACATAAAAACCTTCCTCTTGAATCACTCTATATATTAAAGAAAACGGAATTAAAATCCGTTGCGTAGTTTCAAAGCTCTAAGTATTTATAGGGACTGACAGAGAGCGGAAGCGACTTTGTTTTATACTATGTAGTGAAACTGCAAAGTATACTCTATCTGTGGGTGATAAGGTTGGTTTCTCTTTAATGCTAAGATATTTTTGACTAGTTTGCACGCTTAGATACCAATGAACAACCTATTTGTTAACATAAATATGAACACTCTGTCAGATAACATATTATTGACAACTGATTGCTAAGATCTTTTGACCACTTTGAATGCGTACAACAATTTGAGCACCTTGCGAGCCAACATAAAATTGAATTAGTGTTTTTCACATCATTTTGACCACTTTGAACGCCAATATCATTATGACGCTGACTGTACCAATTTTTTAAGTTTATTATATTATACTTTATTAAATAATTTATTTTATTATAATACATTTAGTTTTATTCTCATTTAAATGTAAACTATTGACATTGAACCGGTTCACAACATTGGAGAGAGTGGTATTCACATCATCAGCAACCAATTGGTATCTATTAAATTTAAATAATAAAAGAGAAGTGTCGTCCTCAAACGGCACTATCTACTGTTTATTTGTCAAATTAGATAGGTCATTGATATATATGTTTACACGAAAAATAAAGGACCGAGAGTTGAGCCCTGTGGAACACCCACAGTGACCAGAGGACACAATAACTCTCTGGTCTGTTCACAAGATCCTTTCACCGTTTACTTTCACACTCTGGATCCTATTAGCCAAATAAGATATAAGAATTTCTAAAGCAGTGTTCCTAATTAGTGATACAGCTACAGCAGCAGCAAACGCAATCGAATGCCTTAGACAAATCCACACTAGTGTTATAATTTTTCTTCATAAAGTTGGAGGGCCCTACCAACATTATGAAGACTTAATGCGATTAAGCGGCTTATTTTAGATCACGCTGCACGCGGCAAAATATGCTGATTTAATGGAACATAGCCAAGTGTAATCAGGGCTTAAGTGATGGTGTACGAGGATTAAACTGAAGATGGAGTAAGACATTTTCGGTTAAGTCTGCACATGTTTAACAGAACAATTAATAGAAAACTTTTACAGTGTCCAGTATCTTAATATGAGCACTTATCACAATGATTTCAGGGAAAAAACAAACTGACTAGCTTTTAATTTACAATACCTACTACAAAAAGCTATAAGCAATAAAAGTTAACTCACCTGGATTCCATTTCCATTACAATGAATATTTAATTCCATTAATGCTTTTGTAAAGTCTGTGTAGTTTTGATCAGGTGTCCCAATTATCTAAAAATTTAAATGAAATAAAATAACCAACCTCTATTACTACTACTTACTCCATTAGTAACTTTAAGAAGTTAGTGTCTAAGGTATCTGGAGTGTGTAGAACTATAAATAAATTTCCTTTTTTACCTTATAAATAAGATTCTTAAATAAGAGTAAATGGGTAAGTTTAAAAGAATAAATCTGCACTCCACTCCTGTGTAGATTTATGCTTTTAAACCAGGGACACAATTTTTAAATGAATTCTACACTGATGTAAAAATTTGAACATAGTAAAAGTTTTTACATTGATACTTAGTTTTTTAAACTTCACAAAACTAAAATTAGACTATGTAAATACATTTCAGAAATTATTATAGTACCCGGACCATTATTACTCATCTATTGACATCTCATTAAAATCATTACATCGTAAATAGTAGTTTAGACGCTACAATAAAAATTACAATAAAAATTTTACTATCACAGGACTAGTCTCTGCTCTTGCAGTTACACACACTGTTTTCAAGATGTACGGACTGGGACAGTACATCCCTTCACAGAAGACCAACCTGACAGCATTCATACTGTCGTCTCAATGGGCCACCATAGTGTTGGTCACCAAGCATTGTCTACATTCACAATGAATGTGGTGACAACTACTACTGGGTTCTACTCATACTTTCAAATATGTTACATATCAAACAGCATGGTGACATATTCTATAGGGGCATATCACCACAACACAATTAAATGAGCATTCTTTACACCTTTCAGTTTTGACATATAATACTAAAAAAATCCAGTTGACTGTAACTGTTGTTTAAATTAAGTAAAATATTACTGATTAACACATTACATCTTCAGAGACATTATTTAATGGATCAAATATTTCTAAATATATGTATCTATGGTTCTGGTGGAGTAGCAATACAAATATAGGTACTTGTTTGAAAATTTGTTTAAATAATTAGAATGTTAATTTAAAAGCTAACAATTTCACCTTACAACCTTTCTTTGTGTATATCTCCAGTACTTCCTCACCAATGGAGTCAAAATCTCCAGTGACAAGGTCAGGCTTTTTAAATGTTTTTCGGACTGCTTCTGTTTGCGTTTTTAAGAATTGTTCCCATTGTCTTGTACCTCCATCAATAGTTATTGTTACTCTCGCTAAAAATAGTTGAAAATAATATAAACTATTAATTTACTGATAGGTAGTTAAAAATAATAATATTTAACTGTATATGATACACAATTTAATTCAAGAATACAGTCAGCCAGTCTAATACCTTTTAAGTTTTGGGGTACAGGTTTAGGTTACATTAAATCACCTTTTGATGATAGTATGATGATAACATGATGATAAAAGTCTACAGCCTTGCCAAGTAATTGGGCTATGTAATACTGAAAGAAATTTAATTTCAGTCAATTAGACCAGTACTTCGTGAGATTAGCACATTCAACCAAACAAAACACACTGCAGCTTTATAATATTAAGTACAGATATACCTTAAAATGCAATAATCAAGCCCTATAGGTTTGAGCATTACAAAAAATATATTGTAAGTAACAATTTGCATACTGAAAAAAATAATTTGTAACTCAAAATTAAATAAATCATTTTAAATAAGTAGAAAGGGCTTAAGGGACCACTGTATCAGTTAGTTTATTCCAGGAAATTATTGATGTGAAACATCTATAGCCGCACGTAAAACAGATTTCTGGCCTGGCGACGCGTCGCCACGGCACGCTATACGATGGTATATATATACAGTCTATATGCAGTAGTGTGTACTGTACTATTTTAATAATTAGTAATATTTTATTTTATCATTATGACATATTAAGTTCCTATTATAATATGTTCTTTTCTGCATATTACTTTTACAAAATAATGGCGATGTTTCACATCTGCCAGGCGTCCCGTGACGGCTCACATTTTGCATTAGATATGAATACTCACCATTTTTCCACATTTTTTTTACAAAATCAAGAGTTTGTGTAATAGGTCTATTTAAAATTAGAACAGCATAATTCAGTGCCTTGGAGGTTTCCATAATCACTTGTGGGATATTCCATGTATAACAGTTGACTGCACAAAAAGCTTCACAACTGGTGTCCTGAATAGATAACTAATTATTAGTTAATCATCATTTTAATGAGATGGCAATCAGTCGAATAATAGCAGCTATTTCTGTCAATGTAAATAAATAAATATTTGGGACATCCTACACACAACATCATCTAGTCCCAAACTAAGCAGAGCTTGTATTATGGGTATTAAACAACTGATATAAATACATAAACATAATTTTTTTTGTAAATACATACATATTATACATAGAAAAACACCCAGACTCCGAAACAAATATTTGTGATTCACACAAATGTTTGGTCTAATGCGGGAATCATACCCTAGACTTCTTGATCAGCAGCCGCATACGCGAACCACTAGACCATCAACGCAGTCAAGTATGTAGTTATATTGCAATTAATGATAAGAATTTGGATGAGATGAAATGGGCAACATTTTTCAATAAAACAAAAAACAATCTCTGCAGTAACACTTAGCACTATTCGTAACATTTACTAGTAGGGTTTGGCATAATTTTATTTATATTTATCAATATTGGTTGGAAAACATGTTAAAGGCATAAATAACCACGAGTTAGACAACTCAACATTTTTGATCTATTCAAAATAAATAAATAAATATTTTGGACATCTGACACACAACATCATCTAGTCCCAAGCTAAGCAGAGCTTGTGTTATGAGTACTAGACAACTGAATTTTTTTGTAAATACATACATATTATACATAGAAAACATCCAGACTCCGAAACAAATATTTGTGAATCACACAAATAATATTTGGTCCAACCCGGGAATCGAACCCGAGACCTCTTGATCAGCAGCCGCATACGCTAACCACTAGACGTAATAAATATATATCACTATTTTTAAATTAATATCCATTATTGATAAATTCCTTTGAATTGTTTGCCAACAAAGATACAAGTACAATCCGGAAATTAGCGTGGGTCTTTTCACCTTGAAAAACAGATAAACAATTAAGTAGAGTATTACGACTTAAAAAAACTATACGAATATCTAATCATATCTTTCTCAAGTGTATTTCTACTTAAATAAGTGTATGAATATTTTATTTATATTTAATATTTTCCTTTAAATGAGATAACACTACACTTAGGTTTATATTTTAGTATAGTTATGAAAATAATATTTAAATAAGAATTATTATCCGAAACAGAGCGCTGTTATTTATGAATAAGCATTATTTTGATGCATTCCAGAAATAATAAATTCTTATAATACTAGATAACCTAAATGTAGTAAAACAACTTAAGTATAACTAAATCTCACTTACCTTATTATCAACATGTCCATTAGAAGACATTACAAATAGGTTTTCTTATAAGAAACGTTATGAAAATGAAGAATTTAATTTTTCTAAGTGTTTTTTTATTTAAGTCCAACATGTACACCAATTTGTTTTGGATTTTGGAGCACGCACTACGCACTAGGCTTGAGACGTATATACTGGAACAGGTGCGAAGATCACGTATTTTCCGGTACTAGGCGGCACTTAGTCCATAAAGTCTCAAGAGACTAGTATATGAAGTCCATGAAGTATCAGAGTAAAGTACCACAAACACACACACGCACACACCACACAGTATTCCGCGTACGTATAATCTCGCTATGGGCGTTTTTCAAAATTTTGCTCAGGACTATTTTGCTATGTCCTACGAGTTTGACCATTGATTAAAAGGCAAAAATGTAGGAAGTGAGTATCAAATTATTTTATGTTAGGGTAAAATGTTTAACTTACTGTGAAAAAAAAGATAAACATAAGACATAAGCGGAAAACATATTTTAATATTTAATAAAATACCAAATATTATCCTACTTTTTTATGTGTCCTTCATCATATCCTGGATTTTGATTACGTATTTTGGAGAATATATAAGCTATATTTGGATATCTATAGTATTACTCGAATGAAATAACTCATTTTATTTGTTTTTAAATAAAATATAATAAGGTTGTAGTATATTTTTCTAATTTAAATACTGAAATTATCGGATTTAAAAAACTGGCCACAGCGGACAGTCCGGTTACGTAACGGTATGATTTTATAAAGAATAACAATAACATTGTATTTGGCTCTAACTATTTTTAAGCAATGCGATATTGACAATGTTTTTATCATTCATTAGTTCTTTTCCTTTGAATTAAAACTGAAGAAATTCAATCGTCAACACTTGCGGTCCGTGACGTGCGTGACGGGTCTGTTTTGTTTGTCCGGTACGAACATTGATTTTGAAAGGTAAGACCCACAAATTTTATATACTACTCGTGTTAAATTATAAGTAAATATGTTGTAGATAATGAATGTGTACTAGTAAACTACTATAATCAACTTTTTTTATACCAAAAAAACATATGATGACAAATCCGCGTTATACGTAACGTCCAGGACGTGACGTGACGTACTATGTGGACTAAAAACGTTACGTACTGGACTCGTAAAGATGCGTTCATACTGTCTTGTGCAATTTAATATAAATTAAAAATATAATCCACCCAGAGAGGTAAACTCATTACCTTTATAGGATCTAGTCACCTCATGGTGAGCAGGTTTCCTTATTATGTTATAAATATCCTATTTAGACTAGCGATAAAGAGGGTGAACCCTAACATTCCTCACATCCTCGGCACTTCCTTACAAATTAATTTATTCCTACTCAGGTACATTATGCCGTTGACTGGTGCCGAGAGAGACAAAAACAACGGCGATATGGACAAAAACAAAGAAAATGAAGAAAAATACAACAAAAGAAAGAAGTCGAAAGACTGAAGAACATAAACTCAAGGTAAGTGAACTAAATAAGGAAGAAAAGGAAAAAAGACGGAAAATTTGAAGATAACAAAAAAGGAATAAAAGGGAAAATAAAAAAGTAAATAATACTAAGCCAGCTGTTCCAGTGACAGTGCCAGAGATGCAAGATAATACAAAATTGAAGAAAAAACAGAGATTGAATTACCGAAATTATAAAAGATATCAAAGGACATTAAAAACTTGTGAAAGGTTAAAGAAAGTTATTAGTAGTTTAAGTAAAAATAGATTTCGCCTAGAGACTAAACACAAAAAGATGATTGAGCTATTGGAAAATGAAAAATTTACTCTAAAAGAAGACCAAACAATCACGCAGAATTACCTACTTATTGGTTCCCTATTTTATTTTTGTTACTACTTATTTGACATTTTTTTGTATCTGTTGGATTTTTTTGTAAGTAAAGAAGTATTGTTACCTACTTAATGTGAAAATGAAACTGAGATAGACTTGAATCCCCTAAGTTTTTTGTAAAATATATTTTTAAAATGCTCAAATCAAAACAGTCTGTGATATGTTATGATATGATATATGTGACTAATTTTATAGAAATAAGTACAGTAAGTGATGTGACTTAAATAATATGTCACATCACGACGTTTTTGAAATGTTGAATAATATTGTATTGTTTCTAAAATGACTACAAATTGTGCTCATTGTAAACATAGCTTTAGAGTTCCTAAACGTAACGACTGTTGTCCACATACGTAACTGTCCTGTTTTGGCTGTTATAGTTTTTATTTTTTTATGAAAAAACCTTTGGGAGTTATGTTTTTGTTAATATATAATATATGTCTTTTTGTTATTTTTTGTATTTAAAAAAACTTACCTATAATGTTAGTCTTTCAGAATAGTTATTTATTCACAAAGTTTGATAGTCCAGAGTGCCATTTAGTTACGTACAAGACATATTTTATATTTTAAACAGCACTAAGAGGCAAGATATCACAAAGTGGTATTAAATTTTAGAAGATTTTTATGTTGTTGATTAATTATAAATAAAGCTGATTAACTTTGATATGATTGAGTTATTATTTACTTTGAATGAAAATGTAACGTACAAGACCCCTGTATTGGCAACCCTCACTATAATAATACATTAAATAGAAATTATACTCATTTAATATTGTTTTATTAAGGTTTTTCATAAACCTTAGTTCATTGTCAATGTCTACATTTCATCGTTTATTTAAAATTTTGTTATGAAAATAAATGGACATCCTGTACGTAACGGAGAAAAATTTTGAAAAACGCCCCTATACAACATTCGAGGGACGTTCCGTTTCACTTACTCATACTTAAAAACGTGTCTTGCTATCTTGCTCATTAATAATAGCGATGAGTCGTATTTACTACAACAGGTTATATTACTAGGTTTCACTAAAGACGTATGAGGAACGAGTTCCTAGTCTGCGTTTAAATGCGTTTCGACTATTTAGAAGTACCAATAAGTATATACAAGACCACCAAACCAAGACGCGTTCACATACGCGTTCGATGAACACCAGTGTGAGTGAGATGCTTGCAAAAGTCAAATGAAAATCAGTCTTAAGATGTGAAGGTTAGGACACTTTTTAAATTCACTAACCTTGCAAGTTGTAATAGGTACACACTTCTACACGCTGAGACGCGTTCAACAAACATGTGTGAGTGAGGTGCTTACAAAAGCCAAATGAAAATCAACCTTATGTAGCGAAATTAAGGACACTTTTTAAATTCACTAAACTCGTAATACTCTATCAAGGCAAGACGCGATCGACGAATACTATGTGTGAGTGAAATAAATCTCGATATCTAGTGACAATAGTTTAAAGGAATTTATGGATTATGAGTATTATGACATTAAAATCATGATTGGAACGTGATGGATAGTCATATTTTCTATTGATTATAACGAGACAGATAAACCATTTCATAGCATTTAAAAAAAAACTAAGAATAAAAAAATAAAACAAAAATGTAAAAAAAAACAAATTCAAAAACTCAATCATTTTTTTTATAAGCATATACTTAGTTGATTTTGTAAATATCATACATGAATTGTAATCTTTTAAATACGCCTGCTTACCATTTTTTGTGTAACCTAACCTATACATAATATTTTTTTATAATTTGTAAATTGACAGTCCTAAGCCTGTAAAAGAAGTATGAAGGAAAGATTTCATTTCCCTGTGATTTTAATAGTTTTTCTTTTATCAAACTCATACATTATTCTGTTCAACTAAACATAATTCACATACAAAACAAAAAAAAACACGAAATTAATACTTTTAGATGACTTTGCTATCAAAACTGAGCCCAGAATCTTTTTTCCAAAACGCACCAAATATTCGAACAAGTGGCCAAAATCAATAATTAGTAAAAAAAACGTAAACATAACATACATTATTAAGTACATTAAATACCTAATGATTTCATCCATAAAGTTCTAAGTAGTCCTACGTACTATCTAAATATTATATTGTATCCAATTGTATCATATTCACGAAGTCCACCTAGTACCAATACTTCTAATCACCGGCAATACGCTTACCAATTGATACTAGGTGGGACTAGGTGGAACAGGTATTTGCATCAAGTATTTTAAAAGAATAGGACTAGGTGCACCTAGTATCTGTTTTACCTAGTCCAACCCATCCCTACTACGCACTGCTGTCTGCTTGACAGTTGACAATGTTGACATAACTGACATTTGACATTGTAGCAGTCATAGATATAGAATGTCGCAGTTCAATTAATTTCACTTTCCTAATAGCATGCCCAGGTCTAAATTTTCCAGTTTCACCAATTTCACAGAGCAGCTCCTCATAAATTTCCCTGTGGCAATGATGTCGACAAGATAGGACATCACGGACTGTCATGCCAAAAAAGTGCAGGCCGCTTCTCGAGACATGCCGCTCTTAACAATTTCATATACCGGTCCCTTGCCACCGTCAACGTGCCAAGTTTAATTGAGCCTACTGGTATTGCAAGAGACGATGGCAAGAGACGTGACGGTATGTGTTTGATTCTATGGAAGATGGGCCAGGTGCTGATATGGGATGGAACCTGTTCAGACATGCTGGCCCCATCCTCTACTATCTACATGGAACCAACAACAGAGCTGGTGCTGCTTGTGAAGTGGCTGAAGCTATAGCATGCAAATACAGGTGTCAAGGCTCCGAATACAATTTTGTCCCATTCAGTGTCGAGACCCTTGGTCCGTTGGGTCCTAGTGCTTTAAGGCTTTTTATGGAAATAGCAAAAAGGTCGACATCACAGGAGACTGAAGAGCTGGCAGCTACCTCGGACAAAGAATTAGTCTAGCCATTCAGAAGAAGAACGCTACCAGTATCTTCGGAAGTTCGTAATCTTGCCTAAAGGGACTCCTTTTAATAATATATTTTGGTTTTTATATTATATTCTTTAATGTTTTTAGTTTTAGGTTCATTGTCCTAGTTTATGACCAATATTGTACGTAAAATAAATATATAATTTAAAAAAAATGTCTTTGAGTAGTTTCATTTATTTCACTAACATGTCTATTACATATGTTAGGTTTGAGAGCTCGTTTTTTTTCGGAAGACGGTCCCCATTTCATTTCATCTACATTCTTTTATTATTAATTTCATCATGACGACGACGATTTGAAGACCGTGACCGAAATGCCACCTCATGCAGATGGACAGACCGAGTTACTGCGGCATTTATATTTATTAGTGCAATTAGTACAGCGAAAGAATGGTGGACAACTCCTCAGATATAAAGATGTTCTGAAGCATCACATGAAAAGATGCAAGATAAAGCCCTCTTGCTGGGAGATTTTGGCAGCACAGGGACCGGAATGGCGCGAGATTGTATGAAAGTGAATCCGCGAATAATTTTGAGAGCGGTAAGCTCACTTGCCCACTTTATACAAGAGAGTTTGCTGCGAAAATCAGCTATATGAGCCATCTCTGGGCGCACAGTGCCAAACCCTATAAAGGGTTGAAGTCGAAGTGGTCGCCATGGCCGAAATCGGTCAGATTACTCATAATATTATTTGTACAGTATAAAACAAAATGCATATCGAATATGAAGAATTCAAAGCGAGCGTTATGCAATTTTTAGCAGCATGTTTATAATTTTATAAATATTTTTTAAAAATGCGTGTGTTTTAAGAGATTACAATAATGAGGTTTTCACAATCATAGCATGAGATCTGATATGACTCAGCAAATAAGTTCCGATAGGAATGAGTATGTAATGTACTTGGTGTTCTGTAAGTGCTAATTGGTGTTATTAGATTAAGACGTCTCGGGTTTGATTCTTGGCTCTGGTTAAAGGTGTTCTTGGATTATAATAGAAAAATCATATTTTTAGAATTGTTATTATTTGCATTTATTGTTAGTCTGAAACATTTTTTGAGCTAGCAGCACCGGTGAAGATTACGTCAAAATCCGTCAAGGCGTCAAAATTGTTGTGGATATTGTTTGGTAAAGTGATTCTTTGTAATTTAGAAATCAATATTTTACCACAATGAACCGACTATTCGGAAGAGGTAAACCTAAAGAGCCTGGACCAAGTATCAATGATTGTATTAGTAATGTAAGTAAGCTGTAAATTCTTGAAGTATTTGTTCTAAAATAAGCTGATAAATTGGATGATTCATTCACTGTGAAATAACGCTTTATTCTTGTATTTAAGGTCGATAGCAGAGCTAACAATATCGAAGAGAAAGTTACAAAACTGGAAGCAGAGCTTAGAAAATACAAAGATCAAATGAATAAAATGAGAGAAGGCCCAGCAAAAGCATCAGTGAAACAAAAGGCCATGAGGGTTTTGAAGCAGAAAAAAATGTATGAGTATTTTAATACAACTATATTAAAAATTCAATTATAATTTTGGTTCGTTAAATGTAGCATTATAGCATCATATCTCTAGGCATGTTATAAATTTTGTGCTTAATCTTAATTTGATTTCAAATCTGTACTTAATAAGTGATCAATTTTTATACTTTAAGTACAACGACTTTTTGACTGTTCCTTTGGCCTAGTGGCTTATGTGATTGCCATGCCCTATATACCATGTTAAGTGTTGTGGGTTCTTATCCTGCACGAAACAAAATTTTATGAAAATTTTGTTCTAAGTCTAGGTGTTTTTTGTTTATGTAAGTTTCTGTACCATATTTGTCTTAAAAAACAACTCCACTATTAGCATTAATTACATATATTACTAGATGACCCGGTGAACTGCGGACTACCTTTTTCCTAATGCTGTGTGAAAAAGTTGTTTAGAAAAAAAAAAGTAGCCCAAGAAACTTTTTATGTCATCATCAGCTATCTGCCAGTTAAAGTCCATATCATAAAGACATACAAAAAAAAAAAAAAAAATTGCAATTATTGTATATCCTTAAATATCATTTAGATAATACAAATAGTCACTTTAAGTTAATTTATTTACATAGATCTGAAATACACAACAAACATGACTACAATAATGGGTTGATTGACATTTCCTAAATGTAAATCATGCATTTTTTTTTTTTTTTATTTGTTGCCTACCAATGTGACTCCACTCTGCCTGATGGTAAGCATGAATGGAATCCAAGAGTGGGGGCCACCACACTTCCCGCGATGCAGGAAGTATGGCGATGCTGACCCAGACTATGGCGGCTTTGTGAGATGCTTCTTCACACCCCTCTTAAAGGACCCGGGATCATAATGGGAAGGAAACACGTGGGATGGTAGTGAGTTCCAGTTTTTAACCGCTCGGCACAGGAAAGAAGAGCCAAACCGTTTAGTTCTAGTGCGTATTTCTACCACTCTAAAGCGGTGACTTCCAAGGCCAGCACGTGTGTTCCTGTAAAGGAAGGGAGAAGGTGGGATCAGTTGGAAGAGCTCATCAGATTTGATTGACATTTCCTACATGTAAATCATGCATGTTTATTGATAGTAAGACATTATCATAATCAGTAAGACATAATATATCTTAAATCACACTGTTCTATTTATGTAATACATACCTACATATCTTACCAAGAATTTACAACCTAAAACAGAACTGTGGTATTCGGGCCAATCTATATGTATCTATACATCTATACAAAAAAAAAATGAATTGTTTATATGTAATTTCAAATGAACAGTTATTTTTTACTTAATGCATATGAAAGTATACACAGTAAATAAATTAAAAAACTAAAAATTAAAACTTAAAAATTACAACAATAACCGAGGGTATATCATTTAAATAATAAGAATATTGAAAAGGTAGAGTTAAATTCAACAATGAACTTATTGTTACTAGCTAAACTCTAAGCCTAAAGACCATAATGAGGATATCTTCATTTATTTCCTGTTTCTTTAACGAATGAAGAAATTAGTCTATTGTAATACAAATATAGTTAAATATTTCGGACATCTTTTTTACATTTTACCAAAGTAAACATACAATACACTGTCCGTGTGGTGACGGACTGTCCGTGTGGTGACGGACTGTCCGTGTGGTGACAGATTAAGAATACAGAGTGTCACCACCCCTATTCATCCCGCGGGTGTCGTTAAAGGCGACTAAGGGATAAACTACTAAGACAACATTGATGCAAAGAGAAGGAAAACTTGAAACCAAGCTTTTTTTTTTTTTTTTTTTTTTTTTTTTTTTTTTTTTTTTTTTTTTTTACGTGTGGAAATCCCCACGGACCGTCACCCCACCGGGGCTCTCGGCGGGGCGGTGTGTCGGACTCGAACCGACTAAAACCACACGGTGTGACCTCTCTGCGCCTGTGTTTGGAAGGGATCCAGGTAACTGTTTTCTCCTTCTGGATCCCTCCCGGCGCCTGCCCGCACTGTTGCGGGCGCCATCTCCTTGTACTCTCTATTTGGGCGACGTCCGGTCACACGCGGACGCCACCCCCTCGCGGCTGGCCACTACAGCGGATGGACGGGGAAACCCGTCCCGTCCACCCGCGGCCACACTCAGGGCGGCATGAGGCGCAGGTAGGCGCGCCTCCGCCGCCCGGGGCGCCGGCGGCGGATCGGGTCCGAGTGGAGGTCATCCTCCCGGGCCTTCTCCGCCGCCTCCTTCTGCGAGATTACGTCCTCGCAGAAGGTTGCGACCGCGGTAAAACAACTGTCGCTACCGGCCATGGAGCGGACTACGACCGGCAGCGAGAGTTCCTCTCCGATGACTGCAGTGAGAGCCCGGCGCTGCGCCGCCCATGCGGGGCAGACCGCCAGCGTGTGCTGGGCCGTGTCCTCACTGCAGTCGCAGTGGTGGCAGGCGGGACTCAATTCCCTCCTCGCGACCGAGTGCAGATACTTTCCGAAGCAACCGTGCCCGGAAAGCACCTGCGTCAGCCGGAAGGAAAGGGTCCCGTGCTGCCGCCCTGCCCACTCGGTGATGACCGGCTGGAGAGCCTCCACGGTGGCGAAGCCAGCGCGTGGAGTCTCCAGCCGGGAAGACCATCTAGCCAAGGTGGCTCGACGAGCGGCTTCGCGCCACTCGCGCACGTCCTCGGGAACTTGAAACCAACCCTATACCAACCCGTCTGGCCAGTGTGATATAGTAGGCCAAAACCTCCTTTCTAAGGAGAGGCCTATGTCCAGCAGTGGACTGTTAAAGGCTGTTGATGATGATGATGATGATGAAACATACAAAGTATAGGTAAAAAGCTGCCTAGATTCATCATCATCATCAGCCTATTGCTGTCCACTGCTGGACATGCCCTCTCCAATTGCACGCCACTTAGTTTGATCCTCGGCTACTTGCATCCAGCTCCTGCCAGCCATCTTGCACAATTCATCACTCCACCTGGCTAGTGGACCTCCTACACTACGTAGATACGCTGCCTAAATTAAAACGTATAATCAGTTTGATCCAATTGCAGAATAAGTTTTTTTGGTTTGATAAGTGCCTGATTATTATGTCGTAAAAGTTCTGGAGAGTCTACTTACTATTCTGTCTGTAATTTCAAATAATAGCTTTGCACTAAGTGAAAAAGCGGCCAAGTGCGAGTTGGACTCGCCCATGAAGGGTTCCGTATCAGCAAGTAACATCATATAAAAGTTCTTGTAGTTCGTTGTAACTTTCATCGATGTTTTTATACTAGTGTATTGATTGGATGAAAGGTAAATATCGTGTTACGATTTAAGACGTATTAAAAAAAACTACTC
The DNA here is from genome assembly GCA_932526445.1 of Phragmatobia fuliginosa. Classification (NCBI taxonomy): domain Eukaryota; kingdom Metazoa; phylum Arthropoda; class Insecta; order Lepidoptera; family Erebidae; genus Phragmatobia; species Phragmatobia fuliginosa. The sequence goes on along the minus strand of OW052065.1, from coordinate 15,162,509 downwards.
ACTAGATCTCGTTCAAACCAATTTTCGTTGGTAGTTTGCATGATAATGTACAACATATATTTTTTTTAGTTTTATCACTCTCTTATTTTAGAAGTTGGAGGGGGACACACACAAATTTTTCCACTTTAGAAGTGTCTCTCGCGCAAACTATTCAGTTTAGAAAAAAATGATATTAGAAACCTCAACATAATTTTTGAACACCTATCCATAGATACCCCACACATATAGGTTTGATGAAAAAAATTTTTTTGAGTTTCAGGTTCTAAGTATGGGGACCCCCAAAATGTATTGTTTTTTTTTCTATTTTTATGTAAAACTCTTATTGCGGTTCACAGAATACATCGACTGACCAAATTTCAACAGTATAGCTCTTATAGTTTCGGAAATAATTGGCTGTGACATACGGACGGACAGACAGACAGACTTGACGAATCTATAAGGGTTCCGTTTTTTGCCATTTGGCTACGGAACCCTAAAAATCGACTTGTTAGACTAATCTCTGGAATGGTTGGACGGATTTTGACGGAATTTCCACTCAGACATCTGATACATAATATAAGACGAAAGATAGGGTGTATTTTTTGCTATTGTGAAGGTTCAACTACATAACACTGTGGGCCTAGCTAGTTACGAGTACATTGTTTACTTGACGGTTATTTGATAATATTAATTCCCAAGTTTGAATTGGTAGTCTTTAGATTCACATCGAAGACATTGATGTTTATTGCATTTCTTTTTAAAGGTACGAGCAACAGTTGGAGAATCTTCGGGCGCAGTCGTTCAATATGGAGCAAGCAAACTATGCTACTCAAACTTTGAAAGACACGCATACCACTATTACAGCCATGAAGGATGGAGTAAATCAAATGAAGAAAGAATTTAAGAAAATTAATATTGATAGTATTGAGGTATGTTAATGTAATAATATTCTAATACTCAATTTTTATTCTTTTTAAGCACGAACTTGGAATACCATAATCCTGATATGATCCTATATCAATGCCTAAATAGTCTATATCGACATTCATCTTGGAAATAGCAATGAGGTATTAATGTACTCATGGGCGTACCCAGGGGGGGGCAGATAGGGGCAGCTGCCCCCCCCTGGAAATCTCGCATAACATGTATGAACTTGCCTAATTACTAATCAAAATGTAAAGGGGCTTTATCCCTTAACTTTTAAATAACTGCGCAGAAAGTACTCATTGAGATATATAGTTGAAAGTACTGGCAAAATGCACGGTGCAATTGCCAAAAAACCGCGCGCGACGATGGCGGACGAAAAATACTGAACATAGTCGAGCGTTAGAACACTCAGCTGTATTTGGTAATCTTCGGTAGGGAGATGCGAGTTGAGGTTGCATTATATTTGACACTAGCTGGGTTGACTAAATTGCGGTTGACGATTTATGACGTATTAAAAAAAAGCGGTCAAGTGCGAGTCGGACTCGCCCATGAAGGGTTCCGTATCAGCAAGTAACATCATATAAAAGTTCTTGTAGTTCGTTGTAGCTTTGATCGATGTTCTAATGATAGTGTATTGATTGAATGAAAGGTAAATTGCGGTTTACGACTTATGACGTATTAAAAAAAACTACTTACTAGATCTCGTTCAAACCAATTTTCGTTGGTAGTTTGCATAGTAATGTACAACATAATTTTTTTTTTAGTTTTATCACTCTTATTTTAGAAGTTATAGTGGGGCACACATTATTCCACTTTGGAAGTGTCTCTCGCGCACACTATTTAGTTTAGAAAAAAAATGATATTAGAAACCTCAACATCATTTTTGAAGACCTATCCATAGATACCCCACACGTTTGGGTTTAATGAAAAAAATAATTCGAGTTTCAGTTATAAGTTAGAACCCCCAAAATGCATGTTTTTTTTTCTATTTTTGTGTGAAAATATAAATGCGATTCACACAATACATCTACTTACCAAGTTTCAAAAGTATAGTTCTTATAGTTTCAGAAAAAAGTAGATGTGACAAAAGGACAATAACATATATACGAGACGTACAGTTATGGTAAATTTTGAAGCTGTAATTTTAATTATTTGAGCAGGGTGTAACAATGCAAAAGCAAACGCTGGTGAATGTTCTTTACCGAATCTCACCTCTAATGAGGATGAAAATGATTCCAAATCTAAATAACACATACAACGATAGGCGAAAATATTCGGTTAACGAACCAGCTGGATGATTTGCCCTATATTGTTGGCGGCTTGCTGTCCTTGGAAGACGCAGTTTAAGATTCAAAACCTTATCAATTTCATTAGCTGATATTAATAACTCTTCAGTGCCTTCTTGGGCAGAAAGCCTATGTTCCTTAATTGCTGTTTTATGGTTTGAATGTGCTCTGCACACTTACTTACGTCTAAAGCAGGCACCACACTTCGCTATGCGCTATTCGTTATGCGGGTTATGCGAATAACCCGCATACGGCGAAGTGTGGAGAGTATATTCGTTTTATTCACCATAAAAATGACAATGACACATCTCTACAAAACACATAATTGCCTTATTTGATGCTTATTTGACATACCAGTTTGAAGTGTGGATGGCATGTTTGTTGTTTGCGTGCATAACTAATATTTGGGCGAATACGGCGCAGACACATAACGAATAGCGCATAACGAAGTGTGGTACCTGCATTGGGTTTTAGACTGCAATGTGTTTGTGACGGGTTGCAACAGCGAATTGTATTTGTCTATGATGCTTCAAAACAATATGAATATGGTTGGTTTGTCCAACTGCGGATAACAATTGGGAAGCTACTTTTCTTGTCCCAGAATTACCTTCCTGTGAAAGCTTTTCCAAACCTTCCACCATTTCCACAATATGGTTTTCAAACGTCGAAATATTTTTGTATGTATGCGACCTTCTTGTTTCACAAAGCAGTGGTATTTTTTGGTGCACATTTTCGACGCAAAACTGATTGCCTGAAATTTTTCTATCAAATATTTTTACAGTTTCGGATCTTAGGAACATTATTTAAGTCGTTCACTACTAGGTTTAGCTAGTGGCAGGCGCAGTGAAAATATAAACCCTTTTTAAACGTTTCTCTATATATTTTTGGACGCTGCCATCTTTTCTCGCCATCGTAGCACCACCGTCGTAGCCCTGTCCCACACATTCGTTAACATCGATGTTTAAGGCATTGATGAATCCATTCATTGCAGCCTTAACATCATCAACCAATTTTTCTCTAATTAGATCTCCGCATATATTTAAAATCTTATTTTTATATTTTTAGGGACGTATATTGAGCATTTTTATGGTCTTTTTCGGTTTTCGAATAATTTCATCACCAGAATCAATTTTCAGTTTCAACAAATCTCCAAAATCGTCTTCATCGTTTTCTTCCTCAGAATGGCCAATCGTGAGTACCGCAAAAATTATTGTGTTAACTATAGGTTGTAACGTATTTCTGTTCTCTACAATAAGTTTTGCTTGACCTGTTTGCAACACAACCTGTACATTTGTTTTACGTTGCCAAAACAATTGGCAGCTTCACTTGATTCTCTATTGTGTATATCATTATATTTAGTGAACTGTACAGTCTGCTAACTGTACAGCTTGGAAATGATTGATAAATTGATAATTGATAGACACTGATATATTTAACTGATATTTATTGATAATTGCTTAATTAAGTGAGTGACATGTACGTCGTATGAACGCGAGTTGTGCACTGGTTTACAATAAAAATGGTAGTAATGTAATGATACAAATATGATGAGAGCGCAGTAATTGTAGAGTACGGTTGCACCGTACATGCTCCCGGGCGCGAATTACGAGATGATTGATGCTGTGAAATGATGGTGTTAGTATGACCTGATGGTACAAGGTGATAATACAATTTTACTTAAATCTCTAAGTTGTTAGATGATGGCTTAAAACTACATTTTCTAATGATAGGTGAAGTAGCTCTATTGGTTACGGAAACACTTAAATTTTTTGTTTCTTTCACACACTGATCACTACGAATTACGTCACTCGCGCACTGAACACTTTGATTTGGAATAGCACTTGCACTTAGCTCACTAATGCTGGCACGGTAGTGTACGTTAGGTTCTGCAGGTGTACGCTCTAGCTGAATGGTGCGGTGCCGGCGCGAACGCACGTACACATAGGCAGCGAGGGCTAACCCTGCCGCCCCCACACAGTAGATGGCAAAGTAGTGATGGACATCGTGGTATGATACATCCTGGTCGATATCGAGTTCCTTGTTGGAGGCTGCTTTCAGCTGAATTATCTGTTCCGAGATATTTTGCAATGACGTCTGATAATTCTCTTCACTGTTTTCAATGTCATTTACGGGTACTGATAAGTTGATAAGGTGGTTTATGGGCGCAACGTCTACGGCTACAATATCGGGTGTCACTTGCATGTGATTTGTTTGATGCTTATGTGACATAATTGTAAAGGTCTCAGCCTTGATGACGCAGTAGTTCCCTATTGCTATTGTATTGACGCCCGTCGTTCAGTTGTAACATGATCTCCACATATGATTGGTAGAGTGCAGTGACCGCATTTGCAATGTATCCTACACCGTTGATAAGACCTCGTCTCGTGCGCGTACGCGCCTCAAATTGCTGACTAAGTAACATGCGGTCATAGTATTCTAGTTCTGTGAATCCGTGACGTAACTGCAACATGATTACGTCACAATAGGATCTCCTCTCTGTTTGTGTGCATAGTTGTTCAAGGTGATTCATGTAAATGCTAAATATATCAGACCCATGCCAATATGGTTTCATATCGTAATAAACGATTATTTTCCACTGATCTTGTACTAAGCTCATCTCCGATATCTTATCAAAATAAATTGCCTGATTGCCTTTTATTTGAGTTATGTTGTAAGCAGCTTGTACGTTGCATATTAACGATAATGCAATAAAAAGTAGTGTTATTAAAGATGTAAACGTATAACTCGTCTTGTTCCGAGTTCTAGTATGTGAGGGTTGTGTTGATGCTGTGTGATCTGGTAGATCTGATGATGGTGGTTGTTCTTTGTTCTGTTCTGAACAATCTAATAATGGTGTAAGCTTGACGATTGGTCGTTGCATTACACCGTTTTTTGTTTGAAGCGTGACTACTCTGATATATCCGTCACTTCCTGGGTGTGTTTGTATCACCCTTCCCATTGCCCATCTCCCAGGAGGTAAATTGGCATCGTGTATCAACACCAAGTCTCCAATCCTGATGTTTTGCTGGGGGCGTCTTTGCGACCCATCGTTTGCTTGTACTTTGATTATTGCCGTCGGTAAAAGTACATCTGGCATATTATTTTTCAGTGATACGTGTGAATTGCCGCGCGATAGCTGCGGTGCTTCGGATTTCAAAGCGCGTATCGAGTTATCCGTTGCCTTTGATGAGTTTGCAGTGGAATAGTTGTAACTCGATTGTGTAAATGCTGCATGAAGTAATGTATTATGATTTCTGTTACATTCGCGGCATCGTTTGTTTGAAATACAAGCGTTGCCGTTATGCGAATAAAGACAGTTTTGACACACATTGTATTTTGTTATGGTTTTATGTTTTATTTGCGGCGTCATTTCCAGAAATTGTTTACACTGAAACAAGCCGTGGTCATTTGTCTTGCAAATTGGACACTTATAATTTCTGCTTGAATCGGCAATTTTGTTGCCTGTCGGTTGTGAAATAACCTCTCCACGTGTTGAAAATGATTGATGTAAATGCTTAGATTGATATGATGATTGCTTGTATTTGCTGGGATTGACTGATTTATGAAAATGATTGTCTAGCTTTCTGCGTGACGACTCCATATTCGTGAATTTCTCTTCTAAAAATGTTAAAAAGTGCTGAATTTTTGGTATACTTCTGGAATCCTTTAATGATGAACTGTAGTCATCATAAGTGACTACATCTAATTTTGGAGTTAAAATATATTCAAGTATAAGGTCCCAAGAGCTTACGTCCACCCCCATGTTCTTGATGGCTTCTAATGTCTCAATCGTTGTGTCATGCAGACGTTTGATATGATTGACATTAGCATGTTGTGCTGCCGGAATGCTGAATAATGAGTCCAAATGAGCCCTACAAATCAATTTAACATTATTGTAGCGGTGATTCAGGATATCCCAACTAGGAATATAGTTGTCTGATGATATTTTAAGGTGTTGAATAAGTCTCTCGGGTTCTCCCTTCAATTTGTTTTTGAGGTGTTGCATTTTCTGAGCTTTTGATAGAGAATTATTGTTGTGGATTGTTTCAAGGAATAAATCCTTAAATGTAGTCCACTGCTGATAAGATCCGCTGAACAGAGGTATCTCCATTTTCGGGGTTGATTTTATCTTGTGAACAACAGACCCTAACTTGCTATTGATGGCCTTTCTCAGCTTGTTGTATACATTTTCCTGATTAGAATATGTTTGCTCATACTGTTCGTCTAATACTCCTAACTCTCCGTCCAATTCCCAGTGAAGTTTGTCGATTACAGACCATCTTAATTGTAATTCTTTCAGGGCGTCTTCCAAATCCCATTTCTCCTCGATTTCGTCCAATTTCAAATTAGCTACGGTTCTTTTAAATGCTTTGATATTGCTGCTTTGTTTTCTATACATATCGTCCGACTTGCTAGACGTTCCTCTAGAGGAGCGAACTGGAGATGCTTGTATTGATGATGGATCATCCTCTCTCTCTGCTGAAACGCCGTATATCTCTCTGTGCTGAGAGACTTCCTCTTGATCTGAGATATCAGAAGGCTTCACTTCCAGTGATGCTTGTTGCTGTCTAAGTAGTGTTTTAATAGACCTGTACAATCGTTCTGCCTGTTCATACTGGTTCTCTAAAAAATACGGGTGAGACCTGCTTTCCTCCGTACAAAGCCGATCATGGTTGTGCTGATAATCGGCCCAGTATGTGGCTAATAGATCTAAACGACGTTTAAAATAATCATCAGTCTTACGACTAGCACTATCCTTCTTGATGTTTGTGAATAGCTTTGTCATAGCGCCGAAAAGTTCGGCCTGATTTACGTGAATGTCTTCCATGATGAATTAAGACTTAAAGATTAAATGGAATGATCTTACTTGAAAATGCTGAACTGCAAACACACTGTATGTATGCTGCTGTGCTTACTCCTGGGGCTGCTCCTAGCGAGATGTGACGCTGCTAGTGTCCACAGGTGTGCTGATATTCCGCAATCGGGAGCTCGATGTATCTTGATAGAACACTCGCGCTGTTAGTCCCGTGTTACGGTTACACTCGAAGGACCATAAAAGATGTACAGTCTGCTAACTGTACAGCTTGGAAATGATTGATAAATTGATAATTGATAGACACTGATATATTTAACTGATATTTATTGATAATTGCTTAATTAAGTGAGTGACATGTACGTCGTATGAACGCGAGTTGTGCACTGGTTTACAATAAAAATGGTAGTAATGTAATGATACAAATATGATGAGAGCGCAGTAATTGTAGAGTACGGTTGCACCGTACAGAACGGTCTGAAAATTAGAGATCCCTGTACACCACGTATAAGTTTCGGCGGAAATAGGACGCATTATTTGATTATTATGCTCATTAGAGGCGAGATTCGGTAAAGGACATTCAGATTCCTCTTCAATTGTTACACCCTGCTCAATTAATAAAAATTACAGCTGTAAAATTTAGAAAATGTATGGACGAAGTATCCCAATTTTATGGATTAGAAGGGATCACATCGAAAGAAGTTCGAAGATTCGGAGATAACGGAATTGAATTAATTAACAAGCAGAATGTTTTTATCCGAAAGTGAAATAGCCCTAGAAATGTTACTTGCAATGCCTTATTCCACGACTACAATTGAAAGATCATTCAGTACATTCAGACGTGTAAAAACGTGGCTGAGATCAAAAATATTGAAGACAGATTAAATAAACTTCGTTGTCTCAGTGTACATAAAAAACTTATAAACAGTATGGGCGATTCTTTCACGAAAGACGTTTTTTTATTACGCGTGTAATGCTTTTGGCACCATACCCTTCGTGGGGTCAGCGAAGGGTGTGTATGGGACTCCCGGGTATCGGTTTAAACCCAACTTAAATCCCACTCAACCCCGCGGCGGCCTACCTCGGCAGTCGGGAGGAACACCAGTTTCGCATCAGCGGCTTCTGGTGCCCCCCTGCCTTACCCCTCAACTGGGGTACATCTCGGAGTGATTGGACTCACTCCCGAGCCAGAATGCTGCTGCGTCTCTCACCGCTCTGCACAGTAAGAGGCAGAACATCAACCCGCCTTAGACGGCAACCCCGGCCGCACCAAGATGTCACCTGTCTCGGGACATTTGCAGGGGTCACATCTCCCCGGGATGTGACCGCAACGACCCTTAGACGACGATTGGGGTGCTAGGCGACATTGTCGCGTCCCCTCCACCGCCTCCTTCGAGCGGTCCTTTCCTGCGGACGGAACTGCAGACTCCTTTTGAAGCACAATGTTCTCACAGAAGGGGACCGCGGATTCCCATCCCTCGCAACTCGCCAGCATTGCCGCAATTAATACTGGCGGTGACAGGTTCTGTCCGACCAGGACTCGACGTTCGGACGCCCAAGCAGGGCAATCCACCGCCTCCCGTCCAATTCGATTCAGATACTCACCGAAGCAACCATGCCCGGTGAATATCTGAGTCAATCGATAGGAGGTGGCACAGTCGGTCCTCTCTACCGACACTTCAAAGTTCGGCAGAACGGCTCCGATAGCCCGTTGGCTAGCACAGCCCTGAATTTCAAGCCAAGTCTCCAGAGCTCGCTTATGCGTGTTCCACCGTAGCATTCCAGGCTCATGGTCTGGCACGGCCTCCCCAGCACTCCGACCAATGAACAAATTTGGTCGTAGACAGTAGCGTCCATGTCGGCCAGAATGTCGGAGGGTGGAGATCGCGCCAGGACCGTCGCTGCCTCGTACGAAATCGTACGGTAGCCCCGTAAGATCCGTATGGATAACAGCTGCTGCAAACTTCTGAGTTGAGCCTGGCAGCGGGAGGAGCTCGCCACGTCGTCAGACCAGACGGGCGCCCCCTTCCCGTGGTCCCCCAAGATTGGGCAGGAGGCGATGTAGTGCTCCTGCTATCCCTTGTACTCGGGGGACTAATCGCCCGAACACTACATATACCTAATATTTCATGTAGGTGTGTTTGTGTAGTGTGTATGACAAAACAGCCGCGGACGATCTGACCTAAAAAAATTTACTTGCCCCCCCCTAGGCCAGAAGCTGGGTACGCCCATGAATGTACTGGTATTCTAAGATTTTCTAACTAGTCTCACTCTCATTGCACCGTCAACAAAACTCTCTCTCACACATTCTATCTATCCTAATATTAAAGGTAAAAAGTAGTATCATCAGCTATCTGCCAGTGAAAGTCCCATCGAAACCGGTCTAACAGTTCCAGAGATGACCTGTAACAAACAGACGGACAGACAAAAATTTTAAAAAGAATATTTTGCCAAATGTACTGTGTATACGAAGGGTGATCAATAAGTAATGATAATCAATATGAAACAGAAGTATTAGTATAAAAAAGTATTTTATTTTTCAACATAGTCTCCTTGCAAGTTAATACATTTAGTGTATCTTTTTTCTAAGCTCATGATTCCCTTAGAAAAAAATTCTTTGTCTTGACCCTCCCAAAATGCCTCTACTGCGGCCATCACTTCACTATTGTCCGCAAATTTGTTGCCCCGGAGGTGTTCTTTGAGCCGAGGAAAGAGGTAGAAGTCACTGGGAGCTAGATCTGGCGAATAGGGAGGGTGTTCGAGCAGTTCGAACCCCGTTTTTCAATGGCAGCCATCGCAACTGCGGCTTTGTGAGCCGGGGCGTTGTCTTGGTGAAACAGCACTCCAGCGCGCAGTTTACCGCGTCTTTTTGACTTAATAGCTTCTCGCAATCTTCTTATTTGGCCTGCGTAGTAAGAGCCTGTTATAGTGGCCCCCTTTTCCAAATATTCCACCATAATAATTCCTTCTGCATCCCAGAAAACAGACGCCATAACCTTTCCCGCTGAACTTGACACTTTGAATTTCTTCGGCGTTGGTGAGGAAGCTCGTTTCCAAGTCATTGATTGTTGTTTGGTTTCGGGATCAAAGTGGTGGATCCAGGTCTCGTCCATGGTCACAAAGCGCGACAAAAATTTTTCTTTATCGGCCTGGAACTTTTGAAGATTCACCCTCGAAATGTCGACTCGTTTATTTTTTGCTCGCGGGTTAACATTCTCGGTACCCAACGCGCAGAGACCTTTTTCATATGCATTTTGTTGACAATGATTTTTTGAACGCTGCCATAGGAGATCCCTGTGACCTCAGCTACATGCCTTACGGTCACCCTTCGATCGGCCAACACGATATCTTCCACTTTTTTGACGTTTTCTCCAGTTAGGGACGTGGAAGGGCGTCCCTCGCGATGTTCATCTTCAGTGGAGGTTCTGCCCAGCTTAAATTCCTTTGCCCAGCGTGCGACTGTGGAATATGGAGGAGCAGACTCCCCCAATGTTTCCTCTAAGTCGCTGTGTATGTTTTTGGTAGACATTTTTTTCAGGCAGAGGTACTTGATGACAGCTCTTATTTCATTTTTCTCCATTTTGATGTTTTCTCTTCGACAGTTCGTATTCACATGAATGTATCTCCCGGTAATGGTGTCCTATTTATACATTTTTTTGAAGCTGAAGTAGTGGATATATAAAAGCAAGCAGAAAAAATAATAATTTGGGTTTTTGTGCGTTCTAGAAATACTCGATTATCATTACTTATTGATCACCCCTCGTACATACATATGCATTTAGTAAAAACCAGTTATTTTAATGTTACAAACAGACACTCCAATTTTTATTTATTTGTATGCATAGATAATCTTTATCCTGACTAATTTTCTTTTATGTCTTTTGTACCTCTGTAACATGGTGTACAAGTAAAGAGTTAACTGTCTTTGTTTACTGTATTGACTTACACTATATGGCCTTACCCATGGAATAACTTAAAAAATTGAGACATAGAGTAAAGGCTTGCAGATATGATGCATAAGTTATTTTTTATCATCGCTTTCACATTGCGTCTAGTCACTACTTTACTTTGCATGTTCTATTAAAAAGAGTGACGATGTGTCGCCATGTCACAGGCTTCTGATCAATTAGATTTAATATTTCTATACTAAGATTTAGATTTCCACACCTAGCAGTAGTGGTGTTAATAATAATAAAGTGAATTATATTTAACATTAATATATTAACTGTACTTCTTCTTCCTAGCCTTATTGCCAATATTATTTGGGGTTGGCTACTAGTTCAACCAGTTTTACCTGAATATCAGTTTCTCTACGGAGCAACTGGCATCCAACCTCCGCAACCCTAAGGACAACCCTCTAACATTAATATTTTAAAATTACAGGATGTTAACGACGACCTAGCTGACATGTTGGAGCAAGCAGATGAGGTGCAGGAGGCACTCGGCCGACAGTACGGCGTGCCTGAGATTGACGATGATGAACTTGCCGCTGAACTCGATGCTCTTGGTAAGATTTTAACTGTTTATTGAGTGTTTTTACCAACATCCACAATTACCGCTTAAAGAGAGGCAACCCTTAGTGATATTTTTGTTTTCACCAACCTTTATGGTATATGTACCAAAGTGCTTAGATGTCTCTAAACATTTATGAGCTCCTAGTAAGGAGATGGTTTAAGTATGTAAGAACACTCAAATATAGGGCTGATATTATATTGTTAAACCACCCTTCTAAGGACAGGTTTTTGTCTAGTTGTTGCTATTAAAGATTGTTGATGATTACATTGTACTAAATTATTAACTTTGTTTCCATATTTTTATAACTTATAAACAATGTTCTTAATTTTTTTTTCAATATTGAATCCCAGATACAAGTGCAGTAAATGCTAAAGTCTATGATCAGTACAAGAAATTGTGTATACCTAAGCAGATGAGCTCAAAATAAAAGATGTTTTGGATAGTTTGGGCCACTGCCCCTATCTCCCCTACTGGAGTAGCTTTTTGGCTCTTTTCAAGCAATTTATTTGGTTTAGCACCTTAAATACTTTTTTAGCTTCTTGAGCAATAGTTTTTAAGTAAAAACGCATATTTATGAGTAGCAGTATAAGTATGTTAATTAACAGAATTAACAAAACTTGTTTTAAATATTTTTTTGGTTTGTTGATAACCTTGACTATCCATGTTAAAAATATCCATAATTAATTTCTAAATTTGGCCTTAAAGAATACATCTTTAATTTCATTTATAAACTTCTAGGTGACGAAATAGCACTTGACGACGATGCGTCATACTTAGATGACGTTGTGAAGGCTCCGGCTGCACCGGATAGGGAACCAGGTGCAGACAGCGTACGTAATAAGGATGGAGTGCCTGTTGATGAGTTCGGCCTTCCGCAAGTGCCCAGTGCGGCTCAGACGCTACGCTAAATGGTTATTGAACTTAGAACATCCACCGGTAATTTTTATTTTTACCTACAATATTCAGCAAAAAAAAAAATGTATCAGTGATCAGTGATTCAGTGTAATTTAAAATATTGAATTTTCCTTTTCTGCTATATTTATAATGTATGTATGTACTGTAACTAATGTGATAATCCATATTAATCACCGACATAGATGGCTACAAAATCGATGAGGTAACTTTAAACAAAAGAATTTTCTATGTCACCTATATTTTCATTAATTACATGGAAATTTTATGTTAAATGAATTGCAGTACTTTATAAAATATCAAACATCCTGTATCACCTTTATATACCTAACATGACATTAGTGATTGTCACAAGATCAAGTTATGTTTTAAATTATGAATACCATTAACGAAAATTGCCACTCTAAAATAGTATTTTCTTTTATTTCAGAGTTCACTTTTACAGACTCGCCTTGGGGATAGAAATTTATAAGTTTTGAAATTAGAACAAAAACCAAATTTTTGTGTAATTTCAATTATTTTAATAATTTTAAATAATTTGCATGTGTAACTTCTAAAGTTATATTAATGTCGATGTATTAATACTAAAACTTTTCATTAAAGATTAACTAACAAACTTTTTGGTAATAATGTTATAATTATATTCTTCGAATTCACTAATGAGCATCGTGTCTAAGTTTGCGTTAAAAAGTATGTATATTTATTTAAATGTGAGGGTAGTTTAAAAACGACTAAATTAATTTACCTAAACTTTGTTATTCTCAGTTACAATATTTTATTCAAATTAATATATATTTTTGCTTATATGTAGTATGAAAAGTTACCTTACATAACTGTGTATAATATGTATATGTAATACGAAATGGAGTCATCGTCATCTCCCTACCCTCTTCCTAAATTTAATCGTTGCAATTAATTTTCTTCTTTCATTCTTTTCTTTCACTCGTTAGTTAATTTTCTGGTTATATTCTCTTTTACATAGTCTATCATTTTTTTCCTTTGCTCAACTTCCATACTTAAAACTTTCTTTACTATTTTTGGTCCTCTCTACGCATCACATGCCCATACCATGCTAATCTGCTGCTTCATAACATGAAACAGAGTGCGCCCTTTATATCTTAATATTATTTCTTCTACATTTGTTTTTGGAATTAGATTCCTAATATTGTCGCAGTACATACAATGTACGGTGTCGCACATGTAATGTAATGGATTTTCACGTGCTTTTTTTTTGTTACTGAATCTGTTGTATAAAACTTATCATTAATATCGATGCTCATTCGTGGATTTACTAAAGTTTTCAATTCCTTAATGTGCTTTAAATTAGGCTTTGGGTAAACAGTTTTAGCCTATTTCTGTAAACAAATTTATTTCCTCTTGCAAATCTTTATATTAAAAATTTACAATTGTTTTTCTATAAAAATTCTATTATTAGTTGCTGTAACTAAGTTATATATGTATACTAGTTGCTATAATTTTTATAAACTTAAGTTATAATACACAATATTTTTAAGTAAGTTGTTTTCATTCAAGTTGAGAATCACTCTAGATTGGTGGAACATTCCGAAAGACAAACATATACATACTTATGTATATAGTTTCTTTTGTATACAAACATTTATTGGTTTTTAAAGAAATTCTATAGAAATTAAACATTGTCACTGTGTCACTTTAGAAATGTCAATATGTATTAAAAAAGTTTAAAACTCTTCTATTGTTGGAAAATTTCTAAAACTATGAAAGTAATAAAATATGTATTTATATGCTTGTATATTTGGAAATGTGTTTTTATTCACATGTTTGAAAATTCCGCACGATTATTATGTACCTATTTTCTAGATACTGTTTAATCTTGCGATATTTTCACTGCGCAAGTTTACCTTGCACTTGGCTGGGTTAGGTGATCGTGACTGAATGAGTTAACAGAGACTCAACACTCTTTCTCCTCTCCCCCCTCCTATAATTGTAGGGATAGGGAGACGCTCATAGATTGAAAAAGGCCTAGTCTGTCTCGAGTGGAAGGTAGTGGTAGTGAAAATATATCATCACGCTAAAAGAAAAAAGATATGAGTATAAATGAAATCTTGCAAAAAAAACCCGAAAATTATTCCTTTCATGCTCTTCTTCTCTTCATTGAGAGATCTTTCATTGTGTGCACTGCGTAAACGGTTCATGTTTTGCAAAACTCGTGTATAAAAATATCGTTCATTTTTAAAAGTCACACAGAATTGTCTATATTCAAATAGCAACACATACTCGATGCTCTATGAACAAAGTTATTTATGGCGTTATAGTTTTTTATGTCCTATAAGTTCATCACATGAACTACAATCAAGAATCTGATTTTTACCCAGCCATTTAACTTTTAGAGACGCAAACGGATACCTAAATAAAAAAATCGTCTTAGCAGCCCCTCCATGCTTTTAAAAGACATGTAATGCTACCCTACACCATGGGGTAAAAGGCAAACAAAATAAATTTCCCACTTAGCTGTAGGGTTCTTGAGCTTTGCTGGTGCACACGTACCTTTTCTCAACCTCGAGATTCCCGAGCCAGCGACTCACTTTGCAAAAACATATCTTCAGCAAACGTAAACAATTGGGATTGCACATACAATACAATTGGTTAATAGGTCGCCGGTCATAACTATCAACGAGATATAAATTTCTTTTGCACAATGTACCAATTCTAATCTGGAATTATGGTATTCAATTATGGGGGCCTCTCACTCTAATATTGAAATAGTGCAGAGATTTCAGAACAAAATTCTGCGAATGGTGACCAACGCTCCCTGGTAGGTACGTGACAAACGATCAGTTGCATCACCTTCAAGTAGAGTCAAACAAGAAATTCTACGACATACAAAAACCTACAAAGAAAGGATCACAAGTCATCCAAATCGCTTAGCGAAAGTCTTGATGGAGGAAACTCGTAGACTAAATCGGAAAATGCCGCAGGACATACTTAAATCATACTGAAGTAGGATGTGATTCAGGTCACATTCCGAGCATGTCATGACATACCCCGACCAGACAAGTACTAGCTGTAGGGGAGGCACCCAAAAAAAATTTTCGTTTATTCGTTCGATTATATTTTGGCACTGTCGACGTTATAAATACACTTTCAACATGCAAAGTTGTATCTTTCTAACACTAACCGTTTGGAAGGTTCGAGGATGGACGGACAAACTAACTATGGAACCACAAAAAAAGTAAATAAATAAAACAACCCAATACAGGGAAGGCAAACGATCAACCTTTATTACATAATAATAATTTAATTGAATTATATTACACAGTCAACACTAAAATACTGTTATGTTCATCGCGTTCATTGCTTAGGTTTATAACATTTATGTAACATACTGCATCACAGTAATAGGTAACAAGTGAGTCCTATTGTTGCGACATGCAATAAATACTAATAAATAATACTTGTCCTTGTATTTACAACCTAACTGATATGTTTCATCACTCCGAACTGTTATGGTAACTATGTCGCACTCTAATTGCACTAACTAAAATAAATTAACACTCAGCAGCTTAATCTAAGGCTTCCTGTCCAGTCTTTGGCAAGAAGAAGCACAGGAAGGCGGCAACTGTGGATAAAGAAACAACATATATTAGAGTCAATAAGAAGGTTCATTTGAGCAATATGATTATAAGAATCAACGTCTGCTACTGGTCTCCATATTCTAAATACATATATTTATTTGACTAAAATATATAGGTACTCTAGATTTCTTAGTTGCCGCGTTTTTGCATTGTTTTATGTCAACTAGGTACATTTTGCTCGCGGCTTCGCTGTTATTCTGATGTATAACTTTGATTGCCTTTTTCGCCCCATTAGGTGTGGATTTTTCCAAAATCCTCTGTAAGTGCTCGGCTACGTTCTTCAAGGAACACACATGCCAAATTTCAGCTTCCTATAGTTTCGGTTGTGCGTGTTCTGTCAGTCAGTCAGTCAGTAACGGAACAGTTTTATTTATATTGATTAGGTTAGCCAATCTTTCAAAGTTCAGAATAACGTCTGTGAAGATTCGGATAAAATTATTATTTTATTATTAAGAATTAATTAATATGAAACTAATTCTTTACTGATTAATTAACTGTATTGAACAGTTCTTTACATTGCTGTGTTAAAACTTAGTTAATTCATAGATTAGAGCTTTCAGTTTATAAACAGCAGTTATTTTTCTTAATGATTGTTTGATCAGTAAAGGATTAACAAAGAGTAATGTGCTCTAAATACCGACTGCCTCGGTGGCGCAGTGGGAGCGTGTGCGACTGCTGTTCTTAGGTCTCGGGTTTGATGCCCGGGTCAGACCAAATGTTTGTCTGATCCGTAAATATTTGTTCAATAGTTTGTGTGTTTTCTATGTATAATATATTTGTATTTACAAAAAAAAGTATGTTTATGTATTTATATTAGTTGTCTTTATAAATACATAAACCAGTCCCCAACCCGCACTCAGCCAGCGTGGGGACCATTCTTAACCCTCTCCTGTAAGGACACCCGAATCCAGCAGTGGGACATTATGGGTTTTCGATGATCAGTTGTCTAGTAACCATAATTCAAGCTCAGCTCTGCTTAGTTTGGGACTAGATGGCGTTGTGTGTAAGATGTCCGAAATATTTATTTAAAATATTTTATTTATGTAATCTGTATTAGCTAATACAGATTACATAAATAAAATAAGAAGTGAAATTTAATTGGCTTTAAGATACTGTTCTCAGAAGACCAAAAGTAAATATTATTCGATACTCACTGAAAAGGAAGGCCGCGAATACTACGATTGGAATGACACAGTTGATGTCGATGAGGTAACCGAAGGACAAGTTGCCGATGAGACCACCACCTCGACCCGCCGTCAGGGAGAGAGCTGCAGCCATTACCCTGAAAAAATATAATTTGATTAAATATTTGATACCAAGTAAACCAAAATGATCTCTTCCTTCACGCTAACCTGACATCTGAATTATGGAAAAAAATACCTAGAAAGGGACCGAGCTGGGTAACAAAGCCAGGAAGAAAGCTCATGCTATTGACTTGATTATGGAGCATGGTCCACGGTCCACTCTCCGTATTGTGACGGATTGATACAAATTTAAACTAATTAATTTAAACTAAAGTTCATTAACTTTTACTTAACAATTTCAATTTACGCAACCAAATAACTTATTATATATTTTATTACTAAAAATGTGTATTTTACATCTTTTAGTTTCAGCCTTTTGGAATATTATATGGTATGGTATATCAGCATCATTAGACAAGTAAGTTATAGTATTGAGAATTTAAATCTACTAATAATAATATATATTTTTATTAGTTTAAGATTTCAAAGGTGTGTTTTAAATAACTTCTTAATTCGGTAGTTTAATATCACTATCAATTTTCCTTGTAATTTACTTGGCGCTGCTGATATCAAAGCATCACCGGAGAATACAATACATACCTAAGGTTTGTAGGGAACAAGTCGACCAACACGCAGAATACAAGACTGATGGCGAGCGAGGTAAGAGCTTCAAAGATGCAAGACAGCACCAAGTTTTGTGTGGAGTTCTGTACGTAGTACAGCCCAACGGTTACAACACCAGCGATCGTTAAACTGAAAACTGAAAATAAAACATAAAGAATTAGCAGACTAAATCTAAATAGACAAACACTAAATAAAATTCATGTCTCGTTAGATATATATAAGAGATTAAAAACTAAATACTTACTCAAGAAGAATTTTGCTCCGAGTTTGTGTACACAAAGGGGTAGCCAGAGGGAGGTGGGGATACAAGCCAGACCGACAATCAGAGTGTGCAAAAATACGCTGGAATCGATGGTCTTCTCGCAGTCGAAGGGGTCACTACTGGCTTCATCGACGACTACGATACTAGAAACATCGCACACGGAGGCTGATGTGTTCGGGAAACGGGTCTCGAACTCTTCGTAACGGTTGAACAACTCGGGGAACCAGATCATGAGGGTGTAGTAACTGTAATATAATAATGGGTGTAATTTTTATCATTTAAGAGCAAATTAACAGAAGCAGTTAGATTTTTAATTACCTTGTTGTCAAACCGAATTGGATAAGGCAAGTCAGGATTGTATATTTTAGGTAGGGTGGCCTGCAAAGGGCTTTGGTTTGAACCCAAATTTCACTGAATAGGCGTTTCAAGTCCTTAGGTTTGCGCATGCTGAGGCTTCGCACAGATTTTGCCGAACTCTGAGACGCTACCGACACGGTGCGTACTTTTTCTTTGAGGCTCTTAATCTGTGGAATAATAGTTACAGGTTATTATTATGCACTATAACAATAATAGCTAAAATTAATAACATACGTTTTCTCTGGAGCCAAACATTCAGATTTCAATTAACATGTTAACTATTAGAGGCCATATTTTTGTTTTTATTTACTTAAGTGATTATCCAACACTTTCACATGCTTCCTTTTTTTCATAATGGATGCTTACTGCTGTAAGCATTTAGTAGTAGTGCAAGTATTTACTGAATCTCTGATAATAGGTACCTAGTTTAAAATCTAAGCTATTAAGAAGGTATTTAGCATTGTGTTTCGGATCGGCGACCAAGTTTCCCTAGTCCCAGTTGGCACCAGCTACATAGTTGGTGCTGACTGCCATGTTCAACTCAAAAAGTAGTACTCATGTACGTTAATCAAATCTTCAATTTATAAGTCATACCAGTGTATTTTCGTAACCTGATTTCTTTTACTAAGCAAACTCTATGTACTTTTTATTTTACATATGGACAACGTAGTAAATAAATGGCTGTCTGAGATCTTACCGGGTAGTTGTCACGATCATCACCAGTGTTCTGTTTGTAGATATCCTTGAGACATTCGAGGGCATCATCATAGTCACCACACTCCATCATGAATTTGGGACTTTCTGGGAATGTCAGTAGCCAGAAACCAAGGAGCAGAGATGGAACACCACAGGCAGAAACGAACCAGTTCCAGGAGTCATATGAGAAGGCGCCTGATTCAATCCGAATGCCGGTGATGGGAATAATACCCCAAGCAATTACTGTGGAAAGTAAATGAAAATTTTTAACACGATATCTAACTAAGTAGATTGATTGTCCGTGTGGTAATGGATTAAGAATACAGAGTGACACCACCCCTATTCATCCCATGGGTGTCGTAAAAGGCGAATAAGGGATAAACTACGTAAGACAACATCGATGCAAAGAGAAGTAAAACTTGAAACCAACCCGTCTGGCCAGCGTTGTATAGTAGGCCTAAACCTCCATTCTAAGGAGAGGCCTATGTCCAGCAGTGGACTGTTAAAGGCTGTTGATGATGAGATTGATTGTTGTTCATAGATAGTCAGTCCGCTTCTTTTTAAACATCAGATAATTTTAAGATATTTGCTTTTCTCAATTAACAGAAATCAATTCAGATGATTGGGCTGTGTTGTGAATCTCATAATTTAATTTAACTTTTTTATAGTATTGTTTTGTTTTGTTCCGAAAATTCTATAATAGTTTTTGATCTAATCTAAGAATCTCATCTAATAATAAAATTGCAACTATTAAATTCTAGATTCATTTCTCTATTACTTTTAACAATTGACTATGAAATCCTTTAAAGTTAATGCTCGTTTTAAGTCTAGATACTGTAGCTATGATGAAGTTAATTTATTAGTAGGAGTAATATTTCTTAGTAGTAGTAATTTAGTGATGATTTCCTTACATGGAAGTAAGATGACTCCTAGTGTCCAGAACATTTCCATCCAACAGAGGATCTTCTCTCTGTATTTGGTTTGCTGGAATTCTCCCAAGTAAGGGAAGCAGATACCCATAGCTCCAGCAATTCTAAAATTAAAAACAATTTTAATAAATATGGGAAACGACATATTAAATTTAAATTCGGACATCTTACACTCACTGTCCTCTAGTTCCAAACTAAGCAGAGCTTGTATTATGAATACTATAAAACTGATATAAATACATAAACATACTTTTTTTTTGTATAAACATATTATAGGCACATAGAAAACACCGAAACTCCGAAACCAATTTTTGCGGATAACACAAACACTTGGTCCGACCCGGTAATCGAACGCGAGACCTCTCATAGTACACTGGCACAGTAGTCGCATACGCTCCCACTGCGCCAACTGAGGCAGTCATAATGAATAAATAGTGTATAAGAAAATGATTCTTAAATTTAAGTAATTTATTATGTGCCAGCTTTTGTCCGTGTTTCCGTCCTCGTGTATGTGTAGAGTCACCTATGTTTATTCTCAAGGATCAGAGTATGTAAGAACTCAGTACGAGTTCAGTGATTTAGCTGTGGAAGTGTAACAGACGGACAGACAGAGTTAATGGTATCACAAAGTAGGTTTTAATGGTCACAGGCTGAATGTGTTTAAAAGTTATAGTTTGGTTCATCATCATCATCATCAGCCTATCGCAGTCCACTGCTGGACAAAGGCCTCTCCCATTGCACACCACTCTGATCGATTTTGGGCCTCTCGCATCCAGCTCCTGCCAGCCATCTTACGCAGGTCGTCACTCCACCTCGTCTGTGGGCGTCCTACACTACGTTTACCGAGACGCGGTCTCCACTCAAGAACTCTTCTGCCCCAACGGCCATCAGTTCTGCGGCTAATATGGCCAGCCCACTGCCACTTCAGCTTGCTAATCCGGTGGGATATGTCGATGACCTTAGTTCTCTGACGGATCACCTCATTTCTGATACGATCTCTCAGAGAAACGCCGAGCATAGCCCTTTCCATAGCACGCTGAGCAACTTTAAGCTTATGGACCAACCGTACCGTAAGTGTCCAGGTTTCGGCTCCGTATGTCATGACAGGTAGGACGCACTGATTGAAAACTTTCGTTTTTAGGCATTGTGGCATCGACGACAAAAAGACTCGACGTAGCTTTCCAAACGCTGCCCAACCCAACTGAATTCTTCTATTCACCTCATCCTCGAGGTTGTTTCTACCCAACTGCAATGTCTGCCTAAGGTAGACATATTTTTGAACAACCTCGAGAACGGTATCGTGTACTGCAACCGGTTCCGGTAGAACATGTTCATTGAACATGACCTTGGTTTTTTCCAAGTTCATCCTTAGGCCGATGCGCATAGAAGAATCAGCCAGGTCATTCAGCATCTGTTGCAGGTCCTGCAGTGTCTCTGCCATTATGAGATGCCAGAGATGTATTCGCCATAAATGTTAATGCCACGTCCTTTCCAGTTTAGCGTCTTGAACATATCCTCCATTGCATTTGTGAACAATTTCGGGGAAATAACGTCCCCTTGTCTCACTCCTCGATGCAATGGTATGGACCTTGTTTGCTGATTCTGTACTTGGACGGACATGGTGGCGGTATCGTAGAGACATCTCAGCACTTGGATGTATCGCCAATCTACCTGACAACGCTGCAGGGACTCCAGAACAGACCAGATCTCAACCGAGTCGAAGGCCTTCTCATAGTCCACGAATGCTAGACACAGGGGCTCGTTATACTCCTGGGTCGTTTTATTTTTTTTATTTTTTGTTTTTTCGTCGAGTCTTTGCGTAAGACTGAGGACTCTTGAAAACACCAGCATGTATTTTTAAATCTGGCCTATTACAAGAAAATAAGTAATACGAGATTGTAGTAATTATTGTTTTGATCGTCTATTTCATGCTCTGCCCGAGATCTAATTCTTAAATTTCGGAAGACTGTGTTTATATTCAATAGAATGACGCGTGCGAAGCATAATTTATTAACTTCATTGTTTACTATAGGTGACATCTTTTATGCTTTATAGCTTATAACTACACATAATAACTAAGTAGATCTTGTAATGATGTGTTCACATTTATGTTATACTAGCTTTCGCCCGCGGCTTCGCCCGCGTGTATGACGGTTATCGTGGTAGTCGGACAGACAGAGACACAGAATTAAGGATTCTGTCACAAGAAACACGGTCCTGTTTATATAGTTGTTTTTAGTTTTTATTAATTTAGATTTTATGCTACGGCAATCCCCATTACTAAATACAAATGAAATCTTAGGAGATGCAAAGAAAAGAACAAGTACTTCGGTGCATTTTAATCTGAATTAATAATCTGAAACAGTACCCAAGACAAATACATAATAATTATGTACTAATATTATTAATTCGATCCTATCTATCTACCTGATATGTTTCTGCAGCTAAACCGCTGCACGATTTTAATGATGATGACGATCTTTTGATTCTTGAGATTGTTATAATTATGTCGATAAAGTGCTATAATAAAATTTTGAAAATCATTTTTATTTGGGATACCTCCCTTACACATAAAATAGGGATGTTTTTTTCCTCGCGTCTACCCAATTTTTTTCTAAAAACAGGGCGCCTCCCCCCCTCAAAAAGCTAAACGGCTTGTTCAAAAAATCATGATAGTTCTTTTTCAAGATTTTTAATTTCTGGACGTGCTTAACTTTAGCTAGATTGATTAGTGAACGAAAACTAATCATCCCTCAAACAGTTTTTTGTGTTAAAATTTTCAACCGCAAATCTGCTATTCAATCTCTTATTTAACAGCTCTCTTTTAATGGATTTATCTCGACAAAATAAGATATCTAATCCTATTTTATCTTCGTATCGTATCGTATTCGTGTCGACTTCAATGGTTTTGAATAATGCCACTTTAAAATAAATACATACATAATATATCTGACAAATCTTGTGATCTTTTCGTTCAGCCGCATTTCATTCTTATTTAAAAAAGCATTTGTCTTAGATTTGCGTAGATTTACATACATACATTATTGGGTGA
The DNA here is from genome assembly GCA_932526445.1 of Phragmatobia fuliginosa. Taxonomy (NCBI): domain Eukaryota; kingdom Metazoa; phylum Arthropoda; class Insecta; order Lepidoptera; family Erebidae; genus Phragmatobia; species Phragmatobia fuliginosa. Next base: position 15,139,299 of record OW052065.1, on the reverse strand, counting down.
ACATTAGGATTATTGACTACATTACGAGTATGTGTATGTAATGTATGTTATTTTTACTTAAGGCAATATTTTTGACGCATTTTCTATATTGTGTACCACTACCATTTTTTTTAAATTGATATAGTTCTGATGCTTGAATTAACAAAATAAAGGGGCTTTCTAGTCTTCTATCCTTCATTTTTTTTTACTTTTTTAGTAATTAGTGAGAGTAATTAATGTTTAAAATTATCATTTCATCGGCTTTTGGATTATTAAGGTGATTCCAAGTGACTATGCACATGTGTTAGATAGGTACCCACGAATAAATGTTAATCCGAAGATAAAAGTAGTATCTAACATTAAAAAAAAAACGAAATGAAACGAGATAAAATTATCCATGTAATATTGAAGGCCGGGTAGGAAATACTTTAGGCCTTTAATTGACTAATCTAAAACTGATCTGTATAAAGTTCTCTAATTTAGTTAATTCATAACTGAGGTGTGAAAATTATTTTATTATTATTTATAGTCATCCAAAACTAGGTTTAATTGTTACAAAGTTGTTATACGTACAATAGACAAAAGGCATGCACTGCAGCACGTGAATAAGAAAATAATCAAATGCTATTAGTGATGACAGGTTAATTACATCACGTCTGACAAGCGTGGTAACTTTACCGTGGTATGACAGAACGTCCTTTCTAAGATGAGGCCTATGTCAAGCGTGGACTATTTAATACTGCCTTGTTGGTCTAGTCTTTAGAGTATGCGGCTGCTGATTAGGTCTTGGGTTCGATTCCCGGGTCGGACTAAATGTTTGTAACATATGCAAATATTTGTTTCAGAGTTAAGGTGTTTCAAAAATATGTATGTATTTACAAAAAAGAAGTATGTTTCCGTATTTATATCAGTTGTCTAGTACCTATAATACAAGCTTTGCTTAGTTTGGGACTAGGTGATGTGTAAAAACACAAAAAATACTGTTAATTAGAAATCAATTCAAGCGGTTAAGAATACTTACGAGAAACCGTTGATGAACCGACAAGCCATGAATATAGGTAGGATCTGGACGAAGGAGGAGATGACACCGACAACACCGTCAATCAGTAGAGTCGATACCAATACAACCTTACGACCCTTGGTGTCAGCCAAGCAACCCCAGAAGTATGAACCTAACACCATACCTAAGGAAAACAGAAATAAAAAGTTTTTTAAAATTTGTAGTGATGTTTCAACCTAAAATAAATATATGTACTATATACAATTAAGCAAATCATGGAAAAAGAAGTGAGTGGTTCCACTACTTATAAAAATATATAAATAAATCCTCATGACCTGTTACATGTTTGTTCTATATACATATAATGCAAACCACTACTGCATGATTGCAAATAATCATATCCTATTATTTATGATAGGTTAATCACATCCAGTCTGACCAGTGTGACCAGTACTTAGAACAAAACCTATTTTCTAAGAAGTGGTCTACGTCCAGTGTTGACAATTAGTTTCTTTTTGTTTCATGAATAAAAATATCAATATATAAAATGAGTTGATGAATAAAGGTTTCAAAGGTCTGTTTCATGGTAAGTTGTTACTCATGCAATTAAAATTTATATTTACTTATAAAGTTCACAAACACGTTTGATATAGTTAAACGATGTACGTACGTTTACATCGTTGGGTATACAAGGACTTTCTATTTATGTTTAAAACAATGTGCCTATTTAGCCATTTCAAAATATACCATAACGAAATGATTTTAAAGTTTCGAGTCGTCTTACCCAACATGGGGGCCGCAGTGAGCCACCCCTTGTCCGCAGATGTCATCTTGAAGTCACATGTCGCCGCTGGTAATACGAAAGACACTATAGTAATACCAATGGCAGTATTCGAGTAGATAAGTCCGGTGATCGCCAGCAGGCAGAAGTGGAAACGACCGAAGCCTGGAAAAGAAACAAAAACACGTATTAGAAGTTTTAGTCTCTAAAATAAAAATTACAGGATCACGACAGGATAATCAATTTAAAATTTGAAAGAGATTTTAAATTGAGTAGTTTCAGTCATATGGATTTTGTGTTCATGAAGGATCAAACATTTTTACGACGGTTTAGACTAATAATTCTTAGTCAATATTGACTAGATTGTTGGTTGACCAGAAAAAAATATGGTTATAATAATATGTGATTTTGATAAACTAAAATTTTTAGTTAAATATATTTAATTTACTCTTACGACACAGTTGATTTAATGAACCACTATAAGGTTTTTAATAAACCTATATAATAGATTAAACAATGAAAACTAAAGTTGTAAAACTTATACAAAAGTATAGATAGACATATAAGTTACTAAGCTGTTCCCATTTGTAAACTAGTACTGAGTATAGCCCGTCGGTTAATAGTTTCATTTTCATAAAGAAACTTAAAAATATGATATATTATTTTGCTGTTAGTTTTATATTTGAACATGTTGAGAGCCTCGTGAGCATTGCGTAACTTCGAGCGATAATTCAATAAATACTCTATTTACAGTAGTGATGGACTATTGTTTCATTGTAATTGTCTATTAAAGAAATACGTAGCGCCTGCATCATCTTCGACATTAATGACCTTGGACTTAAACATATATTTTACTTATGTATTATTTATAATATAAATGAGTTTAATATGAAAGGTCTGGTCGGAGGCAAACATTAAAAAAACACTAAATAAATGGTGTCTCCAATATTAATTTAGCTTAAGCAATAGAATATATTATGATATTCCAACTTACTTCAAAAACTATTAAACTGAACGGGATAGTTTGCATACAGGGTTAACATAAATAGGAATTTGTGACCGCAACTTATACAGGATTATTTATTTTGATTAGATAGTCAAATAAAACCCAATAGAATTTAAGTTCTCAAATAGTTATCATAATGTGTTAAAAATCGTATTTGTTTATTAGTTTTAGGATTTTGCGGCCTTCTTTAATATAACCTCTAAAGAAATAAACAAGAAAGAATGCTCACCTGCAGCCGAGATAGCTGCTTCAAAATCAGCTCCATGCTCCAAGAAGTCTAAACCTGTAATGAAAAAGTTATAAATTAGAATGGCTCACTTCAAATATTGTTCAAAATTTAACAAAAATGTTAGAATAAGAACTAAACTTAACTGATAAAGCTCGCTTAATTACAACAGTCTTTAAAGTGATAGGTGAGTCTTTATTCATAATTTACAGTACTATGTGATGCATTTTCAGTATAAGGAATGATAAACATGTCTATTTATTCAATTAATTCACTATAATAATCCCCAAAATAACGATCAATATTCACCGCTCTAGAATAAACAATGATTAGTAAAAAATAAAGCCATGTCAGAAGGATTTAATTTCTACAATTGTCATAAAACAAACACGGGATTGTCGACTTAAATGACTCTAAAATAAAGATCTAATTGTAATCAACGTTTTTGGAATAAAGTAATGAACAAAAGGAGGGTACTTTAACATTATGTTCAGATGAGTTGTTTTTTACGTACATTTATAATTTATGGATCGTTTTGGTTACACTTATTAGATTTACAATGGACGTAATGATTTAGGTGGCATAAACTATTAAATGCTATTTATTACACGTACCTAAAACGTATAATGTCTAACATGACGTTTGAAGAAAGAATAAAAGAGAATAAGTTGCGGGATATTTGTTAGTTTTGAAATAATCCTACTGGCTTGTACCGAGTACACAGATGCGAAGATACTTATTTACATCTTTTTTTTTTAATTTTCATCGGTCTGTGAGGTCTTGTTTCGGCTTTTTAAACCGATTTTGAACAAATTTGACGGGACTTTCACTGGTATGTATATACTGGACAGTATGTAGTTTTATTTATTTACAAAAAGGGTACGCGAAAGCAAAATTACACTATTGACAAATTATTGTACGAAAAACCCAACAACAGCCCGACTCAGAATTTGATCCCGAGACCTCTTGATCAATATTGACATGCGCTAACCACTGGACCAGCGAAGCAGAGTTATTCCAATGGTAACCAGTACAATAAATGTTGTTTGATGAGTATTTACTTAAGTTAAAAATATCAGTTTATATTATTACACTGAATATCTCTGTGTAAAGTATCTTGCCTGCAAAATATATATCAACAACCTATAATGTGCCACTGCTGGGTTCGGGTATCTTCTCGGAGAGGGTTCAGGCCATTCGTACGTCTCCACACTGGCCGAGTGCGGGCTGGGGACTGGCAAGATAATGTTGTGGCTACGTAATCTTGCTGTAGGATGTTTATAAGCCGTCCGAAGGCCTCCAACCAAGCTTCACGTCTGTTGTCCTTTGATAACAACCGGGACCGACTAGTTAACGTGACCTGCGAATCGCGGAGACGTTCATGGAATCATGCCACTAACGGTCATTCATCTAAGAACAGACCGCCTCGTATACTTAACGTACTCGTATCAAGTATATAACGCACGAGTATATGAATGTTATATGGCTTAGATCAAAGCCTACCGATCTCACGGAAATAGGTATTTCTAATGGAATTAACTTGCCTTTTGTTTTTATGCTGATAGTGTCAATTTTCAAGTGGCCAGGTATATTTAAGTTAGATATTGTCATGCCTTCCATATACACTAGGTTGACACGTAGAGGTTACGAGGTAACTTTTATCTTATCGCCATAAGAAGGTGAGTATTATTGAACTATTAATGTTTAGTTTACTCATACAAAGTTTCTATAATTAGTAATGAGTGACTAATATTACGAGAAGTGTTTTCAGTTTTTAGGGTACCATACCTAAAGGCTAAAAGGGGACCCTATTATTAAAACTCGACTGTCCGTCTGTCACCAGGCTGTATCTCACGATCCGTGATAATTAAACGTTGAAATTTTCACAGATGATATATTTCTGTCGCCGCTATAAGAGCAAATATTAACGAACAGAATAAAATAAATTGAATTTAAAGGGTTCTCATACAACATATTTAATTGTATGGATAATATATGGGACCCTTCTTGTGCCAGATTGACTCGGACTTGTTCGTTTTTTATTATTATTACGTATAAAGCACTTTACGTCGAAGTTATCGATTTAATTTACAACTAGTTGCGTTGCGCGGGCTTGCTGCCTTTTCAATCGCATATTCTTCTCTATTTCATTGCTTTTATTTTTGTTCTATAATATATCTTTTTCTAAATTAATAGCAGCCTAAGTTACTCTTTGTAACATCCCCTGAAAGCGGTCCAGTGATTCTAAAGATTAACCAGAACAAACAAACAGACAAAATTTCTTAATTGTTGTAAGTGCTATATGTACCTATTCTCGTAAATACTTTTAAAATTATTTAGTGAAACACTTCAATTTTATTCACTTTTATAGACCAAGTAAAAGATGGAAATTGATCCCAGGACCTGTATCACTCGTAAACATGAGGACCGCCTCAAAAACGTATTTATCAGTATCAGTTTAATTTCACTTTATACAATATTTTATTCAAATTACTTACACATTTCCAATCATTTAGACACACTTCCGCAGATAGGTACTGAGTTAATTGAAAACGATATTTTCAACAAGTAACTTAAATTAATTTTCCTGAAACACTTCTATTTATTAAGCTTAATGGCTATCAATTTATTTATCAATATCTTCGTAGTATTAATAGTCAAAGTACTCGAGAATATACCTACATAAATTCTGACAAATTATCTCATGACTCAATGAGTAGTTCTGACAGGGTGCTTTGTATGAAAACTAGTATCGTGTTTCTCCATTTCTTTGGGGAAGAAGTTACTTAATTCTTTAACTTCTTCTTCAACAACCCATAACGTCCTACTGCTGGGCTCGCGTCTCCTCTCAGCGACAGTGAGGGATGTATGGTCATTATGACTTGGGGAGTTGGGGACTGGCGAGATATGTTGTGGCTACGTAAAATTATGCTTTGGATGTTTTTAAGCCGTCCGAAGGTCTCGGTGATTGTTTCCAATCACCTAAGACTAGAGCCGAGCATTGGAAAATTATGGGTTGTAGATTCGATTTGAATAACATTTATCTTATTCAACGAGCATACTTTAAATAGAACAATCAAATTCAGAAGCTTATATTTATTCGTTTATTATGATTATTTAGTCTTAAAATCCTTGCTCGCTACTGTTTTTAAATACTAACCAGGTTAGTCAAACACAACATATTATTTTAATTCAACTGTTGACAGTTGTCCTCATTATCTTATCTGTAATGAAAATACAGGTAGCTCTGACAAGAGCTGACATTATGATGATCAATTTTATGATGAATGCAAGATGGAGAATTTAACAGCAAATACATCAACATGACATGTCTAAATATTTGGGTGATGTTTTATCAGTTAGTTGTAAGCATATAGCTCAACAAAGATAAATATGAGATAGAAGATCGAATCTATTGCCCTGACATTGTTATTAGACTCAAGGATACCCATTTCGTGTGGTAGTTGTACTATCTTAAGGAATTATTAGTTTTGTAATCATTAAAGGCATATAAATACGTCTCTCGTTATATTCATTAGTAGATTATCATTTTTCAAAACTCATTGCACCGTCAACTACTGTCTTTCCAAATCATTTTAATCCATCCTAAGGTTGCCTGGAAGAGATTGCTTTTAGCAATAAGGCCGCCCTTTGTACATTAAATGTAAGGCATTTCTGTTCTGTATTGTGAATCTGTAACACCGTGTACAAATAAAGAGTTTTCTATCTATCTGTCTGTCTAAAGCCTCAATACTGAGTTTACTTTAGTAAATATTGTATTGATTGTTAAACTATGCTGTAACGTTTACGTTTGATTTACATTTTAAATTTTTGGATTTCTATGAAAAAGTTGTCAATGTAAATCAATTACGTTAGAGACGAGAAAAATAACTTTAACAATAAGTTATTTTTGGACATGTACATAGTATGGGTTTTACGTTTTATGGTAAGAAAAAAGAGTAATTATATGTTATGTAAAAATGACAATTGATGAAAGTTAATATGTCTATAACGAAACTATATTTTTTTGGTAAAGGAGTGAAACAATCCTTCGATTCTTCGATTCTTTGGGGACTCAGAAGTCAGGACAAAGTATGTGATGTTTATACAAATAACTACCCTGACAGTTGGCTTCAAGCTCTCTACTCTAGGTTGGACACTGAATATGTGGTTTCAGATTCTCAAATCGAAACCATACCCTTTATTTTAATTCCGATAGATTGATATTGGTATCGTGAAGTTTCGTAGTCGTACGTATTTTTTTAAAATTTTAATTGGACTTGCATTAGATTGAAATTGAATTCAAGAGTAACGCCACGAGCCCTAATAGTTATGCTTAAATATTGCAGGTTAATAAAAGTATTACCTTCAATTTCAAAACTGTACTATGATAGTATAACAGAATACCAATATGAGAATATTAATATGCTAATGCCGGCATTGCTCACATGTGAAGGTTGCGCCCGTATACGTAATCAGTTTGCCATATGAAAAAATAATTAGTTTATTGTTCAGGCTAGGTCTCGCAGGCTCGAAATAGAAACTAGTGATAAGCGTAGGATAAAACTGAATGTGCTTTATTTTCAGAAAAGTAGTAAAATTATAACGACAAGAATAAACCACCCCACTTATGTGAATGCGTTTGTTAAAAATAAATTATTTGGTCAAGAAATAAGTGACAAAATAATGAAACTTGTCGTTTTCGTAGTTTCATTTTAATGTTAATTTAATATGAAATTATCTTGTCACAGTTAGGCCTATCGTCGTGACTTATATATATATATATATATATGTGTGTATAGTAAATGGGTATACAAATAGGAATACAATCATAAATATAGATTTTACAGATAGACATACACATATGTATCATATAGATGCTGTAGTAAGTTTTAATGAATATATATGGCATTTTCTTTTAAATCAATGACTCTAAAAGCCGCCATGACCTGCCACATGTCCGAGAACCGATTCCAGATAGCGTCATACACCAAGTTTCTTAATTGCAAGAGTACCACGATTAATTTATTGTCTCCTTGAAAATGATTAATCAGTTTCATGAGGGGTCCGAGACGGCATGGGAGCGATACTGAATCCTATATTAATTAGCTCAATAGTTTAAACTGTACTCAATATGTACATATATGCGAGATTGTTAATCCGTGAGTAGGCGGACAAAGTTACTATTAAGCGGACTAAATAATGTTGGATTGGATGGATATATCTTTTGTCTATAAAGTCAATGCAATCAAATCAAACATGTATGTGTACCTAATTATACAATACTAAAAACTTTCTTGAGATTACAAACTTTATAATACGTTTTACTCATTTATGTTATTTATGTTTGCGAGAACCGAGTAAATATCAACTTGAATTTATTGATGTGGAATTAATTAATTAAGATATACGAGTTAGCAAATACGATTGCTAAAAAAGAGGTTTCGGGTTTGATACCCGAGTCGGGATAAAAAATATTTTTGACTTTTTCTGATTTCGGATATGCCTAATAAAATCCCAGAGTTTGGGAGTTGGGGTATCAAAAAATCATTTCCCGTGGCTCGGAGAGCCGTCAGTTCGGTGTTATAATCTCACCCCGGTCAGGTTCGGTAGCCATCCTTCACACTCATAATCCGTTAGAGAGTGAAAAACAGTGAGTGCATCTGTTTGTGTTGTTAGCTGATCTCCGTTGAGACTGGTCGCTGTACTTAAAATTGGTTCAGGGTCAACTAGGAGTACATCAAAGGAAAATATTTTGAAGTAGGAAAAGTTGTCACTCTGAAAAGCGCCCAATTTCACTTGCACATACATATTATTATTTTAAAGTGTTTTATTTAATTATTTATAAAGGAAATACATGTTTGGGCGTATAGCTTGGCTCTTATCTCTGTTTTCAAGTAATGAAACTATTATTAAATCACTTAAGATTATGTTTGATATCCTTATACTTGACTATTATGTAGTGCTAGATACGATTTTGTAAAACTTTTCACTAAATGACAAAAATAAAGGACCTTTCAGTAATTATGCGACGATTATTGAAATAATTAATGCATGCAATAAGTCTAATTAGATTGAACACCTCATATTTTCTAAAGATTTTCCATATGAATAGAAGAAATAAATTATTATTGCCATAAATGTAGCTGAATGTTAATTTCGGTACTAAGTTAAAAATCAATACGGTTTTCTGTAAAATTCCAATTCGTCACACCATTGTGATGGTAGATCATACATATGTTGAAACTTATATTGTACTGGCTGTGATAGTAGGGGTACCTTTAAAACAACCATGGTAACACCGCGAGGCGAAACTAGTCTAAAATATAAGTAGCCTAAGTTACTCCTTGTAATATTAGCTATCTGACGAAGTCCCGTCAAAATCGGTCCAGCCGTTCAAGAGATTAGCCGGAACAGGCAGATATACAGACTTAAATTTTAAAAATTGTTTTTCTGATGGAGATATGTAGTAAGTGTAAAGATTAAAATTAAAATTACAAACGACACTTCAATTATATTTATTTATATGTATATGTATGGACAAACAGAACGTAAGATTTTGCGAAAGATTCTGGGACCAACGGTGGGTGCGAATGGAGAGCAGAGACAAAGGTATAACAAAGATATAGAGAGCCTTATGTCAATGCCAAATATTATCGGGGAAATTAAAGCTGCCCGACTTCGCTGGCTTGGCCACATCGAAAGAATGGGTGAGGATCGAGCTGTTAAAAAAGCATATCTCGGGAAGCCCGTAGGGCGGCGGCCAGTGGGACGACCCAGATACCGCTGAAAAGATGAGATTGCCCGAGATATGAAAGAGATGAAAGTGCCCGATTGGTCTGAACTAGCACAGAATAGAAAAGACTGGCGCATTCTACAGTCGGAGGCCAAGACACACTTTTGGTCGCTGAGCCAGCGAAGTAAGTACGTATATGTATGGACATAATTCCTTAACCCTCTCCTGAGATGAGACTCGATCCCAGCAGTGGGACATTATGAGTTGTTGATGATGTAGGTATGTATTTGTGTAGATAGGAAATGAATTGAGTTACCGAGTTTAAGATTAGCATAGCTTGTGTTACATAGATAGTTCGATTTAGAAACTACTTCATATTCGTTATAATAAACAAGTTTGATATAATGTCTAGTTTTCACACGAGACTACAGTAATGATAAAATGAATTGATATATTCTTGACAGTTAATCTATGTTTGTATGTTTTCCGTAGAACTGATTTCAATGAATTCTGTGTTTATAGATTCGTATGCTCCGGTGATATAGATTATAATATTTTCAAAAATGTTCACTATAACCCACTACGGGTTATAGTTATTTAATTCTCAGCCTAGCTCAGCTCAGCCTAGTATTTAAATCATAACAGTGATAAACAACATAGGCAACACAGAGAACGTTGTAATTTTAAAATTTTCTGTAAAAGGAATAATCCAACAACACCGAAAGTTTTAAGTGTAAAACTAAGCCTTTATAACATCATTATCAAATGTAAAGATAAATGTCAAGTAAGTATGATTGTAATGTTGGGCGCCCTCTGGCCAGTTGGCGGGATGACTTACGTAACAGTTCCCCAGTCACGTTATTAAAACAAAATATTAGTCAATTAAACAAGAGAATAAAGAAATAAAACAGAGAATTGAACAGAAAACTAAAAACATCTGGAACTTGGCTAGGGTGGCAGGGTCGGTAGCGACTGGATGCAGCAGTGAAAGCGGCATACCGGGATCTGTGGTATGCCTTGAAGAGGCAGTGGACTGCAACTGGCTCATAATGAAGCCTGTATGCCAAAACATACGATCGTAATTTACGAACTACAGTATCTAGATTATACGGTCGGATAGTGCCTAAATAGGTTAAGGCACTCAAGTAAATAAACATTTATATGTTATGAATATTGGTCTCTTTATAAATACTAATTTATTAACAACAAGTTATGCTCGTTTCGTAATGATTATTGATTAACATTTGCTGTTACGCTATCATGGCTAAATCCTGCACAGATTTCTGTGAAATTTGGTAAGGAAATACTTTGATTCTTGAAAAAGGAAATAAGTTACTCTTTACAGAGATATCCGACATACACGCGGGCGGAGCCCAGTGCAGAAGCTAGTGATGTAATAATTCGAATAAAGCTGTACTATGTGTGTAGTAATGCATGTCTTTGTTGTACAAGGTAGTTAAAATTCTTGTTTGACATTCTACGTAGTTAGAATTCGTATTAATTACAAGCTAATATTTAGGAAATGTATTTATTATGAATGTTTCATAGTTTTAATTGCTTCTAAGAATCTTTGCAATTCATGAAAAATATGATATTAACGGATAGATGTCATGTGCTAAAAAAAATTAATAATAGATTCAAGATCAAAACCTACATTTTTTCGCTATTAAAGTTAAAAATGTGCAGGAATTTCATCTGCAATCAAGTAAGAAGAATGCTAAACAACAATGGTGAAGGTTCTATAATCGACTGAAGTATTTTTTTTAAATATTCGAGAAATGGAGGAGGACAGAGGAGCCAAGGGATGAAGGATATTTTTTAATTTATAAGCTGAGGATCTGACTAAGTGGCGTGCAATTGGAGAGGCTTATGTCGCAGTGGATTGCGATAGGCTGATGATGATCAATCGAAAATTATTGCTCATGTACTTTTATTGTGAATTACCTGAATTCCGCGGTGTTACACGTTGTTATTGATATTAACAGCGAGTAACGACGCGGAGCGAAGATAGTCTGAGCTACTCCTTATGTTATCAGCTATTTGACTGTGAAAGTCCCGTCTTAATCAGTCCAGTCGTTCCGTTATAAGTACCGTTTATACTTTCAAATGCCTTGCAAATATATATAATAATAATGCAAATATAAATGACTGCCTTGTTGGTCTAGTGGTCAGCGTATGCGGCTGCTGATCAAGAGGTCTTGGGTTCGATTTTCGGGTCGGACCATATATTTGTGTGATCCGCAAATATTTGTTTCGGAGTTTGGGTGTTTTTCTATGTATAAAATGTATCTACGTCATTTAATACACATCTAATACACATGTATTTACAAAAAAAGTATGTTTATGTAATTATCAGTTGTCTAGTACCCATAATATAAGCTCTGCTTAGTTTGGGACTAGATGGCGTTGTGTGTAAAATTGTGTTGTGTTATTTATTTATAAATGCATTAAATAAAAAACTATTCATTTGATATTACAAACAGACACTTCAATTGTATTCACTTGTATAGATAGAAAGTTAAATGATATATAGCCGTCTCCTGAGTGTAATTGCAAACAGAAATTACAGTATTATAATTCATTATTTATGTTAATTGTATATAGTAACATTGTTATTGGGTAAGTTCTATTATCTACTAACACATTATGGATGCATGATCATTTTTAATGTATTATTATTATATAATATTCCCCAAGAGTTTTTTTTTTTTTTTTTTTTTTTTTTTAATATTTAAGTCTGCCAAAGTGACTCTACTCTGCCTGATGGAAAGCATGAGTAGAATCCAGGAGTAGGAGTCACCATGCTTATTGTGAGGGTAGGCAATGTAGCATAGTGACCCCTACCATGGCAGCCTGGTTAGATTATTCTGCATCATTCTCCCTGCCTTCGAAGGGCGGGAGAATGATGCAGAATGATTGGGCCTCCGGTCTCACACTCACCAACGAAATACGACATCAAGAATGCTGTCATTATTAGGATGGTCTTCTGTGTGAGGGTAGTACTGGCCGGATCGAGCCGGCCCATTCGTGCCGAAATCAGCGTGGCTCTACTACCTACTAGAGTGAATCATTTTGACTTTTAATTGATCTTTTTTTCCTTCTTCGTTGTTTTAGAATCAATGTTTTATTTCCTTAAAGTGTTCATCATAATTTGTTATTGTTATATAATTACAATATTAGACTATGATACCATGTGGTGACGGATTAAAAATACATAGTGTCAGCGCCCTATTTATTTCCATGGGAGTCATAAGGTGACCCAGGGAACGAAGGAGAAGAAAAACTTGAAACAAACACTTGGACCAACACTTCATTATTATATTTATTTAAGCCTACCAAAGTGACTACTCTGCCCGATGAAAAACATGAGTAGAATCCAAGAGTGGGGTCACCATTCTCATTGTGAGTACAGACAATGTAGCACGGTGATTCACACTATGGCAGCTAAGTAAGATGCTTCTACAGAATTAGGCCTCCGGTCTCACACTCATCAACAAAATACGACAAAACAAATCCAAAGCTGTTAATTACAAACAGGCACTCCAATTTTGTTTACTTGTAGAAGAAAGGTTGAAGAAAAAATTACACCTAGAAATAGATTAAATAACCGTGCTGTTTATCACACTTTTTTCGGAATCGAACCCATGACTTTTTGCTTAACAGTTAGAAAGGATCTCTAACCACTAGACTAGCAAGTCATTAAGTATCTAATTCTACCTATAATCTAATGTTTCTAGTCTCGAGTTTGTATCTATTTTGCAGTAATTCTGAAGTGGTTTTGCCGTAATTTCATTTCATATACACTTTAGATAAGAGAGACATATAGGTATATATATTTTCATGACACTTGCAACATGTGTCATGTATCAACTCTATGGATCTGTCATATGAAGATTAGAACAAAGATAGTGGATTCGTAAACAATTTTGGATCAGAAATGGAAAGTTCATAGGTATTTTTGCATTGGATCTTGTTGAAACCAATGTAGTAAAGCCATTATCTGCTTCGTACGAGGACATTCGTTTATTTTTCAACGCGTCTATTGCTAAATCTATCATCGTTAATTTGCTCGGCTCGCCCGGGTTAATAATATCCTTACACAGAAAATTAACTTAAAGTTTAGATCAGCGCGAATGCTGTCATTTTTAGTTTATGAGTGCGAGACTGTAGGCCCAATGTTGCGAAATTCATTTCGAATGCATGCAATACAGTGTAGTGTACAACACTATGGCAGCCTACTAAGTTACAACTGCATGATAGGGCCTCAGGTTTCCTCACCATCAAAACACGATATCAGGAATATGGTCAATTTTAGGTTGGTCTTCTGCAAAAGGGTAGTAACGCGCCGGTCGAGCCTCTACTATCTTGAATAATAGTTTTATAGGCTTTGACAGGAGTACAACTACATTTTATGTTACATCGTATATCAATGGTACTTAGAAGATACAATATCAAAACTGAACTCGTGAAACAAAATGACATTTTTTTTTTTTTTTTTTTTTTTTTTTTATATTTAAGCCTGCCAAAGTGACTCTACTCTGCCTGATGGAAAGCATGAGTAGAATCCAGGAGTAGGGGTCACCATGCTTATTGTGAGGGTAGGCAATGTAGCATGGTGACCCTTACCATGGCAGCCCGGTTAGATTATTCTGCATCATTCTCCCGGCCTTCGAAGGGCGGGAGAATGATGCAGAATGATTGGGCCTCCGGTCTCACACTCACCAACGAAATACGACAGCAAGAATGCTGTCATTATTAGGATGGTCTTCTGTGTGAGGGTAGTACTAGCCGGGTCGAGCCGGCCCATTCGTGCTGAAATCAGCGTGGCTCTACTACCTACAAAATGTGTTGTAGTTATATGCATGTTTTGTAGTTATATGTAACAAATTTTATTAAGCAATTGACTACTTTTCTTTTAAAACATTTTTTAAAACATTGTGAATTTAGGTGACTGTACATTTACAAGATACAAATTCAAAAAAAGAGTCAACCATCTCCGAATATTAAAAATTACTTTCGTTCCAGGGACATGTTATTGATATTTTAGTTATTGTCTTTCATTTCGAATTTCAAGGAAGCTAACAATCTGTTTTTCATGGGGCTGATCCCACCCGTCACTGTAATTCCGGTACACCACAATCAACAACAGTGATCCATGAATACATCAAGTTATAACAATCGTTCAGTCCATGAAATAATTAAATTAACTTGGGAACAACAACAGATTTAAGCAAAAGAAAACTGGAGGAGTTGGAAATAAAAAAGTCCTCTTTCCTCGTTAGCAAGGCGGGCGATAAAATGTAATTAAAATAGGTAGACACGTTTATAAGACATCCTAACGACATAATATCATCATTATCGAATGTGTTCAGGAGTTCAGAAATAAAGGTATGAAAATGGCGGTCTCAATTGGATTTGCATTATTTTATTTAAGTTTAAGCCTGACAAAGTGATTCTTCTGTACCTAACGAGTCACCATCCTCATTATGAATACATACAATGTGGTATGGTGACCTACACTATGGCGGCCTATTGAGAAGCTTCTGCATTATCGGGCCCTCGGTCTTACACTCACAAACAAAACACGACAGCAACAAACGCCCGAAACTATACACTTCCTATTTGTGAGCTCGTGTAATTATGACCTTAGATATTACAGATTAAATATTTTTAATGAAATAATCTACATATGTAAAGACAACTTTTTGTACTATACGGAAGTTTATCATAATTGGAATACTTTATATTAATATGTAAAAAGTGCACAAGGTTAACAATTTTTAAAAAATAACATTAAAATTATCTAAAAAACGGATACATAAAACTGTAGGTTTCCAGTATATATATGATTTACCTAAAAATGGTACAAAAATCTAAAATCTAAGTTCAAGTTAGACTGGCTACTGAAGTAAGTAAATATAAAGATATACATACAAAAGTATCCAAATTTGCCGGACGATCTTCAGTTCAATTAAATATTCGAATACTTAATACGTCTCGACAAAATGAGCTTTGCAAATTTATCTTTAATATCGTTTGAAGGTAAGTTTAACGTAAATGACAGATGTGATTTTTTAGACAATATTAAATTACTGCTGTCTCAGTAGGTATATAATCTTCTTCAAATTATGAACGTCTTTAGCAAATTAACAGTTCCCACGAAGAAGTAACTTGTTTATGAATTGAATTACATCTTCTGTTGTGATATTAAATTTGACGTTGCTTTTTAATTACATTAATTATTTTTATTATGAACACTTTGAAACATATTACATATAATCGCAATAGGGAAGTCGAAATACTGTTTGAACATTTAGCGTGCTTGTTAATTAGGGCAAAATAATTTTAACTGTTCAAGATATCACAGGCTCGACAAGGATTTGGATATTATACTTTTACGTAATTTTTTACAGTTTCAGGGAAAACTTATTGACATTATTCTATGCACGATCTGCTATACTATCTTTACTAGCTCTGTCTCTTCTACTCGATATATATTATAAAACTTAATAGAACTGCTACAAACAGAACAGAATTAAATATTTTAATTACTACACCACTAAAAAGCCGTTTAGTAGTAATCTAAAATAAAATAATGAATTTTGCTATTTATCATCGCACAAAGCTGCTTGCAAGTAAAGAATTGTAAGATGATGTCAGAAGAGAACAATTATTGTGAGTGACAAGCGTGCAGCAAGAGATTGAGCCACGTGAAGAGTTACCGACGTCCCTATAATGGGTATTGTACTATAACTTCGCGCCACATCTTTGAACGACGTTGACATGCACATTTTTAACTTCACATAAGATTATATGACAAGTTATTGGCACTTATGTAATAATTTTATAACTAATAATGATTTTTTAGGAATGATTAATTCATTTTATTGATGTCAAATTACTTTTTTAGTCATTTTTTTGTTCTAAATTTCGATTTATTATTTGTATATAAAAAATACTTACCCATTTTATAAATTGCACTTTTTCACTTTCTAATAAAAGTCCGATATGAGATCACGTTAACGAGATATATCGCTTTCAATTATCACTAACGAACGTCCGACACTGAGCGGGAGGATGCGCATGGGCCGCGAGTTATGTGCGCACGCGTCGTCCGTCGCCTCAAGGATGTCGCGTGCTGCCTGCTGAGGCTTCTGTGCGAATGCCAACTCGCTACCGGCTGACGCCTAAGATTCCTTCCACTCGAGATAACGATAAGGTCGAGGCGCGATCGCTCATCTTGCGTTATCTAGACGGCCGATGACAGTGACCACGATTGATCTCTTTGCACACCAGCGCTGTACCTGTTGTTATGCTATACCCAGCTTTGAAGCCGTTATATAAGATCTATTTGCGAATATAATATGATATTGCATGTAAATATATCTACCGGTATGTAGGGGTTTTCCAATTAGTAATCTCTGTTGGAAAACAAGGGCATATTGACAAGAATGACTTGTGTAAGTAAAGCAGCAAAACAGTACGATAATAAGTAAACTTTTATGTTTTTGTCTAGACCATGATAAATTTGGATATGAAAATTTAACAAATGTCATGAAATACGAGTAAATAGTAAGTTGTCACCAAAGACAAGCAAAAGTCTGTAATGACGAATGGAAGGCTCTACGCTGCGTCAAACTTGCTGCTCTACGATGGGGCAGTTTTGGTATTAATAATATACCTATTTTAGATGGAAGTGCGTTGTTAGACCTGAATCTTTAATATATATTTTTTCAAGGTGTATACTCGAGTGCTTTTTCAGATGACATATAAGACTAACTACCGTTAGAAAATAGCAAAATAGAGGTGTTTCACACATTTAGTTTTCATCGAGTAGGATTCGGATCGTATTTCCTACTGTAACATGAACGTACATACCTACTGTCTGTCTCGTTGGGTCACGAATGGAGGTTGGAAGTTTAGAGTCTAAACCCCTGTGCCTCGGAGAGCATGTAAAGTTGTCAGTCCTGCGGTTGATCTTTCTCCGGTCGAGTCTGATAACCGTCCCATTGGATGAACCGGTCTTAACACTTAACCCCGCGACGACCTACATCGGCAGTCGGGAGGAGCTCCAGGAACGCATCAATTACTTCTGGAGTCCCCCTGCCTTACCCCATGACTAGGGTACATCTCAGGGTAATCAATAAATTACCCTTGGGGCAGAACGATTCGCGCCTCTCGCCATTTTACACAGTATAAGGCGGTACACCGACCCGTCCCAGACGACACCTCCCAGCCGCACCAGGGTGTCGCCTGTCTCGGGTCGCTTGCAGCGATCACATTTCCCCAAGATGTGGCCGCAAGGACCCTTAGGCAACGATTGGGGACTAGCGGCCTCTACCGCGTCCGCTTTGCCGCCTCCTTCGATAGCGATCGGCCCTTTCCCGATCCCGCTCTGAGGACTCCTTCTATAGCATTACGTTCTCACAGAAGGAGACCGCGGCCTCCCATCCTTCATCACTGGCCAGCATTGCCGCGATCAGTGCTGGCGGTGTTGTTTTCATAAAAACCTTCTTTGTGCCTAACTGGATTACATTGGTATTGAGGGGTACTATTTTTCTTGTTAATGTTTTAGACTTAAACTACAAATGTTTATGTTTATCAGGCAACTGACTCCGTGCAGACCCAATATAACATAAAAAATCGGCCAAGTGCGTAACAGGCCACGCACAGGAAAGGGTTCCTCAGTCATAATAGAACGACGATTTTAAATCGTATCCAATAGTTATAATTATAATTAAATATTTTTTTCGGACATTATATAATTTATATTATATATATATAATATATAAATTATATAAATATTTTTAATTGTTAAGTTTACGTTTAGTCATCTAATCAGTCTGTAAATAAATTGATTTCATACTAAATTACTATACCAAACTCTAGGTTTTAGTCTCTCCAGGATTAAATTTTCCAGTCCCCAATAGACGTAATTAGTAGCTGCGATGCTACTTCAGGGAACGGACTGATTTTTCAGTGGAAATATAGCGATGAGCTTCCCAGAAGACGTAGATAAGGTAAAGCCGCTGTAATGAGCTCTTTTATAAGGCGCTTACTTTGATTTGTTTTGTTTTATGTACAGTTTGTTTTGTATTTTTAATGCTAATCATCTTTTAGATTAATGAAGATATATTTTCAGTATGCATAAAAATGTAGTCGTCAACCAGTTTCACGGTTAATTAGTGTCATTCAGGAAGATGGAAAATATAAGTTTTAATTTATGTTTAGAGCCCTAAGCTAACAGTAACAATGTTTTGTAATTCGTTGGGGAATTACGTACATATATATTTATATACATATCATATATAAATAGTGTTATTTTAAATCATATTACGCCCAAAAATTAAATGTATGTAACTGATTTACATGTAAAATCACGATCTGTAATTTATTATTTTTATAATTTTAAATCTGAAAACTTTGAAACTTAAAAAAATTCATTTCCGTATTTTTTTTAATATTTTAACGGACTGCTAGTCAATAGCTCTTCTTCTACCTTGTGTCTAAATGACTAAATTACTAAAATAGTTATAAAAATGAATCGTCGGATTTCTCCGCAGATACTCTAGTGAGTTGTAGAGTAACTCATTAGTTGACTTGCCTTTCGATATGATCATTTGACAGAGTAAATCGAAAACTAGAGCCTGATTACCGTCCTTTACCGGATATAATCAATAAAGATTTTTTCTATAGATAGCGTATTGTTTCCGCCATTTTTTGACACAGTAACTTTTAGTACTGGTGTATTTTCTCCAGCACGCATATCTTTCAACTTAACATGGCGGAGAGTCTTACCCGTGGACAACTCAAATATGTAAAGATTCCTTACAAATTTGAGTTGTCCACTTTGCTCACCATCAGTTCTGTCATCTGTTGCTTCAGCTAGTCATTTTGTGCAAAGAAAAAAGCATTGATCACTGCTTAATAAAGTTAAAATATTTGTATAATAAAGAATATATGAAATAAATGATTTGATCGCATTGGAGGACATACTTTTTAGGAGTTGAATCAAATATTTCTTTCACGGCTACAGATTTCAATAAAATTTAAGATGAAAATATTTTATTTCTGAGGGAGGACATAGGTTATTATGATATATAACCGATAACTGACATATACGCAGTCAAAGCCTCATACAAAAGCTAGTAAATTTATATAATTACTACTTTATTATGTTTTTTAGACACCGAAGTATAGGTATCGATATTTGAATAAATTTAAATTTGAAGAAAATAATTTAGTTGATGACCAAGGCAGTCTTGTTAAACTATTTTGGAACTCGCTACAAAAATTAATCAGGAGTAAGTTGTAGGAGTTCAAAGAATGCCACACATCCACCAGCGGTATATGAAATAAATTTGCATTGTAAGTAATTTTTATGCTCAGAGTGTCATCTTGTTTTTGTAGTAGTAGTAATTTAGGGTTGATAAGTGGCCGTGCAAGTTTTGACATCGGTCGGTCAAGTGCGACTACCCAGCCATTTTTCTACATACAGCCATTCGTGAACCATTAACAATATGAAATAGGATATACAATGTATTACGAAGTTCGGCTTATTAATTTATCTTTATACTAGCTAACACTGCAGACTTCGTACTGCCTCAAACGATAAATAGAAGACCTAAACTTTTGTATAAAATAAACTTAAAACAAACAAAAGGCTCGCGTGTATGCAAAATATCGCGGTAAAAAGTAGCATAATTATCTCCTTTCTCGGGCTTTTATCTTTGTACCAAGTTTCATTTGAATTGGTTCAGTAGTTTTGGCGTGTAAGGACGACAGACATACAGAATTAATTTCGCATTTATAATATTTTTAAAGATTTATTCTTGTCTGATGGTCTGAACGTCAATATTAATGTCCAAGAAAATACCAGAATAATGATTATTTTTTCCTGTAAGTGGAATATAGTGGCATACATAACCAATTGATGTACTTCCTTACTTTTTAATATTCGTAAACACATTTTGGTCCTGACGCATCAATTGTTACACAACTTTGGCCTCAGAGGTCACAAACTTGCATTCTCTAGATTCACTGATTGATGTACGTCAATAACAAAGATAAATCTTTCGTGTCATTTAAAAGGTTTTCCTTGTACCTCACTGTAGAACAGTTCACCTGTTTATACGGTAGAAAAAACAACTTGTTTATAAAACCGATTGACAGCTTGAAACGCTTGCAGTACTCAATATTTATAAGTTGGTTTTAAACAATTGGGACCGCCCCTAAGTACTGACTGTAACTCCTGCAAATCAGGATCAACAGGAATGACCTACCTAAATTTCTTTCTAGTATAAGCTTTGCTTAGTTTGAAGCTAGATGACTTTGTATGTTCCATGCATATCATTTTTATCACGTCAACAAAGTGCTAAAATAAAGTCACGAGTTTTTTTAATTTAAGGCACCTCCGCTACACGTAAAATAGGTATGACTTTTTCTCACATCTACCCCATCGTGTGGGGTATCGTTAGATAGGTCTTTTGAGAACTTTAAGAGGTTGCCAAAACGATTTTATGAGTTAGGTATCCATTGACAAGTTATTCAACTTAAAAGCGCATTTTTTGTTGAAACAGGGCTTCCCCTCTATAAGTTAAAAGTCTTGCTTGAAAAATCTGAAAAAAATCCTGACGTTAGTCTACTATATTGAACTTTAAAGAAAAAAATATTAGTTATACGGCTTAGATAGCTTTGTTAATTAAAGAGTTATAGAGACCTTGTAAACTTGTAAAATATGTTTACTTGGAAAACTTAGTATAAAATAACGAAATATTAAATAAGCATAACAATTATCTATTGGACACGATTAAATCCACGTGCCATTGTAGATTCTGCGAGTATGCGTGCGGCCTCATACGCACTTTTTGTTATTACTTTCGGCGACTTACCGTGTGCATATTACAATCAACGATTCTATTTATTTCTACTTGAAAATGTATTGGTTCGTTAAAAGTATTAATCGAAAGATATTCAATAATCCCAAACAGGCAGTATTTTTTCTATAAAATAACACAGTCCGCAGGCCTATGGCTCTATAGACTTCCCTATGTAAAATCAAAACAGTTAAACAATCGTTTCTCTGCAGAACAGCTATTACCATAGTACAGCGACATTGACATAGTACAACGACATTGACACCTGATCAGGGTGTGTATAACACACCCTGACCAGGTGACAGAACAGATTCTTATTTATTTGATCATTTCCCAAAAAAAAAAACTCCCAAACTTAACAGTATTTAAGCAGACAGAGTTATCAAAAGTAAGGTGTAAAGATAATTATTAAGTAATAAACCTAACACGTAAAGCAGTTTGTAGGGTCGGCCGCGGAGCTCATTGAATACTAAAATCGATTAAGGAAACAAATAATATTTACGTAAAGGCCTCGACCTCTTTATATGTTACGAAACTTTTTTTTTGCCACTTACATTTTATTTTCGACTAATAAAACAATTGCACTCTGTTATGTAATGGTACCATAAGATGAGATTAAATGGATTTTTGAAAGCGAATATTACTAAAAGTATTGACATATGAAAAATATAATTCTTCATAAATTTGAATGTTGCATTTGCTAAACGATAGACAAAACCTTCAAAAATATAATACACTAGCTTTTGCCCGCGGCTCCGCAAGCGTGTATGTCGGTAATCGCGGTAAAAAGTAGCCCATGTCCTTTCCCAAGGTTCCGTCTATATCTATGCCAAAATTCATCTAAATCAATTCAGCTATTTAGGCGTGAAATCGTAACAGACAGACAGACAGAGTTACTTTCGCATTTATAATATTAGTGGGGATAGTAGGGATTAATATCGTATCAGTCAATTTAGCCTTTCTAGGCTTCTAGGCTTTGTGTATTACATGCATAAAATATATTTTTTTATTTGAAAGGGAACTAATTATTGTAAAAAAAAGTAGTTCACAGTGGATGGAAGCGGAAAAATTGAGCCCTTCCATTCTACAACGATGTACAAATATGTTTTCCTCTTCTACAATTTTAATAAAATATTTCCATCACGTAAATATCCATTTCTAGCACCAGCCACAAACAGTCGTTGAGTATTCACGATGACTTTGTAATAAAAATGTAAACAAACATTATGTAGGACATTACTCCGCTACAAATAAGGTGTAAAATGTTACAATACAATGTTTTAAAAGTCATCTTGAGAACTTATAAGACAGTCCCAGTTCATCGCATTTCCTGATGTGTTCTTAGTTCCTGTTTATATCCATTTCTATTCATTTACTGTAAGTGGTTATATTTTATAGACTATTATTGAGGAAGTATAAAAGTGATCATAGCCAATTCGCCCTAGGTGATCGTTTCCAATCACCTAGGACGAAGTGGCAAGCAACGACCGCGCCGTCAGTTCCTAGAGGGGTGACCGTTTGTGGCATATTACCCTGAGCGTTTTCGTGTCTTCGGGCGGCTTAAAACATCCTACGGTAAGATTACGTAGCCACAACGTTGCCTTGTCAGCCCCCAACCTTAACCCTCTCCTGAGAGGAGTCCAGCAGTGGGACGTTGATGTCTGTTACGTTTTCACAGCTAAATTACTGGATTTTAATATGAAGGTAGAATGACCAATATACGCGCTGGTGGAGTCATGTCGGTTACTTTCATCTAAATACAAATTTTGATATCAATATTGGACCATTCAAAGAGCTAGACCATTTTTATAGAAATTGACTAGCTTTTGGCTTACCCAAGCTATAAGCTAAAGCTATAAGCTAAAGCTATAGCTATAAGCTAAAGCTTAAAAGATTAGCCTATATCCTTTACTTGCGTCTTAAATTTAATGGAAATCGGTGCAGGGTTTTAACTGTGAAAGCATTGTAGACAGACTGAGGTAATTTAAATTTGTAATATTAGCATGGAAGTATGGGTACGGAGATATCCGAGACCTGTGAAGCTGGTCAATATTTCAAATTGAGAAAATTATTCCAACTTCAAATAGAACTCTCACTTAATTTCCTTTCAAATGAGGTTGAACGATATTTAGTGGTTACAAACAATTTCCCCGACGGGGATTAACCGCTCGATCTGTTATTTTATGTCGATCTGTCACTGAGATTGAATTGATAATTAATTTTTGTTCGAAATAAAAATAGAAAAATAGAGTTGTGTTTAATAAGAAGGCCAATAGGATTCGATTTTATTTATATCTGAACCGATGGAAATAAAATTTGGTACACAAATGTATCTGTGTCTAGAGCCTGAGAAAGGACATAGGCTCCTTTTCACCTTCAAACCTTGAAAAAAAGAGCTTGCTCCCTTCTTAAAGGCCGGCAATGCACCTGTGACTCATCTGGTGTTTCGGGTGTCCATCGGCGGCGGCAATCACCTACCATCAAGTGATCCGTCTGCTCGTTTGCCCCCTATAATATATATTAAAAAAAAAAGAATCGACATAAACGCGGGCACGGGCCACGGCCACGGGTGAAAGCTAGTCTTACATAATTCTGAATTCCTAAAGGTATTACGAGTCCCCCAAAGTATTTTCCTTGTTGATTATGAAGTGTGATTGTAGGACCTATGATACTAACATTTCAACTATAAAAATCAATGTAGTACAACGAAATATCTATGAAAATAAGACTGGGTACTCGATATGATACCAATCACGATACCTTCTAAAAATTACGTTGGCATTAATTATCAAATCATGTTTTACGTATTTTTTCATTTTTATTCATCATAGTCCAAATTTCTTACATATTAAATAAACTTGAGCAATGGTATATTGTTTCTTATTAACTTTTAGTTACTCTACAGTTAAATATACACAAACAATTCAATGGCCAATCAAGACCTTGAAGATGTTAGTAATCAAAATAGTTTAAAAGCCCAATAGATATGAAGGGCGCACGTCTTAGTTAGCGTCGACGAACAACGCGCATCGCACGTTGACATTTGTCGAGGACTCGCACACGTTCTATATATTTCGCACGCAACATTCCGTGCTGTGGTTTAACAAACCATTTATAAATTGAAATCAAATGAAACAATATAATATACATAGGTAACAGTTTACTATTACCGAAATTTGGGCGACCATTTCGAATGTGAACAATGTGGATGGGTAACAATTTACTCTATTATAAAGATAATGAATCCCTTGTACATACTGTTTCTGCTTGAATTTTTTAGAATTAAATATAAAAAAATTAATTTGTGATGTTTCAACAAATAGTTACTGTATCTTTCCGAATCAGTCTAAATATATTATATTTAGACTGATTTATACTTATATTTAGACTGATATTTATACTTATATTTAGACTGATTCGGAAAGAGAATGCTTATAATAATACTGTAAGGTTGAAGAGCTTGTTTGTTTGGTTGAACGCGCCCATCCCTGAAATAATGGGTCGATTTCAAAAATTCTTCCAATGGACATTGAGATAGCTACGATAGAGATAGCTCAGTCATCAGAGAAGAATATAGGCTTACGTATTTACGCTACGACTAAAAGGAGCGGAGTGTAAATAAAAAATGTTGTGAAAACAGAATCTGTGATACGATTGACGATTATGTCTGAGCAACGTGTTGGAGTGTCATCTCTATCATATTATTAATTATCTGCTAGATATTTTTACATGTACCTAATTGAATTTATTGGAGTTTTGTGTCATGTATGTGTAGTGCTATCGTGATGTAGTCATATACATAAATATCGAGGCCCGTTTTTTAATAACAGCGCTGTAATTGACAATGGCACGTATGGCGCATCAGTATGATTAATACGTCAATGCGTTTAGGTCAGAGAAACCCCTAGGCTGAGGAAAAATTTACGATGCAAGTAACGATTTATTGTCTTATGAGACTAAAAAGGTAATGAGGAGAATTAGGTTCTTAAAAAATACTTTTATAATCTATTTGTTTAATGAGATTTCTTAAAATACATTTGGCTCACGCTACTTTCATGAAATATGTCTCAGTGGCTCAGTATGTGACTGCTGTACTTCAGGTGTCGGGTTCGATTCCCGGGTCAATGAAAATGTTAGTTAACATGTGTTTTCTGGGTTGTTATTGTATTACTCTGTTGAGTTGTCTCTTGGTCTTCTGCGCTGAATCCTCCCATGGTAATTTGATCCTTTAATACTTGAACCCACCTATGGTTGCTAAATTAATAAAGTTAGGAAAGAAGCTCAATGTTTTAAAATAACATCATTTCATGTTTTAAAATAACAAACAGAGATATGTTAAAAAAATATGTGTATTTGTTTATTAAATTAGTGATGCCTTTCTATTTTAAAGACATTTCTACAAGATTATCTGTTGTCAGGGATCTCAGACTTCCCGACAAGATAAACGAAAAACAAGAAAATGACATGTGCGAACTCGCGCCAGACTATTATGTAAGAACTAGGATTTACATATAAATTGGTACTAACAAATTCTCATATTTGATTTGAGCTTGTTGAACTGATCTACATACTAGTTTGTTCAGATCCATCTGTGTTTTTCACTTGTTCTGTATTTCATGTGCAAAGAAAAGATTGAATGAAGAAGTAAAATATGTAAATCGAACGTTGTTTTTTATTTAGTGAATAAGTGTTGGATACTTCATATGAAAAATATAGCAACCAAAGATAAGGCAAAAGAGAGACCGGATTAAATGGAAAGTTCAGAACAGGTGAAATGAGAAAAACGAATTCTCAAATCAGTTTATAAATAACGGAATTCATATAGTCTATCACGAAACAAAAATACAACTTCATTGAAATAAATACAACTTAATTGAAATCTACCTTTTTTGAAAGCTGGTAAATATATGAATAACATTGCTTTTGTGTCAAACCCATTGATGTATTAAATATATCAATGGTCAAACCGAAAGAAATCAACATTTATATTCAGAATGTAAATAACTAAGCTTTGTAAGCAACTATGGTATTTGGTAGCTAACTATGGTATATGAAGGGTTTTGAACCCCATCCGAGTATAGCAAAAATGTGCAGGAAACATGATTGATATAACTGAGATGTCACCGTTTAAACGTCATAAATTTAAAGACAAAAGAGATTTCTTAAAATACTGTTGGCACACGCTACTTGTAATAATTAAGGTATGTTACGTATACGTAAACCTCATCATGAGCTTATATATATATTGACTCAATTCATGTTTATGAAGTATGTTTTGGTCATGTTGAGGTCACAGGTTCGATTCCCGAGTCAACGAAAATTGGTTTTTCTGTGCTGTTGTCGTATTACGCTGGTCGAGTTGGCTCTTGGCTTTATGTATGAAAGTCGGAAAAGGTGAAATTAGAAAAACGAATTCCTAAATTGGTTCATAAATAACAGAATTCATATAGCTCATCACGAAGCAAAAATACAACAGATGCAAATTGGTTTTTTATAAGAACAAACCAATTTTCCAACTTGATTTTAAAAATCTTCTATCAAAAATATATTTTCTCCAAATTACATTTAATATACAAATATCAAAAATAGAGTAGGGAAAAACCAACTTATCATATTTTAAATTTTGTAAAGTACAACACCTACTCAAATTATTCCTATTTAAGTAAAGATGGTAAACTCAAAACATCTGCGGATTGCTGTCGCAATTAATGGCAGAGTTATTTACGACTGACAATAAGTTTATCGAAGCTTTCAAAAAACATTTTATAAATTGACTAGGAAATTATTCCTCAATTTTCTAATTCTCAATTTTTACCGGTTTATCCCACACCAGGATTTAAATGAGATAAATAGCTACATTTTTCGTTAAAACTTTTAGTTATCCCCATGAAAAGCATCTAGCTTTTCAATGTATAGATTACAGTACCTTAATGACTTGAATTAATATCTTCAGAGAACTGGGCGTCACATTTGATACCAATTTATTTTTAGGCTTCACTCATCGAAAATATGTGGTATATCAGAATCCCTCGGCTTTGAGACGATACAAATACCAATATTTAAGAACCTTTAGTGGATGTTTTTAAATTCTATATAGTTATGTAGAATCACCCTTCTCAGGATGACATCTAACTGCATATCAGATGAGCACGGTTTATTATTTAATTATTGTTTACGGATTTAATAGTTTTCCGTACAACATATATATATTATCTTTACTTATTATTTCATCATTTTTGTACAAAGTTTTCCGTGTTATAGCTGTCCTTCAAATCTTATGCTTTTTTAAAGTAGAATAACTCACAAACAGCATTTTTTGTTTAGACTTATCTTAGCAACATCTCTATGTTTTAGAAGACCCATCTAATGATGGTAACACAATGGGGTAGACGTGATAAAAACATACCCACTTTATGTTTAGGGGTGGCTCAATCTAAAAAAAAACGTGATTTTATTTTAGCACTTTGTTGACGTGATAAAAACACATATCCATGCAAAGTTTCACCTTTCTAGCACTAACTGTTTGAGTGGTAAGTCGAGGACGGACGAAGGAACGGACATGAGGAAACTGTAAGGGTTCCGAGTCAATATCTACGAAACCCTAAATAGAGGCATATTTGTGCTTTCTTTCGGAATTTCTTTCCAGAGTGAGTCTTAACAAATGCCACCAACCGACTGCCGACTTCTAGCTGTAAAGTTTGACGTGTGACAATATTGATAAAACATTTACTTGCAAAATAAGTATAATTTATCAATTAAGAAAATTTTCTACGTGTGTATTCAAATTACTGTTTTAAATTTATTCTGTAAATTAACCCTTACATTACATACTACCTTTTTATTCTTGTCAGTCCATAGTGTGGATACGTGTGACGTACAAAGGGAGTTTAGCTACGTTAGCCGCGTCTGATGAAGCCCTAACAGCGATCAATCCTATTAAAACGCTATTACTTAACTTGGTGGAAAAGTCAATAGTGAGGTATTGGTAAGTTGATATTTTTATACGTCTCATAATATCCTATTCTTTGAAGTCGGTAAAAATGCTTGGTATTTAATAAAGCTCTCACGAATTTATGTGACAAGTAGCTTCATATCTCACTCTTAATAAAATATAATGATTAAAAATTGGTTCATTTTGTCCTGTAACATACACATGATAAACCAAATTGAGGACTTCCTCTTTAATAAAGTGGGCTAAAAATAAATATGATTTAATATTTGGGTTTAGCTTTGTTTTAATGATGTGTATGGGATGTGTAACATGAGATAATTTAACATGCGTATCTAGAAGACAGCAAATAGGGGTGCCACAGAATAAGTTACGTTTAAAAATGTAGTCAACACCAAAAAATATATTTATATCTCACATATCTCATCTCTATCTCTTTCCTCTTTGTCTCCCCTCTCTCTCTCACTCCCACACTCGCTCTCTAAGTTCTCACTTTTAAGTTAAGGTTGTGTCTTAGCATGTCTTTCTTCCGGCGGCCCGAACGTTTCTGAACATCTTCCTATAGTTTTTTGACTAATATAATTTGAACTTTAAACGTTAAACTCTTTATTTTAGAGACTTTCCATGACTAAATAGTAGTAGGTAATGGCAAGTCTATTATTCTTACAGGTCTAACTACTCGTCAAATATTAGCTGTCTGTGTAAATCCTTGATCTTGACGTAGAGCCTGGGTTGTCTTATGATTCGAAAGCCATTTTCGGCCTGGACATCTTTGCAAATATGAATGAAAAGGATAAATATCAGTAACAAAATGTGCTTGTAATTAATTGTTATTCGTCAAGAATGTGTTATGACATGTACTTCAAAGCAAATATTGTTGAGTATTGTTCACAAATCATTGTTGTGTACATAAGCGCTGCATCCTTTCCTGTGTGTATATACTTATCTTTTAGAATACATGTTTTAAAAGCATAACAAATGAAAACATATTCAATTTAATTAAGTACGAGTATATCTTAAGAGATATTTCAAAACCATATGTTTTTGTCGGTAAATATGTTTCAAGTGCATTTAGGTATTATTGGCCTGTAAATGTCATATTTTGTTATCAGTTTAACGTATTGCATGTACTAAGCCATGGGATTATACTTAATCCCTT
Source organism: Phragmatobia fuliginosa (assembly GCA_932526445.1). Lineage (NCBI taxonomy): Eukaryota > Metazoa > Arthropoda > Insecta > Lepidoptera > Erebidae > Phragmatobia > Phragmatobia fuliginosa. The sequence goes on along the minus strand of OW052065.1, from coordinate 15,109,587 downwards.
CAATTGGGTCAGACAATGATGTATTGATTTCTAAACCCTAAACGGTCAATCAAGCTTGATTTGAGATGTATAACTTAATCCATACGTCAAAAAATAATCTCTTGTTTTTGTTTTTGATGGATATTTCCTCGCACTCAATGCAAATACTATATGCATCTTATCTTTTTAAAACGGAAAACCTTATAAATTATGTAATGAAAATAATCATAAATGTCTGTTGAGAAAAAAAGTGTTAGGTGTTTCTTTTTTAAATTATATTTTTACAGAATGAGGTATGCAAGGAGAATGACATAGAATTTTTATCAGTGTGCTGTTTAAGTAGCTTCTGATTGTGAGCGCCGCCGATTTCTGTGTGGATGTTGAATTGTTGTATGGCCATCAAATATTCTTAATTAATAAGTACTTGAGGACACGAATTTATCAGGGAGGTATTTTTAAGATTAAATACGTAAACTAAGAGCGAATTATTTTACTGGCTTGACTTAAGAAGCTCCGCACACAAGCTACTTAAAGGCACCATGTTAGAGTTCTTGGTTTTGATTTTTGTAATTATGTAGTATCAAGTTAGTTTGTAGTATAATAAATAAAGTAAAGACTATGGTACTTTGTTTATGAAGAACGGTTAAAAAGGTTCAATAATTACTTGAGAAATCAACTAAAAATGGTTACTAAGCTAAGGCAAAGCTAGTCAGCAAAAGTGGCTATGTATAAGACCCCTGAAACTTTACGCAAATTCTATTGCAATACGTCTGGATAAGTTGTATAATGGAAAAAAATCCTTCTAAGGAAGATGTTTGATAACCTGAATAGTTAGTCTAAATCTATATTGATGATAAAACCACTGATAAAAGTTAGTACCTTATACTACGCAAAGTATATGTTGAGTAATAAATGCTCAACTCACTGTCGTCATTTTAATTTAATTAAAAAGATAGATTGGATGACAGTTAAAAATCGAGAGCAATTTCTTTGTAGAGAGAATATTTGACGATGCAAAATGTTATCTTTATTAAGAAGTAGGTACACTAGCGGCTGTCAACTGAAGATTGATACGCAAGGTTGTGGAAACCGCCTTTGAACGCATCAAGGTTAGCATGCGACCTTGCGTTTTCTGGATCAAAGCACTCACTTGAATATATAGTGGGTATTGGAACGAGTACTTTATTATCCTAATAATCGTGTTTATAAAAAGGAACCCCGTCAAATATATTAGCCATTGTTTACCGTTACCGGTTTTGACAAATATAATTTTGCATTTTTTTATTTTGATTAGATCCTGATTTTATAAAGGGAGAAAACAGTAGCGATACAATTATTTCTTTGACGTGTACATGTTCATAGGCGTCATTCACTACACCATAAGTTGGATTTAAATTCCTACCATTTGTTGTTAGTTACAAAAGTAATCGCTTCAAGTTTTCAGTCAATGACCATACAACATTGAGCTATCAATAGACACAAATTTCGCAAGATGAGCGTACACGCTTAAAAATAATATATTACATATAAACAAACCTGTTTTGTATTTTGTGCAATAAGTACATCAGTATCTTTACTGTCCGAATAACTTCTTGGAAAAGTTGAGATTAAAACTCCAGTTATCTTTTGTTTTGAAATGTATCTCCTCAAGTATTCGAACTGAAAAATATATAGATAAATATAGCGAATTATGTAACGCTGAAAACTAACAGAGACATGCGTGGAGAATTGGATTTCAAATTCATTTCGCATTGGCAAATCTTTAGAAATCAAGACTGTCAATTATAACTAACATTAACACTGCTAATGTCCTTCCTGTCATTTCTTTGATTTTCACGGTTTCCACACAAAAGTTTATTTAAATGAGCTGTGTGATAGATAGTTGTAGGTACGTGTTTTAGTCTTTGTCACGATGGACGCGTTTCGTGCAGGACCCAGCCTCACTCATTATGGTGCATATATAACAATAGTATGTTTATCTTCACTACACAATGAATCAACATATTAACATCTCATTATTTATTGCACCCTGTAAATTATTTTCACAAGGTAAATAGTTACCCATTCATTTAGTTTCAAGTGCAAGTTTGATTGTGCTGTGAGTTCTTTGTTATAGATATAGGTCTAACCTACTGTGTCATTTACTATGTTAGTTTACGAGGATAAGTATCTGTCTATTGTGATAATATACTACATAATTATTGCGTTGTTATATTACTAGAATAAATTATGAAAAAGTATAAATTATAGAACATAGAATTTAGAGCCAGACAGCTATGTGCATATCACGATCTTTTATATATGTGTTAGCGTCTATGGGTCGTGTCAAAAGTATTGTTGATTTTATATTACTAGATTCTTATATTAACAGCCAGGAGCATGGAATGTCTGCCCGTGCACGCTAAAGGTGCGCGTCCATTGACCCGCGCCGGACGCACGGCACGCAACGGATTAAACGGATTTGCGGATGGCATGCGTCCACTGTATCCGGATTTTTTATTTAGTTTCGAGTGTTTGTTTGTCGTGAGTTGACGTATTCGGTCATGGAGATTGATGAAGATATCATTGTTATTTGTTGCTTATTGGAAGATGAAGAAAAACGTAAAACTAAACGTAGAATGTGGGTTCATGAAATAAATTTGAAGCGACCAATATTTGGAGAGTAACATTCATTATTTGTTCCAGATTTACTTCAAGATGAAGAAAGATTTTTAAATTACATTCACATGTTAAGAGCTAAATTCACGAATCTATATGGTTTACTCAAACCCCATTTGAGGAAACAAATCGATTTTATCTCCTTCCAAATATTGTCTCTTCTTTGGACATTAGAATAATGTGGATGTTTTAAATTATATAATTCTTCATAACTTTCTACTAATTTTATCAATAGTGCGTCATTCATTTATGTGATGCATTTTGTTAAAAATGTTTTATGCTAATTAGTTTATAATGGTATACTGTATCACTTTTTTGCAAAATAAATTCTATTCTATTCTATTTTTTTTTTGGCGTCCGCTCCTCATTTAAATAAAACAAATAACAAGTGCGCAGTATGCGATACTAGCGGCGAACTGATTTGTGTGACATCACCGGCACGCAACGCATTTTTTGGTCATAAATTCCGGCGTACGGTGCGGGCGGCGTGGATAGTGGACGCAGCACTATGTGAAATCATACAAAGCAAAATAAAATCCGTTGCGTGCGGTGCGTGCCGTGCGTCCGGCGCGGGCCAATGGACGCGCACCTTAAGTCGTCAGTCCCAGTTGCCGTGAACATCTATGACAACTGTAATTCCGACATTAGTTAGTACAACTTCGGATTCAGTTCATTATCAGGGTTGAGGATGTTTGATAAAAATAGGTTTTTATTGTAAACGGTACTTATTTGCGATACAATTTGTCTATATAAGGTATCTTCTACATTCCGACGTTTCGAACAGGTTATACCCGTGTCTACCCGTAACCAAAAGTAGATATGTAGGGTATGTAATATCAAATTAACAGTTTTTTATGCATATATTTTTTTGTCTCTGTGTCTGTTTCTTCCGGAAAATCTCTGAAACGTCTGGACCAGTTTCGACAGGACTTTCACTAAGGAGTAACTTAGGATATTTTTTATAGACTAGCTACGCTCCGCGTCGTTACCCTCGATATAGAACTATAAGTGCGGATAACATCTTGGTACTCAGCTGGTCTTGAATAAAGTTTACATTTTTTTTATGATTTATGATTTTTAGAATGGTAAAAATGTATTATTAAATAAAATATACTAAATAAAACATTTTTTTTATTGAATTTGATGCTCTTTAATCCTAATTTACCTTTATATTATGCAAAAAGCAATATGTTACTGTTATTTATTGTTGCATATTATTCAAGTACTAGTTTCAGTTTATCTTGACATGTCTTTTAGATAATCTGTAGTTTAAAACGATAACTATAATTCAAGAAGATAACCACTGCAACTTCCATGTACCGAATGAGGACCAAGAGTTTCGAGTTCGATCCAGAAAATAATGAATTAATTTGAGCTATTATGTATTACCATAGAGTACAATCTACATTTACTTCATATGATTTTTACAACGTAGTACAAAGTTTCTACTTTAAAATGTTTTGATTTATGTTCTCAACATTTGATATAACATTGGGGCTTTCGTTGTCATTAGATGAGATGGCATAGACAAGTCATCATTAATAACCCATAACATCCCACTGCTGGGCTCGGGTCGAGAGGGCTAAGATTTTAAGCCGCCCGAAAGCCTAAAACTAAGCTTCACGACTTATGAAAACAACCGGAGCCGACTGCTTAAAATGACCTCCAAATTACGAAAACGCTCATAACATATTATATTATGCCACAAACGGTCATCCATCTAGGTGCTGACCGCGCCGTCGTTACTTATCCTCGGTAATTCTTTCCAATCACCTCAGGCCGCTTAGCTATGAGCGCATACCAGTGGACATCTTCTGGCTAAGATGATGATGACGACCTATTGCCAATACTTTGTTCATGAGGAACTTTCAAAAGCCTTCATCAGTCCCTGTATACTAATGGAAACAAAAAGTACAACCAAATTGTGAAAATTGTTCATAACCTTATAAAAGATCTGAATAAAACGAATGTATCTAAATTGTAAATAATCGTACATTCACACCGAAATCCGCGAATATTGAGTGAAATCAAATTTCGGTGGATAAACGACTTCATCTGTTGAATCCTTACGTCGTTATTTCCAATTTGACAGCTTACCCGATCTAAATATACAGATAGAAAGAAAGCAATAAGATGAACAGACAATCAGATTGTTTGTATAAGGCCGTATAGGAGGATACAATCAGTCGTCGACTCCCTGGGACGCAATAAGCGTAATCCCCGAGGCGTGGGACCGAGAGATATAAAATCAGAAGCGACTTTCTAACCATTTTCTATAATTTATTACGTTTGAAAATTATTTTTACGTGTATTTGAACAGCTTCTTATATAGGTGAAAAAAATATATATTTCATATTGTTGCCACATTACATCAATAGACTTTAGTAGTCTTATTCTCCAGAATAAGACTACTAATACAGGCCTCCAAGGAGATTTTATATATCATACAATGACGGCAATATGCCTCGTTGGTGTAGTGGTAAGGGTATGCGGCCGATGATCAAGAGGTCTAGGGCTCGATTCCCGAGTCGGACCAGAAGTTTATGTGAATATTTGTTTCTGAGTTTGGGTTTTTTTCTATGTATGTTATGTATGTATTTACAAAAAAAAAGTATGTTTATGTATTAATATCAGTTGTCTATCCGATAATACAAGCCCTACTTAGTTTGGTACTATATGGCGTTTTGTGTAAAATGACCGAAATGTCCGAAAATATGGGTTTTTAACAGGGTTTATTAAACTGTGAGAAGTACTTAAGCCATTATCATAAAATTTTAATATTGCACCAGAAGATATTATATTTCCAGGTGCTATTATAGTTTAGTAATAAATCGCAGAAAGTTATTTATATATAGTAAGCATATATTTATATATAGTTATAGTTTTAGCAGAAAACTTGTTATATTTTAGATATATCTTGTGTTGCTCATTTAAAAAACGTTCTCTAGGAATAATATTATATTACTTACTTTTTTGAATATAAATACATATAAATACCCAAACTCCGAAACAACTCTGGCAAACATTTGGTAGGATATAGGATTTGAGCCAGAGACCTCAATGACAGCAGTCACATACGCTGCCATTTCATCACCACCCCTATTGCGATGGGTGCAGTAAGAGGTGACTAAGAGAACACACCACGTAGGACAACTTCACTACAAAGGGATAACTTGAAACCCTATATAAACTAATCTGGCTAGCATAATACAATAGTACAATAGCTAGAGACATATGTCCAGCAGTGGACCGTCAAAGTCTATTGATCATGACGACAATAGATAAACAGTCTGAAGTGATTTAAGCAGATATTTATATCAATTCGATATTTCTTATTCATATTTGAGCACTAAAAGTAATCGATTAGAAACAGTATGTGGTGTATTGTTCAGTAAAGCCTACCACTTTAAGCTGATTGTAGACAATAGGTTACGTGAGCTCTTTATGTAATTAGAAGCAATATCTCTCATAGTAACTGCTGAAATTGTTTAGAATAGATAAGAAAAACACACGCAGCATTGATTCGGCCTTCTATGTTCTCTATTAAAAACTATTTAAAAACACATAATTGATAGACATAAGTTTTGAATCAGAAGATTTGAATTATTTTTTGTTTATTATTTTTTTACTGAAACATACAAATCAATATTGATATTAAACTGTGTAATGACTCTCTCATACTCTCAAGACAACTTGTGAGGTATACAGAAATGGGCTCATATTACCTTTCGGCTACAAAAAAACTCTTCATGGAAGGAAAATAAAATATAAAATGACTATATATATAGAAAGATCCGTTTTTATTATGATTTTAGGTTAATTGTAATATTGATTTTAAATTCTTAAACATGTGACCGATAATAACCAAAATTTCCATTTCTTTAAATACAAAAGCTTCATGTCTTACACTAAGATATAACTTTTTATTTTGATTCCCACAAATTGAATAGACATAGTATGTAAAATGAATTTATGTGATCTTTCGTACAATATAACTAACATATAAATTCATTTCCTGAAGCAAACAAACTTTATGTAACATTACGTTTAAAATCCAATCTCTTCCAGTTAGATTTTATAAATGACGGTCAGTTCTCGTTGGGCGGGCGGAACGTAGCGTGAGGGTGGCGCGCGCGCCCAGTTCGCCTCTACCACAACTCGCGGGAACTCTTCTCTAACTGCCCACAGAACTTTACCGCCATACAACCATATTTGCGCTTGTTAGTAATTTTAGAAACTTTGACTCTAAAACAGTCAGTTTTATTCGGTCAAGTACTATTGTGTTAATGTGAGAGTGATTGTTTTGAATTAGTTGTACGAGACTCATTTGTCGTGTAGTTTTCGTGTGATATATATTACTTTGTACATCAGAAATAATATTTGTAGGTATGGTGTTCTGATTTTAAGTGAAATGAGAAAAAATTGCGTTCGATCGCATTTGAATTGAATTGATTGATTGAAATTAAATAATATACGTGAAAATTCAATTTACATGGTGGCCGTCAGAACTACAGAAATAGATATTAGTTCACCCTTAACTCCCAAAAAATACAAAAGAAATACTAAGAAAAGTGTATGTAAAAGATTTGTTTTTGAATGCCTACTTTTATCTCATTCTAATACAAATACGTTTCTAAAGAAAATTTCGAACTAACTTCTATATTATTTTGTATTGATCTTAATCTTTTCGTTTTAAATTTGTTAATAAAACACATTAATTCAATATCCCACGATACGAAAACGCATAATAGTATACCTATAGTAACTTAAAATTGTACATTTTGTCACTGGTAAAATGGTACACTATCTTGTAAACCATTGTTTTTTATTAATTTACAGTTAAATGTTTTATGTACTTGTCAGTTAAAGTAAAAAAAAGATACTTCTTCGAATCTTTAGGTAAATTCTTAGGGAGTCCTAAATGAGCATTCAGACGAACATTTATCTTTACAACTTTGGATTAGAGTAGATCAAGTCAAAAAATCATCCACTTCGATAATGGAAACAGCCTAGATTAAGTAACAATACATACATTTATCTTACTCATGAAAATCTATGGCAATCGGTATTGGGAAGTAAGTGCTCTCAAATATACAACTAGTTCAACCTTGGAATTTCAGTTCTCCCTCAGTCCGATGGCAATGGAAAAACTGATATTCAGGTAAAACAGTTTGAACTAGTAGCCGACCCCAAATAATCTTGAGAATAAAGGCTAGGAAGATGAAGAAGCCATACATTTACCTTACTTCTATATACTTGTTGGACATTTGACTTCAATTAACAGAAAAGCTCATTTAAGGCTTTCCTACCGTCCTGAAATTATAAAAATCGTGACTTAAAAGGACCTGTTGAGCAGAATTTCTAACGGTGTTTGCTTTCGCGTTTACGGCAAAACATAATTTCTGATCAGCCACAGACATTACAATGACAAGGATGTGTGCTCTTAGGATATAACTTCTACTATACCTTGTTAATACTCGTCTTCTCAAAGATAATCTTTCTTAAATTCATAAAATAGAAAATGTATATATTGCCATACAGATACAGCAAACCATAACACAGTTTTGCATAGTTGCATCCAGTATGTGGCGTACGAGTAAAAGATTTTACAATAACAAGTTTTAAACAAAGACTACATTGAAAATCAAAATGTCGGATAAACTACATGAATACCAAGGGTTTACGGGTCGTCTTCACACTGCAAGAGACAGATACCGCGAGAGATTGGCGCAGTGGAGAGAACAGCATCCAAGAGGAGTAAGAGATGTCGTTGCGGAGACATTGTTCGGTATTCCGAATTCGGATGAGCCGCCAGAACGCGTTTGGCAGAATAGTGAATACAGTGATTTATTCAGGTGAAAATATATTTTTGTCATTTATTTTTATAAGTAACTAGCATATGTATAATAATATTTTTTTTATTTGAATTTAATGAAAAGCATGGACATAGTTTTGAAACAATCGAATACAGACTCTCAAAATCACATGCGCTAATCTATATTTACTAAAAAAAACACAGAAATTTTTAACACTTAAAAACATTCAAGCAACGGACACAAATAATAATCAGAGTCAGAATTCTATGTTGTGTGGGGTTTGAATCCTTAATATTCCTAACGACGAGACGACCGCTTAAATATTCACATAATAGTCAGACTTCTATCTTCTCTACTACAATGTTTACTTCAAAGTGTGGGGTTCGTTGTGTCCGTTTCATGTATGTTTGTACAGTCCCCAGCGACAAAGAATACATTTCTAATGAGAGAAAAGTGTAGTAAAAAATATATATGATAGGCGTTTTTTAAGTTCGGGTGGCCGATCACTATAAAAGCACAAAACGTTAGAGAAATCTGCAACGTGTCTATAATAATGGCCACTCGACACAATGGAATACAAACCAACAACTGTGCATTACAGTAAAGTTAATCGTTTGTTAAAGAACCGAAAAACTGCCCAGGAATTTTGCTTGCTTTATTTTTTTTTAAATGTCCTTGTGACAAATCATTATTTCGTATTAACCTATAGTGAGTTAATCTAGATATGAATAATGATAAAAATCCATAACAAAGTGTATATCTGTTACTTCTCTTACCATGAAAATCGCACCATGTATAACTACTACAATCGCAACTTTTATGTCTAAACTCCATAAATATTATTATCAATGATTCTAACATGGAAAAAAAAATTAGCAATTATTACTACGCTGCCATCTTATTATCTATCGATAAGGTAACTGTTTCCTAATGTAAATCCAGTTCTGCTTAAAGTATTACTAAAATACTATATTATGAAAAGGCTATAGAACGCAACCCATAGAACCTTTCATAATAAATTATGAGTAGTGGTAGTAATGGCTATATTGAATATCATCAGCGTGATCTGTTGTTAACGCCAGCATTTAGTTGGCACTACTAATAGTGGATAAGGATAATTGATACACAATGATAAATGCGCGATAACAATAAAATAGCTGTTGCATCTGCGGAAAATCTCTAACAGCGTTATTACCAAAAATTTATAAGTATTTAAATTTTTTAAATGTTTGGGGTCGAGACGCACATGGGGACGGTTCATGGATCCCAACATTCCAAGGAGTAGTGCAAACAAATAGCCAGGCAACTGATCGACACTTCTTTGACTCGTTTGTCTAATGTACAGAATTAGCTTTAGGAACACTACTGGTAGGAGTTACCAGTTTTGTGGAATGAAATGATGCGGATGAATTTGTAAATATTTTTAATGAACTATTATTTCTTAGTATTTTTATTTAATTTAAAATGACTAAGGCTACTTGTGATGTCTCTCTTTAATGAAAAAAGTATTCTCGGATTTTACAATATTGGTGCTTGACTCCTATTAATCTCAGCATGATATTTTAGCTATGTCTTACAGTCTTCCTCTAAAAATGGACAATCCAATAATAAAAGACTTAGCAAAATGAGTCCAGTCTTTCACGTGTGATGACGTTCCCAAAGAAAATAGGGATTCATTTTTATATGTTATTTTACATATCATCTCAATAATAATCATATTCCCTCGTTGGTCGAATGGTTAGCATATGCGACTGCTAATCAAGAGGTCTCGGGTTCAAATCCCTGGTCGGGTCTAAAAGTGTTATTGGGTTTTTGTTGCATGTTTAACTTCCATACTGTGGGCTGCTATTAAGGATTTCCCTTAATAGCAGCCCAGAGTATAGAAGTTTGGCGGTGGTTCAAGCCCATGCCTCGGACAGCAAGTTAAGCTTTCGGTCCAGGTTGACATGAACATTATTGGAAAGTCAGTGCCCTCAAATATACTGACAACTAGTTCAAACATCGAATTTCAGTTCTCCTTTAGGGTTGCGGAGGTCCGATCACAGTTGCGTAAAAAACTGATATTCACGTAAAACCGGTTGAAATAGTAGGTGGCCCCAAATAATATTAATAAAGGCTAGGCAGAAAAAAAATTGCATTAATAATAAACTTTTATTGTAACACTTTTAGGAGGAAAAGTCGTATTGAGCTGATGCGTATATCGGCTGCAGTAATGGGCATCGAGTTTTCCTACGCTGGAGAGACGGCCTTTGTGTCTCCTACACTTCTGCAAATAGGAGTTCCACATCATCAGATGACCTTAGTGTGGGCGCTATCACCACTTATTGGATTCTTCATGACACCTCTACTGGGATCATTAAGTGACAGGTGTCGTTCGAAATTTGGGAGGAGAAGGCCTTTTATAGTTTTGATGTCTGTGGGCGTTTTACTTGGTAAATATACAACTTTTCTTCATTATTCCTAACCGTAACAAAATTTTGTATTGAATACAAGGTAGCGAACAGCAAATTTTTAATAAAATATTAGATTATCTGGAAAACTACCTTGGAAAAGGTCACTTGGAAAAAATCTAAAGAATTTTGTGAAATCTATATTTTGTTTGAAATTGTGATTACCGCACTTACTTTAAATAAAATGTTCAAGATTTTATAAAGGGAAGGAGTTACTATCATTTTATCACACTTTTAATCTAAAATATTTTTTCTGATTTTACGGAACAGCTACTTGGTGAAATTTTAATTTAATCTAAACTTTAATATTTTAAATTTGAAACCACTGCACCACTGCAAATCGCTGCACTGATTTCAAAGAGACTAGATATGCTACGTTCGCTTTAACACAAAAACCGACATATACTCGAGCGGAGCCGCAGGGAAACCTAGTTTATAATAAAACCGCCCACTTATCGAGTAATCGAGTAAAATATAAGCAAGGCAAGGCTGAGACAGCTTTGATGTTTTTTGTAGGGGTGCTGCTGGCTAGAAAACCTCCACGTGGTGCACCCTGGGCGCTGGCGATAGCACTGTTCCTCCTCATTTCCTCCGCGTTATCTGGAGGAGAGGATTATCGCCAGCGGCTAATATTCTAGCTGGAGAGGAAGCCATATCATCGGCTCACGGGCAAGGCCCGGCCAGCGGGGTGGGCATGTCTGCCGGATGCCCTGCTGGCTCTTCGCTCCTCGGAGCATGGAGGAGGAAACCTCGTTAAAAAACCGAAGGTGGGACCCTTCATGGGTCGGAGTTTCTCCCGCTGATAGCGGTGGAGAAAGGATGGCGGGCTCGGCGTGTACTTACACTACCACCGAGCAGGCAGGGGGACGTAGTCCTCTTGCCACCGTCGGCATAGCGTAATCCCGAGAGAAGTGCAGTGGTCAAGTCTCACGGCTTTGATCGGGGACGTGGGTCTTGGCTTAACCGCCCGGACCGCGAGGAAGAAAACCTCTCTAAAAAATTACCCCGAATCCCAAGTTCTGGTGCGTGGCCAGGGGATGCATGGCTGATGGGAAGTTCAGTCGTAAGCGCACCCCAAGCCGAGGTACCTGCGGTCCCCTCGGCTGGGTTAAAAACTTTCGCTTGCCCGGGTATTGGGGGATCTCTGCCCGGGTCGACTTTTATTTCTCCCCCAATCGTGGGAATACTATGGCTAATGATAAATTAAATCAAAAAGAAAAACGGACTGATAAATCTAACGACACAACGGCAAGGCAAATGGACAACGAACGCACGACGGATAAGGAAATAAATGCAGGGAAAGAGAGGAAGGGCATCCTCAAGGGAAGCTCTTCTTCGATAGTGGACATAGTGTCCAAGGAGGCTGTGGTGGCACTCGGGCCGCCCACCTCGGTGGGGCTCCCAGTAGTCAAACGGACTGCTGGGAGCCGAAGAGGAAGAGGAGGAAGATCCTCGGAGCGCATACGCTCCAAGTCGGCGGTGGCGGGCAGGAGCGATGGTGCGCGCCCGGAGCCGATGGAGACCGAGATGCGGGGGGGCGATAGCATGAAGCGTCTGCACTCCGAGGATCTGGACAGCGAGGCAGAGACGCCGGTCCCGAAGCGCTTCGGCACCGACGGTTCGCGGGCCCCTGTCTCGCTACAGACGGTCTCCGTATTCACGGAATCGGAGGCCTATAGGAGGAGGCGACTGGACTATCAAGTCGCAGCGGAGGAGGAGATCGCCGATCTCCTGCTTAAGATTCAGGAGCCGGTGGAGGGGGAACCCCCCAAAGCCCCCGTGTCGGTGCAGGAGAGGGCGAGCGCGGCGGTGGCCATTATAAATAAAGTGGCCATCAAGTCCGTGAACCTGAAGGGCGTCTTCGTGAAGGCCCTGAAGGACTCCTCCTCCGCCTTGTCGGAGGTTGTAAGGACCCTGTGCGGGGATATGGCGCGCCTCGACGAGGCCAACACCCGCCTGATTGCCCAGATGGCCGAGCTGAGTGCGCAGTTCGCCCAATTCCGGGCTCAGCGTGCTCAGCCGGTGGCCCCGGCTTTGCCTGGGTCATCTCAGCCGAAGGCCCCGGCCCCGCCCGGGCCGTCTAGGGCAGAGGTACCGGCCCTGCCCAGCCCGTCTCGGGTAGAGGTGCCGTCCCCGCCCAGCCCGTCTCGGGCAGAGGTCCCGGCCCCGCCCGGACCGTCTCGGGTAGAGGTCCCGGCCCCGCCCGCGCCGTCTCGGCCGGAGGCCCCTGCTGGCGGCGAGTTCCCTGACGCCATGCTGCGTCAGGCGCTCGACGCCATGACGCGAATGCTGGACGGGCGTCTGGCCGGCCTGGAGGCGAGGCTTCCCCCCGCGCCAGTTGTCCGCCCCCCGCTCGCGTCGCAGAGGCCCCCGGTTGCCACCCTGGTGGGAAGCCGCGTAAGCTACGCGGCGGCGATGGCGGCCCCGCCCCCCCCCCAAAACCAAAAGGGGCCGAAGAAGGGGGCCGCGAAACCGGCCCAGGCGCCGGCCAAGGCACCGGCCAAGGCGCCGGCCAAGGCTCCGGCCAAAGCGCCGGCCAAGAAGGCGGCGCCCTCAAGTGGAGCGGACTTCCCCCCGCTTCCCGCTCCGGCGCCTCCGACGGGTTCCTCGGGACCAGCCCCCTCTAACGAGGATTGGCAGGTTGTGGGGTCCTCCAAGAGGTGCCAGCAGCGGCAGCGAGCGCGGGCGAGGAAGGCCGCCCAAGGCGTAGCCCAAGCCCCGCAGTCTCCGCCGGTGGCGGCAGCGGCCTCTAAGAAGAGGCCGCGGAAGCTACAGCCGCCCAAAACCGCGGCTGTAGTCGTCACCGTGTCGCCGGAGGCGGCCAGTGGCGGGCTCACATACGCGGCCCTCTTTAAGGGGGCCCGTCCCGGGCTCGCCGCTGAATTCGGGGCCGCGGGGATGAGGCTGCGCCGCGCCCAGACGGGAGCTCGAGTATTCGAGTTCCCGGGGGCTGAGGGCGCCAAGACGGCCGACACCTTCGCCGAGAGGCTGCGGGAGGTGTTTGCCGCCCAGGACGGTGTCAAAGTCGCCAGGCCCACCAAATGCGCGGAACTGCGCATATCGGGTCTGGACGACTCCATCACGTCGGAGGATGTCCGCGATGCAGTCATGGAGAAGACTGGCTGCACCGCGGGCACCATCCGAGTCGGCATCGTCCGGCCGGGCCCGGGAGGCCTCGGCTCGGTGTGGGTGAGCTGTCCCGTGGCGTCGGCCAAAGTGTTGGCCGACGCCGGGAGCATGCTCATCGGCTTCGTCAATGCCAGAATCACGGTTCTGGCTGCGAGGCCGATGAGGTGCTTCAAGTGCCTAGTCGCGGGACACACTCGCACCAAGTGCGAGAGCTGTTTCGACTGCAGCGAACTATGTTTCCGCTGCGGTCGACCCGGGCACAAGGCGGCGGAGTGCTCTGCCGCCCCTCACTGCCCGATGTGTGCGGCGGGCAATAAGCCCGCCAACCACCAGATGGGGCAGGGGGGCTGCAAGCCTCCCCGCGCCTCTCGGCAGACTTCGGAGGCTAGCCCGGCGACCCAGGCTGCCTCCGACGTCAATCAGGCGACGACGTCGTCGCCCATGGAGGGGGTTGTAGAGACGATCCAGTAATGGATCAAGTCTCCAACCTCCTGGTCCAGACGAACCTCAACCACTGTGCCGCGGCGCAGGATCTCCTCCTGCAAACGATGGCACAGTGGTCGATAGGTGTTGCCGTAGTCGCGGAGCCCTATTTTGTCCCTCCCCGTCCAAATTGGATGGGTGACTGGGACGGCTCCGTGGCAGTCGTCAGCTCCACGGCGGCTCATTCCCCGCCCTTGTCGCTAAGAGACAAGGGTACTGGATATGTTGCCGTCGAATGGGGGGGAACCACCATTTATGGTGTATATTTCTCCCCCAACCGGAGTCTGAGCGACTTCGAGGTCTTCCTAAACAGCCTGGAGACCTCGATACGGCGATTGGGGTCTGGGCACGTCCTCGTGCTGGGGGACTTCAATGCAAAGTCCATTGCGTGGGGTTCCCCGGCGACGGACGCCAGGGGCGAAGCCGTCGAGGAATGGGCGGCGTCGGTGGGCCTCTGTTTGCTGAACAGAGGCGCCACCAACACGTGCGTGCGACAGCAGGGGGGGTCGATAGTGGACCTTTCGTTCGCTACCCCTGCAGTCGCCGCACGAGTAAGGAACTGGAGTGTCCTGGATGAGGTCGAGACGCTCTCGGATCACCTTTATATCCGATTCGAGCTCTCCCGGTCCCAGGACGCCAGTAGGGGTCACGCGGCGCGGCGTCCCTCCCGTTTTCCGCGGTGGGCTGTCGCCAAGCTGGACAGGGACCTACTAGAGGAGGCGGCCATTGTTTGCTCTTGGCTGTCTCCGCAGGCCCCGACCGAGGAGGTCGACGTGGGGGCTGGTCGCTTCGCCGATGCGTTAACGCTCATCTGCGATGCGGCCATGCCCCGCGTTCGTGGCCGTCGGCCTCCTCGGAAGGAGGTCTACTGGTGGTCCCAGGAGTTGGCGGACCTCCGTGCGGCCTGCGTACGTGCCCGGAGGTCCCACACCCGGAGTCGGCGACGTCACCGCGGAGGCGGTGAGGAGGTGGACCGGCTTCACGAGGAGTACCGAGCAGCTCGGGAAACTCTGAGGCTGGCCATTTGCCGCGCCAAAGACGCGAGCAGAAAAGAGATGCTGGAGAGTCTGGAGCGTGACCCCTGG
This sequence comes from Phragmatobia fuliginosa, assembly GCA_932526445.1. NCBI lineage: Eukaryota > Metazoa > Arthropoda > Insecta > Lepidoptera > Erebidae > Phragmatobia > Phragmatobia fuliginosa. The sequence continues at coordinate 15,093,987 of OW052065.1, read as the reverse complement.
GGTCGCCCTTATCGTGCGGTGCGTAACAAGCTCCGCACGTCGGGCCCCCCCCTTACGGAGACTCTCCAGCCCAGCTTCCTGCAGGAAGTGGTCGAGGGCCTATTCCCGCAGCGGGCGGAACACACACCCCCGTCGATGGCCCGTCGTGGTCGTCGTCGGGACAGCGTGGGTGATGTGCCGCCTGTCAGGGAATCGGAGGTAGGGGCGGCTGTTCTACGGATTCGGTCCAAGAACACCGCCCCCGGGCCGGACGGGGTTCCAGCCCGAGTGATGGCCCGTGCCCTCGACTACATGTCGGACCACCTCAGGGGAGTGTTGGACGCTAGCCTGGCGTCCGGACACTTCCCTGAGCGTTGGAAGTGCGGGAAGCTGGTACTGATCCAGAAGCATGGACGGCCTGCCGATTCGGTCGCGGCCTACAGGCCCATCGTGTTGCTGGACGAGGCGGGCAAGTTGTTTGAGAGGGTTCTCTCTGTCCGCATCGTCCGGCACCTCAGCGAGGTGGGGCCCGACCTGTCGGACGCCCAATTCGGTTTCCGAGAAGGGCGTTCGACGGTCGACGCGATCCTGCGCCTGAGGGCCGTGACCGAAGAGGCGGTGAGAGGCGGTGGAGTGCTGTTGGCGGTGTCATTGGACATCGCCAACGCCTTCAATAGTCTGCCATTCGGCTGCATCAGGGCCGCACTCCAATACCACGGAGTGCCAGGGTACCTGAGGCGGCTGGTGGCAGACTACTTAGAGGAGCGTACCGTCGAGTACGAGGACCGAGGTGGCGCCTTGAGACGCAGGGCCATGTCGTGCGGTGTTCCACAGGGGTCTGTCCTAGGACCACTCCTGTGGAACATGGGATACGACTGGGCCCTACGAGGGCGTCTCCCCCCCGGGCTGGGTGTGATCTGTTACGCAGACGACACCCTGGTCACGGCCCGGGGGGCAAACTTTGAGGAGGCGGCGCGCCTGGCCACCACGGGAGTCTCCCGGGTGGTCGGGCGCATCGAGGCGCTGGGTCTGCGGGTGGCCCTGGACAAGACGGAGGCCCTATTATTTCATGGGCCCCGTCGCGGTCCGCCCGCCGGCGCCTCGATCGAGGTCAACTCGGTCCTCGTACCGGTCCGGGCCCAGATGAGGTACCTGGGTCTGGTCCTCGACGGTAGGTGGCTCTTCGACGAGCACTTCCGACAGCTTGGTCCTAAGCTGGTGGGCACTGCCTCCGCCCTAGGGCGACTTCTGCCCAATTTGGGCGGGGCCAGTGTCCCCACTAGGCAGCTGTACACGGGGGTTGTCCGGTCGATGGCACTGTATGGTGCACCGGTGTGGGCGGCGGCTCTGTCCGCCCAGAATAGGGCGCGCCTCTGGCGCCCCCAGAGGGTATTGGCGGTCAGAGCCATACGCGGATACCGCACCGTATCTACCGAGGCGGCGTGCGCCTTGGCCGGAACACCCCCGTGGGATTTGGAGGCGGAAGTGCTCGCCGAAGTTTATCGGCGAGTGGCTGACTTCCGGGCGGAGAACGGCTTTCGCCCTCCGCCCGATGACGTGCGCGAGTGGCGCGAAGCCGCTCGCCGAGCCACCATGCAGAGATGGTCGTTCCGGCTGGAGACCCCACGCGCTGGCTTCGCCGCCGTGGAGGCTCTTCAGCCGGTCATCGCGGAGTGGGCAGGGCGGCAGCATGGGACCCTTTCCTTCCGGCTGACGCAGGTACTTTCCGGGCACGGTTGCTTCGGAAAGTACCTGCACTCGGTCGCTAGGAGGGAACCGAGTCCCGCCTGCCACCACTGCGACTGCAGTGAGGACACGGCCCAGCACACGCTGGCGGTCTGCCCCGCTTGGGCGGCGCAGCGCCGGGTCCTCACTGCAGTCATCGGAGGGGATCTCTCGCTGCCGGCCGTCATAAGATCGATGGCCGGCAGCGACAGTTGTTTTACCGCGGTCGCAACCTTCTGCGAGGATGTAATCTTGCAGAAGGAGGTGGCGGAGAAGGCCCGGGAGGACGATATCCACTCGGACCCGATCCGCCGCCGGCGCCCCGGGCGGCGGAGGCGCGCATACCTGCGTCTCATGCCGCCCTGAGAGTGGCCGCGGATGGGCGGGACGGGTTTCCCGTCCGTCCGCAGTAGAGGCCAACCGCGAGGGGGCGGCGTCCGTGTGTGACCGGACGCTGCCCAATTAGAGAGTTTAGAGTTGAGATGGTGCCCGCAACAGTGCGGGCAGGCGCCGGTTGGAGTCCAGAAGGAAATCCCCTCCCTGGACTCCTTCCAATACAAAGGCGCAGAGAGGGTCACACCGTGTGGTTTTAGTCGGTTCGAGTCCGACACACCACCCCGCCGTAACCCCCGACGGGGTGACGGTCCGCGGGGATTTCCACACGTAAAAAAAAAAAAAAAAAAAAAAAAGCTTTGATGTTTTATATGTTGAAACCTGAGTAATGAAGCCATAAAGAGCTCTTTACGCCAGAGAGGATTATCTGGCAAAGTATACCAGATGTGAAAACTGTAGATGAATACGTTATTTACCTGGTAACCCAAACTGAAAATTATAATGGATCAGTACATTTTTGCGTGTTTTACGCGTGCCGTTGCCTAAGATTAATATCATTTTTGTTGTCTTCTTATTTCAATTTTTAAATACTTTTATTATCACCATTGTTCCAAGACATAACAATATTAGAGTTTATTTTATTATGTAAATAAGTTAAACGATTATTTTCTTTAAAAAGGTACAAGAAGCTTAAGGTTTCTCGTGTATTCAATTTGTCTAAAGTTTTCACTCTTATAGTTGGAATCATCTTTTTTACTTTATTCTCAACCTTATTTACTCGTAAAAAGTTTTCAACTTCTTATATACGTGTATTACCCAATGACTTGACGATGGCTTGTCCACTTGAAAGGTCGCTTCTTATTTATTAGGTGTACTATCTAGTCGGGGCTGGCGGCGAAGCGCGATCCATTCTATGCGACATCTTGCCCTTTCTCTTGGGCAGGAATGGAACAGTATGGTTCTCAGGGATTTCCTTTATAGGGTACAGCTGGTTCCTCGGCTTCTAGTACCCGCGACGGCGTGCGGTTTTAGTCGGTTCGAGTCTGACATGGCCACAGCTAAAAAGGTGTACCATCTGTCATCAGTAAGTTAGGATCCTAAGTAATGACTACATAGTATAAAACAAAGTCGCTTCCGCTCTCTTTCTGTCCCTATAAATGCTTAGGTTCTCTAAACTAAAGAACAGATTTTGATGCCGTTTTTTTAAAAGATATACTGATTTAAAAGGAAGGTTTTTAATTTTTTGTGCCATTTTTTTACGCTTACATTGCATTCGCTGGCTACCCTACGAGATAGAGCAAAATAATGTACTACAGTATTATACACCTTAAAAAAGGTCTACAAAAAAATCCGCGACGTTATATTATGTCTATCTCTTAAGGATAAGTCATAATAAACATTGACTTTATGGTTGGCCTAGTGGTTTGCGGGGTCGCCACGGCGCTTCCTACTGCGCCAAGTGTCATGGGTTCAAATCCCACGTGGGATAAGACTTTGTGTGATTCACAATTTGTTGTTCTGAGTCTGGATGTGCTTTGTGTTTGTTTCATGTGTATGTTTGTAGGTTGCCCCGCAATACAGGAATACATATTCCTAATGCGGTAGTTGTCTTTTAAAACAAATAAGAAAAAAAAAATCCATATGAATAAAGTTAAATTGAGAGCGTTTAGAATATCTGCACGGTGACAAATTTTCATACAGTCTCAAAATTTATAACACATATCACCAAAAAACTGAAGTTTTCATACTTGTTTCCATGAACAATTGTGTTTCCATATTGCTGCGCGTGCAAAATCTACTTAAAAACTAACGCAAAGAATTTTCTTCATATACAAATGTATGGAACGACACATCTATTTAAAATAATCACGTGAGTGGACCGCGTACCCATTTCTTTTAATAAGAGTACATGTTAGGATAACAGTTTTATAAATAAACCAATGTAAATTCGTTAAAAGAATACATGTACAAATTAAGGCTCCTTCGCCTGACAAATAAAACCTTGGCTTACAAAGCTATTAAAATTTGTTGTCATAAGATTTTTTGTAGACATATGATTGTAGTAAATTAAAGTTATAATTCCTCTTACAAACATGTTCGTAGAATAATTAGCGAGGGAGGAACACGTCACTCATGCTCGGTTCGTTAACCTTATGTGTCTAAATGGAAAGTGAAAATTTTACGTAACCAAAACTCTAAATACTTATATTTTTCCCATCATTTTTTGCTGTATAAAGCCATATACCCAGAAGTAACTTTAACATTTGACATTCACAGGCCTGATTCTAGTTCCGAACGGCGAAGCAATAGGATATGCGCTAGGTGACGAGTTGCCAATCAACAGAACAGATACACTATCAGCTTTAGGACCTCGAAGTTCAGTTTTGGAGACTGAAAGCAGCAATTATCATCCTTGGGGCGTGTTATTTACTGTTCTTGGTACTGTTTTCTTGGATTTCGACGCTGACGCTTGTCAGAGTCCAGCACGCGCTTATCTCCTCGATGTGACAGTTCCAGGTTAGTGTTTTTGCAGAAGTTATATTGATATTTGTCGTTCCCTTTAGCTTGCTCCCATAACCTCCTTGTAGTATCATCACTCTGGAGATGTGCAAAAATAAGAAGGTTATGCAAAGAGTCACACGAGAACTTTATTCTAGGAATTACGAGCTATTTCCTAAAGTCGTACAGAATCTTAATCTGGGATATGTATAGATATAGTTACGATATTTTAATAACATTAGCTCGGTTAGACCTTTATATAGTATCTAGTCAGAAATCATGTTTATTCAACTTTATTTTATAAATGAAAATTTGTTTTATTGTGTCGAAGTCCGTTATAATGTTGAGATAAACGTCTCAAAATGTATAATAAATAAGTAATGTCAGGATTATAATAACAAAAATCCTTTTATAAACTTAAGTAATAGTGCCATAGTTTGTGTTCGGATAGACTGCATATCAGTTCATAGATATATAATTAGACACTATACGTATTTCATCGAATCTTAAGTGTGTTGCTGTTTATAATACGAGTAAGTAGTGCATACCTACTTCAGATTAGTTCAAGTATAAAGGAAAGGAAATTATCATACCTAAAATAAAAACGTACTAATGCCTACGATATTAATAGTTTTAGGAACGTTATAAGATTGATTTCAAGCTTATGTTTTTTTAATTAATAATGTGCATGTGAGTTGGGGATGAGCTTTAAGACAATTGTATAAAACAACAGACCAATTATGGTCATTTGCCTATATGAGAGCAAAAAAAAATATTTGGCAGTCATAATCACTTGCATAAGAAATAAATTTGGAAACCCACTCTTACAAATTTCCTCACAGATATTTAAAAGAACAAATTTCACTATTCACTTAGCAAAAGTTTTAATTCGACTAAATTCTTATTTTGGCTATCAATTTATTCTCTAATACTCAAACTTCAACCACACCCCTTATCAGATGAAGCCATAACACGGGACTACATTGTGGGTACGGCTTCCTCCCTTGATTTTGGACAGTATGTCAGCAAGAAATGAATTGGTTTCGATGTAAATATGTCTATATTTATCATAGGTCTTCGCGCTTGTAATAGATAATAGACAAAGCAATATCTCAATGTCAACGTATTTAAAACAGTATATAGGATGTTATAGAATTGGAAATGCTAATAATAATAAAAATAAATGTTTTTCACGTCAAATTCACAACAGTTCAGATTTTTCACTGGTAAATATTTTCATTGTTAATTTATTTCCTAATTTGCTTCATAATAACTATCAAATATTTAAGATAACTTATACTTTTTAATCTCGAGTAAATTTTCAATCTCATTTTCAGGTAATAAACTAAATAACTAATTCCGCAAATAGCGTGCGTGAGATAAGCTAGGAAGTGTCCTAGCTTTTCAGCTAAGCTTAGACCGCTCAAAGTAAAAGTGTAAAAACGATCAAACGGACTTCCTATACATAGCAATCATACACAAGTAGGTGTATACTTGTTGATGGCCTTAGAGATAAAAAACCGATTTATTATGAAGATAAACAAACATTTGAAACGAATATTTCCATAAAAGACATAAATGGTTTCAAAACAAACATATGCATATGATGCATATTTTTTAATGAAACTGGCGAAGAAAAACTTTTTTTTTGTAAATCAAAACAGCAAGTTGAAACTTCGTTGAAATTTTGTTTTTATTGTAAGAAGTCTCCAAGCTACGCCTTTCTATCATGGGACCGTAACGTCAAACAGCCATGTTACCCGTAACTATCACACACAGTGATAATATTTGCCACAAATTTTAGATTACAATAATTGTTGAATCCTTCACCCAGTTCGCCGGTACATAGTGTACCTATTAATATTTGTTCGGGTCTACGTCATGACATGTGACTTTCATGTTTCATGACAGTTTTTTCCGTCAGAATGATCAACTACACTATAAACCTGTTTATCAGTGTGCTGTCTCCTTGTGATCGATTTATCTTGGCACTGAGATTTATATTTAGGTATACACACTTGAATAACGTGCCTACTTTAGGTACTTATTGCAAATTCAAACTTGTACAACTTTCATTCTTGAGGATATGACTAATATTATGAAGTGCTTCTTCATATGCATGTGCGAAACCTAACAATCTACTTTGTCGTTGGGCTTATACAGCTATTTTAAAAATGAGTTGTAAAATACTTTATAACTATGTACAGAAGTTTATAAGTTTATCTAAAACTGATATTGTTATTTCTGCAACTAGCGGTATCCTTACAGTAGTTGAAATGCATGTTTCACGATTGTTAACAACATGGTTAGAGTTCTCATGCACACATTAGACAAATTCATAGTGAATGATTATGGGTTCTCACGTCTACGTAGAAACGTATTCTAAGATTTGAAAAAGAAGGCGGTTAATGAAGAGATATAGAGAAAGTAAGTTTTTTTTACAAAAGGGATGCAGAAGCGATACCTCATGATCCATTATGCAAATCTCATGTTCAAGTAAACAAGTGAGGGCGCCTCAGCATCCCTTAATCCTATTGTATACAAAGGAGTCGTAAGTACGAGTCCTACAACCTAGAAAATTATTGTTATACATATAATACGGCAGAATATTATGTACCTTTAAGATTTTGAAAATTGTTACAAGTAACTTTAAATTTTTAAACAAAATATAAACCAAAGTTTCCACTGTTGTAGTCACTTCTTTTGACCCAAATCTTGAAGTGACATGACCCAATTATAATGCATTATCATTTGAAATATAAAAACATACTAAAACTGTAGCACGTGGTCGGTTGTCCAACCTTAATTGAAATGATATATTGCCACTGTTTTACGGTGATATGTAGTTTCTTTACCAAATATTTGCACATATATTATCTTTCTTTGTAGTTTATAAGATTTTGTACACATTAATATTTGTTTTCATATCTTCTTCTATGTGGAAGACAATTTATTTGTATAAGTATAATTTTATACATCCAAGTTTAAAATAATCACTGGGAAATTTGTTTCGTTAACATAGGATATTGCACAACAGAATTTTCGAACTGAGTTAATTGTTTTGAAAAAAACAAGTAGACTGAAGATTTTTTAACATAATTATCTAGAATGGCTATGTGATAATATGTGATTGCTTTTGATGGACAGTATGGACATGATCAGCTCTGGCCTAAAAAGGACTATTTGAAGAACTGAAATAATTGTATATGACAGCAAAATCTTCTCTAAGTGAGACTGAAATTTATTCTCCGAATTAACTATTGTAATATGTTATTCAAAGTTTGTGCGTATGCAATTGAATCGCGGATAAAACTAGTATATACCGCATTTGAGGGCGTTGTACAATTGATATCTTACGTAAGCTACGTAACATCTACGCCAGACATTGATATCGGTATTTTCAGTTTCTTTCATAGCCATGTTGCCATAGGTGATTGGAAACAAACTCTGAGGGTAAACGAGGACGGCGCGGTTAGTATCTTTGAGCTTTTTTGTGACTCGGAGGTCATGATAAGCAGTCAGCCAAATTAAAAACTAGATACTTTTATATTTTTAATTTTAAATAGAATATCATATGAAAATGAAATGAAAGAAAATTTCAACATGAAATAGAGAGAACAGAAATAGTGACTCAAACAAAGTGTTTTAATTAACGTCCCCTTAATTAAAATACTTTGTTGTACATGGATGAAGTAAATTATGGAAAGAATATGGTCGACATATCTGACTGCCTTGTTGGTCTAGTGGTTAGCGTACGCGGCTGCTGATCGAGAGGTCTCGGGTTCGATTCCCGGGTCGGACTAAATATTTGTGTGATCCACAAATGTTTAATTCGGAGTATGTATGTATTTACAAATAAAAAGTATGTTTATATATTTATATCAGTTGTATAGTACCCATAATACAAGCTCTGCTTAGTTTGGGACTAGATGATTTTGTATAAGATGTCCGAAATATCGTTTTGTCGTCCTATCCTTTGTCGTGTAATTGTTTCGTTTGTTCGGAGGTTAAAAAATGACAAAATATGCCTTATTTAATTTGCACAAATATCTCACGTACCATCGGTTACCAGAAGTGATATGTCGGAATTAAACCGACGAAATCCACAGGTACCATGTTGACTATTAATAGGAACTCGAGTATACCCCGAGACGTAACCCTATAAACAACCATTCTATTGAAGGCAGAGTACCTTATTCTCGCCTTGGTTTAGAGATTCATGGAACACGTTGGGTATTTAAAAAAAAAACTACAAGTGGTAGTCTATAAAAATATTTAGACCCCTTGTAACAAAGTATAGTAATTATAAAGAGTGCACATATTAAAAAGATCCCAAGACTCCCGCCAAGTCTTGGCTCTTACTTATATGCAGTCTTTTGAATAGACGTATTTAATAACATCAAATAATATAAATAAAAAAAGACGGGCTCATCATATCAACGTGCTTAACCTACTTTACTCGTATGTTTATTATATGTGTACCTTGAGTACTAGGGAAAGATGAGAAGACACGATCTTTTAACGTGATTTCTTAGAAAGACTAGATAGTATTCTTTTGTATTACAGTTGTGTTATAAATTTAAAAGATATCTTTTACTTAGAAAAGATCTATCAAAAGTTAAACAATACATATAACATTTGGTTGTTTAATGTATCATGCATTTGTTATAGAGTGAATGGTTTCAAAATAAAGCGATCTCAGTTCGTTTGTGTGTAAATCACTGAATATTTATTTTTACATAGGGAAACTTGTGATATTCATATTAGTTATATCTTGAAGAACTGATATTTTTATGCCATTTGAAGTGTGATCTTATTTTGGAGAAATGATTTGTCGAAATACTTTTATACTTACTTTACCGTTTATTTATTAAACGGATAACAAGAAGCGAAAAAGGTAAAAGTTTAGGCTTTTCATTTATATGTTCCACCGTAGCGCTTAAGGTACTGAACCGATTAATTTATGATGTATTAGTAGATTCGCAATAGTGACCCAGGCACAGATCATAGAAACACAGGAGATTAGCTGTGTACACAAATTTATTCGTGTTCAGATGTCTCCGCGTTTCGCCCACTTACTTCACTAACACAAAATCAAAAATTGTAAGCACGGCACACACGCTCGTATTTCTCCTTACACAAAGAAACTTACAGAGACACCAATAAACCCACTAATTAAACACATGCGAAAAGATGGCGGCGCTTCTACCTGTAGCTACGGATTTCGTAAAACCACACATGTGCAATTTATGCACGAGTTTTCCTCGAATATACTCTATACAAGCGATGTTTTATCATAATTGGAATATTTACTAATTAACTACCAAAAAACCGTATATCATCTTCTCGAATCTAGACTAGAACACAGGTAAAACTGCAATAATTTTATTGTTAAGGATGCTATTGACCAGTAAAATGTAAATATTTATTTAAAACTTGCCGCTTAGACAGTTTAAGTGTTGCGTTCTTAGTTAAGTAGTGTAATCTTACGGTTGCATATTTTTCCATTACGGCCTTTATTAGTATTATTAAATGGTGATTCATTGGCGATTGATCGTGTTAGTGAAAATTTATTGGGACCAGAAAAATGATTGTGCTATTTTTGTTGGGAACCAGCTTGGACCCCTTCCTGTCGCATTTTTCCACATTTCTTTAATTTTTGGAACCTTCGGATAGCTAAAATTTTGAAATAAAATCAAGGTATAAATGATGCTTGAGTACCACAATAAATTAAAAATCACAATTTTATCTACACTTTTTTTACGTTTACATAATTATAATATTACAATTTATTTATATCTTTAATAATCATTCGCACTTAATAGGATCGTATAAAATATCGACAATCATAAACATCACATCACATCTCTAACACAAAGGCCGACAGCGGCCGCTTCCCGAAACTATCGTGTGAGTGAGAGTATCAATAAAATACTTATCCATTGCGCTATTAGACCAGCCGATTCATTGACCGATTTGTACTAAGCAAGCAATGGTTTTAGTTCCTAATGAAAGGTATTTCATCATTTTTCTAAAATATTTTCATTAATTCAGTATGAAAAACTATAATATTATAATATTTAGATATGAAATGAGATGCCATCTTTCTTGTAATTCACAATACAGCTGTTATTTTTGCAAAAAATCACTGAACAACGCGACATTTTGTCCAAAATCAATAGCAGTGAAGACGTCGCAAGTTGACATGCGACTAATGTCCGAAAATGGCATCAAGCCGCTTTGAGGCCAGATGCGTTCGCAAGCGACACGCCTCATTGCATATCTCCTGTAGGTATTTCTATGATCTGTGGACCCAGGTGACAGGCCAGGTACATAAAATTTATCAAAATTATTATTTAGTAAATTTTTTTATGAAAGGTGGGATATTAAAACTTAGCTGAAACGCTGTTAGTTTTTATAGCAACTATTAAAACGATCGTCACGATGGTTTAGAAAATCTACGTCATAAAGAAAACGATTTCGTGTTAGTTGAGTAAATTACACAAACGAAACGGCAGGCAAAAGCTATATTAATAGAAACCGAATAATGTTTGTTTAAATATTTATTTTAATTATGAAATCAGAACGGATGTGATTTTAATGAATTATGTACCTACTCTTGATTACGTGCTCATCTTTATGATGCCAATTATCTCATGTGTCATCTCTTAACTACAATTTAAAGTTGTTTGTAGGTAGTACGTAAATGTTTTGTTTAGTTTAAAATTGTTATGTTTAAACGGCCTATAGAAGAGATTTAATCATCACCATCACCATCCTATAGAAGCCCATTCTGGACCAAGGGCTTCACCTTAGAAATAAAGTTTTTGTCACATTGGTTCTGGCGGCTTGTATAAGGTTTGTTTCAAGTTTTCCTTCTCTGTCCAGTTTTGCAGTCTTGTGTAGTTTTCTCTTTTAAGAAATTCTCACGTGTGTCGTTAGAATTTACGTAATTTATGAAGGTAGTTTCATGACACATTTTTCATCTGTTACCACAATGAACAGACTGAGTTTTTTATTATCTAAGAACATGCACGTATAATTTTATACGTCCATGTCTAAGAAGTTAATAATAGTTTTTTTTTTACCTTTAGGTATGGGTATATTTTGCCTTCGGGCAATAAATGTCCTTTCTGTAACATAAACCACTATTATACTCTGTCCATTCCTTTATTATCTTTTTGACAGTTCAACAAATTTCGAAATTAGTAACGCCCTCACACGTCACCGATTCGATTTGAAATAAAAATCAATCGATATAAATTTTTTTAAGTCACTAATAAAATGTGCACTATTATGATATGTAATTGACCCAGAACAAAGAAAACTTCCAAACACAGTCACTTGAAGGTCGGTTTAGTAAGTAATATGTGATTTTTCAAATATACTTTCTCATAACTCTGGATTTAAACGTTATTAACCACGCGTTTCAAAGTTAAATTTTACTAACACGTGCATAGTTACATTTTAAGTCAGTGGTCCAATAATAAATTAATTAATGCACCTAGTTATTGTTATTTATTCTAAGTTTAAAGTTAAATTCCAAAATTTCGACTTAATTCCTTGCAAATAACCAATCTTGAAGTCATACTATTTTAATTTCCTTTTTAGGGTTCCGTAGCCAAATGGCAAAAAACGGAACCCTTATAGATTCGTCAAGTCTGTCTGTCTGTCTGTCTGTCTGTCCGTCCGTATGTCACAGCCAATTATTTCCGAAACTATAAGAGCTATTCTCTTGAAATTTGGTCAGTCGATGTATTCTGTGAACCGCATTAAGATTTTTACATAAAAATAGAAAAAAACAATACATTTTAGGGGTCCCCATACTTGGAACTGAAACTCAAAATTTTTTTTTGATCAAACCTATACGTGTGTGGTATTTATGGATAGGTCTTCAAAAATGATGTTGAGGTTTCTAATATAATTTTTTTCTAAACTGAATAGTTTGCGCGAGAGACACTTCCAAAGTGGAAAAATGTGTGTCCCCCCCCCTCTAACTTCTAAAATAAGAGAGTGATAAAACTATAAAAAATATATGTTGTATATTACTATGAAAACTACCAACGAAAATTGGTTTGAACGAGATCTAGTGAGTAGTTTTTTTTTAATACGTCATAAATCGTAAATTGCAATTTACCTTTCATTCCATCAATACACTAGTATAAAAACATCTATGAAAGTTACAACGAACTACAAGAACTTTTATATGATGTTACTTGCTGATACGGAACCCTTCATGGGCGAGTCCGACTCGCACTTGGCCGCTTTTTATTTTAATACATTTACAGAAACAACACTTACATGAAGTCAAATTATTTTGATCACAATAATATGATAGATTATTTTAATCGTTTAATCGATTTATCGTATTTCAAGAACTGTTTTATATGTTGTTTTTAGCTATGCACACTGTCCACTTCCCTACCCGTCTATAAAGTACGACATTACTGTAGTACATTATTACGAAAAAAATATCGGTAATTTATAGGCGTGACCTATCAAAAAGATATTAAACGAATGGACAAGGTATAATAGACTTTGAAGCTAAGTAATTTTGTTTAAATTTAATAATTTCTACTGTTGCTAAAATAAGATCTTAATTCATTCAAACTTCTATTAGCAGACGGAAAATCCTATTCATGTTTATTGGGACCATTAAAAATTAGAATAGTTATTAAGGGCCTGTAGATTTTTCTGCCGTTCTTTTTAGTTTCTTGTTACGTCTTATTCTTGAAATTTAGTGTAAAAGATGATTGTTATAAAACAGTTTCTATAAAAAGTTTTCTTTCACGGAGAATAATGTAATCTAGTTCACAATGCAAATATTAACCCTATTTCATTGTTTCGTCTACGTCAAGGGTTATGGGTTTGTTTTCCACTCAAGACAAATATTGGTTTGCGTGAATATTTGTATTTATATTGATTTAGGCGCTTCTAGTATCTATATACAATATGACTGACGTACGTCTTAAGAAAATAAAAATGTATTAAAGCTTGTTTATCAGTGTTTGAGAACTCGGTACGTATTGAAGCAAAGATTGCTTTGGGATTTCAAATCAAATTAAGGCGTTTATTTAAACTGACTCGATAATTTATTTATTAAATATATACTTACTGCAAATACATGGTATGAGGTGGACTTAATGCGATAGGTATTTTTTTTCCAGTCGACCTTTAGGCTGTGCAGAGCTGTGTGCATTGAAACAAGTATTTGTTCAAAATGCAAAATGTATTTTGTCTTAAATATTTTAAAACAGGCAATGCTTTGGCTGAATTTCGGCTTGGAAATCAAAACCCATCAAGCTGTTAAGGTTACAATGTATACCAAAGAAATGATCATACCCACATACACTCGAAAAACATTACCTTCCTTGGCGAAGTCGGGTAAATACGAGTACCTATATCGTTTTCCTTTTCAAACAGGGTAAACAATCAAAGTATGTTTGGGTATTTACTTTCGTCTTTGGTTCATAATTAATATTTTTGTTGGTTTACAGAGGACCATGCAAAAGGTCTTAGTACTTTTACAGTTATGGCCGGACTCGGAGGGTTCATGGGGTACGCACTCGGCGGTATTAACTGGGACGACACCAAATTAGGTAAACATCATTTACTTATTTCGTTTACCCACCACGACGAATTAAGTTGTCTGGTTTGATGTCATTTAAGACCTCGACGGTTTATTTATTTTTTCAAGTAGCTGTTATATCTATTTTATAATTAAAAAAAAATTGTTTATGATAAAATTAACATTAAAATTCTAATAGATTAATGATTCTTTTTGTAGTGTATTATTATATAGAGGTAAAGTTGTCGATTTTGTGACGTTGTAGGGGGTAATCTCTGTATGTACTGAACCGATTTTGAAAATTCTTCGACCAATAGAAATACACACATTGTTTATGAATAGCGTCATATATTGACTCGCATAGTTAATAATGTTTTTTTGGTAGTTGGACTTTCTTGAGAATGTTTAACACCCAAACAGTGGGCACTGAACATCTATCTATACAATCAATACAAATAAATAGAAGAAAAAGTTTTTCGCGGTCTTATACCAAAACAATATATATATATTAAGAGCTCTTCGGTTCATTAACATTTATTTGTGTATAAACAGTTAACTATTTAAGAGTCAAACGTTAAGTAAGACATGAGTCTCTTTTTTTAGATTAAGACATCAAAATTTATAAGAGCCCAAGTTATAATTCCTTTAACAGTTTAGCCCCCTTAGCTAACACGCAGATGTTTCACATCAAACCTCTTTCTACAATCCCTGCTGCCTCTATTCTCATGTGTTTTTAGCTAATATTTTATTTTGACCACGTGGCTTAGGGCTGAGATACGTTATCCCTATACATTTCTTAGTTTTCTACTACTGTTTACTTTTTTAGATTGTTTGGCTAGGCTGGGTTTGTACAGAACTAAGTTAACTAGAGTGGGCGCGTCTGTCCGCGTAACGTTTGTGGGCGTGTGAGGAGCATTTTGCCGCTCCTCATCTTTGACTATTTTAAGTAGAAACTTATCTCCTTGTGCTACCACACACTGTTACACTATTCTTAGAATATATTTTTTACACTTCGATTACACTACTACTTACTGTGTACAGTATCAGTTTATGACTGTGTTAACAATTAGTAATGAACCAATAATTATTTTATTACTTTTTGTAGGCGACTTCTTTGGGGGTCATGTTCGAGCGGTATTCTCCCTTATTACGATAATATTCATAGCATGCGTATCAGCCACTGTCACCAGCTTCAAAGAAATTCCACTTGGAGAACTTAATGAGCAAGAGGAATTCAGGAAATTAGCCCAAAACAAACGAATCCAGGAAAGTTTTGACGAGGAAGGACCAGAGAAGAATCTTAAAAAGGATAATGTTATGTATGGATCTGTTAATCAACCTGAGGTAAAATAACATACGTATATGCACAATCCCACTTCCGCATTGTCTTAACCCTGTTTGATCAATTGCCATAGACATTGCAAAACTTAGAAATAAATATAGGATCTTCATTGCTTACATAAATCTCTTAATACTTATAGGATATGGGGTCCGCTAATGTTTAAGTTCTCCAAGCCAAATGTTTTAATGGAGACCGCGGGGGTTAAGAACCCAAACTATCATACTCCGGGCTGTTATTAAGTGTTTCTAAAATAAGAAAAACTCAGTAACACTTTTTGACTCCACGCGGGATTTGAATCCGAGTTCTCTTGATCGGTAGTTGCAAATTCTAGCCGCTTGATCAACGAAGCAGTTTCGCTAGTCGATAATAATAAATCGCTTATATAAAACTTTTACTAATGATTATAATTATGCTTTCCTGATGTTTTAATGGTAATACAATTTATTAGTGTTTTATTTTGTTGTTCAAATACCACATCGTGGTCGTCTCGATCATAGTAGTGTCAGTGTTATAGTTAGGTTAACAGACCTCCAAACCTTGTTCAAACGTGGTCGTTAAATCTAGATCGATCTCATTTTAAGAAGAAATAAAAAAAACATAGAGTACCTAACATTCTCATAGGAGGAAAATACTGTAACTGAGACAATACCTGAATTAAAAAGTAAAAATGTTGCGGGACCATTACAGGATTTATTAAGTAACAGATTTGATTCTAAAAGACTTAAATAATTTTTAGAATGGCGTAGAACCAATAAGCGAAGTGGCCCATGGAGAAACTCTATCACTTCGGCATTACCTGAAGTCTATTGTGTTGATGCCAAGTTCACTACGTGTGGTGTGCCTCACAAACTTGTTCTGTTGGATGGCGCATGTTTGTTATTCGCTGTACTTCACAGATTTTGTCGGGGAAGCCGTCTACGGAGGTGATCCAGCGGTTAGTATTTGTTTCTTTTTATTTGATACTTATTTAGACTAATTATAAAGGAGCATGACTTATCGACTAAATATACCAATACATAGACAACATTATCCTTCAATCGTTTGATTCTTAAGTTGGAACTAGCATGCAAAATGTGCACTTGCTGTGGGTACAAAAATAAATTAAAAATTTAGTGTACAGCAGCATATGTTGATAAATTGTTACTAAATTTAGCTATTTATTTTTTGTATAAAATACTGGCTGTATTTATCCAAACTTTGCTGTGATAAATTGCAATCACGAAGAATATATATATTTCTAACGTGTTTTATATTGCCTCAATTTTTGAGGCTTCATGGCAAAAAAAAATTGGTTTGGTAATGTACCTAAAATAATCTAACGTTTTGACATACCAGTGCATAGTTTAATAATCGCCTTCCAGAGTATATTACTAAATCTTCTCTTAAAAGTTGCTTTCGCTAAAATTTCAGGCGCCCGTCGGTAGTGAAAGCCGCATGGATTATGAAGCAGGCGTTCGGTTCGGCTGTTGGGGCATGGCTATGTATTCCCTTTCCTGTGCCTGCTATTCAACTATAATAGAAAAACTTATCAAAAGGCTCGGGTAAGTTATTACGATCCTAATTATAAAAAATACTAGCTTTTGACCGCGGCTCAACCCGCGTGTATATCATGGTAGAAACGTGTCTATGTCCTTCCCCGGCCTCTAGATTATATATGTACTAAATTACATTTAAATCAGTACTGTAGTTTTGGCGTTAAAGCGCGACAGACAGACAGATACTTTCGCATTTATCAAGGAAGCAAGCAACCAAGGAAGTATCAAGTAAGATCATTCTGATCATACTTACATGTCTGAATAAGACTTGATTGATATAAAAAGGAATTAAAATATTGATCTCTATAGCTTCAGTGATCGGTATTTTGCTGTTGACTTTATAGCAACTTTAACTAAATATACTTCTATCCAAAACCTGTCGTCGTAAATACTGATTACGACTGTCTACTCACCATCTCTCTTGCTTCCGTAGAAAAATTCCTAGATAATTATGTGTTAGCTTCCTGTTCTGTTAACACAGTTATGCTAACTATAAAATTTTCAGCATACGAAGAGCGACATCATTTTGCTGTAAAGTGTATTTGTAAGTAGATTCAATTTCAAGTGACTATACTTGTCAGATAATCTGTGTGTTGTACTAAAAAAAAATATAATAATTATAGGTATTATAAATAAGGAAAATAAGTAGTAAAATAATACTTAATAAACATCCCATTTAAACCCAACTTAAACCGGGCATTATCAAGTTTACGTTCCAAACTTTCGACAACTGTTTTCCAAGTTCAGGATTCACTTAAGCTTCTGAAGTTAATACTTCAGAAGCTTAGGTGAATCCTGAACTATATTATATATATTATTGGAGAATTCGTCTAGTACATAATCCTACTTAAAGTAATTATGTTCACTAAATAAGATATTAGAATCCCTCAAAATATAGTACAGCTGACGATAAGAGACAGAAACAAAGATTGTAACAGATAGTTGCAAACAGCTCATCATTTAAGCTATAAATCGTTATCTGTGCCTCACTTGGCCTTCAACTTGACAGCTCATACTAGTATACAACGTCCTCTTCAGTAACGAGATCAATAGATCCTTGACTTTGAGCCGCTTCCTGACTGACACTCTTCTGGCTTCGCGCTGGTTTAAAATCAATAACTTTACAAGATTAGCTCTAGTCTAGAATTTCTTCCGCTTGGATATAATCAATGACTTTTAAGAAGTGAAGGTTTTGGTTTTATATTGAATTATAGTTGCTATGATCAATAACTTTAACGAATTCAATCTGTGCTTTCCAGGGCCAAGCGTGTGTACGTTGGTGGACTGTGTACGTATAGTTTCGGCATGATGACCCTCTGCATCATTCGTGCTCCTGCAGCTGTCCTGTTGTGCAGTTGGACCGCTGGCGTCATGTACTCTACTCTTTTCACGATGCCGTATTTACTCGTGGCGCATTATCATGCTACAGGCATGGTGAGTCGAAGTATCGTTTTAATCAAAGTTACTAGAGAATCAATTTTTGTAAATAGAATTCTTGTGACTGGTTTCATTTAAACTAGAGCTGTGAATTTATCTTTATAATAAAGTAGATTCTTTTATGAATCTTATTTACAAAGTGAAAATTTGATAACTCTGTATTTTTGTTATCATATTTTAGTCATAGAGGCTTATGGCAACTGAGTAAGTAGACACATATTTTTTAATTTATGTCTGCCAAAATGACACTACTATGTCAACAGAGACAGATTGGAGTTATTTTGGAATGCAGAAGGGAGATCGTTTTTCGTTTTTTCGGAAGACGGTCCCTATTTCATCACATCCACTTTTTTATCATTAAATTCATTACGACGACGACTTGAACACTAGAAGACTTTACAATTTTACTTGACATTGACAGAAATAGCTGATATTCGGCTGGTTGCTATTTCATTAAAAGAAGAAGAAGGAATGCAGAAGATGGAAAACATAAGTAGAATCCGAAAATAGTGGTCACCATCTTCATTGTGTATGCAGACAAAGCCAAATGGTGACAGACTATGATGACCTGCTTTTACATCGTTGTGCCTTCAGTCTCGCACTCACCAATGAAATTTGACATCACGAATGTTGTCATTTTGGGTTGCTCTTCTATGTGAGTCTTACCTATTCTTAACAATTTGGGACTCTTTCGTGACTCGGAGAATACGCTTAACCGTCGGTCCCGAATAACATCCGATATGTATGGCAATCTTTTCGGGTAATTGGAGGCCTAGAAAGTCCGTCTAAATCTTTTATAGTTTTTTATATTACATACTTCTTGCATTGTATAGGCCTTCATCATTATCATCATCAACAGCCTTTAACAGTCCACTTCTGGACATAGGCCTCTCCTTTGAAAGGAGGTTTTGGCCTACTATACCACGCTGGCCAGACGGGTTGGTAAAGGGATTGTTTAAAGTTTTCCTTCTCTTGGCGGTGATGTTAGCTGCTTATTTTGTTCCTATTAGGCCTTTTAGGCCTCCTGTACAGGCCTTATGTCAGTAAAACTAAAGTTGAGGTTTATCGTAAAAGGAAAAAGGAGCGTTGGAATATTCCAGTTTGCGTATAAAACACGAATCTAGAAAAGCAATCAAAGTGTGCGTGTTAATGAAAATGTATTACTTTATTTCAAGTAATTTCTATTCTGTTGTTATACTCACTAGTCCTACGTTAGTATTACAAGGTGCCCATTAAAATAAAGTTGGTTAACGGCTTTTAAGGTCACATAATGAAAAATATAAGTTGCCACTTAGATAACATTATATTGCCACTTAGATTCTAATAAACATACACCGAAACAATTCATCTAGACTTCGAAAATTATTAAGAATCGAACTCACGACCTTGCTGGCAGTTAGGATTAATAACAATTAGACCTTTGACTGCCTCAGTTGCGCAGTGGTAACGTATGCTTGAGGTCTCACGTTCGATCCGAACCGGGTCGGTTTGTATATGTTGCAAACATTTGTTTTTCGGTTTAGATGTTTTCTATGTATATTATTTATGAATTTACAAAAAAGTACAATTGAATTTGAATCAGTTAGTTGTCTAGTACCCGTATTACAAGCTCAGCTTAGTTCGGGAATAGATGGGTTTGTGTTAGATATACGAAATATTTATTATTATTAATAACTATTAAAACGATAAAAGTATATATTATTTATTAATTGTGGAGATAATTAGCACAATTTTTCAAACCCTTTGATAAAGGACGTTTAGAGAACTTCAAACAAACGTTTCCTTGTACTTGAACGGTAGCTAATTATTGGTCATACAGTTTAATGATAAAGAATGCGAAAAGGTCGTAAAGGCGTTGGGCCTGTGTCCAACACACTTACGACTTTTCTTGTTACATATTGAAGTGCGAATATTCATATTACATTCGGAATCTGCGCCGAGATCTCAATAAATTTAAGAAATTAAAACTGATAATAATTAAATACCCAAATTAAAATCCAAAAAGGGTTCGACGCATTGCCTATCGATCAATTTTGTTTATCTCGTGAACTAATTGGCGTACCATTTTATATAAAGAAAAGGTATAAGAAGATGCAGTACTCACAAGAGCTCTGTTTTTCCAAATAATTGTTATCGTTATCTCAGACTCTGTATTCAATCACTCTCTATTCACACATAACACAGACATAAGATAGCCAACTTGACCGATACGGTACCACCCTCACACAGAAGGCAAACCTCAACTGACAGCATGTGGGCTGTCGTGTTTCGTTGGTGGGTGCAGGCAGGAGACTCAATGGTGCAGAGGAATATCAATAGGCCGCCACGTTGCGGGTCACAATGAGTATGGCCACCACTATTATAGAATTTTACATATTCTTTTCAACGGGCAGAGTCATGTTTCTTTGGCGGGTTTAATATATATAAAAATGATTACCCTATCCACTCATTTTATATTTGGTTTGGTTTCAGTGGGATAGTGGTGGAGGCGGATGCGGTGAGACCCGAGGCATCGGCACCGATGTAGCAGTAGTCAGTAGTTGCGTTTTTGTCGCTCAGCTTCTTGTTTCCTTCATCATGGGCTTAGTATTGAAGGCAGTTGGTACAACCGCAGCAGTTGTGGCCGTAGCTGCAACCTTCGCTGCATGTGCTGCATTAACAGCTACACAAATTACTTACCTTGATTTGTAAGCCTCAATCGTATTTTTAACTTACTTAAAATATTCATAAAACAGTTTAAAAACCTATATAACTGTGTATACAAGCAAAACATACTTATTGGGCTTTTAAATTTTCCCAAAAATGTGGGAACTTCAAGAAATAAAGCCTGCAAAAGGTGTCCTTGATAAGTTCCGATTTGCAATTGGCTGTTAAAGTAACCGGCGCATGGCCGAGGCATAGAAGTAAACATTAAAAATAAATAAAACGTAATAACACAAAAGAATCAGAGCTCCACTTGAATAATCACTGGAACACTGTTTCTTGTTCTCTAACTGCCTCACTAGCGCCTCAACTTTCGATTCCCGGGTCGGACTGGCAAATGCGGTTCTGTAATCTGCAAATAATTATTTCGGAGTTTGGGTCTCTTCTATCTATAATATGTGCGTATTTACAAATAACATGATAAATGATGAGAACCAATGTTATGAATTTATATCAGTTATCTAGTACCCATAGTGCAAGCATGCTCTTGTGTATGACATAATATTTATTTAGTTATGAAAATGCAAAATATGTTAATGTAAACTTAGAATGTGTATCCAATCTCTCTCTATATTAATACTATTCCTAGTTCTCTGTGTCAAAATAGTTTCAATAAGTATTGTAGAAAAGATAACAATAATAATAGCTATTAAGTTAGTGATTAAGTGTAGAAACTTCGATAATATTGTGCAAAGACTACCATTATTTTGATCTCAAAGTTTGGAAGAAAAGAAAGAAAACGTTTATTTATATGACATTGCATTAAAATAAACGTTTAATTTTATTTGTGATTATTGTATTCCATTAGATATGCATATTGTTCGATGTTGTTGTAAAAATGATTAACTATATTTATTGTTAACATTAAATGGATTCTATTTATGAAAAAGATTTGTCATTGCCTTCTTAATGCCTTATTTATCTTTGCCTGGCTCATTGGTATAGTGGTTACCGTATGTGACTGTAGGTCAACGGGTTAGGGTTAATTCCTGACTCGGGCTAAAGTGTTGTTGCATTTTTCTTACAAGAAATTCTTAATAATAGATTTAAACTTCTATACTCCGGAGTATGGAAGATTGGCGATATTTCACGCCTGTGCTTGGAGAGCACGTTAAACCATCGGTCCTGGTTTCCATAAACATCTCAGGCAATCGTTGTTGGGAGGTCAGTGCTCTCAAATATACTGACAACTTTCGAATTCAGTTCGTCCACAGGGTTGAGGAGATCCGATGTCAGTCGCTCCCTTAAAAACTGATTTTAGGTAAAACCGTTTGAACACGTAGCCGAACTCAATAAATCTAGGAGATGATCCCTTATCTTTAAATTTTAGTGCTAAAACTTGTCTGACTGTTCATTGTTCCATTTTAGCAGATGTTAATAGCAGCAAGTATGAGCAATAGCAGAAGTTACCTGCATTTTTTTCCTCGTTGGTCTAGTGATTAGCGTATATAGCTGCTGATCAAGAGGTCTCGGTTTCGATTCCCGGGTCGGACTAAATATTTGTGCGATCCACGAATATTTGTTTCGGAGTCTGTGTGTTTCCTATGTATAAAATGTATGTATTTACAAAAAAAGATGTATTTATATCAGTTGTATAGTACCCATGATACAAGCTCTGCTTAGTTTGGGTCATGCAAAGTTTCATTTTTCTAGCACTTACCGTTTGTACGGTAAGTCGAGGACGGACGGACGGACGGACCTGAAGAATCTGTAAGGGTGCCGAGTCATCAACTTCGGAACCCTAAAAGCAAGTAGTCATAGTACTAAACTTATACTATTTTGAACTACTGTAAAATAAGTTGGTGTTCTCTTACCGGAAGAAACAGTGGACATAGTGTTAATTTGCGTTCAGTTCCATTTCTTCTATAAATACGCGAACTTTTTATTCTCTACCAAGTACTATTAAATTTTTTGCAATTAACACTACCAGTAAATAGCCCGAAAATGAACCGCCTTTATGAGTTCTTTGATAAGTTGTCTCACTCGCAGGCTTTGACTGATTCGAGTGGCATATTAGAAACTCAATTTTTCGAGACTCTTTATAGGCTTACATATATGTCAGGTAATTATTTCTTCACAAGAATTATGTAATAGCCATCAGATAAACATAACATCATGAAGAATATTTTAGGAAAATATGAGGTATATTTATAAGGTACATATTGGTAAGGATACAATATCATCATCATATCAACTGAAAGACATCTACTGCTTGAACCTCCCCAGTAGTCATAATAAATAAAAAGATACAAAGATACAAAAAAATAATAATACAAAAATATTTTTGTACAATATTCAAGTCGAGTGAAACCGCAAACTAAATTGATTTAATCGAGCAATGTTTCACAAATAAATGCGCTTCGTTTGTGCACTTCTTTCTGCAGGTTAATAATATGTTCAATCATATACTATTCGTCATACCTAAACCTTTATGTGCAGGACTGTCTACTTACGAAAGAAGTATAAAATATAAGGTATACAGTTACGCGGTGCAGTTGATGACATTGTTACTTATGTGCGGTGAAATATGGTTCATGTACACCGAAGCATCTAGTTTGGATCAGATTACTAAATCTTTTAGTGTGTTCGGCCTTCAGTGTATTACTCGACTTAAATACTGGAATGTGGTAAATGTGTTTTCTAACATAGATGTTATCTATATTTAACTTAGAACTTTGCATAATAGTTTGAATAGGTTTCTGTTTAATATTCAATTCCAAACGAGTTTTCCTAAAATCATTTAAAAATATATACATATTTTGCGTTTATGAAAGAACTAAATTATAGTATTGGTGACAAAAAGTTTGATGTGTTTTAGGTTTCAAACAAATCTTTATACTATAAGCTTGCAAGATCGATGGAATCGCCATACTTCGACATCTCAACAGAATCGAGGCAGAACATTTTGAATACTTGGGCACAAAAGAGTAAAAACAACTTGAAATTGTTTTGTTTTATTGGACTTTGTTCTCTTCTTTCGTGGTAAAATTTTTATTGATTAATGGTAGAGTAAACCAAAAATTTAAGAAAACGAAGTTTCTTGTCTTTCCTTTGTAGGATCTGAATTTTTGCAATAATGAGTTCAATTTCAGTCGGACCAAATTTTTGAGTGAACCACAAATATTTTTTTTGCAATTTGGTTAGTGGCTTTATGTTTGTATTTACAAAAAAAAGTATATTTATGTATTTATATCAGTTGTCTAATACCCATAATACAAACTTTGCTTAATTTGGGATGAGATGACATAGTGTGCAAAAGATCCGAAATATTTACGTCACATAACTAAGTGCTGGGCGTAGCGTTTCACATTTATTCTGCATTGAACGAAACGCGTAAGCACCATGAAGTTCTTTGTATGAACGTGGTTCTGGACACGAGAAAATTATTTTTAACAAAAAGCGTTCCAGCGCTTTTGATCAAGTGATTTACTAAACGATGTAATTAATAACAAAGCGCTTCATTATAGTGTCTCACTTTCAGTTAAAGCAAGCTCGATTTTACTCTTTATAAAATTTTCATACTTCCGAAAAAGCACGAAAATCTTTTCTTAAGGAGTATACGCCAAAAATTATTTGTTAAAAAACAACAATAATATATCTTTAAACATGAATAAAAAATTTAACAAACAAACTTACGTATCTACAGATATAGATAGATGAATATTAAGAGTGCATTGATTTTTCAGGTTCTTAGATCCTCTATTCGACGACGTTGAGTACAATTTAGCTACTGATACTAGTCTGCCTTTTAATTTTAAGACCCCATTACTCTACCCGATAGCCTATCTTTTAGTAATGGTAGCGTTATGGTATGCGGGATCCTACGTAGTCATCACGGGTATAACCATGCAGGCACATCTCGTACACCTTCTGTGCCAGTTCCTGGTACTGGTAGACTGCTTCAAAAACCTGTTGGAGGACTGCAGTAGGGATTTTCCAGGTAAGTTATGAAACAATATAACTAACTTTTGCCCACAGTATGTATGTAGATATCTCGGTTATCGCTGTAAAGAGTAGCCTTTGTGTTATACTGATGTAAAAGCAATAATACCGTAAAGCTTTTTCCCAAATTCGTTGAATAGTTCTATAGTCAAAGAGTAACAACAGTAAAAGAGTATTTAAACATTCTCACTATCTTTCGCATTATTATTTTATATATAACTAGTTGACCCAGCGAACTTCGTACCGCCCAACTTTAAAATTCCAGATCTTGATCGCAGCGCCACCTACCGGGTCCAATTGCGAATCTAAACCATTTCCAGATCTCCTTGAACACACTCAAAAAATTTCATCAAAATCGGTCCAGTCGTTTGAGAGAAGTTCAGTGACATACACACTCACACAAGAATTATATATATAAAGACTAGTTGACCCAGCGAACTTCGTACCGCCCAACTTTAAAATTCCAGAACTTAATCGCAGCGCCACCTACTGGGTCCAATTGCGAATCTAAACCATTCCCAGATCCCCTTGAACACACTCAAAAAATTTCATCAAAATCGGTCCAGTCGTTTGAGAGAAGTTCAGTGACATACACACTCACAGAAGAATTACATGTATAAAGATAATTCTTCTGTGAGTGTGTATGTCACTGAACTTCTCTCAAAAGTTCAACTAGTTATATATATAAAGATATTATGAGGAACGATTGGATCAGAATTGTTAACGAGTTTAGAGGTGTTTTTTTGGTCTAGGGGGGACACGAACAGACCGATTACCTAATGGTAAGATACCGCTATCGTAAATATATATCTGCAACTTAAAGTGGGGAAAGCAATAAAAAAAGTATTACCACTAGAACGAAACTGACAGCAGAATCTCCTTGCTCTCTCCCTTTGCGATTAGATGGCGCGAATCTAGTCATAGAATCTCTGATCCCTTCATTCGTGATATCGAAATCCATTTCACTAGACTTATGAAATACTTTTGGTAGTATTAGTCACCAGTGAAGTATTTAAGTATTTAATGCAATATTATCTACATTGTTGTACATGGTTTATAGGTATCAGTGAAAACGATTTAATTCACAATAAAGATTTTGCGGAAAATCTTACGAATAGACTTGCAAACTTAGTAAAACAACATCAATTGATTTTAAGGTAAGTGCTAATTGGTGAAAAATCTACAAAAAATCTATAAAAAAATTCACTTTTATGTTCGAAAAATAAATGTCCTTATTTATTTATTTTTTCATTTGTCTAAAATGTTAAATGCTAAAATGTTAAATAAGTTCATAGAAATTAGATGTCAGTATTGGACCTAATACCTTATACTGTTCTTGATATCTCTCTCAGATATTTTTTTGAGATTCTGGCAATTTTAATTAGATAATTACTTGAATACACTATAGTTTATAAACTGATTCTGATCAATTCTTATGAATCTTGTATATACTAAATGAAACTTTCTCATGAGTATTTTAGCCTCACAAGAGACCTAAAGGCCGTCGTGAGCGTCCCAATGCTAGCTCAGCTGGCTGTTACTGGTTCGGTGATATGTGTTGCTGGTTACCAGGGTGCTACAGTAAGGATTATTTTTTTTGTACTTCTGTAATGTAGACTTCTTATAGTAATGTAGGTATTGTCAGAGATACAGAAAAGATCATGAAGGCTTAACAATTGTGTTCTTATTCAATACAATATCCGTCGAATATTTCAACAATGTCACGAAGCTAAGTGTAGATAAATACTAGTAAATATTATTATGACCAAGTTTTTGCTCTGATAAGTTTTGTTCGTGTATATTAAACAAAATAATTGGATTGGGCTTTCAATAGCCTCACTGACTCGGTGTAAAGCATACTGACTATCTTAAACGAATTTTCTGTATCTGTAATTTCAACGGACGGACGGACGGAGATGTTTTGTAAATATGTCTGTATTGAACCATAGCATTTTGTGTTACCTTATTTGTAGATTGTTTGAGTCTTCTTCCTCCTAGCCTTATTCCCAATATTATTTGAGATCGGCTACTACGCTATAGATTGTTTGAGTACTGCTACTAATTTAAAAATAATGACTTTTATGTTTTTATGATTTTCAGACTTTCGATCAAGGCATAGTCAAAGCTTCAATGAGTATAATATTTTTAGTATACAATATATTTGAGCTCTACATCGTTTGTAGATGGTGTGAAGAAATTACAGCTTTGGTAATTATTAAATTTAATTTGTAAAAGTTAAAAATACCTACTTCTTCAAGGTTGTTCCGCCGTCGGGGTCAACAATTATTGCAAACTTATGGGTGCATAGCGAAGCACAATTACAGTGTACTCTTTTGCATGTTTATTAATTTAGTACTGGTTTATTAATCTAATATTACTTACTAAGGTATGAATATGGCATGGATCTTTTTTGATCTTACAGCTACACTGTGTATTCTAAAACCTATCGCTTCAATGCATATTAATCACGCCTTGATCTCAACGAGGAAATGACTGTCCCAATTCTACGTGCTCGATAATAGATTCATATCTGAAATATGCTGACCAAGCATATCTCTATAAAAATTCCGTCAATAACACGAAACAATATTTGACGCAGGAATATATACCAACAATCTTGTCAAAGTGGAGTATTAATTTTTATGGTGTCTAATCAGCAGTTATAGTCAGAACTAACTGTTACTGATTGGCAAAGATTTGTTTAAACCTATATATAATACTAGCTTTTCCCGCGGTACCGCCCGCATGTATGTTGGTATATATGGCAATCGTGGTAAAATGTAGCCTATGTCCTGTCTTAGGCTCTAGACTATCCGTGTACCAAATTCATTTTAAATTGATTTAGTAGTTTTGGCGTGAAAACAGAGAGACAGTTTTTTTTTCGTATTCATAAGTAAGGATAATCCGTCCATCAAGAGGAAAAAACTAAAAGAGAGTTAACAAAATTGTTTTCATTGTAAGAACTTCTTATTTCTTCATTATCAACATAATAATTAAAGAAATATTCGATAACATTATTTCAGAGTTCAGATTTAGGTGAAGCAATTTACTGTTCTGGTTGGGAGCGTGGCTTGAACAAGATCAGCGGTGTACGCTCCACCATCCTAATTATAATGGCTCGGGCCGAAAAGCCTTTATACTTCACAGCAGGGGGGATGTATAATCTTACCGTTGATTCCTTTGCCAGAGTGAGTACCCAAAACTACTACATTAGAAAAGTACATTATTTCAAAATAGTCTTTGGTTAACTATTGCGGGATATAGGATCAATATTAAGTCTCCTTTGGTATAATTTTGTCAGTACTACCTGTGTGTTTTCACAACAGAACGGACAAATAAGTACGAGTATATTGGCACGTTATAGAACCGGGTTGCCCTCTATCATTACCTAGAATGATTGCAACTCAGGTAACAGAAAAGAACTATGGAATTTACAAATTTAATAGTTTTGTTATTAAGACTTGTATTTTTGTAATCAAAAAAGACGTCAATACAACAAGTTGTTATAGGCATCTAATCATTGTGTGACTTTAGTCGGTTCGATTCCAACACACCGCCCCGTCGCATAGAAAAACCCAATGGGGTGAAGGCCCGAGGAAGATTCCACACGAAAAAAAAGGCATCTTATCATTTCTTTTTTTTTTTCAGCTGATGAAGGGGTCCTACAGTGTTTTGACGATGATGTTGGGTTCTCGTTCTGAATAGAAATATTCTGAATACGATTACTATTACATAATCCAATCCTCCTAGGGATTTTTTCACTCACTGTTTTATTAAAGCTTTTATTTGTTTCGATAATATTGTATTCTTAAATTATATTATCTGAGCAAAGTCGAGATTAACGAATATACTAGATGTCTACGAGTACAAATGCTTTAGATTTTTGCTTACTAGATATGTTTTAGCGTTAATTTAATAGAGATAATTACTTAGAGATTTTTTGTTGCAGCGTTTCTAAGTTTATAATTATAATTTAATTATCATTTGTTTCTTATAAATAATATTAACGCAAGGGTTCAAAAGTAGAAATCTTATTTTTATTTAGTTTAATGAAACTAAATTAAAAATAAATATAATATGATCAAAAGATTGTTTTATTTCATCAACAACCCATAATGTCCGGTCCTGGGATCCGGTTCTCCTCTCAGGAGAGGGTTAAGGCCATACGTTCCCATGTTGGCTGGGTGCGGACGCTCATGACATATAATGCCACAAACGGTCACCCATCTAGATACTGACCGCGCCGTCTTTGCTTACCCTCAGTGATAGTTTCCAATCACCTAAGGCCACTTAGCTATGATCGCTTCCTTTTCTGTTACAATCATTCCAGGTAATCGAACAAGAAGCAGTACAGTCAATCATCATTACCTTAGTTTCTGGATATAAGAACATCTGTTGTAAAACAATTACTTCTAAGTTAACAATAATTTATAGCAATATTAATTATTTAATGTCAAAAACAAATAATTGATTAAGTGATTTCTAATTGCCTGGCAGAATGTTAAAATATGAAATGTATGTACTCTGTAACTGTTTCCATTTACAACAGGCATAAAATTATAACATGTTCAGAATTGTTATATGATGTAAATAAAAGCATGATTAGAAGTAAAGTTTTCTAAGGAATACCTTCAGACAAAGTGTGTTTTTCTTCTGAAATAACCTTAAATCGCATGCGATCTGGCGATATGTCGGAATTGCACGCTTGATCAACGAATTATATCAATACCTCTAGGTTCTTTTATGAAAGTATTTTACCGGAAGGTGCAATGGAGACAAACAAACAATTAATTTATCATTAAATCACGTTCGCATATGTACTAATGACATACATCAATAACTGCACCATTTATTGTTTACTCGGCTTAGAAATGGGACGAATCATAAAATTCTGGAGAAAAATCACTCAAACAGATGCGCTTGAACAGGCAAGCGGCCAACTTGAAATTCAATTCTTTGAGTCTTTATATAGAGTCACTTATATTTCAGGTATTTTTTACGTTTATTGATGATAATATAAAGTTTCAAATTTATGCTTTACGGTAGTCAAAACTGTGTGAATAGTGAAATGTCTGATCGAGAAACAATTACATACAATAGCCTAATATTTACGCACTGCGGAATATCAAATTAAAGATGAATTCAAAATCACAAACAATACTATAATGTACGGATGGCTTATGGATTACGGATTGCTACGGATAGCTTACAATGTTGAAAAGAAGAATTCAGTCCTAAGCACAAATGTCCAGAAAATATCTTAAGTCTGGTTTGTGAATAACTAGATAACGCAAATTAATATGTTCTATCTTCTATGTTCAATTTCTAAAACAAACTACTTTCAGTAATAGTCTAATTACTCACGAAGACTAGATGAATGAAAAGACCAGAGGTAAAATGGTAGACATTAAAAGTCTACTTTATTCTATTGAGTCAATTTAACAACAAGGTATTCTCAATTCTTTATTGCATTTCACAATTCATACATGTAGAATAAATGGTAACACTTGTGAACCCTTCGTTGATGTTAGTAGCATGTTCAAACTAGCTACAAACTGCTAACAGTTTTAGGGCTGGTAATTGATTCGAATTCGGTTGATATCCTGAAAAGAAGTGCGCCTAATTACATCTTCTTAGCAAAACTACCAGTCAGGCATTACTGTATAAAAAAAGTGATCCATCACATGTTGCTGCTGTTTTCTACAACAATTTGTTCTGTACTATGTGTCACAATCATTGATATAAATACATCAATGGTCACAATACAATTTATGTGCAGGATTGTCTACTTATGAACGCAGTATATATTACAAGGTATACAGTTATGGGGTGCAGCTGACGACTTTATTACTTATGTGCGGCGAAATATGGTTCATGTTCACCGAAGCATCTACTTTGGATCAGATTACTAAATCTTTCAGTGTATTCGGCCTCCAGTGTATTACCCGATTCAAATTCTGGAATGTGGTAAATATGTTTTCTGTTACATATTTTCTATCGTGAAACTCCTGCAGTATATTATTTTGATTTAAAACAGTATTTATACCTCTATATTCCCTTCAAAGTTTTTATAACGATAGTTTTGTTTTAATACAAACAAAAGATTTGTAGGTAGTAGAGCCAAGATGATTTCAGCATGAATAGGCCGGCTCGACCGGGGCAGTAGGTACTACCCTCACACAGAAGACCATCCTAATAATGACAGCATTCTTGTTGTCGAATTTCGTTGTTTAGTGTGAGGCCGGAGGCCCAGTCACTTTGCATTATTATATATCCAGGCCGCCGTGATAGGGGTCACCATGCTGCATTTCCTTGCTGGATTCTACTCATGCTTTACATCAGGCAAAGTGGAGTCAATTTGGTTGCCTTAAATATAAAAAAAAGAAAATTAATTTATGCAGTAATTTTTTTTAATCACATTTTATTACTTTTTTGGCATTTTCAATCATTTTTCAGCCATGTAATTTTAAGTACAAAATGTAAGTTAAAATCATATCATTAGTACAAAACAAATGATACTACAGTATTAGTCCAGTCAATAAAAGCTTAACTTTGCCATTTTGGTTGAACACCTGCAACCAACGCCAAAATTTCCGTAAGTTTTCGTAGATGAATATACTAAAATTGCAGGGTGCTGCAATACCGGCAAAGGGTGCAAATACATTGCAAAAGGGTGCAAAAACCACTTTTTCGTCTGGAAATTGGCTGGAAAAATAAAAAAAGATCCTACTACAAAATTGTAGGAAATTAAATCCCCTACAAAAACTTGGAAATGTATTTTCGCGTATCTCTCATAGTTTTTGCACAAAATGCATTTAAAGGTGCAAAATGAAAAAAATGTCACTATTAATCTTTTTTTTTTCATATTGAAGTGATACTACATGTTTCATTGGGATTCATATGATATGTTTCGGGCATTTTTTTTATTTATTTACACTTTTTTTCAATTACCTAATAATCTTGGCAAAAAAAACATTTAAATTTTTTATGTGACTAGCTGACCCGGCAAACTTCGTACCGCTTCAGAATAAACATTAAAATATTATGCTTGGTTATTAACTGATAAATTGACAGCAGTGCCACCTGACGGGCCTCGGCCGGTACCGCCACAATCGCTTTGTTCCTGCATTTTAAATCTGTAATATCTTCAAAAATATTAATTTGTAATTTAAATTAATATTTAATACACTGTAAAGGGTCATTTTAATCTATATTAGATGCACAAAGTACTTAAGGTACTTAATTGGATAAGGATTAATATTGTATTGCTTATAATCGTTTCGTAAATAATCCATTATTTCTAGTAAAAAGAAAGAAAGTATTGTAGAACTTTTTAAGGTGTACAATACTGTAGTACATTATTTTGATCTATCTCGTAGGGTACAGCCAGCGTTTGCAATGTCAGCGTAAAAAAATGAGTTTATATTAGTAGTATATTCTACTCTTTTGCTCCCACTGATTCCAAATTTCTATAGTAAGAGTATTCAATATAAGAGTGAATAGGTAGAATAAGACAAATATGAGACCCTTGCGCTCGACGTAAATAGTCCCATTCAAGATCTATCGGATAGGATCGAAAAATAGGACCCATGTGCTCGAATAAGACCAGACGTTTCCTAACAAGAGCGAAAGAGATAGAGATTTAGACAAAATTGAGAACCTTGCGCTCGACGAAAATAGTACCATCGAGAACACACACACATGCGCTTGTTTATCTATCTCGCTGAGTGCAATGAGTAAGACTGCAGTAGAAAATGCTCAACTAACTGTTTGTTACTTACTGTCACTATACTCCAAACTGTCGTTTCAGGGATATTTCGTTTTTGTGCGTCTAACTGTCCAAAAGTGTGTTTTTACAAAATAAACTTGATTCACTGTTTTTAATTTAAAGGAAACAATGAATCCTTCATTTTTATGTTCTATTTGTATGAAGTAGACGTAAGATGCAACAATTGTTCTGAAAACTATGCAATCCTCTCAGGATTGCATACTGATTGTAGTGATTGGTATGGTAAGAGTGAGGACCTCAGTGAAATGGCTAAGAAAACAATTATCACTGTATGTGCAGAAATTTTACAGGACAAAATAAACTCGTTACGAAACAAAAAGTTATCTACAACCGGACAAATTCCCTGATAACGTTGTATCAGAAATACCTCCACTATTAACTTGCTTCATACATAAATTATTATAAAATGATGAAAATATCGTGTGAGATGAATGTCCTGTTATCCCAAAAATTTATACTATTGCCTATAGTATTATTTCAGCACTTCGTCCTAAATCCTTCATTCGTTTCTTCAACTAGCTGTTGAGACATATATTTATCGAAAAACAGGATCGATGTTAGTTATCAATCTACTAAGCAAACTTTTTGTTTGCACATCATACCATAATATTTAGCTAAATGAAGCTTCATCAATAATTTAACCTCAGAAGACTATAATTACTGATGTTTTCCTTCAATATGTCTTTGACAATATTGACCGTAATACAAGGTGGGCCTAAAGAAATCACCCTATCGAAAGATGCTCTTATATTTGCAAATGGCGGCCAATATCAAATCTGTTTTGACATTTGTAAACTAGACAAATGTAGAATACAAGTGAACAAGCCATGGAGCGATACACTCCCCGCGGAACGCGGAATAATCGTGTCTATTCTTTTGCGTAACAATTCGTCTGTGGTGTTGGCGCAGCGCGAATTCCATCGCCGATTCCCCGGTCGTCCGGCACTAACTGCGCAAACACTGCGCCGTTTGGCCAGGGTCCACAAGAGACGCTGCCAAGAGTGGCCGGCCCCGGAGCACCTATTCTGCCAAGAATATCGCAGCTGTTGCTGAGGATGTCGAGCCTCGCAATTAGCCATCAGCCGGTCGTCCCTAAGGCGAATTTTGGTCAAAGACCTGCGCATGTTCGTGCGTCAGCTGCTGCCTGTCGACCACCAAACGCATGTAGCCTACGCCCATGCGATTCTCAATCTCGAGGATGAAGTAGACGATTTTTAGACCAAAATAATAATGAGCGATGAGGCTCATTTCCACCTCAGTGGGTACGTGAACAAGCAAAACTATCGCTTCTGGGGCACCGAAAATCCACGAGTGTAGCACGAGGAGCCATTATAATTGCGAAAAGTGACTGCATAGTGCGCTGTTCAAGCTGGAACAGTCATCGATCCATTTTTTTTCGAGGACGCCGCTGGTCAAACGATAACAGTGAACGGTGCGCGCTATATGTTAACCGAGTTTTTTCTGCCACAATTGAACGAATTAGTGGTTCCAACAAGACGGAGCAACGGCACACACTGCGCGAGACACAACCGATATTCTGAAGGCGGCGTTCCCGGGTCGCCTCATCTCTCGTTTTGGCGATTTGCACTGGCCCGCAAGATCGCCCGATTTAACCGTTCCAGACTTTTTTGTGGGGTTTTTTGAAGTCCCGTGTTTATGTGAACATTGCGACACGAGTGCGAGAATCTGTCGCCTGAAGTTCTCGACTTCACTAATAAAATTCTAAAGGTTCAAATAAACATAATCAAAAAACAAAATCGAAGTTTTTCATTTAGAAAAAAATTGAGAGCCAAACAACATCGGATGACTTCTTTTGGCCCACCTTGTATAAGAACCTCAGGTAGTCAAGAGACTTTTCATTGTTTAGGAGGCATAGCAGTGTACACACCAGCAAGTAGTGTTTGATATAAAAGAACTCCAATCAAATGTAAAAAAATCTGCAGCGCAATTAGCATCTACAACAGATATCACCAATGATGAAATATTGCCTTCTGGATTAAAAAATATCACCTATGCCGATCCTAGTAAACTATGTTTAGGCATTTTACCTCTTGTATCACCATCGTATATAACATTTCTATCAGGCATATTACATGCCTCCCGTTCATTAGATGACCATCCTCTCAAATTTGAAAATTTGCAAATTTGCGCTGAATTTAATAAAATTGAAATGAATTTTTTTTCAAGATTATTAGGTATATGAAAAAAAAGGTATAAATAAGTAAACAAAAATGTCCGAAAAATATTAATTAAATCCCAAGGAAACATGTAAGATCGC
Source organism: Phragmatobia fuliginosa (assembly GCA_932526445.1). Classification (NCBI taxonomy): domain Eukaryota; kingdom Metazoa; phylum Arthropoda; class Insecta; order Lepidoptera; family Erebidae; genus Phragmatobia; species Phragmatobia fuliginosa. Next base: position 15,058,857 of record OW052065.1, on the reverse strand, counting down.
TTCAAAATGAAAAAAAAAGATAAATAATAATATTTTTACAATTTTGCACCTTTATATGCATTTTGTTCAAAAACTATGAGAGATACGCGAAAATACGTTTCCAAGTTTTTGTAGGGGATTTAATTTTCTACAATTTTGTAGTAGGATCTTTTTTTATTTTTCCAGCCAATCGCGAGATATAGACGAAAAAGTTGTTTTTGCAACCTTTTGCAATGTATTTGCACCCTTTGCCGGTATTGCAGCACCCTGCAATTTTAGTATACTAATTTACGAAGACTTACGAAATTTTGGCGTTGGTTGCAGGTGTTCAACCAAAATGGCAAAGTAAAGCTTTTATTGACTGGACTATATATATATTATGTATATGCGAATAAGATGTACATATATTATACAGTATATATTAATATGCATGAGAAAGTCAACTGATAAAGAAATTGTTTTCAACAAGAATTTGAGTACAGATTCAGTGTACATATGTTTCTCTTTCAGGTTTCAAACAAACCTTTGTACTATAAGCTTGCGAGGTCAATGGAATCTCCATATTTTGATATTTCAACTAAATCTCGGAAGAATATTGTGAATACCTGGGCGCAAAAGAGTAAAACTAATGTAAAATTGTTTACTTTTATTGGAATAACTTCTCTTCTTTCGTGGTAAAAATTAAATTGATTTATAAGTCATGGAAAAACCCCAAAACTTAATACCTTAATAATAATTAATAAACATAATAATAGGAAATGTATCTAAGTATTAGAAAAAACCAATCCGAAATATTTATTTAATCTTTACTGAAATTGATTTATAAGACTTAAATTATTTTGTTTTTAGAAATTAATAGGGAAAATTGACTTGTATCTTTGTATGACGCTTAAATCAACAGCTATGTTTTGAGGGTAGTAGAGCCACACTGATTTCAGGGCGGTACCCCTCATACAGAAGACCTACCTAAAATGACAGGGAGGCTCAATGATGCAGAAGCACTTCACTAAACCGCCATGGTGTGGGTCACCATGCTGCGTTGTTTGTGCTCATAATGAGGACGGTGACCCCCTACTCAAGAGTTCTATTAGTGTAGTATATGTAAAAAAATATTACAATTAATCGGTTTTTTTCAGGTTTTTAGATCCACTGTTTGACGACGTTGAGTATAATTTAGCTGCTGATACTAGACTGCCTTTTAATTTTAAATGCCCGTATCTGTACCCCATAGCATACATTATAGTAATGGTAGCTCTATGGTACGCTGGATGTTATGTAATAGTGACCGGTACTACCATGCAGTCGTATCTTGTACATCTTCTATGCCAGTTTAAGATACTGGTGGACTGCTTCGAAAACGTGTTGGAGGACAGCAGGAAAGATTTTATAGGTAGGGTAATTTGATAGAGATTTTTGTGGTGTCATTAGTTCGTCTAAATTTGTTCTTCACCATTATTCTGCTTAGAAATCCTCTATCCATCCCATGGGTAGAGGTGCTGAGAGTAGGAGAAGAGAGTTAAGAGTAGGAGAACTTGAAAGAAACCGTAAAAAACATCTTCGTAATAATAACCCAAAATCTTGTTTCTAAAGAGAAGGCTATGTCCAGCAGAGCATTGTTAAAGACTACTAATGTATTTCTGCGAGTCTCCTTTAATGAAATATACCTACATTATTGTACATGGTTTGTAGGTATCACCAAAAGCGATTTAATTCATAACAAAGAGTTTGCAGAAAATATTACCAAAAGACTTGGCAATTTAGTAAAACAACATCAATTTATTTTAAGGTAAGTGCTAACTGTTGTAAAATTTTAATAAGCTCTCAATTACACGTTCTTGTTTGAAATGTTCTTTTGTTGACTGTTATTTTTCTTTGCTCTAAATTTTAAATGAATTTCTTGGATAGTAGACCCCGGGTTTTTTGTGAAGCCTAAAAACGGTCTTTTGTTTGACTCTGTCATACTAATTTGCTGGGTTTTATTGTTGACGAGATGGAAGCTCCTCATGAATGTCCTGTGCCCATGGCAGGGTGGAGAAATTTGCGAAGGCGTCTGTCATACTCTTATTGACTATAAACTATCTCGGCGTTCTTCTGGATGCCAATAGCCGAGAGAGAGAGAATCAGAGAAAAAGATTTGCCGGTTCCTTGTTTGTACATGAAGTTTATATTCAATTATCGTAGAATTTTATGACTGTCCCGAGTTAATTACCTTTAGTTAACAAGAAATATTAATTGAATCTTTCTCATGAATATTGTAGCCTCACGAAGGATTTGAAAACCGTCTTGAGCGTCCCTATGCTTGCTCAGTTGGCCGTCACTGGCTCGGTGGTGTGTGTTGCTGGTTATCAGGGAGCCACGGTAAGTATCCGATATTTTTTGTTCTACTTGTGTTCTTGCATTGGATTTTATATCATCATATGTTGTCACTGTAAAGAAAAGAAGAGAGTTGATTAATAAAGTTGTAAGGATGAAATTAATCCTAGAATCTTGATGGTTCAGCGAAAATGGGTTTGGTTGTTGTAACTATTCATCGAGTGAGAAGTAGCGCTGTATTTTCTTGTTTGCTTTTCTGCCCGTAAATGAAATCAATCCGTTCAACTCTGATTTAGTTGAATCAATTCTGGTTTATCAAAAAAACTTTTTTTTGTTCAAAAATCTATGATATCTGCATAAACTCTCAGACTTATTACGAATAGGATAAACACAATTGTTGTTCATTTCAGACTTTCGATCAAGGCATAGTCAAAGCTTTTATGAGCATAATATTTTTAGTATACAATATATTTGAGCTTTATATTGTTTGTAAATGGTGTGAAGAAATTACAACCTTGGTAAGTTTTATTATTTTATAACTATTGTGTTAGGTGGAGGAACAACTTTTATGAGGTGTTATAAGCAGAGATCGTGAGTTAGCCGGTTCACAGTGTGGAAATTCAAACTGAACAAGAGACAAAAAACCATTGGTTTCGAAAATCTTATAACTTCCTTGTTGTCCTTCCTTCCTGTTTATTAGCCGCTACAAGATTTTAGTATCTTGAAATAATATATAGCCTTGATTAATTTTTAAGTACTCATAATAGTATGTTGTTGTATAAATTTTAGTTTAAAAATCATTCGCTTTCGTCATTTACAAGAAATAACAATCTATTATATGATTTTAGAGTTCAAATTTAGGCGAAGCGATATATTGTTCTGGTTGGGAACGTGGTATGTCCCAGATCCGTGGCGTACGCTCCACCATTTTGATTGTAATGGCTCGGTCCCACAAGCCTCTGTACTTCACAGCAGGAGGAATGTATAATCTCACCGTTGATTCATTTGCTAGAGTGAGTATGTTATGCTATCACATATTACGCCATTATATTTAAACCTATCTTTTAACTATTACATGCTTGAGACTTTACTGTCATATTTTTTTTGTGTAATATTTAAGCAGTGCGCTGACGGGTGACTTTTGTCGCTGCGACAAAAAAGTTTTTGTCACGTCGCGTCGCGTCTCAAAATCTGAGTGCGCACACGGGGAATGACAGTCACGAAACATTTTTGTAAATCCATGGTTCATTTAACGATATGCATTTGGAGGAGACAGTCATTATTTGCGAATTCATACGGCGTAAAAGTTTTCGAATGAGTGTAGAAAGTTTTAATGAATTACTGCATATTTTCAAAGTATTCACCACATAGTTTAGTACACTTTTCCCTTCGCTCAAACCACTAATTATAACATTTATTCCACTTTAAAGATGGGGTGTTAAAAATGTTTTGAGATTCAAAATTTAAACACATTCGAATATAGAACTGTTCCAAATTCAAAACTGCCGTTAAATATGGAAACGACAGAACTTAAAAGGCATGCCTAGTATTTATCATATATATGTCAGAATATTTTTTTAATCTTTTCTCGTAAAGTGCTGGTCTTCTTTCCACTTCTTCTATATACTATATATATTTGCTTATCGCCAGCGGGCATCAAAAGTAAGCGGAGAGCGGGGCACGGAAAATGGCGTTAGGTTAAACTATTTTGCAGGGATTTTTGATTCGATTCGAATCAGTACATGAAGGATCGATTATTGAAAAAAACTATTTCTAAAGGATCGATTCTATATCTTTTCTGTATTTACAATATAAATATAAATCCATTTTATGAAAAACAAAAACATTCATTAAACAATCTGTGGGATCTCTTATCAGTAAAATCATCGATTTTTTAGTTCAAGGAATTCGATTATAAGAATTATTTTTATTACCTATCAAATTAATACATTCAGCTAATTGTAACTATTGTAAATATTTTTTTATACCACCACAAAAAATCGACAGTCGATTTTCAAGGGTAAAAATCGATTCAGTACAAAATTAAATTTTTTGGGCCGAAACATTGAATCTTCGATCATTGTGTCATTCTCAAAATTAAATAACATCTGGTAATCTTTCAACCAGTGTTAAATTAAACAAATTAAATCATATTTCATTTTCTCTAAAACAATTCAAGCTCTAGTAATTTCGAAGAAAACCTTGAATATTTTATTAGAACAACTTCAAGGCATACTGCTTAGACCCTTTATGATAATGTGGTGATTGAACGCTAGGAGACACTTCTGTTTTGATTACAATGCTATTTCAAACAGAATCCCCTGTTGTCTGAAAATGTAAATAAAAAGTTAGTCCTTTCCGCTTTCCGCTTTTGGCTTAGGGCACGGGCAGAAACTGTTTCGTCACTCGTGCGCGCGCTTGTATCTAAATCTAGCGGCGCGGTGACAGTTTTGTCGCACGCTTGTTCGCAGGCCCAAAACTGTTTTGTCATCCGATTGTCACGTCGCAACGTGCGCGCACCTCCATATAATTCTACAGACCTAATGAAAGTGACAAAACAGTCACAGCGACAAAAGTTTCCCGTGCGCGCAGGGCCTTATCGGAACAATAATTGTCGTCTATTGTCCGAAATATTTATTTATTATTTAAATATTTATTAACCAAAACATAATTTTGCAAAGTATACAACACTCGTGAGATTAATATGTAAATCTCCTTATGACAATTTCATTACGGCTTAAGTTAAACAGTTCAGTGCTCAATAAACATTTACGCTACGGTAAAAAAATAAATTCATTCTAATAAGTCACTCTACTCTGCCTGATGGAAATCATGAGTAGAATCCAGGAGTAGGGGACACCATCCTCATTGTGAGTTTACTCAATGCAGCATGGTAACCCACACCATTGCGGCTTAGTGAGAGAATAATGCAGATTGTGATTGGCCCTCCGGTCTCATACTCACTAACGAAAGACAACTGCACGAATGCTGTCATTTTAGGTTGGTCTTCTATGTGAGGGTAGTGCTGTTCCGGTCGAGCAAGCTCATTCGTTCTGAAATCAGGGGGGCTTTACTACATATTTAAATTTCTTATAGATAATAGATATTATAATATTAAAGGACTATTTCTTTTTAGCTAATGAAAGGATCCTACAGTGTATTAACAGTGATGTTGGGATCTCGTTCTGAATAGATTATATCGATATAAATATGTATTCTGAAATAAGTTAATAGTAATTGTTATATTTACTAATGTCGCGACTGTCAGACGTATACATATTAAACAATAATAACTAATTCTCTGTAATTTTTTTGTTTAATTTTTCTATATTAGGGTTCTGTCTGTAAAGATAAACTTGTTTCGTAAAATTGCTTAATTTGTTTTTATTCAAATGTAAAGTTCTTTTAAATTTTATAATATAAATACATATAGATCAAAACACAGTTTCTTTGATTATAAAAATTTCGCAATCACTATGTCTTTCACATTTATAAACTGTGTAAATTGTTGATTTTTTCAAATATAATTAAAGTCTTACATAAGTCGCACTTTAAGGAGTATAGACACGAATTTGGTATTGTAATCTCTTTGCTACACAAATATGTTGGTATGTCAATAAATAGAAAGATGCAAATGATTGTTTTACTAAATCTAAGCTAACAAATATGAATGAAGAGATAGTTGAGTAGGTATCTATCATCATTTTGACTAACAATAAGAGATTAGAATGAGAATGAGCAGACAACCTTATCTCTTATTAGTGTAATCTAAATGTAATATGTGCGTGTATCATATGTGTGTGTGAGTGTCTACCTTCACGCATGGAACAACTCAACTTTTACATTTAGAATAATTTAGATAAACACTACTTCCAATAAAAATTAATTCAATTTTAATATACCTACCATATATAATTTTGTTTTTAATTATTTATTAATACACAAGACAAGATCAGACTCTATAGAACTTTGCTTAGCAGAAACATAGTAAAATACCAATTTCATTCCTAACGACAAAATTTTAGTCAATATCTTTGACGTTATATCTGTGATGATAAATTCCGTTGCAGGACCCTCTGAAGAAAGACTCTTCAATAATGATGGTGTCAATCAATCAATCAATCAACAGCCCATAATTTCCTATTGCTAGGCTCGATTTTTTTTAAGGAGTTAAGGTCTAAGGTTAAGGCCATACGTCGTGACCTCCGAATCACGGAGACGCTCATGTTATCACACCACTAACAGTCATCCATCCAGGTACTCAGTGATTGTTTCTATTCACCTAGATTAACTTGGCTATGAGTGCCTCGTATGATGGAGTACATAAAATAACTGAACTGATTATTTACTAAAAATATAATTATATAAATAAATTTAAAGCCATGTCATAATTGTAATTTCTAATTTATAAAGATTCAAAGGTAATATTTAATTAACAGAAACATACAATTCAATGGCCATGAGATATCTAATTAGTAATTAATTACCCCGCGAGCAAAGGGAATTTGTGAAATTAGGAACGTGGACGATGAAAGTTATTCAAATGAAAAATAAAGCATTCTGTCTTCAGTAACAAGACACAGTTACAACAGTTGAAAAAGGTCAAGCCTTTCATAAAAAAAATAGTTTTAAAAAACTAAACAAACACGCTTTACATTAAAAAAAATATCTACTTTTTAGTTTAAAAGCGTGTAAAACTAAAAATACTAATTATTTTAAACATTTTTTTTGTTTTTTTTTTCCATTTAATGTATTGTCATCGGTCCTCGATAAATCTACAAAGTTTGAACGAAATCTGGCCGTTTAAAGTGGGAAAATCGCACCCAAAGGAGTCTGTTACAAACACAAATATACAGGTAAAGCTAATAAAAAGTAAAATGTCTACAAAAGTGTAATTTCATTGAAATTGCCTAAAGTACTGTTATACCAAGAATTCAGTTAATATTGTACTTAAATTTATCAGGCATGAGGTAGCCCATAATTTGAGCTCAGTTATTTGAGCAAGTTTTGGGCTGTGGCCCGCCAGTCATGACCATCTTTATAGGTAGTAGAGTCACTAGCACAAATGGGTCAGCTCGACCCGGGTAGTAATACCCTCACACATAAGATCAACCTGAAATGACAGCATTAGCGCTGTCGTCTTTCATTTGTGAGTGTGAGACCGGAAGCCAAATCATTCTGCATCATTTACCTGCCTCCGGATTCTAGGAGTGTGTTACTATGTGTGTGGGTTACTATGTATGCACTCACAATAGAGATGGTGGCCCCTACTCTTGGATTCTACCCATCATAGTTTTCTAATTTACAACACCCGATACAAACTGAAGATTTGTTATAAGTTGTTAGCTTTCGTTATAATTGTTACAGCTCCTAGTTAAAATTTAAAGATGACATAGCCATTATGGCGGAATCTATGCATGATCAGAAATAAATATTCAACAACCAGGGTGATTTTTAAGAAGAATGCGACTGGGAATTCACATCAAAAAGGAACAAATATCATACATTAAATACGTTACCGTAAATGGCGCTACTATGGAATATGTGCAAGAATATGACCTTAACTACTACTGTTTAAACTATTAATCCTCCAAGATTGTCCTAGATAGCTGTTGAAGAGACATAGCTCTTACAGATTGATGTTGATCTATACTTGTTTAGTATTAGGTAGATTAAAACAGCTAATACTGTTTTAATCTTTTGACTTCACAAATTTATTCATTATGGCTGTTCATGTATGTATGTTTCTAACGATTTGAATGTCTTTTGCTCTATGACGAATTACTAAATATTAATTGTAGCTAACGGATTTAAAATGAATAATTCTAATGTACATACAATAATCGTGCAATACAATAGAATTAAATGTTACTAGCTTAAGTCTTGTAAACATGCAAATTAAGAATCCAATTTGTATCTGAACAGTGTTTTACAAGCGTTTATAAGGTTTGTGCGGTTGCAAAATGATTTGGATTATGTTGAATGTAACAAGATTTTGTAAAATTCACGAAATGAGTTTATTTTGCTATTAGTTTCAACACCATCAGTGTCCCGTTCTGTAAAAGGTATGTATTTTACGTTGTTGCATCTTCATCTGCGAGTTTGTCATTGTCATGTCAATGACAAAATTATGTATTAACGAATATTTTTCAAAATTTATTATATAAAGAATTAAAAGAAAATAATTATATAAAGAATTTAGCAGATATTTCAACAATATATCGTGTTATGGACGAAAGAAAACAAATCTTCTATACTTTTAATATTCTTTTTTAAGAATTCCGACTGATAAATTGAACAGATCAGGGATACTAAAATTCTCATTAAAATTATTTGTCCCGGCTACTGTAGCCTCTCACAGCGAGTAATTTTAATGAGAAATTCAGTAACTTTTATTAAATTACTTTGTTTGTAAGAAAAGTTAGAAATGTTTTGACCGCGATATTTAATCTTAGTAAATAATAGTGCTAATTTTAGTCAATAACTCAAATTTGAACTGTTATAATAATTGTAATTATAACTACTAATCCTGAATCGTGATAGAGAAAGTCTCGCACCTGTATGTGTGTCTGTACATATGCTAATCGGTGCGAGACTTTCTCTATCCCAACACCAACCGTTGAACAGTAGCCCAACCAGGCATGTTCACTTCGTCTGGTTGGAGGATCCTCCCTTTGTGATGGAGGAAAACGACACCCGTTCGTCCACAAAACCAAAACAAAAGTGTTAATACATCTAACAGTAAATAATAAATAAATTAAATAAGTGTATGTGGTGATGAACTAATAATATGAAGTATCAAAACCCTTGGTTCTTCCCTTGGTTACCTTATGGGCCAATTAATAGAACAAACTTCGCAGAAAGAAGAGAAGCAAAACTTGTTACAAAACCTCTATCAGCCCGTATGACCAGCATGGTATAGTAGTCTTAAACCTAATTTCTAATATACCTAAAAATGTTATTAATTTTTAAAATTTATCATTGGTCTACTTCATGAACATCTATGGCAATCGTTATTGGGAAGTCAGTGCCCTCAAATTTACTGACAACTTTTTTTTTTTTTTTTTTTACGTGTGGAAATCCCCGCGGACCGTCACCCCGTCGGGGGTTACGGCGGGGTGGTGTGTCGTACTCAGGGACTTACTGGAGGAGGCGGCCATTCTTAACTCTTGGCTGCCTCCGCAGGCCCCGGCCGAAGAGGTCAACGTGGGGGCTGGTCGCTTCTGCAGTGCGATTACGCAGATCTGCGACGCGGCCATGCCCCGCGTACGTGGGCGTCGGCCTCCAAGGAAGGAGGTCTACTGGTGGTCCCAGGAGTTGGCGGCCCTCCGTGCGGCCTGTGTTCGTGCCCGGAGGTGCCTCACTCGTAGTCGGCGACGCCACCGCGGAGTCGGTGAGGAGGTGGATCGGCTTCAAGAGGAATACCGTGAGATCCGGCAAACTCTGAAGCTGGCCATCTGCCGCGCCAAAGAGGAGAGCCGCAAGGAGATGCTGGAGAGTCTCGAGCGTGACCCCTGGGGTCGGCCCTATCGTGCGGTGCGTAAAAAGCTCTGCGCGGGGGGCCTGCCCCTCACGGAGACCCTCCAGCCCAGCTTCCTGCAGGAAGTGGTCGAGGGCCTATTCCCACAGCGGGCGGAGCACACGCCCCCGTCGATGGCCGTCATGGCCGGAGGCGACGACGAAGGCGAGGCTGATGTGCCGCCCGTCAGGGAATCAGAGGTAGGGGCGGCTGTTCTAAGGATTCGATCCAAGAACACCGCCCCTGGGCCAGACGGGGTACCTGCCCGAGTGCTGGCCCGAGCCCTCGATCATATGTCGGACCGCCTCAGGGGAGTGTTAGACGCTAGTCTGGCGTCCGGACGCTTCCCTGAGTGTTGGAAAAGCGGGAAGCTGGTTCTGCTCCAGAAGCCAGGTCGGTCTGCCGACTCGGTCGCGGCCTATAGGCCCATCGTGTTGCTGGACGAGGCGGGTAAGCTGTTCGAGAGGGTGCTCCACGCCCGCATCGTCCGGCACCTGCGCGAGGTGGGCCCCGATCTGTCGGACGCCCAATTTGGATTCCGGGAGGGGCGTTCGACGGTCGACGCAATTCTGCGTCTGAAGGCCGCGACCGAACAGGCGGTGGGCTGCGGCGACGTGCTGTTGGCGGTGTCGTTGGACATCGCCAACGCATTCAATAGTCTGCCATTCAGCTGCATCAGGGCCGCACTCCAGTACCACGGAGTGCCACAGTACCTGAGGCGGCTAGTGGCAGACTATCTGACGGAGCGTACTGTCATGTACGAGGACCGAGAAGGAGTCTTGAGACGTCGGGCCATGTCGTGCGGTGTTCCACAGGGGTCTGTCCTCGGACCACTCCTGTGGAACATGGGATACGACTGGGTCCTGCGAGGGCGTCTCCCCCCCGGGGTCGGTGTAATTTGCTACGCCGACGACACTCTTGTGACAGCCCGGGGGGCGACCTTCGAAGAGGCGGCACGCCTGGCCACCACAGGAGTCTCCCTGGTGGTCGGGCGCATTGAGGCGCTGGGTTTGCGGGTGGCCCTAGAAAAGACGGAAGCCCTACTTTTCCATGGGCCCCGTCGTGGTCCACCCGCCGGCGCCTCCATCGAGGTCAACTCGGTCCTCGTACCGGTCCGGGCCCACTTGAAGTATCTGGGTCTGGTCCTAGACGGTAGGTGGCTCTTCGACGAGCACTTCCAACAGCTTGCTCCGAAGCTGATCGGCACTGCCTCCTTCCTTGGGCGTCTTTTGCCCAATCTGGGAGGAGCCAGTGTCGCCACGAGGCAGCTGTACACGGGGGTTGTCCGGTCTATGGCACTCTATGGTGCACCGGTGTGGGCGGCGGCTCTGACCGAGCAGAATAGGGCGCGCCTCAGGCGGCCGCAGAGAACTCTGGCGGTCAGAGCCATACGGGGTTACCGCACCGTATCGACGGAGGCGGCGTGCGCCCTGGCCGGAACACCCCCGTGGGATTTGGAGGCGGAAGTGCTCGCCGACGTTTATCGGCGAGTGGCTAACTACCGGGCGGAGAGTGGTGGAGTTGGACCTCCGCCCGAGGACGTGCGCGAGTGGCGCGAAGCCGCTCACCGAGCCACGATGGATCGCTGGTCGGTCCGGCTGGAGACTCCACGTGCTGGCCTCGCCACCGTAGAGGCGCTTCAGCCGGTCATCGGCGAATGGGCAGTGCGGCAGCACGGGACCCTTACCTTCCGACTGACGCAGGTTCTTTCCGGGCATGGTTGCTTCGGAAAGTACCTGCACTCGGTTGCCAGGAGGGAATTGAGTCCCGCCTGCCACCACTTCGACTGCAGTGAGGATTCGGCTCATCACACGCTGGCGGTCTGCCCCGCATGGGAGACGCAGCGGATCATCGGAGAGGATCTCTCGCTTCCGGCCGTCGTTCGTTCCATGGCCGGCAGCGAGAGCTCATTTACCGCGGTCGCAACCTTCTGCGAGGACGTAATCACGCAGAAGGAGGCGGCGGAGAAGGCCCGGGAGGACGACATCCAATCGGACCAGATTCGCCGCCGGCGACTCGGGCGGCGGAGGCGCGAACATCTGCGCCTCATGCCGCCTTGAGTGTGGCCGTGGGTAGACGGGATGGGTTTTCCCTCCACCCGCCCTATGTGGCCAGCCGCGAGGAGGCGGCGTCGGTGTGTGCCGGACGCCGCCTAAGAGAGGGTCGTCAAACCGAGACGGTGCCCGCATCAGGAGCGGGCAGGCGCTGGAGAAGTTCAGAAGGAGATCTCACCCTGGACTTCTCCTCCTCCGAAACGGAGAAGCGCGGAGAAGGCACACTGTGTGGTTTTTAGTCGGTTCAAGTCCGACACACCACCCCTTTTTTTTTTTTTTTTTTTTTTTTACGTGTGGAAATCCCCGCGGACCGTCACCCCGTCGGGGGTTACGGCGGGGTGGTGTGTCGGACTCGAACCGACTAAAACCACACGGTGTGACCCTCTCTGCGCCTTTGTATTGGAAGGAGTCCAGGGAGGGGATTTCCTTCTGGACTCTAACCGGCGCCTGCCCGCACTGTTGCGGGCACCATCTCAAACTTTACTCTCTAATTAGGCAACGTCCGGTCACACGCGGACGTCGCCCCCTCGCGGTTGGCCTCCACTGCGGACGGACGGGAAACCCGTCCCGCCCATCCGCGGCCACTCTCAGGGCGGCATGAGACGCAGGTATGCGCGCCTCCGCCGCCCGGGGCGCCGGCGGCGGATCGGGTCCGATTGGATGGAATCCTCCCGGGCCTTCTCCGCCACCTCCTTCTGCAAGATTACGTCCTCGCAGAAGGTTGCGACCGCGGTAAAACAACTGTCGCTGCCGGCCATCGATCTTATGACGGCCGGCAGCGAGAGATCCCCTCCGATGACTGCAGTGAGGACCCGGCGCTGCGCCGCCCAAGCGGGGCAGACCGCCAGCGTGTGCTGGGCCGTGTCCTCACTGCAGTCGCAGTGGTGGCAGGCGGGACTCGGTTCCCTCCTAGCGACCGAGTGCAGGTACTTTCCGAAGCAACCGTGCCCGGAAAGTACCTGCGTCAGCCGGAAGGAAAGGGTCCCGTGCTGCCGCCCTGCCCACTCCGCGATGACCGGCTGAAGAGCCTCCACGGCGGCAAAGCCAGCACGTGGGGTCTCCAGCCGGAACGACCATCTCTGCATGGTGGCTCGGCGAGCGGCTTCGCGCCACTCGCGCACGTCCTCGGGCGGAGGGCGAAAGCCATTCTCCGCCCGGAAGTCAGCCACTCGCCGATAAACTTCGGCGAGCACTTCCGCCTCCAAATCCCACGGGGGTGTTCCGGCCAAGGCACACGCCGCCTCTGTGGACACCGTGCGGTATCCACGTATGGCTCTGACCGCCAGTATCCGCTGGGGGCGCCAGAGGCGCGCCCTGTTTTGGGCGGGCAGAGCCGCCGCCCACACCGGTGCACCGTAAAGTGCCATCGACCGGACAACCCCCGTGTACAGCTGCCTAGTGGGGACACTGGCCCCGCCCAAATTGGGCAGAAGTCGCCCTAGGGCGGAGGCAGTGCCCACCAGCTTAGGACCAAGCTGTCGGAAGTGCTCGTCGAAGAGCCACCTACCGTCGAGGACCAGACCCAGGTACCTCATCTGGGCCCGGACCGGTACGAGGACCGAGTTGACCTCGATCGAGGCGCCGGCGGGCGGACCGCGACGGGGCCCATGAAATAATAGGGCCTCCGTCTTGTCCAGGGCCACCCGCAGACCCAGCGCCTCGATGCGCCCGACCACCCGGGAGACTCCCGTGGTGGCCAGGCGCGCCGCCTCCTCAAAGTTTGCCCCCCGGGCCGTGACCAGGGTGTCGTCTGCATAACAGATCACACCCAGCCCGGGGGGGAGACGCCCTCGTAGGGCCCAGTCGTATCCCATGTTCCACAGGAGTGGTCCTAGGACAGACCCCTGTGGAACACCGCACGACATGGCCCTGCGTCTCAAGGCGCCACCTCGGTCCTCGTACTCGACGGTACGCTCCTCTAAGTAGTCTGCCACCAGCCGCCTCAGGTACCCTGGCACTCCGTGGTATTGGAGTGCGGCCCTGATGCAGCCGAATGGCAGACTATTGAAGGCGTTGGCGATGTCCAATGACACCGCCAACAGCACTCCACCGCCTCTCACCGCCTCTTCGGTCACGGCCCTCAGGCGCAGGATCGCGTCGACCGTCGAACGCCCTTCACGGAAACCGAATTGGGCGTCCGACAGGTCGGGCCCCACCTCGCTGAGGTGCCGGACGATGCGGACAGAGAGAACCCTCTCGAACAACTTGCCCGCCTCGTCCAGCAACACGATGGGCCTGTAGGCCGCAACCGAATCGGCAGGCCGTCCATGCTTCTGTATCAGGACCAGCTTCCCGCACTTCCAACGCTCAGGGAAGCGTCCGGACGCCAGGCTAGCGTCCAACACTCCCCTGAGGTGGTCCGACATGTAGTCGAGGGCTCGGGCCATCACTCGGGCTGGAACCCCGTCCGGCCCGGGGGCGGTGTTCTTGGACCGGATCCGTAGAACAGCCGCCCCTACCTCCGATTCCCTGACAGGCGGAACATCACCCACGCTGCCCCGACGACGACCACGACGGGCCATCGATGGGGGTGTGTGTTCCGCCTGCTGCGGGAATAGGCCCTCGACCACTTCCTGCAGGAAGCTGGGCTGGAGAGTCTCCGTAAGGGGGGGGCCCTGTGTGCGGAGCTTTTGACGCACCGCACGGTAAGGGCGACCCCAGGGGTCACGCTCGAGACTCTCCAGCATCTCCTCTCTAGACGCGTCTTTGGCGCGGCAGATGGCCAGCCTCAGAGTTTCCCGAGCTGCTCGGTACTCCTCGTGAAGCCGGTCCACCTCCTCACCGCCTCCGCGGTGACGTCGCCGACTCCGGGTGTGGGACCTCCGGGCACGTACGCAAGCCGCACGGAGGCCCGCCAACTCCTGGGACCACCAGTAGACCTCCTTCCGAGGAGGCCGACGGCCACGAACGCGGGGCATGGCCGCATCGCAGATGAGCGTTAACGCATCGGCGAAGCGACCAGCCCCAACGTCGACCTCCTCGGTCGGGGCCTGCGGAGACAGCCAAGAGCAAACAATGGCCGCCTCCTCTAGTAGGTCCCTGTCCAGCTTGGCGACAGCCCACCGCGGAAAACGGGAGGGACGCCGCGCCGCGTGACCCCTACTGGCGTCCTGGGACCGGGAGAGCTCGAATCGGATATAAAGGTGATCCGAGAGCGTCTCGACCTCATCCAGGACACTCCAGTTCCTTACTCGTGCGGCGACTGCAGGGGTAGCGAACGAAAGGTCCACTATCGACCCCCCCTGCTGTCGCACGCACGTGTTGGTGGCGCCTCTGTTCAGCAAACAGAGGCCCACCGACGCCGCCCACTCCTCGACGGCTTCGCCCCTGGCGTCCGTCGCCGGGGAACCCCACGCAATGGACTTTGCATTGAAGTCCCCCAGCACGAGGACGTGCCCAGACCCCAATCGCCGTATCGAGGTCTCCAGGTTGTTGAGGAAGACCTCGAAGTCGCTCAGACTCCGGTTGGGGGAGAAATATACACCATAAATGGTGTTTCCCCCCCATTCGACGGCAACATATCCAGTACCCTTGTCTCTTAGCGACAAGGGCGGGGAATGAGCCGCCGTGGAGCTGACGACTGCAACGGAGCCGTCCCAGTCACCCATCCAATTTGGACGGGGAGGGACAAAATAGGGCTCCGCGACTACGGCAACACCTATCGACCACTGCGCCATCGTTTGCAGGAGGAGATCCTGCGCCGCGGCACAGTGGTTGAGTTTCGTCTGGACCAAGAGGTTGGAGACTTGATCCATTACTGGATCGTCTCTACAACCCCCTCCATGGGCGACGACGTCGTCGCCTGATCGACGTCAGAGGCAGCCTGGGTCGCCGGGCTAGCCTCCGGCGTCTGCCGAGAAGCGCGGGGAGGCTTGCAGCCCCCCTGCCCCATCTGGTGATTGGCGGGCTTTTTACCCGCCACACACATCGGGCAGTGAGGGGCGGCAGAGCATTCTGCCGCCTTGTGCCCGGTTTGACCGCAGCGGAAGCAAAGTTCGCTGCAGTCAAAACAGCTCTCGCACTTGGTGCGAGTGTGTCCCGCGACGAGGCACTTGTAGCACCTCATCGGCCTCGCGGCCAGAACCGTGATTCTGGCATTCACGAAGCCGACGAGCATGCTCCCGGCGTCGGCCAAAACTTTGGCCGCCGCCACGGGACAGCTGACCCACACCGAGCCGAGGCCTCCCGGGCCCGGCCGGACGGTGCCGACTCGGATGGTGCCCGCGGTGCAGCCAGTCTTCTCCATGACTGCATCGCGGACATCCTCCGACGTGATGGAGTCGTCCAGACCCGATATGCGCAGTTCCGCGCATTTAGTGGGCCTGGCGACTTTGACACCGTCCTGGGCGGCAAACACCTCCCGCAGCCTCTCGGCGAAGGTGTCGGCCGTCTTGGCGCCCTCAGCCCCCGGGAACTCGAATACTCGAGCTCCCGTCTGGGCGCGGCGCAGCCTCATCCCCGCGGCTCCGAACTCAGCGGCGAGCCCGGGACGGGCCCCCTTGAAGAGGGCCGCGTAGGTGAGCCCGCCACTGGCCGCCTCCGGCGACACGGTCACCACTACAGCCGCGGTCTTGGGCGGCTGCAGCTTCCGCGGCCTCTTTTTGGAGGCCGCTGCCGCTACCGGCGGCGACTGCGGGGCTTGGGCTGCGCCTTGGGCGGCCTTCCTCGCCCGCTTTCGCTGCCGCTGCCCCCCGCCTCTTCGAGGCCCCCACAACCTGCCAATCCTCGTTAGAGGGGGCTGGTTCCGAGGGGCCCGTCGGAGGTGCCGGAGCGGGAAGCGGGGGGAAGTCCGCTCCACTTGGGGGCGCCGTTTGAGGCCCCTTCTTGGCCGGCGCTTTGGCCGGAGCCTTGGCCGGCGTCTTGGCCGGCGCCTTGGCCGGTGCCTTGGTCGGCGCCTGGGCCGGTTTCGCGGCCCCCTTCTTCAGTCCCTTTTGGTTTTGGGGGGGGGGCGGGGCCGACGTCGCCGCCGCGTAGGTGACGCGGCTTCCCACCAGGGTGGCAACCGGGGGCCTCTGCGACGCGAGCGGGGGGCGGACAACTGGCGCGGGGGGAAGCCTCGCCTCCAGGCCGGCCAGTCGCCCGTCCAGCATTCGCGTCATAGCGTCGAGCGCCTGACGCAGCATGGCGTCAGGGAACTCTCCGCCAGCAGGGGCCTCTGGCCGGGACGGCGCAGGCGGGGCCGGGACCTCTGCCCGAGACGGGCTGGGCGGGGTCGGAACCTCTACCCAAGACGGTCCGGGCAGGGCCGATACCTCTGCCCTAGACGGCCCGGGGGGGGCCGGGGCCTCCGGCGGAGACGACCCAGGCGAGGCCGGGGCCATCGGCTGAGCACGCTGAGCCCGGAATTGGGCGAATTGCGCACTCAGCTCAGCCATCTGGGCTATCAGGCGGGTGTTGGCCTCGTCGAGGCGCGCCATATCCCCGCACAGCTTCCCCACCACCTCCGACAAGGCGGAGGAGGAGTCCTTCAGGGCTTTAACAAACACGCCCTTCAGGTTGACGGACTTGATGGCCACCTTGTTTATTATGGCCACCGCCGCACTCGCCCTCTCCTGCACGGACACGGGAGCTTTGGGGGGTTCCCCCTCCACCGGCTCCCGAATCTTTAGTAGGAGATCGGCGATCTCCTCCTCCGCTTCGGCTTCATTATCCGCCCTTGTCCTCCTGTAGGACTCCGCATTCGAGAACACGGAGTCCGTCGGCAGCGAGACAGGGGCTCGCGACTCGTCTGTGCGGACGCCCTTCGCGACTGGCGTCTCGATGGACGAGTCGCTGTCCGGATCTTTCGCCTCCCGCTTTCGGCTGTCGCTCCTGCGCGCGACCGCCGACTTGGAGCGTATACGCTCAAAACGACCGTCTCTTCCTCGACTTTGGCTCCCAGTAGTCCGTCTGACTGCTGGGAGCCCCACCGAGGTGGGCGGCCCGAGTGCCACCACAGCCTCCTTGGGCGCCGAGACGCCTGCTCCAGAAGAGCTCCCCTTCAGGATGCTCTTCTTCGCCCTTCCTCTCTTCGTTTCAGTTACCATTGTGCTCGCATTGTTGTCGTTAGATGTTTCCGTGCCTTTTATTATTATTTGATTTAGTTTATCAGTACTCATATTATTCCCACGATTGGGGGAGAAATAAAAGTCGACCCGGGCAGAGATCCCCCAATACCCGGGCAAGCGAAAATTTTTAACCCAGCCGAGGGGTCCGCAGGTACCTCGGCTTGGGGTGCGCTTACGACTGAACTTCCCATCAGCCATGCATCCCCTGGCCACGCACCAGAACTTGGGATTCGGGGTAATTTTTTAGAGAGGTTTTCTTCCTCGCGGTCCGGGCGGTTAAGCCAAGACCCACGTCCCCGATCAAAGCCGCGAGACTTGACCACAGCACTTCTCTCGGGATTACGCTATGCCGGCGGTGGCAAGAGGACTACGTCCCCCTGCCTGCTCGGTGGTAGTGTAAGTACACGCCGAGCCCGCCATCCTTTCTCCACCGCTATCAGCGGGAGAAACTCCGACCCATGAAGGGTCCCACCTTCGGTTTTTTAACGAGGTTAACCTCCTCCATGCTCCGAAGAGCGAAGAGCCAGCAGGGGAACCGGCGGAAACGCCCGCCCCGCTGGACCAGGCCTTGCCCAGGAGCCGATGACATGGCTTCCTCTCCAGCTAGAATATTAGCCGCTGGCGATAATCCTCTCCTCCAGATAACGCGGAGGAAATGAGGAGGAACAGTGCTATCGCCAGCGCCCAGGGTGCACCACGTGGAGGTTTTCTAGCCAGCAGCACCCCCGACACACCACCCCGCCGTAACCCCCGGTGGGGTGACGGTCCATGATGATTTTCCACACATAAAAAAAAAAAAAAAAAAAAAAAAAAAGGGGTGGTGTGTCGGACTCGAACCGACTAAAACCACACGGTGTGACCCTCTCTGCGCCTTTGTATTGGAAGGAGTCCAGGGAGGGGATTTCCTTCTGGACTCAAATTTACTGACAACTAGTTCAACCTACGAATTTCAGTTCTACCTTAGGGTTGCGGAGGTCCGATGCCAGTCGCTTCGTGGAAAAACTGATATTCAGGTAAAACCGGTTGAACTGGTAGCCGATCCCAAATAATATTGAGAATAAGTTTTAAACTTTTGCGTTAACTCCCGTAAGTTTATGACTTATGACGAAACTACCTTTGAAATCTTTATTAATTAGCAATTATGACATGACTTTATATTTAACATATATAACTATCTTTTTAGTAAATAACCTGTTAAGTTATTTTATGTACTCCATCATACGAGGCAGTCATAGCCAAGTTAACCTAGGAAACAATCACTGAGTACCTGGATGGATGACTGTTAGTGGTATGATAGGTAGGTTGTTATCTTAGGATATAGTCCTGAAGCTCAGTTGGAGGCCTTCGAGCGGCCTAAAAACATCCAACAGCCATACTACGTAGCCACAAAGTTGTCTTGCCAGTCCCCAAATTGCAGTGTGGGGATGTATGGCATTGACCCTGGAGCTTAACTCCTTAGAAAAAATTCGAGCTTAGCAAGTAGGACATTATGGGTTGTTGATTGATTGATTGACACCAACATTATTGAAGAGGCTGTTTGTCTGTTATGCAACGGAATTTGTTATCACATCACAGTTGCGGAGGTCCGATGCCCGGAGCGACCCGTGGAAAAACTGATATTCAGGTGAAACCGGTGGAACTAGTAGCCGACCCCAAATAATATTGGGAATAAGTTTTAAACTTTTGCGTTCCATGATAATAAATATTATTTTTACGGGAATCAACGCGATCACTTGAAAAAGGTATTATATACCTCTAATTGCCTTACGTTCCTACGGAAACGTAAGGCAATCAGAGGTATGTTATACCTTATCCTATATTATATATTATCCTAATATATAATATATATTATATATTATCCTAATAGTAAATAAAAAAATAAAATTTATTATTAGGAATAAGGCTTTATTTTGAGGTAGTAGAGCCACGCTGATTTCAGCACGAATGGGCCGGCTCGACCCGGCCAGTACTACCCTCACACAGAAGACCATCCTAATAATGACAGCACTCTTGCTGTCGTATTTCGTTGGTGAGTGTGAGACCGGAGGCCCAATCATTCTGCATCATTCTCCCGCCCTTCGAAGTCCTGGAGAATGATGCAGAATAATCTAACCAGGCTGCCATGGTAGGGGTCTCCAATGCTACATTGCCTACCCTCACAATGAGAATGGTAACCCCTACTCCTGGATTCTACTCACGCTTTCCATCAGGCAGAGTAGAGTCACTTTGGCGGGCTTAAATATATAAAAAAAAAAAAAAGGCTAGGAAAATCTGTGATCTACTTCAGAAAAACAAAAACAAATTAAATTCAGACTACTCTGGTGATCAAACATAAAAAAATATATAAATACACTTCGAATTGAGATACTCCTCGGTTTTTTTTCTTAGGTTAAAAAGTTTCTGTCAGTAATTACGACTTCGACAAACATTTGGCACTCTTATAAAACAAACTTCTGTAAGAAATAAATTAGAGCAATAACAGCCGTGGGTAATTAATAGCAAAGTTGATCCTTTGATGTTGAATATAATTGATTAAATTATCGCTAATTACACTTCAGAATGTTAAAACATGAAACAGTACGTTGAAACTGTGTCCATTTCACTCTCATTTTAAAGAAGTATTAGGATATTAGTCTTCAATATCGTAATGTTATCTAAGATTAATAGCATTTAGATATCTCGAAAGGCATCTAAAAGGTATGATATAGTTTTCTTCTAAAACCACTAATCCGTTTTCTGTAATAAATTTTCTTTATATAATATCAGATTCAGTTTATATCTATTGAAGAATGCACCCACGTTTTTTGGTGCACACAGGTATTTCCTTAGAAAGAAGGTTGTGGTCTACCACTATGAAGGCTAGGCAGGCATGTTGTTGTGTCAAATTTTTCTTCTCTTAACTCTAATCGATTCCACATTACAAAAAAATACTTCTCGGGACATGCAACGGAAACGAACAAACCTATAATTAATTAAATCACGTCTACATACGTTCTAATATTATGTGTCACTGACTTGGCTCATTTATGGTCAAGCCGGCTTAGAAATGGGACGTATCGGAAATTTCTGGAGAAAGATTACTCACACAAAGGCACTTGATCAAGCGAGCGGACAATTTGAGATTGATTTCTTTGATTCCGTATATAGGGCCACTTACATTACGGGTAAACTTTTAAATTATTAAAAAACTACCTGCTCAAAATGACATCAAATTGAAATAATAATATGTGCCTACATCATTCAGTCTTAAAGTTTCGCATACATTATCAAAACCTCATCTTAACTAGCAACTGGAACTTTCACAAGCTGCTCGCCACAACTTCATTTAGTTTGGGTCTTTAGAACGCTCTTCTCTACCTGGTTTATTAATTTAATGGAAACTTCTACACAGGATTGTCATCGTCCGAACGGAGCCTTGGATATATGATGTATAGTAACATCGTAAAGCTTGTGATCATTTTATTCGTATGTGGAGAAATGTGGTTCATCTTGACTAACGCTTCGAGTTTGGATGCGGTAGTGCCATCTATTAGCGTAGTACTCATACAATTCATCACCTTATACAGATACGAGAATTTGGTGAGTGATAGTATATTTTTGAGATCTATAATAAAGGCAGAGCTAAAAGGAAATGCTCAAAGAAGTCAATTTTGGTTGAACTAAATCCTGCATAAAAACTTCAATCAAACACCTATAGGATTTCTCATCTCATGTTTATAAAGATATGGTAATGTTGGTTTGAGTTTCGAATTGAGTTCGTCCTCGTAGATTTGATAATACCGGCTGAACCCCAAATAATCTTAGGAATAATTAAGGCTAAGAAGAAGTGTGCAGAAACAGCAAAAATCTAGATTGCTTTGAACATAGTACTTCTTAGCAAACTTATGACTAAAGATTATGATTACACTTTAGTAACATATAAGGGTATAGTAAAACTCATATACTTACAAGAAGAACACACATATATATATGACCAGGTATTGGCGTTTGTGTCAGAGTTTGTATCTTTTATTTTTACTATGTATGTATTGTATGTATAGTAAGGAATGAATGAGCTATTTTTTATTTTAATGTACAAAGTACCTTAAATACATACACTCACAATTACTTAAATATATATACTCACAATTACTGAATCTAAAAACTAAAAACCTTAAAAATTATAATAAAACTAGAATATATTATAAGGAGTCCCTTTAGGCAAGGTTCCGAAGGTACTGGCAGCGTTCCCCCTTTGAATAGCTATACTAATTCTTTGTCCGAGGTAGCTGCCAGCTCTTCGGTCCCCTGTGACGTCGACTAACCTCCTTGATATTTCTTTAAAAAGCCTTATAGCGCTGGGACCCCACGGACCAAGGGTCTCGACACCGAATGGGACAAAATCATATTCGGAGCCTAGACCCTTGTATTTGCATGCTTTAGCTTTTTCAGCCGCTTCACAAGCCGCACCAGCTCTGTTGTTGGTTCCATGTAGATGGGAAGGAGCCAGTGTGTCTGAACAGGTGGCATCCCATACCAGCACCCGACCCATCTTCCATGGAATCAAGCTCATACCGTCTGGTCTCTTGCCATCGTCTCTTGCAATACCAGTCGGCTCAAGTAGACTTGGCACGTTGACGGTGGCAAGAGACCGGCGTATGATATTGTTAAGTGCGGCATGTCTCGAGAAGCGACCTACACTTTTTTGGCGTGACAGTCCGTGATGTCCCAGCTTGTCGACATCGCTGCCACAGGGACATTTATGAGGAGCGCAGACCGGAACCCCAAGCCGTAGACAGGTTGCGATTCGGAGCGTGTCAGGCTCAAGGAATGTTCCTGTATTTGACGAAGGGTACGCGTGAAGCCAGTAGCCGGCCTCATGCGCACCCACGGCCAAAAGCCTAGCACGCGCCGAACCTGTACTACAGCTCAAAAGATTATCAAAAGTCAATTTTCAATTTATGTCGTCCCAGCTCCTCTGTGAATTTGGAGAAACTGGAAAACTTTGACCTGGGCATGCAATTAAGAAAGCGTTTCTAGCTTCTTTCAAGCCAGCAATCTCAAAGTTTGAAGGGGATGTCCTTAAAATTTTACTTATGAGATTTGCTGAACTATGAACAGAAGATAGGAAGGCTGGTAAAGCAGTTGGGTTGGCAAGTTTGGGTCTAGACGACAATGTGTGTCCAAAATATTTATTTATTTGACATTTTAGATTTCCAATAAATCATTTTACGACAAACTGGCGGAATCGATGAACTCACAATACTTTGATACATCAACGGAGAAGCGAAAGAAATTAGTGAAGGCATGGGCGAAGAAAAATGAAACATATTTGAAACTGCTTCTCTTCCTGGGAAATAGTACTCTTATCACTTGGTAATCAGTCTAGTAAATTAGTAAATATTTTTTTAACAGATTTATTTACACCGAATCGTATTATTATCAATCGATTAGATACATATATGACATGTTTTTATGTATCTTATAATAAAATTAATTTTAATCTCATTTGAATAAATTAGAACTGGGTCTCGGGTCCTGAGACTTTTGGGTCAAGAAGGAAACGAGATGAGTCATGACGGTCAACTGTGTATTGTAAATATTTTTGTTTAAAAATCCTGGGAAAAATCTACCTACATATTACATGTACAAACTTAGCAAATAGTACGCCTAAGACTTAATACTATACTTATTTTAGGTTTATATACCCTCTGTTAGATGACCTCGAATACAACTTGATTACGGATATCCGCCTACCTTTTTACTACAAGACTCCGAAACTGTACCCGGTCGTATACGTCTTGGTGGTGATAGCATTATGGTATTGCGCATATTTTGTGATGGTGACAGCTTTGACTACACAAGCTCATCTCATACATCTCTTATGTCAATTTTCTGTACTGGCCGACTGTTTTGAGAACGTACTGAATGATTGCAGCAAAGACTTTGCAGGTTAGACTTTTATGATGTTTGTGTTTACGTTGTTATTTTATAAAATGCAATAAAAGGTGACCAAAACTATGAAGACGGATGACATTGTCACATTAAGTTCCTAATAAGCGTTTCTGTTGCTACATGAAACCTTATATACATATATTAACATGTGTAGGCTGTCAAAACTTTCGCTTCATGATGCAAAAATAACGTTGCAAAAATACTGTTAGTATTGAACTGTTTTTAAAAATAATTGCCTAATGTTATCCAATTTTAATTTATTTTAAACAATTATATTCCTATGTTATAACGGTAATTTAAATTTCCTTAATTATACTAATTACTTAGATGCTTTATAATATTTTAATTTTTTTTCTCCATTATAATAAACGGCCAAAAATTTGTTTATTTCATATTATTTCCAATGTTATTTAATATTCTGAAAAGAATTAAGAACATTTATCCAAGAAATTTACAGTTATTTAAAACTTTGGATCCCTGTTTGAAATGTAGTTATTTATTTGGTTTTATTTTATATAAATTTAATTTTGCATAAAAACGTGAAAATTATTTCAAAACTAAAAAAGTAATACTGTTTTTTGTTATAACCTTTTTAGGTATCTCTATTTACGATTTAGCACACAACCAAGAGTTTGCGGAAAAATATACAAAACGACTTGGAAACCTAGTAAAGCAACACCAGATACTACTAAGGTTCTCATTTTTACTATAACCTACTTAAATTATCCATAATAAAGCTTGAAATTGAATACAAACGTTTATTAACAATTCTTACAAGAATAGAAATAAATTACGTTTTAAATTATGTAGAAACAGCTACACGCTTACACATATACAGTTTTTTTTAACACTTTTGTTAAGTAAAATAAAATAAAATGTAATTAAGATCAAACAATTAAGATTCAAAATAATATCTGTTTTAAAGATATCCCTTTATTTATCTATTTTAGCCTCACAAGGGGCCTAAGAACTACATTGAGCAGACCAATGTTGGGACAATTAGCCGCTAGTGGTACCATGATGTGCTGCGTTGGGTATCAAGCTGTTATGGTGAGTTTTCGTTATGATGAGTATTTGACTTGATGTAATTCCGGGTCCTGCCAAGGAATCGGTGACATAATCTACAGCTTTCATTCCACTATTGTCTTGTTGAAAAAAAGAACTCACGTTTTTTCTTTCTACATCTCATAAAACTGAAAAGATACGAGAAAATATAATAAACATAAAACATTTTAACTATCAGCTAACAGAGTCATGCTGATTTTTCAGTGCATAAGGGCCAGCTTGACCGGGTCATTATTACCCGCACACAGAAGATCAATCTAAAATGACAGCATACCTGTTGTCGTATTTCGTTAGTGAGTGTGAGACCGGAGGCCCAATGAAAGCCCAAGAAGCATCCCACCATGCTGAATTGTATGGACTCAAAATGAGGCTGGTCACACTTACTTCTAGATTTTATTTAGGCCACCAGGCTTTCCATCAGACAAAGTAGAGTCACTAGATATAAATAAATAAAATATGTATTTACTATGTTTCCAGACTATCACCGAAGGTATAGTGGAATGCCTCGTGAGTTTTCTGTTTTTATCATACAACGTGTTTGAACTTTACATTATTTGTCGTTGGTGTGAAGAAATCACCACTGTCGTAAGTGTTGTATTTTAACATCAACAATTGAACGTCCGTGAATAGGATTATTGTGTAGAAAGCTTCTTGTAGTTATTTAACTAAAATAATGTAAGCACGCTTTGAAACGTTAAAAATTTAAAACATCTCAATACTACTAATGTTATAAAAACGTAAAACTAGTAAGTTGTATGGTTGTATGGGGTAGCCTTCGCTTAGTAATCAGCAACGTGTAATCAGCTAATATGCCAGATTGACTCTGATACTGACGAAGCCTCAACAATGCTCTAATTAAAGGTATCGTGTAAAGCTTTATTAAATCTTATTTGATTTTAGAGTTTAAAAATAGGCGAAGCAATCTACTGTTCTGGATGGGAGTGCGGTATGATGAAGATCCGAGGTGTTCGTTCCAGTATCATGTTTGTGATCGCTCGTGCTAATAAGCCGGTGGTCTTCACCGCTGGAGGGATGTACAACCTCTCTATTACTTCTTTTGCTAGTGTAAGTATTACTAGTAGTACTTACTGATTTTAACCAAACAAACCGAGTTCAAAGTAAAACTATTAAGAGTAACTAAATCGCGACAGGTATGCCTATTTTTGAGAAGATTCCTAGATTTCTTCTGAATCCTTTTATCAGATCCTGGTTTTATTATCATGGGACTGCATGGAAGGCATCAGCTTTAAAAAGAAAATATCAAAATCGATTTGCTCAATCAAAAGTTTTGAAAAAACAAACAAAAAAATATTACAGTAGAATTGATAACCTCCTCTTTTTTGAAGTCGGTTAATAAAAGATACTAGATTTGAAATGGTACAATAATTTTCATCATGTATAGTACATATTTACCTAGTCACGTTGGGTGTTTAGATGCAAGGTTCGCCCTGAGTAGTTTTCTGTTGGTCCGGATATCTCAATAACACCATTTCCCAGACCCTTCCTATTTCAGCTGCGAATGGAACATCAGTGTCGGTCCTAATCTATCTCTATCTATAACGGTGTCGGAATCGGACTCTTTACTTTCGAATTAATAATATTAGTATGTAGGATGTAAAGATAACTTCATCTTCCTAGCCTTATTCCCAATATTATTTGGGCTCGGCTACTACTTCAACCGGTTTTACCTGAATATCAGTTTTTGAACTGAGTGACTGGCATCGGACCTGCACAACCCTAAGGGAGAACCGAAATTCGAAGGTAGTTGTCAGTAAATTTGAAGGCACTGACATCTGATGTATGGATAATATATAATACTAAAGACATGAACATTTTGTATCTGAAACTTGACCCTAGATGATAAACCTAGGAGGGAAAACGGTTATAGTTTTTAAGTTATTCTTTTAATTGTTTTTTTTCTTTACAGTTGGTCAAAGGATCTTACAGTGCTCTGACAGTCTTGTTACGATTTCGTCATAATTAGAATAACGCACATAATGCAGCACAACCCAGATTGCTCCTATGCAGTAGGTTTAATACTGTGTAATACATGACGTGTTTATTTGTTAATGTAGTATTTTATAGATTAGTTTTATAAGTTTTGTTATTATTTAATAGATTCTTAAACAAAACAAATTGAATTATTTTTCCTTCACGAATTTCCTTGTCCCGTGCTTCATTCATAGGTATTGTAGATACATAACACGTACATTATATAATATAGGTAAATATATATTTTTATAATATACATGTTATGAGTACGTATATTGCATGTTCGTTTAATTGACGTATGTAAAAATTCACGTTTTGTGACGTCACGTGGCGATTTAAATTATCAGAATAAATATACTATATTTACAGTACTAACCAAAAAATATATTTACAGAGATCAATATCATATACATTACTCTTGTTGATGCCCGCTACTCCGCTATTCAAATGTTTACGTCCTATTCTCAGACCTACTGCATAAACACCCAAAATTTCATAAGAATCGATCAAACTTTGGAAGAGTATGGCAACTGTGACATGAGAATTTCATATAAACAGATAGATGAACAAACAATCCTAGTTTTGTGTTGATAAGACAGACAATCTAAAAAGTAACATATCAAGATACAATATAAGAAATCTACAGAATAAACTAATGGTGCATTTAATTGTTCC
Organism: Phragmatobia fuliginosa; assembly: GCA_932526445.1. Taxonomy (NCBI): domain Eukaryota; kingdom Metazoa; phylum Arthropoda; class Insecta; order Lepidoptera; family Erebidae; genus Phragmatobia; species Phragmatobia fuliginosa. The sequence continues at coordinate 15,031,279 of OW052065.1, read as the reverse complement.
CTAGAAATGAAAACGCTAGTATTCATATATGTATGGTAGTGGTATCATTGGTCATAACTAGTAATTACCAGAACCTTTTGATCCTTTGATTTATAATGTTCATAGAACTTCATATAAACTGCTACCTTGTAATTGATTCACCAATCATTAATTACAACTAAAACGTACAAAATATTTATTTTAGAAGTATTATAAAATAGTATCCACTGATTTTTAAGTTGCATTTTATGTTAATAAATTGAAGACATTTATAATCATCATCAGCCCATTGTAGTCCACTGCTGAATATAGACCTCTCCCATTGCACCCACTTGATCGATTTTAGGCTTCTCGCAACCAGCTCCTGCCAGCTATCTTGCGCAAATCGTCACTCCACCTGGCCTCTGGGCGTCCTACACTATGTTTGCCGAGTCGCGGTCTCCACTCCAGAACTCTTCATCCAACCGTCATCAGATCTGCGGCTAATATTGCCAGCCCACTGTCACTTTAGCTTGCTAATCCAGTGAGCTATGACGATGACCTTAGTTCTCTGACGGATAACCTCATTCCTGATACGATCCTTCGGAGAAACGCCGAACATAGCCCTTTCCATAGCACGCTGAGCATCGTTCAGCTTGTGGGCCAACCGTACCGTAAGTGTCCATGTCTCGGCTACGTATGTCATGACATTATATGTAATAAACATCTACAATAATTATTAAATTACTTGTGAGACTTACAAAGTTGAGGCTATGATTAGCAGGTCACCCTTTTTGGTTAGAATTTCTTGCTATGTAAGTGTGCTTTTTATACTTTAGGTAGTGGAGCCATGCTGATTTCAGCACGAATGGCCCGGCTCGACCGGGTCAGTACTACTCTCACACAGAAGACCATCCTGAAAATGACAACACTCTTGCTGTCGTATTTCGTTGGTGAGTGTGAGACCGGAGGCCCAACCATTTTGCATCATTCTTCCGGCTTCCAGAGGTCGGGTGAACGATGCAAAAACGTCCGACCAGGCTGCCATGGTATGGGGTTACGATGCTGTATTGCTTACCCTCACAATACGGGTGGTGACCACTACTCCTGGATTCTACTCATGATTTCAACTTATGATAACTTACGACGGAATGTCTCAAACAATTAACCACTGTTCATAATCACCATCACTGATTTTTGGCATCAGGAAGAAGAAATTAAATATTGCCTAGGATAGACCTTTTAGATCACTCTTTTCTTCCGAGCCTTTATTCCCAAGTTTATTTGGGGTCGGCTACTAGTTCAACCGGTTTTACCTGAATTTCAGTTTTTTAAACAGAGCGACTGGCATCGGACTACCGCAACCCTAAGGGAGAACTGAAATTCGAAGATTGAACTAGTTGTCAGTATATTTGAGGGCACTGACTTCCCAATAACGATTGCCATAGATATTCATGACAACCGGGACCGACGGCTTTACGTGCTCTCCGAGGCACGGGCACCTTTTAGATCACTATTTGATTTAAAAAATATCTCATCATAAATAAATATTTGGACATCTTACACGATATCTAGTCCCAAACTAAGCAGAGCTTGTATTATGGGTACTACAGGCAGAGTCACCTCTCACAATCTCAAGTATAAATTAGTATTCAATGAGAAAATTACCATTCTTTGTAGAAGTAGGAGATAGAAATATTTTTTCTTTTTAGTTCCAATTAGATGTCGAAGTTTGGAGTGTTTTGAACAAGCAACTGGCTCTTTCACTTCTTGTTCAGGCATTACTATCTACATTTTATTTTACAACAAAACTTTTGAAAGAAATATACAAAGAAACGGAGAACAAAGAAACAGTTCAAGCTTATTTTTAGGTTAATTCTTTAACGTAATTAAAAGTTACTAAATTGAAAAAGAAAGTTTGTTTTTCTGATTGAAACAAAACAAAAGCAACTCCATTTTTAGAGACGTATATATTTAAATAAACATGTTTTGTTTTTCTTAGAATATAATATGATCTGAACGTAAATATATATGGTCAAATACTTGTTAATTGTGAAAAAATATATTTAATTTAATTAAATATATTCCTCCTCCAAATCTATCTACCACCAGTTAAAAATAGTTATCATTAAGAAATAAACTGTATACTGTAACAGATTGAGAGGCAACTATTCGATTGATTGAATAATTTTGGACTGCACTAATTAGACTTGATAGTTACCTTTTGTACCGCGAGACACGGCTATTTTCTTTTAAAGTTATCATGGTTTGATTTGGCGTCTACGATCTACATTCTAAGTTTATTCCTTCAAAACCGTTTTGAGAAGTACTTCGCGCGTTTGTTTGTCGTTATTGCAGTGCTCTATAGTATTATTAGTTTACTGCATTAGTGTGATAATTATTTTTGCAGTTGGAAGTTTTGCCTGATCAGGTCACAATACAAATAAGATTGACATTATATTAAGCCATGTACGAGTAGTAGGTATACCAAGTAAAACCTTCTACCTAATGAAAACCCTATGTCTAGCAGTGAACAAACAAAAACTGCTGATGATGAAGATTATTATAACATTAGAGGACTTACGACATGTAATTTGGACATATGTAAATATTCATCACAGCCATAATATGGTGTATATAATAAATGTAGTAATAATTTGTGAATAATAATAATAATAATAATAACATTTATTTTCTCTTCCACATTTGTATTGTTTGCTGAATTAAGTACAGTTTGCTCAAATTGTACTACAATCTATAGCTGATAGTCACGTTTCCAATTTTCTTATTCAGTCTCGTGGATTGGCATAACACGGCTACGTCAGACAGATACGCTGTCACACTTCCTAAATCCAAGACCCACACGGCTCAAGTTAAGTATGTCACGTATTATATACATTTGTGTGTATCCTACGTGACCTTTATACAAAGAGTAGTCCAATATAGTGTAACGTTTATCAGCTGATAAAATATATTATGTATAATCTATTTGTATCTGATATAATCTATATAATGGTTATTATTGTTAAAAAATAAAGTGAGTTATTTTCCAATCTATTATAATATCATGAGTCAGTGAAAGTCCCGTCAAAATCGGACAGATTTAATAATTTATTTTAGGGGTTTGTATTAGAAAAGAAAAGTGTTGGTTCACTATATTTTCCTCGCAATTTTAAAGTTGTTCTCGAGTTTTGCGCTTCGTACATTTGACTATCCATTTTTATTTATATGCATATATATATGATTATCAGCTGTCTGTGTGGGTGTTATTGCTGTGTAGATATGTTTATTATCTCAGATGAAACGTTTAGATCAATGTTAGGCCCTGCGCGCACGGGAAACTTTTGTCACTGTGACTGTTTTGTCACTTTAATTATGGCTGTAGAATTATATGGAGATGCGCGCACGTTGCGACGTGACAATCGGATGACAAAACTGTTTTGTGCCTGCGAACAAGCGTGCGACAAAACTGTCACCGCGCCGCTAGAGTTTGATAGAAGCGCGCGCACGAGTGACGAAACAGTTTCTGCCTGTGCCCTAAGCCAAAAGCGGAAAGGATTAACTTTTTATTTATATTTTCAGACAACTTGAAATAGCATTGTAATCAAAACAAAAGTGTCTCCTAGCGTTCAATCACCACATTATCATAAAGGGTCTAAGCAGTATGCATTGAAGTTGTTCTAATAAAATATTCAAGGTTTTCTTCGAAATTACTAGAGCTTGAATTGTTTTAGAGAAAATGAAATATGATATAATTTGTTTAAGTTAACACTGGTTGAAAGATTACAAGATGTTATTTAATTTTGAGAATAACACAATGATCGAAGATTCTATGTTTCGGCCCAAGAAATTGAATTTTGTACTGAATTGATTTTTACCCTTGAAAATCGACTGTCGATTTTTTGTGTTGGTATAAAAAATATTTACAATAGTTACAATTAGCTGAATGTATTAATTTGATAGGTAATAAAAATAATTCTTATAATCGAATTCCTTGAACTAAAAAATAGATGATTTTACTGTTAAGAGATCCCACAGATTGTTTAATGAATATTTTTGTTTTTCATAAAATGGATTTATATTTATATTGTAAATACAGAAAAGATATAGAATCGATCCTTTAGAAATCGTTTTTTTATAAATCGATTCTTCATGTTCTGATTCGAATCGAATCAAAAATCCCTACAAAATAGTTTATCCTGACGCCATTTTCCGTGCCCCGCTCTCCGCTTACTTTTGATTGCCCGCTGGCGATAAGCAAATATATATAGTATATAGAAGAATCGGAAAGAAGACCAGTACTTTACGAGAAAAGATTAAAAGAATATTCTGACATATGATAAATACTAGGCATGCCTTTTAAGTTCTGTCGTTTCCATATTTAACGGCAATTTTGAATTTGAAACAGTTCTATATTCGAATGTGTTTAAATTTTGAATCTCAAAACATTTTTAACACCCCAACTTTAAAGTGGAATAAATGTTATAATTAGTGGTTTGAGCGAAGGGAAAAGTGTACTAAACTATGTGGTGAATACTTTGAAAATATGCAGTAATTCATTAAAACTTTCTGCAATCATTCGAAAACTTTTACGACGTATGAATTCGCAAATAATGACTGTCTCCTCCAAATGCATATCGTTGAATGAACCATGGATTTACAAAAATGTTTCGTGACTGTCATTCGCCGTGTGCGCACTCAGATTTTAAGACGCGACGCGACATGACAAAAACTTTTTTGTCGCAGCGACAAAAGTCACCCGTCAGCGCACTGCTTTAGGTCTAGTAGGCAGATTGTCAAATCCAGGAAAATGTAAAAAAATATTATCGTCCAATTTTTGGTAACAGGGGTTTACCTATAGTGCAAGGTGTGTGCACACGAGCTCAGAGGTGTTTAGGGACGCCTTTAAATGCATATCCTGCGCGCTTACTAAAGGGCGCTAGAGTATGATATTACCGGGTGCTTCACGATTGAGATACACCTTTTATAGTGATAAAGATCCATCATTCATTTTATCAGAATTTCTGTTTATATTGTTTTGTAGTACATTTTATCTAGACATAAATTTAAGAGATATAAAATGAAAACATTTAGAATTTATTCACTGTGAAAGTTAGATAGATGACAAACTTTGCTTCTGTTAAATACAGTTCACTAGAATCGATAACTATTTAGATATATCTCGATACGCAAACCTTGGACTAATACTAATCATGGCTTTTGGCTCCATTCATACTTCGCATAATGCTATATAAACAATTGGATTTCCTCTAATACTACTCCATTATAATGTCACAAGATTATTTAACAAAGATCAGCATGAAAATGAGAAAACACGGTGAATATTTACGAAAATGAGAAGTCTTTAATAGGGATGGTGACAGATATTTGAAAAAGCTTTTATTTCTTAAATAAAAACGTCAAATAGATAATTTCTTTTTGTATTTTTTTTTCAGTGCTAAAAATCTCGTGTCACTGTGTTTGCATTCGAACTCCTCGGAAACGGCTTGATTGTTTTACAATTTTTTTTGTGTGCATTTTGATAGCTCTGAGAATAGGTAATTCCAAGATTTTTTTTGATCATTTTTATAAGCTTTGCTATAAATTATATAAATGGCAAAACAAAGTTGACCGGGTCAGCTAGTAATCAGATAAAGAAAACCTTAAAACGATAATGTCGTAAGCTCTGCATGGAGTAGTTATAAGCAATTCAATTAAATTGTCAATTCTGTCAATGTTAAATTGAAAAAGTTTGATAATAACTAAAAGCTGTCAGCTCTATAATGGTTAGTGACGTAATGAATTTGATTGGCCCCTGCAGTGAAATGATAGTGATCGAGTATTTAATAAAAAAAAATGTATTCATTTTGTTTTTATCAAAACTAGCTGATTCCCACTGTGTTACACGCGCTTATTGTTGTAAACAGTTAGTAAGGCCACGGAGTGAAGCTAGTCTATAAAAGTAGCCTAAGTCACTCCTAATGTCGTCAACTTTTTGCCAGTGGAGGTCTCGTTTAAATCACTCCAGCCTTCCCAGAGATTATCCGGAACAAACAAACAGACATACAAATAAAAATTTAAAAAAAAGCCTATTTTCATGTGAGTTACGGGTATTTAAAGGTACATTACATCATATGCATTTAGTGAAAAACTGTTATTTGATATTACATACACACACTCCATTTTTATTTATTTGTATAGTTTATATGAGACAAATGTCAAACATTTATCCCTCTCAGTGATAAACCAACTACTAACTTTGTTTATATAAAAAAATAAAATTTGTTTTACTTTTTTTTTTTTTTTATATATATTTAAGCCTGCCGAAGTGACTCTACTCTGCCTGATGGAAAGCATGAGTAGAATCCAGGAGTAGGGGTCACCATGCTTATTGTGAGGGAAGGAAATGTAGCATGGTGACCCTTACCATGGCAGCCCGGTTAGATTATTCTGCATCATTCTCCCGGCCTTCGAAGGCCGAGAGAATGATGCAGAATGATTGGGCCTCCGGTCTCACACTCACCAACGAAATACGACAGCAAGAATGCTGTCATTATTAGGATGGTCTTCTGTGTGAGGGTAGTACTGGCCGGGTCGAGCCGGCCCATTCGTGCTGAAATCAGCGTGACTCTACTATCTCTTATTTAAAGTTTGTCCTTTAAAGTTTTAAAACATAACACTCCAATTCACTTCAATTCAATTTTATTACTATTTATCGCCAGTATTTGTGTGTTGAGTAAATTAAACATAATGATATTTGCGCTGCGCAAAATATCAATATTATGAGCAAAATTTAACACAGCGCCTGCTGTTGTGTAATAGGTATTTGTGGTGTATTTTTTTTTATTGTTGTAATGGAATAGGCGTTTGTCCTCCATCTCACCTGATGAAAAGTGTAGATGAGGACGTGGTGTATGGTTTAGCTGCTATTTCAGAATACCAGGCGTCATCAACATGAATACAAATGAATGAAATTAAGTGTCTGTTTGTTATTTCAAATTAATGCATATAAAAATATTTCATCATCATATTCATCATGATCATCATCATCAGCCTATCGCAGTCCACGGCTGGACACAGGCCTTTTAAATTACACGCCACTTAGTTCGATCCTCGGCTACTCGCATCCAGCTCCTACAAAATATTTACAAATGTATATTTGTCTGTTTGTTGCGGCTGAATCGATTGAAAGGACTTTCAGTGGCAGATAGCTGAAGTTATGAGGAGTAGCTTAAGATTTTCTTTTATTAACTTTGGCTCGTGGCTACCCTGTTACCCGAGGTCGTCGTTGTAAACGTACAATAACAACCACGAGTAACACCGCGGGACTACAGTTAGTTTTCTAAATAAAATAATACATACATGATTCAGTTCTCTATCTTTTGTAGTAAATCTTGTGTATTTTATTTATTTTTATTTTATTTATTGGAACAAAAAAACAGATATTAAATTGGAACAAGATACATATGTGAACATCAAATTTATAAACATGTAACCCACACCTCACCAGGTCATGTAACTCCATAAAAATCAAGTTTGAAATGGTAATACTGAAACAATGAAAAAATTACAAATAATAGGTCTTACCTATGAAATTGCCGTTGTGTATGCAATATGTGAAAGTACTTATTTTTTCAAACTTTTTTATTTCTGTTATTCGAAGTAATCACCCATGCAATCGACGCATCTTTGCCAACGCATTGGCAGCTTATTGATATTCTTGTAAAAATCAGCTGGACGGGAGGCAACAAACTCTTAAAAGGCATTTTGTACTGCCTCTCGTGAATTGAATTTTTACCCACTAAAAAGTAGTCTAAAACTAAAAATTGTTACATGCGACGAAAAATGGATTCTGTTCGACAATCGAAAGCGCTCAGCAAGTTGGTTAGACCCTGGTTCAGCACCAAAGCAATGCCCTAAACCAAAAATGACTCCTAAAAATGTGATGGTCACTGTTTGGTGGTCTAGTGAGGGTGTGATTCACCACAGCTTTTTACAAAACGGCATGACATTAATGTAGATGTGTACTGTGAAGAACTGGAGAGAATGATGGAGTAGCTTGCACATCTTCAACCAGCTTTGGTCAATCGGTCGTCCCCACTGCTCCTTCACGACAACGCGCGACCCCATACTGCGCAACAGACAGTCTCCAAGCTGCAAGAGCTGGGGTTGGAAGCTCTCCCTCATCCCCCATACTCACCAGACCTTGCACCTACCGACTATTACTTTTTCCAAAATTTAGACAACTTTTTAGTGGGTAAAAAATTCAATTCCCGAGAGGCAGTACAAAATGCCTTTGAAGAGTTTGTTACCTCCCGTCCAGCTGATTTTTACAAGAAGGGCATCAATAAACTGCCAATGCGTTGGCAAAGATGCGTCGATTGCATGGGTGATTACTTCGAATAACAGAAATAAAAAAGTTCGAAAAAATAAGTACTCTTATTGCATACAAAACGGCAATTTCATAGGTAAAGACCTAATATTTGCAGTTCAATTATAATTCATTGAACGCAGAAGTTCAATGGCTTGTTTTATAAATTTTTGGTAAGTAACCAGGCCCAATCATTCTGTATCATTCCCTCGGCTTCCGGAGAATGATGCAAACCAATGGTTTAGAATGCAGGAATATCACACTAAGCCGCCATGATGTGAGTCACCGTGTTGCATTGTATGCACTCACAATGAGGATGGTGGTCCATACTCTTGGATTTCTGCTTGCTTGATGCTTTTCATCAAGTAATCAATTTGTCGAGTTTAAACAAACCATGAGCCACCATTTTCTTTAAACACGACACGACCTGGATCTAAAACTGGCTTCAAATAATAATTGTTATTCCATTGGATATTTTGATTATAGTATTCTTTGATATAGTATTTATAGTTTCTGTAATAATATTCTACGAGCGAGTTTAGAAAATTCACCATAAACGCACACGTAGTTGCGGGAAAAGCATAGTGTCTACGTTTGTTATACTTATTGACTACAAAATTAAGAAAATTAAAACCTGTTGGTATTAATGGCGCAGAGAATAATGAAACACGTCTTCGTATGTTCTGTTGAACAGTTCGGTTTATTGTGAGCACGACTAATTGAAGTTTGTTTTAAAGAACCTTTATCAGTTTCTTATTTCACTTAACAGTCGACGTTCTTATGTAAACCATTTTGTTGCTTATGGAGGCTTAGGATTTTAATTACAACCAACAGTCCCTTCACATTGTATCTTGATGGAAATGTGAATATATCGATAATGTAATGTATGTTAGTCTAATAATTTCAATATCATTTACATCAGGAAGCGAACAATGTCAGACAGATTTACATATAGACATGTAAACTAGTAGTATTGGCGACATCGATTTACGGTGCTCGAGCACTACTTGTAGCAAACAAGTAAAAGTTTAAAAAACTAAAAACCCGACTATTTTAGAACTTTTTATAAATCTATATCTATCTATTAACAACTCATTCATTATTCATTAAAATCGGTTCAGTAGTTTAGGCGTTACAGCGGTACATATATACATACTAGCTTTCGCCCGCGGCTCCACCCGCGTGTATGTCGGTTATCGCGGTAAAAAGTAGCCTATGTCCTTTCCCAAGTTCAGTTCTATCTTCATACCAAATTTCATCAAAATCGGTTCAGCGGTTTAGGCGTGAAAGCGTAACAGACAGACAGAGTTACTTTCGCATTTATAATATTAGTAAGGATATAGACTGACCAAAAACTACTACTCTTCCTTTAGGGTTCGCTGGAGTAGGTTAAAAAGGAAATGAAGAAGATCTTTTATTTAAAACATATTTGTTTTCCTCAAAAGTAAAATTATTATTAAGCTGAGGAATAATTTCCTCTTTGCATTGCATACTGATTTATTTCCTTGCGTGATATATATATATTAGTTAATGTGAAATAATGGGGCCTCGCATTTGTTATTGTTATCTTTCTTCTTCACAAATAACAGCTGTAGAGGAACTTGAATAGTGTCCCTCCAACACTAAGAGAGGATCCTCCGAGCAAGTGACTATTACCAGTGAGCCGGAACTGTATGCCGCTAGTCTATATAAATTTAAATTTATTGGTGTATTAGAATGACTCACTAGAAATAAACTTTTATTAAAATCTTTTATAGAACTGTAAATCATTAAATGTCATTTTTATAAAGGTCAATCAATATTCAAACAAATGATGGGGTTTTGAGCTAACATATTCATTAAAACTATATGGTTTCAACTTCCGTGAAGATTTTATTGTTTTCAAATTAAACTTCCTTACAATTTATTTATGACGTCAGTTTTATTACCCCAGCGCGTTATACACATGCACACACATTTTATCACACCTTGTTCGAATTCTCAGCATTTTATGTTTAGCACGGTACAGTTACCGCAAAAAAAAATGCTATTTGTAAACCAATAAATATTATACCTTTTGTCAACGTCCACGCAAGACATTCTAGTGAAACAAGAAATTCCAAATTTTCTAAGCTTTCCGCTTAGGAAAGTGCCTATTGATGATCATTTTCTTACCCTGAAAACTCAGGGTAAGAACTGTACCTATAGATGAAGATCTAAAAAATAGTAGATAAAGTTGTTAAACAGGAAAAAAAGAGTAGTAACCGAGCAAAGCTCAGTCGCCCAGATAGTGCATGTATAAAAAATTTTAGTTACCGACCTTAACACAAAAAGTCAATTATTATTTTTTTTGATTCAATGTTCAGCTACAAAGAAAATCAGCCAAGTGCGTGTCAGGCCACGCACAGGAAAGGAAAATATTTTTCATAATTTTATTGTAGCACTTTTTCGACGTAATCACAACACATATTTATGAAAAAATTACATCTTTCTATCACTTATCGTTTGGACGGTAAGTCAAAGACGGACGGACGGACGGCCGCACGGACGGACATGACGAATTTATAAGGGTTCCAAATCATAAACTTCGGAACCCTAACAAAAAACACAGACACTTTTAGCAATTTAATATGCACATTCAAATCGTACAAACAAATATTACAATTTATGCTCAATAAAAAACTTTGCACGTATGCCATTTATATCCATTCTCAGAGTCATAAAATCTTTTTCATTATGAATAATGAAAAGTTCATTTTGAAATGCCATTATTGCCATACATTCAGTATTAAATGTATTATTGCCCATCAATACTGTTTAATGCCATATTGATTTTTAATAAAAAAGGTTAAAATTAAGGCCAGAATAAAAAAAAGGTTAGTAATTTTTGTTGTTTTATTTTAACTAACTGACCCACGCAATATCGTCTGCTATTAGCTTGATGATATAGTTGGCATGCACGTATTTATTCACAATGAAAAAGGTAGGAAAAACCTCAAAATATACACATATGTAGTCACTTTTTTTAGAACTTTTAAAGGGGAACAATTCCTACATCGCAAAGTATGCGATGCAAGCTCTCAAAAGAAGTAATTTTTCAATCGGTTTTAAACTTTTGTTATTGCATGGTTGCACCAGTTTTCATCGATGTCATTCTCTTTTTGATCACAGCGTAATGTTAATAAATATAGCCTGAAGCCTTTTTCGATAAATATGCTACCTAATATTAAAAACATTTTAATTCAAACTGGTAGTTCGGTTATTGGTGAGATTAGCGCGATCAATTAGATAAACTCGTCATCTTTTACCAACAACCTCCTACAACAGTCCACTTCATAGATGATGTATTTATATTACTGCTATAACAACAAATACTAAAAACACAATAAAATATTGTATAAGGGGTTTTAATACAACAAAAATGATTATTTTCTCGGTTTTGCTCAATATTGATAACTCCAACAAGTAGATTGATAACTGCTACAACTGCGTAGATAATGATACGGAACTCATCCTGCACAAGTCCAACTCGACCGATTTCTTATTCCCATTGAAAATAAAAAAAGCCTTTGCTAAACTATCAACAATATCAGAAAATCGAGGACTTAAGAGTCATGTTACTTTGTAAAGCCACGTTATGGCCATTTACGTACAGTATGGCCATTTATGTACAGTGTAAGTACAGTGCTTTATGACCGACTCTCAAAGACTATATTAAATTCTCTATGCCGACTCTGAAGTGCAAGATCTTTAAAGTGTTTTGCATACAACAGTTTTAATACTATTCCCAGTTACATTAATGACATTAAACTTCGTATAGTGATGTGCCGATAAGCAGATGCATTAAATATGCTATAAAAAATATAATTTAGTAAGTTTGCCATTTATTAAGAAAAATAAACTTTAAATTACGCATAGAGTTTCTGATGATAATTAATAATCTTCCCAGTAAAATATAGATAGTTATTATTTCTAAGTCTAAATTTATATAATAGGTACCTTGTTTTGTTTCTCAGAACTATTCATCATCTATAATAGCTCAGAGGGCTTAATATACCCAGTGTAAGGTATTAGTAATCCACTCTGAACTGCTCATAGTATACTCGTCACTAAATTACCAGTTACAGTGATATCATAACTTCCCCTTCCTATTTAATATTAATGAAATTGGAATTTAAAATATACCTGATTTCCCCAACTAATACTTGGTGAGCCAATTTGGCCATGTTATTAAAATTAGACTAAATTTAAAGTCGACTAAAAGTGAGTTATTTAATAAGCAAACGTGTCTGCATTAAATGATTGCGATGTTTCTCCCTACTTGTCTTTGTTGTTCCAAAGTATTTAATCCTGCAATCGTACTAAAATTACAGTCTTATAAAGTTAGATAATTATGAAGTAAATTTATAAGTCGCTTACAAATTAATATTGTGTAAATTATACTTATTAATAGTCTCAGCTTTGTACTCAAATTGCACTGGAAATTAATTTATCATTTATAAGCATGAAATGACACATGAAATTAGTAACCAGAACTGACAACGTACACATGACATGGCGTCTGAAAGATATGTCTGTAATTAAATTTGTCAGATCAAACAAAGTAATAATTAACTGCATTTTGGAACGAGACCGAGCACAATATGAGTACAAAAGTGCAGAAGTAATGTTTAATAAGGTCTTCAAAATTTAAAGTCATCCCATAGCTAAATAAACTAAATAAATTAATATTTCGGACATCTGGCACACAATACTAGCTGAAAAACTTCTTACGATTAAGACAATCATATTTTTAATTTCTTTCTATTTCTATCCTATTTTGACTCTGGTCTTCATATTCTTCTAACGACTTAATACATAATAAATATTTTGGACATCTTACACACAACATCATCTAGTCCCAGAGCTTGTGTTATGGGTACTAAACAACTGATATAACTACATAAACATATATTTTTGTTGTAAATACATACATATTATACATAGAAAAACACCCAGACTCCGAAACAAATATTTGTTGATCACACAAATATTTGGTCTGACCCGAGAATCGAACCCGAGACCTCTTGATCAGAAGCCGTATACGCTAACCACTAGACCAACAAGGCAGTCAATTGTAAAATCTCAATTGCAAATAAGTAAGACAAAATGACAAACTGATCATATTTTTATTCCATTTACCAATTTCTATAAGTAAAAACATATAGACAGGGATTGAGGAGTTGTTACTGGATATTCTGACTTTCTTCGTTACAATTTCATTTGTGTAAATAATTAACTCATACCCTTATCTATAAAGGTAAGAACAGTAGCTTCATTGACAACTTACTCAGAGACGATGGAGAGCCTTAATATTCGGTGGAGAAAATTAACAGATAATAAAGCTTTAGATCGATGTGGACCTATAGAAAGAAAATTCTTAGGAAGAGTCTATCGATACGCTTATATTACGGGTATGGTGAACATTATTTTCATTTGACTATGTTAGTTTGTTTAACAACAAATCCAGAATGTTAAGAGATAGCAAAAAGTGTCTTTGATTAAATTTAAAAAGTAAATCTGATGGTGACGGTAATGCAGTTGCTGAAACAGAAACTTATGAAATGCAGTGTTTCGTGTTTATTCTATGGGATACACTGGGGCTTATCACTCCAGACGAGACAGCAGAAATTGGAAACCAAGTTATTATTTTAACTGAACGGATGAGATTTTCACCGCCCATCCCCTTGATTTTTGGGCGACTCTTGGAGGTGCTCAAAGACCAGAAACGCATTTGTGAATTTAGAGTTGCAAATGTCTTGGGTGTCAAAATTACTTAGCATAAAATGATCTGTCTGGTAGGTAGCCCATATCAATATATATATAACTGTGCCGTTACTGACGGACTGATTGACAGACCTTTGATTGAAATTTGGCATGTGTGTTTCTTGAGGAATTTTGAAAATTCCCCCTCTAAGTGGCTGAAAAAGGCAATCAAAGTTATTGGCGAAAGCGAGGTCATAAGCTAATGCTATCACAAAATAATCTTAGAGACGATAATGGACAGGTAAAGGATTTAGTTAAATGATTATTATCATTTAAAATGAGGTAAAGAACATATTGTATATATTATGTTACTCCTGCTAGAACAATAAACTATGGCCTAGACGCCTAGAGCGTCCTTAACTGAAAGATTTATTCATAGCTATTGTAGAAGCCTAATAATCTAATTCATTGTTATTATCTTCAGGCTTATCGTATTCGGATAACAGTGCATGGTATAAGGTATATAGTACTTGTATCAGAGTGATATCAATCCTGGTGATTTGTTTGGAAATTTGGCACGCTTGCATCAATAAAATGAACCTCGACCGTACGATAAGTATGATCAACGTCATCATTATACACATAGTAACGGCCTGGAAACTTGTAAATATGGTAAAAAATACAAATTATAATCGATTGTTAATCACATCAATAAATATTTTAAATAAATGCGATCGCGTAAGGATTAAAGACGTCAGACTGGTTGAACAAATCTAAGTAACATTTACCAAATAGAGATTTTTATTTTCATTTTTGCTTTTTAGATAATTTATTTAATTAGAAACAGTAATAGATAGATATTAATGCGAGTGGATAAAATAAATTACTATTGCACCAGTTTGAGCTTAAAACCTTTTAACCTTTTAAAACTTCACTGCGGGGTCGCAGGAAAAAAATATCTGTTATTCTTCATCATTTTATTTTATTTCTATTCTTACATTATTTATTCAAACCATCATATCAATTTTTCATTTACTAAAGAGGTTCTAGAAACTCTAATATAGGTTTTGAATTGCACAATGTGCACAATTTTTCTAAGTAGTTACTAGGCTTAATTATTTATCATAAATTGGAAAATGTTTACAACAAAACAAATTTATATTCTATCACCTTTCAGCTTATTAATAAAGATATTTACAAAAAGCTAGCCAAATCGTTGGAGTCACCGTATTTTGATACTTCTACGAGCAATAGAAAAAAAATGGTTGATCGATGGGCGAACACCCACAACAGATATTTATCTTTCCTCCTGTGCATGTCAGTCTGTACCTTATTTTTTTGGTAAGTATTGTAAGATTTAAGTTGTAATAGGTATAACTATTTTTATTTTAAAGTAATCCTTTACCTTCAGTTAGTTTTTACCAGTCTGTACTCTCACTGTAATACTACTCACAGAGTACTCACTTAATTGAACACCAATTAAGTGAGTACTCGTGAATTCCTATGTAATTGTGCATTTAATAGTAATATCACTATTCTATGGATTAGGTTTCATTTTCCCTCATTTAAATCATATCTGTTGCCAGGCCATAAACTCCTAACTATTTGTCGTAGTGTATCTGTTGTTCAGCACAATACGTATTTTCAAAAAAAAATGCCTCAACATGTTTATTTGGATTCTAAAAGTCAAAATCCAAACTGATTAGATAGTTTTGATTAATGTGTCCCAGAATATAATGATAGTTATTTTTTTGTATGAGTCTGCCGAAGTGACTCTACTCTGACAGTAAGCATGAGCAGAATACAAGAGCAGTGATCACCATCTTTATCACAATGCAGCATGGTGATTTGGCGGTCTAGTATGATGCTTCTGCATCATTGGCCATAAAGTCTTGCACTTATCAACGAATTAGAACAGCACGAATGCTCTCGTGTTTAGCTTTGTCTTCTATGCAAGGGAACCGACCATTCGTGCTGAAACCAGCCTGGAAATACTATCTTGTAATTGTAACTGGTATTTCTCAGGAAATACCAAGTAACGTTTATTTTTTAACTGCTGAGATTATTAGGAGAGAAATAGTACCCTCGTTAAATCTTGAAACATTTTCCTTATATGAAAGGTCGTTAGTTAGAGGACACCGCGTTGTTATCAATTTTAGAAGATATACTTTTTATTATTTCTGTCTTGTTTCGTAAGCGTGTAATTTATAATGTTGATACATAAAAAAATGTGTATTAATATTTTTCATAAAACTTTTAGGTGTTTCTTAGGTCTTCGATATTAAAATATTCTGCCACAGGGATTTGAAATGTGAATTAAATACACTCGGTTCCAAAAATAACGGGTCAGTCACATAAACCCGAATATCTCCCGAACTACGTATGCCATCCTAATGAAACGAAGACTGTTCAATTGAGAATTTAATTATACAGATAAAAAATAAAATAAAACTTAGTTACACCCGCAATATTAATTTTAAATTAAAAAAAAACTAAAGTAGTCATATTTTTCTTAAGATTACATTTTTTTTATGATTGTTTTTTTGCTGTTTTTCATCACTGGAGGCTTCATCACGTGGAGGCAATACAAAGTATTAAATGAAGAAAGTGATGAAAAACAGCAAAAAACAATCATAAAAAAATGTAATCTTAAGAAAAATATGACTACTTTAGTTTTTTTTTAATTTAAGATTAATATTGTGGGTGTAACTAAGTTTTATTTTATTTTTTATCTGTATAATTAAATTCTCAATTGAACAGTCTTCGTTTCATTAGGATGGCATACGTAGTTCGGGAGATATTCGGGTTTATGTGACTGACCCGTTATTGGTTTATGTGACTGACCCGTTATTTTTGGAACCGGCTATAGATGAAATACATTTCGGGTTCATTCTTTTTTATTAATGCATTCTTGAAATCAAAGTCACTTGTACTTTTATTCCAGTATCTTGTATGTATTCCAGGACATAGTAGAATAAAAGTACAAGTGAATTTAATTTCAAAAATAATTTTTCCTAGTTAAACCAAGTACCAACAATCCATAATTAAATTTATCTGTTTGACAACTTGAATCTTGATTTTTTAACTGTCATAATTATTTGATATTCGGCTTGTTATTAAGACATCCTTGCAAAACTATGGATTCTTGTTTAAGTTAGAAAAGCTTCTCCTTACATCAAGACAATATCCAGTGAATATTCTTCCACAAATCTATCAAAAATACATTTTTAGTAAAAGTTTGAATAAGAAAGATGATACCGTTGAAGCTAAAAGAATGTAGTTCAACTATTTCTCAATTGCCTTCAAGCTTATAAAGTAAATGAAATGCAGCAAATTGAACTAATTGCGTCGTGGAAATCGAAACTCTGTTTATTGTGTAATATTCTGGGCTAATTTAGTTTCTTCCGTATTGTGTATGATGGTGGGTGCTGAATTACACATTATTATAAGACCGTAAATACATTATTACCAATTTTAGAATAATATCGAGAGATTGATATAAATAAAAATTAAGTAGAAAATGTTTTTTTAGTTTTATAAAATTAGAATAAAATTATTCATATATTTTCAACTGTATCAATGTTATCAAGTATGTCAGAATTGTTTCAAATACGGCTAAGCGTGAATTAATCTTTATTTAATTAATCTTAAATAACTTTCTATAATAACTTATGAAACGTACAACGTTGAGGATTTAGTATTACAACTAAATTAAGAACACTTTTTTTGTGTTATGGTAAAAAAAAAATTGTTTGGAACTACTCTACCTATTATCTTGTTAAAAACGAAGAATGTTAGTCTAATTTGAAATATTCTTTTGCTCAATAATAAGTTATTTATGGTTGCTATGTAATTTCAAACTCTCAATCCTTGTATTAGGAACACATTCCCGTTCATAGACGATGTGGAGTACAACTTGATGATAGAGATCCATGTGCCTGTGGAATACAACACCACTCCTCGTTACGTCATCACCTATATCATTATAGGGATCATGTTCAATATCGCTTCATACCATGTGATTATGTCTGAGGTTATCATGCAAGCTTACTTGCTGCCCTTAATCTGTCAGTACGCTGTCCTAAGTGATTGTTTTGAGAATGTCTTCATCGATTGCGCTGAAAGTTTCAAAGGTACCTTCAGTTTACTTTAATTATAGTTGTTACATAGTTTGTATTGGATTCCAGTTAACTAAACCTCTTTAAACAGTTAATCAAATTAATGATTTGTCCGTTTAATATTATTTTACTTTGATATCAAATGAATATAATAAACCTTTGAAAATTTACAAGTTAAGATTATATTTAATAGTAGAAATGATTAATAGTAGAATATGAGACAGAAATGATTTTATGAAACGAAAGCGCTTTGATTATAAACATGTCTAGATAGAGAGTTCGAGCGTCTAAACGTCCAAAAAAATTGTATTTAACTATTAAAGACTAAGCTCGTCGCGGCCGATCAGTGGCGTTATTGTCATTGTACGATAAACACGTATCGAGTGGCGTATAAAAATTACGTTTTGCATGATAAAAGTGTCCAGGAATTACTTAGGACGATTGAAATCAACTAAAAAAATTACCTATCATCGGTTAGTAAACTTTAAATAACTATATTGTAAAGAAACAATTAAATTAACTCAGTGAAATTTTATCAAAAGTTCGACCACCATTTTGACGGAATGTTTACAGGGTAGCCTGGTAATTGAATTTAAATTTCCCATGTGAGTGTTAGCCAATTTACAAAATGTTCAATCATGATCGAAAAGTATATTTCGAGGAAGTCAATTAAATTTAACCATAGTGCTGGATAATACATAACATATATTAAGTATAAATAATATATTTTTGTGGTGGTAGATGTTGTTTATTTTATTTAAAATCTGATATGCGTGTCGATTTCGCCGCTCCATGGATGCTAATAATACTAATAATGGAAGTAGTATGTACGAAGTTAAGCTGAAGAGATTGTTTGTTTGTTTAAATGCGCTAATCTCCGGAATTTCTGAACCGATTCTGAAAATTCTTTCACTAATCGGAAGCTACACCTTCTCTGAGTTCTTAACGAGAACGATATAAAAACAAGATTTACGAGAAATTTCGGGGAACATCTAGTTAAAAATATAGTAATTAAATTAAATATAACTACGTTGTATATTAACTTAATTAAAGGCCTCTGTGAGTTGGCTTTCCTTCGTCCGCCTTTCAAAGTACCGGAACCTCAGACTACTTTCTAAGGCACAGGGTATATTTTTACCAAATTGTTGTTAAGTATTAAGAATAAATAAGCTCTAATAGCAATTCCCTTTTTCACCAACATATATTTTACCTAGTAACTCAAAAGCAAAAACTCTAATACATATTGACTGACTTTAAATTTAATACAAATTACTTGTAAATCTCAAAATCAATACACAATTATTTTCCCTCCTTTTATGGAAAACATTCAAGGGCTGGTATCAGTCAGAACGCTCCCACGTCATGCGCGCGCCCGTAGGCTACGCTTGCATGTGTGTGTAACATGCACATAAGCCCTACAAATCTGGCCTGTTGTTTTTATTGCGACTGCAGCGCAACACTCCATCTAGACATGTATATAATCAAAACGAAAGCGTTTCTGGTAGGTCACTAAAAAAGTATGTTTAGGGAGATGTTTGTAAAATCAAAATCATTCATCATCAATATTCTTTATTTATGTTACCGTTGCAGATACTAACAGAAAGACGTTGATTTATAATAAAACGTTTACTGATAAATATAAGAAAAGATTAGGCAACTTGGTGGACCAACATTTGATGATATTGGAGTAAGTTTTTTTAATTTATTCAAGCCGAGTAGAGTGAGAGCAGAGCCACTTTAAGACTACTCTGCCTGATGGAAAGCATGAGTACAATCCAAGAGAAGGGGTCACCATCCTCATTATGAGTGCAGCATGCTGACCCACATTATTTTTGCCTATTCAGATACTGTAGGACTTCCACAGGCCAGGTGGAGTGATGATTTGCGCAAGACGGCTGGCAGGAGCTGGATGCGAGAAGCCGAGAACCGAACCAAGTGGCGTGGATTGGATAGGCCTATGTCCAGCAGTGGACTGCGATAGGCTAATGATGATGATTCAGATACTTCTGCATCAATAGTCCTCCGGTCCCGCACCCCCACCAATAAAACATGACAACACGAACGCTGTTATTTTAGGCTGGTATCGCATGGCTATCCTACCTTTAAAATGTTGTGCTATCAATACCTGCTACCCGTCTGAATATCAAAATTGACAAAATTATTACGACAGTACGAATGCTGTCGTTTTAGATTGGTCTTCTGTGAGAGGATCAGGAATCAGCGTGGCTACTAACTTGGCGCCGAGGGCCGAGTGGTGATTGGAAAATATGAAATGGTAAGCAATGACGGCGCGGTCAGTTCTTGATGGGTGACCGTTTGTGGCATGATATGTTATGAGCGTTTCCGTGATTCGGAGGTCACGTTAAGCAGTCGGTCTCGGTTGTTATATTAAGATAACAGTCGTGAAGCTTAGTTGGAGGCCTTCTAAACATCCAACAGTTCCCAATCCGCACTCGGCCGGCGTGGGGACGTATGGCCTTAACCCTCTCCTGAGGGGAAGACCCCAGCCCAGTAGTGGGTCGTTACGGGTTGTTGATTGACTATCTTGGAATTTTAGTACTACTATTTCTGGTGTAAAATTTTGAAATGATAATGTTATCACTTTTTAGGCGTACAATGGAGCTGAAGAGAATTCTAAGCGCTCCGATGTTAGGACAGTTGTGTGCAAGCGGAATGCTCATCTGTCTTATAGGATTTCAGACTAAAGCGGTAAGTATACTAAATAACTAAATGGTCCATGTATTCTAATAGCTCCCTAACCATTAAGCTAACAGACTTCTTAAGAATAACGAACCCTTTGTTTGGTTTGAAGAATGTTCAATATATTGTACTCTCAATAATATGTTCTCTTTCTTCTGATAAAGAAAAAAATGAACAACTACTCTTTTTATAGGATTCAATTGCCAACTGTTGAGGCCCTCTCCTCTCAAATCAGGCATAGAGAGAATTTAGACTCTCATGACCTTACTTATTTTGAAAATGAAATACTTGCATAACACTAGTTTTCTGAAAGAACATTTATTACTTTGATCGAAATCACCCATATGTGAAATAGCGCAGCTTTCCCACGAATACTGAAATTGGTTTATCAACATCGAGGTCTTGTCAATGAATGAGATCTCATTACTATAATGCGTTTAAAATAAGGTATGTCAATGGACATCCTCAACAGGATGTTGCGACATACGTACGATACATAATGTACGACTGTGACCAACGTATTTGTGAATATAATTAGATTTACGGTAGATAGTAGAATACTATACATAATTAGGGACCATCATCAGTGTTTACCGTTATGAAAACGATATGCCCAGTAACATACTTGGTAGAACAAATAATGATAAATTAAAGTAGAGTTTTATTTGTGTTTAGGTATTGACATAGCAGACGAAGTTAATAATTAATCTAATAGTTTAACTATATAGTTAGATACATTCAAAACCCGTAATTGAAAGATAAGTTCAAAAACTTAAATATGACTCAAGTAATCTCGCTCAATAGACGATTTCGTAAAAATATTAAGTAAAATGTAAATGTTTTGGAACGATGTTCAAGTTAGTGTTTGTGGTGAATTTTATTTGAAAACATTTTTGATTAACAATGATGCTTGTAGATACATATTTTTTGTTGTTTTTAAGGTAATATAATGAATAGAATGAGTAGGGTGGGGTGATCTAATTATTTTTCTATGTGCAGACAATGACGGAGAATCCTGGAAAGTTCATAATGTCGGTTGGATATTTAGCATACAACATGTTTACTTTGTATCTGAATTGCCGATGGTGTGAAGAAATTACTTCGCAGGTAGTTGTCCCTTACGTTTATAAACAATAACAGAATATAATACAATAAAACTAAGAATGATTAAATCAGCTTCTAGTAATGGTTTTAATCCATTATTAATAGGTGAAGATGTTTTAAGTAGAATTTCTGTATGTGGAATTGCAACCCTCAAATAAAGTAAGAAAAGATTATATTTTAATATTTAAATCTACATTTCTAAGTCAATATAATCAATGTAATGGTATTATATGTACATGAATCCATGTAAATATATGTGGATAAAACTATTAGGTTGGTTTGTTTCAGCTCTAATATTTATGGTATTGTATGACTGTATCAAGTGAAGCATTCAGGGTACAATGTAATTATAAAGTTCACTTGCCTCCATTATTTGTCACGTTACTGTCACTTTAATTGAAGTTGGCCAAGTTAAAAGTAGAAAATAAAAATGTTATGTAGTATATCTATAGTATAATATAATATATACAGCTCGAGTTACACAATTTTGATGGCACAAAACAGGCAGATAGATTGCCTTATTTGTTTAATTGAAACAGTAATTTTCATACATATTAGCTTTACTACCAAAATTTCATTGATAAGTCGTTGACATAATTTTAGTTTTTTTCTAAAGATATAACTAAAAATAAGGATTAAATCCTGTGTCACGGAGTACTTAACAAACATACAACATGAATCGGATACAAAGAACACAAAACCCAGAAATCGGTGTGACGTAATTGAACCACTGCGCTGTCCGTTTAATCAAGTGTTATTATTGATTGAATTGTTATTGATACTTATCATATTTATTTATAGTATAGGGAGGCAACAAGCAACTTAGAAAGTGATTTACACCAGACACCTGAAACTTAATAGTTACTAAGATCCGTAAAACATGGATTGATCTGTATAAAGATGAAGGTGGCCCCAAAAATGATGAAGTTCATTTGAACTAGACATTTAGTTATAGTAACTAGAGTTGCAAAATTCTGGTTGGGTAAGGGATGGTTGACAAAACGTAATGAATTTTTTTTTTACCGCTCCTAGGCTATAAATTTATGCTAATACTTTGTTTAATGTCAAAAGTATTTGACCGAAGTAAGCTGTTTTCAGTATATTGATCATCAATCTAAATGTTTTGTAGAGTCAAGGTATTGGTGAGGCAGCGTACTGCTCCGGGTGGGAGGCGGGCATATGTATATCTACAGGAGTCAAAGCCACTATTATGACTGTGATTGTAAGAGCCAACAAACCCATGATATTCGTCGCTGGAGGAATGTATACAATCTCATTATCATCATATACTAATGTACGTAAGTTTTAAAGGATTATTAATTAAGAGAGTGCCTTGATACGTGGTTCTATTTTAATGAAGACAAATCCCTTCTTGATTAGTTATTAGAACTGGACAAATGAGGTATTGTCAGAAGCGTTTTGATCGTTATCATCACTGAATATTAATAACCATAAGTCTTTATTCTTTCCATTACTTTACATTGCTTTTTTATTGCTTTACGTATTTAGAAATACATAACCAGTAATGGAATTGTTTTATATTTTCAGTTGGTGAAAGCGTCGTACAGCGCATTAAATATCCTACTTCGAATGAGTAATGACTAATACCGATGTTTTAAAGAAAATTGTATTTTAGAATGTAATATTTAGCAATTACAACTGCAATACAAGAAACCACTAAACTTATGATTTAACAGAGTAACATGTCCTAAAAAAAAATAAAACAAGAATTCGTTTTCCATTTATTTTTTTCAATAATGGTGTCTGTAATAAGCTCTTAATTTTGAAGTGCACATTGTATCTTGTTATAATCTATCATGTATCAGTGTTTGTTCTAATAAATGAAAAAAAATATTGGATAAAAGAACATTTATCTAATATATTTATCGATAAGTTGAACAAAAACATTTTATAGTTTCAAAAGTTTTCTTTTATATCCAAGACTATGGTTGCCTTTCCTGCGTCACCTATTTGTTAGCTAACTTTAAAAAACAGACAAACTGTTATGAACTTTTGTAGGAACTTTTAAAGGGGAACAATTCTTTCATACATTATTTATGTAACCTTTTTACCGTTAAAATAATTTTTCAAATCGGACTTCACTTAATGAGATTTTGGCTCGTTCAACCATTTTTTTTTTTTTGTATTTGTAGGAAGTAGCCTACCAAAGTGACTCTACTCTGCCTGATAGAAAGCATGAGTAGAATTCAGGAGTAAGGGTCACCATCCTCGTTGTTAGTGTAGGCAATGTAATATGGTGACAAATACCATGGCGGCCTGGTCAGATAATTCTGCTTCTTTATCATGCAGAATGATTGGGTCTTCGGTATCACACTCACCAACGAAATATGACGGCACGAATGCTGTCATTATAAGGTTGGTCTTCTGTGTGTTTTCTACCTCTGTTGAGCGGGCTGGTGTGGTTCTACTACCTCTTTACTACTCTACAAACAACTTCGACTTTATTTATTCGTAGCCTTGAGCAAAACTATTAAGAATCAGAATTTAAGGACAAAATGCTAGGACTCCATTAGTGTTTTTTTATAAGATTATATTCCAGAAGATCGTCTCCACCTATTTATTGTGATTAGACATTCTGATATCAACATTGTCAATTTTTACGAAACGAGTGAACGTTAAAACATTTAGATATGTACCTTAAGTATTGTCTAAAGAAAATTTATAAAATTATTTAGTTTAATTAAAACTTACATGTTATTTTTTGAACAATCCTTGATAATATTATAAATACGAAAGTAACTCTATCTGTCTGTCGAACTTTCACGCAACTGCTTGACCGATTTAAATAAAATTTGCTTCACAGATAGTCTAAGAGGCTAAGAAGGGATATAGACCTTTACATACATACACATATATTTTACCGTAATGACCGATGTACACGCGGGAGGAGTCGAAAGCGAAAGTTAGTACATTAACATTTCATGATAGCATTACAATAGGAATATATTGAAGGTTAACTAATGGTAGTTAAACAAGATTTTCTGTGATTCCGAGAAACGGAAAATCCAATTAACTTTATTAGGTGTATACTTTTAGCGGTGTTTATATGTGACTATAAAAATACGGTAGTAGTAACATTAGTTTGAGGCCTGCTAATCACGTTTAACTACACAATCACCTACAGGGTTTTTTAAATTAAATCCTGTACGTTTAAGTACTTTACCAGTTTGCGGAAGAATGCAATTGCGTTTTACACTGTACTGGCTGTTAACAAACTGGAGAATACTGAGATTATTTTTAGTTCCAGTTTTAAGAATCCAGACAGACCCATTAATTGGAGTCAGAATGAAAAGCTTGTCAGCTGGCAGAGATTGCCCTAGTCATTGACTTCGCTGACGTTTTTTGTATTTATATTTTTCATTTATGAGCCAGCCAAAACTACTCTACTATGCCTGATGGATAGCAAGAGTAGTTCTCACTATGGT
Organism: Phragmatobia fuliginosa; assembly: GCA_932526445.1. Taxonomy (NCBI): domain Eukaryota; kingdom Metazoa; phylum Arthropoda; class Insecta; order Lepidoptera; family Erebidae; genus Phragmatobia; species Phragmatobia fuliginosa. The sequence goes on along the minus strand of OW052065.1, from coordinate 15,005,858 downwards.
CATTTTTAATATATCTCCAAAAAAAAAAAATGTGACATAGTGTCCAACACCATGAATATTGTGTATTGCAAATATTCTGCATCATTAGGCCTCCGAGCTCGCGCTCAACAACGAAACACGAAAGCATGGATGCTGATATTTTAGATTGATTTTCTGTCTTATTTAAATACAAAATTATACAATTTAATAAAGCTTTGTAGTCGGTTTTCTACAAGACTAAAGCGTCACTCTGGTCGACTCTAGCTACTTATTAAAATGGGTTTTATCAAATGTATGTTAATTAACACTGTATGTTAATGATTTTTTTATAGCGCTATCACCTTTCTCTGAATTATTATTATTATTATTTATCATTTATTTCAGACATAATTCCATATTTAGTTATAAAAGCCTTAACCTAATGTTAAAAAAGGTGGTACAAAACACGAAAAAATATAGATAAGCTTACACAATATTCGCGTCCCAACATTGGGCAATCCCATCTGTCACATAATACACTCAAGAGTCTGTGTATGCTGTTGCGTACTCTATGAAATAAGGAGGCGGTTCGGTTGCGGATGATGGCATGAAACCATCAACCCTCGCCTCGGTAAACATCCCGGAAGGCAGTCCTTTCAGCATCCTAAAAGCATTGATATATTTATCACGCAGAGCGTTTTATGCCCCCTACTTATATCTAACCCACAGACTGCACGTGTAAAATGACGTGCAATGAACTCTGAAGAGAGTGAATTTTGCTTGTTTACTACACCGCGCATGTCTGCGAAGCAACATATTACAGCGGAGAGACAACGCTATTATTGTACCTGAAAGATGTTAAATATATTTAAGAAGTTTGAACTTTCTTATTTAAATTTGAATGTGTAAAACTATCAGAGTATCACATTAATTATGTATGTAAATCTTAATAGGTCTTATTGACTCGAAACTACATACTGAAAACGGCCATGTTGTATGATACGAAAACCATGCTAATGAAATATTCAAGTTCACCACTTACGTTCTAAATTCCGATCGTCACCTACTGTATTATTAAAGCGTCTTCAAAGAGACATCTTACGGTAAAATACCCTTGAGAAGCATAAGCATAGTTGTGTTTTGGTTTCAAGGAGCGTAGAAATCTTAGATTGTTACACCCCCTATCTACATAATATAATTTTCGATTGTATGATTAACGTACTAGTATTAGTAAAGTATCTTCATAATCGCTGATCATACTTAATCTATGGCCTATATAATCCAACATTGAAATAGTTATGTTTATGAAACTTTGACTAGGTTTTATGACGAGAATAGATTTAGAATAGGACGATGTTGAATCATATTTTTTACTGCTGTATTTTAAATATATTCGCAGTCGATAGCCGATTGAAATACAAAACCCCCATCTAACCCTCATGACCTCATGGCTTATGGTAAATAAAGCTTAATGATTCATATATACCAGTATCGTAATTGTGGTTGTCACAATTTATCTGAAAATACAGCTGAAATAACGTTATTAGTAGAAATAAATGGTATAAGTAGATACAAGATCAATTAAAAAAAAATCGGCCAAGTGTGTGTCAGACCACGCACAGAAAAAGATTCCGTAATAGCGTCACCCATAATGGCACATGGATTTTAAATCGTGTACGATAGATAATTGCTATGTATATTTATTATATCGTGATTGTATGTATAACTCCCGAACTAAGAAAGTTATCTGAAGCCGTTTTCCTTTAAATTTCATAACATAAACTACCATCATGAGTTTTTTCAGATTTTTCGAGCCAGCTGTTTAGCTTTTAGAGTCTAAAACGCTTTTTATTATAAAAATATGCTTAAGTTGAATAAGTCGTAATATTATAATTATACGTTAATTAATACATTAATTTAAAAATGATCTTAGTAACCTCTCAATGATTTTAGAACACCTACCTTATGATACCCCATACGATAGGTAGATTTTATTTTACATGTACAGTTTCATTTTTCTAGTTTTAAGTTGATGATGGACGGACGGACATGGCCAAACTCTAAGAGTTCCGAGTCGTGTACTACGGAATCCTAAAAGTGAAAAAAAAAGAAATTTAGAATTACTTATACATTCAATGAAAGTGTAATTTGAAATTTAATTACTTAATTTTAGTTATATGAGACGTTTTTAAACTTACTTCATGATTTTTTAAGAGATTACATGTTGTCAAAACATTTATGAAAGATTATTTTCTAGGAATCATTTTATACTGTAACACACTCATTAGAAAAAAGTTATGGCACTTGTATTGGTTGTGTGGTATCCAATAATCTGGCCCCAATTAGTCGCTATAGGATCAGTCATCTTGGTTTCGAAGAAATAAATAGTATCGACTTGTGATGTGACAACAACGTGTGAATGACAGATAATTTGATGACATCGTTGTTTACAAAGATGTTTCTATAATGATGATGTAAGCTTGTTGCTCGATTAATATGAAGAAAAGTATATTTCTCATTTTATTTCTTGTAGAAACCTGTTAATTTTTTGATTTATTTACATCTACAGGAATGGTACCGTAATTTTTATTCATCATCATCATTTCAGTCAAAAAACGTCAATCTGCTGGACATAGGCCTCTCCAAAGGCACTCCACACAATCGTTGTGTACTGAACACATCCAACGACTTTCCGCGATCTTCACAGGTCGTTGGACCATCTTATAGCCCACCCGTACTCTATTTTTCCTCAATGAATAGGCCCGCGATAGTGTTGGTCACCATACTGTATTGTTTTGCATTCGCAATGAATATGGTGACTACTTTTTTTTTTTATATATTAGCTGACAAAATGACTCTGTCCTGCCTGATGGAAAGCACGAACAGAATCCAGAAGTGAAGGCCACCATCCTTACCGCCACAACGGACAGTGCAGCACGGTGACCCACACTATAGCGGCCTAGTAAGATGCTTTTTCACGCCCCGATTGAAGAACCCGGGGTCATAGAAGGGAAGAAACACATGCGCTGTTAGAGAGTTCCAGGTTTTAACTGCTCGGCACAGAAAGGAAAAGCCGAACCGTTTAGTTCGAGAGCGTATGTCAACCACTCTGTCATCTTGGATTCCACTCATGCTTTCCGCCTGGTAGAGTGGAGTAAATTGATAAAAAAAATACTCTAAGCATTGCCCTTTTTAATTCAATTTATCCGTTTTATTCTTCGGCGTTTTGACAATAAGTGATAAATATCCCTAATTATTTATGCACCAGAAGGTACGTAAATACTCCCATACTCTATGACAATATTAGCTTAGGCGTAGGTATGTCTTCTAAACAACAACACATAGAATCACATTGATATGTTAATGGAACACTATTGTTTAACAATATTAGAATTGAAATTATATATTTGCATTTCTTAGACGTACGAAAGAAGGCTTGAAAAATTAGGCCTAACTTTTAGCATAATAATTATAAATACTGTAAAATGTTAGCGAGGACCAATGATTCTGAAGTGATCGTTGTGAACAGACTGTTGTGTGAGCTCTGTATTGGCTGCAAGAATAACCAAACTTATTAAACATGAATGTTCTTGGCTTCCTACTGGCACTAAGCAATATAAAGGTAAGTTCATATTATTGAACATATACGTTTTTACTCTTATTTTATATCTAAAACTACTGTTGTGTCTGTACTTTGCTGATGGAAAGTATGTTTAGAATCCAAGAGTAGGGGTCACCATCTTCACTGAGTATAGACATTGCAGCATGGTGACCCACACTATGGTGGCTTATGGCCGAGACGGCCCATTCAAAATACGTTTGTGCAAGACGGAGAAGAGATGAATACGGCAATCACACTAAGTGCTAAGGGTTCCGTAGTTCATAATTCGGAACCCTAATAGATTTGACTGCCTTGTTGGTCTAGTGGTTAGCGTATGCGGCTGCTGCTCAAGAGGTCTCGGGTTCGATTCCCGGGTCCGACCAAATATTTGTGTGATCCACAAATATTCGTTTCGGAGTCTGGGTGTTTTTCTATGTATAATATGTATGTATTTACAAAAAAAAAAAAGTATGTTTATGTATTTATATCAGTTGTTTAGTACCCATAACACAAGCTCTGCATACTTTAGGACTAGATGATGTTGTGTGTAAGATGTCCAAAAATAAATATTCGTCATGTCCGTCCGTCCTCGAATCACCGTCCTAACTGTTAATGCTAGAAAGATGAAAATGCATGGATATGTGTTTTTATTACGTTTACGCGGTGACGGTTCTTGGGGATTCCCACACGTTAAAAAAGGGGGTTGGTTTCTAGTTTTCCTTCTCTTTGCATCGATATTGTCTTGCGTAGTTTATCCCTTAGTCGCCTCTTAAGACACCCGCGGGATGAGTAGGAGTGGTGAAACTCTGTATTCTTAATCCGTCACCACACGGACATCCGTCACCATTCAGGTATATGCTTATGCTCCTTCTAATACCTTCAAAACATATTTGTTATTAAAATTAAAACATTGTCCAAGTATCAGGCCACGCATAGCCGCATAATCCGTAGTCACCCATAATGGTAGGTGGATTTAAAATCGTGTCAAATAGATAATTCTTATGTTTACTTCATCATCATCATTAGCCTATCGCAGTCCACAGCTGGACATAGACCTCTCCCATTGCACACCACTGTGATCGCATCCAGCTCCTGCCAGTCATCCTGCGCAAGTCGTATGTTATATTTACTTTTATATCTTTATTTTTGTACGAAGTTTTCCAAGTGAGTGCTTTTTACAAGTTAGGACCCTATAACTCCTGAAATAAATAGGTTATCTAAACCGCTATGGTTTTCCTTTAAAGTTCAATATATGGACTTTTATGGATATATGGAATTTATTCAGATTTTTAAGCCAGCCGTTTAGCTTTTAAATGAAGGGGGGACGCCCTGTTTTTTTCAAAAAATGCACTTCAAAGTTGAATAACAACAGATACCTAAATAGAAAAATGGTTTTAGCAACCTCACAATATTTTTAAAAGACCTGTCCAATGATATACCACACGATAAAAATATTTTTCGTGATTTTATTCTAGCATGTTGTCGACATGATTAAAACACATATCCATGCAAAGTTTCATCTTTCTAGCACTAACCGCTTGGGCGGTAAGTCGAGGACGGACGGACTACAAAACCCTAAAAAACCATGAAAATTCTCACTAAGACAATTCAAATCTGGGCTTTTGAAAACAGTATAGACATGTTAATAGCAGAAATATATAGCTTAAACATATTTTAACATAGCCAATCTCAGCTAATTTGATTTGTTGTCAACTCAAGAACCGGAACTCGTAATGTAGTCAAATTGCATGTTACATTTGGCACAAACGTCATCGTTTATTCAATAAACACCTGTATTTACTTTGGCTGTCCAATTGTATTAATTAGAATTGAAGTAAAAATTAAAGAAGAATATGTTTAGATTTGTTTTCATTTTAACGTTTAAAGTGTGTTGAAAGTGAAGTTAATAAAAGTGCTATTTACTTGTAACTGAATACATTATAGATTGATTATAGATTACTTTATTTTAACCTGTTATTGTCTGAATATAATACTTTAAGTGTGTGACTGTGATGACATAATTTGGTACGCTATAATATGAAATTTGGTATCTTGGAGTCGATTTGATGGAGCCTGGTGGAAAAAACGACACGGTCATATATTTTTAAAATTTATTTCTATCTGTTAGTTCCGACTAGTCTCTGGGAGACTTATACCGATTTTAACGAAACAGCTATGTATGTATTAAAAAAACTTTATAGTAATGAAAGAAGAAATTTATATGATTATATACATCACTCTTATGATTATATACAGAATAAATTAATCTCACTCATTATTTCAATTCTTGCTATAGACTCGCCGAGCATGGAGTGCCGTATGTTCTGCGCTTATCCCCCTAGCCAAGTTGCAAAGCTTTTTTTGTTTTCTATTCCATTCTCATTCTATTTCTCTATTCTCTTGTTGGATTGGCTAATGTCACTCAGTCACGTGATCAAAACAAAATATTAGCCAGTGAAACAAGAGAATAGAAAAAGAAAAACGTTATAAATTATTATCTCCCCGGTCGGGTCGGATAGCCGTTTCATCGGATTGCGAGAGTGCGGGAACAGAGAGTGCACTATAACCTATCCTGCTTAGTTGGCTGGTCTCCGTAGAGACTGAGTGCCGTGTAGTCTAGTCAACAAGTTCAAAAACGTGAAAAATAGAGATAAAGGTCCTAAAAATATGAGCGATGGCTCATTCGATTCGGAATCACCTCTAGAAAAATGTTTTTGAAGGATTTTGGTGCAGGTTAAAAATTGCAATTGTTATTAACAAAATAAGATGAAAAAAAAATGATATTTCGTTTTTTGTTAATAACTCGAAAAATATTAACATTGTAGCAATTTTGAAAAAAAGCTCGTTAAAGAGGAGGAAATTTCCAATCAAAAAATCCTAACTCTCGGAATTCTATCTCCATTATTTATAATTTTAATTAGACGTTGAAAATAGGGCTCCGCGCGGCAGTTACGGCATGCGCGCGCCGCCGCGAAAGAGAGTTCAGCAATAAAAATAATTTTTTTATAACATAAAATGTGATTTTAAAAATTTGAAAAAAATCTAGTATCTTCTTAACACTTGAAAGAATCGAGCCCTGAAAAAAAAAGTTTAATCACCATTTTTCAAAAAGTTATTCAATTGTTAACTAACCAATTTTTTCTCAATCTCCATGAGCATAAACAATGGGATGAAAGGTCTAAATAATTGGCCTATAAATTTTAAACTTCGTGGAGCCCTTTTGATATATGTACTTTAAAAGATCCTGCGGTTTATTTTCATTAAAGTTTATTAATTTGTTAATTATGATTTTTTATAACTATTGAAGAATTTGAGATTTTTAATTTTTAGTCTTATCTCTATTTTTCACGTTTTTGAACTTGTTGACTAGACTAGTGGCCGAAAGCGGCTAAGAGTACATCTTAGCTTTTATTCCGCTTTAATTAACATTTCACGGTAAATAAAACTCAAACAATGATCTATTAGTGACAGTCTGGTACAAATTGTTACTCATCTATTCATCTCTAATGACGCATCATTGCCACGTTCAAGTCAAGAATGGGTATCATACACGCTGTATGTTAAATCAACTGTTTTCATAGTAACAAAATTTATAATTATATTTTTAGTTTCATCATATGAATTTGTTTAAAGTTATTGTTATATCATAAATATTAAAGTAACAATCAAAAGTCATATTAAAGGTAGTCAAACTATGCTGATTTCAGCACAAAAAACCTCCCGGCTCGATACTACCCTACACAGAAGACTATTCTAAAATGAAATCTTTAGCAATGATAATTAATTAGCAATTTCTTTTCTAAATATTTTGGACTCCTTACACACAACGCCATCTAGTCCCAAACTAAGCAGTGCTTACCACTACCAGCACTACTGCAATTGCTTTTATGAGAGATAGGTAACGGCAAATAATCAGGCAGCCAGTAATCTCAAATACAAATGTTAACTTAGTACTAAAAAGCAGTATTGTACACATACCTTATCAAATATATATTTAAGTGTCGAAGTGAAACAATCCCGGCAGTGGAGTCTCGATATACGAGCCATTCAAATCAACTGCATTGTGTAATTTGCGTGCGAAACAAGATACAATATCATTTTGTGTCAATAACATTAGCTGATATAGTTGCTGTTGGGGTCTATTATGTTGTTATTCGTCTATGTTGATATATATTGGACAAATATTGCGTAATGAGCACGATAAGTTATTCTGTATGTCGATATAATTTATCTAAATAATTTATTTAATATGAAATATTTTTCATATTATAGATAAAACGCAAAGTTCAAAACCTACAGGGACAACATTTTGGGTGATCCACAAATTGTTGTTCTAAGCCTGTGTGTCCGTTTCATGTTTGTTTGTAAAGTCCCGTGTGACACAGAAAGTATATTCCTAATCCGAGAATTGTCTTTTTAAAAGTGTCTGGTTATGATAGAAGAGACAAAAGTTTGAAACTTTCATTAATATACTAGCTGATGCCCGCGGCTCCGCTCGCGTCCTAGGGTTTGAAAAATAGATGTTGGCCAATTCTCAGACCTACCCGATATGCATACAAAATTTCATACAAATCGGTCCAGCCATTTCGGAGGAGTATGGGAACGAACACTGTGATACGAGAATTTTATATATATGATCACCTATTCGACTGTGACATTCTCCCGTCATTTCTCCTTCTAAACTAAGATATTGCAGAATTTTACGCTAAGTATACTCTATTTATTCATCTTACCATAGAACTTGAACTATCTTTAAGGTTTTCTTTGGGTGTTAAAATTCTCATTATCAATTTATTTTAAACATGATATCAATTGAGTGAGAAAAATTTAAAATTTCAATATTAAATAGGTTTTTTAAATACTGCCCTTTGACTACGGCTTTAATTTGCAATATCTGTAAAAATATTAAATTAAACCATTAACGCCATGTGCGTAGGTATAAAAGTCACATTTAAATGGTAATAAGAACAGAAACTATCAAGTCACCTTGTAGTATTTCTATCATGACAGAGGTCTAAACAACTTGAAAATGCGGAATACAATGACAACACACAGACAGACAGACAATCCAAAATGCAAAATCCAAGTCGTTAGTGACTTGCACGACGATAAGTTTATTTTTAAAGTCTTCTATAGACGTTATCAGACGTATAACTGATATAATGAAGAACAAGACAAATGATTGATTAATGAATTACAGCCTCTATATTAATCACATAAAAACGACAGTCAACAACCCAAAACTGTTATAGCTATTACTTTTTTCTATGTACAAACGCCAAAAATCTTCTGAACTTTTTATTTTGCTACTAAAATATTTAGATGCAATTTAGATAGTTCAGTTGATACAAAACAATCGGTACCTTGACTTGTCATATCACTATGCACGCAGAATGCGCTACTGCCAATGAAATATGCATTGATAAAAGCACGTGAACAAAATATTGATGACAATACGAGTATTTTGTACTCTTGCATATTTGTTCACTGTACCTAACCTGGTTAAATAACTCTTAAATTTATGAGACAAAGGGAAGGTCTATTAAGCGACATAGAGAATACATTCTTTTATAATCTTAAATTTTGATCAGCTATATTTTTTATAATACTGTACTTGTACCATTCGATACTAAGAATAAAATTTCCTCAGTGATAGTGAAAGTCAACAGTATAAGTGAAAAGGTTCAATAGCAATAATTGTTAGCAATACTGTTTCTATCTACACTTTACTTCTGTTCCATGTACAAGTGACGTAATTTATTATCAAAACAATAATGAATTTTATTAAAACGTTGCTCTGTTTTTGCTCTGTATGTTATCGCTTCAATTAGCAGTGCAAAAGTGCACGCACTTGACATTTATCACAGGAGCTATACTTATCAATATTTATTATACTATACTTATTGTCACTGTTCATAATAAGGTAACATTCAATAATGCATGAGTAATAACGTAAGTAGAGTTAATATTCTTGATACGAAGCAATCAAATATCATACACACTTACATCCCGCATTTATGAGCGTGTAACACGCTAGGCGATAATAAAATAAAAACAGGCGGTCGCCCTTTGTTTACAAATGACGCATGAGGCTCGAAGCACATGCAATCTATAAGTCGCGGAGTCGTTTACCTTCCGCGCGACGAGACGCCCGCCATGTGCGTAGATGCGTAAGCGCAGCGCGACGTACGGTGTTGGGCAGAGAGGCGGTGCTCGCGGCGGAGCGCGGACGATGCCGCGCTGGCTGTGGGCGGCCATGCTGGTCTTGACGACCGGCGCCCGCGCTTGGACTCCACCGGACCATGTTGTACTAGCGCCGAGACTTCGCCGACATGCAGCACATGCCAATTCCCGACAACTGCAACTACTGGGATGGCAATTGGAGCTACATGAGAACAGAGCTATTCGTTCACCCTATTACAATGAGTGCCAGTTTTATAAGGGTCGAGTAATAGACGAGAAGGAGTCTTCAGTGACTGTTACCGAGTGTGACGGACAATTGTATGGACTGCTGCAGGTAGGCAATGAAGAGTTTGTGTTGGAACCGACAAGAGCTGAGAGATCGCATGTGCTTCGACGACGTGATGTGATGTTATCCGAATGGGCAACCGCTTACAACCTTACAGGTGATACGGTAACTGACCTTGAACTTGACTTCGAAGATGAGGATGATCCGGTACCAATGCCCCACATGCATACTCGGCACAGTGATTCGCATAATAATAATGTGGACTACTATCGCGGAGTGCGTACTATCAGTAGACCAATTTCAGGTGTGTCTCAGTGTAAAGTTATAAAAGGTTTACTTAAAATGAGTTGGATGTGCAATGACGTGATTAAAATTTTCCAGGTGTCAAAGGTTTGTGGCTTGAAATGGCCATAGTGGCCGATCATACAATGCTGAAGTTTCATGGGAAAGAGAGAGTGAAACACTACATTCTAGCACTGATGAATATTGTGAGTATTTAGTACGATGCAGAATCGAAGCGCACTTATGTTTATTTTGGTCCGATGTTTTAGTGTGCACAGTTTTACTCATTCAATCTTTATGTAACACATTATAGGTCAGTGCCATCTTCAATGATCCCTCACTGAACTCGAACATGACTCTTGTAATCAACAAATTGTTTTTATATGAAGAGAAAGATTATACAATCAAATATGGAAATGTGAAGAAATCTTTGGAGGCTGTAAATAAGTGGAATTATAGACATTTGATGAAATTACCACCAGGTGTTGTATAATTTTCGTTTTATTAAGTTACTAATCGTAAAACGGCACGTTATATTAAATAAATATCTTTTGAACATACAAACAGTTGATTATACATGTGCGTGATGAGAGCTATGTCTTGTAGTTTATTCTAAGATTTATTTTACAAGAAATATTATAACAACTTCCGCTACTGGCGCTAAATCATAGTTTTAGTATCTCGTTATAATGGCATAAGTCGCGCTTTTCTCTGAGTTGTTTTATTTTAAAACTCGTTGGTACTTAATAAATCTAAGGGATATTGAAGAACAGGAAACGTATTTAAAGTTTAATAGAGTTAATTACACACAAATACAACATATTATCCGCTAAAACACAATAATGATAAGGAACATACATATAATAAACAAGAACTAAGAGCTGATTAAATATTGCGTAATAATAATTTTGTCTGTTAGCTGCAGTCAATTTATAAAAATACTAGCTTTTGACCGCGTCTCCGCCGGCGTTTATAGCGGTTATCACTGTAAAAAACAATATTAATGTAATAATGTTGGTCTAGTGGTTAGCGTATGCGGCTGCTGATCAAGAGGTCTCGGGTTCGATTTCCGGGTTAGACCATATATTTGTGTAATCTATAAATATTTGTTTCGGAGTCTGGGTGTTTTCTATGTATAACACGTATTTATTTACAAAAAAAATGTGTTTATGTATTTATATCAGTTGTCTAGTACCCATAATACAAGCTCTGCTTAGTTTGAGACTAGATGATGTTGTGTGTAAGATGTGGGTCATTTCACGTCAAGCGGACAACCAAAAAAAAGTGAGGTCATGAATTTTGTTTATATTCTGGTTAGATATACTTCTAGTAGACGTGGATGTGTACACACAATATTTTTTTCGTATGATGCTATATTGCTGAGTTACGAGCTTTTAAAAATTCACTAAAAATGAATTCATGATTTTTTAGATGCTTATTATCTGCATCAATTATTTGTTTTTAAAACTAAAAAGTATAAGGAATAAAATATTAATAATGTAGTATTTTGGCATTTTAGCGCAAAAACCCAATTGCTTTGTCCGCTTGACGTGAAATGCCCCATGTGTGAAATATTTATTTATTATTTAATTAATGAAAGCGCGATAGACCTATTGACAGAGTTACGTTCGCGTTTCTAATATTAGTAAGAATTAAAACTTGAATTTTTAAACTAAGTAAATGATTCGAGCTGAATTTAAACCTTTACTGAGCTTATTTCCTAAGCCCTTGATAAGTAAACGAATATCCAAATGATGTTGAACTTTAGGCTTTTAGTAAAGTAATGCTAGTAGTTCTAGTGGTAGTGTGGTAGTTGGTAATTTTGTACGGAGTATCAAGCTGGGTTGAAAGTCGAAGGTCACTAGGAATTGAAATGAATTGACCGAGGATTACTCACTGGTGAAGTAACATAGCGTGTTGTTCAATTGGGGACGTGATCTTTAACCGTAGATTGTACTAATAAAATATACTTCACGTTAGATAAAATATTTGTAGGTATTTATTTTTTTAATTGATAGGTCATCATTTTGGTAACATGGTCATTATCTACAAATAAATACATTTTTAGCGTTCCAAAGTTTATGACTCGGAACCCTTATAGATTCGTCATGTTCGTCCGTCCTCGACTTACCGTCCAAACGGTAAGTGCTAGAAAGGTGAAAATTTGCATGAATATGTGTTGTGATTACGTCGACAAAGTGCTATAATAAAATTATGAAAAATTTTTAATTTGGGGTACCTCCCCTGCACGTAAAGTGGGGATGTTTTCTTTTTCTCGTGGCCACCCTATGGTGTGGGGTATCATTAGATAGGTCTTTTGAAAACAATAAAGGGTTTTACAGACGATTTTTCGATTTAGGTATCCGTTTGCGAAATATTCTACTTTAAAGGGCACTTTTTGTAAAAACAGGGCGTCCCCCCCTCTAAAAGCTAAACGGCTGGTTCAAAAAATCTAGAAAAATTCGTGATGGTGGTCCATATAATGAACTTTGAAGGAAAACTATAACGAATTAGATATCTTTATTAGTTTAGGAGGTTTAACTTGTAAAATGCGTTCAATTGGAAAACGTCATACAAAATTAACGCATTAATACGTAAACTTATTAATTATCTATTGGATACGATTTTAAATCCACGTACCATTATGACTGAGGAACCCTTTCGTGTGCGAGGCCTGACACGCACTTGGCCAATTTTTTTTTAATTCTGTCTGTCTGTGTCATGTAATCTGTGGAAAGGCTGGACCAATTTTAGATTAGAGTAGCTTAAGTTACTAATTAAACAACTTTTATGAATAAGGTTCTACCCCCGAGCCTCAGCATCCGCAGGACTGTGATTGTTAACAATATTTTAATAAAGGATAGTTGCCATGACTAGATCTTAAACACGTCATCTTGTTAGGTGAATTTGTCGGTTGGACGTAGAGTTTTGTACTAACGAGTTCTAAAACATACACGAGTGTTAGACGAGTTTATCAGTTTGTTAATTCACAGTTGAACAAAGTTGAACACATACCGGTGATATACGATGATGTCGAGAAAACTCTGAAAATTATTGCACAACTTTGAAATAATAATCTAAGTAGTTGAATAGTCTTTAAATCGTATATATTAAGTCTGGGCTCCATGGGGATACTTACGTTTATTGGCGTAAACAAACAAACTCACCCATTTTAGTTATATTAAGTACTTACTTTTTAAAAAGTACAACCCGGAACTCTTTGACACCTTTAATATTGCCAAACAAATATATATTTAATTTGATTTCACTGAAAATATCAAAATCAAATAAAAGCACTTCATAAAAAACAGCTGAAACTTTTTAACCAATAATATGGAGTTTAGTGTTTTATATCGCTTTGAAGATTGACCACACTCCACCTGATGATAAGCCGAAGTAAGATCAAAATATGAGATCGACAAGTACAGTAGTGTAGCTGTTACTGGTATTGTCACCCTCACCTTGAAGGCCCGACCCTTGCTACCATCGTAGCACGCCCCAGGAGCTCTGGAAACCTTACTCACTCACAGTAGCACAAAAACATCAACGTTACTGTTGTTTGGCCGCGGTCTTCTGTAAGGCGGAGGTATTTCACCAGTTGGGCTGCTCCAATTCGAGCGAAATAGTTCGCTATGCCCTTCCTCTCTTCAGTGGTGTCAATCTTTTTCCTTGTTTACAGATAGCACTGGTTGGGACGCAACAGTATGGTTGACGCGATCTCAACTTGGCGGCCCCTCGGGGTTCGCTCCTGTCGGCGGTGTATGCTCCAGAGCTCGATCCGCGGCGTTAGACAGGGATGAGGGACTAACCAGCGCCTTCGTCATAGCCCACGAGCTAGGACATCTGTGAGTGTGCACACTATTAATACTAACTTATCCTCACAATTTAAGGCTACGATTTACTCTAACTACTCTCCATTGCGTACAAAATATATGTAAATGTGTAGATATACATGTATATGTATACAGAAACAAAAAAAATAATTTGATAAATTACGCAAACTAATAATTCTAGATCAAGTCAGGAAATTAAGCGTAAATATAATTTAACTATGAATTTGATGAATTTTAAAGGCTACGATTATAATAATTATCATCAGCCTATTGCACCGCTGGACATAGACCATTGCACGTCACTCTGATCTCTTTTGAGCTTCTTGCATCCAGTGCCTGCCAGATATCTCTCGGAAGTTCTCTCTCTTTCTGATATGTGGGTGTCCTATATACTAAACAAATAGCTTTACTAGTAGATAATTATATAAAATGAGACACAATATACTTGACTAAAAGCTTTCTTTTGCTTTTGAATTTCACTAAGGAAGTACCTATTCATTGTTTCCAAAATCTTTAGGTATCTTTATGTGACCCGGTTATATTGCTCTTGATTGTAAATACTGTATACATATCATGAAATAGGTGTTAAAAATCTCTCACTATACATTGAACATTCCAACTCAGGAAGGAATACCAGATCTCTACAGCTATTTTTATTCGATGACTCATATGAGTCAATAAAACTTTTATTAGTGTAATTTTAAAACTCATAGACGATTTGTTTCGATTTACTGATTTCGATAATCGATATAAAGATAAACAATTCACTCGTGTTTATATACATACATAATATCACGAATATTTACAAGGGAAGCCCAAAGGTAATCAGGAACAATTTATCTCCACTTAATACGGCCCTGACACCCCTCGCGGTTAGTCCACATTAATCAATGGCAGCATAAATGCGAATGTACAGTTTATGTGTTTTGAAACTGCCCTTGAAAAGAATTATACTTTTATGTGTTTTAGGGAAACGTAAAAAAAAATTCTCCATGAATCAATTGGTAGTCACCGGTCGGGAAATGTTTGCCATGGGCGAGCTCTTCCGATATTTCTACAGTTCTACACACTTTAACTATAAATGCCTTTTGCGAGTTTTCCTGTCTCTATATTATGTAAAATTGTAGTATATGTTAAATTAAAATTATACTATATGTATGGATATAATGTTTCTTTCATGTTTTCAACGTTTAATGCCCGATTTATCAAAGGATTCTCATTCTCATCAGCTGGGTAATCGGAGTGCGTATTATGAACGCGTAGGAATATTTTTAATAAGTACAGTGTAATTATCTCCCTGTTACAAGCTCTTTCATTTAGGTCAGCTCTTCATTAACTCGTTAAATTACCTTTTATAAACTCTCATGGCAAATTATGAGAAGTTACGAATATTTTCTTGTTTAATTTTAATTAACTCAAGGTGATGATGAAACTTGA
The DNA here is from genome assembly GCA_932526445.1 of Phragmatobia fuliginosa. Classification (NCBI taxonomy): domain Eukaryota; kingdom Metazoa; phylum Arthropoda; class Insecta; order Lepidoptera; family Erebidae; genus Phragmatobia; species Phragmatobia fuliginosa. The sequence continues at coordinate 14,990,278 of OW052065.1, read as the reverse complement.
ATACATCAAGTTAATAACATCTTTTTATACATTTACAGTAGACTCCCATATCATTTTTATGCTGAAGCTCCAAATAAAGATTATTGCAAAACATTTTTATTGTAACTCAGCTTCTTTAGTTCTTAGCGTGAAAATATGTAGCCTATATATAGCCTTCCTTGATGATTGAATAATCTAATACTGAAAGAAGTTTTCAAATTGGACTTCCTGAGAAACAAACCAATTCTTCGACTTTATAATATTAGTATAGATTAGTTTAGACAGCGGATTGATAAAATATTCAAATATAAATCAAACCCTGAATATTTTCCCTCTGTGTATTAACCACTCTCATTCTCCATCTGTGGATTGTGATATATATATTACTGTTACCAGAGTAAAAAATACATTTTAAAATAAAATAAAATTTCACCAGACATCAGCATTTTCAAGATGCATTCTAAGATAAGCATTCTATCAAATAAATTATACAATGTTCGGTACAAACCATTTAAACTATGTTTCTAATTTATTGATATGTATACTATTGTTTTCTCTGCAATAGAAGTGTGTGCCATTGATGTGCTTGAGGACTCGGGTTCAAATCCTGTTTGAGTTTGTTTAATATGTATGTATTTACAAAAAATATATGATTAAGTTTAATATTATTATAGTATCAGCCAATCTAGCTTTCATAGTACAAGCTCTGCTTAGTTTTAAGCTAGATGGCTTTGTGTGTGTCCGATGTCCGAAATATCTATTAACATCATTAATATTTTTATTAATTCATTATACATAGGTTTATATATATAATACATAGGATTATACCTATGGTCTATTCAGATCAGAATAATGTTTACAATCACTTTCCTATACAAATCGTTCTAGTTTTCAAAAAACTATATATGTGTGTACTAATTAATTGCTATTTAAAATTGCAATGGATTTCATTCGACTACTATTTTAAATTTAGATTGGTTAACGTAATGCCTGCATACCAATAACCAACGCAGTTTAATGTTTTATGTACCTAATTGTGGCAACACCAACATTGCGAGTTCTATTTTTAAAATAGCATTAAATTTTTATTCCGTCAGTGTTACTAGAACTGTTACAAAATATTTAACTCTTTTTTTAAATGCATTTATGTAAATGATTGATCATAAAGAATTTAGATTGGCAAAAAAAAAATGCACCACGAAGAATTGGTCTATTGTACTTTAAATAGCAAGGCGCTTTGACTATAATAATAATAATAATAATAAATAATAAGCATTTATTCTCCTTTCACAAACGTTTGCTTTAAGATATAAAAGTAACAATTATGACTTGGCTTCCGGATTCCACCTTTGTGAAAGACTGGTGCCTGATATAGGTTATAAAAAGATAACCTGTGTTACAGGTCACCAGGCCCTCTGCACGACTATAGTGCACAATCATCCTATCGTAGTCCACTCTTAGATATAGACCTCTCCACTTGCACGCTACATTTGATTCTCGGCTTCTCGCATACAGTTTGAGCGGAAAATACGTTGGTTTTCTAAGTGAAATAATTTATAGAACTCTCTCTCTCGCTCGCAATTTAAATGCCTAAAGACTTGTCGTTAGTGTTAACGCGATTTCTTTCTGTTAATATAGTGTCATAAAGTCATAAAGTACAATACTCCATTTATTTTTATGTATATTTCGATGAGCTGATTTCTCACTGTGATATTGATCTTGGTCTTTAATAAGTTCTTAGTGATTGCGAGCGAGTATTTCTATATGAATTGATAAAACTAAAGAAGTATACTTCTTCGAGGCACTTCGAGCGATTCGTTTATTATTTTGTGCTCATATTTCGTCCGTCTCGGGCAGCAGATTTATTTTTAAAAGATGTACCTGCAGTATATTAATTCATCTAACCTAATTATTTATACCAAAACTATAAAGAGGTAAAGTTTGTAAGTTTGTGACGTTGTAGGGGCCAACAAATTTTTAAAATTGTTTTACCAATAGAAAGAACGTCGCATTTTTGTGAGTGCCATAGGCTACATATTAATCGGGAAAATAAAAACCACAGGCGGGGCCGCGATCAAAACCTAGTTCTAAAACATAAAACCAATTTTAAAAACGAAATATTGTTAGAGGCACTGTCATATTAATTTACAATTTCTGGAATTCACGTACTGTTGCTGTTGAAACAGTAAATGTAGTCTTAAGGTGCGCGTCCATTGGCCCGCGCCGGACGCACGGCACGCACCGCACGAAACGGATTTTATTTTGCTTTGTATGATTTCACATAGTGCTGCGTCCACGATACGTACGCCGGCATTTATGAGCAAAAAATGCGTTGCGTGCCGGTGACGTCGCACAAATCAGTTCGCCGCTGGCATCGCCCACTGCGCACGTGTTATTTGTTTTATTTAAATGAGGAGCGAACGACAAAAAATAAGATGAGTGACGCACTATTGATAATATTAGTAGAAAGATATGAAGAATTATATAATTTAAAACATCCACATTATTTTGATGTCCAAAGAAGAGACAATATTTGGGAGGAGAAAGGATCGATTTGTTTCGTCAAATGGGGTTTGAGTAAACCATATAGATTCATGAATTTAGCTCTTGACATGTGAATGTAATTAAAAAATCTTTCTTCATCTTGAAGTAAATCCAGAACAAATAATGAATGATACTCTCCAAATATGGGTCGCTTCAAATTTATTTCATGAACCCACATTCTATGTTTAGTTTTACGTTTTTCTTCATCTTCCAATAAGCAACTAATAACACTGATATCTTCATCAATCTCCATGACCGAATACGTCAACTCACGACAAACAAACACTCGAAACTAAAAAAGTTCGGATACAGAGGACGCATGCCATCGGCAAATCCGTTTAATCCGTTGCGTGCCGTGCGTCTGGCGCGGGCCAATGGACGCGCACCTTTATATTATTATATTAAGAAAAAGTTTGTATTCTTTTCTGTTATGATCTAAACAAAAAACTTAGTTTGTACTGTTAATGAAACGTCCTGTTATTCTAGTAACATGTGGTGCTCGTAAAGCCGCATGTTATTAAACCGAAATGGTTAAAAAAATCCGAACGGGCTCAACAGTAAACGTGCGGAATTAAAACAAAAAAACAGGATGTTAAATCTTAAAATGACAAACAGGACTCAAAATTTACATATAGTTCCAAATACTAATGATCTGAAATAAGGAAACGAATTAAAGTATAATCAAAAATATGGTAATTGATTGATTGTATGAGCGAGAGCTCGTGGAACTCCGCCGTGTCTTTCTGTGAGCAAGTTATTGCTTGCGAAGGAGATGGCGGAGCGAGACCGGGATAGGTTCAGGACTCTCACGGTCTACTAGGCTCGGGAACGGGCCAGATACCATAGACAAGTCGGGCACCGGAGATCGTTAAACGATCTCCGTCCTCCATAAGCGCAAGCTAGCCGAAGCAGGCCGGGGTGAACTCGTAAGCGTTACAAAGCGAGCGCCATTTCCTTTTAGAGTAAGATTCACACATAAGGCCCCATCAGAAATCGTTAAGATGCCCGAGGTACGTCATTGTTCCAGAGCGCACCTGGCTCTACGGCTTCTTGTACCCAAGACGGCGTGCGGTTTTTATACATGAACACAACCAAGCTAGTGGAATCTGGGGTGATTTCCGCACGAAAAAAAGGTAGTTGACTGTATCTATATAATTCTATACGAACATTGGTAACCAAAAATATTTATAATACCTCTTTAAAACTATTACGAATTGCAATCGAGTAAAGAACTATTGCCATCCGCTGCAAATATTGTGAAATCTGTATACCACAAATAAGATATAAAAAAGTAATAACTAAAACCCAACTACGACAAAAAAAGTTTATACGTTAGTTTTCACTTTTTTTAAATGGATTAGTGCTGTTATAATGTTAATCTATTTCCAAAGTATGTTGTAATTAACAAAACAAACCGAGTTAGCTCTAATTAGTAGTTGGAAGGTATGAAGTATCACAATTATCGAATAAATATGGATAAAGTCGCGATCAAATGCCAATAATTTATGTATACCTAATCTGTAATGTCCTTCTCAGGTTTAAAGTGTTCACACCATCTAACCTTGCTGCCTGTTTATCTAACAATCTTACAATATGTAATATAAATAAAACACTTATTCCTTAAATTCATAATACGGAAACCATTTTAGAACAAAACCCTTTGTCTTAAACATACTCTATTTACGCAAGAATGACGCATTTGTCATTGCTAGAACAACAAAGAAAATGAATTACACGGCTACTAACTGTTTTAAGACTTTCGCGACTTTTACACATACTCATGTTTTTTGTTATAAATTGAAAAGGTTATATCGCTCGTGGTCACGCGTCGTCTACCCGTGACCACGTGGGGTATCCCCGTTTAACACGTTCAAAATTACCTTTACTTTTTTTTAATTTCCGTTTACAACAAAAAGTAATTAGTGAACGAATACTTTTTATAAATTAAATGTCAAAAGAAATCATGCAAATTGATATTTAATTTAAATATTAGTCTCTAAAATGATGAAAGTCGTGTTTTTTATACATATTCCCTAGAGGCAGAAGCCTCTTTATGCCTTTAATACGTACGAAATAAGAATCCGGATCTCGACAGTAAGGAATTGTGAATACTTTAAAAAAGTGGATTTCAACTTTATTAAAATTAGTAATAAAAACAATGAAATTAATGCCAGATAAGTACAAAATTCCGTTCAGTATGGTTTAAACGACTTGTAGACTTACCTTATATGTACGTAAATAATAATATCCTCCAAAATTAAAGATCAGTCAAGAGACACAATCACTATTTTATTAAGGCAATTCAACAATGTTCCAAATAAGCAATTTGGTACTTGAAAATATTGATGTAAAGGTTTTTACTTTTTATTCGTAGCTGGGTCAATTGGGAACCCAGATTTAAAAAAATAGACGAAACGTTCATAAGATTTTAAGCCCATAGATTTTATTTTATTTTTTCTCATATATGTATATAGAAAGATACAATTAGTACTTGTATTATGTAAAAGTCAAATCGATTAAAAACACACGATCTCTCATTTAAGTGTTGAAACAATTAGAATGGCACTTTTAGACCCATATTTCGCCCAGTACTGTATAATAAAAATAATAGTCTTCCCTTTATTAACTGTATTACTGCTTTTATTGAAACACTGTTTTAGTAAACTTTTCATTAATTATCTCTATTCTAACAAAATACTCTTTTACGGTCTTTGGTAAATGATTTTTATTGTTACGTTATAAACCTCTTAAGTATTTATATGTCAAATAGAGGATCAATCACCGTTTCATTGTTAAAATATCTTTTTTAAATAATTGAGTAGCGGTATCACTGATGTTTTTAATAAAGGGTCTTTACTATATTTTAACTGCCTATCAAACAATTCTTATCTAAAAGATAACGAATGTAGCGTCATTTTATAGTTTCGCTGAACACAAAGATGAGATAAAGGACAATATTTGTTGAGACTGTGTCTTGACTTGACTTAAGAGAGGGTCGTCAAACCGAGACGGTGCCCGCATCAGGAGCGGGCAGGCGCTGGAGAAGTTCAGAAGGAGATCCCACCCTGGACTTCTCCTACTCCGAAAAGGAGAAGCGCGGAGAGGGCACACTGTGTGGTTTTTAGTCGGTTCAAGTCCGACACACCACCCCGCCGTAACCCACAGTGGGGTGACGGTCCATGACGATTTTTCACACTGGGTCTTGACTTGACTGAAAATAAACTGACAGACTTATTGGATGAGTACTGTCTCCTTGGTCTAACGGAGTAGATAAATCTTGGAGGACGGACCAAATAGGGTAATTGAGCCTATCTTACATTTTTTTAATAACAGTGCGTATTATGGAATCGCCATTAAGCCATCGGTCCCGGTTGTTATCAACATTTATGTTAGTCGTAATTGAGAGGACTCCTGAACTATCACTTTCGATTTCTTCTGGGCTTAGGTGCAGCAGGTTCTCTAGGTTCTTAGCAGACTGATTATCGTATCTGTACTATGAAGACTAAATAGATTTAGAATTTAATGTAATACTTTCAATTTAAGGTTTCACAAAATCCAACATCACAAAGATTTCATAAAATAAATTGAATAAAATAAAATACCTTAACTTTGAGCTCCTGAATTTAAAAGTAAAGTAACCGTACAAGAAATAAGTCTGCATTATGGAATATATCTTGCTTAAAGGACACTAGTATCTAGTGGACGTTAAAGTAGTGAATTAGTTGGAGTCAAAGTGTACTGAACCCGACAAAGAGCGCTTTTGCTTGAAGTCCGTCTTTTAATTAACACTTGATTTGTACATTGGTTGCCCATTGGATTCTAACAAAGTGACTTACGGTTTACGATACATGCAATACCTACTACAGGAGTACCTATCAGTATGTTGCACTTTTGAAATGCCGTCAGAATCGTTTTACTATTTATAATCAAATAATAAATTTTTTTTCGTTCAAATTATTGTTTTACGATTTATATAAACACCAGCTAAGTTCCGCGGTGTAACCATCCGGTGTTATGTTAATGCGAGTAACGCCACGGGGTGATGCTAGTATACAGAAAGTGTCCTACGTTCCTCCTTATATCATCAGCTATCTACCAGTGAAAGTCGCGCCCAAATAGGTAGAGCCGTTTCAGAGATTAAGGAAACAAAGAGACAGACGGACAATTATTTTTTTGTGCTAAGTACCATAATTATATATTTTCATATGCGTTTAGTGAAAATCTTTTAATTTGAAACCATGAAGAGCAACTTACACATAAACTATGATATTGGCCTCAAGCAGAAACCGATATCGAGAAGTTCAAGGAAACGATATCTACTGGTTAAGGTTGTGTATAATGACAACATGGAGCGGTGATATTGTTTTTGTTTTTAATAGAATATAATTTAAAATGATTCTACTATGTGTATGTTTATAATTTTCTTTTAAATTAATGTTTTGGAGTCATTTAATTACTTTGGTTTGGCCGAACCTATTTGTCCTAAATCTAATTAAAGAGCGGGTTTTGGACGATTTCTTAATATTTTTCCGGGTTTAAAGAACATTTTTACGTACGAACAGTTTAAGTTGTGGACCAAAACTTATTGGAGTTATAAGTGGCAACATTATTAAGGTTCTGCTGTTAGACTATAACTTCTATAATCAGGGATATCCCCAAGGCAACGCTACAATGTTAATTTGACAAAAGAGTATATAATACGTGTGTGCGTCAACTGGTTGTGTACAGACAACTATAAGTGTGTGAAATTACATACTACTCCGTCCACGCAATTTTCGTAAAAATTGGTACAAAGTTTTTGCATTACGTTTTATGATATAAATATATTTTGATAGTTAACTAAACTTTACATCAACAGCTCCTAATTGTCCGTTACTAAGCATAGGTATCCCCTTAAAAAGGGTGTATTGGCCCATGCCAGTCGGGTCGGTGTAGGGTTTGCTTCAAATCCTGCAGTGAGGATATATATCAGCACACGTTGGTGGTTTCCTCACTGCAATCATCGGAGGAGATCTCTCGCTACCAGCCGTAATACTCCAGGCCAGGGAGAATGACCTCCACTCAGTGTTCAGACCCAATCCGCCGCTAGCGAACCAGGCTTAACACTCCGTATCCTTTATCCGTAACCACACGGATAAGACTAAGAGACTTACCTAACTAGTTCACAAAATTATCAGTTACCTAAATTCTAAATAAATCTACGGTGTTCCTGGCACTAATCCCCAATGCTGAATTTAAAACCGTTTTCCTTGAATTGAATAATAAGTGGGTACAAAACAATTTTGTTTCATTTGTAAACAATTTCCGAGTGATAATTAATGGGCAATAACCGTCTTAATTTGAACAGAAAGTTTCCTTTGTTAAGAAACAATTAAATCTTTCAGAGACAAAAGCATTGAAGATCGATTTGTAATTTCCTTTCGTCCGATGTTACGAAGTCTCTAGAAAGATGTTTCATTATTTTTCTAATAAAAGACTTTGACATTTGGTAACTTATAGGTGTACTCGAAAACGAAAAATTAGTCTAATTCTATTTAGCACAGTAATTTAGTTCAAAAATTTGGTAAAGAGCTAGCTTGAAAGTTTGTCTGGCAATTTGATAATTGGTAATTTTATATTTAAATTGATAAATTTCGTTCATAAAATAGGCAAATATTTACACTACAATCAAAATATGGATCAAGTTTAAAATGGCAAGGAGCACGGTATATTTTAAAGATTTTATTGACGAAATTTATCAAATAAAAAACCAAAAGTAACTACATCGATTTTAATATTATATTAGATACATCAAACCGAAAAACAAAATGTTAACATGAAATTTTCATTTTGGGGTCTACTTTAAGTCTTCTATGATACAGCTGTTAATTATTACATTGGACGATTACTAATTAACCCTCATAACACAAATTGTAGGCGATATCGAAGTTCGATAGAGAGAATATTGTCGGACTTTTTAGAACTCCAAAAGCATCATATCCTAGCCTGTTTAGGATTGCTTAAGTTCGCAATATATTAACCTTCGAGGTAACCACTGAGTCTTGAGCCGATAATAGATAATTAATATAAAGTAGAAATGATTGTAACAAATCTAATTCAGTAGCTTTTCCCCTCGTTTCTGCCCGCGTGTCGTGTGCCCGTCATGGCGATAAATACTAGTAGTAGCCTATGTGTTATTCCGATGTGTAAGCTATATTATTTTGAAGTTTCATCAAAATCCATTCAGTAGTTTTTGCGTGCCAGAGCAACAAACATACATACAAACTTTTGCGTTCATAATATTAGTAGGATATGCTCATTTATTTCCTAAAAATATATAAACTTTTACAACTGCATGAAAAAGGCTATCAAAGTATGATATCTTAGGTATTTTCTAAAGATTTGCAAAGTTTTACTTAACTTTTAAATAAGACAGTGATATCTTACTGTTCAAAAAGTACATTAATTAATTATTTATAAAATTATTTTTAACATACCATAATCATGTTCGTATCGTATTATTGTGGTTTCGAATACTAGATCCTAGGGGATCCTCAATATATTTCAATATCTAGGTCTTGGGAAATTACCTTAAGCGTAGAATCCGCGTTAAATGGATTTATGTATTTATGAATCAGACGATCAGAATCCGCAGATATATTTTTTATTAATAACTTGAACAATCTGTCTATTAAAAATCTGTCAATTTACTCGTAAAATGTTTTGTTTTAAAAACGAATCACAATTTCAGAGCTAGATGCAAAACAAACGAAATGAGTTCAAATAAATCTTACAAGAAGAATCAGTTTACTATCTAATGAAGATTTTCAAAACCCGCAAACGGACATAAACCTATCCTTAGAAACGAGATTGTAGCCTACAATACCAGGTGGTCAATCAGATTTGTATAAGATTTACTTCAGTATTTCTTTCTTATCTTTGTCCCCTATTTGGCGCTTACGATACCCACGAAGGGTGAAATTTCGTATTTTTAAATCATCCTTACACGAATAAACTACCTAAATTCAAACATAAAATTAATTAAAAGTAGTACTAGCCACAAATTTTAATAAAAATTTAACATGAAATTGTCAACACATGAACTGTTACTAGTGTTGCCAAATGTATATTTATTCATTACGTATAATGTAAAACTAAATAAATTACATTGATCAGGCGACTAATCACAGGCGAATGTTGAGCTTTCATCTATTTTTGCTCCGATTGCTTCCATCTGATTGATGAACAAGGTTAGATAGTGTTACCAGCCCCGCTTTAACTAAATTTACGACGTACTCATTGCATACATACAAATATATTATAGTATGTATGACGCAGTCTATTACATTCCATATTAAACACATGAGTTAACCTAAAGATGTTTAGTCGCTGTAAAATATATATTTGCAATTACTTTTAATGATCGAAATATCGGTAAGCGTATTCACATAATTTATGTTTTTATTAATAATAATAATAATTCTTTATTGGATGGCAACGAGGCCCAATAGGTTAGTAACAATGAACTTAAGACTAAAGTTAGTAGCATAATATGATAAAAGTGGATGTAAAAATTAACCTGGTCTCACTAACATTCTGATTGCGTGACGCAGCCAGGGTGCGTCAAGTCTGTTGCTTAGCATAACTAAAATAAATACTACAATAAATACTACAATAAATAAATATTTCAGACATGTATGTCAAACTAAGCAAAGCTTGAACTATGAAACCTAGATTGACCGATAGAATACTTATTTACTAATTTTTTGTGTCAATCCATACTATACATAGAACAACCCCAACTCTGAAGCAAATATCTGTAGATCATCTGACATCTGGTCCAGGATTTGATCCCGAGACCTCAAGCAGTCTAATTAATTATTATTATTGATACCACGACATTGTTTTTAACTTGTCACATACTGATTAATTATTTTGATTTTAAAAGAGCATACGGAACAGTAACACGAAGTACACTAAAAAGTACAAGTGAAAGTAATATCAACACTAGAAATAAAGATAAATTCATGTTGCCAAGGACTAGATAGCAACAAAAGTAAGCAAGACTTTTCGATGTTAAGGAGTGCGATTGAAAAAAAAACTACCAATTTCAAGATATAAAAATATTAACTTTAAGTCTTTAACAAACACAAGCTACCTGTTACGGATACACAGCTTTAGATTATTTACTCGTATTTGACAAATTTGATTCTGCTCACAATCGATTTTTTTTTATCAGATCCTTTTCCTTTGAGACGAGAATTTGGCTATCTCCTTAAGGATATCGAAGGCATTGAAATTCTAAAAGAGGTTTCGAAAGCTGCAAATTTTATCGAGACACGTAATAATAAGACTTATGCATTTCAAAATATCTACGCTGACAGTCGAAAATCGGGAGCTTAAATCTATCATTTTTCAAGATATTGTGGTCCAAGAGCCCAGAGCGATCAGACATAACTTATTTTCACATGGATGAAACCTTAACTACTCAGTAGCGTCTAGTGTACTTTTAAATACCTGCGTGTTTGTGGAACTAGATCTGTGACACCTGGGCAGATATCAGGTGAGAAAGGTAACTAAAAATAACAGCCACTTTTTTCGGAAACCATAAGAGCTATCCTTTTGAAACTTGGTAAGTAGATGTAATCTGTAAACCGCATTAAGATTTTTACATAAAAAAAAAAAACAATACATTTTGGGGGTCCCCATACTAGGAACTGAAACTCAAAAAAAAATTTTTCATCATACAAAGATCAGCCATACTAATTTAAGTTAGATAACTCTTATTTTTAGTTACCATTCTCACGCAGGTATTTAAAAGTACATAAGACGCTACTGAGTAGTTAAGGTTTCATCCATGTGAAAATAAGTTATGTCTGATCGCTCTGGGCTCTTGGACCACAATATCTTGAAAAATGATAGATTTAGGATAGGATGTTTAATAGACAAATCAATCAAAAATGATGTAAACGAACGACATGTCCTTACGTCACGGATATAGGTCGACATAACCAGTGTTGTGGTAATGTATAATTGCTGAGTTGTATCAAATTTTAATTGTCAATAAACTGATACTATAGGCAAGTGAGTTTTTATTTTGTCTAAAACTTCAGTAATTTTCAATTACTCCGATAGTTGCGGGAACTATGAATTTTAAATGTTCATTAACTTATTAAAGTGAGATTTGTTGTTTGTGGCGGCAACTCTTTCCAAAGTGAGTCTTAGGCAGTGAATCATGACACATCCCATTAGGCACAGTTTATCTGCAAGCAGTATTGACGGCTATTAGTACTTAGTAGTACTTAGTTTTTGGTAGGTCTAATTCTAACTTAACACACACTTAACACCAGTCGGAGGTATCGAGGGGATTTCCGTATAGACAAAAAAAGTGTCCTCCTAATTTACTACTAGTATGCCCACTTTGTTCGAAACTGTTCATACAGATAAGTCTATGTTTTTAATACTTGAACTATAAAATTGAATTAAATTTTATTCTTTTGACTTGATTAACAAATTACATCAAGAAAAAACAAAACGCATTTAATTTAAAGACATCCTTTTAATTTAAATTTCATCATTATTTAAATATTAATCATAGACAATATTGTTGAAAAAACTGAAAATAGCCTACATTAGGAAGATAGATTTAAAAAAAATGCAAATGCTGACAGTTGCACAAAGTGAGAACTAAAATTAAGTAGTATTACAATACTAATACCAATTCTCATAACAGTGATAGCCTATGTCACTATAAATTATATGTAATTTTCATATTACTACAAACCTATAGGTAATATTTTCACGTCATGCAATAAAATCGATTACACAGTACATAGACCGTCAAAACTTATAACCCTTGCTTTGGACTTTGCCGCAGTCGAGTAAAAATATATCTACCAAATAATTGTGTCAATTATGACAAAGAAATATCATGTCTTATTTTGAAAATTTACATTGTAACGCAAAATGTACAATCAGGTATTAAAAACTTAGTCACAAAATGTAAAAGGTTTGTGGGCTCTTAACCCTTGTTTGGTAAAGAATAACACTAGTTTAAAATCTTGCCATTTAGTTGAATAGTTTGTTGGCATAAATCTAGTAAAGCTTGTTAACTAATCTGTCAGATCTCACACTAAGAGCTCGTAAAACCGTACTTGGATATACATTTATATGGCAATCTTAAGTTTAATTAACGACTCAGTCATTGAAGAAGAACTAGTAACATCTGTTTTCAAGGAGTTTTAGTTTTATTCATGTTCTTTACTTTGTTGCTATGTAATTAGAAACTAAAGTTATAACTCGTTACTCGCACTGTAACAGTTTTAATATATAGTTTTAATATATAGTTATTTATATGCATCTGAACGTTTATTATGACACGTTTTGTATTCATGCTGTATAGTGACATTACAGCATAAATACAAAACTTATTATAAAAGAAAGTTCACCGCCGCGTCTGTCTGTTTGCGATAAACTCAAAAATCACTGCACCATTTTAAATGAAATTTTGTACCCACATCGTCTAAAGCCTTTTACCGCGATAACTGACATAGACGCGGGCGGAGCCGCGGGCGAAAGATAGTAAAAAATATACAAAATTATTAAGCTTGTTTTTTCCTAAAAATACATTCATACATTAAATAGCACACATAGAAAACACGAATTAATTTATGAAGTTCTTTTACTTCATAAAATAACTAGTATTTAACAGTATATTTTCAAGTGTAACTATGTTTTCGCAATATCGTTTTTTTTAACGAGTGGCAATAAAACAATGTTTATTGGAAGAAACGAACAGTGTAAGATCTGTTTTTTTTATTACACGGAGACAAAGGAGTAGTCATTAAACAAAATTTTATTTTATTATGTCCAAAGAATAATAAAATTAATGTATATATTGACAAATAGCACTGTACATGTATTAACTTAGTTTTAGTCAACTTTAAAATTATTTACATATACCATTTTATAATTTCTCAATTGAAAATAACTTACCTGTTTAAGCAGAACTGACCTATGTATAACTTATAATTAAAATATATGTCACTAAGCTAAAAGCTTAAGTGCTAAGAATGAAATCTGTGATTTGATTGCATCCGATATGTTAAAAAAATTGGAACTGTTACTACATACAGTAACTAATAACTTTAGTAGCAATAGTTTGTTATCGGTGGTGTAACCAGTCATTGTTCTTAAGAATTCTCTTTAAGATATACTCACACCTAATTCAAAAATAAAACATCAATATCAATTGCGAACTTTTTAAAATGAGACTTGAAGTTTAGTACAAAACAATAGCTACTTCCACAATATTTGTTATCCTTGTTATCCTACTACTGTCATGTGCTCAGAGACTACTAGTACAAATTGGAAGAGTATTTTAGTTTCATCATCATCAACAGCCTTTAACAGTCCACTGCTGGACATAGGCCTCTCCTTTAAAAGGAAGTTTTGGACAACTACACCACGCTGGCCAGACGGGTTGGTAAAGGGTTTGATTCAAGTTTTCCTTCTCTTGGCAGTGATATTAACTACTTATTTTATTCCTTTAGTCGCCTCTTACGACACCCATCTAATGAATAGGGGTGGTGACATTTTGTATTCTTAATCCGTCACCACAAGGAGAAGTATTTTAGTTTAGATAGCCCATTCCCTAAGAAAGGCTATATAAGATCGCAAATCAGTATTAAAAAGTATAAAGCATGGATAATTAATTGTTTTTAAGAGGTGGAGTTTTTTTTATTTTGTAAAGACATCTCCCGCACTTGCAATAAGCGCCATGTGTGTAGAACAACAATTTGTGGATCACACGAAGTGCGTGTCGATCACTTAATCAAATAGGACGATCTTGCAGTCACCTTTTACATAGATATAGATACAGGTATGATCCTTATACGACTAAATATTTTATCTTATCCAACTTAATTAATTGTAATCAATTTACACACACTGTTTACTGATAAATTAATGTGGGTAATATAATATCAGTAAATAGCTGGTGCGTAAAACAAACATATATAAATATAATGGAATCCAGATTGAAATTTGTTTTGGTTTGCGTTAGAAATTTTGTAGAAAAGTAATTGACTATATTCATCAATAGCCTTCAACTCTTTGAGATTCGTAATAGAAGTATTTAATATTGAGAACTTCTTAGAAAACACTTTACCACTAATAGAGATATTATTTTATGAATAATTTTAATGAGGTCAAAAAAAAACACGTTGATCTTCGAATATTTCCAGATGCAAATATATCTGACATAGTGACTCTACTACCTTGAAACGCAATTTCTTTTGGATACACGTTTGCGCACCTCGATAGTCAGGCCTGGGATCATGTGACTAGTACATTAAATTACATAATCAAAGCTTACTTAAATATCGACCTATATTTGAATACATGTGATATTTCGCGATCATAAATTGTCACAATATTAATTCGTCACATTGTATCTCCTTGCAGTAATAGACGCGAGTGATATTTGATAAACATTTACATAAACATACAATTTCCTAGAACCAAAGTGCATTGAATGACAGTGGTGATCACTTGGCGATAACATATCCCGTTCGGTATCACGATAACGTTACAAAAACGTTTTTAAATAAATAGTTGTCATATCACTTTTATATTGCTTAGTATTTTTTTCCTTATTATTTATTCTTATTCCTTATTATGTATATTCCTTAATACTCCGTTATTTTAGGTATATATAATAGGTGGCCCTTTTAGGGTTCTTGTTATAATTGCCAAATAGTGTAAAGTTAGATGGAAGCCATGCTTCCCATAAAGGATGTGGAAAGCCAAAGTTCAAGGTACATAATGGCCCAAGTTTCAAAGTTCTCTGTCCGTTAACAAGGCGAAGTTGAAGTTTTCTTTCGTCATGTGTTCTTAGTATACTTACTTACGAAGTCGTATACATATGAACCAGAAGGTCTTGTCTGATAATAAGATAGAGGTTAAGGTCTTAATGATATGTTGTGGTGCTTTCAGTGATAAATAATATATTCTGAGCTCATGTTATATTAATAGCGATTTTCTAGAGGTTTTATGGTTATTCAAATAATACCTAAGAGTATACGAGTATATCATCATCTTCCTAGTCTTTATTCTCAAGTTTATTTTGGTCTTCTACTAGTTCAACCGGTTTTACCTGAATTTCAATTTTTCCACGGAGCGACTGGCATTGGACCTCCGCAACCATAAGGGAGAACTGAAATTCGAAGATTAAACTAGCCGTCAGTAAATTTGAGGGCACTGACTTCCCAATAACGATTGCCACAGATATTCATGACAACCGGGACTGACGACTTAACGTGCTCTCAGAGGCACGGGCGTGAATCACCGCCAAACTTCCAGACTCCGGGCTGTTATTAAGAATTTCCTGTAAGAAAAACCCAAGAATATTTTTTTGGCACGACCTGGGATTTGAACCTGAGGCCTCTTGATTAGCAGTCGCATACGCTACCCACTAGACCAACGAGGCAGTATGTATACGAGTATATATTCATGCTAATATTGTGTATATGGTCGATAGTGTATTTGTTACGCTTTCACTGTTTAACCACGGCATGAATATACTTTGATTCTGTAGGAAGGACATACTGAGTGTTCTTTGTGTCCATTTTATGTATGTTTTTCAAATCCCCCACGACATAATGTTCTTCTCTATCCGGTAACGAATCAATATTTTATTGAAATATTCAAATTTTTCTGTTTCTCAATGGCTCCGATTCTACAAAAACCTTAAAAAGTAACTTAAATGCAAACCAAGATCTCTTGTTTAAAGCGAGAAATGCCACTTTACCTTATAAGTAATCTATGTCACATGTTTGAGATTTACATCTAAACACGTAACTATACTATGATCATATAGCTGAGGCTGCTAAATTCTAGTTTGTAGTTGACATAAGGTCTATTGAAATAGTCTTAATTGAATAGCTGTTTTAACATTGGAGGACAACATATAGAGAGTGCGCTACAAAATTGATAAGAAGTAAGGAAAGGGATTGACCAGGATCTGTTGGTCTCACGCTGACATAAAATCTTATTTTATCAATATTTTACTTTATAAGCTCGATAATAGTTATTCATATACTATTAATTATATTATTTATATTTCTTCCTGAAAGTCATATGACAACGTATTTTATTTTCGTGTTTAACAGTTTTTTTTGGGAACAGGAACTATGAGAACCTACCACTCGTATAACGTAAAACATCTAAAAAAACCTACATATATTTTTCTTATATCAAACTACTTCAGAAATAGTTTCAACTGTGTATAAAATAATAACATAATTTAATTTACAAACCACGTCCACGTGGCTGCCATATTTAAAGCATTAGTTTAAATACAAAGTTAAAAGGAGTATTTGTATGCATATGTATCGGTTACACATCTCTTGACGTTCAAATGGGGCCTCAACTGCGTTCAAAGGAGCGCCACGTAATTACTCCGACTCAGAATAATGATCCTTTAACTGATTGAACATAAACTTTGAAAGATTGTATAGCTTTTATATTTTGAAGTACTCTACTACTACTCTCTATTGAGACCAGTATAGATATGTAAGTGGTTGTTTTATACTTTCTGGTTTAAGTAGAGTAACATCAGGAGATATTTCCAAAAAAATTGGTTTCAGTTTTGTTTATTCTGTTATTATGTATTAATATCAATTATTCTTGCACGCTTTGTATGAAATGTGGTAACATCCAATGCCAACTTGTGGAAAATGAGGCCTAGCCTAAAAATGTAGTTTATGTCACTTGGGCTACTTTTACGAATCAACTGACGTTACGGTCGAACGTACATACAAACTTACATATATTTCCAAAACTAATAATTACCCTTCCTTTTTCCCTTATCTACCCAAGATGCCTGTGTGATTGATCAGAGTGGCGAGCAATGGGAGAGACCTATGTCCAGCTGTGGTCTGCAATGAAAAATGATAATGATGGTGATGATAACATTTCTTTTTGGTTTCGCTGTAGTTGGGTGAAAAGGTTTGGAAAACTATGTATTTAACTCTATAATGAAATCTTACTTTAGTACGTGTTGACTATATAATATATTAACCGCCACTGTTTCTCAACAAATGAGCCCAAGAAGGTAAGTATATATGAATCCTGTTCACGTTATGTTTCGTTGCCGTGGTACTTATTAATTTACCTAAATTGCAGTCAAACTTTGAACTTAAGAACTAAAGTTTATAACGAAAACTTCTTCCGAAGTAAGTCACGCCATAGTTTCGTACTAAACCTTATACTATATTACTCAGAATTATAAAACTCAAAAACCTAACTTACAATTATAATACTCAGAATTACCATCGCATTTATAAGATTGGAAGGGAAGAAATTATTTATAAGTCAGAAATGTACATTAATTATGATTACACTAGTTGAGACCTTCGGTTATTGTTGTGAATAGGCGCGTTTCAAAGCTAGTCTTAGAAACATTAGTCTAAGTTATTCCATCCAGCCTGCCAGCCGTTCCAGAGATTACCTGGAACAAACAGACAGACAGACAAAAATTGCTATTTTGATATAAGTAGCGTATATACTTTCATGTGCATTTAAAAAAAACCATTCGTTTGATACTATAAACAGACACTCTAATTTTATTTAGTTGTATAGATTTTACTTAATTCTCAATAAATTCACATCATCTGGCCCTTACTAAAAACTTTTTTGTAAACGCCATCTTTAATAGGTATGATCATTTGATGATCTAGTACATAACCAATCCTTGAGAGTCCGTTTAACAACAATAGGTGATTACCCTCACTGACTAATAACCATAAATCACGTATATATGGGTCATTATCTGATAGCATAATGATTCATTTCCTTTAGGTGTGTCCTAGAAGCCGCTTAGATAACGATATAATGTATGTTTATTATAGACATTTACCCAAACCGAGATTACAGTCTAATATTACAGAAGAAGATGTATTCTGTAACCTATCGCTAAATCAAAATTGTTATCTCCGCATTCAAAAGAAAATTTAAGTTCAAATTTTGTAGTACTAAATCCATAGATACCAATAATTAATAATTATGAATTCGAACTGCCTTTCCAAAAACAGTTGCAAAAATGTTTATAACAACGGGTTTGAACGGCTTAACATATTCTCTACGGTACGAGCGTGAAACACCGCCAATTTTTAAACTCCGGGCTGCTATTATTCAAGATATCTTGTGAGAAAAATTCAAAAATCGAACAACAGCCCATCAGGGATTCAATCCCGAGACCTCTTCATCAGCAATCGTAACCGCTAATCACTAGACCAAGGAGGCAGTATACTACAACTTTAAATCATTAGAATGTTATTTGTCTATCGCCTAAAGGTCTAAAATTTATTATTCGTCTTCACAATAAATCCAAGATTAGCTAGTAGGACTGTAGCATAATTTTAAAATACCTAAACTTGTCTATAAACAAAGAAACTTAAAGACACCTTATACTTTACAGCATGTTCTGAGTCTCCGACACTTAATTACCCTATAAATAAATAGCTAAAGTAGACGAGCTCGTCTCTCGTCTAGTTGTGTCCGAAATAGAAACTAGGTAAAACAAATTTAGTTAGTAGTGCAGGAGGTAGCTGTAGAAAATCACGATTTATTCGTTCGCCAGCAAACAACAAACAGTGAAGCAATTATTGAACATGCATATGGCTTCATTAATTACATGCAAATAGCAATAGCTATTTAATATTGCAATTTGTGACTTTGGTAGCGACTGCATTATAGTTTGTGTTCAAATATTTTAGATTGAAAATTAATGTCAAGAAAAAAAAAAAATCCATAAGGAAAATTCATTTAGTAGTGTTTATTTAAGTTTTCACAGGTTTTTTTTTTCTTTTTGACGTTATTTCCAATAATATTATCAGCAACGTTTTATGACTAATATGATGACTTTCTTATTTATTTATAAAAAGTATAATTTACGTGCATTACAAATAAAACGGACATAGCACATAGGTCATCATGAGCGCTTCCAAACTTTTGCTTTGGATAAAGCAAAATTTTGGAAGACTCAATATTTAATGTAAAACGTTTATGATAATTTAATATTCATAAATATCGATAAAAAACATATCAATCACCAGAAAAATGGTATAATTAAAGGCCGTCAGCTCCTCAACTGTAACTTGTATTTAATTAAACTTGACAGTATATAGAAACAAGAACGTATAATGACGTTTTCGAAGCAACCAGTTGGCCGTGCCCTGACTTAGTGATCCTTTCATAGAGTGTACACAACGTTTAAAAGCTATCTCTATTTCTCATCATATTATAAATTCTCTGTACTCTTTAAATTTAAAAAGGTTTTTTAGTGTTACAACCTTTTGTGTGTTACAAGTGCTGTTAGGACTAAAACTAGGTTATCCAATTACATGAATGTCTGCATATCCTTTTTAATTTGTTTTTCAATTTGTTTGTGTTGTTATAAAGTATAACAGATGGAGTCTTAAACATAAACCTTTGTAAAGATTTTGTTCAAGTCAGTCCTTTGTGTAAAAGAAAACGTATATCGTCGTTTAAAATAAAACACTTTTACTTAGTCTTGGTTCGGACCAAATGTTTGTGATTCGCAAATATTTGTTTCGGAGTCTAGGTGTTTTGTACAATATGTTTATATTTACAATTAAATTAAGAATTAAAATTTAAAAGTGTGTTTTTGTATTTATATCAGTTGTCTAGTACCCATAATACAAGCTCCGCTTAGTTTGGGACAAGGTCGCCACCTTACACCATACTTTGGGACAAGGCGTTGTCCAAAATATTTATTTAGCATTCGCACATGACAAAAGAATAGACACCAACATCATCCCCGTCTACTGCTTTTAAAGCCGGAGAGGCTTTAAAAAGAGGACAAAATTTACCTCCTGTAAATCCTCAGTCACTTTTTGAGTCCTAAAAGTATTTTATAGTTGTTCTTAAAATTACTCTTAAAATCTAGGTTGCGGTTGATGAGTCACAAACTTAAAGAGGATCAGTAACTCCTCCTCGTCAAATGACGTAATAATGTTCCGAAATAATATGTCGATATGAATGAGTTTAAGCATATATTATATTGTTTATGGTGTACGTTTACAGATCAACGCATACTGAACATGTTACTAGAAGAATTAACTTAAAAATATAACTTTTTTTATATTCATATATGTGTGTATCATTTGTTGGTGATCTGAAATAAAAAATATTCCAGTTTATTTATTTCCTGTTAAAAATATTAGTAAAAAATATAATAATGCATATGTATTAGTTTCAAATTAGTAGTAGTCACCTGAATGCCAAAATTGACGCATAAAATGTAGTAAACATTACAATTCAACAATCATCATCATCATCAGCCTATCAAGTCCACTGCTGGACTTAGGCCACTGATCGATTTTGGACTCCCCGCATCCAGCTCCTGCCAGCAAAATCAACAATAGTTACTTTTGAACTTTCTCCTTGAGCTTAAATTCAGACACTGTATGGAATCCTAATTAGCATTAGTTTTGCTCTTTACGTAACATTAATGCATTCAAAATGAGTATCAGCAAAGCTTGACAGGAAACAGCTGGGATAACATAAATTAATTAATACATACATTCAAATTTACCATAAACTTATTCATTGATATAAGTCTAGTTGTTAACTTCTAACTAAATACCATCAGGTAAGCCATTTTAAGCTTATTAATTTTGTTATTGAGTAGTGGAATAGGCTTATACACATGCCAAATCATCTCATTAAATAAGTCGTGTGATACTAATTAGTGTTAAGATAACCAGCCTCCCTAGCCAAGTTAGATAGGTTTTTCGTTCTGCAATAACTCAGTCACGTGATCAAAACAAAAAATTAGCCAATCAAACTAGAGAATAGAGGCGTCAGCGATTGCAGAACTGAAAACGTCTGCAACTATTGACAAAATATTTTTGTTATTCCTTCATCTGTTACCACAGAAACGATTGTTGCATCTGCGTGCAATACAAAATTAAACATACTTCTTAATTGTATAAAAACAGTAGGTTGATATGACTATCAGGTAAATGTATATAGAAGAAAGGAAGCAAGAAGAAAATGTATTGCAAATATACGACACAAAGAAAACAAATTAGTACCTAACTGACGTCTAATTTATGAACGTGTCATTGGAACAACACCTTAACAGTCTACGTTTATATGCAAAGTCATGCATTATGCAGTGGGTAACGTATTTCGGGCTCGCTTCAAAATCAGTTCTAAATATATCAAGTGTTTCTACACATGCCCTGACCTTTTGATGTGCGCCGTATGTTCAACAAATGTATATATCCGCCACTGGTCGTCTGTCAACGTTTTAAACAAGGGTTCTCGAGGGCACATTACTAAGTACGCTCAACGATTATTATAACAAATTGTTTATTTTTAGCCACTCTTCAAGGTCTCGGAGAAAGCGAGTGCGGTTTGTGGTTTTGTTTTGATATTATTTTGTATATCCTGTTGAATTTCGTTCGTATAATGTTTTGGCGGATGCGAAGTTTCTAGGAAGCTCTTATTCTACACATCTCTTTGATCTATTCCTAATCGGTTTTCTAGTGTGTGTCTTCCTTTCTGTTAGAACTCCCCTTTTTAACTTTTAACTTAAAACATGTAACTACTCCTATCATACCTAACATTAAACTTATTTGTGCCACACAATTTGTTTTGGGAGTGCTTAGTTCAAAAATTATTGATTTAAGAGAACAATCTTTAAAAACGTGATCTTCTTAAGTATTTTAGAAATATCAGTTTACAGGATAATTTAAAAGGATAGTTTGTGTAGTAGCTGAAAAGTCATGAATGAACAATGAGTGTAATTATTTTTCTGCTAAGAATAAGTTAGCTGTAATCAATTTACGTATTTATATTTAATTATACATAACCGCATGTTCATCAACAGTCAAATTGCCATAGTGTATGCTCCGCCCAATTTCAAATATGTCTGAAAGAAACTCAAGATCAAATCAATAATTAAATAAATACAGCGATATTAACGTTCATCAATTTAAACTTATTCAAAATAAAATATACCATATTTAATAGTTATCACTTAAATCATTTCTTCGGTGATACATCTTGGGTTCATAGTTCTACCACTTACCATATACGGTTAGAAAATTAATTGACATCTCTTGGAAATTCATCAGTTAGTATATAATTATGTACAGAGACAGATATACAGGTAGGCAAGTATATATACGGGCAAGCAGTCATTCTCAGAGATAATTTGCTTTACATATATGGCGCTGTTTACCAGAACGTACCTACCTACCAAACAAAGATAGCAAGGATAGAGGGCACGTACGTAGCTTGTGATTTATGATTTATATGGAAACCTTATCTAACCAACCTAATTGTTTGGGCTGTTAGAAACTGTACATGAATACGGTCAAGGCGTACATGTGTCAACAGTTGAAAACACTTTGTAAAACTATAAAGCATAAAGTGACTATTGAATCGTGATGCACAGTAAAGAAGTATTAATTTCTTTTGCATTTTGGTTTATTAGAGAAACAAACAGGACCAAAAAAGAGAAACAATAACATCTAAATAAATTATACATTATCCAAAACAGTTGCCAGAAATTAATCTTTTTTTTTATTAAATTATCAATTAGCACCAATCAAGAAAGTCAGAAAAGTAAAAATGATTTTCGAAAATAAAATTTGCAGCCAATTACAAAAATTCTACACAATAAAAAGACAAGGAAAAAATCCACGGAACACACATGGACGCTAAACTGTGTAACAAATATGGTGTTTTTTAAAATGGGATAAAAATCCCATTTAAAAAAACTTTCTCAAAATATTTAAAAATAATTTTTCTTTCGGGATTTTTCTCATTTTGAATACAGATAGTTTTTCATTAATATCCATTGTTAATTTGCTTAATGAAAATGAAGGCGAAAGAATTATTTAGAACAAAGAGACAGTATTGAATATATTTGACAAATGTTAATCTCAAGCAATTAAATTGAATCGTTTCTACACACTGCAATTTATTTGCTGATATTTGATTCAATAAGCCGATTGATTATTGCCGTTTTCGAAATCGTACCCTAAATTAAAAGGGCACTAAGAAATAGTTAGGTAACCCTTAGTGATGTTTTCGTTTTTACTAAACTTTATGGGACACTTAAGTGCTTAAATATCTTATAAAATTTAGGGCCACCTGAGTTAAGGGGCTCGTAATAGTAGTAAGGAGAAGTTTTTTGTATAGTATTGCATTAGTTCCGTAATTCGCTTTTAGTGTTATACGTGAGAGTAAGACATCTTTTGATCCCCATCATTCTGGATAATTCTCCCTTCTTCCGGAGGCCGGGAGAATGATGCAGAAACATCTGACCTAGCCGCCATGGTATGGGTCACCACGCTGCATTGCTACCCTCACAATACGGATGGTGAACCCTACTCTTAGATTCTACTCATGCTTTCCATCAGACAGAATAAAGTCACTTCGGTAGGCTTAAACATAAAAAAAAACATGTTATTCTTGAGGAGTTTACATTATTTATTTTCAGACATATTTATTTTGAATTCATAATATCGTACAATAAGAGGATTACTCGTTACCTTGGGAACTGTAAATCACATCGAGTGTTTCTTAGTAAATCTTGAAATGGGACACTTGTTTCCAACTTATAGAAAATTGTTGTAAGACTTTGTGTAAGTACTTTGTTATTTGTATGTTTTGAAACTTAGAGATAAAGGATGTTATTATACTTATTTAAATAACTGCTATAGAGCTGTCACGC
Organism: Phragmatobia fuliginosa; assembly: GCA_932526445.1. Taxonomy (NCBI): domain Eukaryota; kingdom Metazoa; phylum Arthropoda; class Insecta; order Lepidoptera; family Erebidae; genus Phragmatobia; species Phragmatobia fuliginosa. Next base: position 14,966,001 of record OW052065.1, on the reverse strand, counting down.
CTATATATTCCATTATGTAAACAGAAGCGTATGATCTTCACTTATCTATACATACAATAAAATAAAATTGGAGGGTCTGTATGTAATATTAAATTAACAGTTTTTTACTAAATGCATATCAAAGTATATAGGTACTAACATCAAAAGGTCAATTTTTAAATTTTTGTCTAGCTGTCCCTAAGTAAAACATATTGCTTATTACAAAGTAATTTAAACACGTATAAAATTTTCTATGTTAAATGCCAATATGAAGTCAATACGTTCGAAAACATGACCCTCCTTGTGATGCAGTCGGGTGAAAACGCTATGGCAGCTCCCCTCCGGTCCAGGGGCCTGTGATGCTCCATGATATAGCAAGATAAACAGTTACTCAATTCTTGAACTGGAAGTCAAATGAAGTCAACAACTGCGTTTAGATAAACAAAAATATTTCTTTACCAAAAACATAAATAGAACGGATCCCTTCCTAATGTGACGCGTTTTACACATCGCCGATTCAAATCATTGAACATGTGCGGCAAACAAAAACAAGTTGCCTCACTCCCGATGATTGATATCTTCCTTTGTTTCGTGCAGTTCTTTTTATTAATATGTAATCAAGAAATAATCTTAGGATCAAAGACTTCGCATTTCTAACGTTACACAGACTCCCAGAACAGTACAACAATAATAATAAGTCAGAATCGTTTTTGTGGTAAGAAAGATTTCTAAAATTGGGCAGGAAGTCGATAATTTCATGCCTAATTTACTTACATTATCTTAATGACCTACAATTTTAAGCCTTTAAAAAGAAAATGTTAATGTCATATTTATATAAATATACTAGCTGATGCCCGCGGCTCCGCTCGCGTTTTAGAGGTATCAAAAATAGATGTTGGCCGATTCTCAGACCTACTGAATATGCATATAAAGTTTCATAAAAATCGGTCAAGCCGTTTCGGAGGAGTATGGCAACGAAAACTGTGACACGAGAATATTATATATTAGATATAATAACTAGAAGTAATTTACAGACGAATTAAGAATACTGTCTTCAACCCTATTCATTCCTTGGGTGTTGTATGAGGCGACTATGGGAGCAATCTACACGGGATAACATCACTGCAAATAGTAGGAACAGTTTAATACAAAACCCTATACCTGTACCCATCTGGTCAGATTGCTAGATTATGTTCAGCAGGGGACTGTCAGTTAATTTGCAATCAACTCATACAAGACCCTCTAATCTCAAACTCACAGAGTCTGTACTCTCGTAATCTTACTGCCCTTAATATACTACACAATATATATTTATATATGTATTTTAATAAATAGCAACCAGACTAAAAACTTATCATCCTTATTAAACAATGATTAATTAACATATATAATTTATGAACTTCAGGCATTGGTTTGTCAAAACATTTATTATTCTTATAGCAGGCAACTAGCGAGATTTATAACAAAATTAGATCATAAAATTACATATAACTATTTATTTTTTGCTTTCTATGTCTTCGTCTATCACATTCAAGAAATCAACCTTGTATGAATATATTTTTATTCATTTTGTGTCCTTTTCAGCGACACTAAGATTTTAGTAATATTGAATGAATTTATTTTATCTACAATCCACTCTCCAACAAAAATAAAAATTATTTATTAAATTTCCAGTTTAACAGCAGTTTAACGCTTTAAACTACATAATATTCACACACATTAACATTCGGTTGAAATAAACAACGTGACGACATATAATAAAATCACGTCAATCTCAATTACACCGCTCGTTCAAACTGACACTAAGTGACAACTTTACACATAATTTTATACTATCGGAACTCAAGTAAACGGTGTATAATTTCCCGAATCGTGTTCGTGATTAATCCGTCACGTCGTAGTAATGTCGGTACTACCGACGAACACTCTGTAGAATCTCGCACGCAATTACCAACGTTTACTAGGATTAATTAATCCGCCCGAAGGGAGGTCGTGGGTAAACATGCAAGGAAATTAATCATTATTTACTTGTAATTTTGTTAATATATCACCCTGAGGAGTAAAGTGGAGCATTTTATTAGCGCTAATTCCCTTCTATTTACTGTAATAAATACCCTTTAGAAACTTTGACCTCTTTAGAAGGTATTACTGTGTGGGGGACAAGTTGTTAAATATATATCAAGTGAAAAGCTAAAATATGGTCTTAAATTAAACTTTTGATTGGCTTTTACCCGACTACGGCAAGGCCAAATGAGGGTTATGATTTTGACAGGCCATGCATGTATGTATGTTTATTTGTTTCCTCATAGCTCAGTTCAACTCAGGTGCTTAAACCATACCATAGTAGAGGGTAGTACATAGAGACGTACCATAGTACTTTAAACTTGAATATGTGTATCTCTGAACACTGATAATTGTGTCTATAATCTTGCTTTTTCAATAACGTTGTTTAATCCAGTGTCCAAAAGTCACGTTTCATACTTTTTCAGCGTCGTTTTTTGTCGTAGTTGGATTTTATTTTTTATATGTAAATCGTACATCTAATCGCTACAATTTTGTATTATTTAGTTGCTTGGGCTATTGATGTTAAGTTACTGGGCTTAGCTGCTACGAATGCTTCGGTGGCGGTGCTAGTGAAAGCGACTGCTATGCTTCAGGTTGCAGCTAGAGCCCTCAGTGAGAGTGAGTCATATCGTGACGTACATTTATATTAGTTTATTGCTATTATTTTTTATTTATTAATTGGTTATCAATCCTGTTTGTTAAAGCAAGACGTAAGTTTGAGTGTTGCCTGTCTCGGGTCGCTTGCAGCGGTCTTATTTCCCCAAGATGTGGCCGCGACGACCCTTAGACAACGATTGGGGACTTGCGGCCTCTGTCGCATCCCCTTTGCCGCCTCCTTCGAGCGGGATCGGCCCTTTAAAGATTCCACTCTGCGGTCTCTTTCTGGAGCATTACGCTGTCACAGAAGGAGACCGCGGCCTCCCATTCTTCATCACTGGCCAGCATTGCCGGGATCAATGCTGGCGGGATTGAGCAGCAGACGATGTAACGCCCCTGCTACCCGGGGGCCTGCCTACCTGCTCGAACTCGGGGGACTAATCGCCTGAAATGCTTTCGAAGCTCCACCGAGTATCCAGGATGAGGCCTAGGTACTTCATGTACTGGCCCACCTGGACATCAGTGTCACCCAATCGGAGGCGCGAGCTGGGTGGTTCCTGGCGCTTGCGTAGGCCATGGAACCAAATCGCCTGGTGGAAATCAAACCTATGACCAGTTGTATGAGTACGATCGTTTATGGTATCTGGGCTTAATTTATGGTGTGTATATTTAAGATGTCGAAAATTCTGATAAACTGAAGTACCTATCTAATGATTTCTAATTCCCAAAGTGTTTATTAAGTGCCCAATGAAAGACTCATGCTCTAATGAATTAAAAATAAATATTTTGTATCACTTATATGAGGTTGATATAGAAATACATCATCTCACAAAAACCTACACATTGCAATTTTGTAATCAATCAAATATGTCTATAAAAACCGTGTTTCCGTTACGCAAAGGAAGTTCATTGACATCAGCGTAGGAGGCTTCTGTAAAAACTTTATACAATCGTAATTATGATGGGTATTGTTTAATATTAATATTATTGTTTCTATTTGTATGATCTCACAGTATGGTGACCCACACTATAGCGGGCTAATAAAATGTTTCTGCATCATTGTGTCTTCGGACTCTCACTCACTATAGTCGTCACAAAATAAGAAGCCCGTTTTGACATTTGTTATTTGACATGCCGCATGTAAGAAATTGAAAAATCAAATTCATAATCCTATTTTAATTACTATGTTACCCATACACTATCACAACGCGTATCATAAATAAGCATCAAGTTTAACTTGATATTGAAAAATTGCACTCAAAAACACGAATTAATCGTATTAGTTACGCCACGATGACAAATGTCAAACCGGGCTTCTTATTTTGTGACGACTATAACGAAACACGACAGCTGACACAATGAATGAATGAATGAATGACACAAATACAGCGTCAGTCGAACCGGCATATTAGTACTGATGTTAGCGCTGCTCTACTACTAAACCTACTACTTTAAAAAACTCTTTAAGTATTATTTATGTTTTTAAGAAAAGAAGTAAACTACATTTTTTTATTGACGATATGAAACATTACTTTAAAATTATATCGGTGACCGACCTTAGGCATCCTCTGTAGGGATAGCAGCCCGGAATAGTTGAATTCAAGGTCCCTATCCCGGGGGAAGACTTAAATATCCCCCGCCATCGGCCTAATAACTATGTATATTGCGGCCGATAGCATTTTGAGCCGATCAGTCCGCCACCCCTAATCTACTGCTGAAGATCCCCATTCCCCAACGCGGCCCGCGTCCTCGACGACAAATTAATAATAGTTTCAGTAATCTGGCTTTATTGCTTTTCTTCCATGAATCTCGTAAGATATTGTTAGTACTTATTAAAGTATATTTTTACTTTTTTATTTATTTACTAATAAGAAATGTTTACAGTGATTACTTACATAGTATACTCGCCAAACTTTGACGTCTGATGGCGAAGTTCTTTAAAGTTTCTATTCAAAAAATATTGAAACAAATTTAATAAAAATGATTGACATCAATTATGAAAAGCAGTTAACGAAACAGACATCTTAAAAATAAATAAATGAAACCTTTTTAAATTTAATATAATAATCACGTTTTTATAATGTTCTAATATACTTATAAATGTTATTTAGCCATGTTACATGTTCAATTAAAAACTATTGATTGACATAGCCCACGCTTTACACCATAAACCATTGTAATCCTTAACAGGAAACTCATGTAGGCACGTAGACTAATTTTTATTACCGTTAATTCAACAGTATCGATCCATCGCAGTCTTTTGTTTATTTATTTAATAGTTCATCAAAACATTTTGATCAACTGTTTATAGGCCTATAGGTGTAGAGTTTTTAATCCTGACTGCTGAAGGGTCTTGGCTGCCATTTCGTTTAATTATTGTTATTTAACATTTAACAATTAACATTTAACAATCCTTTTTTCACTTTCTTCGAGCCTTTCCCCAAACTAGGTAGAGGTCGGTTTTAAGTCTCCTTATATATGGCTGAACTTCGATTTCTTATGTGTGGATTGATTGCTGCGATATCTTAATCGGGATCTATGGAACAGAACATCGTTTTTGAAGTTCTGTCGAAAGACTGTTGTCGGAGCTATTAGGGATCCAATTAAACGTAACGAGTTCCATATGGCTTAACATGCCCTCTGAAGTCTCAATGTCAACAATTAAGATAGATCACCCACCCATAGAATCGAGTTGAATAGAATTGCATGATTTAAGATTTCTTAACTTACGCGAATACCAGTAGCCATGAGTCCTCTGTTAAGTTCTTAATTACACTAGTTGTGTCCGCGCGGTTATTATTATAAATCACGAGTATCGAGCGAAGATACTCGAAAAATATTAGCCTATTAAAAGTTGCTTCTTAGGTCATCAGTTTTCTGTCAATGAAAGTCCCGTCAAAATCAGTCCAGCCGATCCCGAGATTACCCTGAACAAACAGATTGATTGAATTTAATTAATAAGGTTATATAATAATAATATAAATTTATTAAAAAAAGTATTGTTCAGTGCACAAATGGCTGGCTTAACTACTAAGAAATATAAAGTAGGATATAGATTAGATGTAGATTATATCTATACTAATTTATAAATATAAATATAAAATAAATATAATAATATCTATATATTTATAAAAAGGTAAAGTTTGTGAGTTTGTGAAGTTGTAGGGGCTCGGCTGTAATATCCAGATATGTTTAACCGATGTTGAAAATTCTTTAACTAATATAATGTTACATTATAGGTGAGTGTCATAGTCTATATTGACTACATACTACATTGACGGCGAACCGAAACCATCCTAATGCGAAACGGTTGGATCTATTCTTATGAAATTTTTTCAGTAGTTCTAAGAATTTTAGAGAACGAACCTTACCTATTTCTATACCTCATTACATTATAATAAAGGATGAAACGGACGGTAGAGCGGAGTCGCGGGCAATAGCTAGTATATAAATACCAAGTTTACCTTCACAAGCACAAAAATCTCACACGATTATGTTTAATATTTGCACATGCAATAAGCACATGCTGTGACCGCATACTTTGGTCTCCAACATTAATATTTTATTTTTACGAGTAATCAAATTGTTTTATTTTACCAGGTTAGGACTAACCCACGACGATGACTCTCATTGTCACAATGAAGCAACAAGGGGGTCCGTGATGGCTCCCACAGTGCTTGCAACTCTCCACAATTACTCCTGGTCCCAATGCTCTAAACAGCAATTTCATGAAAAATCCAAGTAAGTACACCATACTTCAAATTGTTTCCTAAACACCCACTAGCTTTAATTAGCACCAAACAGATTTGTGATAATTCATAAATAAGTGTACATAAATCTTATTCAGGCACCACACTTCGTTATGCGCTATTCGTTATGTGTCTGCGCCGTATTCGCCCAAATATTAGTTATGCGTGCAAACATGCCACACACACTTCGAACTGGTATGCAAATAAGCATCAAATAAGGAAAATATTATTATTATTATTTTATTTAATACACAAGCAGCTTAAAGCTGATGCGTGTATATCATTACACTTGTGTTTTTAAATGTTTATCAAGTCTGTGTATGTGTGTTGTAGAGATGTGTCATTGTTATTTTTATGGTGAACGCACCGAATATACTCTCCACACTTTGCCGTATGCGAGCGAATAACCCGCATAACGAATAGCGCATAGCGGAGTGTGGTGCCTGCTTTAAGTATTAAGCAAAAATGTTGAAATGAAATGAAAATGGTGTATGTAATGTAAGTGAAAACACTTGATGTTATCACAATTTTAATACGATTGGAAATATACATACGAGAATAAAATATTAACATAAATCATTATCATCTTTCTAGTTTTTATTATTCTCAAATTATTTATGTTGACTACTAGTACACCCGCTTTTACTTGAATACCAGTTTTTTCACGGAGTGACTGTAATAGAACCTCTGCATCCTTTAGGGCGAACTGCATTCAAATGTTGAACTAGTTGTCAGTATATTTGAGGGCACTGACGTCCCAAAACCGTAAGCATTAGATTAGATTAGATTAGAATATACTTTATTGTACACCAATTACATTGTTGTTTTTATACAAATGTTACAAGTAGACATGTACAATGGGCGGCCTTATTGCTAAAAGCAATCTCTGCCAGATGCTCGGTACCAACGGCTTAACGTGTTCTACGAGGCACGGGCCTAAGACACTGCCACTTTTCATAATCAGGGCTGCTATTAAGAATTTCTTGTAAGAAAAACCCAACACCAGTCCGACTTGCATTTCAAACTCGAGACCTCTTGATCAGCAATCGCATATGCTAACCACTAGACCAAGAAGGTGGTCAACGTTGACAAAAATATTAAATGAAACCTTACGAAAAAGGAAGGCCCACATTTTTATGTTTTATAAATAAAGTGCGGTCGACCGTCCCTGTTGGTCTTATGACCCGGAGCTTACAAACATTAATGGGTTTTCCATCACGGGTAAGATTGTTTGACTTGTACCTTTTAGTAAAAAGGAGTCTTAAGCACATATTTTATATGGAATATATGACAAGAATATTATTATGTTCTGTAAATGAACTTACGCAAACTGATGACTATTGATGGCAACTCACTGTACTTAGCTTTATACGTAGATAATTTTAAAGTATGTAAGAACTGTGATTAATTCTTATAAAATCTAAAATAAAATCAGATAACCAAGGCACAAAAAAAAGAAAAATTAAAAACCAGCCCGTGCTGTTTTTATTACATGAAAATAAGTAGTTTAATAAAATAATATTGAGACTTTTTTACCTACTTCTCTTATTACCTAATTATATCTAAGCTAAAACCAACAACTCTCTGTTATAAGGTTGTTATTGTCTAACAATACTCTAGAAACCTGATGAAAATTACGCTATAATATCAAAACGGCTTTTTGGATTGCGAATTCGGAGAACTACATTAAATAATGTTGTCAAAAAAAACCGGTAGCTTTTATTTCACAAGTAGAATATCTGCTATTGAGTATACTCGATGCTATATAGTGTACACATTATTTCAAAACATAATAAATCATTATAAATTATGATGAGTCTGTGACGACGTGACGAGAACCACGCTCTCATCAACAATCCATAATGTCCCACTGCTGGACATACAGCACTGAGAGGAGACCTCATCCTCTCAGTGCTGCTTAAGGACACTTGTATGAAATATAGTTTTTAGCTGCCACTATAAATTTGTTCTATCTGTCTCATAACTATAAATGTATACTATAAAAGACTTTGGTATTAATAACGAGGGTTGTGTACTGTCTAGGCAAAGGTAGTGTAGGACGCCCAAAGGTCAGGTGAAGTGATGACTCGTACAAGGTGGCTGACAGAAGCTAGATGCGAGAACTCTCAAATCGGTCATGGAGTGCACCATGTATAGCAGTGGCCTGTAATATACTGATGATGATTATGAAAATAATGAATAACGAAAATAACCTATTTTCAAATCAGCCATATACCTAACAACCTACAACTACACGAGTTCAATACATTGTTTAGCTTTTACAAATAGAACATAAATTCATTTTCGATCAATACTGGTCTGTTTCTTATTTCCTTCATATACATTTCAGTCTTATTTCTCATTATTCCGTTTCATAGCGCGGCAGTTTTATTCGACCTTAATAAGAAAATACTTCAATTTTCCTGGGATAAATTTCATTTTATTTTTTTGCAATGTTCATAGTTTTCGTTTCAAAGTAACGTTTCACATTTTTTTTCGTGCCGTAAATTGAGTAGCGTCTACTATACCAGAGATTTTTTTTTAAATAAGCGTACCAAAACGACTCTACTCAGCTTGAAGGAAAGCATTAATAGAATTCAAGAATAGTGTACCATCCACATTCTGGCGGCTAGAGATTATTATAGAATCTTTTAAATAAGTAATAATAATTTCTAATGGAATAGTAATCGATAGTTAACGAATCGATAACCAAAAGGTAAATCGAATTAAAATATTTAGTTGAATAAATGGTTGTTGGATTTGATGGACGATGTATGACATCATATAATCAATATCAAAGAAGCCCGCCATGTGTAGACCATGGATTAAAATTACAATTAGATACATATTTGGGCACTCATTAACAACACTAATACCACCTACTTTAACCGATATGGTAGGCACCAGTAGGCACTCAGATCATGAATGGAAAAGTACCCGTTGATCAATCAGTAATATACACACATACATATTATTACATGTGCTTGATTACGTAATTATCATCATAAACAGAGTAATAATCTACTGCTGACATAGGTTGCTCCTTAGAAAAGTGAATTTACAAATCATACTCATAGCCGGAGTTTGGGTTCTATCGGGTTGGGTGCTCCCTTAGTCGCCTTTTAATCGTAACCACCATGGATTTTATATCCAGCCCTACTCAATTAATAGGTTTCGCGGTCACGGTCACGGTGGCCAGTCTCAACAGAGAGCAGATGACTGCGCAGGAGATATTAATGTGCTCAAATACAGTCGCACTCTATATTGCTTCACTCTTATAATCCAATGGAACGTCTATCCGACACGACTGGCGCAAGATCTGGTGCAGAAGCGTCTGCTTTATGTGCTTGTTGAAGCACGTGGTGCTTTTGACCATGACTTTCAAACTCCAGGCTATTTTAAGCATATCTATAATTTTATAAGTCAATAACGTTATTTGACAGATCTCGTGAACAACAGGCACACGAGTTAAGCGCTAGACCAACGGACAGTCAGACCGATGGGTAGTTACCAAACGAATTTGTATTTTTTTGTGGTTTGTGTGCAAAATACAAAAATTACAAGGGTTTCGGATCCCTTAATTTCTTATTACCCTTTTTATGTAATCAGTTCATTTAAAATATTTTTTCTATGAAATTGTCCAGGTAGTAGGCGCTTCTTGAAAGTTATGTAAGTTTTACTCTTCAGCTATCAGAGTTCCACAAGCTGCGAGAATTTCGCTTCTTAATCTTTTACACATTAAAATATTATAATTTACAAAATTCTTATTGCCTTTCACGTAATGTTCAGCTAATAGTATTAATATAATATTTGACGCCCCCCGTTTAAACATTTCATAGAATAGTTCAAACTCATAGGCCGTTGGGCTGATATACATACATACATACTCCTGGCTCCTCATTCCGTGGAGTCAGAGATTCGAATGGACTTTATACCCAGTCAACAAAAAAAGGACACCACAATTTGATCCGATACAGAGAACCTTAGCACACGATGCGATAAAGATTTGCCTTTATTGTATACTGTCGAGGTAATAAAGTGGCAATGAAATTTGTGAGTATAATTGGGTAGTACCTTTAGCCTACACACATACATATGCATGTGGGTGACTTAATATGCAAGCTAAATTTAAATCTCTTTCAATTTAAAATCACCTTCGTATCAGTGAAATTGACTTCATGCAGACGAGGCATTTTTTTATTTATTTAAGCCAACCAAAATAAATGTACACTGCCTAATGGAAGCATGAGAACAATTATTATTATAATCTAAAATGAATTATCACCGTCTTCATTGTGAATGTCGACGATGCTGTATGATGACACACGCTATGAAAAGTAAGATGCTTTATTGCCATCTGTTATTGGGCTTCCGATCTCACACCAACGAAATACAACAGCACTAATGCATTTTAGGTTGATCTTCTGTGTGAGAATAGTACCTCCCTTGTCGAGCCCGTTCGTGCTGAATCAGCGTTCATATACTACCTTGAAATAATAAAAACAAGAAAGAAATTAGCCAAATCACTGCAATGTTAAGTTTAAGTCCGACCTCAAATGGAATAGGAAAAAGGCCCAAAGATGATGATGATGATAATGATAAATATCACATATAATTCTGCCAAATTGACTGTACTCTGCGTGATGAAAATCATGAGTATAATTTCAGAATAGTGGCCACCATACTCGAGGAGAATTATTATTAAGAAAATATTTTCCTTTTGTACTCTAAATTGATATTGATGCATTTTTACAGGCGATGGTGGTGTCTACACGAAAGAAGTCAAGATGAAGGTGTGGAGCTAGGGGGAGCTAGAGAAATATCCAACTACGTGTTCACATTGGACGAGCAATGTCGAACGGAATTCGGTGAAGGGTTAGTACCAACTAATATTACTAGGACATGACTCAATGATCAGTATCCAAAAATGTTACTATCTATAGATAGATAGATTTCAATCATTTTCTATATATCTATACAAAAATATACAAGTAAATAAAATAGAAGTTTCTGTTCACTCCAAATTAACAGTTTTTACTAAATTTATTTGAAAGTTTATCTACATTTGCATTTATAAAAATAAATTTTTGTGTATCTGTCTATCTATCTGTTTATTCCGGCTAATCTCTGGAACGTTTGACTTATTTTGATGGGACTTTCACTGGCAGAGAGCTGATGTTACAAGAAAAAACTTATGCCACTTTTGAATAGACTAACTTCGATCCGTGGCGTAACACGCTGGGACTCAGATAGTCTTAAAAATAGTCACAGCAATAACATCTGAAGGGTTATATCTAATATATATTGTGTAACCATTGAAAACAGCGCTCTTGGCTTTCTCGCTTAATTTACAATGTGAACTGTTTGGATGTAAACCACTTACACTTAAGAGTTGTTTATACAAACTTCGAGGGGATTGAGTCTTATTTTTAGTATTATATTATAAACATAAAAATAACATTAATTATTAACAGTAATTATACTAATTAATGAAACATCATAATTACCCTTTTTTAACGTAGTTAGCAAAAGATTAATTTATAATAAAACATCTTAGAAGTAATTTTTATAAACAGTTTATCCACAAATATAATAATTATAATTATAGCGATACAAGGATAGCGCTAATTCTAAGCATTTTTTTTTATATTCAAGCCTATCAAAGAGGCTGTACTCTGTTTGATGGCAAGTATAAGTAGAATCTAGGAGTAGGGGCCACCATCCTCATTGTGAGTGCATACAATGCAGCATGGTGACCCACTCTCTAGCGACGTAGTGACACTTAGCGCTGGTTCCCACTACGCCGGACCGGTAAATCTACCGGAAACCGGACACCGGACAGAGTGTTCACATTACACCGGAGCCTCGGACAGTCGAGTACTCAGCTCAGTTAAATTTGGACCTGTGCACACATTGGACGACGAAATTGTTGTGTTGTGGTGGTATTTTAATACACGGCAAAATAAAAGAAAACATTGGGTACATTTTATTTTCGAATGACAGCAACCACTTTTGACGATTTACTGAAGAAAATGCGAGCAAAATGATGTGAGGGGAGCGCGGGCGGGGCGAGGGGAGCACAGGTGCTGCGAGCGGGGGACAGATACCGGATCAAACTCGTTCACATTGCTGCGGTCCGGTATTTTTACCGGACGATCGTAGTGACAAAACGCACGGTAAAAATGCCGGACTCAGCAAAAATGCCGGATCCGGGATAATGTGAACAGCTTCATATAACTTGTACAGCCACTAGCCCTTCCGGCAGTTTTACCGGCCCGGCAAATCTGCCGGTCCGGCGTAGTGGGAACCAGCGCTTAGCTTAGTGCTCCGGTCTCACACTCATCAACGAAAGACAACGGTTCAAATACATAGGTATAGGTTGGTCTTTTGTGTGAGGGTAGTACATCTGTTTTTCATCACTGGAGGCTTCATCACGTGGAGGCAATACAAAGTATTAAATGAAGAAAGTGATGAAAAACAGCAAAAAAACAATCATAAAAAAAATGTAATCTTAAGAAAAATATGACTACTTTAGTTTTTTTTTTTATTTAAGATTAATATTGTGGGTGTAACTAAGTTTTATTTTATTTTTTATCTGTATAATTAAATTCTCAATTGAACAGTCTTCGTTTCATTAGGATGGCATACGTAGTTCGGGAGATATTCGGGTTTATGTGACTGACCCGTTATTGGTTTATGTGACTGACCCGTTATTTTTGGAACCGGCTATAGTTGACCCAGCGAACTTCGTACCGCCCAACTTTAAAATTCCAGAACTTGATCGCAGCGCCACCAACCGGGTCCAATTGCGAATCTAAACCATTCCCAGATCCCCTTGAACACACACAAAAAATTTCATCAAAAGCGGTCCAGTCGTTTGAGAGAAGTTCAGTGACATACACACTCACACAAGAATTACATATATAAAGATTGTTTAGTCAGTGCCTTTTAGCTATGACTTTTGTCAGTGAAAACTTAAATATGAGTGCCTTGTAGATGTGTAGTTCATCTTGTATAATAATAATATAAGTATACTATAAATATCCAAACCATAGCACGACATAACCTTGACAGTTGAAATCCCGTAGTTCAATGCACTTTGGTTTACAAGACAATAAATCATTAAAGTTTTTTTACCTCTTTTTCTTAGTCATACTAAAACCACAAAAATACAAGTTGATACTATTGTGAGGCCACACAACATACGACGATGTCTTTAACCAATAGCATTGTCTCAATAAGTCTGCCTATTCAAGTTAATAATAACTCTAGTTCACATTTAAATATAAGAATAACAGTCTCCCTAACATATTTTTATGGTCATGTTAGTTTCCAGGGTTCCGCAGTTCAATAAAGAAATTTTTTTTTTTTTTTTTTTTATTTATAGAAAAAAAGTTTTTTATGTATTTATATCAGTTGTTTAGTACCCATAATACAAGCTCTGCTTAGTTTGGAACTAGATGACGTTGTGTGTAATTGTCCGAAATATTTTTATTTATGCATATATTTATATATACATACATAGATTGTTCTGTTGCAGGACCCTCTCTGTTATTGAATATTCCTAAGTCCCAAATTCACAACAGCTATTTCGTTCCCGGTAACGTGCCTTATAATATCTGTCTAGATTTAAATTATTGAAGATAATTGAAGATAAAGGGAACCGTAATGGATTTAAATATAGCTATACGAAATCTTCCAGACTATTTACAAATACATACCTGCATATAATGTAGATATGTAATTATATCAGAAATACAGATGTACCTTTACAAACAGAAATACCGACATATTAAGTAGGTATATTCTATTATCGGAAAAAAATCACTATTGTGTTACTACCCTTTGTCTTTCCCCTCCTCCTAATTTAGATACAGAGAAGGTTTAATCTCCGTAATCTCACATGGTCGATATTTAAAAAAAGCAATACCGAATACATTGGTACTAAATTTTAGCAACAAACTCATTAAAGTTTTCTTACTATCAAAAAGGCTAATTGTAAATATTAACATATTCCATTGATTTATAAAAGAGAACAGCTAAAAAAGCATTTAATTTACAAGCGTAAAAAGCGAGCGATATATAAATACACTGGTCATATGAAGATGACAAACGATACAGGGACTGTACGGTCGCCATAAATACGACTAATGAAACACTATACACTGAACATTTTATTGACAGCATGTCAGATTGTCAATTGAGTTATATGACATTTGCGATGCGGGTTCCGTAACATTACCAGGGTACCAATAATTTTCTTTGTTATGTAATTACATTATATTACGCGTAGACTATAAACAAATTAACATTAATTAAACAGTAGTTTGATAAATAGTTTAAGTTAGTAAAGTCACGCTGACTTCAGCACGAATGGACCGTTTGGACCGGGGTACTACTACTGGTACTACCATCTAAGAGAAAACCAATTTAATTTGAAAGCCAACAGTGCTGTCGTGGTTCGTTGGTGAGTTGGATCATTGGATCTCAACCAGAGATCCAATGAAGATGCGTCAGACAGATTAGAGTCACAATGGCACCTTTAATTTTAAAGGAGGTTTTGGTCTATATATATAATACCTCACTGGACAGACAGATTTATAAACCGTTTTTTTAGGTTTTCCGGTTTTTTCAGTAAACAAACACAGAAACAAGTACTTTACTTAGTCTTAACAAACGTCTGTTGCCGACGTTACTAGTATTCTTAATTAGTAGGAATATGAGATCTTTACTAATCAAAATGAACTCTGTTTATCTATCTGTTACGCTTTCTCGGTTAAACCGCTAAAATTTGGAATGGAGATACTGGCTATTCCTTATCGCTATAACCAACATACACGCAGACCGAGCAGCGGTCAAAAGCTAATAGTAATTTCTAGCTAATTTCGTATCCGTAAACGTTACCCTTATTTAAAATATTGAAATTTAGTAGGTGTAATTTGAAAGTGGAGATTTTTCCAAAAAAGTGTGGACGCGTAATTAAATTTAGCAGGTTAATTTATTTATCACGAGCAACACTTTGATTGCATTTTCACCGAATGTACAAATATTTGAAAACTAAAATTCTATCACGAAAAATATGGAAACACTTTTAGGTTTTATATATTTCATTACTAGCGGGTGTTTGTTACCGCGCTGTAATCTAAACATACAAATACATAAAATTGAATTGTCTGTCTGTCTTCTTAAATTACAATATGCATAATAATACGAGAGTTTATGCCGCGGCGTCACAAACGGTTATTTGTTGTTGTACTAACAATCGCGGGATAGTATATATTAAGTTAATTATCATCATCATCAGCATCAACAGCCTTTAACAGTCCACTGCTGGACTTAGGCCTCTCCTTGGAAAGGAGGTATTGGCCTACTATACCACGCTGGCCAGACGGGTTGGTATAAGGTTTGTTTCAAGTTTTCCTTCTCTTTGCATTGATGTTGTCTTGCGTAGTTTATCCCTTAGTCGCCTTTTACGACACCCACGTGGGATGAATAGGGGTGGTGACACTCTATATTCTTAATCCGTCACCACACGGACAAGTTTACAAGTTAATTAATTTGTGTGTACTTCCAACCCCGACTCAAAATATAACCACTTCATTTACATTTACCTTTAGCAGTAATGTTGTTTCTCATTTCTCGTTAATCGTATGTAAACTGCCCAAAATTAAAAAATAGAAAACTAGTTGCAGAACAATCTTTTAAAATAAAACAAAAAATTACTAAGATGGTAACAGAAAGGAAACCGCTTTTTATTTTCTCAACACTAAAGTAGTTTTTGGTGTCCATTGTCTTAAATATTTATTGTAAAAAGTATTAGTGCACTCATTGTTCCTTAAAAGTATTAGTGAAAACACTGTTATGTTAGATTTGTTGTAGTTTAGAAAGCCAATTTTAGTATAATAAAATAATTGTGAATGAATGAATGAATATTTATTAGAGAAATATACATAAATTAAAAATCGCCTAAATCGCCGAGGGGCTGTGAATGAAGAGAGGTAACATTCCCCCTTGTAGTTGTCTTCAACACTGAGGGTCGTGGTCCCTATTTGGAGCTATACTGCGAGTGATAGCCACCATGTTTCTAGAAGTGTGAATGGATCGAAATAACGGGAGTATTGCAAACTTATGGTCTTTTCACCAACGTCTTATAAAATTAAAGGGCCATTTAGAGAGGTTTAAAATACCTTTTATGGTATTACTTTTACATCAATCTTAAGGGGGCTCCTAGTAAGGTGGCGGTTAAATTAAGGTCGATGAAAATGGGTATTAGTCTCGTGAGAGACGCCTAAAATTGAAAAATGTCTTAGCAATGAATTGCTAATTGTTACTACTGCGATTGGCGCAGACAAATTGTAAAATCAGTACTCTTTAACACTATGTGTGGGATTAAGCTGCTTAGAGAAAGATAGTTTTACCTAACCATTTATGCCCGCCAAACGCGACATTACATTACAAAACTGACATTATAAAACTGTTAACTTAAGAGAATAGAGATCCTACTTCTTTTTTAAAGTTCATCGCAAACAAAGCCTGCGTAAAAACTGTAAGCAAATATGTACATCTGGCAAATACAAAGAAACCCAGACAGTTTGACGGAAGTCATTTATAAAAATAAAACAGTAGCATTGAACTTACAAAGAATGCAAACCGATGTCAATCACTCTTACTTTAATACTTTTATGACGAAAACACTCAATTTAGTTCCAGGAATCCATCATCGTTATTGTTTCAACAATGTTCATGTCGACACGTGGTGCTAACTATATGTACTGATAAGTAGAAGGCTTAATACGTCACAAACTATAATTATACTATTAGAGCTGCATAACAAAAACAGTATCAGAATAACATCCATTTTGGCCCCTAACTTTCAACAATAACAAGGAAAAAGCTTATTGCATGCTTCCAGAACAATAAACACAAACTGTTACAAAATAAACACAAACTGTTACAATAAATCTTCACAACTATCTTACGTAATCACTTAGTTCGACAATAGTTTTATTAAGATTTAACTGAGTCCCGCGGTGCTACCCGTGGTTGTAAATAGCTAGGAACGCCCACCAGCGAAGCTAGCCTATAAAAAAATAGCCTGAGTGACCTAAGGTCATTAGCTTTCTGCCAGATGAAGTACCGTTAAAATCGGTTTTTCGGTTTTTCGGTTTGTATTCTGTTCTCTGATCTATTTCTCTATTCTTTTGTTTCATTGGCTACTGTCACTCAATAGAGAAGTAGAATAAAATATGAAAAACCTTTGCAACTTGGCTAAGGAGCTAGATAGTTGACGCTACTTGGAGGAGACCTTCATTTAGCAGTGAACGGTGATATTTATACAAGTAAATAAAATGGGAGTATCTGTTTGTAATATAAAAAAACTACGTTTATATTCTAACCCTCGGTTTGTTAGAGTATAAACGCACATAGGGTTCCCAACAAAATTATATGTACATAGCTTGTTCATGGCCCTTTTTTCCAACTGACCAACTTAACATTCCTGTTCTAAAAATACTCCTTTATTAATGTGGGTCAATTTTGTATACGCACATTATACAGAAGTATCAGGAGATAAATGTGCTATGTTACAATTCGGCTTCTGAACTAAAGCCATTACTTCTTTGACTTTACTGCTTCACATTCTTCTGTACCTAATATTGTGTACCTACCTGTAAAATGTCAATTTGTATAGTTTTTAAATCTTGTCTTTTGATAGTGTTGAATTAGACGCTTGATTTTTAATATGTAACTAGTAATTTTAACTTAAAATGTAACGATAAACACACAGAATAAAATTAGCCAGTGCGTGTCAGGTCACGCAGAGATCAGGGTTCCGTAGTCATTCATAATGGTCGGTGGATTTCAAATCGTAACCAATAGACTGTTTTCTTATTTTTTCTGTGTTTTATACGAAGTTTTCTAATTGAGTGTATTTTCCAAGTTACCCCTATAACTCATGAAGTAAAAAAGTTATCAAAGTGTTCCTTTAAAGTTAAATATATACTACCTATCATGATTTTTTTTCAGATTTTTTGAGCCAGCTGTTTAGCATTTAACGCAAACGAATACCTAAATCAAAAAATAGTTTTAGTAATCTTGCAATGTTTTTAAAAGGCCTATCTAATGATGCCTCACACGATGGGGAAGACCTGTGAAAAAAAATATCCATACTTTATGTGTAGGAAGGTACCCTAAATATTTTTAGTAGTTTTATTGTAGCACTTGGTCCATGTAATTACAACATATATTCATGCAGTTTCATTTTTCTACTCCCAACCCTTTGGGCGATAGTTGAGGACGGATGGACGGACGGACGGATATGACGAATTTATAAGGACAATGAAAATTGTCCTTCTAAAGATTTCAGAACCCTAAAAATATTTGATTCTCCATCAATATGAATGTTTCCAAAAACAGTGTAAATTATATTGAAAAAGTTAATATCTCTTAAAAAGCTTGTTATTCTTCATTTATTTCTTCATTACACCATTTATACGGAGTTTTAATCACGTAAAAACAGAGGTAGCGGCTGAGTAGCCCTTGAACAGGAGCGTTTGTTCCTAGTTGCCTCAGGCAAGGACCGAAGCTTGTACCTCACAGAATGTTCCGACATCTTAAATGAAAAGAACTCAGACAGTGAACTAAACTTTCCGCAGCTTTCATTTTGTTTTAAACGCACGTTATATTGAGTACACGCATGACATGCCGCTATATTTTGAACTTTCTAATTGCTTCAGGGAGCGTCTGCGGTCCTGGTGAAAATGAACGTAATATGAAATGATATTTCATTTCACTTGGTTTCATATTTAAATTTCTTTATTGCAAAATAAACATATTTTTTTTTATGAGTTACGCTTCTCTGGAAGAAAATCATAATTTAAATTTAAATACATAAATACATAATTTAAATACATAATTTTTTGGACATCTGTCACACAACATCATCTAGTCCCAAGCTAAGCAGAGCTTGTGTTATGGGTACTAGACAACTGATATAAATACATAAACATACTTTTTTGTAAATACATACATATTATACATAGAAAACACCCAGACTCCGAAACAAATATTTGTGAATCACACAAATAATATTTGGTCCGACCCGGGAATCGAACCCGAGACCTCTTGATCAGCAGCCGCATACGCTAACCACTAGACCAACGAGGCAGCATAGGAATATAAGGGGAAGGAAAAGTATGATCCAAAGGTGAACTAACATATGTATAGTCAGTATTAAACAATTTGCATGAACAATAAGAAAGTAAAAGACAACCACGTAAAATTATTTTTTTACTAGCTTTCGCCCAAAAACTAGCCTATGGGTTATTCTGATTTTATAAGCTATATCTAAAGTTTCATCCAAATCCGTTCAGTAGTTTTTGCGTGAAAGAACATACATACATACATACTCACAAACTTTCACGTTTATAATATAAGTAAAGATTTCATTTCAGATAAACATGTTATTAGTAAAAATTATATAAGATTTATGTTAAATTTGTTACAAAAAATTTAAATATCGGTTAAATTCGTCGGATAGTTTCGGAACTAATCGTGAGCAACTTGATACCTATACAATACATTTGAGCCTAACTGAAAACTTTTCTTGTACTTCTTTTGATGAAATGGCAACCAGCCGAATATCAGCATTTTCTGCATTTAACTTTTTTTGTAACAATTTTCTGTAATTAACGTCTTCAATTGTAAAGTCTTCTAGTCTTCAAGTCGTCGTCGTAATGAATATAATGATAAAAGAAAGTGGATGAAATGGAATGGGGACCGTCTTCCGGAAAAACATAAAACGATCTCCTAACTGAATATAGCAAGCTTATTTGCAAGCTTTGACAATAGCAAATGCTCACACGGTAAGATAGAATAGAATTAATTCACTAACTATTTATCCTATCGAAGACCTTTCGCCTGAAATGAAATAAAACGTTTTAAACGAAGAAAATAGCCCTAAATTTCTTTCAATTTAGTGTTCTCAAATAACTTAAATGGTATTGCGGTTAATAAAATTGTGACTGTAGAGTCAAAACCATTATTAAACACTCCATATCTCCAACTCTAAAAAGAGGTTGAGGTTCAGAGGAATAGAATAATAAAATTTCAAAATTAGCCATTTGTAGATTTTTAGATACTATTTAGGAAAACAAAAACTTTTCTGTTCAACTGAATGATTTCATAGCAACTGTATCTTTACAGCCTGTTGTTTAACATTTCAAAGAAACCGATGGCCAGCAGTGAGTCAGTGACAGTGGCAAGATGCCGGTTTAAAATATTATAAATAAAGATGAAAATACTTTCTGTATTTTTAATTATAGGCTAATGAAGTCGAGTTGTCATGGTACAGAGACAATTTTAAATTGCACTGATCTATTTGATATAATATTTACTAGCATTAGCCCGCGGCTCCGCCCGTGTGCATGTTGGTTATCGCAGTACATATTAGCCTACATCCTTCTCCATCTTCATATTTTAATAAAATAAAAATAAACATTTCGGTTTTTCGGATTGTATCAGAACACACAACATCATTTAGTCCCAAACTAAGCAGAGCTTGTATTATGGGTACTAGACAACTGGTATAAATACCTACTTAAACACTTTTTTTGTAAATATATACATATTATAAATAGAAAACACTCAGACTCCGGGAATCGAACCTAGACCTAGACCAGCAGCCCCATGCTAAGGCGGTTTAACCGTGAAAGCGTAACAGACAGAGAGAGAGTAAATTTCCAATTTAAATTATTAGATTGAATAGATTAGTTTTAAAAGTAAACCTATTACAAACTTTTATTACAAGGCAAGTTTTAAGTATTCCCATATAAAAAATCTAAAATTACACCATTACTTAACATTACTATGGAAAACTTCCTATAATAAACTAGAATAACACCTTGTCTAATCCGTGAATCACGCTAATTTTAACAATAGCAAGGCACATTACTCACCTTAAGATCAAACGTGGTCTGCCTCAAAGAGTATTAAATAAACCGGCCGTAAATATAAGAGGATTGTATACCTACTGTAATTGTCAATAACATTTAGTTAATTTGTGAGCGGCAGTAGCATGGGACAATAAACGGTCATCCTTTGTTCTCAATAATTAGAGCACGTCAAACTCAAATGAAACCCGACCCCGATTCCAGCAAGACGTTGCACGTTATGAACCAATCAGTGTGATTTGAACGTCAAGTAAAATTCAACTAATACAAGAAATATTAAAACTCCTGAAGAATTTTTGTTCTTCTATACAAATAAATAAAAGAAGAAAGTAAAATACTAAACCAACAAGATATTTTTTTTTTAATTTTTGTCTGTCTAGCTATTTTGTCCCGGCTAACCTCTCTATAACGGCTGACTACATTCTGACCGAAGTTTCTAAATTTTATAAGAAGTAACTTTTTACAGTTGACAATACTCGCTCCACACAACAACCGCATGACTCGGTTGGTTCAGAATAAAGTTAATACTGGACAATGTTGGCTAGATTTTCGTATTTGAGAAACAAGATTCGCTCATATTTACCATAATTAATTAATTACCAGTAATTTTGATCTGAGACGCAAATATAATTGTCGTCACTGTGATAACATGGAGTAAAGTGTTTGTGTTAGCTACGCAAAGTATAATTGATGTTTTTTACAGGTTCTCAGTGTGCAAGTCGGTAAAAGTGCGGTCGGCGTGTTCTCGGCTGTGGTGCGCTGATCGGGCTATGCCCCATGTCTGCCGTTCTAAGCGAGCGCCCCCACTAGAAGGAACACCTTGTGGACATAACAAGGTGAGGTATACCTACCTAAGTTATATACCTAACTAGCGACCTGCCCCGACTTTGCACGAAAGTCTTTGTAATTCTTATATTTCCCCTACTTTAATATGCATGTATTACACAAATGCCCCTTCTAAGAGTAGAAAGAGTGGTTAGTAGTAGTAGATAGCGATAGCGGCTCCATTTGAAATGAAAGAAGGATAATGATACGCGTTTATCTCACGACTTTCTAGGTTAACTGTATTTTTGAACCCAACATGGAATTTGAAAATTTTTGTTCTGTATGACCGTGTTATGTTCCTTTTTTTCGTGTGGAAATCCCCATGGATACCACCAGTTAGTGGCTATGGCGGACTCGAATCAACTAAAACCGCACGGCGTCTTAGGTACTATGAGCCGAGGAACCATTTGAACCCTCAAAAGGAAGTCCCTGGAACCCCAACGTACCTCGGGCCACCTACGACTTCTAGGTAACCCCTTCTGTGTGGGAACTCCGATTTACCTTTTTGCACGCTGGGTAGCGCTCACGCCGCCACCCGGGCCTACTTCTGCTAGGGTGACAGATTGCCTCACCTGTCACCCCCAGGCATGCGCATATGGAGGACGGAGATCGTTTTCCGATCTCCGGCGCCTGAGTCTCCTGCGGTACCTGGCCCGTTCCCGGGCCCAGCGGACCTGAAGAGTTCTAAACCTCTCCCGGTCCCGCTCCGCCATCTCCTTCGCAAGCATAACTTGCTCGCAGAATGAGACGGCGGAGTTCCGCCGTGTTATGTCCCCTGCGATATTTAAAGTACATAGGTATTTATACTGCAGAAGTAACTAGTAATTTTAAAGATAAGACATCCATAAACGTATGCAGCAATTCAATTTCATAATTTTGTAACAAATAGAGCATTCCGGTCGCATTCGCGTGTCATTATTTCGTACCTTACAAGAGATTCCATCAGTATTCACATACGTAAGGAACGTGTGCACGCATAAATTCAATAAAATCCTTTGTGAATATGTTTTTCAAGCTATGCAAATGACGAGTGCTGGGATCGTCACATAAATACCGATGTTGAGGCGCATACTATTCAACAAAAGCGTAAAATAACACAGCAATCCGAGAGCTCTTTAATGCCAGCATGACGTTCAATGACTATTTAAAATCAATTTCAATCAGAGACTTGCCAATAACAATATATTCATTTTATTTCAAAACCAGCCTGCTCCGATGCTCGAAAATATCTCTCATTCAACTTCTTAGAAAGTAATTACCTCTAAACGATAAAGGAGCGTCTCTTAATGCTTTTCTAAGGATTTCTTAATTGTAAATAAATGTTCTTAAAACTTAGAATCAAAGCACACAAAACTCAGATTACGATAAGTTAATAAACATAAAACCTGGTTTAATTATTAGGAATGATTTTAGTGTTTAAATTATAGAGGGTAGATGTAGGAATCATTTTCTCATTTTCCTGAAATATAAAGCTTCTAATTTTCCTCCAATCGTCTAACCATTTCTAAACATTATAAACCTAATTTTACATGCGTCTCCGTCCGCGTTTATATCGGTTATCGTAATGATTGCAGGAACATAGTTTTTCGTTGGTTAGCTGATTGAAACACAAATCTAAAAGTTTAGTATTGTTTACTACAATACTTAAGAGGATATTCCACCTAAATCGGTGAAGTAAGTTTTAGATTATCAAACAGACAAAAATCCTAAAATCTGTTGCATTGAGTCCTGTTTAAAATTTGATCTTTATTAAATTAACAGAACTCAGGTTTTAGCAAGAACAGGGCGCTACTATCCTCGCATAGAATGACCATCCTGAGAATGAGAGCACTCATTCTTTGTATGGTGGTATTTCGTTGGTGAGACCGAAGGCCAATGATGCAGAAGCCTCATACTAGACCGCCATAGTGTGGATCACCATGCTGCATTGTGTGTACTCACAGGATGGTGACCATCACTCTTGAATGCTTCTATTGTTTTCCATCAGACAGAGTAGAGATAAAAGTATATACTTATAAAAATCACCTCCTATAATTTTAATTCATGTATATATCTACTTTGAGACTTCAGTATCATATTATATAAAGGTATTTAAAACTTATCTCAACATTAGTATCTCTGTTCTTAGATATGTTGTACAAAGTACTACATATTATGAAATAAAGTCCTCCGCTGCGTCTGTCTGTCTGTCGGTTCGCGATACACTCAAAAAGCCTTGCAGTGATTTAATTGAAATTTTAAATACAGTCTAAAGCCTGAGAAAGGACTTGTTACCGCGATAACTGACGTAGACACGGGCGAAGCCGCGGGCGAAAGCTAGTGCCCAATAAAAATGATGAAGGAACTTGTTATTTGTAGACTTTACTTTGTAGTTACTTTATCTATACATAGAATAATGACTGAAAATGAAAAAGAA
Organism: Phragmatobia fuliginosa; assembly: GCA_932526445.1. Taxonomy (NCBI): domain Eukaryota; kingdom Metazoa; phylum Arthropoda; class Insecta; order Lepidoptera; family Erebidae; genus Phragmatobia; species Phragmatobia fuliginosa. The sequence continues at coordinate 14,941,423 of OW052065.1, read as the reverse complement.
AGGTGTATGTATATACAAATTTCTTTGTGGTGGTGGTTCTTGGTGGTGGTCTCGATTAATATAATTATAATGTATGTCTTGTATACGAGTATCTATAGAGGTTTAAACAGGTTTTTAATTATTTATGTATGAAGACACAGCCACTAGACAACTGAATGAAAACAAATTATACTAATCTTAACTACTTGCGTAGCATTAGTTTTCATGCATGATTCTGTGTTGAAATATTTAAATGTTACGTTAACATTGCCCACTATTAATCATTTTTAAAAGATTCCAAATGGGAGCAAAACAGTTGAGTACATATGTCTTAAATATGGCGTCCTTTTAAAACTGCTGTAACCTACCTAAATAGCGCAGTCGTATCTATAAAGATGTCAAGTAGTTAAACAACCATTTGTTGTAAGGAATCTATCTTGTTCTTGTTAAATTCTTGTTAAATTATTTTTCTAATTATAATGAGAAATTTTATATTTGAGTTGTTAGGAATACATAAATCCCTTCCGATATATTAACAATAAACCTTTCAAAAACAAATCATTAATTATATTTAGGATAAGTCAAGCTAAAATGGCTTTTAAGTCACAAAGGTAAAGTTCTTTTCCCGTTACTAAACTAAACCTGATCTTTACACAACAAGTAATTTGTTTAATTTCTAAGATCCTTATCGGTCTATCTCTTAATTCACAACTGTTGCTATTTATGTAGGTAGATTTACGCTGCTTTTAGCATGACCATGGTTGCTCGACGGTGGTGTGTGTGGTACATACATGTGGTACTACAACCTCACAGGAGACCAACCTAAAATGACGATATAAAATGAAAGCTGTTGTGTTTCATATGTGAAAACGTTTTCGTAAAGCAGAAGCACATGAATAGGGCTCCATAGTGTAGGCAATATAATGTTCGCAATTAGTATAATGACCACTCATCTTAGATTATACGCATGCTTTCTATTAGGCAGGGCAGCGTCATTTACATCAGGATTATAAAGAAAAAAATCTATTACTATTAAAAAACGTAAAACGTTAAATCAGCTGTTAACACAGTTACTCTCATTTTTCTGTGATTGAATTAATAAAATGTAAGACACAATCATACGTATTCGTGACATAATCGGAGTTTTCATACATATCAACTACTTAAACACACATAGAAACAATATCCGTTATTTAGCTAAGTACTGTCAAAAGCCTTTCTAAATTTGATTTTTTTAAGAAAACATTTGCAGTAACATCAATCATCATCATCAACAGCCTTTAACAGTCCACTGCTGGACATAGACCTCTCCTTAGGAAGGAGGTTTTGGCCTACTATACCACGCCGGGCCAGACGAGCTGGTATAGGGTTGGTTTCAAGTTTTCCTTCTCTTGGCAGTGATGTTAGCTGTTTATTTTGTTCCTTTAGTCGCCTCTTACGACACCCATGGAATGAATAGGGGTGGTGACACTTTGTATTCTTAATCCATCGCCACAAATGAAAAAGACATCACTACATATTATTATAAAGTCCTCCGTCGCGTCTGTCTGTCTGTTCACAATAAACTCAAAAACCACTGCACTGATTTCAATGAAATTTTATACCCAGATAGTCTAAAGCCTGAGAAAGGACATAGGCTACTTTTTATAACATAGACGCAGCCGCGGGCGAAAGCTAGATTACATATTATAAATTCTTCTTTATTTTTACTCACACTCTCTTTATTTGTATTCCAGTGGTGTGTAGACCGTATCTGCGAGCCTATGCCTGGACACGCGTTAAAGACTGAGAGAAACGACAATACACAGATTGCTGTAAATAGAGGTGATGAGACGAAGGGAGAAAATCCGGAGTGGACGGAGTGGGGAGAGTGGAGTGATTGCAATGTCAAATGTGGATATGGATTGCAGACGAGAATACGACGGTGTCGGTATAGAGGGTAAGGATAATAATCAACTAAACTGCACGCATGACGTATTAGTTCAAGCGATCACCTCGATAGTTACCACTCCACTGAGTATTGTAGGTCACATGGAACGTTTTACTTTATGTTTATTTTTAAATTATATTAATTATATTAATTTAAATTTATCTGTGAAGTCTTCACGACACGAAACTAATCGAGCTTATGACTGAAACACTGATAGTGACATATATAACTGAAATACTTGTTTTTTATCAGACATTTACACAAAAACTTGCTTCTAAATAAACTCTATTACTAGTAAGCACAAGTTCATAATTATTTTCCATAAAGGTAATTGTATTTTGGAAGGCTAATAATAGTAGTATTTAATGTCCGATCTACGTCACATTTTGTTAGTCCTGTACACTAACCGTCCACCGTTTTCAATAAAAAAATTAATATAAAAATTACATCTTCGTATATACTTTCACCGCCAACTTACACATATACTGTCTTTAACTGCCTACATACTATCAACTTTTAACTTTCCATACTCTATAGTCTATTGTCATATAATAAATAAGACAATTATGATGGATGGTAGATTAATGGACCTAAGTATAAAAAGAACATAGCACTATCCTGTCGCGGATTAATTAATCAGTGTAAAGATAAATAGAAGAATATTTGAACTTGGAAAGTCTAAATTATATAAGGAAATAAGTTAACCAAGGATGATCATCCATAAAGGACTGAGAGAAGGTAGTCGATGTGACACAGGTCCAATAATTTAATGGATAACACCATGATTTGTTTTGTGTCTGAGTGTAGTTTATGTATTTTATATAAATTTACGGGTGCCTTACTCACCATCCTCATTCTGAATGTACAAAAAACAATATGCTGACGCGCACTATGGCGGTCTATTGAGTTGTTTTTGAATCGTGATTAATATTTATGCATTTCTAAATATACTCGTTCCTTTATGAATAGTCTGGTAACTATATTACAGGCTGCCTGGTTTTACATCAGACGGCTATGTATCAGATGTGTTAAATAATTATTTTTTTCAGAGAAATATCGGAGAGTGCGTGCGAAGGCGCCGGCTCTCAGGTGCGCACGTGCTGGGCGGGATCGGCTTGCGCAGGTGCTAGGGATACACGGGCGGATCTCTGCTACCGGCAGTACCACCGATTTATACCACACCTACATCCTAACGGTATGTATTACGGTATTTGACAATCTATACATGGAGAAATACTTAAAGGCATAACATTCGCAAACTACCCTAGTATATTACGGTTGAATTTTTATTAGATTCATTATAACTACATCATCCACAGTCCTACATAGTTCCCTGCTGGACATAAGCCTCTTTTAAGAAATGAAATTTTGGCCTATTGTACCAAGTTTTCATTCAACTCTTCAGTTTTTCTTGTTTTATATATCACACAAAGTGGTGTCCCAGTTACATTTGAACCCACAACACTTGGCACAGTAGAGATCGGCTTGGCGACCACTTTAACCACTAGGGTACCCGTGCAGTAAATATCATATTTTGTCAAGAAAATTCCTGGAAGTAATTACTTATTCAATTCTTCAGTTTGTGTTAAGTTACTTAATAGTAGCATGATTTGATACATAAACTTTGATATACAAGTAAAACATGTAACAAATTTCCAAGGTGACCCATTCAATGCAAATAGCAGCGTCAATATAAAATTCAGTCGTACATTTTTTATTTAAACGACCCCATTACAGAACATATTTTTATTTTTAGTCTCGGAAATGAAGATACTAAAATATTTTTCAAAGGATATTCGTATTTTAACGTCTACTGAATAAAGTATTATGATGAATATACCTGATGGTTATAAAAGCCTTAATAGACTGTAAATATTCACGGGTTCGTCCAGACTTTTGCCTGGGGCTACCAAGCGAATCTATGTCTAATTTATCAAGCTCAGATATAACGAATTTTACAAAGGTTCTCATGAAAATAAATGTTATGAAGTAATATTTTCTCTTTGAAGTTATGTTAAATAATAACGTTAAAGGATGTGTACACAAGCCTTCTTTTGATAGCTGTAGGGATTCAACACAAAGAAGATATCAAATTACATTAAATGAAAAAAAATACGTGCTTTTTTTATTTATAATTAAGGAAATTCTATAGGCTCGTTTGAATCGAAAGTGAATTCATTTATGTCGCCATCGACATGGTTAAGAGACGCTTTAACGCTGACAATATATCGATAAATATCTATATCTGAGGCCCGCGGTGTTACTCGCAGTTGTTGTTGGAAACCGCTGGTAGCGGTGCGGTTCGAAGCTAAAAAAGTATTTACTCCTTTATAATATCACCTATTTTCCATTGAAAGTCTCGTCAAAATCGGTCCAGCCGTTCCTTAGATTAAATGCATCTCAACTAGTAAAATAATAATATTTTTTTTTATTATTATTTTTCTACTAGTATGTTTATTTTAACATCAAAAGATTTAAATATAAAAAAAAATTGTGTTTTATTTATAGTTTTATTTTTTAACTTCTATTTACAGCACTCATTACTCTATTTGTTTTTTCGACACGGGACTCTTGGTTCAATATTTAGGGATCTTGAATGCTATGTTCCAGTTTTCACTCCAATTTTTTGTGCATGCTATCTTTGCTTGAAAGTGGTTTAAAATTAGCCTTAATTTTAGTACATGTTATCTAGACTATGTACTAATGCTTCGAATATTATTATTTTGGTATACTTTGGAATTGCACGCGGTTCCGTTCGTGTATATGTCGGTCATCGGGGTAAATAGAAGCCTATTCCCTATCTTAAGAATCAAAGGATCTCCATTGTAATGTTCATCTAAATCAATTCATCGATTAAGCCACGCAAGTGCAACAGATATACAGAATTAATATCGAATGTAAGTATTAGTATGGAGTATCGATTATAATTTCCAACATAACTTATAATATGATATTATTCCCAGACACCCAGCACTGTGATATGTGGTGCGTGGAATACACTGGCGGTGCGCCGTCCAACTACGGAACTCTCCCTGATGGAACTCCTTGCAGCTACAGTAGACCCTACGATATCTGCTCCCAGGTAAGAAATAAATACAAAATAAACACGCAAAAGGTATTTATACTACACCTGATCGGAACAGTAGTCAATATTCCCTGAAAATGAAAAGAGAAAGTTAGTCTTTTCCTTGACCTAAATAAGCGGGAGGAAAAAATGTATGAAAATCCATTTCTAACGTGTTTTAGCGGGAGAGAAAGTTGTATGAATTTTCATTTCTCATGTGTTATCTTATCTATGTCAAGGAGTTTTCATATAATTTAAATATGGAATCTCCGTGCCACTGACATCCTTTTGTGAATAATAAAAAAAAACATAAATATTATGTCAAATTCTAAGCTAAATTGTGTTTTACATGGTGACTTACGTTTTGATTTTATTTTATAAATACTTTAAATGTTCCTCACAGGTGTAGTATAAAGCACTGTGTAGCACTCGGGTGAAAGTCCCATTCCTACCTCGGGAGTATTGCGGCCCTAGGCTGCGCCTTCGGGCCACAAACTGCTCCCTCGCTAGTAATCGGTTCCTTTCCTCCCTCGGTGAACAATGTACTATTATTTATCAGTTTTTTTTCTTGATCTGGTATATAGACCATACATCTTTCGAGACTCAAATGAACTATTAAGTTATTTCTATAGTCAGTGAGGTACAACTGGTCATTTGAATATACTTGTAAATTGAGATTTTTTGGTTACAATCCCGAATAAGTCAATAACTATTACTTCGTACAGGTTTTCAAATCTAAAAATAAGTCATTTTAATGGGTTAATTGGCTACTACCAATTCTTTAAAACATAATTCGTTTTCATTATACCATAGGCCTGTTATCTATAACTGAAAATAATATATTCAAGAAAAAAATTCAACCTGTTTGCCTAATCAATGTTAACTTCAAGACTCCGTAAAAAAGGGCAATTTAAAAACAAAGTGCTTTGGAAAATACCAATATTGTAATAAACAAAGATACGATGATAATTTTATGAAGATATAAATTTGAAGACTTTGTTGATCACTTTAAGCTACTTTAAATAAAGTCTACTAATGGTGGAATGATTTTAAGAACGATAGCTTAAATAATGAATTTACAAGGGACATCAACCCTCAGAAGGTGAAATTTATTGTTAAAAGTAGAAGTAGTCTTCTTCCTAGCCTTATTACTAATATTATTTGGGGTCGGCTACTAGTTTAACCGGTTACACCTGAGTATCAGTTTTCCCATGGAGCAACTGGCATCGGACCTCCTCAACCCTAAGGGAGAACTGAAATTCGAAGTTTGAACTAGTTGTCAGTAAATTTGAAGGCACTGACTTTCCAATAACGATTGCTATAGATGTTCATGACGACCGGGACCGACGGCTTTACGTGCTCTCCGAGGCACGGGCGTGAATCACCGTCAAACTTCCAAACTCCGGGCTGCTTTTAGAAATTACCTAAGAAAACCCCAAAAACACTTTTTGGTCCGACCCGGGATTTGAAACCGAGACCTTTGGATTAGCAGTCGCAGATAAAAAGAAAGTATGCATCATGGAACTCAGTTATAATAAAACTATGCATTATTATCAGCCATGAACAGTCCATTACTGTACTGAGGTCTTTTTAACAAGGAGGTTAGAAGTATTTATATTTATAAGACAACCTTAACTTTAATTAATTACGCTATGTCCTCAGGGTACGTGTGTAAAAGGTCTCTGCAACTCGACGGATCCTGACTGCAATTGGTGCCCAGACGGTTACTGCAACAACAACACACACATATACACCAGACGACTAGGCAAAGGTAACTAAATCCTAGACTCTTTTTTTTATTATTGTTTAAAGTCTGACCAAAAAATAAATAAAATTTAACCCACGAGCATAACATAGCACAGCATCACTAAACATAGTTTTTGTATTAAATGAATGGGGATTGTTCTTCGATCTTCTACAAGCGATATAAAGGAACTTTCGCCTGCCTAGCCAAGTTGTTACTTAACAAACATGAACGTTAATAGATAGCTAACATATATCTGGGAATGACGTCGCTCAGATATGTGTTGATCAAAACTAAATATAAACCAATAATATTATGAGAGACGTTGGCGATCAAAGAAAAAGAATTTGAACAAAGTCAGGTGAAATGAAACTTATTATTTTAAACTTCTATATGTGTGAAAATAATAAATGGTACCATACTCACGCTAAAATGACGATAAGTTTTAAACGCGGTATCCGTTCTAATGAAATAATTTTATCGTCAAAATCATTCCTCAAATACGTTAGGTAACTTTTCCTATTCGTTTATTTCTAAATGAGTTCATTCCTAAAGTTTTAAAGGATAAATTGAATGTTTGGAGCGAAAGCGTAATTTAGTTATATTTCATTATTAGAATAGATGTTCAGTCTAGGGAATAAACTGCTCCGTCTGAGTGAACTTACTCATTCAATGTTTTATGAGGAGACTACTACTAAAGTTCACTAGCTTCAACATTTTTGTTTAAATACGTTTAGTTAGTACAGAAGCTCACTGGATGGAAACATAATCGTCTTTTATTTTCAATGTAAACATTTAACTGTTATTATATGTGTATGAATATGCAAATATGCTATGCAACGACCACCTTACTTTTTTTTCCAACACTGCAATATAAATATAAACTGCTTGTACTTTAACCTGTAATTGTAATTGTAAAGAATCTCTTAGTTATAACCACTAGCACTTAAGCTAACATTAAACTTGCGTTAAGAGTGCTGCGGCTCCCTCTGATATTTAAACCAAACTGAGTGGTACAGTGCTTGCTTTGAAGAAGAAAGTCCACATATATGATCATAATTCCTGCAGAGCCAAGTCACAATTTTATTTAGAAATGAAGATTTCTTATACAAAAATATAATGTTGCAATAAAATTATGATAGTTAACTAACAATTAAACATCTCCCAATAGACATTTTTGTTACTTCTACTCATTTGCATGCCGTTTTGTATAATTTTTGTAATATAATTTTTAGTTCTAGGTATTTGACAAGATTATTATTTCATCTACGATAAGAAACTTATGAAAATAAAAGTTCTTACTTCTTTAATATCAAATACTGTTGTTTTAGGTTGGACCCGAATGGCAATGGTACCTCACGGCGCCCACCAGCTCTCAGTTCACATCACAACCCCAGTCTCTTTAAACATAGCTCTTAGAGAGCGTAAGAAGGACCGGCAGATTTTGGAACTAATCAAACACTCTAAGCGATACGATATTGACGACAATAAATACTTAAAGTATGATCCGAGCGTGCCTCAGAATCTGCAAATCGTCGAAGTGGATAATCACGTGATAGATATAAAAGAGGGGGAAGTGAGGTGGGAGGGGTCTGCTGTAGCTGCTGGGACATTTCTTCGTTGGACTATTGCTGAAACAGACGTGGTTATAACATCAGACTCTCGGTTACACACTGACTTAATGATCATGGTAAGTCTGCAATGCATTTAGATTTCAGATGCTCAAAACCGAGTGTTTTATGTACTGGTCATTAGTTGTAAGATTTAAAGCATATAAATATTCCAATAATATAGGCATTGATGATTCAACTCGGGTAGTAGTATATTAAAAATAACCGACGGTATTGTATATGCACACAAGCACTTTTTAATTGACTACTGTGACTGGATATCGCTTATTCCGTGGTATAAATAGCCAACCTTATAAGCAGCGAACAGTAGAATAGCAATAATCTGAATTATAAATTTATACACCATTGGAGACTACATCTAATTTATTTAACCACAAAACTAGATTTCATAATTATGTTAGGTATATAAGACATATAATTATGTTAAACACAAGTAGGTAATAATTATGTAAATAAATTAATTAATGAAATGAATCCGGTGAATATGTAACTATGGATTTTAATTGAAATAAATTGACGTTTTCATCATAACTTATTGTTCTAAAAGTGCACAGAAATTAGAAGTTTAGAGTTCAAAGTACTCGTAGCTATTTCAATATGTCATGTTCACTTTGACATAATTTTTACATACTAAGTATTTTGCAGACAACCAGTAAAAAGGATTATATTTGGCGTCCATGCTAATAGAGATATATATTTATTTGACCCCACACCAGATCAACGCAATGATAAATAGAGAGTTCACTCAGTTCACCCCTATAATTCCCCGTGCCTCCGAAAAGTTCATATACCCCTAAATCAAGTTGGTTTTGATGTTACTCCTAATATGTTTGGTGAGTTGTGAGGTTGTGACTCGGGAAATTTATTACACCGAGCTGGGTGATGAATAGTTGCAGCATGATTCTATCCGTAATTTTTTATTCGTAGTGATTGTACGGTAATGAAATTTAATACATATTTTTTCAATGATCGAATCTGCAAAAGAAATATTTATAGAATACTATTTAAGATAGGTAAATAACATGACAGATATAGACTGCATATCAATTTCGCTAAAATTATGGGAAAAAGTTATCAATATTTCTTTTACGAAATGGAAAAATAAATGTTTTTCATCTCTTGTAACATTTATAACTTTCCTGCCTTTTTCTTAACCCCTGAGGCATGTGGAACTTTGAAAGTAAAATACTGGTACATGAAAGATTTCGACACTATGACATTGTTTACATTACTTTGCGCTGTTGTGATATATTTACAACGTATCGCTTTGCAAGTTAGAAACATGTCACATTTCTGTCTGTTTTACTACACAAATTCTCCAAAACGCATTTCTTTTCCATAAATTAAGTTTTAGATAAAAAAATGATAAAAAAGCTATGTTATAGGATATTATAAATAAATACAGATAATTTGATGACCAACATTTAAATCAACGTCTACAGCACAGAAAAAGTAAACTTGTAAGTTTTAAGGAATGTAAAAAATCTGTTCTTTCAATTAAAAATCCAGTTCGAGAGGTTCAATATAACATTATATGCATAAGGAACTGAGAAATAACAATAAAAGAAAAAAACAAGATAGATTGGTTTGTAAGAAATAAAGAAAAATTAATACAACTATATTATAACAACAAACTTTGATGGTGATGAAATGAACAATAACTCCTAAAATATTTTAAAGTTAATTTAAAAACAACTATATGTTACACAATATGTAAAAAACCATACAAGTAATACAAAAGGCAAATAAGTATGAAAATTGTAACGAAATGAAACATTGGATGATAAGGGTCTCAGCATCCACAGCCGGTTTAATTATTCAGCTGTGAACTTAATTGACTACTCCACTCACATAAATCTCATTTTCCTTTATCACGTATTATTTATGGAATATTTTATGTGAAAAGTAAAAATTGCGACAGACGAACTCGGTTAAACAGAAAATGGTTCTATATAAAGTTTGGAGCAGAACAAAGAGGGTAACATTGCACATGCATATTACATGTACATATATACATATTTATCATCATCATCTCAGTCCATTGCTGGACATAGGCCTCTTCCATTGCACACCACTTTGATCTATTTTGGGCTTCTCGCATCCAGTTAATATATGCAATAAGAAATGTTTGTAAGATTTCAATAGTTATATTACCCTTAAATCAAAACCAAAATTGATACAGTCCTTAAACCCGTATCAGAAAGAAACGAATTAGAGCTGTATGATTCCACAAATTAATTTAGTAGATTGTTGATGGTAAACCGCTCAGGGCTCTTAACAAATGAGAACAGGATGAACACATTTTTGTTTTTGAAAAAGTAAGAGATTGTAGGATTTTGCATGATAAGCCCAGGCAGGCATTAGATTTTGACTAATGATTTTTACATACAATGAGTTTCGCCATTATTTACCAAAAAAAACTGCGTGAAAGAGCATATGGCTGGGAAACAAATAAGCCACTTTATTTAAATTAATTTGTTCATGAATTTAAATAAATTTGCTAATAAAGTTAAGAAAAGTGCAGGGAGATGATAATGATGAGATACTCCATCGTTGTAGCTAAAAGCTGTGGTCATGCGTATTGTTACACGTAGTAGAGTTACGAAAATGTCTAATTTTCAACAAGTAATAGGTTGAATCACTTGCAGGCTTATCCTGAGCATCCAGTGACGTCAGATGAAACAATACCAGTTGAAGTATCACTCAATTACAGCACACCAGCCAGTCGGACTGCTATCACACCTGTCAGCCGGTCAAAACCCTTGGATTACACGTATGTAATATTTCGCAATAAATATTTATATAAATATAATTTCGGAGATACTAACCAATTTTTTTAACTATATTAATTTTTTCCTTCCGGAGGAGAGAGGAGAGGCCTATGTCCAGCAGTGGACTGTTAAAGCCTGTTGATGATGATGATAAATTGTATATACTAAAAAAAATAATTGAAACACCAGATCAACTATACTTTTTCTGGAGAGGAAATAGCTCGGTGAAAGTCAAAGATGGTAATCAAAATTAAAGTATACACGTATTCTTGGATAATTAAAAAAGTACTCTCATATTATATTCGACATATAGTTTTGTTGAATCAATTTTGAAAGTAAACGGAAATCCCACCAAGACAACAAAAGTGAAAACAGAAATACTCGTAAAATGGTGACATTGCAGCCAAAGTTTAAAATTCAACCAAATCTGTCCCGTTACTCTGACATACAGATTTTCTCCAAAAGTAACTCTTGTATTATAATTTAATTGATTCATAAAGATAGTTTCGATTACTCCGGACATAATCCACGTGCCATGTTCATTGTATGTAGGTCAGCAATCCAGTGCAAAACAGTCGTAAGATCGTGTTTATTCTCAACACTTCGACTTTCAAGTTTAATATAGCCGGTTCCAAAAATAACGGGTCAGTCACATAAACCAATAACGGGTCAGTCACATAAACCCGAATATCTCCCGAACTACGTATGCCATCCTAATGAAACGAAGACTGTTCAATTGAGAATTTAATTATACAGATAAAAAATAAAATAAAACTTAGTTACACACACAATATTAATCTTAAATTAAAAAAAAACTAAAGTAGTCATATTTTTCTTAAGATTACATTTTTTTTATGATTGTTTTTTTGCTGTTTTTCATCACTTTCTTCATTTAATACTTTGTATTGCCTCCACGTGATGAAGCCTCCAGTATGGCAATCTTTTGGCAGATTTCTCCTGACATGACCGAATAAATGGGTTGTACAACACAAAATTATATCAGCATATTTCAGGATTGAATTAAACTCAGAAATTACGTAAAAGCATTACTTTAAAGCACTTGATCAATTACACAAATGAAACTTTGAACATATAAAAAGACAAAACACTTGATCAATGATATAAATGAAACTTTGAACATGTATAAAGATGTCAATATTCTTCCTAGCAATATTATTGGGGTTCGGCTACTAGTTCTACCGGTTTTACCTAAATATCAGATTTTCCACGGAGCGACTGGCATCTTTTTTTTTTTTTTTAAAAAAGACAACTCCCGCATTAGGAATATGAATTCCTGTGTCGCGGGGGACTTTACAAACATACATGAAACGGACACAAAGAACACCCAGACTTAGAACAACAGTTTGTGAATCACACAAAGTGTTATCCCACGTGGGATTCGAACCCACGACACTTGGCGCAGTAGAGAGCGGCGTGGCGACCGCTTGAACCACTAGGCCAACCGTGCAGTGCATCGGACCTCCGCAACTTTAAAGGAAAACTGAAATTCGAAAGTAGAACTAGTTTTCATTTAATTTGAGGACATTGACTGCCCAATAGCGATTGCCATAGATGTTCATGACAACCGGGACCGACTTTACGTGGTCCCAAGGCACGAGCGTGAATCACCGCCAACCTTCCAAACTCCTAAGAAAATCCCAAAAACACTGTTTGGCCCAACCCGGGATTTCAACCCAAGAGCTCTTGTTTAGCATTTGCATACGCTATCCACTAGACCAACGAGGCAGTGAACGCTATGTCAATATATAAAAAGAAATCGGCCTACCTTGTGTTAAAATGTTGAATTGATAATACATTATTGGTTATAACAAAACACCAAAATACCTTAGGATCGGAGTAGCAAGAATAAAGAATAGTGTTCATCAATCAATTTTCTCTACAACTTTATTATTCTCTATATAAGTGGCTATAACCGTTTATTTCTCAGTCCCCTATTTCTTTAAATAATTTCTGTGTTACAAATAGTAATTTGTAAATAAGTAAAATAAAACTTCAAACTGTGCATTGAAACAGTTAAATACGGACACAATTATGTGAAGGACGTACAAAACCCCTCTGAAGATTTCCTACATGTGTTAAACAAAATTTTCAGGTATCGCTTCGTAACAAGTGAGGCTAATATACCTTATAAACCTCGCCCTACATACGTGAATACTGTATGTATAATATGTATATCTCTGTTTCCTGCTTACTTTCAATACGTTTATTCAAAAAAAACATTCTCCGATATCAAGCCTGTACTCAAGAATACTCTGTAATTTGTATGTTTAAATCAAATTTCATTATACTAATAGATGATGCCCGCAGCTTCGCTCACGTTTGCTTCATTCTTTGTTACCTAGGGCGTGTGTGTGTGTGTAAAACTAGTTTTCTTAAACAAATAAAATGTTATAAGAATCGATCAAACCGTTTCTGAATATAGTAATTTCCATTGAGTCATGAGAACACAGCTATTTGTATATGTATATTGCTCAAGATTTTCTCTCGGTATTTTATCCTAATTCCCACTCTGAAACCCTCAGAGAAGAGGAGGTACGGATTCCCTTGAATTTAAAAATACTGTGACCCCTAAAACTTTCGTGAGCATGGTGCAGGCATGGCTGGTTGTTTTTGTAGTAAAAGTAGGTTTATGCCTTGCATCTAATCTATGTATGTATCTATGTTTACTTTTGTTTTCTATTGTATCTAAAATATTGTAGTATTTTTGTTGTACCTACTACAATGGATACGGTTTCAGTTTTTGTATTCCAGAGTCTAGTTATCTGTATTTTAAGGGCGTGAGCTTTTTAGCTTAAATTGAGCCAGTATTGTAGTCAGAAGGTATTGATGTAATTATAAAGTACGTTTCATTTTCTGTCTTATTTATGTAAATTAATATATGTATATTGTATATGTATAGGTATTATTATTATATGTATATTATAATTAATTATTAATATTTATTATACATTATGATAAAAATATTTTAAAATTACGTCATTCGTTTTGTTCCATAAAATATTCAATGTCCTTATAGGATTTTGTTAAATGGGTTGATCAATATTTTTCTTTTATAGTGTTTTTAAAAGTTGTGTAATATAAATGAAACTAGAAGTATCTCAATTTTAAACGACCACGATTTAAAATCCTTCTTGCACTATTAAATTCAGTTCCGGCCAACGAAATTGAAGAATTCAATTACGATGAACAAATAGTGTTTGGAACGTTGCACGAAACGGTATATATTATTTCGTTTACTCTTACTCTTTCTTTACTTTTACTTTAAATAACCACAGCAATATACTTATTAATTTTACAATTATTAAAAGTTTGTAGAAAGTCTATCTTTCTAAAAACTTTTCTATTCAAAAGCATTCTTTGGTTACTCCTCTGCGCTCGGCGGGGCCTTAGCTGCTATATCATTTTATTAATCTATCTACTAACTGTTCTAATACCCTTTAATAACGGAGTTGATTTCGGTAACTCGTCATCAAGCTTTACTTGACAGGATTATTTGGTTACTTTGCTGACTGCCCTGCTTTCAATCAACGTGTTTTCTTAATTGGTCACAAGAAAATCGGACACACTACGGTTATTAATGAATCCCATGAGTGAAAGGAGGTTTTTTGAAGGTTTATTAATATAATCACCAGTAAAACCATCACTCAGGAAATCATTATAAAGCAGCTATTTTGTTACTTTTTATCGAGTAGGTTATAGGGAATGAAAGAATCCGTCTTCTCTTTTGCCTTAAGTCAGTGTTTGGAAATTAGTTAATTACCTTGTTTGAATACGTAAATCAAAACAAAAAACTTTTAATAAAGAGAACTTAATAAGCCATAATATAGAACTATGAATATACCTAATTACTTTAATTAATGTCAAGTTTCCTTGGAATAAGTAGGTACTAGAAAGTTCTCGAAACGAGACAACTTCAACGCAATTTATTTATAAATTACGTTAGTTTATCGTATATTTTCATGATTTAGCTTTCCTTTGTTTCAATACTATTGCTTTGATTTGTGCAAGTGTAGAATATCAAAAAAATTGACGTAGAAAGCCTTGAAAGTTATGTGTTCTAATTTAATAAGTATCAAACGTTATTAAAGCATATTTGTTACATGTAAATAATGATGTGGATTATATGCGAAAACAACGCCGATGAGTTTGGCCCCGAGGGATTTGAGACACATAATTTATCGCTGCCATAAACACATAAAAAATAGGTGACATGTTTTGCATATATGATTTATCTCTTTATTTCGCATTTTACTTTTAAATTCATGTATTTCAACTTTCCGCAGTGTGTGTAGGGCAATGTGATTTTAGGTAAACTCGAAATCTGTCAACCTCGGATTATCAAAGTTTTCTTCTACGGGATCCAAGGAGGCCGTATTTTTGTCTCTATTCGAACACAATTAAATGTGCGCAATCGTCTGCTTCAAGGGAGATACTTTAATGACTTTGATCAGCAACGGACGCTATTGTCTTATCCTAGAAATATGCTCTACATTTGAAAGTCTTTTTAGTAGTTACCTTTCTGAGAATAATTATATTTATCAGTTGAATTACAGATTAAACATAAATCAATGTACATGTAATTCCAAAAAAAACAACGCCTGACAGTCGATAATAATGCTTGCTACTATTACTTATTAATTAACTCGATCAGTAGCTTATTAGTTGTTACTTTGGCATAAGTATTATTACAAATAATAGATAAATTTTAAAATTGATTATATCAAAGCCATTTCTTAATTTATTGTCACATATTTTAGTTTTCTCTATCAAATCCTAAGTAGGAAAATTCTCCTTAATTAGAAGTAATTTTATCCTTCGGTAAACAGTAATACCAGTAGTTATACACTCCTATATAAATACGTATCATTGATAACAATTGTTATAGTCTGCCAACTTTGATTGGAAACACCTTCTAATATTTGAGTTGTAACAAGTTGCTTTAGAATGAAAACTTTACTTCGACTTTCCTTTATCACAAACTAAAACTTGTATATCTTCAACACCTTTATACTGCGACAATTTTAGACTGTATACCTTCTAATACTGAAGCTTTGTACCAGTTGTAATTATTTGAAATCTGGTTATATATAAATATGGCTTTATTAAATAAGAGGTTGAATTTATTGGATCCATTCTTTTTATTCGTAATAACATAATTTATAACTTTGGGGCTTTCATAATGTAAGATCGTTATTTTATTTTTTATTTTATTTTGTTATCGTAGTACAGTTACTATATAATTTTGTGTATTAGAGTTTCGCGTAACAATGATTATTATAATAAATTTAACAAGCCGAAAAATTAGATTTTTTTGTTTGAGACCCTCTTTCACATTTCCAAATATTTTTTTATAGTAAGTAGAGCATATGTGAGACGCAATCCGCAGAAAATTGACTGTCAGCCTGTCAGAATAATAGGCATCCTTACATTCTTTGGTAAACTTGAAAACTTAATAGTTTCAACAATACTTGTAAATAACTCAATTTTGAAATGAAACTGATAAATTTGTTACGATTGAGTAGCTTACGGAAATTATACACACGATCGATATCGAAGGCTCGATTATTCGAGACGTTGGACAGAACCATCCAGGCGTGTACTGTCAAATATTGGCCAAGGTAACCGAATTGTACTGTACACATAGAGATACCCATCAGTGGAATTGTTGACATTCAGTTTACAGTTGACTTTTACAAATTGATTTAGAATGATTTGGATTGTGGAATTTTCATTTATTTGTTAAGTTAAGTTTGATTGTTGTTAGAGATTGTGTCTTCTGTTTCCAGTAGTTTTGTTTAGTGATAAACAGATTCTCTCTTCCTTAAAATCTATCGCTTTTAAAGATTTAGCGATATCATCACCGACAGTTGACTTCTAGAGCTCTAGACTTTGGCTCACTATACCACCCTAACCAACCGAGTTGGTATAGGGTTTGTTTCAAGAAATCCTTTCTCTTTGCAGTGAACTTGTTCTCCTTAGTTTCCGCTTATTTGCCCCTTACGGCACCCACCGGATGGATAGATTGAGTGATACTTCGTATTCGTAGTCCGCCACTACACGGAAAAATAAATCGATAAGCGTCACAAATAACCGTTTAAGTAAAAAATATCAGTTTGTATTAACACGAAAATGTTTATATGATTTAATAATAAATAAACGTCTTACACCTCATTCATAACGTGTTACTCAGGTCGAAATGGGACCCATATGTGCCAAGGTAGAATTATCCCGTCTTAGTGAAAATATATTTTTGTTCATTGGGGTTTAAACAGCTTTCTAGTTGCGATGAAAATGTGTGTCGAATTCAATTGCGAATTCAGAAACCAAGAATTTAAAACCTCATAATTCCAATACCGATCGATCGGTATTGTGATCATGAGTAAGGCTATTATTAAACGAATAGTTTCTGTCTTTCTTTCTTTTCCTTTCTTTCTTTTCTTTTTTCTTTCAGTGTTTCCTTTTCTCTATTTAGATGTAAGAGATGTATCAAAATTATTCAATGAAGTTTAAATATTTAGGTATTTTAGGTAGGACAATTAATTGCCACTTAAACATGATTTAGTTTCGCTCTACAGTTAAATACCAGAACGTATACTTTACTTCATGTTACCATTATAATTGTAGGTACTAAAGTGACTTTAAATATGCTTAATTTTAATCATCACCCAAAATGAGTAAATAACTCAAATAAGTGCGAGTAATCACACTGATCTCTCAGGTATCTTAGAAAAAATATGTAGTGTTTTTTTTTCTTTTATAGATGTGGTTACAGGATCCCAAAACCCACCTCTAGGATTCAAAGGAGAACGCACTTGAGATACAGCTGTCCTTGGGTGACGAATACCATTAGGTCGTTCACCTATCAAAATCCTAGATAAAACACATTGTTTCTTTTAAATACTAAACTGATTTACTTTATATTTATTTATTTAAACTTACTGCACATGTTGTACAAAGGAGTACTTAAAGCCATAAGGCATTCTCTCCCAGTCAACCTTTATATCAGTTTAGTAAAAAATAATAATAATATAATTCTATTATTTTAGAGTGTTTTCATTAGTATCAATTACTGACTGACTAACTGAAATTGTCTTTCAGCAGTTTTCTGTATTTTTTTTATTTTGCTGATATCAGGTTCCCAGCAGAGCACAGTCCTTGCTCAGTATCTTGTGGAGGCGGAATGCGGTTCGCGCGACCACGCTGTCTACGTGAACATAGATGTCCCCCCGTACTGGAACCATGTAATACACACAGGTAAATACATGTAAATACATCGATGTCGATTAAAAAAAAATGTAAAAAAAGAAGAGCATCTTTTTAAATAAACTTGACAAGTGTATAACTGAAATGGTAATAAAACTCTTTTATTGTTATCTTTTGCCATAAACTAAACCACTAATATCGAGACAATGTATTAAAAAATTCATAATAAAACAAGTGTCAAAGCCACGTAACCAAACTTTCAGTTTAGACCTTGATAAAGAGTGAACTGAATGATTGATTTCTAGTCACACGTGTCGTGTATATTAAAAATTCATGTATTGTGTACACCGGCGTGTACCCAATGATTATACCGTAACCAAAAAGTACCTCGATAAGTAGGAACTGTTTACACTTGTCAGAAGTATGTAATATAGAAAACATTTTTTTTTTCGTTTTATTCTAAACATTTTTTTTATATTTATTTTACTATTATATCATTATATTCATTCTCAACAGAAATGAAGGAGGTTAGGTACTATTGTTAAATATACGTATGTATATTGGCAATAGTAGTATGTATGTGTAGAAAATTGTAAAAACTTGGACTTTCTTTTATTTTTTTTTGTAAGAAAGCATTTAGAAAGACAATTTTTTTATGAGTTGTTTTACATCGATGTTAACTCTTAGGTATAGTTTAATATTTTATACAAGAATATTTATTAACATTTAATGGGTTTATAAGGTCGTAAGTCAAATTTATTTACAATTTCCTAGATATAATTATAGATACAATTTGTTGATATAGTTATAAAAATACATAATTGCAAATCATGAATCCCTACCTGTCAAAGAAACTAATATTAAGTACATCCAAAAAAAAAAAAAAAAATTCAGTAGCCACAGTTTTTACTGTAATATCCCCTATTGATGTGTCTAATCTGTGTCTGTACCAGAACTAAACAGCCATTATTATTACAATAAAATGCTAATTTCTCAACGGTCGTCGTAAGTAAACATTATTGTGTGCTCTACTGATGTAAATGGGGCTTAACCAACTTAATATTTCATTGTCGTAGCTGACCTAACCCAAAATTAATAACTCCGTATAAATATACCGGGAAAGGCCCCTTTAAATATTCATAAATCGTTAAGTTATTTGCTCTTTATACAACTTACTTTCGTTATCTAAAATATGTGATTTGAATTAAGCAAACGGTTGGAGGTAATTCTGTCTTCAGCTTTATTCAACTTTCAGAGATATATTTAGCTATCAATATTTATTGAATATTTTAGTTTATTAGTACCATGTGATGTTAGGCATAGCTTATTTTGTTCTTTACTCACACGATTTAGAGTGTGCAAAAGATATATTAGAAGTTGAATGCTTCATTATTAATTTGCGTCGAACAAACGCTGTATAAACAAAAGCGTTATAAATGTGAATAACTGGCATCATGTTAAATAGCTGGTTTTCACTCACTGTACCACGCTGACCATACGGGTTGGAAACGGATTTCATTCAAGCTGTTCTGCTCTATTCAGTGTTGTTATCAGCACACAAAGAGTGAACAAAAATTTTAATCCAGAATATATTTATTTGCTTACAAAGTGTACACATCAATGCATAGGTTTCGTGGATATACACTTTCCACTTAGTACTAAAAGAGACATTGCGAAGTAGGTACGTTTATAACATATTTCAGAAATATTTTGCTGATTTTTGGATAAAACCACTGTCTTATTCAAGATTTATGCACAGACATGATTAATAACTTTTATTCATTTCCAGACAATAATCCATCATTATGTTAGAACACAAACAATTTTTCAAGATTTGTGCTAAAAGACATAATATTTCTACTAATGAAGGCAAGATTTTACTGTCAGCAAATTGCTCAATTTGTACTTCTAGAAGTACTAAGTTATTTAATCCAATCAAATATACAAGTTCTCAATAATTGACACCAATATTAAATTCCCTCTAACCATTAACATATATGTACATACACATCTCCATGACGTCAAAGTAATTAGTGCTATTACTACCTGAGGTACACAAAGTGAGCAACGTGAACAATATGTAAATGTGGATCTGTGTACATGTACTTAAACGTATTTGTGTAGTATATGTTTACTAAGAAATTATTTGTAATGTACATGAAACTAAGCCATATCTATATGGGAACATAAAGAAAATGATTCTGTATAATTTATCTGTATATTATTATTCTTAAGTATGTGGTATAAAAAGTTTTCAATATTTTTTTATCCAAAAGATATTGTTTGTAAATGGACTTTCGTACTATGTTAAAGTCGCTTTCACTCTCATACATACTTTTAGTTCTAGCTAGGGTGATTACCAACCCTCTACACACTTAGTAATGCATACATTATTTGAATTAAAAAAAAAACAAAAGTAAAGTAAAAAATGTAGTCCCGTCTTCTATCCATTTATCAAACAAAATATGAATTAACTTCAAGCTGAAGGTCATAACATTATTCATTTATTAACATATGTATATGAATAACATAATCTTAACATATCCAAATGTATGGAATTTATCCAAACTCAAGGTGCTTAGGTAACTTCTAAATTCAAGATCACACTCTAAGGAGTATGTGTTTTATACGTGTATTGTATGTATATTATGTTTATTAGTTGCGAGTTCACGTGGTCTGAAGGCGAATGGGAGGAGTGCAGTGCCACGTGCGGTGACACAGGCGTGCAGGAGAGGCAAATCTACTGCGTGCCGCTCAACGTTAGGTACTAGTCTACATATTATATAACACTACTCGTTTACTAGTTGGCATTTTTAAGGCAATAGAGTCACGCTGAAATCAGCGTCTAGTGATTAGCGTATGCGGCTGCTGATCAAGAGGTCTCGGGTTCGATTCCCGGGTCGGATCAAATATTTGTGTGATCCACAAATATTTGTTTCGGAGTCTGGGTGTTTTCTATGTATAATATGTATGTATTTGACTGCCTTGTTGGTCTAGTGGTTAGCGTATGCGGCTGCTGATCAAGAGGTCTCGGGTTCGATTCCCGGGTCGGACTAAATCCATCCACAAATATTTGTTTCGGAGTCTGGGTGGTTTCTATGTATATTATGTATGTATTTACAAAAAAAAAAAGTATGTTTACGTATTTATATCAGTTGTTTAGTACCCATAATACAAGCTCTGCTTAGTTTGGGACTAGATGACGTTGTGTGTAATTGTCTGAATTTTTTTTTTTTTTTTTTTTTTTTATTTACAAATTTATATCAGTTGTTTAGTACCCATAATACAAGCTCTGCTTAGTTTGGGACTAGATGATGTTGTGTGTAAGATGTCCGAAATATTTATTATTATTATTATATAATGTAATAATAATTTAATATATAAGATTATAATATACCATACAAAACATAAAAACTCATGCCAGTATTTACCTTTAATTTTTCAGTATATCGTCACGCAGAGATCTATTAAGATACAGTGTCTCTCCAGCTCTATGCTCGTCAAAAACGCCCAGTAAAACGCAGCCATGTAATCGCATACAATGTCCCGTGTATTGGCGTGAAATGCCTTGGACACAGGTAACGTTCAAAAGCATTGTATCTATTTACTTGTGTGTGTGATTCGTATACAGCATTATCAGGCTTTAATATAGGTAGTATAGTATAATGTAGGTAGTAGAGCCACGCTGATTTCAGCACAAATGGGCCGGCTCGACCCGGCCAGTACTACCCTCACACAGAAGACCATCCTAATAATGACAGCATTCTTGCTGTCGTATTTCGTTGGTGAGTGTGAGACCGGAGGCCCAATCATTCTGCATCATTCTCCCGCCCTTCGAAGGCCGGGAGAATGATGCAGAATAATCAAACCAGGCTGCCATGGTAGGGGTCACCATGCTACATTGTCTACCCTCACAATAAGCATGGTGACCCCTATTCCTGGATTCTACTCATGCTTTCCATCAGGCAGAGTAGAGTCACTTTGGCAGGCTTAAATATAAAAAAAAAAAAAAAAAAATAGCAAGGAGGATTGGACTTACTATACCACGCTGGCCAGATGGGTTGACATAAAGTTTATTTCAAGTTCTTCTCTTTGTAGTGCTGTTCTCCATAGCATTACGAAACATCAACATTTTTCTGGCCTTACCTTATTATCTGGCATATGACTTACGCATCCCTGGAAATGAACTGTATTCGAAGGTTGAAATATATACAGCATTATATATAAAGTATCATATTATGATGATTTCATCTCCTAACTATGGTTGATAGGCAGAGAGTAGTAGACAATAAGTTTGAATTAAACGATCAACTGTACAGCTATCAAATTTGACCGCTTGTGTTTGTGAGACAGACTGGAAGGAGTCCAGTATAGTTTTCACGTGAATCCACTTGTGATAAAACCATTTAGTTTTCATTTTCTATAAAATGACGATGTACATTTTACCCGTAATTGATAAAAATTAAAAAGCATAACCTATCAATTATCTCTAAAAACTTATAGAAGGTTATCACAATTGCAGACTAACTTAAGTAAACGTGTTAAACGAGATAGTAATTTGAATTTTCAATGGAGACATGTAAACAAATACAAATGTAAACAGATTAAAACATTTCAATACTGATTTCCCGCGGGATGTTATCGAAGATAAATATAGGGCATAGATATGTCGGTCAAAAGGTTGTAAATACTATATTGAAGCGTAAATATGCTAAGATTTTCATACACATATATTCAGATAGAACCTTCATGATAAAGTCATGAAGCGTTAAGTGATATAGTTTGAGTTGGCGCACAAAGAACACAAAGTGAACTTGAAGATGAAATTTCGAGCTCAAAGTATTGTCGCGAAGTGAAAGAGTTGTCGACATCTTTACATATGTATAAGTAACCTGTAAGGACAAAAGATAGTTTTCTTTAAATATAAGTTTATGTGAGTCACAGAGTAAAATAGCAACGTTATTTTCTAGATGACAAAGAGAGCCTCATTTAGTTGTTTCAGATAAATTTACTTAGAACAGGAATGAAGCTACAAGTTACAAATACTATTTAAAAATCCCGTCAAAATTGATCCAGCCATACGTCAAACTCGGTCCAGAGATAAAATGAAACAAAAAGACAGACAGACAAAGACTTAAATTTAAAACATTGCATATTTAAATCTTAGTAATGTATTTACTTTTATATCATTTGATTTTGCAGTGTTCAGTAACATGCGGTCGTGGCGTGTCTCGCCGTCCTCTGGTATGTCCGGCAGCCAACGAGCATCTGTGTGGTAAGAAACCTCGGGAACGTACCCGTCGCTGCCGCGCTAGGCCCTGCACTTCACGTCGATTTCCCCCACGCAACCTTGTATGCCCTCCGACGGACACTACGCAGTACTGTGAACTGTTTCCCCTAGACGAACTGAAAAGGAACTGTTTCGTACCACCATTTAGGAAGTATTGTTGCAATGCATGTAGAGAAGTTGATCAAGGACATTTTAGAGGCAATGGATAGAAGATAAAATGCAGTTTCTAATATTATGTGTCAGATGGACACGGGTACTTGAAACTTCATGCATTGCGAAGGGACGGTGGATATCGCATATTGTGACATCATTGGTTAGCGGTTTATGAAAATGACGACAAACGAAAAAGATCCCTAAAACATATGCTTATATTCAAGCCAAGCTCTATCGTCCTATGGGGCAAGTAGTGAAGGAGTATTGTAATGTCGTATAGTAGGAGTGTCAATGTAACCAGTATTTTTGTATGTTGTTTTACCACATTATAAATTAAGATTCTAGTGTAATATTACAATAAGCTTAAAATATTATAAATAATAATTAAAGCGCAACGAAGTGCCATAATATACTGTACACTATTTCCGCGTAATAAAGTGCTATTCTTATAAATCAACTCTTTTCTATTATAACGTGTTTCGACTAAATAGCGGTAAGTATTGAAAAAGGAGCGAGGAAGCCTCTCTCTATCGTTCTTCTTCAACCTAAATTGCAAAACGAGCGACAGTCCGCACCCATCCGCTGCCAGTCATTTTCTTTAAGTAGTAGGTCCATTGTGCCACAGGGCGAGCTACTCTACGTTTGCCTAGCTAACTAGATATAGTTGGCTTATAATTAGTATTGAGTGTTCCAATCAAAGACACGAACATTTTTTACTTTAATCAAATAAACTTAAAATAAAAATATAAATATAAATTTAACAATAAAACCTGACTTCAAAAATAGACCCAAAATGGCGACAGGAATGGCCTTTGATCTTTAAGGAGTTACTTCGATTTTTCCAGGATCCTATGATCAGATGGACTTCCTCTCCTTTCCTTATCATGGGACCACATGGGAGGCACTTGCTTTCAAATAAAGTAAAACTTTCCAAATCGATTCACCCAATCGAAAGTCCTGAGGTCTCTTTTTCCTAGCCTATTAATCGGGGTCGGCTACTAGCTCAACCGGTTTCACCTGAATATCAGCTTTTCCACGTAGCGACTGGCATCCGACCTCCGTAACCCTCTAATAGAGACCTGAAATTCGAAAATTTAACTAGTTGTCAGTAACTTTGAGGGCACTGACTTCCCAATAACGATTGCCATAGATGCTTATGACAACCGGGACCATGCTCTCTAAGGCACGGGCGTGAATCACCGCCAACTTTCCAAACTCCGGGCTGCTATTAGGATTTTCCAAAGAAAAACCCAAAAACACTTTTTGGCCCGACCCGAAATTTGAACCCGAGACCTCTTGATTAGCAGTTGTATACGTGATCCAGCAGAGCACACAGGCAGTTAGACCAATCGAAAGTTCTGAGGTAACAAACACAAAAAAATACAGTCGAATTGGGAATTTTTTTTGAAGCCGGTTAACAAAGTATAGATGAGGCGCAACAAATCATTTTGAATCAACCTATTAAATGTTAAGTAAGTTTAGTTAAAAATGGATATTGAGGAACCTAAATACATACCTACCTGCCACTGTGTACGTTACATGAGTCAACCCCAACCGTTTCCAATAAGAATAACATCGGGACTGTTTGTGTTTGACTTTCCTGTAAACAGATTATAAAAGTTTTCTTCGAAGAATATGTCAAATCCAATTGGAACCGGTCGTATAAAGTAACTAAATATTCTATTTTATTTATAGCCTACCAAGTTTACTCTACTCTGCCTGATAGAAAGCATGTGTAGAATCCAAGAGTGTGGGCCACCACCCTCACTGCGAAATCAGTCAGTATGGTAAACATTGGCGGCTCAATGCGATGCTTCTTCAAGTCTCGCATAAAGAACTCGATATCAAAGAGGGAAGGAAACACGTGAGCTTGTAGTAAGTTCTAGTTCTTAACTGCTAAGCATAGGAAGGAAGAGCCAAACCGTTTAGTTCTAGTGGGTATATCTAGCACTCTTAAGTGGGGACTTTCAAGGGTAGCAAGTGTTGTCCTGTAGATTCAGAAAAAAGGTAGGACCAATTGGAATAGTTCGTCAGAATATGCCTCATTGTAAAGACGATAGAGGACCATATAGGCGACATGTCTTCGCAAATACAGAAGCTCTCCATATATTTTGTATCTACTTCTATTTATTCTTCTGTTACTTCTACTTTATATAATTTTATACTCTAAATAGGGTCATGAAATACTATGTATTTCCAACTGCATCATCAGTTGCTTGTTTTATTTTGTAAAATTTCAAAAGAACTTACTATTAGTAAGATAGGTGAAAGACCGTTCCACGGTTTAGCAACAGTGGTGTAAAAGCGTAGCAAACTGACGTACAAAGTTACTTTCAAAGTTAAGGTATTAGTATTCATGATGTCACGTTGAAAATAAACTAATGGTAGTTTACGTGATTAACTTCATCAGTTACAGTTGAGAACTAACTCAGTTACATCAAGTTGAAAAAATAAAAATTATATTCTATTAGAAGCTATAAAGCCACAGGCAGATACAGAGAAAAAAACATACACATTCACTTGCTGCTTGTGGCGTTAAATCAATAAATCAATTCAAATAATATACCTACTTAACTTCAAACATATACCAATGTTCACATAAGGAACAACTTTCTGAGATATCATCTAACTTTACATTATCGATGTACTTACCAAGTTACGGATGTCGACAGCGCTCGCTCCGTTCAAATACTGATAAATCCTCAGCAACAGGTTAGCGTGGAAGCTGCATGTAAAAAGTGAGTATTTCAAGTCATTCTTGGACATTTTAAAAGCTATTGTAGTTTTTAAGTCGTAATTTATTTTACCTTTGTTCTACAACGATAAATCGTCAGATTTATTATTACAAAAGAACTATTTAAACTATTTAAATATTCCAATGTTTCATAAATTATTCTTTTTAAGTTTGCATCAGTTCAGTAAATCATGGATTAAAAGGATCTGAATAAGGTTACTCATTACAATTTCAGTATTTTTAGTAGGTAGGTCCTTAAAATAAATGTTTTGTGAATTTGAGATGAAAAAAATATTAACGAATATAGGAGCTGACTGAAGGTAGAATGAACCAATGAAGCAGTAAACCGCAATATGCTGAACAAGTAAAAGAAATAGGATCTGGTACAGGAGAACAACCATAATAGACAATTGTTGGAGTAAGTTGGCAGTGGGCGGCGCATATTGTTCGCAGACATGATAGGGCCAAAAATTTCTGAAGTGGCTACCACGAACTGGAAGATGGAGCGCGAATAGACTATAAGGTAGCTCGACGAACTAGTGAATGTAGCAAAAAATCGTTGGAGCTGACATCTTTCCCCTGAGATGGTGATGATGATGACAGAGGAGGAATATCCTATATAATATCATACTTTAGTAACGGTGCGTCGCCATGCATAAGCGTCTTTGCTCCACGCTTATTACTAAAATGGTTCTGAACTCATTATTTCTATAAAATAATTTGGGCTTTTCACAGTTATTTTTTAGTCTAGGGAACAATTAAGTATATGTATCTCCTTACTGCAAATGATTTTGATCGCAAATGGACTCCTGAAACTGGGAGTCATAAACGACCCGGATTTGAGTGCTTCCCCATAATTGAAGGAGGCTTCGGTAAGCCCACTTTC
The DNA here is from genome assembly GCA_932526445.1 of Phragmatobia fuliginosa. Lineage (NCBI taxonomy): Eukaryota > Metazoa > Arthropoda > Insecta > Lepidoptera > Erebidae > Phragmatobia > Phragmatobia fuliginosa. The sequence continues at coordinate 14,914,017 of OW052065.1, read as the reverse complement.
TATGCAAAAGAATTAAACTCCAATTTAATCTGATTCCTCAGATCTATTTTATTACTTTGTCTATTTTGCTAAATTATTTGGGTCGGTAACCATCTTTGAATGCGGTCACGATAAGTAACTTTTGTAAACCCATAATGTGTAAAGGTAAGGCTGTATTACTTTTGACCTCCTAAGGTTGAGTACTCTTTAACACAAGTACGTACTTTGATAATACTTGTAATAATGGTTTTTAATCAGTGAATCGACTTTCAAATATCTAAGACTTGATTAAGTTACAGATGCCAAATATGCATCTAGGTATTTAAGTGATGTAAGTGATTTTATTCTCCTTTAATAATATGTAATAAATTGTATCGTGTGGGAAATCCATCTCACTCCACTCATAGGACTCCTATTATGCTTAATACGCCTCATATATATATTATACTAGCTTTTGCCCGCGGCTCGTCCCGCGTGTAAGTCCGTCATGGCGGTAAATAGTAGCCTATGTGTGATTTCGTGTGTAAGCTACATTATAGTAAAGTTTAATCAAAATCCATTCAGTAGTTTTTGCGTGAAAGATCAACAAAGATACATATTCACATACTATCGCGTTTATAATATTATTCATGGGAGTCCGATCTAGTATGATTTACTAGACGACAAACATGTTAACGAAGAAATAATGAGACGATTAAGTAGTATGTATACATACATATATACGTTATAACTTGCGTAAGTAAGTACATGTTTATGTCTTATAAACATTTACTTACGCAAGTTATAACGTGTCACATCTCTCTATATTCAAGAATGTATTTTGATATATTTTTAACAGTGAACCAAGTCGACTCGACTCTCTTGACTTAACTCAAAGTACAGTAACAGTTAAAATCATTGTATTCATAAGAAAACCAGCTGTTCCAAGGTAAACATTTCCTAGTAAGGTATTTTAATGGCTTCGATCTTATAGCAGCAAGAGACGCCCACACGCATTGAAGCTTTGCGCCTTTGATAGCAGATTTTATATAAACTAAGCTTTCTGTGTAGGACTATTCAATTCTTAAAAGTACGAAATTAAGCTTATTATATTTTTTGAAATTTTTAAGAAGACTTTATTAGCTTCATTTATAATTTAATATATTTATATTACTATCCGTCTTATTTAAATGATAGCGTAATGTGTAAGTTTATTTGAAGACATTGAAATAAGTCGAAATCAAGATTTGAAATTATATTCAGTTTGAGTGGGAATACTTATATGACAACTTATATTTATAAACTTGTAGCTAATTAATATACTGATGTAACCAGGGGATTTTAATTTAAATTCTACTAATGAACCCTTCGAATATGGACTTTATCAATCACCTATGATTGGTTATGTTGTTTTCAACTGCTTGATTGAGGAGTGTGAGGCCGAAAGCCCGCTGATGCAGAAGCATAATGTCAGCACTTATAATGAGGATGGTGACCCCTACTCCTGGATTCTATTCATGCTTTCCATCATGAAGAGTACAGTCACTTCCATCATCATCTTATCAGTGTATCGTAGTCCACTGCTGGATATCATCATCATCAGCCTATCGCAGTCCACTGCTGGATATAGTCCTCTCCTATTGCATACCACTCTGATCGATTTCGGCTTCTCGCATCCAGCTCCTGCGAGCCATATTGCGCAAGTCGTCACTACACATGGCCTGTGGAGTGACGACTTGCAGACGCATTTGTAGGTTTGAATATAAAAAAGAACAATGATTAAATAATCAAACTTTTCCTCTTTAAGTCGATTGCTATCAAAGCAAATTTTCTAATTTTATCAAACTGTAATTCCTCATTATAATCCTTTACTTTAATACGCCAGTTTCGTTCAAATAGTCAAAGTTAAAATAAGTTTCGTACAGAAGTATAAACCATAAAACTGTTTCATTTCAAGAGTTATAACTAAATAAGCCCAAAGTAAGCTATTTCAAGTTGAGAACGAAGTCGATAATAAATCTGTATTTAATGCTACTCGTAAAACATCTAATTCCATTAGTGGAAAACAAAAGCAGTGGCAATAAACATTAAGAATAGACAAATTAAATTTTAGACTATAAAAATTTAGTTTTTCGTTTCAAACCAAAATACAAAGCTTGCTTGAATGTCAATTGTTTTTGGTACTAGGAAACACTTCAAACATTAAATCTGTAGTTACACTTCAGGAATAGTAGACCAGGGTAGAAGCCTCTTAAAATATCAAAAAGTGAACATAAATTATAGTAGGATGAAACCCATTGTAAAAGGAGGAGAATAGTACAAAAATTAAAGGAAAAATAAATTACGGGTGATCTGAGGTCGGGAAGGGGGAGAGGGGGGGGGGGGGATTTAAGGGAAAAAAATGGCTTAACTCGATTTCCCGCAAAACTACAAGTCCTATGAAAAAAAGTAAAATGGCAAAGTTGTAGGTAATAAAAAGATCTAAATTTTTTGCAATTACACTGTTTTCACATAACCTCAAATTTTATGTGAAAAATTCAAAACACCAAGTTTTTGGTTTTTTATTTTTATCTTTTACAAATAAAATTATTTTTTAACGAAATTTTGTGAAAACTTAGCTACTCATGTCCTGAATACACCGTAATTTATTTGATTTGAAATATCTATTTTTTCACCTCATTTTGACGGAATACCGAAAAAAACTCTAATTTTCAATCGAAAATTCATCCGTCAAAATATAAACTTTTTTTAAAAAAATAGGGTGTTTTCTATTCGATGAAATCTCTAATTTCCGATGGTGTAAATATATATATATATTACCATAGTAAATCTTCTCAAAAAATGAAAAAACTCGAATTCGATTTTTTTATATCGTTATTGAGATATTTATTACAATTTTCACTTAATTCACACGAAAACGTAAGATTGCATGTTACAATGATAAACAAAAATATTGCAAATCCAAAATATACTACTATAATTAACAAACAAATAAATAATAAAGTTAATATTTAATAAAACATCTACAATATTATGAGAAAGTAATGGAATCTTCTTTGACTTATATGTATATATGCCTATTTATTACTATTTTTAGATAATTTAATACCCGAGTAACCTATAAAAATTTTTTGGCTATTCAAAGTTTTTTCATAGAGAAGTGGGCTAGGCAGGTCTGGGCCTTACTACATACTTGCTATTTCGTAGCAGCTGTAAAACAGAGCAGTGTACGACATCGTTTATAAAACTACACGTGCAGGCTGAGTTATTTTCTATGAAATACCTTTTGATGGCCTAAAATTTTTCGTAGGTCACTCAGGTATTAAATCATCTTAAAATAATAATAAACAGGCACATATGCATATAATATAAAGAAGATTCTTCAACTTTCTCAAAATATTATAGATGTTTTATTAAATATTAACTTTATTATTTATTTGTTTGTTAATTATAGTAGTATATTTCGATTTGCAATATTTTTGTTTATCATTGATTAAAGTGTAAATTTTAATAAATATTTCAATAACGATTTAAAAAAATCTAATTCGAGTTTTTTTCATTTTTTGCATTTCCTGAGAAGACTTACTATGGTAATATATATATTTACACCATGGGAAAGTAGAGATTTCATCGAATAGAAAAAACCCATTTTTTTTAAATAAAGTTGATATTTTGACGGATGAATTTTTGATTGAAAATTAGGGTTTTTTTTCGGTATTCCGTAAAAATGAGGTGACATTTCAAATCAAATAAATTACGGTGTATTCAGGACATGAAAAGCTAAGTTTCCACAAAATTTCGTTAAAAAATAATTTTATTTGTAAAAGATAAAAATAAAAAACCAAAAACTTGGTTTTTTGAATTTTTCACATAAAATTTAAGGTTATGTGAAAAAAGTTTAAGTGCAAAAGCTGTAGATCTTTATAATACCTATAACTTTGCCATTTAACTTTTTTCCATAGGACTTGTAGTTTTGCAAGAAATCGAGATAAGCCATTTATTTCCCTTAAAACCCCCCCCTCCCCCCTTCCCGACCTCAGATCGCCCGTAATTTATTTTTCCTTTAATTTTTGTACTATTCTCCTTCCTTTACAATGGGTTTCATCCTACTATAATTTATTTTGTTTTCAAACATTATAAGCACTGGTCTATAGTATTTATGTCACACTCAATCCAGTTGTCTATGTAAATCTTTGACGACCAAGCCCTCCTAGCCAAGTTGCAAGCATTTTTCGTTTTCTATTCTATTTTTCTCTTCTCTTGTTTCATTGGCTAATATTTTGTTTTAATCACATGACTGAGTGACATTGAGGGCGTGTATGTGTAGGCCCATTTGGGCTTATACTTTGACAGAAAGAAACGTCTGAGTTTTCGAAGAATATATTAACCAACTTGACATTTCTATCTCATATATAGATGATATTTGGTCGTGAATAGAACAAGGGTTACAGCGCATGCAGACAGGTGCTATTTCCCAGGGAGTACTAATAGGGACAATAGAGAAACGTAACATTTTCTCAAAGCATCAGTTCGGTAGATGAATGTCTCGGTACAAATGTATAAATAGACTTAATATTAAACTCGGTCTTTGGGCTCTTTGAACTAAACGACAAGTTTATTGAAATTCAATATTTCCTCAAACATTACACAACTCAATCAAATCGACACGAGTTCTAATCTCTAATTTACTTCGATCCCGCTAAGCTGTTTACTCAATCTAATTTGTACTTGTTCGTGTTATGTAACAACTAAATCAATCGTAACATATTAATTTGTTCTAGAGGCTTAGATGTAGCTTTTGGAACTGCCTCATTAGCCTAGCAATTATCGTATGTGACAGCCGATCAAGAGGCTTTGATTTTCAACTCGGGCCAAAGTGTTGTTATTTTTTCTTACATGAAATTCTAAATAAAAGCCCGGAGTATAGAAGTTTGTTCAGAGAGAGCACCTGTAGCCATCGTGCCGGATGTCATGAAAATCTATGGGAATCATGGCTCTCAAATGTAGTTATAACTAGTTCAACATGCGAATTCATGTCACCCTCGGGGTTACGGAGGTCCGATACCAGCCGCTCCGTAAAAAATCTGGCATTCAAGTAAAACCGATTCAACAAGTAGCCGACCCCAAATAATACTGGGAATAATAATCACAAGGGAGATGGTTTAAGGGTTAGATGTAACGTTTACTGATGGCTGACCGGAGTCTCATTAGTATATATGTCTAAATGCATATATATGACTACAAAGAAATATATTTGTTGTTTTGAAAGGGTTTTATGTAACAACAAAATAATATTGACATTTAAAATCGAAATCAAAATTTTTATTGCTAAGTTGCATGTGGTGTAATAGACGTAAGTAATAAATTATCAAAATAATGGTCAATGAAATAAGGCAAAAAAGAAGTTAATAGATTGAAATTAGATAAGATCAGATTATAAATTACTGAAATCTTGCAATGAAATATCATATTAAAGCCAAAATCTTATTTTCCAATCAGCCAAAAAAACCTTCTGATGTTATAACGACTATACTCTTAACTTCATAATTAACTCCTCAAACCAAGCGGTGTCTTTTTTTGAAAGGAAAATAATTTCCTAAGAGAAAGTTGGTCAAGAGATTACCTAAGGCGTACTGACTGGCAAGAGAACATAATCCTGTTACTGAGTCGAACCAATCAACGAAACGAGAGAAAATTACAGATACTTACATAAGATTTAGACGCCGCCGACTAGACAGATTAACCTTTAAGGATATAATTAGCACCACAAAAGATCAATATGTGGCGTGGATATACAGTAATGTGGCTACACAAAATAGGTTTAACCTGAATCGTTATGAACTGGTATATTAGAAACAAAAATATTTTTAATGTTGAATTATTCTTAATGATAAATATTAATTGACTGCCTCGTTGGTCTAGTGGTTAGCGTATGCGGCTGCTGATCAAGAGGTCTCGGGTTCGATTCCCGGGTCGGACCAAATATTATTTGTGTGATTCACAAATATTTGTTTCGGAGTCTGGGTGTTTTCTATGTATATTATGTATGTATTTACAAAAAAAAGTATGTTTATGTATTTATATCAGTTGTCTAGTACCCATAACACAGCTCTGCTTAGCTTGGGACTAGATGATGTTGTGTGTCAGATGTCCAAAATATTTATTATTATTATTATTATTAATTTAAAATACTTTTGTATCAACTCTGTTTACGTTCCAAAAAATACCGAAATAAAATCTTATTTTCGCGGTTTTTCTTTCGTTTTTCTTTTCGTGTAGAAATAGAAAAGATTTGATTGTTTTTTTTGGTTTGTTTGTTTGAAATGAATAGGCGCCGAAACTACTAAACTACTAGATTTATTATTATTATTACTATTAAAAATCCTTTCACTGTTAGAATGGTACATTATCTATATAGGAAAGAACTGCTTGAATTTTTCATCATTTCAAACACAATACCAACAGCAACCCTTACACCATACATTGTTCCCCAAACATATCAACAGCAACATAACATTATATAATTATGTATGCAAACTTCTCATACAATTTCTACTGCAGTATTTGGGCATGACAAGTGACCTAAATTAAACTAGGTCGATAGAGACTACCGTAAAATTTCTATATGTACACAGTATTGCCGATAGCAATCCCTAGTGAATAGCTGCATGACCTAGTTTTCTACAGGTAACTACGTCATCACAAATTGAACACTATTCGTTTTTACCATGAGAACTCCTGTTGTAATATTACTGCATGTTTGATTAGAAAATGGTACCATGTTGATAGTCTCTGAAGATATAGTTTATGAAGAATCATCATCATCAGCCTATCGCAGTCCACTGCTGGACATAGGCCTCTCCAATTGCACGCCACTTGGTTCGATTTTCACTTGATTATGGAGAATAGAGTAGGTACTTTTTAGAAATCGCTACGAACAGTTGAGATAAATAATTAATCGCATGATTTACAAATAATTATCAATTAACTTTAGTGGTCCGTTACTAGAAAAGGAAGGACTATAAATGTTTAAAACAGATTTTGTGGTGTATTGTGACGATGCACCAATATAAAAGGATGCAGTGCAGAGTGTGCAGGATGACATCTACGACGACCAGCTTGATAATAAAAAAAGATTTCTCATGAGTGTTTTATTATACTTTCTTAATACACGTCAAATACACCACCACAGAGAAGACTGAGCAAGTCATAGACACATTACGGAGTTCGTGTCAGTATTACGGTCCAAGCGACTTATTCTCTCATGTATATTTAATTAAAACCTGTAATTTGAGATTACAAACATAAGAAGCTTTAATTTTGTTTACTTGTGTAGATATAATCATCCTTATACACACTTTGTTCAATAAGGCTTCTTATCTAGTGGTATTTAAACTGTACCGATCCAAGTCAGACGCCTCTAAAATGATGAACAGAAAATATTTTTGAAGTTACTCTATCAACAAAATCAACAATGTTAAGTTTACTTTAAATGTGTTTTTAGGTAAAAAAAAACTTTCTTATAGAAGTTAATGAACTTAGTTAACTGAAGTTTCGAAAACTTTGACTAAAAATGTTGTCGAAATGTCAAATGAATGTCAGCGAGAGAAAGTTTTTACGCAAAATGAAATCCTTCTTTTTTTTAAACAGTAAAATAACACTATAAAGAAATATTTATAGTGGTTCTGAGTCCAATATTATTTACACATTTTATTTACATATGTAATTTTATATCTGAATTGGGTTTTTGATCTGTATTAGAAAAATATACTTCAATTGTCTACAGCCCTACAGCCCTATTATTTGTAAACGAATTATCGACAACATTTCTTAGAAAAGAATTCCAATTACGCTGACAGCGGTTGTCTCCGAAAGCAGTAAGCTTAGGGTTCGTTACGTCTAGATTAGCTGCCTCGTTGACTTTGCTGTAAGAAAATAAGTTGTGCAATCCAAGGACTTTTCTTTTTTACGCACAGATGTTCTGTTTAGTACGACTTAAGGCGGATTATCTGACGCAATCCGATCTGTAGACGGTTTCGATCTAGTATTTTCGTGATTCTCTTGAGCAATTTAAATCATTGATGTTTTTGAGGTGTGACGATAATGCAGTGGAGTTATTTGAAATGATTGGGAAATATTCTGATTTAGTCCTTGTTCATACACGTTTATATGTTAAACATCAAATCCCAAAATAAAGAATTCAACAGTATTTGAAGTATTTTAACATTATATTTCATAGTTAGTTGGCCTGATACTGAATATTATATTTCATATTAGCTGGCCACAAGTTTGCGTCTCATAGTCCTTAAAATATAGCTTCATGACAGTTCAAGATGATTTTAGAACCGTCGAAGTAACTCAGAACAAGCGATTTTATTTAGCACACCTATTTTTTTATTCTTTACTTGTCAACTTTATCTTAAGTAAATAAATAAACATTTCGGACATCTCACACACAACGTCATCTAGTCCCAAGCTAAGCAGATTGTGGGTACTAGACCACTGATATAAATAGATAAACATACTTTTTAGTAAGTACCTACATACATATTATGCATAGAAAACACGTAAACTCCGAAACAAATATTATGTACGGATCACACAAGCATGTGGTTTACCTAAATCTAAAGTATCTAAATCTTAAAATGTAAAAATCTATATATTACTAAGTGCGTAAACTCGTTGGTCTTGTGGTAAGCATATGCGACCGCTAATCAAGAGGTCTCGGGTTCAAATCTTGGGTTGGGCCAAAAAGTATTTTTGGGTTTTTATTAGGAAATTCCTAAAAGCAGCGCGGAGCTTGGAAGTTTGGCGGTGATTCACGCCCGTGCCTCGGAAAGCACGCATAGCCGTCGGTCCCGGTTATCATAAACACCTATGGCAATCGTTATTGAGAAGTCAGTGCCCGTAAATATACAACTAGTTCAATATTCGAATTTCAGTTCACCCTTAGGGTTGCGGAGGTTCGATGTCAGTCGCTCCGAGGAAAAACTGAAATTCAGGTAAAACCGGTTCAACTAGTAGTCGACCCCAAATAAACTTGGGAATTAAGGGTAGATAGATGATGACTAAGTGCGTAAAAGTATGTTTATAATACCCCTTCTCTAGTCTTGTTCTTCGTACTAAACTAAACCCGACCGTGTACTAAGCATAATATATGTAATGTGTTGCTAAAAAAACATCTCATGAAAGTACAAATGTCTTTGACAAAAGATTTGAGCTCCGAATTTTAACGAGATAAAAGCAAACACGACAAATGTTTGTTCTTAGTTCAGTATTCAGTTACTTTATAAAAAGAAAAATCTGAATATACGTTCATCAGAATCCTTTTGACGATAAAATTCTTATTTGAAAAAATATTGTCGGTGTTACTCATTGTGCCATCAGTTATCTGCCAGTGATAGTTCCGTCAAAATCGGTTCAGTGTGTGCCAGAAATTATTCAGAACAGACAGACAAACGACAGACAGACAAACAAAATTTTAACTACTATAAAGTAGTTATAGCAAAAAAAAAATGCATTTAAAATAATGCATATAATAATGCATTTTTAGCGTTAGCGGCTACTGATCAAGAGGTCTCGGGTTCGATTCCCGGGTCGGACCAAATGTTATTTGTGTGATTCACAAATATTTGTTTCGGAGTCTGGGTGTTTTCTATGTATAATATGTATGTATTTACAAAAAAAAAAGTATGTTTATGTATTTATATCAGTTGTCTAGTACCCATAACACAAGCTCTGCTTATCTTGGGACTAGATGATGTTGTGTGTCAGATGTCCAAATATTTATTTATTTTTATTTATTTATTTAGTAAAAAAACTGCTCATTTGATATTACAAACAGACACTTCAATTTTACAGTCATGTATTATAGATAATACACACATAATACACACACATGGTATAGGTACCATAGGGTACCATAGTACCTATCCGTCTACCGGTTTCGTAAGATCCATGTTCGTGATAATTATGTTTTACAAAGGTTTCCACTATTTAAATTATACCCTAGCCACCTTCATGTTAAACTACAAAGCGAATAAGAATAATAACGTTCATTATCCACACTAACTTTTATTTTCTTCGACTATTGTATGGAAATATTAATTTTATATTATTTAATATATGTCACATATCGTTTTCTTTGCTGTATCCTTGGCAACATATAATATTTCCAAAACTTCATAAAATGTTTTACGTATTAGGAAGCTAAAACATTGTCTTACCAGTCCCCAACCTATACCCTCTCCTCCTCTCCACCCTGACGTATGGCGTAAACCCTCTCCTGAGAAGAGACCTGAAACCAGTAGTGGGATGTTTTGAACTGTTGATGATAATGATGAAGAAATACTTATTAAGTAATAATGTTATCTGAACGCAATACCAATAAAATTTAATAGTAATTCACTCCTGGTGATAAAAATAAAACAAAGAAAATGCCTTGTTTCGTCTTTCAACTCAATCTCACAAAGTAACTATAGATGGTAAAAGAAAGCGAGTTAAAACAACAAAGCAAAACTTTGAGTTCGTTATTTGAGCTTGCTCGACTAATAGTCTCACAAACCTTTCAACTTTTGCCGTCGTTATTATAAAGAATTGCCATTTTTTATTTAGAATATTTACTTCAAAAACATATTCCTTTACTTAATATTCATAATGTATTACTTATTCATATATTTTCTTGATAATGAATTTAAAACAATCAAAAAATCTAACAATTAAAAACAAAGATTTATGCAATCTTAAAAGGTCTTCAAACTGAATTGACCTTGAGTATTGTTGTTTTTAGACTTATATACTACTAGCTGACCCGGCGAACTTCGTACCGCCTTAGCATATTAATCCCTACTATCCCTACTTAATATTATAAATGCGAAAGTAACTCTGTCTGTCTGTTACGCTTTCACGCCTAAACCACAGAACCGATTTTGATAAAATTTGGTATGAAGATAGAACTGAACTTGGGAAAGGACATAGGATACTTTTTATCGCGAAAATAAAGGTAGCAGGGTTTGAAATAGGGGACGAAAGTTTGTATCGAAGTTCCTTATTATCAAACATATAATCATATAAGATTGTTTAATCTACCCTTACCGTGTCGCGCGATATAAACGAATTCCACGCGGGTGAAGCCGCGGACGGAAAGCTAGTTCATAATAAAGTATTGTGTTTAAATATTAACTGATAGTGACAAATCAACAGCAGCACCAACTAACACGCCCCGGCCGGTACCGCCACAATTACTTTGTTCCTGCATTTTAAATCTGTAATATCTTCAAAAGTATTAATATAAATTACATACTGTAAAGGACCATATTAATCTATATTAAATACACAATTTATTTAAGGTACTTAATAGGATAAGGATTGATACTGTGTTGCCTATAATCGCTTCGTAAATAAACCATTATTTCTCGTAAAAATAAAAAAATGGTTACTGTGAGTTATCCCTAAGAGATAGACATATACCATCGCGGACTTTTTGTAGGCCGTTTTAAGATGTACAATACTGTAGTACATTATTTTGATCTATCTCGTAGGTTACAGCCAGCGTTGGCAATATAAGAATAAAAAACATCACATTAGAAATATCTAAAATTATTATCTACTATATTATGCATGTATTATACATAAAAACCTTCCTCTTGAACCACTCTACCTATTAAAGAAAATTTCATAAAAATCCGTTGCGTAGTTTTAAAGATTTAAGCATACAAAGGGACAGAGAAAGCGACTTTGTTTTATACTATGTTGTGATATGTTATGAAGCCCATCAATCAAGGTCAAAAAGTTAAAAAACATCTCACTAGACTACCAGTGTAGGTCACCACCATGTTGCATTGACCACATTCGTAATGAGAATAGTACCACGACGTATGGATTTCGTTTCGCCCGGTATTTAATAAAAAATAACCAGGTTTTATTTTTTAATTATTTAATTATTGATTAAAAGAGAAAATGAAAAGTTCACTAAATTAATACGAATATAAAACTGCCGAGATATCAATAATAAAAATTTCAATCACTCAGCAGAAAACAATCTTCAATGATTTTTAAATAACTGTCGAATATAGCTTTCAGCATTTTTCCTTTTAATAATTCATCTCATACCAAATGTCAGACTCTAAGAAATATATAATACAACGTCGGCAATTCACACTATCTGGAGTTCGCACAAAGCAAGTTAATAGGCATTAAATATGAAGCTTGGTTGTGCCTTATAACCAGACAACTCATCGTCTTTATTTAACCTAGATAATATTTTCCAGATGTCTCTCACTACTCATTTGTGCGAGTTCTTGTATATTTTCTCTATATTTATTATTGTTTACTTCATTCAAATATTTTATGTTGTAAATCTTCTAATAATTAGGGGAAAAAATAGAATTTGGTAAGTTTTGACCGCGGCTTTTCCCACGTATATGTCAAATGTCCAGTTAATTATTTTTCAGGTAAATATGTAGCTATGTAAATACATATGCTGTATGTCTTGAAATTGTAAGTAGCTAATGCTGAGTAAATAAAATCCATTTTAATAAACTCGTCAAATAGTTTGTGATACATTTATACACAAATTACAATGAATCTTTATTATCTTTTACTATAAGTAAAGAGGACCTCATCAAAGAAATGTCGCTGTAGATGGAAGTGGGGGGAATGCAATTGACCTTAAATAATATACGAGTAGTTTATTATTTATACAACTATACAAAAAAAAATGTAGGGTCTGTTCGTAATGTCAAATTAGCAGCATTTCACTAAATTCATATTTAATACGATACTTATCTACATAAAAAAAATTATTTTCAAACTATGCTATAATATACTATTATATAAATGCCATTGTATTAAAAAAATAATACAAGGATTTTATACAAGGGAGTACTTTACTGCTTAAAATATAGGGATTAAAACAGTCGTGTCATAAATAGATGTCCATTATGATATTACTTAACTCGATTCTTTGGTGTGATTTCATTTCTATTTTCACCTTGTCATCGGTTTAAATTTGGTAATGACCAAGTTCATTACTGAAGTGTCATAAAGGATAAATGCTTGCCAAAACCAATCCATTTTAAATGTAATTCTTTTGATTGCGCCCTTTTTACGATTGATGTTTTAGGATGGTGTTGATTTTTTACACTTATTGGACTTTTTGTTTACGTTCGTAAGAATTTTAATAGAAGCTGCTGTATAGGAAAATATGTAACATTAATGGACATTTGGAAATGAGAACTTGACATAAAAAAGACTTTTTGCGCCATCTACCGAAAGAACTCTAAACCAAGAATAAAACACGGAACGAACTATACGGAGTAACTACTAATCCTGAATCGCGATAGAGAAGTTCTCGCATCGATTAGCATATACTTGTTATACCGTGGCCCGCTAAGCATGATCACCTCGCCTGATCGGAGGATCCTCCCTTTGTGTTGGAGGAACACGATACACCCATTTCTTCACAAACCGATAAGAAACTTCATATGTGTATTTGCACCGTAAACAATTAATATTATTTATAACCATGTACTGTGACTTGTAATATTTCTTTGTCATGATGCTTTTGATGTGGGTTTTTGTCACCGACCTTTGAGAACATATTTTTTTTAAATTATATTTACTTGTTTTATACTAGCTGTAAAGTGCCTCTGTCTGCCTTGATAGTTATTGCAATCACACTGCAATAAGGAACAACACTTAAGCGAAAAATAGATAACAAAATGTCTTTAAAAGTCGTTATGTGGAAACAATTTAAACTCAACAGGTACCTTTTAGTTTTTTTAAGCGTGTACAAATTGACATAAAAAGAGATGGTCTAAAAAAAACCCAGAATCGATTGGGACTAAATAGGTATCAGTAGGTTCATAATAATGCACAATTTACTCCACCGTAAGCGCAATGCCGAAATTAATGGGGTATATGAGCTATAGGCTGACAAAGTATGTATGAAAAAATCATGAGTTACTTGTTGATTGATGATGAGTTTCCAGTTTTTACAAAAACAATAATTATTACTGATCAACAATAATAATAGGATTACTGTAAAAGTTATAACATTCAATTGAGTAATCACTGCTACAGTACTTTCACAGTTTTTATGTCTTGTGACTGGGACTGTAGCTACATTTAATTTTCATTTTTGTTTCGACAATTCAAAAGTGCCTGTAACTGGCCTACTTGAAATAAATGCTTTGATGATTGACTGCGTCGAGCAGTAATAAGTACATCTAGTTTAGAGTCCAATACAAGCATTAGTACAGTATTTCAGTAAAACGGGGTCGTAAACTAACAACTCTTTTGCATGCTATTGTCATTTCTTTCTCTTATCAGCTCAGTAAGCAAGCTCGAATTGTTTTTTTTTTTTTTAAATTGTTATTTTTTTGGGTAATGAGTAACGTGACCATACGTCCCGCTTTCGGCGGGATTGTTCGGCGGCGCTTTTACGAATAAACCTCTATACCTACTTACTTATTACTTGCCTACATTATTATATTGCGAAAGACGGCAGCGCAGTGCAGCGTTATACAAAACACATGTAACTGCAATTTAATATCTCAGTCTAATTTAAGAGTCCTGTCATTATAGTCGTTAGAATATCGCTTATATTCTATAAACTGATAAGAATCACAAGTAACTCATGATTTTTTATAGACTTTGTCAGTCTATAGCTCTTATACCCCATTGATTTGGGCATTGCGCTTTCGGTGGGGTACATTGTACAGTATAATGAAACTACTGATACCCATTTAGTTCCAATCGATTCTGGGTTTTTGGTCCATACATTTTGGACCATCTCCTTTAATTAATATGATTATAATTATAAACATTTAAAATATGAATCATCTTCAAATTTAAAATGTAGGGCACAAAAATAAAAAAGACAATCCTAAAAAGGTAAAATCACTTGAAAATGTAGGTGTATAAGGAAGTAGTGATAAAAAATAGATTGGATTTGGAATATTTTTCCAGAATACAGGCGAAAATCTCAAGAGGTCCCTACCCACATATTTTATATTTCAATTATCACTTCACTAAAGAGGCGTATTACCTAATTCTTTCAATTTCAGCGCAGCTGAGCTCGTCTATAACACTTATATATTTATCGTAGAGCCTTTCGCTCGTGACGAGGGTACTAACGACTTTACCCGATTTGCGGGCACACTACTTTGCTCAATAAAATAACGTTTGACGTCATATTCGGTCCACTCGCAAAGTTAATGTTTTACAAGTCAACTAATCGTTTTCCACAGTGACTGGACAAAGTTTTTGCTTGGAAAAATATGGTTTTGGGTTTTTCACTTCACCATACATCATCATCATCATCATCAGCCTATCGCAGTCCACTGCTGGACATAGGCCTCTCCAATTGCACGCCACTCAGTTCGATCCTCGGCGACTCACCATACATAGTTACTATTTTTTTTTTCTTAAATTATTGTGAAAACTGAAGGAGACATAGTCTAAAAAATTTGCTTGTACAACTGTCTAACCCTGAGCGTTTTATGATTGCGTTACACCTCGTCGTGTATAATTATTTTTAAAGTAAGGATATGTATCCAAGTTTTTTTTATGTATAATTATAGGATATCATTAAAATCCTTACTTTTAAAACATACAATTTTAAAAACATTCAATCTAACGCCAAAAGGTATCCCATACCTAAATTTCGGCTTAAATCTGGAACAAATAAAGAAATATTTTACTTTTTTACTTCGAAATTGCACCTTGATTCAGTCACCGATTTACATCTATGAAAATGTACATCAAATGGGTTTCATGGGTTACGTGGACACATTCATATAGAAATTCAAATTACTATATACATATACTGGTTCATAACGAGTTGCCTGTTCATTGAATAATACGTTTTGCATTTAGATGTAAATAATTATGCTTGGAGCTGTTAATGTTTCCAAAGTAATTGGAGTGCTGCAAGTATTTTGATTTTGTATAATCTCAATTTACTTTGAAAAAAAAATTCCTCTAAGATTTGATAAATCTTAGATTTATTTATGATTGACCCAAAACGGAACGTTTGAGATGCTATCATACAATTACTATTTAAGTGAATCAAAACAAAAATATTAAATCAAAAAACTTTCAACAAGCAAATTGCAAGTCTCTTTTAATCTATTTCACATTTTTAAAAGATTATTTTCTTGCAAGTGCAAAAAATGAAAGAGCTTACAAGTTATTATTTTATGCCGGGATGGAAAATTTCATCCTACGCAATAAGCACAATACAAGCGGGAGCCAGATATGTGGTCTTCTACATCTCTAGTCGATAGTCTTTGTAGTTCCAAGACGCGAATCATGTAATTTCAAGTTCTCTCTGATCGATGCCGCTTCTTACTAGACCCCTATTTATTTACACTGGCTCCCAAGAAACAGACATCCAACCTAGTTTCGGTTTTAGTATCATTATATGGATATAATGTTAACAAACTCTGTACCTAACTCTAATACACTAATGTGAGTAAATTATGTGTTAAAAACCTTTTTAGGGTTCCGTAGCTAAATGGCAAAAAATGGAACCCTTATAGATTCGTCATGTCTGTCTGTCTGTCTGTCCGTATATCACAGCCACTTTTATCCGAAACCATAAGAACTATACTTATAAAACTTGGTAAGTAGATGTAATCTGTAGACCGCATTAAGATTTTCACATAAAAATAGAAAAAAATCAATACATTTTGGGGCTCCCTATACTTGGAACTGAAACTCATAATTTTTTTTTTTTATCAAACCCATACGTGTGTGTTGATATTTCTAATATTATTTTTTTCTAAACTGAATAGTTTGCGCGAGAAAACACTTCCAAAGTGGAAAAATGAGTATCCCCACCCCCTGTAACTTCTAAAATATGAAAGTGATAAAACTGAAAAAAAAAATGTTATACATTACTATGCAAACTACAAACGAAAATTGTTTTGAACGAGATCTAGTAAGTAGTTTTTTTTAATATGTCATAAATCGTAAACCGCAATTTTCCTTTCATTCAATCAATACACTATTATATCAAAGTTACAACGAACTACAAGAACTTTTATATGATGTTACTTGCTGATACCGGCTGAACCGGCCAAGTGCGAGTCTCGCACATGAAGGGTTCCCCTTCATGTGCGAGTCCGACTTGCACTTGGCCGGTTTCTTATTTTTGTATAGATCTAGAAATTCAAGTAACAGCAAGTACAAGTCCACTGTTTCTGTGTCATAGTAAGCTCGTAAGTAAATAATTATTTAACTACATTATGAATAATACTTACCGAAACTTAAGAGGGAAAATGTTAAGAAAACAATAAATTCCAAGTAGAACTCTCGTTGGAGTTTAAAAGTAATTATAACAGCGTCCTAATTTCAACTCGAGTTACATTTCATTGTCGGCTCTTCTATTAAATGCTGAACTTTCAAGTTCCCGATAACTCCCTTCAAGAAAATAATCTTTCAAAATGTGAAATGGATTACAAGTGACTTGCAATTTGTTCCTGAAAATAAATTTTGTTGTTACATATTGTCACACACCAAATCTCGTTTGACATTTTAATGATCATTACAGATCATTAGAAAATCTTTATTTTCATCATTACCCGTAGACAATATGGATGATTATGATAACTCGTTGATTGGTAATCAGCAATCACTACTATCCATTCTCATTATAAACTGCACTTAACAGATTTCTAATTTTATAAGATAGAATTAACTATAACTAATCATGATGGATTGTTACAGGTGTATCAGGGTACTCAAATTCTGTATTTGCCTGAAAATGTTAACGAGATATGCACTTTTGTGTAAGAAACGGCACTTAGGAAAGTTATAGAGGATCTTTAACCAAATATATAGTACTTTACCTCTGAAAAACGTTAAAGGAGAAATTCAATTGCTAAATTAGAGTATGCTGTGTTCAATAAACCAGCTAATCGGAAAATTATTAAGTGGACGGACTCATACGCATTACTTAAGCGTCACTCAGACATTTCTGATTGGGTCAAATCAACATATCCATGTGAGGATCGTGTAACATTCACCAAGGATTATAACTCAGTATGAAACATTAAGTACGTAGAAATTTGTCGTAAATAATAAACGTAGCAAATAATCAAGACATCCTCAAAAGAGACGCGTCTTTGTGTAATGTTCGCGATGGAAATCTCGCTCTCGTCGGCATGTTAAAAGAAATACAATTTTGATTTTACCACGAAAATACCAGCTTGATTTTGATTATAATCTGCTCTACTTGCTTAAAGGGAAATTCGAAGCTACAGATATGTGAGGAACTTCCTCATTTATTACGCGAAATATTACACAATAGAAATTAAATAAGACATCATTGATAAAATACGATGTCATTTAAGTTATCTATAGATTATCTACAGATGTGTTGTGATACAAAGAATAAACAGGAGTTTGATGCAAAGTAACTAAACTTAAGTAATCTTAATAACCATAAATTTATACCTATGAAAAAATAAAGTTTCAAAATACGCAGATATTCCCTTCTGATATACCATAAGCCCAAATGGGAATATGCCAATTTGCATGCATTTGAATGTGTTTATGTGTGTGTGTGTAATTTTGAATCATTTTGATTTAACTGCTGTGTGAGTTCATAGTGTAATGTGTGTGAAGATTTCTCCCGCAAATAAGGATGATTGTTTTGTTTCGAAAATATTTGTCCATCGAGGTAAAATAGAAAATTTATGAAACTACAGTTTACTTGAAATATCTAAAATAAAAGTAACATGAAATTACAGTAAAAATGGCGAAATGTCTTTTTTAACACAAAACTAAAATAACTTCTATTGTAAAAGTTTTTCAGCGTACTCGTTATGTTACTCTGAATTGCAAACTTATTCAACTGTTCTTATTTTTAACAATGCTTGCTTTCAAACTTTCATGTTTCGTGACACATAAGTCACGAAGTCAATCAGAAGTCTTAAGAATTCATTTGCAGTCAAAACTAACAATTGAAAACACGATATATTGGTTCAAAAAGTAATTCAGGGCTCTGCTCAAGTCCCAGATTACTTAATGATTTTTGACATCAGCGTCAAAATATCTTTGAAACTCAAGCTACTCGTAGGTTATTAAAGTTCTATTTCTCTGTAACTGTAATATTTTTACAATAATACGTTAATCTACGTTTAGTAAACAAAAATAATAATAAAAAAAAAATTATTCTAACAAATTGTATGGAAGTTTATGAACTAAACAAATGAACTGCATGAACTGTAATTTAATTTATCGTAGCCATCAAAATATGGATTCGAATAAGATCACGTCCTTGAGAGTATATTTCCCAATAGGTATGACGTCATATTTGTATAAAGCCATCGCCCGAGGAAGAACTTTTCCCGAAGTTCCCGTGAGTGAAATCTTTTTGCGAAAGATTTTACTCACGACTACAATTGAGTTGTATTCTTTTAAAATTTCTTGTAATGCTTTGAGGTGGTTATTTGTACTTTTCATTTAAGATTTAAAGTTTAAACAATTAAAAATCTGCCAAGTGCATGTCAGGCCACGCACAGTAAAGGGTTCCTCAGTCACGTGGATTTAAAATCGTATCCAATAGATAATTATTATACTCCAAGATCCCAGAGCCGCCAGACCTACGTCATTTGTGCAAAGCTGAAATTTTCAGGATTATTAGTACAATGTCTTGTTAAGATGTATGCGTACCCATTAGCTTGAAAGCGGGGCCGTTTCTGAGGTAGCGCGAAGTACAGATGGTAAAAAACCTTACTTACCTACGTTAAAGGTGCAAAGCTAGTATTTACATATATTTTTTTTAAATATTATTTAAAATTAAAATTCATTACTGCCAGACACATTCCGTGGGCCATTACTTCTGCCAGACGTCTTGAAAGTTGTGAAAAAATTACGTAAACTACGTTATAGTAGCAAACCTAAATTTTATAACTATATTATATAACTATATTTTATAACTAAAAAATTTATACATATTATCTAAGGTAGGTACTATTTTAAGACCCTTTGTATGCGGCCAGACCAGTCCGAAGGGCCAATCATCCCCCCAGATATTTAAAGGTATCTGGGGGGATCATTGGCCCTTCGGACTGGTCTGGCCGCATACAAAGGGTCTTTAAATAGTACCTACCTTAGATAATATGTATAAAATTTAGGTTTGCTACTATAACGTAGTTTACCTAATTCTTTCACAACTTTCAAGACGTCTGGCAGAAGTAATGGCCCACCGAAAGTGTCTGGCAGTAATGAATTTTAATTTTAAATAATATTTAAAAAAAATATATGTAAATACTAGCTTTGCACCTTTAACGTAGGTAAGTAAGGTTTTTTACCATCTGTACTTCGCGCTACCTCAGAAACGGCCCCGCTTTCAAGCTAATGGGTACGCATACATCTTAACAAGACATTGTACTAATAATCCTGAAAATTTCAGCTTTGCACAAATGACGTAGGTCCGGCGGCTCTGGGATCTTGCTCTATTATGTTCACGTATTAATGTGTTAATTTTGTATGACGTTTTCCAAGTGAGCGCATTTTACAAGTTAAGTCTCCATAACTCCTGAATTAATAAAGTCATCTAATCCGTTATAGTTTTCCTTTAAAGTTCATTATGTGGACCACCATCATGAATTTTTCCAGATTTTTTGATCCAGCCGTTTAGCTTTTAGAGGGGGGGGGGACGCCCTGTTTTTACAAAAAAATGCCCTTTAAAGTGGAATTTCTCGCAAACGGATACCTGAATCAAAAAATCGTCTTAGAAACCCTTTATTGTTTTTTAAATACCTATCTAATGATACCCCACACGATGGGGTAGCCGCGAGAAAAAATTTACATACCCACTTTACGTGTAGGGGAGGTACCCCAAATAAAAATATTTTTCAAAATTTTATTATAGCACTTTGTCGGCGTAATAACAATACATATTCATGCAAAGTTTCATCTTTCTACCACTTACCGTTTGGACGGTAAGTCGAGGACGGACGGACGGACAGACGGACGGACGGACGGACATGACGAATCTATAAGGGTTCCGAGTGATATACTTCGGAACCCTAAAAATCAACAATTTCAAAAAAATGGTCTAAATTCAGTTTGATAGGACATTTTGAATATTCAATTTATCTAAAACAAGTTTATTTCTAGTGTTTATGCGCCCCGCAATATTAACACACGGCTAAAATTCATTTAAAATAAAAGTAACTTAAGTTACTCCTCAAAGCATCAGTTATCTAACAGTGAAAGTTGCATAAAAGTTGGTACTGCCTTTTCAATGATTAGTCGGAAAAAACACACAGATAGATTATTTGATGTATGCCTACATCTGGGTAAAAGCATGTGTGCGGTGGAATGCTGCTAATTAAAAATTAAAAATCGATACTTATAGACTTTTAAGATACAAAAAAAAATCATTCGAGCAGAGTAACCTCAGTTTAAATGTTTTAACATTTCAAATTAGTTCATAGAGTTCGGGAGCAACAGATTTCGCTCAGAATTACCCACTTTACGCTCAGCTTAACTGAATATTTAATAATAGACTGAGTACAGCAGCAGCTCGTTAAGGCACGTACTTCATATATGCTTACTAATTACACATGTAGCCGAACATCTCTCGTCATACAATGAAGCTTACCGTGCAACTCAAATATTAATCTCGAGTTTCAACACACTCAACAATACTGTAGTAAGTTTTCTACTTGTTCATGTTTTACATTTTACAATTTTAAATACTGTTTGACGTGTATCGTTATGTGTCTGTGTATGTGGTGTTTAGCTGTGTGTTAGTCTTTCTGTGTTTCTTGTGTGTGTAGTACCTGTGGGTGTTGTTGTAAGAGCTTGTAAGAACCTTATTTTAGAACTTCACTTATCTCAATACTTCATTTCTAAGAATCGTATTGTAGTTAAATATTTCCTTAACCTTTACAAAATATTTTTCCCCTTCTTCTTCTGAGTCCTTTGTTCTCATCGGGGTATGGTTTTAAGCCTACTGCTAACTTTCGTTTCACGAATTTCACTATTGAACTCTTTAAGCTACAACCAAACCAATACCAGCTCTGTCAAAACTTTCAACGCAAGGGTGTTATGTTTTCCATTTTAATGGTGTTGTGCAAATCCGTATTTGTTTAGGTAGATAATTTTAACAAAAAGAAACCGACCTCAAAGAAAAACTATTCCGAATACCCAAATCGCGACAATTTTGCCTATGATATTTGAGGAGTTCCCTCGATTTCCTTGGGATCCCATCATCAGATCCCGATATGGTAACCATGAGACCACCTCTAAGCTACGCCCATTCCAATCCAAAAATAATTTTATTTTATTTTTTAAACGACGAAATTATCGCTGAACATACATAAAAAAAAAGATTCCGATGAAATACAGAACCTCCTCCTTTTTTGAAGTCGGTTAAAATTCAAAAATAAATATTCAATTTTCAGTAACCTGAAGATCCAATATCAACTAAGTTCTTTATGATAGCACAGAACATGGAAGATAGAGAGAGAACATAGAGTAGTACTAGGCCATCAATTTATTTAAGTATTTTTTTAAATACATATGAAAGAATACACAATGCTTGCATCTTAAGAACATTTTAAAATTTTTTACCCGTTTTTTTCGGGCAAAATTTTGTCCGGACTCTCACAGGCACACAGCTAATGACATAAGAAGTATCTTTGACTATTTCTTGAAGACTAGATTTGCTCCGTGGCGTTACCATCGAAGTACAACAATAACCGCGGTAATACATAACTTGCCGGTAGTTAAAAATGATTGAATGTGTGTGTTGTGAGACGTCCCGCCATTCTAAGTTAACAAAGCTCCTGGGGGCAAGAATTCGCAAACATTTAGAGGTGTGAGTGTTCGTGACACGTTTCAACCCTCCGGTATTCGATACGACAGCTATGGATGCGGGATCACGTTCCGAACGGTTTTCCATTTCAACGGATTATGTTCCTTTTATGTTTCACAGAGTGTCCCTCAATGAGTGATTGGGATTATGCAGTGCAGCTGGCACAATTATTTACTTTATACTGATGTACGAATAGAAAAACATTTTTTTTAATTTAATATAAATGCGTAATGTAAGTTTATAATTCTAATCAGGTATTTAAGTTGGATGTTTAACACTAAAAAAGACATGAAACTAGTGTTAGAAAACTTATCAGCAGGACTAGCCAGCCCCATAGCCAAGTTGCAAACAAGACGTTTGTAAAAAATCATAGAAGAAAATAGAGGCGTCAGCAATTTCAGAACGACAAACGTTTGCATCTTGGCTTAGGAGGACAGGACACAAATATTTCACATCGAATCTCTTTCGACAATCGCTAACGCGTCTAGTCTGCACAGTTTTTTATCGAAAAAAAAAATCCTGGTGCACGTTCTTTCAGAATATTGTAGTATCATTTAAATCAGAAGTGTTTAACTTTTATTAGAATACATTAACATTACAAAAATCAACAAAACGCGTGCTGCATTACACTTACTAAATTATTAACGAGCACCTTTGATTACATAATCAAAGATGAAAATCTACAAAATATTGTGAAACTCACAGCAATAAAATAAACATACGTAATCCCACAAAGCCAAAGTTTACTTTTAACCTTTAAACAAAGATGCTCTGTCGTATAACAATAAAGTAATCTAAGCACGTAATATACGTATATGCTTTAATAACAGTCCCGTGACCCAATTTAAGGGACAGGATAAGAGAATTAACTGAGATGAACTGACCGAGGAACATTTTATATAGAGATACACATAACGACGTCTTTCGTTGGTGAGTGTGAGACCGTAAGCCTAATTATTCTGCATCACTCACATTGATGCAGAAACATTTTGACAAAGCCGCCATGGCGTGGGTCACCGTACGTGTGTGTGTGTATGCACTTACTATACTATGATACTACTCATGCTTTCCATCGAGCAGAGTCACTTTGGTAGGCTTAAATATAAAAAAACCTTATCCCATGGAGGTATTTTTCATTCTGAAAAAATGAGTTTAAAATTTGATTTCTAGGTGGCCATACATATACACCTTTAAAAGTTGTTCATGATGAGTGTCATAAATTCTTATTAATTATACTACTTAACGTTATCAATTTTGTCTCGTAATTTGTGCCACTAACTAAATTTCAGACCAGGAAATACCTTGAAGATTCTAGGTTAGGGTAAAATTTATGTGAATCCTTTAATACATAAAATAATTTAAAGAAAATATTCATTATGAATATAGAGAGTGTTCGAATCGTTTTTTGTTTGATTTTTGTTTTTAAAAACAAACGCGCGCAGTCTAGTCGCCGGTCACTGTCAGACTAGAGAGAGATACAAAATGGCTACTTATAAGCGAAAACCTTCGATCAATAAAGGCGAAAACAAAACAAATCTAGAGTGTATAGTTCTCTTTAAGTCTGGGTGACCCCGTTGTGCCCCGCTAGGCGCTACCCCATCATGCCCCCCTCTCCCCTAATAGTTAAAAAAATAATTTAAAATAAATGTGCCGTGTTTGGTATCATCGGAAAGGGCGTTACTTGTACATTTCAATGAAATATATTTATATAATTAAATATATTTAATATTAGCATTTGCTCATTTCTTTGTCCGTATTTCTTCGATAATTAGAATATTTCTATTGTATTTTTGTCTGTTCAGATAATTTATTACGGTCGGCTTGGTTTAATAATTTAAGTACAATATGAAAAAAAATTGGCATCAAAACAGTTTAACTAAAAAAAGTAGAAACTAAAACCCAACTACGACAAAAAACGACGCTGAAAAGAAGAATAGAAAAATTTTAACAACATAGTACTCGTACATAATTATCAGTGTATAGAGATACACATATTCGAGTGTGAAAAGTCGTAGTCTCGCTTTTTAACCGACTTCAAAAAAAAGGAGGAGGTTCTCAATTCGTCGGAATCTTTTTTTTTTTTTTTTTATGTATGTTCAGCGATAATTTCGTCGTTTATGAACCGATTTCAAAAATTCTTTTTGCATTGGAATGGGCGTAGCTTACAGGTGGTCCCATCGTCACCATATTAGGATCTGATGGTGGGATCCCAAGGAAATCGAGAGAACTCCTCAAATATCATAGGCACAAAGTCGCGATTTGGGTACTCGGAATAGTTTTTCAATGAAGTCGGTTCCTTTTTGTTAAAATTATTTCAAATGTTAAAGTATGTTGTTAAGGTATGTCACGTGTTTAATAAAATAGGCCCGACGACCTATTTCGCGATGAACACTGAAGGTTGGACTAGATCACTATGAACAATATGCAAATGAATGACATTTCCATTACTAGTTTTCTTTTGTTTGAGTGCTCTGTTATTGTACCAAGGAGAGAGATAAGAATACCGTACCAAGTTTTTTTCACCGTTCATTTTTAACCGACTTCAAAAAAAAGGAGGAGGTTCTCAATTCGTCGGAAACTTTTTTTTTTTTTTTTTTTTTTTTTTTTTTTATGTATGTTCAGCGATAATTTCGTCGTTTATGAACCGATTTCAAAAATTCTTTTTGCATTGGAATGGGCGTGCTTACAGGTGGTCCCATTGTCACTATATCGAGATCTGATGATGGGATCCCAAGGAAATCAAGGGAACTCCTCAAATATCATAGGTACAATGTCGCGAATTGGATACTCGGAATAGTTATTCATTGAAGTCGGTTCTTTTTTGTTAGAATTATTTCAAACAACTGTATCCACTTCGGAACTATCACTACCATAGATGCCTTACGTTTCATGCCATTTCATTCAACCTAAATAAGGTTGTCAATAAAATATGGAGTTATTTTTATATAATAGGTCTTTACCTATGAAATTGCCGTTTTGTATGAATAAATGAAAGTACTTAATTCTTCAAACTTTTTTATTTCTGTTATTCGAAGTAATCACCCATGCAATCGACGCATCTTTGCCAACGCATTGGCAGTTTATGTTCTATGTTCTATGTTATGTGGGTGGTTTCCGCACTTAGTCCTTTAAGTGGACCATTGTACGTGAGGGCGGCCATCACTCCAGCCAGCCCACCTCCCTCCAGAAGCGGATAAGGTCTCCAAGCCTGTTCAGACATTCTGCAACAGATTTGGGAGATCCAAGGGTGTTTTTGCGTGTTTCGGTGACACCTGTGCACTCAATGAGTACATGTGACACCGTTTCCTCTGCCCCTAAGCATGCCCTGCATAGGGGACTGTCAGTTATGCCTATGGAGTGAAAGTGTTTGTTTAGTGAGCAGTGTCCGGTGATAGTTCCTGCCACCAGCCGCAGACTGTCCCTGTCCAAACGCAGTAAGCGTTTGGTTAGTTTATCATTAGGAAGTGGCATGGCTTCCTTTGATTGTCTGCAGCCTGGGACAGATAGCCAGTGGTGTTGTACTTGTGTGCGGGTAAATTCTTGCAGCCAGCCACGGAGCTGGCCGAATGGGACGGGCACGATGGGTTCGGGTCCGAAAACCGCCGCGCCCGATCCCCTCCTAGCCAGCTCATCAGCCGCATCGTTACCTAGGGATCCGCTGTGTCCTTTTATCCATTGTATTGTCACTGAATTCCTGCCGGAGGTCGCAACGCGTTCTAACGCGTTGTGACAATCCATTATGAGTTTCGAAGTGACATGGGTTTTATTGAGGGATTTAAGTACCGATGCACTATCAGAGACTATACGGATGTGTGAGTCCGTAATTTTCCTTGTCTCTATAGCGTGGGCCGCCAGGATAATACCCACGCATTCCGCTTGGAATACAGTGTTGAATCTGCCTAGCGGCCTCGATACCTTGATGTTGAGTTCGTCTGAGAATACACCTGCTCCGGTTCCTGAGTTGGTTTTGGAGCCATCGGTGTATATTCTGAGTTCATTTGTATCTGATTTGTCGTGTGGTTCTTCATCTAGATGTATATTATAGTGCTTCTGAAAATTAAATTTCTTCAGCATCCTATCGTTGGGTGATGTCAACATTGGTTGATGTGTGATCGCTCGTTCTCTTATGCGTGTGTGTTTGATTCTGGAGTCATTTCCCAGTGTGCCGGCATTATGAAGTCTAAACGCTGCTAGTGCTGCCTCCTCTTTAACAACTAAGTGTAAGGGTGGCAGCCCCAGCATAGTTTGCAGTGCGGCTGTTGGTGTGGTTCTCATGCTACTAGTGATAGCCACGCAGGCGTATCGCTGTAGTTTTTCTAGGGTTTTTTGGCAAGTAACCAAGTCTGTCCTAGGCCACCAGACTAGGGAGCCATATGTTATAGTTGGTCGAATAACTGTGGTGTATAGCCAGTAAGTGGCCTTGGGACTGATGCCCCAATTTCTGCCAAGCAGTTGTTTGCATTGCCACAGTGATATACTGGCTTTTGTGGTAATATATTCAGTATGTTTCGCCCAATTCAGTTGTTTGTCCAAATAAACGCCCAAGTATTTGGTCTCTGATGTCAGGTTTAGGGTAGATCCGTAAAATCGTGGCAGTTGCAATTTTGCCAGCTTCCTTTTTTTGGTAAAGAGGACTAATTCTGTTTTTGTGGGGTTGACTGTGAGTTTATGCTCTTTGCACCAGTCCTCTACAATTTTCAAGGATTGACGCATGAGGTTACACAGTGTGTTTTCGTGAGTGCCATTTATTATTATTGTTATGTCATCGGCATATCCTACGGTGAAGTAGCCTTTGTCGTTTAAACCACTTAGGAGGCTGTTCACGACGAGGTTCCACAATAAGGGCGAGAGGACACCTCCTTGTGGGCATCCCTTCGCTACAATGGCTCTCGTGGTGTCATTCACCGTGACTTGTATGGCCCTTTGCCTGAGCATGTTGGTTATCCAACTGCACAAGGTAGGGGCCACACTATGCCTTTTAAGGGCTATGTCGATGCTGTGGAACATTGTTTTATCAAAGGCGCCTTCTATGTCTATGAAGGCGGCCAGTGCTGAACCTTTGTGGTCTATAGCGCATTCAATCTTGGAAATCACACTATGCAAAGCGGATTCTGTTGATTTCCCTATTGAGTATGCATGCTGTTGTTTGTGTAGCGGTACCATGCGTAGAGGTCCATCTCTGATGTATCTGTCGCATAGTCTTTCTAGGGTCTTCAATAAGAATGATGTTAGGCTTATAGGTCTATAAGCTTTTGGTTGTGTGTAGTCGGTTTTTCCCGGTTTTGGGATGAAGATAACCTTCACCTCCCGCCAAGCGAGAGGGATGTATCCATGTGCAATGCAGGCTCTGTAGACCTCCACTAGCCATGGTTTTAGGGATTCGATACCCCATTGCAAAAGGGCCGGTAGAATGCCATCCAGGCCTGCGGATTTATATGGTTGAAAGGACTTAATAGCCCACGAAATCCTGTCCTCTGTCACTATTTCGCGGGCTACAGTCCAGTCGCTGTCAGTTGGTTCCGTTCCGGTTTCTTCCTTCCAGATCTTTTCCTCTGAGAGGCTACAGTCTGGGAAGTGTGTTTCAAGAAGGACCTTACAGATTTCGTGGTTTGTTTGTGTAAATGTGTTGTCAGGCTTTTTTAGCGCACCGAGGTTGCGATCTTGGTCGCTGGATAGGATTTTCCTCACTCGGGCAGCTTCGTTGTTTGATTCGATGGATTCGCAGAACTTCCTCCAGGCTAGTCTCCTGGCGTGTCTGATTTGTTTTTTGAAGGTATATTGGGTTTCCTTGTAGAGTTCCCAATCATCCGGATGTCTCGAGTTTTTGGCTCGATTGAATTGTTTACGTAGTGTATTTCTGAGTTTTTCGAGTTCAGCGTTCCACCATCGGTTGGTTTTACACTTGGTGTACGGAACTCTTAGTTTGCAGCATTCGTGATATGCCTCTTTGATGTAAAGTGTCAGCTTAGTCACTGTATGCTCTATCTGTGTGGTGTCTGTGATTGATGTGCGTTGTAGATTACTAGCTATTAATGAAGCGAGAAGACGCTTGTAGCCAGGTATATCTGTCCGACGCGGATTTCTTTTCGGGGTTGGCTCTATTGTGTTTACTGTTATTGTAAAACGAATTCTCCTGTGATCTGAGCAGGAGAGTTCGTTGGATACACGCCAGTTTGATATACGATTTGTAGCGTTATCTGTTCCTAGCGTTAGGTCAATGATGGATTGTCCCCGGGCTGTGACCCAGGTGGGCTCTGAGCCCCGGTTTACTATATTAAGATTAGTTGAAAATAAGTAAGTGGACAATACCTCTCCTCTGGTGTTTGAAGTGTCGCATCCCCAGAGCTGGTGATGGGCGTTTGAATCAGTGCAGATAATGAGATCCAGCTTGGCGCCCTCGCAGTAATCCACAAGGTCGACCATCTCTTTCGGTGGGCAGTTTTCGTTGTCGCCATTGGCAGTTTATTAATGCCCTTCTTTTAAAAATCAGCTGGACGGGAGGCAACAAACTCTTCAAAGGCATTTTGTACTACCTCTCGGGAATTGAATTTTTTACCAACTAAAAAGTTGTCTAAATTTTGAAAAAAAGTAATAGTCGGTAGGTACAAGGTCTGGTGAGTATGGCGGATGAGGGAGAGCTTCCAACCCCAGCTCTTGCAGCTTAGAGACTGTCTGTTGCGCAGTATGGGGTCGCGCGTTGTCGTGAAGAAGCAGTGGGGACGACCGATTGACCAAAGCTGGTTGCAGATGTGCAAGCTTCTCCATCATTCTCTCATGTTCTTCACAGTACACATCTGCATTAATGCCCATGCCGTTTTGTAAAAAGCTGTGGTGAATCACACCCGCTCTAGACCACCAAACAGTGACCATCACCTTTTCAGGGGTCATTTTTGGTTTAGGGCATTGCTTTGGTGCTGAACCAGGGTCTAACCAACTTGCTGAGCGCTTTCGATTGTCGAACAGAATCCATTTTTCGTCGCATGTAACAATTCATTTCAAAATTCCTTCATTTCTTTGCCGGTTGAGCAACGCAAGGCAGGTCTCGACGCGTACGTTGCGCTGGCGATCGTTAAGGTCGTGGGGCACCCATCTATCAAGCTTTTTTACATTGCCAATTTGTCGCAAATGGATCAATATTGTTTTGATGTTTACATTCAAAGCTAATGCTAGCTCAGCTGTAGATTGAGTGTCGTCAGCTTGCACAATCACCTTTAATTCAGTATTGTTAACCAAAGTCTCCGGACGACCACGAGCTTCATTTTTCAAGTCAAAATTTCCAGACCGGAACCGGGAAAACCAATAACGGGTTGTGCGTTAGTTTGTACAGGTCTCTCCATAAACGTTTTTGATGTTACGTGCCGTTTGTGTCGCGTTGGTGCCACGACGGAACTCATATTCCATAATTACACGAATTTTTAAAGTATCCATTGTGACGAAAAATGTTCAACAGTAATGAAAATACAACGCTAATCAAAAATCAAAAGACTAAGTTTGTAAATAGAATGTCATGGTTTTAAAACAAAATTAATTTGAATTTAGAATTCAGAGCATTTACAAACTTTTTTTTATTTGAAATGACCAGTAAGCAATTTCATAGGTAAAAACCTAATATATTTATATCTTAACACATAAATGACTTCATAGAGAAAAACCCTCACATGCATTTGTATGTATGAACAGGTTTGCGCTGACGTGACGATTATGTTTTGATCTTTTTTTATGCAAATTCTACAATATCTGTATCATCATAGGTGCGAGACTTGACTTCCTGGCTACCCAAAACACCTTTTCAAAATTCTGGAAGAAATATAGGTACTTATATATAATTTTATAATGTAAAACAATACAGAACTTTTAACTTTTACAATTTTGGGTTTAAAACTGAAGTCTGAGAAAACATTCCATTAACATTTTCATCTTACAAAGACAATGCTCTTAAATTGAGCTACATTTAATCCAGTATAAAATTCTCTTTAAATAATTTATTATTCTCTTGAGAAACAGTTTATGACTAGTCACTGTTTTCAAAGAGAAGTTATTTGAGTGAAATTATTTAAGTGAAAATGTTGTAAAACGTGGTGTGAAAATATGTGTTTAAACTTTGATAAATATCTTCTAAAATATTGTTCTATTTATATTTTATTTTAGAAGCTTTTTTATCGAAGTGTACAAAAGCTGGACATAAAAGGATTTATATGTATATTTAGATTATAAAATTAAAGACAAAAATATTTCGCCTTACAAAATTAAATTGATTTTGCTTCAAGTAGGCCTTTTCATGAGGTTTCGAAACTTACATTTATGATTAGTTGCTTGACTCCAAACTGACATTCTTATCGAGAAGGACCGGCAAGAAAGTTCTTAAATTTTTCTTTAACGAAAATAAAGATTACGTAAGGTATATATGGTGTATTAGTCAATTTTTGTGGCGTACTACTCTATATCGTTAAAAGTTGTGCGAATGAATTCTGACAAAATTTACTGTGGAGTGTTCAGTCGCGGTGTAGGTGTTTGCGAGAGGTATTATGTAAGTTAATGAAAGCGTTTATTTTAGGACGTTGTTACTTTTATGAATACTTTCAATGAGGTCCTTATTCTTATACTTTTCATGACGTGTGACTACTGTAAAGAAATTAATTAATATAAAACAATTGTCTTTTAGGGTTCCGTACTATAAAAGGAAAAACGGAACCCTTATTTGATCACCTTATTGTCCATCTGTCTCTCAAGACCCTTTTTCTCAGGAACGCGTATAAAGCTGAACCGTCTTTGGAGCTGTGAAAAAATCAAACTTCTAAACCAACGCAATCAAAAGCTACAACAGTCGTTTATGCTACAATTTTTCTACCCTCGCAAGGCCTTGCTGAAGCCGGGTACTTTCCGTGAGCTCAGAATCTTGAAATTTGAAGCAACATCTTATGGCACAGCTAAAGAAAAAATTGTGAAAAGCATAATTTTTAGTTACATCATATAAAAATCGTTTTTTTTATTTAATCGGTTTTTTTACATATCAAAATTATTTGTTTGTCCTCTCATAATTGCATATTACTATATGATAAAGTGTTTTGTAATTTTATATACTTGATTCTACTCATCGTTACAAAATTGAATGAATAAAACACTTACTTTGCTAGAATAAGCAACCGATCCATGAATTTCACGCTTAGGGTCTTAACAGTTTGTACACGTAGGTATTGGATGCCTTCCTTTAGATTAAAATTTGCTTATAAATATTTTTTACAAAAAGATTTAATACAATTACTGTGTAAGTAGCTTTTAATATCGCACTTGTGGCCATAAAATGTTAAAGTCGTTACAGTTGTTTGTGTTTTTGCTATGAGTTACTTTGATAGCTATCAATTGGGTATATGTAGTATGTAATATTGTGTGTAGGAAAGTTATACAATCGTGCAACACTATTTTGGCACTATATTACCTATATCTACAATATTTTCTTACTAATAGTACCAAGTTTAGTTATTTATATATGTCTATAAGCAGATGTGATAGTTAAGCACAGATTTATAAGCACCACTGGTATTAATATAATATTAGACATCGGTGAGTTCTTCATAGGCCTCTCCTTTGAAAGAAGGTTTTGGCCTACTATACCACGCTGGCCAGACGGGTTGGTAAAGGGTTTGTTTCAAGTTTTCCTTCTCTTGGCAGTGATGTTAGCTGCTTATTTTGTTCCTTTAGTCGCCTCTTACGACACCCATGGAATGAATAGGGGTGGTGACACTTTATGTCATAGGCTTACTGGCAGCGAAAGTCCCGTCAAAAACGGTCCTTTCAAAGGAGAGGCCTATGTCCAGCAGTGGACTGTTAAAGGCTGTTGATGATGATGATGAGTTCTTCATATCAGATAGAATACAGCTTGTTTATACTTTTATATTTTTTACACTACATATTATATGAAGACAAAAATTTAACCATTAAAGCAATTTTTAAAATTTCCTGTCAGTCTGTCTGTTTGTTCCGAGTAATCTTTAGAAAGGCTGGACCGTTTTTGACGGGACTTTCGCTGCCAGTAAGCCTATGACATAAAGAGTAACTTAGGAATTTTTTTTAGACCAGCTTTGCTCCGCGATAGAACAGAAGCAGGCGGCATCAGCTAGTACCTATATACAATTCTTTGGTGCTGAACCAGGGTCTAACCAACTTGCTGAGCGCTTTCGATTGTCGAACAGAATCCATTTTTCGTCGCATGTAACAATTCATTTCAAAATTCCTTCATTTCTTTGCCGGTTGAGCAACGCAAGGCAGGTCTCGACGCGTACGTTGCGCTGGCGATCGTTAAGGTCGTGGGGCACCCATCTATCAAGCTTTTTTACATTGCCAATTTGTCGCAAATGGATCAATATTGTTTTGATGTTTACATTCAAAGCTAATGCTAGCTCAGCTGTAGATTGAGTGTCGTCAGCTTGCACAATCACCTTTAATTCAGTATTGTTAACCAAAGTCTCCGGACGACCACGAGCTTCATTTTTCAAGTCAAAATTTCCAGACCGGAACCGGGAAAACCAATAACGGGTTGTGCGTTAGTTTGTACAGGTCTCTCCATAAACGTTTTTGATGTTACGTGCCGTTTGTGTCGCGTTGGTGCCACGACGGAACTCATATTCCATAATTACACGAATTTTTAAAGTATCCATTGTGACGAAAAATGTTCAACAGTAATGAAAATACAACGCTAATCAAAAATCAAAAGACTAAGTTTGTAAATAGAATGTCATGGTTTTAAAACAAAATTAATTTGAATTTAGAATTCAGAGCATTTACAAACTTTTTTTTATTTGAAATGACCAGTAAGCAATTTCATAGGTAAAAACCTAATATATTTATATCTTAACACATAAATGACTTCATAGAGAAAAACCCTCACATGCATTTGTATGTATGAACAGGTTTGCGCTGACGTGACGATTATGTTTTGATCTTTTTTTATGCAAATTCTACAATATCTGTATCATCATAGGTGCGAGACTTGACTTCCTGGCTACCCAAAACACCTTTTCAAAATTCTGGAAGAAATATAGGTACTTATATATAATTTTATAATGTAAAACAATACAGAACTTTTAACTTTTACAATTTTGGGTTTAAAACTGAAGTCTGAGAAAACATTCCATTAACATTTTCATCTTACAAAGACAATGCTCTTAAATTGAGCTACATTTAATCCAGTATAAAATTCTCTTTAAATAATTTATTATTCTCTTGAGAAACAGTTTATGACTAGTCACTGTTTTCAAAGAGAAGTTATTTGAGTGAAATTATTTAAGTGAAAATGTTGTAAAACGTGGTGTGAAAATATGTGTTTAAACTTTGATAAATATCTTCTAAAATATTGTTCTATTTATATTTTATTTTAGAAGCTTTTTTATCGAAGTGTACAAAAGCTGGACATAAAAGGATTTATATGTATATTTAGATTATAAAATTAAAGACAAAAATATTTCGCCTTACAAAATTAAATTGATTTTGCTTCAAGTAGGCCTTTTCATGCAGTTTCGAAACTTACATTTATGATTAGTTGCTTGACTCCAAACTGACATTCTTATCGAGAAGGACCGGCAAGAAAGTTCTTAAATTTTTCTTTAACGAAAATAAAGATTACGTAAGGTATATATGGTGTATTAGTCAATTTTTGTGGCGTACTACTCTATATCGTTAAAAGTTGTGCGAATGAATTCTGACAAAATTTACTGTGGAGTGTTCAGTCGCGGTGTAGGTGTTTGCGAGAGGTATTATGTAAGTTAATGAAAGCGTTTATTTTAGGACGTTGTTACTTTTATGAATACTTTCAATGAGGTCCTTATTCTTATACTTTTCATGACGTGTGACTACTGTAAAGAAATTAATTAATATAAAACAATTGTCTTTTAGGGTTCCGTACTATAAAAGGAAAAACGGAACCCTTATTTGATCACCTTATTGTCCATCTGTCTCTCAAGACCCTTTTTCTCAGGAACGCGTATAAAGCTGAACCGTCTTTGGAGCTGTGAAAAAATCAAACTTCTAAACCAACGCAATCAAAAGCTACAACAGTCGTTTATGCTACAATTTTTCTACCCTCGCAAGGCCTTGCTGAAGCCGGGTACTTTCCGTGAGCTCAGAATCTTGAAATTTGAAGCAACATCTTATGGCACAGCTAAAGAAAAAATTGTGAAAAGCATAATTTTTAGTTACATCATATAAAAATCGTTTTTTTATTTAATCGGTTTTTTTACATATCAAAATTATTTGTTTGTCCTCTCATAATTGCATATTACTATATGATAAAGTGTTTTGTAATTTTATATACTTGATTCTACTCATCGTTACAAAATTGAATGAATAAAACACTTACTTTGCTAGAATAAGCAACCGATCCATGAATTTCACGCTTAGGGTCTTAACAGTTTGTACACGTAGGTATTGGATGCCTTCCTTTAGATTAAAATTTGCTTATAAATATTTTTTACAAAAAGATTTTATACAATTACTGTGTAAGTAGCTTTTAATATCGCACTTGTGGCCATAAAATGTTAAAGTCGTTACAGTTGTTTGTGTTTTTGCTATGAGTTACTTTGATAGCTATCAATTGGGTATATGTAGTATGTAATATTGTGTGTAGGAAAGTTATACAATCGTGCAACACTATTTTGGCACTATATTACCTATATCTACAATATTTTCTTACTAATAGTACCAAGTTTAGTTATTTATATATGTCTATAAGCAGATGTGATAGTTAAGCACAGATTTATAAGCACCACTGGTATTAATATAATATTAGACATCGGTGAGTTCTTCATAGGCCTCTCCTTTGAAAGAAGGTTTTGGCCTACTATACCACGCTGGCCAGACGGGTTGGTAAAGGGTTTGTTTCAAGTTTTCCTTCTCTTGGCAGTGATGTTAGCTGCTTATTTTGTTCCTTTAGTCGCCTCTTACGACACCCATGGAATGAATAGGGGTGGTGACACTTTATGTCATAGGCTTACTGGCAGCGAAAGTCCCGTCAAAAACGGTCCTTTCAAAGGAGAGGCCTATGTCCAGCAGTGGACTGTTAAAGGCTGTTGATGATGATGATGAGTTCTTCATATCAGATAGAATACAGCTTGTTTATACTTTTATATTTTTTACACTACATATTATATGAAGACAAAAATTTAACCATTAAAGCAATTTTTAAAATTTCCTGTCAGTCTGTCTGTTTGTTCCGAGTAATCTTTAGAAAGGCTGGACCGTTTTTGACGGGACTTTCGCTGCCAGTAAGCCTATGACATAAAGAGTAACTTAGGAATTTTTTTTAGACCAGCTTTGCTCCGCGATAGAACAGAAGCAGGCGGCATCAGCTAGTACCTATATACAATTCTCTCTAAGGGCCAAACAAAGAAATCAAGATTGGGAGAAAAGGGTTTTGATTTTATTACTCTTTACCTGCAGACGAAATGTTCAACGTAATATTAAGGTTGAAGATCACTAATAAGGAAAGGACTTCGTATATTTCGCTTCACGGTCAATCGATCTCGTGGCAGCTTAATCTCACGGATGGGAGAACATCGAATGTCAAGTTCTGATAACTATTTGATATCAATCACCATTTTGCCCGGTTCATTGACTATGACGAAGTTTAAGGAAATTTGAAAAAAGATGTTTCTGAATAGATTCCTAGAGATTTTGGAATATGATATGCTAAGAAACTTTAGTGAGTGAAATATTAACATTAATGTCTCGCTGGGCTCGGGTCTCCTGTCAGGCCATACGTCCTCACACAGGCCGAGTACGAGTTGTGGACTGGCAAGACACTTTGTGGCTACGTAATCTTGCCATTGCATGTTTTTAAACCGTCGGAAGGTCTCCAACTAAGCCTCACGACTGCTATCTTATGATAACAATCGGATCCGACTGTTTAACGTGACCTCCGAATCACGGAACCGCGTATAACATATCATGCCACAAACGGTCACCCATCTATGTGCCGACCGTGCCGTCGTTGCTTACCCTCGGTAATTATTTCCAATCACCAAAGGTCATTTGGCCATGAGTACCTCTACACTAAAGCGAAAATGATAAGAAAGGATTAATCGCTGATGAAGGTAAGTTGTGTATATGAAGAGGGTTCTCTGAGCCTTTAGCCTTATGAGAACTTCCTGTACCCTTTCTTCCAACATCAGCAACACTGGATCATGCGAAAAAGAAAAAAGGAGTGCAATGTCTGAACTGGACGGGATGCGGAAAGATCGTAACATCATTGGTACAATCCCCCGTCTTCCCAATATTCCTGTACGGTGTCGAGGCGTGGACGCTCAAAGCTCATTTTTAAAGCTTTCGAAACCATGAGATTTCGTTTATTTCTTACTTCTTCTTTAATAAATTTCTTTGAAAGTGTTTTTTTTTAAACATTTATACATATAATAACAACGTAGTTATACAATGCAAAATTGTCTAAATAGCATTCCTTAAGGCTCAATATCAGTAGCAAGTAATAAACGAAAGTAAAAAATCCAATATAGCTCTCGGCTCGGGAATAACATTAACATCGCAATTACCTACTAAAAGACGTAGCAAAATATTTGTATATACGTTATGGTTGTTTTTCATTCAGAAAGTGGGAAAACACATTATGAGGCAGGCTGTTGGCAGCGTTGCCTCTCGAAAGCAACAGGTGCCAATATGTTTACTGTCGTCTCTCCGATTGTCGTTCCACTCCTCGTTTAATACCGTGAATGGAATACTTATTAACAGCCTACACAAATTTGTAAATACAAAGGCTTGTTACT
Organism: Phragmatobia fuliginosa; assembly: GCA_932526445.1. Lineage (NCBI taxonomy): Eukaryota > Metazoa > Arthropoda > Insecta > Lepidoptera > Erebidae > Phragmatobia > Phragmatobia fuliginosa. The sequence goes on along the minus strand of OW052065.1, from coordinate 14,876,451 downwards.
TACTTTCTTCCAAGATTTTTGGAACACGACACAGCAATTTAAATAAGCGAGACTTAGCCTTTGTTTGTAGATTTCTTTAATTACAAATATTCTTTAAATATATTTGACATTTTCGTTTTTTTTCAAAACGTTATTTTATAGCATACAAATCTCGAATATTTGAACTAAATTTTCCTAAAATTATTTGTAGCAGTTTTTGATAACATTATTTACCTATATAATATAACGTCAATTTTAAATGAATTATAGAAATAGCCTGCAGTCATTTATCTTGTTTTAAGTTAGATATGGCGAACCCAAATAATTCACCATTAACCAATATATCACACCTCCTGAACAAGTGAATGATAATTCACTTGTTCAGCCGCCTTAGAGTGGTCTTGGGAGGCAGATTTTATATTAGCATAATATACAGTGATCTTATATTATTAATATTCAAAGAGCTTTCAATTAGAAATTATATGTTAAGCCTGATACTATTATTTTATTACAAAGTTCACAAAGACATTTCATATAACCAAAATAATAACAATTCATCATTCACAGGCAAAACATTTTATACTGTTCTATTATAAATAAAAGTATAATACAATTTTACTTACGTTGCTTAGCGAAAATAAAGAAAAAATATATATAACATATTTATGAAATAATCCGCAAGTCAAGCGTATAAGTAATGGCATTTCTATAGAATAAACGGAGCGTCTTCATAATGGAATAAAACAGCACTAGAGTGTTGACAATAGGAAATATATGAGAATACGATAAAAGTCAGAACTTCGCCATTCCCTCACGTCACGCGTGTAGGTATAAATTACAGTATATGTTGCCGGCATAGTTTACGAATAACCCAAAACACAAGGTCCTGTCAAAGGTAAAATAATTTTAATTTTACCTTTAACAGTCGTTACACAATTTGACTAAAAGTCAAATGCAAAATATGATGATGTTACATGACCCAGGAATTCAAGTATTCTGTAATGGCAATATTCATGGGACAAATAGTAAGTGTCTATCAAAGCAAATCAAAACAAATCAAATCAAACCATTTTTATTTCAAATACACCAATACAACGGTACTTTTGAAACGTCAAGTCTATATACTTTCTCGACTTTTACACCTAGTTTCTTTAGGGCATGTATTTTGTTTTCTTTATATTCATATATGATGTGTGTATCATTTGTTGGTGATACGAAATAAATAAATAAATAAGTATAAAATTATTAAAAGGTACATAAAATATTTCAGACATAGTACCACTATGTAACCAAAACTATGTCTAAAAGTCACGTAAATGACAAATAGTCTGATGTCAAGACTGATGTCATCATTTATCATTTACTTACAGATAACGCACGGCCTGAAATTTGGCATGTGTGTTCCATAAGGAGCGTAAGCGAGCACTAAGAGAGGATTCTAGAAAATTTTACACCGAGGGGGGTAAAAGTGGCAGTTATACATCTGAAAACACGTAGACGAAGCTACTAAAAGAAATACCTTCTTTCTAAGAAGATGCCTATGCCTAAGAGTAGACAATTAAAGACAATTGGTGAACAATCTTTCAATGTCTAAAAATACGTGTACATAACATATTGTGTACTTAGTTGAAACATCTAATTTTACTAAAACTAACTGACATGCAAATTCCAGTTTACACAAAAAAATATCATCAAAATATACTAGCTTTTGGCCGTGGCCCTGACTGCATGTTGTCGTTTATCGCGGTAAAAAGTAGCCTTTCTCCTTCCTCAAGAATCAGAGTGTCTCCATGCCACATTTAATTGAACTAATTATGATACGCCACATATATAAATAATGTTGCCTTATAAATAAAATATCCATCACATATTCAAGCACCCATTAGTTTTTTTTTGTGTTAAAGATTAGAGAAGGCGATAACAACACTTATGATTTTTACAAATATGGTAATTTTATTGCCATGTTCTTTTCTCGGGCTCTACCTATTGTTTGCGAACATGGCATAAATGTACATGTAGAATCTTGACCTGTCACAAGAGATGTATTGCATCCTAAGTGAATAAAGAATTTTGAATTTGAATTTGACATTGTACAACGTGTGCTACTAATGCCCAATTTACACAAAAAGTGCCTGGACGACCGAGCTTTGCTCAGATTTTATTTATTTTTTACTAGTCTATTCTCTCAAGTAGCTATAGTGTTGCTGTGTTGGAGTACTAACCGACAACTAAGAATCATAAAGAAAAATGCAAAAACTAAACATAATATGACTAATTTCGATCGATTTTTCACTCCTGTAAATCCTCAAATACCAAATTTCAGCGAATTCGTTAGAGCCGTTTCCGAGATCACAAACATGAATAATAATAATAAATCAATATTTCGGACATCCTACACACAACATCATCTAGTCCCATCTAGTCCTAAGCAGGGCTTGTATTATGGGTACTAGACAACTGATATAAATACGGTCTCCGATTTCACTCACCAACGAAATATGCCAGTATCAATGCTGTCATTGTAGATTTGATTTCTATGAAGATAGTACCGGCGCGTTCGCATAATGAGCGTGGCGCTCCTAGCTTTAAAAGCCGACATAGCCATCGAGTACTACCACTATACTTCGCTACCCAGATGACTTGTAACATCCGGGTAGCGAAGTATAGAAGTAGTTCCTTCTCTTTGCCAATTGCAGTTTGCTTTTTTAATTGGTACGAGATGAACAGGGTCTGAACTTAACCCGTCACCACTCGACTAAAGCTGTATATAGAAGAGTCATATTCAGGTTTTATTGTGCGCACTCTGCAATACCCTTAATTTAGGGAAAATTATATAAACAGCGGATAACTGTATTGAATAGTAACTGAGAATAACTACCATTCATTTTCAGATCACGTCTCCGCAGTAGAAGCTATAAAAGTCATAAGCAGTGCCTTAAGACGACGATATGAGTTCTCAGCCCCTCCTACTTGGTGACCTAAAAAGTTAAGCTATGTCAAGTATGAGTTGATTCATGCCAACTGCCTTTTAGAGTATTATATTTTATCCCGATAGTACTTTTGAAAAATTAAATTATACCCTGGACAAAGAGAATTACGTGTGTGAAAGAATACTAGAGATTAAAAAATTGGTACGTTTATCATCCCTAATGTTTTGTATAAGATTATGAATAATTGGCAACTTATAATTGACATCAAATTATAATTTATTAATATTTCGTTGTAGATCATTAAATGAATCAGTTTAGATATTTATAATACATATTTTACTTAAACCAAACAAACTATAGTGCGTCAAAACCTCGTGTTAGAAAATTCTTGGAAACAAACCCTGCCGTCTATAATGTGTTATTGAACGATGCATATTAATAGATTTAATTTGTATAATTTAAGGTCTGCCTTTAAGGGCGTCTGTGATCTCCAAAATTTTACAAGACATTATACTAAGAGCTCAATATCTTCATATTCTCGCCTTTCCAAGTACTGTTTCAGCTTTAATTGAAACTCCGTCAAACCCGTTATACTAAGTAAATAGACTTTGTTTTAAGTTCGATCATTAAAATGTATATTATGACTATGTTGGAAGCTATTACTTTTTGTAATACGATGGTATTTTGATATCATTATTATTTTATTACTTTTTATGAAAGAATAAAACAAAATGGTATGATACATACATTGAAACGGTAATATCAATTCTTAACCAGAGAGAACAACTGGTCTGGTATAAGACTGTTAACTATACAAGTATGAAAATGTACTTATTATTTATCACATTTAAAAATATTTTAAATAATATTTATTTAAAAAAACATATTTAAATACAATGTTGTTTGTTTGTTGTTAAATACAAATACAAACAAAATGTTTCAAATACAACACAACTTTATTGTATGTACATTATGTGAAATTGGTTAACCAATATTGTTTCATAATTTCTATGAAAATGTATAATTCCAGCAATAAACTACCATTACTAGGTAAAAATTAAATACACTGAATGCCAAAAGAATGTTTTGCAATAGCTTATGTCATTATTACAAAGTAAATATCAATTCTTAAGAGGGCGAACTGTTCAGATATAAAATGAAGCGCACGCTACCGGTAAAAATCTATCGTAAAAATGTCGGGCATGTTCATATCCCCGTGTAATTGGATAGATATACGCTTCAGACTTATTGTAACGATGAAATGAACTACCCAACTAGTACATATTAGATTATTAGCTGTATCTCTACTGAACTGTAACACGAGTGTATTTTTCAAAAACAAATACGGATTATATTTTTTTTAGAATATATTGTCCGGCAAATTTAATAGCATTAATTGAAGTCTTTAAAATACCGATATTGTCCACATAATTATCATATTTAACAGCATTTAACATGTCACCGCTAGATTTTTATTTGAAACCTACGCGATCTTTTATTTTATCGATCCTATTTATAAGAAGCCAATCAAGTACTGACTCTCGATACTAGAATTCAACAAAAACCCTTGAGATCTTAAGCTTCATAAATAAATTAAGCTTTATGTTTATTTGAAATCCTTACTAATATTATAAACACGAAAGGTTGTGAGTATGTATGTATGTATGTATGTATTTGTTGCTCTTTCATGCAAAAACTGCCGCACGGATTTGGATGAAACTTTACAGTAATATAGCTTATATATCAGAATAACACATAAGCAACTTTTTACTGCAAGAATTGCGATACACGCGGGCGGAACTGCAGGCGATAGCTAGTACTCCATAATTACTAAAAATGACATTTACAAAATTGTTGTTACCCAGACACCAAATTAATTTTATCTTCAAACTTATAAATAATTAATGAGATTTAAGCTATAGTATTACTTTGACCCTTGACAAATTCAACAAGTTGCGAGTGATATTTTCCCTTTATTTAAATTTTCTTTAACTTTATTCAAATTCTTATTTATAGTTACATTTTTTGAAACATCAATTGTATAAAGTTATATTTCTTTTTATCTTTCTTCCTCTGCAAGAAACGAATGGCTTTCCCTTTAATAATTCATTTAAAGTAATTTAGATTGGGGCGTTAAATTTAGTGCACGGAATACCCGTGTACTTAAAATATTATCAGCATTATCATAGACCCATAATGTCCCATTGCTGGGCTTTGTGCTCGACGTATGACACGTCTGCACACTAGCCGAGTACGGGTTGGGGTAAAAAATACTTATATTAATTACCCCATTTATTATCTGCCGATTAATAGAATCAAAAAAAATTTAATTATAAATTTAGGACACATCATCATCATCAACAGCCTTTAATAGTCCGCTGCTGGACATAGGCCTCTCCTTAGAAAGGAAGTTTAGGACACTTATTTAAAAAAAAACTACATAAAAGTCACGTAACTCGGATCATAGATATCAGCGTAATCGTTGTACATAGATGAAAAAAAAACAATTAAGTTGAGAACCTCCTCCGTTTTGAAGTCGGCTAAAAATGTAGCGCTGCTAAATCTATAAACCCATCGACGAAACTATTCGACCTGAATGACCTAATAAAGACCAAACTTCAAAGACTTAAATTAGAAGGAACTGGTACATGTAACGTGTTGTAGATAGTTCGAGCTCAAAGCCAACGGGGCATAAGATCGGACAAAGGTTTTAGTAACAAAGCTCAAAGTCACACAAACCAAGGATAAAATAGACTTTGTTTTAAAATAGAAACATCTAGTTCGAAACACATCTATGTATCTTACTACGAGTATTATCTGTACCAAAATATATCTGCTATCTGAAGCAATTTTAATCTTACAAGTTATCATTATTATATATCTTCAGAAAGCGAAATATTAACAATATTTAACCAGAGCTAAGTATAAATACATTTACATTCCAAATATTTTACACCCCAATTCCGTTTAGTTGAATATGTTTCCATTTCACTAATTCAGTGAGCTAATTCCCTCATTTCTGAGCTATTTTTATCTAACTCTTTTTGTTTACTTTTACTTTACTTTTTTGAACTTCATCATATTATAGTGGTTTAAATCCTGTGCAGCTGCTGGAGCTTACAATAAAGCGAACGTTAAAATCGTTTAAGAGATGCATTAAAAAGTTTCAGCTGTAGATTCATATTGGGCGGGCGTCGGGTCCGGGTGAGGCTGCGGCGCGGCCCGCGGCCCGCCCAGTGGCTGCTCGACCGCCGCACAGAGCGCACGCCGCGTCGCGCACGCACACCACACGACCCGCCGGTACGCGACACAAACACACGCATGCATTACCCTACCGCCCTCCAGAGCCTTATAGCGCCCCTCTCCACCGCGTCCCTCCATAACTGTTGCCCCCTTCCCCTCGTGTTCGAGCCTCCGCTCCCTGCCAACCACGACCAGGTGGATACGTATTATACGCACACACTCATTATCAATTAACATCACACTTCCTTACCGTTATACGCGTACATACGCAATGGATTGCAATACGTATTCACCGTGGGTGCTGTTTATTCTCCCTATTGTCTGCATGGCTGTATCTAACTGTCAAACGTAGTCAAAGTCTTTATAAATTGTAATGTATCTTTTCTCTTCCTATTAACTCACGTTATTTACTTTAGTTTAATTGAAAAATTGTAATCTATCATTCTATTTTTACCTGCAAGGAAATGTAAATCACGAAAAACATTGCTCGTAAATTAAAATTAACTACGCACTAAATTTTCCAATCTTAAAGCTAAAGCTATTGAAGTTGAAACATAATGTATTTGCATTTAGCGCGATAATAGACTCAGTTTCGCAAAACTGCTACTATGTAAAAAAAACTGAAGCTTTTATAAAAATGTAACTAACCTCACTAATAATTTCATTACTTACCAACTCGAGACACAAAGATTTTGTAATCTAAAGCCAAAACGGTTTCCGACGCTTGAATTGTTTTACTAAAATATTTATGAACACTTTGTTCTCTCGTAATCCAAAATTAAACAAAATTCCTCTTTAAACTTACTTATTAAGTATTTTATCTCGGTTGGAACCAAGCTCCGATATCATCAGCAAAAAATAACTCTTTGAAATTTGGGAAGCTCTCAATAACTCTACCGCTTGAGATATTGATTTAATCAGGTGGAAATCTTTTTCATTTTACTTTTTTAACATCTTTTCTGTGCCTTAAAAGTTGGCTTAAAATGGCGATGTTGTTTTCAATTCTTTTAATTTATACTTTAGTATTCTTTATAAAGCAATCGAGACTTGTGTAAATTAAAATTGCTACTTTTGACAACATAAATTTTGAAATTTACATAAACTTTATAAATTAATTGTATGAAAAGACATAAATAACATTAAATGTAAAAAAGTAATGTCACAGTTCAATTTCTGTAACAAATCACAACGATCCGGTAATAATATTTCTACGTGGATTATTAATGTATACCTACCGTGTAATCGAAAAAAATATTTTGAATTTAAATCATATATTAGTTTATTCATACTGACAATCGAAAATCAGTCAAAACACCGAGCACTATGGTCCATTTTTTTACTTTAAAAATTAAAATGTAGGAATAATAACATTTAAAATTATTTTATTTGTCCAAAATAATTATTTTCTAAGTCAATTATGCCCATTAATTATTTTATAATTATTTCAGTAAATTGTAGTCTCTAATGCTAAACTAGTAATCGAGATTATTTAGTTTTGAAATTAGTAAATAAATAATGTTTAATGATAATAAAGCAAAAATAAATTATCAATGGAAAGCAAGAGACTTTCTTGCTTGCTATTGATAATTTATTTTTATAAAATAATTAATGGGCATAACTGACTTAGAAAATAATTGTATTGGATAAATAAAATAATGTTATCAAGGATATAAAAATTCTCAAAGTACACAGCTGCAATAATAATTTTAAGATGAATTCGTGACGCAAATTAATATAATGCGCTACAAAATTAAAACTTATGAGAGCGAATATCAACGTGAAAAGGTTTCAAAGCGTCTTTTTGTAATATTATTATGCCTCGGACATATTTATCAGTTATATAAAATACAATACAAAATTATAACTTTTGTATTTTTTTATTTTTTTTACTGCAGTTACTTTAAATTAACCGGTACCTAAATACAGCAAATAGTGCTTCAAACAGATGTAAATAATTATATTTTACAATGATATTTTGAAAATTCACAAGATTATTAAGATCTATACAAATTATGGCCATAAAAATATCTCGTATCAACTAATAAATGCATTTTTATGAGTTATGTTCAAATCTGTCATTGAAATAATTATTTCATATCGTAAATACAATAAATTTAATAATCAGAATGAATTCCGCATAACGTAACCAATTTAAGTTTAATAATATCATTACAGACCACTTCATCTTTAGTAACACTTACATATTTTAATCAATATATTAAAAACATAAATAGCCACATTTCAACAAGAGAAGAATTTAGTTAACTTCTCTCTAAATTTCAATCGAACTCCTGTTGTGACGCTGAACATCTCATTTAGTTACTCATTTTTGGACATCAACTCCTGGCACCACTTGGATACTTTTGACGTTGGAAGCTGAACAAGTTGCCGTGATATCAGACTACAGGAAGTAGACCCTCATCGATATGAAGAAATACTTCTAAATTTCCAGTCTGGTTGTCAGCCCATCTTTTATAAGGTAGGATTTTTATATTTGTAATTAATTTTGAATTTTGGTGTGATATATATATATATATATATATATATATATATATATATATATATATATATATATATATATATATATATATATATATATATATATATAAATACTAGCTGATGCCCGCGGCTCCGCTCGCGCCCTATGAGTATTAAAAATAGATGTTGGCTGATTCTCAGACCTACTGAATATGCATATAAAGTTTCATAAAGATCGGTCAAGCCGTTTCGGAGGAGTATGGCAACGAAAACTGTGACACGAGAATTTTATATATTAGATATCACACCAAAATTGTAGTATGTTTAACAAAGATTTTTTGTTTAAGTAAGGTTAAACCTAACTTAAAATGCAGTAGTACATAATACAATGAATTACAAACATACAAAAGAACCAACTGAAACTTATTGCTTTAGACACAGTGATATTCACCATCAACAACCTATTACATCCCACTGCTGGGCTTGGGTCTCCTCTCAGGAGAGGGATATAGCCATACGTCCCTACGCTGGCAGAGTGCGGTTTGGGGACTGGCAAGACACATTATGGCTACGTAATCTTGTCGTTGGATGTTTTAGAGCTACCCTTCGACTAAGTTTCACGAATGTTATCTTATGATAACAACCAGGACCGACTGCTTAACGTGACCTCTGAATCAGGGACACGCAATATTGATAATCTATCATGCCACTCATCTAGGTGCCGACCGCGTCATCGTTGCTTACCCTCGGTGATTGTTTCCAATCACCTAACGGCCCGTTTACGACCTTACCGCTGTGAGCGGTAAAAATGTGCGAGGCACGCCACAAGTCGCCGCTCATAACTAAGCTCATAGCTATGAGCGGCGACTCGTGGCGTGCCTCGTACATTTTTATACTTTTGATATTACCGCTCGGCGTTTCGCTCTTAGCTACCGCTCACAGCGGTAAGGTCGTAAACGGGCCGTAAGGCCACTTGGCTATGAGCGCTTCAGTGATATTAAATAATCTTTTAATTTTTTTATATGAACCTGCCAAAGTGAGTTTACTCTGCCTGTCGGAAAGCATGAGCAGAATCCAAGCGTGGTGGTCCCATCCTCATAGTGAGAGAAAACCATTGCACTATGGCGGCCTAGTGATATGCTTCTGTATCGTAACCTAACCCACGAAATGCAACAGCATGATGCTGTCATTGACATTAGGTGGCGAGAGTAGTACCGCCCCGGTCGAGCCGAACCATTCCCGCTGAATTTAGCTCTACTACCTTGAATCATAAGTATATTGTAATTTTTCATAGATTTAGATTTAGTTACATACACAACAATTATTTTTTATTAAGCTCTGCGTGTAATCTAAGTATTTCATGTAAATTATTGACATAAACATGCGCTCGTCGGTTTTGGTATACATACATACATTTAGCTCATATAATGGGAAGCAGAGCATACATTCGCGACATAATTAAGATGTGGTGAATCTCATGTACCTCTATAAATAAAGAATACCTGTACACTTATAAGGAACGAAATTAAATCTTTACACTGTAAATTTACTTAAAACGTTACCTAAATCTTCATTATAATTTACACTGACATAAGTCAGTTCTATGATTAAAACATTGCAAGTTTATATTTCATCAAAAGCCTTTTACATCATTTTTAAAACTTAAACGGCACCCTGAACCATAATTAACCCTCCTTTAAACACTTCCCTCCATTCTTTTATTACTGCCAACAGATTTATAAGATTAATTAACTTTCAACTTACTTTGTGTTATCTTTTTTTAAAGAAGACGAAGCTTGCCGTTTGATTAATCAGAATTTTAATATTCCTAGAGTCCATTATAAGAATGTTTTGTGTTTGGTTTTTCTGTTTAAATAGCATACGAACTTTGTCAATTAAGATATTTGTTCTATAATTCTGGATTTGATATTTTTATTTACATGGCTTAGAAGAGTATTGTAGAATACAGAATGGTCTTGTTGACACAATTTGATTTTGATGAGTTGCTGCTAGAATAAAATACATTGAGAACGAATAGACTTATCATTATTTTTAATTATTTTTTAACTATTTATTTAATAAAAGAAAGAGATTTACAGAAGAAAATAAATTAATAAAATCGCCAGAAACTTGCCAGGCTGTTAAGCTTGTTGGCGAGACGCGCTCTTATATACTCTTATACGTACATATCTCTAAATCTTATATATAAAATTCTCGTGTCACGGTGTTTGTAATTAAACTCATCCGAAACGGCTGAAAAAGATTCACGTGAAATTTTGTGTGCATATTGGTTAGGTCTGCGAATCGGTAAACATCTATTTTTCATACCCATATGACGCGAGCAAAGCCGCGGGCATCAGCTAGTGTGTTATAAAGTTATGAAAAGTTAGGTTTAAACATTTTGTGATACGTAAGCAAAGGCTGTAAGGCCATATATTATGACAAAAATGTATTGATTAAGTCTTACCCTGGAAGTTTATAACATTGTCCCCTTGTTTTATTACGTACAAAATATAAATTAATTAAAACAAAATATGGGCTACTAGACAAACCAGCCAATCAAGAATTATTAAGAATGCTGAAAAACATACATAAGTAATTCCTGAATATAAATTAAATATGAATTACATCCAGACACTAATTATAAGGATTTTCACACAGTTGGATAGATTACCGCTCACAATCAGTAGCCGCAATGCATGACCACTTGACATGCAAGTACGATATATGTCATCCATACTAATATTATGAATTTGAAGGTAACTCTTGTCTTTATGTTTATAACGCTGTCAACCGCTCCACCGGTAGCAATCAAATTTTGCGTGGAGATACTTTGAGATTATTTTTGAGGAAGGACATCGGGCAAGGGAAGAACATATACTTCTTACCGCGATAACGGACATACACAGGCAAAAGCTAGTACATTCATATTACACTAAATATATTGCAGTTAAATTATATGATTATCTACTATTCCATTAGAATATTTTTACCTTTCCGATATGGTTTTGGAAAACACACGTATCCTTCAATCTTCTTTAACATTATTTCTTACTAAATCCATTACCTTGATGAATTACATTTTCTCATTACTTACAAGCACATATATATTATCATTCCAAACAGTGATGCATAGAACAGTTAGTATTGATCATTTCTTTTCCAAATCCATGTAGGTTTTAGTGTATTGTGAATCGATAATCATTTTAATGGTGTTCTTCTTTTGTGACAAGTAACCAAAATTAGAAGACTTTATCATCCATTTTTTATCAGCTATGTATCAAATAAAGAATTTCGTGTAACAAAAATTTACTAAAACATATAAGGAATCTGTATGCAGTATTCAAAGGTATGTTATTCAACGCTATTTTTGTTTAACAAACAAATGATAGTGACAGCTTTGATGAATAGTTCATTCGATTTCATGTTTTCTCTTTAAACATTTAAATACATAATAATAGTATCATCAACAACCCATAACGTCCCACTGCTGGGCTCAGGTCTCCTCTCAAGAGAGGGTTAAGGCCATACGTCCCCACGCTGGCCGAGTGCGGGTTGGGGACAGGCAAGACACGTTGTGGCTACGTAATCTTGCTGTAGTAATAATAGTATATGCTATATTTGTGACTTGGTGACACGTGTTTTTCAATAAGATAAACTATTTATCTATACTTCCCGTTTGCAAAAGACTTTTTTAAAAATTAAAGAGCTGTTACTAAAATCAAATTTTATTTAGAAATTTGTTACAGTATGAAGTAAATATCACCGATATATCAAAATATCTACTATATTTAGGTATTTTATTTTTAGTAAAGGAAACTTCACTCATATATTTATTGTAAATTAGTGAAATTTTTAAGCTACGGCTGCCATTTTGTGATGTGCCAAATCTCAACTACTACTCTTTTGCTTTTTGAACCTAAGTATTTTCCTATTTGTGAAAGAGTTTCTACTTTCTATTTTTAAAACGACTTTTGTTTTTGATCCAGTTGAAAGATATAATCATTTCTTTAGCATAAAACAACATCAGGCTTTTGACTTAACGCATGACCTATATAACGTAAGTAGAAAGTCATGTTAGTAACCTGTCGACGACATATTTACCTTTAAATAAGTGCTAGGCGATTTTGTGGCCATAAATAAACAGTTTTTATTTGCCTTTTCGTGTTGGACTGGAAGAAAAATAATCAGTTTTGCCAATATATATATTTCCGAAATAAAAAAGTAGTTCATGAACTATTCCAATTTTAATTTTAAATTCAGTAACAAAATCCATCTTAACAGTCACTTTTATAAAATGGATAAGCTAAAGCTCTAAAGCGAAATCATATATTATCACAAATCCTCTTGGTGTGCCTTTTCTTTAAACGTTTTCCCGAGTTTATGATCCCGTCAACACTCATGTTACGAACTGTGCCACGGAGAAAATCTTACGAATGCTCAATCTTTATGTGATCGGGGAAGGGATCGCAACACTCTTATTATCTTATTAGGGCTCTTTTATTTTTTTCTTACGTTTTCAATTAGTCGTTTGGAATGAAATTAAATGAAAGACGTCTGTAAGGAAATTATGTACGATAGAATGTTTGAACTTTTCCATTTACTTTAATTTCAAATTGATCGTTTATGTTTAATGTACTTTTAAGTCGATTGGTCTTAATTTCTGTTCAAATTTTGAAGTAACATCTCCCGTAGGTAATATATTTGTAACTAACAAACATTAAATCTACACACAATCTCTATGGATGCATTAGAAAGCTTGGAATTTCGAATTGGTATTCCTAACATGATTTGTATAAAATATTTTAAATCGACTTTTTATATAAAACTAGCGGCCCGCCCCGGCTTTGTACGGGTAGATATAGGTATTTCAAAAAAACATTTTAAACATAACAAACAATTTACTAAAACCTTTCTAGAGTATCAATCTATCTATTGCTGAAACCGGCATGAAAATTGATGCAGTAGTTTTTAAGTTTATCGCGAAAAGACAGACAGAAAGACGCGGTAAAGGACTTTATTTTATAACTTGCTTTCGCCCGCGGCTATCAACAATAGGTGTGACCTATAAATATGATACTTAGTACACAGTGCCTGCACAAGGACAATAGATGTCTTTGTGCAGTGTAGCGTCAGATAAAAGAACACGCGTATCGCGAATATACAATGTTAGTACCATGTAGTACAAAAAAAGGACTACTTATTTCACATTCGATTGAAACCACATTCAAGACAGTTCCCGTGAAGAAAAGCACTTCAGATTAAGTGAACCAGACCCTTTTTATTTCACTCGGCTGAGTTTTAACCTGTATTATGTGATCTGACATCGACATCTGCCACAGATATAAGTTTAAAATTGAAATACATTGCTCGTTCTTTTTTTTAATGGTATTATGTTCAGAATTCATATCAAATCATTTAACGGAACTTGTATTAATAATAGTATTAATCCAGGTCATGTATGTAGCTACAATTTTTAAATTATGTCAATCAACAGTTTTGGTAATCACAATACGGGCTCTGCCTAATTTGAGGTTAGATAGATGTCAAAGAATGTCTTTTTATGCTGTGGAACTTTCAAGGAAAACTATAGTAGTTTTGATAACTTCTTTATTTCAGGAGTTATAGGGGTTTAACTTGTAAAATGCTCTCACTTGGAAATCTTAGTACAATAATTAAGAAATACTACGTAAAGATAACAGTTATCTATTGTAAACGGTTTTAAATCTACCTACCATAATTGGTGACTGTTCCCTGTTCTATGCGTGGCTTGACACGCACTTGGCCATTTTTAGGGTTCCGTAGCCAAATGGCAAAAAACGGAACCCTTATAGATTCGTCAAGTCTGTCTGTCTGTCTGTCTGTCTGTCTGTCTGTCTGTCTGTCTGTCTGTCTGTCCGTCCGTATGTCACAGCCAATTATTTCCGAAACTATAAGAGCTATACTATTGAAATTTGGTCAGTCGATGTATTCTGTGAACCGCATTAAGATTTTTATATAAAAATAGAAAAAAAACAATACATTTTGGGGGTCCCCATACTTGCAACTGAAACTCAAAAATTTTTTTTTCATCAAACCTATACGTGTGGGGTATCTATGGATAGGTGTTCAAAAATGATGTTGAGGTTTCTAATATCATTTTTTTCTAAACTGAATAGTTTGCGCGAGAGACACTTCCAAAGTGGAAAAATGTGTGTCCCCCCCCCTCTAACTTCTAAAATAAGAGAGTGATAAAACTAAAAAAAATATATGTTGTATATTACTATGAAAACTACCAACGAAAATTAGTTTGAACGAGATCTAGTGAGTAGTTTTTTTTTAATACGTCATAAATCGTAAATTGCAATTTACCTTTCATTCAATCAATACACTAGTACAAAAACATCGATGAAAGTTACAACGAACTACAAGAACTTTTATATGATGTTACTTGCTGATACGGAACCCTTCATGGGCGAGTCCGACTCGCACTTGGCCGCTTTTTTTTATTTCAAGAGGTTTAGGGGCCTAACTTGTTAAATGCACACAGAAAATTTCGTACAAAATAAAGAATTAATAAGTAAATATCTATTGGACGTAATTTTAAATTTACCTACCATTATGGATGAATACGGCACCCTATTGTATGCATGTATTTGACACGCACTTAGCCAATTTTTTATTTTATAACGCAAAACTACTAAAATGGTAATATACCGGCCTGTATCATTGACTGTCTAAATAAAATCATAAAACTCTGAGCATGAATTCAATATTTCCAGACATGAATCCATCATGAAATTCTTAAAAGCGACATGTACCTACTCTTATATAAGCCGTCTGTAAGCCATGCACACATACGTCTGACTTCAAGCATCCTTCAAGGATTACAAAAACAATAATGTTAGAAATCGTTGAGTTTTTTTTAAATCCTAGCCAAGAACACACTCACTCTACAGCTACCCAATTAATTCAATATGGATTCGTTACTTTAGATAGGCAGTTAGTTTAATGAGGGTCAGTTTAATATAGATTTGATAGGTATCTGTACCTGACAATAAAATAAGATCAATATTTATGGACATATTGATATCTTTTACATCATTTTAAAGGAGCAATAAACCTAGTTTAAAATAAGAATAGATTGGAAGTCAATAAAAGTGATAACATGAACCAATAAGGATTTATAAACACTAGTGGTCGCCAAATGGTTGAAAATCGATCACAATTAATTTGAATTGTAACTGGCAACATTATTAAGGTTCTATTGTCAAAGACTATAACTTCTTTAATCACGGATTTCAGTTTTTGCTTCACGTATTAATATTATAGATTCTTTTAAACCTGAACGTTTGATTTTCAAACGCTCAAAGGTCTGACGTAAAAGTAACTTTGCTAAAATAAACTTTTGACGTGATGCTGCATGGAAGCGATTTTCGAATTTATTTGCACACTTTACATTCTTACACGATTCTTAGGACGAGGATGTATTGACATTGAAAGATGTGATTGTATCTTACAAATATTTGTCTGTAGAGGTTGTTGATTACGATTTAAAAAAAAACAAAAGTAGTATCTTCTTCTTTAGGTACCATCTCCATCACGGAGGTCGGCGACCATATTTCTGTATCTATCCCTTGCTTCGGTCATGCGAATCAATGCTTCTGTGCTGTCCACCTTCAACCAGTCTCTTATGTTTTTTGTCCAAGATATACGTTTTCGGCCTCTACCTCGTCTCCCTTGAATTTTCCCTTCAATAATTAATTTTATTATATTATATTTACTATTTCTATAAACATGTCCGAAATAAGCTGCTTTCCTCTTTTTTATAGTTTCGATTAATTCTACCTTTTTGTGCATAATTTCAAGTACTCTAACATTAGTGACTTTGTCTGTCCATTTCATTTTAAGCATTCTTCTATATATCCACATTTCAAAAGCTCTGAGTTTATTAATTAGTTTTTGTTTCAAGGTCCAGCTTTCAGATCCGTAGGTTAAAATAGAAAGAATATAGCATTTCACCATTCTCCATCTGAGTTTTAAGTTGATCTTTCTATTAGTCAACAGTTTTTTCATTCTTTGAAAGCTGTTTCTGGCAATTTCTATTCTTGTCCTAACTCCTTTTTTGAATCCCAATTTTCACTTAACCAACAACCCAAATATTTAAAGCTTTTTACTCTGTTTATTTTATTGTTATCTAAGAATAATGGTAGTTCTACGGCTGGAGTTTTACCAACAATCATATAATTAGTTTTATTTGTATTTATTTTTAGTCCATACTCTAAAAGTGACAAATTTAATTTCTGTAACATTATTTGGAGATCTTCAAGGTTACTGGTGAGCAAAACGGTGTCATCTGCTTAACGTATACTTTGTATTAATTTACCATTCACGCGTATTCCAAGCTCAAGTTCATTAAAGGCATTTCTAAATATCTCTTCTGAATAAAGATTAAATAAACAGGGTGATAAAATACAACCCTGCCTTACTCCTTTTTCTATATTTACCTCATTTGTTAAATTATTGTCAATTTTAATTTTAGCTTTTTGTAGCCAATATAATTTTTCAATAAATATAATGTCATTTCTATCTACTCCTCTAGATTTTAATATTGTAATTAATTTATCGTGTTTGACTTGGACTTAAATACATCTTTGAACTAAAATTTGAATTGCTGCTACAGCATCTCTGGTACCTAATCCTGCTCTGAAACCAAACTGTTTCACTCAGATGATCTTTGAACTAAAATTTGAATTGCTGCTACAGCATCTCTGGTACCTAATCCTGCTCTGAAACCAAACTGTTTCACTCAGATGCTCTTCAATTTTCTTGTAAATTCTTGATTGAATGATTTTTAAAAATACCTTTAGGAAGTGGCTCATAACACTAATCATCCGGTGGTCACCGCAGTGCTTCGCGTCGTGTTTTTTTTTTTTTTTTTTTTTTTTTTCATTTATTTTGGTACAAAACAGTCATTAATACAAAGCAACATATAAATGTACTTAACTGACAGACAAGGAGTACCCAATAATGAATTAAAAAAATAAGATAACACGATTGACAGAGCGTCAGCTTCAAGTAACTTGTAGAAGTGACACAGGAAATGACTACTATACTATAATGTTCAAACAAGTACAGAAATCAGAATAACGTAACAATAATAACTAAGTAGATGTTAACAACTTATGCTTAGACATTTTTTTGACAGTGTTCAAAGAGCTATTAAAGAGATCAATGCTGTGGAAGTCTTTGTTATACATATTGGGTGAGCGTATGAAAAAGTTATTGCGAGTGTAATTTTTATGTAATTTAGGTGGAACAAAGATATTTAATGTCCGGGATGGACGAATTGGAAGTCGACATTTGGTTAAGAAGTTAATTTTAGAGAGAAGGGACGACGAGGAAATGTTATTATTTAGAATTTTATATAGACAGATTAAATCAAATTGTTTACGTCGGTTCGAAAGTGAAAGCAGGTGATATTTTTTAAGTGAGTCAGTATAGGACAGATCTGAGTCATGGAAGCGATAGTTCAAGATTTCAATAAACTTTCTTTGCACTTTTTCTACCCGATCAATGTCACATTTGTAGTAGGGATTCCACACAGTGCAACCAAAATCAAGAATTGACCGTACATAACTAAAATATAATATTTTTAGAGTATTTTCCTTTCGGAAAGGTTTAGAAATTCTGTTGATGAATCCCAAATTTCTAAACGCCCTGCCTACGATGCGATCTATATGGGGTTTAAACGTAATATTTTCATCCATTTCAATACCTAAGTCTCGAATCCTATGTACGCGCTTCAGGTAACCATCATTAAGATGATAATCAAATAATATGTTCGTGCGTTTGCGGCTATAAGTCATTACGTAACATTTATCCGAATTCAGGAACAACTGATTATCAGCACAGTACTTAGAAAAAGAAACCAAAGTATTTTGAAGGTGTTGACAATCTGCAGTTTCTTTTATAGCTCTGAATAACTTTGTATCATCTGCATAAAGCAAGTAGTCAGTATCATTTAGGGCATAGCCCATGTCGTTTATGTATAAGGAAAATAGAACTGGGCCGAGGTGAGAACCTTGCGGAACCCCAGACGGGACGGGCAGATAGCTAGAACAATAGCCTTTAAGACAAACAGCTTGGCTGCGATTCCGTATATAAGATTCCATCCATCTGAGAAGGTTGCCATGTATTCCAGCATTTTCGAGTTTTGCTATTAGTAGATTATGATTTATTTTATCGAAAGCCTTAGAAAAATCAGTGTATACTACGTCCACCTGCATATTAGAGTCCATAGCTTTCAGCAAATAATCATTAAAAGTTAACATATGTGATTCTACACTTCGACCTTTATAAAAACCATGTTGTCTGTCCGAAATGTGGTGGCGAGTAGCATACGATATTTGTGCTGTAACAAGTTTCTCCAAGAGCTTCCCAAGGACACTTAATTTTGATATGGGCCTATACTGGGTTATTAGATTTTTTTGAAGATTTTTTGGTATCGGGGTTATTAGTGCCTTTTTCCATAAAGTTGGAAATGTTCCGGTCAAGATAGAGTTTTTAAATATTAGATAGATGGGGTTTAATAGTTCATGAGCACATTTAGAAATTATAATAGGGTGAATACCGTCAGGTCCTGCACCTTTGTGAATATTTACAGTTTTAAGTTCTATAAGTACATCCTTTGGATTGATATTGATACCACCGAGGTCAATTGTGGACTGGTAACGAGGCAAAGTTGCGTGTGTAATGTCGTTATTGTCATATACAAAAGTTGAGTGAAAATGCTTATTGAACGTGTCACAGATTTCTTCACCATCGGACAAAAATTTGCCGTCATATAACATCTTCTGAGGAATGTCACCCGATTTCTTTTTAGACTTTACGTATGACCAAAAATATTTTGGATGCTCATTGATTCTATCTTCAGAAAAAGTAAGAAAGTTACTATATGACTCCTTTTCCATTTTCCGCAATCGTTTCCGTAAACAAGAAAAAGTACTATAGTCTGATCTACTGCCATACACTTTCCACTTTCTGTGGAATTTACGTTTTTCGTTATATAGTTTTATAAGAGGTCTTGTATACCAGGGTGGATATGAATGCTTGTTATTCTTAACGACATAAATAGGTACATGTTTTTCAATTATTTGATTAAAAAATTTATAAAACAAATCAACTTGACAATCGACTTCATTTAGCCCGGAGAATAACTTATCCCAATCATAAGAAGCTAGTTCACGTTTAATGGAATCAAAGTCAGCTTGAAAAAACATTTTCCTTCGTGTGACGTTATTTTTAAGATTGACTTGCACGGAGATGGGTAAATCAATACTTAATCCTTTGTGGTGTGGATCTTCGGGAAGGAGGGGTTCACTAGGCGAATTAACTTCACAGAATAAATCACAAAAAACCAAGTCTAAAAGACGACTATTAATGTTGAATTCGGTGTTAAACTGGCTCAATGAAGAAACATTCAAAAAATCAGAAGTAAGGATTGATATAGAATCGGTACAGGTTTGTATCATCATACTGTTTGATTCATCGTCATATATCCAAGATGCATTTGTTACGTTAAAATCTCCTAAAATTAGAAAGTTATCGTTAAGTTTAGAATGTATCATGTTTGTTACTCTGTCATAAAAAGACACTAATAATGATTCATGTCTAGTGCCGTGCGGTACATAGGTGCACACAATATGCAACCATGTCTCGCACCCACCCGAGCTACCGTTGGGGTTAGGAGAAGAACCGTTGCACAGCGGTAAACATACCCATAGTTGTTCAGCCGGCGCGGGCGCGCATAAATCCCGCCGCGCAACTGGCGAGAGGTCCCGACGTACGGCTATAATCACCCCGCCCCCGCGGCTATAGCCACTTATAATGTCATTCCGATCGCACCTAAAAACCTCATACCTAGTATCGAAGTACTCAGAGCTATAAAAGGAATCGTTAAGCCATGATTCAGTTATGCAAATAATGTCGTAATTGTTGTTTAGTATATTTGTAAAAAATTCATGAGATTTTGTTCGAAGTCCCCTTACGTTTTGATAGTAAACAGATAGGACTGTATCAGACATCATTGTTACGTATTAAAGTGTAACACTCATTATAAATGTAAGTTTTCCTATTGTAACTTAACATTTGCACTCTTGTAATAGTAAAATATATTTGTTTCATTGGTATATAGCTCACATCTCGCAATAACTCACAGTAACTGTTTATTATACGTTTATCATCAATAAATATAACTCTTTGAACATTCACATATTTTAATTGAAGGTAGTACATAAAATTATTCGCAATATACAACAACAAAAGTTCATAATGGAACAATACATATGAAATATAAAACATATAAGGTAGTCATTTAATTTTATCTAAGTCGGTTTCATTTGAGATAACAATAGATTTCGAGGTGTCATTTTTGCGAATGAATATTTTACAATCATTAAGCCAAATGTATTTATATCCCGCTTGTCTACCCTTGTCACGCACTTTTCTATACAATAATTTATTTTGAGGCGAAAGATGATCATTAACAAAAACAGGTGTTGATACTCCGTCGATATCTAGGTCAGCTGTTGTTAACCCGCGGCGAGCGCGCACTGCGGCCAGTAATTCGCATTTACGTCTGCGCTGTGTGAATCTCACAATTATGTTAGGTATATTGGATGTCTTCAAGACCTCAGGCTGACTGTCAGTGGGTTCTTTTTTTCCCCGTAGGTTTTCTTTTTGTGAATAACGTCTTACTCGATGAATGCAGTCAATATCCGTAGCACTTTGGTGCTGATGCGATGCACTATATTGAAGAGATTTTCATTTTTATTAGTTAGTGGAATACCAGAGATGTCTAGGTTATTTTTTCTACCCTCCTGTTCCTTTACTCGTAGTTGTTCAGAAAGCTGAGTAATAAGAAAATCAGCAGAACAGAGTTTTTCTTGCATACCATTAATTATTGCATTTGTATTAACATTTTCCTCTCTTTGCGTAGATAAGTTGGAAAGCAGGACAGATTGTTCGTGCTGTAAGTTTTCAATGGATTGCTTTACGTCTGAAATTTCGGTTTTCATGGAATCGTAGTCTTGCTGCAGTTTCTGAATGCTTTCGTATTGTTTATTTAACAAACCTTCGAAAGATGACATCATGTTTTTTTGAAATTCAGAAAAAGACTCCTTTAACTCACGGCGATACCCAGCCAGGGAAGTCGATAATTCCTGCCTTAGTTCGTTATACATATGTGCTTCAATATCGGGCGTCTTCTTTTTGCGTCTAGACACGTTCTTCTGTGAATCTTCATCGGTCAAAATAGTAGGGTTTGGATGTGAAGCACTATTTAACTTAGGCGGTGTTTGTTGGTTACTCATTACGCTGGTTACGAATAGTATTTTTGTAATTTTAGTGTACACTATAAAAACCGAGTTGATTCTTTTTTATAAACAAACAAAACAAGAGATGCGAAATATTAATTTGTTAACTATTACTTTATTTTAATTGTGGTGGCGGGTAGCGATAAACGCTGCGCCCGTGCGCAACAGTGTCTAAGATGCGAGCAAGGACGACAATATCACCTGTCCTGTATACTCCAATAGGCGAAGGGATGATGTAGCTCGATATACAACAACACTCACAACGGCCGTAACTGATAGCCGTACTATTAATATTATCACCTTGCACAAGTCCGAATGCTTGGACGCTCTTAACGAGAATGATGAATTAGGCAATGGTGTAAATATTGATAAGAGCCAGTCGTCGGGGAGCACGTTGTCAGGTTCATAAAATTTATTAAATAATAAAATCAAATTATCTACATTGTCTTCAGTTATTAGTTTTAATATTTCTACAGCAATTCCATCGGGTCCCAGTTAAAAGTAAAGTTAGTTAAAAGTAGTATACATAATGTATATCGTTTCAATTAATAAATACAAAAATGGTATTTTTATCTACTAGCAATTGGTAATGGACACCTAAAACAATCCCTACCCCACCTGTATAACTCGCTCATTATTTATTTATTTATTTATTTATTTATTTAAACTTAATGCACATATCGTACAAAGGCGGACTTAATGCCATGAGGCATTAAGTCCGCCTTTGTATTTATTTATTTTTGTATTTTGTATTTATCATTATGTTATTTAATCTCCGCAGAGATGAGAAAACTTTTTACAGTACATATCAGTCTACGTACTGTAAGAATGTTTCTAAATTTTTATACCAATATAGTTCAAAGGTCATAATAATATCAGCTCCATTAACAAACGTAAAATATTAACCAAAGACGTACAATCTACTCAAGTCCCTATAATCAAGAGATGCCTTTCATCACTCATGTTACAATTCATGATAACATCATATAACACTCGGTTACTTCGCTAATGCACCTGCTTCCTTATATCTCAGGGAGTTATTAATAACCAAACTTCTAAATTTAAAACAAAACTAACGTAAGTTATTGCCCTCTTCTTCACATCCAACAATAACAAAACATCTGTATCATAAAACTAGGATTACATAACTTGTTTGACTACTAAAAATGCTAGTATCAATTAATCCATCGTAATAAAGTGTTCTGTTTTCAAATCGGTGTTCCATTTTCAAAAATTTTGCGAGCCATGTTTTTTGCATTGAAACATATATTTATAAAAAGGAATAAAATCTGTCAGTTCGAAAACATTCTTATTTCAAAGTTAAACTATCTAGTTGTATTTTTGTTTTTCTGACTCATTCATAAGAGTTTGAACTATTTTAATATTCTAGATATTAAAATAATATCATGTAAACAGTACGAAACAAACGGACATATATTTAAATAAATGGTAACTAGTCAACCTTCTTTCGTCAGCCTTCCTAAGCATTAGCAACAGTGACACCCCATTTAAATTTTCTAGGGTATCAATATTTAGACAGACAAAATAAAAATTCAAACACTGATGGATTGAAGATCGAAAATCTGTCTGCCACTGTCTATCATCAAGATCAGCTCTACTTTTTTTACTCAAATAGAGTAAACAACCAGAAAAAAGTACCTTAACACAATTTACTCGAATGATTCAACAAAAGAAGTGACTAAATAAATATGCCTATACACATATAGTAAAAATTTACCTTTTTGAGCAAACATGTATGGTTGTAATTTTTATCACAAACGAATAAATACAATTTGTACAAGAAAAATATTGAGAAACAAAATCCCATTTACCAAATTTCAAACAATAAAAAGAAAGTTAGAACGCTAGTAATACTAAGAATGTAAGTTTAATGTGCTATACATTAAAGTAACAAACTTAGTAAAGAAAAAAAAACATTGTCTTTGAAATTCTTCATTATAAACTTTACCATTAAGATTAATATGACGTTTTACAGATAGTATAATTAATGACCTTATATGTATTATTATTTATATGAAGGTCATACAAAAGGAACTTTTTATCTACTATTTCTTTTAGTCTTACTTACATATAGGTTCTAAATCCTAGATTCTCTTTTATACTTCGGTTTAAGAATTCCAGTATTGTGTGAAACTAAAGTATTCCTTTCTATCGTATTCTATCTAATAATAGCCAATTCTCAGTACGAATTAGGTTAAAACGTATTTCACGAGGTTTTAGTCGATCGTTAGCGCCGTACAAAATTATGCGGTCAACGCCTTCTATAAAAATCTCTGTTATAATTAGTACCATAAAGAAAACATTTAAAAATATCTTGATGTAACCTTTGTTGTGTTTGGAACCGACACAAATATTTAGAGATTTATCCAATGTTATTGTTTGCGCGTGTTGAAAATATTTGTTTACGTGGGAGAAACATGTTTCGGGACATATGGGCCGACTGGAAGTGATACCATGGTCTGATAGAAAACTGATGTGAAATTAAATTCTCTAACAGCTTTCATTTAAGACAGTGTGGTTAACGGTGACCGAATATCAAAAGGTTAGGTAAAGCACGACTGATTTCACCATGAACGTGTTTGCTCGACCGGGGTTGTACTACCTTTTCACAGAAGACCACCCTAAAACGACAGCATGGATTCTGTCGGGTTTCGTTAGTGAGTACGGGACTTGAGGCCCAACGGTATAGAATCATCTCAACAAGCCGCCATGGTATGGGTCACCATGTTACATTATCTGCATTCGCTATGTGTATGGGGACTACTACCCTTGGATTCTACTCATGCTTTCCATCAGGCAGAGTTTGGTGAGCTCATATATAAAAAGAAACGAATTTCTCATATTTTGAGTTGCAAGTGACCACATGAGGTGATAGGAACCAACTACGTGGTGCGTCTGCTCATTAATTTCCTTTTATACCACAAGACAACAGCATTGCAAAGAAATATTTTTTTAATATCAACCCGTCTGACCAGCATTTAATAGTAGATTACTTTCAAAGGAGAGGCCTATGTCCAGCAGTGGACTGCTCAATGATGCATATGTGATGTGATGTAATATCACAGAGGATATATCATTAAAACAAAGTACGACTTAGAACAGTTTTTTAATCAAGAATTTCCAGTTAGAACTAATGCTTATTTCTCCTTGAAGCTGTTCTTAACAATAAAAGTTACATCACTAGTTTTTTATACAAAACAGATTTGAGGTTATGTATGTATGTCCATAAATTACTTATATTACCATGATTATACTTAAGTTTAAGTTGATATTATACTCAAGAATAATATAAAGACAAAAGTAATAAAGTATTTTTGAAATCAGATCACCGAATTCAAATTCAAAGATTACCTCATTCTACTATGTTATTATTACATTACATCGATGCTCATACTATTCACCTTTATAAAAATACACAAAGAAATAATACAATAACTCTTTTATTCGAAAGAAAAAACATTTTCGGCAAATAGGCATACTTATCAGTTATTGGAAATCCATTTCAAGTCTATTTCTGACCTTCCCAATAATCTAATTACCAGTTCAAGTGCTGCTTGTGTTCCATGGTTTATCAAAAGGATACTCGCTAACAACTTTGAACTAGTTCATAAACTTTATTATAGACCCTTATCTTAAAGGACACTTAGCCTTAAAAGCTATTACAAAAATAACTTCTAAAGAGGAGCTCTTAGGCAAAATTGTAAAAGTAATATTAGCGTTTTATGTAAAGTCAACTCTTTCAAAATGACAATATAATATATTTAAGGGAAGCAAGGGAACATTCTTTATAATTTAAAATGTAAAGGTAACTAAAATTCATTATGACCGAGAGTATTAAAGACCAGTAAATAAGTCAGACAGGAGGAATTTCATAATTTGATATATTGGGTCCACAAAAATAAAAATTAATTGATGATGTAAAAATATTAGTTACTTATTTTCTTGTAATTTCAATATTGATGCCATTTTTTAAAAAGATCATACACTAATAACATAACCTCTCAATATCCACAATAGCGACTCCATGCAACCTTCAATTTCAAAACAGCCTTAGTCATGAATTGCTCATGAACGCAATACCTACAAAATGATCCATTAGAATTGTTGACACTCAACTGAGACCGAAGAAATAAGCTAACAGCCCATCAAATTCATGTAAAGAATTATCACTAAACGTATCTCTGTAGCTTACCTATATAAGCTATATAATATTTATGTACTGTGTTCGATTTCGACAACAACTCAACTAACAACAACTAACTCGTGATTTATCTATAAGCCCAACCTATTCTATACAAATCTAATCGATTAATCCACAACTGCTGAAGGTACGATTGATCTACTTACTCGTTTAGGATTGGTAAATGTAATGTTTATGCGTTTTGTACTTGTTGGTAAAGAAGTCTAATAATAGATCGTTCGACAACTTGGCTGATTGAAACAGTAATAAATAATTCGCAATGGTGTTAAAACATGTATTTACAAATATCTCACATCTGATTTTACTGCAATGCTATACAGTTAGTAAAGTGTAAGTTTACAACCACATAAACATCGCTCAATTTTCTTGAAGTGCTCTCCGCTTCCAACCTAATTCAGGGCAGTAAAGGTTTAGAATAACTATACGTCACGCTTGATGTCATGTTGTCATAACGTTAAAAATAAAATTAATCTTACTGATGATAGGAGTATATAAAAATGTGTTGTATTATCCTGTGTAGTACCAGTACCCAACATTAATATACAAATAAATATAATCCTAGAGGTAGATCAATATATTTCTGAAACTTATTACATTTCAATTGAGCTTGAGTTTCGATTCCCTGATCGGACCAAATGTTTGTGTAATCCGCAAATATTTGTTTTGGAGTTTGTACGATTTCTATGTTAAATATGTATATATTTACATAAAAAAAGAATGTTTATGTATTTATATCAGATGTCTAGTACCCATAATACAAGCTCTGCTAAGTTTAGAACTAGAGGGTGCTGCGTGTAAGATGTCTATTTATTTCTTATTTATGTAACCTTTACATAGCAGAATACTTATCAAACGTTTAAATTCAAGTAACATCAGGTGGTAGGGAGTACTTCCCTGATGAAGCTAAATTGCAGACTATTGAATGCGTTGGCGATGTCCAAGGACACCACGCCGCCACAAATTCCTCTTCGCTTTCCGCTTTCAGGCGCAGCACGGCGTCGACCATCGAACGCTACACTAGAAATCTAGAGGCATAGGTGCCAGACGATGCGGCAGAGAACAACCTCTCAAAAAATTTACCGAGGCACCTAATATCAAAGTGAACTAGGGTAAATAAGCGAGTAAGGTGTTGGCCCTAACTGCTTAGAACTAATGGAACAACTGAGCAACCCTGAGAACAGTTGGGTTAATGTTCCACTGCCATTATTAGATGTACGATATACATATACACATAAAATGTCACTGACCTATTTAGGTTATAATCCTGCGTAGTTAGCGTGTTCCACATTTTGGGTAACTTATGTTCACTCTGTTTTGTGGAAACTACGAAATAAAGAAATGACTCAAGACTATAACATAATGTCCTTATTATAATGCATAAATTCATTCCATTGTAGGTGTGGTTAGATTTTTATTTATTACTAGCTGACCCCGCGAACTTCGTACCGCCAATTCAACGTCACTCAATGGCTGTGAATGACATTGACATTCGTTACGCGCGTTTTTTTAAATATGCAAAATTATATGCATATTTTTCAATATTTCTGAGAGATTTTCTTAATATTTTTTTCCGTAAGAACCTTCTCCTAATAATAACAAATACAACAAAAAAAGAATTAGTGAAATCGGTCCAGCCATTCACGCGTGATGCCGTGACCAAGGAAAACGGGTTTCATTTTTATAAATATAGATAAATATTATGAAGCTGAAGAGTTTGTTTGTTTATAACGCGTTAATATAGAAATTACTGATTCCATTTTACTCGTCAATCTTCCAGTGTTAGATAGCCCAGTCATCGAGCAAGGCTATGTATCAAACCAGTTACGAATAGAAGGCGCGGAGTGTCAAAGAAGAATTTTGCAAAAAAAGGGAGAAAATTATTCCTTTTCAGAGCTTCCATTGCGTGCGCTGCCTAAACGGTTAAAAATTCAGGAAAACAGTGTATGAAAGAATTGTTTCAATTTAAATGTTCTAAAAAAGTCTGCAACATTATATATATATCTGTCTTTCAAGGCTAGCTCATAATAACCCATTTTATTTTAAACAAATTGGTTTCCGCTGTATATAATTATGCTATTGGCAATAAAAGACGCAGCCGGGACTGCGTGAGTCGGCTAGTCAACTAAAACAGGAATCACAAAATCGACATTCTTCAAGTACTTGGTTAAAAGATTCATTCGTTTAACAAAATGTAAAAGATGCAATCAATTCTTTCAAGCAGCAAGTGACAAATTCTACTGAATCCGTTAATTATTGATTTCATTGACCGTTCATGTCAATGAAATCAAATATCTGTTTTTTATAGGGAGGACGATAATTTTCCTATTACTTTCTGTCCTCTTCTGCTATTCGTTGTTGATAGTAAAAAAAAATGGTCGCTATATTAATAAGTAAATACAATCGAAATAGGTGAACTTTTAGTCGTTAGTAGTTAGAAATTCTAATACCTTATATGAGATGAATTTAATCTCACATTACAGAAATCTAACTCCCGTTATACTAACTAAATAGACAACTCGAGACGAGTGATATATTGGAGTCTTGTTAGAGTCGTGCACTGGAGACTCAAAAGATGGAAACCAATTACCAGTCGCACAGCTGCCTCTGCATTATTACCATCTTTTCCGTCATCCTGGCTTGTTAGTCGAAACTTTGCTACGAGTAATTTATTAAATTTGAAAGTTTCAGCATATAAAATGCAAAGTTGACAGAAAATATTTAATAAGAATTATATTTTAATCTTGATTGATTTGAATTACTTTTCCATGACAGAAAGTTTTAATTATTTTGAAAGGATCTGACTTTAGAGAGTGTCTGTAGTTTTTTTCTGTTTCTGTTGACGCATTGACTTATTATATGGTACACACTTTTGTTCAGTATTATTATAAATGTGGTCGTGTCGATAGCGATATGAAATAGATGGAGATAGACATACAAAGTAATACAAATTGAAAAATTCAGAATCCATAGAGGCCACTTGTACATAATGTCGGATTCCATAATTATTTTAATCAATCATAAAAGAAGGATGGCAAATTGTTCTTATTATATTTATTATTTATGTGTTTCATTTTATCTGGAAGACATAAATCAATTGAAAGTGCTTTATAAGTGGAACACGAATTACAAAACATTACAGAGTTTTTACAATTTTCTGTATACCAAAAGTTTAATCAGTTAATCGAAGCAGAGAACTTAGATTAATAAAATGAAGAATTGGAAATAAAATAAAAAAAAATTAAATTAGATTTCGCTTCGATTAAAAGAACAATAACAATCGAGATAATTAAGCTAGGTGATCACACAACTCTCCTCAATAACCTACAGTATTAATCAGATTTTATGAGGCGTTGGGCGTTGCTTAACCTGAGAAAATATTTAAATAGTATTTGCAGGCGATTAAATAATAAAAAAATCTAGACAATAAATCATTACATTACACAACTAGGTGAGAATAACGCATCAAAAACACTAAAGTGTCTGACACATACATCATATTCATATATTCATAACAGTTTAGGATTTTTAGCAAAAGAGCTAAAACACGCTATGACAGTTCGTCCATCAATAAAATGCGCAATGTATCGACTTACACTTTTACGTTTTCAATTCACTTTAATGTTTTAAAATAATCTCAACGCGTTACAGTATTATTAAACTAAAACAGAGTTGTTGAACTCATAAAATAAAGAATTGTTTTGGGTGTGAAGCCTGTACCTTCTGCCATAAAATTACCGAGCATGAATCCCTTGTGTGCGACCACGTTTTATTACATAAAGCACTTCATTTTATGTCTCTTTGCCTTCAGCTGAGGCTAAACCTCACCTTTCTACACCTCAAAGGTAAATGGTGTTACAAATTTATTTATTGTCAAACTATTAGATGTTTTAAGACAAAGTAATTAGTTTTATATCAGCCTTTAAACATACCATGCGATGTTATTGAATCTTAGAAATATATCTGTTTTAATTCTAATTTGCAAATTTTAAAATAAAAATAAATTTACCAGCATCAGTTTACTGCAATTTTATTACATATTATTATACTCTTTGAATATATACGCTAATGTTTACGTGACTGTTTTGAAACTAGTAGAACGAATTTGAAGTTCATAAAACTACTACTTATTATTTTTTCTAACACTCTTAAAAAAAATATAATAGCTATAAAAAGAGCTAACAATATATAGACAGAGACGAGAGAGAGCACGTCGGTCCTGGGTGTCATGAACATTTATGGCAATCGTTTTTGGGAAGTCAGTGCCCTCAAATTTACTGACATACTAGTTCAACCTTCGAATTTTAGTTCTTCCTTAGGGTTGCAGAGGTCCGATGTCAGTCGCTCCGTGGAAAAACTAATATTCAGGTATAACCGGTTGAATTAGTAGCCGATCCCAAATAATATATGGAATAAGACTAGGAAGAAGATATAGATAGAATAAACTTAAAGAGATACTAACTTGATAAGGTACATACAAGGGACACTAGAATTTAATTTTTTACGCACCCAAGAAGTTATTCCATGACAGGCTTTATCTTTATTTACTCAGTCCTATAAAATCCGATTACCATGACGAATGCGCCACACACTAATTTAATTCTACTTAATTCTCAACCGGGTTTTGCATATTGTTACAATTTACACGTGTAGCTTGGCTGCTAATAGTAGGTACTACTACTTAGTCTTTAAGTCTTATCAATACCTTTGCAATGCAGGCGGTAGACATGCAGGTAGGCTGTAAACACTTTTATGATCGTTGGTAGCTAAAGAGCGGTATAATTCACCTCATATCTCATCTTTGCTCTGTAATAAACTGCTATATTGCAGTGTTAAGAACACTTATAGTTTATATAATGATCATATAGATATTTATGAGAAGTACAAAGAGCTATCAACTTAGTAATCGAATCATACATAATGTACCTAATAGTGATACACACTCTTTGCTTAATAAAACTAAGCTAACTTTAATCTAAATCTTAAGAGTTATTATTTGACTCATTATAGCATATCTTTTATCAAGACGCGTTCAGTAATCGAGTAGAACAAATAAAATCATAATCATTTGGAAATAATATGGTAGAATTGAAACTCTTTGTAGAATGCCTTCGGGTGGCTTAAAAACATCCAACGGCAAGATTACGTAGTTTGTAGCTGGGTAATCTTGCCGTAACATTGTACATCCAGTACCCAAACCACACTTGGCCAGTGTGGGTATTTACATATGGCTATATATTACTTAACCCTCTACTGAGAAAATACCCGAGCCCTGCAATGAGACATTATAAGTTGTTGATAATAGTAGAAATATTTACTACTTAGAAGTACTATTGCTATTAAGTTTTACAATGCCTTCTGGATCATCGGTACAAGTTTAATATACCATACGTATACCACACATATGCAATAATTCATGCATATAAATATTTGCAGAAAATAACCACGCTTTTAACATCAACAGCATCAAGCTTACGTAATTACTAGTCTATATTAAAATTTGCCAATTACCCCTAAAAATCTGAATATTTTAATGAACCTTTTCACAAATTAATCTGAATAAGTTTTAAACCTCTGAAAAAGGTGGGATGTAGAACATCCCTCGTTATATCATGGCCTATTTTATTTATACTATTATGGCAATACAGATTAGGTCCCGTCACGGCCCTCGCCGTTTTCAAGTTATAGTATATTCAATCGCTCATGTAGTACGATACAAGTCAATCCACATAAATGTCATTGTCAAGCCGCC
Source organism: Phragmatobia fuliginosa (assembly GCA_932526445.1). Lineage (NCBI taxonomy): Eukaryota > Metazoa > Arthropoda > Insecta > Lepidoptera > Erebidae > Phragmatobia > Phragmatobia fuliginosa. The sequence continues at coordinate 14,844,495 of OW052065.1, read as the reverse complement.
GCGCCTTTCTGACTTTCTATTACGAGTATAGAATTACACCAACCATCACATCAAATGACATATACATATACCTAGACTGTAATATTAGGCGACTTATATAAATGATAAATATCGTTTACTATCTTTTGCCCCGGCTCAGCTCCGCGTGTATGTTGGTTACCGCGGTAAAAAGTAGCAGTAGGCAAAAAGTGTCCTTTCCCAAGGTTCCATATATCTCTATACCAAAATTCATCAATATTAGTTCAGCGGTTTAGACGTGAAAACTTAACAGTCAGACAGACAGACAGTGTTATTTTCGCATTTATAAAATTTGTTGGAATCATGACTATACAATTAATTCAGAAAGGTATAAAAAACATAAAGGTTACATTATGAAAATCTACAATGAAAATAATATTTTCGGACTTGTGAAACACAATGCCATCTAGTTTTAAATTAGGCATATCTTGTAGTATCATCTCGTGCGTTACCCCATGAAAAAACCAAAAAATGGGCTTTGAGGTTAGAATATAATAGAAAATTAGTATGTTCTAAGGAGTAATTCGTTACAAATAGCAAAATTTGTGCATGTAAGTAGGAAAAAAGTTATTCGGCAAAAACAGCAAACACTACCCCAGCAGAAAAAAAAAAATTTAAAAACTAATGAGTAACCAAATTTAAGCAAATTAAGGTCTATCGAAAGTATTTCTTCAAACTTCTGCGTTCAGCCATTTTCAAGTTCGAGGCAAGTCCAAAACATTACCCCAGCAAAATTTTCAATAACTTAAGAGCAGAACACACACAAACTTTGCTAACATTTAATACGCAACAAAAGCTATCTATTCATGTACTTCGTTTGGGTCTGAAACGATTTAAAAAAAATTGTTGGGGTAACGTTTGAAATGTTACTCTAGCAAAATCTGTTTTTTTTCTAAATAGTTTTTAACCTTTTACATGCTTAAATTTTGCTATTTGCAACAAATTACTCTTTGGAACACAAAATTTTTGTTACACTCTCACCTCTTCAAAGCACAACTTTATTGATATAATACTGCTATACTTCACTTGTTTATTCATCATATCACAGATTGAAAACACCCTAACACCGAAACAACTAGACCAAAGAGGCAGCCACGAATACTAAAACATACATTATACAACAGTCACCTCAAGTAACAAGCATACTCGTATATCATAAAATACATATTAGTACCAGTACCTCCGTATAAACATTAACTAACCACTAACCAGTCATTAATTATACCTAGAGATATCATTTATATAATTAGATTCCACTGTGTGGAATAATGATGCATCTACCGACACGACACTTAATCCAAATCCTACTCTATAAAATCTAACTGAATCTTGAGATAGAAAGAATTATACCTAAACCTTAATACAGCTACATTGAAGAAATAAATGTAGATATTGAGTGTAAATCAATCTCAGGCTTTGAAACTAAAAACGAGCTTAAAGCACTAGCTTCCAAACTTTCCCATAATTTATGGACCTAAACTGCACGGCTGCTAGTGTCAGAAACTGTGAATTTATTACACTAACTAAAATCCGTTAGTATTCCACAAAGATTGGTTTGACTCTTTTAAAAAATAAACTGTAGAGGTTGAGTACTGTAGCCACAAAATACAGAGCTCTATTAAAATTTTATTATTCCTTTTCTTCAATCATCGATTGCTACGGATACAAATCTCAAATGCATATAAACTACAATTTTCAACTATTTTGTAATAAATAAATTAACAGCATTGCCCAATGATGTAAAAGCATCTTACTAGACCGCCATGGTGAGGGTCATCTTGCTGCATTGTTTCGTTCACAATGAGGTTGGAAATAACTACTCTTGGAATTCACTCAGAGTGAAATCAGTTTGACGATCTAAAATATATAAAAATAAATAGTATTTGGGTATCGCAGAATTTTAAGATAGCTGATAAATATTTAACTATTTGCACAAATAAACATGTTTGTGCATTATAATATTAACACATTGGAAAACATTTAATAAGGCAGTTCTTGTTTACCATAGTACTCCAGTGGGTAGCTCCAGTTCAAGTAAATCTTGAAAGTTTGCTATACCTTTAAATACTAAGCTGCTCAAAAAAACCTTTTAACCTATCCGAAACCCTCTCAAGGCGTTAAGTAACCCGAACCGCTATTTCTCAGCCAACAAAGGAAAGTCAAGACAAAATTCTTTCACTGCAATTTTGGGTGAGTTCTTGCGTGTTTACAGGTAGTCTTGATATCTCTGATCTATTCTTAACTGAAGATATCTAAATCAAACTATTCGATTTAAATTGGCTGTTTATAAAAATGTTTGGATATATTTATATTTTGACATAATTATACTCTCATTGTTTATCTTAAATTGAGATATTAAAAATAAAAGATAAGACTTGTCTTTTAAGCAAACGGTATCACGGTTCACGAGAATATATTGAATGCATTAAGTCCAAGTAATTAAAAAATAATGAATTAGATGATCTAAAATATAACATTATTATAATAATTTTATTTTTGTTCATATTTTATTATGTTTCTCTTGCAAAACGTGATGAATACCGTTCCATACTGAAACGGAATTACTAAGTGCAACGAGTACAGAACCTGAACATTATTATTGTTTTCTTATAAAACTGCTGATTTGAGTGAAACTTAGAAAATAATCAAGTTTTCATAATACATAATCAAATGCTTTTAAATGTAAACGACGCACTTGTTTTTAAAGAGTAAATTAGTTCAATCACAAAATTAATTCAGTAGTTCAGCTAAAAAGTAATAATATAAGATGTACTTAATTGCAATTTTAAGTAGCACTTAGTTCTTCTGTAAACCTTGCTGAAGTTAAAGGAAATACAACTTCCACAAAATACCTACAGCAAATGTAGAAATTTAATAAAAAAATATACCAGTTCTCTTTACAAATTAGCACTCTCATTACAGTACTCTGAACAATAATAGGTAGAGAAATTGAAGTACTCACTCGAGTGCCGTTTCCTGGGTAATTAAAAACGATTTTCCCAAGACAGGGTGGTACCCTTCAAAGAGATATTAGCATCCCCTAAACAGGGCTTTCATTTCAACTTAACCTTCTTCTATATTATTCACTGGCTGCTTATTACTTTAATATTTATTTTCGGAATCCAATTCTACAGATAAACTTGTGAACATTTAAAGAATGAGTCACACGATGTATTTTAGCTTCTCTATATTGCTTGATGAAAAACATATAAGCTGATAGTCTGCGTTTTAGTCCAACCTCATTTCTAAGCAATGGGGTTATAAACCTCATGTAATAAATGGAATGGGGCAAATTGCTCTCCAAATACGCTTTCAATTACAGATTCTCAAATTTTCAATTACAGATATTATAAAAGAAATGGGTTATTGTAAACTGAATTTATATAATCCTTACTAATATTATACATAAGGGGTCATCCATAAATTACGTCACACGAATTTCATGATTTTTTTGCCCCTCCCCCCCCCTTGTCACAGCTGGTCACATTTGAAAGACTCCCCCCCTCCCTAGTGTGACGTCACATAATTTGCAAATTTACATTTAGAAATCATTGAATGAAAACAGGTTCCGAAATCAGTTTTATTTCCATTTAAATTATTTTTTAATAAAATTAACATTTTGATGTTTTGAAAATTAATCAATTTTTGTTTTATTAATTGTTTGATTTGTCAAACAATTAATAAAACAAAAATTGATTAATTAAATAAACTAGAAAAAATAAATAACTAAATCAAAAAATTTTCAGTGCGTGTCAGGTTGCGCATAGAATTCGGTCCTGTAGTCACCAATAATGATAGGTATATTTAAAATCGTGTCCAATAGATAATTGTTATGTTTACATATTATTTCTTAATTTTTGTAGGAAGTTTTCCAAGACAGTGCATTTTACAAGTTAGACCTGTACAACTCCGGACAAAAATATATCAAAACCGCAATAGCTTTCCTTTAAGTTTTAATATATGGACTACTATCATGAATTTTTTCAGATTTTTCGAGCCATCTGTTTAGCTTTTAGAGGGGGGATGCCCTATTTTACAAAAAAATGCGTTTGAAAGTTGAATAACTCGCAAACGGATAACTAAATCGAAAAATCGTTTTAACAACCTCGCAATGTTTTTAAAAGACCTATCCAATGATACCCCACACGATTGGTAGCCTCGAGAAAATGAAAACATAACCACTTTACGAATAGGGGACGTACCCCCAAATACAAAAAAAAATTAATGTTTATTGTAGCACTTTATAGACACACCAACCGTTTCGGCGGTAGGTCTAGGACGGACGGAAGGATTTGACGAATGTATAAGGGTTCGGAGTCAAGAACTACGGAACTCTGAATACGATTATATTAATTAAAGAAATTAACAAAATAAAAAAACGAATCCAAGTTTTATTGTTATTAATATCCAGTTATCAACGTGACTCAGAGATTAGTCGGTATAGGTTGCCTGGGAGTCCCACACACACCCTTCGATGTCCCCAAGTGGGTATGGTGCGAAAAGCATTCCCCGCGTAAAAAAAAGTATAAATATATAAAATATCTTCAAATAAAATTTAAATTTGTCACAAATATTTAATTATTTGTTCGACAATATTATATTAGAATATACTTTATTGTACACCAAATACAGTTTTTGCAGTTGAAAGTTTCTGTAAGATATTTACAATGGGCGGCCTTATTGCTAAAAGCAACCTCTTCCAGGCAACCTTTGGATGGACTATTCGACAGAAGAAAAAGGTGATTTATTCACAAAATAGTAGAACTAAGAACGATGTTGTTTCATCCGCGAAAGACAGTGGTCAAATGAAATAAAAACAAAGAAACAAATCACTGCTAGGTCCGCTAGGCGCAATCAAAGGGCGCCTAGGTGGTCGGCTCGTAATACTAGTAGAGCGAGTGGTCACCAAAACAATTGGTATCTTATATTTACACAGATAAGATAAAATAAGGTTTTCGTAAAGTAATAGTTTAAAGTTCGTGTTTTAAGACTTAGACTACAATAGATTTTAAAATGTGACGTCACATTATTTAGGACCCCTCCCACCCCCTTGTCACACAATGTCACACTTCGTCGACCCCCTCCCTCCCCCTTAAGGTGTGACGTAATTTATGGATGGCCCCTAAATGCGAAAGTGACTCTGTCTATCTGTCTGTCGCTTTTTCACGCCTAAATTACTGTACCGATTTAATGAAATGAAATGACTGAAATTTGGTACACAAATAAGCTAGAGCCTGAGAATGGAGAGAGAGTCTGAGAAAGGAAATACACTCGGACAGAGTCGTGGGTGAAAGCTGGTAAATATTAAAAAAGACCGTGTTTGAAGTTGTGAAACAATGACGTTTCATAGAAATAATGTTTGTTTTACCTTGGCAAATTCCGTACAACTGAGCTCCAACAAAAGGAATTAAATCTGTCAAAACAAAGGAATAAACAAATATAAGTACACCTGAACACTCCCATTGAAAGTCGAAACATTTCCCGATAAATGCGAATGAACTAATTCAACTTTCTACCATAAATTGTTATTATAACGCGAATGGTTCTAAATATAAAATACATTCCAATAGATCTCAACTGTTTCACGATCAAATACTCGTAGAGTTCTAAAAACAAAAATACTCTGATTCTTCCAAAACAGATATTATGCTTTGTTGTAACTTTGTGAATCCACAGACTACCGGAGTAAAGATTCATGTTATAGACTATATCTAATACATTTCCGATAGACTTTCATGATCCATAATAGAAAATCCGGAGAGTACTGATATTAACGCCCCAGGAAACAACCGGAAACTTTCAAAAGACTCCATTCTCGGCGGAACTTTTCGTGAAATACGGTAAATTTTTACTCTCGAACCTTCACAATTTAAACAGAAAGCATCAGCCGAAAAGTAAACCGCCTTTGACTTTTTAATGATTTTGATGAAAATGTTTCAGACAGAAGGTTACGGTTTCGTTAACAGAATAAATGGACCAAATTAGGTCACAGGCAATTTCGTAATTAGGATAAAGGTGCGGTGTATGTAATGCAATTGTTTACTAGTATTACTGTTTCTTACTTTCAGGTTTTTTGAAATCTATGTAAGTTTATAGATAATGATTATTAATGCGTTAAATCCTCTACATTTCTACTAAAGAATAAATAAAGACAGTACTGAAACTGTGAAACAATAATAACTTTTATAAGATATTGACTGCATTGAATAACGGACTTATCCGGATATTTATTTTCTCGCTGCAGTTGCAATGAGATTGGAACCCGGGCGGGTGGAGAAGCTGGGCTCGCGCGGGGCTCGAAGGGGTGGCGCGGGAGGGTCGGAGGGGAGTAACGGAAGCAGGTCAGTGCCAAAGCAGCCTTGGCCTGCCGGAGCCGTAGTCAGACCTGTTGATACTGAATCAAAAGATCGCAGTAACGGATTGAATGTTATTTAGTCGTTTTGTTTCCGCTGTGGCTGATTAATTTGTGTAAAAGATCATTAGTAAAGTGGGTGAGTTTGTCATTTATTGGAGAAAAACTTTTGTATTGTGAATGGTGCAGTATAAAATTTGTTTTTAGGTAAGTTATTTTTTAATAAATGTAGGGGCTTGTCTGATTATTATATCGAATCGAAAGTTATTCGTTATAATACATTGCTAAATAAAAGGAAACTGCGACGTAATATAACTAGAAAATTAGTGAAAAACTCTCGAAACAATTTATTTCTTTGATTTATTCACATTATATAGGTATTGCAGCCCTTTTTGGATTATATATTTTTTTAATAAATGTTTTACTTTCGAGCATATTGTAAATAAACATCGTAGTCCAGTTTTACTACCTACTAATAAAGTTAAACAAATAACTACAGATTCCGATTGCGAAGATATAAGTATCAGATAGATTAAAACTAGAAAAGTTTTAATGATATCAAAAGCTCTCGGAACAATTTAGTTCTTTGATTTATTTTCATTATCTTATAATTTCTGATTGTATTTTGTTTTAATAATTGTTTTACTTATGTGCATATTGTAAATAAACGTCGGAGTCTAGTTCGACGGATACCAGTTATATTGACAAAGTTATCTTTCAAATAACTACAATTTCGGTTTCTAAGGCATAAATATCGAATTGATTTACATATATATATAACTATTTATATATATTCTTCTTTTTCTTCTATCTATAATATACTATATTATGGATAAAAAGTGTATATTTATATATATACTGTATCACAGGTTAAAAAGGCACTTAAAAAGGATAATAATAAAAGATTACATGTCTTCCAATCGACTGCACCAAATGGGATAAATAAATCCTTTTTTTTCGTGTGTCTCATTGTAAGGACAAGGTTTTTTTATAGAATAGACATAAAAGAAGACCTCATTTTTTCAATCACATTAGGTGAAGAATGATTGAAGTTTAGAAAGATCAATATCAAGCAAATATTATCAAGCAAAAAAAAATCTACTTATAATAATATGTATGTATATATAATAATACATTTTTATGTCAATATATATAGCATCATCTCGCCGATCGATTTCAACAGAAATGAGCGTTTCTAAAAATATTCGCTCATACATCAATATTTGAAAAGATACATTTTGCGAGTACCAAGTACACGTTCTAATAGTACAAAAAAACAGTTTTTCTCATCAAACTATGTTGCGTGTCAAATTAGTGATTTTAGATTAATGGAAAGCTCATTTACTCTATAAATTACAATTTACTAATGAACGGAAGATAAATTTAGTACAGTTTCAATAGACCTTTGACATTTATGTTAACCTACATTCTATTTAATAAATAACATTGAAGGGTCTGTATGTGATATCAAATTAACAGTAAAACTGTTAAGTTGCTTACAACAACATGTTACTATGCGATTTACAACAATAACCACTGGGCATGGCTAGTCAAATATTTGTAAGTATGTTTGAATGCGCTTATCTCAAAAACTATTAAACCGTCCATTTGCTCAGTGTTAAATACCCCAGTTAGCAAGGAAGGCTAAAGGCTATATATCAACACCTTACGACCTGCAGGAGTGAAGTATCAATGAAATTCAGAAACGGGAGAAAATTAATTCTTTTGAGTCTTACGTAAAAGTGTTTTAATAAGACTACTCTAAGGACAATTTAAAGTTATAAATATAAAACAAACAAAGTGTTATTAGGTTTTCAAAATAATAATCGCACTGTGGATTGTAATATTAAAGAATAGATTTACCAATACCAATTTTATTATACTTTTTACGTTAATACAAAAAACTGGCATGATTTACAATTATGAGAACCTTGAAGTATACAAAAGTACAATTCAACAAAAATTTCTAAATGTGTCTGTGAGTCGTCTGAAGTACTTCAAATATAAAGAGATCAGTAAAGGCCGTTTTATTTCTGGAAAGAAGGTGTCAAGCACCTTCCTGTAGTGCCAGTTAAATGTCGTTTTTACACGAACATTGTAGCGCCGAGGAAAACACTACTATGATGATCCGTGGTTAAAAAAAACTACCAGTGCCGAGTAGTTTTACGAAATTATCTACTTTATTTATCACTAGCTGAAGCCCGCGGTGTTATCCGCTGTTATTGTGGTAAGTCGCGAGTAACTAGTCTAAATAAATTGGTCAAAGATACTCCTTATGTCCTCAGCTCAGCCTTAGCGATACAGTGAAAAGCATAAGAGTGAAAGTCCCGACAAAGTCCCATCCCAGCCCCATCTGAGATTAGCTGGAATAAACAGAGAGACAAATAGACGGACAGACAGACAAAAAGTTTGAAAATAGATTTTTTTGGTGCATGTACATATCAATTAATTTGTTATTTCAAAAATACACTATAATTCTATATATCTCACATTACATCGTTTATCCGTGAAAAGCATTCAATGGAACCATAAAATTCTAGAACTAACAATCATCAACCACAAATAAAAAGTACTAACAGTTCCTCACTTGGAATAAAAGACGAATCAACCTAAGATCAATAACGATATGCAGAAGAAGTATTCAACTTAATTGAAGTATAATGTGATGTGAGGCGCTCATAGTAGTTGTTCATTAGTAAAAATGACCGAGAGTAAGCGATGACGACGCAGTCAGTACCTGGTACCAGTAAAATCTCAATATTAACCCTCGTACTAATTTAGTTTTTCGTAGCTTTTGTTCAAAAGATTATTTAGGGTCGGCTACTATTTCAACCATTTCACGATATTTGCCATTATTTTAGGTCGGATGTCATAAATATTATGAACGTTATGAACCGCTAGTGGCATGATATCGCCTTCGTAATTCGGAGGTAACGTTAAGCAGTATGTCCCGTGAAGATTGATTGAAGACCTCTGGTGGCTTGAAAACATCCAACGGCAAGATTAATTAGCCACTACATTGTCTTGCTTGTCCTCAAACCGCACTGGGCTATCGAGGGACATATGGCCTTAACCCTCCCTTGAGAGGAGACATGAGCTTCAGCAGTGGGACGTTATGTGTTCTTAATTGATGCATTACGAAATGTAAACAAAAACCAGACTTCATTTCTATATTTCTATATATTTAATCTTTTAGTACATAATAATTTCTCTCTTCTTTTTTACTGCTAATGAGTTTTCTTGAGTAACAGTCGTCAAAGAGCAACCAAGTCTTTCATCATTGGCAAAAGTTTCGCGAGTTGAATTTGCTGAATCATAGTTGCTATAAAAACACTTTATTTTAAAAATGCAATTTCAATTTAATCAAGCTTTTCCGCTTACATTCGAAATCTTGCATTCTGCAGATAGATCTGTTTTTCAGTGAGACGTAAGGTTGAGATTGAGTTTTGATAAGAGGTTAAGAGAAATTTAAAAAAAAGAAAATCTAGTAAACGATCTCATTTTGAAAGTAAAATAAAACAAAAAAAATGTTCTTTAAACTGACGAGTACACTTTACTACGACGAACTTTAAAGTATATTTTAATATGTACTCGTAATTCTCATTGAATAGTATTTCTTTTAAATTAAAGAAATATAATGTAGTAAGTAGAAACTTTAATACTATATAGAAACATAGTAGTAAAGTTTTATACTTATAATCTACTATTTATAATCTTTCTTATCACGAAATCTAACGACTAAATTATGCTATGTTTATAGTAAAACAATGACTGAAAATGTTGCTCAGTGAAAGTCGGAATAATATTTATCTATAGATATATACATAAAGATGTTTTGCATGCATTTTATGCATTTTAATGCATTTTATGTATAAAGATACATAATAAATTGTGATTTACATACATCATATCAGATTTAACCCTTACTATTTATAGTTATGATTAAATAGATCATTTTAAGATCACGTGTAAAGTAGAAAAATGTTAAATTTCGTATCTGCAGCATTTGCGATTGCTAAGCTCTAATAAACCGCATCTCCGTTTTCACATTTTTCACGATTTAGCACATTACTAATCAATAGTGAACCTGAGATTCTTATTAATATGGGCAAATCCAGCCTTATCCCCAATATTACTTGCGGTCGGCTACTAGTTCAACCGGTTTTACCTGAATATAAATTTTTTCCACGGAGCGGCTGGCATCGGACCTCCACAACTCTAAGGGAGAACTGAAATTCGAAGGTTGAACTAGTTGTCAGTGAATTTGAGAGCACTGAGACTTCTCAATAACGATTGCTCTATGGCATCTATATGTTCATGACACCCGGGGCCGACGGATTTACGTGCTCTTCGAGGCACGGGGCGTGAATCACCGCCAAACTGCTAAACGCCGAGCTGCTATTAGGAATTTCCTAAGAAAAACCCAAAAATACTTTTTGGCCCAACCCGGGATTTGAACCCGAGACCTCTTGATTAGCAGTCGCATACGCTATCCACTAGACCAAACAGGCAGTTATTATTGAACGATATATTCAACAGACTCATACAGTACTCAACAATCTGATAATTAAAAATTCATGAACATGAATTAAGAATTTATTAACTCCAAATTACTTTTGTTGTGTATTCAATTAAATATTAACTAAGTTGGATGGTTTATTTGTCTTATTTTACAAAGATTAAATGTTAGGGATTTAACCTAATTTTGCTAAGCGACCGAGGGTTCCTTCATTTTCTATTACAGCGTTAATTGTCAGAAAGTTTAATTATTCCGCTACTTTGAAACCTCATTCAATTTTCAAATTGCCCAAATTTTTCTCTGGTCAATCCAATTTCGTTGGATCACTACTTAAATGCATTTTATGAATATTTATTATTGAACTATTAATTTAAACCACAGTTTCTATATATACATATTTAGTTTCTATATTTCAGTAATTAAAGTTCGTAAAAACGTCATTACTTTCTATATCTTATTTAGGTTTTTGTAATAAAAGTGATGATCAATATTTTCATCCATGCCCTACATGTCCACAGAGAATTTTTTGTTTTTTTTAAATTTCAAGTGACTGTTAGAAACACATTTTTTTACTATTTTATTATAGTATTTGGCATAACAAACGCCTAAAATTTTACTCTGTACAAAAAAAAATTATTAATAACTTAATATTTACCCTCATACTAATTTCGTTCTTCGTAGCTTTTGTTTATAAGATTATTTAGGGTCGGCTACTATTTCAACCGGTTTTAACTGAATATCAGCTTTTACACAAAGCGACTAGCATCGGACCTTCGCAACCTTGAGGGTGAACATACATAGTTAGTAAACCTTTATATAAAAGACTAGAGTATAATATGAGTAGTTCCTACATAAATCGGTGAAACACATTCCATATGGGTTTTGCAAATGCAGTCGTTTTAATTGAATTACGTTATCTCGTTATTGGATCGTTCCGAAAAGCATGTAATGCAATATCGTAAATTAATAAATGAAAATTGACAGCGTATTTCCACATTTCATCTGGCTGAACGTTTCATTCGCAATTCATTTGCGGACTAAAGAATTAAAATATATCTTTAGTTCATTTTCAATTGTATAATTATATCAACGGTTCTTATTTTTATTTGTTTATATTTTCTGTGTTTGTACGATATTTGCCATTATTTTAGGTCGGATGTTATAAATATTATTAACGTTATGAACCTTCAATTAAAGTAAGCTCCACCTAAATATTGAAACGATACCTTTGTCTGTTTACCAAAATCCAATTAAACGTCATCAACATTCCCCGTCCCGTCCAACACTTCAAACTCACTAATACAAACAAAGGGTGTTTTATATTAATGAACGTGAAATTATTATTTGTGTCTAATGTTTAGTTTAATTTAAAACTCGACACGGCCAACTCGTATTTTTCTTTGTTATATTCACCGTAAGATCATTAGTAAATTTTATTTTATTTTCTCGACTGTCGGTACTTGGTGGAAATTGTTACAATACATACTTACTTGAAATTAAACTCACTTTTATTCCACTATCCATTGAACTTTTTTTTTCCTAGTTATCTATTTTTAAATGAATAAAAGATCAAGTGATTTGAATTTCAAGAATGTATTTTTTATTAGGGTTCCTTAGTGTCTTAGCGTCCCCCCCCCCCCCTCTAAAAGCTAAACGACTGGCTCAAAAAATCTGGAAAAATTCGTGATGATAGTCCTTATAATAAATTTTAAAGGAAAAACGGACTAGATGACTTTGTTAGTTCAGGAGTTATAGAGGCTTAACTTGTACAATGCGCTTACTAGGAAAACGTGATACAAATTTAACGCATTTTTACGTAAACATAACAATTATCTATTGGATACGATTAAAATCCACGTACCATTAAGGGTGACTGAGGAACCCTTTCCTGTGCGTGGCCTGACACGCACTTGGCCGATTTTTTTTTATTTGTTTAGTAATCGATTTCATAACATTTAATCAAGTAAGCTTTATATAGGGTTTACGATTGCTAATCATTGAACGTTCTCATTTTAAGAACTTATGTGGCCATTATGGCGTCATACCTCAAAAAAAATATGTGTCCCTCGCGTTGCATTCATGTTCAACATCCTTTTTATTAAACATCATATTAAAAATAATGTTTTTATTTAATTTATGTTTGGTATTACACCTGTTTTATATTTTCTTTCCTTCCTATATGGTTTTATATTAGTTTCACCATTAAACTACGAGTATCAAAAACCCATTCTTTAAATTTTCTAAATTAACTACGCAACGCATATATTTCAAAGACCCCGTTCGTCCGAGTTTTTAGTTGTTTAGAAATTTAGTTAGTAGTAGCGTATTAAAAAGTATCTAATATATTTCTAAAGAAGTAGTTGCACACTTTTGTCAGTTTATTACTGTTTACAATAATTAATGTACTTTTTATAATAAAAACATTAAAAGAATTATTTAATTTTCTAGTAAAAATACTGTGTGAATACATTCCTCTCCTTTTTTTTTACAAATTATGATCCTCTTCACAACTTCTATCTAAAACTCGAATTTAAAGTAAAGTGCTCTTAAATATTAAAAGGTAGGTTAGCTCTTTATGGGAGCATTAACATTACTTAACGGCCATCGTCTTCTGCAACTCAAAACAGTCATTTAGGTCTAAAAAATTAAACGTTACCTTAATATTTTTAAATGGTTAATATTACCCATTATCAAAACTCCCGGCAAACTTTCTAGATAAACCTAGCAAATGACTATACTAAACTGTACACTGTCTTTGTTCTAGTTAACACTTTTATATTTTGAACTTTTTTAAAGGCGTCCTTACAAGACTCTCCATTTCCTTTCAAATACTGTTTTCCTTATTTGAATTTTAAGTATTAAGTCTTTTTATGCCCTACTCTGGGCAACTTACAAAGTTCGTGAACTTATCTAAATAGCCAAATTTTTTAAATAAATACTTTTTCTAATATAGCAATGATGCGGCGCGGTTCAATGGCGATGATCGGCGGGGGGGAGCCGTTGATCGTAGTGGAGGAGAGCGGGGCGGAGGACACAGACTCATCTCCGAGATCCTCGGCACCTACCCGCGGTTTTTCTGTTGATACGGAGTCGCCACCAGACCCGTACCATCTGTCACCATGGCGCGACACTCGTAAACATTCGCTGCCTACACCATCCTGCACTACTGGGCCTACGGCTAGTCAGGTTTGTAGAGAAGTACTTTTTTAAATTCGAATTTATAGATTAAAACCTTTTGTTTAAACCTATTGTGTATATATTTTTAATAAAATCCAATAACTTTGAATTTTCAACTGGAAATAAGCGGGACAGTTTCCCGTTACAACAATATATAATATTATTCTTACCCGAGTACTTATTAGGTATGCTAAACTATAAAAAGTTAAAGATTTATGTACGGTAATAGGTTCGGCGCCTTTCGGAGCGCGGTGAGGGTGCCGCTAAAGAAGCTCGCGAGGCAGCATTCTTGGCCACACTGAGTCAAGCACCGCCACAGCCAGGTGGCCGAAGGTAAGGCATCATCAGGCATAACTTCCTTAATCTTAAGTCAGCAAACAATCAGATCATCATAATCATCACGTCAACTTAATATTAGAAAAGTTTGAGGCTCCAAAAAAGATGCATGGATTATAAATTTCAACACACCTTCTTACATTATTTTTTTGCGTAAAACATCAATCTTACTAATGGTGACAGGTCTACTCCAGCCGAGTCACATAATCTGCCCTATATTATTGAGTAAACGATTTGTCAGAGAGTATTTGAGATACAAGCAGCAGGCCGTGTACATAGAATTATGAAGGGTAGTTTACTCATCATCAGTTTGCTAATGCGTCATATATATTTCCTTGGAATAAATTTAATTTTTATGATAATGGCTTACGTTGTGTACGTGTGTGGTCTAAAGTATTTCCGACTCAACAATGATGTAAGTCACTTATTTTACTACAAAGCCTCCTTGTAACTCTAAAGACTTTTCCTAGCAATACACAATACTAATGCAAAGATACACAACAACATTCATTTTTTTTATTAAGGGAGAGGAGGAGTATCAGTTCGGCAACTTTTCAACCCCTTTTTAGAACAAGAGACTAAGAGCCATAAGTTGAATACGCTATGTAAATTTACACAGAGGTATTACATTAATGCCTCACTATATCTTCCTATATCAGAGTCCCTACAAACTGGCATAACTTGTATTTAATAGAATTCAGGACAAAGTTCTTTCAAAGAACATTTGTTGTACCTCATGCCATTGTGTGTCTCTGCTTTTATAGCTCACGCTTGTTCTGTTCGGCCTACGTTTTTGTGACAAAGAATGGTCTTGCATTTATATCTACTTTTAAATGAATATTATTTTTGTTTACACGTGTTGAATGTCTTTGAGGAAAGTATAGCCTTTCCAGTATTCAAGTAGAACGTGATTTCATCATCATCATCAACAGCCTTTAACAGTCCACTGCTAGATATAGGCCTCTCCTTTGAAAGGAGTTTTGGCCTACTATACCACGCTGGCCAGACAGGTTGGTAAAGGGTTTGTTTCAAATTTTCCTTCTCTTGGCAGTGATGTTAGCTGCTTATTTTGTTCCTTTAGTCGCCTCTTACGACACCCATGGAATGAATAGGGATGGTGACACTTTGTATTCTTAATCCGTCACCAACGTGATTTGATACTATAAAATTAAATTTCGTACATATGTTCAATACGCATTCTAACTCCTAAATAAAAAAGCTAGTTAGTTGATACCTGAACAGTACTTTCATGTATTTTTCATTAGAAACTAATTTAATTAAAATTTTATTTGCATTTAGGTGAAAAAAATTTTGGGGTCTCCAAGGCAAAACGTAATATTCTTGTGAAAAATTTAGTAAATTGAGTGCTGATGCTTTATTGTCCAAAAGAAAGCTTTAAAGTAAAAATATGTTTATATTTATAGACCAATATTTAAGGAGACGCTTGTTACAGACATTCCGTAGTAACTATATCCCGGGTGCCCCAGGCACTGTTTGGACGCGGCCGCCGTGAATCTATCGCTGCCTTCCCAGCACTCTCTCGTCGTAGGGATTCTGGGGGTAAGATACATGAGTTTTTTACTTATAGTTTAGTATTACGTTTAGCATATTCATTTCATGCATTGAAATATCGATATCTTCCTAGCCTTTATTATTCCCAAGAATATTTGAGGACGGCTAGTTCAACCGATTTTACCTGAATATCAGTTTTTCCATGTAGTGCCTGACATCGGACCTCCCCAACCCTGTGGCCAAACTAAATTCGAAGGTTGAAGGAGATGTGTATATTTATTTATTGACCATTCAATTTCATCGTTATACTATTGCTACATGTTTTACATGATTTTGTTTTAATACTTGTGATATATAAATTTATATCTATTCTTCCCAGTTGTTATTCTTACCAATACACCACAAACATGCTCCAAAAGTTAAAAGTATCCATAAATTTCAATTCTACACGGTACATATTGTTTACTGAGTTTGTCACCGTAAAACAAATGGCCATAGATTTCAGCCTTACTCTGAAATATCTTTTGATCATTGTTTATTGGAAAAGTTTATATGTGTACAGAAAACATTCATACCTTAATTATTAGAACATACTACTAAATTTATATTTTCCTGTCCATATTTTGCAAAGAGTTGCTGTCCTAAAGTTAAGTAACATATGTACATCATCCTCCTAGCCATTATTCCCAATTTTATTTGGGGTCGGCTACTAGTTCAACCGGATTTACCTGAATTTCAGTTTTTCCACGGAGCGACTGGCATCGGACCTCCGCAACCCTAAGGGAGAAGTGAAATTCGAACTAAATTTACATATGTACATATTCAATGTTAAAAATATCTAGATTTTATGCTAGAAATATACTATACCGTGCAATATCTGTATCGAGGATTCACCAGGACATATTTTGCTTAACAAAGACAAAACACAAACTGAAGTGCCATTGTTCTCTTTCAGCGTCATTCGCAGGTCCGCCAGCCACAGATACGTTGGGCAGCACCCACAACTTACAGCTTGATATAATGGATGACATAGTACAAGCGCGCAAAGTTCGCATGCGCCTTTGGAACACCTCCAGCGAACGAGTCTGCGAGGTACAGCCAATTGACCAGCGCTCACCAATGAGTGGTTCTGTTAGATACACAAATCGTGGTCGCAGACATTCTGACTTCGTTGGTGCTCCATTGCCACCAATCCCAGCCCGTCGTCGAGCCTCAGAAATGCCACCAGCACCACCAATACCACCGCGTGCTAATGCCGGCGTCGTCTGTACCGATACAGATCTCCATCTTATGCTCAACGCACTTACTTCTTCTGCTACTGAAATAGACCGCTGCGGAAAACCAGAACGAACTCGACGTCTCGCTGATATGAGGTCAAGCAGTTTCGATACCTCCACGTTAAGGGAAAAACCTGCAGAATCTGGTACTACCTGGTTCACACGTAGACACCAAACCTTAGAGACAAAGAAAAAAGAAAATGAACCACCAAAGAAGAACAAAGTCACGTTTGCACCAGATTCAAAGCCAGCTCCCGGCGATGTGGCAGCTGTAGTCTGGGATAAGCCATCAGGATCTGTCGTGGATGCTAGTGCACTTGGAAGTGCTATAGAAGTTTTTCTAAGGAAGAGTTCAGCTGTGGACCCAGTTGCATCCACTTCTGGCACTGTTGTATCAAAAGAATTGCCAGCTAAGAGCAATGAAACTCGAGTAAAGCCAAAAGACATTCCAGGAGGAAGTAGGCCTTCGCCACGCCCTGAAGGAGAGCGCTGGTACACCAATAGGCCAGAAGAAGAGGAAGCTTCGGAGAGCTGTGACGCTACTCTCTGCACATCACTAAAAGACCTTTTCGTGTAGACACCACAGGTGTAATAGTTAAAATTCTTGTAAAATATTACCTTTAGTTGTCGAGTAAAGATTCGTTTCTGAAATGGAGAGTGAGAGGAGTGTGGTGGTTGACGTGCTATGACGTACCTCCACCCATCTAATTGTACTTTATGAATCTTCTATGTGATAGATACGCGCTGACGCCGGTCGTCATAAGTCGACTTACGACCGACGACAGTTACGCGTAAAATTATTTTTAGAGTAAATTCTATTTTCATTGTAAATTTTTTGATATTAGCGATCAGAATATTGACTATTGATTGTTAGATAGAGAATTATATTCGTAATCAACGGGCGCGTGTTTTCCACGCCAAACGCGGCGCTCTCCCACCGCGCGCCCGCCCCTTTCCGTCTCGTTCGACAATCTGTGTCTTGTAATCCAGTGTTACCATTAAAACAATTAAACTTTATCATATAGCAGACATTAAGATAGAGACGTCGGGAGAAACGTACGCTTAATAGACGAAGGCGATATTCTGTCGTCTTTAATCAATAAAAGTTTTTATCGATGTTGAACTGCATTTTTATTGTGTACACTACACAAACTTTGAAACATTTAGAAACCTTATGTAGACAAAATGGGAAAACAAATTACGTTTGATTCCTTTCCCATCCTTATTACGAGAAGTGAAAAAGTTAAGCTTCCTAATTGAGCAATATCTGCAGAATCAAGCAACGTAGACAAACACTTCTAAACACAGAAGCCGGACAAAGTTATAAGTGACATCGCAACCAATTTGGCCAAGTTTATGTGCTAACTTTTTCAATTACGCGGATAGATGAGCGAGCATTCTCTCCGTTTACTTTGAAAAATATTAAATATACCTTGTATCTCGTAAATTCACTTTGCAAAACAATACTTCTAATCTAGAATATCCCTCCAAGGTCGTGAGCCATGCACAAGTTAAATGGCTGCCTTTAAAACCATCTTAGACAAGGCCGTATAACTAACAGCAGCATAAATTACTGTATAATTAATGTCAGCATAAGGACGCGTGCATAAAGATCATCTTATTATTATCTTATTCATAACATGACTTATATGAACATTCTTTATAAATATTTAAAGTAGTATTACTAGTAAGCTAGCTTTGGCTTTGGCTCCGCCATTGTAATGTAAAACCAGTATATGTCCTTCTTCAAGAATCAAAGTATCTTCATGTCAAATTTGCATTGAAATCGGTGCAACAATTTAGATATGAAAGTGTAACAGACAGACACGCAGAGTAACTTTCGAACTCATAATACTAACATGAATTTCACAAGTCGTACTCTTTATGTCAACAAAGCTCAGTATCTCTAAAACTCACCTGAATAAAACAATACTCCTTAATTATATAACTAGACATAAAGCAAAATTTCTAACATTTCTACCTCACTTAGGGGAGTTTTATTTATGAATGTTTAAGTTACATGCTCTAGTTTAGTGAGTGAAACTGTTATATGAATTGCCTTTGTTAAAACTACCATTAACGTAAAACATTAACAATGTATTAACAAGGGCATTCATTTTCCGTAATGGGTTATATATTTTAAATTAAAACTTAATAACCCACGTTGGAACATTCAAGTTATTTATTTTTATGGATGGTAGTTGCTTGTTACTTGTTTCACGTTTCCTTTACTTTCTAAAACTTTATTTCGACCGCTTTATACTTGAAAGAGTGTCCAAAAGGTGAAAGTAATATGAAATGTATATAAAAGTATATTAAATTTGCTTTATTAATTCACTATAAATTTATAGCTGCTATGATGAGGTCACTAAATTTCATTCGAAATTATTAGTGATTTAGTCATTCTCGATCGGAATTCTCGCTTAAAGCCCAAAAGCAGATAACTGAATTCGCGCCTTCAATATAACTTTTCTTTACCCCAACAGAAAGCAGGTCCTAATGACCTTAGTATCAATACTCATTTTTCTGTCTATTTTAAGTATTTAATTCTTCTGTGATAGTGTACAAAACTGCCAAAGCTTAATAGATAAATATATTAAATTACTTATTACACACTGGCGCTAAGAAGAAAAAAAAGAAAGTTAATTTGGGATTAGCTAAATCATTAGACAAGTCTTTTAAAAACATTGTGAGGTTTCTGAAACCATTTTCCTAGGTATCCGAAGTGTTATACAACTTGAAAGCGCATTTTTTAAAAACAGGGTGCCCCTCTAAAAGCTCAACAACTAGCTCAAAAATCTAAAAAAAGTCAAGATAGTAGCCCACACATTGAACTTTCAAGAAAAACTATACGGTTTTAATAACTTTTTAGGGTTCCGAAGTTTATCACTCGGAACCCTTCGTCATGTCCGTCCGTCCGTCCGTCCTTGACTTACTGTCCAAACGATAAGTGCTAGAAAGATGAAACTTTGCATGCATATGTGTTGTAATTACGTCGACAAAGTGTTACAATAAAATTATAAAAAATATTTTATTTGGGGTAGGTAGTGTAGGGGGAGGTCCCCCTACACGTAAAGTAGGGATGTATTTTTTTCTCGCGGCTACCCCATCGTGTAGGGTATCATTAGATAGGCCTTTTAAGAGAGTTTGCGTTTGCGAGAAATTCCACTTTAAAGGGCACTTTTTTGTAAAAACAGGGCGTCCCCCCCTTTAAAAGCTAAACGACTGGCTCAAAAAATCTGGAAAAATTCGTAATGGTGGTCCATATAATGAACTTTGAAGGAAAACTATAACAGATTAGATGACTTTGTTAGTTCAGGAGTTATAGAGGCTTAACTTTTAAAATGCGCTCACTTGGAAAACGTCATACAGAATTAACGCATTAATACGAAAGCATAACAGTTATCTATTGGATAAGATTTTAAATCCACGTACCATTATGGGTGACTGAGGAACCCTTTCCTGTGCGTGGCCTGTTACGCACTTGGCCGATTTTTTTTTATTTTAGGAGTTATAGAGGGGTTCAACTTGTAAAATGCACTCACATGGAAAACTTCGTACAAAAATAAACAAATAGTAAGTTAACTTAACAATTGTTTATTGGAAACGATTTCAAATCTACCTACCGTTATGGGTGACTACGGAACCCGATTCTGTGCGTAGCCTGACACGCACTTGGGCATTTTTTATATACGAGTATAAGCCAACCAAAGTGACTCTACTCTGCCTAATGGAAATCATAAGTAGAACTCAAACGTAGTCACCATACTCATTGCAAATGCAGACCATGCAACAATGCAACATGGTACATCACACTACGTGATAGAAGCCTATTGACAAGCTTCAACATCTTTCTACAATTGCTTACGCCTCTTCTCCTGTATTATTAGCTAATATTTTGTTTCGACCACGTCCTTACGATGAATACGAAACCTGAAATGCAGCACTGTTAAGTTGTTATGAAGTCTACGAAGAATTTAACTTTGAATGGTAGGTACTAAAACCAGTTTTGGAGTTCATCATGAGGAACAACATGACACGAGCATTACATACATATAACAGGCATTAAGTAAATGTCAAGAAATTTATTAATAATTTATTAATGTAGTAACTTACAACAAACCGCAAACAAATTGCCTTCATTGAAATGAATAAAACTTGAAAAGAGTATTGTCAGCTCTCAGTAATCCAGTCAACTGTCTTCTTGGCATTTTTATATAATAGCTTTGCATTTAAAGTCAAATAAAATTTGATCGTTTATAAAATAATATTTTGAAGGAATATTAGTAAATGGGAGGATATGCCTATAATCGCCACACTGGGCAAAGTGGTGTGCAATGGAAGAGGCCTATGACCAATAGTTACATAAACATCATGAACAGCCTAATACAGTCCTAAACAGAGGTGTATGTCCATTGCTGAACACACCGGAACTGTCGCGGTAGCGCAGTGGCAGCGTATGCGACTACTGTACATGAGGTCTTGAGTTCGATTCCCGGGTCGGACGTAGTGTTTGTGAGATCCGCAAATATTTGTTACGGAGTTTGGGTGTTTTCTGTGTATAAAATGTATTTATTTACAAAAAAATATGTTTATGTGTTTATATCAGTTCTCTAGTATCCGTTTTTAGTCGGCGGCTTTTAGTCTCAAACTGGATCCATTTTGGATCCAGTTTGGGACTAAAAACCGTTGTGTGTAATTTCTCGCATCACACATGCGTAAATAGTCCGAAATGTCTATTTTATTTATTTATTTACGTCCTCCTTTCTAAGGAGAGGCCTATGTACAACAGTGGACTGTTGAAGGCTGTTGATGATGATAATGATGATTTATTTACGTGATTTAGAAAGGACGTCGGACGATTTAAATTCAGGTACGCAGTATATTCAGTTTATATGACACCTAAGTACCCGTGTACCTCAAATAAAACACAGACACACTACAAAACAGAAATTAATTTGACCCTCAGAACAAATGAGATTCATTAAATCACACATACGCTCATACTCTGATGCTTTTATATTAATAATATAGACAATTTCTCACACTTGATGTAG
Organism: Phragmatobia fuliginosa; assembly: GCA_932526445.1. Taxonomy (NCBI): domain Eukaryota; kingdom Metazoa; phylum Arthropoda; class Insecta; order Lepidoptera; family Erebidae; genus Phragmatobia; species Phragmatobia fuliginosa. The sequence continues at coordinate 14,822,247 of OW052065.1, read as the reverse complement.
ACTAATTTCGTTAGTATAATTATATGGTTTGATACAGTGAATACAGTTAGTGGTTGCTTTGTAGTGGGACCTAGAAGCTCGTGAAGCGCCGAGTGTTATGGAGGAACACAATTAATTCTCGAAACTGAGTTGACATTCAAATTAGCTTTCAAATGGCCCTCTTTATTCAATTAACGCGTCGCTCTTCATTTGCTAGTTAACATATTTTATTACATATTCAACTAAGTTTTTTTGATACATTTGATAACGTGGTAAACCTAGAAATTAGTTTTAGAATTGATACTTATATTACTAAAAACGTAATAATACAATAAACTTTATACGACATAAGAAGATGAAACATTTATAAAAAGAAAATTATAAAGAAGCAACTAATTATTTTTTGTAAGTCAGTGAAAGAGAAATAAGAACTTATAATGCTTTATTGAGTGGAAAAAATAGAAAGTGAATATTTTGTTATCTTATTTCAGCCTCTTTAATATTTTTGTTATTTTAATTTATCCTAACAAGTTATGCTATGAGTCTCTTTTATTATACGCTTCTATAAGCTGGGACAAAGCATACATATCATAACTACACTGCCATATTATGCCGACCAACTGATGGGTATAAGATCAGTGAATGACCGGAGGCCCAATAATGCACTAGCATCTCAGTGGGCCGCCATGGTGTGGGTCACATTGTACATTGTGTGTATTCTCAATTAGTATACTAACTACCGCTCTTGGATTCTCCTCATCTTTCCATGAGGCAGGTAGATTGGTACATAAAAAATGTAAGCTATAATACCTCTTTTAATTTGTTACTAAAACAAACAAGCCGTGTGATCCCGAATCACAAAAAAAATAGGTTTCACGAACAAAAAACCAACTATGTACATCCAAAATGTTATACGCCCGCAGAATTCACGTATCATGTCTTCTGGGAATTTCATTCAGTAGTGGACGTATTATTGAAAAGGGTAAAGATTGTCATTTATAATCTTATTAAAATACCCCAGCGGTTCGTACTTGACCTTTCCCGTCGTAAGATAAAATAGGTTTCTATTTTTCTGTTTAATGTAAGAAATGTTATTCAGAACTTAACCGGGGATACACGAATAATTAGTTTCTGTAAGTAACAAGCTATGTTACACGAGACAGTTATCTTAAATCGCTCTGGAACTTTAAAGAAAACTACATTTTTTTATTTCTATAAATTAAATAATATTTTATTTATTATTATATTTCACTTGTAAATCTCAAAATTTAAAACTTGTATTTATAACTCACTAGCTGTCGCCCACGGCTCTGCCCGCGTGTATGTCGGTTATCGCGGTAAAAAGTGGCCTATGTCCTTTCCATAGTTCAGTTCTATCTTCATACCAAATTTCATCAAAATCGGTTTAGTGGTTTAGGCGTGAAAGCGTAACAGACAGACAGACAGAGTTACTTTCGCATTTATAATATTAAGTAGGGATATGTACCTTAGTCCCTGCCCTGTCGTATTTCTTTGTAGCTCTTATTCTTGCTATTTTTGTTATGTTTGTCTTTTTTTGCACTAGTAAGTTATCATTACGTACTGTGTACTATTATTCTGTGAAAAACAGTGCTGGCTACGTGACCAAATTAAGAGAACCTTTTAGAAATAAGATATATTATGTAATTTATTATTGCGCAATTGTTTTTTGTCCTGAATAAAACAAAAAAAATACTATAATTCGAAATTATTTCTGACCATCAAGTTTGCCCAACTTAAATCGCTGCACCGATTTTAAGGAAATTTGATATGGAGATTGAATTGAACAAAAAATCGTTTTATTTTCTTTTGTTCATTTGTTTTACAATATAATATCCAAAACGGATGTTGTGAGACGTTAAGGACAATTTCCAAGAACTAATTAAGTTAATTGCTTAAAGTCAAAACTACCTGAGTATGCGTAGACACGTAATTAATTTTGCCATTACACAATGGGATTTACCTTACGTGACAAGGGTTATCGTCAACTAGGTACTTTGGGAATTAAAAAGGGTATAATTGAGAATCTGATGTAAGTCAAATGTAGGTTAAGAAATAATATTACAAATGAAAGTATAAACATCTCGATCAGCTTCAATAGTTATGGTAAGTATAAATCATATTTTACAAAACACTGAAGATTAAATAAAAAATTGTCATGTCAAATGACTTTCTAAATGTCAGAGATTGACTAAAATTGGATATGTGACACTAATATAGACGTTATTTAACTATAATACGTCAGCTGTTATCATACTTTAACAGTCGTGAAGCTTGAAGGTGACTTAAAAAGCATCCAACAGTAATATTACGTAGCGTTGTCTTGCTAGTCCCAACCCCACATTCGGCCATCGTAGGAACGTCTGGCCCTAACCTCTCTTGAGAATATGGGTTGTTGATGACACAACAACAGTATTTGCACCAATATCCATGTCCATGTTCCATCAACAAATGTGGTCTGGAAGCGATGGCCTTGAACGATAAGACCGCTTGTTTGTTATACCAAATGTAGATGTCCATTTATGTTTTTTATTTACCAAAGTTACTTTACTTTGCCTGATGAAAAGCATGAGTAGGATCAAGGCATACAATGCAGTATGGCGACCCACACTATGGCGGAATAGTAAGATGCTGTTCACACAAGGGTGCGGGATTTTAGTGGGTAGGAAACACGTGAGCTGGTAGTCAGTTAAAGTGTTTTGACTGCTCGGCACAGGAACAGAGAGCCGAACCATTAGTTTTAGTGCGCATTTCTAACGCTCTGTCATGTCTGTACAAAACATACATATATACTACAACGTTATATATTTAAGTAAATAAACTAAACATAACTTTCATAATTCATCGACACGACAACATATCGCTCGCTATTAGGCGTTTTCCATCAGCATGCAATACTAGGTAAATGTATTTTGATTTAGTCAATAATGCAAGCAAACAGGTCAAGGATTATGTGGAATGCGCTCCACTCTAATAACTTTTATATAACATACTATATAGGTACATACATACTAGTATCTTTATTTGACAATTACTTATTATATATTAAGTTTTATTAAATAATTACTTGGTATTTTTAACAGCTAGTGTTTTTATTTATGTTATTGTTACTTTTATTTCAAGGTTTTTAAACGGTTTTTATCAATAAAGCCAAACCTGTTTAGCTGTAACCTTGCAAAATGGCTTTGTCAGTGTTGTTAGATTCAAAACTAAAACAATCGTCTATTAAAACATTGTTTAAGTTTAAAATGTTTTTTAATGAAATACTAGCTTTGTTGATTTGTCCGCAACTCTGTCAGAGCGTATGTCGGTTTTTGCTATAAAAATAGCTTTTGTTCTTTTCTATTTCTATACCAAAATTTATCAAATTAGTTCAGCGGTTTAGCCGTGAAAGTGTAACAGACAGTTATTTTCGTTCGACTTTATAATATTAGTATGGACTAGTATGGAGATTTTATATGAGAATGAAGATATAACCGAAATGATAGCTTTTCTATTTAATATTTATAAGTTATTTTAGGCTCGCTTAATGTAAATGAAAATCCACTTAGCAGGCAAACAATCGTCGCCGTCGAATTATTATTTCTACTGGGGAGAATTCAAATTTGACTGGTTATTCCGTCTAAATTTCTTTATTATTCTGCACCGACGTTTATCCAAAAGTGAAGTTCTTATAGTTTTAGTAATGTTGATTTCAACACTTTCTGTTTTTATTTTGAAACATTACAACATAAATGCATTTTAGTGTAGCTCTTGAATTTTTATTGATTGAAATTAACTCTTTAATAGAAAACTAGGTTGTAGAGCACGAATGGGCCGGCTCAACCGAGGCAGTACTACCCTCACACAGAAGACAATCTAAAATGATAGCATTCGTATTGTCGTTTTAGTTGGTGAGTGTGAGACCGGAGGCCCAATTATCAGAACCGGAGGCACAAACATCTCGCTAAGCAGCCATGGTGTGGGTCACCATGCTGCATTATATGCACTCACAATGAGGATGGTATTCCCTACTTCTGGATTCTACTCATGCTTTCCATCAGGCAGAGTAAAGACACTTTCGTAGACTTAAATAAAAAAAAATACAATAATAGAAACTATTACTTGACTACATACGAAACTGATAATATTTATATCTCTTATATACCTTGGGACATGATTACTAATTTATTTACTTCATTCATAAAATCTGTTCAGTAGTTTAAACGCTAGGGTGGAACATACGCGTACAAACTACTACCCTTCCTTTTGGGTTCACTGTAGTTGGGTAGAAAACAAGCATGTGTGATTTTTTTTCTTATTCATCAATATGTGGATTAACGGGTAGGGGAAGGTGGGGACCCTTCGTACGCGGGGCACATTCATACGGTCAAAATAAAACTTGAACGAAACAACGTACGGTCTTGCTTTTGTATGTGTGCGTGAGTCTAGGTACCAACTTTAAGTCAACGTAGTATCGCGCCATTCGCACCGGTGAGAGTGAAGTGACAGACACGAACGTGTTTTCGCGCTAGGTAAGTAATTTTTTGATCAATATTTTTGTCTATTGTTACCGTAGATAAAATAAGTTTTCGTGTAGAGTATTCTATTAATAAATAGCAAAATATACTTATGATACGTTTTCAATACTTAATTTATGAAGTTTTCCTATTAATATTAAAAGAGGTTATATTTTGTTATTATTCAGTTAGTGGGGTACTTTCGGACAGAACTAGATGGGGCACGTTTGAACGCGTACGAGTGTGCCCCAACTGGTAGGAAGGTATGATTTAGTGTGTTAGTGTGCTGATTGCTAATTTTTGCATTAACTTTGTCCTGTATGTATATATTTTTTGATACCTATTTCTTATTATTTCTCCACAGAAACACGGTACGGACTTATAAACCAATAAAGACAAGTAGACAAGCTGTGGATGAAAAATGGATGCAGTCAGCAATACAGGATGTTATGCAAGGAGTATTGTCGTATAGAAAAGCTACTGCAAATACAATTTGAAATTGTCAACATTAGAAAGCCGTGTAAAAAATACAAGAATAGCAATGATGCGAAGGGTCAAGCAACCGTACATTTGACTCTAAATATACAAGTTCCCAAGTCTTTTCCATGAAAGAAGAAAAACTGCTAACTGATCATATCAGCAAAGTGAAATGAAATATCCAGCAAAGTGGGAAGAAGATAAGATGACGGGGAAAGAATGGATGTATGGTTTACCCGAAAACACAAGCGCTGCCAGATCCTTTGCGCTTAACAAAACTTCGGTTACCGAGTTTTATACCAACTTGAAGACAGTGTTGGAGCGACATCGATTAACTGCTGACAGAATCTTTAATTTCGACGAATCAGGTGTATCTACCATTCAAGCTACTCCTAAAGTCTTGGCTCCAAGATCTCATGAACTTTATTTTTGTGTTTAATTTCATTGCTAATAAAAGAATTTTGATTTATATGTGTTGTTTTAATCGCACGTACTAACTACCCCACAGCGTACGAAGGTACCCCTAACACTGTACGTAGGTGCCCCGTTGTTGGGGCAGATTCGTACAAATTCCAGATTTTCTTTAAATCATAATTATGGTTGAAACATCAGATGAAATCATCTGTAATTTTTTTATATGAATCTCAGATAGTTAGACTATACATTTAAGCTGTCAGGTGATTGATTCATGAAAAAATAAAAAAAATAAAAAATAAAATGTAAAAACCGTACGAAGGGTCCCCACCTTCCCCTATAGTGTTCCCCAACACAAAGGGAGAATCCTCCGACCTGGCGGGCTACTGCCCAAAAGTTGTTATTGGGATGTTGTATACATAATAATCGGCGCGAGAATTTCTCTATCGCGATTCAGGATTCGTAGTTACTCCGTATAGTTCATTTCGTGTTTTCTTCGTGGTTCAGTGTTTCTTCGCTAGATGGCGCTGTTGTATTTTTTCGGCACGCTGAAGTCGCCACAAATACTTAAATTCGTCGTAAATTAGACAGATTTTTATCTGTCTGTCAATATACAGAAATTAAAGTATTTTTTTGACTCGTTACTCTCACTTCATTTCCAGATTGCAGTTCATTAATGGATGAAAGTAAGAAAACATATAGTTTGATGTTTTCTAACGATATCTGCTATACAACAGGTACGAAAACTTTAGATCCTAAAACCTAAGTTCTTCGAACATGTCAAACACATAGACAATGTCTAAAGAAATGAAATCATTAAGATGGCGTGTAATTAAATCAAAGGCCCATTTCTACCAGACCGACCCCCAAGACTATCAAGCTATCTATCTAGCTAGCTATCAACAAGTCATAAATGTCATCTAATATCTTTTCGTCATTTCACTTGAGCTATTTTCAGCTAATATTTGCACCCAATATATTTAACCTAAATAATATAAATATATATAAATATATATAATAATAAATATTTAACCTAACATTAAATAATCTGTATTACAATTTCTGTAAAATAAATAGTTACTGTCTCAATTTGTGTTTCGCAAGATCTAAATTTTTTGTTACATGATCAAAATGTAAATGGTATCGACTAGTCGACAAAATATTCAATCACAGCCCGAGCGCGACTCTGATATTGCTCTTATTCAAAGCATTGGAACGAGCTTTGCATGTCATAACGCTTTTAACAATTCAATAAAGCAGTAAAGTGAGAAATTTCAGTAATACTTTACATTGTGTCAATATACCGACAAATGACTTGATAGTAAATTGAAATTGTTTTTGGAATTGGCAGTTATAAGTTAAATTGAAACAAGTTTTGAGTTTAAATTATAACCCAATTCTATCTAAGGGCAGTCAAAGTTTAAGCTCAGCCAAATGCAAGTGATCTTTGGTAATTATAATCAATAATTTGGTATGTCTACGTGAATCAGCATTGAGTGACGTCATTCCCATATAGTTTGTCAGTTTTCCATTAAATTCTAGATTTGTAGAATTTTCATTGGTCTAGCAGGGGAGGTGTTTGTCTGAAATCAGTGGAAGAGATATTTAAACCACTTACATAAAAATTTCAAGACTAAATCTGACCAGAAAAATAGAATAAAGACAGGAATTTTAAATATCGGACATTCTGTAATCAATTGGAACAAATAAACGTGTGTATATGGGTCGCAGGTGCAAATTGACGATTTTCAGGCCAATACTCGATGACGTAGAATCATAGCAGAGGGGATGCGTCGTTGTGATTGATTTCGTTCAACTGATAAAATATTTATTATATGTGTTGTTCAAAACGTAAATAAAATTTACTCACATATTTGAAGTCTTTTATAGGATACGAAGTAATGTTTTACAAAACCAATCTATCACTGGATTTTATTGGTCATCACCATCTTCGTAAAGAAGGATCGTGTGAAAGCACGAGGAACCGACGATCAGAGATTGATGGTGTATTAACACCGTAGTATGTGGAGTTCAATTGTCCCTGCGTACCCCTCTGGGAAAGAGACCTAACATTATAAATGTATTTATTTCTGAATCACAACGTTATAAGTGTACTTGGTATAGTTTTAAACATCATCTGCCTGCCCTTATCCCAATTTCATTTGGGGTCGGCCCAGTATATTTTATCCTTCTTTATTATTCTACTCCATCACTCGTTATTTCGCTGATTATTTCTTTAGTCTTCCTATTGCTATGTAACCTTCAATTTCCATACACAACATTTTCCTCTTCCCTCTGCATAACATGTCCATACCAAGATAACCTATTATTTCTTTACCTTTTCATCCAGTCTTGCTACTTTCAGGCTTACTCGTATGTACTTATTTCTGACCTTGTTCATTCTTGTCACTTCGGAAAACTACCTTAGCATTTCAGCTACGTTCAGGCGTCTCTCATCCGCTTTTTTAATGGGGCAACTTTCAGAACAATCATTCGTGCAGAAATCAGCGAAGTTCTACCACCTATTTTATTTGAAAGGGTTGCTGTCGTTTCTCGTTGCCGTATATCAAACCTCAAAATAAAAACCTTAAAAAATGATTCACGATTTATTATAATATCATTAGTATATTTATAAATCTTTGAACAAAATAGGAAATGAACCCTCGACACTCTGTATATCATATAACATAAGGAGGTGTAAGAACCCTCAAGTAACGGGGTACTATGTCAACATCAAGTAGCTAATTACGACTTGTGTAGAGGTACTTCAAAGTCTCTGTGATATTTAACTTCGAGGGTTTTACGTTCAGATAACATGTGTTTGTTACAGTAGAAAGTACACACTTCTTTTTAAATAAAATTGTGTCCTATCTACTGAATAATTTATTATTTAGGGAAAGACAGCTCGTAGTACCTAGTCTAATGTTTCTTTTTAACTAAATAATTTAAAAATTATCGAATAGGTTATTGTTGTGATTTCATTTTTAATATTTAACATAATTACTTTATATTTTGTTATCTTGGTACGAAATTTTTCTAGTGAGTGCATTTTCCAAGTTAGGCCACTATAACTCCTGAAGCAACAAAACTATCTAAGCCCTTATAGTATTCCTTCAAAGTTCAGCATGTATAATACCATAATGATTTTTTTCAGATTTTTCGATGTAGTCATTTAGCTTTGGGTCGCCGCCCTATTTTAACACAAAAATATGTAATTAATAATGTACATAATTTAATCTTTACAAATAAATATAATTGAAGATTTTGGTTGTAATTTCAAAATAACAGATTCTAACTAAATTTTTGTCTATCTGTCTGTCTGTTAGTTCCAGTAATTCTTTGTAACGAATGGACCAATTTTCACGGGACAGTAGATAGCTGTTATATTATTTAGGCTACTTGTTTTCAGACTAGCATCGCCTTCTGGTGGGTACACAACAAACGCGGCTAACACTGCAGGGCTGAGATAGTACACAATATCTATACATGTGTACCCACAACGTAAACGACTTTATGTTATCTGTTTGATTCGTGTGGTAACTGTCCAACATAATATAAATCGAGATCTCGTATAAATCAAAGTAATATGATACGAAGCTACTCTCATATCAAAGTGGAAGTAGTATCGTATATTAAACTGAAATGGGGTCACGAAATGCTGCCACAAAAAGTATTTACGGATTAATGTGTGTTAACTCCACTTTTATACTTCATAGGAGGCCTATGTCCAGCAGTGGACTGAGATAGGCTGATGATGATGATGAACTCCACTTGCCTGAATTAACAGGTTTAAAAGTTTTTTTATATATTTAAGCCTAGTAAAGTGACTCTGCCTAATGGAGCGCATGACTAGAATCCAGGAATAGGGGTCACCATCCTCATTGTGAAGGTAGGCCTTGTACCATGGCTGCCTGGTCAGATGTTTCTGCAGAATGATGAGGCCTTCGGTCTCACACTCCCCAACGAAATACATCCGCAACAATGCTGTAATTATTAGGATGGTCTTCTGTGTGAAGGTAGTACTGCCCTGGTCGAGCCAGCCAATTATTCAGTAACTTCGCCAGTCATTGCTGTTTACACAAAATAAACCTTAGTATAATGTTGTTTTACAAGAACAAATGTTTCTCTATTTTTACAATTAGAGGACAAACCAATGGGCAATTTTATGCTTTTTTATTATATGAAGAGGTAGTTGTGATATAATCGAATAGAAAAACATGTCTGGTTGCATTGTAAAGAACGAGAGTTTATTATGACTACTGTCTCATAGTCGTAAACACTGAAAGAAAGCACCCACAAAAAATAACGAGTAGCTGTGTCGTTAACAAAAAAAAACCATAGAAATGTCATAGACAAAACAATACAATAGGAATACCAGATATAAAGTGGAAATATAATTCATTATGGCAGAGCTGAATAAGTAAAAGGAAAACTGAAAACAAAACCCAGTATTTGGGTATTATTGGTTGAGGATGATTATGTACAAATCATCTTCCGAGCCTTTATTCCCAATTTTATTTGGGGTCGGCTACTAGTTCAACCGGTTTTACCTGAATTTCAGTTTTTCCACGGAGCGACTGGCATCGGACCTCCGCAACCCTAAGGGAGAACTGAAATTCGAAGATTGAACTAGTTGTCAGTATATTTGAGGGCACTGACTTCCCAATAACGATTGCCATAGATATTCATGACAACCGGGACCGACGGCTTTACGTGCTCTCCGAGGCACGGGCGTGAATCACCGCCAAACTTCCAAACTCCGGGCTGCTATTAGGAATTTCCTAAGAAAATCCCAAAAACACTTTTTGGCCCGACCCGGGATTTGAACCCGAGACCTCTTGATTAGCAGTCGCATACGCTAACCACTAGACCAACGAGGCAGTTATGTACAAATAAAGTACATTTAACGTATCATTATTATATAACCCATAAAAATCATCATCAGCTTATCGCTGTTCATTGCTGGACATAGGCCTCTCTAATTGCACGCCACTTGGTTCGATCCTTGGCTTCTTGTATCCAGCGAAAATAATAACAAGAAATTGTTTTACTGCGAAACAAGTAATAACTTTTTTTATAAAACACGAAGAAATAAGCAGAATTGTCACCAGATTTAAAGTGCTGCGCTTGAAGCGCCGGTTGGAAACGTTTTATGTTTCATTTTTAAAGTAATGGACAAACGACACAGCCACTTGTGCTTGAGGAGTTTTACGACTTTTTTATATTGCTACGTTTAAATGTCTACCAAAAATGTACAGTTTGAACCAATGAAAACATTGGTTTCGAACGTTATTCCGTGGAATGATGAGGGCGTAAAATATTCAAGGGCGTAAATATTCAAGGCCATGAGGTTATCAGGTAAATTAATCGTCGTTGTAAATTGAACATTCTATGTAAGACTTCTAAAGAAATTTATATATTTCTTTCTCAAATACACTCTCGCCTTTATCTTAGATTGGTGTAAGCAAAGGTGTGTTTAACACCCATTTCTTACTTCGATAACTTTTTTGGTAATGGTGCCTAATGTAACAAAAAGTATTATAATAACAAACACTTTGGTAAAATTTCACAAATGTGTTTGCACTCTCCTGAAGCCACCACCATCGTGATAAGAAGGAAAGTGTTGAATTAGCGTTGATTATTGACTCGGGATTGCCGGGTAAATTGTAGAAAAATGTGTCTATGGTAAAGCGAACCTGCAACACCGACTATAATTTTATTTCCTATTGATATAATGGGAACCAAGCTAATTCCCGCCAACTAATTACTAGTATTAGATGAAGAAATTGAAAGGTCATTGTAAAATAATAATTGGGAAGTTGGAAAGAAAGAAGATGGAAAATTAAACTGTTAATTATTTTAACAAATCTTCCCATTTCTTAATTTTCCTATGTCCTTTCGAAGGAGTGGCTTATTTTCAGGAATGAAAACCTTTGTCATATGGTGTAATACTCGTTATTAGTACTTAATTAAAAATTAAAGAAACAAAGCTTAAATTAAAATTTGTATCGATTTTATTAGAATTTAAAAAAAATCCATTTCATAAAAGATTTTAAAGAGAAAAAACTTGTCCAACAATAAAACATTAGCACATTATTTCAATATTTTTTTAATAAATAAATGATAATATTCTTATTTTAAAATTAACAACCTTCATCAGAGTCCAATTAACCTAATCTGATCCGAAGTTCAGTTTGTTATTGTTACATTATAAGTCTGTGGTATTGGTCCAACAATAATATACTCAATTTACAATATATAAAAGCTTTCCTAATATGTAACTCACATTGGATACAAATTGATCATTATAATCTTCAAATAAAAGCCATTAGGCCTTTAACATATGACCGTAACTGCGTTCTAAATGTAATATGTTCAGCTATTTATATTCTTGACTACACTCGGTTCCAAAAATAACGGGTCAGTCACATAAACCCGAATATCTTCCGAACTACGTATGCCATCCTAATGAAACGAAGACTGTTCAATTGAGAATTTAATTATACAGATAAAAAATAAAATAAAACTTAGTTACACCCACAATATTAATCTTAAATTAAAAAAAAACTAAAGTAGTCATATTTTTCTTAAGATTACATTTTTTTTATGATTGTTTTTTTGCTGTTTTTCATCACTGGAGGCTTCATCACGTGGAGGCAATACAAAGTATTAAATGAAGAAAGTGAAACCAATAACGGGTCAGTCACATAAACCCGAATATCTATTCGGGTTTATGTGACTGACCCGTTATTGGTTTATGTGACTGACCCGTTATTTTTGGAACCGGCTTTATATTAAAACACACAGCTAATACAGCTAAATATCCTTCCTCCTTACGTCGCTATCCTCAATATTCTTGCTAGTATTCTGCGAGTGGCAGTTCGCCATTTGTCTCGGCTTTGAGCAATGTGCAGGGCATCGTAGAACGTACTGCTGAGGTATGAGCAAATTTTGTCGGCCCAACGCAATGGGCTGCGGCCTCTGGGTCTTTTCCCCTCGACTTTGCCAGTAACCATCAATCTTTCGACTAAAACTAAGTAGTAGGTGGTTTTTTTTTGCACACCAAAACAATTTGAGATTATTAAGGCAAAGAGAGATTAGAGAAATATACAATCTTATTACACACTCACACATCTAGTTATTGACTAAGCAAAGTTTTTACTATGGGTACTAGACAACTGATATACGCACATATATACTTATTATGTAAATATATACATACTATACACAGAAAACATTTACTCCCATATCAAAATCAAACATATGAGTACAGTTGAAATTAGCACAAATTATATATTTATAACAGAAAAATATATTAAGGGGGCCCCCTATAAGAAACGTGATGTCTTTACTTGTTTTTGCTCGATATTTCGATACCTTTACAACAAAAAGCTAAAGTAAAATAAATATGAATGTTACTCCAATCACTAAGTAAATATAGATAATAAATTTCCCACTGGTAAAACAAGTTCAGCTAATCAGAGAAACCGCGTTGTTTTCTCATGAAACCCAAAACTTTCAGCTTTAATACGTACGGATTAGTTCGAAACTTTTTGGAATAAATTAAGCTTCCATAAGAATGTTATCAAAGGCGACCTTAGGGCTGTACAACTTGTTATTAAATATGGTCATTACTAAGCAACAATTAAAGTGTTCATCATGATGAGAAAGTAATTGTACAATCATCAACAGTATGTAATTAATACTGGACTTGGTATTTAAATAGATAGGTTTTGGTTACAAACCATTCTGGTCACACGAAATCTCGCAATGTTGATTTCAAGCTTTCCTTTTTTGCACTGTTGTTATTCTTTGTAGTTTCGGCCTTAGTCGGCCCTTACAATCACGCTAGTCAAAACAAATAGGCCGAATTACTAATCATGCATACATTTTAACCAGCAACTAAGCTTCGGAACGGAACGCACGATTCTCTTCCTTTTTTCAGTACCTACCTTCTTGAATCAAACAAAAAAAAAAGTTTAAAAATTGCAAATTGCTTTTCGTTTATTTTCTAATCGTAAATGAAATTATCATATGCAATTAGTGAAAAACTTTTAATTCGTAATGACTATACTTTATTAACTACTATTACTTAGGTTTTAGTATACTAAAGTATACTTTTAAAGTATAATTTAAGGTCCTGAGGTTAAAATTTGGAACCCTGTTTTTTATACGCCATGTCTTCGTACAATAGAATTTAAGTTAGAAGACTCAGCTATTTAATGTTTAAATTTAAAAGAATCACAAAATTCAAGTGTAAGTACTTTTCAAGAGAAATGAAAACTACCTTTGTCTAAAATCCTACATGTATCATATCTGCGATATTTATATTACAATATATACTGTTTAGTGTGAAGTTAAATAGTAGGGCAGTATTCCAATTAAATAGAGTTGTACATAAAATAAACATATAAGTATATTACGTTATGAACAGAGACAACGTTGTACTTGTCGCCAGGATCACCGCAAATGTGTCTGTACATTCAGAAAATAGGGTTATCGAACACTGATGTGGTACATTTTTAACCTTTACAAATAAATAACACATTGCAAGTCGTTACTCAATGCATAAGAAAGTTTTATATTAATACATTTATACATACTTATAGTGTTTGTTTAGTTCCTTTCAACCTGCAATAACTAAACACTGGCTCGACAATACCCACGTATTTAACTCTGCTCTGAGCTACACTTTCCCGCGCAGTGCTACCTCTCGCCATGCGCGTGTAGATAGTGACAATTCTCCAGCAGGTTTGCTAGCCCGTGGCACACGAGACAGCGTATGTATGCTGTTCGAGTTACTCGAATAATCGCATACACTACACATACCAAAGTGACTCTGCCCTGTATGACGAAAAGCATGAGTAGGATCCAGGAGCAGGGGCCACCATTCTCAATGTGAGTGCATATAATGCAGCATGGTGACGCACACAACGTGGCTATGTGCGATGTTTCTGCATGATGCAAAATGATTGGGCCTCCGGTCTCACACTCGCCAACGAAAGACGACGGCACGAATGCTGTCATTTTAGGCTAAGGCTACTTTTATAAAACTAGTTTCAACCCGCGATGATACCAAGGTTTTTTAAAGGAATAACAAAAACCGCAGGTAGCATCTAGCATCTATCTGCTTAAAAATTATACTATCCGCCTTGTGTACTTTCATATTGGCAGACAAGTTGACTTGGACTTTTCGATAGTAGTAAGCTCCATATAGAGTTACAGATACGTTTATGTATGTGTTGGAGGGGTTGCTTGGTGTATAAGCAATGTCCCTCGTAAAGCCTTTTTATCTACCTTTTCCCTTGAATATACCCAAATCACGTTGAGTGTATTACGTACCATGACAGTTCAGCTACAAAATAAACTGAATGGATACCTGACTTAAAGGCCGAATATTTTATTTTACGGAGAATCGTTACCTCTGGTGGCGATGATGAAGATCGTCATTATGCTTTTTACAATCAACGGCCAGCCATATGCCTACCCTTAACTTGGAGGTTTTAGCCTCCAAGCTCATTTAATTTATATCGAAGAAAACGCCTACCCTATCTGCTCTTAGGTTAAGAATCAAATTAATAAGTAAAATAATAAACAAAATATTTTATTAAATTTGGTTTCCAACTTAAAACATCAACAAAGTACACGATCCTATCTCTCGTTTAAAGATCCATTTAAAACACTTAGCTTGATTATTTTCAATCCCATGAATTGCTTTGTAATAAAACACATCTCTAGTGGAAAGCAGCCTTAAAGTCTCCCTCGTATATCGAAACTACAAGAACATGTACATTCAAACATTTACTGATTATATCTGTAGCCTGTAGCCCCGAGCTACGAGCACCGTAGCGTCGTAGCGTATTCGACACGTAGCTGAAATAGAGGCTTAAATTTGATTTTAGATACGTTCAACCGAGCTTAACTCGTTTAAATTTATGACGTCAGTGATGTGTCTCGTCGAAGATAATAATATTTCGAGATGTATCATGAGATCTGAATATTGCGTTTAGGTCTTCTAAAATTCGTCGCTAGAAATCAGTCAAGTGAAAATAATCAATTGAATAAGCTTGAGAGACTCCAAAATCTCTATATAAGATTCGTATTCGGATTGAGCAAATACGATCATGTCTTTGATTATCGTAAAAAGCTTAAGTGGTTATCCATCCACCTTAGCCGGAGTGCACATATTCTTTCTCTTCCATTAAACACTATCACACACTTATACACAATCACGGTTCACTATCACTTTGTTTAAATCGTTTATTTCTCATAATCTATTTTCAATTCACCAGGCCCTGTGCTATACTTTCTACATATTATATTAAATCTCCATCTCATGGTTACCTGGAGGCTGCCTTACATACCTAGTTTCAAGCCCTTTTTGTAATTACCTGGACTATAATAAACTATTATTATTTGTAACATATTTGAATTTAGTAAATGCATTTTATAATATAGAAGTCTATTTTTCTATACCTTTTTAAAAACATGAAATAAAACAGAAAATCTTAAAATAAATACTTAACTAAATTATCTTACCACATTTATCGAATAACGGAGCCATTGATATTAAACTCTTGGTCGTGGAAATCTTCTATATTAAATGAATTAATATTATAAATTCAAAGTGAACAAACAACATACACAGTTCGCTACACGCTGAATATTTAACTTTGAAACAGTAAAGATTTATGGACACGCAACTATTATTATAGTTTTATTTAGTATTCATGTCCACACACGTATACGTAATACGTTTAAATATTAATGGTTAACATTTTAAAAGATAAACACAAAAGTTATCTAACGCTCGATTTATTACATACTACCTGACATATGGCAGCCGTTATTTTTAATAAAATATTAGATGTCACTAGCTGATGCCCGCGGCTCCACTCGCGTTTTAGAGGTATCAAAAATAGATGTTGGCCAATTCTCAGACCTACTGAATATGCATATAAAGTTTCATAAAGATCGGTCAAGCCGTTTCGGAGGAGTATGGCAACGAAAACTGTGACACGAGAATTTTATATATTAGACTAGCTGATGCCCGCGGTTCCGCTCGCGTTTTAGAGGTATCAAAAATAGATGTTGGCCGATTCTCAGACCTACTGAATATGCATATAAAGTTTCATAAAGATCGGTCAAGCCGTTTCGGAGGAGTATGGCAACGAAAACTGTGAAACGAGAATTTTATATATTAGATAATAGTTTTACCAGCGTTTTTATGCATTGGTGTACATTTACAGATCATAACGCGATGTTAAATCGTTTGTACAGTAGTAATCTTACAACGTATACGTTTTCTTTTTCTTTTTTTTCCTGGAAATCCCCCCGGATACCACATGTAGTGGCTATGTCGGACTCAAATTGACCAAAAACCGCATGCCGTATCGGCCCCTTAAAACCGGGGAACCAGCTGCACCCTCGGAAGGAAGTCCCTGCGATTATGACGAACTTCGGGACACCTACCGTTTGCAGATTGCTCCTTTACAACTTTATTCACGATGTACCTATCTCACTCTATTTCCACACACCCCCATCCCCCTCTTTCCACATTGGCTGATAGAAAATATATACTGTATTAAGTCCGTCGATGTACTTTAGTGCCTAAAGTTTTAAATAAATAAATAATATTATATAATTAGTAAAATTATTGTAAAAGTACCACGCAGACCCAAAATTTTATTTAAAAAAATCCATATAAAGGTTGTCTGAAAGAGATCGCCGTGAGCGATAAGACCGCCTATTGTATAACCTGATAACGATCACTGTACATATTTGTTTTACTGTAAAGTGGTGTGCAATAAAGTTATTATAAGTAAGTAAGTATACTATAAAAAATAAATAATATATCTTTTTCAAGAATTAAGGTACTAAACAGAGGTAGTAAAAGTATCTTTAATTTTCAACATTTGATTCCAATGATCAGATTAAAAATATAAAAAATAACTTTCAGCCTTAATTAATACAATTTCGTCACGAATAACAAATTTTAAAAACTTTATTTCTGATGTAAGTACCGTAAATTATATTATAAACGGACAGTTCAATTTAATTTATTTATATGTTTGTATACATGAACATATATTATTCTATCTACTATCCTGATGGTAGATTGAATATATGTATCACCTGTGATTATCGGTAAGTACGGCACCTTTTATATTTATGGCTACTTTGTAGGTAACCTAAGGCTTCGGTGAATAAATGTCAGAGGATTTGTTATAGGTCCATTAAAGGTAAGGAATAAAGAGATTTTATTAATAGCTTCAGTTAGGTACTGCAAAGACCTACCTGAGGTTTCTATTGATTTTAGTGTTTAGGTATTTTCAATAAATCTTTTATACAAATCTACACAAATCAATGAATAAAATTGGAGTGTCTGTTTGTAACTTCAAATTAACTGCTTTTCACTAAATTCAGATGATAGTATTCTATATATACAGTACTTACATCGATACGTCAATTTCTAATCATTTTTCTGTCTGTCTGTCGATTCGTCTGTTTCTATTGGCTCATCTCTGGAACGGCTGGAACAGTTTCAAATGCACTTTCACTGGCTGTTCACTGGCGACAAATAACGCCACGTTATTCGCAATTTACAACAATAACCGCAAGTAACACCGCTGGACTGAGCTAGTATGAAATATGATTAAAATCAACAGCAAATACTACTATAAATGTAATGATTTTATTTTTTATTAATTACATAGATTATATCTACCCCAAATCGAATTCTTCAATATCCATCCAAAGGTTGTCTGGAAGAAATCGCCGTGAGCGATAAGACCGCCTATTGTAATACCATATTGTTAAGTTCTATTAATATTAATATCTGTGTATAAAATTTGATACCTTATTGGTGTACAATAAAGTTGTAAATAAATAAATAAATAAAGTAAACATAAAGTCAACACCACAAAACAATTGTTCAACACGCACTTACCACATGAAGATCGCTAGTAAATAATATCGCGATACTCTCTTGCGAATTAGCGACAGTAAAATATTGGTTTTATGTATTTGTAGAATAGTACATTGTTCACCGAGGGAGGAAAGAGACCGATTACTAGCGAGGGAGCAGTTTGTGGCCCGAAGGCGCAGCCTAGGGCCATAATACTCCCGATGTAGGAATGGGACTTTCACCCGAATGCTACACAGTGCTTTATACTATACCTGTGAGAAACATTTAAAGTATTTTTAAAATAAAATTAAAACGTAAGACACAATCACTGCACGGTTGGCCTAGTGGCTTAAGCGGTCGCCACACCGCTTCCTACGCCAAGTGTCGTGGGTTCAAATCCCACGTAGGACAACACTTTGTGTGATTCACAATTTGTTGTTCTGAGTCTGGGTGTTCTTTGTGTCCGTTTCATGTATGTTTGTAAAGTCCCCCGTGGCACAGGAATTTATATTCCTAATGCGGGAGTTGTCCTTTAAAAAAAAAAAAAAATTGCTTAGAATTTGACCAATATTTCGCGCTTCTTTTGTTTTTTTTTTATTCTTCACGAAAGGATGTCAGTGGAACGGAGATTCCATATTTAAATTATATGAAAACTCCTTGGCCCGGCGCGTGCCATAGATAAGATAACACATGAGAAATGAAAATTCATACAACTTTCTCTCCCGCTAAAACACGTTAGAAATGGATTTTCATACATTTTTTCCTCCTACTTATTCAGGTCAAGGAAAAGACTATCGTTCTCTTTTCATTTTCAGGGAATAATGACTACTGTTCCGATCAGGTGTAGTATAAACACTATTCTATATATATATATATATATATCAACGACAAATAACATCCAATTGCTGGGCTCTGGTCTCCTCTCAGGGAAGGGTTAAGGCCATACGTCACCACGCTGGTCGACTGCGGGTTTAGGACGGCCAAGACACGTTGCGGCTACATAGTATTGCCGTTGGATCTTTATAAGCCGCCTGAAGGCCTTCAATTAAGCTTCACGCCTGTTAGCTTATGATAACAACCGGGACCTACTGTTTAACGTGACGGTCACCCATCTAGGCACTGAAAGCACCGTCGTTGCTTATAATCGGTGATTGTTGCCAATCGCCTAAGGATACTTAGTTGTGAGCGATTCACTAGCGCTAACACTATTAATAGCCAAATAAATAAATACAAATATAATCTTAAGAAAATGGACCCCTTGTTTCTCCTGTTCCCGTCGTCCATTTGCAGTGGGAATAAAGAGAGTATTTTATAAAGTGTTTTCAAAAAGGAACAGCAAATCTGTCTAGAAGTGGCATTTGAAAAGGCGGCGTGTGAGATTACAGTATTGTACAGGATTCGAGGTATTGAAATATCGCGCCGGTTGTGGCACGGTGTAAATACGTGAGAATATGTTTTAATTAAGTGCGATACCAAACATGAAAGTATACAAAATGAAAATTTGGATGTCCATTTTAAAGAATAAAACAAACGGCAAAAGGTTTCGAATAAAATCACTTATTCAACAAAACAAAAAGATTTATTCTATGATGATTATTGAGTATTGAGAGCTTTGCAATAACGCTAAGCAAACACCCAAATCGCCTCCCAGGAAAGGAATCGCCTCTTACGTATTTGATCCTCGTCTATCTTATTGACACATGTCATGTTGAAACGAGACAGACATAGCTATTGTATTTATGTGGATGAATAGAGGGATGAATACAATTATATATAGATACACAACGCTGTTAATTAGTGATGGAGTTTGTGTTTAATCACATTATGGGGAGTAACTGAATCTATTAATTATGACAGAGGTTGGCTGGAAAGTTCGGCTTCGTTATATATATATGTATCCTTACTAATATTATAAACGCGAAAGTTTGTGAGTATGTATGTATGTTTGTTGCTTTTTCACTCAAAAATATATAATAAATAAATAAATATTTCGGACATTTACACACAACGCCATCTAGTCCAAACTAAGCAGAGCTTGTATTATGGGTAACTAAACAAATTATATAAATACATAAACATACCTTTTTTTGTAAATACATACATAATAATACATACATAATTATTATACATAGAAAACACATAATATATCAGAATACACATAGGCTAATTTTTACTGCAATTATCGAGATACACGCGGGTGCAGCCGCGGGCGAAATCAAGTAATTCTATATACTATGGAATAATTTCAATAATTTTAATTATTTTATGGAACAAACATATTATACTTTTGTTCCTTTCCCTATTAAATATACCCAATTTATTTCTTATTTATACAATTAGTTATCACATGTATGTACTGGATGTGTTTTTAGTTATTTGTGGTCGTTTCCACATAATATAAATAATGAATGGGGTACAAATAGACCCGATACCAATTTGTTGTCACGGGTCTTTTTAGGGTTCCAAAGTTTATGACTCAGAACCCTTATAGATTCATCATGTCCGTCCGTCCGTCTTCGACTTACTGTCCAAACGGTAAGTGCTAGAAAGATGAAACTTTGCATGAATATGTGTTGTAATTACGCCGACAAAGTGCTACAATAAAATCATGAAAAATATTTTTATTTGAGGTACCTCCCCTACACGTAAAGTGAGGATGCTTTTTTTCTCGTAGCTACCCCATCGTGTGGGGTATTATGAGATAGGTCTTTTAAAAACAATAGAGGGTTTCTAAGAGGATTGTTTGATTTAGCTATCCGTTTGCGAGAAATTTCACTTTAAAAGGCACTTTTCTGTAAAAACAGGGCGTCCCTAAAAGATAAACGGCTTGCTCAAAAAATCTGGAAAAATTTGTGATGGTTTTCCACATAATGAGCTTTAAAGGAAAACTATAACGGATTAGATGACTTTATTAGTTCAGGAGTTATAGAGGCTTAACTTGTAAAATGCGCTTACTTGGAAAACGTCGTACAAAATTAACGCAATAATACGTAAACTTAACAATTATCCATTGGGTACGATTTGAGGAACCCTTTCCTGTGCGTGGCCTGACACGTACTTAGCCGATTTTTTAGCTATTTGTAGTCATTTACACATGGTATAAATGTAAAAGGGAGCCCAAATAGGCCCGACTCGATTCAAGTGATATTATGTTCTCATAGACAAACGATATTAAGCAAATTTTCGGCGAGTCTGTGGTGTTACTCGTATCTAACCCTTACCTCATTTTCCCTCATGCTATGAAAGTAACTCCATGTTTTTTTATTTGGAAACCTCCTCTGATACCATAATCAGAGAAAAGAAAACAGTAATCAAATATTTTTCTTGATATTGTACTTGTGAACATATGACTATTCTTTTTAAGCGTTTATAGGCAAGTGGCCTTAGGTAATTTGAAACAATCAGCGCGGGTAAGCAACGACCGCGCAGTCAGTGCCTAGATGGGTTACCTTTTGTGAAATGATATGTTATGAGCGTGTCCGTGATTCCTAGGTCGCGTTAAGCAGAGAGAGCACAGTTGTTATATAAGATAACAGTCGTGAAGGTCAGTTGGAGGCCTTCAGGCGGCTTAAAAGTTTCAGCTCTTACGGAGGAGACTCGAGCCCAGCAGTTGGACGTTATGGGTTGTTGAAGAACAGTCGCTAAACAAAATTGTGGACAAACCCTGCAGAAACTGTTCAGTCTTGTTTTTTGGTACATTCGGAAAAATATAAAAGTTGTATTTGAAACATTGGTAGGTAGTACTTAATTCCTTGCCGGTTCTTCTCCGTCGGATTAAATATTTGGAACCACACAACTAGAGTCAGTAATGTGACGTTATAAAAGTCCCAGAAAGCTCGACTTAAAAGAAAATCATTTTTCATTTCATCAAAATGTTCACATTTGTAATAAAAAATAAAGAGGCTGTAAATTCAATATACCGTCTACATTCTATTATGAACAAAATGTGATTATCGTGTATCAATGAACAATAAATCAACCCCGAGAGAAAAATCCATGGAATGTTTTACCATTTTTGCGCTTATTGCGCTTTAAAAAACTAACTAGAAATCCAAACTAAGAGAATCGGTTGTCGAATGATTACTTTGATGATATCCAAATCAAATTTCTAAATAAAAGTCCTGGAGCATTTGTATATCGAGTTAACAAATCAACTACCAAACAAAAATCTTCACTGATTTAATAGTTCAGATTTAATGCAATTTATTTATTTCACAAAACTATAATAGTGGCATATTCACTAGTTAATGAGAAATTCCATTCAATCCCTGTATGTTGTACTCACGAGTAATCCGTAATATCATTTTCCTTTACGGCTTCAAACGAATCAATAACGCCCATTTCGTATCAAAGGGAACTATTTCCCTTTTACAAAATACCACACGAGGCTTCAATTGTTTCGAGTTTTCACTAAAAACCATACAATCTGTAGAGGTATCCTGAATATTTAACTGAGAGATAAATATTCACTTGTTTCGAAAAAACTAATTCTTTTTTGCGCAACTCGCTTTACTTTACTCGCAACAGCATAACAATGAAATATTTCACTGTTAAATAGTTTCCAAACTTCAAAAGGTCGTAACAGAACAGGTTCCTCTAGGTTTCACATGGCATTGTATTTTATAATATATATCAAATCTTTAATTTACTTCTACAAATACTTACAATGCACCCTTGCAATAGAAATACCATTACTAAAAAAAAAATGACATTTCAATACCACCTAAATTTTATCTGGTACAGAATGCCTAGGGTCTAGGGTATTGTGTCTGCCGATGTGTGTAAGGGCATAAAAATTTTAAAACGCGTGTGATGCCACGCAAAGAATACGGTTCCGTAATTACCCATAATGGCTTTCGTCGTGTCCAATAGATAATTGTTATGTTTACTTATATTTTCATTATTTTTATACGAAGATTTCAAAGTAAGCTAATTTTACAAGTGAGGCCTCTATAACGCAGTAACTAAAAAAGTCACGTAAGTCTATATAGTTTTCCTTTAAAGTTCATGGTATAAACCATTTAGAAGGGGGGGGAGGATGCCCTGTTTTGAGAAAAAAACGCCCTTTAAAGTTGAATAACTCGCAAACGGATACCTAAATCAAAAAATCGTATAAATTTTAAAAGGCGTATCTAATGATACCCCTACGATGAGGTTTAAATAAGAATATTTTTCATGATTTTATTATAGCACTTTGTCGACATATTATAAACACATAACATAATCATGCAAAGTTTCATTCTTCTAGCACTAACCGTTTGGACGGTAGGTCGAGGACGAACGGACATGACGAACGAGGGTTCCATAGTTCATGATTCAGCACCTTTATAGAAAGGGTGCCGATTCATGAAGTAAGGAACCCTAATAAACCAAAATATATTTATGCATACAAATATTTCTTGGGAAATCAATAGAGGGCCAATTAGTTGTTTTACATCCATAATATACTAAAAAACTTTACAATGTTGTTTGAAAGCTTTAATCCGTTTTTGGTTTTATAGTAACACAAATTTTATTGAAAATAATACTTTTGTTTTCATCAAATTTAATTGTTATTTATTTAATAAGTATAAAAAAAACAGTTTCCATGTTCATTTTTAAGGTCCCATCTATCTATATCAAATTAGTTCAAGGGTGTCGGCGTAAAAACACTACAGATTTAGTCATTGAAATAATTATAGATTCTTACAACATTATCTTACAATTGAAGCATGTAACCTATATTCACAACATCGTTTTAATAAACCTAGAAACCGATCGGCAAATTAACTACCGCCATTTCATTAGCTAATTGACATCGAACCGTTTCATTTCATAAATCACTGAGCAATTCATCATTTATAATTGATATTTAAATGTGTACCTAGTGTTTACATTGTTATTATAAACGACCTCGATGTAAATGGTCACAGTGTTGTGAGAAATCGATCTAGGTGATGATATTAGTGTGAAAATTTTGATAGTTTTTTTATTACAGACATGTTTCGTAACAACGGTGCTAAATCTGTTGATACACCTCTAAACTAAAATGAATCTAAAATTATCTTCTATATGCTTACTTTACCTTAATGCAAATATTTAGATAATGTCTGTTTTTTTAATATGACAGATCTAATTTTCATCAATCTTTGATATTGAGAACGTCATTTGATGAAACTTATTATTTTCTGTGATTTTTGGTTCAGCTTAGAGAATTTTCGAACACAATAATTGGAATCGATCTCGGCTGTCGTGGAAGGTGACACTTCAATATCAGTTGTATTATTTTTAAGTGGATTTTGTTGTTATTTAACTGACTGTATGTATAATGCTTAGTGACGTTGACTACTAAATGAGCCAGAGGTTTGATTTTAACACAGAAAAAGTAATGAGTGATGTGTATTTTCATTTTATTTCTATCTTGGTGTATGTTATCTAAAATGTAATCTTATTAAGAAGTAAAGAAGTATTACCTTACTACGAGTATGAGTGGGTAGATCTAATCTAGTATTTTCTAATCCTATAAGTAGTAGACAGCATGGCGGTTTTGTTAAAGGTGGTAGTGGAATTAATAACACGGAATGTCACCACCCCTATATATTCAATGGGCATATTCTGCAGGAAAAACTACCCCAGTATAATAACTACATAAATAATATTAACGCCTTAATGCCTGCCTTTGTGTTCAATACTCTCCGGCAGCAAGTATTAGACATCATCAAGAGTCCCACATATCTCGTAGTTCGGTGTATCTTCTTTCTCCATGAGATGTCCACTCTTCCTAAACGGATAGTGTAATGAACGAAGACCAGGAACTACAGTAATAACTATTTCGTTCACTTTACTATTTATGAAACAGCGAAATCTAGTGCTGAATTACGATTAATTGCTGTCGATGATAAATTTTTATAAAAATATTTATTTTTATAAAAATTTTAAGTAGCCATGAAAAAGCATGTTTGTATTTTCATATAAAATTTTGCATAAGACAAATCTAAATTAAGTGTCAGATTTTAACACTTCGGATATTTTACTAGCAAAACTCTTTGGTCGCAGTAAGGAATTGGATGCCAAATTCTAACTTATTCTAGTAAATACAAACATGCTTTTTCATGGCTACTTAAAATTTTTATAAAAATAATTATTTTGTTCCAACATTTATGCTGAGAAAGTACAAAGTAATAACTTTATTTTGACGAAAAACAGAACGTATTGTTATTTTAAAATGAAAAATTAGAGATTGTATAAAGCTTTAACAAGATATCGAGTTTTTCTGCTCCAAAAGCCTAATTGCTCGAGGCCTCTTTGGCAAAATAAATATTATAATAGTATTATATCTAAATTGTTTTCACTATTTTGGCTACAAGAAAAAAATCAAGCAACAAATATTGAACCATGTTTTGAAATAAAAAATAAAATCCTCGCTTTTAATAAAATGTTTCACAATCTTTGTGAATAAATTCTGATTAAACCGTCTCAGTTATACCTTCAGTCGGGATTGCGGTGGTATTCAACCTGGACGGACGCTTGCACAGGTGTTTAAGAGCCAATTTTCTGCGGCTACTGCCCCGCACCGACAATAAAACGTAATGAAATTTGGTCGAAGAGATTCATTTATTACTCATTAAGCTTCCATCGAAGATGTCCCTCGTTCTGAGTCATTTTCTCGTTCGGTGTACCGCTCATCGAACTGTAAACGGAATTATTGGTCAAATTTGATAGGATTGAAATCAATGCCTTCTTCTAATCTAGAAAATTATAGAGGTTAAGTCATTCTACGTAATTTTCGGTATTTTTTTAAATATTTAAATAAGTGCTTTTCATCATTTATAACTGACATGCTCATGGTCAAGTCTTAAGTGATTGGAAACAATCAACGAGATTAGGCAACGACGCGACGGCGCGGTTAGTGCCTAGATGGGTGACCGTTTGTGGCATGATATGCTATGAGATAAAAATCGTGAAAATAAGCACAAAGTGTCGTTCCAGTCCCCAACCTACACTCTGTCAGGGTGAGGCGTATGGCCTTAACGTATGGTATTACGACTGCTTCGAAAGACACTTTACATTAGGATTTTAAGATAGAATTTTATAACTCCTGAATCAACAAAGTTATCTAAGCTGTTATGGTATTCCTGTAAAGTTTATTACATGAACTGTCATCGTGAATCACTTAGAAATAGATACCTAAATCAAAAAGTCATTTTAGCGACCTCAATTTTTTTTTCAAGACCTATCTAATGATACCCCACACGATCGGGTAGACGCGAGAAAAAAATTCATCCTCACTTTACGTGTAGGAGAGGAATCCGAAGCAAAAAACATTTTACGTGATTTTTTATTTTAGCACATTGTCGACAAAAACATATTCTTAGCGTCCAGAAGGAAAAATCATAAAAAAAATCTAAACAATCTATTTAATTAATTACAAAATAAACTTAAAAATGCAATTAGACACAAACAACTACTTCTCTTCTTCTTCTGTCTTCTTTTTACATGCTAGCTGGTAGCTGATAAATTTTCTGTTTTATGATGAGGTGTGTACTCAAAGCATGTGACTGTACTCAGATACTTTATGACCTTGGAGTAGTCAGCGACCTGGGGACGTCTAGTCTTCTTCGATCGATATCAGTCTTGGTAACAATTGTTAGTTAGAAATATACTGACTAAATTATTATTGGCTTTCACATACGGCTCCACTTGCGTGTATGTCGGTTTTTGCGGTAAAAAGCAGCCTTTCTCAGGCTCTTCACTATATGTGTACCAAATTTCATTTTATTCGTTTTAGTAGTTTTGCCGTGAATGCCGGACAGACAGACATACTTTCGCATTTATACTATTACTAGCTGACCCGGCGAACTTCGTACCGCCTTAGATTATATTTTTTTTAAAGTATTGTGTTTAGTTATTAACTGATAGTGACAAATCGACAGCATGACCACAATGACTTTGTTCCTGCATTTTAAATCTGTAATATCTTCAATAATATTATTTTAAATTGCATACTGTAAAGGGCCATATTAATCTACATTAAATGCACAATGTATTTAACTGAATTGGATAAGGATTAATACTGTATTGCTTATAGTCGCTTCGTAAATAAGCCATTATTTCTCGTAAGAAGAAAGAAATAAAAAAATCGGCCAAGTGCGTGTCAGGCCACGCACAGGAAAGGGTTCCTCAGTCACCTATAATGGTATGTGGATTTAAAATCGTATCTAATAGATAATTGTTATGTTTACGTATTAATACGTTAATTTTGTATGACGTTTTCAAAGTGAGCGCATTTTACCATATAAGCCTTTATAACTCCTGAACTAAGAAAGTCATCTAATCGGTTATAGTTTTCCTTCAAAGTTCATTAAATGGACCAGCATCACGATTTTTTTCAAAATTTTTGAGCCAGCCGTTTAGCTTTTAGAGGGGGGGGGACGCCCTGTTTTTACAAAAAAGTGCCCTTTAAAGTGAAATATCTCGCAAACGGATACCTAAATCAAAAAATCGTCTAGGAAACCCTTTATTGTTTTTAAAAGACCTATCTAATGATACCCCACACAATGGGGTAGCCTCAAGAAAAAAAAATCATCCCCACTTTACGTGTAGGGGAGGTACCCCAAATAAAATTATATTTTATAATTTTATTGTAGCACTTTGTCGACGTAATTACAACACGTATTCATGCAAACTTTCATCTTTCTAGCACTTACCGTTTGGACGGTAAGTCGAGGACGGACGGACGGACGGACGGACGGACGGACGGACGGACGGACGGACGGACGGACAGACGGACATGACGAATCTATAAGGGTTCCGAGTTATGAACTTCGGAACCCTAAAAATGGTTATTTTGGGTTATCCCTAAGGCGATTAACACACGGCAACGCGCACCGCCGCGGTGGGCGGCTGCGGTTGAGCGGATTTTGTAGCGGTGCACGGTAAGGCGGTTCTCGCGCCTTACCGCGCGGTTGGATTTAACGTGGTTTTGACCATTTTGATCATAGACTGAAGTGGTGGCAGCAATCTGGCTTTTATTTAATTTACTTTACGCACAAATACATGCATCAGCGGACTTAATGCGATTTTGTTTCTTAGAAAAAAAATAAGATATTGGGTTCATAAATTTTTACGAAGCAGAACTCTAAATAGGGCATTAATTTTATTCTATAAAAGTTCGACACAACATAAACTTACATTTTTAACTAAACGTGAATATCCTTTTTTTTCCACCCCCTTTATTTCATTATTTGTTGGCAAATTTCATTTTTAAATTGCAACACGTCCTGCACCGACGATGATTTTTAATTGAAAATAAAGCAGTGTATTTTTACTCTGTATAATTACAAATACAGTGTTAAATTATGTACTACATTGTTCTGCTCAAACCGCTTAGAACACAATTTCATTGGTGTTCATTATGCATGCCTTTTATTGGTTTACATATATGAACTATATTGTGTTGTAATGCTTTTTTCAGTGTTGTATATGTCTACTATTGGCGTGTAATCAATAAATAAATAAATGAGCCGCGCGGTTAAGCGGCGGCCCGTGTGTGAGGAACCGCCCAACCGCGCGGTCGTCAGCGCGGTTGGGCGGTGGCGGTGAAAGCACAGCTGGACCGCGCGGTCGGTCGGTGTACGTGTGTTAAGCATCAACGGATTTCGTATACCTCAATACGACATGAGATCCGCTTCACCGCCAACCGCGGCGGTGCGCGATGCCGTGTGTTAATCGCCTAAGAGATTTACCATCACTGACTTTTTTGTAGACCTTTTTAAGGTGTACAATACTGTAGTACATAATTTTGATCTGACTCGTAGGGTACAGCCAGCGTTTGCAATATAAGCAAAAAAAAATGAGTTTATTTACGACATCCCAATAGAAACCTCTAAAATTATCAAGGTTTCTCTACTATATTATGCATGTATTATACATATAAACCTTCCTCTTAAATCACTTTCTATCTATTAAAGAAAACGGCATCAAAATCCGTAGCGTAGTTTTAAAGATCGAGGCATTTATAGGGACAGATAGAGGGCGAAAGCGACTTTGTTTTATACTATGTAGTGATATAGTAAGGATTTAGTAAGGTGGCTTGGACCTAACTTACATAATTAGTACATCTAAGTTACATTTACAAGGCACTAGATAAGCATCATATGTTTGAGACATTTCATCACCTGAACGTAGAATTTTACCTTTACTGTGAAGCTACAAGTAGATGAGAAATAGTTCCATGATTTAAAAGGTCTTCGTTTAGTTTATTTTAGTACAAAAATTAATATAACTTACCAAGTGCTGATTATCAAGCCTTATAGATATAACATACGATTAAATATACATATAATTATTTATTATATATGTTAAATCTTGTTAAAGAGTGACTAGGCTGTGAGGACCTCTATACTTACGTATATACAAATAAATAAAAATTGGAGTGTCTGTATGTAATATCAATTTATTTATTTTACTAAATGCAAATAAATGTACATAGGTACAATACTTACGTCAAAACTGCAATTTTTTATCTGTCTGTCTGTCTGTTAATCTCTGGAACAGATTTAGACGGTACTTTTACAAGCCGATGGCTGATGACATAAGAAGTAACTTAGGACTAGCTTTGCTCCGTGACGTTACTCGCGAATTACAATAATAAATACTTCAGACTTAAAACCAGGATAGATTTGACGAGCTACTATTTTCCGTATTGTCAATAAAAAAAAAAGTAATGATAATAAAAGCTACTAAGCATTATAACTATTACTACTAATCATTTTATGCGAATAATGAGGAAAACATATATATTCATGTTTCATAAAAAGCACCTATAGGTAAGGGATAGCAGTAATGGCCAGCCTAAAATATGAGTTAGATAAATGATTATTAATTGTATTGATTTAAACCCTTGATAAATCATGAATGAGAAATAATAGTTAGTTAGTTAGTAAAAAAGTACCTAATGATTTAAATAAATAATAAAGCATTAGCCACACGACCCATTGCGTGTTAGCAGTTGGATTGATTGAAAAATTATCCAAACTTAGTACGTCATTACAGTGATCAATATCACTGAAACACATGAATACATTATATGGCAGGACTCCTATACAACACCCTTGACAAGTATTTATGGTGTTACGAAATTCTATATTAAAATTACAGTAACACGTTACAAATAACATTTTATTTGAGAGCCGGACTAGTAACTATAACACAAGTATAATCGTACCGTGGATACCAGATCCTGACTACTACTGTGTAACTAATCAGCCAAAATGCTCTTGTTAAACTTATTTATATTTCATTTTATTTATGACTTTATGCACTAATGTGAAAAAGACGGACTTGTGCCGTGTACATTTTCTACCAGTCAACCCTAGGGGGATGCAGAGCCAAATGTGGTAGATCACAGTAATGTGAGATAAGTCAAGTGCGTGTCAGCACACGCATAGCATAGGGTTCCGTAATCACCCATAATGGTAGGTAGATTTAAAATCGTATCCTTTGTATGTTAATATATTTTTTTACAAAGACAATTTCCGCATTTAGAATATAAATCCTGTGTTGCGGAGACTTTACAAACATACACAAAACTGAGACAAAGAACACCCAGACTCAGAACAACAATTTTCGAATCACACAAAGGTGAGATCCCACCCAATCCCACGTGAGTTTTGAACTCACGACACTTGGCGCAGTAGAAAGCAGCGTGGCGACCGCTTAAACCACTAGGTAAATAGTCTAATTGAAATGTGAACACAATCGTTTTAGTTTTTTTTTTAATTAAAGTTTACACAAATCAATACTATAATTTTATATATAGGAGAAATAAATGTTGCCCGATGTATAATTATGTATACTTAGTATCCATATTAGTATTTTAATTCGAAAGTAACTCGGTATGTCTGAGTGCTAAATTTTCACGGCTAAATCGCTGCAATACAATGCTGATTTTGATGAAATTTTTCATGGGTGGACTTAGATTCTTGAGGAAGGACATTTTTGTTCAGTTACCAAAGTGACTACCTCTACCTGATGGAAAGCATAAGTAGATTCCAAGAGGGATTACCTTCTCATTGTGAGTACAGACAATGCGGCATGGTGACATGGTGACCCATACTATGGCGGTTTAGTGAGATGCTTCTGCACCATTAGACCTCCGGTCTCACACTCTCCAACGAAATATGTCGTATTTGCACGAATGCTGTGATTTTCCTTTGATTTCCTGTATGAGGGTAGTACTGCCACGATCGAACCAGCCCGTTCATGTTGAAATCAGCCTGGCTCTAGTACCTTGACACACACACATACGTGATACATATGCAGAGGGAGCTGATGGCAAAAGCTAATTAACAATTAATCATTGTTTTTTCGAAATACATTTCATATTTACAAAACAAAAGAAATTTGAAACAGAGGTTATTAAATGGCGAGCAACAAGTTGAGTTCATTGTTCATTAAATTTCATTGTTCTGTTCATCGTCGATTGCTTTCATTAACTGGGAAAATGGACAATGTGATAATTAATTAATTATCAGAAACAATTCCTCCCTGTGTTCACTATTTAAATATTTTGTTACTCAGCATTTTCAATCCATACAAATAAATAAATTTGAAGTATCTGTTTGTTTTCAAACTAACAGATTTTCATGATAAAAGTATGTATCTACAACATACGGTGTCTACATCAAATCATCAATCCTTAAAATTTTCGTCTGTCGGTCTCGACTATACTTTCATTGGCTGATGGTATATGGAGTAACTTAGGTTATTTCTTATAGACTAGTTATGACATTAGCGTTACCTGCGGCTACTGTTGTAAAGCTATAATAACAACCTCGCTTCACAATCATGGGGTTCAGCCAATATTAAATTAAGTACATTAAACTACTTATATTATTTAGAAACGGTTTCTGACTTATATGATGACTTTGAGGAGAAATGAAGTAATAAGCTGACAGACATATGTATTGATTCCAAGAAGAACCCTCATCTTCGTTTAAGTTAAGGTTAGTTCTTTATTCATCATTGATTGTGTTCAGTTGAGCCAAGAGAATTTGTGTCAAGGTATGATACGGTTTGAAGGACAAGTATTCATTCAACTTATATTGACATAATGTATATCCGTTACGTATGTATACGATATTGTGTGTTTATGTTATTGATCCTATATTCTTCTATAGAGGTGATTTACACTGTTCATTTTCACCAGCACAGTTACCACTGATAGAAATAGCAAGAAAGCAAAGAAGTGGCAAAGAAGAATAGCCGAGTTACCTGATGACGTATACTGCCTCTCATAGACACCAGTAACTAACAACTACACTTGTAGCTTTTCCTTCTTACAACCCCAGAATGTTCAATGTATCAGAGCCACCCCTGATTTCAGCATGAAAGGACTGGCTCGATTGTGGCGGTACTACTGTCACACAGAAGATCAACCTAGAATGACAACATTCGTGGTGTCGTAATTCGTTAGTGAGTGCGAGTGTCTAATGATGCAGAATTATCTCAACAAGCTGCCATAAATTGGTCACCATGTTGCATTGCCTGCATCCGTGTGGTGACTACTACTTTTAGATTTTACTTATGCTTTCTATCAAGCAGAATAGTATTTAGCAGGCTTCTTCTAAAAAAGTGTTAAAAGGACCGAACCCATGGGGAGTTCACTAACTTCTCTGATTTCATCAGAAGCCCGATGAAATTGGAAAAAAAATAAAATACGATATAACTCCAATCAAGTTGACCACTTTGTATCAGAACGTACCTCTACCATGATAAAAAGAAAGAAAAATAGGATCATTCCTCAGAAACTTTAGACTAACGTAAATAGTTTTTTTTTATTGAAATTGAATATTTTACAAGCAGTCTCTAAGAATGAATGCGCGAAACTCAAAATTTTAAACGAGTCTCGGCATCATCATTATAAGAACTGCAGAGCTGAAGATGAAACATTTTTAATGTTAGATATATGGGTGTAGGAGACCACGCGCTCTCTTGCTCAGAAACTTACCAGCAAGCTAACACGTGTATTCTCTTATGCGACTCGCGCAGTACTGAATCGTGGTAACATTTTGTTAGAAAGGTTTGGAAAATGTTATAATTTTATTCCTATTTGCGCGGATACATCGCTGTTTATATTAAATGCCAGACATGCTGAGTTCCGTTAAATATAATGCTTATTAAAGTGTATATGGTACTAACATCAAAAAGCCAATTTTTTTAACATTTCGTCTGTCCGTTTGTTTGTTCCAGCTAATCTCTGGAACGTCTGCATCGATTTTAACGGACCTTCTGGCAGAAATCTAATGACACGAGTAACTTAAGCTATTTAACTATACTAGCTTCACCCCGCGGCATTATTCGCTATACAATAATAACCGCTGTTAACATCGCGGGACTCAGCTAGACAAAAATAAATTTAAAAACTTGTATTTGAATAACGGTGTAAGATTATTTATAAGAAACTTTCCAACATGCGTTCTGCTACTATGAACATGATATATTATAATATTAGCTTTTACTCTCGTCTCCGCTCGCGCTTATGTCGGTCTGTCTATATCTGTGCCAAAATTCATCAAAATTAGTTTAGCGATTTAGGCGTGAAAACTTAACAGACAGAGTTACTTTTGCATTTATAATATTGAGTAGGGATATGTAGTGGGTAGGTACATCAACCTTATTACTGTAGTGGACCGAAGGCAAAAACATTGAAACGTGTAAGTGTACGTACCGTCGCGGCGTCGTCTTTAGTTATTGAGTACGAGACCGACGGCCCAGTGATACAGAAACATCTCAATAGGCTTCTTCTTCTCTTCTCTTTTAAATCAAATATCCAGACTTTAATTATCAATTCTTCCTGCAATTAACTTTATATCATCCTCCTAGCCATTATTCCCAAATTTATTTGGGGTCGGCTACTAGTTCAACCGGTTTTACCTGAATTTCAGTTTTTCCACGGAGCGACTGGCATCGGACCTCCGCAACCCTAAGGGAGAACTGAAATTCGAAGATTGAACTAGTTGTCAGTATATTTGAGGGCACTGACTTCCCAATAACGATTGCCATAGATGTTCATGACAACCGGGACCGACGGCTTTACGTGCTCTCCGAGGCACGGGCGTGAATCACCGCCATATTAGGAATTTCCTAAGAAAATCCCAAAAACACTTTTTGGCCCGACCCGGGATTTGAACCCGAGACTTCTTGATTAGCAGTCGCATACGCTAACCACTAGACCAACGAGGCAGTTAACTTTATATACGCACGATAAACTATTTCTAAAACTATCTATCTATTATTGTTTAAACGCAAATTACTATCATTTATTAATTGCCTGAATAAAAACTGTAGTAAAGCTTACTTCTTATGAAAACAGTCACTCTCTAACACAAATAGTAATACGCAACATCAATAAACGTATTCACACAAGAACCAGTCCAAAGTCCCGGGTCTGTATGCTCAAGGAAATGACCTTACTCGCTAGGGTCCTCTGTAAACACGATGGCTTCTTAAAACCCCATCCACCTATGTTACCCTTTTGTAAATACAATAGATAACATAGGTACAATATGTGTTTTGAAAAATCGCAACGTGGTATTTATTGATTCATTAATTTTGAAGACCTGAATCCTGTTTTTTTAAAGACAACTGTCGCGCTAGCAATATATATACTGTGTAGCGGATTTTAACCCACAACGCAGTAGAAAGTGGCGCAGCGACCGCTTAAACCACTAGGCATACCGTACAGTCAATACATGTATGTATGTAATTATTTATATGACACTAGTTGACCCGGCAAACTTAACACTGTTCTAATTTGGTGTCAAATTAATAGCAGCGTTGCCTAGCGAGTCTCGACCTATTGAAATATACACACAAAATGTCGTTCCAAGCGGTCTAGCTGTTTAGGAGGAGTTAGGTAATAAACACACGTACAGAAGAATTATTATACTTAAGCATAGAAAAACTGAGCAGACGTGTAACCTGAAACCCTAGGCCAGTTGACATTCTACAAAGGTAAACGTTAGAAAGCTAATAAAATGTATAAGAATGACGGACTTTTAATGTAAAGCACGTGATCGAAACCAAAACTACACGTGAATAGAGATGTTAGGGCCACCGCAGACTAGCTACTTTTAGCATCGGCGATCGGCAACTAGTCGCTTTTTAGAAGCTAAATACGGCGACCGAACGCTCTACACCGCACACTTAAAAACGCCAAACGCGGCGATCGAGTCGCTTTTTAGAAGCGCGACACAGCAACTGAACGCTACTCTCCGCACTATTTCGGATGCCGGTAGCAGCGACTTGGCATCTGAGCAGTCGCTAAAACGCGCGTTTCCGATACCGCGATCGAACGCAGGAAGTCGCTAAAACGCGATGCTGCATCGATGCAGTCGCCAAATCGCCGATCGCCAATGCTAAAAGTAGCTAGTCTGCGGTGGCCCTTAGTAATTGTAGATAAAAATTCGATACGATGTCTTGGCTAGGCGCAAAGATGACAAGTCACCAATGCCAGTAATTAACACGTGCCACTTCTTTGAGTTAGAATTAAGGAAATTTTTAATGTTCCTCTGCAGAGTTCTCGTGTTCACTCCTTAAGGAACAGACATGGCAAGCTTCAGCTTCATGCGGCCAGTCGTAATTGAAAAATAAATAGTTATAAAACTGTTCCGATACTGACTGTCTGACAGCTACAGGGCACATTAAGCTGAAATTTGGCATGTGTGTTCCTTGATTAATGTCGACGAGCACTAAGTGAGAATTTTGGAAAATTTATCGGTAAAGGTTTCGAAATACGTCACCTGATTCTGGGGTTGTGAGTGGTTGAGGGGGAGGGGGGGAGGTGTCGGAACCCTCCCTCACCATTTTTACCTGCCGGAAATACTTGGTTCCCTTAGAAAAAATTAAAAACAGAAATTTGTACAAACATTATTTATACCACTTTATATACATGTTTTATTGCTTTATGCATTATAGTCGACGGAGCCCCGCTACGCGGGGCTCCTATTTCTGGGTGGTTTAAAAAATAATAACCACGATGGCTAAGGCGGCAGCTTTGCTGCGTTACGCTCCCGCTTTAGCCATCTAACCTAACCCAATGAAGTCGGATTGTGCCAATTCGGAGTAATACATTGCTATTAATTACCTAAAAATTATATCCTGTTCTTATACATTTCCTTTAGCACATAATATATAAAATATAATTCTTCTTCTTCTTCTAGTGCCTCTTCAATCCTGAAGGTTGGCCGTCAGCTTCTTGTACTCCTCTCTGTCATTGGCCAGGCGGAACAGTTGTTCAACGGAGGTGATACCGGTCCACTCCCGGATATTACGCAGCCACGATTTCTTTCTTCGCCCAGCGCGTCTCTTCCCCTCCACCTTGCCCATCAATATCAACTGAAGCAGCAAATATCTTTCGTGTCTGAGCACATGACCGAGATATTCGATTTTGCGCTTTTTGATGGTTTGCATCAATTTTCTTGGCATTTGGACACGCTGGAGCACAATCTCGTTCCTGACCTTTTGCGTCCAACTAATGCGAAGCATGCGACGGTAACACCACATCTCAAAAGCCTCTAGGCGTCTTGTCGTGTCGTCCTTTAAGGTCCACGCCTCGCAACCGTACATGACAATGGGCCAGATATAGCACAGAAGCATCCTAACTCTGAGTTTTATGTTCAGTTGACGACAACATAGAACTTTTCTCATTTTGTTGAAAGAGGCTCGGGCAAGTTCTATCCGGGTTTTAATTTCTTGGTCAGCTTCAGACAACACAGCCTCTGAGTAAATGTTAAAAAGCAACGGAGACAAAACGCATCCCTGGCGTACTCCGCGACAGATTTGTACTTCATCGGTGTCTTCATTATCCACCCTTATCGTAGCCACTTGTTTTTCGTAAAGATTACGGATAACTCTTACGTCTTTACCATCGAGACCAATATCCATTAAAAGGCCCACGAGCTGCTGGTGTTTTACTCGATCAAATGCTTTTTCGTAGTCAATAAAGCATAGCAGTACATCGGTTTGCATATCTCTGCATTTTTGCACGAGAACGTTGAGGGCGAATAAAGCTTCTCGAGTACCAACCCCGGATCGGAATCCGAACTGGCTGTCTCCTAGTTGCTCGTCACATTTTAGTCTAATTCTGTTCTGTATGATGTTTAAGAACAGTTTTAAGACATGGCTCATGAGACTTATCATACGGTACTCTCCACATTTTCTAGCATTTTGTTTTTTGGGTATTGTGACAAACGTAGACCTAAGCCAGTCATCTGGAAGGACGCCGGTTTCGTAGATGTTGTTGAAGAATTGAGTCAGCAAATCCAGTTGGTCATCTTCCAATAATTTAAGGATCTCGATGGGCATGTTATCTGGTCCCGGTGTTTTCCCTAATTTAGCTGTTTTCAAGGCGCGTAATACTTCAGATTTTAATATAGAAGGGCCAGTATCGTCTTTGACAATTTCGATTTTTCTTGTCAGATCAGCAAACATTTCCGAGACATAGTCACGCCACTGTTTCTTCTTACCACTGGGATCCAGAATCAAATTCCCACTTTCGTCGGTAAGAATATTGACTGTTTTTCGTCTTTGTGCTACCATTTCTTTTATATGTTTATGCACATTAAAGCTGTCATGTTTACGAAGAAGTTCTTCCATGTATGCGCATTTATCGTTGTAGTAGATGTTCTTAGCCCTAGCGATTTCCCTTCGAATGGTGTCATTGACCTGTTTATAATGCTCTGGATTTGTACTCTTGTATAGTCTCCGTTCTTCCATTAGCTGCAAAATTGAATCTGTCATCCAAATCTGTTTTTTATTTAGTGGTGGTGTTAACAGATATTTGTTACAGATCTCATTCACACTGTGTTTAAGGCTTGTCCATGTATCCATATCAGAGTTATCAGTTCTAGTGCGATGATTTATGGCCCATTGGTTGATGGCGTTATACACTTTTACTCGTGTATCAGGTTCGCATAGTTTCCGTACGTTTGGCCTACTGTGTCTTGCTTTCGGTGCCAATTTCTTTAGCTTGCACCTTATGTTCACCACCACTGGGTTGTGATCTGATCCAATGTCCGCTCCAGGGTACGTTCGTGCTTTCATAATGCAGTTTCTGTATCGCTTATTAATCATCACGTAATCTATTTGGTTCCTCACAATGTGGTTTTCCGTGTGCATTGGTGATGTCCACGTGTACAGACGACGAGGTGGTACTTTGAAGAGGGTGTTTGTAATTATCAGATCTTTTTCTTGACAAAACTCCACCAGAGTATCACCCCTGTCATTACGGGTTCCAAGACCATAAGCACCCGTAACTCCAGGTACGATGGTCGATCCCACCTTCGCATTCATGTCGCCCATGACAATGACCACTTCATGGTTCTTTGTGGATTTTAATAAGGTGTCTATGTTTTTGTACAAGTTGTCTATCTCTGTCACAGGTCTATCTCCAGTGGGTGCATATATTTGAATAATGTTGATACTGTATGGTTTGGCCTCCAACTTGACCAACATGGCTCGATTGGACAAAGGAACAAAATTTGTGACTGATTTGGAGATTTCTTTTGTGAGAAGGATTCCCACACCATATCGTTCAGTTGGTTGATCACCTCCGGAATAATATAAGGCATAATCGTCGGGTATTATAGATTTGCCTTGACCTGACCATTTAGTATCACTAATACCAAGGATGTCAACTTGTAAACGTTTGACTTCCTTTACAACATTAGGGAGTTTTCCATCTTGCTTTAAACTTCTCACATTCCAAGTTCCGATCTTGATTGTTTTCCGCCCAGGGATTCTTAGCACCCCTGTCCCATTAAAGGGACGCTGGGCACTCGGGGCCGTGGCTATAACTGACTTTTCCATTGAAGCTAACTACTAGGGAATATAGTGCAGTGGTTTCCCGTTGCCTTCTGCACCAGTCCTTTTAGAGGTTATTTAGACCTCCAGGTTGCTGAGACCTCTTCCAACCATTTCCCTGATTGGGCGTATGGTTATACCGCCATTGCTCGGTCGCCAGAGCCTCGTCCGTTATCTAGCAGGGAGCACCACGCCAGCCGGGTGGCTAGCGTCGTCAGCTATTCTAAAAGAACAACTAACGCGGGCAGGTGAGGTTGACAATAAGGCCGGATTGATGTTATGTTCCGTTCTCCCCTTACCCCCCTAAAATATAATTACCTTGATTAATTAATTACAGTAAAGCAATCCAAACAGAATCCAAGAACGTAGCCAAGTCGTAGAAAAAACACAAATCGATACGGAAGAACACATTCACTTTAACTCGAAAGCAAAGGAATGACGCACAAATTTGAAATTTGCTGTCAATATCATCCATCCAATCCATACTTTGGGGGGATTAAGACTAACTCCCTTAAGCCCCCTACACCACCAAAACCCTCAAATTCAGGTGACTCGTTTCGAAACCCAACCCCATTAGCCAATGAAATAAAATAATATAGAAATAGAATAGAGAATAGAATAGATAACGAAAATGTTTTAATTTGGCTAGGGGAGCAAGACACGTGAATAAATGTGATAAGTATGAACGAATGTACTTTGTCAATCACGATAATATCATTCGATTAATATCGAAATTTAGTAATATAAAATATATCAAACTAAATAATGTAAAAAAACAACTGTTTCCAGGAAATATTTAGTTAGTTTGCGTATATTCTGTAATTTTTCAATTACTAGTTCAGTATTTCAATTCCTGAGACATAATAAAGTTCAGTAATGAAAACATTAGTTATTAATGTATGCAGGTAAAGCGGCGGTGCTTCAGTATAGAAGCTATCGCTTTGTGCCGTTTCCGCTTACTCTTTATCGTCTGTGGTTACAATAGAGTAGGATACGTATGTCGGCCATGTCGATACCTACATATGCACAAACTATATTCGTACAAGTACATTATTCGTATTCCTCGAACTGCACATCCTATTATTAAGTACATTATCCGTACCCGTACTTATTTTTTTAAATTACGGCTAAACCGCTATGGCATGGGGAAGAAAATAAGCTG
Organism: Phragmatobia fuliginosa; assembly: GCA_932526445.1. Lineage (NCBI taxonomy): Eukaryota > Metazoa > Arthropoda > Insecta > Lepidoptera > Erebidae > Phragmatobia > Phragmatobia fuliginosa. Next base: position 14,781,947 of record OW052065.1, on the reverse strand, counting down.
CCTTTTGTAGAGAAAAGTGACATTCACTAGCAAAGCCGAAATGTATAGATTATGTTTTGGTAATAACAAGATTGTGTTCATTTCAAGCATTTATCCGTTGCCGGTATTGAATCCCTTTATTTCTTATTTATTTTAGGCCAAAACTTTCTTGCAGAGTGGAGACATGTGCAGCAGTGGTCTATCAAAAGCTGTTGATAATAAAAGGGACTATAAAGCACTCAGTCTGCGAAAATTGAAAATATCTGTTAAAAATGTCAAGCGTTAACTTCTTTTTCTACTTTTAATATTTCACTAATTATTGCAGCTCTTATAATTATGTCCTTCTATTACATTTCAAGAGTAATAGCGTTTATTAACTTTACCTTTTACCTTCCAAAAACAAATTGTATCAAATACTGTGTTGGCCTTTATTATTTTTAGTTCCATATCAAAAGTCCCACATTGTAAATCGTATAGTTGCTAACCGCGATAGAGACTAAGCCACTAACATCGACACACTATTGCGTAATTATTTAACTTTTAAAGCGATTATTAATACCAAGTCCGAGCATAGCCAAACGACGGCACTGTTTTTTTTTTCTTCATTTAAAACAAAAAAATTGCATCAAAATTTGTATCTACAGTTCTATCTGTGTATTCCAGTAGATGAAATACAGGCAAGTGGACAGTAGAACTATCCGTTGGCACTCTTTGCGCATAAGAAACACTAATTACAATTTTTTTGTGTAATTCATGCCATAACCACGTCGCCAGAACGAGCATAAAATCCCCCTATTGCGAAGAGCGATGGTTACTGATGACTATAAATAAACACACGCTAAATTGCAAACAACCCAAAATCTATAAACCTCTACCCAACCCGTCCAAACTCAGACCACCCTGTTCTTAACTACTAATGAAAAGCTAAGCTAATATTGCATCTACTCGTACCTTTCTCGGTACTTTATTCAGAACTATCTGATTATTTCTTAACTATTTCAATTAAAATAAGCTTTCACGGTACACTAAATCGCTTGTACTTATAATAATTAATATATACTTAATCTTTCAAGTAGTGCACAACCCTGTAAGAACCGAAGAAAAGTTTCAATTTTCCTAAGAATTTAGAAAGTTGAGATTGTTTTGCTTCATCAAAGAGTTTCGGTGAAGACATGAGGGGGCAGTGGAAGTATGGGCGGGGCCTACCAGGAACAGCAACAGGTCTGAGCTCCAGACAGATCAATATTCGGATGCTGGGGCATGCGCACTATGCATTACAAACACCATGCGTTCTCTAATACTTCTCTGCTTGTCATTTTTCTCGCCAGGTAAGTCTAATAAAGCTTTTTAAACTTATTAAACTTCTCTATAAGCTAATAATTCATAACAGTGAACAGTGTTTTCAAAGTATTCATTATTTAGTGGCGGCCTTACGCATAACTTCAATCTTAACCCCCAAATGTCAAAGTTAGCAGTTGTCTATGTTCGGATTCTTTGTTGTGATTGAAGAATTTGTTTTTTTTGTATTTTGTGTATACACAATCTATAAAGTCATAGATTTTATTTATGTCAATCTAAGTAATGTACGTCTTAGCTACCTATTAACGATCATACCAGTTTCTTTATGATAGTTTGTTGTTAATGTAATTTGGTCATTGTTCTTTTACATCAGCCTTGTTGTCTAATATTCAAAACAACAAATAAAGAGTTACACATAGCTATACTTTCTGATTAACAGATGTACATTTCAAGAGAAGACTTTATCAAAAGATTTTGTCACATATTTATTAACTGTTGTCCCTTGAACTGCTTCATTTTTAAAATACATTTTTTGTATTATACAGAGAGTTCTTATTTTTTTTGTGACGTTATTTTTATTGCTTGAAAGCAGCTATTGAATAAGAATGATTTGATACAAAGTTCATTGTTATGACTATGTAAAAATCAAAGCAAATCATTAAAAATTCTATTGTTAATGTGGTACTGAAATAAGCTTTTCTATAGAAAATTAAACAGTAGTTTAGTGTGTACAGGAGCTATGCTACCATGAACTATTTCAAATATTTTGTTTAGTTTTAATTTTTAAACTTTTCCAAATAATTATGTAAATAGACTTCCCCATTCACTTCATAATCAACATCAAAAGCCTTTAGATAATTGTCTGAACATATGTCTCTTCTTAAAAAGGAGATTTTCACTTAGATTATATCATTCTAGAACTCTGCATTCAACTATGGAAAACCGCTCATTTATATGCAGACAAAAATAGCATTTAACCTAGATTTATTTAGTGGCACTTCATAAAGCACCATACACTTAGAGAAACGGTTATTTTGGCGTAATAATTTAACGTTAAATTTGCTATGCATGTGCGTATTAAGAGTAAAATAAATTAAATGTACTGAAACTAATTTTATAACTATGTTAAACATCTGTATATAACAAAATTAGAAAAAATATAAGAACAGCGAAGAGAAGGTTATCAATTGAAATATAAACGTATAATAGCCTTCTAAAATCGATTTTCAAGAGTGGCCTACTATTTACGTAGCTTCTTAAACGTTAGTACGTCAACCTCAGTGCAAATTATATATTGAGAATCTTAATCGGAACATCTTCTTATTCCAGAAGGCGAATGCGATCTACTCAGAGACAGCGTTCATGTGACTTCGGCAGCAGCAAGGCCCAACAATGAGTTGTGGTGCTACAAATGTCTAGCAGACGTACCTGACGACCGCTGTGCAGACCTTCGACACAACAACTCGGCCCTTATCCACAAATGTCACAATGATAGGAGGATGTGCATGGTAAATATTTTTTTTTCTGGTATGATAATAAAACTTCAATATTATTAATTGAGATATGAAGATTCGTGGGTCAGCTAGTATAATATAAATTCTAATGTAAGTTCAAAGGCGTCTCTAGCCTATATAGCGCCCGTGCAATCAGTTCTCTAGCGCCCTTTGTCACATGTTTACCTACTGACACATAAACCTTAATTCCTTTCAAATATTTCTTTCTTCTTAAATAACGGTATAGTGGAACCCTAGAACTCAAAGTACACCTCACGTATGAACTTTTTTACCTGGGGTGGAATTGTAACGCCCAGTATCATAACACGGGCGCATGTTCGTTGAAAGGCGAAGTGCGCTAATAGCGCTGTTTTATCAGTTAAATTAACATCATATATTCTAGGGAAGGGAGGAGACTTCCCCAGATTTTTTGATGGGGCTGATGGGGACTAATAAAGAGCAGTAATGCAATTTTGACTATTGAGTTGCAGGTACAAGTTTAGATTAAAACAACAACCTTTTACGGCATTGCTTGTAGATGAATTTAATAGAATATCTAAAAACTCTTAGAAGTCTTACTTAACTTGCTTAAAGAAATCTCGTGAATTCAGACAAGCTTTGACCGCTTTGCCATCATATATACAAATTAACATGATGATTCGGTTGTTAGTTCAGTTCTAATCAGTAATCTTTTTGTTAGTGAGCAAGTTCCCTTGAGCTCTTTATTTGGCAATAAATTCTTTTGTTGATTTTGCCAGTCTCTGTTCCCTACAATCAGACTTGCTTGTTAGTAAACTGATAAAATACTATTTTATTATTATTTTAGTAAACTGATAAAATACTATTTTATAAACTTTGCAGGTCAAACGATTCTCATTCACTACGTCCACTGAAAATTCAACGACACCACCTAAAATGTGGGCTCTCGAACGCAACTGCACTAAGCACTGTGAACCTGGCTGCATCGTCATAGGAGAGAGAACGAAACTATACGCTTGTACATCATGCTGCACTACTTCTCTTTGCAATTACGGATCCGGTGCTGAGCAAAGAATCCTTGACATATTTTTAATTGCAGCAACTGCTGTGATGCTCAGGTTATGATTCTTTTAATAGGTTAGGTTCATCTGTACCAAAGAATTACGACGAGAGTTTCAAGTGCTTGCCTCACGAAATGTTAATAGAAGTGACCTATTAAGAGTCTAAATATTTTCTAACGCTAATTTTTTTTCATGGAAGTAGGTAGTCTAGGCTTTACTGTTATTTACAACGCACATACATGCTAACACCTTGAAATCTATATTTTAAAGTAAAAAGCAGCCAAGTGCGAGTCGAACTCGCCCATGAAAGGTTCCGTAACAGCAAGTAACATCATTTAAAAGTTCTTGTAGTTCGTTGTAACTTTGATTGATGTTTTAATAATAGTGTGTTGATTAAATGAAAGCTAGATTACGGTTTACGATTTATGACGTATTAAAGAAAACTACTTACTAGATCTCGTTGAAACCAATTTATCGGTGGAAGTTTGCATGGTAATGTTTTTTTTTTTAGTTTTATCATTCTCTTATTTTAGAAGTTACAGGGGGGGGGCGACACATTTTACCACTTTGGAAGCGTCTCTCGCGCAAACTATTCAGTTTAGAAAAAAATTATATTAAAAATATCATTTTTGAAGACCTATCCATAGAGATCTTCCTATTCATAGATAGACACGTATGAGTTTGATGAAAAAAAAATTGAAAAAGTTATTCAGAAATTAGGAAGAATATTATTTTTGAATCACGCCAAGGAGATGTTTGTGAATGGTATTGTTTGTTAAAAGTAATTGCGCATATTGAAAATTTACTGTTTTTAAATTTGCTAACCATAACTTCACACTACGCTACATGTGACGTACCCATTTAGGGCATTTTTGTCTAGCTCTCTTTTGTTTTGCTGATACATTACTATCAATTTCATATACTTAGTCAGTTTTTACATCAATATTTACACTCTCGTCCTATAAGGTAAGCTCAGTTGTCAACTATCTCGCTCAATTCGTCACATCAATGCTTAATAAATGTGACAAACATAGTTGACTGTCTTCCAATAATATCAACTTAAACATTCTTTGGTCTGGATGAAGAAAAATTTAATACTAACGACGAATGGACTAATTAGGAAAGAGGACCCAACTTAGTGAAATTGAGATTTTAAATATTTAATTATCTAATAGATGTAAAGATTTTCTTCGAATATCCATATTATTAAAAAAATATTATACTATCAAATATCAAATTTTCATCTTCAAATTTTAATAAGTAATATTTCCTACACTGAGCTATGCAGTATAACTTCACAACACCTATTACTGTTTCATATACATTTTATATCGTAGATAGAAAAATTTGCCTTGAAATTAAAATCCCTTCCATTTGAAAATGCTTTAGATCCGTAGGCATTTCTGGTTCAAGAATGAAACATTAAATTAAAAATAACATATTATGCTTAAGATTAATATAGTATTTCAAACTCGTGGAGATTTACGATGTTAAAAGTTACATTTGTTTAGTTATTATATTAATATAGTTAGTAAAGTAATAAATATCAAAATGTTCGTGCTAATAATTACTAATGAAAAGGTGACTAAATAAACAATGGAAATAATATGACATTTTTTATTTTTTAAATTATATTTTAACTGTATATTCATTGCTCTGCTGTGACCTGTGACTGCAAGACAACGACTATGGCACTATTCGTCAGCAGATTGGGATGGAATGAGGAACTGTGCCCCAGAGCTGTTATATTCGTCGGGAATTGTCCCGGAGATCTGGAGACAGGCGAATGTTCAACATGTCCCCAAAAAACCAATTACCGACCAATAGCCGTCACTTCCATTCATTGTAAGGTCAAAGGTACTCAGGCGGATCATCAATAGACAATTGGTCCACTACCTAGATGTTCACTCTCTGCATGCGTTCCGAACCTTTTTTTAGTATTATACTCCTGTAACTCTACTCTACTATGCCTGATGGAAAGCATGAGTACAATCCAGGAGTAGTGGTCACCATCCTCATTGTAGGGTAGGCCATGCAGCATGGTGACCCATACCTGATGTGAATGATTGGGCCTCCAGTCTCACGCTCACTAACGATATATAACGCCAAGAATGCTGTCATTGTTAGGATGGTATTCTGTGTGAAGGTAGAACTGCCCCGTTGGAGCCGGTCCATTCATGCTAATATCAGCGTTGCTCTACTATCTACTCTTTTAGCGTATGTCATACACTTGTGAGGTGAGGCTATTGATAGGCATGCGAGTCATCGCATCGATATGGCAAGGTTTTGATAGGGTCTCGCACTCTGACTCTGACTCTGATTTTCAGTAGGTAAAAGCTGGTATACTTCAGGGCTCCGTCCTGTCGCCAACACTGTTTCTTCTGCATATCAATGATACGTTAGCCTTGTCAACATACTTTTGCTATGCAGACGACAACGACAGCACAGTTCATGTGCGATTTTTTGGAGACCCTACAGCCAAGCCAGCAGACGTCTAGGAAAAACGACGGTAGCTTGTTGCTGGCCGGGTTCTTAGCCACATCTCTCAACGGGGTAATGAGAACCTAGTCAAGTTCAACGCCAAGAAAACATAGGTGTGCGCGATCTCTACCAAAGTCTCCCTTTTCCCTTTTCAGAACACTCAACTGCCACTGCAGGATAAGCTCAGTATCCTGGGTGTTGATATCTGTCATGATCTCAACCTGTGTGAGTACATTGAGAGCGACACTAAGACGACCTCGTAGAAGTTAGGCATACTGAACAAAGTGAAACGGTTCTTCTCGCTCGAGCCCGAGAAGATACAGTTCTTATTAGGCCGGCAGTGTGTTCTCCTGGATTCTGTTCATGCTTTATATCAGGATCATATCATCAGTAAAGTGACGCATTAGAGTTATATACTGTTTTTTTTTTCGTTAATTCATAATTTACATTATGATTAATTCATATACTGGAATAAAATTATTGTTCCAAAATATGGGCTGTCATTTTTACGAAGATTTACGCTTAGAAACAAAGTGCCTTCTAACCGTATTAGTACCTAAGTTGTAAAGATAAACATATAAACAGTATCCTTGGGATATCTTGTATTTTATTTTTCATAGAAGAATACGCAATAACTTAGGACTAATAGTATAACTTCTAGTTACTACACGACCAAACAAAGCTAGGTATAGTTGATTCACCTAAGTAGGTAATTTATTATATTACCTAAGTTATTTTGATATCTGGGTTACGCCTACTCGTATGTAACCGAAGTTATTTGAGAAGCCTTAGTATTGACTCCCCTGTAGGCATAGATAACATACTTCACTGAGTAGATTTTCTTTGATTACACTTTATCAAAGAAAATCTATCCGTCTAGTCGGTTTGACCTAGCACCAGTAGCACCCAAGTACAATGTCCTACAAAATGACCGAGGTCAACGAGGCATAGTATACCGCGTGCCTGTATTATGTAAGTGGGTGTTGCAAGTTTCATTTTAAAACTGACAATTAAAATTGTAAAACAGCTAAAGGTGCTAATTTAATAGATCTTCGATCAAGGTTTTGTATGTAACCGATATCGTTTTCAAGTTCACTCATTATAAAATTGGATGATTCAGAATTCTATACGGATAACGTTTTCGTATGAATCATATAGTGCAACCGTATCTTGCCTTGTAAGTAGTGAAACACTATCGGTTGATTGGTACCGATATCGATATCACACTTACACGCACTCATTCACTCAAATTAATATTATGCAAGTACTTGTCATGGTAATAGGTGGCATATGATAATATCGCATTAGGTATGTCTATTAGAAGCTGCTGACGCGATCCTGGTGTTTCTCTCAACTGCCGAGGTAGGCCGCCGCGGGGTTTAGTAGGTAGACCGATTGCCCGGGAGTCCCACACACGCCCTTCGTTTACCCCACGAAGGGTATGGTGCGAAAAGCATTCCCCGCGTAAAAAAAAAAAAAAAAGGTATGTCTAGTTTAACTAACACAATAGATGTATACCTATATATGTAACAACGGAATAAACAATTAATAGGTATATAACTAAATAAAATTAAAATACCACTCTCCAAATAGGTATGCAGTTATCTATATGCAATCTCTATCATTACACTTTGTTACCATCCACTGACGAACGAAGATCTTCCAAAGAGCGGCAACCATCTCGATCTTAGGAACTCTGCCTACATCTGCCATCTAATGATTCCTGAAGTTACACCTATGTATTTTTTCTGTGCTGTTAGTCTTAAATTCAGTCATTACTAGGTAGGTACCTACTTACTATACTACTGCAAGTAGGTATTTACTTAGAAAATTTAATTATTCTGTTTCTAAATTTAACATGGTTTTGTGTCAAACAGCAACTCAAATACTACTTGATGAAGAGAACTTGATATAGTAATCATACATTTTTTTAAGGAAAATTTGTGACAATTGTTCTAAGAAAAACCAACAAGTACAGTTTATCTTCGTTTATTGAGTAATACAACTCATCAAATTGACAAAATAAATAATTATGAAGAGTGTCAATGTTTATGTGATGGCTTTTATAGGGGAAATTCAAAATACTAATTTATTATATAAGTTAATTTATTATGAATAAACAATGCACAGAAATAAATGCTATTGCTAGTTTGCAACCTAAAACGTAGCAATAAGTTTTATCATAATTGGAATGACCCATAATAAATTGCATCTCTTGAAGACTGGGAAGGTATTACTTGGGAGGACATAGTGTTAAACTTAAAAAATATTATGTTATACTTTTATAAATTTATAGAATTAAGTTAGGAAAGTTGTCCACAGTCAGCAATAATAATTTTCTTTGAGGGTTTGCCGGACTGGGATCCAAAGGCCTCAACTTGCTTGACAACTTCCATGCCTTCAACAACGGTACCAAATACAACATGTCGGCCATCCAACCAGGAGGTCTTCACAGTGGTGATGAAGAACTGGGATCCATTGGTGTTGGGACCAGCGTTGGCCATGGAGAGGACACCAGGTCCTGTGTGCTTCAGGATGAAGTTCTCATCGGCGAACTTCTCGCCATAGATGGACTTGCCACCGGTACCATTGTGGTTCGTGAAGTCACCACCTTGCAACATGAAGTTGGGGATGACACGATGGAAGGTAGAGCCCTTGTAGCCGAAGCCCTTGTCGCCAACACAAAGAGCGCGGAAGTTCTCGCATGTCTTGGGAGTTACATCTGTTCTTAGCTGTAACAAGTCAAATATAATTTGTTAAAGAATGCGATCCGTTTTATGGATACAGGATAACCTGTCAATGTGACAGTTTTGTTTCTTTGGGGTGTGTCGTATGTGCTGTTTATAGCGAATGAGTAATATATTCACCTAACAAGCACAACGGCCCACGAGTGTACTAAATCGCTTACATAGCCTACTAAATACACTTCAGTCGATCTAAGAAGCTACATAGTCATCGCATATAAACAAACATCCTGACAGTGGCAAATTCCGCTCAATTCGTAATTATCTATAGCTTTGACCTTCACACAAGCAATCTTATTGGAGAATTTACTACATAGACAAATTTCTTATAAGTATTTTAATTATGCACCACATCAGTAATATAAGACATAAGACAGAAAGTTCAATGGTTTGAATAATAATGCGATGTAAAAAAGAGAGATACACAAGGTTTGGAAGCGTGGTTTTTGCTATATCACGCCGGCCGGGCAGCCGGTGTCAAGTTAGGCAGATAAGTATTTTAACTGTCGTTACCTCAACAACGATTCTTCCCAGCGTTGAACCGTCAGCAGAAACATCGAAGTAAACTCGCGGTAAAGCAGCCATGATGCTTTTTAAATAGTCACTAGTAAGCCAGCGTTAAACTACCACAATGACGATGCGTCTCGCTTCAATGCCGGGCGGAAACAGAATGCAGCATAGACAAATTTTTACGTCACATCCTTCAACGTTCAAAAGCATGAAACATCTAGAAAAATAATAAAAGTTGTTTTTATGTCTAACACTTTAACTCATTATGTAATAAATTAAAATTTAAGAAATGGTACAAAGAATTACAAATTAAGTCTGGTGCCATAAATTCTATATACAATTGTTAAATTTTGACATGTGATGAATGTTAAAATGATGGAAAAAGTGTATTGTATATTAATCAGTGCACTTAAATAAATATTACATTTTACCCATTACAATAAGTAAGATATAATACATATTTTTCACTTCACTTGCACGTTGGTTGTTATCACTTTCACGTTTCTTCGAATTTTCTAAGAAAGTTTTGAAACCATTTGTAAGGATTTTTTTAAGTTTTTAAGCAAAAACTATATTATTGTTTAAATGGTGCTTACTTTGTTGTTCCGTTCCGTCTTGTTACATAACTAAACTACACTCATATTTTAGTAGAACGTTTTCCTTAAACACAACACATCAGCAAAATGAAAATCATGAAGGAATTATCGGGTATTCAAGTACATTATTTTTCTAAATTAATATGACACATGTAATGCAATAAATTCATCATCATCATTCTCCACTCATTGTGTGATGGGCGTAGACTGATTTTTTCAATTAAAAGATGTTGAGATTAGATTTTTGAGTTAAAATGTCATTAATCTTTTTATTTCGACAAATCAAGTTTCAAAATTTCAATAAGACAACATCAGAACAACAAAACGTTTATCATAGTCAACGTCTACCTCAGTACCTTTTTTTCTTATGGCAGTCGAGTTTGCTATGTCAAAAACGCTTGACTGATCTACTGGCGAAGTCAGAAGTGGCGACTTTGAAGTTTGAACTTTCATGAAATTGACATTTAAATTTTCAGTAGAAAATTTATACCGTGGAAATATTAACGTGAAATTAGTTATAATTACACTTAAATACTAACGACTAGCGTTTATTTAAGTCAGTAGTCCATATTTATAGTTTTTACAGATACATACGTTATTTGTAAGTTTTTTGTAAATATATTCTTCACTAATTTTTAACGAATTCCCATTTTTGCAGAACAACATGAGCTTAGAATCCATAAAATATAAAAGAGGTAGCTTAGAAATATTAGATCAGTTACTTCTACCTCTACAGACCAGATATGTCAAAGTAAAAGGTGTTGAAGATGGATGGAAAGTCATCAATAAAATGCAGGTATATTTATGTTTTTTTTTAAAAACAGTAATTCACTTTTTCCGAAAAAAATGGGTTTCAATGATAACTATTTGAAATACTTTTTAATTGTAACCAGTAATTTCTTCTTCTAGTTACGATATGGTTCTAAATATTGCTGCTCTGTCTCTATTAATTACTTATTGGTGTATTTTATAGCCTTAGTAAAAGGGCTATCTAAGAGTTTTTCAATTCAAACCAGTGGGTAGATACTAAGTGGGCTCAAACAAATACACTCTTGAAAAAATTTTATATTTAAATTTCTTATATTTCTTAAATGTGTTGTGTGTAAGATGTCCAATATATTTATTTATTTAATATGGCTTATATATCAGACTAACACAGAGATTTACTTTTTACATCAATATATATAAACTAGTACTACTAGTATAAACTAGACCAACAAGGCGACTGCCCTGTTGGGCTAGTGGTTTGCGTATGCGGCTGCTGATCCAGAGGTCTGGGGTTCGATTCCCGGGTTGGACCAAATATTTGTGTAATCTACAAATATTTGTTTCGGAGTCTGGGTGTTTTCTATGTATAATATGTATGTATTTACAAAAAAAATATATATGTTTATGTATTTATATCAGTTGTTTAGTACCCATAATACAAGCTCTGCTTAGTTGGGACTAGATGACATTGTGTGTAAGATGTCCGAAATATTTATCACTTATTTATTTAATTATATATTAATGGAATAGAATAAAAGTTTCAGATTTATATGATATAGTGCAAAATAAAAAGATGATTATTTATTTTTATCCTATTATTACATTTTAGGTCCGAGGTGCTCCCGCCATAGCCATAGTTGGTTGTTTATCTCTAGCTGTTGAACTTGAGAGAGACAATAACTCCGACAAGAAGTTCATGAGGCAAGAGGTCAGTTTGTAACCTTATAATATTGATAAAACACTTTGAAATATGAACTTAGTAATTGTAGCTGATAAGTGTTATCATATTGTGTCTTGTAATAATATTTTATTGATAGTTATATTATAATTATCTGACCCACGCATATTCGTCTGCACCTCTTTTAAATTGCGCTGGGCTCTCCTATTTTACTAAGCATAATGTTTAACCTATTTGGAAACAAATATTAAGAAAAAAACATGAAAACTTGGAGATCATTGTAAACAATAATGTGACATAGGCCTCTCCCTTAGAATGAAGGTTTTAGCCTACTATACCACCCTGGCCAGACAGGTTATTTAGGATTAAAAAAAATGTATGCTTACTGAAAGTTAGACTACTATGATTTGACATATATATTATATGAGCTGGCTGGCTTGGTGTGCTACTTATCTGTTTTTTGCTTTTCCCTCAGTGAGCTTATATTGAGGAAAGAGGATGTGCTCTTTTTTTATTGATTCCATTGAAAAGATTACTTTAATCCATATTTATTGTACCCATAATATGTACAATATTTGTATGTTCAACAGTTAATTATTCAATTAATATAATTCAGTTAGTGTATTTTAAATTATTTCTTTGTTTGCATCTTATGAATGTCTGTAAAGTCTATTGCCTTTTTAAAATGGAAAAAAAATATTAATATTTTTGTATATAAATGAAAATTAAAAACTAATTTCACATTTTACAGTAAACTTTTAACATTAACACATCATCATCATCATCATCAACAGCCTTTAACAGTCCACTGCTGGACATAGGCCTCTCCTTAAAAAGGAGGTTTTGGCCTACTATACCACGCTGGCCAGACGGGTTGGTATAGGGTTGGTTTCAAGTTTTCCTTCTCTTTGCATTGATGTTGTCTTACGTAGTTTATCCCTAAGTCGCCTTTTACGACACCCGCGGGATGAATAGGGGTGGTGACACTCTGTATTCTTAATCCGTCACCACACGGATAATGTGGTCGATGTAAACTCTACGAAAATTGAGGGTAGTTAGAGAGAATTTAATCAACAACGTGATAAATGATGCTCAGGTATGAAAACATTTGAAATTAACGTATTTTATAAACTTGCGCTGAACCATCTTTAATTGGTCGCTATATTTAGTATAAAATGGATTCCAAAATATATATAGGATAGTCTAAACGCTAGATTGACATGTTTAACAATAATTGAACTCATTACATCTTCTAAACACATCATATGCATATACATGAACAGTTTTAAACAGTTCACATAACACATATAATTGAAATATACATTTGAAATTGGCAATGTTTCTAATAATTACAGATTGAAGGTAAACTTAATTACCTCGTGTCGGCAAGGCCAACAGCTGTAAACATTAAACTGGCAGCAGATGAATTGATAAATTTAGCAAATTCCTTATGTGCTGACGAGTCAGTAACACCTGAGGAATTCAAAGATAAGTGAGTACTGATAATTAATTGAGTATTAGCATTTTATCTCATTTGTATAATAATTCTTATTATATTTTTGTTATAACATCTGACTCGGTAGTGCAGTAGTAACTGCTTTGCATGAGGTCTAGGGTGCAATATCTGGGTTGGACCAAATGTTTGTATGATCTGCAAATATTTTTTTCGGAGTTTGGGTATTTTTTATGTTTTTATAAATGTATGTATTTACAAAATAAAAGTTTAGTATATTATGGAGGAACGGGTTTCGTGTCTCTCCAACACCAAGGAAAGATCCTCTGACTAGGCGAGGTGATCGTGCCTTGCAGGCCACGGCCTAACGGTTGATGATGGGGTGTTGTATTTATGCTAATCGACGCGATAATTCCTATAACGTAATTTAGGATTAGTAGTTACTTCGTAACTCCGTGGTTTCAGTGTATTTTCGGTAGATGGCACTGTTGTATGTTTTTCGCTTGCGCGGTATGTATGGATGTCGCTACAATATTTATATTAACTGTCTATTACCCCTTTTTTTTTAACGTGTGGAAATCCCCACGGACCGTCATCCCGTCGGGGGTTACGGCGGGGTGGTGTGTCGGACTCGAACCGACTAAAACCACACGGTGTGACCCTCTCTGCGCCTGTATATTGGAAGGAGTCCAGGGACGAGATTTCCTTCTGGACTCCTCCCAGCGCCTGCCCGCACTGTTGCGGGCACCACCTCAAATTTCGACTCTAATTGGGCAACGTCCGGTCACACGCGGACGCCGCCCCCTCGCGGTTGGCCACTACTGCGGACGGACGGGAAACCCATCCCGTCCATCCGCGGCCACTCTCAGGGCGGCATGAGACGCAGGTATGCGCGCCTCCACCGCCCGGGGCGCCGGCGGCGGATCGGGTCCGAGTGGATGTTATCCTCCCGGGCCTTCTCCGCCACCTCCTTCTGCAAGATTACGTCCTCGCAGAAGATTGCGACCACGGTAAAACAACTGTCGCTGTCGGCCATCGATTTTATGATGGCCGGCAGCGAGAGATCCCCTCCGATGACTGCAGTGAGGGCCCGGCGCTGCGTCGCCCATGCGGGGCAGACCGCCAACGTGTGCTGGGCCGAGTCCTCACTGCAGTCGCAGTGACTCGGCAGGCGGGACTCGGTTCCCTCCTAGCTACCGATTGCAGGTACTTTCCGAAGCAACCGTGCCCGGAAAGCACCTGCGTCAGCCGGAACGAAAGGGTCCCGTGCTGCCGCCCTGCCCACTCCGCGATGACCGGCTGGAAAGCCTCCACGGAGCCAGCGCGTGGGGTCTCCAGTCGGAACAACCATCTCACCATAGTGGCTCGGCGAGCGGCTTCGCGCCACTCGCGCACGTCCTCGGGCGGAGGGCGAAATCCGCTCTCCGCCCGGAAGTCATCCACTCGCCTATAAACTTCGGCGAGCACTTCCGTCTCCAAATCCCACGGGGGTGTTCCGGCCAAGGCGCACGCCGCCTCTGTGCACACCGTGCGGTATCCGCGTATGGCTCTGACCGCCAATATCCTCTGGGGGCGCCAGAGGCGCACCCTATTCTGGGTGGTCAGTGCCGCCGCCCACACCGGTGCACCGTACAGTGCCATGGACCGCACAACCCCCGTGTACAGCTGCCTCGTGGGAACACTGGCCCCGCCCAAATTGGGCAAAAGTCACCCAAGGGCAGAGGCAGTGTCCACTAGTGTCCACACCAGGCCCAGATACCTCATCTGGGCCCGTGTCTATTACCCCTAGTACAAGCTTCGCATAGTTCAGGGCTAGATTAATGTTGAGTGTCAGATATCCGAAATAATAATTATTATTTCGGATATCACATGCATGTTACACATATATCACATCAATAGCTTTTAACAGTTTGATGCTAGGCTCAGGCCAAATATTATATTATATTTTTATTATAAGTTCTCAAAATAATATAAACAGTCTTTCAAGATTCTTTACGATTATGTAATGTAAATCCTATCTCAAAAAATTTACAATAGATGGCGATACTGACGGCTTGCCAGTAAAACTAAAGAGCTATCAGCTATCTATTGTATAGTTACTAAATAAGTGAGCTGGACGGTGCCGTACGTTGTCTAATTGTCTGAAGCGCTGACCGCAGCGCACTGTGCGATATATATAGACCATATTCGATGGTCAGTTAAAGCCCTAAGATTTGTCTATTTTTTTTACAATGTCTTACTTAATTTGCTACCCTGGTCGGCTTTCGGCACACACAGAATGAATAGGCTCTGTATTTTATATCCATGTGTATTGACATAGGTAAACTTACTTTGAGTTCTTATTATTTCCTAAAATGTTCTAGCACCTTCTAATTTCATTGACTAGTTACTAAAGGTCAATTTATTAATAACTTCTTATTAGCGTAATTGTAATGATTTTGTTATGGTTTCAGGTTCATCAGTAATATAGAAGAAATGTTAACGAAAGATATTGAAGATAATAAAGCAATAGGAAAGTATGGATGTGAGGCCATCTTAAAAAATATGAATGGTGATGGTCCTGTTAGAATTCTCACGCATTGCAACACTGGCTCGTTAGCAACAGCAGGCTATGGCACGGCACTAGGTGTTATTAGGTCATTACATGAAACAAATAAACTAGGTATGCAAAATACAGTACGTCATACATTAATAAATTATACGGTGCTTAGAATATAACCTTAAAGGCCGTCAAACACTGTCGGAACCAACCGCCAACCATCATGTCCTTCTTTATGTTTAAACAAAAGAAAACATTTTTTATGTTTATTAATATTTTCTTCTTGTTGAATGAAAGTATACAATAATTTATATTTAGGTGTTATATGATACTAAATTCGAATTATATTCTGCTGGTTTAATATTTGGAACATTATTGTAACTTAAATTTTGGTTGAAATTTCGCCACTCCAATTGCCCATGGCCATTTTTATCTACAAATAACATATTTATAAAACATATTTCGTATTGTTTACAGAACATGTATACTGTACAGAGACTAGGCCATATAATCAAGGCGCGAGACTCACCGCTTATGAGCTAGTACACGAGAAAATTCCTTCAACATTGATTGTTGATAGTGTTGTTTCTGCTCTTATGAACTCGAGAAGAATAACAGCTGTGGTAGTAGGTGCGGATAGGGTAAGGATTATTTCATCGTTTTTATTTATATCTATACAAATAAATGACATTGAAGTGTCTGTTTGTCAAATGAAATGAAATGTTGTTTGCCGAACGCCTAAAATTATATAGGGTTACATGAAAATTTTTTTTTTGTCCATTTATTTTTCGGGTGATCTCTGGAACGGCTGGACAGATTTTGATGGGACTTTTACTTGCAGATAGCTGATGATATAAGGAGTAGCTATGCTCCACGCCGTTACTCACTATTTACACCAATTACCGCGGGGCTTAGCTAGTACAACATGTATTCGTTTTAGGAAAATCCTTGCTACTTATAAAATGACAATTGTAATCAAGTGAGGCTTTAAATGTGGCCACACCAATAAAGATCTTTTGTTTTTTCGTAAGACGGCCCCCATTTCATCGCATCAACATTTTTTTATTATTAAGTTAACTATGACGATGACTTGAAGACTAAAAGACTTTAGAATTGAAGACGTTAACTACTTGACATTGGCACAAATAACTATAACCTATAACCATCTATAACCATCTCATCAGAAGAGAAAATAACGATCACAATACAAAATAATTTGTCAACTTCTTCATGCAGGAGGGCCTAACAAATACTGAAATGAAAAGCTTAAACCTATTTAAAAATATTAAATTAAAACAATTTTTAATAATTAAACATACTAATCCATTCCCTTAGTATAATGTGTGTAAATTCGTATTTTTACACACCTTTTAATACTAAACTTTTTATCTGCACATTGTTTTTTAAATCATCAAACATTTGGGGAAAATCAAATTTTAAGATTTGAATAACAACTTATTCACAGGTTGCTGCTAATGGCGACACGGCAAATAAAATAGGAACGTACCAAATAGCTATTGCTGCCAAACACCACGGTGTGCCTTTCTATGTAGCTGCTCCTCTAACATCTGTAGATAAAGATCTAACTTCAGGGGAGAAAATTAAAATTGAAGAGAGACCAGAAAGAGAAATGACGCACGTCGGAGAACACAGAATTGCAGCTCCTGGTATGTAGAAGTTTCAATGTTTGGAACTCCGTGACTACCTATATTTATCGTATCCAATAATATCATATTTTTTCTAGTTCAAAGTTTAGATACCTATTTTCAAATATTTTCTAGCACTCATTGCAATTTTGGACCTCCATAATTTTTAAAATTAATAATAATATTCTTTCCATTATTACTTCAACCTATCACATCACGCCTGTCAATATATTTCTTTTCCTTACAAAGAATGACTATAGACCGGTCATATGCGTGCACCCGTAAGGAATAGCAACAAAGTACATTAAATATTAATGTTGCCAGGTTAAAATAATTCCCCTTTAATAAGGGAGAATCGTTATTCCGTTTACTGTTCCAAACGTTTAAAAAATCTGTCAAATATAGTTAGATTAGAATAGAAGGCGTTCAAAACGAAAGCTGAGGATGTAACCTGGATCGAGATTGATTACATTAAAAAAAATCATTTTTTTAAAGGTTAAAGTATTTATTGGCCCTTAAATAAAATAAGTATGTTAAAGAAATTAGTTTATTTTCTTTTCTCTTTAGTTATCAGCATATTTTTGTACTGTAATGTATCCTTACGTTCAAATATTACATGTTGCTTTGCTATTGCCCAACCTTGTCGTCCAGTAGCCTTCAACCACATTTTACGCACATTTTCATCCTTTGGAAATCTGGAGGACAATAAAACACAAACCAAATTCAATTTCCTCACTATATGGGGTAATTTCAAAAGGCTGATGCGTTATCCCTAAAATGCAAGTAACCTTGCAAAATTACCTTAACAAATTAATGGTCATTCAAACTTTAGCTGTAACAACCTACGCAATTTGGTCGGATAATTACAAAATTTTCACACTTTAGAAACTAGTTTTTATCACTTATTTTCAATTATTTCTGCACAATAACAAAACAAAAATTTAGGTAATTAATCGTAGTTACTATTAAAAATAATATTATGCCGATGAAACGCTATTTTTTATGCTTACGTGTGAAAGGTTATGTTTCCATAATTTACGTTCACTGCGGCTTTTGCAGCCGACAACACAATACTGTACCATATTTTTAAAGTATCTGGGCTAAAAACAATTAGATACACTTGTAATCACACAGTAATTCCGTCAAAAAGCCTTATTTTCACACCTGATATAATTCCCGCTTTGAACATTGTTTGACACATAAGTTTTGTGACAAACCTATACGGCGATAAGGGCAAAAAATACGTATATCTATTTTTCTCTAACACATTGGAAAATGGTATCGTTATCTCACTCTCTTGTGGTAACGCTTGTTGGCATGTCAGGTCTTGGTCATTCTTAGTCTAAGTTCTTTTCGCACACAGCGATTAGAAATCATCGCATACCGTCTACGCGGAGTCCGTCATTTATGACGCACTGATTTTTTTCATTTCTGCAGGCAAAAATCTTTCGTTTGCGTAACCCCTTTAAAATAAACCTCGTTCTTCGGAATTGATAACGGAAATCAATATTTTAAGACGTAATAAAAATGTCGATTTTTGTTCTTTTGTTTTAGGAATAAGCTGTTGGAATCCGTCCTTTGACGTCACACCCGCTTCTTTAATAACCGGGATCATTACAGAGAAAGGAGTTTTTAGTCCAGACAATTTACATGAAATTGATCCCAAATAATATGTATATATTTTTCCTGAATATAAGTATATATTTGTAAATACGACAGAATCTTAATACGTTCATGATTATTGCTTATTAATCACAAAAAAGAATATATGTTTTATAAGATTATTTACTGTTTACTGTTATAATCAGATGTAAGAATAAATTTATTGTTTTAATTTCTCATATCAGGTATTTTACTTTGTACTATCACAGAATACATAATAGTACTCATACAGAAGACTTACTCCGAAAAGTAAATTTTAGAAATCGGGGCCCTAGGTGTCCAAGGATTAAGTGTGTGTACGTGTAACTCTTACCTTTTCTAACGACGTCTAGTCGACCGGTATGCTCGTCCGGGCACGCAAGCGGCCGACTATACTTAAACTGCGGAGTGACACCCCCCCGGTACTATATACATAAACTCACAACCAACACCTTTTTGTTTGCCTTGGTACTTTTACTTTTTTTTTATTATTTATTGTCTAATATAAAATTCATACATGCATACAGTTATCCATTATATACCACACAAACCATCAAGAGTATATCCATGGTATACCAGACACATCTCGGTTACGGTTACGTTAATAAATTACATATCTGTAAAAACATAAATATTATTATATATTATTAATATATATATAGTTGAGTATCAGCTAGACAGTAAATGCTTTATCAAAACAGTTTTACAGTTTATTTTATTCATCTTGCTACGGGTTAATAACTTACGTAATTATTTTATGTTAAGAGTAAGTAGCGCTGCAGTGTTAATAGTCAAACTACCCTAATAATAATCAAATAATTTTGCGTTTTGCGAATTTATTTTGCGAATAAGCACTAGGTACATGATCGCAAAAAAAACTTCCCGCCAGTCTTCTACCCACAGAGCTCTAATGCTTCCTCGACTCTTATATTGCTTGTATTAATTATACTGTCCAATATTTATACATTTTTTATTCTGAAAAACAAACAATTGCGCAATTGTAAATTTCATAAGATTTCTTATTTCCAAGAGGTTTTCTTAGATTAATAACGCAACTAGCATCGGTTTTCCACAAAAGATATTAAAATAAGATGCCATTAGCTATAGGTACTAACCTGCTGTGTGATAACAGCAGGTACTGTAATGGTAACGTACTAGTGAATTATAAAAATGATAAAAATATTTTTTAAATACAATCATAATTTGTTAATATTACATAGCAGATAGTAGACTTAAATATTGTTCCTGTATTTTTATTTTTAAATGTTATAAAGATTAGGTTAAGATGGAACTGGCATGAACTGTGTTCAAAAGTTCCTTAATTAAAATAAAGATTAAAAAAAAAAAAAAAAAAAAATACAATCATATTTTGAGCAGGAATGCTATGGAGCTCCGTAACCATAACCAAAATTATCGGATATCCGAAATAAAAATATATCCGTAACCGTATCCATTTCTAAAGTTTCGAATAGTTTCATAGTAGTGCGGAGTCTAAAAAACGACATCTTTCGACCTTTTTGTAAGTTAATGTAGATTCTGCAAAATGTAAACAGTGGGTCAAAAACTTTTCCCGAAAATGGCACTACTTCACTGAAACTTTATGATAAATCAAAATTATTACATACTATTTGTGTTTATGTTTTACTTCAATTTAATATCCGTAACCAAAACTATCCGAAACTTACAGATAATCCGAAATAATTAGATATCCGTAACCGTATCCGAAACCGATATAATTTTATTCTTATATCCAGATCCGAAATATTATGTCCTTAACGTTCCTATTTTAGTGAAATTATCATTAAAAGATTTCATAACTCTTCTTAGGGGAGCTCGTTCTCCAGCGTTTGTTCTACATGATTTAGGAGCAAAACAAATCTTAGAGAGCTATTAGGTATGCGAATATAAATTTGATTTAATAACTCATTAGTCAAAATTATTGTGGCAAATAATATACAGAAATGTTTGGTCGATGTGAACTCTACGAAAATTGAGGATAGTTAATGAGAATTTATTCAACAATGTGTTGTATGAAGCTCGGGTATGAAAACATTTGAAATTAACGAATCTTATAAACTTGCGCTGAACCATCTCTAATTGGTCGCTATATTTGTATAAAATGGATTCCAAAATATTTAGGATAGTCTAAACTTAAAGACTTGTTTAACAATAATTGAACTCATTACATCTTCTAAACCGAATCACATCACATACATGAACATTCTTAAACAGTTTACTGCAGGTCTCCTTCTAAACCAACACCCGACTAAAGGTAATCGCACACTTATCAGAGCCGAACGAAACCAATTTTAGAATTCTTTACATGAAATCTCATGAAACCTCGCACACTTACCCGCGTCGAATCGTCCGCATCTGAAAGAACCCCAGAAATCCTAGATGAATTCAGATGACGTCATAAAATTTGGCGGTGATTATGCGGTCGCCTCGATCCATGCGCTCGCATTCTATCAGTTTCGTATGACAAAGCAACGCACGAGTACTATTTCTTGAAATGGTTTCTTCGATGCGGTCGATTCTTTCGGCGCGATCGATTCTTTTGGTGCGGATAAGTGTGCGTTCACCATAAATCTTTGACTTGACGACAAATTTCGACTATATGCATGGGCACCGGTAGGGGATTTCTTGTTAATCTACTGATCCAGTAAGGGGGTTTAGGAATGAGTAGTGCATGTGATGTGGACCACGTTTTTCCGATGGTTGCACATGGTCTTGCAAACATTCTCACTGACTTATTTTATTAGGATCTCACGGTGCAAAGTATACACCGTTAGCAGAACCGTTTTCGGTGTCTGTTAAATCATTTTGGCACAACATTCGCTTTGAGGGTCAGCTTCAATGGGAATGAATGGGATGTTCCCTGAAGAAATGCACAGTATACACAGAATGGATGATATGGAGGAGTAGCGTATCCACAGCATCCAATTCTACGGAAACAGAAATAGTTAAACCGGGGGCTTAATCGGAGTCTGGTGCATGGTCTAACATTATTTTATGGAGTGACACCGAGTGGAACTCCACTATCTTCTTCTAGCTTGGGGTCTGGCCTAGTAGTGTTGACGACTCAGGAACGAGGTGGCCGAAAGATCTCCGTCCTCCTAAAGTCCAAGCGTGGAAGTAACTGGTGAGGCCATCAGTCGCTCTAGCAGAGGCCGGCCAGGATTCTGATTGTAATTGGTGTCGCCAATCTCTATCAAGTGGGCTATGAAAAAAATTGAATAACGATGACACAAGTAACATTATATAGCTGCAGTATGGTTATGGAGCCTAATGCAATGTAGGTTCTTCATCATTCTTTATATGATAAAGGTAGTTTTATTCAATTATTTCATACAGTGAAAAAATATCGTCATCGTCGCTAGGTAGCTTATCGCTTGCCTTGAGGTTGCTGGGAACACCAAAGAGTATGTAACACTACGTATATGGGGAACACCTTGGGGTTGCTGCGAACACCTTGGGGCCATTCAATGAATTATACTTTGCCCATTCGTTTAATGTCTTTTTGACAGATCACGTCTTTAAATTACCGTTTTTTTTTTTAAATAATGAACTACAGCAATGTACTTTATGGACGGGTAGTGAAGTGCCCTGTGCATAACTGACAACCAAGACTATAAAACAGTTATTGAAATAAGATTAATCGATTAAACGAATAAAATAATATATTAAATGATCAAAATAATTTAACTTCATTTATGTATTGTTTCTGTAAATTTAATATAATAAAAGGGAAATTAAAATAATGTGACTTTAACTTCTTCACTTTGATTATTTGCAAGGAATTAGGTCGAAATCTCGAAAAATTTAAGTTCAAACTAAGAGTAAAAAACAATAACTCTGTGCATAGTTATTTTTGGACGACTGCCTTAAAATGTATCTATGCACGCGTTAGTTAAATAAAACTAATAATTAATATTTAAACTAAAAGTCTTTAATGAAATCGATTGAAAGATCTTCTTAAATAAAATTGAATTTGATTTCAAATCGAATCAGTGACGTGTGAGGGCGTGACTAATTACGAAATTTCCTAAACAGTCAAAAAGATAATAAAGGAATGGACAAAGTATAGTGTTACAAAGTGGGTGAGAGACGCCTGAATATGGCTGAAATGTGAATGATGAGATAGTTTTTCTGTGTGACTCGAATAGACAAGTTCAGAAATGAGTATTTTGTAACTGTCAAAATATAGTATATTTTATTATCTCTACGTTCACTAAAGACTACAATCAGTATGTAAACGAAAATCGTTGCTTCAAATCCCAAAAAGCTACGCTCCAAACTCGAAAAAAAATAGAAGAAGTATAACACCAATTCAATATGTCAGATAGTTGGGCAAGTCGAGAATTAGTTGTATTTTAATTTAGGCTAAGAACAGGATGTTTAGAATGTAAAATAATTATGGAATAATAACAAAGAATAACTTAAAATTTACGTTATATTTTAATTGCAATAGCGTTGTCCAAGTTTAAGTTTTCTGTAGTCTTGTAAATCGTTTCATGTTGATATTTATTGTTTCGTTACAACTGTGTTCGGTAGCCTTGTTAGTAAATGATCGTGGTAACAAAAGTGCTTTTTTAGTGTCAAAAGTTCATGAATTTGTTGTACCCAATATAAATAAAAAATAGATTGTTTGTCCGCGCATGCGTTTGTGTCAAAAACAGACAAAGGTTTTGTATGGTTTGGAAATCAGCTGTATTTTATGTGCAATGACTTAGTGATTAAAAGAGTGTGTGTTTCCAAGCGACAATGTTTAGTGAAATTGGATATATAGTTTTTCTACTTCTTGCTGTACCATACATTGAAAGTGGTAAGTTCTTTTTAAGATATTTTTCAGCAATTCTGGTATTTTATACTTCGGCCCTCCAAAGTTGTCGTAAATCACTTGTAAAGCCCCTGTGCATGTGATCGTCTACAGATATTTTTATGCCCTTCACCTAATTCGCCAACCACTATCTTTTTTATTAATAATATACTAAAATATTGCAATTTCAAAAAAGACTAAAATTAACTCTAAGAGGGTATTTACTATTTCACTATAAAAAAAACAAACTGTATTACTTTTGGGAAGGATGGAGTGTTTTTGTTACGAAAAAAGTTTGAAACATAAAAATAAAGGGTTGTTATTTTTACTAGGCTCTTTATCAGGCATCACATCTTTACAACACATATTTTAAAGAATTATCAAAGAACTACTTACCTAATAAATAAAAAATAATAATAATGCTTTGTGTGAAATTATACTGACAAAGTTTTCATTTTGATTTCATGTAAATAAATATGAAAAAAACTGTGTCTTTCAGAGACAAAGGAAACATGACATAAGATAGTTGATTGCAATTTTAAAGAATGAATCATGATATCTATGAGATATTTGTATTGTGAAATATAGTGAAATTAATATGTATATATGTTTACATATAAAATTAAACCATAAAAGACTAAAGACAACACCCAATCAATGACTTGTAAACAATGTTATCTCTAATCAAATTTAGAAATACCTACTTAAGTATGTTTATCATCTAGTTTGGAATCAAACAGGAACCTGTCAGAAGTTTCAAGTTATTATTACATGAGTTTACTGTTGAATGACCTGGATATTTATGCACACAACTTACTATTGACTGCTGACTGTGTATTATTACTGTTGACAAAATTAATGTGATCATAATATAAATATTGTTTTATGTTTGTAAACAAAACAATAACCTTGATCTCAATATTTTAAGTAATTGTATAAAGTAGAAAAGTAGTAAATACCTAAATACACTATAGACAAATATCATAAAAAGTACGAACACAGGTTAGATACTACTGACGTACAGTAACAACAGGAACCAGTCTTTCACAATGTAACTGGGATTTGCACAATTAATGTTGTTTAGAAGTTAAAGAAAAATAAACAAAAATTATAAACTTACCAGAGATAAAATTGCTTCTTTACACTACATAAATACTATAAAGACTTAGATTCATTGAATTTATAATTGACTGCCTTGTTATTTGAAGACTAGCTCGCGTCTCTGCCTGTGTATATTTTGCCTGTTATGGCATGATTAATAAATAAATACTTAAATAAATATTTTGGACATCTTACACACAACATCATCTAGTCCCAAAGTAAGCAGAGCTTGTGTTATGGGTACTAAACAACTGATATAAATACATAAACATACTTTTTTTTTTGTAAATACATACATATTATACATAGAAAAACACCCAGACTCCGAAACAAATATTTGTGGATCACACAAATATTTGGTCTGACCCGGGAATCGAACCCGAGACCTCTTGATCAGCAGCCGCATACGCTAACCACTAGACCAACAAGGCAGTCAGATTATGACATTTATAAGTACTTTATTATGAATCTCAGTTTAGCAGATCCAGAGATAAATTACCCTACAACCATAAAAAATCATTAGCTTTACCCCCTTATATTAATAATCATTCAGATGACAATCTGTAAAAAGTCTTTGTAATAATTCATTATTATGTTTTGAGTCTTAGATTTGCGTTTAAGTAAAATTGAGATAAAATTTTATTACTAAGTATATATGTATACCTCTCTTAATTATTTTTTAATGAACAGATAATTAGAAGGCCTTTTGAAAATATCCAAATTTTGTGATAGTGTCATGAATAAGACCAAGTTATTGGAAGGAGGAAGCATTATTCTGATTCATTTGTTTTTTGGTCCAGCTTACAAGGCAAGGTCAACTTCAAATTAAGATAATTTAATTGTTACTAGTGATTTAGTTTTAACATTTACTTGTGTAATGGATTTAGATTTTTTATATTTGTTCAGAGATTGGCATTAAGTACTTACTCCTTTTTTTTGTTGAATATTAAAAGATTTAATATTTACAAGTACCTATAGTTACAGAAAACCCTTCAAAACTATTTAGTAGTTACTAAACATCATGTTTTTCCTATTAATGGTAACAATATGACATATATTGTTACTTTTAATAGGAAAAACATGATGCTATTTATTTATTATATTTTTAGATGAAATATACCAATATTAAAAATTTATGAAATCCATAATATAATTGAGCTACAACCTCTCTGACCAAGTCATTTTAGTACCTAAAATAGTTTGTTGCTTTATTTTAAAGGCAAGCTTTTATATAAAAATAAGTATAATACTACCAGTAGTGATAGCAAAAGTAAAAGTAGACAAGATTTATGTTAAATTTCAAGAAATTAATTTACTTAGTGGTTAAAGCATGAAAGCGTAACTTATAAAAAAATCTAAGTTACTTTCTCATTTATAATTTTGAGTAGGAAATTAGAATTTATTAAGTTAAGATGTCTATTCCTATCAAATATAGTAGGTACAATATCTTTATTCTCTTTCTTCTCTCTTTTATCTTTCTAGACCCATTTATAGGTTAGCAATTATGACTATATACAGCTATATATATATTGTAGTGTTTATTTTTTACTAAATGCATACAATTATACTTTGCAGAAAAAGCAACAATTTAATTTTTTTGTCTGTCTGTATCTTAGTTCCGGCTAATCTCTGGAATGATTGAACCATTTTTTTACTGCCAGATTATTTTGTGAAAGACAAGTCCCGCTTAAGGATTATAAATCGAATGTTTTTAAAAGACCTATCTAATGATGGTCTATCATAGGTCTTTCAAAAACAATGGGGTAGACGCGACAAAATAAATTATTCCGACTTTACCCCAAATAAAAATATTTACAGATAGTAATTTTATTTTAGCACTTGTCGTTGTTGTAACAATACATATCCATGCAAATTTTTATCTTTCTATCAACAACCGTTTTGCGATAAGTCGAGGACGGACAGACATAACGAAACTATAAGAATTCCGAGTCATGAAGTACGGAGCCCTAAAAAGTACGAAAATTATCCTTATAACTTCAACACCACGCAAATATCCCAAGTTATAATATTAATATTTTAAAAGGTTTTTTTTTAAACATTCCATGCAATAAGTAATAATTTCGTAAATAAATATTTTACCAACACATACCCAAGTACCCCTACCTATTACAGACAAATAGGCATTTTGTGTTCTACTTTTGGAGTTCGCTTTAGATATAAAGTAGGTATGCTGTCAATGTTCGACATCGGGCAAACCAGTTTTGAATTTCTGATTCACCATAAATAATTCATCCGCCTACTTATGAACTAAATATACGTCTAGGTTATC
This sequence comes from Phragmatobia fuliginosa, assembly GCA_932526445.1. Lineage (NCBI taxonomy): Eukaryota > Metazoa > Arthropoda > Insecta > Lepidoptera > Erebidae > Phragmatobia > Phragmatobia fuliginosa. The sequence goes on along the minus strand of OW052065.1, from coordinate 14,754,650 downwards.
AGTGCACCGTTAGCAACAGTGTGTTTTGTTCGTTATATTTAATATTGAAATATTAAACACACGAATCACCTTTAACGAGATGAAAGGCCAGGTGTGCTTACAATACCCATGTCCCCATAATTTCAAACACAGAAACATTATAAATACATAGAGTTAACACAGGCCCGCAGAGCGGAGGGGAATAGCCACAGCGCGTCTTTTTTCGATACAAATAGTATGTCATTTTTTGCGAGGGGAAATCTACATATTATTATACATTTAAGACTCAAATACAAAAACAGTCGCCTGTCAATATGAACTCATACCTAACAATTATTCTGTGTCTTAACAGTGTAATGCCCACTTGGTTTTAGACAGAGAGTAACGCCAACAACCAAACCTCTGAAGTTTGTCTATGAACTCCAATTGTTTTTTAGTTCAAGCATTCAAAAACACCACTACAGTGGTAATGAAATTCTGAGCTTAGAATACTCGCCATAGAATTTGAATAGTTCATTTTAAAATGATTAGTTTTTACTGCTGCTTTTTTTATCTCGATTTGTACCTGAAAACAGATTCGTATAGCGAATGCTAAAAGCAGGTCAGAAAGATTTATAACTGTCCTAGTTACCCAGAGGTAAGGGTGCTCTGTTCGTGTGAAAAAGCAAATGGCCCCTGTTACGGCGGGAGGAAATATATCCATTCACGTACTATCTGTCCCTGCCTCGGAGAACAATGAGCGCTGTCAAAGATAGGACGACAGATATCTTACAACTCACATCGGCCATCTGGTCCTTTAATATATTTCTTTGACTAAGTTTATTCATAGTAGGGTTACCACCCTTCAATTAAAAAAACTAGGATTTGAAGTTGGAAAAACCAGGACAATTCACTTTAAAAACAGGACGCAACAATAGAGTTTGCAATAGTTAAATTAATATGAAGTGAATATAGGTGAAATTAAACTTATGTAATTCATCATCTTCATCTTCCTAGCCTTTATTCCCAAGTTTCTTTGCGGTGGGCTACTAGTTCAACCGGTTTTACCTGAATTTCAGTTTTTCCACGGCACGGCACGGCAGCGCGATAACTTGCGACTGAGAGCCGTGAGGTCGTAACGTAACTATAAAATTTTAAAAGAGGAGCGCGAATTATTTTAATTTTAAACCCAGGACGCTCCTTAAAAACTATTCAGGACATCCCAGGACACTTCAAAAACTAGGACACGTGCTGGGAAAACAGGACGGTTGGCAACTCTTATTCATAGCAAGTAAAGATCAATAAAAACTGTATTAATAATTGACACTTGATATGACCAAATATGCTTAATTAAATCAGCATTGAGCAAGGTTAAATAATTTAAACATTTAAAAAGGCTCAGTAACGGATTCATTTAAATAAATTAATGCAGCTTTCTTTCGTGATATACCTACCTACTACGATGATTATTTTATTTAAATAATTGTTCTCCCTACATAATTTTATAATTTTTTTCATGTTGTCATTGCAAAAATATTTTGTAAGTAGAAACGGGAGAAAGCTAAGTGCACTGCAAAGTTACCTGCATGACCTAGACCTAAAAAAGATTTTTCTGTTCAGCTTTTAGTCAAAAACTACCTCAAAATATAAAAAAATCGAATCAAAGACAGGAAATAAGATGATCAAGATCGAATAGAAGATATGCTGAAAGTATAAGAAATATTTATTTAAGTATTTAAAGGAAAAAAAATCGAGGAGCTTCTCGATTCGACTGAATAATATTTTTGTGTGTATATTTTACGCGATATCAACGCCATTCGTGAACCGATTTCAATAATTACTTTTTTAAATTGAATCCATTGTCTATCAAGATTTATTTGTTAAAATGTTACACCTTTAGGGATGGAAAATTGAGTGATGCTATACTGAACTGTAATAAATAAATATATATGTAATATTTGGAAGCTATTAATTAAAACAAAAAAAGTACAAGTAAGATATACGATTGTCATAGTAGAGATCATGTCAATTTGCAGGTAGATATGAACATACGTAACTTTATACTGAGTAGTTAGTTATTCATAGTTGCCTTATTAGTCGAGTATAACTATTTACTGTAGTTTATGATTTCGTCAGTGACGCGAAGGTCCTTGCTACAAATCGCGGACGTAATTACTTGAATGCCCATTGTTCTTGGTTTGTTGCGTGCATCCATAATTTGTGGACATCCTTAGATTTTGTTAATTTCAACCTTCTGTTTTATAGTTGTATAGCTGAGTCCCGCGGTGCTACCTGTGTATTGTCCTAATACGCGAGTAACGTCGCGGAGCTAAGCTAGTCTGATAAAAATTAGCTAAGTTATTTCTTGTGTCATCAGCTATCTACCAGTAAATATTATGTCTGCTTTTCGTTCCCATTTACAATGGCTACCAATTCGTCAGCGTAGTTTGCGAGCTGTGACTTTTCGCTTTTCTTTCCTCAACTCTCCATCATTGCCCGAATATCTAGTAGCACACTTCCGCTTCTTATGCTCAAATCACGATCGAAGTCTACGGTCAACAAATAACCTACTCTTTCTATGCCCCTCTCACACCTAGAAGTTTTAAGAATTAGGATTAAAGTCTATTTTTAGGGTTCCGTTGCCAAATGGCAAAAAACGGAACCCTTATAGATTCGTCATGTCTGTCCGTATGTCATAGCCACTTTTTTCCGAAATTATAAGAGCTATACTGTTGAAACTTGGTCAGTAGATGTATTCTGTAAACCGCATTAATAATTTTACACAAAAATAGAAAAAATGCAATAAATTTTGGGGCTCCCCATACTTAGAACTGAAACAAAAAAACAATGTGAATTGGTACACCTAACCTACTATTTCAATGGATTTGATTTCAATAGTGAAGGATGTTACGCCAATTGCTGTGTATCTTTAATAGCTAAAGATAGCCTAGCCTTAGCCCGAGCCCAGCAGTAGGACATTAGGGGTTGTTGATGACAAATACCAGTTAGTTTGAACTGTTTATTGTACATAGACTTTTATACCATGACTGGTTCAATATGTAGTGGGCATCATCATAAGTAGACGGTTTTACATATTGTTAACCTAATAGCTCAATGCTTTTCAGACTAAACAAAATTCAATAATTTCCATATACAATATTCCAGAAATACACATTATACTCTGTGCGCCATATGCAATTTAAAAAAGTATTTTTTTCCTTATTACTCGTCGTCTATCGACAGTCGCTAGCGAAGCGACTGCGAAGTAATAAATGTATAAAAGCATGCCGTTTTTCTATTATTTAGATAAAAGGCATCAAGGAAACTTTGTGGTCTTAAAATACCTAAGCTCCTTATCTATCACTTGTAAGATATCCACTATACCTATTATATCAGGGCTAGTGAGAAGTACGAGTAGAATCTGTAGGGAAATTCTAAACAAACCTAAAGTTCTTTTGTAATAAAGTAATAATACACTGAAACATACTATTTTTATATTATTTACTTTTTTATTTACTTATAACTTTTTAGTTTATTGCAAAGGTTACCACGTTTCTTAAAAATGCAACAGAAGAGTTAATTTATATATAAAAACAACAATGTGCCTTCGTAGATAGCTATAGTTCCAAACTACTTACTTAGTACCTATCAAGAAATCTTAAATTAATTTTGAATCAATTTATTCATGTAGGTATATTTCGTACTAAAGCGTGTTTTGCGCTGGCCCGTTTTAATTTGAACTGGATAACGGTACTTTGTGAGCCTTGCTACAACTTAACTTGTTTTATTTTTATTTGAAGCTGATATTTAGAAGTACTACTGTTTAAATTTTAAGGAATTTAAAGACGTGCCTCACGATAATTGAGTGAACATTGACGGCAAAAAACAATAGTGTTTTATGTCAAATTTAACTAACTAACTTTAATCGTAGAAGAGCCGTCCTGATCAAGGCCGTACAACCCTCACACAGGAGACTAACCTAAAAATAACAGCATCCGTGCTGTGGTATTTGGTTGGTGAGTGTGAGACCGGAGGCCCAATCATTCTGCATTATTCTGATTTTTAGATCTGATTTGTGTATGGTTTATTTATTCATATTTATTTCTAGATTGATACATAAAACATCTCATTGGGCGGCCATGGTGTGGTCGCCATGCTGCATTGTCTGCACTCACAATGGGGATGGTGACCTATGCTCCAAGATTCTACTCATGCTTTCCATCAGGCAGAGTAGAGTCACTTGGGTGGGCTTATTATTAAAAAAAATTCTAAATAACTAGTTTTAGATGATTCTGCATCAACTTTAAATAGGTACATGTTCACGTAGTTATTTATCACTAATTCTTATCTGAGGCAATAGGTACTTTCTTATTACTTCATTCATTATAACTTTATCACAAATATTTACTGACTGTACAATATTAGAGATATCTGTCTATACATAGAAAAAGATAAGATTGTAGTGAATTATGAATAAATGAAACGACTAAGTTTTCAACACGACGCGATGTTCATGACTCAGTGTTGTGAAGCACGAACCAACCGCATCGCCAGACAAGTTAATAATAATTGAGCAATTTGTCTTTAAGGAGAATAACAACGTCCTAAATGGCTTTTGATAAAGAAATATAATGTTGCTTTAGAACAACAGAAATTTCCTTGCACAGTTTTTTTTAGCTAGTGTTACTATACGCACGTTGAATTGTGTCCGGACTCCGGAATGGGTAACACTGGATCTATCCCTACACCTGTGACATTATCACGAAATATAAAATAGTATATTTTCATAGCAAAAAATACTAATCTCAATTGTAATGTTATCTTTTTTGTATTTACATTGACATTGGTATATAAATATGTAATTTGATATTGTCTACACCTGGTATTGCTCTCGAAAATCCCGTCAAAATCTATTAAAACGGACAAAAAAAATGATTTTTTTTTCCATATTATTCTTCCATATGCATTTAGTGAAAAGCCATTTTAATTTAAAATCACGAACAGACATTTTAATTTAATTTACTTATTTGTATAGGTTTTTAATTATTTTTAATGCCCATGTCTCCTTAAACGTGAAAAAAAGAAATGTCATTGTAATATTTTAATTTTTGACATTTTATTTCTTAAACCTAGAATGCTTTTGACAAAAAGTCATACAAAAGGTGTCAATCAATCTGTTTAATATCCTTTTTCTTTTATTTATGACTCTGTTGATGAGTAGTAAGATTGTTTAATTCAATAAACTGTTTTGTTTACACTGATTGATAGATAGTACTCATGTCTTTGTTCATCTGTTATACAATTGTTGTTCACACCTGTTAGCAGTCGGTTCACAATAATTATATAATTTTGTGGTACGTAGCTCATGTCTTCGTGAGACATCCAGGTTGACGCATCGAGCTGTTCGCTCGCTGTGACGGCGACGCTCTGTGCGTTCGTTGAACCGGCGAGGTCACGTCCACCCATGACGTGTACAGCTTATAAACACTCTTTCCGTACTCGATGCCAAGTCCAAGAGACGGACCATTGAACAATACTCGACATAATCACATTCATAACACAGGAACACGTCATTCATATGTATAGCTATAATCTCGGTTTGAGTGACACACGTTGCATTTAAGTATATTATGTGGGCAGTTAAAGAGATGGAGCTTGGCCATATCCCAAATCTATCCAGTATTTTGTATGTACCTACGTACAGTAAATGTTACCGGATAGTGCTTGTTCGGAAAATCTATTTTGGTATTTTATTTAAAAAAAATAAAAATATTATCTACACCATATGACGGTAACTTAACAATTATCAATAATGGCTACATCTTGGTTTATGAAATGTCAACCATGTTTTAGATTTATAATTTTCATAAAGAAAGAAACGTTCGACATCAACTAAACTAGGCAAGTACCTATTCGACAATTTGCAGCTGTTCAGTTTCAGTTCATTACTAACAAATCTACAAGTATATGACTACCACTTTGTAATGATACGCACGGAAGTACCTATATAGTACATACATTTAGGCACGCGTGTATACCCGGAGTGCTAGACAGAAACGCATTAACCACCAAACTTTGCCATTCAAATGTTGCCAAATTTTGTTTTTACAGGGCACTTTAAAAAGTAGAAATAAGAAACTTGGCAATATATTTGGAAGTTAAGATAGATAAAAGGGTGGTGTAGACATGAGTGTTTCTAATACTAAATGCAGTTTCTTAAACTGTAATGTACAGTACAGATGCACACTTTTCCTTTTTTAGTCTACACATATAGTGGTTGTAATAAGCAACAATTACACTTTAAACTTTTACTATTGACTACGGATCAAGTAATGAAACTAAGATAAAACTTATAAAACAAATAACATCGAAAACTAAATAATTATATGGGTGTCACGACGTTGGATCGTCTATTAAATGAACCTATCGCCGTCCACTGCTATAAATGCTCTATTGTGATACTTCACCATCATCATCAACAGCCTATCGCAGTCCACTGCTGGACATAGGCCTTTCCAATTGCATGCCACTTGGTTCGATACTCGGCTACTCGCATCCAGCTCATCATCATCACTCTACCTAGCCTGTGCACGTCCTACACTACGTAAAATCTATACAAATAAATAAAATTGAAGTGTCTGTATGTAATATCAAATGAATAACTATTTACTAAATTTATATAATGTAAGGTACTTACACCAAAAATCGGCCAAGTGCGAGTCAGACTCGCCCATGAAGGGTTCCGTATCAGCAAGTAACATCATATAAAAGTTCTTGTAGTTCGTTGTAACTTTGATCAATGTTTTTACACTAGTTTATTGATTGGATGAAAGGTAAATTGCGTGTTACGATTTATGACGTATTAAAAAAAAACTACTCACTAGATCTCGTTCAAACCAATTTTCGTTGGTAGTTTGCATGGTAATGTACAACATATATTTTTTTTAGTTTTATCACTCTCTTATTTTAGAAGTTAGAGGGGGGGGGGGACACATTTTTCCACTGTGGAAGTGTCTCTCGCGCAAACTATTCAGTTTAGAAAAAAATGTTATTAGGAACCTCAACATCATTTTTGAACACCTATCCATAGATAACCCACACGTATAGGTTTGATGAAAAAAAAAATTTTGAGTTTCAGTTCCAAGTATGGGGACCCCCAAAATGTATTGTTTTTTTTCTATTTTTATGTAAAAATCTTAATGCGGTTCACAGAATACATCGACTGACCAAATTTCAACAGTATAGCTCTTATAGTTTCGGAAACAATTGGCTGTGACATACGGACGGACAGACAGACAGACAGACAGACTTGACGAATCTATAAGGGTTCCGTTTTTTGCCATTTGGCTACGGAACCCTAAAAATGTAATTTTTAAAAATTTGACTGTCTGTCCGTCTGTCAGTCTGTTTGTTCCGGCTAATCTCTGGAACGGCTGAACCGATTATGTCGCGACTTTCACTGACAGAAAGCTGACGACGTAAGGAGTATCTTGCAGCTATGGCGCTGACTATTGATGAAGCTAAGTGAATAATGGTCTGATCTGACCATAGAAACATGGAAAGTACGAAACTGAATAATACTGCTGTTTAGATGTTTAGTAAATTATTAACACTAACTTGGATCTACAAGAAATAAGTCAGAACCTATTCAACAGCTTGGAGTTGAAGTCACTAGGTTTTTTTTCATATCTAGAAATCTGTTTTATTTAATAATCTTTGTAGGATTACCCTGATACAATGACTTTGTGTTTACAAAATGCAGCAAGGAACGACATAAAATATCATAAAATATCTATAAGTATTATGAATATTAAATGCTTCTAATTCTTAATTACATAGTAAAATTGTAAAATATGCAATAGGTAATAATAAACAATACAATGTATGATATGGTTTCCAAACTTTGCATCATGAGTTTTGATAAAAGTTATCAAAAAAACAACTCGAACGGAGCAATACAGTCAGGTTAAATTAAAAAGAGTTGAAAAGTTTTACTGCATTTGACACAGTTTCGAAGACAAAGGCCAGGGGATCGGTGCTTACCAAACGTCAGTTTCACACAAAGTAATGAACTGTTGTATTCAGCGACCTACAGTTATAAATATTGTATTTAGTAAGTTTATTAATTAAGACTGTAAACACTACGATACTTGAAGTTGTAGCCATAAACACTGAAATTACCGAAATCGGTCAGTAGTAGTTTTATTATAGCTTTTATTGTTTCTAAGATTGTTTAAGGATTAGTATTGGTTAACATGGTTTTACCTAACTATCATTTTTTCAGATACAGGTATTGATAGCTCCACCACCCAGAGCGCGAACCGAATTCGAAGACTCAATTTCCAAATTCTGTTATACTCGTGGTTGTTTTCGGGATCGACGGCTTTACGTGCTCTCATAGAGGCATAGGTGTAAAGTGTAAACCCCGCCAACTGCCACACTCTGGGATGTTATTAGAAACTTGTAGTACGAAAACTTGATCGGCAGTGATATATCCTAATCTGTAGACCAACGAGACAGATTTTGGCAAGCTTTATGAAAAACATTTACTTAAAAAAAAAACAAACTAGCCTCTTCTCGCAGACAAAACTTTTCCTGGATGAAAGTATAAGAAACAAAGGATATCAATTACGCATTTGTATTATTAATACACTACTCTGACCCTTTAATATAACACTAATAGGTTATTCTACAGCTGAATGCAGTAATTTATTTTCGTAATAATATACCTTATAGAGAGTTGGTACCATAAAATTGTTACTGTTTTATAGATCCATTAAAAGCATTAGAGCACTATGGTAATCGAGAAAAGTTTACCAGAAAGCGGACCATGTTTATAGAGTTGTAAGCGCTTTGAGCCAGAGGGTAAAGTTATTTAAATTAGTTCAACCTAGTACAACTATAACTTAAAAAGTATCTTTATACACGTATAATAAATATACACTAGCTTACCCACGCAACTACGTTTGCATCTCTTTTCAATCATGCTCATTTCCTATTGGTCTAAGCATGATGACATCTATCCATCTTAGGGGCATGCAGGGACATACAGAAAATTCATCGTGAGCAACAAAGTGATATGAGAATGATATTTAACTAGCTGCGCCCCGCAGTGTTACCCGCGTTTCATTTTGGTTGCTATGCAAGTGTGTTATGCATGGCAACCTGTGAAGTTTTGACAGGAGAGATAGTGATACATTTTGACATCTACGATTTAATGTATTTTTTTAATCACCTAGCTTTCGCCCGTTTGTTTTGATTATTGCAGTAAAAAGTAGCCTATGTGTTATTCTGATATATAAGCTATATTACTGTAAAGTTTCATAAAAATCCGTTCCGTAGTTTTTGCGTGAAAGAGCAACAAACATACATACACACATACTCACAAACTTTCGCGTTTATAATATTAGTAGGATAGATATAACATACAAACATCCATTTATATAAACTTTTAAAATTTGTCCTAGAAGTACCATTTTAGAAAGGGCAAGGACACTTTATAACAGTTAATCCTGAGCTTACTAAAAAGACTTTCGAGTAAAGGAGAAATATTCAATTGTTACTATGTGCTGAAAATATAAAGATATTAAAATGTACGTTAATTTGCGACAGCGAGCGAGTTCAGTGCCATCACAATACCCACGAGTGCTAACCCTATCTATACACGAGTATGTACCATCGTGATTGTCTGATTGTGACGCGGGGTTCGCGTTACCCACCACACTACCGGTACAATGTCATTGTCTTCTGTTAAATAATTGTAGCATACACGTAACGAGACTTTACCCATTACATTACTTTTATATCAACTCAATTAATTCCAACTCGTTATCCTTTATAGTTTGTACTTTAAGAGGCCTAAAACCTATTGGTAAGTTAATTAATGCTATGGTTATATGATAAGATTACATTTCGAATGGTGATGGATTAAGAATAAAGAGTGTGAAAACCCTTATTCATCCCGTAGGTGTCGTAGGACCCGAGTAAGAGAGGAAACTAAGTAGAACAACAACACAAAAAATGACGTGAAACCTACCGCTCTAGCAAAATGGACATTCTATAAACGAAACGGCCTCGCTTACGTGTTATTCTGATATATAACTTTGATTGCCTTTTTACTTCATTAGGGGTAGAATTCTCCAAAATCCTATTTTAGTGCTCGCCTAGGTTCACACATGCCAAATTTCAGCTTTCTGCGCCCAGTAGTTTCGTCTGTGCATTTTCTGTCAGTCAGTAACCGAACAGTTTTGTATTAAAATAAGGGTTAGAGTTTGAAATTACCTTTTTATTGTAATAGGTACTTCGAATTTACATAGTACCTTCATGGTTTGAAATTTTTGAGTTAACCTTTTTTCAAATCGTAGCTCTGAGGTTCTTCTTTTAAAACATGTGCAACATTCGATTAGCGACTTTCAGTTGTTTTTTTGTTCAGCTTAGAAGATTCAGAAGGGCAAGAGGGATACTTTGAAAATTGGAGTGATTTTTGAATACGAGTTCCGACGCGGAACTAACGCTGCAGAAACAGCTCACAATATCAATGTTGCGTTTGGAGAGGGGACTGTTAACGAACGCACCGTTCGATTTTGGTTTAAACACTTTCGTGATGGAAATTCGAAATTTTAAAACCACGTGGAAGACCGACACATGTGAATACCAATGAATTAAAAGAGATGGTGGAAGGCGATCCGAGCCAACAACGAACTCCGAACAAATAGAAAAACTTGCAGTAAAACAGCCCCGACTCATGAATCGATCTTCACCATTATTGCTCTATGATAACGTGTGACCTCATACAGCACGTGAAACCGTTTTAACTCTACAGGAACTGCAATTAGAAACCATTCGTCACCCTACGTATTCGCCAGACAAGGTCTAGTATGATATGGTCTGGTAAGAACTAATATATTGATGACAGTACAAGAAAATACACCTTTATTTTCTTGCTTGCTATCGATTGTAGAGAGAGAATCAACGCGCAGCACTTGCATCTTGGCTAAAGGGACTGCAATAAACCCTATGCAAATTCATCTGGCCAGCATCGTAAGCCAAAATCTCCTTTCTAAGGCCTATGTCTCGGAGTAGACATAGTAGAAGCTATTAGATGATGATTATAACGAGGGCCCCGGGAGTTAATCCACAAATTGATGCTCTGAGTCTGGGTGTTCTTTGTGTCCATTTTACGTATGTTAATTAAGTACCTCGCGACATTGAATGTGTATTTGTAATGCGGGAATAGTCTTAAAAAAATAGAGGGTAATAAAATCCTAACTGGGGAAAAGTTAAGATACTCGTTTATATTTGATCTTTAAGTTTATGAGTGTTCAAATCAATTCTCTAATAAATGACACATCACTGACTATAGATTCAGTAAACTTTATAAACACGATTCTTTTAATTATTTTTACTTTTATTTTTTGGGTCAAGATTTTTAGAGGCAATGGAAGTTTATTTCTACGAGAATGACCTTATTTATTTAACACAAGCCTTATTTATTTTAAACGTGCCTATTTTTTTATTATGTAAGTCATGACTGATAACAAACCAACTTGAAAATTAATTTTATGAAATCACGAATCACAGAGCGATAACATCTTGTAAATTGTATGTGATTTCTTTATTTTCCAATAGATTTTCTATTAGAACAGCTATTGCAATTAGCATAGTATTATTTTTATGCAATTTTATTGGCATTCTATTAGCATAATATCAGTAAGGTACTTCTACTACTCGGGCATTTCTCTGTAAGCTCGTACAGGTCCCATACAAATGCTGTCCTGGCAATTTTTTTTAACATTTGCTAAAAAACTGTGTTCCTTTTCGAAGTAAATAAACTATTATTTAAGTATATAAAGAGGCCCACTGAAATTATTTATATTTTCCAAGTTATTAGCAATTTTCCAAAAAATCATGACAGGGGACTGTTAAGTGAGACAGAGGACTGTTGTACTTTAGAAAAAAGTCATATTACATTAATCAATTATTTATTCTTTTTATAAAATATTTTCGCATCAATAGTAAATAAAACTTCTTTATGAAAAGTGAACAGAAACAACAACTTTCTTTATAACTATCAGGTGTTTTACATCGTTTAGCTTTAGGTACTTCTAAGCCAATGAGATTAGATTTTTTTCCGGGTCTAGACAACGACTTTATTTCTTTAGGTATTCAGTGCTTGCACTTTTTAAGAACACTACCAGTTACAACTTTTTTAAAGATTTGTCTCTCTTTGGTACATTTCAATGTGGAATAATTTTCTTTTAACTGCTTACTAATAACGTCGCCAAACAACGCTTTCTTGACTACTTCTTTTCTTTGGTCAGGCTCGTCTAACATTTTTAACATCTTTGTCTTAAGCGTATCTTTAACATTCTTTTTGTTTTTTCTTTCTAATCTCGCAATTTTTTTTTGTACTTAAGTTTTTTCTCTAAGCGTGCGATCTTTTCATTTCTTTCGCTGTTAAACTTCTGTCGTCGATATTTGGCTTCTTTTTTTCTTTGCTGTAGACTAGCACTGGAAAATGCTGGGCTTCGAGCTGGAGATATTTGCACTGGAACTGAACTGGCGGGTCTTGAAGGCGGAGTATCTGCTTCTAGGTCTGATAACGGCGTATTTTCTCGTACAATAGTGTTAGTGATGCTTTTCAGTGTTATTCTTTTGGCTCAGTATACGTGTCATATCCTTTACTAACTTCCGCAAACCTTTTTCTTTTGGTACTCCTTTTCTCTCATTTCTTTTCTTTTAAGAGGGTATTTTTTTCTTTTTTGGTAACAATCTTTCTGCTTCTCTTTTTTTTCTGTAGTAATTCCTCTCGGGATAACTTTTCCTTTTGTAGGAGCCATAATTGTCACGTGGCTAATCGAACGGATTAGCCTGTGGAAAATTAATTTAAGTTCATAAAGGATAAAAATAATGCCAAGCAATCAATAATAATTTGAATCTTACATTAATACAAGTATAAATAAAAAAAAGCCTGCCTCCTTTCCTCATCCCCTTTCAGTATAGTGTACATTATTCTACTATTCAAGACCTTTCATTTGATATCCATATTGAGGTAGTCGTAAAAAAATATATATTCAGTCATTTTGTGGCGGTGGCCATCTTAGACCGATTTTTATCCATCATAACTAAGAACACTCCCGACTAATTCATCTTTCAAATAAAAAAACAAAAAAAAACAAAATCGGTTCATCCGTTCGGGAGCTACAATGCCACACACACACACACAGACTCGTCAAACTTATAACACCCCGTCGCTTTTACGTCAAACAGATAAATTTACATAAACAATACAATAAAACAATAACCAATACGCAAAATACACAGTCCCCTGTTGTGTAAAACAGTCCCCTGCTGCAATTTCAGACAGGGGACTGTTGCCAGGGGACTGTGTTTTTCTGCTAAATTTCACAATATTTACAAAACTGATGTAAAATAGTTTTTTAAGAATATACCGATCAATTGAGACATAAATAATGCAACAATAATCTTTATTACGATATTATTAAAGTAATTAAAATACATATTATGACTTACCAGAGGACTGTGCTTGGTAGCGGTACAGGCGCTTGTTCACCTCACAAATGACGCTCTGACACTTAACAAAATGGCATATCAACGCCGCATTCGGCAAGGTTGCTAACTTCAAAGCATTTACGTTGCGTGTGACTTAAAAAAATTATCGTAAATATGATAGTTGTTTTTAATTATGAATTTAAATATTTGGCAGGGGACTGTGTAAAAATTCTAGGGACAAAGTTTACAGGAGTCTACGAAATAAATAAAATTCGTAATAAAACCTTGTTTTACGAAAATAATATAATTAAATTATTCTTCTTAATGATATTGACTTCCTAATACTTCATTTATCACTCACTTCTTCGTAAATCTCATTTCTAGGTGGAAATATAGTGATGGGGACAGCCAGGGGACTGTATTTTTAGAGCTTCTATCACGTCTTGAAAAAAACTGAAAATAGTTATGGTTCTAAAAACAAAGGGTCCATAAAGTTTCGGAATTAGAGTTTCATTAGGAGTGGTTTTTTTTTAAATTATTTAATAACGTCTTAAAAAAATCGGTCAGGACAGCCGATTACGACGTTACAGAGAATCGCCCACTCACACTGCAATCATCTCCTAGCTTTTTTATTCCCGATAATACTTGAGGGAGACGTCCATGGTGCGATTGACATTGGATCTTCATAATCTTGAGAGTGAACCGAATTCGAAGGTTTATTTATTGATTTATTGATTGATGGTTTGATTTATTAGTTGCTAGTATATTTGAAGCCACTGATAGCCCAATAACGATTGTCATAACGTTGCGCGTGACAACCTGTGCCGACGACTGAACGTGCTCGGGCAAAGCACGGGCGTAAAACACCGCTATTTTCCATACTCCGGGCTAATATTAGGAATTTCTTGCACTTGAATTTCTTCAAGAAAAACCCAACAACAGCTCGACCCGGTAATCAAAACCGAGAGTTAAAGAATGAAACAATTACATCTCACTTCTCTTTTCCGTAATAGAAGTAAAATAACTTAGTTATGAGCATTTCACCAAATTATGTTCCTGATGGGATTTAAATTTGTCCTTTGTTTCATTAAAGGAGACAAGTTCAACGTTCGAGGTATCAATATTTGCATTACCAACCTACACACTAAATATATGTTTTTTTCCTGCATTAATCGCAGGAAGTTGTGGTTATAGCTGTGCAGGAAGATTATGCAAATATAAATAAAATGGAAATACGATCATAAAAAGCTACTGGGAGTGTGCAGATGGGGCCAGGTGATCTTAAATTGTCATTGTATTTTCTCATTTCGCGAGCTGTGTTCTAATCTTACTTACGCAGTTACGTCTTTATAAGTCAAACCTTATAAAATTCATAGTCCAGGCCCAAATTTTAAAATAGGGTAAAATCTCAGATCACTTTTCACCCGTCTACCGCGAACGCAAAAGGAATTGTAATAGTTTAAAAAATAGTCCACTTTATTGTAGCAGTTTACATACATAGATACTCTTTGTTAATGTCACAGAAATAGCTAGATAATTTTATCTATTTACAAATATTGTATTCAAAATAGTAAGGTTTCTTTAACTTATTTATAACTTGGCATGGAAACATAATCCTCGTGCACAGTAATCCCATTTAAATATTATTATACGAATACTGTGCTCCATACAACGGTGCCAAATCTCCGAAATGGACATCCGGCGTTTAGGCACCGTCTGCCGTTCTCCGTAATCCCTGAATGGATAATGTGAAGTGGACGAGATGCGCTTTTATATCCAACTTTGAACAGTGAATCTTAAATTATTACATACTTACCTACAATATCTTTAGACGCCTTTAGTTGCAAGTACATACCTGTCTAAATGTAAGGGGCTACTTATACCTATAAGACACATAATGTCCTGTATGTGTATATAGGTATCTCTCTAACTCATCTCTTCCTAAAAATGGTTAACTATCTACTTACAAATCACATTGCATTCATTATCAGTAGTGTCCGACTGAAGCTAAAACCGATTAATTTTATCGATTTTGAAAATTCTTATGACCTTATTTGTGATGAGTGTCATACACTATACATTAAACTATAATATCGAACATTCTTGCAGGCAGAGCCGTGGGCACAAGCTAGTGTCTAATTGAATCTTTGATTGATATATGATAAATTTAACGTTTGATAGTTTTTCACAATAGTCTCATCTACATACTTAATGTATTTAATATATGACTCAGTTTAAAACTATGACGAGAAAAGAATTCCTTTTACTTAATGCGACTGTAGGGTGTCTGGTGTCTGGCGGGGATTCGCCACTAAAGAAAATGTCTTGCAATGAATGACGTGATTTCTTAAATTTTCTTACAGAATTATAAAGATTTTTTCGAACATACTTTTTATGTAGTAGTAAGTAACATAATTCCGCAGTCATAGCCATCAAAGCTACAAAAATCTTCTGAATTTCTTTAATATTCATTGATAGTTCCTTCCTACCTCTATTGAGAACTAGACTACAAGAGACAAATATGCAGCCTTTGGTAAAATAATGAAGGGCAGTCTATAAACAAAAAGAAAACTTTGTACGGCAAATGTTAGGTATTGCAGTTATTTCCTTGTTATTTGAAATATTAAATTCGTGCAATGAACTTTTTCGATTTCCTCCGCCATTGTGACATTGTAATATATACACATCATACATTTTTATTTTTGCGTGGAATTTTACATTACTAACTTGGTAAATTTATTAACTGTCAAGAAATACCTCATTCAGGTGCCTATATGCCATGTACCTACCTAATTAGGACTATACAAATTGAAAGTTGAGGCCTTTACGCCATGTTTATGCATATTAATTGTTAAAGGTTATGATGGAAAAGTAATAAAAGGTGTCTTCTTTATCAAAATTACGAAGTCAAGCCAACAGTTTTTAGGATTTTTGTCTAGGTATTTATCTGTACTTTGATTGTGTCTCTGTGTATTGCGGTAAGAAGTAAGAAGGCAGAAACGCAGGTTAAACATAATAAATATCAAGCACACTACACCAACTCGTGCGTACCAATTACTAGTTGGTTCTAATTTAAAGTCAAGATTACGCGTACTTTACAAGGCTGCAAGGGCAATACGGTAAATTTAATCAACCTCAAGTAAGATATATGAAACCTAAGAACTAGATGTACAGTAATAACAAAGTTCTGGCAATAGATCTATTAGGTCCATTTTCACCACTTGCTGAATGAAGTCCATGTTTTATTTTTATTTGATGCCTGCCAAAGTGACTACATTGATAATATATGATAGACTAAACATGAACTAATCCGCCAGATAACTGTCAATTTCGTTTTCTTATTCTCCTTGGATATATTATGTGTCATAAATTCGTGATTCCATATTATGGTAATACTACTATAAATTCGTCTAGCTGCTACATTTTCACGACTGATTTGAATGCCGGTAAGCTGATTTAAATGAAAATCCGTGGGCAAAAGCTAGAATGTAAATATATCAGCGACTCCTGCTTATTATGATCATACTAATATTTGTACGTAGTATATAATAATATAGAGTAAGTTACATAAGAAACCACAAGACAACGTTCTAACATAAAGATAGATCCATTGTAAACATATTTTCCTTTTATGAATCATGTGTTATAGTTGTAATGTATGTACTAGTACCAAGTTAAAAATTATTGCGCCGAACTGTTTTGCTTGAGGCGGCGGGTTCTAAATCTTGTTTACAGCCTTGAAGGCCAGCTACGCTCCACTGAGCATGACGTGGCAAGCCCGTAGCCCCACACCAATGTTTAAATCTATAGTTTGCACCAACTAGAAGAGTTTAAATACACACTTCTTGTCTCCTTTGAACATTCATTCATATTATTGAGTTGCAGCGTCTTTATCACTCCTGTAATCACTCTATGCCAGCTTTTACTGTCAAATACAATGAAATTGTACACTTAGAAAGGATTTAAACATTGCGTAGCCATGATACAAATATTACTAAGTGTTAGCGTTCCCTACAGTTAATTTATAAAATTAAAAAAAAAAATAAAAGAATTAAACCAAGTGAACTATGAATTTTATAATTATCTCGCAAACAATATCGAGTTAAAATAAATTATCAAGTTGTCGATGTTTTACAACATAGGCAACACTGCGCGAGCGGCCATTATGCGATCGGAGGGGGGATCGACAGGCGGCCGTCAAAAAGATTGATTATTGTGAACGGAGGCATACTGATTAAAGTATTTCGAAAAATGGACTTCTGTGTATAATTTGACCCGACCCAGCTAACAGTCAGAAGTGGTAAGAACTAAAAGTGTTGGAGAAAAACTTAAGTCTCCACCTTGAAACAAAGTTCTACAAAATGTCGTCAGGTGATAGGTCGAATTATACACCGCCTCTAGAGACCCATAAGTCTAACAGATTATCACGAAATCCTAATCGGACTTGGGTACGTAGACAAGACAAGCGATCTAAAACAAGACATAATAAACGACAAAGAAGACGTGATACCTACCGTACTAGGAGCAGGTCTCCCTGCAGCACGGCATCTTCTTCTTTATCTGTATCCTCATTTCGGCGTAGCAGAAGTGGCGGTACAAGCTTAGGGAGCAGTTCCGCAGGCTTTAGCGCTAGAAGAACTAGACACAAAGGTCGTTCTGCTAGACGCTATAAGCGTCATGATCACGATCGTGAATATTCATCACGTGACCTAAGTGACGACAACAGGTACACTGATACTGATCGCCGACACAGATATAAGCGAAAGCGGGATTCATCTTACTCGTCTGATAGCTCACCCACATCACGAAGACGATCACGCTCGAGAGTTCGCTCACACTGGAAGAGAAGACGGTCCACTAGCTACCAAGGGGATAATTTTCTAAAAAGATTCTCCAGAATACTGAAAGGCAATCGATTTGAAGGATCGCCTAACGTGATCCCAGAATTTGATCCGGAAACACATTCACAGACTGCAGTGGATTGGATTCGTAAGGTGAATGAAACAGCTAGGATATATGGGTGGACTGAGAGGCAGATCATATACCATGCTATACCGAAGCTTTCCGGCCATGCGAAGAAGTGGTACCAGGGTAGGAGTACAATCGATTTAAGCTGGAAGCAGTGGCAAAGAAAGATTATAAAAACTTTTCCTGACGATCGCAACTACGCAGATCGTCTAACAGAGATGCTTAGTAGAAGGAGTAGAAGAGAGGAATCCTTGGAGGAATATTTCCACGAGAAGGCTAGGTTAGTTAAAATGTGCGGAATTAGGGGGAGAAAGGCCGTAGATTGCATAATAAGTGGTATTTTCGACAATGGCATACGGCTAAATGCTCAAGGGGCTAGTTTTGATAAGACATCAGATTTATTAAGATACTTACGGCGTATATCAAATAGAGGAAATCTTGCATCGAGGTCTACAAGATATAATATGCCGACCAAAAATGAATCATATAATCCTAAAAGTTCTGACGGTAACCGCAACAACATAGTAAATAGATCTGCACCCACATATGTCAGAGAAAAAACTCGATACAACTTCAAATGCTATAATTGCGGCGAAAACGGGCATGCGGCCCGTAACTGTACAAAGCCATTAAAGAAGTGCGATAATTGTTCACGGTTGGGACACATGACACAAGATTGTCAGCTTATAGGTTCTCGACCAAAGACCGAGCCACCACAAGATAATACAAGAAATTACAACTCCACACAAAACGTTTTACAAATCGCTACCGATGAAAAACCAAACAGTAAGTATTTCAAAACTATTTCTGTGAATGGCATATCAGTTTCAGCATATATAGACTTTGGGAGTCAGTGCACACTTATCCGAGAGTCCGCTGTTAGAAATCTTAGTGTAGTCCCGGTCAAAACAGGACTTCCTGTTGTTAAGGGTTTCGCTTTTGGTACTATAGTACCAATTTCTAGAATATTTGTGACCGTCGTTGTAGATGCTGTCCAGGCCGACATAGAAGCCCTTGTTGTGCCTGATCATTTACTCAAAACAGACGTCCTTATTGGACAGTCCTTAACAGAACTACCTACTGTTACTGTTCATAAGACTAGCACTGATCTGGCACTTTACTGCGACGATTCTCACTTAGAGAGAATGAATGTATACAACACCAATACGACCTTAATCTCAGGGTTTCAGGATATTGAGGTACATACGGAAAATGAATTTTCAGGACCTTTATTTATCCCAGATAGTATATGTATGAAACCTGGTAATGAATACATTGTATTACAAGGTGTTTATCAATTTCGTAATGGAAGGAGTCGATGTATAGTTGGTAATTTGTCTCAAAATCCTATTCTAATGACCAATCTAAAATTGTTATCGCGGGCTGTAAAACTCAATAATCAAGCTCTATCTACAACACAACATACACCATTGAGCGTGAATTCTATTACTCTTAGCGACCAGTCTTTTAATGCACGTGATAGAACCGATTCGATGATTGAACCTATTACTCTAGATAAGTTAAATATAGGTCCCAAAGTAACTGATACGGAAAGAAAACGTTTGCTTGACCTCTTAAACGAATACAGGGACTGCTTTGCATTCAATATGCAAGAGCTTGGATTGACCCACTTAACGGAGATGACACTGCGTCTAAGTGATGAGACACCTGTCACTTATAGGCCTTATAGACTTCCATTTAGTGAGCGCGCAAAGGTTCGAGAGATTGTAGGTGACCTGCTTGCTAACAATATTATTAGGGAATCACAGTCGGCATACGCTAGCCCGATAGTTCTAGTTCGTAAAAAGAACGATGAATACAGGCTTTGTGTTGATTATCGGGCATTAAATAAAAGGACGGTTAAGGATAGCTACCCGATGCCTATCATAGACGACCAGCTCGACCGTCTTAGTGGTAAATCATACTTTACAAGTCTAGATTTGGCATCAGGCTATTATCAAATCCCTGTGGCTGAGGAATCACGTCACGTTACAGCCTTCGTGACCCCTGACGGCCACTACGAGTACATGAGAATGCCATTCGGTTTGGTAAATGCACCGGCAGTGTTTCAAAGCATGATTAATAAGGCTCTTGGAGCTCAACGATTCGAACTAGCCATTCCTTACTTAGATGATCTATTATCTACGGGCAGTTCTGTTCAGGAGGCACTTGACAAACTGGAGGCTATTCTGAAACTTTTACGGGAAGCTAATCTAACCCTAAATCTCAAAAAGTGTTTCTTTCTCCAATCGGAGGTCAACTATCTTGGCTACGAGATCTCCGAAACTGGTCTCAAACCTGGAAGCAAGAAAATAAATGCTGTTTCGGACTTTCCAAGACCAACAAATGTACATCAAGTTCGCCAATTTGTTGGATTGGCCAGTTATTTTCGACGTTTTGTCCTCAATTTTGCCTCTATTGTAAGACCGTTAACCCAACTGACCAAAGCCGAAGCTCCTTGGCATTGGGGTAGTGAACAAGACAAGGCATTTGAGGAGATAAAATCCAAATTGGTGGTACGACCTGTACTGGCTTTGTACAATCCAGGGTACACTACCGAGGTCCATTGCGATGCCAGTAAGTTAGGAGTCGGAGGTATTTTACTTTAAAGACCAAGTGAAGAATCTCCGTTTAGACCAGTTGCTTATTTCAGCCGCCAAACAACACGTGAAGAAGCGTTCTGGCATTCTTATGAGCTTGAAACCATGGCGGTGGTACTTACCTTGAAGAAATTTAGGGTTTACTTAATTGGCCTGGAATTCAAAATCATAACAGACTGTAACGCATTACGCACCACCTTACTGAAGAGAGATTTAATACCGAAAATTGCAAGATGGTGGCTAATGCTACAGGAATATAACTTTAGCATCGAATATCGTCCAGGGCATAACATGCAACATGTGGATGCTTTGAGCAGGAATCCTGTCTCACTACCCAATATCTCAGAAGAAGTAGATATTTTGAACATCACAACTCATGATTGGCTACATACAGTACAAATGACGGATCCACGGATAAAACGTATTAAGAATATTTTAGAGACAAGCGAAGAGAATATAAAAGACATATCTAATAATTACGTGTTACGTGATGACAAAATATATAGGCGTGTGGGATCTAAATTAAAATGGGTGGTACCTAACTCAGCTCGATGGAGGATATGTCAGCTTAATCATGACGAAGCGGGTCACTTCTCAACCGAGAAAACGGTTGAGAAGATTGGAGCCGATTACTGGTTCCCAAAAATGAACCGCTTCGTCAAGAAGTATGTTAATGCATGTATTAACTGTGCATATAACAAAGAAATGTCTGGTAAGAGATCAGGGTACTTAAATCCGATCCCTAAAGCTAACGCTATATTTCATACCATCCACATGGACCATATAGGTCCATTTGTAAAAAGTAAACGAGGAAATGCGTACTTCCTCGGAGATATCGACGGGTTTAGTAAATTCATATTTGTCAGAGCTGTTAGGAACACTAGGTCTAAGACTACAGTAAAAACACTAGAAGATATTTTTGCAACATTTGGATGCCCGAAAATAATAATATCAGACCAGGGCACTAGTTTTACGTCTGGTGAGTTTAAGAACTTTGTTACCTCAATTGGCGCCAAGCACGTTCTTAATGCAGTGGCCACGCCTCGAGCAAACGGGCAAATTGAACGCTATAATCGGACGATCCTGAACTCACTAGCCGCTATGAATCATGGATTGGATGAAAGGGAATGGGATACGAACGTTGCTAAAGTACAATGGAGTCTAAATAACAATATAAATAAAAGTATTGGTAAAACGCCAGCTGAAGTAGTATTTGGCCAAAGAACCACTTGTCAGGCAGAGGGAATATTGAAAGGAGCCTTAGAGACAGACGACCAAATTCCAGACACCGCTAGAAATGAAATGAGAAAATCCATAGAAGAAAGAATTGTTGAAAGACAGAGGAAGATGAAAGAACACTTTGACAAAACCAGGGCTCCAACTAAGACGTTTGAAGAAGGTGATCTTGTCATGATCCCCAATAATAATCTAGACCGGGGTAAGAGCAAAAAGTTAGCTGCAAAGTTCAAAGGTCCATTCAAAGTAACAAAAGTGTTAGAGAAGGATAGATATGAAGTCTCTAGCATCACGGGTATCTCACAAAGACGATATAAGAACATTTTTTCAGCTGATCAGTTGAAACCGTGGATTAATTTAAGGTTATCGCCAGTAGATAGCAACAAAAGTGACTGTAGCGATTCGGATACGCAAGATGAATAGAGCATAACAAAATCACTATACTGAGGCTAGTATTTACATATCCTATAATATTATATAAGTATATATTGTATTATAATAGGTATATCACATATATGTATATTCTCAAGTGTAACATATGGAATCACTATGGAACGTATCCAATTCCCATATCATTTACAGCTTAGATTTGTGTCGGCACCGGAGAGTCGGCAATGTCCGGACTTACTGAGAGGCAGCAGTGAAGAGGACAAGCTGCTGTTTGACCGTGGCTCTCGGGTGGCTAAACGGCAATGATTGTAATGTAATGGCTCTCGGGTGGCCTCGTATACAATGAACAGTGTGGTAATAAAGGAGACAAGCAGACCGTGGCTTTCGGATGGCTAAACGGGAGCATTGCCCAAATCGTGAAACTACGAGTACAAGGATATAAAGTATCAATTGGTTTATAAACATGTAATCATCGTTGATTGTATAAGAAATGTATATTCAAAAAAAAAAAAAAAAAAAAATCGATAAAAGAGAGATAAAGATGCTATGAACATTTTTGGTATTACACCAATTATGAAATTATATCAAAAATGGCCATATCTATTTTAGTTTCAAGCAATGGAAAAATTAAAACTCCTCTGAATTAATAACTTTATATTATGTAGTAATTACTTATTTAACGACCATAATTTTTTTTTATTTTTTTATTTTTTTCTTTCTCTTTTATTGGTTATGAGGTCATACCCTGTGCAATAGAATGGCCGAGCTAAATTTAGGAATGGGGACATTCCTTTTGCAGAATGGCCGTCTGTTAGCGTTCCCTACAGTTAATTTATAAAATTAAAAAAAAAATTAAAAGAATTAAACCAAGTGAACTATGAATTTTATAATTATCTCGCAAACAATATCGAGTTAAAATAAATTATCAAGTTGTCGATGTTTTACAACATAGGCAACACTGCGCGAGCGGCCATTATGCGATCGGAGGGGGGATCGACAGGCGGCCGTCAAAAAGATTGATTATTGTGAACGGAGGCATACTGATTAAAGTATTTCGAAAAATGGACTTCTGTGTATAATTTGACCCGACCCAGCTAACATAAGACATAACGGAAAGTAGGTTTGAGGTAGAAATTACAATGAAATGGTTGACGAATGACGTTATTATTCAACCGTTCCGGACTATTGAAATTTACATTGGTCTATAATTATAATCATTTATATATATTGAGTTATTATACATCAATTACTGCACTTATTAACTTATCCAATGATGCAGAAGCATCTCAATAGTACACCATAGTGAGGGTTATGCGGTATTGTTGCATTGTTAGCATTCGCAATGAGTATGGTGACTCATGCTTTCCATCAGGCAGAGTAGATTCACTTGGCAGGTTCATTACATAAAAAAACTTCAGTCTATATGACGAAAAAGGAAACTTTTGGTAAATTCGGAATTCTTAGTACTTGCAACACAGATGATGACTCAATAACGCTAATTCAATGAGTAACAATGACACCTTATAAATAGCCAATGAATATAAAATGAATAAATTCCAAGAATTTTTAATTCGAATGGTTTTCTAACATCGCCTTTGTTTGACCTACCGTCTTCTGTAAGCGTAACAAATGTTTATTTCGAGAACTGTAAATAACTGACCAACTAATAAAATATAAAGCCAAACATTACATAAAATGTTTGCCTTTGAAATATTAATGTTTATCATGGTTAAATGGCTACTACATTAACTTTCACTAAGTAAACAACCTTTGTTTCATATGATCGTAGTTATCTAGAATGTACCATAGCTTAATACCGCCGGTTAGTTGGAGAGCTCAACTGTCCGAGCCGTTTTTATGACTCATACTTCATGGGAGCCATAAGAAATTTTAGATAAGGCCACAAAAATAAATGGCTTGAACCGAAACAAGATTTATCATATGTTTTGACAATAGAAAATATCGTCCAGGCTTTCTTTGTGATTTGAAAATATACTAGACATACAATCAAAATTGCTAGTTTCTACATCGTCTTTGTTTATAGGTGTGAATTAGGTATGATGTATTTTTAAATCACATAACAATTCAATGACAACTGAATTTCCTGCTCAAATTGGTGATGATTTTCAACTAACAACAGGTTGTCTGATCACGAACCTCTGCTATTCGTTGGTCTATTTATCTCTACGTCTCTCGTTAAACGAAAATTTCCATATCAATAAATCAGTCAATATACATTCAAAATAGTTCGGCAGTTTCCTCTGTGCTCTTTGAATATAATATCTCAGTCCTCGCAGGTGGATCACTGCACGGCAATAAGAATGAGAAAACATGTACTTACATACATTTTTGTTGATGTGTACTATACACAAGAATTTCGTTTTTTTTCGATTTAGAATATTCTAAGTGTCAATGTCAATACAAATATTTTTTTTAGCATAAAATACTATTTTGAAATGCTTTCAGAATGATCCCTGTTATATAAAACTTTGTTTAATTTACTTATGTTCTTTTTTCGGAAGTGTTTGTGTTATCGATTTTGCCATTTTTAGAGTTCCATAGCCAAATGGCATAAAACGGAACCCTTATAGATTCGTCATGTCTGTCTGTCTGTCCGTCTGTATGTCACAGCCACTTTTTTCGGAAACCATAAGAGCTATACTTTTGAAACTTGGTAAGTAAATGTAATCTGTGAACCGCATTAAGATTTTCACATAAAAATAGAAAAAAAAAACAATACATTTTAGCATCCCCACACTTGGAACTGAAACTCAAAAAATTTTTTTTCATGGAACCCATACGTGTGGGTATATCTATGGATAGGTATTCAAAAATGATGTTGAGGTTTCTAATATCATTTTTTTATAAACTGTGGAACCAAAGTGGAAAAATGTGTCCCCCCCCTGTAACTTTTAGAAGTTAAAACTAAAAAAAAAATATGTTGTACATTACTATGCAAACTACCAACGAAAATTGGTTTGAACGAGATCTAGTAAGTAGTTTTTTTTTAATACGTCATAAATCGTAAACTGCAATTTACCTTAAAGTTACAACGAACTACAAGAACTTTTATATGATGCTACTTGTTGATACGGAACCCTTCATGGGCGAGTCCGACTCGCACTTGGCCGCTTTTTTAAAAACTGTAAAAAAATCTTATGTCTCAAATAACACGTAGCAACAGTCGGCAAATATGAAGTTTTTATCATGTAGGTTTTGGCAGTTTAAAGCAGCAAACGTCTATGTCATTATTTGCTTAAGTATTAGTCGATATAAACGTAGGTAGATAATAGTAGAAGGCTTACAAAGGTACAATGTTTTACAAATACATTTTTTTATTAAATCAATCATAGACTAGAAGACACCATACACATATTTTATAGGTCAAGTTTATTTAGTACAAGTTATTATGCATAAGTGGATTGAACTAAGTGGCGTGCAATTGGAGAGGCCTATGTCCAGCAGTGGACTGCGATAGGCTGATGATGATGATGATTATGCATAAAGTGATTGTTTATAATGATTAAGAAGAAAATTAATATACTATTAAATATACTACTAAGTACTTTAATTTCTTTACTAATAAATAAAGATTCCGACGAATTGAGAACCTCCTCCTTTTTTTGAAGTCGTTTAAAAATACAGATACAATTTAAACATAAGAGCATTCTAGTAGATTTAGAATAGAACTACCAATGCACCATGCACAGGACTTAGTTGCTATAATCTGTACTACAATAATAAGTGCTATTGTGTTCATATTTTACGAGATAAAAAGAATTCCTTTTATCAAATCCATACCTACGTTAAAAACCTTCATGATAATTAAAATAGTAAGATTCATTGTATAATAGTGAAATCTTATTTAATAACGTCATCACGCGTGCTGAAACAATTTCTTTAGTTGTTTTGGTATTCATTAACCAATTTATCGGGGAAAGTAATAGGCTACCCTAATAATCACCCTAAGACCAACAGGAGCTGAGTATCAATGATAAATTGGCTAAGTGCGTGTCAGGCCTTGCATAGAATAGGGTCCCGTAGTCACCCATGACGGTAGGTACATTTAAAATCGTGTCCAATAGACAATTGTAATGTTTACCTATTATTTCTTTATTTTTGTACGAAGTTTTCCGAGTGCATTTTACAAGTTAGGCCCCTATAATTTCTAAAATAAAAAAGTTGTCAAAACCGCTATAGTTTTCCTTGAAAGTTCAATATCCATACAATGAACTTTGTGCTACTATCATGATTTTTTTCAGATTTTTTGAGCCAGCCGTTTGCTTTTAGAGGCGGGGTGGGAACGCCCTGTTTTTAGAAAAAAATGCGCTTTCAAGTTGAATAACTCATAAACGGATACCTAAATCGAAAAATGGCCATAGAAACCTCACAATGTTTTTAAAATACCTTTCTAATTATACCCCACACGATGGGATAGACGCGAGAAAAAAAAAACATCCCCACTTCACATGTATGTATCCCAAATAAAAATATTTTAAATTTTTTTATTGTAGCACTTTGTCCACGTAATTACACACATATTCATGGAACGTTTCATTTTTCTAGCACCAACCGTTTGGGCGGTATAAGGACGGACGGACGTACGAATCTATGTCTGACGTAATCTATGACGAGTCATGAACTACGGAACCCTAAAAATGTTGCAAGAAACGGGGAAAATGTAATTCTTTTGAGAGACGCAGTATAAGATGCGTGAGTTAGCTAGTTATAAATAAATATAAGTTGAATAATGAACTTCATAATATTTTATACTTTCTATTTTGTTAGAAAGGAATATGAAACATTGAATCGGCTGTACATACACTAGCAGAGAGATCGCTTAATTTTGGACGCAAGCTTTATAAATAGAACGTTAACTACTAGGAAAAATTGCTAGGCATTTCATGTGAATTTTATGTTTCAATTATACTATGTCTATACGATGTATTCACACTAATTATAGTATAAATTCAAATGTAACTGTCTGTTGCGCTTTCACGGCTACACAGCTAAACGATTTTGAAGATATTTAACATAAAGATCCTTTAATTCTCGATGGAAGGCCATGAGTTCCTACTACTGACATACACGCAGGCAGAGTCGCGGCCAATAGCTAGTACATTTACAAAATTAAAGTAAAAGTTCTATTATTCATTCGGTTTATTATATCTTTTTAGAGATGTACTGTACTATACCAAATGTACTGTATTCATACAAGGTACCTAATAAATAAGCTGAATTAAATAAATAAATATTTTTCGAATATCTGCAACGTCATCAGTCCCAGAGTAAGTTTACTATGGACACTATAGGCCGACCGTTTATCTGAGTCCTCGCCTGTCAGTCAGTCCCCTTTGTCGTCATACCTCCGCGCCCCTGTTACCTCGGGCGAGGACTCAGATAAACGGTCGGCCTATAGACAACTGATATACTTTTTGTGAATGGCATTAATAATATACATAGAAAACATCCAAACTCCAAAACAATGTTTGCAGATCATACAAAAAATTAACCCGACTCAGAAATCAAACCCGAGATCTCAAGTACAGCAGTCGTACATGATACCAATGCGTCACCGAGACTATCGAAAATTATTAATAGGACCAGCAGTTATAAAGAACCAAAAACATAGCAGTTATAAAGAAATGTAATAAAACTATATTGAGTTATGTAGCCGTAATATCTTAGGTTGAAACAAGCCAGACGCAAATTATTCTTAGTATCGTCTGATATAAATGTATGTCTGTGAAGTTGATGCAAATATGCTTTGAATATGATTGAAATATTTATATATAAATTTGTGTATTGTGTATTGTTCATTTTAAAAAACTCTAAGCTCTTTCATGATATTTACTTACTTCAATTTTTTATGATAGGGGGCGCGTATGACTATTTCCTACCTTGTTGCGCGTTGGATAGATATACCGTTTTTAGGAGTAACAATGTGACATGCTTAACTGTGGATATTGTCTGTGTGTATAAAAATGACCAGAAAATTGGATAATAACACAGCCATAAAACTTTTTTGTTTCTACAAACCCACTAAACATTTATCTTATTACTAGCTTTTGCTCGCAACTTCCCGATTTGTACACATTTCATACAAATCAGTCCAGCCGTTTCCAAGAAGTTTGGTAACAAACACCGCGACACGAGAATTTTATGTATTATAGTTATAGAAAAAAAATCATTCTGGACGTGTGTTACATGCACTCCCTGAACGGTTACCAATTTGGATGAAATTTTGTGTGTATATTTTACTAGTATCAAGGTAATGAGGTAGTATTAACAAATTTTAGTGGGTTTGTAATAATAACAAAAAAGTTCTAAGGATTGTTGTTCAAATAGGGGTCTAATACGTTTCCAGAAAACTTTGGTGTGCCTCAGGGAAGTATATTGGGACCCACGCTTTTCCTTATATTTATGAACAATTAACATGAATTGCTTATTCCATCATCTTCTCTGGGATGCCGACATGTAACTTTTTGCAAGGATCAAAATGATAATTTAACAATTTCTCCGTTCATTGTTTTAGTGACATTGCATGTTTTTCCACTGTGCCCTTCATATACAAAGTCCTATATCGTTGAATATGAATTCTTTGAATCTGAAATAGAAAAGTAATAAATTGTTATTATAGGATACCAGATAAGTATTGATAGAGTGCTAGAGTACGTATAAAACTTAGGTATTACCTTTTAGTCTATAAAAAGACGAGATGTATTTAAATATAAGTTATAACTTCCTTCTAAAGTTATATAAAAACTTACTTAGGTAGTCACAGCCTGCAGTAAGTAGATATAAGTACCCATTCCGTACCCAAAGGGTAAAACGGGACCCTATTTAAGAGACTCAGCTGTCCGTTTGTCACCAGGTTGTATCTCATGAATCGTGATAGCTTAAGTTGAAAATTTTCACAGATGATGTATTTCTGTTGCGTTATAACTACAAATAAATAATAAAAACATAATGAAATAGTATTGATACTCGAAAATAATCACGGCAACAGTTAGACGCTTCAAATGTATGGACAATGGTATGAACCCTCCTACTCGAGTCCGTCTCGAACTTGACCGATTTTATTAACACATAATCTATAGAGGTAGAATAGAGACAGGTAGAGGTAGAATTTGAAGTAATCAAATTCTACCTCTACCCGTTCTATCTTTTTAGGGTTAATGACTCGGAACCGACGGATTGGTCATGTCCGTCCTCGACTTACCGTCCAAACTGTTAGTGCTAGAAAGATGAAACTTTGACAAAAGATGATTTTTTTATTTAGGTATGTATGCAAGTTATTTAACTTTAAAATACATTTCTAAGCAAAAACAGGGAGTCCCCCGTCCTCTAAAATCTGAAAAAAGTCATGATGGTAGTCCTTATGATGAACTTTAAAGTGAAACTATAACGGCTTACATAGCTTTGTTAGTTCAGGAGTTATAGAGGCCTAACTTGTAAAATACGTTTACTTGGAAGTCTTTATGCAGAAATAACGAAATATTAAGTAAACAATTACTATTGGACACGACATTAAAGCCATTATGGGTAACTACGGAACCCTATTCTATGTATGGCCTATGTATGACACGCACATACATCTTAAATTGACAGTATATATGCTAACAGGTACTTATTACATCACGGTGTAAATAAATCTTACTTTTAAAAAAACCCAAAATTGTCGTATCGACATAAAAGTTCTATGCTATTTTTGTCTTCTATGACGCTGTTACCTCATTATCATCCGCCTATAGCAGTCCACTGCGGGGCATAGGCCTCTACCATTACATGCCACTTTAATCGATGTTGGGCTTCTCGCATCCAGCTCATTATGGGCAAAACCTGCCAATGACGATACCTATAGGTAGTTCTTAGAATTGTGCTTGATCTTTTTTTTCCTTAAAAGACTGCCAAAGTAACTCTACTCTGCCTGATGAAAAGCATGTCAAAATCAAGCGTTGGGTCCTCCCTTGGTCCTCCACACTAAAATGACAGTAGTGACAGTTTTCATTTACAGATTTACGAGGTAGATACGTTGACATTACAAAGACGGAAGTTTAAATAAACCTTTTTACACGGATTTTTAAACAAAAACTATTTTTATAACAGAATTGAATCTATATTTACAAACGAGCTTACTTAATCTGAATAAATAGTGTCAGAGAGAACATTGTAATTTTGCTTATTTTAAACCACATCAGTAATCATGTTTAAATTACCACTTTCAACTGGCTCCTTTGTTTTCGTATATAACTCAGGATTTTGAAACGAAAGTACAGTAATTTGGCATGAAATATCTAATTGAAATAAGTAGCAAATCTACGAGACAGGGTTTACGTTTATTACATTGTAAAATCGGAGAGCAGTCGGAGTGGGCGGTCATCGACCTGCAGCTGTACATGCTACTGGGCGGGCGGGTGGTGGCGCGCCGCGCAGTTAGGCGCCCTGCAAATATAAACAAACGTCCGCTACATCAAACAGCCACCATGTCCGCCACTGAATAGACAATGATTTTTATTCGTCGTTTATAGGCCACTGTCACCATTCAAACATCCTTAACGATCAGTTAATAGTTGGCCTCTTTAAGAAGCCAATTTGAAGAAATCATTGTTAAGTATTATATACGAGTAAATTACAAGCGCGCAATAAACGTCGTTATGAAGCATAAAATACGATTGTCAAATAACCAATTTTACCTCTTACATAAAATTAATTGGATGTCTATTTTACTTTGATTGGACAGGCTTGCGAAATTATTATACAATCGCGTGAACAATTATAAATTACATGTTCTTAGTAAATTTTTACATTTGGCACGTAATTTTCAGACGCTTTAAAACACATAATAATAAATATATATAATATATGTGCGCAATGTCTTTTATCGTCAGTCTATTTTTGTTGTATCGTAAACTAAAAGTTTAGGACATAAATATAAACTGTCTCCAAGCCATCTGATTCTAAACTTGTTGACTTTACTTAGGGTACTTGGGTTTTACTAAGTAAGTATGCTAATGCATACTACTAACCCTGCAGCAGACTGTGTACTTGTGTCTTACATGAAAAAAGAAAATAAAAAGAAAATAGTCTTTCACAGTGCCATGTGTTTTTTACACAATTAAGTGTGGTTTAACTTCAAAGGCTTCATAATTATTTACACCTATTTAGTCTTCTTATCATACGCTTCAATGTCTATGGAAAATATGTTATAAAATCACTACGGACATTTTATTTTATAGAAAATGTGAGGCTGTAAGAATAATTAGGTCACCGAAGCTCAGGGACGAGGGTAACTGTTTAATCACACATACGCGAAGATAAGCTGCTTTGATTTCCTGCTGCAATGAAAAGCATTATCGTTTTATACTTTATTATTTTTATTACAAACTATTTTTGTACTGATGTTTAGCTATCAGAGCCGAGAGTTTGTATCTTTTGTCGAGTTCGTGAACTTTTGTCTCTTGTTATTTTGTTGTGTATTTGTATATAGGTTCGAGCACATTATGCCGGGCCGCAGCGTGCCGGGGCGGAGCGCAAAAATCCGCTCAAATCGCTTCAATACAAATTGTATGAAGTATCGCACACTGTGTCGGGCCGCAGCGGCTCGCATTATTGCGACGCGGATTTGCGTCCGTGCGATGCGACCCGCCCCGCCCCGCTGCGCCCCGTCACAGTGTGCTATAGCAAGCGGATTGGTGTGCATGCGCGTACGTGTTTATTTTACGAAATTTGCGTTTTTTGATACTTTTTCTTCTAACTTCTTCTTCTTCTTCTAACAGCAGGCAAAAAAAAGAAAGTTCTTCGTCAGAGCTATCCATAAGGTACAGTTGCACTAAATACACAACAGTTGCGCATGCGGTACACTCTACTCAAAATCCGTCAATGCGCTGCTACCCGGCCCGTCACAATGTGCTAAGTTAGCATTTTGCGCTGCGCTGCGGCCCGCCCCGACACGCTGCGGCCCGGCATAATGTGCTCGAACCTTATGGGGTATACCCAAAGTTAACTAAATTCGGGAGAGACAGCACTTACTTATTACTCTAAAACCGGCTCGAATTTAGATATTTACTGCGTAGTATTACAGTACGAGCCGCCCGCAGAAACAAGGCATTTACTGCAGTGAAAACTAACCTTGCTACAGCATTTACAAATACACTTATGTCTCGAAGTTGAAAACCCCACAGTGTGTTGCTATGCGTGTGTTTTGACCATTTAGAGAATACGTTTTTAATATTTTTTTAATATATCGACCAAATATATAAGATACTGTCGTATCAACTGATCCGAAAACTACTACTGATACCTAATTATTATTTGAATACAAAACAAACCTCAATATTTCTGGTTTTATATGAACACTAGTTGACCCAGCGAAGTTCGTACCGCCCCACTTTAAAATTCCAGAACTTGATCGCAGCGCCACCTACCGGATCCAATTGCGCATCTAAACCATTCCCAGATCCCCTTGAACACACACAAAAAATTTCATCAACATCGGTCCAGTCGTTTGAGAGAAGTTCAGTGACATACACACTCACACAAGAATTATATATATAAAGATTAAACGCATACGACTCACAAACGTGCCACTACACCACACAGCACTCGTAGGGAGAGTTTAGTGAGCAATAGCAATTTGGTGCAGATATAATGTGCTTGCTACAAGTGGAGCTGGGCCGCACTCGCTGCCCAACGAAGGCAATTAGCGACACATGCTGTCGACACCCGTCTTATGAAAGAGCACTCCAACTATTGCTCTTCTCTTACACTAACACTTTTTATTTACTGTTATTTGTTATGTACTGCTTTTTATTAACATTACTAGTACTACTCATAGTAACTAACTACTCTTTAATGCAAAAGCATAAATAACTGTTTTAAACTGTAATATTTTCCTGTTTAATATATTGATAGGTAAAGTAAATGATGTGCTACTAGGTAACACTTGTTTTCTTAGAACTTCAGCTGCTGTAGGTATATGACAATTACGGTAAAAACAAATTGTTGTAAATAACTAAATGATGAAAATCCATATATCTTTGAATCAATTACATTGTACCTAAGAAAATTAATGACGATATTTTTGTTTTGCTCATAAAAAAAAGAAAAGAAGGTGGATGGATTGTGTGAAAATAAATATGAATAGGAAGGGAGTTAACAGTGAAATGACTGGTGATAGAGTAGAATGGAAGGATAAAACATAGCCAACCCCAAATAAAATTGGGATAAGGGCAGGCAGATGATAATTATTTTTTTTGCTCATAGATACTTGTAACTCAATAGTTACTAAGACGTTTCTTTCCTTTGACCCCCTCATTCATAGCTTCACTCATTACTAAAACAATACAAAATGTTTATCTATACATCTATACAAAAAATAAAATTGGAGTTTCTATTTGTAAAGTATTTACGGCACTGACATCCAAAAACTGAATTTTTTTATGTCATTGATTCCATTGATTCCATTGTGCAATACTTGATAAGTCAGTAAGAAATTTCAATAAAGTTAAAGTATACTTCAATAAACGAGAAAACTTTAGTTATTTAACCAAACTCGGAACAAAGGAATAGGAGTCGACGCTGTGCCAGGGTGGTTTGTTTCGGTTTAATTGGATGAGGGAACTGCACAAATTCTCTCCTCCATCAAGCGCCCAGTTTATCAATTAGATCGTATTGCACGGCAGTTTGGTCGCATCGCTATTTATATCGTTCATTGATTAAGCGATTTCTCGTATCCAGTTCATAATATTATATCGTATATGTCTATGAATACAGACAGTAGTTTTTCGAATTTCATCCAATCTATTATAACTACGAGTATTATGTTGCACACCATGTTTGTAAATGATTAATAATTCGAAAATTAACGGGATCGTCATAGTTTTTAATTGTCTATTGTTTTGACATGTTACAGTGGCCATATATAACGTTTACTTTAGATAGAGCTTTATTTTTTAGAATTGATCTACAATATTAATAATTTATTGCAGATCAATAATATTAATAATAATTTTAAGGTTGACTCACTACAACCTTTTTTATGGTAAAAAGAATTTGCAATACATTTAAGACGCTGAGTGCAGCCAATGACCTTGAGCAATGTATACACCCCTTTTTGTTCGATAAAGCAGCGCCGCGTTTGAGACGCGGTTCGTTATCGGTACTACCACAGTCTCCGAGAACTAATATTCGTCTTTGAATTTGCACTCTGCTTTTAACACAGGGCCTTAGAATATTTTAGATAGGGCAAAATAAAAATGCTATCGTAATGGTATGATAAAAAAAGTCATGTGGCACTCGGAGACTGCCGCGGTAAAGCTATTGCATAGCATTTTTTATCAACTTATGCAATTTAATTATTTATTTATTTTTTATTTATATAGTATTTTTTTATTTAATATTAATCCAAGTTTACAAAACAATATACACTGTCTTTTTACCAACATACATTCTAACAATATTATTGCCAAACAATACAGTCATAGTATATAATATGAAACTATTCTGAACGCGACGATACCGTCAGAGCTCAGCGAGGATGTGATTCGTGTATGATGCAAAACTACATTCTGCGGTCCATCTCCTTCAGAGCTATTTTCCAATAGTCTTCTTTTGCTGTAAATAAATAGTCTATGAATTGTTAGTTAGATTTGAGTGACATTTCAGGACGTGCAGTATTTTACACTGTTCTTACCTTGGAACTTCAAAACATTGAACGTTTTGTGAGAATTCCATATTTTGCAACCTGTGATTAAATAATAGTATTTATTTAATTTAATATCTTTATTACTTAATTATTATGATGATAATATTATGCGGTTAGATACACTATCAAAAATGACTATGCATAAAATAAGGCCATCATATGATACATTGTGTAACTAAAATGGCAGAGTCTACGACTTTTGTAAGTCTATGTGCGTTACGTTCTTCAAGACTAAAGCTGGAAACACATTATCGGACGCGGCTGACGGACGCGGCTAACAGCCGCCACTGTAAATTGTACATTATTTTATTAAAACACTAGTAGAGTGCCTTGGTAATATATTTTTATTCAATTTATTAAAATATTGACTCAGTAATACATATTTATGATAATTAATTGATTTTAGTGGAAAAATAAGTGTGCACAGTCGGACATTCGGACGCTCAAGGTCAGTCTGTCCACGACTTACGTCCGATAGTTTGCACAGCTGAGTGTATGTTCATACTCTAGATCACGGCTATCAGCCGCGTCCATTAGCCGCTTCCGATAATGTGTCTCTAGCTTAAGCTTGTTCCACTACACAGTTGACAGTTTTTAGGGTTATGAAACTACATTACGTCTTTGTAAGGATATCTAGTTATATAATCTTACATGTCAATCAAATTATAAGTTTATTAATAAAATAAATTATTCTTACCTTATAGCCTCCATCATAATATGATTTTGTTTTGTTTTTTAATAAAGTTTTTTAGATTTATCAGCTAAATATAGCGCGCGAGTCGAGCGACATAGGTCCGTTTAGCAGGGCGCTTCAGCGCTCACTGTCGTTCTCCATAGGAGTGACAGAGAAAAAGCGCTTGAAATAGAAAGGCGTAAGTGCCAAACCACAAAATTCGTTATTTTTTGTAAATGTTGCAATTTTTTTTAAAATTAAAGTTAACCATTTCCTTCAGTTACATATGATACACAATTTTACTTAATTTCATTTACATTACTTAAAGCACAACTGTGTAAAGTCAAAATTTAACTATTTTCAGAGGCTACTTTGATTATTTTTTTTATCGAGTGAAGTTTTTCAAATCGTGTTTTGGAAATAACCACTATGTGAGGAATATGTTCAATTATAAAGACATTGATTTTGGTAATGATATGAGCGATAGGTTTTTATACAAAACGATCTTTATTTACCTCTATTTTGGTTTTCAGCCCCTTAATATCACGTTACGGGCAATAGAAGGCGGGGCTGCGTGGGTCAACTGGTCTGTTATTATACTCCACCATTTATGCAATCTAATTGAGATACGTAGCGCACAGTTTCAACCGGTCAATAGTGTAGCAAACTACCTTATAGTATCAAAAACATGGAGGGAAAGCTTGTATCCATGCTCCGTAACTGGTTGCTAAGTAATTGATCCCTTCCCTTGGGTGCTTCTTAACTTGTGGTTCGTTTTGTACTGTTAACGAAAGCACTTTCTATACGATAACTAATTAAATTTGTTACCGCTTTATTTGATTCTGTTTAGAAATAAATAATGAAGAACTAAGTTTTGTATAAGTTTTGTAAAGTATGCAGTGTAAAAATACTAGGCTCTGTATTGAGAGCCCTTATAAAATAGCTATTGCCTAGTTATTAAGACCACAATAAGATTATTGTAGTATTAAATAAAAAATGCAATAACGAGTGCAGTAAGTGCATTTAATTTTATGAATCAACGAGATTAAAGACAAAATCTTGCACACTCGAAAAACAAAAGACCCTATTATTTGATGAAAATTATGTAAGAACTAAATGATTACTTATCTTTTTCACTGACGAGCCTAATTATTCATACTTTTAGGTACATTTCATTATTTATATGTATCTATGATAGATATCATAAATACATCATCATCATCATCATCAACAGCCTTTAACAGTCCACTGCTGGACATAGGCCTCTCCTTAGAAAGGAGGTTTTGGCCTACTATACCACGCTGGCCAGACGGGTTAGTATAGGATTGATTTCAAGTTTCCTTCTCTTTGCATTGATGTTGTCTTGCGTAGTTTACCCCTTAGTCGCCTTTTACGACAGCCATGGGATGAATAGGGGTGGTGACACTCTGTATTCTTAGTCCGTCACCATACGGACAGATACAAATAATGAAAATTGCAGTGTCTGTAAATAATATCACGTTTTTACTAAATTTATATTATATACGTTACTATCAAAAAGGCAATTGAATGAATGCCTGTCTTATTAAGAAGATAATCTATACTAATAGCTAATAAATAAAGCTGATATCCTGATATATATAAAAACAGTTAACAACACCGCGGGACTTTGCTAGTAAGACATAAATTTGAAAACTTAATTACCTTCTAGTCTAATTGAAGGCAGTTGTGAAGAGTTCCGCTGTCTATCTCCAAAACTTATCGTCACCGTGTCCACAGTCTGGCCACCGTAGTGGTGGCACTCAGGCGTTGGCTCTTTGCGGATCAGACACAGATGATTTTCAAAGCACCCCTTTCCAGTGATCATCTGTGTCATCCGGTATGAGAGGCTGCCGTGATGCCAATCCTCCATAACGGGTCTTACCGCCGCAATAACGGCGTGCCCATCTTATCGTCAAACCTGTATATAATTTTAATTAGACTATTTTAGAATAAACCCTTTCCGAACGAAAAATCAGCAAATCCGCCTATATATGACGAAATTCATGAACATACCTAAAAAAGATTCGCTCTGAAGTTGGTTAAAAAAAGAAACTTCATATTTTACATATTTAATTTACAAAGTACTCAGTTAACCTTAATAGACCATTCTGTGAATAGAACTAAATTGTCGTTGACAAAATGTGGGTGTTTTTGAAATACCTATGGGTGTAATTACACTACGCGGCCCATATGTATGTATCCATAAATTAGGGTAGATAATAGCTATTCGATTTATTATAAGGGAATTGTTATTTTTCATGAAACTTTGTGATGTTTAAATGCTTAAATGTCAATACTGTATTGAACGAGTGAGACGGGCTAAAATAAAGTACCTAGCCCAAGTCACTCTTTCACTACTCGTCCACTAGTTCCAGAGCCGGGACACACAGAGATAAACAAAAATTAAAAAATGACATTCTAATGTAAGTACCTTAGTTTATACATATATGAATTTGTATAGATATCAAAGAGTTGAAGTGGTAGGCGCAAATACTATCTACTAAAGAAACACAATAAAACTTTTAAAACAACCTCATTATCATTTTACGAGCGTTTAACCGCACTAGTAGACAGAACCCATACTATTTATTAATTAAAATGAAAATTTAAATCAACTATCACTAATTAGATAATTCCGATGTAGCTCTACTCAAGTTCAAATGTATTTGTTTACTTAATATTAATTCCTACCAATTGTAACTGTATACGATCGGTTCCGACAACAACTAAGTAACGGCCTTAGTGGAACAAAGTTGCGAATCTCGAGGGACAGTTGAGTAATCCATAAATCCCTTAGAGAATCCTCCTTAGGTACTTTCACTTTTGATAATGTTATATTGTCGCATCGAGAACTGTGTTAGATATCTGTTATTGTATCGACAGATTACCTTGTGGTTCAGTAGATTTCTTATGACGGCACATGGTCTTTTCTTTTAAAAAAATGTGAGCAGCAACCAAACTTTAGTAAGGCTTCTATCTAGACACGTTAGCAGTAACAATAGCGAATTACTCTGCAAGCACGGGTATGCTACAGGCTTACAGGAAAACCCTATGCCATATATTGATGTAATTTGCTGTTGCAATTTCCAAATGAGTTGTAGTTTTGTAAAAGTCTTTTCACGTGCTCTTTAAAAGACTTCTATTTAAGCGATGGAAATGAGTTACTCATGACTAGTCATGACTTTATGTTTATATATTGTTTCAGAACGGAAAAGTTAGTGGTTAAACTTTTGATATAATTCCTTCATACATATAGGTAATTAGATGTTTTTAATTATTAAAGGAATATTGACGTGTAAATTTATTCGTTTTCGTAATTGAGAGAGACTATACAAGATAATCTGTTATAGAGAACTTTATCTAACTTAAAATTTCATTAACATTTTGAGATGTTCCTGTACGTCATAACATATAAAATAGATAGTTGAATGTTAATGTCACTTGATACGAGATATATGTGGCAATATTTATATTCATTGGATAGTAAATTGTGGGCTTTCTAGCTATAAAGCGTTTAATGTGATACACTACGATTAACTGTAGGGGGATATCAATAGAAACTGCTGTTACCCGTTGTGGTTTTTTAAATGTACCTATTATGTATAATTACTTCACTACATACGTTTAGCATAATCTCAAACTTAAAACTAACCTTTAATTGCTTTTTAGGGTTCCGTAGCCAAATGGCAAAAAACGGAACCCTTATAGATTCGTCATGTCTGTCTGTCTGTCTGTCTGTGTGTCTGTCTGTCCGTCCGTATGTCACAGCCACTTTTTTCCGAAACCATAAGAGCTACACTGTTGAAACTTGGTAAGTAGATCTGTGAACCGCATTAAGATTTTCACATAAAAATAGAAAAAAAACAATACATTTTGGGGGTCCCCATACTTGGAACTAAAACTCAAAAAAATTTTTTTCATCAAACCCATACGTGTGAGGTATCTATAGATAGGTATTCAAAAATGATGTTGAGGTTTCTAATATCATTTTTTTCTAAACTAAATAGTTTGCCCGAGAGACACTTCCAAAGCGGAAAAACGTGTGTCCCCACACACGTTTTTCCGCTTTGGAAGTGTTCCCCCCCCCCCCCCTGTAACTTCTAAAATAAGAGAGTGATAAAACTAAAAAAAATATATGTTGTACATGACCATGCAAACTACCAACGAAAATTGGTTTGAACGAGATCTAATAAGTAGTTTTTTTTGTAATACGTCATAAACCGTAAACTGCAAATTTACCTTTCATTCAATCAATACGCTATTATAAAAACATTGATCAAAGTTACAACGAACTACAAGAACTGTTATATGATGTTACTTGCTGATACGGAACCCTTCATGGGCGAGTCCGACTCGCACTTGGCCACTTTTTTGTTTTACCTGAAATCGGATTTACAGAAAAAATAATTTTGAAACGTAGATTTTGGTAAATACGACAAGTTTTATAAAGGCTTGGTATGTTACTATGCTACATAATATTACCTAATAGAAATATAACATATCACAACACAAACCATTATTGCATTAAAACAATCATAATTTAAAACTTGAGAACACAAAACTGATAGTTTCGTGATAGCACCTGCAATAAATGTACCAGTTGGAAATTCTTGCCCTGCTCCTTTATGATCAGAGCGAGGCTCAACTTTAATGTTATCTCAAGACTTGCATGGACTAACTTAGTCAATCAAGAAGTTTGCGGATGTAAGAATGCTCGTTAAACGTAAACTTGAAGATCACTTTATGTTCTCATTACAAACACGTCTAATTAATGCGTATGGGCATTGCTTGTAAACTTACTAAGGTTATTTATTTTTAGGTCATTACATTAACATAATTTTTGTAAGACAAACAATTACCGTCATTATTGCTGTACCTACATAAAAAAAGTATATTCACATCATGAGATACGTCTTCAGTACCTATTTTAAAATGTATATTAACACTGAATTATATAAGTATGCATTCATTGAATTATTTTTTCAAAATGGTCGTAACCTTTTTTAAAACGTTTCTGTTCAAAACTTATTAGCAAAACTAGTACAGAGCAAGAGATTAATATACTGGTTACTCTATCTAAGACACTACATTCTCTAGACTGGCTAATATATCTTACTCGTGAAAGGCTAACTCTCCAATCTGCCACTTAAACTAACTCCGACCTAACATCGGAATATCACAAACATCAAACATCGTGACCGCTAAACCCGAATGTTAAACGCTCCTTTAATACAATAACTTGACTAAATTACTTTCATAACATCATCGTTTCGAAGGCCAATGTTAACAGTCTACCAACTCTCAAAACCGCGTCGTTCCCTAGACATTTTGTATGTTAAGCTAAATTGGTTTAAAAGTGAAATACGAATGCTTTTTTTACGAATTTCTGTTATAATTTGTATGTTGTATAAATAACATTGCTGTTTTCTCATAAATTGAAATAAACGTTGAATGTGTCTCCATACATATCTATAGCCCATAGTGTGGACTTCTGAATGGATATTCAGGAGTCCCTATTAGCAATTTCCAAGTAGTTTCTGATTTTGCGGCGATTATATTA
Source organism: Phragmatobia fuliginosa (assembly GCA_932526445.1). NCBI lineage: Eukaryota > Metazoa > Arthropoda > Insecta > Lepidoptera > Erebidae > Phragmatobia > Phragmatobia fuliginosa. The sequence goes on along the minus strand of OW052065.1, from coordinate 14,713,026 downwards.
TAATAATGCCATATGGCACATTATATACAATATCATAGTATTCCTAACCAATATTGGAACTTCGTATGTTAATTTTCTTTCTTGCCATTGATAGAGAATATCTCACTCATTGATTGACTGAGCTGTGAATGGTAAAATTACTAAAATATTATAATGTCTATCCATATTCTGGAAACATTCATAATATTGAACAAGTATTGCAACCGTCTTAAAAATCGTGGGTATAAATAACTGAAATGGATACGTTTGGATCATAAATCTTAACCATCTCAATACTGTAACTAGTCCACCCTTGAAAACAATTAATGCTGTTTCCTTCAGACGTTGCTTCATGCAAGGTTTCGTGGGATGCGATGTACACACGCAACTGATACTATTATGATTGTCTCTTTATAACAATGTGTAACAAGGTAACAAAGAAATAATAAAGCAACACCAATAAACTCGTCTCTTATTTAAACCATGTTAGCTATTGTTCTTAATATGCGTCTCTTGCGTTGCGTGACACAGTCATCAAATACTGCGGTGAGATGTTAAATATCATGTTTATGAAGTTCACAATTTTTTTTGTTTTTATATAAGTTATTGTGTGTTAGTGGGTCAGTTTCTATCTAACTTCATTTAAAGCACTCTGGTGTGCATAGTTCTGAGGTCCTTCATTTAATGGAGTGTTAAAAAATATTCAATTTAATAATAAGGAAGAGACTGAGGTATAGAATATTACTAAATATTAGTAAGTATATTTCGAAGTAATAGTCGTTTGAATGATCTCAATATAATTAATGTAATTAATTTTGACACATCGTACACAGAACCGTCTGACTACTGACAATGAACCTTTTATATTTCTAAACATATCATCATCATCGACAGCCTTTTACAGACCACATAATAAACATATACACATAATATATTATTTGATTTGATAAAAAAGTAAGCTCGTTACAGTTTACTTCTTATGTAACATCTTATCGAATAGTAAATTTGTGACCTAAGTTAAAAATATAATGACTCTTTGTCGTTGGTAATGTAGAGTGTTTACATAGCTACAGAAGGTCAGCAAATGTTAGGTCAGAGAACCTGGCTGTAGTATTGCATCTAGAATACGGTAGGCCGCTCCTGTCCTAGTGACCCAGTGACACGGCACCTTATTGCCAGAACCAAAAAGCCTCACTTTGTAAGCCTGAACAAATATAAACCTGTACGCAAATGTTCCGCATTAATAGTCGACCACAACGTCAAGTTCGCTGTCCAAACATTGATAAATGATTAATGTGTTTTACATGACGACACTGGATAAATTTTTGAATCAAACAAGGAAAATATATATTTGTATTTTTTACTTTCTCGCATTTGACAGTTAAAGATAAAAAAGCGTTTTAAAGTAAGGCTTAAGCAACGGCAGCCCCTTAACTTTTATTATCTTTGATCCTTTGAGGGGAGCTATATAACAGTCATAATGTTGCTATCTTCTAGGTAAGGTTACGTAGGTGCGAATAAAGTACTCCCTATATATATTCATTCGATATGATTACTTGCATTTCTTAAAATAAGATATACTTGTATACTTATAACTTAACGTTGTGGAAAAAAACGTGAAGTTCATAATTGAGATTCTAACATGTCAAATTCTCTTTCTTCGCACGATCAGTTTTTGATAATTAAGTATTATAAATATTAACAGTTCTAACTTTTTCATGTACTGGAAAACATATTGTCTTGTGACATATTATTAAATAGAGCAAGACTGTTTAGAGTTTGCATTATGATGAATAATTCGTACAAAAAGAATTTAAATGTTATATTTCTATTGTATTCTATTGTTAAAGCACTCATTGCCAAGTTGCCATCATAGGTGATTAGAAACTGTCATGGATAGTAAGCAACGACAATTGATCCCGGTTGATATAATAAGATAACAGATAAGAAGCTTAGTTGAAGGCCTTCGGGTTGCTTAAAAACATCCAACGGTAAGATTACGGAGCCACAACGTGTTTTGACAGTCCCCAACCCGCACTCGGTTAGCGTGGAGACGTATGGTCTTAACCCTCTTCTGAGAGGAGACCCCAGCCCTGCAGTTGGGCGTTGTGGGTTGTTGATGATATTAATAAAATAAATATATCGGACATTCGACACACAACATCATCTAGTCCCAAACTAAGCAAAGCTTGTACTATGAGTACTAGGCAACTGATATAAATAAATATTATACCTACTTTTTTTTGTAAATACATACACATATTATGCATAGAAAATACCCAAACTCCGAAAAAAATATTTGCAGATCATACAATCATTGATGATGATTTTGCATCGTTTATTTATTGTTTTAAATTTATAATTGATTGGTTAAAAATTACATTAGTTATATGTAGTTATTTAAAAATAAATCTATAATAATTGTATATTCAGTTGTATTAAAAAGATAATTTTAACATCTGGCAACATCGATAATCCCGCTATTGTTTAATTTGCATATTTTTGTGACTAATCTTTTGTTTTCTTTTGATAATTAATTCTTCTATTACACAATAATGATATAAATAAATAAACATCATAGCAAAGAGAAGGAAAACTTGTCCAACCCGTCTAGCGAGCATGGTATAGTATAATAATACACTGTCACCATTGAGATGAAATAAATGGAAACACTTAATATTTATAATACAAAATACCTAAGTGAAATCAAACAAATTAATTTTTTTGAAGCCTACCAATATGCCTATTCTATCTGATGAAAAGAATGAATCCAGGAGTTGGGGCCACCATCTTCTTTGTGATCCACACCATGGTGACCTAGTGAAATGTTTCTCGCATCATTCTCCGATGTTGATGCAGAATAATTGAGCCTCCCCAATGTCACACTCACCAACGAAAGACAACAATGAATGCTGTCATTTTAGGTTGGTCTTCTGTGTGAGTGTGCCCATAGGCGATGAGATCAGCGCGGCTCTACTACTTATTAAATGAGATGTACGATGTCTTATATTTCACAAACAGGACAACACGTGCTGGACTCAGAAGTCACCGCTTTAGAGTGGAAGAACGTGCTGGACTCAGAACAAAACGTTTCGGCTCTTCTTTCTTATGCCGAGCAGTCAAAGACTGGAACTCACTACCAGCTCACGTGTTTCCTTCCGACTATGATCTTGGGTCCTTTAAGCGGGGCGTAAAATAGCATCTCACTAAGCCGCCATAGTGTGGGCCGCCATACATTATTGTCTGCATTCGCAGCAAGTGTGGTGGCCCTCACTCTTGGATTCTGCTCATGCTTTCCATCAGGCAGGGTAGGGTCACTTTGGATGGCTTAATATAAAAAAAAAATGTGATGCAAATGTTTGTTGTCTTAAAATATTTAAAACTGTACAAAAATGTACGAAAAGATGGAAAATAATTTAAAAAGTCCTTTTAGTATATTTGAAGGACTAAAAGAAGTTAAATAAATCGATTATAGACGGGTCTTTGTCTACGTCATAATTGGAATGTGGTGTCAGTAACATATCGTTGAAATTGATGTTGCATACTTGATTTACATAGAAAAAGGAATCAATACCAGGCGGTATGTTAAATAAATCCGCTTTGTCTTTAGCTGTCTCGTACTCAGATTGCATTCAGCTGCAGCACTCCCCTCGTAAACTTCTGACTTATGTTCCGATGCACATCGCGAATAAAATACGAATTTCGTGCAATTTCCCTGTGTCGAAAAGTAGTTTCTACTTTTCTCACAATGTTCTAATCCGTATATCAAGTTGTATTTGACTCTTCAACCTGCATTTTTAGTGCATATCGTGCTAACGAGCACATATTCATACGTTATTTATCTGCACCGTGTTTGTTACGTGCTCGACGTACCACGTAACAACTTAAACAAAACACATGTGCAGTCCGACATGGTGTACATAATAAATGCTTTGTACACACAATAGGTGAATGCAAATAATGGCGATCGTAGTGCACGTATATAACTGAACTAAACTGTAACGTGTAGATATAAACCAAAAATGTAATTCATGAAAAAATGTTCCTTGGTTTAATAGGGATTCTTTTGGAACTGGAACTTAAAATTCTTCATTACTATCATTTAGCTATTTCTAATAGCTATTATTAGAAGTATTATAAAACGTCATTGCAAACCTATAAAAAATTAAAAAGTACCTATTGTGCTATTGTATCGTAGACAATAATAAAAATAACACAGTGTTTGTCCAAAGACTTATGTTTGGTGTTGAAAAAGAAATTGATTAAAATAATAGTAAAAGAGTTGTTTATCATTAAATTATCATTCACACATATACCGAATCAAATGTAAAAAATACATTGGATAGATTTTTACAACTTACAACAAACTGACTTTAAAATAAGATAATAGTATGTAAACTTGGCAGATATCATTCGATCTTAATATGTGCATAGCAATTTGCGTTACAGATTTTCTCTTGACAAGGTCAAGTATTTCAACGTAATCTCTGATAAGTTATTCATAAGTAAACATAGGTATAAAGAACAAATTAGTTATATCGTTCTTTTCTTTTACAAGATTACAAAGAAAAAAACAGCAAAATACATATTATATTCATCTACAGTGTAGATGAATATAGTACATTCTGTAACTAAGTACATTCTGTTAAAGTTCAAGCAAACAACACAATTCAGAAAAACATTAATTCATTCTCAAACATCAGCCTTAAGCACCCTTACATAAAAACTCGGTAGAATTATTAGTCTAAGGATTCTAAATTCAAAGCATTAAGGTAGGAGCAGTCGAATTAAGATTTAGTAGCTTCGAATATTTTCTCGAATAAAAAATCGTGATCGCTGTTCATTTCCAGACCTATTTATTATTCTTCGAAATTGAATTGCATTTTACCAACTGTTAAGATCAAACTTTTTTAAATCTGCGTTGTCTCTGCGTTCCCCTTTGTGCTATTTCTTAGCTAGTCATCCGTATTCTCCGTATCTACTTTATCTTTGACTGCTCTTTATTTTTGCTTACGGCGGCTTACCTTTATATTTTTTATCTTGGGTTGGTTTACAAATGTTTTTTTTTTCTTTTGTTTTAGCTTCTCGTCGTCAGTTGAATGAGTACATCGATCACTACGAACCACTGGATTATGATGCAGATGCGTTGCACGAGCAACACTTGCGCGCGCGACGATCTACAGATGCGCCTTCCGACCTGCGTCTTGATATCAAAGCATATGGAAAGCGTTTTAAGATGCGCTTGCGACGTGACTTGTCGGCTTTTAGCGAAGACTTCAAAGTAAGTACATAATCATCAAACTTTAAAAATGTGTTACTTATAACCAAATTTTGTTGATTCCAAAGTTGTATAACATATCTAAAGCATCTTGATGTATTTCCCTATTAAATGCGTCTACTCATTGGCATCATCATATACACTCTTAGATCAAATTATAAAAGTTAGTGATGATAATCTGAGACCGAAACTTGCGTTGGTCAATTCAGTTCAATATTTGTTACAAAGGATGGAGTGACGTATACTATTATACAATATTTCAAGTTGAAAGAAATGGAGCGTTTTATACTCATACTATTTAAAACATTTCTTTTAAACCGTATTACTGTTCATAGTTCTAATGATCGCAGTAAATACCAAAATGTATGAGGTATCTACATAATTTCTTTATTTGCAGATCGAAGGTGCTAAAGGAGAGTTACATGACGTCGATACTTCACATTTATACCACGGAGAACTGGCTGGTAAGTAAATTTTTATCTGTGATAACACTCTTTACTAATTCCGAAGTATGTCTTGCAAATCAGAATATATTAGACATTTAAACATTAGATACAATATTTCTTTTGTAAACATATTGAGATTGCGACCGCCATTGATAAGTTTCTGTCCAAAAGAGGAGCTCAGGAATTTGATGAGTAAGTTTTAAAAAAGGTGGTCATTTAAAGTAGGTGACGCCAGATAAGTAAAGAACTTTAGCAGTTTACACAGAGAGAGCACTCACGTACTGACAAGAAAGACCCAAAGTTTGTAGGTGGCGTGCGACGAAGTGACAGCCGCATCTCGAAACCAACGCCCATTGTATAATATAACGGCCCGAGAGCACCGACGTTATCTAAACCCCAGATAGACGCTATTGTTCCCCTTCACCCCGAGGGAAAATTTAATAACTCCTCACTTGGAGTATGTCGACCGCAACTATTTCTCCGTAATCAAACATAGGCTACACGCTAGGTGCCAATTCACGACTTTCATTTTTTTATTTTAAAGCCAAAATATGTGAAAAATGCTAAAGCGAAGAGTCACATTAGCATTTTTTGGCTAGGAGAGTAGAACCTCCCGCATAATGGAAAGTGGAGGCCACTGCGGATGCGGACAATACCTATTAAAATATGACAATATTTGTGACCGTAACAATGTTTTTCAAATTTCATTCGATACTAATAATTCTCGCACAAAGAAAGCACTAACACTCAATTCTTTTTGCAATTGAGAGACAGCGTAAAGTCCTGGCTAATTGGTAGCTTTCGGGGGCCACTCGAGCATTAATACCACCTGATGGAGGCTACTTCAATGGGCGGATGTTCTGCAGCCTTAACTATTCTATGTAAATAAATACACCGTTGCAAAATCCGAGCCTGATGCCTGTTTTGAGAAATACGTAAGCCAAATTTTTTAAAGGGGTTCATTATTTTTCTACGGGTTTAAATAAATAAACACTAAAAATCCAAATACATGTGCAGCATAAAAAATTCCTTGCTCGTTATTCCAATTTTAAAATAAAATCTTTCAAATAAAATCAATATAACGGAAATTCCGTATCATTAACGTACACTATCAGAGTGACTGAAAAGCAAAAGAATCAATATTTTTTGTCAGAAATATTTATCAATTATTTCTATTTGTACATTTTGACCGAGATTGGCAAAATCGTCTCAAACATACTAACAAATTTTAAGACATGTGATTAAAGCAAGAAAGATGTGATCAGAGTAATGAAGATGCGATAATCAAGAAATTTTTCCCAGTGCTAAATACAAATCACCCACAGAATATATATTTTATGTGATTACAACACAAATTAACTTTCGAATTTCCTTTAGTTCATTTATGGCACGTCTGGCAATATTTCATGATTCTGTGTCAAGGTGAAATACTTTGGTTTGAATTAACTTGAAAACATTATTATATCTTTAATTATTCAGAATTTTGTTTTTCCACGACTCTATACACCAGATACAGTATTTAATATTAATTTGAACTTACTGCATTCCTGGTGAATAGGGTCTTAAGTTCTTAACAAACGATAAACAAATAACAGAGTAATCCTATAAGGGTTCCCTTTGCCCTTTGATGTGCGGAACACAAAAATGCTATCGTTGAAAGCCATATCGACACTGGTATGAACCATTCGTCCGACCGTTTTACCATTCATGTAATCGAGTAGAGATGATATGGTATTTATAAATTAATAATTTCCCTCTACTGCCAATGTGGTTCGCCTTATACATTTGGCGAGAGCATCCAAGCTAAATCCAAGCTAATACGGTAATTAACTTCAGTACTGCATAAAAAGATTTAACAAAACTCATAATAAAGGTAAACTGTAAAATCTCATACCAGGGGTACTGGTGAAAGTTTGGAACAGTGTAAATGGATAAAGTTGTGCGGAGGGCGGCGGGGCATCGATCGCAGTTCGTCGCCCTACTTACAGCAGTCTCCGATGCACTTAGTCGTCTAGTTGCAACCTACGTTTTGCTTGTTCTACCCACCGTCCTCGTGTGTACTTATCACCGCAGTAAATATTTGCATATTTCTTTGTTGTTTGCAAAATTGCAAAAGCTGTCCCAGATTATTCATACCTATGTGATTTTAGAGTTATATTCTACTTGGTTTGTTGTTAGTTATATACAATAATAATAGATACATACAATACACATAGTTTGGGTTTATAATAAAATATATATTGAATCCTACCAATGACTGCCTCGTTGGTCTAGTGGATAGCGTATGCGACTGCTAATCAAGATTCGAATTCCGGTTCGGGTCAAAAAGTGTTTTTGGGTTTGCTATGAGCATCTATGGCAATCGTTATTGGGAAGTCAGTGCCCTCAAATTTACTGACAACTAGTTCAACCTCCGAATTTCAGTTCTCCCTTAGGGTTGCGAAGGTCCGATGCCAGATGCTCCGTTTAAAAACTGATTTTCAGTTAAAACCGGTTGAACTAGTAACCGACCCCAAATAATATTGTAAATAGGGCTAGGAAGAAGATATTGAAGCGGATTAAAGTGACTCCACTCTGCCTGATGTCTCTGCATGAGTAGAATCCAGGATAGGGGCTACCATCCTCACTGTGAGTGTATACAATGCAACATGGTGACCCACACCATGGCGGCTTAATGAGATGTTTTTGAATCATTCTCTTCGCCTCCGGAGGCCAAATGACGCAGAATGATTGGGCCTCCGGTCTCACACTTACCAGCGAAAGACAGTACGAATGCTATCATTTTAAGTTGGTCTTCTGTGTGAGGATAGTACTGCCCCAGTCTAGTCGGCCCATTTCTATTCAGTGTGGCTCTAGAGCCTTCGCAATTGCAAATTATATAATTGCAAATGGACGGTTATTTATAGTATGCCATACCACAGCCACGAAGTTGATCAACCTGTTTTTTGTCATTACATTATAATAATATAAACTTGTATGTGAAGTAGCACTTGAACCTATTCTTTTCATTTTGACAATGGTTTGAGAACATGCCTACGCCGATGTACCAAAAATTAAAAACGCGCAGTTATAAATTAATTTTTGCCTTAATGAGTGCTTGGTGCCTCTTTTTGGTCGAGAGTTTATGATGCTAAACATTTGCCTTCTCTCCAATAGTTTTACTTTTTGGTGGTTATATCATCTGTTTAGCAATTTATGACCTAGTAATCTCATTATTATCATTAAGATTGTTAAGTGAAGATGTAATGTTTTGGCTTTAAAACAAGTAAGGTAATGCTTTGATGTTTATATGAGGTGCTGCATCATTCATGTACATGATTCTCTCATATCAGGAACAATTTCTCAAGTTCGGTTAATAAGCAAGTTTTCAAAATTTGTAGTAGTGCTTTCGACTACTTGTTTTGTAAACTTGCTTGTGATGAATACTGCTGTATTCAATTAAATGATTTGGAAAATTATAACTAGCGTGGTCAATTAACAATTAACTTGCATGTGGTGCATTATATAGCTTGCATGTGTAAGCGTCCGTGACACAGATTAAAAATGCATCATTGTTAGAAGAGATGGTTATGTGTATAGCATAACTAAAGGTGTTATTATCAGGTAACTAGTGATAGTTAGATAGATTGAGGTTGGTTTTGAATTCGATTTTTTAGTTAAGAAGATTCTTATGTCTTCGCTTTTTCTGGTTCGCCACTTGAGGTAAAATTATTCTAAGCCTTTTTTTTTATTCAATCTTATTTATAGTAATTAAGATAAGTAAAAATTTGAGTAAATAACTTAAGTTATGCTAAGACCACCACAGTCGCACAATTAAAATTAATACAAATGTTGCTGAAAATTAATTTGTAAAATAAATAAATAAAATGCTTTTATGTAGAAATAATAATTTTAACAAAAAGAAACCGACTTCAAAAAAAAACTATTCCGAGTACCCAAATCGCGAGCCTATGATATTTGAGGAGTTCCCTCGATTTCCTTGGGATCCCATCATCAGATCCCGATATGGTGACGATGGGACCACCTGTAAGCTACGCCTATTCCAATGCAAAAATAATTTTTGAAATCGGTTTATAAACGACGAAATTATCGCTGAACTTACATAAAAAAAAGATTCCGACGAATTGAGAACCTCCTCCTTTTTTGAAATCGGTAAAAAATATATAGAAACGTACAAATATTACATTGAATTTGTTCGTAGTGTGATATTTTTTCACACAGTCATGTATTGTTATTAAATGGCATAATCGAAAAGATATAGTGCCACTTCAGGTCATGCACCATTACAAAACATTATGTAAATCAAATATTTTGTATGAGAACTATTTCTTTGAAATTCTCACTTACATTCGTCTACAATAGATAGACAACCGTTAGCAGATTATATGCATTATCACTCGGTTAATATAAAATTCACTCAATGGTAAAATAAAAGTTTCAGAGTACCGGAGCTCTTGACTTTACAAGGTAGGCGAGTTTTCCCGGTTGCTTTAAACTTTGACTAAAAGACATTTTCCGAGACCTGCGGTTTGTACAGAAAAACAAGTCTCGTTTCTTTCTGACCTGTTAAACATAGCTTTACGTCATTATGTACCATATAGATACTTGACAACTAAAAATTACCTAAAGTGTTTAAAAGTAAAATACTTTGAACTCAAAATTATAATTCCAAACCGCACTTCCACACCTTGATATGAACACGGAACAACTAATGAAGATGTATAATATCTAGGTTCATTAACAATAATTAAAAAACAAGCTATATGCATCTGAAATTAATTACATTTCAGTACGCTTGCAGTACGCCAACACACTTAAGATGTTCACAACATTGATGTAAATCTAAAATATTTAGTGTTTGTAATTTTTTTATCAAGGAGCTCACATCTGTTACCTTTTCATACACAAATTTAATACACAATGAGTCATAATATCATCCTTATCGATAATTTCCACAATCTATGTACATTGTCTTATAAATATCTGTTAGATCATTTCCGAAGTTTTACAATTCTTAACACAACAGTCGCCCCTTTTCAATAACCCATTGTCTAACCCAATTTGGTGTGAATCAACGATATTATTGTTGGAAGACAATGCTTTGAATCGACTTGAATGTACTTTTAATATAATCATATTAGTTGTATGTATATAATAATATGATACATCGGTACATCCACAATATATTAAAGCTAATATTTACCTACTGTAACACGTTCCAAAAGTAAAGGTTGAATGAAAAACCCAACAATAACAAGACCAAAGAACAAACCACAATGAATTGATAAATTCGCTATCAGACGAAGTGATTGTTGCATTTTTATAACATTGCAACAACAATCATTCTTGATTATGTTTCGCGTTAGCATGTTCAATTAAACCACGTTTAAAAAGGAAATGGTCATCTAGGTAATTGTAGTTAAAAGGGGAGAAATCATCCCGAGAAGAAGTTTGTTAGAAATTACTAATGTTTAAGTTAAGTTGAAGAGGGTAAAACTGCGCTTAAAAATAAGCATATTACATAAACCGACAGGGAAGTTTCGATGTTTATAAATATTATTGAGTAGCGAACGCCATTTGAGTGCATAAATCAATTAGACCGTATTGTGTTTACACCTGCACGTCTCACGGTATACGCTGTAGGGTCACAAAACAAATAAGTATACGCCTTCGCGAATGTAATTGTCACGTTCTATTACGTTCAATATATCTGGCTCGTTCCCCATTAGTTGCACACGGTGTGACTCACTATCACTATTAATATAATTATGGCTTTAAGCCATTGCGTGCGTACACTCGGGTTGCACATTGACTACCACAGGACAAATGTGCCACAATGTAAGAGCTTTATATTTTTGTTATATAAAATGTCTTAAACCTATGCAATGTACCTATGCAATTAAAATATAAAAGAAATTAATTAATAGACTATCATAATTAAAGATTCAATTTATCGGTTGGTGTAAGGTTCTGAATCGAATGTATTTTTGCTAGATCGACACAGACAGTGCCAGCATACTGTATTTTGAAAATACTTTTTAAATACATAATACGGTATACGGTCATGAAGTGATTAAGAATAGTCAACATTAAAAATAAAAGAAGGGTCAAATTGGACAATAAGGGTATGATTCATTTTACACTTGGCCGGACGCGTATTTATGAATTATAAGGGTTTTCCCCGCGCTTTCACTCGAGGTTAAGTATATTTTATTAATCATTTTTAGTACTAAAATTGGGTACTTCTCAAGAACAGACAAACTTTTTACATGCATTGTACCTATTCATGTTTTGTGTTTTTGTGCCGATGTCAACGTTACGCGAAACATATTCGATCAGTTATCCGACTTCATAGTAAAATTGTATTACAAATAATAAGGACTTTTATAAGCATAAAAAAAGGAGTTTAAAATAATGCTATGCTAAATTAACTCCTCATTCACTAAATACTATGTGTATATTACTTTGCGAATTCTATTCTGCGTAAAACAGGTTCCTCACACTTACAATCGTGAGTCATCTTGTAATACACACGGCGAGTTCAAGCTCTTAGAAACATTTCGTAATTGCATTCTCTTATAAATACATATCTAATACTAGAGCAATCCTTGCCGGGCTTATTATTCATGTGTTTCAAATAAAAACATTTAACCCAATCAACTTTCTTCATCTTCCTAGCCTTTATTCCCAAGATTATTTGGGGTTGACTACTAGTTCAACCGATTTTACCTGAACATCTGGCATCGGACCTCCGCAACTCTGAGGGACAACTGAAATTCGGTGGTTGAACTCGTTGTCAGTATATTTGGGGGCAATAACTTCCCAATAACGATTGCAATAGATGTTCATGACAATCTGGACCGACGGCTTAACGTACTCTCAAGACACGGGCGTGAATAACCGCCAAACTTCAATACTCCGGGCTGTTCTTAAGAATTTCCTGTCAGAAAAATCTAACAATACTTTTGGCCCGACACGGGAATTGAACCCTCGTGAACAGCAGTCGCATACGCTAACCACTAGACCAACGAGGAAGTTAATCAATTTTATTTTATAAAAAAAACGCATGTACCCAAATAAAATACTGAATTTCAGTGTCATACAACAGAAGGCCTGGAACATAATACTCATATACTCATTTGTTAGACAAATTCAGAAAATTTAACTCTTCAACACACCGGTAAAAGGTACAAAGATCCCTATGTGGCAAGCAATAAATACTTTTACTATTCATATAACTTTGAAACTTGGAGGTTGTGACACGACACCGTAATTGTTTTGTGGAAGTTACATCGTTATCGTAAGAACACTCATTGTGGTGGGCGTCGAGTAGACTGAGCCCGATATTATAATGCGGAACGCGTCCTCTAGACACTATCTCAAATATGTTAGCTATCAGTTTCATGCAGTCAGGTAATTGTAACAACATCTTTGTACTTTTGCTGTATTAAAATACTAACTTATTTTTGCGATTTAGAGAGAGAACAGAAACAAACTTATTACAATAAATTTTACCTATTTTTAGACCGACTGTCTTGTTGGTCTAGTGGTTAGCATATGCGGCTGCTGATCAAGAGGTCTCGGGTTCGATTCCAGGTCGGACCAAATATTTGTGTGATCCACGTATATTTGTTTCGGAGTCTGGGTGTTTTCTATGTATAATGTGTATGTATTTACAAAAAAAAAGTATGTTTATGTATTTATATCAGTTGTTTAGTACCCATCACAAAAGCTCTGCTTAATTTGGGACTAGATAATGTTGTGTGTAAGATGTCCGATTTTTTTTTAGTACTACCCTCTATTTATTATACAAAAAAGATATATACATACATACATTCTAATTCCAGGACATCAAGTGAAATAAATTGTTAATTGTTATTCTACCAGTTTCCTTAAACACGCGTTATGTACGGTTTCGCAGCGTCTGAAAGACTCATGTATTTTCCTGTCCGTCCTTTATAATGTCCATATCCTTTAAAGAACAAACTTGTCGCCGTCCTCTGCTGAACGAAGGGTTCGCCCAAGGAACACCAACTATCTGATACGTAAAGAACTAAACTAAGAACTGCTGTATACGTAGGTCGAAATGCCCATTCCCCTTGAAATATCGCTGTCTGTAGAAATACTTTAGTTTTCTCCACGTTCTAAAGATAAAACTTTGCATGAATATGGTATGATATATGGAGTTGAGGTCTAATGTGTAAATAAAATACTTACCTGGAAAAAATCGTACAAAAGTAACGGAATAATAAGTACAGTAATCATAACCATAATCTATTAGACACGATTTTAAATCCAATCCAGTTTTAAATCCATTATGAATGACTACAGAACCATATTTTATGCATAACCTGAAAATTTAATATTGTGAGGTTCCGTTTATGAGTTATTCAACTTGAAAGCGCATTTATAAAAACAGGGGTCCCCCCCCTTTAAAAGCTAAACGGCTGGCTCAAAACATCTAAAAAAAATCATGATAGTAGCCCATATATTGAACTTTCATGGAAAACCATAGCGGTTTTGTTAACTTTTGCATTTTAGGAGATATAGGTGCCAACTTGTAAAATACATTGCTTCTAAAACTTCGTTAAAAAATAAAGAAATAATAAGTTAACATGACAATTGTCTATTGGAATCGATAGTGACAACGGAACCCGATTCTATGCTTGATCTGACTCGCACTTGGCCAATTTTTTTAGTATTATGAAATTTACCTACGGATTGTTAATACTTTCTCTGTATAAACTGTTTTTAGAGTAAGGGTCTTATCGCATTGGCAATGAATTAGAAATGCTAAAGCTGTAAGACTTCCGTTATTATGCATCACTATGTAACTATTCATATAACAAGAAAATTATTAGACAAATGTTGACGCAAAAATTATTCATGTCATGAACACAACAGCTGCAATTTAAACCACTACAAACAACTAATAATAGCAATAGCTGACTTGCTTCACAGCGAGATAACCTGCTGCCTAGCAATTGCACAAGTTTCTGTTATAGGATTCTAGTGTAGGATCTGGGTAGCTGTTGTTTGATTTGAACACTAAGTACCAGACAAGACGTTATTAACATTTTTAATATATCAACCCTACAGATTTACCACACATCATTTGGTAACTTCAACTTAAGTCCGTAAAGCTAAGGCGAATAGAAGGAACACCCAGTTTTGTTGTGATACATATATAGTGAAATCCACTTTTGTTTATCCAGGTGACCCACAGTCAAGAGTGTTCGGCTCGGTGACAGACGGAGTCTTCGAGGGAAAGATAATAGGGAGCGATGGTTCGTTCTACGTAGAGCATGCAAGGCGATACTTCCCACCGAACGGGACGCGCACGCGCGTGCACTCCGTCATCTATCGTGAGGGCGACGTCAACGATCCCTATGCCCATCGAAGACATGGTGAGTAGACAGAAACTAATCTGTGACACAAATATTTGACTTGAATCTAAGCAATCTTAAAAACATTCTAAAAATGTTCTTGCTGCACAGAGTAATTCAGAGATTTCTTCAGAAGAAGAAGAGAAATCACCGATAGAAATAGTCATTTTATTCATGACCACCATCACCAAAACTACAGCAGATAACTGGTTGTAGATCTAGATCTAAGGGATTCAAAAGGGCCCTTTGAAGGTGTTGATCTATTGGAATTATTTAGCAAGTATCATAGCTTAAGGTATGACAATGTCATAATGCCATGTATATACAATATTTACCAAAAAAAAAAAACAATTTAAAAAAAACTTGCTCCAGCATAATCGATTTGACGGAACTATCACTTGCAAATGACCGATGTATAGTAAGTAACTTGAGCTACTTTGATTTAAGAAATAAAACCTGTTAACGTCCGCTGAGTACAGGCATGATTATATAAAGATGATGCCATTATTCATTATGGTCTACGCATACACAACATTCGGTAAATATTTAAATATTAAGGAATCTCTGCAAGCCCTCCAGAATGCAAATTCATAAGATTGTTGCTAGGAAAAGCCGTTTATTGTATAGTCTGGTACAATAATTTAGTTTATGACTCGTATCAAATGAAGCAATCACATATTACGGTTTAAATTCCATCTATCCGTGCACAATTAAGTTCCTTCGAAGAGCTGGAATAACAAATTAAACCGTGTAGAAATTTGTAACTACACGTGCAGTTTGTAGGGTCGGTACTCGGAAGTTGTCGACCGTCAGGGGAGAGGAACTCGTGTGGAACTTTCGCCACAGTATGTCGCGCGGCAAATGGATTGCAACGCAAGGTCGTTTAACAAAGTTTAATCCCATTTGCTCGGCGCACTGTCACCAGCTGATTGCAACACTGTTTGCATCGGAAAATTCACTGAATTTATAACAGACCATTTATTGGCCTGCTACGCTGCCATAAATTCATTTAGAGCCGACTTTAATTCACCATGACAATTTCAATGTTTCTCTAATGATATTTTATCTTTATGTATAAGGAATTTGGCACGATTTAACAATGCCATCAAACCAAACTAAAATTGGCATTTCATATTCATTGGTCCGTAGGCTGCACGGGAATGTTAATTCCGCGTCAACAACACCGCCCCGCCTGCCGAGTTTGCATTTTTGCCGTTTCAACTATTTTGTAGATGCAATTTTGACTCGTATGTACAGTTTTAGCATACCGACTTACATATGAATCTTGAATATGCAACTTTACTGAATTACATAAGTACGAGCTCATTCTAATGCTTCACATTGAATACTAGCTTCACATTGTAACTGTTATGAAATTTGATCTAATAATAATGAACTCTGTAATCGATATATATACAAATCTCTATGTGTTGCGTGTGTTAAAAACTGGTTCTGTCATATTATTTCCATTGTATTCAGAGGATTTCTTCCATTTGTTCAGTTTCTGAAAATTGCGTTTGATTGCCAAATAAATTTTGTAGGTATTGAGTGAGCAGGAAGGGTCGGGTTTGTAGCTACATTTGTTTTCATTACGAGTTATTGAACAGCGGCAAGGGTACGCTCTCGGCACGTTCTCGATAGAACTTTTATTCGAATATGAAAGACGTACGATCAACAAAGTAAAAGATCTTTTTAGAGTAAAACGAATAACTTTTGTTTAACGACATTTATTCCTTATACAATTTAAAAAATAAACATTCTAAATTCAGTACCTTCTCTCAAAGAAGGCGGCGACGAGCCTAATTACCATTTTAAGCGAAATATGCTGCGAATTCATAAATTTCTTCATTGCATGAAGATATTTATATACCTTTTGCTTATATGCCCTCTTAGTATGTACATCCGAGCGGTTAGTGGTGCAATAATAAAGAATATTTTGAACTGCTCTTACTCATTCTTATGATTCAAAAGTTCGCAAAAGGACACACGGACTTTCGTAAAACTTAAATGTAGAACTATCTTAGGAATAGATTCTCTGAAAGTTTTGTAAACTTTTTCCGGGTGACCAACTCAATTTCCACTGGGTTTTAATAAAGCTTTAATGGTTTTAACTAACCTGTGAAATATACTACCTATATCCAAAACATTTGTTTGAAATAGCCGCATCATTACTCATGTTAAACTTGAAATTTTTGCAGTTTTAAGTATGTGATCTGGTCGTGATTCATCCGATGACGCATAACAAACTTGAAAGCTTCGAATCTCATCTCTAGATTCACGAAAGTTTATGTAAAGAAATGAGAATCTACGGGAATATACGGGCACACAATCTTATTTAAGCTCATGATTTCATAATCTTATGTAATCGTATTTCAGGCGACACATGGTTAATACGCGGTAGGTAAATGTGTTTTATGACCGCCTATATTTTGACCACATTTTGCTTTGTTGTTTTTTTACAAAGCGTTGAGATATTAGAGAAATGTAATATGAAGAAATACATAAAATATAAATTAGATTTTCCACATAGTCATAAATTAGATTTTTCTTGAAGCATAGAGTTTTTGGTACCCAAGCTTGTTTCTACCAATCATCGTCTTTATGTTCTACATGACTGAAAATTAGATGGCAAGACGGAGTAGCTAGTACTTCGTCTTCTATTGTATCGTGCACTTTGAATTACATGCTATTCCTAGAAAGTCAATTTTAGATTACCAAAACTGAGTCAACATATCGATGAAAATACACACATTGCCTTAGAAATCTGAATTGCATAGGAGCGCATATAACTTTATTGTAAATTAAAACAACAGATTGCTTTCATCGGTTCAAAGCTTTATTAGATTATAGAGATTAGACTATAATTATAGAGTAACCATATTACTATATACTTATTATATTTTTTTAAGTATTATCTTCATACCTTCTTACCTACGGAATTTGTATATGCATTTTGTAATACAAAATAAATTGATCAAATCCATTTTATCTCTACTTTTTTATTTCTCATTTTTGGATTTCAAACATTATTTTAAAAAAATATGCATGCTATAGTAATTATAATTTATAGTGATGATATAAAACTTTCAATTAAAATGATAATTCATTACCCATAAAACTTGTTATAAACTAATGCTTCTTTCTCTATAACATCAACATGTGTACTTGGATAAACAACACAGGTGTAATTATCGAGAATGGGGCAAAGCATATGGCGTTTAGTAATAAAAAAAATTAAACACGCTATGCTTTATGTAGCTATTTTTATTTTGGAATAAGAAAACCAAGTGCCTTAACAAAAAAACATATTATGATAAATTAATTTTGAAACTGATATTGCTTTATTGCCGCAGTGAATTGTACTAATGACACAATAAGAGCAAAACTTAACAAGATTAATGTTATAACCATATTTGGAAAATAAATATTTTATTTCTCAAAACTATGCTTACTCTTTAAAATTATTAACCCTAGAAGCCCAATCTAGGTAAATTTTACCTACATGGAAACGTATATTTGGTATCTTTTTCGTATGTTTCGTTCGATCGCCGTGATTGATCAAACCAACTTAGTGCCCGTCAAGAGCTAATAGGAGGCGGTTATAAGACTTTGGTAAGTATCGTTGTTTTGTAGTTATCGCAATGTTATAGGTCATTTTGACCTATGTTTGGGCTTTGTGTAAGTTTTGCATTCGTTTTACGTATTTATAATGTGCTATTTTATAGGTTTAGACGTAGTTTCTTGGTTTATTTGTAACTATAAACATTAGTTTTAGGTAATAAAACAATATGGCATCCTCTAAGCACCTGACGGTGGTCGAGATAGTATCTTTTTTAGAAATTACAGACAATTTGGAGCCGTTTGATACAGTCTCTGAAGAGGACGATTGCGTGGCTCAAGACGAAGTAAAAAGTGATGTAGAAGACGAGGTGGTAGACAACGTGAAAATTCAAATGAGCAGACAAAACGAGGTGTTGATACTTTAGACCAAATGTGTTCCTCCATATTAACTAATGGGAAGGCAAAAAGAAGACCCATGGCTGTGTTTTACGGGATGCTCGATATGGTTTTCGTAAATGCCTACGTAATTTACTGTCGCAACAAGCTGACTAATAAAGAAAAGCCATGAAATCGCGAAGCCATGAATAAATTGGAGCACTGCCCTGATTTCGTCATGGATGCAAAGGCGGCTGAAAGCTCTTTCTTTCTAGGGTTCCTACTTTGAAATTATTACAAATATTCTTCAAGTTAAGCCACAACCATCGTCAGATGATCTTACTGTTGAAACAGAACCAAAGAAGCGTCACTACTGTGGATATTATTGTTATGAAAAGCAACGAAAGACAAACTCACAGTGCATCAAATGTAAAAAACTAATCTGTCGTGTACACAATTTTGACATGAGTCAAAAGTGTTTATAAAGTGAAAATAATATACTAAAACTGTCAATATTATTATGAAAAGTAGACTACTTAGTAGTAAACAGAAGTATTATTTGATTAACGCAAACATAACATAGCATTCTATATACAAAACCGAAAGGATCTCATTATGTACCAATTTTATGTATCGTTACTTTAAAGTTTTTATTTTTATAGTATAATAAATAAATATTACTCTAATGTTCCTTTTTCTGATTTAACCATAAAATAATATAAATGCATTATTCAAAAACAATAGGTATAATGTAATAAACTATGTCTAGAGTATATTTATTTGTGTAGGTCAATTTGACCTATGTTTGGGCTTAATAGCTAGTAAAATATGATTGGGCTTCTAGGGTTAAATTAAGTAGGTACCTAAAACTTTATATTTATTTTTTAAGTTATTATGTATAAACAAAGCGTATCCAACGAAAGTTCCAACAGTGCAAGTAATTATCAGATTTGAATAGTTGATAGGCATTAACGTCAGTAGATGTACGCTAGCAGTCGGTAATTTCCGTTATCTCGTCGAGCGACGCTCCGCATTCGCCAGGAGGTTCGTTAAAATGCAGACCGCCCGGATGCGAAACGCCAATGTGCTCTCCTCTAACACAACACACGAACAGAAAAAAAAAACTCGACTATTCACCAGTTTTTAATTTTAAAACCCTCGGGGTTTTTCGTTCATGCGTCATTTCCCTATTCAATGTTTGAACTACAGTGGCAACGTTATAGGTTGTGTATTGTGAAGTAGAAATTGTATCTACAATTAGAATTGCTATTGTTGTTCCCTTATCTCAAGTTATTGATGTTATTTCCAAGTTCTTATAGAATTATATTTATGTATAATGTCTATTAGGCTCGATATGGTAGTAAATAGAATGATTTATGCCGTCTAAACATATAAATAAAATCAAATTAACAGTTAATGTATATAAAGAATATAGAGAAGAATATATTATAGTACAGTATAGTAAAGTATCTAAAATAGGGGTTACTCTCACTAAATATGACATTGTTTGCAGTACTGGAACAAAATCATTACATACATAGTTTTTTGAGATAACTCTGTACTTCTAAGTTTGAGCAACGAATCTCAAGTCTAACAAATATAACAACATTAAATACCCATTCGCTAATTCATATTAATATGTAAGACCTAGACCTAACTAAAAATTAGAACGATTTCTGTTAGAAAATTTTACTGCCGGGCATTCCCAGAATATATTCAGATAACATTCAACAGACTATTTCAAGGAACACCATTTGATATCAGTCAGTTTTAAAATAAGTGTTTGCGGGAACACATACACTTTATTACATTCGCAACCAATCGAGAAGTGCATTGCTAATAAAAAACTTAATAGAAGAAGAAACAAGCATTAATCATGGTACTCAAACCACTGCATATGGTATTAAATATGGAGTATAATTAACAAGAAAGTCATGTGGTTCGTCGTCATACTTACGAGTATTAAATCATCAAGTTCTGATAGTAGAGTACCTCCAGGGCCGGATTTACCATATAAGCTGAGAAAGCTGAAGCTTGGGGCGGCAGAATTAGGGGGGCGGCAAAATGGCCCAAAAAATAAATTGGTACAGAAAAAAATTAAGGTTGCGGACACAACTGTTTTTAATTTTTTTCAAAAGACCACACTCGCATTAGAAGTATAGTATAAATCATGTGTTGCGGGGGGCTTTACAAACATACTTAAAAAACACAGAGAACACCCAGACTTAGGACAACAATTTGTGAATCACACAAAGTCTTTTGTCCACGTAGGAACCCACGACACTAGGCGCAGTAGAATGCAGCGTGGCGACCACTTAAAACACTTTTTTTTGACGTGTGGAAGCCCCCTCGGGACGTCACCCTACCGGAGTTTGCAACGGGGCTGTATGTCGGCATTGAACCGACTAAAACTGAAATAGCAGGGGTCCCAGGAACCTGTTATTACGCCCTCTGAACCCCTAGCAGTGCCTTCTCTCACTGAAGCGGGCGCCATCAGTTGCTTATCTCTTCATGGCGACGTACGGCACACGCGGACGTCGCTTCCTCTGAAGCCAGAAGGCCACTGAAGCGGATGGAAGGGAAAACTCATTCCGTCCATTTGTGGCCACACAGGGCAGCATGACCATGGCATAGATGATGTCTTCGCAGATGGTTGCGACCGCGGTAATTGTGAATGACTCTAACTACCAATATCCTCTGGGATCACCAGAGGCGTACACTTTTTTGGGGGGTCAGAGCCGCCACCCACAACGGTACACCGTACAGTACCATAGACCAGACAACTCCCGTGTACAGTTGTCTCGTCGCGACATTGGCTCGACCCAAATTGGGTGTCGTCCAAGTGCGGAGGCAGTATCGACCAGCTTCGGAGCAAGCTGTCGGAAGTGCTCGTCGAAGAGCCACCTACCGTCAAGGATCAAGCCCAAATAATTCATCTGGGCCCGGACCAGTATAATTACCGAGTTGACCTCGAGGAAAGCGCCGGGGAGTGGCCTACGATGGGGCCCATGGAACAAAAGGGCCTTCGTCTTATCCAGGGACACCAGTAAGCCAAACGCCTCGATGCGCCCAACCAAGAGGGAGACTCCTGTTGTGACCAGTGTGGCAGCCTGAAAATTCACCCCCCTGGCTGTATCCAGAGTGTCATCGTCGTAACAGGTTACGTCCAGCCCGGGGGAGACGCCCTCGTAGGCCCAGTCGTATCCCATGTTCCACAGGAGTGGTCCGAAGACTGACCCCTGTGAAATACGACTAGGCCCTACGTCTTAAAACACCATCTTGGCCCTCGTACATGACGGTACGCTCGTCTAAATAGTCTACCACTAGCCACCTCAGGTACTCAGGCACTCCGTGCTACAGGAGTGTTTCCCTGTTGCAGCTAAATGGCAGACTATCAAATTCATTGGCGATGTCCAAAGACACAGCATGCCACCACTGCTTACTGCCTCTTCTGTCAAGATTCTCAGGTGCAATATGGCATCGACCGTCGAACGCCCTTTCCAAAATCCGAACTGGGTGTCCGACAGACCGGGGCCCGCCGGACGATGTGGGCAGAGAGCACCCTCTTAAACACCTTACCCAACTCGTCCAGCACCACGATGGACCTATGGGCCGTGACTGAATCGGCAGACCGTCCTGTCTTGACTGACTGACCTATTAACGACCGAAAAATTCTGCTTAGTTTGGGACTTGATGTAGTTGTTTGTGAGATGTCGGAAATATTAATTTAATATTATTTACTTCAATTCAATATTGTTTTTAATTTTTTCGTTAAATTGAGATCAATTAATATCAGTTAATAACGTTTATCGAATATGCAATATTTTGATTTAGGGAAAGGGAAGTGTGTTGCGGGATTCCTCAGGGCTCTGTATTGGGCCCATTACTATGGAACCTTGCATACGATGCGGTCCTTCGCACCAGCCTGCCCTCTGGCCTAAGTGTCGTCTGCTATGCGGACGATACCTTAATACTGGCCAGAGGGTCACGCTTCGACAAAGTGCTTCTGATCGCTGAGCAGAGAGTGGCTTTTGTTGTGGAAAAAATTCATGAGCTGGGCCTAAGGGTGTCGCCTCAGAAAACTGAGGCGATTTGTTTCCATGGCCTACGTAAGCGCCAGGATCCTCCCAGCTCGTGCCTCCGAGTGGGTGACACTGAAGTTCGGTGGGCCAGTATATGAAGTACCTAGCCTCATCCTGGACAATCGGTGGAGCTTCGAAGAGCATTTCGAGCGATTAGTCCGCCGGGTTCGAGGGGTTGCAGTGGCGTTACATCGTCTGCTGCCCAATCTCGGGGGACCAAGGGAAGAAGTTCGCTGCCTCTACATGGGCGTCGTATGAGGCAGCGACGATCGCTGCGTGATCTCCACCCTTCGACATGCTGACCGATTTGGATACGAAGGTCTACGACCAAATTCGTTTTATCGGTTGGAATGGCGAGGGGACAGCGCCGAATCATGAGCCTGAAATGCTACGGGCTTGGAGGACAAGGCTCGAAACACAGGGCTGTGAAAGCCAACGCGCTGTTGGAGCCGTTTTGCCAAGTTTCGTAGCTTGGATAGAAAGGACGGACTGTGTCACCAACTCAGATACTCACCGGACATGGTTGTTTCCGTGAGTATCTGAATAGAATCAGGTGAGGTTACGGCACAATGCCGTCACTGCGGTCCGACCGGGACTCCGCCCAGCACACGTTGATCACCGCCGAGCGTTGAGACCTGGTCGGGCGAACGGAAGAACCTTGTCACCGCCATCATTGATCGCAGCAATGCTGGCGAGTGATGAAGGATGGGCAGACGAGGTCTTATTCTGTGAGAACGTAATGCTCCAGAAGGAGTCCGCAGAGCGGGATCGGAAAAGTGCCGATCCCGCTCGATTGAGGCGCCGAAGGGGACGCGGTAGGAGCAGTTAGTCCCATATCGTTGCCTAAGGGTTGTTGTGGCCATATCTTGGGGAAATGTGACCATTGCAAACGACCTGAGCTGGCGACACCCCGGTGCGGCTGGGGGGTGTCGTCTGGGGCGGGTCGGTGTCCCGCCTTTTACTGTGTAAAACGGCGAGGCGCGATATCGTCTTGCCCAAGGGTAATTTATTGATTACCCTGATATGTACCCCAGTCACGGGGTAAGGCAGGGGGGAATCCAGAAGTCGCTGATGCTTCCTGGAGCTCCACCCGACTGCCAAGGTAGGCCGCCGCGGGGCTTAGTACGTGGACCGGTTCGCCGGTAGTCCCACACACGCCTGGAGTGGTGCATGGTTAGCAGTATCGGGCCTTACTTACCTGTCTTCCTTAGCCTACCAAACATTATAAGTAGTGCAGTAAAAACCAAGCTTTGCTTACCATAAAAAACAACAAAGTAGTAAAAGTAATCAGGTAACTAGATTATTTCCTAAAGAAAGGAATTAACTTTATAGTGAACAGTGTATCTAATTTTAGGAGTCAGTAGGGGCGGCAAAAATTTTAAAGCTTTGGGGCGGCAAATGTGTAAATCCAGCACTGAGTACCTCTCATTTCAGCACGAATGGGCTGTCTCCCTCGGTCGAGCCAGCCCATTCGTGCTGAAATGAGCGTGACTCTGAACGTGAGCACTACCCTCACTAAGAAGACCAACCTAAAATGACAGCATTCGTGCAGTCGTCTTTCGTTGGTGCGTGTGAGTGTGCCTCTGGAGGCAGAAACAGCTCACTAATTCGCATTGATGTTGGTCAACATGCTGCATTGTGTGCACTTACAATTTGGATGGTGGCCCCTACTCCTGGATTCTACTCATGCTTCCCATCAGGTTGAGTAGAGTCACTTTGGTAGGCTTAAATATTTAAAAAAAATCGAATAAGTCCATCTCGTCACAGAATACATAATAGTACCAGCACAGAAGACTCACTCCGAAAAGTAAATTAAAGTAATAGATACCCTCGGTGTCAAAAGATTAAGTTCAATTCAGATCACACAGCGCCGAATCACTACGATTATATTTACCTACAATTGCGTCTCTTTCTATCGTATAACTCTTAACTGTTCTGACGATGTCTATACGACCGGCATGTTTGTTCCGGCAGTCAGCCGGCCGACTATACCTAAACTGCGGAGTGACACCCCCCTGATCTCGTGTGCAGTTGCCGAAACATCATCCAAAATCAGTCTAAACACTAAAATTGCCAATGTTTCCGAGTTGAGAGGAAAAAACAAAGGGATTAATATATATTAAGGTTACAAATCTCTCAGGATCGCGCTTGATAAATAAATCTCTGAAACGCTACAGCAAAGAGGTTCGTGTCAGCGTTCGGTATTTATTTCGCCACGAGTTGCCCGGGAGGACGTTCTCTATGTATTTTTCTTTCCAACTTTTGCAGCAAAACTTGGGATTTATCATGAATAATTTAAATATCATGTACATCTTGTGGAATATTCCAGCATTGTGCCATCGGTAAACACCAACCGCGGGCACATTGATTATGTTTTTTATATTCTAGTCGCTCACAAGTGTACCACGTGGAATAATTTTTTAGTCATGTCGCGCTACGACTAATCTGCTTTAAAATTCGAATTAAATCTAACTTTGGTATTCAAGACACGTTCGTTATTGCTTCTATTTAGTTATTGTAACATCCACGGTACTTAAACCAGTTTCCGTTCCGTTACAAAATGATTAAATTTCACTAGCTTCTACAGTGACAAAAAGTAGTCTATGTTCAAGTTCAATCTATCTATCTATCTATCTCTATACCGAATTCTACCCAAATTGGTTGAACGGTTTAGCCGTGAAAGTGTGGTCTTTGTTCTCATTGTCCCTGATTAAATTATAAAGAACTTCTAAAATATGACAAGATACCTAAAGGACGTTTAAACTGACATGATGATTTCAGGTTCAAATTGTCGATTGTGATTTGTTTAAAAGATTTTCTCAGTATCCTAAGCAATTTTCAGGCATTTTATGCCATATTTTTATATATCTGAATAATGTTTAATGTTCATACTAGGTCATGTTGGCGGTTGCGGGATAACGGACGAGGTTGTACAATGGATGGAGCGGATCCAGAATTCGGGGGTTGAAGACGATTCTGTGTCGTCACCTCCACCTTCTCCAACTCCGCAACATACACCATCAACACCATCGCACGGGCACCACCCCCCAGCATCTGCACCTACTCATCCCAATAGTTTAAGAGATGACTCAATAAGGTAAGGAGAAACTTTAACAAAACCCTTAATTATTGCCTCGTTGGTCCACCGTTTAGTATATCATCAACAGCCTTTAACAGTCCACTGCTGGACATAGGCCTCTCCTTGAAAAGGAGGTATTGGCCTACTATACCACGCTGGCCGTTTAGTATATGCTACTGCAGATTATCTTAATCTCGGTCTCGGGTTCGATTTTTGGGTCAAGTTCAAACGTACTTATTTGAGTTTTCTTATTATATAGAAATACTTCATAGCAACCCGGACCTTAGAAGTTGGGGTCTTACATCAGCATTCCCCCTCTGGCTTGTAGAGCAAGATCCTGATTTCTCCCAGGTTGTGTCGGACAGCCGTACCATTGTGTTTGCGCACACACTCATGCATTACTATATTTCTTATGTGATTAGCTAGTCTCGAAAATTAGAAATAGGCTAGGAGAACATAAATAAAAACAATTGTAGAGGGGGGTGACGAGATTAATATTGTCATGATTTTTGTAATCATAATATACTACAGATATAATATGTATTTCGGGAATTGACGGTAGATATTAGGC
The DNA here is from genome assembly GCA_932526445.1 of Phragmatobia fuliginosa. Taxonomy (NCBI): domain Eukaryota; kingdom Metazoa; phylum Arthropoda; class Insecta; order Lepidoptera; family Erebidae; genus Phragmatobia; species Phragmatobia fuliginosa. The sequence continues at coordinate 14,686,269 of OW052065.1, read as the reverse complement.
ACATTGACATCGACCACGTTGCATGGGCCCTGGTTACGGGCTAACTCGTGCATCTATGATTTGACTATGAAAATTAGTCATACTGTTCGTAGTAATTAACTTCTTAGTACTGAGAACAACATGGCATTCGGCCAAACGCAAAGAAAAGTTAATAAAAATAGTGCAACTCTCTAAAAATTCTGTAAACATAAGTGGATGCTTTGAAATGAAGCAAACCCATTAAATTCCTTAGCCAAAACAAACGATTTAGTAAGTATTTGTCTATAAATAAAAATTAAAAATACGGAATGAAAGATAAAAATATTGGGAAGAAATTTCAGTCGCGAGAATATTCAAACGATTTCAGTTTTCTTGGAGAATTTTATGCTCTTCTACCTATTCAGATCTGTCGACTAAATCGCAGCTCTGATTTAAGTTCTTGTACATTTTACTTAGCTTTCTTTAAAAGTTAACCATAGCAAAGATGAAAATCGTTAAATTAATTTCACTTTCAAAATCCTAACTAGATAAAGTTGTTTTAAACGTATTTTAAAATTCTATTGATAGACTTTTGGTAAACAATATAAATTTAAAAGTCAGAAAGCTGGCTAACACTTTTTTGTACGTACCGTGTGCCAGCTTACAAAAACAGTGAACCCTTTTTTATTTGACTCATGAAAGCTCACATGTTTCTATGCCAGCCCTTCAATAAAAATTCGTGTCGAGCTCGCTTAATAAGCACCGCAGTTGTTATATGTAAAAATGAGTTATTTTAGCAGCTTATTTGTTTATTTCTTTATTTTTGTTAGTTTAAATATTTAACATGGAGTTTTATACGTGTGTAAACTAAGTATGTCATTTTTTTCTTTATTTCAACTTTATACATGTTTGTTTATGGGCACAGAGAAGACCAACCTCAAATGACAGCATTCGTGCTATCGTGGTTCGTTGGTGACTGTGAGTGACGATGCAAAAACATCTCAATAGGCCTCCTTACTGCGGGTCACCATTCTGGATTGTTTACATTCACAATTAGAATGGTGACCACTACTCTTGGATACTACTCAGGCTTTCCATCAGGTCCATTAGAGTCACTTTGTATATATTGGCCATTTAAACATTCCCAATTAGAATGGTGACCACTACTCTTGGATACTACTCAGGCTTTCCATCAGGTCGATTAGAGTCACTTTGTATATATTGGCCATTTAAACATTCCCAATTAGAATGGTGACCACTACTCTTGGATACTACTCAGGCTTTCCATCAGGTCGATTAGAGTCACTTTGTATATATTGGCCATTTAAACATTCACAATTAGAATGGTGACCACTATTCTTGGATACTACTCAGGCTTTCCATCAGGTCGATTAGAGTCACTTGGTATATATTGGCCATTTAAACATTCCCAATTAGAATGGTGACCACTACTCTTGGATACTACTCAGGCTTTCCATCAGGTCGATTAGAGTCACTTTGTATATATTGGCCATTTAAAAATTCCCAATTAGAATGGTGACCACTACTCTTGGATACTACTCAGGCTTTCCATCAGGTCGATTAGAGTCACTTTGTATATATTGGCCATTTAAACATTCCCAATTAGAATGGTGACCACTACTCTTGGATACTACTCAGGCTTTCCATCAGGTCGATTAGAGTCACTTTGTATATATTGGCCATTTAAACATTCCCAATTAGAATGGTGACCACTACTCTTGGATACTACTCAGGCTTTCCATCAGGTCGATTAGAGTCACTTTGTATATATTGACCATTTAAACATTCCCAATTAGAATGGTGACCACTACTCTTGGATACTACTCAGGCTTTCCATCAGGTCGATTAGAGTCACTTTGTATATATTGGCCATTTAAACATTCCCAATTAGAATGGTGACCACTACTCTTGGATACTACTCAGGCTTTCCATCAGGTCGATTAGAGTCACTTTGTATATATTGGCCATTTAAACATTCCCAATTAGAATGGTGACCACTACTCTTGGATACTACTCAGGCTTTCCATCAGGTCGATTAGAGTCACTTTGTATATATTGGCCATTTAAACATTCCCAATTAGAATGGTGACCACTACTCTTGGATACTACTCAGGCTTTCCATCAGGTCGATTAGAGTCACTTGGTATATATTGGCCATTTATTTGAATTTAAAATAAAAATTGGCTGTCTTACTGCCCATCTGGTATCTAGTCTACTTTTAGAGGTGATGTAAGAATTTTGTAAGGTGCACTGTGGTTTAGTGGTTTACCTGAAAAAGTTATACATACCTAAATAAACTTTTATAGAGCACCATAGTTTGAAGAAATGTGTTCATAGTAAACTTGTAATTATTATAATTGTGTAACTCTTTTACTTTTTATTACACACCGAGAAGGCTGTATGTAGTTTTTTGTATGTTAACTATTATTTGATGCATGTACGATATGTAACAATTCAAGGGTGCTACTACAGTGACAAGTCAAAAATTTGATCATATTCCTTATTATTTATAATAAATAATGTTGTAAATATTATTGTTTCAGATACTGGGACTTTCACAATTACAATAAATACTCCCGTGCAGCAAACACAGGTGAACATTCGAGGTCGAGACGAGCGACAATAGACAAACGAAACACGTGCTCCTTGTACATACAGACGGACCCCCTCATATGGCGACACGTCAGGGAGGGATTCCCGGATGTAAGTGATTTTATCATAGAAACATTGATTGGGGCGGGATGTCGATTATACGATAATGATTCTAAATATACACATACACATGTGTAATATAAAAAGTGCAATTTATAGTATTGGCTTCATACTCGCCATTTTCTAAAATCATAGAAGTTTAGAAATGAACTGCCTCGTTGGTAGCGCCGTGCTCATACTTCATATACCAATAATCATTAGATACTTGTTACTCGCGGCTAGCCAGTAGTGAGAGGTCTCAAATACGATTCTCGTTTCAGTGTTGTTGGATTTTTCATACAAGAAATCCCTAATAAAAGTATAAAAGTTCGCGATGTTTCGCGCCCGTGCTTCCGAAAGCACTTTGAGATGTCTTTCCAGGTTGCCATGAACATCTGTGGCAATCGTTATTGAGACGTCAGTGCACTATAAATTTAATGAGTTTAATTGTTTTCTAACAGTACCAAGAAAAAAGTAATATCATGTGATATTTCACTACCAATAATATTTAGATAAATATATGTTAGCTGTTGTTCGATAGTTAATAAAAAATTAAGCGGAGAAACAGTATTTTAAATTGGTTCATAATTTTCTTTACGTCTGAGGAATATACAGTCCGTCGAAGATGTGCCTATTATTTCTTTTTCCGTATTCCCATTTTAGCTAGTACTATAATTAGAAAATATACGGAAAAGAATGAAAACGGATCTATAATTAGAACATAAGCCGCTAGTTTGTTTTGTAGAGTCAAGCTTTCATAGCTACTATAGTGGCATTTCTAGGGATAATTTGGTCAGTATTCGGACTAACATTTCTTTAACGTTCGTATCAGATGTACCGATTGTCATTATTTCCTTTGCTTCGTGTTTCAGTTACGTACTTATGTGTCGATTGTAGTAAAAATGTTACAAACTGTATTCGGTTTGTGTTGCACACGCACAATCTAATGCTAAGTAGTGATTCAACACATCTAAAAAAGCCATGTTTTGAACACTCTCAGATATAGATATTATTTGCAACCTACTCAAACATTTTTTGTACCAAGTGCCTACCTAAATATGATTGAGAGACTATTAGTAAAGTTAGGTTTGTCTACCAAACTAATTATTTTATGTGACTGTAAAACCACACTGAAAATACTAGTTTCATTAGATAAACTAAGCCCAAAAAATTTCACACATCTGTATTATAGAAAGTATGTTATATATCAATAGAAATATGTAAAAATTACAATTAGCATCAACTAAATGGGCTATATTTCAAACTATAACAACCTGTTTTTACAGCACCGAGACCCTAACAAGAAAAATGAAGTGGACATGAAGACTCGCGAGGAGATTCTGTCACTGATATCACACCACGTCACAGCCGTCAACTATATATACAGCCATTCCAAGTTCGACGGCCGCTTGGAGCATAGGAACATCAAGTTTGAAGTACAGAGGATCAAGGTACGTGTCACCTAAATCTAGCAGACATTTTTCAACCTGTAACATCTGTTAAAAATTCAAAATTCCAAATATTTTGATCAATGTATTGAAACTATATTATCACTGGCTGACCCACGCAACTTGTGTGTCTCTTCAATCATGCTCAGCTCTTATAAGTCTAAGCATGATGATAACTATCCTATCTTAGACACCAACAAAAACATTACACATTACATTACATTTGGCCAAGGGCGTGTCAGGCCACGCATAGAATAGGGTTCCGTAGTCACCCATAATGGTAGGTGGATTTAAAATCGTGTCCAATAGATAATTGTTATGTTTACTTATTATTTTTATTATGTTATTTTTGTACGAAGTTTTACAAGTCTGCGCATTTTACAAATTAGGCTCCTGTAACTTCTGAAATAAAAAAGTTATCTAAACCGCTATAGTTTTCCTTCAAATATATGGACTGCTATCACGAATTTTTCAGATTTTTAGAGCTAGCCGTTTAGCAGAGGAGGGGGAGAGATTTGTTTTTTACAAAAAAAAATGCGCTTTTAAGTTGAATAACTCGCAAACGGATCTCTAAATTGTAAAATGATCTTAGCAACCTCGCAATGTTTTAAAAGACCTATCTAATGATACCTCACACGATAGACGAGAAACAAAAAACATCCCCGCTTTAAGTGTAAGGGAGGTACCCGTAAATATTTTTCGTAATTTTATTGTAACACTTTATCAACGTAATTACAACACATATTTAGGCAAAGTTTCACCTATCTAACCGTTTGGGTAGTTTGGTCGAGGATGGACGTACATGACGAATCTCTAAGGGTTCCGAGTCATGAACTACGGAACCCTAAAAAAAGTGGAGAATGGATAGTTTAGGATTTTATCGTGAGCAACAGAAATAGGAAAAAATATATTAGATTAGTTACGAGTATAGACATAGCTAAGATACCTAACATTATAAAATCTTAGACATAAAAAAATATCTTTAATTAGCTACTTCAATACTGCTAAATACTAACTAAGCCTTGATTCTCTATGGATATACAAATATATCCTCTATGGATACAATACGAGGAATGCAAAAATATCTCAAAGGCTGATTTAATTGGAAAATAATGTTTACATATTGCAGTAGTTTTTAAAAACTTCACTGATTACTGACTCACTGCATAGCCGTAAGTTAACTACACGTGATGCCAATCCGATGCAGTTATGACTCAGCTACACGTTTAGATTAGTCTCGGGCACAAAATATATGTACACATTTACAATCCATTTCTTGACTACATTTGCCATTCGCAAAGTAATTAAAACGATACAATTTGATGTTGAAATATTCGAGAAAGGTAGTCGTCATATTTTTCTATTACGATTACACATTCAATGACAAAAATACTTATGTAAATATTAGCTTATATAGTGTAATTAGTACATACAGAAATAAAGACTTCCTTGCTAGGTTGATATAGTTGCTAGATGATTGCTAGGATTATTCGTTCCAACTGAATTCTACTTTTATTTCTCTTAAAAATATCGATATAGGACTTGTCGGTTTAGTATCAAATAACTAAAAAAATTATAACCATACCAGCTGTAACTGTACCCCGCCATCTTTAAATGTGGTACTCTGCTGTTACATTTATGAAAAATGAGGAGTAAAACTTACATAAATAAATAATAATATGAAACAACCTCTTCAAAACGGGTTTTATATGTTTTCATTATCATCTTCGACAGCCTTTAACAACAAAGGATGTTGAAAGCAGTATGCAAATGTCAACATGCGCTTTGCGCTCACAATGAGGATGGTGACCCCCTACTCCTGAATTCTACTTCATGCTTTCTATCCTACAGAGTAGAGTCACTTTGGTGGCTTAATAAAAAAGTGTTGGCTTATTATACCCCTTTAACCTGTCAGGTTGGTCTATACAAACAAATCCTATGATTTTTTTTCAAATTTTCCTCCTCTCACATCTAACATAATTGACATAATGATTAGTAGGCGTTAACCGTTTTATAAAATAACAATGGTTTTAATGATCCTTTATCAGCAAATTTTTTGTCGTGTTAAAAAACAACTTTATTGTTCACTCATTTAAATTTACATTCATGTACCTATCACCATGCCTATTTCCTGCAGCCTCTTGTTGACTGTATATGTATGTAAGGACATAGGTTTAATAGCATATAACGTAGTTAGTGATAGTCGGTAGCTGTTTATCTAATGATAAACGATCCTGACCAGTAAGCCAGAGGTGGTGGATTTGTTTCCACCCAAGACATTTAACCCTTACTTATGCAACAAGGAACTAAAAGGATGATTATGTTGTATATATTCTGTGTCTTGATCTAATTTATCTAAATCATGAAAAACATGTTGTACAGTATGTAAACATGTTTACGTCCTTTTCTCAGACCTACTAAATGAGCACAAAACACTTTAAAAGAATCGATCAAGCCGATTCAAGCCGTTTCGAAGGAGTATGGCAACTAACATTGTATATATCACAACTACAAGTCGAACTGATTCACTATGAGGCAGACTTAACTAGGCCGAAATCATTGTCACTAAAAACTTTTTTTTGGATAGTTTTTTTCGGTCGCGTAGTTTGGTATAATCATATATAACTCGTGCGACCTAAGATGGCACCTGACTCAAATGTCAGTCGTTTAAAGTACTAAGTGCAAGAAAAATATAATTCATTCTAGTTTTTTAAATTTCAACATTTATTTAGTTTTTCATAACATACTACTTTTTCTTAGGTGGTACTTTACTACCTGAGTTAAGAAAATACATATGCATACCAATAAGAAGCAGGCCTCATTCATTATTTACCCGAATGTATTCTTCGTGCAGTGATTTAAATAATATTAGGTAATACCTAATATCCTTTTAAATGAAATTAGGAACTGAAATATGTTATAAAATACAATTTTAAATCGTCAAATTTTTTTTTTATCCTAGTCTCTAAATATCATATGTATATGGATATTAGTTATTTCAAACTATTTCGTTTCATATTCATCAGGGTGGTTTTTTTCGTGTAACCTTTCTTAAAATATTAGGGTTATCTAGACGAATCTAATGATATAATAATAAAATAAATTCATAGAGTGATTTATATGACATTAGGTAATACCTAATAAACTAAAATTATTATGGAAAAATTCGTGAAACGGTAATAGTGATGCTGACGCTACTCGCAAGACGACAGAGGGGTATTACGCGGGGGAACGGTTTCGTGTTTCGTTTTGAGCCAGGTGCCATCTTAGCTCGCACGAGTTATAAACAGTACACATACAATTCAAAACAAACGTAATAATAAAAACCTTTCTTCTTCTTAACAGATCGACGACGACTCAATGTGTAATACGCACGGACTTGCTGAATCGAACCAGTTCTGCTTAGAAAACATTGACGTATCCAACTTCCTGAACCTACACTCGCTCGGAAACCACGAGGACTTCTGTCTAGCCTACGTGTTTACGTACAGAGACTTCACTGGTGGGACACTAGGTACGTACAACCACTTCGCCTTATTATTGATGACGGTGTGGAAAACCCTTCAGATCAGATCTCCTGCTTTTTGAGGATTCATGAACCAGGCGATTCCACCCCGACGGCCGGGCTCAGGCACTCTGCTCTGGAAAAACCTAAGGTGGACCTAAAATCACATAATCGATACCATACCTAATCAGACCTTAACTACACCAACTAGTAATTAGCTTATGAGTTATGTGTTATAACTCACAGCTGACCTTAATATGATGGCCTAGTTTTAGAAGTGTTATAGATTGTAGCGCTATTTAGTGAACAGGTAATCGGAAATGTAAAAATAAGTGAATATTAACACGCATTGAACAGATTTTATTTATATCAAGCACAAAATTTTCCAGCGAAAATATATTTTCAAAAGAAAAAGATGTTTTGGATTTGGTCTACCCAATTAATAAAATACTATTCCTATATTGTAATGTTACCACCAATTTACCAACAAGATTTGGGTCTCAAGAGCCTTCTATTCAGTTCTATGTTGTCAGCAAAGTCATTTCTCATTCAGTGTGTCATACGTCACAGGTCTTGCGTGGGTGGCGAGTGCTAGCGGTGCGTCGGGAGGCATATGTGAGAAGTACAAGACATACACTGAGACCATTGGAGGAATGTACCAGAGTACCAAACGATCACTCAACACAGGCATTATCACTTTCGTTAACTACAACAGTCGAGTACCGCCTAAAGTTAGCCAGTTGACTTTGGCTCACGAGATCGGCCACAACTTTGGATCACCGGTGAGTACAGTTGAAAAAAAAAATTGTTGAAGGGGATGATTTTTATTTATAATCAAAATTTTATTCATGGCTGAATAAAATAAAAACGACCTATTACACTTACAGATGTAGACTTGTTTTAGTAAATCTTTGTATGTCTATATAACGCACTTACTCTGCCCAGATCAGTGTGGTGACGGATTAAGAATACAGTGTCACCAGCCGTATTCATCCCGTGGGTGTAGTAACACCCTAGTAAAGGATCAAACTACTCAGGACAAACTAACTGCAAAGACCAACAGATCCTACAGAACCGTGTGCTCTTTTTCTAAAGCTAGCCATCCACGCTAGGGTGTACTGTACAGGATTACCTCTACAGCTACTTACTGTAAGTAAAGTTGAGTAGATGACACACTTGCTGTGCATACAATTGAACTTTTCCTGTAAACTGTGTAGGTAGTAGAGCCACGCTGATTTCAGCACGAATGGGCCGGCTCGACCCGGCCAGTACTACCCTCACACAGAAGACCATCCTAATAATGACAGCATTCTTGCTGTCGTATTTCGTTGGTGAGTGTGAGACCGGAGGCCCAATCATTCTGCATCATTCTCCCGCCCTTCGAAGGCCGGGAGAATGATGCAGAATAATCTAACCGGGCTGCCATGGTAAGGGTCACCATGCTACATTGCCTACCCTCACAATAAGCATGGTGACCCCTACTCCTGGATTCTACTCATGCTTTCCATCAGGCAGAGTAGAGTCACTTTGGCAGGCTTAAATATAAAAAAAAAAAAAAAAAAAAAAAAAAAAAAAACCGTACAGGCCTCATGTGTATGGTACCTTAAGTAAAAGCCTAGCAGTAAACTACATCATCTAATTACCTATAGTCTGACCATAACTGCTGTGCCCTCTCTGAGGTATGCGCGGCGAGGTGGGAGCCGGGGAAAAAGAGCATGAGTACACATGTGAATAATACACGTCGGACAAATCTTACGATATCAGTTTACATTTCTAAGGCAAGACTTGTAGCGGAACGGAGGCTTTTTATTTCATAAAAATATATTATTTGTACTATCTTATTGGTTCATAAAAAAATAATCTACAGATCTCAATATTTTATTAAAATACCTAGACAGTGGATGAATAAGAACTAAACTTACAATTCAAATAAGGATTTGTTTTATTGAAAATTTACTATAATTACAAACAAATAGATATTAGTATAAGTAACTCAGTTATTCTGACATAGATTCTGTTTCAACTTCATCTTCCATTTTGTCATCATCTTCATCGTCCATATCGTCATTGGAACTTGAATCGGAGTCTTGCAAATTTATTATAAATGAATCGATAATATTATCGAACCTACTATCGCGATTCCAGTAATCATTTTCATTTTTCTGGACATGATAATCGCACCTCTGCCATTTCTCTGCTGTGAATTCCGAAAACAATTTATCCAATATGATTATCTTTTCGTCTAGAGAAGAATTGTTATAGTTATGGGCTATGTTGTTTTTGATATCAGCCCAGACCAACTCAATTGGATTTAAATCTGGATGGCACGGAGGTAAACGCAGAACAGTGTGTCCATGGGCTTTCAGGAGTTCGTCAATTCTATACACGGGTTCTTTTTGTGTACTTGTGATGAGAAGTAGCAGTTGAGCTTTTGTCATGGTTTCTGAAAATTCTACATTGTGGCGTAGCAACCAGTCTTGTATTTCTCTTTTGAGGCTTGATATTGTTGGCTTCTTCTCAACCTGAACGCTGTGGTAAGACGCGTTGTCCATTACAACAACAGGATTCGTCAGCAACTTATCTTTTAACTTTTCATCTACCCACTTATAAAAAGTTCATATCTCCATGATAGTCGCCAGTTTTAGCATCTGATTTGAAAATAGTCAATACGTCATTAACCAAGCCATTTCTACATCCAGCGTGGAGAAATACCAATCGCCGTCCTTTCCCAATATCAGCATGAATTCCGGATTCTGACGATGATTGCCAACATTTACTGGTATCGTGACTGGTGTTGATTTATGCTTCATCAAGAAAATATATGTTGCGGTTTTGCGTTCTGTAATTTCTGATTTGTGTAAGGTATTTTTTCCGCCACACTGTAATATTAGGCTGCTCTATAAGGAGTAGTCTCTTCGATTTGCATTTTTTGTAACGATAGCCTATTTTGTGTAAAAGCTGTCTTAAATATTCCCGTCCACAATTCAATGTGCCATCCTTCCTCAAACTTGATAGTAACTTACGGACACTTGGTATTTTTTTTTCAACATCGTAAAACTGATGAATTTTTCTTCTGATGACTCCAAGATCAAAATCATCGACAACATGTTTTTTCTTTATAACTTTTGGTTTTTTCTGCGATTGAAACTGTAAACGGCTTAAATTTTCAATTGATAAATAACCCGCAGAAATTACATTAAGTTTCTTTACGGTTCTTCACGGTTCTTTTGGAGTACCCCGTAGCCTCCGCAAAGATTTTGGCAATATTCGCATCACTTTTGAATTCAAAGATTTCTCTCTGCTTTTATTACCTTAAAATATTCAGCCACTTTAAAAAATACGATTTTTACATCACGAGATATCGCACGACCCATCTTTGAAATTTTATCTCATGTGCGTCTGACATTGACGGTCCGATACAAATGACACTACCTGCCACCACGAGCGTTGGCGGCAGACTGACAGAGCGCTTCCCCCCCGTCTCGCCGAGCGCATACCTCAGAGAGTGCACAGCAGTTATGGCCAGAGTATAAGTGACAATGTCTTTTATATTATTTCTAGCACGATTATCCTTCGGAGTGTCGTCCAGGCGGGCAACAGGGCAACTTCATAATGTTCGCGTCTGCGACGTCAGGCGATCGTCCTAACAATAGTCGGTTCTCGACGTGCAGTATAGGCAACATCAGCCAGGTGTTAGACGCGGTGCGTGAAGGACGCAAGCGCAACTGTCTCTCCACCAGCGAAGGAGCCTTCTGCGGGAATAAGATCGTTGAGGTCGGCGAGGAGTGCGATTGTGGTAAGTGAATAACTTCTTTATATGAATAGTTTTTTTAATGTTCTTATTTCGGTAATACATTTATAGCAATACGTAGTTATTTTTATAAAAAGGATTATGTTAAAACATATAAGTGGAATCCTTTATTGCATATTTTTTATTTATTGGGTTCTAAAATTCTCAGACAGGCGAGCTAAGATGGCACCTGGCTCAAAACGAACCCTGATGCCATTCAACCGCGTGACGCCCTTCTGTCGTCTTGCTAGTAACGTTATCATCACTATTACCGTTTCACGGATCTTTCCATAATAATTATAGTTTATTAGGTATTGCCTAACATCATTTAATCCACTGCATGAACTTATTTAATTAATATATCATTACATTAGTCTGGGTAACCCAATTGTTTTTAGAAAGATGACTCGAAAGAAAAACCAGTATGACGATTGTGAGACGCAATAGTTTAAAGTAAATAATATACACATATGTTATTTTGAGAATTTAATTAAAAGGCCTGGCTCAATACACGAAGAATGCATTCGGGTATATAGTGAATGAAGCCTGCTTCCTATTGGTATGCATCTCAGGTAGTAAAGTACTTAAGATAAAGTAATATGCAAGAATGCTATGCTATGCTACGCAAGAATACATTGTGAGAAACTACTTAGTGCACAATAAATGATGACATTAAAAAAAAATAGAATCAAATAAAATAAAAATTTGCACTTATAGTACTATAAACGACTGTCATTTGAGTCAGGTGCCATCTTAGCTCGCACGAGTTATATTACAGCGATGTGTAAACCTTAATGAAATACACGTAAAGGTATATGTTTATCGTACACGTACGTATTCGTATATCAATCTAGATGTATGATAAAAATCTTTATAATTATATTTTGGTAGCAATTATACTTTGATGTGCTTGAGGTCTCGAGTTCGATTCTCGGGTCGGACTAAATGTTTGTATGTTTCGCAAATATTGCGAAACACACAATATGCGGCCAGGGTTGGTCTCTATTATCAATTTATTGTTATGATATGTTCAAATCAACATTAAACATAAATGGTTTGACAATAGCTAGGCATGACATCACGGCATAGTGTTTTGTTTCATCTGCCGCGTCCAAGGTTCTGACATATAATAAAAGTTGACAGTCTAATTAGTATGTACAGGTATTGCTGTAATTTAGAATAAATAGTATTATTGTTTCCTAGTACCATACCAGTAAATATTAATACTATGTGATCGCGAGTCTGGTAGGTAATTTTAACAAAACGTAACATATATTTGCAGGTTATGATGAAAACGAGTGTAAAGATAAGTGTTGCTACCCGCGATTGCTGAGTATAACAGAAAAAGAGAAAAACGACACCGCCAGGGGATGTACGAGGAGAGCCAACACGCAGTGCAGGTTAGTTTATACATTTTAAAGAAACTAAATGCGATGTGATCATACGATCTTAACGTTTTTTTTGCGCACGAGGTGCAAAAAACTTAGGATCTTTAGTTCCTTGGGAACCGACGAGTATGTGTGTATGTATGTGGTGATTGATACTGAAAACCACACGACATGGCGTACTCCAAGAGCATTATTTTGGGGGAAATCGGTACCATGTAATTTTCAGGTCCTCCACAAATCAACATCACGCCTTACCAACCCATACCTCGGGGAACTCACGTCAGGAGGTTTTAAATTAAAGACTTCTCTTTCTGGATGTATTTAAAGCTGCCAAAATGACTCTTATCTAAGTCATGAGTAGAATCCAAATATCATCATCTTCGTTGTAAGTTAAAACAAGCAACATGGTGACTCACACTATGGCGACCTAGAGAGATAGATATTCCTGCATCATTGGGCCTCCGGTCTCGCTCTCACCAATTAAAAACGACACCAAAAATAGTGTCATTTTAGTTTAGTCTTCTGTGGCTTACGCCAGGGTAGGATCGCGTGTCAGCGTGTCTGTTAGCTATTATATTCTAAACAAAAGTGTTTTCAACAGTCCATCGCAAGGGCCGTGCTGCGGAAGCAACTGCCAGTTTATACCGGCTCGTCGGAATCAAACGTGTCGCGAGGCTACCGAGTGTAGTCACGCCGCCTTCTGTTCCGGGAACTCTGCCGACTGTCCTGAACCTACGGCAATGGCTAATCGTACTAAGTGTAACAATGGTGAGTCAAACTATATATATATATATATTTTAAATTGTGTAGTTAAATGACACAAAATCGTTGAATATCTGATTTAGAAACAATAATAAGCAGTGTCTCTTGATATGAAATTCTATTTGAAGAGCTGAATTATGTTTTTTGTAGTAGTTTTTTTAACAACAAAAGCAATGGAGTCATTATAGTTTTATTTGTTTTATGTATGAGGAGTAATCCTTTATTGCATTTAGATATTATTGTGATAGATATGACATACAAAAATAAATAAATTTTATCAGACGTGATAGATGTTAAAACAAAGGTATAAAAAAATGTTTGAAAGACGATTTGCTGAGAGTTTCCATTTAGTACATTGGAATATATTATACTATACTTTGTCCATTCGTTTATTGTCTTTTTGACAGGTCACGCCTATAAATACGTATTATTTTCTGAAATTATGTACTACAGTAATGTGGTACTTTATAGACGGGTATGGAAGTGGGCAGTGTGCATAACTAAAAACAACATATAAAACAGTTCTTGAAATACGATAAATCGATTAAACGATTAAAATAATGTATCATATTATTATGATCAAAATAATTTGACTTCATGTTAGTAGTGGTTCTGTAAATTTAATCAAATAAAAGGAAATTAAAATAGTATGACTTCAAGATTGATTATTTGCAAACAATTAAGTCAAAATTTTGGAATTTAAGTTCAAACTTAGAATAAAGAACAATAACTCTGTGCATTAATTAATTTCAACTCTGTGCATTATCTAATTAAAAATTCCTTTCAAAGGAGAGGCCTATGTCCAGCAGTGGACTGTTAAAGGCTGTTGACCACTGACTTAAAATGTAACTATGCACGTGTTAGTAAAATTTAACTTTGAAACGCGTGGTTAATAACGTTTAAATCCAGAGTTATGAGAAAATACATTTGAAAATCACATAATACTTACTAAAAATCGACCTTCAAGTGACTGTGTTAGGAAGTTTTCTTTGTTCTGGGCCAATTATATATCATAATAGGACACATTTTATTTATTTACAATACTGACATAAAGAATATTATATCGATTAATTTTGATTTCAAATCGAATCGGTAACGTGTGAGGGCGTCACTAATTTCGAAATTTGTTGAACTGTCAAAAAGATAATAAAGGAATGGACAGAGTATAGTTAGGTTTTCTTAGCAATACGTTGAAATTATGTTTCTCTAGACTAATAAGGTTTTTAAAAAAGACGAAATATTTTTATTACAATTATAACAAAAAAAAATGAATATAGAAGGTATCGTCCTTAGGAAGGTACCTTTTAAATAATTATATCGTGAATAAGTCTCGCTATACAATAAAAACTTAAAATTGAATTCTTGAAAACAAGCAGTTTTACTGAAAACAAAAATCTGATTGCATTGCATATTTTAAAATACACAAACTATCAATTTTGCTTTTAAAAGAACAACACATACCCACAGATTATACTCTAAAAACATAACCTTCCTTCTGCCACAGACGGATAAGGTCACATTACTCAACAAACTAGTAGGTGGTTATACAAAAGAGTACATGTGAGATATTATATGTCACCAGGCACCCAGCTGTGCATCAGCGGCGAGTGCAGCGGTTCGATCTGCCTGGAATGGAACATGACGGAGTGCTTCCTGTCGTCGAGCCCGCGCGCGGTGGGCGAGGGCGTGGCCGTGGCCGTGTCGGACCGTCGCACGCTGTGCCAGCTCGCCTGCCAGCGCGGCTCGGGACCCTGCAGGAGCACCGCCGACTTCGCGCGACAGGTCGGCCTGCCCGACGGGGGCATCAGCCTGCGACCCGGCTCGCCCTGCGATAACTTCCAGGTACCTCACATAGTCTTGTGTTCCAGTTGTCCCATATGCGTGTATGCCTATAACTCCTTAACACCCGTCTTCTACGCAGCGCGCCAATACTCCCATTCCCCGCCTCTCCAACTGTTAAACAGCTGCCGTGATCTCGTTGATGTGCACTCACTACATTCAGAAGAGTTCAGAGTAAATTTAGGTAGATTCAGAAGAGTTACTAAACGGGTTTTGTAAAAGCGCCCGTGTTTGACCCTGCGTTGTTTGTGACTTGACCTCAAATTTGATTTTAAATAATTTTGGTTGTGATCTTCAATCTATTATAGAATTTGTGAAATTGTGTTAATAAATAAGTATAGCATGATGTGCTAACCTTTAGAAATTGTTACACTAGGGGAAATTATAAAAAATATAATTAAAAAAGTAAGCGACAAAGAGAAGGAAACCTTATACCAATCCGTCTGGCCAGCGTGGTATTGTAGGCCAAAACCTTCTTTCTAAGGAGAGAGCTATGTCTAGCAGTGGACTATTAGAGGCTTTTTTTTATGCCCTCACTATAGCTGATTTATATTTAGACGACTGATTCTACTACGCTTTTACTACGTTTGTACTGTAATCTAAGTAACAATACGTCGAATATAGTTAGATGATTATATAAATAATATAAATTTGTTTTTTTTTAAAGGGTTACTGTGATGTGTTCCTGAAATGCCGTGCAGTAGACGCAGAGGGTCCACTGGCACGTCTGAAGAATCTCCTTCTCAACCGCGACACGCTACAGACGGTCCAGGTGTGGGTGACGGAGCAGTGGTGGGCCGTGTTACTGGCGGCAGTAGCGCTCATCGTTTGTATGGGCGCCTTCGTCAAGTGCTGCGCTGTACACACTCCATCGTCGAACCCCAAACGGCCTCCAGCCAGGTAATCTTATTTTTTATTGATTTTTGTTCGTAGTCTACCGATTCGATAGCACAAGCACAAATGTCCAACTGGTATTCTGGTTTCCGTAAAGTCCTGAGTTTTGAGTACTTTTGAGTCTCGATTCAAATATTACCAACTGCATTATTCCCTTTCTGATTCTGTCCTCAAACATGCTTATATTTCTATGATAATATTCAATTGTCGGTCGAACGAGTAACCGAGCAGACGAGTCACCTGATAGTAAGTGACCACTGTCACTTTATATAAGCCCCTTACTTTTTCCTTCCTTAATTTCTGTAAAATGTTTGAGATGAATGAATTATGAATACTAGAATGAATGACTAAACATGCAAAACAAAGTAGTAGAATCAGGTATTTATTCTACCACTGTAGGTAGCTATCAGAAAGAGGAAGCACTAGTTCATATAGCACAGGCCTCGCTTAGCTTGAGAACTAGCAATTAACTGTTTGTATATTATTATGAATGTGGCAGGCGTTTATCTGAGACGCTGCGTCGGCCGATGAACACGCTGCGGCGCATGCGTCACCCGCACGGGGGTCGGGGCGCCGCGCCCGCGCCCTCCGCCCGCTCCCCCGCGCGCGCCGCGCCCCGCCCCGGACACCGCCGCAAGCACAAGGGCTACGCGCCGCCCCTCGCCTACCCGCACCGCGACCTGGGTCAGTACCACACGCTATTGCCGCGCCAGCGAGCCTCCGTCCGCCATCATCATAAGTGCTTTTTGCTTAGGATACAACCTTGCTACGACACACTGTAATGTTGCGAATAAAACTAAGATTTTCCGCCTCCCTTTAATTTAAACTATCTCAAAAATATGTTTATTAATTTTTTCCTCATTTGTAGTATCCTAATATTTTTACTTAGTTATGTATTCTCAACAGCATCAGCACCTGCCGGTCCAAGCAGTCGACGAGGCGAGCCGTACGCCAACGCCTACCCGCAATCGTACGAGATGCGGCCACCTCAGAAGGTCTGACAGTACGAGTACTGCGGAGGGGTAGGCGGGGCAGGCGCGGCGAGTGCGGCGGGTGCGGGTGCTGCCGGCGGCGAGGCGGCGCTGGAGCTGGTAGCGCTGGCGCCGGGCGTGCCGCTGCTGCTGGGCTACGTGTACCGCGAGCCCGACCCGCGCACCGTCACGCGCGCCTCACAGACCACCATCACGCTGCACTCGCCCGACGCGCTCACCGTCACGCACCCGCACGCGTAGACTGACGCCCACGGACGCGCGCTCCACTACTCCCCGACTTGTATATACACCCACCCCAGTGGCTGGCCTTCCATTATAAGCGGTCACTCGTCGATCCAAATTTGATTGTAATATGTTATTTGCTCACGCGGGTCGACCGACCCGCCGCGCCGAACGCTCGGGGCCGTTAGCGAGCGACGCGATGTTCTATCGAATTGTTATTTTATATAGAGAGCGGGCGCGTGGTGCGCGGACCGGTGACGCTCTCGGACCGTTCGGTAGAGTGCCGCTCCTGTGACCGGCCGTTTATGTATATTTTTGTATATAAATAAAGAGGTATACAGGCTACGATGTAGAAATATCATACCGACGATATACCGGAACGTTCGTACCGCTCTAGACGTGATCGTCGAGTAACCGACGGCGTCGTTTTACTCGAATCTCCGTATTGTAATTTTGATATAAAGTTATTTTTAAAGTATTTAATATAACGTAAGTGGAATGTCGAGGTGCCATCATACCGATTTGTATTCCTGTTCCTTTAATCGTTAGTTCTGTGTTCACGTTCCGTCGTAACGACGGTACGTTCCAAATGATTATATTTGATAATTTAATTCGTAATGGGCTCAATAACGACATTTCCAATATTTGCATTTAGTCTTCCTATGACGAATGATGTACTTGTTGTATTCGTTTTTTATTTATCCTATTTTAAGTAGAGTGTAATGTGAAATTAAACAATATTGCCAAATGATCAAATATTATTAGACTGAAACTTTCGATCTATTGATGAAGAATTTTTGAAGTCATTCCCAATGATACTTTGTAACCTGCCTACTGCGTAGTGCTCAAGAGACGGCAACACGCGCCATCAGGTGGTAGCGTAGTACTGACGTGTTACTATCTTGCATATCACACGCCCACACCTATATCTGTAGTTGGAAACGTTAGCAGATGAGTTCTCGAGGGTAGAGGGCGAGGGTCACGAATACCAACATTCAATCAAAACAGTTGCAGATATAAACATGATTATTTTCTTTTATCGAGATTTTAAACTCGCAAAAGAACATGTTTTCTTTGCCTATGATTCCTGAAACTATAATAATATCTTATAAAATTTAATTCATTGATTAATACGTTATAAAATATTATTAAAATATATTTTTGTCATATACACTTTTCAACGTCTACCCTCTGTCCGTTAGCACAATGACAGAAGTAAATAAAACATTTAATTGAACACTTATGGTGGTCCTTGTCGGGCCTCCCTACGCCCTCTATCCTCTAAATCGAATTGATCTCTTTGATAGATTATGAGATTAAGTTTACAATAATCATATTGAGTAGTGTTACTTTCCGTCGTGCAAGCCAAAGAGCATGATGTATTTTTATTATTTCTATACATTTTAATATTAAGAATCGGTCTTATAAGTATACCATATTAATGCCATTTTATTAGTGAATGTCGAAACAATATGCAAGTTCTTATAATTGTACTATAATACTGTATATTTGTATGTATGTAAACTGAGGGTAATGTTTCTGTTGTAGGATGACTTGACCAATCGTGTAAAGGCGTAACATTGTCCGCCACTTGTAGTACTCAATGGCATTATTTCTCGTAAGCGTATGTAAGCTAGATTACTGTAATAGATTAAATGATAATGTGAATATTTTTAATTAACAAGATGAATGTTACAACATGTGATTTCAAAATAATAATAAAAAACAATAAATTTTACATGAATTTTGGTATTTTTATTTTAAATATTTTATTATATAAAATACTAGCTGATGCCCGCGTCTCCACTCGCGTCCTAGGGGTATGAAAAATAGATAGTATCCGATTCCCAGACTTACTGAATATGCATAAAAAAAAATCATAAGAATCGGTCGAGCCGTTTCGGAGGAGTATGGGAACGAACATTGTGACACGAGAATTTTTATATATAAGATTTCATGTAGGGTCGATAGTTTTCGGTGACAAGACATTTTTTTGTGTTTCTGGCCATTCCTTCGCACGAGAAGATCTAGGTACTATTTACTCCATGAATATAGAGTTTTTTCATTTCCGATATTCATCATTGCCCTTTGTCATTGTCATTAAAAGAAATCCATTGCTGGACATTGGCCTCGCCAAGGCTCGCCTCAACAACCATTGTTCTAATAGGAATTACCTAAATAAACGCGAAAACATCACCTTTTTTTAAACCTTCTCTGACCTGGTTAATTGGCTAGATATTTTATTTGTACTTAGTAGAGTACTTGAGCCACTGAAACACAAAGAAGTATAAATTTTGATAGTAAGAAGGAGGTATAAAAAAAAATTGTATATCATAAGTCACTCTATCTTATATATACAATTCTCGTGTCACAATTTTCGTTCCCATACTCCTCCGAAACGGCTTGACCGATTCATATGAAACTTTAAATGCTTATTCAGTAGGTCTGAGAATAGGCCATCATCTATTTTTTATACTCCTAGGGCGCGAGCATCAGCTAGTAATTCTATAAGTTTTCATCCCAACTAAGAACATTTTTTTTAGGTGTATGTAGTGTAATGTCGAAGTAACCTTCTGAAAGACTGAAAATCATTTTAGAATTTCAGATAAAAAAAAAAAGATTTGAGATTAGAATTCATTCTCTGAGTCTGAATTTTTTTTGTGTCTGTCTCAGGTACGTTTGTATTCCCCCCGCGCATCAGGATTTATATTCCTAATGCGGGAGTCGTCTATAAAAAAAAGAAATCTCAAAACCACAGCAATCTATTAATATAGAGCAGACTCGCTAAATAATGTCATAGCAAATGGTGAATCATAAGCGACTCATCAAAGCTATAGGCTACGAACATTAAACTTAGGTTCATATGTGAATGGCAAAATTATACTTTAAGCCATAGTGACACGAGCCATTATTCATTAATCGTATCTAGTTTGGTATTGTGATAATGTGATAACCAAGAAAATTACCTACATCCGCTTCTCGCAAGTGATAAATATCAACAATACCCACTTGTTTGAATGTATTTTTTTGTATACTAGCGGCCCGCCCCGGTTACGCACGGGTAAATATAATAGGTACACGGGTAAATATAATAGGTATAATAAATATAATAGGTACTCAACAAAAAAAAAAGCCTACCAAAGTGACTACACTGCTGATGGAAAGCATGAGCAGAATCCAGAAGTAGGGGTCACCATTCTCATTGTGAGTGCATACAATGCAGCATGAACTCACATGTTAGGAATGTTATGGTCTCGGTGTTGATAGGTGGACAAATAAAATATGGACTGTATTTGCGCTGATTTAATGCGTTACAAGTTATAACAGCGCCACAAGCAGTGACCTAATACAAGGTAAGATGGCGAGTGAGTTTAGCACGACGTAGTGGGAGCCGCTCCGCCCGCGCCTCCAGCTTCTCCTCGTTCCCCCCTCACCTGCACCGCACGCCGTTCGCTAGCGGTTCAGCCCGTTCAGACCGGCCCACGGCGATGTCGAGAGAACCAAGGTTCGATTCTCGACACACACCATAGCGGCTTAGACAGATATTTCTGCATCATACTGGCCCTAGCCCATCACTCCGATAAATATAGGTACATATCATTCGATAATACATACCTATAACTCGTGCGACCTAAGATGGCACCTGACTCAAATGTCAGTCGTTTATAGTACTGAGTGGAAGAAAAATATAATTTATTCTAGTTTTTTTAAATTTCAACATTTATTTTGCTTCAATTAGTTTCTCATAACATACTACTTTATCTTAAGTGGTACTTTACTACCTGAGTTAAAAAAATACATATGCATATCAATAGGAAGCTGGCCTCATTCATTATTTACCCGAATGCATTCTTCGTGCAGTGATTTCAATAATATTAGGTAATATCTAATATCATTTTAAATGTAATTAGGAACTGGAATATGATTATAAAATACAATTTTAAATCGTCATGATACACCTTAAAATCGTAGTCTTTAAATATCAATGTACATATATGGATATTCTTTATTTTAAACTATTGCGTCTCATAGTCGTCATACTGGTATTTTTTCGTGTGACCTTTCTTAAAACAATCGGGTTGTCCAGACGAATCTAATGATATGTTAAAAAAATGAATTCGTGGAGTGATTTATTTAACATTCGGTAATACCTAATAAACTAAAATTATTGTGGAAAGATTCGTGTAACGGTAATAGTGATGCCAACGTTACTCGCAAGACGACAGAGGGGTATCACGCGGGGGAACGGTATCATGTTTCGTTTTGAGCCAGGTGCCATCTTAGCTCGCACGAGTTATATAATACATTTACATCCGTACAAAATTCAAATATTTACAAAAATTAAAGCTTCAAGATCAAGCTCATAGGCTCCAATTTGCAAACAAAATAGACTAAAAGTGATATCCAAAAGCGGTGCCATTAACTGGCTACCTCGTAGCCCGGACTTATTCTCAATGGACTACTTTCTTAGGGGAGACCTTAAAAGCAGAGTTTTTAACAGTAACCTAGAGTCCCTAGAGGAATTAAAGGAAAATATTCGAGAGGTAATGCAAAACATTTCACGAAACACTTGTGAAAATTTTCGCTCCAGGTTGCAGCAGTGTCAAAATAGTCAAGGATCACATAGGGATAATGTAATTTAAAAAAAATTAAAACCCCATTTATGTAATTTAATAATAAATAAAAAATACAGTTTTTATCTAGCATAACAAATTTATTATTAAATGTAAACGAAATTTTGGGCCACCTGTATCTTCGTCTAGCTAAATGATTAACTTAGCAATTCAGGATGCAGGTGACAATAACAGAATACGAATATTTATTTATAGTACGACTGTACGTCTATAAATATAGCCCACTCTGTTGAGTGGGGTGGAACCCCCGCACTGTAGGCAAGTAGGGGGACCGCTTAAGCATAACAACGCTTTTCCGGCGCTCCATTTGTTATAATGGTGTGAGTGCCGGCGCTCCAATTGTTTTAATTAAAATTTTTTTTTCCATGATTGATCGTAGTTAACTACACGAATTCTGATATTTTAGGACTAATAAAAATACTCGTATAATATTTCTATAGTCATAAATAATATTAAAGGGTCTGTTTGTAATTTAAAATTACCAGTTATTTAATAAATACATATGAAAAAAAGGTGTGTGCGCGATTCACACACGATAGAAGTGAAACTTCGGCAAATCGACAAAAGAATCAGATGAATATTTTTAACGACGCTTTTTTTTTAATAAAATACATTTTTCTTTATTTACACTATTAATCATTTAAATTTGACAGCTGGACGCCATCTTTGCCGCGACTTTTATCTCTGTTTCAAAGGTCAAAATTATAGTGTATTTTTTTTACACTTTGTATAAAGTGTAAAAAAATAGATACACATAAATAAAATATTGTTTAATTTTACATCTGGTATTTTTTACCAACATCTCAATTGGTAATGCAATCTCTCTCATGAATTTACATGACGTCATTTCCGATTGGTTGTACACTCTGACATTTGCGCTCTCGCTCTGACTCACCAATTTCATATTTGTGTCTCTTACGTGTCGTTTCTCGTTGCATCCGGTTTGAAATCACTACGATTCTAAAGAAGTTTCACTTCAAAAATGTGTGCTTATTTCAGCTAATCTCTGGAAGTAAGTAGGTACACACAGTGAAGAAGATTGATAGGTACATGAAACAAAATAAATACTTTGATATTTAATAGTTTATTAAACGGATATATTTCTATATACAAGGTACAAAAGTATCATAATAACTAGACAGACGATAAATAGCAGTGCGTTATTTTAAGATCAATAATAATTAAAATGTCAATATATTTTAAGACTTTTCCTATGAACGGGGACAAGTCATTTACTTAAGTTATTAATGAAATTTAGGTATACTTCTAATATGATGTGGGATCACTAGAAATTACATATTATTTTATGTAGAGCCTCCTACATGTGCTTTTATTGGAAAGGATCAATTTGTGCAATAAACTCAACTGTATTTGCTATTTTCTTGAATCTACAATTTCAATTCCAGAGTACACTGGTATCTACTTTAGTAAACTTGACGTGCTTACAATGCACAAGCAGATTATAAATTAGTTCACCATAAAGAGTGGTACTACTCGACGTGCCAGTCCACGTCCTAAGACACAGAATATTACAAAAAACTATTGAGTGGTATAGCAGTTATTCATAGAGCACACGTACCTACAAATGTCTTCAAGTTGTAAGTTTTAACCGTCTCTCAATCTAAATGAGCAGACATGACCAGGCCACAGGGTTTAAAAATCTTTGTGTCATGTTCTAGTCACGTCAAGTCACTTACAAGTAACCAATATTAGCCCAAAATATTTCTATAGTTTTATTTATTATTTTCTTATAAGTTAAAATATTCCTACACGAAAAATGTACAACTATCTTAAATATATATGTCTTTTACGAAAGATAAGATTAGGTAGCCAAATAATTAAATTATAGAGCTGAATAGGCGTATTAAAATTATGAAAGGGTAATATATCTTATAACAAGTTGTGACAAGAACGCAAAATAGTATATTTTTGTTACTTTGATATTAAAACGGGTAATAATTTCTTGTTGAGTTGAATTAACTATAGTCATGACTATGTTTACGATTTAAAATTATAAAAGTGTTGAAGGCAATTATATAACTAATTACCTAAATATATGTCAATTATTATTTTGTTATTAAAGTTTATAGATTATCCTTGACAGAAAGTTTGGCCTTATTCTATATTAGTACTATAATTGAACAGCTAAATCTATAATACAGAGTAATAATGACAAAAATGATATCGGTATTATTCCTATGAGAGAAGCACTGATTGTGTAGAAAGGAATAGTTCACCAGTCTCATTAAGCCTGAATATATTTTTAATAACTTAACATACTAACATAATAATCAGTGTAAATATTGTTTTCACATATGAGGGCTATAGATTCAAAAGCGCCTCTATCCCATTTCAAGCTTTTATTGTTTTTTCAACTGCTGGCAATGATATTCTACTTCTTACACTGTATATTAAATTAGTTTAGTTTTATAAATATAATTTAATATCAATCCACCACTTTATTTTATTCAAATATGTTTTTAATAACAAGTAGTAGTATAATAAATGGTTTTAGTATTATTCTGGAAAAAAATAAAAAGTGGATAGAAGCGGTTTTGAATCTATACCCCTCATATCTAACAAAATATTAAATGCCTTCTTTTATATATTCGTAATAATGGAATTTGTCCATACAGTGACATACTATTTACTTAAAATAAAAATTTAGAAACTAACAAATACTAAAGCATTCTGTCTTTCGTCAACTTTTAATAAGGCATTATAAATGGCTTCCTGTCTGCTCTTGTTTGTACACTTCGTGATAAGCATTACGTATCAAAACATATGGGAAACAAGATTCTAGGAGGTCCATTGTAAGGAATGGAGATTCTTGAACGATCAGGTCAAGGAGAAGATACACTGATTCTCGATTTTTTATGGCTTCTTTGTCAGTCTCCTGACCCAGGCGCAGCAAAGATGATGAAGCTAAAGCTAAAAATTCCTTCATGCGATCTTCAATGTCACCTTGTCCGCAAATAGTAAAAAGTGCTCCAAAAATATGATTTATTGCAGGTGCCATGCAATGAATATTATTTGCGTGACCCTCTAAGGAAGCTCTGTAGAATGAACCCTCACTACGCGCAAGCCGAGGCAATGAAACCGCTACAAAAACCATTAAGAGGCAAACAACCAAATGCTCTTCCTCTTCGACATCGCCTTTCTGTTGCCGGAGAGCTGATGCCAAAGTTGGATCTACCTTACAAGACAATCCAGCAGCAGAACACATTTCTGATATAACTCGCATTGGATCGCCACTAGGCAGTTGTTGTTGGAAATCTTTAATAGAGCTGATTAAGAATGGGATGCGTCTTTCTAAAACATCCAAGATTGATTCTTGGGCTATCTGCCTGAAACTTAAAATCACACCAATTATTGTCATCCTCTGTAGAACATTGTCCACATGCTGCAATCTCTTGAATTGTTCTCTCATAATTTCGGGTTTATCAAAATTAGTTCTCAACATCTGCAGAACTTCTTTGTTTTGTACTACCAATTTTTTTAGCTCCTGGACTTGGCTTGCAATGTGCCACATTAATGTTTCGCTCAAATACTTCATGCCATAAGGTCCGATAAGTTCCGCAAGAGCTCTCAATTCATTAATATCAGAATATTCTTCTGCGTTAAATGGAATTGCTCCTTCTGCAGTTAGGCTTACAAAAGCTTTTTGGTTCATAGAAAAGCAGATACTTCCTGCACTAACCCTTCTCAACAAAATCTCAGAATACCATTGAGTATAAAGAGAAGTTATTGTTTTCTCACCATGACTATCTGTGCTCTGAGTTTGTTGTAAAAGACAATTGTTGAATACTCTTGTGATGTCAATGTGCACATAATTTTCGACAGTTTGCAGAACATTCATGTAGGCTCTAACACTGACCAGCAATTCTGATGGTTTGGCAATTTCACTGGTATCCTGATTGAACATAACCATGCCAACTAAAGCTTTAGAAAATCGAGTTTCTAAATGCTGATGTAAGTATTCTCTCGGTGCAAATGTATATTCCCATACATTGACTGTGGCACAGTAGTTTATGGCGTAGCACAGTTCTGTCAGAGCCATGTGTAACTTGTCCATAGTTGTCAAATCTTCTCTAGACTTTCTATAACTCTCAGCACCTGGTTGAACAATAGCTATTGTGTTCTTCTTGTTTTTATCTTTCTTCTTCCTGTTGGCAAGATGAGCAATTGTCTGAGCACAGTGTTTTGGCAAAAGCTTATCACTCATAGTGCACTGCTCATCACAAATTGTGGTGATAATATTTTTTGCTTCTTTGGCCATTTCATCCAGGAATATATTAACTACAGAAAGACTCCTTTCTCGGATGTGGTGTCTTTCTTCCGGGCATAACTCATGTGTACAGTTTTGGAAGTGGCTGCAAATGAGTGGAAAAGCAATGATGTATCGATTCTGTGCAGGGAACTCTAAGCACATGTGAAATTGACTTTCAAAAATTTTACTGTAAAAACAGAATAGAGATAGGTCAGATGTTTCTACCATTATTTCATCAAGATTGTCAACCATTTTAGTATGGAACACCATCTTGTCAATAAACTGTGCCAATTCTCTCTGCTCCACAAGGTTGAATGCTGATTTGGCAATAGATGTATATGACTGTAATCTGAACCAATCGAGTCTGAAAGCTCTGAAATCAAACAGTTCATTGTCTTCAACTTGTTTTACATTTAAATTGGCAGCAGTACTGCATAGGGATGACAGTATGATGTTTTCATCATCGGGATTAACTTGTAAATTCTGAATCATCAGGTTCAGAGCCACTGCATCAAATCCAGAAAGATATTGCACATAATATCGCTGCATGACTTGACTATATTTCCTCACTAGAGCCCTTAATTCTTCCATGTGGAATAAGAGTTCAGGCAATTGACGATCAACTAAGTCATCTGCTGTTTTACCCTTAACTTTCTGTGGAGGATTGTCATTATGCCTCAGTAGCCAGAATACTTCATCTCGAGCATAACAGAGTCCAATAAATATTAATAATGCCTTAGGACCCAGAAGACCTGGTTGATCAGTTAAAATCAGGCCCAATTCTTTCAAGGCTGTTCTCAGGAATTTCCTCCTTTCCCTGTGTTTATGGCCAGCTTTCTGAACTGCATGGTGATAGCAGTCTTTTACTTCTGATATTCTTTTACCATATCCTTTAATTCCATCAAAGAAACTTTGTATGTAGCTGTGTATATAGATGACTTCATCACGAAATAGAGCTACTACCCACCCAGATTCTAAAGCATAAACCCACATTTTGCTGGCTTGTTCTTGCTGTAGCATATTGTGACAAAGGGCAAAGCCAAATATAACCCATCTCTCAAGACATTCTAGAGACACATATTCACATGACATGGTGTTTGTTTCTGAAGGTTTCAGCAGTAGAGCTGGGTTGCTGACTAAACTCAATTTTTGTTCAGACCTCCAATGATCAGCTGTTAGATTTCTTGCAGGATACACCTGCCAAAGTGAGAGTAATGCACTGGAAAAAACTTTTTGATGTGGCATAAATTCTTCAGACAGTTTTTTCAATGGGGCATCATAATCTAAAATCATTTGGCCCAAACGAGGAAAGCTCTGATCTATTTGGTTGTGTACCATTTCATGGGCAGCATTGAACAGTCCTAGTACAGCTTTTCTATCCTCAACTCTAGACAGCAAGATCATCAATGAGACATATGTGGTAATTAAATCAAGGTAGTTCTTCGTCAATTCAAAATTTAGGGTCAAGTCCAATGTTAAATGGCATGAGTCCATAATATTGAGAAGTTCACACACATTATCCTTGAAATCAAGAAGATCCACAAATGTGTAATAATACAAAGAGAGTGACTTGATAATTTCATTTCTTATATTAGTAATAGCTTGAAGCCCTTTCACATCTATGTTAGGGAATCTCCTAACTATATTTTTAATGGAAGATTCAAGAGCTTTGTCAGATAGGAATCCAGGTTTGGATTTAGCATCTCCACAAGCTTTCTTGATGTTGTAAATTCGAGTCAGCATGCCAATTCCTCTATCATTAAGTATAATAAGTTTTTCAGCCAGCTTCTGCTGGCCGATGTGGATTGATTGTCTGGATATAGTAGACATGTTTCTGGAAAAATAAAATAACTATTTTAAAATGGGACTAATTCCTCTAAATAACTTATTAGTTGAACTAAACCTTATACCAAGTTTCATTTTCCTTATTTAGTGATATAAAGAGACTGACTATATGAAAGAATTAGCCTCATTATATTTGATAGTGTAATTTAATTAATCTTTGATACGTTTTAACAATTATATAATATTACTAAATAATAAAATAGGTAATGTGTTAATTTGGGAACTTAATATACTGAAATACTGACTGTACTGACCTACTACACTATCTATAATTATTATAATATTTGTTCAGACTCTATTCTAAATCAATCTAAAAATTTTTATACAAGTTATTTATTTTGTAAAACTAATGCCCATTACACAATATAGCTAAGTACATTCAATAAACTTCTTCGTATACAATATACAAGTACGATATGCATAAAAACCTAAGGCGATAGGACGAGAAGACGGTTAAACGATCTATAAGTGCCGAATATCCTGTTTATGTTCTCAAATCTTTATCGTAAACTACAACTCTTCGTATTAGAAATAATGAGGTTTGTAATTAGTCTCCATTTGTAGTGACGATCAACTGCATCTTAAAATACCAATGTACTATGTTATTGTGAATGATCAACAAGATATACTATATACTTGAATCATACCTCAATTAGTTGTGCCAGATCGCAGTGTTCTAGTTAAACATAGCACATCAATTATTCATGATACACAGAACGTTGACACTTATTATAAATGCATTTTAAGCTACAATACATTAACTTTTTATCATTAATCAAGAAAAAGGGAGTGCCAGAAACGCTATCACCAATTTTCAATTTTTACTTTTACATTAATTTGACATATATATGGTGTCATAATGATTGTAGTAGACTGTAGACTTATCTTTTTAAAAAAATGCCATGTGTGTTAATCTGGTCTTCCACTTTTACATTTTACTTAATCGCGATAATATCTTTACTATTTAGTTCTAAAGTTTTTCAGATAAAGAGTACTAACTGTAGATATACCAATTGATTCTTGCTTTTTCAAACAGAAAATCAGAAATTGTTTCAAGTTGGCATGTTCTATAGTCTATGGTTTAAATTATTAATTTTCCTACTCTATGGGTGCCCGCACACACACAATAATATTGGCAATAAAGTACGTATTGCCGATAATATTGCGTGTGTGCGGGCTGTATTGTACAATATTATTGTGGATTATAGTGTGCGGGGCCGTGTGTCACAATATTATTGTACAATATTATTGTGTGTGTGCGGGCACCCTATTGGTATAGGTTCTGGTTCCGACTTACTTTATCATGTCACTTTTTGTCAGTCAACTTCATACTAGTTCTTCATAATTTACTTATAACTTACATGTACTATGTGATGTGAATCTTTCTGAATTTTGTTGTGAATCGCCGATCAAAACAAGTGTATTAGATTAGATAAAAGTTAAGTTTTATTCATATTCCAAGAGTCTAAATAAACCCTAAACATGCCCCGGATTATGATCAAAGGAGGCGTTTGGCGCAACACGGAGGTTTGTATATTCACGAAATGAATTACATACAGGTTGATATTTCTGATCTAATATTTGTTTAAATATCTTTCTTTTACATTTTTAGGATGAAATTCTTAAAGCAGCGGTTATGAAATATGGCAAAAATCAATGGTCTCGTATAGCATCATTACTGCACAGAAAATCAGCAAAGCAATGCAAAGCTCGTTGGTACGAGTGGTTAGATCCCAGTATCAAGAAGACAGAGTGGTCACGCGAAGAAGACGAGAAGCTGCTACACTTGGCGAAACTGATGCCGACGCAATGGAGAACTGTTGCGCCAATTATTGGGCGCACAGCTGCCCAATGTCTGGAAAGATACGAATACTTACTGTTAGTTTAAGAAAACATTTACTTTTTTTTATATACATACTTGTTACCAAGTTTTAAAGGGAAATGTTAGGCTGCTTCTTTCATTTCCCTTTGAAAGATATTGAAGTAAGATCTTGCCCTAATTCTGTTTTGATGAGATGTATTTCATACTAATGAAATTATAAATTAAAAATTAAATGAATTAACATATAAGATAAAGAGATAGCTCTATATTTCAAATCAGTCAAATATAAAGAAATAATGTTATAATGATACTGAAAGTGAAGAAGTAACAAAATAAATATTTTAAAAGTAAATTAAGATTTAATTATTTTATCTTGCTTATTGCTGATGAAAATCTTTATTTAAAAATGTTTTAGAGACCAAGCCCAGAAGAAAGAGGAGGGGGAGGATATGGGTGATGATCCACGTAAACTGAAACCTGGTGAAATTGACCCCAATCCTGAGACGAAACCTGCCAGACCTGATCCTAAAGACATGGATGAAGATGGTAAGCTACAAGAGTTTTTAAATGTAAATTAACAATAAGTGGCTCAGTCACAATTTTCATTTGCCTTTCCGTATAGATGTATTAAGGGATAGATGAAGGCATATTAAACCCTTTTTACCAATTATAATTTTTGTTAAACTTATGTACTCCCTCTGCAGGCATATCATTCAGGTACATAAAAAATATAAAACAAAAGATGTAGATATCACATAAAAATATGATCAAAAATGCTCTCTATGTGAGTATATTTTCACAGAAAGATTCTTCTTTCAAACCCTCTGAATGCTAATTAGAGGGAATGAATTAATATTCAATATTTTATATTTTAGTAATCCTTATGGTAGGTAGAATTAGGTAGATTATGGTAATCCCTATTGTATTTAAATTAGTAAATTTTATTTTCAGAACCTTTATTTAACCTGCTTTGTCATAAAGTTCCCGTCATGCTATTATGATACTCAAAAGCAGTGACATATAAAATACTCATAAAAATAATAGAAAAGAAAATTAATATATAAATATATGTTTAATATTTTGATAGAACTCGAGATGTTATCTGAGGCTCGTGCACGTTTGGCTAACACACAGGGCAAGAAAGCCAAGAGAAAGGCCCGTGAAAAGCAATTGGAAGAGGCAAGACGCCTTGCTGCTCTACAGAAGAGGAGGGAGCTTAGTGCTGCTGGGATTGCTGTGCCAATCAGGTGAGTACCAGATGTCGAGTTCTGAAATATGAGAGCATTTTTCATACCTATGTTTTTTTACTGCTTATAAATGAATAAGGGCGTCTTTATTAGACTTGTTTAGGTAACATAATTATAAAATATGTTTATTTAAACTAAATAAAATGATATATTTGATATAGGCGCAAGAAGAAACGTGGAGTAGATTACAACTCTGAAATTCCATTTGAAAAGAGACCTGCGGCGGGTTTCTATGACACGTCTACTGAGGTCGTGGATCCGATGGCCCCTGATTTCTCTCGTTTGAGGCAACAACATCTTGATGGGGAATTACATTCTGAAAAGGAGGAGGTGAGTTTACAAGTCATCATCATTATTATCTCATCTATATATCATCTTAGCTGTAAAATAAGTCCACTACTAAACAAAGGCCTTCCGCACACTGAACGTCATTGGTAGCTGTTGGATTAGGGCAGCACAAGACTGATTGTTATACAGAGCCTTCAGGGAATTATTTAAGTTCTAACTCAGACTTTGAAGCTTTTCCATTATTAATTTCTATTAAATCTAAAGAGAGAGAAATTTTCATACAAATGTATTTTGCAGAGGGATAGACGCAAAGACAAGCAGAAGTTAAAGCAGCGTAAAGAAAATGA
This sequence comes from Phragmatobia fuliginosa, assembly GCA_932526445.1. Lineage (NCBI taxonomy): Eukaryota > Metazoa > Arthropoda > Insecta > Lepidoptera > Erebidae > Phragmatobia > Phragmatobia fuliginosa. The sequence goes on along the minus strand of OW052065.1, from coordinate 14,654,306 downwards.
TGTGCCACAAGCAATGCTAATGGGAGACCAGCCAGCGAGGAAACGCAGCAAGCTGGTGTTGCCGGAACCGCAAGTCACTGACCAGGTTAGATTTTTCTATAAGTTCATTTTATATCATTCCGAATTAATGTTATGGCTACTGTTTTTTATTGCATTGAATCAAAGTAAAACTTACTAAGATTACCTTAAACAACAAAAAGAATCTCTTTAGTTTTCTAAGATAGTATGTAGTGAAATATAAGTTTGGTGTGTTTAGGAGTTGCAGCAGGTGGTGAAGCTGGGCCGCGCTTCGGAGGCGGCCCGTGAGACGGCGGGCGGCGCGGCCGGGCCCACCGACGCGCTGCTGGCCGAGTACGCGCTGGCGCCCACCACGCCCGCCGCCTTACGGACGCCCCTGCAGCACCAGGACAGGTACCCCAACTGTTGACAACATATGTTTAATACGTAATTGCACTTGATGCATGGTGATGGTGTTATGGTTGGAGTGGTTGCCACTCCACTCTCCTGCGCTGAAGGTTATCAGTTCACACCCCACAGAGGTACTAATACAACAATAATGACAATAGACAATAATGTGCTAATAGAGAATTGTTGTTCTGAGTTTGAGTGTTCTTTGTGTCCAACAAGATACAGGATAAATTTCTATCGCAGGCATTTTCTTTTCCTTATATTAAATTTAAATGTTTGCCATATGATGACTAAAATCCTTTCTCTGAGCCTCTATAAGGAAAAAAATTTGAGGATGAAGAAAGTAAGACACAAATTAATTTTAAATTATATCGTCGGCTTATTGCAAGAAGTCATTAAGTGCAAAAAATCACTAAATAATTTTTTATCTTTAATGGTCTCACAATTATAGATAAAAAAATATTTAGTGATTTTTTGCAGTAATTATTATATCGTTGGCTTATTGCAAGAAGTTATTAAGTGCAAAAAATCACAAAATACGTTTTAATCTATAATTGTGAGACCATTATAGATAAAAAAGTATTTATTGATTTTTTGCACTTAATGACTTCTTGCAATAAGCCGACGATATATACAACCTTTTTAAATTTTATAACATAATATCTTCTTTAACACACGTTTAATAGTAATATTAATATATAAAACTAGATTTCGCCCGCGGCTCCGCCCGGGTGTATCTCGATTATTGCAGTAAAAAGTATTCTTTAATATGATATTCTGATATAATAAGCTATATTACTGTAAAGTTTCATCCAAATCCGTTCCGTAGTTTTTCCGTTGCTACATACTCACAAACTTTCGGGTTTTTATTTTAGTAAGGATAGTAACATTGAACTTCTGTAGAAAGACTACAAAAACTTCATGCACCTGTATGTTTACCGATCGAAATAATAAATTCATGTTTTGTTTTTAGAATTTTAATGGAAGCTCAGAATGTAATGGCATTAACACACGTCGATACGCCACTGAAAGGAGGTCTGAACACTCCACTACACCAGCCAGACTTCTCTGGAGCCCTACCACAATCACAAACTGTTGCTACGCCCAATACTTTACTGGTCACCCCATTTCGGTGAGTATAATGCGATAGTGAGCTATTAAATCACTTTTATTATGTTGTTAGACCATTTAAAATCACAATAAAGAGAAGGAAAAATAATAATCTATATCTAAAAATGAATAAAATTAGAATGTCGGTTATAACATCAACAGTTTTATGTGCATATACAAAAAACTGTTGATGTTATAACAGACATTCCAATTTTATTTACATATCATATATTAACATTAAAATATCAATTTTTAAAATTTTTGTCTGTCTGTCTCTTTGTTTCGTAATTTCTGGACCAATGGACGGACTGATTATGATGTGATTTTCACTGGCAGAAAGCAATTTGACAAAAGGGCAATTTTTTTAACTAATTTCGCTCCGCGGTGTTATTCGCGTTTTAAAACAATAAACGGTAAATTAATAATATAAAAATGTGATATATAATAACAAGTCTGTTTTTATTTAGGGACTATTCAATATTTATCTGCATATATTTATATAAACAGTGTCTGTATTTTAGATCATCACGCACTGAAGTGTCGACACCAGGCAGTTTCAATACACCCAGTCAAGGAGGGAATCAAACTGCCCTAGCTGTAAGTATAATATATTTATTTATTTTTAAACAACCGGATGTTGTTACATTAAATCTCACTATCAAACAATGAATTGAGGCAAAACTATCTGAAGGTGTCACAACATGCACCAATAGTCAGAGCCCAAAAAGTCAACATGTTAACATAAATTTTTGTCAATGTCACAAAATGAAACAAACAAAAACCAACTTTTATACTAACTTCGCTCAAGTCTGGTTAATAGCTATAGGTTAGTATATCACTACACTTCCATCCTCTACAAAATGCTCTAACAGATCATCAACAAACGATCAACAAAAAAATAAAAAGCTATGGTGTGGGTCACCATCGACATTTCAGATTCTACTCATGCTTTTTATTATGGAGAGTAAAGTCAGTGTTTGACAGTTTTATATTAAAAAAAGAAATAGCTAGTAGAGCCATCTCAGCATGAATGGGACGGCTCGTCCTCGGCAGCACTACCTTCACACAGATAGACCATCCTAATAATTACAGCACTCTTGTTGTCGTATTTCGTTGGTCAGTGTGAGACTGGAGGCCCAATCATTCTTAATCATTCTCCCGGCCTCTTGAAGCCGAAGAAACATCTGACCAGGTCGCCATGGTAGGTCACCATGCTGCATTGCTTACCCTCACAGTGCGGATGGTGACTCCTACTCCTGGATTCTACTCATTCTTTCCATCAGGCAGAGTAGAGGCACTTTGGTAGGCTTATATAAAAAAAATATTTTTATTGGTACTCTCTGTTACATAAAACCGAGTATCAATAAAAATCAATATTTTGTTTAGTATCAATTATAATAAATATGTTTCTAGACACCAGGACTTCGCGACAAACTAAGTATCAACCCAGAGGACAGACTGAATGGAGGTGATACACCACAATTGCAAAATCAGTTACAAAAACAGGTAAATAAATACATGACTATTATTCATAAGATACTCCCTGCAGTGAAAATAGGCACTGAAATGGCATAAATGTCCGCATGTCCAAAACAATTTTAAGAATCAAATTTATTTATTGATTTCTTAGCAAGATATAGTCTCAAATTTAAAAGGGTTTAACACTATACTATGATAATTACATTCGGATAATTCAGTAAAGTCATGACAATTATATCGTTTGGATTTAAGCAACCATTTTTTCTCTCTTTCTTATGAAAAAATATGTCTCCCGCATTAGGAATGTGTCGCGGGGGACTTTACAAGAATACATATAACGAACACAAAAAACACCTATAATTCCATAAAAAACGATGAATCTCTTATGTATTATTTTTAATCAATCAGTACACATCGTAAATAGTAGTCGTAAGTGGCCAATATTTACTAGTATAAAATTATTACCTAAAAATACTCAACTTGTAACATCTTGAAATATTTATGTTCTAGCAAAAAGCGTCAGTTCGCAATGCATTGTCGTCCCTGCCTACGCCGCGCAACGATTATGAAATCGTGGTGCCGGACCAAGAGGACGAGCCTATGGATGGAACCGTCAACGACGCGAGGGTCGAAGACCAGGCCGACGCTGACGCCAGGTTGTTACAAGAACAAGAAGAAATACGTAAGTACAAATTACAGTTCTCTTATTCACTTTTGACTGTTAGGACACGTTTAAATAATAACGCATGTTACGAATTTAAGAAATGTGCATGTTGTACTAAGGAGGATTCAGATTATTGTATTAAGTTTAAAATAGAGAAAAATAAAAAAAATTGTAGCATCTAGTGCTGAGCGTTTTTGTTGTCACGGCATGTGGCTTATAATGTTAACTAGCTGCCAATTTCGGCTCCGCACGGTAACTTGTATATGTTATATACCTATAGGTATATAACAAAAAAATAATAATAACACACTCTTGCAAATTATCTTTTTAAAATCATTATTAATTCGATAAAATAAATTAGATTTATAGTTTGCCAGAAATGGAAATACAATAAAAAAAATTGATGGTAAATTTTTAAAATTTAAATTCTACAAGAAAAAAAGAAACTATTTTTCTACTACTTTCTTTTTGTTGTTCTTTCCCGTTTCTTTTTAAAAATGTACAGAAGAGTCATATACAATAGTGAGTCAGCAATGGTAACTATGCTATGCAGGGTTGTCCGCGCTGAGGCTGCGGTCCCGCGCGGTGCAGCGCGGCTGCGTGCGGCCGGGCGAGGTGAACGCGAGCGTGTTGCGCGGCGCCGCGCCCTCGCTCAGCGCGCTGCAGCACGCCGAGGAGCTGCTCAAGGCCGAGATGGTCACCATGCTGCACTACGACGCGCTCAGGGACCCGCCACCAGGTAACTAACACTTTATGGAAATCGTAAACGGAATCCCATATTAGTGGTCACCATACTCATTGCGAATGCGACATGGTAACCCATAGCACTCACACATAGAATGCTGTCTTTTAGGTTAGTCTTCTGTGAAGAAGTAGTACAGTCTCAGTTGAGCCAGGTTTACGCTGAATTCAGCATGGCTCTCTACTACCTACCAGTATTATTGAGTTTTTAGGGTTCCGTAGCCAAATGGCAAAAAACGGAACCCTTATAGATATGTCAAGTCTATCTGTCTGTCCGTCCGTACGTCACAGCATTATTTTTATGAGTAATACTATAATGAGTTATAGAAATAAATAACCGTATAACCGGTTGAAGTAGTAGCCGACCCCAAATAAATTTGGGAATAAGGCTAAGAAGAAAAGATTATAGAAATACTTAGTAACAGTCCAAAATTTTAAAGTTTGAGTCTCCAATCTCCATACCTTGAAGATTAATTTTTTTCCGTTCGAATCCGATAATCGTCAATGCGTTGTTGGAGAACATACGTTTGCGTTATACACTTAACTGACAATGGGCGAACAAAAAACCGAAATTTGTATTTTACATTTTTATTTATATAATTTACTACCTTTTATTTATAGGTGTTGATAAAAAACGAGCGGTACAACTGCAAGCGTCACATCTAGCATACTTAGAACATCACCCCTACGAGGAATTCTCGGCCGAAGAGCTCGAAGCCGCTAAGCAGGAGATGAAGAAAGAAATGGAAGTAGTCAAGGCCGGTATGGGTCACGGCGATCTCAGCATGGATGCGTACACGCAAGTGTGGGAAGAGTGTCTCGCTCAGGTGACCATTTATAATCATTTTAACTGCGTTGTTGGTCTAGTACAGCGGTCGTCACAGTTTTCTAGCCAAGGGCCACACAGGACAATGTGGGTATCGGCACCGGGCCGCAGAGTAAGGACGTTTGCCCACTTATGCGTCTTCGGTTCATGTCGTTTATATTTAAGGAAATTGAAGAAATTAATAGGGATAATATTAACATGTATTTTATTTTTTGTTTTAATTACATATATGTGTTCAGTATCGAAAGCTGAATACCACTTTTTTTTCTAAACATTATAATCTAGTGGTGTATAGGTTCGCGAGGGGCTCTTTTTGATGAATTCTTTTTTCAAAAAACAGCCCCAACGCAAGTGGACATGGCAAAGCCCCGACACTGTGATTAAAAAATGAGATTGACTTCATTATTACGGACAAGAGGCACATATTCAGAGATGTCTCAGTGGTCAATAGGTTTAATACCGGTTGCGATAACCGACTAGTCCGAGGCTCTCTGAATGTCAACTTCAAAGTTGAACGTGTTCGTTTGATGAAATCCAGGCTCCGACCAACTCTACTCCAAGCCATGATAGGATCTGAAACGTTTCAGTCAAACCTGGAAAACCGATTCGCTGCCATGGAAAATACAACAGAAGTAAACCAGAACCTCGAAAATATGGTTCGAATCCTCAGGGACGAAGGTACGAGATTCTGTGAACTGCAGCGTAAAGACAGGAACTCGAAGCTTTCAGAGAGGACTTTAGGGTTGATGAGGAAACGGCGTGAAATCCCACTCGTCACTTCGTTGGCAAAGAGGATGCTTAACAGTGTTAAGCAAACTCATCCGACACGACCTCCGGTGCTCCAATACTCTCACCATCGAAAGAACGATCGAGCAAAATCGGGGGTCAAAAGTGTTCGTACAATCTCTTGGTAGAAGCGAACTGACGAAGTTGACCACAACAAGTGGAGAAGTTGTTTCCTCGAAACCGGCAGTCCTTTTGGGAGTGGAAGGTTTCTATAACCGACTATACGCTTCGCATGTATCTCGACCTGATCCAGAAAATGAGGACACCAGAGCCACATTAACGAGTCATTACACCGAAGACCTTCGAGAAGTCAGCACCGATGAAATCGAGATGGCTCTTAAACAGCTTAAAAATGGAAAAGCCCCTGGAGAGGATGGCGTTACATACAACAGAGCTATTATAAGCTGTAGGTAAACCCGTACTGAGGGAGCTCCAAAAGCTTTTCAACGCTGTCCTGTTTGCAGGGAGAACTCCGGAGGTGTGGAATAGGAGTTTGGTCGTGCTGTTCTTCAAAAAAGGTGACAAGACCTTGTTGAAGAACTATCGACCCATTTCCCTTCTAAGCCACATCTACAAGCTGTTCAAGAGTCATCACGAACCGTCTTGCGCGAAGATTCTACGAATTTCAACCACCGGAGCAGGCTGGATTTCGGAGCGGATATGGCACCATAGACCACATACACACAGTGCGGCAGATTATACAGAAGACCCAGGAGTATAATCAGCCCCTGTGTCTAGCATTCGTGGACTATGAGAAGGCCTTCGACTCGGTTGAGATCTGGTCTGTTCTGGAGTTCCTGCATAGTTGTCAGGTAGATTGGCGATACATCCAAGTGATGAGATATCTCTACGCTACCGCCACCATGTCCGTCCAAGTACAGAATCAGCAAACAAGGTCCATATCATTGCATCGAGGAGTGAGACAAGAGGACGTTATTTCCCCAAAATTGTTCACAAATGCAATGTAGGATATGTTCATGACGCTAAACTGGAAAGGACGTGGCATTAACATTAATTAATGGCGAATACATATCTCACTTGCGATTTGCGGACGACATCGTCATAAGGGCAGAGACACTGCAGGACCTGCAACAGATGCTGAATGACTTGGCTGATTCTTATATGCGCATCGGCCTACGGATAAACTTGGACAAAATCAAGGTCATGTTCAATGAACATGTTCTACCGGAACCGGTTGCGGTACACGATACCGTTCTCGAGGTTGTTCAAAAATATGTCTACCTTGGGCGGACATTGCAATTGGGTAGAAACAACCTCGAGGATGAGGTGAATAGAAGAATTCAGTTGGGTTGGGCAGCGTTTTGAAAGCTACTTCGAGTCTTTTCGTTGTCGATCCCACAATACCTAAAAACGAAAGTTTTCAATCAGTGCGTCCTACCTGTCATGACATACGGAGCCGAGACCTGGACACTTACGGTACGGTTGGTCCATAAGCTTAAAGTTGCTCAGCGTGCTATGGAAAGGGCTATGCACGGCGTTTCTCTGAGAGATCGTATCAGGAATGAGGTGATCCGTCAGAGAGCTAAGGTCATCGACATAGCCCACCGGATTAGCGAGCTGAAGTGGCAGTGGGCTGGCCATATCTGCCGCAGAACTGATGGCCGTTGGGGCAGAAGAGTTCTGGAGTGGAGACCGCGTCTCGGTAAACGTAGTGTAGGACGCCCACAGGCGAGGTGGAGTGACGACCTGCGTAAGATGGCTGGCAGGAGCTGGATGCCAGAAGCCCAAAATCGATCAGAGTGGTGTGCAATGGGAGAGGCCTATGTCCAGCAGTGGACTGCGATAGGCCGATGATGATGATGGTGTATAGGTACCTAGTTCACTGTTGAAATAATTTATTGTGTCGCGGGCCGCACAAATACCGGCCACGGGCCGCATGCGGCCCGCGGGCCGCATGCGGCCCGCGGGCCGCAGTTTAACGACCACGGGTCTAGTGGTTAGCATATGCGGCTGCTGATCGAGGTCTCGGGTTCGATTCCCGGCTCGAATTAAATGTTTGTATGATCTGCAAATATTTGTTTTGGAGTTTGGGTGTTTTCTATGTGTAATATCTATGTATTTACAAAAAGTATACATGTATTTATATCACTTGTCGAGTATCTATAATATAAGCTCTGCTTATTTTGGAACTAGATGATGTTTTGTGTCAAACGTCGGAAATATTTATTTATTTCCAAAAAACTATGCACAACAATTACCACTTATGATAGAAAAATGTTAGCCAAAAATACAACAAAGCTTTACGACAATTTATTACTTTTAGGTACTCTTCTTACCTGGTCAAAATAGGTACACTCGCGCTAACTTAGCGAGTAAGAAAGACAGATTAGAATCTGCTGAGAAAAGACTCGAACAGAACAGGAATCACATGGCGAAAGAGGCTAAGAAGTGTTCCAAGATGGAGAAGAAATTAAGGGTTTTAACAGGCGAGTACTTTTTTAAATTACTAAATACCGTGCGTCTTTTACGTTATGAGATGGATTAAGCAACTATCACTACAATTAAAAGAAAGCTTGAAACAAACCTATTTGGCCAACATGCTATAGTATAACTTGAAGTGACTATGAGTAGTTAAACAATTTTTTTTGGTTTAGGTGGTTACCAGAGCCGGACAGCGTCACTGATCAAACAATTTCAAGAGTTACAAGATCAGATAGAACAGGCGAACTTGGAGCTGTCCACCTTCAAGTTTTTAGCTGAACAAGAAAAGGCGGCAATTCCTCGGCGGGTAGAGGTATGATTTATACATGTACTAAGTTTTTGCTTGTGAAGCCAAATGGAAGAGTAATAGTTTTGGCAGACTAAGTATATTTAAATGATGAAACCAGCTATAAGTTATTGTTGTGTTTTATAGATTGATTGTAAACTTTATTTAACGTTTTATATTTTATTCGTTATAGTCGTTAACGGAAGACGTGAACCGCCAAACTGATCGAGAAAAGCAACTACAGAAGAGGTATGCTGAGTTACAAGCGGAGTTAGAGGATCTACAGAAAGGGCGACATTCTAGAAACACAGGATCGAGGCCCGTAGCTGTTGAAGAATAAAAACTATTGAATTAAGGATACTTATCTAAATATTCAAACAAATGTAGATTTATGGAATAAAAACTAAAATATCAATAAAAAGCGGTGTTTTTCTTTAATATATTAATAATAAATGAACGAACACGTAAGAAAACAATACCATCTTGGCGTTTTTAGTGCATTCGTCTTACACGTCTCACTTAGTTACGTGGACATTTTGATAATAGGTACCTTAAGTAACAATACCGAAATAGACTGCCAAATCAAAACACTGATTGTTCAATATACCTAATTGAAAAAAACTGTATGAAAAAAATATCTCAAAACCTTTAAATAACACAGATTCAATTGTTAGTTACAGTTTTGTGTAATTTAAAGTTATTTTATGTTACCCTTTTTGTGAAGGGGTGGGACTTCTTGAAGAATGTCTTCTGTTTATTTTCTATTTATATTCAAAAGTAAACAGAACTATAAATAAATATAAGTTATAAGTAATAAAAATCTTTTTATTCACATTTTTTACAAATATAACATTCATTATTAATCAGAATTATACAATTATCCATGATCATTCCAATTAAACTTAAAATTTATGAATTTCAAATCCTATTTATAATAAATTCACGATTACAGAGTTATATCACAGAAGCGCTTGACAATCCAGACTTGCTGGTTGCTAGTTCTAACCACTTCACAGTTGAACATTAATTTCAAACTAAAATTTACTAAATGACATTATTAGCACGAAAATGTACAGTTTATTATTAGCTCCACTAGTTTAGGTCTAAACCAGTTCCTTAAAGTTCTAGTAATCTAGTACATTTATAACTAAACGCACTGTGCACTGTACTTTAATCCTTTTCTGTGTCTGGATACTATTATTTTACTGCCAGTTTTATATTTTTATATTTACAAAAAGTTCACCTTAATTTCTATTACCCAGTCTTTAACCATCTACAGAAATAGAAAAATATACCTTTAAAAGTTTCAATAACAACGTATAGATACACAATAAACCTACTAGCTATGAGCACCGAAGTTCAGTCACTATCTTCAGAATCACTACGTATCTGCCTTCTGTTTGGTTTTTTCACTTTGACCTCAGGGCTTTCGTCCTGCGTACACATCCGCCTTAACTTTTTCTTAGATTTCCTTTTTTCTTCTAACATCATTTCTGCAACTTCTAGCTCTGACATTTCTTCATTTGCTTGTGTTAATCCGACATTGGAATCAACGCAAAAGCTATCCTGTAAAGGAAAATGTTTGTTAGTAGTTTTGTATGTTAGAATCAAGATAGAAAATGTGTCGAAAGCCTTTTTCATTGTGTGAAGACATAAACAAAAAACATTATATCCGTTACGAGCTCATACATATGAAACAGACCTATTAACGTACACGCCGCGCTGATTTCAGCATGAACAGCAGCAGAAAGCGTACAAATTCTAGTTGTAATAATAAGGCATTGTGGCACATAACAATGAAGCTTACTAGGATAAAAGTAAGGTCGAATCTAGATTGTCACGCATTTGCCTAGTCTACGTTTCTCGGAAACGGTCATGTATTGCCGCGTCCGCACTTGGCAAACGTCAACAAGTCGTCACACATTCAAACGTGTGGATAAGATGTTTGGATTGGTTTGCAAGCGCTTGTAGCTTGTTGGTACAGGCGTTTTTGCGTTGTGCTAACTAACGCACTCGCAAGCGTGTGGAATGGCGACGTTTGGTTCTCAAAACAAGCCTAACGTTTCTAGAGATTTGGAGTTTGCGGCCAATGCTAAGCGTGCGGACGTGGCATTAGAATATTCTCTGGCCGTTGGAAAATTCGAGACTGAACCAGTTTTCGTGGTGGTTATGATTGTCTGCCTTTTAATGCTGTAATAATAATAATTCAAAAGTCTGTCATACCATTTCGTATGTATCTTCGTCGTATGCATCTACAGTTTGTGATAATATTTCTTCTCTGTTATACTTCTTTGGTAATTCAGGTATTTTAAAAGCACCTGCTTTCACTGGACTCCTGCAATATCAATTCGACATTATTTAGTGGTTAATGATTAATAAGGTAAAAAAAATTCCTAGAAAGTTGTCAAAGAAAAATACGTACATAATTATTGTAAAAATATTTGAACAGTCATGTCTATCTATTGAACATAACATTTACAAGTTGACTGAGCACTAAGTATTTGTTTTTACTCTAATATTTCCAGTCAATGACCATGATTTTGTTGATAACATCACCAAACTTAAATTCACAAAAAAAATACCGTTGGATTAAGTACTTTAATGTTATTGGCTTACAGTTCATTTTCCAAAACTTGTAGCGTGTAACGTAAAACCAGACTTAGACACTGTCATCCGATTTCATTTTAAGTTTCGGTCTAATTTTAGAAACTGATTCTATATTCTATACTACAGTCAGAATACAGAAAATCATCACCTATACTTTGTCCATTCGTTTATTGTCTTTTTGACAGGTCACGCCTATAAATTACCGGTATTTTTTTTCGTAATAATGTACTACAGTAATGTCGTACTTTATAGACGGGTAGGGAAGTGGGCAGTGTGCATAGCTAAAAACAACATATAAAACAGTTCTTGAAATACGATTAATCGATTAAACGATTAAAATAATCTATCATATTATTATGATCAAAATAATTTGACTTCAAGTAAGTATTGTTTCTGTGAATTTAATAAAATAAAAAGGAAATTAAAATACTATGACTTCAAGATTGATTATTTGCAAGGAATTAAGTCGAAATTTTGGAATTTAAGTTCAAACTTAGATTAAAGAACAATAACTCTGTGCATTAATTTATTTATATTTGGACCACTGACTTAAAATGTAACTATGCACGTGTTAGTAAAATTTAACTTTGAAACATTTTTAATAACGTTTAAATCCAAAGTTACGAGAAAATACATTTGAAAAATCACATAATACTTACTAAACCGACCCTCAAGTGACTGTGTTAGGAAGTTTTCTTTGTTCTGGGCCAATTTTATATCATAATAGTGCACATTTTATTTATTTACAATACTGACTTAAAGAATATTATATCGATTGATTTTGATTTCAAATCGAATCGGTGACGTGTGAGGACGTCACTGATTTCGAAATTTGTTGAACTGTCAAAAAGATAATAAAGGAATGGACAGAGTATAATTACAGTAACTTACTTGATGGACTTCAAGTATACTGCCTGTATATCGTCCTGCGGTATGACGCTATCATCACATATAAAGTCAACTATGCTCCCGACACTGTCGTCGGTCAATTCATCCTCACTGCCACCATTGTCATCTGAGAGCACTGCCTCCATATCCAAAAACGAATTGTTCTTCTTTATCTTCTACAATAAAATGAAAGCAATTGATTATTTACTTACATAAAATAAGTACTAACTTTTAAATATATGTCAGAGAGAGGGAATGTAGAATAGATACAGTAAAAAAGAAAGTGCCGTGCAACGCAAAGCAAGATGATTTCTTGTCTAGGAATTATCAAAAGATGAATTAATTTTAAGTTTCATACATATTTAGATTAACCAATTAACAATAACTAGTGGTCGCCCATTGGTCGAAATTAGACCATTTAGACCATTTTTGTTAGAAGGGGTACAAAGTTTTTGCTTCACGTATTAATATATAGATACTAAGCTACTCACTTTTCGAACTTTGTGATTTGTAGTAGAACTATATTTATCACTTTTCAAGCTATGTGGACTCCTAGAGTTACGTCTTTCATCACTTACAAACTCATCTTCACTATCGTCAAACGCAAACTTGCGTTTCTGTGACGTTTCACATTTTGTTGGACTAGTTTTTAATATCGTATTTATATCATTCTTGTCAAGTTTATTGTGTCGTCTAAACATTTGAAGCATACTTAAATTATTTTTGTTAATACCACTTTCTTGTGTGTCAAAATCTGGCTGTTGCGGATTTCTATTCTCCTTTTGCGAGAAATTGTTAGTTTGCGATACAGAGCAGTTGAGCACAGTATTATCATTTTTGTAATGTTTATTTATTTTTTTTAAAGTCAATATGGTTGAACTCGTTCCCTGTTCATTTAAGGGTTTATCACCAAGCTTTGGTTTTTTAGTAAAATGTGGCGATTCTATTATCGATTCACTACTATCTGTATCTAATTTTCTTTTGTAATTGATAGGATTATGAGTTTTACTTGAAGAATGACCACCTTCAGTTAGCTGCGAAGGGCCGCTGATTGAATAATCAGTAGATTTTTTCATAATTTCTTCTACAGCGTCGTACACTTGCGTGCCGTCAGAATCGCTGTCGCTATCCAGAATGATGAGACTTTCTTGCCTCTTTATTGAATACGTAGGTAGCGTCAGCTTTTCTGAATTATTTATATTATGAAACGACCTTTTCCTTTCAGTCTGAGTTAAGAGAATTGGGGATAACGTTTGTTTGCTTTGACTTTGAAGGATTGGTGAACGATTTCTTTCGCATTCGGCTGGAACAGGAGATGTACTTCTGTTATCCTCTTTGGTATGTACTGCATCCGAAAGGTTAGATTGTTTCAATATAGAACTGTTATCCGTTTTGTTAATCATAGCTTCAAGCTGAGTGAGTGTTAACATGCTCTTGCTGCCTGTATCATTTATACTATGTTTGATAAAACTGTCAGCCTTTTTATTAAGGATATTATTGTTTGTAGGCTCCTTTATTAATTGCTTTCTACAACTGCTTAGGGGTGTTGAACTATTACTTCGTCCTTTTTTAGTACTCAGTTGGAATTTACGATATTGACTTCCAAGTATTGGAGAAGTTGGGTTTTCTTTAGCTTTTACACGACCGGAGAGAATCGATGGACTTAGTGGATCTTCAACTGTCGGTACTTTTGCTGGTGATATTAAGGTGTTCGTATTTTTTGAGTCAGTCTTATTGTTATTAATTTGGGTTACTTCAGGTGGTGTATCTTCAATTTCATCATCAGCAAATATATCTTCGATGCTGTCTAAACCAAAGAAGTTTAGTACTTCTTTAGCTTCCTTTGGTTCTTCTGTCGTTTCAATTTCTTTTGCTATAGCTTCTTCGGGGCTGCTATCAGCAAATATATCTTCAATGTTTCCTACATCGAATGGATCTGACTTTACAGATTCCTTTTCTTTTTTGTGTTTATCTTCAATGACTGACTTAGAATCGTCGAAATCTAATTCCAAGTCAAAATTATTGCTTAAATTAAGTTTTTCGTCAATTACGCTTTCTTCAATTTCATCTGGACTTTTTACACATTCTAATGACACATCCATGTATGGGACTTCAATTGAATGATCCTTTACATCTAAATCTTTACTATTTTTCTTTGTGTTGTTATGATCTAAATTTTCTGATATGTTTGTATTAGTATCTTCTTTATTTAAACATTCTAGAATAGTATCGGCGTCAAAATAGTCAATTAAATTTACATCTGGTAAAGTTAAGTCTTGGAGAGAGAAAAACATTCTGGGCGTTTTATTTTGTTTTCTTGATTTTAAAAGAACGGAACAATCGCAAATGTTTTCGCAAATGTAACACTTCTTTGCACAGTTTGTATTCTCCACGTTCAAATCAACTAGTAAACTAAGTAATCGGGTGGGAATGCTGTCTTCATCTTTGATACCAAGGTCATTGATTAATTTCGTGTAGTTTTTGGTCGATTTAGTCGCTGTACTGAATAGAGCTCGTATATCACCATCCTTTTTAGCTGGTGATTTAAAAATAGGTGTCTTTTTAGTCCTTTTAATTTGTTTCGTTTTTCCTGGAGATGATAAAGTCAACTTTCTAGGAGATGTTAATATCATTTTAGTGGGTGATTCTTGAGTAGCGAAGCCTGAAATAGTTAAATAAACCTAATTAGTACATCCAATTCTCTTGTTGCTTAGGTAATATAAACTATTCCAAAATTTCTAATTTAAGTCAATCTTTGATATTTAGGACGTCGATCAAAAGTACTCGACTCATTTTTAGGGTTTTCTTGTAACTAATATCTACAGTTTCGAGTTTTTGAGTGATAGAAAAACATCAATAATACAAAGTGAGTGCAGTAACTTGTTAGGTTCAAACTTGTAAATTGTTCTTTTTAGGCATAAATAAAACAGTTATTTCATTTTCTCTTACTATTACTGTTGATAATACTCGGAACAATGTCAAAGTTTCAGTTGACGAACCTAAAATCACAAAATACTTACTAGGATTTTGAGTAGAAACTGGCATTTCAAATCTTTTAGCATCCGCGTACTGCAGTAGTTCAGATAAAATCTCTGTATCTTTTGAATGTGTTACATTTACAGTTTTCTGTAGAGTACGTTGCCATTCTAACCACCTTGTTAATTTCAACGTACTTTCCTCTGGTTCTTTAATATGTTTGAATGAGTCTGAAAAGAATTTAATGATTTTTTGTAAATGACATTCTGTGTACATATTTGCATCGCAAGTTATATAAAAAAATTCTACTTAATAGAGTGTAGTTTCATTTCGTTCTTTATTTTTTTTAAGGTTATTTTGTAGTCAGCTACTCGTTCAACCAGTTTTAGTTGGATATCAGTTTTTCCACGAAGCGACTGGCATCGGACCTCCGCAACCCTGTAGGTCAACTGAATTTCTGATTTCAGCATTTAAGACTGTGTGTTGTTTTGCTGTTACTGGTGATATAAGCATAACTTCCAAAACTGCCTTTGCAGTTTCAAAACAAAGCACCACCAGAGTTCTACTGTTATTACATAACTATGTTTTATTTTTAAAATATAACGCTGTTAGTAATTTCGTTGCATGCTGCGTTTCTGAACGTGTATAAAAACGTTCTGTGTTTTACATCATATGATAAACGCCAAGACTAAATCAAACACATAAATAAAGTTTACCTTTATTGTTTGCCCAATATTCCTTAGGTGTAGGTAGTAGATTCGTATCATTGTATCCATCGGGAAACAATTCTTTAAATTTCTTCTCAGTTATGAGACCGCCGGTATCATTTCCCCTATTCATGGAACTCGTACCGCTAGTTAAAGCTCGCCCGAGAAGCATATTACGTAAATCCTTTTGGCCCTGGATAGAAAAACATGTATAAATACATTTTAGTAAATTACTTTTAAATGTCAAAACTTTACAAAAGTAATTTAAAATTTAAAAAAGTATTTGTAGAGTTTAATATAATCCTAGTAAGCAATTCTAGTTCAATATATTTTCCAAATGTATATTGACACGCAAGGCCATTTAGTCCTAAACTAAGTAGAGCTTGTGCTGTGGGTACTAGAAAACTAATATAAATACACAATAGTACTTTTTTCTGTTAATGCATAGATAGAAAACACCCATACTCCAAAACAAATATTTGCAGATCATACAAACAGTTGGTCTGAAATGGGAATTGAACCCAAGACCAAGAGTACAGCAGTTGCATACGCTACCACTGCGCCACACTCTCCGTTTAAAGGAGGTATATTATGTCCAGCAGTGGGCTATTATTAGTCCACAGCTGGACATAATATGCCTCCGTTGGTTGGTGGTGTTGGTTGGGTGGATGGATGGATGGGGATGGTTGATGATGAATAATTCTTTGAAGGTCATACACATGCTCGATGTATGCAACAGATAAAGAAGTTCTTGTGTGGAATAATAAGAATAAACTATATTTAGAAGCTTGTTTGATGTCTTACAACGAGGTACATAACTGGACATAATGAAATAAATAATTACCTTCTTGGGCTTTTCGGTCACCTTGTCCTTAGGGTCAGGTTTCTTTTCAACAGTGATGTACATTTTTTGACATTGCGGTGTAAAGTCTCGCGGCATCATACGTGGATTTGACTTGTAGAGATTATTCTCCACCTCTTTTGATTGTGATATAAGTCTGTTCAGTCCATCTCTTTGTCGCATACAGTCCAGTAATGTCTAAACAAAAATTTGCCTGATTGTTGGAGGAAAAAAAAATGAACCCTATCTTATCATCTTAGTATAGTATAGTCACCAGTGGACAATGATAGCGATTTTTGAACATGAAAATAAATAATTAGTTAATAATTAAGTTTTAAGACTGCCTGTTGCTACTACCGAAATTATGTATTTCCCCAATATTAAAAAGAAACTGAATTTTTCTCAATCAAATTTTTTTAAAACATTTCTAAGTTGAAATAATTTGTGGTGATTTAGAAAAAATTGTCACCTACTTGATGTTCCCTTCCTTCAGTGACAAGTATGTAAACTTGACCACCGCGTTCGCGGCCAGTGCGCCCGCATCTGTAATATAATTAGTTACAATGGAAACATCTTGGAAACCGTCAGTTAATACGACTTAATGACAGGAGAGTGGTTAGATATATAAGACTAAAAGCAATTGGAGGGCTTATGGCTTTCGAAATTAACATCTAATTATGCTAAGTTAAATCGATAAGTTATATAGATGAAGAAGCATCTCAATAGTGTCACCATGTTGTATTGTCTGCATTTGCAATGAGTGCCTTTGTCTGCCTGATGGAAAGCATGAGTAGATTCCAAGAGTAGTGCAGTTATCAGCACTGAGAGAGAGAGAGAGAGAGAGAATTTTAGTGATAAGGTATTTTAAAAATAAATTAATTAGAGGTCAAGGAACCCCTATATCGAATAAAACGGTGAATAAGATTACAAGAAAAATTTGTGAATTTTTTTTTAGAAGTATCTGGCAGACAAGATCAACTGTGCTATGACCGAGGACAATTATGTAAGTAAAATACAGCCACTACGTAGGTATTTTCGTTAGTTTACCGACGCCGCCGTAGGTAGTTAAATTAAATAGTTATGAAAAGCATTATTATATTATATTATTGTTGTAATTAATGTTACATTATATTAAATAAGTTTTGGGGTGCTGATGCTGCATCTTTCGTTTTCGGAAGTTGTCTGGTTACACCCTGTATAATAGACAAATACTCAGCGCAGAATAAGAGGAATAAGGTTATTTTTTTATAAATATATTAGCTGCCAAATTGACTCTACCCTGCCTGATGGAAAGTATGAGCAGAATCCAGGAGTAGGTCATCGATCTAACTGTCATTGTGGACAAGCAACAATCTGGGAACAAAGAGGGAGGGGATCATAGAGGGAGGGAAATACGTGCGCTGGTAGAGGGTTCCAAGTTTTAACTGCTCAGCATAGAAAGGAAGAGCCAAACCGTTTAGTTCGAGACCGTGAATTCTTAAACCATGTATGATATGGTGTTTAAAAAGTATGTAACCTTTGTACAAGTCGTATGGGCGACTTTGTAGATATGTCGAAGCACAGTATGAGGTCTACGGAGCCCACATCGAGTCCCTCCTCCGCGACGCACGTGGCCACGAGAGTGTTGCACCCGCCCTCACGGAAACTGCGCATCACTCGCAGTTGCTGTTTCTGAGAGACCATCGTTTTGCCGTCTTTCCCTGGAATTAATTCGATATATCCATAGTCACTAATTAGTCGAGATTATGCCATACATTACAGAATTCGTAGATCAAATAGGTGGCCGATCTAGGGTCAGTCTCCAAAGCCTTTGTCACACTTTTTTCTTAACAATTAGGACGTCTAGAGAAAATGTTATGTTTCTAATTTAGTCGAATTTCAAATTTGTCGTACTTTGAAAGATGTAAAGAGTTGATATAAGTATTTTGGTGTATAGATGGGTTGGGTGCTTTTAAGTTTAACGGTATAAAGATTTTACCTGAGGCACCTTGTCCGACGAACATTTGTGCCTTGATCAGAGGCCGGCACTGCAGTAACAGACAGTGTACTAGGTTCACACTTTCACGGTATTCGCAGAACACTGTAAAACGACGTAGAATTAAAAATGACCATTTCAAGTTATGTATATAAAGAAATGCTTAGAAAAGTTAAAATTTAGACGAATGCCTGCTACAGAGTTCAGGTTTTAAGTCGAATCGAAAATCGAACGATCGAAAGAAGTCGCCAGATATTAAATAATGAGATACATGTTTATTTACTATCTTCCTAAATGTTATCACTTACCTATAGCTCTTGTGTCTTGTTTATTTTGTTCGGCTTTCGTAAAATGAGCCATCATAATTTCTTTTAACTTATCAAACTTTGGGTGTCCGAAGCATATATTTGCAGGTATCTAGAAATAGAAAATCTTGTTTGATTTTTAACAGTATAATTTACAGACTTATTTTTAGTACTAGATGAGTGTCGCGGTTATTATAGCTGTTATTTATCCAAATAACAGCAACAATAACCACGGCACTAATATATATTATGTATAGACACTTCAATTTGAGTATTACCTCAGGCACACTACCATCAGGTAACATACTCCGATCCAAAGACAATGGATTGATTCCTAGGTCATCTCGTAACCTTTCCAGCAGAGCTGTGATTCTGTCATCAGACTGCATCCAGGACTTTTCAGGATGTTCGTCAAAGAAATTGAGGAACACTCTGCAACCATGTTGAACTAATAGCTCTAAACCATGATATAATGCTATTAAAATAGTGAAATCCTTCATTATATAAGTATGTTGAGGATGCCTGCAAACAGAAAGTGCTATAAAATAATTTTATATTCATTTAGTACTTATAGGTACTGATAAATATATTGAGGTACTATGACACTCAAATTTGATATTTTTTTTATTTAAATAAAACCTTTTTTTTTTACTCAAAGCAAAAGCAATGTAATGGTTTAAATTTTCAGATATAAATTCACAATGAGTCAAGAAGTAAGTACACAAAGTACTAAATTTTTAAGTTAAATTTAACTATATGTAACAAAGCTCACCTGGCCCCACGATCTCTGCTTTGCAACTCTTTATAGAGCATCACAATCCTTCCTTTTGACAAATTCCCTATGTTATTAGGTAATATATTCAGTTGCTTCAGTCTTCTGGCATATCCATCTAAAATCTAGAATCAGACATTAAAATCATAGGCAAAAAATCTTTATGTTATAAAAAAATACTTTCTTAAGCAGTGCGCTGACGGGTGACTTTTGTCGCTGCGACAAAAAAGTTTTTGTCATGTGCGTCGCGTCTTAAAATCTGAGTGCGCACACGGCGAATGACAGTCACGAAACATTTTTGTAAATCCATGGTTCATTTAACGATATGCATTTGGAGGAGACAGTCATTATTTGCGAATTCATACGGCGTAAAAGTTTTCGAATGAGTGTAGAAAGTTTTAATGAGTTACTGCATATTTTCAAAGTATTCACCACATAGTTTAGTACACTTTTCCCTTCGCTCAAACCACTAATTATAACATTTATTCCACTTTAAAGAAGGGGTATTTAAAATGTTTTGAGATTCAATATTTAAACACATTCGAATATAGAACTGTTCCAAATTCAAAACTGCCGTTAAATATGGAAACGACAGAACTTAAAAGGCATGCCTAGTATTTATCATATGTCAGAATATTCTTTTAATCTTTTCTCGTAAAGTGCTGGTCTTCTTTCCACTTCTTCTATATACTATATATATTTGCTCATCGCCAGCGGGCATCAAAAGTAAGCGGAGAGCGGGGCACGGAAAATGGCGTTAGGATAAACTATTTTGTAGGGATTTTTGATTCGATTCGAATCAGTACATGAAGAATCGATTATTGAAAAAAACGATTTCTAAAGGATCGATTCTATATCTTTTCTGTATTTACAATATAAATATAATTCCATTTTATGAAAAACAAAAATATTCATTAAACAATCTGTGGGATCTCTTATCAGTAAAAGCATCGATTTTTTAGTTCAAGGAATTCGATTATAAGAATTATTTTTATTACCTATCAAATTAATACATTCATCTAATTGTAACTATTGTAAATATTTTTTATACCAACACAAAAAATCGACAGTCGATTTTCAAGGGTAAAAATCGATTCAGTACAAAATTCAATTTTTTGGGCCGAAACATTGAATCTTCGATCATTGTGTCATTCTCAAAATTAAATAACATCTGGTAATCTTTCAACCAGGGTTAAATTAAACAGATTATATCATATTTCATTTTCTCTAAAACAATTCAAGCTCTAGTTATTTCGAAGAAAACCTTGAATATTTTATTAGAACAACTTCAAGGCATACTACTTAGACCCTTTATGATAATGTGGTGATTGAACGCTAGGAGACACTTCTGTTTTGATTACAATGCTATTTCAAACAGAATCCCCTGTTGTCCGAAAATATAAATAAAAAGTTAGTCCTTTCCGCTTTTGGCTTAGGGCACGGGCAGAAACTGTTTCGTCACCCGTGCGCGCGCTTGTATCTAAATCTAGCGGCGCGGTGACAGTTTTGTCGCACGCTTGTTCGCAGGCACAAAACAGTTTTGTCATCCGATTGTCACGTCGCAACGTGCGCGCATCTCCATATAATTCTATAGACATAATGAAAGTGACAAAACAGTCACAGTGACAAAAGTTTCCCGTGCGCGCAGGGCCTTAGATAACCACTCAAAGCAACTGGACAGACATAATAGCAACAATCTGTTTTGTCAATAAAAAGAAATGTATATGATTATTAGTTGTATGATCCTATATTATTAATGTGTAAATATGAAGGAACCCTTCTAAGGAGAAGTTTATGTCAAACAATTGAGGGGTATAGATTCAAAACCGCTTCTATCCACTTTTTATTTTTTTCCAGAATAATACTAAAACCATTTATTGTACTACTACTTGTTATTAAAAACATTTTTGAATAGTATAAAGTGGTGGATTGATATAAAATTATATTTATAAAACTAAACTAATTTAATATACAGTGTAAGAAGTAGAATATCATTGCCAGCAGTTGAAAAAACAATAAAAGCTTGAAATGGGATAGAGGCGCTTTTGAATCTATAGCCCTCAATTGATTATATTATTAAAAGCCTTTTGATCGTAAATAGGATATACTGTGCCAATCTATAACCAACCACTTGCTTAAAAGTTGAGTCAAATGAGACAAAACACAGTCACAGATATACAACCTTAGGGTTACCCCTTTTAAATTGGATCCAGACACATAATTTTGCAATTACCCTTATAGAGACTACTAGACCTAAATATAAAACCTATGGAATATCAATATATCACTGTCAACAACCCATAATGTCCCACTGGTATGGAATGGATAACGTGAATTAATTTACCTCAACATACTGTTGTCTCAGGGTGGTCAATTGTTGTGATAGTTTTATAACAACGGTGTTGATCTTACGCGCGTGACTGTATGGAGCCACATCTATGCAGTTCTCTGTTCGAAGTTCCAAATGAGCTATATGGAGGTTCTTCACAACCTGTAATGAACATGCATTAAAGTTAACAATGCAGATACATTGTCCAAGGAAATGTAAACAAGGTACTGTTTCAAATTTATTTTGGAATTCATTTAAAAATTCTTGAATCTATAATTGTTTAAGGGCAGTATATACTTACATTAATTACATCATCTACTTTACTGCCAGGTGTGGCCGATAGTGCCAATAATCTATAAATCTTGTGCCCCATCTCATCTAAAGTGGACACAATCTGGCAGTAAGCATAGTTTCCTCTGGCTTTGTGAGCTTCATCAATGACTAAACACCTAATCTTATCGCAAGGGCAAATTCCTGACTTCATGTCATTATAAATAACTTGTGGAGTGGCAAAGAACACCCTTTTGCTGTGCCAGTAATCTTTTCTTGTTTTGACTTGCATGTGCCCTGAAAGAAAGTTTGAAATTGTATTCCTCTAGTATGTTGTTTTTGACGGATGACAGAAGCACAATTTTCCATTTTATAGCTTTAGATGCATATTTGCAATTAATATTGGAATCCAAAGGTTAAACAAAATTTAACAAGCTTTTGCCTGCGTCTCAACCCACACATATGTCAGTAATCTCAGGAAAGAATAGCATCGTAATTTCATTGAAATTGTATTAGTAGTTCAGCCGTGAAAGTGACAGAGTTATTTTCGAATTTATAACATTACCATGGATTTCAGTAATCAAGTAAATTCTGTTTGAATGCTACCTACCAGTCATTTCTATTGTATCATTAGGTGGTATGGCAATGATATTGTAACATGCTTCTATCTGTTGAGCCACCAAGGGCCTGGTTGGGGCCGTGAAAACAATCTTGCCAAGAGGATACCAGCGGTAAAAGTTGTACATAATTACTGCTGCTATAAAAGTTTTACCCAAGCCAGTGGGTAAACTAACCTGTCCAAAAAAATAAAACAAATATTTATAATATCATATAAAATAAAAGAAATAAACATTTTAGTATGTCTGAATATTAAATTTTTAAATTACATAGTTGTTTTAACTCTACGGAGGTCAAATATTGTTCAATGGCAGTGAAATAAATATCTAATGATCATGCTGCTGTTGATAGGTACTTACCAATGTGTTTTTAAGTAAAGCTGCTTTAATAATATTGAATTGATAGTCCCTAACAGGGTAGTTTGTGGGATAAATCCATGTTTCACCAGTGAGTTTGTCATATCCACTGATCTCCTCATCACAGCATAGTGCACTAAAATAAGATAGGTTGCTAGTAATTGAGTAATGTAATAAAAGTATTATTTTTTGGCCTAAAGAATACTGCTACTGGATGTAAATAAATAATAAATAAAATAATAATAATAAATAAATTTGGACATCTAACACACCATCATCTAGTCCCAAACTAAGCAGAGCTTGTATTATGGGTTACTAGACAACTGATATAAATACATACATATTATACATAGAAAAAACCCAGACTCCGAAACAAATATTTGTGAGACACAAATAATATTTGATCCAACCTGGGAATCGAACCAGAGACCTCTTGATCAGCAGCCACATATGCTAACCACTAGACCATCAAGGCAGTCAATAATATATTTGTATAAAATTATCTACAGAAATAGATTCTACATTTGATATTACAATAGGTGGTCTTATCACTCACACTCAGCAATCTCTAACAGATAACATTAAACATTAATAATATGAATATGAATAAGATTTAGGGCAATATGATTGATTGACTAAGAAATCTCTTTAGAATAATAATAATAATAATAAATATTTCGGACATCTTACACTCAACATCATCTAGTCCCAAGCTAAGCAATGCTTGTATTAAGGGTACTAAACAACTGATATAAATACATAAACATAATTATAAACATAAACATAACTGATATAAATACATAATTTTGTACATACATCATATTCATATTATAAATAGAAAACACCCAGACTCTGAAACAAATATTTGTAAATCACACAAATATTTGGTCCGACCCGGGAATCAAACTCAAGATCTTGATCAGCAGCATACACTCACCACTAGACCAACAAAGCAGTCAAAAAAATTTTGACCTGCTATACAATGCTGGCTAGAAGAGTTAGTATGTGATTGGTTCCTTGAGGCTGTTCTCAAGGCGAAAAAGCCTATTTGGGAAAGGCCTATGTCAGGCAGTGAAATTCAACAGGCTGATAATGACAATGATACAAATTCAAGTTAGTGTGTACATTTTCTTTTTTTTTATTACTTATTTTGCTATATCTTACCTGACATTTAAATCATTTCTAGGCACATTTATACTACTCTCAGCAACTTTGGATGCTTGTTTGAAGGAATTATCAAAGTTGGCCAAAAACGAGGAATCCTCGAATATGTCATCTTCTTCGAAAACATCGTTCTTTTTGGCTTCACTACAAGACGGCTTATTCATAATCAATCTTCATGATACTAATAATGTAATGTACGAGTGTTTTTATTTGTTATAGCGAGCTATGCCAACGATAAAGATTACACTATTTGACACTAATACGCAAAAGTGATAACTTCCAATTTAACCTTAATCAAAAGACTTTTTGAATACGTTTTGTAGTCAACTTCTGCGCCAAAATAATCCGAATAAATAAAATATAGCCATCCATTCATGATTGCTCCGCAACTTTGGCGGTTCTTGACTTTTTTGACAATTTTGACGTTTTTAGACTTTTTAACCGACTTCAAAAAAAAGGAGGAGGTTCTCAATTCGTCGAATCTTTTTTTTTTTTTTTTTTTTTTTATGTATGTTCAGCGATAATTTCGTCGTTTATGAACCGATTTCAAAAATTCTTTTTGCATTGGAATGGGCGTAGCTTACAGGTGGTCCCATTGTCACCATATCGGGATCTGATGATGGGATCCCAAGGAAATCGAGGGAACTCTTCAAATATCATAGGCACAATGTCGCGATTTGGGTACTCGGAATAGTTTTTCATTGAAGTCGGTTCCTTTTTGTTAAAATTATTAGATTACGGATGTTCGAGAACTAGACTTGTGCCTGCTCGTTCACTTAGGGAGTGATCCGATCTAGTACAGTTACCGAAATGAACTAGTTCAGTACTGTAGTTCCTTTGGTACACTAGTTCAGTTGTTGATTCGGAGCAAGGAATCGTTTATAAGGCGATCATTCTGTACTTTAATACTCTAACTAACTTTAGTACTCTAGTTCACTAGTTCACTATATTCATGAAACGACAGTGTACTAAATGAATGATGTACTAAATGCTTTCAGGAATAGTTCGTTAAAGTTCCTTGAAAGGAACAAGTTCCTTATGGTACTTAGTACATGAACTACACAAGTCTAACTAGTTCCTAGAAGGCATGTCTGAACTACTCCTTGCTCCGAATCAATAACTTAACAAAATGTGCTAAAGTAACTAAAGTACTAAAGGAACTACGGTACTAGATGAACAAAAGGAACTATAGTACGGAACTAGTCATTTAATAGAACATAGTTTATTGACAGAACACACACTTGCCTTATAAACGATTCCTTGCTCCGAATCAACAACTGTACTGGTGTACTAAAGGTACTATGGTACTGAAATAGTTCATTTGGGTAACTGAACTATATCGGATCGCTCCCTACCCTATCCCTATAGTGAACGAGCAGGCACAAGTCTGGAACTAGTTCCTTATGAAAACCTTATAGTACTAGTACATGAACTGCACAAGTCTATCCAAAGAGTATGTAACATGAGTCTATCGAGAATGAGCACAGCACAGAATGGCTGCACGTATTTACTGTTTCATTATAGTAGTGGTATAAAAAACAAGTTGATCTTGTTTTTTTTAAAAAATCTGGAAACATGATGTAATTTTAAATATTTTTAACGTAAGTACATATTTGATGTACTTTTACATGTCTTGTTAAATCTTTAAATATTTTGAACCATTACTTACATGTCATG
Source organism: Phragmatobia fuliginosa (assembly GCA_932526445.1). NCBI lineage: Eukaryota > Metazoa > Arthropoda > Insecta > Lepidoptera > Erebidae > Phragmatobia > Phragmatobia fuliginosa. The sequence continues at coordinate 14,628,079 of OW052065.1, read as the reverse complement.
TACTTTTTTAGCTTTAATTATAGAGTTTTTTATAGTGCGTTCCACTAAGCGCCGACAACGATCAAAATGCTCCTTTAGTCGTTCCACTTAACGACCGCGGTCGTTGTGGTCGCGGCAAAAACGTCACTCATGACGTCATGACTTACGCTCACGCGAAGCTCGCGACGACCCATTTAAAAAGGTGGGTCGTGGTGATCATTGAGAATATTGGCGGCCTTTTCAAATGTCAAAGCATCAAAAATGGCGACCGTTAAACTTACGTTGAAGTTTTCTTTTTTCACAATCATATTTTCGTAAAATAGAATTCCATTCTTCATTTGAACTGGTTGAACTAGTACTTTCTAGAGCATTAATGAGACCTCTTACCAAATATCCAAGTGCCGTCGCAAACGATATTTTATTTACATTTGAACATAAATTAATAAAATACACCACTAATATTAAATATAAAAATTAAATTATAAGTTTTTTAATATAAGTCGATTTAAACAATAATTAATTATTATTTTCAAGGCTTACGGATTATAACCTATCCTCATAAATCTTTTTTTTTTTTTTTTTTTAATTTTTATTTTATTTACCTCCACGCCCAAAACGCCCTATAATCCATTCCACTTGAGTTTACTATAGTAACGCTCACAAGCAAGTGGAACGGGAAAAACTGCGGTCGTGAGCGTGATCGTTGTGAACGCTAAGTGGAACGCACTCTTAGGCTTCTCTCATGTCAAATTTATAGACTTTGACTTTGACAGTTATCAGCTGTTTTCCGTTGAAAACTTGAAATTCTTGAGAAAAATATCAAGAAACTTTGAGGAAGTATCGCAACAGCAATTACTAGTTGGGACACAAATAAATGCACAAATTAATAAATAGTATTATCATCAGCACCAGCTGAGCTTGCCATGGAGCTAGAAGACGGGCTTGATGATTTATTGGCAGAAATTAAGGAACCAATTTCTCCTAAGAAAGCCAAACTTGGAACTGAAGTTCAACAAGTCCAACCTGGTATGTCTTATCTCTGAAAGTCATGATTTTTCATTCTATATGTATCGACCTGGCCCTGTTTACACGGAAGTCTTTGGAATTCTCGGATATCCCCTACTACAATTTATATATATTACACATATATAAAACATCCTCCTGAATCATTTTATGTATTAGTGAAAACTGTATTAGTTTAAAAGATGTAAGTGAACAACCAATTTCATTTTATTCTATGTAAAGATAACCTTACATTATGGCTTAGTAAATCTATTGGAATGTTGTTAGTAATTATAATTAAAATATAGCTAAAGGTACTGTTATAGTATACAAAGCAGTATGTTAGGTAAAGTCAAGTAATGCCGTAATTAAAATAATATTTAATCTATATTTATAAAAATGAATCCCTATTTCCCTTGGTCACCCCATCACGCGTGAATGGCTGGACCGATTTCGCTAATTCTTTTTTTATAACATACCTTGAAGTACGAGGATGGTTCTTAGGAAGAAATAAATTAAAAAATTATCCGATAAGTATTATTGGAGGGGTTCCGAGAAAGCAAAACAATTGAGTTACATTGAATCGACTGTTAGGCGGGACGAAGTTCGCGGGGTCAGCTAGTCTTGTTATGAAACATGTAGTCTGAAATGGCTACAGGAAATCAAAATTATAAAATTACACAGCTTTATTTAATTTAAAGTAATAATAGGACAGAAAAGATACATAATTTATAACCTCACTTTACTGTTTAATTAATATCTAGTTACATTATTAGTGCAACCAATAAACTTTTATTGGTGGCACTATAATTTAGGCAGAAGCCTAAAACTTATTGTTGCATATTCTGCAGGCCCTTCTCAGGATGTCAGCAGCAAACCTGCATCTTCCAAAACTCACTGTGTGTTAGTTAATCAGAAACAGGTAAATACAATATTTATATATTAATGTTTATGACTTCCGTTTCATAAAATAGGTAAAAATATAATAAATTTTCTTAACTAAAAACAAGCAATTTTTGTATATTTACGAAATCAGATGTATGTATATATGTATAATATAAATATGGCATTGTTAAACAGGCTAAATTAAATAGTAGTAACTGACCAAACCTTGGTCGACCACTTATTTATTTATGCAACTAGTAGGTTGCTAACTGATGGGTTGGTTAATGGTTTCAAGTAATAAAATAAGACAGAATGATATAAAGGAAAGATTTTACTGAACTTATCATTGTCATTTGTTTTTCAGAGAGGTAACCCAGTGCTGAAGTTCATAAAAAGTGTGCCATGGGAATATGATGATATTATTCCTGATTATGAAGTGGGTAAAACTATATGCCTACTGTTCTTGTCCCTGCGTTATCATAACATAAATCCAGACTATATAAACAACCGGTTAAAAGAACTAGGTAAAAGATATGAACTCCGAGTTTTATTGGTACAGGTAAACAATTCTAATGAGATTCTAAATAGTCAATTTCTGTTAAATTATCAAGGCTCACATCCTTTTCCATGCCTTTATTATTTCCAATGGGTTAGCTTATAGTTCAATCGGTTTTACGGATCAACAGGCATTGAATTTCCGCAACCCTGAGGTTAAAATAGTCGTCAGTAAATTTGACCTACTGGATAAGGCATCCATCCTTAACTCTTGGATATCCCCGCAGGCCCCTACGGAAGAAGCCGACATGGGGGGCTGATCGCTTTCGCGATGCGCTTAAGCAGGTTTGCGATACACCCATTCCTCGCATCCGCGTTGTTTGGACTCCAAAGGAGGAATTCTACTGGTGGTACCAGGAATTGACGGACCTCAGTGCGGCCAGTGCCCGTACCCGGAGATCATCATCGCGTAGATATGCGAAGAAGACCAGCTTCATGAGAATGCGCAGAAAACACTGAAGCTGGCTAAAATTCGCGCCAAAGATATATCATCCGGACACTTCATTGAGTGCTGGAAAAGCGAAAGCTGGGACGTCCAGCCAATATGGCGCGGCCTATAGGCACAGAATACATAATAGTACCACCACACAAGACTCACTCCGAAAAGTAAATTAAAGTTATAGATACCCTCGGTGTCAAAAGATTAAGTTCAATTCAGATCGCACAGCGCCGAATCACTACGATTATATTTACCTACAATTGCGTCTCTTTCTATCGTGTCACTCTGAACTGTTCTGACGATGTCTGTTCGACCGGCGTGTCTGACCCGGCAGGCAGCCGGCCGACTATACCTAAACTGCGGAGTGACACCCCCCTGCTATAGGCCCATCGTGTTGCTGTATGAGTTGGGTAAACTTTTCGAGAGAGTGTTCTCTGCCCGCCATCGTCCGGCACCTATGCGAAGTGGGTCCCGATCTGTAGGGCGCTTAATTCGTATTTGGACACGATGTCATTGGACAGCACCCATGCATTCAATATCGTGCTATGTAGCTGCATCAGGTGCCAGAGTACCTGAGGCGGCTAGTGGCAGACTATTTATAGGAGCGTACTGTCATGTACGAAGGCCGAGATGGCATATTGAGACGTCGCGCCATGTCGTGCGGTGTTCCGCAGCGGTCTATCTTCGGACCAGTCCTGTGGAACATGAGATTCGACTGGGAACTAAGAGGACGTCTCCAGAGGGAGACCAGAGTGTCATCGGCAGATAACAGAAGAGCTGTTATCTGCCGATGACACTCTGGTCGGGGGGCGAACTGCCAGCGGGTGGTGCTCCTGGCTACCACAATAGTCTCCCTAGTGGTTGGGCGCATTTAGGCGCTGGGATTACGGGTGGCCCTGGATAAGACGGAGGTCCTTTTGTTCCATGGGCCCCGTTGTGGTCCGATTTCCGGCTCCTACATGGTGGTCAAGTCGGTCCTCGTACCGGTCCAGGCCCAGATGAGGTATGTGGGCCTGATCCTTGACGGCAGGTGACTCAACAAATGAACCGCGAGGAGGCGACCTACGTCACGTCACCTAAATAGAGAGTTTTAGTAGAGATGGCGACCGTGTCAGTGAGGACAGGCGCTAGGCGGGGTTCAGAAGTCGAAATTATAGTTGTTCCTGGACCCCTTCTATATCAAGCGCAGAGTAGAACATCGTGTGGTTTTAGTCTATTCCTATTCCGACACACGAATCCCGGTGGGGTGACACCGTTTTTTACTGATAAATATATATATAAGTATATATTTATATTATTTATTGTCTAAAGTTGATATAAAATGTAATCGAAGACTTTAATAGTAAGATGTTATTTGGCATCAATCTAATAATACTTTGTTTATTTAAGGTCGATTTAAAAGAACCTCATAGCACTCTAAAGAGCCTAACAAGATTATGTCTCCTAACAGATTTAACACTTATGTTAGCTTGGAATCCTGAAGAAGCTGCCAAGATTATAGAAAATTATAAAATTTTTGAGAATAAACCCCCAGATAGAATCATGGAGAAAATTGAAAATGATCCTCATCAAAAGGTGATGTTAAAATTTTAAAACCTAGATGACATACTTATTTGATATAATAGCTGCTAAGATGACTTTGCCTGATGGAAAGCAAGAGCAGAATCCAAGAGTGGTGATCAAGATTATCTATTATGAGAATTTAGCATGGTGTGTGGGTCACACTATGGCCTAGTGAGATGCTTTTTCACGCTCCGCATAATCATCTGACAAACAAATTTGTTTCCACTGCATATAACTCGTGCGAGCTAAGATGGCACCTGGTTTAAAATGAAATCTGACACCGTTCCCCCGCGTAACGCCCCTCTGTCGTCATGAGAGTAGCGTTAGCATCACTATTACCGTCGCACGAATTTTTGCTTAATAATTATAGTTTATTAGGTATTAACTTAGATCATTTAAATCACTGCACGAATGTATTTAATTAATATTTTATTAGATTCGCCGGGGTAACCCAATTGTTTTAAAAAGGTGACTCGATGAAAAAATCACGACTGTGAGACGCAATAGTTTCAAATAAAAATAAATACATATGATATTGTGAGACTACAGTTAAAAGGTTTATCATAACGATTTAAAAAGGTATTTCATAACCATATTTTGCTACCTAATATCATTGAAATCACTGCACGCGGAATGCATTCGGGTAAATAATTAATGGAGCCTGCTTCCTATTGGTATGCATGTGTTCTTAACTCAGGTAGTAAATTAACACTTAAGATAAAGTAGTATGAAAGAATACCCCACACGTATAGGTTTGATGAAAAAAAAAATTTTGAGTTTCAGTTCTAAGTATGGGGACCCCCAAAATGTATTGTTTTTTTTCTATTTTTATGTAAAAATCTTAATGCGGTTCACAGAATACATCGACTGACCAAATTTCAACAGTATAGCTCTTATAGTTTCTGAAATAATTGGCTGTGACATACGGACGGACAGACAGACTTGACGAATCTATAAGGGCTCCGTTTTTTGCCATTTGGCTACGGAACCCTAAAAATTAGCGCAAAATAAATGTTCTAATTTAAAAAAGCTAATTCACTTTATTTATTTTTTATTTTTTTATGCATTCGTACTTTAAACAACTGTCATTTGAGTCAGGTGCCATCTTAGCTCGCACGAGTTATAACATCATACAACGGGCAATAGAAGACGCAGACGAGGTTGCGTGGGTCAGCTAGGAGCAATAACAATATAATCCGTGCATTAAGTATAAGCTGAAATTGCATTAAAATCCGTTGCCTAGTGCCTGCCTTCATTTTATATTAAGTACCTTGAATCTTAAGCAGGCACCACACTTCGTTATGCGCTATTCGTTATGTGTCTACGCCGTATTCGCCCAAATATTTGTTATGCGCGCAAACAACAAACATGCCATCCACACTTCGAACTGGTATGCCACATATGGCAAATATGTGTGTTGTGTCACTGTCATTTTTATGGTGAACGAAACGAAACCATACGAACCAACGAAACATATTATTTTAATTTCCTTTTTATTTTATTAAATTGACAGAAACAATACCTAAATGAAGTCTAATTATTTTGATCACATGATAAATTATTTTAATCGTTTAATCGATTTATTCTATTTCAAAAACTGTTTTATAGTCTATGGTTGTTAGTTATGCACAGGGCATTGTCATTTTTAATGATCAACGAACGAACGAAACATATTATTTTAATTCCCTTTTTATTTTATTAAATTGACAGTAACAATACTTAAATGAAGTCTAATTATTTTGATCATATGATAGATTATTTTAATCGTTTAATTGATTTATCTATTTCAATAACTGTTTTAGTTTATGGTTGTTAGTTATGCACAGGGCACTTCACTACCCGTCCGAAGTGTGGGCAGTCGATGCGTGTATTCGCCTTATTCGTGTCCTTTGAAGTGTGTCAAAAAACCGACAAGTCGACGGATACGCGTATTAGCTATTCGGCTTATGTGTCTATGCGTACGAATAAGGCGAATATACTCTCCACACTTCGCCGTATGCGCGCGAATAACCCACATAACGAATAGCGCATAACGAAGTGTGGTGCCACATACGGACAAAGGGACGGCCATGACGAAATTATAAGGGTTTTTCCTGAACTACGAAACTCTGAAATGGTCGAAATGCTGGGAAATGGGTTCGATTCCCGGGTCAGACAAAATATTTGTGTGATCCACAAATATTTGTTTCGGAGTCTGGGTGTTTTTCTATGTATAATATGTATGTATTTACAAAAAAAAAGTATGTTTATGTATTTATATCAGTTGTTTAGTATCCATAACACAAGCTCTGCTTACTTTGGGATTAGATGATGTTGTGTGTAAGATGTCCAAAATATTTATTTATTATTATTATTATTTTAAATATATAGGTATGCAACCATTAATGCACTTATTACCACGCATTTCCCTTTAAATAAATAATAGAATAGAAAATAATGCTTTTAACAAAGTAAAACACCAACATTATTAACAAATAAAAAGGATTTAAAAAAACTTACATGAAAACAATAATTCGGTAATAAACATCTACACCGATAGGTGTAGAGTATCTGAAGCAGGCACCACACTTCGCTATGCGCTATTCGTTATGCGGGTTATTCGCGCGCATACGGCGAAGTGTGGAGAGTATATTCGTTTTGTTCACCATAAAAATGACAATGACACATCTCTACAACACACATATTTGCCTTATTTGATGCTTATTTGACATAACAGTTCAAAGTGTGGATGGTATGTTTGTTGTTTGCGCGCATAACTAATATTTGGGCGAATACGGCGCAGACACATAACGAATAGCGCATAACGAAGTGTGGTGCCTGCATTATATATAAAATTCACGTGTCACAATGTTCGTTCCTATACTCCTCCGAAACACCTGGACTGATTTGTATGAAATTTTGTGTGCACATCGGGTAGGTCTGAGAATCGGCCAACATCTATTTTTTATAACCCTAAGACGCGAGCGGAGCCGCGGGCATCACCTAGTATAAATATAAATGTCTATTTTACCATACCTGCAAACGAAAGTAATATTATTTAGATAAGCAGACTTAACTGCAGGGGCGTCTTAACCTACGAGTATAGTGAAGGGTGTGCAATGCACACGGGCGCAGCGCTATTATGGCACTTGGCCTTTCAACGAACATGCGCCTGTGTTTGTTATGAATGTTGTGATGCTGGACGTTATAAGTCCACCTCACGTAAAAAGAGGTTCATACGTAAGGTGTACTTTGAGGTACATAGGTAGGGCTCCTCTGTATCGTAATTTAAAAAGAAAGATTTGAAAGAAATTAAGTTTTATATTTCAGTAGTCAAAATGAAACAAAAAATGTAACAAAGGGAGCTCAAACAAAACAAATAAAGGGCGCTAGAGTACTGATTGCACACGGGCGCTATAATAACCTAGAGACCTTAACTGCTATATGTATGTAAAAAGTTACTTTGACTTGCTTGTACATCCACTCATTAATATTTTCGTTTTTTAGGTGGTGAATGCTTTGAGTACAATAAAACCCGTGAATAAAACAGATGCTATGACGCTTATCGCAAGATTTAGTACATTAGAAAATATTATAAAAGCATCGGAAAGTAGATTGGCTGATTGTCCAGGATTTGGTGCAACAAAAGCAAAAAAACTGCACAAAGCATTACATGAACCTTTTCTTAAAAGTGGAAATCTTAATAAGGACAAGGATAAAAATGAATTTGATGGCGATTTGAGTGTCGAGGATATCGAACAAATTGAAAACGAAGTGGAGAAATCAGTAGAACGAGAAGCTGAAGTACTAGCAGAAACTTAGAAACTTTAAAAATCTCGTACTCATAAAATTAACCACTCGTGTAGATGCTCGTTGAATTTAGAACAATAAGGATCCAGTGGCTTACTTAAATATGTTATAATTTACACCATTATTCTGAAATTTATACGATTCTACAGTTACCTGTGCTCATGTGCTTAGTACAAATTGCATAATGTAATATTAAGTTATTTTTTTATATATACAAAGTTATACTTAATGATAGTGTTTTATTTGGTATATACCAATTAAGTTTTAAAATTTCCGCTTGGAAATATAATTAACTTCTTATTTTATATATTTTTAAATTCGAAACGAACACATGAAAGGCATGCAAGGCAAGGAGTTTGGTAGCGATTGTTTTGAATACATCTAGTATATCCAAACCAAACCCGAGGCCCGAGGGACGCTTGGCCGTTGCGTTCAAGTGCGCAACAGCGATGCCGTCGAGTTCAAAATAAAACAATCGACAGCGAACCGGCTGCGCTCGTGGTTGGACGCGACGTGCTGCGTCTGTGCCTCTGGCCAGTTGCCGGCGAAATAAATAAACCTTTGGCGGGAAAGTGTTGGTTTCAATTTTAAGTTTATTTAATTGATTTTGAAAATTTTGATCCTACATGAATAATTTGCCGATTCTCTTGCTGCAAACGTAACATTTTGTGTTAAAACTTTTATATCTTATTGTAAAAATAATAAAACAGTTCATGATCTGGACGCTTTGTGTTGGATTAAATTTGGACCAAAGGATTACAAAAGTGAAGTGAAATAAAGGACATGATAGCGAATGCAGTATTGTTCACAGTAACTATTACGAGGTAAGTCATTCTTTAAAAAAAAATTTTTTCGCTATGCTAGGTGATAATTTAATATAATAGAAAAATTATTACCAATAGGTTTTATTGGCTATTTTAAAATGTTATGTTGCCTTAAGCTTTAATTTACATTTCTTCTTTAGAAAGACAATGGGTCGTTACAAAAGTTCAACGTAAAATATTCTGTAAGTACATAAAACTATTTTTCTGCATAATGTTACGTTCTATCAATTATTTTTTTTCAATATTTTCATATAAACCATGTTTATACTCGCGATTTTAATTTAAGGAATTACATGACTAAGACTTTGAAGATAATACAGTAAATAATATTCTAATAAGGCCTAGCATTGCAACAGAAGACTTGTCTTGTGTGGTTTGTGTCACTACATCATCCATAAATCTGCAGCAGCACATCACAAGTCCATAATTACCAATACACTTTTAATCGTTGAGTTGACCACAGAAGCTATACAATATACAAGAACTGAGTCGTAGACGTGTCCAAGTGCCGTAGATCGTGAGTTTACTATTTATATTGAGAAAGAGAAAGGATTTTAATTTAGAGTTACACACAACACTAACTTAAATTGTTATTCAGCCGTTTATTAAAATCTGTTGTAATAAAAACTAAACTGATTGTGTTTTCTCACGAAATAATAAGTGTAGAGCCATGTACATTGCGGAATGTTATTGTAGATAATTCATTTCGGAGGTCAGATTCCAGTTGGAAATTTAATACTCAGCTAAAACTGGTTAGCCTAGAAAATTTAGTTGCAAGAAAGAGATATGAAAAGAAATTGGACGCTTTTTTCATCATGAAAAAGAGCGTAATCAGAGTGGTTTTGACTTTTTTTGAAGACATAATACTCGCCTGCTCTTAAAGGCTCCTTAGAACTGAATGGTATCTATACGTAGTAGTAACGAATTTAATGATAGGTTTATTAAATAAAAATGCCACTTTGATATCTATAGAAACTTAAAAAACTATTTATAACTATATAAAAACTAAATAATATAAAAAACCTTTAAAAAAAAATAACTAGACAACACATAATAAAAAAAAATTGTATGCACACTGTTTTCCTCCCCTTTTTTACACATAATAATTTAAAAAAAAGGAACCGACTTCAAAGAAAAACTATTCCGAGTACCCAAATCGCGACAATTGTGCCTGATATTTGGGAGTTCCCTCGATTTCCTTGGGATCCTATCATCAGATCCCGATATGGTGACGATGGGACCACCTGTAAGCTACGCCCGTTCCAATGCAAAAAGAATTTTTGAAATCGGTTCATAAACGACGAAATTATTGCTGAACATACATAAAAAAAAAGATTCCTACGAATTGAGAACTTCCTCCTTTTTTTTGAAGTCGGTTAAAAAGTAACTTTTAATCGTCGATATTTTGACAGTTTAGAGCTTGGCAAACAATAAAAACCCACGTAAGGCCAGTATGATTTAGAGCCGAATGTAAGCCTAAATCATCTTTTAAAAATAATAGTCGCTACTATCAACACTACTATTTAACTCGATAATTACGTTTACGATGCAGCAATTTTGTAACGTGTACAAAAAATAATGACATTACAAATACGACTGCTGGTTGCCAGACTATACTTATTTAAAAGTACAACTTTTGAACAGGTGAACGTGGCACGTGCCTCAAGCCAGGTGGGGCCAATAATTTTTTTAACGTGTATATATAATTAACTATGTGTCTATGCAGAATGAACTGCTCCTCGATACGAACGTCAGAAACAGCCAGTTTTGTTAATACTTCATTTTAAATTCATCTCTAAAAAATTACATTCTAAAGGCTTATTCTACTAAACTGGTTTGTATGAACACGACTGTCATAATTATACATGAATTGCTTGACTATTATTTGATCGTCTAAGAAATACAATCAAAATTCATTTATAAGTTTTGTAAAGCCTTCGCCCATTTCACTCTCGTCAATTTAGATTTTGTTAATAACGGTTTATCTGAAAAGAAAAATAAACTGTTTCTTTTTTCTATATTCCTGACATAATCAAATAACTATCATAATAATTGATTGAGTTGATAAGGTGTTAAATTTGTAGCTATTCATCTAAATCATCATCGTCATCTAACTACCCTTTTCCAAAATTTATTTTGGGTCGCGTAATAGATAAGTGTTCTTGTTCCGTTCTCCATAATGACGCGACATTCTTCACGCACTTTTATTATACTTGAATCTATAATATTATACATAGGATAGGATGCACAAGAGAAATACATTTAATAACACACGTTCTACATTACAATTTACAAGCTACGAACGGTGCATCATCGATATATTTATCCTACTCGGTAGACTCCATCATCAAAACCTACTATTTATTAACTGTTATCATAACTTGATCTGTGATTATTTAAAGCGTTTTAGCATGGAATATGGTATGGTCAATTTAACCTAGTTGTGTTTGTAACTGTGTGACCGAAGAATTGATGTGAAAATATGTACCTACATTTGTCACCTTGCGTATGTGTTGAATATTGTGTAAATTTACATTAGATATACTCTACATTATTATAGCTATTATTGAAAATCTGCTCAGACATCTTGATTCATGGTAGAACAATCTTTTTCAATCGATCGTAACATTTTTATCATTTGAGGGACCAATGCACGTTTTCACGAACTAGGTATACTTAAACTGTATCCTTACTAGGAGCTCTCAAACGTAGGTATCCCCTAAATTTTGATAGACATCTAAGCACTTAGGTATCCCCTAAAGCTTGTTGAAAAAGAAAGTACCAATTATGTACTAATGATTATCTAATTCTCTGTCAGTGGCCCCTTAAACTTAGGGGACGTTGGTGAATTGAGCCATAAGTTTCAGTACTATTAGCTGCTATTTGCGCCTTTACATTCAAGCAAAAGGTTCAGTAACGGCCGCGTTCAGAAAAAATATAATTATTCCGATCCGTAACGTTTGTCATCGAAACCCTAAGAAGAAGCAACTGCAATCAACTTATTAAATCTTATTTTATTATGAAATATCTACTCAATTTACTTCCATAAGTTGTGCTGCACAGTTAGGCTATAATGCACAGCAATAAAAAGACAATGCTTTAGTAACTAGCGAGGTGTGGCATTTTGATAACTCTTTCTCCGAATTTTTTTCTCAATGTAGGTTGAGGTTGGCTTTTGAGTCTACTTTGATACATCTGGATTTTTACGTGTAGCTGCTGATATTAGGTGATATCGAAGTTCTGTAGAATGACTATTGTCGAACTTTTTGAGGCTATAATTACTATTTTACATTTTCATTAATTGATAGTGTATGTATTCAACAAATTGTTAAACGTAAACGTTAGTGTATCTATCTACCTACACTAGTATTGACCTCATTTCTCTTAATAAAGTTGTGTGAGCATTTTACTAATACATTCCTTTCTTCACGCCTTTTAGCTACGCTCTTTGACATTTTTCAATTTACTTTTAGATTACTGGACATTAGTCGTGGTGATCGTTGGTGGTCGCCCATTTGACATATACGAATTCATACGTTATATGTTATAGTTGTAAGGAATGTACTGAAGAATAAAGATGGCCAGGTAACATAAGGTCACTAACATAATGCAATATAAACTCTTTTGCAAAAAAACGGTTACTTATGCAAAGAACTATTATAAAGTTACTATTTGTTTGTTTGACAATTTTAGGTATTGTTATCCTCAGAATTTTATAAATTAATTAGGAACGAATAGTTTTCATCAGTTTTATCATAACATTTTGATTAAATTATTGAGAAATAACGTTTCAGCTCAAAACACTATTATTGTACCTGCTCGCTAAATAAAAATGAAACGCGTTAATTTCTTTGTTTTTATTGAATACATTAAAAGCAGATAAAATTTTAGTATTGAGTGTCACCCCCTCTTGCTGAAATCACGGCTTGCATTCGTCTGGGCATGCTAGCGAGTATAATATCTTTTATGGTTTCTTGTGGATTACGTTCCCACTCCGCGGTAATCACATTCTTTAGCTCTCTGATGGTCTGCGGAGCCGGCTGCACTGATCTCACTCGTCGCTTCAGAACGTCCCAGACATGCTCTGTGGGATTGAGGTCCGGACTTCTAGCTGGCCAGTCCAAACGACGAATTCCGACTTCTAGCATATACGCTTCCACATCGCCAGATCGGTGGGCGCGAGCGTTGTCGTCCATAAAAATTGAGTTTTCGCCAAGAGCGGTTAAAGGGGGTTGGTTGTGCATAAGGAATTAGAACTTCCGTTATGTATCGGTGTATGATCGTATGATCCATATAATTTATTCCTGCTCAAAACATAACAGAGCCCCCTCCATAAGGTGTGATTTCTTTAAAACAAGCCTCTGCAAAGCGTTCTCCTCGTCTGCGTAGCACTCGCCGACGTCGGTCTTCACCATGCAGAGATATCCTGGCTTCATCGGAGAACAATACCCTATCCCAGTCTTCATGAGTCCATGACACACAATTTCGAGCGAAGCTAAGCCTGGCAACTCGATGTCCACGGAGTAATTTAGGGCCGCGTGCCGGGCGATGACTGTGTATATTAGCAGCGAGAAGCCTCCTCCTGACCGTCCATAGACTAATTTGCACATTTCTTACTTCTTCGAGTCTGTTATTGAGGTCCACATAAGAAGATTTGCGATTTCTCAACGCTTGACTAACTAGATAACGATCATCCCGTGGTTCGGTACATGTCTTTCTGCCAGAACCAGGCCTTCTCTTGACGGAACCGGTCTCTTGATAGCGCTGTCAGGCCCTTTAAACTGTCGACCGTTTCACATTTAGCCTCTGAGACACGAAGCATTGGCTGCAACCTTCTTCAAGCAGGGCAATAATTTTGCTCGCTTTTATCACTTTATCTACCATTTTCGAGATTGCTAAACAGCAATAACAATACTTTTAAATGTCAAGGACATCAGATAATTTAATAAAAATTGACGAAAAGTTAATTAGAGTCGATATTAACTATAGGGAATTCGCGCCACAAAATGTAGTGTTTTCTTTGAAAACCAGGCTCAGTCAAAAATTTGAATTTGGAAGGTACTCTTATAAACGGCACTTTTATAACTGGCCAGTAACATGTTCAAATGATTAAAACCTTTTTGATATTTTATTATTAAAACATTATGGCACTTTTATAACTGGCCAGTAACATGTTCAAATGATTAAAACCTTTTTGATATTTTATTTTTTTCAGCCAGGAAGAAAATCGAAACCGCCCGTTTTTTTGCAAATGAGTGTATAAAAGACTAGGAAAACAAACACTTCGTTCATTGACTAGTAAAACAGCGGTTTACAGTTGGTTTATGTGTAAGTATAAAATGTATAGCACAACCACGACTAGATACTAATAGTTACGACTATCTCCATCTTCTATTTGTATAGATACAGTATCTATAGCTGCATTTAATCAATACTTGCAAAGCTACTGAATTATAAATTGAATAGACATAAATCTGATTTTCTTTTATAAAAATAAGTTCTGAGTAATACTTAATCTTCTAGAGACAAGCATCCGCTGTTATTCTGATTATAATGATATGGATCGAGTCAATTTTGGTATTTGTTTATAATGGGCCTGCTGTTCTTTAAGTCTCGGAATGTATTTATAATGTGTTTATCGTACTAGAGGAATAGTGTCATAAAATAATAATATTTTCGAGACGGCGTTGGCGGCCGCGTATTGTGACTCGTGCCATCTCGCGGGTCGGCGACTTGGCGCACGCGTAGCCTCCGATGTAAGTTGCTCTTTTTGTATAACGTATAATGAAGTTCGTGATGTGTATATGTGTGGGTTCTTTTTACCAGTGTGCCGTACAACACGTGTGCTTGGATGTAAGGAATCTTTTGAGTGAATGCTTCATAGCACCGGCGACGTGTAAACTTGGAACAGATTTCGTTTGTTCTTATTGACCTATACAATTTATGACTGCTACTGGGCTTCAAGAAACAATGTAATACAAAACAGAATTCACAGCTCCGTAATGTATTCTATTATCTAGTTATTACAACTATATTTTTTAGTTGGAACCGGTCTTGGGGATATTACACCCATGAAGCCTTATAAGACTGTGCACACATCGACCGCAGGAACAATAGAGCTTAGAAAACAATAAAAAAAGACGTAGGTCTTAACCTACGACTTTTTTTTTCTACGCATTTTCAGAATAATTTAATATAACAATTTTCTTAAGTGAAGAAATTGAGTTTGAATGGTTTTTTTTAAAAGGCAAGTTACTGAAGTGTATTTCCCTAATTTTCTGCAGGACTGGATCTTTACCGTATGTTCTTCGGTTAATTATAATAGAACGTTTATATACAAAGTGAAAATTGAAAATAATTGTGAATATATGGTTGTACACTTGTACCTAACTACGTAATATTGGGGGCTGTCTGCGTTTGCTAACGTACGATAAGCGCTCTTTGTGCTGTAAGCTGTAACGTTTTGAGAGCACTTACGAGCTTTGTGATTGTATTCTTAGTCTGATCCATTTGCTATACTTATGTGTAATAATCGTAATCTCACAGTCTTTTTGATCAAGAAGTCCCATGTGACGCTCGAATCCATAACACTGAATGTAGTAGAATGCGATAAGGTGACTATTAAAACCACTACGCCATCCATGCCGTCCATGCAGTCTATGGTACTTCAAGATAGTGTAAGTTAACTAAGACGTAGGTAAAAGCAAAAATACATAATATATCAAACATAGTCAAAGGTTTGTAAAAGCCTACGGTGGACAACGTTAAGAGCGCCGGTTAAGTATCAAAGAAAAAGATCAAGAGGTCTTGGGTTCGATTCTCGGGTCAAACCAATTGTTTGTATAATCTGCAAATATTTGTTTCGGAGTTTGGGTGTTTTCTATTTATGTATATGTATATATTTACAAAAAAAAGTATGTTTAGGTATTTATATCAGTTGTCTAGTACCCCTAACATAAGCTCTGTTTAGTTTGGGACTAGATGACGCTGAGTATCAGAGGTCCAAAATATTTATTTATTTATTTTACCTATTCATAGGTATTTCTTATTCTTTCAAGGATAATACCGACATCTCATTTATTTCATTAGTTTTTTTCCAAGCTATTTCTGGGGATATTAAAAAAACGTACGGCTATCTACATTAATATCTACATTAGCTTGAGAGAGGTCGTTAAGCCAACTCGATACGGAGAAAAAGTGGTCCTTAACTTTTCTTTTTCTAACCACAGTAGCCTTCGATCATACTTGCCTACTTTAGCAGGTATGATTGAAGGCTAAATATGAGAAGATGTCTTAATAGCCCTCTAGAAATTGTTATGATAGGAGCAATTTCTACTCCTAAAAATAATATTTTCTTCTTTGTCGTTCCCTCAATGCTGAGGATCGTGACCACAAGTAACAAGCTTCCACTTCGTGCGGTTATACGCAGAGTGGACCGCACGGTGCATGCCGCCGCCCACCGCCTCCTTCACAGTATCACTACAACGTGTAGGTGCCCTGCCTCGAGCACGCCTGCCGTCCATTTGCCCAACAATGATCTGCTTCTCCAGACTGTGCTTTGAGGACCGCATAATATGCCCGAAGAAGCTTAGGGCTCGCTTCCGACAAAGTGAAGACAGCCGCGTCGTGATGTTGAGCTCTTTTAATATTTACTCGTTAGTTCGCATCGCAGTCCAGGGGATACGTAGCAACCTTCGCCAACACCACATCTCGAAAGCATCGATCTTATTACTATCACGGCTGCTTAAGCTCCATGTTTCGGCACCGTACATAAATATGGACAACACCAGAGCTCGAACCAATCGCACCTTAGTTGTACGGCGAATTCCGCGGTTCTTCCAAATTTTATCGAGGTTGGTCATAGCACTTTTGGCCATACCGGCCCTACGACGGATCTCATCAGTGCAGCTACCATCACTCGTTATCAACGACCCAAGATACACAAACTGGCTGACTTTTTCATACCCTAAAATAATATTCTTATCTACCTAAGTAAGTACTGCTTTAAAATTTATTAAAGATAAAAGACCTATTTCACAAAATAATCTACTACAATGTAAATAATAAATAGATAGGAATGGTAAAGTTTTGATACTGAAAAAGAAGGGAACATTAAGCGGTTAAAAGCTCTTTGGGCTTTTATAATAGTAAATACTGATTATTACGGTATTAAAAACAAGTTTGTTTACTGGTAGTCAACATAGGTAATAACAAATTTATGAGAACACGAGGTCACGTATTTCTCGTATTGAGTTTATAGGTGCTCGAGTCACAGTGAAAGCTTTTAAGGTTATCGTTTAAAATTATTTATTACTAATAGAACACTTGAACGGCGACTTTGTTAAATTCCCCAGTTTTTTTGAAGTATTTTTTGTTTCACATATTAATGTGCAAGCACTTGAGAGTTTAGTGTTTTTTTTTCAACACTGTAAACGTCAGCGATGCCGAATCACACGCTAAGTTAACCACTTGAGATTTCGTATTCAGATTAGGATTAAGAAAAAATTCTCAGAATTAGCAATCTTTGTTGCCACTTGTTATGTTATGTAGGCCATATCTTGTGTTCAGTGTGAAATAATTTGTTGGTTGTAATACCTCTTACTTAAAATACATATTGTTCCTTAATACAGCTTTGTATTCAAAATTATTTACCTCCTCTTATCAGGGCCGGATTTACCATAGAAGCTGAAAAAGCTGAAGCTTGGGGCGGCAGAATTAGGGGGGCGGCAAAATGGCCCTAAATATAAATTGGTACAGAAAAAAGTAAGGTTGCGGACACACAACTGTTTTAATTTTTTAAAAGACCATACTGGCATTAGGAGTATAAATCCTATGTCGCGTGGGGCTTTACAATCATACATAAAACGAACACAGAGAACACCCAGGCTTAACAATTTGTGAATCGCACAAAGTGTTTTCCCATGTAGGAACCCAAAACATTTAAAATACTTTTTTTGACGTGTGGAAACCCCCTCGGACCGTCACCCTAGCGGAGTTTGCAAAGGGGCTGTAAGTCGGCTACACCTGAAATAGCAGGGGGCCACTCTGCACCTGAAATAGCAGGGGTTACACTCTCTGAACCCCTCCCAATGCCTCCTCTCACTGAAGCGGGCGCCTATTTTGGGCGGTCAGAGCCGCCGCCCACACTGGTGCACCGTACAGTATCATAGACCAGACAACTCCCGTGTACAGTTGTCTCGTCGCGACATTGACTCCACCCAAATTGGCCAAAAGTCGTCCAAGTGTGGAGGCAGTGTCGACCAGTTTCAGAGCAAGCTGTCGGAAGTGATCGTCGAAGAGCCAACTGCCATCAAGCATCATGCCCAGATAATTCATTTTGGCCCCGACCAGAACAATTGCCGAGTTGACCACGATAGAGACGCCAGGTAGTGGCCTAAGTCGGGGCCCATGGAACAAAAGGGCGTTCGTTTTATCCAGGACCACCAGTAAACCCAACGCCTCAATGCGCCCAACCACCAGGGAGACTCCTGTTGTAGCCAATGTTGCCAGCTTGAAAGTTCACCCCCTCTGGCTGTAGCCAGAGTGTCATCGTCGTAACAGATTACATCCAGCCCGGGGCCAGACGCCCTCGAAAGGCCCAGTCGTATACCATGTTCCATAGTAGTTTTTCGAGAACTGACCCCTGCGAAACACGACTAGGCCCGATGGCTCAAAACACCATCTTGGCCCTCGTAAATGACGGTACGCTCGTCTAAATAGTCTGTCACTAGCCGCCTCAGGTACTTGGGCACTCCGTGATAGAGGAGTGTTTCCCTGTTGCAGCTAAATGGCAAACTATTAAATGCATTGGGTAGACCGGTTCGCCGGGAGTCAAACACACGCCCTCCGTCTCTCCCACGGTATGGTGCGAAAAGCATTCCTGCGAAAAAAAAAGTGTATGTTTAACCTGGCAGTATCGGGCCTTACTTACCTATCTTCCTTAGCCTACCAAACCTTATAAGTAGTGCAGTAAAAACCAAGCTCTGCTTTACTTTAAAAAAAAGTTGTAAAAGTAATCTAGTAACTAGATTATTTCCTAAAAAAAGGAATTAGCTTTGGTAGTATTTTAGTAAACAATGTATTTTTAAAATTTTAGGAGTCAGTAGGGGCGGCAAAAATGTTAAAGCTTTAGGGCGGCAAATGTGTAAATCCAGCACTGCCTCTTATCCTTTATTACGGTACATGTGTTACGCCCAACTGCCTCTCAGACGCTTTAGTAAAAAGTTCCGTTGGCACCCTTTGAGTAGTGAACGTTGAAAACTAAAAAGTGAATCTTGAGCGTATCAAATGCGGAGGAATGCGGACTGCGGTTGTCAGTAAGATCACTCTGATGATTACTATCGTTGTTTCTTTGCATATAGAAAGCGTTTCTAGTATAGTATACCTACTGTAGTATTTTTACAACAATATAATTAATATCTGGTAACTCATCTTCTATATAAAATTTTCTTAACTAACATCTATTGACCACGAATGGCGTAGTGGTTTAAGAGACCTCTTCACTTTCTACTGAGTTGTGTGGATTCAAATCCCACATGGGACAACACTTTGTGTGTGTTGTATTGTTGTGAGCCTGTGTGTTCTTTGTGTTCGTTTCATGTAAGTTTGAAAAGTCACCTAGTACACAGGATTGATTCGTAGTGATGAATGTGGATTTAAAAACAAACGGAAATTAAAAAATGATATGAAAATTTATCAGACAGTTTTTGTCCGAGGAGTTTCTAGTAAAATTTTTCACAATTTCACAAAAATTCATGACTAATCATGACCAATTGAACATGAGAAACATATAAAAATTGATTCATGAATAACAGTAATTTTAATTAAAAGTAGGAAACAAGTATTCTTACCAGTTACATGTGGTCGTTTTGCTTTGCTTATGTCATGAATTATAGGTATCTTGAAAATTAAAATCAGGTTGATAACATCACTGACATTATAATTACCAAGTTTATTATAGTCCATGAACAACTTGAGCTTATTTTTATAACCACCTGTGTTCTGAAACGAGTTTGAACATAACACTCAAGATTAATTATTTTGGGTGCAGGATTATGCATGGTGAACGCCCTTATGCTGTGCTGTAGGAATTTTAACACTATTATGTATGTAATTTGTTACAATTCCAAGTAAGATTATTCAATTAAGTAATCACAAGGCACTTTTCTATGGGAATTGCAGTGCTCATTTATTGTTTGAGAACTTAGTTATACGGGATAATATAGTTATGTATGTACTAGTACATCGAATGGTTAGAAGGTTGATCGTGTTACTTTATGATAAAAGTCTCAGCCCTCTAGAGGTTTTATGAAAATAGTAAAATACCTACTGTAAAAAATTGATTTAGATCAGCCATGTGACCAATTGACATACTGGCAATCTTGCTTAAGTACATACAAAAAAAGTCTAAATGTATTTATTACTTCGTTAAGAATCGTTGCATGCCGGGTTTGTTTAAACTTCTTTTCATCTACAAATATTTACAACTCTGGAAATCGTAATCAAGATCTGTGCAACGTGTAACGAAATCAGTAAATAAAAGCTGGGTCGGGAACGTGTTGTGTTATGCAACAAGCAAGTGATATCCAGGAATTAACCCCAATTTTTGTTAAATCAGCTATTGATCGTAATAGATCGGAAGTGTGGCCAAGTAACTGACTAAAATAGCTCAGTTTGCTTGCTTAGTGTTTAGTAACAACATGTAAACTCAACACGTTCGCTGGCATTAGCATTACAAATGTATTGGCGGCTGTAACGGAACCAATACCATTAGAGATGCGTCAGTTTATTGGAAACTAAATACAAATGAATGTCCGTACGGATGTCCCTGTTCCATAAATGTTTATTCAAATGTCAAAGTTAGCGTATTTTCAAAATTAGATATACCATAATACCTTGCATTACTCTTTTTAAAATAATTTAATCTACCAATGATATAAATAAAAAAATCTAAGTAAAACTGATTATGTTAAGCACCAACTAAAATATGTCCAAAGCATGTCACAATTTTTTTGCTATTAGATAGATAGCTTCGAGTATTAATAATTTGGTACGTGATATGAGTACAATGCAATGGCGTACTTGTTTAATCTATCTCTGTAAGGATAAGAATAAAATATTTCTTTAATTCAGGATTTGTTGTCAATTTTATTGAAAATCTTCAGCATTTATTAGTTTGGATGTTATTCTTCCGAAATTTAACGCAACAAATGTTCATAAATCATGTATGTAGTTTGAAATAAAACGTTTTACGACACAACGTTTCGCGGAAGCCCGCACATGTGCCGAGCGCTATTGTGCGTTTAACGCACCAACCACATTTACACTACAAATATCAACAGTGGATTTTTTGTGTTTAATTAAAAGTTTTGATTTGTGGAATTATTACTGCTTTTTTTTTCGTGATTCTTCTTCTTAGCATTTCTATGACAAACGTTACGTGTCGGAAAAAAAAATCCTACCAGAACGCGGTCACTTCAGCGTTGTCGGTGGCTGCCATTACGTCCTCCTGCGTGCAGCTGGGCACGCAGGGCACGATGCAAAATGAGACATTGTTTCAATTGCACCGCACAAAAAGCTAAGATCATCACCGTCCGAAAACATGTGCTTCTTGCTTCGGCACACTTGGGTCCAAAAAGTCTATTTAAAGACCTCCAGATTGGCCTCGGTAATTTATGTCCAGGCGGAAGGCTCTCAGCCGGCGCTACAAACGGGTTCGACAGGAACAATCCCCATTCTTCACTGTTTGCATCTTGCTTGGGATGGGTCCAAGGTCAATGGGTCGACACTTAGTGCAAAACTTTTTGTTGGGGTGTGGTGCCCCACCCCAATATACCTGACAACATACAGCGACCCGCGGCATCCCATGATGCCGCGGGTCGTTCTCCAGCCTAGTCCTCTCCACTAAACACCTCCTCGTCCTCGCCACAGCCCTACGAACCACCGTAGGCGTTACACCGGCCACCGGGGTCGGTGATTAGTGTACTGCATAAGTATGCAATCGATTTTTGGTAGGTACAAAAAATCGATCATAATGTTCAATATATCTGCATGCAACTAAGTAATTGGTCAGACTAATGTAATTAACCACAATATTCATTAATGTCCATAAGATCATTAGTTTCAATACAAAAAATACTATTATACAGAAACTATGTATTTTGTACTTTAACGTGTCAACATTTTAAGCTTGCTGCATGTATTAAATTACACTTTTTAGTAGATCTGTAAACAAAACTTCTAGTAAATTATTTAAGGTATTGATAGAAATATGAATTACAGCAATTTTTTTTTTATCGATGTGGCAAAATCAATAAGGAAGATACATTCGTCTTGACCCGTATGTATATGCGTGACCGAAAAAATACACAGTTGTATGAGCGATGCATATTTTACGAATATTATTTTCCATTGTTTATACTTTGACACACGAGCAAAAAAAAAAATAGATTCAGGTAGTTTAAGTGTGTGAAGTTTATTTAGATAAATTAACATGATTGCATACTTTTCAGTTTAATAAACGAGTTTCCTTGTGTGCGCAATTACCGTTATAACAATTATTTATTTTTACTTAAATTTGGGAAAACGGAAACGGAAACTAACTGACACTAGAAGCTCTTTTCTCCAAAAACGGTACAGTCTTAAAACAATATATATCTCTTCATCTTAATACCGATGAAACCTTACATTGTGTATTTTAAATAGAAATTACTATTCTTATACATACAATCCAATTAGCGTGCACTGCAGCAGTGTGCGCTTAACGATATGCAAGTAATTGATATTGGTTGGTTAAATTAATCATTGTATACTATGAAAATGTATTAATATTCATATAATGATAACAAGAAATCAGATCACGTATAGTCTGGACTATGCGAATATATTTTTAGTCAATTCATTGTACATATCTACGTCTCTCAGCCCTGTAACAATCATAACTTCGTAAATATTCGGAAACTACTGGTTTTAGGAATGTTCTGCATTTAATAATTTTAGTACATCTCAATCAAAGTATTTATATTTTTGAAATGTAGGGAATCCAATAAAACAATAATTTAACACTTTTACACATAGATACACATAGTTTTTATTGTACAGCAAGCAGGACTTCGCGTTGATTCTCGATAAAATTAATTAAAATGGTTACGATAAGAAAACAATACGTAATTATACTTGAAACAAGTGATTGATTAGTTTTGTATATCTGGAATAATATTTAAAATACAATTTCACATAGGTATACACCGGTAATTAAGTTAAAAACCAGTTTCTGTTAGGTGTCCACAACTTTTGTCTTTCTTCTGTCATGAATGTTTAATAGTTATTAATCAATTGTTATTGATGATACTGAAGTAACGTGGCCCGGGAAGTCGAGCCTTGACGTCTTAGGTTACACGTAAGAACCTATGCGTTGACACCTGTATATTACATATTATATTTATATGGTAAAAGCAAGATAAAGTACAGTAGACCAGTGCCGATAATGTTTGAAAACAAAATAAATTATAGTAGGATGAAACCCATTGTAAAAGGAGGAGAAGAGTAAAAAATTTAAGGAAAAATAAATTACGGGCGATCTGGGGTCGGGAAGGGGGAGGGTTGGGGTTTAATCGAAAAAAATTGCTTATGTCGATTTCCGGCAAAACTACAAGTCTTATGGAAAAAATAAAAAAAAATTCCTTTAATTTTTGTACTATTCTCCTCCTTTTACAATGGGTTTCATCCTACTATAATTTATTTTCACTTTTTGTTATTTTAAGAAGCTTCTACCCTGGTCTATAGGTATATTAAGCAATTATAAATAAATGTATTTATGTTGAAGGATCCTAGAGAAATGAGATATATGTAGCTGTGATACTTAGGTATGGTAACTCTGCATTACATTCTGTTACGTGATTCAGATGTTCAGAATGAAATATAATGGACCACCTATGAATAAACATGGCCATGTCTGATATTACTATTAATAACAATAGACTAAAACCAAAAAACTCGCGGTCAGTCTGAACATTAATTTCGTGCAAGACACTGGATAAAATGTCCGACACGGTCAAGCAATCAGCCTAACGAGCTAATATTTTATCACCTTCGTACTGTAGCCGTAATTACTCAGTTCAGTTTTGATTCATGGATACATTTTTTAGGATAAATGACTCAATAAAAGGATGATTAAATTCTTCATCTCTTTCTTGAAGTGAAAGCTTTTAAAACATCAATTATAAACGTTTATAACAAAAACATGACAGTATTATTGAAGTTGACGTGTGTATACAATAAGGTTATGACGTGTGTGGAATGGTCGATAGTTAGTAAAATAACTTGTGTAAGCACACGTGCACCTGTTTAAAGAGAATTGTTTAGAAAACTAGCGATGCCGATGGCACGACCGTTCCCGGTCTACATACAAGGACTAATTATTTGAACTGTCAGTAAATGTTACTTTCATAAAGATCTCACTTATATTTATATGGTTGGAAGAAAAAGGTTTATAAGAATTTATTGATTAATTGAATGTATGTATTTTATTTTTTAATAATTTTAGGGTAGCAAGCCCAAAGTTAATAATAATATATCTATGTAGAGCTGTAAAAATTACGCGAAATATGTAATCGAGTTAGGAAAGTGCCACTAAAAAAGTAATTTTTGTAAATGTTTTAAAATTCTTAAGTATTACAAAACAGGTGCTATTCAATAAACTTAGTTAACAATGATTCAACGATTCAATGTTTATATAAACAATAAAAACGGTGACGTCACTGCGTAACAAATTTTCGATTTGGTCTTGGTCAGTCTTGGTGCTTTTCTGCCAGTCCTTTAACTATTGTTAAAAAGTTTAGGAAATGGAACGTTATTGATAACGCCGCGCCTGGCTTGAATAAACCACCATACAATTTCATTATAACGGAAATTAGCTCTATAGTTTGTTTGTTCCGATGTTTGTAAATTGACTTGGGTTTTAAATACAAATCTAATATTGAGATCTAATGTTTAAATAGGTTTTCGTCATTAGGTCAGTAGTTTTACGGTGGTTTGTCATTCGACAAAACTAAATTTAACTTTAGCTCTTTTCCATCCACTACCTCCACATCTAGTTCTTACCAATTAAAATTATTGAAGATAATAATACAGAAATGAATAATAGATGAGATAGTTTATGAATTAGGCATATTCTACAAGATCCAGACTCTAGTAGATCCAGAGACGTGCTGTTAAATTTTTAGATCATCAATCACCCTATTTTTAATGTTTTACTTTACGATATACAATGGCAGCCAGTCTTTCAACTGTAGTTATAGAATTTTATATTTCATTTTGTGACACTAAAAACCAAAAATAATAATTTTGCTGCTGTGAAACAGTTTTTACCGAATTTCATTATTGTGGATGGTGAAAAGCCTGATTCATATTTCATTTCTAGTTGCTACCTGATAAACAGGATAACAAACTTATAATACAATAAGGGTTTTATTTACTACTCATTGCTGTTGCTCAACTTTATAATGATGTAAACCATTTTATTAAATCAATTTTAAAATATTTGACAATATCTTCTTCGCATTGTTTTCAAGCTTCCTTTTCTCTTCTTGTTTCAGACGTACTTGAAATGTTGACTATCAAGTCATAGCCTAGTGATATCAAGATGGATGTTTTGTAATGGCTGCAACCATGGTGACTCCCGCTCATGAGCGTTACATGTGCGACAATGAACTGCGACCTCAACATTCGAGAGATGGGTCTCGGGATTCTGGGATTTTCCACACCACGAAAGGACTATGGAATGCTCCCGGACTAAACAACTGCTTTTTAAACAGTGCTGTACAGGTGAGTTTTAGAACTATAGGATATTTTATTATGTACTTAGAAAGTGTAACCTCAAAAGAGTAAATAATTTGTAACTTCTAAGCAGATTTTGATAAAACTTGTGGAATTACAAATGTAAAATTCATCTTATGTTCTGATTGTTTATTTAAATGCCAGAATCTATAGGTTTTACATATTTATGGTTGTACGAGTATGTATGTTTACTTAGGCAATGAAAAAGATGTTTTTACAATTAGCATGTGCAAAGTTCTACAAGTTTGAGGTTGATATACACACACACATAGTACTTAGTACAAATTCAAGAGTTCTTTAAACGGTTAATATTCTGGTAGCGGCGTTAATGACATTGGATTCTTAAAATATTATGTGCTTATTTGACTGAACTTATCTAACGCCTATCTATTAATGATGCAATCTATTTTTATTTCTAGTAAATGTTTGACTTGGCCTTTTAAAGCTCGGGAATCTTAAATCAGATGATTATAATTTTTAAGACGACATAAATAATATCGGGAGATAAATTTGAAGATAATCGAAAAGCTTAAAAGCCTGTCATTGCATCGCCACCGAGCGGTATTAAAATTTGTCAATAAAGCTGGGCCAGCTGAGCTTCTAATCCTTCTATCTTCAAAATGTAACTAATAACTAAAAATGTATGTTGCCATGTTCTCTATTGTACTGTGATTTTGAATGTTTATGTCTTTGTTTAGAAGACGCCTTCTAGACTAATTTACTTCTATGTATGTTTTTAAATTTTTAAGAGGATTTTTCCTTGTAATGCTAAGAAACCACTAATATAATGTTTAGGATTGGATGCCCTGGTGTTACAAAAGTTTATCGGTACCTAGCATCTTGATAAAAAGTTGTTTACTTAAATCGTAGTTTACTAGTATAAGATTTAATATTCTTGTATTTGTAAGTAATGTTATATTACATAGGTATTAGTTAGATTTCTTCACAGATTCGAAAAACATTATTTTGAATAAATACTTCAGAAAATTACAGCTACTCCAACATACTAATGGTCAAAGGTAAACATTCTTTTATATGCTGACAATATGGTTTAGTGACATGCGTTTTAAATAACGGCGTGTACTCAGTTACACCGGTTTTTCGAAATTGGAAATTTCAAATGAAGACTTAGTTCACTCAGTCTGAGAGTTGAGTTTTGAATGTCGCTATTTGATGATGACACTGTCTTTTGCCATTAGGGGTCGTTTGTTGACATGACAACTATACGAATGTTAGAACCTGTTTGAAGGCTTCTTGTGGTTTATCGTTTAAGGAAAGCTATTGTTTATAATAAAGATATAGTGAGTTTTAAGTTTAAAAATAATCTTTAACACTCAATTCTAAACTTTCTTGTTATTTGATAAACAATAATTATATCCACTATACGCATTGATATATAATGTATACTACGTTCTATCATTTAGGTCTATGATTACATGGTTATGATCGTTATTTATTAATAAATATTACACGCTTTTAAAGATGACGTGTAAGAAATGAATTTATTTTTAAAATTTCTTAGTTTAGAGTTATGTGGGAGAATCAATTGAAATACAAACTATGTGCAAACATTTCGATGGGTAAATCTAATACATTTTTATAATACAAATTATTTATATGAATATCAAATGACAGATTATCAAATATTCATTTAAGTATATATTAACTACTTATTTATATTTGAAAGTGCCTATCTCTTATGATATTTGTACACAATAGTCAGGGTTAGGTACTTTTCTCACATTGACTTACGAAATGGTTACGTGACCTCCTTACCGATAGTGAAATACGTTGACGTCAGAACAAACTGAAGTGACGATAAGCAATACGGATTGCTGGTGCCGCAGGCTATAACCAGGATCCAAGATTTGTTTTTTTGAGAGTTTTGATATCCATCCTACCTCTTGTTTGGCTTTTTCATTTCGAAGCAGAGGCGATAGTGCAAGTTATTCAAACCAGTAAATTACTATCCTATGTTATTGAATTTGTTAAAATTATCCTAAATGTTGTCCTACTTTACTTATTTAAAAACTCCTTTAAAATTTTAAGTTATGAAGCAGCAACGTAACCAACGTTGCTGCTTCATAACTTAAAATTCTTAACAAAAGGTAGGTACAACTCTTATCTTTATTATATTCAATAATACTACTATAACGCTAACGTTTAAACAAATTATTATTAGTAACCATTGAAGTTCTATGAACGCATTACTTACATTCCACCGCGCTAGTACGTTGATAAATCTGATCCAATTTACATGAAGATAATTACGACACGGAAAAGACGCGAGCTCGGTATAAAAACACAAGATATAGCTATCGGGTTATACATAATGACGAAGTAGGTACGTGCCATGGGTGCCGCATCAAACTCCCATTAAAATACCTGTGTTCTACAGCTCGCGTGAAGATTCTTTGAAATGAGACAAATGATGTCATAGCTCCTAGCAATATGCGATACTTCAATCGTATGTTATATGATGTACAAGAATGATTAAGAATTAAAAATACTGATGATCCGTCCTCTAAAATTAGGTAGGCGTGATTTGTTTGGTCACACGTTAGTAATAAACTAATATGAAATAATTACGTTCTTATACATGAGTTATGTAAATGAGAAACAGATGCAGAATTTTGTTTTTATTAACTCTTAAAATGAAAGTTATACTTCATTTGATTTATGTGAAATGTAAATGAAAAAAATAGCTGAGTTACAATCCTTTTAATCTATAACCAACCATTTTAATATATACCTATATCTGAGATGACGACAGGAATTGCCTGTTGCGTGTTAATTTGTAAATCCCAGTCATTCAATCAGTCAATAAGAAATAAATTCTGCAAGCATTCCATCAAATTACTAGCGTAACCGAAGAAATATACCATGAAGAGCAGGCACGAGCTTAGAATGCCAGAAAAAGTTGACGCGGTTATGAAATTTACTACTGTCAAACTGATATGTGACGAGAGAAAAATTGCTTCTGATGTGTTGTTATAACATATTACTGTCGTACCAAAGGTAATCAAGCTTGTCGGTGACTTTTTTTAACTCTATTATCTCAACTAACATTACAAATTCGAAAGTGACTTTGTAAATATGTTTATTTGTTTGTTTCTTACGCTTTCACACCTTAACTACATCACAGACCGTCATGAAATATGAATGTCAGCAGATTAGTAAAGACATAAGACATAATTATGTAATCGAAATTAAATTTATAAATACCGGGATTAAATCTGTTACACAATTAAATCCGCTTATTACTACCATTCCCAATTATATATTTACATAATATTTTAGCTATCATATAGCGATGGCCAACAACAAGTGAGAAATTTCGATGACTAAGAAATATGCTCATCAGTATCAAGCAATGCTAAATTACAGTTTCTGTGAGTAATTAAAAAAGGTTGAAGTACCTCAAATCTTGTAACGCTGAAACGGATTGATATTAATGGAGAAGGTATTATTAACATGAAACAAAGACCGTGTGAACTCAGTCGCCATAGAAGCCTGTGTACGGTATGTTCCTAATGACTGTCAAGTTCCCATAAATACCCAAACAATTAGAGCACGCGATACTCCTATCAATCTTTTCGTTGAAGAATAAATATTTTTTTAATCTTTTTTCTTCACTATCATTTGGTAGACGGATAATGCCTTAATTTAAGCTTTAAGAGTAACTTATATTTTCGCAAATAACAATAAAAATACAAAGTGTCCATGGCCTAAGAATTTCAATAAATATTCAAGATTGCAAGAAAAAAATTAGTTTGATGGTTGTACTTTAATTACTCAATACAGTATTAAAAAAATTTACACGCATTTTGTTAGGGGTTTAGAAAAATGAATTAGGATGACTTTCATACTTAAATGAATATTACTTCCATGGATAGAGAAATATATAGATAGGCCATCGAATCGAAGCAAACATCACTTATTTAATAATATTATGTTTCAAAACAGCTGAATAAAGTGGCATAGCAGGCTAAAGCCTCTTTTCTAAGGTCGCTTTGATTCGATGATAAAGTCAATAAACGTAGTAAACTATTATATTTCGAGCTTCTGACTGAACATTACCTTTCATAACTACTCTAAAAGGCTTGAGACTTCGTAAATTAAGTTAGTTAATGATTATTCTGTTCAGTCTGTACCAAAAAGTGTGTTACTTTCATCGCTCTTATCGTACGATGGCAAGTGTAATCTAACATTATGAAGATTAAGATAAGTATTACATAACTCTGTCCTGAGATTTGTGAAATTAGGCAAAACAAATATTTCTTAATCTATTTACCTCTACATCTAAGCAAATAAATAAAATTGAAGTGTCTACAAATTAGCATATTTTGTTTAGTTACATCAAATAATGATTATATAAATTTTTTGTATGTCTATCTGTTTGTTCCGTCTAATTTCTTAAACAACTGGACCGATTTTGACAGAACCTACACTTTCAGGTATCTTAACTTAGATAACGTAGACTACTTTTATTTTAGACTAGCATCGCCCCGCGGTATTACCAACGAATGTTGTTGTAAAGGTACAACAACAATCTGTTGTAAATGTAACAACACCGCGGGGCGAAGCTAGTACATTTATATTATCTAATGTAACACACATCAAAATTCCTACCTTCACTAAATATTCTAACCTATTAACGTGTTCGTGATTTTGTGTCAATAAACCCTTTTTGTACGACCTATTTCTAAAGATGTAAAATAAACAAATAGGTGTGACGGTTTCACACTAACACAAAATAAGGCGTAAAGGTGACGATAACACGTGGCTATAGTGACATAAAATGGGTTCATTATACCTGTATGCACTTGTTCTGGGAAGTGCGTGATAAGCTTATGTTAGTTTTTCCCTCATTGTGTACTCGCCTTATCTCTTCCTTTAATGGAAAGCTCATGATGTTGACTAATGGATAACATTACTTGAGATTTAAAGAGCGATTATAAAATTTACTGTAAACCCATGTATAACGCACATGAAATTAATGAATGCGAATGTGTGATTTTACGTTATAATGAATGAATATTTGTTGGATCTTCATAACAACAACTGTGGGTTACGTCTAGAAATTAGCCAGAAAATACAAACAGACAATATAGCATTTACATATTACTATGCAGGATTACTTTTGCACATGATTGTCAGTTCTTTAAAAAGCTTAATATGGCTGCATTTATATTGCCTCTGAAAGAACTTTTCATTTTATTCATATAAAACATTTTTTCTTGTCACACTTAGATTTGTACCACTACCAAACGTTGCGGTATAATTTCTATCCTTCTTAATTAGTCGACACCAAGAACTGATCACAATCAGCTGTCTGTTTTATTAACTAACCGTTAGCGTATGTGGTTCATTTACATTAAAACAGATTATAGTAGGTGTAGCGGTATCTAAGCGATAGTTAAAAAAGCTCGTTCAAAGAGCCTGAGGCAGTATGTCTGGCTCTACGAATTTTATTCGTCAGGTTATACGTGAATAAATAACGGGCTGGCGAATTCTTTAGTAGTTTAACGTTTGTTCTACTTACTTACCGATGACTTCGTTTTATTAAAAATAACTAGATATTTCAAATGGTAAATTACAGTAATACTGTATCATAAGAAAGGTAGGGCATAGCGAACTATTTCGCTCGAATTGGATGAGACCAACTGGTGAAAAACATCGGCCTTACAGAAGATCGCAGCCAAACAACAATCACTTCGGTGTTGTTGTGTTCCTCTGAGTGAGCAAGGTTTCCAGAGAACGCGATATTAAGAAAAACAGTTTTCAAAACTTTTTTGAAGGTAGAAGAGCTACATTGATTTTAGCACGAATGGGCCGGCTTGACCTTACAGTCTATTTATATTATAAGGGAGGGTTTTATCAGTGAGACAGTTACTGTCAGTTTAATCCCCGTCAGTACACCGCGCCGGGAGCGACGACGCATCGCTAGTTTTTTAAACAATTCCCTTTGATCAGGGTGCACGTGTGCTTATGCTTACTCGAGTTCGAGTTATTTTACTATCAACTATTACACACACAGTTGTATTGCATACACACTTCGATTTCTATACATACCACCTATAAAGATTTTGTTATAAACATACGACTGCTAAATGCTTTCACTTCAAGTGTTAGTAATTGATGAAGAATGTTATCATCCTTGTAATGAATGACTCAATTAGTAAAAAAAGGTAAAGAATGAAATCAGTAATTAATGCCATGATAGTGTGGTGATAAATATAAGCTCCATAGTTTCATTGCCTGATCGTATCCATTATTCCTCCTTGCAGTGATGTAATTTTACACTGATTTCTCTGGGAATATTTTCATGACTTATGTCTTAGCCTATCGTTTTTAATTATAAGATTGGTCTAAGCACTGCCTATTAGTGCTCATGCTGCGGATCAACCAAAATAAGGAATATTTTAGTTTCAAATGTAAAACACTAGTTGAAAGCTGTTCAGGTGTTTTTAGATATCTTTGAAATGATTTGATTAAAATGATTGAAATGGTTGAGAGAAATAGAATAGTTATAATTGCTGATTATTGAAGTGGCATTTACAGAAGGATCACTGTCTTACTTAGTTAAACATAACACCTCTAAGGTCACGTACAAAAATAACTTTATAATTCAATTATAATTTCAGCCACGTTTAACAAATTGAGTGTCTTGCCGTGGTCTTGCCTATAAAGTTCGTGACTAGAAGTCTCGTAGAATGAATATGAAATGAGTATGTGTAAACATGTTAAACATAATAACGACAAGTGTGATTTATTTGTATCGATTCTATTGGTGGGAATCTACGGAATTTTTATTGCATTCATATAAATTGATATTAAAAGCGTACTTTAATATAATTCGTTATTAAAGTGATTGAGTTCTTTTCCCTAATAAGATTCATGGTAAAAATAGAAGATATAATAATAAAACAATCAAGATACACATCATCCCCATAGCTTTTAGAGTTCAAGAGTAGAGTGTTTCACTATTCTAATTATAAAGGCAGAAATTGCTACATGGTGGCCATACACTATCGCGGCCTATCGAGATGCTTTTGTATAATTGGGCTCCGATCTCGCACTCATATATGACAGAAGACATCACGCATGCTGTCATTTTAGGTTGGTTGGTTAGAGAATCAAGATTTGTAAATTTCTTGTAAATTATAATGAATAGCTAAACGCAAGCATCGTTTTCATTTAATATACCGCGTTGAAGAGACTGTTTAACATTTATGCCGATATTTTATATGAAGCTCGAACGAGTATTAACTCCTTACGCTTAAATTAGAAGTATTCCTACAAACACCTGTTGAATTTATACTTACATGTGTTTAAGTCCACCTGCCAGTGCCGTACAATAATTCTCAACAAGGAGTTGTTAACAACACTACTCATAATTTATTATTTATTTAGAGTGATCAAAAATAAAACAAAAATTAAAGGCACTTTTACAAGACACATTTTATTCCGAGGGTCTGTTTTCTTTTACTTGTATTAAATAAATATTAACTTAAAATTTAGCTTTTATGTAATTGAATTTGAACTCTTAAAACTCAAATGTCTTTTAAAAGAATAAAATAGAATACTGAAATCTAATAGAGGCGAAATCTGAAAGAATTTCAAATGAGTGAAACTACTAATATACAATAGACCCTCTATCCATTCTGTTACCACTAGTATAATATTATATTCTATATTAGAAATCCATAAATGGAGTAGCACAATGTGGTCAAAGAAGAAACAATAATTATTACATCTGCAAAAGGTAAACAAGGGTGTTCGAGTATGAGATGAACGGTACAATAATGGGTATTTATATTTATAACGATTGTATAAGAGATATCGTAACCAAAACGATAGTTCGAAATGAATAACATACTCTGTTTCAAAAACATTCGTTTGTTTAAAAAGAATAAGTAAGTTAAGTTTTTCTGAGCGCACCTGCAACGAGTACGACATTCCGTCGTATGCCACTGTTGGGGCTATAGACGTTTCCGTAAGTTTTTCATCCGTTTACCAACAATAATTATTGAAGGCTCGTTGACGATTTCATGGACAGTTATTGCAATTGTAAATACGTAGATCATTGTCAAGTAGAGATGTATTTACCAAGTTTTATTCGGAGACTTTTTAATAGAGTGAACCTGTCTATGGGGCATTTCACGTCAAGCGGACAACCAAAAAAAAGTGAGGTCATGAATTTTGTTAATATTCTGGTTAGTTATACTTCTAGTAGACGTGGATGTGTACACACAATATTTTTTTAGTATGATGTTATATTGCTGAGTTACGTGCTTTTAAAAATTCACTAAAAATGAATTCATGGATTTTTAGATGCTTATTATCTGCATCAAAGATTTTTTTTTAAAAACTAAAAAGTATGGTTTCTTATAGTAGGAAAGTTGAAGTTTATATTTTTTTTGTCAAATTCTAAATTTGAATTTTTTTAGATATAGTAAACCGGAAGTGAAAATTTCAAATCGTTTTTTGAGTAACTTCGACCCTTTTTATTTTTATTTTTTTTAGCTTGATTTACAGCTACAAATATACTAATTCTTCACAAAAAAATATAGAACGTGATCGCCAACAGTTTAGGACTTAGAGCACATAGAGTACATACACATAGCTAAGATTACATTCTAAGCAAGCGGGTTTTTGCGCTAAAATGCCAAAATACTTCGTTATTAATATTTTATTTCTTCATTCTAACATGCAAAAATATGAAGTATACCAATGTTTTTAAAAAATTAATATAATGAACAGTATAAATATATTTTTTATAATAATTACTAGTTCATACAAAACAATAATTTCAAAACCTAAGATACTATGGTGAAACACATCAGTAACGCCATCTCGTAGCTAATAAAGTTTCACTAGGTAACAAATATAATGCAGTAACGCTATCACTATACCTATAAGATTATATGAATGGGCCAAGTCATCATTGATGAGACTTTTATTGACTACTGCTCCAAGGAAAGTGTTCAACAACAGCGAGATTTTTTGCGAGTTCATTTCGCTTCTACTATGACCGTTTCAGGAACTTAACAACTGCATTCTTTTCTTCCAACCAACGGGAGCATATGTGTATAGAGAATTAGTGCTAGTGCAAATAGTAAAATTGAAATAATTACAAAATAAATGTATTTTCTATAAAACTGTTTCAAATCTCAATTAATAAAACCGCTCTAAGTCAAACTATTAGCGATAATGTTTTAATGTTTTTGTGTAGAATGAAATAAGTCGTTAATTTTATATTTTTGCATGTTAGAATGAAGAAATAAAATATTAATAAAGTAGTATTTTGGCATTTTAGCGCAAAAACCCACTTGCTTAGAATGTAATCTTAGCTATGTGTATGTACTCTATGTGCTCTAAGTCCTAAACTGTTGGCGATCACGTTCTATATTTTTTTGTGAAGAATTAGTATATTTGTAGCTGTAAATCAAGCTAAAAAAAATTAAGAATAAAAAGGGTCGAAGTTACTCAAAAAACGATTTGAAATTTTCACTTCCGGTTTACTATATCTAAAAAAATTCAAATTTAGAATTTGACAAAAAAAATATAAACTTCAACTTTCCTACTATAAGAAACCATACTTTTTAGTTTTAAAAAAAAAATCTTTGATGCAGATAATAAGCATCTAAAAATCCATGAATTCATTTTTTGTGAATTTTTAAAAGCTCGTAACTCAGCAATAAAGCATCATACGAAAAAAAATTTGTGTGTACACATCCACGTCTACTAGAAGTATAACTAACCAGAATATAAACAAAATTCATGACCTCACTTTTTTTTGGTTGTCCGCTTGACGTGAAATGCCCCCTATAATAAGTAATATATATATTATAACTTAACAAAGCACTCATAGCCGAGTGGCTTTAGATGATTACAAAAAATCACCTAGGGTAAGCTACGACGGCGCGGTCAATACCTAGATGGGTGTCTCTTTGTGGCATCATATGTTATGAGCGTTTCCGTGGTTCAGAGGTCACGTTAAGCAGTCGGTCCCGGTTGTAATCATAACAGTCGTGAAACTTAGTTGCAGGCCTTCAGGCGGCTTAAAAATATGTACCTAACAACAAGATTACGTAGCCAAAACGTGTCTTTAGAAGTTTCTAACCCACACTCGGCCAGCGTGGGGACGTTTGGCCTTAACCCTGTCTTAAGAGGAGACCCGAGCCCAGCAGTGGGACGTTATAGGTTGTCGATTAAAAGTGAACTTATAGGTACTTCGTTAATTTTTGCATTTTAGACTTAAACTTTAAAATACAAAAATGGTGTGTGTAACATAATATTTCCTTAAGTACCTATTATGTAAAACAAAGTTTGTCATAAAAGACATAAGTAATAAATGTTAGGTAACATCCAGATATGAGAAATAAAATATGTAAATAATTTTTAATTTCGAAGTTTATATTCAAAGTGTATGACGCGAACGGTTTTTGTGGAACAATTTTCCGAGAAAATAATAAGGGTTTATTATTAGTGTAATAGATTGAAGCATCTCGTCTCTCGTCCAATCAAAAAGATAGTAACTACCACATCTAATCAGATCATGACCAAACTGACCCTAGTTGTTATATCAGGTGCCCTGGCCATAAAACAATGTGAGGCTCGATGTGGGCGCCTAAGACAGTAGCGTCACGGGTCGCCGCCTCCGGAAGGAACCGTGGCGTGGGAATACACTCCGTGCTCCCTTCGTTCTTATGCATTTGAATAATGTTTGTTAATTAGTGCACACTACTAACAGTTATTATTTCAACGCTTTACACCTATTAGATATGATTTAGAGAGATTTGGGGCCAAATGAAAAAACGAAAAGTTAAGCAATCTTACCCACCTCAGTCTATGAATGGCCGATCATTGTTAAAACATCAGGACTTCTTCCTTGCCACGGAGAGAGCTTTTAGCCATTGGTCAAGGTTACCATACTAGCATCCGTAATGATCTGTATTGTAGTTGTAAGTATGAAAAGTGCGACAACAGTGTTTTTAACAAATTTTGATATTGCTCAGCAAATTGTGTAGGTTTATGATTAGATCGAAATAAGATTAATAGAATTATTTTTAAAGATTAATGCTTTGTCTCGTCTGTGACCCTCGACCAGCGCAGATAGACTCGTTCACAAATTATGATAGGTTATATGTATAACAATAAGGTAATAGTTATATGCTTAGTATACCATAATAGTACAAACGAGTATATGTGTTACGTTAAGATATTATGATGTTAAGTGAAAATCCCAATATTAGAAGTTACGCACATTGTACTTTCGCAGGAATCCTAAATTTTACATAAAATAAAAGTAATAATGAACTTTCTTATATACTCACAAATATTAATTTGCAATAATTTATAACACAGAGTTTCCGTGCTTATCTTCATTTGTTTTCATATATTTTTAAAGAGAAATAATTATTTTGCAAAATGAAAATTTGTATATTAAAAAAAATATTGTATCTGAAATTCATGTGAAAAATTCTCAATAAAAGGTATATTTTCATTTTTCTTATGTATTAATATGTACTATAGAGTACCACCATATTAGAAACTAGTTTATAACAGACAATACAAGCTCATGAAAGTTCATAATTGTTGTATTTTTCTCCATTGTTTTGTATGTACATGTGATATACAAGTTCAATCATCTTTCACATTGGCCTGCGGTTCTATGGATCCCACGGTTGGTCAATTGAATTGCTCTCATGCTCTGGGTCATTTTACTGCATTTCTAATAAGCACGTACAAATGGTATTTCGCGACATGCGATTATTTTTAAGTAGTTCATTGTTTTGACTTAATTTAAAACATTACTGAAATTAGTGCTCATGATCATTTTGTTTATACTAATTTGATGAGATAAAGTTTGTGACGTTGGAGTGGGTAATGTCTAGATTTACTGAAACGGTTTTGAAAATTAAATAACAAAGCAATATTCGATTATACGTAGATGGAGATTTAATTACGTAGATGGCGCCGCAGCCAAAACCTAGATACTAAAACGAACAGGCAGGCGATATTTTGATGACAAGACAAAATTTGCCTATCACACAAAGTGTTTGTCTATGTAGGGTTTGAACCCACAGTATTCAGTGGATTAGAAAGTGTCGAAGTCACTTTTTAAGCCGCTACGCTATTTGTGTACTCGATTATGTTGAGTTTTTTTTCTATAAATTGAAGCTTACCAAAATGACTCTACTGCCTAAGGAAAATATAATGACAATACCTTACATTTTTTTTAAGTTATAAGAATGACAAGGAGTGTCTAGGAGTAAATTATAACTGAAAAGAGAGAAACGTTGATTCTTCTCCTGGACTAACCCGGTTCGGCTTAGTCTTTGGATTTCTCGGATTTCCTCTACTATTACACATATAAACCTTTCTCTTATATCACTCTAGCTCTAGCTGAAAAATGCATTATACTGTATTAAGTGGTATAAAAGATCTAAGCGGCCGAATATCGACTTAATTTTTCACTATGTAAAGATTATCTCTCCAGCACTATTTAACAAAGATTCGGCCATCCTCTCTCCTTTCAATTTTGGCCATTTTATATCAACGTGTGTGTCCGGAAACGCTATTCAACTCATTGTCGGTAATGCTCGACTTCCTATAATTTTTGGTGTCTCCACTTTTACGAAATAAAACGGAAATAAGCCTAATCTCTAAATAATTAGAAAATAATCTAACAGTAGTCGGTTTATTGTTGTCATTACTTTTGTAATGAATTGTGAGAAAGTTTTTAAAGACTTTCCAAAATTGTTATGTTTTTTTCCCCAGTTCATAAACCGTGAGTATTTGTCTGGTGTTACAAAATCCACATGAAACTAGTTACCTACTATGTTTATTGGAATTTAAGAAATCCATTATTATTTTAGTTTGTAAAGTTAGTTCATATCTGGGAGTATGAAGGTGCGGTCGTCTAGATGAATTTACCAAAAAAAAGATGTGCTACTAGCACAACGACAATTCTATACAAATCTGAATGTAGACAGAACGATTATCAGGGATCGACTCTCAATTACTAAGTACGAAGTGAAAAAATTAACATTTTTTTTCACTTCTAGGACAATACCTTAAAATATATATTACTTAACCTAATTTTCTCGCTATTTGTAGAGTCCTTAATTTAAAAGCTATTGCTATCAAGGTTCCTTGATTTCTGTCACAGACGTATTCGGCGTTCATCGAATTTCTAAACTATAACGGAAACAAAAGTTTAAAAAAACGTGTTTAGCTGTAAAACAATGAAACGGCCATAGATTAAACTTTTTACGGTTCCAAGATTGCGTTGTACCTGTGAGATTTACCTTTTTTTATCTTATATTTTTCTTTTACATTTAATTTATTATAGATATTAATAACACACTTTCGGGTATAAACATTTTCAAAATATGCCAATCGATAATTACCTACTATTGCAAACATTTTTTATATTGATGGTAGCAATTCGTTTAAATAACCTCATTGACCCCACATTCGGCTTCCGATTAGAAAAAAGTTGTCACTCTCTATTAGCTATTTAGATACAGCTGCAACTGAATAGAGTTTGTCGCGCGACATTACGCTTCACGGCACTTTTGGTTTTTACCATTGTCATTTAGTCACACTTGTGTATATTCTTACGTATTAGATCTATAATTTGGACGATAATGATTCAAGAATTCAACACTAGACTTCTTTTTCATACAATCACAGAGTAATTTTAGTTCACTACCTAACTAACTAGTTCACTGACCACAGTTGTCTACTGGTCTAATTCTCTTTATTCGTTGCGCCACAATTTCTGTGCGCTGAACCATGACTTCGCAACCCGTAGCTTTTGATGAGTCACCCTTCCTGACTGTCTTCAAGGATTCAGACCTCCTGTGACTAACACGTTTTAAAAGACATCCATTGTTCGAATATAGACCATTGTGATACAAAATCGTAACGAAGCGGTGAAGTCACCAAGGTTTACGGGTTTGAATTTTGACGATACTAAAATTGTGAGGTTTTATTTGTTAAAGTGAAGTTTACATAACAATATATGGACGCTGTTAAGCATTTGTGTGTTAACCCACACCGAGCTAGTTTTGAG
Organism: Phragmatobia fuliginosa; assembly: GCA_932526445.1. NCBI lineage: Eukaryota > Metazoa > Arthropoda > Insecta > Lepidoptera > Erebidae > Phragmatobia > Phragmatobia fuliginosa. Next base: position 14,588,118 of record OW052065.1, on the reverse strand, counting down.
TAATCAGCTGTTAAAGTTTTTTAAGAACAATCTTCTTTTTCCGCGTATGTTAAGCAAAAAAATATTGTTAAGCGGTATCATTTTTTTTGTTGAAATGCATAGATTATTAAAATTAATGTATATTTCTTAATAAATTAATCATTAAATAGAAAAAGCATAAAAATGATTGATGCTTAAATTGCTGAAGGGTTTATTTCATTTAGCATTAATGTGTTATGTGACATAAGTGCCTTAAGACATTAATGCAAAATTCTGATTTGTTGTTTTAAAATGAATATCTGTACTCATTTTAAAAAAATGTAATAAAATAAACTTATTTAAGTAATTGCTTTAACATGTTTTGAATCACATTTTAAGTTCTGTTTAAAATAAGAAATACAACAAGTTAACGCTTAAATTATTTCAATTGTCCAAAAATTTTAAACTTTTTTTATTATTATTATTTTAATCATATTACTTAAATAAAACCATTTTTTTTTGTATCCATCATATGGTACAAATCTATAATAATATAATATAATAAATAATCCAAGAACCTATAGCTTTGCAATCTTCTGGAATTAACTTATGAATATTTTTGAGATCTTTTACTTTGCTGCTGGATAATTTCCTACTATTTGGCCATAACAAAGGCAATGTAATGTTTTTAAAATGTTACATATTTTTATTTTTTTGTTTTTGGACAAGTCTACTTACTATCCTAGGGGTTTCATTTAAAGCAGATTTTATATACATCATGGAAGAAGTATCTTTTTAGGTTTAATTTGAAAAATTTTAAGCCAAGAAATTTTCTTCGTAACTAAATATTTTTTAGTGTATTGATAGCTTTTAGCAAAGGACCTTTGCCGTTTAGCTATTGCATAGCTTTTATCGCGGGCTTTGAGCGCGGCGATCGAATCAAGAAATACCGTAACGAAAAGAAAACCTAACACCATGAAAACGTATAGAGATATGATTGTCACTGCAGTGCGACAAGGACGCCACATGCGTCTCCGTGCGCATGCGTACTGCCGCCACTGGCCGTTATCCGTTGCCTTGACATCACAGTCATTCTAGATTCTTCATAGGAACCCCATCGAGTTTGGGCTCGTTTGATTCGTCTTGACGAGTACCTTGACACTATATGGTAACCAGGGTCTGATGATGGAGCTGGAAGGTGGCCATAGGAACCCCATCGAGTTTGGGCTCGTTTGATTTGTTTAGACGAGTACTTTGACACTATATGGTAACCAGGGTCTAGGATGAAGCTGGAAGGCGGCCATAGGAACCCCATCGAGTTTGGGCAAATTTGATTCGTTTAGACGAATACTTTGACACTATATGGTAACCAGGGTCTGATGATAAAGCTGGAAGGTGGCCATAGGAACCCCATCGAGTTCGGGCTCATTTGATTCGTCTTGACGAGTACCTTGACACTATATGGTAACCAGGGTCTGATGATGGAGCTGGAAGGTGGCCATAGGAACCCCATCGAGTTTGGGCTCGTTTGATTCGTTTAGACGAGTACTTTGACACTATATTGTAACCAGGGTCTAGGATGAAGCTGGAAGGCGGCCATAGGAACCCCATCGAGTTTGGGCAAATTTGATTCGTCTTGACGAGTACTTTGACACTATATGGTAACCAGGGTCTGATGATGGAGCTGGAAGGTCGCCATAGGAACTCTATCGAGTTTGGGCTCATTTCATTCGTATTGACGAGTACTTTGATACTAAATGGTAACTAGGGTCTGATGATGGAGTTGGAAGGTGGCCATAGGAATCCCATCGAGTTTGGGCTCATTTGTTTCGTCTTGACGAGTACTTTGACACTAAACTCGATGGGGTTCCTATGGCCATCTTCCAGCTCCATCATCAGACCCTGGTTACCATATAGTGTCAAAGTACTCGTCAAGACGAAAAAATGAGCCCAAACTCGATGGGGTTCCTATGGCCATCTTCCAGCTCCATCATCAGACCCTGGTTACCATATAGTGTCAAAGTACTCGTCAAGACGAAAAAATGAGCCCAAACTCGATGGGGTTCCTATGGCCACCTTCCAGCTCCATCATCAGACCCTGGTTACCATATAGTGTCAAAGTACTCGTCAAGACGAAAAAATGATCCCAAACTCGATGGGGTTCCTATGGCCACCTTCCAGCTCCATCATCAGACCCTGGTTACCATATAGTGTCAAAGAACTCGTCTAAACGAATCAAACGAGCCCAAACTCGATGGGGTTCCTATGGCCACCTTCCAGCGCCATCATCAGACCCTAGTTACTAGTTAGTTAGTCCCAAACTAAGCAGAGCTTGCATTATGGGTACTAAACAACTGATATAAATACAGAAACATACTTTTTTTTGTAAATACATATATATTATACATAGAAAACACCCAGACTCCGAAACAATTATTTAATACTAGCTTTGGCCCGCGGCTCCGCCCGCGTATATGTCGGTTATCGTGGTAAAAAGTAGCCTATGTCCTTCCTCAGACTCTAGACTACCTGTGTACCAAATTTCATCAAAATCAGTTTAGCAGTTTAGGTGTGAAAACGTAACAGACAGACAGAGTTACTTTCGCATTTATAATATTATAATAAAATAATAATAAAATAAATAATAAAATAGTAGGGATAATAATCTAGAATGACTGTGTTGTCAAGGCAACGGATAACGGCCAGTGGCGGCAGTACGCATGCGCACGGAGACGCATGTGGCGTCCTTGTCGTACTGCAGTGACAATCATATCTCTATCCGTTTTCATGGTGTTAGGTTTTATTTCGTTACGAAATTTCTTGATTCGGTCCCGCGCTTAAAGCCCGCGATAAAAGCTATGCAATTGCTTAAAAACTTACATGTCGGTGTGGTCAACAAGCCCGCGCAATCTTTACCGCCCCGCCACCGTCCGCGCTCGCCAAATATTGCATTTTTGTTCTAATAACCCACAATCCGATTTACGCATTTCTATGTTAACCGTAGTATAACACATAAATGCTTTTTGTTGTAGTCTCATTAGATTTTGGCATTAATAATGTAAGGCACTTGTGACATAAATGCTAAATACAAATCTTAATTTAGGAAATAAGCAATAACAATTTTTGTACTCTAGAATATTCTGCGATTTGTTTTCAATAAAATGGATTGCACTATCGTAAACCTTATGATCTAAAGATTAAGACAGCATTCATAAGTCAAAACTCGATTTTTTGTGGGTTAACACACGAATGCTTAACAGCGTCTATATGTAGTGTGTAAATTTTAATGCGTCTTTTGGGTATATAATAACGTAGTAAATAAAGTACTAACGCTACTTAACTTATAGAATTATTGTTGTTCTTTGTTAACACTGGCTCACTTAGAGTTTATAGAGTAGGAGCACCAATAAATTCACTGCTCTGACTCTTACAGGAGCGTCACCTAGTTCAGTGTTCCTGTCCATAGCATGTAGTCATTTAATTTTAGCAGCAATGTGAGACAAGGGCAGTCCAGAAGAGATTTATTATCTTCATTGAAACTCTTGCCTTTTAAATATCAAATATCAAAATATATTGCAAATAAAAGAAAATACATGACAGATATAAATTAGAATCATTACATTTTCTTAATGATAATTGTACCGTTGTCTTTTCTAGAAAATTACATTATTAAAGTAAACTAGTTACAAAGAATTGCATATCAGTACATCTAAGAAACGTTGGTTAATCTTATCATCAGAATAGTGAGGGTCCGCCTTAGCTGGGCCAAGACGTGGGAAACTCAGCCAAGCCTGACCGACGGGCCATGCATCAGGCAACGGTCTAATTATAACACTTGGCAGGTGCCCGGTCAAAGGTTCATCACACACACAACCAGGATCTTGAATTACGTGTAATTTTGAACTCTAATAAGGAAGTGATGCTACTGGACACTGGTGTGCAATTTTATTGTCTTGCAAATTCAATAGAGGAGTTATAAAATGGACTTAAATGATTTTATTATAGAGAGAGAGAGAGATAGATAAAGAGCTTTGATTGTAAAGGTATTTCGTATCAATGAAATATTGACAGAGTTTCGAGACATTTATAAATAGTTATGCAAAATACTTTGTTTAAATAGGAATGGTGATAATAGATCTTTATTGGCCTACTCAGTGTATAAAACAATTGTTTAATTAACTAGGTTATTGAGTTAATATTTATTAGAGTATATTTCAAATACTATCAAATTGTAAAGATACAATTTATTTTCAGTACTTAATTTGAAATTGAAAGTCTCATAGAACAATTGTATCAATTTATGGTAGTATGATAACTGTGGGACCGCGGTTGCTTCTCGCTTCTCGTTTATTCTGAAATCCATTACAATGTTGTGGTTATAATGTTTACAAATAACGTATATTTTTACACTTCACCATTTGTTAAAAGCTATTGAATATTATAGTGCGTGCCCCATTTGTAAACAAAGACGCATATAAAACTCTCTTTTCAGTGTACCTACCTCTACCTGCCTACCTACAATGCAAATTCTATAATTCAACAAAGTCGGTTGAAAACAAACATTCCTTTTTCTGATTGTTAGGCAAATTTCAAATATGTATTTGATAGTTTGCTACTAGAAACTTTAGGAGTGTTGGTGAGAATGGCCCTTTGGACTTTCCTAAGCAGGTATTACATCAATACATCAACAACCCATAACGATGCACTGCTGAGCTCGGGTCTCCTCCTAGGAGAGGGTAAAGGCCATACGTCCCCACGCTGGCCTACGAATGTAGTTTGGGGACTGGCAAGAGACGTAGTGGCTATGTAATCTTACCGTTGGATGTTTTTAAGCTGCTCGAAAGCGCGCCGTCGTTGCTAACTGTCGGTGATTGATTCTAATCACTTTAGGCCAGTTAGCTATGAGCACTTTAGCAGCTATTACCATTGGTTAATCACATGCTAGATGAAACTATATATGTAAACTAGTTGACCCAGCGAACTTCGTACCGCCCAACTTTAAAATTCCAGAACTTGATCGCAGCGCCACCGGGTCCAATTGCGAATCTAAACCATTCCCAGATCCCCTTGAACACACAAAAAATTTCATCAAAACCGGTCCAGTCGTTTGAGAGAAGTTCAGTGACATACACACTCACACAAGAATTATATATATAAAGATAATAATTTATGTAGTACTTGTTTTTTTCTTCCGTTTAAAACACCTCTCTCTTCGCTAATAGCTAACCTAAAACGGTAATGGTCTACTGCGATTTGATATTGGTCACAGTAAATGATTGGTGTTATTTGATCGTAATCTCCAGTAATCTCGTTGAATGGTCCCAATTCATATTTAAAACATCAGACTCAATAAATTTTCTTTTCAATTATAAATAGTAATTTTTATATAGGTAACAGTTACTCAACACGTAATATTGGTGTATGACTCGGACTCTCACGGTTCGGCGTCTGCGCAGGCAGCCACGCGCGGAATACGATGCATGATCGCCGTGAGAAATTATCTGCTTATATAAAATATATATGGTTGCGGTTCAAGGATTTCTCGTATGATTTACAACAATATCGTTTCATTCACAATTCATTGCAGCGTAAATAGTGGGTAAATATATTGCGTACATAGCCACATGGCTATGTACGCAAATAACTTATCAAGAGTTCGACTAAGTAATAGGAATCAACTGAGCCGTACTCGGTGAATTTCAAGTTATCATTTTAAAAGAGAATATGGTCGACAATCGATAGTTACACGGTAAGATAGTGCTGCCGTGGGTTTGTCACGTGCCTTGAGTGTTGACTTTTTATTTATTATCTAATAATTATAATGTAAAATAGTAATTCCCAAAGATTGTTAATTCCGCGTTGCAAATATATTCAACCACACTTAAGCAATATAAGTTCAATTGGCTTTTAGATTGCTCTTGTTACAATAAATTTGATATAGATATTTAATATAAGAGTGTATAGCTTGTTTTAAAGTTCGTTCCTAAACATATTTTAGTGTAAACAATGCAAATGCCAATGGGTTCTTGTAAGACTTTGTAGAAAATTAGTAATGACAGGTATATCACCGACTTAGTAATAATCGTAATCATCTTCAGTCCAAAGTTGAGCATATACCTCTCTTCAGAAAGGAGGTTTTGGTCTACTATACCACGCTGGCTAGACGGGTTGGTATAGAGTTTGTCACAATTTATCCTTCTCTACTGTCTTCTAAGTAACTACTAATAATAATAAGTACTAATAGCTGTACCTACTCAAAACCAATTTTCTTTTGCAATACAACTAAAAACATACTACTCTGCTCTACTATTAACTCGCTATTGGAAACTGTTAAGATTGCTAAATTTTGAATACATTACCATTTTTATTCATAGAGTGAGCCACATTGGTGGGTCGGTTACATTTGAAATGAAGGGAAAATCCATAGGCCACCGTCCAGGAAAACCGGTCGTAGAATTGGTAGACAGAGAAACCGTGCCATATAGTTGACTATCCAGTTCTGTGCTCATCTCTCATGTAAATTGCTATTATGTAGATAGGCAGTTTATAGGTGTTGTCAAGCCACTTGCATAGGCCATGTTTGTTATTTTCTATCTAAAATGTTGTTTTCATAGTTTTTCTATTGATAAGGCGTTGACTGGTTATTTATGAGTCTTCAGAGGCAATAATTGGATTAGTGCTATTAAATGATGTAGTTTAAACCTGTCTTTTTCTTGATTCTACATAAGACCTCTGCAAAAGAATAGTTGTCTACATAGACAAAGTAGGTAACTGTAAACAAAATTTGAAAAAAAATATGATAAATACATTTCGCCTAAGTTCAAGCAATCAAATAATTGATAACGATGTCACATTCCTATGTATAATTGAAAGTAAATGCTAACTTTGTGAAAGTGTTGATGTATGACAATCGTGACTTGATCCACTAATCAATACCTTTCCATACAAAATATTTTCCAGCTTTACCTATAGTTACACAGTACTTAGTCTGAGTGAGTAGTTACCTACCTATCTACGTACTATAAGAGCTGAGATACTCATGAATGAATCCACACCGTGGGAATTGCATGCGAATCAACGTAGTAACACCCGCATAATGTTGCAAGCTCTTGTGCTTGAGACAACACTACTGGAAAGTTAACTAATATCTGGGAAACAAACGCCTGGAGAACAATAGAGAGTGTCAAGTCAGATTATTGGTAACTGTTGACGGCAACTTAATTGTAGCTCATTGTATGTATTATATGACGTACCGGGATTAAATAATGTTCATAGAATTGTTTACGAGTTGTAATTCATTGTTTGATATTTTGTTGGCTTCGACTTTTTACAGGTTGTAATAATTTCGAGGCTATGTTCTACTTCTGTTTAATTAAAAAAGACCGCTGGATTAGATATCCAGCGATCTTCTTTTGATATGATAAATTTTGATAAATAGATTTTAGACATATAGATGATGTCTAAAATCTATTCAAAAAAATATTGGTATTATTAATGGATCTCAAGATAATCCTTTTATCATTCCAAATTAGGCAGACACAATGCTATGACAAGTTGCCGATAAACTACAAATATTGATTAATAAAATTTTCAGGTAAATTATACCCAGATAAAGAAAAATGATCTCATCCAACAATTTATTTGTCCTAGGTAGAAATCAAATCCACGATCTCCAACTTAGCGGTCAGGATCAGTAAATGATGCTAGACTACTCAAAGTCAAAGAAAACTTAGAAACTTAGAAGTTTATAAAGAATATAAACAAACCACGCATCAACTAAGTACGTATAGTTTAGTGTCAAATATTAATGTTAGCACCTGTTAAAAAAACAATGCACTCATGCAATGAGTGACAGTTCTTGCTATTTTATTTATGCAGGCGTACTTTGTATATTCGCGTGATTGGTTTGTGAATGATTGTGGTTTATTAATATAAATGAGAATAAATCTCCCCATTACTGATTCTATTACTTTCTTCATAAAATAAGATTAGTATAATAAAAAAAATAAAACATCGATCTGCCAATATTTCTGTAGGTTCACTATCTCCTTGTTTTGTATGAAGACTTTTACCCAAGTCTTATAATTGCTGCCACATTTTCTACTGCTTTTAATAAAATCTGCTACTAAACATTATAAATTCAACAAAGTTCAAGTTCATAAATTATCTAAAGGGGTGCAGCAGTTCTAAAGTTATGGGCGTGCAATATATTTTTAGAATATTTTATTAATACACATATTTAATGCTGACAACTCATTATTTACAATTATATGCTATAGAATACAATAATATGTATTTATCAAATGTCCTGCTATGTTTGGTCATTTTTAACGGTAAACATCTTTTTGAGCGAAGTGGTCACTTCCTCTTAGCACAAAACTCGTTTCATCTTACTACGACCTACTACAAAATAAACTGTTGAGAGACCGGTCAGACAATTATGAACTTTTTTGTGTTGGCTCAAAGGTTCATGTGTAATAACTTGAAAAGATTCAACGAGTGAAAGAGATAGCTGTATTTTATTGTAGTAAGATTCAAAACTGGTCAGAGGTGTTGTAATAAAACTTCACTAAACAGAATTCAATAGACACGTATTCAAGGCTCATACAAATATATTGGTTTTGAAACTTTGTATTTTGATAGGACACTAACAGTTTAGAATAAAAAAAATCTTCAAAATATGCTAGTTTCTGAACTGTTGTTGCTTATTGATTAAGGTCAGTATCTTAATATAAATTTAGTTACATAAAGGTTCAGAACTAATATACAAATGTATGCTAAAGACGAATCGTAACATTATTTTAAATGGAGATACATTTTATTTGCAAGGGAAACACGAGATGGAGCTTGGTATAGAAAAGATTATAATTGGTTTACCTCTTGCTGCCCTTTAAGGAAATCCTCCAATTAATCTTCTATGCATATGCCTCTCCTACGATGCAGCGATTAAGGACACTGCCTAACAAATTAAAAAGAGGCTTTGAAATGATTAGATCCTTATCGACATTTTTTGATTTACTTTTTGTGCTCCCATTTTCGATTAAGTTGATGGGCTTGTTCTTAAATAGTATTTAAATTGCTTTCTGTTCGTCGTTTTGAATAGGAAGCATGCAATTCTATTAAGTGTAAGTAATTATATGGGAGAAATACCCACAACAGCTTAGTCTTGGTTATTTAAATTTGAACAGAAAATTAATCAGTACCAATCAACTGATTTATGTAAGTACCACATTTTTGTTATAATATTTAGCATATATATATATATATATATATATATATATATATTGTATTGTGAAATGATTTTTAGGCGTGTTAACATTTTGTATGTACAACCTATTTAGATTTTTTATACATATCATATATGACCATCTCAGTCCAAACTAGTCACTATTTGTATAATAGTAACCAGACTGTTGATAAAGGTTCTCGATTCACACCATAATTTATCCAAAGATGAGACCTATGCCTATATAAATGCTTATAAATGCCCGAAACTAAAAAAATACCTTACATATTTATGTCATTTTTTAGGGTTCTGAAGTTTATGACTCGGAACCCTTATAGATTCGTCATGTCCGTCCGTCCTCGACCTACCGTCTAAACGGCAAGTATGTATTGTAATTACGTCTATAAAGTGCTTCAATAAAATTCTGAAAAATATTTTTTTTGGGGTACCTCCACTACACGTAAAGTGGGGATGTTTTTATTTCTCGCGGCTACCCCATCGTGTGTGTGTTTGCGAGATATTTTACTTTAAAGGGTACTTTTTTGTAAAAACAGCCCCCCCCCTAAAAGTTAAACGGCTGGCTCAAAAAATCTGGAAAAATTCATGATGGTAGTCCATACAATGAACTTTAAAGGAAAACTATAACGGGTCAGATGGCATTTTTAGTTCAGGAGTTTTAGAGGCTTAATTTGTACAATGTGCTTACTTTGAAAACGTCATACAAAATTAACGCAATAAAACGTAAACATAACAATTATCCATTGGATACGATTTGAAATCCACGTACCATTATGGTTGACTGAGGAACCCTTACCTGTGCGTGGCCTGACACGCACTTGGCCGAGTTTTATACATAGCGAGAACAAATTACTATAATCTATGGCGCTCATTTACGCTGGGATTTAATGTCAAGGAGGCTAGTTAAAAGCTGACATTTGACGCGCCCTGAACTTTTTATAACGCAATCCTTTCTGCATTCTTTGTTTCAAGGAATGCACTCTGGGCATTGTTATGGGTTTGAACACAAGGCTTCATGCTTTTTTTTTGCAAATATAGTCGCAAAGACATACATTTAATCATCATCATCTTCTTAGCCTTTACTCCCAATATTATTTGGGGAGGGCTACTAGTAAGACATATACCTTACATAAACGACATTTAAAACTATTGACTAGGTAATGTATTTTATAAAGACAAGGGATAATATGATGGTAATGATATTAGATTGTAGTTTAATATACTAGAGAATATTAATACTAAAGTCTGTTAGTAATTGCAATGTATTTTAAAATGTCTGTAATTTAGTTGTAATAGAACACCTAACTTACACGAAGGTACTTGAACATGAAGTATTAAAGAATATTTATTATTATTATTATTACTTTTCATTTTGCTTTCAAGTGGTCGCTTCTCTTATACTTTAATGTAATATAATTATAGCTCAAAGAATGTAGGGAGGGCTAAAACGACTTTTAAAGTATTAAGTTCTTCAATGTGCTATTACATCTACAATTTTTAGAGTTATATATATGTATAATAGCTATTTCCGTCGTCATGCACGATATTCTATTTCTCACCTAACTAGGCTGGTATATAATTAGGCCACAACCCACTACGCAATTACTATGGAATGAAATAAGTACCCAGGCCCGACCAGGCAGCCTGCTTACCGTTTGGGTAATGTCACTTTTTAGAAGTAGCAACAATGTTTACTGTTAAAAATAAAACCGATATCAAATTAATAAAATATATCTTCAGATATGTGATCAGGTGGTTTAACTGAATAACATTCGTTTTTAGGGTTTCGAAGTTCATAACTCGGAACCCTTATAGATTCGTCATGTCCGTCTGTCCGTCCGTCCGTCCGTCCGTCCATCCGTCCGTCCGTCCGTCCGTCCGTCCGTCCTCGACTTACCGTCCAAACGGTAAGTGCTAGAAAGATGAAAGTTTGCATGAATACGTGTTGTAATTACGTCGACAAAGTGCTACAATAAAATTATGAAAAATAATTTTATTTGGGGTACCTCCCCTACACGTAAAGTGGGGATCATTTTTTTTTCTCGAGGCTACCCCATCGTGTGGGGTATCATTAGATAGGTCTTTTAAAAACAATAAAGGGTTTCCTAGACGATTTTTTGATTTAGGTATCCGTTTGCGAGATATTTCACTTTAAAGGGCACTTTTTTGTTAAAACAGGGCGTCCCCCCCCTCTAAAAGCTAAACGGCTGGCTCAAAAAATCTGGCAAAAATCGTGATGGTGGTCCATCTAATGAACTTTGAAGGAAAACTATAACCGATTAGATGACTTTCTTAGTTCAGGAGTTATAAAGGCTTATATGGTAAAATGCGCTCACTTGGAAAACGTCATACAAAATTAACGTATTATTACGTAAACATAACAATTATCTATTGGATACGATTTTAAATCCACATACCATTATAGGTGACTGAGGAACCCTTTCCTGTGCGTGGCCTGACACGCACTTGGCCGATTTTTTTGTAACGGGATGTCAATGTTTTCTGTTTACGCTATTATGCTATTTAGATTAATTTATGCTTTCCATCAGGCAGAGTCGAGTCATTTTGGCAGCTTATCTATATAAAATATACATATGTATTTATACCTATTAATCACTACGAGAGTTAATGGAGCTCACAGCAACTGTGTTTGCTGTAGTATGATATTACAATATATCCTTGATCAAAATACGGTTTTAATGAGAAGGCAATTGACACATAACGCTTATACTTAGATTAACTAATTTAAAAAGCATATACCTCAAATGTTAATATTAAAAATTTGCTTGGGCGGGTGGAAAACGAACCCATGACCTGTGGTTTGGTAGTAATGGTGGCATAGTAATAAGGAGAATGTAGTTTTCTTTCACTTTTGTTTCAATTTCATTTTAGTTATTCAATCAATCCATAAACGTCCCACTGCTGGTCTCGGGTCTCCTCTCAGGAGAGGGATAAGGCTATACGTTTAGTTTTACATTTTAGTTAAACCTTATTGTAATTATTTAAAAGAGGAATTCTCGCACATTCTATAAATTTTATTTGTATACCGCAAAAATATATTACAATGTTATCTCATAGGAACCAATTAATAAATCCTAATGAAAATGAGTCATTGTGTAATTCCTATATCGCTGGTATACGATTTCTTACATATATATAATGTACAATGCTGTAATATTAATTACGCGCGCAATCAACAGACAATAACTAGGAAATATTCGTAGAAAACTAACGTAAACTTGTGATAAAGTATTACGTGCGATTACCTACTGTGTAGGAGGGAGATCTTTAACGAAAATGTTTTTTTATATTAATCTCTATTGGTGACGCGCTGCCGAAAACTGCTCCCCTGCACGTTCACCCGATCTCTTTTTTTATTTCTTAGACACCCACCTGCTGCACGGTGAATAAAAAAACAACGAAACAGGCTCAACAGGTAATAATAATTACTATTTTCGAACCCAACACACCTTAGCACGTTTCATTTTTATTTATTGTGTTTCATATTTGTGTTAACTCTATACATTGCCAGAATTATAAAAAAAATCGGTACAATCTACATTATGTATGTGAGTAACATTAGGTATGTATATAACAAACTTGTGTATTTATCTTTTCTTGAAACAAACAATAGGTAATTATGACTGTAACGTAAAAAGTCTAATTTGTAAAGAATGTCGCGTACATTATATTTTAAATTGTTCTGTTGACGCATTAATAATAACTACAATCACAGTTCATATTCTTCGTATTCCTTAAAACCCCGAGGCAGTGCGCGTCCCGTTCTATAAAACAAAATGGCCGCTACAAATAAAGCCTTAAAATCCTGATCGTAGACGGATGCTTCCCACCGTAGCCGCAAGCGGCGTGAATACTGCCTGCCAGAGTTTCTGTACTACGCCGCTATGAGTGGTTGTGGCGCTGATGTTGCTCGCGCCGTGTTCACAACTCTACACTCCCACGTACGATCTCTCATTGTAAACACAGTTGTGATCGGCGCGTACGACGAATTTCGTTTCCTAATGAACTTGCGACAATTGTAAACATGAATATTTGTTTGAAAGTGGTGATATGAACTGTGTTTATGTGACAACTGGTTGGATTGCAAGGACCAAAGATGACGAAGGCTAAGATAACTCGAAGTAGTGCCCTTTACCACAGCGCGAAGGTGAGCCCTATCACTTGAAATTGTTTTTGTTTCAATAATAATACTCATACTATATTGTTGCATTACCTACATCTAATACCTAATGAAATAAATAAGATATCAATTAGACCGTAATAGTAACGTAAATAGATTAATACCTATAGTAAACAAAGTTTTGAAGATCCTTAACTTAAGTGCTATTGAGTTCATTTCTGAAACTATTACTATATAAATTTTTATGATAGGATATTTATTATAATACGGTTATTCTGTTCATCATGAATCTTGATCCCTCCTTTCCCGCCTTCCCTTCGGAGCCTTCGTGCCTCCAATTTAAAATAAGCGATTGGATCGCTTACAGTATACGTAAAAACCACAGAAACATTGTAATAGTTTGTTCCTTTAAAATTTAATATTATTTTAAATGTTTTTTTATGCAATAATAATATATTACTAATAGAAAAAAGTCATATTAACGCTTTTACTCATTTAATCATCATATCTATGTTGAAAGTCTATTTTTAAAGTTTTCTCTCAGTCTCATGAAATTTGATTTCAAATCTTATTTTAAGATATTACTCATAATTAAACGTTCATTAAACTGATATCTCCTCGTAAAGCTATTCCGATAACATCTGTATATATAAGTATCTGTATTTTTGCGTATACTATTGTTTTTCGACTGGAGCAAAAGACTTCAACGCTCTCGAACAAAAGAGACGGCAATATCATTAAGGCAGTTTTGTGTTTGTGTGAACGAGATGCATTTTACTTGTAGCTTGTTGAGTTTATGCTTTTTATTTGTACAAAATTATGGGTTGGGATTTTGTATACAGGTACGACTATAAGTACAGGTAGAGGACGTCGCACGGATGGCTGATCTCCCCTTTTAAAAGGAAAGGGATGCTCGACAATAAAGCAGATTTAGCTGTATTTAAAATTGCTTTTAAAGTTTTGGGGTCTCGTTCGTTTCGCATCATGAGTGCTAATGGTGCGTAAACAGAACAATCCGCTTACTTATTATTTTCTAGATTTCATTTTAACGGAGTCTATTAAATTGAGTATACAAAATGCATCATTTTAGATATCTATTTTGATAGATATTCATATGAAGCTTGAAGAAATTTGATCTAAAAATTTTGACTGCTATCAGCCCAATTGATAAAATAATTTTATCGATAAATAGACTTTGTGTTGACGAAAGACGTTTTTATAATGAAAGAAACATAACGACAGATTACTACCGTCCGGAAAGAGCACAACAAACATCAAGCTTTCTTTGAGACAACAAAAGTTGTTTTAATAGAAACTTAACCAAACACTTATAAACCCACTTAAAATGATCCCTACGATAGATTAATACTGATTTCTTGACTACTATTTTTAAATACAGTAATATTCGCCCAAATTGCTTTAAGGTTATTTGAAAACCATTTAACGTTATTTTCTAACAGTAATTTATATTTAATGAATACATGTAACTTGATTTTGGGCTTATAAAAAAACTAAATTGGCTGATACTCGTATGTGGAGGTTTCTCAGAAATTGAGCACACGCTCGTCTCAATTCGCTGACCGGTTCCAAACGGTCGTACGATTCTATATACGAGTCTTTATAACATACCATTTCAAGTTTTAATAGCATAATTTTAGTAGTAATAGTAAATAAATAATTATACAACATAAAATAAAACATAATACATGTAATAAAAATTATAGTTGAAAAAAACTATAACCCGACCACGTCAAAATGCGTCTGTAATTAATGAAACATGAAAATAGTTTAGACAGAAATCCAGAAATGCATAGGTATAAAAAAAGCCAAGGAAATGTGGTCTTATCTACTTTATACTAACTATAATTATGTGGGTGCCAGGATTGTTGAATAAGTATATGTAATTTCCATTTTAACTTACTTTATTGAAATAGACAAAAAATACATGCATAGTTTCATCTAGCACAAAGCGTTTGGATGGTAAGTCGTGGATGGACGGTCGGATGGACGTGACGAAACTTTATGGGTTCCGACTCATGAACTATGGAACCCTAAAAGTATAGGATATTTTTTAACACTTTAGTCATACCCTGTTTTTATGTAACTAGCTGGCCCGGCAGACTTCGTACTGCCTCCATCGATAAGTAGAAGACCTAAACTTGTGTATAAAATAAACTTAAAACAAACAAAAGAATCCATAATTAATAAAAAAATGCAATTTATTTTTATATATTCAACTTTTAAACCTTCTCTGGACTGTCACAAATAATTCAAGACCGAAATTAACTAATTCGGTCCAGCCGTTCTGGAGTTTTAAAGAGACTAACGAACAGCAATTAATTTTTATAAATATATATATAATTATATACTAGTTGACCCAGCGAACTTCGTACCGCCCAACTTTAAAATTCCAGAACTTGATCGCAGCGCCACCTACCGGGTCCAATTGCGAATTTAACCATTCCCAGATCCCCTTGAACACACACAAAAAAAATCATCAAATCGGTCCAGTCGTTTGAGAGAAGTTCAGTGACATACACACTCGCACAAGAATTATATATATAAAGATAGATTAAGCCTGTCAAAGGGATTCTACTCTACCTGATAGAATTTATGAGTAGAATACAAGAGTAGGGGTTGCCATCCTCACTGTGAGTGTGAACAATGCAGCATGGTGACCTCCGCACCATTGAGTCTCCGGTCTCACAATAACCACACAACAGGACAGCACGAATATTGCCATTTTAGGTTGTTCTTCTGTGTGAGGGTAGTACCGCCCGGTCAAATATTCAAATATACATATAAAATGTATTCGTGCTATAATCAACGTGACTCTACTACCTTCAATGTTATAGTTATCATTATGAGGCCATATTTTTATACTCCCATTTACATTTATATAATTATGTAAAATAAAAACACATGATTATAAATTATGTGTATAGTATCATATTATAATATAATCTATTTATATATGTATGTAGTATAAAAAAAGATAAAAAACAATATCATTTAATTGCTAAAATGGACTAACGTTAACTGGCAGTAAATGCCTACAGTATTCAGACCTCTTTTACAACATTTGTGCATATTAACTATAAAACTATTCAGTATAGATATTAGGAAATTGTCTAACACAGCTTACACCGCCCTATTTCCAGGTAATAAACACGTCAAGAATGTCCTATGAATAAGTATGAAAAGACGTGAAATTCAACAACAGCACGTTCGTATTGTTATAAAATCATGATCATAGCACCTTGTTATCATTACCTAGGTGTTATTGTTACGCTATGTGACTTTGTCACGGTGCTATTCCCTCGTAAGACAGTCACCTCTCAGGCATGTCCCTCACATACGTGTTATTGGACCTCATTGACTCTTAATTAGACCGTAACATGACAATTTCTGTTCGTTTAGTGGCATTACGACAAACTGCAACAACATTTAGCAAGTTATTAACTTAACGGGATAACTTTAAGCTAACTAAGTTATGTAACAGAACATAATGACGTTTAAAGTTTTTGGTTTGTGTATTTTATTTTCTAATAATAACTGTCAACACAACACTTTGTTCTTTTGGGAAAATTGCAAACCATTGTTCGATTTGATTTTGAATTCTACTATTTACCAAGTTACCGATTCCCTCTGACAAATTGTACCTAATTGAATAAGAACTAATTTGTACAACATTTTGTAACTGTTGATATTGCACGCTTGGTGACGTTAAGCATATGATCTCTCTTGGCTTGGCGGTAATGTATAAGTTTTAATAAAGATCATGGATATCACAATTACGTCTGAACTACGTATAATGAAATACCTTTGCAATAAAGTGGTCCAGTTATTTCAATTAAATTGCCTACAATAATTTAGTCTTGTCTTAAATTATGTGCCAGTCAGGCGGGGAACTTGAAGGTATTAAGAAACATTGATAGTAAACTAAGTACATTAATTTATACAATATGTCAAACTTCCATATAATGTGTGTATGCAGGACTTCTTAATGTTAAATATATGACAGTCTGAACCCAGTCCCCTCAAGTACTTTGGGACGGAGAAGGAGAAAACTATAAAAAATAAAAAATATATATAAACCTACTTTAGTGGTTTACAAACCTTTTTGAATGAAAGTGTAAAAACGCCTAACTTTATAGATGTTGTAGTACGTCATTAGGTTATTATCTAAAGGGGTGTCGTCATGCAATTCGTCATTCAGTAATTATTTATCGATCATCCATATGTTCAGTAGCAACAATAAAATGAACCTTTACCTTTGGTCTAATTATTAAAACGATTATTAAAGTGTAGGAGAGGCGTTTCCGTAGGGGAAGTGCACCGGCTATATTTTGATTCAAACTCACTTCCGTTCGATTCAATGATAACTTCCACTTGTGCATTTTGATGACAAAACATAATGAATGAAATAAGCACTCACAATTAACATATTATAACTTATACATGTAAATCTTCATTAATAAACTTGCATTCAATTCACAAATTTTATAAAATCTTTTATTTAAATTTATGTGTTATTTATCAGTTGAACCGTAATTAAGAACTCTAGGTAATGAACATAGTTACGTTTAAACATATTAAAAAGCGATTATGTGCTAGAGTAAGCCGTGCGAGCTGTCCGCCTTCCCACGCTGACCACGAGGCGTCAAATCGTAGTTGTTATTCGTATATTATTCAATACATGTACGACGCATCACTGCCTCCCCCTCTGTATAGTAAACATAAAAACGTGTACTAATTGACCCTCTTTCTTTCACATATCTTAAAAAATATACTGAACATCATTTAAATCAGAATCATAGTGATGACTTGATACACCTAGAACAAGATTAATTAATAAGAATCTATAAGCATATCATCACAATAAACTTTCTTGTAAAGTATAGTGCTAAATGTCTGTATGTATGTCTAATTTACAAGTCGAATACTTTATGCATGGCTACCTACAGTCGGACACCTACGAGTCTAAGTGAATACATTATGTTTCTAGAGTTTTTGTAAGACAATTTTGAAAACAAAAAGCTGTAATTTAAAAAATCCAATGAGAATTGTGATTTGTGCCCATATACTCGTATATAATTGTTTTTATTTACCTCGTAAAGGAATGAGTATTGCATCATTTGATCTTTTTTTACTTAAATCATTTACATATTTGTTTTTAACAACCGGACAACGTCTCTACATCCCGTTATTCATTGTCGTCACTCTTCTATAATATATAATAGGGTCAATAAATAGTACAGGGGCGGATAAGGTTTGAAGTTTTAGTACATAACAAAACATGTATCGTCATTGTTAAAACTTATAGTGTGTACCTCACTGTATTACTTTATGTTGCAAATACACACCATCTAACCACTAAAACCGTTCAGATTGATTAACAACTTTTCATAATTTGCATACAGTGTCTAACTGGGTTGCATGAATTAAATGTACAGTCAGTCTAATGTTGCTAAACTTTTAACAAAAGCATTATTACTGAAACTATCTTTTTTGTACTATATTTTTATTTATCTACAGTCTAGCTAAATTGTTTTAATTCGTTGAATTTTTACCACAAGTTAAGAAACGTTGTCTTTGTCAATATTTACAAAAATGGATGTTTCTTTCTAACGATTCTGCTTCAAAATCGGTATCTAACAACATGTTGTCTCCATTTCCATTAGCAAGAAACGTTATCTATTTGTCACGACGTTTCCTAAATGTACACTACACACAATTCCTGTGTCAATCACTTAACGTGAACTTGAAAAAAATATCTATCCGACCAGCGTCAGAGTATATTTGTTTAAGGACAGAACTTTTATTGTGTAAATTTAAGATGTTTTCACTTTTAGACACAATGCAACAAAAAAACATTTATCATCATTTGTCAAGCACACTTCATTTTTTCTTTATGCATGAACATTAAGATCTTTTGTAAAGGTCAAGATACAGGATTCGTCGATGTAAATAGTCCACATTCGGACATGAACATTTTTTAAAGTTTCAGTGCACTCAAGTGCCAATCACATCTAATAGAAACTACTGAGAATTTATTTATTCCATCATTGCTTCTAAAAACTCGGCAACAGTCGCGAGACCACTTATGTAGACTATAAACGTAGAATATGTCGCCAGTAACAGTAGCTTGGTTACGTGACTGAGGAAAATCAGCATTTATCTGTAGTCTAGTTGTACACTTGGTTCTTGTTTCGTAGAATGGCCAAGCTGTAGCATTCATAACGCGTTCGCTACTTGTCCATCGCACATCTGTCATCCTTCCTTCTTTACTTTAAAAACTTTTCCCCTCTTTTTTACCATCCTGTACAGCATCCTGTATTTAAGTAATAGTCAACTACCCGTAAGAATTGTTACTATGCTAGTGTTGCTAATAAATTTCATACTTAATATAAACAGAACAAGTGTAATAAGACTAAACAATTGAAAGATATGAGTAGGTTGTATTATACTAGTTATGTTAAGTCTGACTTAAATAAAAACTTGAAACCGTGCTGCGAACTTGTTCGAAGATAGAAAAATAAAACTTTTTGTTAAGAACATTCGACTTTGAAAACATCTGCTCTGCTTGTTAGCACGCACCTGCCCTCTAGTGCCCAAAATAACCGCGAATAAAATACGCGAAGTTCTGGTTTATGGGAATAACAGGTGAGAAATTATGGTATAACTACAGGCCTTCAAGGGCCGCCAAAACCATAATAACCATATGATATAATCAGCTCGAGTGCGAGTATTATTACTTAGAGATAGAGATGAAATAATAGTAAGTTTTTGCTTTATAGTACGGCAATTTGTCAGTATATATAAAAGGTAACTAATACAATAGTTTGTGCATATATCTATTTTTGGGTTTAGATTACGTGTGTTACCATGTACCTACTTCAAGGTTAATTGATAATACTCTAAATTACATAAAGGTCCTGAAGAAATTTTTTGCATGTTGTTTAAATAACAAAAGACATGTTAATATTTTTTCAAATCAGGTTCCAAAATTAATCGGAAATGTTGAAATTGTCGTGGATATGCAACAAAAAGTGGTAGGTAAAATGATGACATTATTGTATATCGTGGGTGGCACAGGAAATGTGTTGGCGTTGTGTGACCATAAGAATGTACCTAATTCTTGTTTATCGCAATATTAGCTATCGCATCTTGTTAATTAGTTGGATACAACTTTTACGAACAGCTAGATTGATCTGATCGTATAAGTATTTTAAAAATACGTACTTATCTTACTTTTAATTTTTTTTGTGAAACCAGTTTGAAATATTTATAATACTGTTTTATCCAATCTTCATTAGATAAACGCGATGAACAAAATCGATAGAGACACTAACTAGGACACAACAAGTCCGTAACAAACATCCCCAACGTGTATTTTTTTTTGCAATATCACATGTTGCTTCCACCTGACGCTTGCCACGTGCTCTGAATGTCAGATCTGGCCCCGTAACACGTGTCTTTAAGTTATTGACGTGGGTATTTATTAAGTAAAAATCTTCTCTAACGGCCTATGTCCAGCAGAAACCATTAAAGGCTGTTGAGGAGGATGAAATGTACTATTTTGTTTTTATGTTTGTTCTATCAGTTGCCAAATAAGTATAAAGTTGTACTCATCTAAATAATAATTAAAATGAGAATGTCAGAATGTACTATACATGTATAATACAAAGTTAAAAAGTTATTACATAATAATTTTATCGTCTGGTTAGTAGATTGCACTTGCTTTGCTATGGCATGTATGTATGTAATAACTAATACATGAAATTATCATAAAGTCTTTATCTGCCCACCTCAGAAAGTAGAGGCCGCTCTAGGCGCCGGGTAGCAAGAACCACGTTAATGCGCACCTATAATATATAATCCTGTTACAGTTGAAATTATTATCTATATTATACATATTTACTTTGGCACATGTACTTAATTTTTATTAGTTACAACAGAACCTACGAGTACATGGGTTACAGATTTGTTTTTTTTTGTGATTGGCATTTTATAAAAATAGCTGTAGCAACTTTGTTTATAACAACGTTAAATGTTGGACTACTGTTTGCATCTTTACACACATCTTTTGTACTAATTTACTTATAACATTTCTTTAATTCCAGGTGTTGTGGCATCTGGACATATTTCGCCGCAGCTTCCGAGAGCTAACAGGCCACGCTTGCCTTGGACCTTCGTGCATTTTTTGCGCATTAAAGGTAAGACAATTACTTACTTATTTATTTTTATATAAAACATTTGTCTACACTCATTACAAGTAAGAATATAATTTTGAACTTTTAAAAAACGATCTGCAAATTATCAGGCTACTGGACTAGACTTCGACATCTATTAACATCATCTTGTTATGTAAATAACAAAACAAATACCAATTATAATATAGTATGTTCAAATTTTCTACTTATGCAATTAGTTCCTCGCGTAATACTAAAACAGAGTTTGGTTGCAAAACCTTTCTCTAAAATATTAAACGCCTTGTTTTAGTTGCGTAATGGTCACTAGATACGCTAAAACAACTGGAAACATGAGACTTTGACCATTTCAAACTACAAAGTAAGTACTTTGAACAAAATGAAAGAACATCGTGACCTCGTTCGTTGTCCGCCAGACAAACGTGACCTTTTCGTGAACAATAGATTCTGTTCATAGCCTTAACAAAGCATAATTCCCGAACTTTTGACATCTGAAGAGAAGGAACTTATAAAATAACTTTAATCCATAAGACTTATCTAAACTAAACACCCATCAAATTTTTTTCAATTGCACATTGAAGTTTGAAAAATATAAAACACGTGTAGCTTTCCTAAATGTTAAGAATTCCTATTTAAAAATAGCTTATTTCATACATGAGGTTCATGGACACAGGGGGTTAATCTACTAGACCAGACTAACTGGTTTCGCAAAATGGACCGAGTGGACTCACGCCTGCATTGCAATGTGATATAGCTATACTATTCATATATATTTACAACAATATTGGACTGCCACTTATTTCCTCTAGATTTATTACTATATGTCTTCCATCCTATCAGTGAACTGCTTTTAAAACATCACTCGTGATAACCGCTACGGCAAATGTACTTCTTTATTAAACGTTTTTTAGTTTGGATTACATCGATTTAAAAAATAATCACGTGGTTCGTTACGATATACATATACCTACAATTACTACAAAACTTTCTATCTCGTACCCGTATATTCGATACCGCCAGAAGTAAGCGCGTGCGCGCGCCGTTACATTTCCATTTTAAAACTCGTTTTATATAGGCGCGTTTTTCCACCAATGAGAAGAGCCCTCGAGTTCGTAGAACTCTTAGCGTCTGTTGTGATTGGATTTCGTTCATAATGATGAAGTACTAACGTATATTGCTGCTTTCTTTTTAAATACTTTTCTTAATTATGTTGCTACTTTAGAAGTAAATGCATTTATGTAATTGGCAAACCTGTTTCTAAATCGTGGGAACAATGTTTCCTATTTCCGCAAAAAGTTGTTGTAAATATCTTATATAATTCATATAGTGCATATACATAACACATACTGTCATGTCACGACGTAATGTGTAAAATAATCTTACTTGATTGCATTTGGTGTTTTAATATAGGTACTTACTGCTATTAAGACAGATGCATGTATCACAATAAATACATATTGACATTTGTTAAGTTATAAAATTTATGATATTTCCATTTAAATTGTCTCTTTGTTCAGTTAGAACATAACTTTAATTATCTTTTAAAAGTACATAAATAAAATTTGGCAGTTCCATTTGCTAAGTATCTTTAACAAAAGACATTTAATTTAATCAGTCCGTAACTGTGTTCATTGGGTGTATACTTAGCAGCCGTTTTAATTTCAATTTGTTTTGCGGAACCACGAAGGTGAATCCAACCTGAACGATTAAAACCAGATTATAAAGATTTCTGAGCTAATACAATAGCTTAGTTAAAAAAAAGAGTAATGGTGTAGGACTGCCTCGTTGATCTGGCGGTGACAATCATTTGCGACTGCCAATCAAGAGGGTTTGATTCCCGGTAATAATAAAGGTTAGTAAAAAGGTAATGGTGTAAGGTAGTTAGTAAAGTTCCGAAAATTAAAATACAAATTATGTTGTCACATCATGTATAATTGAGACTTAGTTGTTTACTTACTATTCAAGTGAAATAAGCGAACGGCTAAATGGTCCTTTATTTCATTTGCCCTTAGAAATTCTGCTACGATTAATAACTACAGCTAGATTTATTATTATATGTCTTCCATCCTATCATTGAACTGCTTTTGAAACATCACTCGTGATAACCGCTATGGCAAATGTACTTCTTTATTAAACGTTTTTTAGTTTGGATTACGTCGATTTAAAAATTAATCACTTGGTTCGTTATAATATACCTACAATTACAACAAAACTTTAAACTTTAAACTAACAAAGGTTTAGAACAAGAGAATAAAGTAGGAAATATATTTATATTTCCTACTTTATTCTCTTGTTCTAAACCTTTAGAAAACTATTTTATTTTAGCATTAATAATATATGCATTATACCTAGTATTTAAGTCTCATGAGTCATGAGAGTCTAATACGTATTGTTTTACTTTAAACAAGAGTATCGTGAGAGTTGTGAAGTGGAACAGTAATAGATGTAGTAATATCTAGCAGACAATGATCAAGCAGCAGCTTTTTGTCTTGCTTATCTCTTATATATCATAAGTAATTAAAACTTTTACTTTAGCTTTCTTCTGACGACAACGTTGTCACGGGAATAGTATATTTAAGTAAGTATATTATATCTCATACTGCATACTGCTAGTAATGTGCTGTTTGTGCACTTATTATAAAATAATTTTTAATACTAAAAATTCTTTATTACGATGTCGTGTCCCTCCAACCAGGCAAGGTGAAAGGACCTGGTGGGAGTTGATGTTGGATGTTGTATACATATGCAAATCGAGAATTTTTACATCGTGATTCAGAATTAGTAGTTATTCCATAGTTCAACGTTCCATCGGTAGAAGGCGCTGTTGCATGTTTTTGCTTGCGCTGTAAATGAAAAGTCTACACTGTAGAAAGTGTAGACTTTTCATCTTAGAAGAGGCAGAAAAAAAACATACATCTACAATCTGAATCTTACATTTCCATTTTTCCCTATATGTAATAGGAAAAAACGGAAATGGCTCTAACGATTTCGCTGTTTAGGATTTGGGAGGTTTCGGGGGTGAAAAAAAATAAATACACTACAATTTGTGAGAATAGATGGCGTTGTTAAACAATAAATATGATATCCGAGTAGGGTTCATGATTTCTCGAGCTTGTCAATTTCTCGGGTCTCGAGAATTCTCGAAGCTAATTTCTCGGGTCTTCTCGGGTTGTCGAGAAATTTACATTTACGTACGTTTTCTCATATTAACAAAAAATTCTGTGGTTTTCCTCACAAATAAAAGTATCAAATTAATTACAAAACTTTTATTGATTATATTCAAAAACATTAATCTTACAAATAAGCTAATTAAATTTAAAAAAAAAAACAGAAATAATATTATTCGGACTCATAATTATAATGACAGCAACATTTTTGGCAGGTTATTTAGAACTTATAAACAAAAGTAGCTTCTATTAAACTAAACAAAGAATCAACATGAAAGTAAACGTTTATAACTTAACTTATAATTAAATTACAATCACAGCACCATACCAACAGAAAGTGAAAAACGAATGAATTCCCTTTTTGTGATTCCATTTATAGTGAAACCGTCTTTTGCAGCCAACCTCGTCAATATTTCACCCAATGATTGTATCGGTGGAGTTTTAAAGTTTAGTTTCTGTTGCTGCATACTTTCATACCCAGGCCTGTTTTTTTTCGGTGCACTCACACCTGAACTTGTAGATGCTTTAGATTCGGATTCTTCTTGGGTCCCGCATTTAGTAATACATATTGATATTATGCACATGTGCTAAATGTCTCACCAACCCGCTAGTATTAATAGGGCACTTTAGGCATTGCGGATTTGCAGATTCCTTTTTTTTTAAATATTTTCATACTTTGATGCTTCCATCTTTACTGTTATAGTGACGTTTTGGTAAAATCTACAACAAACGCAAATCAAAATGATATTAAGCCCTTGGATAATATATGTGATACACACATACATACAACACAACTAGCAAAATTCGACTCATAAATTTAAAATGACACATTAATGAATTTCAAATTACTTACATAAAAAAAACATATCAGAATAATTAAAAACTAAGCTGTGTGTTATTGTTTTACAAAAATTGGAAATGTAATAAGACCAAGTAGTATAATTAATATATCGTTAGTTATTTTATGTATTAAAGTTTGACTAAAAATAATAGAAAAGAACACATAGGTACCTCGTACCTAGTAAAATTTAAGATCATATTAAATTATATTATTGATAAAAATAATATGAATAATAAAGACATCATGTGCCAATAAAAGTGAAAAGACTTACCTGTTTGATTTCAATCTATCACGTAATCTGTGAAACACTCACTACGTAAACTATCGTGTAAAAACGACGCCACAGAGCGCTTGCAGCGAGATCAAGGGTGCCGCTGCGTTTTGGCCCGCGCCTCCAAGCAACTTAACAAACGGCGATTTAATTTCTATATAGGTACATGATTTCTCGAGTTCTCGACTTTTCTCGAGCTTGATTTCCCGGGAACAAAGCCCAACGATTTCCCGGTTTTAGGGTTTATTCCCGGGAATTCTCGAGCCGAGAATTCCCGGGAATAAACCCTATATCCGAGCTAAGCTCGGTCGTCTAGGTACTATATAAAAAGATACATGATCTCCAGTGTCAGTATACATTCCTACCTATACATAAAGATTCTTCTGTGTTACAGATGAATTAACTCTACTCATTACCAGCAAATATAAATATATAGATATTGTGTTAAATTATTTGACTTAAAACTATAAATGTAATAATAATATGAATATATCTCTTTATTGTACACCAGAATAGAACCATAAAGCGGTAGCTTAAACTGGGTGTGGTACAAGTGGCGGTGGTACAAGTGGTACAATGTTAAATATTGTCAACGCCATTTTTCCTCTCTACCAAGACAAAAGCATTGAGAGTTCGTGGTTCAAGTATAATCTTCAGATCTACATTACCAACAGCATCATACAACTACATGCAACTTCATCTCATGTCATTTTATGAAATTTCATAACGAGAAACATTAAACCAAATAAGAGAGTGGTATTTGGCAAGACAAGACCATGATCTAGGCACGTTTCGTAGAATGGTGTCGTGGTAGTACGTGCTGAACATGAACTAGGTCGACCAATTATACTGATAATGTATAAAATGGCCATACTTTAGTATAACATAAATGTTTACTCACACTCAAAAACTGTAAAAGTATGTTTTGTTAAGAAATGTATTATAATGAAACTTTGTAACGGATTCTTTTAAAATAGTTTTTGTCTATTTTAAACGTCGCATTAACTTGGTTTTCACGAAATCGATGACAATAGAATACGCATAGAATAAGAAAATAATTCAAAGTTAACACTAAATACACACTATAATAGCAAACAAGCAAATTGAAGTCCAAAAAATGATGAACATCAGTTATGTCTTTTAATTAAAACAAGCTGTTGCAATAGTACTCATTAGCATGAGCTTTTCCACCCACTACAATATAAAAAGTCTCTTTCCCGTCCCCACACAGGCATTAAAAAACTATGCATTTACTAAAAAGTTGTATTAATCAGTAACGTAAATGGTGATTAAATTTATTAAATTAACTAGTGAATTTACCTACTATGATATTAAGAGTATTATTAATGATAGGTACTAAATATTTTGGACATCTTACACAGAACGTCATCTAGACTAAACAGACATTGTAATATATGTACTAGACAAATGATATAAATACATAAACATCCTGCTTGTAAATACATACCTATGATAAAAGCATATAAATTTCAAAACAAATAATTGCGGATCGCACAAACATTCGGTCGGGACTCCAATCCGTCCGGATCTCGAACCCGAGGCTTCAAGCACAGTAGTCGCATGCGGTACCACTGCGCCACCGAGGCAATCAACTACTGGAGAGTTATTACTTTCATCTTAACACATGATCGTTAAAGCACTTTAAACGCCTGATCTGTAAATTGAAATGACAACGATTGTTCGCTAAAAAAATGTTTTTTTAACAACGTTATTTTTACCTCGGTAACCTTTTCGATTAGTCCCAATTCACCACGTATCACAGTCATCCTTTTAGATTTGTTATCGTTATAAGGTCGTGAAAACCTTAAATTGATATTGTTGTTCATGAGGGTAGATCACGCGAGGACGTGCCGTGACTACCACTGCCATAGACTCATGGTTGTATATTATAGGTCTACGTTATATCACGTATCTATAGTGGTGCGCACGCGCAGCTGCAGGACCGGTTTGGCTTCTCGTTTACTCGTACCGAGTTCTGCCATGTCATACTTTGATATAAATGTTTATAGCTGTACAGTTAAACTTGTTGTGATGCACGTAAAGCTTATTCGAATCACCCGGATACAATATGAACGTTTGTTACATTGCTGATTGGTTTTTGAATCTGATTGATTTCATTAAAATTTTCGAATGTTTGAGTACAAAAAAATTGTCTAATAGTTAATGTTATAATGAACTTACATTTCTGATAATAACTAAGATTGTCTATGCTTGACATAAAGAGCTAAAATACCTTCAAATTAATAAAACCATCAGGAAATCTGGAATGTTGTATTGTTTGAACTATATTTTCCAGTGCCGATATAATACCTACGTGAATACATTTACGTATATTTGATTGATTTCTGGTATATGAATCAGTGCAGCAAAATAAATATTATATGATTCCCCAATACTCGTATCTGTTTCAAATAGAAGAAGCTAGGCTAAGGCCCTATAAACAGGATGGTATAATCCCATATTCTTACTGAATGTTCGCTAAAAAGATGCACCTTTACTAGTGCCACATCCTGTGCATTGTAGACCAGTATCGGTTACAACAATGGATTTGTATAACACACTGAGTTCCATGAAATGTTCATATTGTACTATGTTGAACAGAATTTTATTCAAACAATTCATTATTTCCACAAGTTATTTAAGAACTTTTGAATTCACCAATATGTTTTGAATTTTACATCTAGACAACTCTATCAACCGAAACTAAACTTTTTACAGAAATTGTTAAGGGTAAGCACCTACTATTTTTGTAGTGTAGACATAAGAAATCTTAGGAAAAACTACAAATAGAAAACCTTCCTAAGACAAAGTTGAAAAAATACTCCTAGCACAGGTTTCTAGATTAAAAGCATTATGTATAAGGGTCTGAGAAAAAAGTTGATACGGTCCTTTTAGGGATTAACAATTAGGCCACGTGCACCAAAGACCAGTCACGATAAATCCCGCCTTTACGGCGCCTGCGCACTTGGATTGGACATAAGTACCAACAACAACAACTACTCTACAAATCAACATGGATTAGTATATCGCTTAGGTATTAAGGTAATTGATCTGTGTTGTTAAGGAAATTGATCATAGATTGAGAACGATACCGTTAACTTACCAATAAAGAGAGGCGGACATCTCTACTCTGACAAAAATAATTAATATATCACTTTTAACTATAAATACGATATTGCTGTAACAATAACAGCACACTATACGAAACTAACAAAGACTGGATGACTTTGATAAACAGTAAACAGTTTAAAAGACAAACTAAATTACGTGAAAATCTAGTAAGGTAAAAATTATCATTTAGATAGTGATAGAACACACAAGTTGATAGAACACTGATAGAACATGAGTAATGTTGTTACGATAAATATCATATTACATTTATTGTAAATTTTTTATAGTATATTTAAACATTTTCATTATTTTTTAGGGCTTCGTGACATACATAGAGTTATGTAAAATGGTCGTATCAATCATTGTACGCATATGTCCATAACCAATTGACGTTGCGTGTCTAACTGTGTACTATCTATCCGGGACTTGTATTGACAATGAGTTGTTTTATACACGACTTGTATTTTTATTTATCTCTTATTTGTAAACAAAGGTCATCGTACCTTATAAAAATAAACATAATTATGTCGTATAAAAAATAAGGCATTGGTGCATTTTTAGAGTTCCGTAGCCAAATGGCAAAAAACGGAACCCTTATAGATTCGTCAAGTCTGTCTGTCTGTCTGTCCGTCCGTATGTCACAGCCAATTATTTCCGAAACTATAAGAGCTATACTGTTGAAATTTGGTCAGTCGATGTATTCTGTGAACCGCATTAGGATTTTTACATAAAAATAGAAAAAAACAAAACATTTTGGGGGTCCCCATACTTGGAACTGAAACTCAAAAATTTTTTTTTCAGCAAACCTATACCTGTGGGGTATCTATGGATAGGTGTTCAAAAATGATGTTAAGGTTTCTAACATCATTTTTTTCTAAACTGAATAGTTTGCGCGAGAGACACTTCCAAAGTGGAAAAATGTGTGTCCCCCCCCCCTCTAACTTCTAAAATAAGAGAGTGATAAAACTAAAAAAAATATATGTTGTATATTACCATGCAAACTACCAACGAAAATTGGTTTGAACGAGATCTAGTGAGTAGTTTTTTTTTAATACGTCATAAATCGTAACACGCAATTTACCTTTCATCCAATCAATACACTAGTATAAAAACATCGATGAAAGTTACAACGAACTACAAGAACTTTTATATGATGTTACTTGCTGATACGGAACCCTTCATGGGCGAGTCCGACTCGCACTTGGCCGCTTTTTTTTTAAGTTGTTAAGTCAGAAAATTTTAAGATAAACAGCAAACCTAACTTATCTATTCGTATTATTAAATATCAAAATGAGAGTTTGTTTGATACACTTTCACGTATAAACCACAAAAACCAATTTTCAAATGTATATCGATGAAAAGCAAAATTTTCAGCGAATGCCATAGGTTATTTTTAGCAACCAATACACACTTTTGGAGTCTTTATAGAGCTACAAACTTAAACGTTACATTACACATAAGACAGATCCTATAAATAGGTTTAAAAGTTGTACTTTTTAAATCGATTCATCGGTCCAGACATTTTAAAATAATTATGATAAAATATTGATATATTTATAAAACTTAAGAATCTATTGTTAGTTGCCGGAGAGCTTGCAACCTTCAGTTCACGTAGAATGGCAACGTATAACTTATTGAGGAATGCGTAATCACTGACTATAATCTTAGTTAGTTCTTATCTAGTATAATTACTAACTGAATCATTGCTTATTTCATGGCGTAAATCAACCTTGACATCAAATTTTTTTGAAAGCATGTTTTACCAACTACCATGTTAAAATGCAGTTTTCTCTGAAGTTTGGTTTAAATAGTAATTAATGTGGTTATATAATGTTTGGTAGTGTTTTATTATATATATAATATGTCTTTCATCGCAACTGTCGCCTTATAATACCGTTCAATCATGAACGACATTTACAAATACATTATAATAACTGACTGTCACTTTTTTCCATCTACAACAGAGACTTTTATTTTTGAATACACATAAAAGGGTTAGTAGCTAAATCAATTTATCTCTGATTATAATAATATTAAAATATATGTATGTTATAATTATAACACTTTGATTTAACTTATTTTACTAAATTGATATGTTAATTAAAAAAGTGATGATTCACGATTCGATAAAACAAATATATATATCAAACAAAAATAATATATATATCAAACAAAAATTATCCCCTAAACTATCGAGATAATGGTAACTTATATAATAATAATACTTTGTACGAGTTTAACCTTAATATCTTGAAAAAGTATAGAAAAGGAATGGACGTTTTTACGTTAATACACAAAATACTTTTCGTTTTAAAAATAGAGCAGTTTTATCACTAATTACTATAAAACGTTAACAGGTGAATTTATTACAGTGTTTATTAAATTCCAGTTTGTTTAAGAGACATGTTTGGGCGTCAAACAGGTTGCAGGTGAAATGAACAAGTGTACGATCTAGGACAACGGCACACATTATGCCCAGTGAGAGTGGGCATCAGTAGATCGAGATAAATATTCATAAAAACTATTCCCTTAGAAGTCCTAAAGAAAGTGACTAGTTTTGTTAACAAATTAACAACCGTGGTAAAGAGTGTATCGCTAGGTTTTTTTAAATTAAATAAATAAAACTACATAATTAATGACAATGGAAAGAACTTTACTTTCTCTAAAATCTTATTTATATTTAATGCGCCTTGTTTTAGCTTTGAATCGCCTTAAGGTCGAATGGTAGAAAATGCTTCAACATTTGTCACAATTTATTTTCATAAAGTAAAAGTAAAAAAAAGTCGTGTATGAAGCGTGCAAGGATATTCTCTTTCTACAACGGTATTTAATACTGACCTAATGGTCACCACTGTTTTCTACCTTATATTTTATTGCCGTGTGAACTTCTTCCAATGCAGATGCAACCATTGTTTGGTTTAATGCGTTTTTATAGAAAAAAGTCCATACTTGCACCGTACAAAAGATTCAATGAAAAGCAGCCTGTTGGAACTAAGCGTTGATGATTATTTCATGGGCACGTATTCTGATTCCGTTTTTATTCCTATTATCTTTGTGTTATTTCAATAAAAGGGAACTTACCAACGCAAATTACGATAAAATTTCAGAGAAATGAAAAGATTGTAGGTGTTACTTTTGTTTAATGTAGAGTGTTCCTACTCTACATTTTTAAAATAGAAATGCAACTATAAGATTTTTGTCATCCTGAGTCTCCTCTATAGACCCTTGAATTGTGTTTAAAAATTTATATGTAAATGAAAGCAAGCAAGTCCACACAAAATAAAAGCAGCTGCCAAATTACAGGTTACAAATAATGCAGGTCAAAAGTATCATGAAAACTTCTATACATAGTTTTAGCTTCTATTGACAAAGTTCAAGTTTGCTTTAGTATATATTTTTTGTTTATAACGTTAAACTACTTTTATTCACACGCTACAAAAGTTATAAAACAGTGGAAAATGTAACTACATCTTGGATATCTGTGAGTATGACGTGTTCGTATTAAATTCATGGTAGTTAAGACCTGGCATATAAAATTTTATTCTGCTGGTGCTAATAAATTCCACACAGTTCAAGTCATTCTTTGAAGTTAGGGTATGTTTTATTTTAATTGTGCATGTTTAATTTCTGATCACAGTAACTGTAAGTTTAATGACCGGTATCTAAAGCAAAATATCTTTGTTGTTTAGTTAACAATTGAGTCATTAACATATTTCTATCAAAATAAGTAGTATACGTCATCAACAGCTTTTAGTATTCCACTGCTGGATATAGGCTACTTAATATAAAAACGTGCATTAAATAATATTGGAAAAGAGTCGTATAATGTGCTTTGACAAAAATCCCTGTGTACAACTCTAATTAAAACTTACTTCCTTAATATAATTGATATTAATTACAGTGCTATATAGTAATTAGAAACATAAGATTATAATATAAGCAATCATATTCATGGTCACGACTGGCACGCCACTTGGCACTTGAATTTATAAAGATGCTAATTGTACAACACACCTAAACTTTTGACATTTACTCAGATTGCAAATAAGCATTCGACGTAATTAGACTTTTGTTGGTACAACACTGCGTTTGGCATTTGAATAAATAAGTATATGTTAGAATACATTTAAAATTATACACACTGTATGGAGTGGTAAGTCGCCATCTACTCCACTTTCTGGAACCGATGGTTGACGTGGAATTTTAATTTCCAATAAATGTATTTTACTGTCTATCTATATTATAATTTTAGCAAGTGCTATCTAATGTACCTGAATTTTTTAAATTGAAAGAGTATCATTACCAATATTGAAATATCTTTATCTTACACTTTTAATATCGTTACACTTTTCAAAATGATAGTGCAATAACGAGAAGGCGTATAAAAAACTCAGTATTGTCTTGTACTAATGATATTTTTAGTGTAATGTACTGCTACAACTCTAGAAAGATACGTACCTAAGTACTTTTCAACCTCTTTGTTTGAAGCAAGAGGTCGTTGAGCCACTCATCAAGTTGATAAGAAAAGCATTAGGCCGTCGTGTCGCCCGGTGTACATTATCATTCTTATATGTACCTATGTATGCATATAGGTAGTGCAAGTCGTTAGGCTGCATCACGTTACTGAAACTAGCACTAACCGCGACTTGACCCTTTGCACTCAACTGATCTATGTTGATTTGTGATAATTATGGACTTACTATTTGTAATTTTGCATTCAAGCTAAAAAAGTTTACATTAATGATATAATAAAGAATTAAACTAGACTACAAAATAATCATTTAAAACATAAATAAACACTCCGTCTTTTGTATTAGTTTAAACTTGAAGTGTATGTTTTTAATTACTAAAGTTTTAAGACACATCTTAAATCAATATTTCAATAGAAAAGGAGAACGACCGAAGCAACTAATCTTTACGAAACAGTAAAGGATGAGACATACGTACTGGTCTGGCTGCGGTCGATGATCTTAATCTTAGATATTAATATAGAAAAGTTCAGTGTTTAGAGCAGAGAGCGCGTGAAATTAGCAGAACCTTTCAGACGTCATTGTTTGCGTATTTATTTAAAAATAAAACTTTCCTATTTGGAATACTACAGATCCTAAGGCGTAAAAGGTACTTTTCTGTTTATTATATAAGTAGAAATAAATAGTAACGAAATAAGGTCACTAAAACTTTTCATAAAATGTTCCGTTCAGACGAATGATTGGGTTCTCAGAACCGCAGAGCTAACCTTTGAATAGTGAAAGTTCAAACGCAGAACCATGTCTGTTACAAGAACATAGAACACTGTCATCTAGAACAATGGCAAGTCTATTCTAACGTATTATGAAAAAAAAGAACTCTGACGTTTCCAAGTACAGGCAGTAAATAAGATAATTGTATAGATCTATATAAGAAGAAGAAGAAGCTTTTGCTAGAAATGTTTTAAGATTTTATTAGAGCAATTAATGTGACACACAACTGTTATTCTAATTATAATTGCAATGTAAGTAGTAATTTCCACATACTTTTGATCTCCTTGCTACAACAACAAGTAAGAAACATAACCGGAATCCCGTATAAGCCTCTCGTAGTTCTCGCTCGCACTTCGTGTGTTCATAGCTTGGGCGCCAAAGCCTTCATCTTGGTGTCTTTGTCTCTCGCACGCGCCTGCACAGCCTGTCACTGTGCAGCTACTCCGCGCACAGTCGTACATGACGCCTCTATATCGAAGCGCGTACGCGTCGCGTGTTTATTTTTATGTTTGATTGAACAAAAACACTTTATTCTTATTGCAAATCACTCTAAAATGTGTCTAGATACAATGAGTTGAAGTGAAATATGAATATTCAAAGTGTCGTATAAAATAAAGTTTCCTTTCAAGTGAAATGTGTTTGTGCTAAAGGTCATTATCATATAAAATCGTGTCCTAATCAAGTGAACGGTATTGTATCTATATTGGATGTGAATATGGTGAATTGGGTACTCGTTAACCTTGTGGACGACAGATCTGTGATGACTGCCAACTAAATATACAAATCTTAATATATTTAAATGTGACGACAGCCCTGTTGCTATAAGTAAATGCAAGTCTCATGGTCGAATTTTATTCGGGTACCGGTCGAATTGATAAATTAAACAAACGTAAATTCCGATTATTTAAATAAGATAATTAAATCGATCCATTGCTTTACAGTATGTATACTTGCAACACTTAAATAGATTTGTAACATGCTTCCGTTCGTGTCTAATCTATTTATAGTTTTTGATGTCTTCTTCTCAGAAAAATATTGGAAAAAACCACTACGAAATTGCCTTGTCCAGGAATAACCACACTTACATATTAAATATGACGGACACTTCTATTAAAGCGAATTAAGTTAAAAATATATAAAATAAGACCTGTCGAATACGAATTGAACAGTTGTTGTAACGCGTCACTAATTATAAGGCAATATTGCTCCCCATTGTTCGCCCACGCGATGTGACATATTCGTGCACTTGTACCGACAAACATAAACGCCTGCGCACGTACAAACATTGTCATAAAATGCTCTCGATGTCCTCGTAATTGATTGCATGTTACTCCTACAGACCACACAAATTTAGTCAGCAGTCTCTTGCTTTGAATGAAGTTTTTGTACTTGACAGAAGCAAAACGATATAAATACCAGACCAGTATTTTCATCACCTAAAACTTTAAGAACAAGTTATTTGAATGTACACTGACCGCTATTTAAATATATTTGCTTATGAAACTGCATTGATTGGTCATATTCAAAAGAAGGTGTAATACGTTAACTTGATAAACGATAAATCTCACATCCATATGCACTATCGCGGAACTTGCACAATAGTTTATAGCCACGGTAATTGAATTGGATGTTACCAGTAGAACAAATCGATTTAGTATCGATAAGGTAACTTATTCGAATCAAATGTTCTAGAGTTCATCACTCCTTACGATAACAATATCATCTTATTCCTTTGACTCACTATTGCATCAAATAATTTGTGTCAGTACAATACTCTGGTTCTTAACCATTCCGATTGCATGTATTTACAATGACGATGTCTTAAAGTCTTATGGCAAGTACTGATAAAGTTAAAAATGAATTAAATTGTTTCAACAATCGAATACATGAATCGGGCTTTAAGTAAGTTACCCAATAGCTTAATTTGTAAGATTTAGTTAACAACTACTTATGTGGTTTCTCCACACAATAATCTTATGATTGTCTGTAACGATTTCAAAGAATCAATTAGATTGCCGTACAATGGGTAATTGATACAGAGGATTCTACGGAATTAGGGGTTTCGCTGAATGTTGAAATGTTCAATTGTTTGGGGCTTCACACCTTAGCAACGGTGGTTATAAAGAATTAGGTCATTTGTGTGTGTCGACATCGCACGCATGTACTACTACAACTGATATAAATACATGTATACTTTTTTGTAAATACGCACATATTATACATAGAAAACAAGCAAACTCCGAAACAAATATTTGCAAATCATACAAACATTTGGGCCTACCAACTAGAACTAAGCACCAGACCAACAAGGTTAGTGCCAGAATGATAAAACTTTAAATAGATATTTGTATTTGTGTGTCTCTCACGTTGACTAAGTGTTAGAATAATATTATTTTTGGGGTAGATCTCCTACAAGTAAAGTGGGGATGTTCTTTTTTCTCGCGTCTACCTCATCGTGTGGGGTATCAATAGATAGGTCTTTTAAGAACACGAAGATAAACAGGATTTTAAATCCACTTGCCATTTTGGATGACTACGGAAGCTTAATCTATGCGTGGCCTGACACGCACTTGGCTTTTTTTATTCTATTCCATGAAAATGTATACACCTTTGCTTGGCAAATACAAAATGTAGATTATAGGTATTTTACTATTGCACCTCTTTTAGCGTTTATCTGAGGTTCAATTTCGATGTTTTTGTAAAAATGTAATTACATATTTATTTGTTTCCGTTGTTTTTTGTTCATGTAAGCTACCCAAAGGCACTCTACTCTACCTGATGGGAAGCATGAACAGAATCTAAAAGTGATTACCTTACTCATTGCGGACTCACAACTCACTTTATAATACACCATGGTGACCACACAATGTCCACACTAGATGCTTCTGCATTGAGCCTCCGGTCTCGCTTTCACTAACTAAACACAACACCATGAGTTCTGTTATTTTAGGTTGTTTTCTGTGAGAAAGGGTAATACCGCTCCGGTTGAGTCGGCCTGTTCGTGGCTGTACTACCTTGCTTAGTTTAGACACATTTTACACCTATTCTAGTTTTTCATTTGAATATGTATACATATACAAATACATATAATTATTTTACAGGCGCTACGAACATTTATTTTCTTTTAGTACCTTAAATTATTCCTTCATCGTTCAGTTAGACGGTAGCTACTTTCCATCAGGTGACCAGACAAATCACCGGCATACGCCCTCTACATCGTAAAACCTCCGAATCTATAAAACCGCTTAAAGTGTGGTAAGGAGGTCAATATTGCAAGACAGTGAGTACCACCAATGTGGACACGTCATAATTCGTTACTTTTAAGATCCGCCTTTTAAAAAGTCTTTTTCACAGAACTTGCGAGGACGTTCGCAGTCGAAAGTTTATTTTCCTTGTCATATTATTATGTAAAGAATCATACATCGGTTTTTTATATTACTTAACTAAAAAAAGGCCAAGAGGTCAAAATTTACAGTCGTAGAAATATTTATTGTGCTTAGTCCCAAACAACTGCTATGAAAGTGCTGAAAGTAAATACTTTCCATGATTGTACCAAAATATAGTCGTGTAAAAATGATTTCTTGATGTAGTTAAAATGGTAACAATCCTTTTAAAACTAAAACATTCATTCAAATGCTAATATACTAAATTTTATTTTATACTGGTTTTTGCCCTCGGCTCCGCCCACGTTTTGGTACGTCTTGGCGGTAAATAGTTGCCTATAGGTTATTCCGATATGTAAGCTATATTATTGCGAATTTTCATCAAAATCCATTCAGTAGTTTTCGCGTGAGAGAGCAACAAACAAACATACATACTCACAAACTTTCGCGTTTATAATTTTAGTAGGATTTGATCTAAGATTGTACCGAAAAGAGGTAATTTATATATTTTTTACTCATTATAAAGTATAAAATATGTCAATTGAGAATGCCCAATTTTGGCATTCTACTGACACGCACTTTAAACTAATATATAAATGATAGTATGTATTACACATTTTAATATTGTGATACAATCTAACAGTTACAATGTTATACGTAATTAAATAAACGTCGTGGTAGTTAATTGTATTTGAACAATCAAGAGTACTTTTCTTAAAAGTAGGTAATTAAAATAATACTATAGCAAATGAATATACATATGTTACCAATGAAAATGAAATATAATTAAAAAATATACAGTATATTAGTACATTGTTCTTAAACGTTTTTTAATTAGTTAATAAAAATTGTGGAAAAATGATAAATACGTAACGTACCAAGGATACAAGAAATGGCGTGAGATTTGGGAGGCCTATGTTCAGTAGTGGGTTGCGAAGGCTGATGATGATGAGGATGAAATACGTTGTTAGACTTTCTAGGGATATAGAAAAGAATATAAGATAAATATTGAGTGCAGAAAAAAGAACGTTCTTATTGTTAGCGAGAAATGGCAAAATTACTTTTACGTGTGCATTGACATCGTTCACACAACTCAAGACACCTTTTTAAGACAATAGCTATATATACCTACTATTTATACATTTTCTAGGTTTCTTAGACATATACCCAAAATTCAAAAACACGTATAGTACGTACTGCTGTCTAAAAGTTTATTCAGGGTCCAATACTCTAAGGCCAATGGGCAGTCATCATCATTGGCCTTTACTAGTCCACTGCTCGATATAGGCCTCTCCTTAGAAAATATAAATTATGTCCACGA
Source organism: Phragmatobia fuliginosa (assembly GCA_932526445.1). Taxonomy (NCBI): domain Eukaryota; kingdom Metazoa; phylum Arthropoda; class Insecta; order Lepidoptera; family Erebidae; genus Phragmatobia; species Phragmatobia fuliginosa. Next base: position 14,549,207 of record OW052065.1, on the reverse strand, counting down.
CCGCTACCTATTTTATTAAAAATTTATATAAATATTTATTAAAATTTGTTGGACATTATCTCAACTACTCGATCAGCATTGAATGTAATCAATGTTGTATCTTATTATTCATAAAATGTAGTTGATGAAAAGATTATGTTTTGATCGCGAAATTAAAGTGTTAACAAAGCGGGAAGTACTTAGTTAATCATTAAATATAAAGATGATAAGTTCTCACAGTCCGCCACACGAGCGTGGATAGGTGTAACTGGATCGTAACCTTACATGTGGGAACCTCTCACGGTTGATTCACACCAACTTATGGAAGTTTAATTTATAAGTGTAATTTTCCTATTCATAAAAATATTTTACAAAAAAAAAACAGAAAAATACAAAATTTGCATATACATATTATGTTTGAAAATTATGTACATAAAAATAAATAAAACTTAAGGAAAATTTAGGTATAACCTCATATGAAAGATTTAACAGATTTCATTAATGTAAATTGAAAATGCACTAAAAATCTAATCTGTAACGCTGTCAAGGCAAATTTTTTAATGAAATTTGGCATGAATATACTTTAACGCAGTCACTGTCAAAATTAGTATCATATATGCGTATTTTTAATATGTATACTATTGACAGTAATATCTCCATGTCAGTAAAGTTCAATTCATTCACACGGCCTTCTATCTAAATCTAGAATACAAAAAAATCGCATGCGTGGGTGATATTTCTGTTTTCCTTAAGAGACAAGCTTAAGTCATTTCTACGAAACAAAATTGCTGAGTTCCTATAAGGCCTTGAGGCGTTTGTAATATGAATGAATCACCACTGACCCTTCTCAAGTTTTGACTGCACGGTTGGCCTAGTGGTTTAAGTGGTCGACATGCCGCTTTCTACTTCACCAAGTGCCGTGGGTTCAAATCCTATGTGGAACAACACTTTGTGTAATTCGCAAATTGATGTTCTGAGTCTGGATGTTCTTTGTGTCCGTTTCATGTGTGTTTGTAAAGTCCCCCGTGACATAGGACTTATATTCCTAATGCGGGAGTTGTCGTTTTTTAATGGAAAAGGAAAAAAAGTGCAAATAAATTCGTTATTAACTACTCGTCCATTGCAATACATAGGCCCCTAAAGGGTAAGTTTTTACTGGTCTCTTATTGGTAGCATAAAATCAAAGTTGAAAATGTTTTAAAATGTTATAGAATTAGAAGAATAATAAGAATACAGTTTTTTGTGTAAGTGTAGAAATAATCACAAATGTTTACAGTCTACACTTACAATACACCATACATTGTTAGTATGTATTAGTAAATATTGTTAATCCATAGGTCGTTTTTAAAAGTACTCGCTTACACATGAACGTGAATCGAATTCGTCAGTGGAGGAAACTGACCACATATTTACAAGTTCGACATACTTACACAATGAGTCACGTGTGTGAAAGTCCATTGATTGTTATGAATATGATAAACGAATAACTCTAGTATAAATACACATACAAGGTATACACAACCCTTTGGCCCGTAAGATATTTTTTGTGAACCTATTCTTTAAGTAGTCACTGTTTCAAATTTTTGGATTATGATTCATCAAGTGCAGTCATTTAAAAATGTATCTACGACCCTTAACCTACCGGTTATGAGCATATTGAAGTTTTATGTGTTCTACTTGTAAAATAATATTAAGCTGAAAGGTCTTGCTTAACGTACATTTTCTACAACTACAGTTTCAAAATATGCAATAGTAGTGCTTTTTCTAGAAGTAATTATATTGTTGATAACGTACGCCATTTTTCTGTGTAACACGTTTAAAACACGTGTCTATTTAAATGCAGTTTCTCGTAAAATTTTATACCTTTATAGAGTTTTCTGCTTTATCTATTGAAATATAAACAAAGCAGTCTCCGTCGTAAAATGTTGAGACAGACGTACGCCATGCTAATAAGCAAGAATGAGATGAAGCAAGGCCCACGTGAGTTACGTTAATGTATTGACATTAGAAAAAACCGTAGGTACCTGGAAGGTAAAGCCGCTCGGGTCTCGCGGCCCCCGCACACCTCGGCCTCTTGTCTTTATTCAGTCTGCTCGAGAGCCTTCGTAGAGTCGATCGTTCCCTACATTTTGTTGTATCTGTGTAAATGTGTACTGAGACAATAATTAAAAAGCCTTTACTATAATTGTTACAAATTGATATAAATGAGCTTTAATAGAACCTTAATTATTACAGTGTTACAACGCGACAGTTGTGTTTGTAGTTTATTTTCACCTTCTGTTTTTCGACACCTGTCGTTTTCGCGCCCAAAAGTTTAAGTCCCTTACTAACGCGGTAATATTTAAATTTACCTACAATAGTGAAGTGGAATACTACGGTAGATTGGCATAACTTTACGTCTATTACGTGCGCAGTAGAATTCAAATGAAAAGTTTCTCAATAGTACGTGTGTCGGTTACTTATTGCCATATAGAGTTGATTGCGGGCACAAAGACAGATATGTATATTTAGTGAGCAGCCATTGTTTTGCGATATAGGTATGGAGATTGAATCCAAATGAGCAGCTGAATTAATAGTGTTAAACCTGTGATTCGAACGAGCAATGCGGACTAAAGTGGAACGATGATCAAGTTTCGATATAAACGTAAAGAGTCCAATGATGGCGGTAAGAGTGGGACAGCAATACAAAAGCAGAAGATCGAGGGTCTTCGAGACCGAGAGTTGCTGCCACCGAAGGATATGTTGCTGACCGGCTCTCTGGCAGGCGTTAGGAACAACACTTTACCACGTTCACGTCCAGCCAGTTCAGCGAGGCGGGAACATGCTGAATCGCTACTCAATCAAACAACAATTTCATTGTTTAGAGTAAGTCTATCTGTTGTGAATCTTATCTTTTCCGATTCTGATTAAATCACTTTACCTGAAAATGCCAAGATTACTTCAATTACTGTCAGGCTTAATGTGTTAGGATCTACATATTTTGCCAACTCAATTAGTATTCAATCACTCCTCGTTTATAATCGAGGTCCTTATTACCATTTCAAAGTTTAAATTTACATGAGCCCGCGTTTGCCTTGAAAAGACATCAACGAAATAGTTGCAAATGTAATCGCGTCGTTACTTCATTAACTATTTATCATCTCTAATTACTAATTAAATCTCAGTACAACGAGTACCTATTTCATGAATATTAAAACCGTATTTTTACAAGTTCGACTAACTGATTGAATTCATTAATTTCCTGGCTTGATTTGAATCTTAATTTGATATCAAAAAGTCGTTTTAATGCAACACTAGAAACTTGGACAGTGGTGAGCACTTATGTGCAATTGTTTTTATGCTGTATATAAGTCTACCAAAGACTTTTCAAAGTTGATATTATGATGACATTAGTTTGGAAGCTCTTCTCTTTAGATGTTAACTACCGTGACTTAATCCCTAGATCAGGTAACTATGTCTGTGATAAGAACAATAACGTATTTGGAATTATTATTTGAAATTTATGTGGAATTAAGCCTGTACGACAGACACTCTAAGTCTGGATTAGGTTTCTCTAATACTCACGCCATCTTTCTTTCTGATCTATTCAACCTGAGAATATAGTCTTCGGGTATCATAAAACAGCAGCCCTAGGTGTGGATGTATATATTAGATGTTTATATGTATGTATATATGTATATAGTTTATTAGAGGTGCATAGGACTCCCACCAATAACTTAGGGCCCCAAGCCTCACCAGACTCACCACGTGGGATCAAAAACCTGGCACAAAGTGAGCGTTTAAAATGCCTGAAATAAATATTTGAAAACTAATGAAGATTAATGAAAGACTACATTCTATCGAAACAGAAAAATTGGTATCTTTGTATGTTTAACAATAAGGTACTTAAAAAAACTGGCAGAGAATAAGTTATCGATGCGTTACCTGTCGCTGACCCTCCTAAAAGCTATTGTGTGAATGCCTACAAAGGCAATTTGTCTCGGGAATACATAAACTGCCCACTTAAGTATACAATGTATGCGCAACCGTTCGCGGCTCGGTATAACTCGCGACTTGAATTGACTATTGTCTCTAACTTCGTGACATACGCCAACATCCTACATATTCATATTTATATAGAATTTTATTCTTTAATATTCATATTTTAACCACGTGCTTTAAACTTTATTCATATTAATCACTTGCTAAGCTTTCAACTTTATGAGTCTTTGTCACTCAAGAAAATCTTAAATATTTTAAATATAAGTTACGAGTATAATTACTCATCCGTAAGTAATCGGAGCTCATTGAAACATGTATTTTTGTGAAAAAAATATATATTTGAAGTATTGTTTGTCTGTATGAATGTACAGTTTGAAAGTAACATAGTAAGTACGAATTGTTGCTAAGTCAAATTCGTTGCAGACAATCCGTAACAAAGCATTTGAAGCCCTACCTGCTTTAAATATTTTGCCATCTGTGCTCAAAGAATAACCATTGTGAGAAAGACCATCTATAAAAAGTTTAAAAGTTTAAAGTAAGAATTAACTGTGCCTGTATTTGAACCTGACCTACTCCGTATACTGATCTATTAGTATCAAGAAAATCTCTTTCTTCCATCGAGATATTATGTACTATGCTTTCTTCTATTGCCTTTCCTGCCTATCTTGATGTGTCTTTTTTCTATGATCTATGGTGCTTTTGAATATATCCCATTTTTTGGTCTTGATCTCTTTTTGGTGACTTTAACCAAAAAGCAAATAATTTGGCAAAACATGCTTCCTGCGGGGATATACCGTGACAGTTATGTGTAGTGTATATTTGATGCTGTGCATCTTGCGAATGCGTATTTTATGTACATCATTACGTATTCTGTGTGACACGATTCTGTGAGTTTCCTAGGTAATGAATCGATTTATCGAATAACTACCAAGCTATTAAGTATTAGCAAGCATAAGAAGTAGCGTCAGAGAGTTCTGGGAGGGTTCAACGCATCATTCTCACACAACAATAGACTGCATGTAGCGCATTCTCAGGTTCTCAACGACCGACAGTGTACTACAAATGTCAAATGTATGATACTTCACTTCCGTGTTTACTTATATCTTCGCTGTACTGTTGATAAATTATGAGAATGAACTTCACCTCTCGTTTAAAAATTAAATAGTGTCACTAAGACTATTTAGAATTCATCTAGACAGTTATTTATTGTCCTAATTATACAGATTTTTTTATAACATAATGAAATCATGAAATGAAAAATATGTTGTAGTCTTTGGTGTAAGTTTTTTTGTAAAATTAACAAGAGTAATGTATAGTTACGTATTCAACGCGATTTTGATGGAATCGATTAAGTCATGGTCTGGTCGTTATTTAAATCGTATAAATGAAACATTTGTGGAAATATTATACAATACTGACTTATGTATTTGGTTCTCGTTTTAATGCACCTAAATTTTGAAACTACATATATTATATAGGATCACAAAAAGAGCAAAATATAGTAAATACTAAATAAAAATCTTCTCAATAAAGAATTATATTTTACTTTACTATTTATTAATATTTAAGATATTTAATAGTAAGCATACTCGATAACATACTTTGCTGTTCAAAACGTAGAAGAGATAAAAATGAGACAAAAGAAATTCTATGACTATCTTTTTAACGTCTTCAAAAATAATGATACTGAGTTCAGTGCTTGTGTTCTTTAATGTTTAGTATTCCGGTTCTTAGGAGTTTCTAAACACTGCACTATCTATTTTGAATTAAATAATGCCTGTATTATAGTTGCCAAAGACTTGTTACCTACAACATTTTCTTTATTCTAATATAACTACGTTACTTTGCATCCAGTTTTAAAAAGACCCCATTCCCAGTAAAATTAGAGTCAGTGTGGTTAACACACTGCACCGACCTTAATAAGAAGGGAGATGATTTAGTTGCTAAAGCTTGCTTACAATCTTTATTACGTCATATGCTTATATCACACAACTCATATCAAGCTTGTTTACGTGAAGCAGCCGGGGTAACATCATATCCGATTATAATCGTGTTTATAAACTGCTTACTAACGGAAGGCACGGCGCAAGCTGCGTCCGCCTTGCACCGGAAAATACGCCATTTAGTTGTGCATTCAATATTATCAGCTTGAGTAAAGAACATTGTTTGGCAATAAAGTTTATTTTGACTTATGAAAATCAGATACGTGATTGAAAGAAGGGTCTTTTTAACGAAAATTGAATCGTAAACTTTTAGTCTAGTTACGAAATCGTAAAACATGAAGATATATCTGTTTGAGCATCGAATTACCTTGGTTGAAGCTCGCCATGTTTATGACCTATACTTTAACTTACATTCGTGGTACTGGTTTTGTTCCAGTCTCGTCTTACATTCCGGTCGGCAATATTCAATCTTAACTTGCAGACATTATTATTCACATTTGCATTAATCTATATTTCTCACTACTTTCATTGTGAAGTTTGCTTTACTTTTTAAGTGTATGTCCAACTTGTTTACCTATATAATTATTAACTAAAATAAACAGTCATTTCAATTTATGGTTGTACATTATTTCTCAAAAAAGAGACCACAAAAAAAACCAATTTGATGTTGTTTCAATTGGCTTAGTTAGTAAGCAACTAATATGGCCGGTTAATAACATGTCTAAAGGAAGGTTATTTTTATTTGCAGGAATTATTTACTCAGCTACAATGGTCTGCGGAACGTGCACCTGCAGCGGATGCGCTCCGTCGTGCTCTCGGTGGCGGTGGTGCTCGTTTCCAGCTCGGTTGCATGGCAGACGCCAGCGAATGCTTCGAGCACTTGCTCCTGCGAGTCCATGCTCACGTGGCTGCAGGCTCCGGTGATAGAAGAGATGATGATGCCTGCAGGGCGCCACACTGCGTACCCCACCGTAAATTTGCCATGATGCTGGTAGAGCAGTCAGTGTGTGGCGCCTGTCAAGCAACTTCAGAACCTTTGCCATTTACGCAGGTACACTACAAGAATATTTATTTTCTTCTGCAAATTGAAAATGTAATTAGGCAAAACATTTAGTTTTTGGCCCCTTTTCAATATATACGACCCTTCTAATCAGTTTATTTATTTGTTTGCAGATGGTTCATTACGTATCAGCAACAGCATTAACAGCTCAAGCAGCTCTAGGTGAACATGGGGATAGTTTTGGACTACTACTTAGAAAAGCGGGAGGAATGGGCGATATCAGAGACTGCCCAGTAAGTATTTTATGAACACCTTACAATTTCATATACATACTTTTGTAAATAATACAAGTTTGTCTGCCCTGACATGTGACATTATATTTAATTTATCTTTTTATTTTTCAGAATGCCTGTGGTGCCAAAATACAAATATGCAGAACCTTAATGAATCGTCCTGAAGTAGTGTCCATCGGTATGGTGTGGGATTCAGAACGTCCTGCGGCGGAGCATGTGGCAGCGGTGTACGCTGCGCTCGGTACTGAATTACGACCAACAGATGCTTTTCACGCGTGTGTTGATCGCGCATGGGCTGCGCGAGCTACGCACCGGCTTGTTGGGCTCGTGACATACTACGGCAAGCACTACTCCACCTTCTTCTTCCATAGTAAACTCCGCCTATGGATATATTTCGATGATGCGGACGTTAAAGAAATCGGTCCGGAGTGGTCACACGTTGTGGAAAAATGTCAGAGGGGACGATTTCAACCACTCCTACTTTTATACGCAGCGGTTGATGGAACGCCGTGTGACACTCGTCATGCTCCTAAAGATGTTGTTCCATTTCCTGCGCCGGAGCCCCGACGTGCGGTAACACCTGCACCTGAACGCCCAGCCACAGGATTTGCTCGACGAGCAGTTACACCAGGTCCTGATAATGAAAATGATTACGTTAGTAGAAAGGCCGTTGAAAACATATTGGAAGTTCAGGCTAATCGACGAGCACAACAACTAGCAAGAAGCTTAAGTACTGGTTCTGGATCTGACACACAAGAAAGGTCACGAGCTAGGAGGGACTCAGGAAATTGGAGTGGTGACCGGAATAGCGCATCATCTGCCTCGTCATCAACTGTTGAAAGCCCATATATGTATCCCAGAAGTCGAGGTGCTGGAAGCGTTCCTGGAAGTCCAACGCGCAAAGGTGAACTCTCCAGTGGAGGCTCCTGTGATGCGGGGTATGACTCATATTCTCTATCATCCACGGATAGCCTTCCCTTGCAACAGGGTCTACGACACAACTTGCAAAACTTACCACTAGCTCAAATTCCTGAAATAACAACACGGGGCCATTGTGAAGCTCTTTGTTTAGAAGCTGACGGGTTATTAGAAAAATCTCGTCATGCAGAAAACTCGGCTGATTACGAAAATGCTTTGGTGCTATGTGACGCAGCCGCTTCTAAAGCCCGTGCAGCCATGGACGCTCCTTACAACAATAGTCATATGGTGACATTTGCTCGTATGAAACACAACACATGCGTGATGCGCACTCGAAGTCTTCAAAGGCGAATGGCCGGCATGACCAGAGTAACTGAGATTCCTCAAGCAGCGCCTATTAGGAATACAAAAGGTGGCCTAGAAAGTTCGCCGGTCACAATTGAAATCTACGCCACATTACCCAAAAAGAAAGGAGCTTCAAAAAAATCTCTTAAATGTATTGAAGATGATATCGATACAGTTCCACGTGACCGACCTCCGAGACATAAATCTAGGGATGAGGAAAAAGTTAGAGAAAAGCGATCTAGAAGTGAGGACAGAAGTAGAGGTCGAAAAGAACCAATTAACGTTAAAGTTAATGAGAAAAAGGAGGAATCGGCGGAAGACAAAAAAGCTAATAAGAAGCAACACAAAATTCGTAGAAAATTATTGATGGGTGGCTTAATACGGAGAAAGAATAGGTCAATGCCAGATTTGACTGAAGGAGCCGACGGAAATGCTGAGACGACGAATAAAGAAAAACGTGTCTCATCAGTCGATGACACTGAAGTCGGCCGAACAGTTGAAGACAAAACAAATCTTAGTGGATATTTATCAGAGGGACATTTAGAATATTCAGTTACCAGTGGTACTAACCCCAATCTTGAGAGAAGTAAATTGATGCGAAAGAGTTTTCATGGCAGCGCTGGCAAAATTCTAACTGCAGCCAAAGTACCACCCCCACCACCACTACGAACTACTTCTCAACTTACTGCTCCCAAATACGCCTACATGGAACACGGAAAAGGCAGTTATCCTTCTGAAATTGAAGAAGATGGAGGTTTTTCAGAGCAATACGGCGATGAGCCCCAGTCACTGCCTTTCCTTCATTCTTACGATGACAAATCTGCTGGTCACTATGATAGGCTAGACAACTCACCCTCACAGAATTTCCACACTGTAGTAACAAAAGCTATGATTCATCAAGAACAAAGTCCCGTAAAGCGCGACACTTTACCGCCAATACAACCGCAACATAATGCAATACAAACTTATAATGCAGTACAAAACCTCACCAACACTTTTGATAATGGTGTTGATGTGGTAGATTGTGCGATGCCCAGAAGATCACCTACAATGTTCGAACTACCCCCTTATCCCAGTCCTATGAACTCTGTAAACCACTCGCGACAACCTAGTGAAGAGTTTCCACCTCCTCCTCCACCTATTGATCTTACACCGTTACATGATGAGCTAGAAATGATTCAAAATCTTGACCTAAACTTTGATAAAGATGTTCCTGGTATAAAAGGCTTGCTATTATCAAATTTGCAAGAGAAACGGAATCAAATACTTAGAAGTGCGTGTGAACCACAACAAACAGAACATCATGTTGAAAAGTTAACTACACCACCGTCCTTGTTAAAAGAGCTGCAAGCTAAACAAGCAGCATATAAGTTGAAGAGGTCTGGATCTCTGGAAAGGCAATTATCGGGTCCCGAGGAAAATCAATTGCTGTTCGAGAACAATACTAACGTCAGGAATATAGCTTCTAGATTTGAAAACAATTCCCCGAACTTGAGTCAAGAAAGTGACCGATCACAATTAGGTTTTATGGGTATGAGCGGCAATAGAGATGTCATAAATTGCTCTGACCAGTCAAATGCTGGACTTAACCGGCGGGCATCTGCTTCTTCCATTGATTCTAAACAAATTGAAGAAGAGTCTTGCGATGCCAAGTCTGTTACTAATGCTTGCAGTGACCGCTCTAAATCTAAAAAGAAATCGGTATCCTTCTGTGATCAGGTCATCCTAGTATCTACAGCTGAAGACCAAGAGGACGATAGTTATATTCCGAATCCTATTTTAGAAAGAGTCTTGAAATCGGCTTTGAATAAACCCGAATTGACAACAATGCCATTGCAGACAGATAAACCATCTCTTCAGCGGCAAGAATCCTTCGATAGCCAATCTTCGCGATCGACGATATCCTCGTTATCACAAAACTCGTATGTTGCTAATAACAATACACAGCAAGAACGTGCCGAGTATGTTCGACTGCATTACAACCAACCAACTTATCAACCGACTCAAAATCTCTTGCAACAACAGTACAATATGCAAAAGAATAGTAGTAATGTTTACGGAACAAACTTGTCAGTGCAAACTGCACAAAGTCAAACTCAAAATAATAATCAGAACTACCCAACTCTGCCCAACAATACATCACTAAATACTACGAGTCCAATACCATATACTCAACCTCCGTCAGTTTATACCAATCACAGCACTTCAAGCCCACCGAACTTTAGCCATAATCCTGCGAATAGACTGACTCCCACACCACATAATGTTTACATGTCAAAGCATCCCAGCAACTCGCAAAGGCCAGAGCCTAATTTAAGTCAACATCAACCTTCTCAACTCCCACTGAACCAGCCAAACCAAACGATCACCAACGCTTACTACCACAGAGTACCACAGACATCGTGTGCTTCGACAATGCCTAACTCAAATTACAACACAAACCGACAATACGCACCAAGTAGCAACCATTCACCTTATCAAAGCGTGCCCACCAATTCACCGGCTTATCAAAGCTCTCATAACCCACCGACTAGCTACGTAAGTTCCGAATATTCTAGTCGATATCCATGGCCAAACAACAGTACAAATCACTACACCCAGTCACCATATCAGAGAGTACCGCCACCTCACGGCGAGCTACCTATCGACATCGATACATATCAACAGAAAAGGCCAACGAATTATAGTGTAGAAGACACCCAACCTCGTATGCAAGATACCAGGCATTACGCCAACTCGCAGCAGCAGCGTCTGTACAGCCAGAACGTAGAAATGGATGTAACCAATGAACAAGGACAATACCAGTACAACCAAAACGGTTACAACCCGTACCAACATATACCACTTATACAACCAAAACAGATGCAGAAGAAGTCTGTTTCGTTCGAACCTGGTACGAAGGGAGGGACGGATTCACCAATACCTCCTCAAATGAACGCCGCTCCTCGTTGGATGGCTATGGGGGTTAATGAAGGGCAAACGGCACAAAAAAGTCCTTGTAACTTGTGTCGAAAGAAAACAGTCAACCCTCCAGCGATGTACTGCCCTGATTGTGACTTCTATATGTCAAGGTTCAAGCCCCGTTCATAGCATTAATTTGATTTATATACATGCTCAATAATTGTAATATACAGAACTCCGGTCACGCGGTTTGGTCGATTTGATAACCTTCCGTAGTCTATTAATGTTTTGGTATTCAGTCTATTCGAAATATTTTCGATATGTACCTATAAATACTGTTAAGTTTAGCTTAGGTGTAAACTATAAACAAATGTATGTGTGTATGAAATAAAACAAATTATTATAATGGCTTTTAATGTTATTAAGGCTAGACTGATGATCTCATGTGAGAAAATATTCTTTTTAATCTTTCCATAAATTATAACTGTAAGTTTTGTATTATTCTAATGTATCAATTTACTCGAAAGTGCCTTAGGTCCTTGAGACTGGTATATATTTTTATAAACATAATGATTTTAATTTTTCCAAAATCGTGACATGAATAAATTATTTTCAAGAATTTTCAATGTTTTATTTCATTGTTTTTTTATTTATGTTGACTTGGAATTGATCATTTTATAAAATAGGTAACTCGATGGCAAGCGACAACCTCCTCATAGACACCTATGACTCAAGAGCGTAGAACAACACGATAGGGAGTAGAGTTATGAGTAGCTTACGCAAGCATTACCCTCTGTCAAACAATACGCTATGAGTACTCCCCCCTCTCCCAGTCCGCGTGCCTGTATTGCTCTATGGCCCAAAAGATTGGATGGAAGGGATTTCACTCATAGGGAAATTACACGGAAAATGGGGAGGAATTTCTAGTGTATCTAACACTACAAAATTCGTAAAGACATTCGTAATTTTAAATATGTTAAATTGTTCGATTAAATAATCTGTTTCCATACTTAGTTATTTTTTAATTAGTTGTGTTGTTAATTAAATTAATCAGAAATGGCCGGTGACCATATGGCTAGTGTACTGAATTTGTTCCGCGATATTAAGGCAATAAAAGTATTTATTTTATTAAACAAAACAACCTCCAGCCATGAGGATAAATTGATAATATAAGATTGGTAGACTGCAGATTGGTCTCAATCTTTAGTTCCTGGTATGATACCTTACAAAAAAATATCTATCGCTATTATAGTCGTCACAAAATAAAAAGCCCGTTTTGACATTTGAGGCCGTCAGCGCTAAAACGGCCTAACCCTCAATTTTCCATATTCCGACTTAACTACAAAAAGTGATCCAAAATCTGATAAAATATCATGCTAAATCGGCCTATCTTTAATTTATTATCCTCAGTAAAAGTAACGCTGCAAAACTAGTTTTTGAATTTATTATTTTTTTATTAATCGTAATGCAAGAGTGGCCTAAGCCGCTTAGGCCATTTATGCATACCGTCATCACAAATTTTTGGCGGGACAGGCTGCTGTAATGACGAAGTGTACGTACGACGAGAGTGAAGATCTACCTACTCCGGATCCGAACCTGAATTTCTGGAAATGTATAAAACTTAATTCTTCAACTTCTCAAACTGTAATATTTTTATTGGAATTAAAAATGTGACTAAAACGTTCACTAACTAGCACAAAATAAATGAAGGAAAACGAACATACCATATTAACTAGATACAGTTGTGACAAAAAGGATAAACTTTTATTATATGTGAAGTAGAATCTAGGAATTCATATCTAGGCGTCGTCATCAAAAAATAGAGAAGCCAAATGTAAGGATTAAAAGTTAATTCCAAATTTACCTACTCAAAATATAGATACGAGGTGTGAATAAAGTCGATTAGAATTTCGCGTTGTATTATCTAGCTATGTTAGACATGACTGTGTTATAATTTATGTCTATTCCGTGTAATAATAATCATAAGAAGCATCAAGTCAATGGGCAAAACCTAATTATTATAATAATATGTTATAACAGGACAGGTAGACTGATTGTCGCTGGAAACGATAATACTTATATCTTAGAGTGGAGACCGCAATGAACGTAATGTAGGGTGTTTATCAAAGGATTGATATAGAATTCCTACGAGATCGAGGTGTCTGAAGCTCCTTGGGGGAGAAATTTGTTCAACAGTGAACGGCGATATTTTGATAAAAAATCGAGAATGTCGTGTCCGCTTGCACCATTAATCGAAGGACTACTCCGAGATGAATTTTACATTACCCCACAAAAATTATAAATATGTGTTTGTAATGTGTCTTTTATTATTCAAGAGCACCCTGGCAATGTTAAAAGTGCCTAAAACACTTTAGGCCGAAAAAACCTATTCTGAAAGTTTTCATACTAAAGCGGTCAGTGTACTCAATTCGGTACACCCCTGAAATTATATGAAAACTAAATTATTTTAATTTTTCACTTATATTTGCTGTTTTTGTATCCTTATTTCAATATAGAAGTAAAGATATTTTTTCATATTGGTAATTTGCGTTTGCCAATATAAAAAAAAACTGCCTCGTTGGTTTAGTGGTTAGCGTATGCGACTGCTAATCAAGAGGTCTCAGGTTCAAATCCCGGGTCGGGACAAAAAGTGTTTTTGGGTTTTTCTTAGGAAATCCTAATAGCAGCCCGGAGTTTTGAAGTTTGGCGGTGATTCACGCCCGTGCCTCGGAGAGCACGTAAAGCCGTCGGTCCCGCTTGTCATGAACATCTATGGCAATCGTTACGGGAAGTCAGTGCCCTTAAATATACTGCTAACTAGTTCAATCTTAGAATTTCAGTACTCCCTTACGGTTGCGGAAGTCCGATGCCAGTCGCTCCGAGGAAAAACTGCAATTCAGGTAAAACCTGTTGAACTAGTAGCCGACCCCAAATAAACTTGGGAATAAAGGCTAGGAAGATGATTGGTAATTTGCGTTTGACCTCTAATGGGTTAAGTTTTTTTTTTGATAAAACCGGAAGTATCCAGTACTAACATCTTTTATAAACGGCCTAACCTTGGTTATAGTGGTGAATCGGTAAAAGAACTTTAAATGCAAAAGTGGCCTAAGCCACACAAATAATACAAATATATGGATTTATTTCAAAATAACAAACTTCATTCTGAAGAATTTAGGACAGTAATTGCATAAAATATGCTTATGGACTAAAATCCACTGCAATAAATTATATGCAAATTAATGTGACATTCGTGATTATAAAAAACCTATTATTTTCATACTATTTGTCTCAAGGTTAGGCCACTTTTGCGCTGACAGCCTGATTTGTCATTTGACATGCCGCATGTAAGAAATTGAAAAATCAAATTCATAATCCTATTTAATTACTATGTTACCCATACACTATCATAACGCGTATCATAAATAAGCATCAAGTTTAACTTGATATTGAACTCAAAAACACGAATTAATCGTATTATTTGCGCCACGATGACAAATGTCAAACCGGGCTTCTTATTTTGTGACGACTATAGTTACAAAAATATTGAGGTAGGAAGAAATCTACAGTTTTTATTTCAATGACGTCATATGTCAAGGAGTAATTTTCAGAACAAGGTTGGTGTTGTGTTGTTGTGTTGGTGTATGCTTAGAAGGAAATTAAAAAGTAAAAGTTATATTTTCTTAGTCCACGGCTGCAGGTATACTACCCATGGCCCCCATGGCCGGGGAGCTAACGTCGCTAACGAGGAAATAAATACTGAAATAAGTGTATCGGTAAATTAAGAAAATATTCATGATAAAGAAATCGTGGTAATTGGAGTTCACAGGTTCAGCTATTAGACCAGTGCTTTTAATGTTTGAAAACAAAATAAATTATAGTAGGATGAAACCCATTGTAAAAGGAGGAGAATATTGCAAAAATTAAAGGAAAAATAAATTACGGGCAATCTGAGTTCGGGAAGGGGGGAGGGGGGGGGTTTTAAGGGAAAAAAATGGCTTATCTCGATTTCCGGCAAAACTACAAGTCCTACGGAAAAAAGTTAAATGGCAAAGTTGTAGGTAATAAAAAGATCTATATCTTTTACATTAACACTTTTTTCACATAACCTCAAATGTGAAAAATTCAAAAAACCAAGTTTTTGGTTTTTTATTTTTATCTTTTACAAATAAAATTATTTTTTAACGAAATTTTGTGAAAACTTAGCTTTTCATGTCCTGAATACACTGTAATTTATTTGATTTGAAATATCTATTTTTTCACCTCATTTTGACTGAATACCGAAAAAAAACCCTAATTTTCAATCGAATCGAAATATACTACTTTAATTAACAACATGACATATTGAGTTCCTATTACAATATGTTCTTTTCTGCATATTACTTTTACAAAATAATGGCGATGTTTCACATCTGCCAGGCGTCCCGTGACGGCTCACATTTTTTTTGTTATTCTAAGAGGTAAAAGCACTGGTCTATATAGTGTGTTGTTTTTTTATTTTTAAAACCACAGAACTTTTTAGAAAACGGGGAGTTACTGACCTCTACACAAAGCCTGCCAAAGTGACTCCACTCTGCCTGATGGAAAGCATGAGTAGAATCCAGGAGTAGGGGTCACCATGCTTATTGTGAGGATAGGCAATGTAGCATGGTGACCCTTACCATGGCAGCCTGGTTAGATTATTCTGCATCATTCTCCCGGCCTTCGAAGGGCGGGAGAATGATGCAGAATGATTGGGCCTCCGGTCTCACACTCACCAACGAAATACGACAGCAAGAATGCTGTCATTATTAGGATGGTCTTCTGTGTGAGGGTAGTACTGGCCGGGTCGAGCCTGCCCATTCGTGCTGAAATCAGCGTGGCTCTACTACCTTGTGTAAATAATATCTAAATAGACTCAACTCAATGGACACGGATAAGATTTTTCCATTACTGTAGCAGAGATGGCGCTCTAAGAGTTATTAGCAAAGTTATTTCCATTTTATAAAATGTATATTATCTTTTTAAATAGAAAGGTATTATGGTGATTAAGTATAAAAAGTAAGATTTCTTAATCGTACATTTTCAATAAAATTGGACTTTATAAAAATATATTTTAGAACCTTCATTATTTTATTTGACTCACTATTTTTTTACTAGGCATCCCTTTTCAAATGCCAAAGAGTTGCCATCTTTAATTCGTTACCCGCTCTTTGGGGTAAAAGTCCTAACAAGTTACAAAACTTCTACAATGAAAACGTTACATATTTAGATCTGATTTACAAGATTTTGAAAAAAAAAAGCTCAGTAATTACGCTAATAGAAAAAATATTGGTTACTTAAATATTGTAGAACATTAAACCCATTTTGATCGCTACGAATGGCACCAGATTAATTTCATATGTGTCAGAAATTTCATCTAAGCAAAGTTTTATTCCATCCATTACATATACCTTGAAATAGTGCCTTTGCACTATATTTTTGTTGTGTGTAAATCAGGATTTTGAGCTTGTAACTTTGTCTTTAACTTCATAGCTGGCACTGCTGGCAGCCTGGCAGTTCTTTAATGGCGACCACGGGTGACGGGTCGTGTGATTGAAAATTGACATTATTTACTATTTTAGAGGTATAAGTGTAGGTTCCGTGTTTACGTAAATATGACGGGGATTTTGCCAACATACCAACGTTTTGTAAATGGAGTTCCTGTACCGTCCATATCGAGGCGCTCCTTTCGCCTACGAGAGAAATATTTGATTGTTTCTGTACTTTTGACATTCGGAATCGTGTGGTTAGGTGCTCTGTTCTACCTGCCTGAGTTTAAAAGTTCTAATAGTGTAAACGATAGTGTATACAATGTATATAAGAGAATTCAGAAAGCTGGCCCCGAGTTACTTATGCCGCCTCCTCTAGCTCAAAACGATGTAGGAGATTTCCCTGTAGTAGGGATTGCTCACCATGGAGGTGAAGGTGATGATCCTCATGTAATTGAGGACAGAAATCGCTTACGGGCGAAGATAGAGGAGGATTCGGGTATGAAGGTGCTAGAGAGACCACAGTTTGACGTAGTCCCGTCAATTTCATCGTCCAAAGGTCCAAGCAAGCCTCCAGTAGACGCTATTGAGGAGCCAGCACTCGATAAAGTAGCAGGCAAGAATGAGTCACCCTTAGGAGCTAAGGCAGAAGGCTCTGAGAATAGGTATGTTGTTGTGGCACTGGGACCAGGAGCCAGCCCTGAAGTGAAGCACAAACTGGATGTTGTCAAACAGGTAAGCCATATTGTTACTATTTTTATTATTATAATCATTTAGACAGTTCAAACAATTTATTATAGGCAAACAATTTGAATTATTTCATCATAGGTTCCTGTTAGTTGTTCTTTTAAGAATACATATAATGTTATCATCAGCCTTTCGCAGTCCATTGTTGGACAAATATTTATATTAGTAAATGTTTATTTGATAAATAAAATATTTTACATACAATGTTTATGGGTAATATATTTTCTATACAATGTTTATGGAGAGAAATTTAAGAAAATTAAATGGAAATGATTACCTATAATGCATAATACAGAGAGAAAATCAATATTAATATTTATGTACATGCATCAAAGGTATGGAGAATTAAAAAGGAATAATTGTATGTTTATTGTGCTGTGAAAGAGATATTTTGTGTTATTATCCTTGATTAATGTAATTGGGTTAAATTTTCTGCAATTTTTGCATAGTAACCAAATGTTTTGTTGCTTTTCAAAAAATGCATTGGGTTACTAGAGCCTAATCTACACCCAGCCTAATTCTTGGAGTGAATCATAGGACAGGAACGTACTTGAATTGTAGATCTGCAGCGATAGTCACTTACCATCCATGGTGATAATTTTGCTTAATTGCCCATTTACAATAAAAAATCATTTTTCGGTGCAGTAGTGACTAAAATAGCAAACTACTCAGGATAATAACACCAATACAGGAAAACTTGAAACTAATCCTAAAGCAACATATTTACCCAGCATTGGTATAATATACCAAAACCTTCTTTCCAATTAGATGTCTATGTCCAGCAGTTAATTAATGATGATAATGAATTATCATAGAAAAATTTGAACAAATTTATCAACCCGCAACTTTATAGGCACATACTTTCATTGATTTACCAAAAAAAATATTGATAATCTTTTTATGATAATGTATTTTGTGTTGGGATTTTAACAGAACTCATTACTCAAGGTTGTATGATAATTCACTGTACCTAATCATACGCTCTGCAGCACTCGGATATGTTAACAGTCCTATGATCCATAACAAAATGAAAAAAAAGTATTAAAAACTTACTTAATTGGATTCTGGAGTATAATTTACTGGACATCGTGTGATAATTTTCCTCTATTCATTATAAAATGTTGGATGATTTGAAGCAAACATAAAGATGTGTCCGTGTGGTGACGGATTAAGAATACAAAGTGTCACCACCCCTATTCATTCCATGGGTGTCGTAAAAGGCGACTAAAGAAACTTACATCACTGCCAAGAGAAGGAAAACTTGAAACAAACCTTGATTTCAAATTTTCTGAATATTTATCAAGCTAAAAAGTTTATTTTTTGGGTTGCATTCGAAAAATGCCATTTCGCTTCCACGGTTATAGCGATGGCCGATCGCCATTGATAACGACGTGATGATCCAATGCAAATATTCAAAATACACGCTTCGAACTAGGATTCGTCAAAGGTCGTTTAAAAAAACAACAAGTTATCCGTATTATTATACAAAAGACCTTATAACCCCTTTTTCAGTAAAAATAAACTGAAGCTTATATATTATGTAAATATGTGTAATAATAATAAATTTTATTTACGTATTTTTTCCGCTGTCATGCCGCATCATTCATTCGATCCTCATGATATTTTGTAGAGACAAAGATACTGGATAGAGTTATTCGAAGGACGGAAAACATTACTTTTTATGGCGCGAGCGAAGCCGCCAACTAAAGCTAGTAACCAAACAACGTACGGGTTTTTGTGCCTATCTGTACTCGCATCACCAGGGGTTCGTGAGCCAACTAAATCCCGTCTCGGTGATCTTAGTCACTATCAGCATATCGGGATATAATTGACCGTATTATCGCACTGTAGTGATCTCTTACATGCAACTGATAGGCACTCACTTATAATTGGTTTCTTTTTCACCCTTAGCCTATCTAGTGGAACTTTAACTATACTAATGGCATTTCTTCTTTTTTTTTCTATACGTATTTCCCCCGCATACCACATGCATACTGGTGGGTATGTCGAACTCGAACCTACCAAAAATCGCATGCCGTCTCAAGGTGTACTAATAATGATTAATGAAATAAAACTATTAATAGTCTTATGCAATGATTTCATTTATTTTATTGTTACTACGCTATTTTAGTTCTTATAACATAAAAGTGTTCATTTCCTTTGATCAATGAATTAGAATATAGCATTCTTTGCGCAATCAATCCATTTATTACACATAATGTTAATTAAAACGAAAACTATCAAAGCTACTAATAATATTTAATGAATTTCATTATAAGATGTGCAGTCATTTTCTAGTGCTCATTAATATACTGCTCGCATTTGCCCGCAGCCCCGACCGCGTATTTGTTTGTTATTTCGGTAAAGAGTATTATTACCTATCTCCATAACAAATCGCAATAAAATCCGTTCAGCACACTATATTGGTTTCGAATTTTTAAATTAAATCGTATATAAGTAAATAATATAATTTAATAAAATATATATAATTAAATATATATAATTTATCTAAGTACTCATTATTTCTTTTGATCGTAACAGTGGCTTAATCAATTTTATTATTTTTCATATCATTCAAATTAAATAATGTCAGTTCACCTAACTATACATATGAACATTGTAGGCATTGTAGCATTATTCACATGTCACTCAGCCATTCCACGTGGTTTATGTACATAGTATAATATATAGGTATGTGGCGATTATCACACTGTACCCCACTCCGCTGAGTTGCGCTGGATCACAGATTTAGACGTATGTGCGCAGACGCGTTGTCAATGTATTGGCTAAGGCCAGTTTTCTATGCTAATTGAGATACTTGCTTACAATGTTATAATCTGCGGCCCGCGTAACCTTTTAACTGTTTTACATCTAAGTAAAAGTGTGAAATAATCCGTTTAGAATTAATCAAATTATCTCAAATAAATCTTTGCACAGTATGAAAGGAAGTTGCTTTGCGCTCTTGTGCGTGCAGGTCTTTTAAACCACTAAATAGATTAAATAAAGAAATAGAATACGAGTGGAACGTTCATTATGTATAATACTTACATGCATATTATATCAGACAAAATGAAGATTACCGGTCGCTAATATACGTAAAGTAACACAGGCCCACAGTGTTGCTCTCTGACTCTATGCTAATTGGTAATTAATGAAATAAAATACATTCAAAAACATAGACTCTATGTCTTTTAAATAAGCAAGCATTTCAATCCGGCCATTTCAACCGGCCCCCATCTTTTCCACTGGGCACGTGACCAAGGCTACGCGATAGATTCATCATCATCATCAACAGCCTTTAACAGTCCACTGCTGGACATAGACCTCTCCTTAAAAAGGAGGTTTTGGCCTACTATACCACGCTGGCCAGACGGGTTGGTATAGGGTTGGTTTCAAGTTTTCCTTCTCTTTGCATTGATGTTGTCTTGCGTAGTTTATCCCTTAGTCGCCTTTTACGACACCCGCGGAATGAATAGGGGTGGTGACACTCTGTATTCTTAATCCGTCACCACACGGATTTGATAGATTGGGGCCCCTTTAACTCTTCTCTATTACTAAAGGATAACTGATAACTACTCTACTTTCGCCTAAAAATCAGGCTTAACAAATTTCAATATTTTATATGGTACCTGTAATTATATTCCCATAAATTTGACCCGATTTGTCACATGTTGGCCAGCTAACTTTTATAATTAGATCCGTAAAAGGCCGTGATCCGTTTGAAAGGTTTCTGAAATTTATACCCAATAAAGAGCATAAATCTGAGTGAAATAGTGATGGTAACCGACTGCAGTGTGGAACGCTCTTTCTTCAAATTAAAATGAATTAAGAAATACAATGCTTCAAGAGAGATTAAACAGTTTGGCGCTAGTGTCGATAGATTGTGATAAATGTAGGTAGCAATCCCGAAGATTTCTATTCTGATTCAAAATTTTTGTTTTCAATAATATTATTGAAAACAAAAATTTATTAATGAGTATCCGGTATTTCGGCACTGTTGCAAGCGCCATGATCACGGAATAAATGAAGATCTTGCGGGTGGGATGTTATTGACAGACATATCGGTCTACCCTCTTTCGCAGTCGATCTTCTATTTACGATTGCGATCTTTTATTGTAATCCCGCAGATTTCTATTCTTTTGTTCCTGACCATGAAAGTTTAAAACAACAAATTTCGAAGATGTTATTAGTAAGTATAAGTATACATACTAATCGTGAATGCTGGTTACTTAGTTTGGAATAAATTATGGTATCTATTAATAATATCTAATGTAACCGGTAATAAATAAAACTAAATCTAAAGCTTTACATGTCTCCGTCCTTTGTTTATTCTGACAAAATAATATTAATTTATTATGGTCATAGGAGCCCCATTATCATAATGTGCCCAGGGCACCTAATAGGTGAAAATGGCCTTATCTATGCAAATAAATAAAATTGAAGTGTCTCTTTGTAATTTTAAATTAAAAGCGTTTCACTAAATTCATATGAAAGTTAGTTATATAAAAAATCTATTGATACAATTTTTGTATGTCTGTCTGTTTGTTCCGGCTAATCACTGGAACAACTAGAGCGATATTAACGGGTCTCTCACTGACAGATAGCTGGTAACATACGGAGTTACTTTGTTAAGACAGGTAGTAGAGCCACGGTGATTTTAGCACTAAATGGCAGGACTACTCTCAAACAGAAGACCAACCCATAAAAGACAGCATTAGTCGTATTTCATTGGTGAGTCTAAGACCGATGGCCTAATAATTCTGCATCATTCTCCCAGCCTCCGGAAGCCGTGAGAATGATGCAGAAACATCTCACTAGGCCGCCATGGTGTGGTCACCATGCTGCATTGTCTTCACTCACAATGAGGATGGTGACCCCCACTCCAGAATTCTACTCATGCTTGCTATCCGTCCTCGCAATTTTTTGTAAAAAGTGGTAACTACAAAGTTATTGCTTCACGTATTAATGAAAGTCATAGGAATCGCGTTATTTGATTCATAACAGGCCTTTGTTCTTTAATTTTGGTAAATACCGTCCGTACCGCTGTCTAACCTCAAGGATTATGGCATCGATCTGTGCGATATCCATTTCGAACTTCAGACTTACTACTACATTATGAACAATAAAATCACAGGCGTGGTAATTGCGCTAATAAACTCACCTAAACTGTCACGCTCTTTTATTCCTTAATGGTGGACGGTCAAATCGAATATTTCATCTATACTGTACAACTATACTGAAAAATTAAAAAAATGGAAAATGTTAGTCTAACAAAACAACTGCAAATAAAAAACAAGAAACATTTAATATGGATCATTTTTCTAATATTCGGCAATGCTTTAATGACTTTATTAGACATGTAGATTGTTCTCTTTATCCTGTTTAGGATCTTGACTCCAGACAACTGAAGTCCTTGTACATTGGTGAGTGTGACACCACAGGTCCAATGACGCAGAAACATCTCAATAGGCAATCTTTCAATCATTCCGCAACGTTGCATTCACATTAAGTGTGGTGACCATTACTCTGGGATTCTAATCATGCTTTCCATTGAGCCGAGTAGAGTAAAAACTTGTTTTTCGAGTCAACTAATTATACAGTGGATGCTAAACGTGTACTAGTTAAATGTAAACAATAAGATAGTAAGCAATGGTAAAGTTTTGTAAACAGCTTTTGGGTTGTATCGTATATTGAAATGGAACAAGTACAAAACTGCAGCCGTGGAGTTATAAAATTATACGTAATAGTATGAATGACTACATAGATTTGTGGTGCTCATTCACTACCGGCAGTAATTTGAACTGTGGAACTTACAAGACCTTTCCATTTTCTATCACATTATGTAGTCCCAAAAAATAATATAGAAAAAATCTAGTTAACGTCTTTGCACGTTTGTAATAGCGATCAATGAAAGCCAGAGATAGATCTCGTTTATGTATTTTGATCCGGTTAATGCGGACATATCAAAAGTATATGTGAGTCTGGTATCGATATTGAGAAAAAGTTTCTAGAAAATGTAAGAGACTTAAATCCTTTGGTTGAATTACTTCGCAATTTTTTTCTTTAAAAGATATTTTAAATCATCTTCAGTGCAACCTATGTACCTATTAAATACTTAATAATGTATCGATTAGTCCATAAACAAACACAGCACGATTAAAAAGTGACAGAATATAACGGAATCAAATCCTAAAATCTATTTAGGTTATTATTTGATTTAACATCCGTGTGTTTGGCCTCGGTAATGATGTGTCTACGTAAAAACTAGTTTTGACACAGACACAACTACCTACTTTACTAAAAGTCCTTTTTTTATTTAAACACCAACCAACACATTACTATGTAAATGTGTTGTGCCAAGATTTACACAATACATTTACATACATCGAGTTCGCTTTAAATCGCTAAAAGTCTTTAAAAAAATACTAAAAGCAGCAGTCTCTGAGAAAACTTTTTTTAAGATTTAACTATTTGTAATCAGTAACCGTGTCTTAGATTGTATAACCAAAATAAATTAATAAATTCTCCATCAATACTCGTATATATATAAAACTGTTCCGTAATTGAATGACTGACAGACAACGCATAGTCCAAACAAATGGGCGCAGGAGGCTGAAATTTGGCATGTGCGTTCCTTGAGGAGCGTAAGATTTTGAGAAATTACCCTGAAGGGGTGAAAAAGATAATCAAAGTTATAGACCAGAATAACATGTACGCGAACAGGCAACAAAAAAGAAATCCCACCACGTGTGGGGGGCAGTTACCCAAAAAAATATTTACCGTTATTTTATTTTAACATTTTGCCAACGTGATAAAAACACATACATGCAAAGTTTCATATATCTAGCACTAACATTTCAAAGCTAAATTGAGGACGGGCGGATCTACGAACTAAAAGGATTCCGAAACGTGAACTAGGGAACCCTAAAAATTAGTCCTCAAACATAATAATAATAATAATAAATATTTTGGACATCTGACACACAACATCATCTAGTCCCAAGATAAGCAACCAATTCAATGGTTATACGACACACCACTTCTATCCGGTAATCTGATTGAAATCGTACTGTTACGTGCACTTAGTTACGGTTTACCAGATGGTTGCTCATGATAACTGACTCGCTTCGGTTATAGCGAAGCCGCTTCGTCATACCGTGACGTTATGCGTCCCATAACTTCTTGATTGAATGTAGCCAACCTTGTTTTAATCTGAGAAGCTATCGCCAAAATGATCAAGTAGGTATATCCTACAGTGTACGCTTGAATTAAAGTGCCCCCCCAGCCTAGATTGTTTATTTTTTTATATATTTAAGCCTACCATAGTGACTACTCTGCCTGATGGGAAGCAAGAGTAGAATCCGCATTGTGACGGTAAACAATGCAGCTTGGGTCACCATGCTTCATTGTTTACCGTCCGTCCGAGACCAGGCCACCATGGTATGTCAATACCATGGCGGCCTGGTCTCACACTCACCAACGAAATACGACAGTAAGAGTGCTATCATTATTAGGATAGCCTTCAGTGTGAGGGTAGTACTGCCCCGGTCGAGCCGGCCGAATCGTGCTGAAATCAGCCTGGCTCTACTACCAATTGAACGCGATAACCAACTGTCACGCGGGTAGCCCTGTCACCTGCCCTCCTAGCCAAGTTGCAAACGTTTTTCTTTCTGCAATCGCTGACGCCTATATATATTCCCTTGTTTGATTGGCTAATGTCACTCAATCACGTGATCAAAACAAAATTTCAAAAAGTAGCATATGCCTTTCCTCTAGCTAGAATCAATGCCAAATTTTATTGAAATTCGTAAAAAGGTAACAGACAGATATAGCTACTTTCGGATGTGTAATATTAGTAAGTATGGATTAGCTTTTTCTGTTGTTAATTAATGCACTTATGACTCTTCGGTTACTGGTCTTGCTTCTTTTCCCTCTGCTCATTTATCCCCTATATCATTAAAAAAGTAGGGTTACCAGCAAGGCCTTGTATGTTGTCAATGTTGCCTCCAATAAATAGAAAGGGAGAAGATTTGAAACACAATCGTCTTGTACAGTAATAATGTTACACAACTGTAACAACATATGCCATGCATTGTGATGGCATGTCATTATAAATTTGGTAACACTTCTTTCAAGAATAATTCCTGCGTGTGTAACACGTGTATTTGCAAGAGAACAATTTTGCAATTCCCAACAATATGTAGTTTTTTAGGGTTCCATACCCAAGGTTTAAGACGGGAATTAGTAAAAGTCCGCTGTCCGTCCGTCTGACACCATCTGTATCTCATGAACCCTAAGAATTTTCACAGATGATGTATTTCTGTTGCCACTCTAATAACAAATACTAAAAACAGATTATAATAAACATTTAATGGGTGAATTAACAAAACGAACGAAGTAGCTTTCCAAATATCAGTTTGATGATCCAATACCATTGTACAAGTTGGTACTTGAGTACGTACGTGCGAGTAAAAGTCTAACTTTACTTTCTCGGTAACTTTCTCGATGGGTATGACACCAATGTCATGTTGGTCGAAGACCTACATGGCACCTGAACTTATTGTTTGCGAAATTGTTTGTACAAACTTAACTTGACATCAATCTATATTACTCTGATACTTTTACTGAAGTTTGCTATTAGGTGGTTGAATCCAAGTCGAATGGTGACTCCAATTATCTATTGTATTGTACTCATGCTTTCCATCAGGCAGAGTAGAGTCACTTTGATAGTCATAAATATGAAAAAAAAAACTGTGTACCTTAAATGAAACTAAAACATAAATTTTTATCGTTTCTCATTTTGAACAATACTTCATCAGTATTACTTCAGGTATTGTGTTAACAAGTCTGTGCGTGTATTTGTACAACACAAGTACAAGTAAACTATTTATTTCTTTTACTTTATACTTTGATATCGTATTGTTATACTGGCTACATTAGTATTGCTATAAAATAAGCCATAGCCAAAAGGAATTTCATGGTCTGAAAACCTGGTTATCGTAACACAGTTAATATCGTTCATTCTTTTCACAACGCCTCAGTTATACGACCGCTTTTACAAAATTAACATGGTGTTACGGTGTCGCAATGTTAGTTGCTATACTCCTCCGAAACGGCATGATCGATTCTTATGAAATTTTGTGTGTTTATTCCGTCCTACAGAGGTTTGAGAATAGGACATGAACTATTTTTATTTGCAAAAATCGAAAATGTTTTAGAAATAGTACAGCAATAGCAACATACGCACCTTTAAACGTACACCTAAAGCAAACCGTAATATTTTAATTTATGACAGAAGTACCTAACTTACTTTTTTAGGGTTCCGTAGCCAAATGACTTATGCATTCGTCATGTCTGTCTGTTCGTCCGTATGTCACAGCCACTTTTTTTCCGAAACTCTAAAATATATACTATTGTAGCTTAGTAAGTAGATGTATTCTGTGAACCGCATTAAGATTTTCACATAAAAATAGAAAAAAAAACAATAAATTTTGGGGGCTCCCCAACTAAATCTCAAAAAAATTTTTTTTATCAAACCCATACGTGTGGTATCTATGGATAGGTCTTCAAAAATGATATTAAAGTTTCTAATATCATTTTTTTCTAAACTGAATAGTTTGCGCTAGAGACACTTTCAAAGTGGTAAAATGTGTAAGTTACCCCCCTCTGTAAGTTCTAAAATAAGATAGTAACAATACCAATAAAATATATGATGTATATTACCATGCAAACTTCCACCGAAAAGTGTTTTGAAGGAGATCTAGTAAATATTTTTTTTAATACGTATTAAATCGTAATATTTTCTTGTTTACCTTTGATTTAATCAATACGCTATTATTAAAACATTTATCAAAGTTACAACGAACTACAAGAACTTTTATATGACGTTACTTGCTTTTACGGAACCCTTCATGGGCGAGTCCGACTCGCACTTGTCCGCTTTTTTTCTTTTATTTGTCAATACTTATAAAAACTAAGACGCGAAACTTAAAGTTTATTAATAGAGACGACAAGGGCCAGTCGAAGGATCCCTTTTTAGGGTTCCGTAGCCAAATGTCAAAAAACGGAACCCTTATAGATTCGTCAAGTCTGTCTGTCTGTCTGTCTGTCTGTCTGTCTGTCCGTCCGTATGTCACAGCCAATTATTTCCGAAACTATAAGAGCTATACTGTTTAAATTTGGTCAGTCGATGTATTCTGTGAACCGCATTAAGATTTTTACATAAAAATAGAAAAAAAACAATACATTTTGGGGGTCCCCATACTTGGAACTGAAACTCAAAATTTTTTTTTTCATCAAACCTATACGTGTGGGGTATCTATGGATAGGTCTTCAAAAATGATGTTGAGGTTTCTAATTTCATTTTGTTCTAAACTGAATAGTTTGCGCAAGAGACACTTCCAAAGTGGTAAAATG
This sequence comes from Phragmatobia fuliginosa, assembly GCA_932526445.1. Taxonomy (NCBI): domain Eukaryota; kingdom Metazoa; phylum Arthropoda; class Insecta; order Lepidoptera; family Erebidae; genus Phragmatobia; species Phragmatobia fuliginosa. The sequence goes on along the minus strand of OW052065.1, from coordinate 14,521,177 downwards.
TGTGTCCCCCCCCCCTCTAACTTCTAAAATAAGAGAGTGATAAAACTAAAAAAAATATATGTTGTACAATACCATGCAAACTACCAACGAAAATTGGTTTGAACGAGATCTAGTGAGTAGTTTTTTTTTAATACGTCATAAATCGTAACACGCAATATACCTTTCATCCAATCAATACACTAGTATAAAAACATCGATGAAAGTTACAACGAACTACAAGAACTTTTATATGATGTTACTTGCTGGTACGGAACCCTTCATGGGCGAGTCCGACTCGCACTTGGCCGCTTTTTTATATTTAGCCACTCGATGTTCGCAAGGAAAAAATATGAAAACTTTGCTATTATTTGATATAAATTTTCATTTGCCATACACATATTTTTTTATTATCAGAAAACACTGACTTTCACTTCACTTGTACAAAATCGTCTCCATTTGCACTGTATGTAAAATATCAACAATTTATGCAAATGTTTTGTCTATTTTCGACATAAACGTTAGCCTACAAATGAAAATTGACATACAACTAGTACGGTTGGTGCACAGAATGACATACGGATCTAAAAAGTACATTCCGTTGGCGTGCAGACCCAGTTTACATGATATAGGCGTCATATTGTCGCTGCTATGTACGTAGGTACCGTAACGGCACACCGAATCGTTCTTGAGACGTTGGTGACCCCGAGGCACATATTCTCTTTACAAAAACAGTAAGACGCTACCGTTCACCGCGTACTCGAGGAACGACACTTTCTCGCAAATGTGCTCTTACTACATTACTGAGGAATGTGTTTAAAAATATTCACAGACGTTATAGTAGCATTGTGCAGGATTATTAGCAATAAATGTTTTACTGAATATCGACAGAGATGCTAATTATCCAGAGTAATACTCATACATATTATTAATTTGAATGGAACTGTTTATTGCGCTTTATTTCTGTTTAGAACCAATGGCAACCGTTAGTGTTTTCCAGATAAAAAGGAAAAACTTATTTTATTTAACTTGTGGATGAAATATGAACACGTTGTAAAATAAATAAAAAAAGCGGCCAAGTGCGAGTCGGACTCGCCCATGAAGGGTTCCGTATCACCAAGTAAAATCATTTAAAAGTTCTTGTAGTTTGTTGTAACTTAGATCGATGTTTTTAAACTACTGGATTGGTTGAATTAAAGGTAAATTGCGTTTTACGATTTATGACGTATTAAAAAAAAAACTACTTACTAGATCTCGTTCAAACTAATTTTCGTTGGTAGTTTGCATGGTAATGTACAACATATATTTTTTTTAGTTTTATCACTCTCTTATTTTGGAAGTTACGGGGGGGGGGACACACACACGCATGTTTCCACTTTGGAAGTGTCTCTCGCGCAAACTATTCAGTTTAGAATAAAATTGGAAACCTCAACATCATTTTTGAACACCTATCTATAGATACACGTATGGGTTTGATGAAAAAATTTTTTTTGAGTTTCAATTTCAAGTATGGGGACCCCCAAAATGTATTGTTTTTTCTCTATTTTTATGAAAAAACCTTAATGCGGTTCACAGTCTTATAGTTACACACTCTTATAAAAAAATTGGCTCTGACATACGGACGAACAGACAGACAGACATACCGTTTTTTGCCATTTGGCTACGGAACCCTAAAAATATCGTTGTGTTAATTTTATTTGCAAATGTTTTGAATGCATATCAAGCGTTAAAATCACGATTGCTACGAATATATTAATAAAAGTAACACTTGACTTTCAACTGTAACTTAATTTACAAAAGTTACTCCAGTTAATAATAAAATTCCGTTCTGCACAGAACAAAAAAGTTCACAATTTAATCTTATTTCTTGTTAATAAAGTAAAAAAATCATGCTTTATAATTTTCGTATCAAAGGAGATCGTCATAGGATCTAACTGAAACGGAATATCTAAATTTAAACAGTATTTAATTGGGTAATCAACTAACAAGTTTTCGCTATAAAATCCTCTCTAATTAGGAATGCTATAGTGAAGATCCCACAACTTATACAGAATTATACCTTTGTCCTTTCTTCTCTTCTTGATTTGAGATTTTACTCATACAGCAACACACAGGCACGTAGACTGGAGTGGAGTAGCGGACACAAAACAGTGTGCAATTATTTCTCGGGGGAAATGTTCACAAATCCAAAAATACAATCCCCTGTCACTATGAACTCACACATTGCGATTAAAACAAAACAATCCAAAATTTCACATACGTACATAAAAACATTCTGTGGGATAAAAGTGTAATGCATGTGCCCATTTCGGCTTATACTTTGATAGAGGGGAATACCTGCGTATGCCACGTTGTACTGCCAACGTTGCTCTAGGTTTTACTAAGGTGGGTCCAGAAGGAGATAACACCCTGGCCCCTCCCAAAAATATAAGCGCAAAGAGGTCACGCCGTGTGGTTTTAGTCGGTTCGAGTCCGACACACCGCCCCGCCGAATGAAAAATCCCGGCGGGGTGACGGTATGAGGGGATTTCCACACGTAAAAAAAACGTTTTACTAAGGTAGGTAATATAATTCCACTTTTTCTAGGAAAGCGCATCAATGATTTTAGGGGATAATGGATTTAAATGTAATCTATGTGCGAAATTTCAAACAATATATTCAATAAGACAATAATTTCCGACAAGTCGTAATGTAAAAAATATTCAAATGAATCTTACATTAAATATTTATAGGTGTTGTTGCTCCGATATGTCATCAAAACAGTGAATTTATAAATATTTATTTTATGATTCTTGATGAATGATGAATGAATCGTCCGCCTCTTGACATAAGTGCGCGGTATGACACCGGATACAGATCGATCGAAGGAGACCAAGCGAAGGTATAAGAACAAAAACGTACAAGTGTATTCTCTACGGTCGAAACATGTCTTGATGTGCTCCCTTGTTATCTGACATCGCGGTTTTACTTGTATGACAATAATTTGAAAGAAAGAGAAAGAAAATAATCATTTATATTTATCGTATTTGTAGATAAACTTTAATTCAAAACGCACCTATCCCTGGTTCTAGCATTAGCAACATACATCTTATAAACAATAAATAACGTGGGCCTGTTGGTCTGGTTACTGATCCTGACTGCTAAGCCAGAGGTCGTGGGTTCGATTCATACCCAGGACAAATCTTTGTGTGAAGAACACAATCATATGTTGTGTCTGGATGTATAAAAATAAATAAAATTGAAGTGTCAGTTTGTAATTTCAAATTAAGAACTGATGGACTGATTATGACAGAACTTTCACTGGCAGATAGGTGTTGATATAAGAAGTAATTTGGTTACTTATTAGACTAGCTTCGCTCCGCGGCTTACAAAATTAATATATCTAGGTATGTTTAACAGCAGTCCGTGTGAGATTTATAAGGATATTATTATTATTAAAACTAATCTGCATGATCTGAAGCTGTACACATGTATAACCTAAATCGATTCAGCTATTCCACTTATCCCTATTCTTAGTAATTGTAATTGCTACTGATCAAGCTAGGGCAAATACATCAATACATGTTTTGTGTACAACACACGTATCAGAAAAAGTAAACTGAAATTTGGAGAAGCAAAATCTTTATTTGTGACACTTCCTGTCAAGGTACACAAAATGACTTAGATTTAGCTCATATCCAGAACAAAATGGTTTTTATTAAAATATGCCTGAATTGTTTAACAAGATCTATATTATATTAATTACTAGCTGACCCCGCGAACTTCGTACCGACTACCTTCAATGTCACTCAGTTGTTTTGCATTCTCGGAACCCCTCCAATAAAACTTATCAGATATTTTTTTATTTTTTGTCTCTTTAAAACCATCCTCGTACTTCAAGGAATATTATAAAAATCGGTCCAGCCGTTCACGTGTGATGGCGTGACCAAGGGAAATAGGGATTCATTTTTATATATATAGATGACAATTTTATTCATGGCTAATTCAAATATGTTGTTATCTTACCGTCTCTCAGATCCTTAACTAAAAATGAATGCACCTTGGTTTTTTACTTCCGCAAAATTATAATACATAATATCTACTCGTATACATTTTTTCTGATACCTGTTTCTTTAGTCTTGTGGTGACTCCCACATACAGCTCGACGTAAACATACAACAGCGTCATCTAGCGAAGAAACACTGAACTACGAAGAAAACACGTAACAATCTATACGGAGTAACTACTAATCCTGAATCGCGAAAGTGACATTCTCGCGTTGGAGGATCCACCCTTTGTGTGGGAGGAACACGATACCTGTACCTCCACAGTCTCAATGTGAATGACTGATACATTACTTCCACTGTAATACATAATTACAAACCAGATTACACTGCAAATAAAATGATATTTGGCAAACAAGTTCTCCTTTAATTACGAGGATAATCTGTCGCGTCAACGCAATGCTGATAAGTTAGCGGTAGAATAAACAGACGCTGTTGACGGCAAAGTTAGACTTGTTAAAAGCGAACCGGGCCAATTAGTTGGTCCTCGGTATCGCGAAGGATGTGATAAAAACCCGGTCAAGAGCTGAAGTTAGGTCTTTTCTTTTATGTGACACGTCCGGTTAGGCCTCTGCTTTTTCAATTAGTTTCAACTCAAATCTGTAAGATATGAATAAAGTTCTGTAAAAGTTAAAATAATCTGTGTTAAAAATTCCGAATTGCGGAAAAACTTGAGTCTATCTTAACGAAATTTCGAAAATAAGTTTAGTTTGTGATGCATGTGGATCAAACAGCAAAAATGCGTAATAATGATATCTAGCTTAATCAAAGTATAAGCTTTTCATACTTAACCATATTGATTTGAACTGACTGAAAATGACTATGGTGTGATGACAATGGTCTCTTGCTCTATGACACATTTTGTTTTTCTTTCGATAAACAGAAATGACCTCACTGAAGGCGTGAGTCACGAGTCTAAATTGAGTGACAAATTGTATTGAAATCCTCCAATTTGTTAGATAGATTAACGTTTGGGTTAACATTTTTGTTGTCTTAGTAATTAAAGGAGCACGTGTCATCATCGACAGCTTTTAAGTCTACTGTTGTACCTAGGTTCGCCTTTCCTTAAATAGGGGTTTTGGATTACTACGATACGACTACTATACGAGTAAAACACTGGCCAGATGAGTAAATATATGGTTAGTTGCCGGATGTCTTAACAGCAGTTTCCAAATCCGTCCGTGTGCACACCGTGTTGTTTTAGTCGGTCCGATTCTGACACAAAACCACCGGGGTTTGTGCTGCAGACTAATGAGAGATGGAATAACATTGAAATCCATTAATAAAATGCTACCGTTATCTAACCTTCACATCTTGGTTGAATTACTTTCTATTGCAACGTTAACGTTTCCTTGTGTGATAATTTGGTTACTGAGTTCAAGTAGGTAATTAATGCAAATAATGTTCTCGTTTGTGTAAAACCTTTCTTTGTTTCAACTTTGCCCGTAAATCTGCAACAGTTGTGTATTACATGGCTTTCATTATACTTAATACTCGTATAATTGTTATTTGTTTTTTTTTGTAGACACGTCCAATACGCAGAACTCAACAGTAATTATATTTTTAATTGCACTTATAAACAATTGTGTGTATTTTTGTCTAGAATTATGAGTTCGCCAAACCAAAAAAGAAATACGTCCAAGGACATCTGTTGTCTTTTAAAATCCTTTATATAAATAGTTTGAATAACGGATTAGCAGGAATAAGTTATTTAATTATTTGGAAATAACCTTAAGTCTAGCTCCACCATCAACAGTCCACTGCAGGACCACTCCTTAGAACTAACGTTATGCCAAGTGTCACGCTCACCGGACAGGTTGGTTTTAAGTTTTCATTTTCTTTGCAATGCTGTTGTTTACTTACTAGTCGGCTCTTACGATACCTACACGGTGTACAGAGAGGTGGTGACACTACATATCCCGCACCACACTGATCCAGTCTATATTATATAAATTTAAATACATGTTAAACGTCGCTAGAAGCATGATTATCCCACCAAAACTATTAAATACATTAAGTTTTATTATCCACTTCGTGCGTTAGATACGTTACGTAAATTGAAATATTATGATCAAATATACTACCGCGTTTCTAACCTTCATCGCTTCATCACAAGCGATTAGAAAGATAGCTAATGCAGAGCTACTATACTTGAAGCCGATGCAGCTAAAAAGGGTGCTTAAAATAACTACGGAAAAGTACCAACGAGCATTAAACCTACATTTATCTTAAAATTATCATGCCCTGTTAGTTACATGTTGTAATTGCCTTAATAAATAAAGAAGAAAAAAAATGCTGCATTGTATGCACTCGCAATGAAGATGGTGGCGCTTACTTTTGGATTGTACTCATGCTTTCCATCAGGCAGAGTAAAGTCACTTTGATAGGGTTAAATGTAAGAGAAACCGATTGTTAATTTTATGGTTGTCATCTTTGTCACATTCAATCTCCGACATTTGTGAACCCTTTCTCTATCCTGGTAGAAACTTAAACGATATTGTAGACTTTTTAGAGATGTGTTGTTTGTTTAAGAGGTTGAAAATTTGAATGAAAATAAATCTATCGTAAAATAATTAATTAACTTAAAAACTAAAGAAGTCTTTGAAATCCATGCCATTCTTCTCTACAATCTCTTAGAAACGAATAAATATTGTTTAGCGTAAAAACGTATTCATTCAAGGACCGGGGCTTAAAAACAACTTAGTGTGTTTCTTTTCATTAAGTACCTATGTACCTATCAACTGACAGCCTCTCTTTATAAACTTCAGACAATACTTAACAGAAGTTTTAATGCGATATACATTTATTATGTATATAAAATGGGAATCTTTATCGAGTTATACTTATATTAATAAAATATGTAAAACATAGTAATCCACACTAATTTTATAAAATCGATAATAAATCTGTCTGTTACGTTTTCACGCCTAAATTGCTGTACGGATTTCAATGAAATTTGTCATGAAGATAATTTGATTCTTGAGGAAGGACATGGATTACTCTTTACCGCGGTAACCGACATACATGCGGGCAAAGCCACCGTCAAAAGCTTTCTAAACAATCTTGTATAATAACAAATTTGAAATAACAGTAATACGTAACACCAAAATATCTACTAAATAATATTCGAGATGATATCAATTATAATTTATGATGCATTCGTTAGATAATAATATTCTTGTATATATATGTAAGATACTATTCTGTGTTCTTACTACATTAAAATTTGTTACTAGTCAGGAAAATAAAAAACAACATTAAAATATTTTTAATGATTTACACATGGTTCACTGTTATATAAATAATTATATAACTAGCTTTCGCCCGCGGCTCCGCCCGTGTGTATCGTATCTTATTATTGCAGTAAAAAGTAGCCTATGTGTTATTCTGATATATAAGCTATATTACTGTGAAGGTTCATTCAAATCCGTTCAGTAGTTTTTGCGTGGAAGAGCATACAAAACATACATAATCACAAAGTTTCGCGTTTATAATAGATATTAATAAGGATATAGTACCCACTACTACTACTTACACATTACCTTTAAACGCTTTAGCTTAATTATGAACTAACATCTATACATGTATGTATATCTACATCTATACAAATAAATAAAAGTAATAAATATACAGTACTTGTACAACCGCACAGCAAATGTTCGTATTGTGTTTTTCTTATGTGTGTACTGTAAAATTGTAAAGTTGTGTTAATATATATACCTGCTTACATGATGTACACCATTATCATTACTAATAACGCAATGCCATGTAATACCAAATATTATTTGACTGTTTGCAGTGACATTAAAATAAACGTATTTTCTTTCTTTTCTTTCTTTCTTACTTGCCACAAAAAATATTTTTTTATAATTTTTGCATATATGCTATGCTATCTATTTATGCCGGCTAATCTGGAACGGCTTATACGCCCTATAAAGTAAGCATGATTTTTCGCCATTTGAACATAACAGTTAAATGTCAGAGATCAGCTAAAGTCATTAGGGTCGTCATGTCCGCTACAAACAATTAGACAGCTCTGACGTCACAGTTTCCAGCTAATTCGTATGACTGTTTAGTGTAGTTGCAACTAATCTCATGAAAGGCGCCGCAGTGCCCTAATGCTCGTCGCAATTAGCACACAGGACGTTCTATAGACGATTTTATTGCCTTTAATGGCCTACAAAACAGAACATTTATTGGCTATTATTGCTATGAAATCCGTTTTCCATCTTTCTCGTATTTTTCGTTTAATATTTTTGTTAAAAAGTAAGTAATTGAAATAGCAATTAAAACATAATCCGAAATCTTTAAAACAGATCTAAATTGTATATAAAATTAGCTGGATACAAGTTATAGAGGCATACAAAGAAATTTGGCTTTAGAAATTTAACTGAAACTATAATGGAAAGAGCATCATCATCATTAACAGTGCACTGCTGGTCATATGCCTCTCCTCATAGGGTTAAATAGGGTTTAAGGGATAAGAGTAATCAATCAGTGGCAATCTTGAACGAGAAATCATGGTTGTCAAATAATGCAAAAAACCTTACACAGGTAAAACATATCTCTTCAGTACGCATGTCATCTATCATTTGTTCGATGAAAATGGCAAAGCAATATTCGTTATAGCTTATTTTTTTTTCTTGCGACTTTGTAAAAGACAGTACAAAAAGCCCTGTTTATAAAGTAAAAAAAGTTTCCTGTAGTTCTTATAACTGAAAATCATTCTAGTTTTACACATTTTTAATGTCTAAAACTGGAATGATTCAATTCGGTACAAATTTAAGCACACAGCAGCAGGTATTTTTTCTATAGTAGCCGCAAATATTCTTTAGTATAAGTTTTAATTTAAAAACTTACAAAACAATTTAATTTCAAACATTAATAATACAATATTGCTTCATAAAAATGCAAATTTCATGTCGACTGTCGAGTGACATTCGTATGTTTCGGCACACATCATCACTCACTCATTGTCATTCTAAAAGCCGCTCGTTGCATTTTTTGCCGTATGTCTGCATGATGGCCGTATTTACAAAACTACAGACGCATATCCACTGTTTATAATTGTACTTTTAGACCCGTATTGTTAACACAGCTCGCGTTAGCTCACAATCACTTAGTAATCACAAATAAAAAAGTTTCACGTGTGGGCGATAATGTACGATATACGTTTTGTTTATACAAATTTCTATACGCTAGATATGCACATACAATATCGCCCACTCGTGAAACTATATCCATGGTGACTGCGTCGCTATATATACTGGTTTTATAATATTTGATTGATGACTCTGTGACAAAATAGCGGTAAATAATTTTGTGTGTGTGCAATGATTGTTGTATATTACAAAACAAGATAAAAATCTTATTTGACATGCAATTATATGGTTATTTTAAACTAAAAACGCAAATAATAACGCATGTACCACGCGTAATAATACAAATGAAACTTCATTGCATTGAAAAAGGTTTGAACTTAATATTCTCATTAATAACTATTTGAATGATTCTTTGTCTTATAGAGGCAAAATTAAATTTGTTAATATAACGACCAGTAGTAAATAGGATATAAGGTAATGAATGCCTTCCGTTTCGAACCATAACAAGTTAAGACTGCTAGACCCTCCTTTGTCCGTTGCCTGGGCGGTCTTGATCGGAGTCAATGAACTGCACTGAGATTACAAGAAAGTCAAAAAGAAAATACTGCCACAAGAATAAGTTTACGTGGCTCCCGTCATTGTATTATTTTAGGATTTATGAGAACACACATTCCAGTTTCTTCCATTATAAACTGTTTCATCCTTACAAGTGTGGTTTAGATGCAATGGGGGCCACCGTTTTTGTGCTCACCAGTGGGCACCACTGTAGAATGAGGTCCTGAATCATAGCTAACAGCTATCAAAGTTTTTTTTATTATTACGCAATCATTAATTTTGAAAACCTCAAAACCGTACTGTAAATAGTAATAAGCATGCGTTGCGCAATCCCGTTTTTTTCGAAAAAACTGGTGGACATAAGATTCCGAAAGATAAGATTGTTTCACAAAAATCACTAAACATCAGAAGGAAGAGGGGGGGGGGGGGGGGGGGTACTGAACCTAAAATGGTATATTTATTTATTTATAATTCCTGCAAATAAATTGCACAAGGCAGACTTAATGCCATGGGCATTCTCTTCCAGTCGACCTTTTTTTTGGTGGCACAGAGGTGCCAGTGTGTATATTTGCACGCATATAGATAGATTTATTATTTCCAAAGATTATTTCCGAGCCTTGGTTATTAAAAAACATAACATCACATTTGCAGTAAGACCAATCTATTTGCATAATGTAAGATCGTGGACGTAAAAATTTTGTCTCAAGTAGTCTGTCCTAAAAATATCGTGTGCTATTAAAGTTACCAAGCCAGAGATTTGGAGGATTAAATGTCTCATTACACTTTCTACAATGATTACAAAAATCATTGACGATCATGGAAACTGAAAATGGCCTAATGGACCGTAAAAAGAATTCGGACACTTCGTTTTTCTTATTTTTGTAGTAGGCTCTCTAGCCTCGCTAACTGTTCGTTACAGTAAACATACTTAGCTTCCGTTTATTTAAAACAGAATCTGCTAGTACCTACCAATATTGATTTTAGTTAAAATGTTTTTTAACTAGTTTAATTTCATAAGATTCGAGTAAGTCGAGGTGCAAAATTTAAAAAAAATAGGGTATTATTGTTGTAGTCATAATTTTTTTAAAAGGTTACGATACATTCCATTTCTGTGCGTGTTCCGTTGTCAGGGAAGTCTGACCGTGATCACAAGCGGTATAACCTGTTCCAAACGTCAAGAAATAGAAGTAATTATCGTAACCTTTTAAATTATTTTGTCGTAAATAAGTCCCACTTTTATAACAAAAACTATGTGTATGTATAAAAATCGTAAAAATCGCATAGGGTATAGAGGAACCATTGAAATAGGTAATTGTTTCTTTGCATGATAAATGTATTTAATTTTATCAAACTCAGAAAACATTGATTGAAATAGACACTTGACTTGATATAACGTTAGCTAAAAATGTCTCAGCTTTAGTGCGGTTGTTGTTCTGTTTGATGTTCGGCTAATGTGCTATAATGCGGTCGGGGCTGAGGTTGGGGTGGTGCTGTAATGACTCGTCTCAATCACTCGCACTGACGCCACCCTCCTTCATTACACTTACAGAATCATTAGACTTCATTACTGTAGTATAAATCTTTTCTTGCGGACACTATTGCAGTATTTTGATATTTATGTGTTATTTTTGAACCGATTCGGTGAAGTCAAAAAGAACAGTAATAGTGAAATTGTGGCGCCTATTTTAAATCGATTTTAATAAATGAAGTATCAATAGATTTATATTAATGCCCCGGCTGACATAGGCCATATAAATATTAACAAAAGTTTTTACTTAGTGTTAGGTATATAGCATCCTGTGTGTCATCTTGTGAAGATGAGCTAATCGCTAAACTGCACGGTGAAAATGTAGAATTAAAGCAATCAACAGTATCCTTTTGAAATTTTATTACCTCTTGCCCATTATCCGTCCAAATAGTATAATTAAATATCCGGTCCGATGTAAAATATCCGTTTCATCTATATTCTGTCATTATTGTGAGAGGCTTGGCTATTCCTATTCTTGCTAGTCATAGTCACATTGCGGTCATTTTGTGCTAATGCTTAGATCTACCACCGTTAAACTTTTCTGGTATTTGCCTTGCGCCTTTTCAATCACAACGATGATTAATTATAACCGACATCATCTTCCTATCCTTTATCTCATTTATTTGGGGTCAGCTACTATAATGAAAGTAATTCAATGAATTCTTCAACATATAATTTTACTGTAACATTCATAAATATAATTTACTTCTTCTATTCTATAATTTCGATTGTACCCAAAGGGAAACATTGATTTTCTTTTCTGTCAATAAAATGTATTCAGAATTTTTGATGTGTATCGATACGAGTTATTAGGAATACAGTCCAAACAGATATTGATAAATGCCTTAAGTCATATTAGGATTGATATTGTACTTTGTATTGTAAAATATCCGGTAAAGAGGATATAAGAGGGTCAAAGGGAGATTACTTCCCCATATACGAGCGTTAACTTTTATGTAGGCTGTGCAAACTCGACTCTTTTACAACATGCCCAACGATTCTTTAATCTTGTTAATGATATCACGGGTTACATGTACATTGAAGTCTTATCGTGTGTGTTAAATTGTGATGCCAAAATCCAATTTACCCTTAATATTGAAGATCAGTAAGTATACTTGTACTGTTAGGAGATCGCGCTGGGAAGTGTATACTTCAAAAGTGTTTTGCTATTTATGTGCAGATCTAATATAGGTGTGATATTAATTAATTTTATCAAATTATTTTCATCAAACGAAATCATTTGGAAATATATGTACTTAGATCAGGTGACGGTACATATATAAAGTACCTACACCTGAACTGCAAGTAGCCCATCTCGATTATATCAACTATAATCTCGCTGTAAGTTTTGCGGTGGCAGTTTTCTTATTTTCAAGCATATATTTTTTATACAGCCCCCTGTTACCCGTCGTTATAAACACTTGCAGTAGGGGTCCAGTCTACCCATCAACAGCAAACAATAGTATTATAGTAATTGTTTCGTGCAACTGCAGAGAATAAACCTCATACTTTATCTGCATAAACACATTAAATATCTGCCAAAATACAGAAACATTATATCACAGTTCGCTTGCGCTTAGTGCTTAAGTACTGATCAATCTAGCTTTAAAGCTAGAATGTTCAGGACCAAACGAGGCGCTTAAAGGTTAATACTCCGGAGGTGCCTTATCTGGCTCGTTTGTACCCCGGGAAGCGATACGGTGAGCTCTAGTCTCGGGGCTTTGATCGGCCCAATTCAGGCTCCTTCGTAAGGAAATAATGGCGCTCGCTTAGACGAAGCATGAAGTATATTATATATTTATATTAAACTCTTTGCAAGTATAGGATTGTTCATTATACATTTTATGTAAATAACATATTGGTTGATAGAATAGAGAAATAGTCACTTCAGTATTTAAATTTGAAAATCCTTCGCAATGCGGGTCGAACCCCGACCAATGAAAAAGCGTTTAGGTATTTCGTGTCAAACTTTTTTTTCTTTCTTTGAAACTTGTTTCTAAATAATTATTATTAGCTTAATCAAATAGTTTAAGTTGCTTTCAGTATCTAATTACTCAGTTATAGCTACTTCTTATTTGAATTCCCTTGGATCATAAGATAGAAATCTAACTTGTTCTCGATAAAGTATATTTTACTAAAACAAAAGAATAGGTAATAGTAAAATTTTATTGACGTTTCTTATCAAAAGTTTTTCAGAGCCTCGTCTAGCGACTCATATATTTATTTAATGGCACGTGAGCATGATATAGGTACAGTTTGATAAAAAAAGGTAAAGCTAAATAGTTTTACATTTTTTATCAAACTGTCTAAAGTAACGGATCGTTGAAAACCTTCAAAAGTAGGCTTGGCGTTGAGTCTTTAGAAAAGAATACACGCGACAGGTCGGGGGAACGGCCGTTCTACTGTAATGAAAACAGCATTTGCATATCGACCGTCATGTGCCAATTATATTCGTAACAGTTTTCATGGACTTTTTTTCATGAACTTTTTAGCGTTTTGAATGTAAAACCAGTTTGAATGTCCACCAGTCAAAACAGTAATATAAGTATACATTTATATTTGATATTTTTATTTTTGAAATGGTCTTTATGAGACCTTTCATTTGATAACCGTATTACTAAAGTGAGAAAAACAATCAAATCCGACTCCATGTTTTTAACTGACTTCAAAAAACAGGAGGAGGTTCTCAATTCGTCGGAATCTTTTGTTATTTTTTTATGTATGTTCAGCGATAATTTCGTGGTTTATGAACCGATTTCAAAAATTCTTTTTGCATTGGAATGGGCGAAGCTTACAGGTGGTCCCATCGTCACCATATCGGGATCTGATGATAGGATCCCAATGAAATCGAGGGAACTCCTCAAATATCATAGGCATAATGTCGCGATTTGGGTACTCGGAATAGTTTTTCATTGAAGTCGGTTCCTTTTTGTTAAAATTATTTCATTTCCGTTCACCATTTTGAAAATATATATACATAGCCTATGTTACACTACCACAATTCTAACGATTTTAACGGAACATGCAACCCTTTATTTGAAGCAGTTGGGTAATAATGTGCATCACTAGTTAAAATTGTCTTATACATTTTTGTATTAGACTGTATCGCGTTGCCCATTACAGCTAGTATTATCGAGATGTATGTAAAACAATTTAGATTGCGATCTACAAATTGTGTTTATACGTTTAATATCTTAGTGACACAGAATTTAATTCGGTTCGTAGGCAACCATTTATTTTTGGCACGCGACACTAATTTAGCATCCGTTATGTGGGCAAAACTAAATTCGATATACTTCATTTTACCATTCGCCATATGTACAACCCATAAATGAATGTGTAGGTACCATCACTAATTCATTATATTATTTTTGTTCTGATATATATATATATTTAACGATTTTTTTGTTATTCCAGGTAATTAACTCAACGGGATACTTCTTCAAAAGGTTTCAGAAAACATCTTAATCATCTTGAAATTGTACATTTAGTTCTTTTTTATATATTTATCTTTTAACTACGTTTTTATAGCCATTCACGATTTCGGTTATTTCGTCAATATTTTCGTATATTTCATTTTATGAAGATCATAAAATACAAGTTGGCGTTCGCCTTTACCTGTTGTTGTGTACCCGAGGTACTTACTCAGTAGGATAGGAAAAAAGGAGGGTGATAAGATTCTATTTCGATTCTCTTTGAAATATAAAACTGCGATGTTTAATTCCTTTTGCCGTTGCCCAAATGGAAAAATTCACTCAGCCCGCGGCCACAAACGATTATTTATCTTTAGATAGTGACACTCTGAGGGTGGCGGGACCACGAAGACGGCTTGCGGGAATGTCCACATAAATAATCGAGAGCTTACGAACTCTCCCGCCGGAGATACACTCCAGAATATCAAGGCAACTTTGAACCAAATTGATCGCGAACGTTACTGTCTAATGGCGTGTAGATCTACTTATAATGGACAATACCACCGTCTAATTTAGAAAAGATGTCTCTGTATTCAAGAAATTTCAAAGTCAAGCTATCGTTATCCTCTGTACAATAAAGACATTGTCGATGCCACAAAGTAATGTGATATTGCTATTTCGCCAAACTATATAAATGTTAAAATACTCTACGCTGTTAATTACCAGCATTTGCGACTTATGTATCAACCAGCGATGGTTATTCTATATAACTATTTATTTAAAAGAAACTCATGTCGTAATATATACGTAATAGGACATTACATACAAAAAGAGAAAAAAGATATCTTTGCGTACGTTGGTTAAATAATTGCATTTATAAGTAGCTCTCGGGTAATTAAATGCGTCGGGTGATATGTATGCCACTTGTATACAAATACACAATTGATTTGTAGAATTTATGGAGCGGGGAGTCCAGATCATAAATTGGGATGTGCGGATCCCCGGAGCATAAATCGACAATTGTCCTGTCAACGTGTGGGCGCCGCCGCCGCCATCTTCTCGCCACCTCAGGCCTAAACACAATGTCCATTACATATCACCCGATTCAATCTCTGAACCGACCACTGAATGAATTAGGGATTCAAGATGAGATTATTTAAAAACTCGAGAGTTGAGATACACGAATTCATATTTTTGTTATGAATCATATTAAATATTTACACGTTCTAGATTTTAGATGGAGACCGCCAGTAGTTGAGTATTATTCGGAAATATTTTGTCGGTAAATCGTGACGTGGAATTTTTTACTTATAAATTTGACCGATCTATGACGACGGTTATTACTGTGCTATAAATGTCACTGATGTAAAATGTATATAAAAATGACTTTTTAACTTTGAAGTGATTGTATTATAATGAAGGCATTAAAATTAAGGCTGCAAGCTAGAGTGGTAGTTATAGGTACAATCCTAGCCCCGACCACATTTTTTATAACAATGTCATTTTTTATGAAGAAACAGTATGAAGTGTTTATTTCGAAAATGGGAAAATCAAGTTATGCAATTAACTTTTGCTGCGATAATTGACTTCGACAGCTGAAAGTTCCGCAAAACTTAATACGAAATAAAATACAAAGATCTCATAACACTTCTGCAAGTATGATCATTATAATAAACTGAAAATGTTCTCTAATGCATTCTCCCTGAAAATTGTTATTAAAGTAATTAATTTTAAAAGATAACCTCTGTGTTCAGAATGTTTCTTAAAAATCAATGAACTTTATACATTAAGGTATTTCATGTCTTTTGTAATATGAGTTCAAATTATATTATAATTGAACAAGAAGTAGTCAAACTGCAGCCAGAAGCAGAATGAAAATGTTAAAGAAATAAATCAAGTTAATGAATTTCATGCATGAACAGAATTAGTTTTAATTTTTGCACTTGTTAAATTAAAATCCTAGTAAGCTTTTAATATTATTGACTATCTGAGTCCCGGGGTGCTACCCGCGTTTAATATTGTAAATCACGAGTAACGCCTTGGAGCAAATCTTAAAAGAATTATCCGAAGTTACTCCTTATGTCATCAGGTTTCTGTTAATGAAAGTCCGTTCAAAATCGATCTAGCTATTTCAAAGATCAGCCAGAACAAACAGAGAGACAGAACAAAATTCTACTTATGTCTTCCATCAAGCAGAGCAGTCACTTTGGTAGGCATAAATATAAAAAAAAAGCGGCCAAGTGCGAGTCGAACTCGCCCATGAAGGGTTCCGTATCAGCAAGTAACATCATATAAAAGTTCTTGTAGTTCGTTGTAACTTTGATCGATGTTTTTATACTAGTCTATTGATTGGATGAAAGGTAAATTGCGTGTTACGATTTAAGACGTATTAAAAAAAAAACTACTCACTAGATCTCGTTCAAACCAATTTTCGTTGGTAGTTTGCATGGTAATGTACAACATATATTTTTTTTAGTTTTATCACTCTCTTATTTTAGAAGTTAGAGGGGGGGGACACACATTTTTCCACTTTGGAAGTGTCTCTTGCGCAAACTATTCAGTTTAGAAAAAAATGATAATAGAAACTTCAACATCATTTTTGAACACCTATCCATAGATACCCGGATAGGTTTGATGAAAAAATAAATTTTGAGTTTCAGTTCCATGTATGGGGACCCCCAAAACGTATTGTTTTTTTTTCTATTTTTATGTAAAAATCTTAATGCGGTTCACAGAATACATCGACTGACAAAATTTCAACAGTATAGCTCTTATAGTTTCGGAAATAATTGACTGTGACATACGGACGGACAGACAGACAGACAGACTTGACGAATGTATAAGGGTTCCGTTTTTTGCCATTTGGCTACGGAACCCTAAAAATAGATTATTTTCGAGAGAGATCCTATAGTCTTTTCTTGTGCTTCTGAAGATATGTAAGAGAAAATTTCAACTACTGATATTATATAATAGAGAAAGAATTTAAATGAATACATAATAGAGAAAGGTTTATGACCTTAAGGGAAACTGTAGTCAACAACGCGAAGCGGATGTTATACGGTATAATACTCTTTATTCCCGGGCTTAACACGTAAGAAAAGCGTAGGGTAAAGATAGTGTACCTAATTATGTTATTACGTGGATGTTATTGTGGCTTCTACCTCTATTCTCCTTTATAGCCAAAGTAACAATTAACGGTGAAGACGCTCATAGCCAACTTTCCCTAGGTGATTAGAAACAATCACCGAGAGTAAGCAACGATGGCGCGGTCAGTACCTGGATGGGTTGTGGTCACAGTGCGGCGTTAGTGTAATGATGCAAGCGTCTATGTCATTCAGAGGGCACGGTAAGCAGACGGTTCTGGTTAACCGGCTAAACAGTCGTGAAGCTTAGTTGGACGCCTTCGAGCGGCTTCACTAAAAAGCGACCCGGGATCGAACCCGAGACCTCTTGACCAGCAGCCGTATACGCTAACCACTAGATCAACAAGGCAGTCAAGTCAACATCTCCAACGTGGGCATCCGAGACTAATTTACTTATTTAATAATTTACGTTATATGAAAAAAAATACGAAAAAAATATTGTCACATAGGCTTCTATGTACCGTCATAATCTACACGCGGACGAAGCCGCGGACAAAAGCTAGTAGACTATAATTTAGTATATAGTGACTCAACCGGACCATCGTTCAATAACTGCTTATATTGTAATATTTGAAATATCAACACTGTATTTAAAATATCAACAACCTAACAAGTTTTTAACTGAAATGCTTAGATACATTTTACAATTACGTGATCATCTAATCCAAAATACTCCACGCAAACTTTCCACAAATGTTTGAAAAACATAATAAGTAATATAAATATCGTGATGGCTTTTTCTTATTAGACATAATTAAATTTGATTGACGGAAATATTATATTGAAGCAAGCCGTCTGACAATATCTCATTGTGCAAAAGTTCAATCACATTTCATATAAAGTAGATGGGGTCTTTACGGCATTCGTCTAGATGATATTTGCTTTTGGGAACGGTAAATAAGAATATGCGGGCGCAAACAAGTGCTGGTGGCCCCGGGAGCAAACAAAATCCTTTCTAACATCTAAAGTAGCCAAGTAGGTACTTACTCAACGAACTAACATTGCACACATAATCTATATTATTATGGATATGTTTCATTTACAAAACTAATAATGTAATGAAAGGAATCTTCTAAAAAATTAGTTAGTGACAGTGATCTGAATTTCTTTACCCTGTTTAAGGTTGAAAGCTTTTTGCATTAATAAGATATACCTATATATGTGTTTGTTATACATCTCTGTTGGCAGTTACAATGTAGATGAAAATAAATTTATTTTGAGATTTTGATAAATTGGGTCTAACAAACTTTCATATTTACAAAACAAAAGCGATTAAAATAACGACACTTTATAAAATTAGGAATATTTACATATAATTCTACTGATACAAATCTTAGTTCATCATCAAATTTCATCTTATTACTAAAGACAACAGCTGAAGGTTCGATAATTATACGTCATTCAACATAATAAATGGGCAGTAAATTTGTGTACATTATGAATAATGAGATAATAATATTGCTTATTACCGAAAACCGAACCCGAGCATATCTTTATTGCAATCTACATAGTTTATATAATAGCAGGAGGTAAATTAATTCATCGCACGGAGGCAGCATCTCGTACGATAAGTTTAGGGCCGGCCCCAGGGTGCTGAACACCAACTATCCTAACGAGATCGGGATTTCTCAGAACGATACGTTCAATGGACGTATCGTAACCACGGACTCATGTGTCAGTTCTCCTATCACTACATCATTTACGAGCCCAAATGTAACTTTCAAAGTGAACATTTAGGTAGATAACTTTGATAAGAATGGTTTCAAAAAGTACTGGTTTATTAAAAGTGAGGGTGAACCCACAATCGATCGGGGACAAAGCAAAGTTTGAAGACGCTTAAGATAAAACACGAGGTATGAATAAGTAATAATGCGAAGGAGTTCTAATACTTGACAAAATCATAAATTAAGGGGCAAAATATAAAACAACGTCACAAGAAAATGTTTATGCGGTGACTTAAGCAAAATATGTATGTAAGCTTGATCTATTCAACTTAAGATCCCAACGAGGTATGTATGAAAGACCAATGTAGCAATGGCACGAAGGAGACCTATGTGCAACCGAACTGCAGAAGGCTGATTGATTGATGAACTAATTACATCAAAATTAGTACATGGTAAAGAATTGAACTTCATGAAGTTTACTTTTGCCTGAAGAATATGATAGACGTACAAACATATTATGGTCTTTAAGTTAAATATACATGTGATGAATGAAACGGCGAAATTTTTACGTTAAGTATTGCAGAAGAAATAGAAAGCCGTATCTAACTTATTCAATAATTCACTCAAAGTAGCTTCTGTTAGGGTTTCAATATGTTCAGTAGTGATATAACTATGATTTATGTTGTGTCCCTTCTTCGCATGAAATGTTGTGTTGTTACCTAAATTTATGATGACATTACAACAAAAGCCACGTCGGGGTTCGACAGGCCGACGATATTTGTAGCGCTGTTATGCGCTGTACTTGAATGAAGGATTATTTATTTAGAAACCAGTCAAGTACAATTTAAATTCTTCTCAAGGAGATTTCTAAGTTAGAATAATTGTTTCTCTTGTGTAAAGACTTGCTAGATCGAAGTGTTTTTATTACATAATATACTTTTTTAATAGATTGCATACCCATAGATTCGTTTATATTTATTATGTGAGAAGCAATATCGTAGAAATACTTAGATTAGTCATAAGTCTGAACAGAACTTTGATTAGTCCTTTTTAGGAACATTCTGTGAATCTGTTATCAAATAAACATCGCACTTTACAGCACTCGACTGTTGTCCACCACTTGAATTTTCTTTGTAAACTTTTACCTTTTTTTTTCTCTTTATATATTGAAAAATATTTGTGATACTGATTAGGTAGTTAACTTAATTAGCATGATGTGTTTACCTATAAGTGTTTGTTACACCCTATTGTTATCTATGTGAATGTATTTTGTATTAGTTTTAGTGTAAGCAAACGTTGGTGAACCTAATAATAAAAAAAAAATAGTCTTAAAAAAATATTTTAAAGAAAGTTGCCTTAACATGTTTTAATGCCTCGCGTATTACTTGAGACATAACATTACACTAACTGAGAAAATAAATTTCACTACTTATAACAATTTAGTGTGTACCTAATATTCTTAGCCTGAAAGTAAGTGTACGAGGTCTTACAACTCTTTTTGATCGTTTAATAATATTTATGCCCAATAACGCTGTGTAACTCGAGTGTTCCGCATTAGCAGTGCAGTACACCGGTGGCCCATTGATGTCCAGTGATGGATGCCTCCGCTCAGACCGCGATCCGTCATCGAAGCGGATGCTCCGTCAACGGATGCTACATTCGCTTTTTGCTTACGTCAACTCGAAAGCAAAACAACTGAAGATAAATTTGTATTTAAACTTTTTTTTATATAACAGTTAATTTCGGATAATACTAATGATTTAGAACTTAAATGACGTTAAAAATCTATATAAAAAATCAATGTGAAAACTATATAAAGTATCCTGCATAAAACATTAAGCTCCCGCTGTGGCCTATCTGTAATTCGATTATCACGTTTTGAAGCAAACCTTCAACTCTGCATTTCTAATTTACCTTATCTCTTTGAATTCATTGTATTGTAATCTCCTCTCCCGTTATGGGATGTACGGACCAACGTCAGAGTTTTTGTGCCTTCATACTGCACGATTCTTATCGCATCATTAAATAAATGAAATTGAAGTTCCATGAGCATTAATTAAAATGTTGTCGGTTTGGGTGGAGCTTGATCATTATGTTAGTAGAAGGCAAACGCGGCGACAAAGATGAAGGGCGTGCATGTACCAGAGAACTTGCTTTGTTTTTGTCAGAGATGCTTCGCCGCCCGTTTAACGTCTCGTTTCATTGTCTCAGCAAGTAGCACACGAAAACTTGTCTTTATCAGTCTGGCGCATGAAGTAATACAGAATTTTATTTTGGCTAGAGATTTTGTTATTGATTACAAATGTAACTTACTCGAATGAAATAAACAGTCAAGTGAATTTAATGTCGTCGAGACTTGTTAAAAATGCCAAACAAATCTCAATTTTTCAATCGAGGATGTGGCAGTCCTTTTATTTAAATACTAATAAAATAATTAATATGTACTTTACGTAAAGTAAGTTATTTTTTATTCCTATTTAAAAACGAGCCATATTCATGTATACAGGCTACGAGTCCATACGTCCCGCAAACTTCGCCCTGTATTACAGGTTTTAGTAAGTACTCATTGGCCCGCGAATAATTAGATATACGTATAGCTAAGTATATATAACCTAAGTATATATAAATAATCATAGTAAATATGTACTTAATGATATGATTTATTTTTCAGTTAAGTAATTAAAACAAAAATTTTAAGTTGTTGTTAAGTTGTTTTGTGTAACTAACTTGTAAAATATTTATGCCATATTAGTAGTGTTCGGACACATGTAAGCGTCGATGTAACTGATTAAGGCAATATAGATCTACTTTTCGAGTTGATTAAACATAAGATACAACCCACACAAGCAATCTGATGGACAGCGGAGATTTAGTGCCAAGGTTTCATAATCTCCGTTTATGTACGGAACCCTAAATAGCAATGAGCTAGCTACTAAATTAGGCATGATATAAAGCGCAAGTCTCTGTACAAGCAGGTCGTGAGCGAATTAAGATACCCAATAGATAATAAAGTTAAACCGTATTCATGGCCGATGGTCATAAAGGAGACGACCGTTACTCTACCGAAGCTCCGGGGATCCTAGAAAATTGGATTTTACATTGTTTTTGTGACACCGGAGGTTTTTACAGGAAAGCACGCCGCAAGAATTTTATTTTTCCGCCTCCAGACATTTACGAACCCTCGTAAAACTTATGTCTCCGAACCTTAAAGGTGTAGGTATATGAACGAGTTTTATTTGAATGAAAATTTCTTGTGTGGCGGTGATTCATTGAAGTATTTTATAACATAATTTAGTTTTTTTTATGGATGATGTATAAAGATGATGCTTGATTTGATGATGCTAATAAAGAGAGGGTAACTTTAGGATCGCTTTTTTGCATTAAAAATACATTTAGTTTCTATTAATATAAGAGTGCCCAAAAATAAGTGTTTGTAGAAAAATACTTAAAACTACTAAATACTAAGACACACATGACGTACATACCCCACTCGATAAACCAAAATTTTTGACTGGACTGAAACTTGACGAATGAAAGACTGTTTTAATCAGAGGCCTTCTTTGTTTTCAAGACGAATGCTGATATGTTGGAATACCGATTGCTGTCTATGAGCTAGAAACATTCGACGAGGCAATATTGCCTGCCTGCACACTTCCTACCGATTGAAGTCTGTGCAAACAGAATCGCAACACCGTAAAATCTAGCTTGCTAAGAAATTCTTAACGTATATTTAAACATTAATCTCGCTTTTCCGTCTAAGCAAGGAAGTAACTTCGAAGATTAATGTTCAAAAGTTTATTGTAACATTTTCAGGCAATAAACGGTTCTTGATAACTAAAATACCGCTTTATTGATGTAAAACTCCGCTAAAATTGACGCCGGATAAGTTTATTGTCTATTGTATAGGCTATAGCTTCATATATATTATAAAAGCAAGCCTTTTTGACTAAGTTCAGTAAAAGTTCAAACCTTAAACGTTAGTAGTTTTTTTTATATGTTTGCTCAATGCATATAACTATAGATTATAAATATAAAGTATCTGCTTTTTAGTTCGGTCATGATTTGTTCTGAATTAACTGTAGCTAAGAGGTACTTCTGGAGGCTTGAATGTGTTCGGACCAGGCTGCATTTGTTGGCAGTGTGCCTGTTTTCAGAAATTGTTAGTGCTAAGTCACGAATACGGCACCATCTGTACTCACCTCGGTATCAGACAACATCATTGCGCTCGTCCTGTGCACCAGATGCGAATTATTTATCTAGACCAGTTAACGTCACTTACAAACATTATTTATTCATGTCTCATCTCATATTTGTTTGTTATAGTTTGCTTTTGTTTTAATTAAAATAACCTACTTAAATAGCATAAGATACGGTATTTACGTATAAAAATTTGCATACTCGCCGTATTATAAATTGGTGCTGTATAATATTAAATGAGATGATGTAGTGACTTACAGTAATTTAGAAGTAAATTATATTTTTGCATTTTTGAAAACTCTCAAAACTACTTGTTGTTTTTTTTACGACCAGACATGCATAATAGTAGTAAGCTACTTTGAGTGAACACTATGGGAGGTACAAGTAATAGACGTGAATTGTTTTTACCAATTCTGTCATTCTCTGCCAGGTCGGTAGAGAATAATTCTACTCGCTCCATATATACAAACAAGAGATAAAATTATATATTTGTAATGTCAAATTTCAGCCATGCATATCACAAAGTGCATATCACAGCATAAAGTATCTACAGCACTTACATCTAGAAACATTTTTTAATATTTTCGTCCATTTGTTCCGTCTAATCTCTGGAAAGACTTTACCAAATTTGACGGGATTTTCAGTAGCAGATAGCTGATGGTATGAGAAGTAGCATTTTACAGACTAGATTCGTCCCTCGGCGTTACCCGTAGTTATTGTAACTTTAACAAAGCGGGGCTCAGCTAGTTTACATGTACCTATACATGAAAATAAATCCCTATTTAATTTGATCTTAATTGCTGCACTAATTTCACCAATTCTCTAAGTGTTCGATAGCCCTTATATCGAGTAGGTAAGCATAGACTATAAAACAACACGCTAAGGCCAATAGGAGCATCAATAGAATCTGTTGCAATAATCAAAATGTATTCCCTTAGAAAAACGCAGATGAGGTTGCAAATATTAGCTTGTTAGAAATACAACACTATGCTTATAGATTAGTGGGCGGTTTTTCTTGCCTTCGCTTCGTATTTGATTAGTAATCTGATGTGTTACGTCTACAAGCTGGGTATCGTGTATTATAAGTTGCCTTTTTTCCTATTTTCCTATTAAATCGGAAGCAAGAGTTACCATCGTCACTCGTCTTGTTTATAACCTAATTCGAGAATACATTGGTACTTTATTCCTAAAATGGAAACCGGTCAAGTGCGTGTGAAACCTGCGTAAACACCGTTTCGTAGGATAACTAAATATGTATAGCAATGATTTCAGGGTTCTGTGCGATTGACCGACAAATAGAACCGAACGTCAGACCGTCTGTCATAGCTTATTCGTGTAAATCTACCGAACCGCTATATAGACTACGAGCTGTACCAAATTAATCTACATTTTTTATAAAGCCGTAATATAGTTTTATTTCAGTGTATTAGAATACGACCCCAACCTTGATTTCGGGACGTAAAATGTTGAAAAAGTTTTCTGTAAATTTCGAACCAAATGACTTAGACATAACAGTGCGTTTATCCAAGCGGACATAATTAGATAACAGTTTTTTTCTAGCTTTATATTACGTATGAAATTAAAATGGAAGGCGTCGAAGCGATTCGATCTCATTATGCAGTCACTCGGTCACGAATGCTTGCCATTCACAAACTTAGAGTGCGGATTGCGTTTGCGGCTTAACCGTTTAAAACATTCACGGTAATCTTCCTTTAAGGCTAGAATCCGAATGACTGAGTTGCCTACCTTTCGTAGTTTTAAAGAAGTAGTTTTACTTTCTCCTTAAGTTTAGTGCAGCATTTATAAGAGTATTATTTACCTAGCACAAATGCCTAGTTTTAAGCTCTGTCAAGGTTACATACTACGTGGCCCTTGGTATAATTATTACTTTGTGTGACTTCATGTAATGAATTTAAGCTAATCGGTATATTATTTTGATTGTCGGATTAGATTATATACTAATTTCCGCCAGAGCATTTTATCGATACGTGTAGGTACTCGTGATAAGTTCAATAATTGATGTTAATTGGATAACAAGCAAAATTCTTTATTGTTGATAAAACTGACAGTACATAGATTGTCACGTGTTGTCGTGACTGGTCAACTCAAAATTCATGAAAAGCCCACGCTTGGCCTATTTCACTTACTTATTCTCAATTAATAACCTTGTGGTGACGGATTAAGAATACAGTGTCACCACCCCTATTCATCCCGCGGGTGTCGTAAAAGGCGACTAAGGGATAAACTACGCAAGACAACATCAATGCAAAGAGAAGGAAAACTTGAAACCAACCCGTCTGGCCAGCGTGGTATAGTAGGCCAATACCTCCTTTTCAAGGAGAGGCATATGTCCAGCAGTGGACTGTTAAAGGCAGTTGATGATGATGATTCTCAATTTATGTAGACTTGGATCTTTGAGTTAGCTTTATTGTTTCATGGATGAGATGACACTAGTCCTAATTCTGTTGTCTGTCTGTGTCCCTTTCTCTAAATTAAAAATGAGTTTTTTCCTACCAACCACCGTTCTAAACGTTACAAATTGAATAAAATTAGTTGTCACACTAAATATTGTCTTATCTAAATACAAACATACGAATATAGAATTTTGTAAATAGCTTCACTAAATTATGAGAATAGAAAATAATTTTATATTTTTTTTAGTTAAGTGACACAAAATTAGCACCACCACTGTCTAATTTTAGTAAATTGAAATTACATATAAAAGTGCCTGAAAATATATTTTTACTTAAACATATTCAATGCCCAGAGAACCTGGTCAACTTTTTTATATATGCACATATATTTTGAGCCTGCAAAGTGACTCTAATCTGCTTGATGGAAAGCATGACTAGAATCCGAGAGTAGTGGAATACATGCACTTGTATATATATAGCTTTGTCCATGATTGTAATAACTGCCGTGACCTGTAATTTAAAGTACGACTTTGTCGGGCACAAACTGGCGTCTAATTACTACCCATTAATTGTTGTTTACTGAAACGCGATGGGTACTGTTACTGAATAAAACACTAGTGTTCTATTAAGTGACTACTTTTCAATACGAATAAAAATCCTTTTTATTTTATTTTATTTTATTTATTTTACTAAACAATCTGTCCAAAATCATATAGGACTAGTTGAGTCCCCGGGGAGTTACTCGTAGCTGTGGTTACTACAACAACAACTACACTTTCACTAACAGATAGCTCTAAGTTACTCGTTATGTCAATGGCTATCTTCCAGTGAAAGTCTCGTCAAAATCGGTTCAATCATTCCAGAGATTAGCCAGAGCAAGAAGACAGACAAGAATTTTAAAAATTGATGATTTTATGAAGTTCCTTTTCATATACATTGAGTTATAAGCTGTTAATTTGAAATTACAAACAGACATTTTAATTATTAATTTGTATAGATTGTAAATAGAATTTACGTTTTGAATTGTAATGGTGTATTTTTATTACTTTTTATACATATAGTTTGAAAATGTTAATAGTAAAATAAATGAAACCTTAATCCCTAAATAATATACTCTAAGACAGTACAGGTACTAAAAATTTCAACTTTACATTGATTTTCAAATATTTATAATAGTACTTAATATTAAGGTAATTAGGTATCATCATCATTAAATAATTAATCTATAAATAATTTAAAATCTGCACTTAAAAACTACCTTTTACTGATATGTACTAGAGACGTATCGTAGAAAAGGAGTATAATAATAATGCAGAGGTAATCGCATTAACACTATGCACTGGCTGTAACAGGTCCAAGGCTAAGTTCTGCTACAAATATCATTACACAAATGCATAGTGGGGACTGCCATCAGTATTTGTGTTAAGCTATTTATAATCGCGAGTCATATATCATACTGTGCTGATTGTCTTTGCTTGGATTCCAAATACTGTTAACCTTTAGCATATCTTAAGGTAACCAATATCCCCATCGTACCAATTGTAAGATTAAAAAAATAATTTTGCGTGACGTTGTAAATTAAAACAATTCATCAATACCGGTTATTGTAGATCCTTATTATCTAGGTTGTATTAATGAAATTCGATTATCTAACCAACCACACCCTATAAAAGAAGAATCCTTAGGGAATTGATAATTGAAAGGAGAGCGGTTGACAGCCTCATGGAACTAAACAATTTATCGCTTTGTTATGAATTATATTGTTTTCACTATTAAAGTTTAACCTAACATTTAATCGTAAATCAAGATGACCCCATTGTGTTTTTTAATTATTAATTTGCACAAATTAATAATTTAACAGTTTCACTGATTTCCATTTTTATTCAATTGAAACTTAATTTAATTTTAAATTAATTGATGCCAACTCTGGCTAACAGGCGGCTCGTTTGAGAGATATATGGCTTAGAGCTGTAAAGAATGGTCTAGAACAAGTTTCGGTGTTATACAACAATATCGCATGGTTCTACCATATACCGTTTCCCCACAAGGAAGCTATTAAACGAAGATTTCACATGAATTCATCTCTGTAATTAATTGCGATTTTGTCGTCTTGGGTCCACTTATGTTTGAGATTAAAATGATGTCTGGAATGGTCCTTATTTAGTGAAAAAGCGATGTCAGGCACACCGAGTTGTTAAATGATTTACTATTGGATTTTCTATACGAAATGTTATTTAAAAGTACTTGACAGCCATCTTTTTTAGACGTAAATATTATTTTAAAAAAGATCTCGTATAGATAAACTTAGAAAAAAATCTCTATTACTTTATAATGTATACTAAAAATGTAACGTAGTAGTTTAGTTAGACGAAATATACGTGCCTGTACACAATTAGGTCGGTTAAAGT
Organism: Phragmatobia fuliginosa; assembly: GCA_932526445.1. Classification (NCBI taxonomy): domain Eukaryota; kingdom Metazoa; phylum Arthropoda; class Insecta; order Lepidoptera; family Erebidae; genus Phragmatobia; species Phragmatobia fuliginosa. The sequence goes on along the minus strand of OW052065.1, from coordinate 14,492,734 downwards.
TATGAGGTTAATTTGTATTTGACATTCTTAGAACTATAATTATAAGATCGGTATTTAGAATTGTAAAAACACTTACGTTTTTAAGGATTAAGTTTGAAAGCTAAGCAAAGGTCGTACTAACGTCTAAGAAGTTTCGCCAAATGCCAACAACATTAGTTTTAAAGCCATAATACATTTTCTGTACCTGGAAGTTTCAAAGTGGAGCGTCGTGTGTAACTTTAAATATATTCAGTGAATGTCGGAGGCAGGTCCTGAGGGAGTAGTTACGTGTTCCAGTGCAACGCCTAAGGCCTCCGGTACCCGCTTTAGAATCGCCGACCAACTCCCGTTTAAGGTATAAACTTGTGACATTCTAGTCTCGGCTGTGTAACATTTTAGATACTCATTAATAAAGGTTTCCTGTCTTCCTCTAAACGACTATGCAAGTTCTTGAAATGGGCACTATCGCGCTATTATTTCAATATGGTACTGAAAATACACTTTTTAATTAATTTACACTATCTTCATAGAAACTTCCCGAAATACACATGTCAACGTTCCTCACCAAATCATATTTATTAGAAAGGGTTTGCTTATTCTATAATGTTTGGAATAGGTACCCTCAATTTAGCAATGTGTTCTTCTGCTATGTTAGTTGTAATTTTTTTCAAAATAAATATAAAGGAAATGAATGATTACTATCTGTACCTTTCTACGTTTAGCTGTGGGTAAAGAATGAGGAACAAAACAGTAGCAAAAGATAGGTTTAAACCAATTTTGAAGAGGGTTGTATGTATATTTTGAAGATGGCTGTATGTATGTATATCATGTCAAAATTTAAACACATCGGTGTCAGACTTTTCAAGTTTTTGAAACGTACACAACCCATCTTAATATTTGTATAAATTTTGCTACCGTTTATTATTTCGATATGCACTTGATATTTCTTAAGAATTTAAAAAACTGCACTGGATAGTGTGAACGGAGCATCGTCTTATTCAATTTGCATGTTGATCGCAAACTGCTGAAAGGTGAATATCAATGAAAAGAAGGCATCATTCTCAGTACATCAAGGGAACGCTGACAACGACACGTTCTAATAGAAAATTTTCATATTCATAAGGACGTAGAAAATTTGCATATAAAACGAGCAACTTCGCTTCCCCCGATCCGCGTGCTGGGTCGAGCATCCTGTTTTCCATTCTCTCTTCTTGTAAGAAGTCAGAGATATTGTAGTTTAAGAAATCGGGAGACTTTATAAAGTAAGCTGAAATTTATACATAGCTTTATTACCTACAATGGAAAAGCTTAATAATAATGCAAAACTATCGACACAAAACGTTCAATTATTTTGTTTATTTTTTTCCGCATTACATTTAGTAACATAGTATCGTTACAAATTAAATAGAACAGAAAAAGAATAGGAAATACTCATTTGTACACCTATCAATAATTTGGAAGAACATTAACAAAATATACGTTCAATAGGCGGCCTTATTGCTACAAGCGATCTCTTCCAGGCAACCTTTGGATAGACAAGTAAAAGTATAATAAAATACGATAATAAGATACATAAAATTGATTGTCGCATCGCAATTAGATTTACGGGTTATAAATCTAATTTTAGCACAGAATACATAATAGTACCAGCACAGAAGTCTCACTCCGAAAAGTAAATTAAAGTTATAGATACCCTCGGTGTCAAAAGATTAAGTTCAATTCAGATCGCACAGCGCCGAATCACTACGATTATATTTACCTACAATTGCGTCTCTTTCTATCGTGTAACTCTGAACTGTTTTGACGATGTCTGTTCGACCGGCGTGTCTGACCCGGCAGGCAGCCGGCCGACTATACCTAAACTGTGGAGTGACACCCCCCTGATTTTAGTGCGTTAATAGTATGTAGGTAAATCATAAAAATATAAAGTGTTGCGTTTGCAGCTGGAATAGAAGCACAATGCAACTTTTTTATGATGTTAATATTTATTATAATTCGATTTTCATCAAATAATTTTATTGTGGTATAATTTGAAATCAATAAGGCAAATTGGTATTCGTAGGGTACGTTAATCAAACAATCAGCGGTACTTCTTGCTTCAAAATAACAGTAACCAACTTTTACATATTTTATTTTTAACTCTGCTCAGTTTGAAACTAGATAACGTTGTGTGCCAGTCATTATTTGTTGATAGTTTATAGAATATTGGTAATATTGGCTAATACTACAGGCTCTCTAATCTCCAATGTACGTACCTAACAATAATTAGCCAATTGGATATTTATTATTTTAATTTTTCGGAGATTAAATCGCCGAACAAAACTTATCGAACCTCCGTTTGCTAAATAAACTTTGATTGCTTAATTTCGAACTTTAATTAAACTTCAAAGGAGACCAACAAAATGTTTGCAGCAATTCAATGGAGATCAACTGTATTTGTAATTCTAATTTTAAGAAATAAATAGTTCTTTCGCTTAAAAGTGAAATGTACTTAAGTTTGTTTTAATAAAGAGTAGTAAGTAAAAAGAGTAAAAAAAATCGTACTTCAATTTGCTAATATATATATATACATAACTTTAATATCTCAGCTATAGAGAAATATTTGAAAAAAAAAATATACCTATTTTGTTTTTAGGATTCAACAACGCAAACAGGAGAACAATTTGGAGAGCCGATTATTTAAAAACAAGTGCGTGTCAGGCCACGCATAGAATAGTGTTCTGTAGTCATTTATAATGGTAGGTGGACTTAAAATCGTTTCCAATAGATAATTGTTACGTTTACTTATTTTTTCTTTATTTTTGTACGAAGTTTTCCAAGTGAGTGCATTTTACAAGTTAGGCTCCTATAACTCCTGAAATAAAAAAGTTATCTATTACTATCATAATTGTTTTAGAGGGGCGGGGGGGGGGGGGGGGGGATAAAAATATTTTAAAATTGAAGGTGATTCAATTATTATTAATTATACTATTATAGGTTCAGTTATGAAGAATAGATTTCCGAAAATTACTTAGGAATACCAATTTTAGAACCGTGCTAATGGACTGATATTTTTTTTAAAATATATACGTTACCGGCAAGCAACAGTTATAACAAACATTTGAATCGAAATTGAAATGAATTGTTTGCCGAGTCGACTCTATAGGATTATATGCGACTTGCTCCCGCTCTAACGTAAATTGGATGTCGAATGAGATGTCTTTTTCCGAATCGACTGCAAGGCTTGTTCATTTTTAACAGAGTGTGACGAGCCATTGAATCGATTCTTTTGCATAACGATTGTTCAAGTTGTACCACAAAGCAATTACTGGGCGGGCTATTGAAATGAAAAAGGTTAGACGAAACGTTGTTCAATTTGTAATAAGATCCTGCTGAAGCTGGTTGTTCTATATATATTTTTAATTGCTTTGTGCTCTTAACTGGTATTAAAAGCTTTTGATTGATCCTTACCCGGGTCAAACTCGGTCTAATCTAAATATGAACTTATTTCTGAGTCGGATCTTAATTGCATTAAAAAATATTATTCCCTGTTTGATTTCTAAACATCAAAAGATCAAATTGGTTAATTGCTTATTATTTTCGCACTAATATCCTTGAGTCACAGTCTATAGTACACACAGTACAATTTGATTCATTAATAATTTCCAGAAATGTTAATGATTCGAGGCGTATAAGGGTCTCTTGTATTCGTTAAAAGGTTCAGCTACTTAAAACACAGGATGAAGATAGTGCCTATGTAGCATAGTGATGTTCAACTTAGCAATTCTAACCAGGAAAATTTCGTATACACGTCGTAATTAATCGTGCGTTTCATTATGATATTCCTACATTTTATATATTTTTATCCTCATTAAGTCATTATGAACATACAAAAGCGAACAAAAATCATTTTAGGTGGTTATTGAGAATAATATTTTAGAAAATGAGTAATTATAATAATTATTACAATATAAGTAGTAGTTGGGTTGATCAATAGGCCAATGAATAGTTAACTAGAGCGCACTAAATAGGGACAATGTCAGGAACACCGACCTCTTATAAGACTCCTACAAAGGGGAGGCCTTTGAACTCTTGATGTCACGACTACATTGCGCTTTGAGCATTACGTCTGTATGTCATGGCCCCAGTTAGCGACGAGACGACCTCCGCTGAACTGTCTACTGTACCACCCCTCTAGGTATTAAATATTCAAATGAAAAAAATGCACTCGATATATATGCTCGATACAATAAATAATAAAAATATTTTCTAGTTTTTGTTTACGATAATTATCAAAATATCTATACAATACAAACAAATAACAAATCATATCAAATGATTAATTTTATACTACATGCAAATAAAAGTATAGGTACACGGTAAAGACATCAAAAAAGCAATTTCCGTCTGTCTGTTTGTTCCGGCTAATATCAGTAACGGTTAGACTGATTTGGACAAGACTTTCACTGGCAGATAGCTGATGACATAAGAAGTAACTTATTAGACTAGCTTCGCTCCGAGGACGTTACTTGCGATTCACAACAACAAACGGAACACCGCGGAACTCAGTTATGGATAATTTTATTTAAAATGTTGTTTATGTAATCTAATCATGTTTATCGTAAGAAGTACATATATTTATATCCTTGTATCAAGAAGGAGTTAGGAGTTATTGAAATAATTGTGCATTATTTGTGATATTGGTGGCGAAGCTGGCAGCGAGCACGCGCAAGAATCGTGTGAAAATCTTATTGCCCAGCAACAATGTGCCTCGTGACCGCCAATGCGATTTTGTCTTTAGATTAAACACTGACATAAATTCCCTTGTATTTATTATATCGATAAAAGTGGAATTTACCCGCTGAATCATAGTTTATGTAGACTCGACTGAGAAATACAGACTTAGATTACCTATCTAGAGAGAAAATCACAAACTCGTGCACGGTAGTCTTTTAAATTAAACAATTACCAATAAACAAACCGATTGTCATTCAGTAATTGCAGTCGAAGAGAGATTCTAGTGAGGACTCTCGTTGCTGAGCGTCAAGTTCTCGAGAGCGACGACCATCTTCATTGCTGCTTCAACGTATAATGAACGTGCCAAATGCTAACTTAGCCAATCACAGCGCTTTCATTCGTAGCTTATCAGTAGCTCACTGGTACAGTAGGTATCGCAATATTACGTTATTGTCAAATATAATTTTAAAGTCCGATCAAAGTGCAATATGTGCTCTCGATTTATTATTAAATAGATAATATCCGTACAACTATACCTTGAAACTAGATATATTAGCTGTTATTTTCTTCTGAGTCTTTGAAAAGTACTATGTCATTCATATTTGATTTCTTGTTTATTCGAGTTTAAGAGCACACATACCTAAGTAACTACTTTAACTAAAATATTGATAATAAGAATCATTTAAAAAAATATTAGATACACTTATGTATCCACAAAAACTATAAAAATATTTCAATTCATAAGAAAATATATAATTTAACTTATATCAACTATTTTCAAAGTTTAATTTAACAAACTTAATTGTAGTTCATAAGGAAGTGCCAGATACAAAAGAAAAATTGTATAATCATAACTTTAAAATCGGTATCCTGTAAGCGTCTGAACAAGGATTTTGAAGACAATGTCTTAATAAATTATGAGGGTAGCTGGAGGTTTGATCATGTCAAAGGAAAAGCTCCCACATGACGTAAATCAGCAATTTTGCTGAGTATATATAGTAGCAGGTCCGCTTTACTTGACTCCGTCGAGTTTGAAATTACATTTAGTCTCGAGAAAAGCTTGTAACTTTGTGGTCTTTTCTTTTCAAAAAGCTTTGTCTGAAAGAAAACATTAATACGAGTTTCAAAAGCTCAGCTTTCAACCAGATTTGATACGCTTTCCTATTTTATTACATAAGATACTTTTATTTAACATTCAGCAGTAGTCAACACTGATGTTACGTGGAGTAAGTAATAAGACCCATTTGACATGACATAATAATTTCAATAAAGTGCCTACAGGAAGCATCTCGCCACTAAGTCTTGCTTACTTTAGGAAACTTAGAATTTTCATTTTTTGTTACTTTATATTTTAAAATGTTGAACATCGGAATGTTTAAATAAGGAGCAAAACTCATACACACTTAAGGTAAGGTAAAAGTGAGTTTAATTTCAAGAATGTAAAGTTAGGAGTCTGATCATGTATTTCAACAGCAGAATTAAATAAACATTCAACGAAATAGACCATCAGTAAATAATCTAATTATAGTTCAATAAAGTGTCAGTGGAGCTGTAATGCCATTCACATCAGGCATTCAGAGATCGACTGCACTTTGAACTGAAATTGGAATTTAGAAACTTGGCAACGTCGCTTAGCATTCATTTAAAGAGATTTCTTTATAGTTGTTCAACTTTGAACGGGTGGTGGTGTACTTATGTCCTCTGCCTTCATCCCGCAATGTGCACTAACCACGCGCTCTAGCCGAGAGAATATTAAGGAGCGACGTGCTCTCACCACTGTTCACAGTTTCCTTTCATGCATTCCTGAGTTATCCGTCCCGTTTTGATACAATCTCAATTGCCACACGTGACGTGAAAACGTTCTCGTAGAAAATTTCTCTAAGGTTTATGATAGATAATATAGGACAATTTTCTTCGTGAGGTGTGTACGTGGTAACATATTTTGACTTATTAAATAACTTATATTAGTAAGACCACAGTACTGATTCTAGTCCGTGCTAATAAACAGAAAGGTTTATGTCGCATTAAAGACGTAGGTAGACGTAAAGTATGGTCCTTGTCAATTTCACGACGAGACTCAAGAACACGATTACTATTACAATATTAGTTTGCAGTTCTTCATTGTTCAGGTAACGATTTTCTTAATTTCGGATAAAGCATGTGAACATTAATTAGTTATTATTGTCATCTTGTTCGTGAAATATGCACCTTTATATGCAGTTCGGGACACGAAAATTATCAAACTATGATCCTTAAGTCCATATTTTGTAATACAATTAACATAAAAAAATTACGTTTCTTGATTTTATTAAGAAAAGAAAAGTAATTAAATATATGTTACTTCTGTTCGAAAGTCTGAATCGAATTATAAATAATTTGTTTGTGAATGTTAACATCGAGAATTAGACTCGATAGGTAGCACCGAAATCGTATTTTACAATTACATACATCATTTACTTTATACAATAATACTATTTCGAAATTATAGCTCAAAAATGACTCTTTCGTCAACGAAGAGTCCTATACAAAGTTAATATAAATCAAACTTAAATGCAATTCTAAACTGTCTTATTTACCGTCTTATGAAAGCTTGCTTAAATTAACGAATGGGTGAATTGTTCCGTTACTTAGCTGTACTTTAATGAAGTTTATGTTTGGCATTGATTATATGGTGTTAATATACGAGACAAGAAGAAATTTCATCAACAAAAACAAAGGACCATTTTATGTGTATTTTAGTATTCAATATGGAAACTCAATACTAAAATACGCATAAAAGAGCTCTTCAAATGCAGCATCAACTATAATTACAAAGTTAACTTTCTTGTTCTACTCTGCACGTGTTCTTATTTAAATAAATATATTTTTTTCTAAATTAAAAATATTACTATACTTGATGAAGTGAAGCTTTGAAAATTTAATCTTTAAACACATAGAATTACAATTAGATTCCAAGTGTTTCGAAACGAAAATATTCTCAGTTTTTTACATCAAGGTTGATAGTTACTTCCCTGAAATTACAAAGAACATTAATAATGAAAATCTCATAGACGTTACCAGACGGTCCTGTCATAACAATGGCTCTACGTACTCTCGAGATAAAGATTATATGTCAACTTTTAAAAACAAAAACCATTGCAGTTCACCTAAAAAAGTTCTTAATATCAATTGATTCAACATAATTCGTATGTAAGTACATACTTTAAAAATCATTAAAAGCTTGCCAACCGAGTGGCTGGACGCTGAAAGTAGTTTTTCTCGACCACACACGTTCGTATCCCGCCTTTTCCATGTCGATGTGCTATTGGGAGTCGTCTGGGGCCGCTCGTTAGAAACTGTCCTCACCAGAATAAATCGAATTTTCTCAGCCGCCTATGTGTCTCGTTCCATTTAACTCGGCCATGTCTTTGTAGAATATACTTTTAAAGGCTTTTCAGTTCTTTTGTCTTTATTATGTCCAAAATATTTATTATTATTCATACAGAAAATTGATTTAAAATTCTTTTTATACAACAGTTTTCAACTATGGGGCCGTCCATTAATCACGTGATGTTTTTTAGACCTTTTTCACCCCTCCCTCCCCCCTGGTGATACGTGGTGAGGTTTCGAACGCGCCCCCCCCCCCCCCCCCGCCTATCACAAGGACCTCTCGCAAGTAGGAACCTCAGAATCAGTACCAGTTATGGAGGTTTCTCATTTATCCAGGTTTCACTGTACTATGTCCCCGTCCCCCTTGTGATATTTCGTGATTTTTTTTGAACCCTCGAAACGGGGGGGCCGTTTCGAGCCTCACGTGATTAATGGACAGCCCCTATGATGCTAATATTTTACTGTCCTTGATAACCGCCTCATTTCCTTATGTCTTGGTAAACTAACTGCTCTTAAAGAACTTTAATAAACGTAATCTACGAATAAGGAAAAGAACTTAGTCTTATGGTGCAATCTTTAAGAACCTTTAAAAGTTCCGAGCATGTGAACTTAAAAGTTAAAACTTTTGTAATTTTCGAAGTCTTGTTTTACATATACTTATTTAAATCAAAATCTTCCGTTAAGATACCGATGTGGCTGCGGCTATATATAAATCTGTCAATGTATTTCTGAGATACTTTTGTCTATTAAATTATAAGATTATTAATTATGATGAAACAACTAATGACTTGATCTGTTTTTCTGTAAAACATATTCTAAAATTGAAAAAAAAAAACAATTTCCACTGAATCCTAACGTTATTTTACTATAAAAGTAGTAAATCAGTCTAGAAATGGAAGTAAAGGAACCAATAATTGTACTCTATAGTCTCGTCACCTTTCAAACCCTAAATGTGTTTTATGTATATATATACACCCTTAGATGTGAGACCTCGTTAGGAATTTAAAGTGACTTTTGCTTTTCACTTATAACACGTTAAACAAAGAATCTGCCGTTAATTGATGCGTCACAAATACATAGATCAAGTTGCAAAAAAGCATGTCCGCCTTGCTGTTGCACTTCACTCACACATGTTTTTCGAAAAGAAGATATAATAGGTTATATCTTCTTTTCGAAAAACAATACGTAAATTTTAAATGCGGAATATTTTATACCTAGGGGTATAAAATATTCCACATTTACAATTTACGTAATATTTTATAAAGTACCGTTCAATAAGTGGCTAAGTCCCAACCGCTCAAAGTATTACGCGTTCAATTTTTCTCGAAACAAATTTGTGTAAAACGGTTGTCAATCACCGTGACGCCAGTAACAGTATTATGTCCGTGTTCGTTCTCTCGTTGTCGTAAATCAATATTGCTCTTCGCTTCGTATTTCTTTGGAACCCTATGAACTTAACATGAAAGTTGCTTTTGTCTGTCTTTTTGCTAAAAACTAACGAAGTGAGATTTAAATTCTGACCGTTTTATCGAAAGAATAAACTGAGAATTGCAAGTGAGGTGCTAGTATTTTGTATAGTTTTCCTTTTCTTTCTTTAAGAACTATTTTCTGAATGTAATAAATTGTCTTTTGTGTTGTTATATCATGTGACTGTGCTGCGTAATGTTTTATACCGTTTACTCGATTACTAGAACTGCTTAGTCCGGTTTAGAACAAAGTCTATCCTATCAAAGGAAAACTAATGTACCTAAACTTTATTTTTTTATTTTTCTAGTTGGTCCTATTGTAATGGTGTTAGGATCTGATGATAAGATAGGAACTTTTTAAAATATAGGTAATACGCAAACAATATGGCTACTTTTCTACAGAAAATTGAGCATTTGGTTTCGAAAAATTAATTTCCCGTAACCAAATAGTCATGGGTGGGATGATGATGACCACAAATATCAACCGGAACTATTCAATAGTAAGTGTTGTTCGAGTTACGGTTCGGTTACTTTAATATTGTTGCTAAGCAATTTATGTTCGAGACAATGCGCTTGAAAGTTCCCACGGTGATATCACCTACGGGATGTGGTTTTTCTAAAATAAAAAAGGTTACCTAAACAACTTGTGTAATTGATACGGAGATGTAGACTAGGGGATGTTTAATAGATGCCTAATTGATAAATGTGTATACAAACAAAAGGGTGATAAAAGTAACGTTTACTTTTCTTTCAAATACACGTGTTGACTACGTCACATTCCGTGTATACAGGTCAGTGGCACCAATTATAATGAAATACCATTAACAGGAAGTATCACCAACATCAATGCGCATTAATGATAAATCGTAGTAATCTGTATTGTAACGCTTCATCGCCTAACTCTCTTTTCCACCTTACTTTTAAAAGTAAAACGTCTCTTAAAAAACGTTCAGTCGAATTCGGAACACATTCTTTTTAAGTCTGTTGATAATAGTGAGATAAAACTTGACACAGAGTCCGATCGTGAAAGCTGAACCGTGCTTCGTCTCTCGAAACTTTACCAATATCTACTGTAACGGACTATCGGTGATTTTCGCCGAGACGGATATCTATCGGACTTTATCGTTCTCTGCGATAACAAGAGGAGAGCTTAGTGACTTCTTCTGAATAAAAAAAAAAACACTCGAATAAAAAAATACTTCCGTTTCCGAATAATTAAATTCATTTAGAGGGTTTACAAGATATAACATGGTTGAAGTAATAGTTTAAAATTAAAGTAATAACCATAGGAATATATAAAACTAGTTGACCCAGCGAACTTCGTACCGCCCAACTTTAAAATTCCAGAACTTGATCGCAGCGCCACCTACCGGGTCCAATTGCGAATCTAAACCATTCCCAGATCCCCTTGAACACACACAAAAAATTTCATCAAAATCGGTCCAGTCGTTTGAGAGAAGTTCAGTGACATACACACTCACAGAAGAATTATATATATAAAGATTGAAGTCTCGTTTGTAATATCAAGTGAACAGTTTTTTGCTAAATGCATATGAAAATATATACTATTTAATATATATAATATACTAGTTGTCCCAGCGAACTTCGTACCGCACAACTTTAAAATTCCAGAACTTGATCGCAGCGCCACCTACCGGGTCCAATTGCGAATCTAAACCATTCCCAGATCCCCTTGAAGACACACAAAAAATTTCATCGAAATCGGTCCAGTCGTTTGAGAGAAGTTCAGTGACATACACACTCACACAAGAATTATATATATAAAGATTAATAATTTTTTTTTTTTGGTGTATTTTTGTCTGTCTGTTAGTTCCGGCTAATCTTTGGAATGTCTGGGCTGATTTAGACGGGACTGTCACTGGCAGATGATGACACAAGGGGTTACTTGAGCTAATGTTTTATAGGTCGTTACTCTCAGCTAGATTCAGCTAGTAACTAATGTAATTGGAGCAAATTAATCACGTAAAGAATTGTTGTTGTTATGCAGAGTTAAATAACTTTGGCAAATTAAAATAGGTAAACAGGTCCAAACATTAGGTTTAGGTAGGTAGCTATGTTTAAAGCCTTCGCTTAAAAAATATATTTTTACAAAAGATCTTCAAAACACGGATTTTTCAAGAATATCTAAATAATTCCAAACTCATTTTAAAATCACAACCAGCGTACAATCAATTATTACCTACTGCACTGCGGCGTGCATAGATACAGGTACATTGTAGAGTACCTTATCCCCTCGTTGGCAAAGAAAGAAAGCAATACAAACAAACGGCTATATTCTCCCTCGGCCGTGATTAAACTCGTATACGGTTTGCTCGATGTTCACGGCGTGTAAGGGAATGCAAATATTCCCTAACAGTACACAACGCCACTCTTTGTCAGCACTCGTAAATTTACAGATTACCCGCAGGGTTTGGCCGCTTATATTAATGCATTTGGCAATAAAAACGTTTATAAAACAACTTTAATTGAATTTTTAAATAATGATTACTTGCGAAAAGATTTGTTTTGTAGGTATTCAACACGCCTTCATACGTCTCGTGTAACAGATTTAAACTTTAATCTGCCTTAATGGTTAAACGGATTAAATTGGCTAGCTGTTCTGGAAGCCATTTGGGTTTATTTATGAATGCAAAGAATTAAGGACTTCTTCTTAGATAGCGTAAAACGTCTTAGAAGGTATTTTAAATTATCGCTTATGCAGTAATCCTTTACCACATATGAGTGGAGTAAATTTTTGACAACCCATAAATTATATATATTTACCTACAGATACTTAGATTTATGTTATTGTTTGAAATAAAGTCACCAATATGTAAGAGTAATCTGGTTTTATAAAATAATTTTATATCCTAACATATAGAAAGTTTTGGCTTACTATACCACACCGGCTACCAAGGCTAGAAGGGTATAGGGTTTTCTTAAGGTTTCATAAATATCTCAATTTCAATATACATAGTGAGATTAAAATCCACCAGTCTGTCTTATAAAGTGCAAAGGAAGATATGTTTATTTGCCCGAGAAGTGCATACTCTTAAAATGCACAGATACTTTACAGCTGAGGTTTTAAACGCTTAAACTGGCCAGCTTAACCGCGGCGAATGAAGTTTACACACAGGATAAACTCGCCTCCATTTCGTCGCTTCTTACTGCACAGATTAACTTTCCATCTTACACTTTCTTACCCGCTAATGCTACGACATTGCATCACCGTACTGACTCATAAGCGAAGAGATGCACATAAAGCACGTCTAAAAATATGAAATAAAAATAAGCTAACTTTACTCTTATGTTCTTCGGTTGTTAATTTTATAAAAATGGACCAAAATTTTTGCCAATGCTACCCAAAACTTTTCAGTTTTCATTTACTGAACCATTGATTTAGCTCAGTTATGTTGCTTAACAATGAGTGAGATGTTTGTGAGTCTGTTTCAAACAAAGGTTTACACTACGATCATTTTCACACGCCATAAAGACACGTAACGAATCATTATAGAAAATGCTGTTATGAATGGCTATTTTACAATACAAATTCTTTATGTTGATAAAAAGGCGTTGAGACCTGTGTCCGAGGGATTTGTCTAGGTACCTAAGATGGTTTAAAAGCTTCAGCATCGGGCATTATTTTGCGTTTAAAAAAAACTAACAAAAGAACATCGACCCTAGGCTAGTACTACTGACAGGCGAAAAGCTGTAACGCGCGATTCCGTGAATAGACCGAACTACACTACTTTTTACGGAATATATTTTAAAATAAGAAAGCTTCTATGTAGTAGTGAGTAGTAGTGAGTATGCTATTTTAACTCAAAATGAACTAATAATATGCAAGGCAGGGTATCAATGGTAAGCCGTACAAATTTTAAACTAAGTGTTTATAGAAATTATGAGCGGCTATACATTAAATGTTACCTAAGATCTGCATATTGGTGTAAACTTTTTGGAAAGCTATATAATTTTGACATTCACTCGAGAAACAACCTATTAAATTAATAACTTCTAAAAGCTTAAGAAAAAAAACATTGAACTTATGTGAAGTGGCACAATTTCTCTGCAGTTTGTCATTTGACCGTAAAGGACTATCAATTGCTACAGGTTAATTGGAAAGAATTCCTAACAAAACATAATGTAGGCCACGACGCCGTGAGTTTATGGTGTCGATAACATACTTACATACAAAAATATAAGTTTGTATTATTAATACAAAAAATAATAATACAAAAAATTGCAAGCAAAGTTCTTTGCCCTACTGGCCGGGTTTCCAATTAGTAAGACTTCGACAGGTTTGTATTCAATCGTCTTTATTTCTTAATCAAGACTTTCGTCTACAGGAGTAAAATGAAACGTATCCATTATAGAACCGGTTTTGTCACCGTATGTTTACAATTTCTGCACATTGACAATGGATGCGACTCGTCACACTTCATACTCAATTTAGTCAAACAACTCATTTGTATCGATTAATATGGTGTGAAAATTTGTCATCGTTGCCACCTCTTCAGTGACCTTTGTGAAATTTTCTAACCATCTCTGTAATGTATCTATTTCATATTCTGTTTCTATTAATCACAGCAAAGAGAAAGAAATAGAAAATTTGAAACCAATTCTACTAACCCGTCTGGTTGCTTTTCCAAAACCTCATTTTTAAAACGAGGTCTATATAGGTAATGATGATTATATGAGTACTTAATATTTAAGAATTTGTTTTTTAACTGTTTGCAATACTTTTGCTGAACATTCAAATATTCACGCAAATAATGACAGAATATTAAAATATTGTACCGCGAAGACAATATGGCAGAAATTGTTCAATTGTGAAATAATACTGCCGTGTTCGATGTAATTGTCTGGATAAAAACTGTTACACAATATTGAAAACGGTGTTATCGGTTCGTTTTTTTAGTATTTATAAAGATCTTTGAAACTATGAAATAGGAATCCAATTTTTACCATATCAATTATCAGCTAATTTAATTTGTTTCATTAGCTAACGGATATTACGTTGTTTTAAATGATTACATCAGTACTACTACATAACAAAGGAAATAGTCGGTATTAGCTTTCTTTGTAATATCCGCTAATACATTTCTGAATACTGTTTTACTCAGTTTATATTCCAACAACGAATATTGTCGCGTCGTTCTAAAGGCAAACATTGTCAACCGCCTGGTAAACACTTTACAAGTTATTTCTGACCTATACCAAAACTTATATTACATATTCAATATCGTCATTAGATGAAATGCATACTAATATTTTTATTTCAAAAGTAACTCTGTGTGTTTCATAACTAAACCGCTGTACCGATTTCAATTTAATTCGACTTAAAAATACTTTGATTCTTGAATAAGGACATAAGCTATTCTTTGCCGTGATAACTGACATAAACGCCGGCGGAATCGGAGGCGGAAGCTAATTATTCAATAAATTTGAACTGTCCTTTACGAGAAAAAATGTACTGATTTAATCCTAAAACCAACCTTTCAAATGATTACACCTTTCGAGAAGAAATCAGTTAAATAAACTCACGTTTATTCTTTTAAATAACAATATATTAAATAAAATCTTTAGTAGGTATATGAAGAATTGATAAAATTTGTAGAGGTATATCATAAAAACATGGTAAAGGACGAGGTGACCTTGCGTGGAGAGGGTTACATGCGATGAACATATTATTATAATGTAGTATGTTTAAACAATAAGTGTCAATAAATACGTGAAGATCACATTGAACATGTAGTTGAAGAGAATGTTCTCTTACATATGTATTTATTACAAATTGAAATTAGTGAAAACAAAATTGAGAGCAATTTTTACCCGTTTACATGTTCGAAAAACACATCGGCAGTAATATAACATCTTGATATAACTGTTTCACATCATTCCGTAGACATTATACATTTGTTATCATAAAATATTAGCTTTTTACAAAATATCTCTACATATTTTAAAGTTTTGACACTAAACTAGTCATTTAGACCGTTACACACTTACTCAAAACCACATGAAATTAATATTCATATTTTGTCAAATTTACACGAACACCTTAATATACCGTCGGTAAAAGATATCATAAAGAGGTGCTAATAGAAATGACCAGCAACTATCATTGAAGTATTGAATCCACTAACAGTGAAAATACTGAACAGGAAGACTAGAAGAAGGTAATAGTTGGGCAGTCTATGTACGGTTATATGTTAATGAACGAGATTTCAATAGATTCGTAATAATGTCATTAAGTATTCGTCAAAAAAAAATACGTAGCCCGACTATGTAATGACGACGTACAATCGATCGGATTTCCAACATAAGTATTATTTTTTAAATTCCTGATTCTAAAATATACAATCAATGTGTAAACCTACATTTTCACGTTGAACAGTAACACAAAAGCGGAAACACGGCGGTGTTGGCGATCGGCGCCTACACGAACTTCCGTCTATGCTGTCCTGAACAAATAGAGCGGTACAGTTACTGCAATCCTCCTATACATGTTTCATTGAGCGAGCTTGCATGCAGCCATTTATAAATTTAAATGAACCCAGCTAACAATATACGCATGTGTGGCCCCTGCGTATGAGCTCTCATACACTGATATTACATTACAACAACTAACCTAATAAAACTACACGTACAGTATCGACTTTCCATTTCGCTATATCGAATTTAGACGGTTTTATTACTGTTTATCTACCTTGGTCAATTAGTTCTTATTGTACGAAATAAGTACCTAAAAGCTCATTATCCATATTTAATACTATAAATTCGAAATTTGGCATGGAGAAACTTTGAATCTTGAAGAAGGACAGATATATGTTAAGTTACCAAATAAGGCTCAGTACATTATAAGGAATGTTCCCGATTATACGATATTAGAATCTATAATAACAATATTGAAACATAATTAATCTTGCTAACAAAATTTGTATGTACATTAAATTCCAGTGAAAATATCCCATCTTTGCTATCTTTTACTACATTTTTACTACTGCACATCTTTCTTGAATAATAAATTTGATATTTGATTTCATATCTCTACTGTTTGCTCGTAAACAGATAATTTTGAAATTACATTCTTGTTATGATTTTTCTAATAGCATCTAATACAAGCTTTCCCAATTACCTCACATTGTCACAAGTACTAGGTTTCACAAAATTCCAGTTGTATGCAAATGCAAATTTTAACGCTCAACTGTAGACCAAAAAGTTATTAATTTAATTTAAATATCATTTGCCCCATGGTGTTAATTCCTTTAACAAATATATTTTATACTTTTATATCATCATCATCATCAGCCTCCGATTGCACACCACTGTGATCGATTTTATATGCACACGTATTTTTCTCATCCAACGCAAATCCTTCTTTCTATCTGTATTCGATTTAGCTTCAAGAGAAGTTGATAAATGATTTCTTGTCTTGCTATTTATCGTGCAAAAGGTTTCAGCGTTGTTTTGTCTTACATCTTGTGAAGCCTTTTTCTTGCGAAGTGGTGTCGAATACTAGAGCAGTGTGGAAATATTTTCCGCCGCACCTGTCGGCTCGCACGTTAACTACTCACGTATATAAATGCCCTCTAGTCACATTTTCTTTTTCTTCACAGTCGTTACATTTTCTTTGTATTTATATTGATATTTTTATATTTTTTCCTCTTGCTTTCTTCGAAATAAAATGAGATCTGTATCTTATTTAGCAAAATGTTACATTCAGTATCCATTTCTCGAAATATAAAAAGAGTATTACAATAAACGATGGAAAAGGTTAAATAGTCTTTTTTTTTATCTGATAGCATTGATTTAAAACCTGACATGTAAATTATAGGTGCGTGTAAGAACTATCCAAATAATTTATTATTTGTTGATGGATGGCCTATTCTATTAGACCTTGTGGATTTAGGTATAGGTGGATAAAATATGAATCCAACTTGCAACTTTTATGATTTAGTAGCGTAAAGGTGTGGTGGACAGCTACGTCGTCGAGGTGATAATGATAAATGTAAGCTCTGTTACCCTCACTCAAAATATTTTCCGTTTTCGACCCTTTTGCACCCACATAAATAAAAACGGGTTTTTATTGTTTCTGGTATTACACTGATTTAATATATGTTAGGATCCCAACATTTTTCAGGTTTTCTTTACAAAAGTGTTAACGTTCGCTTGTGGTAATTAATTGGTTGTGCATCGTCATATTTTTTAATACTTCTGTCCGACTGTGATTTATATTCGCTCTGACACATCACGGGTCAGACATGATAAAGGATACAAATCTAGTTAGGCGTGTCTTATAATGAAAGGAAAAAACGAGTCACCCCAAATGTCTGCCGTTATTGGATACCGCTTACAAGGGATCCGAGGTATGTTTGGCGAGACAGACGCCATCGATAACAGAACCTTCAAGAAAGGAAAAGCAACTCACTTAGGACACTTTAAAAAAGGAAATATCCAAAAACAGCTTTCTAAAATTCTTGTCCAGGCTGTGGGCAACTTGATTTGAGGGTTTTTACTTTGCCTACTTTTTTCTTTTCATCATATCAATGTCATAGTAGTATTTTTAACTGACGTATACGTACTGTCGTATTCAAATAGGTAAGGTTTGTTTATCTGCCCAGTAGGTTGAATAGTTTCTTAAACTACTTTAAAACAAAGCAATATAGATATTGTGAAATATCTAGTCTGATATTTGAATGTTAAATCAAAAATAAACGTAACATATTGTAGAACATTTTTAACTACCCTACTTCCTCTGGCTCGTATTTCAGTGTAGCCCGTATTACGTTAATCAAAATGAACCTGTTTGTTGGTGATTGAAAGTAAAGACTAACGTATTTCGGGCCAGCGTACAATCGATCAATGACAGGGCGTCAATTTGACACCTCGAGCGGTGGCGGGGTATGAGGTGCAAGCAGGCGAGACTCTTCAATAACTCGTTATCTATTTGATTTAGTGAAATTTAACAGGATAATGTGCCAAAAGTTTCCAATACACTCTTTAACTATTATTAAGCTTACCATCAATAATCCTGACACTTAATATTTCTATATTCTAAGTAATCAATCGTATTATGAGTTTTGTTGATGACCTGTTTAGGTTAAAGGGGTTGCTTTTGAAAAGTTCTTATGATCCAGTGAATATGATGGAAGAATGTACTTAATTTTTATTTAACGCCTGCCAAGGTGACTCTACTTTGCCCAATGGAAGGCACGAGTAGAATTCAAAAGTGGGGGTCAACACACTCACTGCGAAGGCAAGCAGTATGACAACCGCCATAGTATGGCGGCCTAATGAGATGCTTTTTCAGGTACAGGTTCCTTAAAGGTACAATCATTTCGCCATGCATTTATTTTCATTTAAAATAAGGTAGTAATATGTCCTTATAATGGTAAACGGGTGGACAGACAAAGTAATGATACTAAGATACATTTCAGAGCGATCACGAAAAAGGGCCTCATTGTTTATGAATATCTCTTGTGATCTTATTTGCATGATGTCAAGAGGCTCTGTCGTTCAACTTATCAAAGGAATCGTAGTTGTCATGCTTTAAAATATAGCTTTGAATTGCTGATTTGATATTTGACCTTTATTTGAAATTCACGCTAGCAACCCAGCTAACGAAATGTTAAATTAATATGTAAATGTTATATCCTACATCTTGTGTCTATTTATATATAGAATTTCTTTCAACAACTTAGTTTGGGAATAATTTATTTTATGTTGAAAAGTGAAGTGCGCTCTAATGTGGCTACATATTGTAGGTCCTTGAATAAAATTAATAAAGCTATAAAAATGATATTTTTAACTGGCATTAGTGATTTCATAGTTAGTCTTTAATCTTAGACTTATTGCTTACTAGTTTTTTGGCCTGTTAGTCTAGTAAGTGATCCTGACTTTTTAAACTATATAGGTTGTGGGGTTGATTCCCTCCTCGGACGATTAGTCGTGTTATGCACAATCATTTGTTTTATGTCTGGGTCAAATGTATTTTTACTTACTTAAAATAAATAGCTGAAAGGCACTTCAGTAAATTTATATATATACAAATATGTACTTACGAAGTATGCAGTTACAACACATTTCATTTGATGATACATGTAGGTTTCCAAAAAAACTAGATGTTCGATGTGAAATTTTTACATAGTGTTACGAAATACTTTAATTTTACTCAATTGTAAATAATTAATAGCTAAAATGATGTTGAAGACATAGCTCTCCCCTATTTCGAAATGCCTCTTTAAACTCTGTCCTATTGATAAGCCCATATGATTGGTATTACTCCTTGCAAAAAGTAGGTTCCATTTTTTGTTGCACGTTCTTAGAGATTACAAATTCTCAGCATCTTTATAATTCAACCGTAAAGACAATGCCACAATTAACTGTTATGTATAGACTTAATGACTTCTACGAATACTATGGAAGCACCTGCAAATCTTTCAAACATTGTGTAAATAACTAACTAACAGGGTTCAGGAATATTTCAGCACTTGGGGAACCAAATGCTGATTTTTTTTCATTATAATATTAATTTTAAATTATTAAAAACTGAAGGAATGTACTTTGTCTTTCTCTGTATGAAATCGAATAAGCATCTAAGATAAATACTCGTGAAATCAGGTAAGGTACTCTATAAATACCAACTTAATTTTAACTAAAAATGTTTCTTTCTTCAAAAAATATGTTCCTGAATTTGAAAAGACTGACTTTCTCTATAACAACAGACATCATTGAGCACGGTAAAAAGTTTAATAAATTCTAAACTAAGGAAATGACTGTCATCGGTTAAAATGTAATAAAGTGCGGAGGTACAAAGTATTGACAAATAAACTTAACTGCCGAGTAGTTGCCGAGGATAAAGGTTTAGTGGCGGCACGAGCAGTTAAAGTGATAGTTGGCGACCGCACGACAATAAGTCAGTGTGAAGATGAGTGTGGAGGAACAGTTCTTATAGTATCTGTTCGGGCCATTACAGTAAATCTAAAGGAGCTGGGATTTACGCCGTGCACTAGAGGCCTCGTCCGTACTTAATTACCGCCCGCCGAGAACGGCAAGATTATTTTTCGTTCCCACTGCGATGATTTCGGCACATATAACCCCTCCAACTACTCCGCCTCCTTTTAAGATAGTAAGCACCATTTATCACTACCATCCACTAAGTATTTCTGTATGTTGATATTCCTTTCTTTAATTTTTAGATACTTCATTATTAAAATTTTGTCTGTTATAACTGTCTTAAGTAATTGAGTCGCTACAGTTGCGATGAGATATCGCCTTTATTAGGTAAAGTGTTTTGACAAGCTCTTCTAACTGAACCCACTGACCTTGGAAGTGATAGTTATACGCTTTCGAACTAAACTTATTCACATTTTTCAATTTTGAAAACATTTACCCGCTCAAACTTACCAAGTTGAACCATATGAACAGACTTTGCACTGTCTAAAATTCTAAATGATATAGTCTATATGATACTTGTTAATATTTAAATAATTAATACATAGCATTACTTATGAAGTCAATTTCATCTTCTCGTAACAGTCTATAAGTTTATGTAAGAAGTTATCTGCGAAAAGTATTAATCAATTTTTACATGTTTTGTTTATTTACTACAAAATTTGCCCGCGGCTTTGCAAGACGATAGTAAAGAGTAGTCTATGTCCTGCCTCAAGAATGAATCGGTGCAGTGGTTTAGACGTGAAAGCGTAATAGACAGCAGTTTTGCTTTTTTAAATAAATATTTTGGACATCTTACACACAACATCATCTAGTCCCAAAGTAAGCAGAGCTTGTGTTATGGGTACTAAACAACTGATATAAATACATAAACATACTTTTTTTTGTAAATACATACATATTATACATAGAAAAACACCCAGACTCCGAAACAAATATTTGTGGATCACACAAATATTTGGTCTGACCCGGGAATCGAACCCGAGACCTATTGATCAGCAGCCGCATACGCTAACCACTAGACCAACAAGGCAGTCAGACCAACAAGTTTTATTTATAATATTAGTAGGAATCGCTTCACTATTGGACACAAGTCAAGCTGTATTGCATAGTTTTGCAATTGTTTACTGCAATATTCCAACACGTATGATATTTTTCCATGTTATATAGCAATAAAAACGTTACTACCAGAGAGTACCGCCATGTCCTCAACCCTTGCTCTACTGAACACTAAAGTGTACCCACGTCGGCACACACTCGCCAACTGTATGCTATTTTGTTATACGAAAATGATAACAACAATAAAAAACCGTCTCGACAATTGGAAGATAACCTTTAAGATTAACGGGGTTCCATTAACTGTCGATTATTCGGAAACCGTTACGAAAATAAATTTATGTACTTTGCTGTACCAAGTGGCTTTACATTTGACATTTTTTAACTGCCTCGGTAATAGTTACGGTACGGTAAACACCGTAATTTACATAATCGTAAGACAATCCATACTTCCATTCTAGTATCATAAATTGGAAAATAACCTCCGTCTGTCTGTTTGTTACTCACTGCTTCAACCGCTGAACCGATTTTAATTAATTTCGGTATAGGGATAGATTGAACGTTGGAGAAGGACATAGCTAAGGCCTGCATTAAAAGTAGCCTATGTCCGATTTTTCGGCTGGCAAAAGCTAATAAAATACCTAAAAGTAACCAATCTCTATGTAGTTAGTAAAAATATTATGACCCATATCTCGTACTCTTTACAAAACCTATGTGCGCCGGTGGAAATGTGTCCTTGGCACCATGACACGATTCAGGAATTATTGATCATTAATTATTTGGAAGTTAATTTGATATTAGGTTGACGGTGATTATAGGTGTTGAGATTTAACAAGAGAAAAATAGAAAATAAGAGAGGCGCTCATAACCAAGGTGCCCTAGGTGTTTGGGAACAATCACCGAGGGTAAGTAAGGGCGACGCGGTCAGTACCTGGATGGATAACCGTTATTAGCATGATACCATGATTGCCTCCGTTATTCTAGTCACGTTAAGCTTAAAAACATCCAACGGCAAGATTACGTAGCCACAATGTGTCTTGCTAGTCCCCAACCAGCACTCGACCATCGTTGGGACGTACGGCTTTAACCCTCTCCTGGGAGGAAACCTGAGCTCGGCAATGGGAACATTAATAATTGTTGATATAAAAGAGAGATTGAAGTTTTCTACTATAAAAAAACTGGCATTCTTCCTATCTATTTTAATCAAAAACTGGAACTCACTATCAGCTCAAACGTAGGTAACATTTTCCACTGTGATTCCGGGTCCTTTAAATGGAGCGTAAAAAAAGTAGACCTATACTAGTAATAGGCCGTCATAGTGGGTGTCGCCACACTCCAGTGTCTGTATTCGCTTCAAGCGTGGTTGCCCCCACTCTTGGATTCTACACATGTTTTCCATCAGGCAGGGTAGAGTCACTTTAGTAGGCTATAAATAAAAATTAAACTTTGACTGTCCTAAGTATAGCTACGTGTAGTATATGTACACTGTTTTATGAACAACGTGCAAATGAAAGTAAATTACTATCAGTAGTTCCTTATTAATATTATAAATGCGAAAGTTTGTGAGTAGGTATGTATGTATGTTGTTCTTTCACGAAAAACTACTAAACGGATTTGGATGTTAATTTACAGTAATATAGCTTATATATCAGAATAACACATAGGCCCCTTTTCTACTGAAATAATCGAGATACACCGGGCGGAGCCGAGGGCGAAAGCTAGTAGGTACATATAATTCAAACATATTTTATTGACGACGATTTATTCATTAGTTTTACTTATCATATCTACAGACATTGAGCTCTTACACTTTTATTATGTGTAGAGATAAATTTAACTGGTAAAACGTATAGTCAGCTCGGTATGTAGGATAAAACACTAGCCGAACCCTTCGGTGTGAACCGCGGTTATTGTTGTTGAAGGCGAGTAACGCCGCTAGTCTAAAAAAAGCCTTTGTTGATCCTTATGTCATCAGCTATCTACCAGTGAAAGTCGCGTCAAAATTTGCCCAGCCATTCCAGAGATAAGCCGGAACAAACAGACAGACCGACAGATAAAAAGACAACAATATAAATAAATATTTCTTTTTTGATGTAACTACGGTATATATGTACTTTCATAGGCATTCAGTAAGCTGTTCAGTTGATGTTACAACCAGACATTTCAATTGCATTGCATTGTATATATATAAATGTTTAAATAAACAGTGAATGAGCAAATCGTAGGATAATGTACAATCTGCAGAACCAGCCATTAAAAAAACCCAATTTCATATCTATACACAAGTAATTACTGAGAAATATCGCGTGGAACGCAAGCCACGCTTGAACTTAAAGAATTCATTACGATAACAGTAGTATTGGTGTAACGTTTTTGCCGGTATCGGCAGTATCTCCAAACATCAACATTGAGATTGCACAGTGCTTACATCAATATATCGAGCGATGTCGACACGAGCGCTAGTGGATCGGACTGTTTAGATAAAATTTATTTTCTTTGTTAACTTTAACCTAACAAAACCGAGGAATTCCCAAGTGTTATCAATTAAACGTTTATTGCTGCAAACTTTTTGTGAAATATAACAAGTATTTTCATAACCAATTTAGTTTTATCGTGTGTGATTTTTATTGGTGACTGTGTAAATTGAGACGTGAAATCTTTAGTAATAATGCGTGTCCGGTCCGTTCTTCGTTCCATGTTCATAGGAGTAGTTTGTATCTTTACTCTGGTTCTACTGGTTCATTTGTCGGATTTAGACAAAAAAGCAAATGGATTTTCGGTCCACTCATCGCGTCTGTTACGCCACGTACGTCGAGGAATACCTGACGATCTAATGAAAACAAACTTAACACAACGTCCACAGTACGTTGTTCAGGTGCGAACCATTTTGTAACCACATGACGAATATTTATTAAGGAACGAAAAGTATATAAAGGCATCGAGTAACGTCAATAAAGTTACTAACTGAACTTTCGAAGACGGCTTCCCAATAAATCCATTGAATATTTTAAGTTCAAAGTGTAATTGGTTAAGTCGCGCTGTTTTTCCAAGTCATTGGAGGATCTCGAAGTTTCCCGGTACCTAATAATAATTAATGGTCTTGACGAAAGACCGATATCCTTTCATTAGTGTCCCGTCTCTGCACGGAACGGTCGAGATTAAAACTTATTCAGGGCTTTCAGAGCGCCTTTTGAAGAGGCTGCGTTCACGACACGCCTTTGAAATGCGGTCGACGTTTTATGGCAAAAATTAGTTGACGGTCTCCGTACAAGATTTTAATTTATTTTAACGCAGATTCATAATAATTCATATTTTAATGTTGCTACTGGAACTAGAAATTTCAAGTTATTTTTACTATAAATATAGAATAAATATATCAGCATTTAGTTATCTCTAAATGTAAATCAGTCATGCCTACTATCATGAAGATACCGATATAGATAGTATCGATATCGTGCCAAATATTATGTGTGTTAAATAAACAATGTTTTCTTTTTTCTCAGATGATGCTACATGCGTGGAATAACTACAAGCTGTACGCTTGGGGCAAGAACGAACTGAAGCCGATGTCGAAGCGAGCGCATCTGTCGAGCGTGTTCGGTGCTGGCGACTTGGGCGCCACCATCGTCGATGGTCTCGATACCCTGTACATGATGGGCCTCATGGACGAGTTCCGCGAGGGCCGAGATTGGGTCGCACAACATTTGCATATTGAGGAAATTGTAAGTATGATAAAAAAATAATTACTTTTTAGAGATCAACAAGGGAAAAACTAGCAAGACAATAGCACTGCAAATAGAAGGAAAATTAAACTCTTGACCAACCCGTCTGGTTTATTAGGCTAAAACTTCCTTTCAAAGGAAAGGCATATGACCTCCACTGCCATTATTAAAAGCTCTTTTATTTCTCAAGAATTATTATAGCATTAAAAGTATCATCTTCCTAGCCTTTATTATCCTAAGATTATTTGAGATCCGCTACTAGATCAACCGGTTTTATCTGATTATCAGTTTTTCCACGGAGTAACTGGCATCGGACCTCCGCATCCCTGATGGCGAACTGAATTCGAAGGTTGAATGAACTATGACAGCATTAAGGGCTTTAAAAATGCAAAAAATTGATGTTACTGGTCATTGTTTTACTTTACGCTATAGTTTAGGAACAAAGTATTTCGGATTGAAGATTATTATCACCTTTTATGTGAAGATAAACTCAATTCAATTAGAAGTAACAAACGCCATCTCGAAATTGTGATAATCGTAAAGGTTATTTTATTACTATGTATGTGCATTAAAATCGACTTGAAGAAGATGCACTTAAAGCCCGAAAATAGACACCCTCTGAATCAGTCTGTACAAAACAGTTTACGAAGAGAAGATTTTGCGTGTGAGAAGGCAAAAGATCGCACAAAGCTTCTGCATGGTTTTGCTTGCACATTTAATTGAGCCTTAGGCTAATCATGTAAGCAAATTTAAGTTACGTAGAAGATTTTGACAGAGTTAAAATTCGCAATGACAGATCAAACTGTCAAATGACTAAAATTTACACAGTCTAATATGAATTGTTTAGGAGATCTTTTTTGTTTTTTTGGGAGACGGTCCCCATTTCATCTCATCCACATTTTTTTTATCATTTAATTAATTACGACGACGACTTGAAATATAGAAGACTTGACAATTGAAGACGTTAATTACTTGATATTGGCAGACATAGCTGATATTCGGAAGAAGATGAATTGTTTACCTGCAACTGTAACCCATTTTCGACAGTACAAGTTTGTTACTGCACGGGCATAATGGAGCTGTCTGTCCAAGTCGAACACAGCCTATTTCTCCTACCGTAAAAAGTTGTAAGATCCATATAATACCAAGTTAAGTTATTATCCGAGTCCGTGTGGTGACGAATTAAGAATACAGAGTTTCACCACCCCTATTCATCCCGCGGGTGTCGTAAAAGGCGACTAAGGGATAAACTACGCAAGGCAACATCAATGCAAAGAGAAGGAAAACTTGAAACCAATCCTATACCAACCCGTCTGACCAGCGTGGTATAGTAGGCCAAAACCTCCTTTCTAAGGAGAGGCCTATGTCCAGCAGTGGACTGTTGAAAGCTGTATATGAAGTTATTATGTAATTAGCTAACCTAACAACATCTTATAGTGTCCGTATTAACATCAAAAATATATTATGTTTTAAATAAATAGATTGAATTGGGCAAGCACGGCACAGAAGTCGCATAAACTGGCGTAATAAATATTTCTGTAATGTAACTTCTTTGGTTACTGAAAATTCAATCTTCAAAATCATCAATCAAAAATGACTTGAATTGCTTTAAGAAAAGGATGGTACGGTCGCGCCGCCTGGGGTGCCCCCCGATTTCGCAGTATTAACAACCTTGATTAGAATTTCATTGTTCCTATGTATGTTATTCCTAACGGATAACTAGAACCGTTAACTTTAAAGTTAATGATAACAATGTTCATTAAACTCATTAAGGGTATCGAAGTTTCTTATCTCTATGCGCAACCATCTTTGGTTTACAAAAAATATATTCTACGTTTGCACACTAGATTTCTTGGTAATTGTCAGCTTCATTTTATTTGCGCGTTCAAAGATTTCGTTTCCCCTAGCACCTTTTATTTTAAATTTGTCACCGTCGTTTACTTTACAAATTTATGTTTCCGATTGTAAATAAATCAGCTAAAATACAATTACTATTTGCAAATAATTGCATATTGTATGATATTTCCTGTATGGAATGAGGTTTCTGTTGAAATTTGCAATCCAATTATAACCCAATTTTTCTACCCTTTCAAAAAGTTATATATCATAGTGATAGTGATGAAGAAAGCTTAGACGTGGTTTAGTATAACAAGTTATGTCCTGTACCAATTTATTATCGAAATGAGTTCATGAATGTAGGTATTTGATAATAAGGTCACGGGAACCGGGTTGCTTAACTACAATGTAGGACATATCGGATATTTAAGTAATAGTGTCAATTAGATATGTAAGAAGTAGAATGATGAAATTTGATCTTTAAGTAGAACGGCACAAGGTCAATTTTACAGCGAGATTTAATGACTTCTCCCACAATAAAGGTGGTCAGTTTCCGGAACAATTGTTTTAGTACCATTTCTTTAATTACATAGATATTAAACAATAATATCCTTAGTTAAATGGATAAATAATTATTATATCCTATGAGACTGTGTGGCCTCATAGATTAATTAAATAACAAATAAACTGTTAGTCCATGTACCTTTAGTTAGTTAGATGATTGTTAATACGAATATTTGTACAAGTTTTTAAGTTAAACATAATAATTTTTACAGTTTTTAATATACCTTTTAATATTTGCATTTCATTCATAAATATGTATCACCCAACATAATTTGTTTTTATCTCAGCCTATAAATTAATTGAATAACCATAGTTATTGTGTAGTAACAGTGTAATATAAAGAAAGTTTTTGCAAAACAGATTTAAAACAATATTCCAATTTAAAAAAAAGTAATTTAACATAATGTTGTTGTTATACAAGAGTAGCCCATATGTCACTTCAGCGACTATCCTAACAACTGTAGATACGACAATATATCCTACGGGAATACGTAAAGGAAACTCACCATAAAACGCTAAACGACGGGAGACTGCCATACACGCTCTTTACGACACCCAAGGGAACCCATGAGTTAGCCCACATGTTCGGGAAAAGTTTTGGTGATGTTTTTCTTTTAGATGATCTCAGTTTTTCTTGAAAATACTGTTCTGTAAGTTTCCCGTAGTTCGCTTCAAATTATACTTATCTCTGACAATCTTTATATTGACGATCAACAGCACCTTGCCACCCGATTATGACACAATAAACAGGTATATTTTAATAAATTAATATTAAAATATACCTGTTTATTGTGTCATAATCGGGTAATCTTTCGTTTTCCCATATTTGCAGAATGCGATGATATGTGCGTCCGTTTATAAGAAAATTTTGTTGAAATACATTCATTATTAACAGATTTTAGTATCTGCTGCTAATCCTCTCCTTAGAAAATCAAATCAAACCATTTTTATTTCAAATACACCAATACAACGGCACTTTTGAAACGTCAAGTAGTCAGTCGTGAAGCTAATTGTCTGTTCCATTTCGTAGATCCTATGGAGAAAAACAGACAAGAAACTCCGTGGATACTCTTTTCCAACATAGTTTTTAGGTATTTTATTAAGAAAACAGTTATAAGTTGATTACAATGTAACGATGCTGATATTTACACTGAAGGTTAAGAGGTTTTGTCTTTCTATACCAAACAGTACCTATGATATTATTTAGCTGATTACGCAAATCGGTCGATTCCTTGCCTTTCCGTCGTAATAATCTTTTTTGACTCAGTGTGCGCTTTAACTTGGTACGTTCGCTACGTTGTAAGAATCACTCTATATTATTTGGTGTAACTAGTAAACAATAAACGTTTTTATATTACGTGAAGTGTTTCCTCTCACCAGCACACTCACACCTTAACTAACAACTATTTATTAGTGTACAGTTTACGACACTGTACACAATCATTACTTATTATTATAAATGCGAAAGTAACTCTGTCTGTCTGTCGCGCTTTTACGCTAAAACAACTGAATCGATTTAAATAAAATTTTGGCACCTTTTACCGCGATATAAGTTAGTCTGTTAATCGTTCTAATAAAATGACTGTTGTGAAATTACGCTTCAGTGATAAAAATGTTAAGCGTTAACATCTAAAACTAAACATTTTATCACCGCACTACGGCCTGCCATTTCTGGCGCACCAATGGTACGACGCCACCTCTTTTTTATTGAACTTTTTTATCGTATATCATAATCTACCCTTATTTTTAGCAAGAGAAATAGCAAAAATTGAGGGCTTATATTATCACCACACTATTGTCTAATATATTGGTCCATCATCAGCCTATCACAGTCCACTGCTGGACATAGGCCTCTCCAATGCACGCCAGTGCACGCCACATATTGGTTAGATATATTTAAATGATGCGCTTTTAAGAATAGTTTCAGCCTCTAAATTAGAAGGCGTGTGCACATTAAATAATCTAATATATTTTTCTCCAGGACGCAGATCTCTCTGTCTTCGAAACTACGATCCGCTTCGTTGGCGGTTTATTGTCCTGTTATTCTCTGACCGGCGACACCATGTTCCGTGACAAAGCCGCCGCAGTAGCCGATGCTCTGCTGCCAGCCTTTGATACACCAACTGGACTCCCTCATGCGCTCATCAACCCTTCGACCAAGGTATGTTTTATTTTTGCGTTTTTTTAATATTTTTATATTAAAATTTACTGTTCAGTATATATAACTGTAAAGTCCTCAGGACATACGATAGTTTTTAGTGTAAAAATTGTATTTTAAAAACAAAATGTTAAATGTAATATACCTTTTTTTTTAAATGTAATATCCTTATGAAACCGGGCCGATTTTTTTTTAAATAGCACCATGGGTCGGCAAAGGTAACTACAAAAAAAAAGGTAAAGCTACAAAATAAACCATGTGAAAGTACATGATTTTGGCAGCCATGGCCCAAAGCAAGTATATCACAATCAAAAGAGTTGTTTTAACCGGCCCTAGCTGGAACATATGCTAGAATACATTTTTACTCATAGTAACCTCATCATAAACAAAGTGCCGGACTTACAGCGTTATGACTCAGTAGAGAATAGGGCTCACTACTGTACTGAGTCTGAGAAAGATCCTTTTTATCGAGAAACAATTTTTGACATAATAAAACGTTGTCTTAATTATACGTAATACAGATGTCAACTTTCAATATAATCTTACTTTCTCTTCGTAGTCTTTACATCCATCATGCGCTTTCTCACGATCTATCTATAACTAAAGATCTCGTCTATAACTAAAGATCTCGTCTATAACTAAAGATCTCGTCTATAACTAAAGATCTCGTCTATGACTAAAAATCTAGTCACCATAAGGTGACTCATCTGCTAATTTGACTTACTAACCCCACCTCCCCTCTCACCCTTCCCAAAAACATCGGCCGTTCGGGGCACTTCTTTAAAAAGTGCAGTTTGACGCCTGACACTGTCACGGCATTTCACGACATCGCTTATTCAACAAAACTTATAACCTACCATTAAATGTAATAATAATAGATATTTCACTATACGAATATTTTGCGGGATTCAACATTCAGGATTTATAATTTTGTTTAGAATATAACCACAACGTTTACAATATGAACTAAGTTAATGTGTCTTTCATTATTCACGAAGGTCTGGAGGTGTTTGTATAAACGCAACCTCTGTTAATTTTGAACTTCAATTATGTTATTATGATTATAATAAGCTCTATAAATTTTAACTATATACCTACTTGTTTGCTGACATTTTTAGGGTTCCGTAGCCAAATGGAAAAAAACGGAACCCTTATAGATTCGTCAAGTCTGTCTGTCTGTCTGTCTGTCTGTCCGTCCGTATGTCACAGCCATTTATTTCCGAAACTATAAGAGCTATACTGTTGAAATTTGGTCAGTCGATGTATTCTGTGAACCGCATTAAGATTTTTACATAAAAATAGAAAAAAAACAATACATTTTGGGGGTTCCCATACTTGGAACTGAAACTCAAAAATTTTTTTTTCATCGAACCTATACGTGTGTTAAAAAATGATGTTGAGGTTTCTATTATCATTTTTTTCTAAACTGAATAGTTTGCGCGAGAGACAGTTCCAAAGTGGAAAAATGTGTGTCCCCCCCCCTCTAACTTCTAAAATAAGAGAGTGATAAAACTAAAAAAAATATATGTTGTACATTACCATGCAAACTACCAACGAAAATTGGTTTGAACGAGATCTAGTGAGTAGTTTTTTTTTAATACGTCATAAATCGTAACACGCAATTTACCTTTCATTCAATCAAAACTCTATTATTAAAACATCGATGAAAGTTACAACGAACTACAAGAACTTTTATATGATGTTACTTGCTGATACGGAACCCTTCATGGGCGAGTCCGACTCGCACTTGGCCGCTTTTTGTTATTTATTATTATTGAGTTAGATAGAACCCTAAATTTATGTTCAAATCTGTTAATTCATGCACATTATTATGTGTTTTAGTACAAGGTAGCCAACAAACAATTAAACTGAATGAATGAAGTTCACCTAAGAGAAAACTGCATCACAACACACACAAACACATAAACTGATAAACACATAGCTATAATTTAAAAAAAAAGCGGTCATTTTGAGTTGTGTTACTTTCTTCCTTTATTAGTTTTTCTTCCATGTCTTTAATATACAGACATCGACATTTAATAAGTAGTAACCTGGGTGACCGAGCTTGCTCTGTTATATATAGAGTCAGACCTTGGTGAGAACTGGAAAAGCGAGAAAATCTTTTAATTAGAATATTTGCCTGTATACCTATAGTTTTTGTTTTGAAAATGCTGGATTGATCTAGCGTCCTCTTTTTAAAAAAGCTAGTGATGTATGTCCCTTATTCCCAATGCAAGAATTATTTTGTATCCCTCATTTCCTCCTTCAAATAATACCTATAAATTATATACACACATTTTTTTTCTTATTACGTACATTTTAACCGTATTTTTTAAGACCTCTATAAGTGAGATAGACCCCTCAAAAATATTAGATATATAAAATGTAGATTTATGGCATGTACACAATTGGACTAGGTAGTAACCAAATATTGTTATCTAAATATGATGAGCGATAAAAGTAGATAGGAATAAGTAAAGAATGATAAGAGTTTGAATGAATAAAGGGCTGAAAATTTGCTCCGAAGGTAAGTCCGTTCGTTTAGATAGTGTCGGTACACCCGCACGCAATTGTGATTCTTCTTTTTCCTAGCCTTATTCCCAATATTATGGATAAAAAAAAATCTAATCATGTATTTAATGTCATCCGTACGCAATTTAATCTGGCAAGTTATTTGCAATGTGACAATGTGCATATTATCTATAATATAATTTATTTCTTATCGCTAATAAATAACAGATGATGATATGTCTTCTACCCGATCTTGCACTATACTTGCATACGGGTGTACACTGCAGGCAGCTTCTTTTATGCTCCAAGGTATATCCCGTCGACATCCCTTTTGAAAAAGGCGACAGGTAGGACGTCAGCGCGATCAAAATTGACCGCATCTAAGCGAATAAACTTAACCATGAGACAGAAATGTCGTGTTTAATTAATTTAGAGTAAAAATTCTCGCTCTCTAAAAACTGAATTGATGTTACAAAAGGGTAACGCTTAATATTAAATTGTATACATTTTGACCAAATATTTTATATCACCGGGTGGAAAAATTACCTGAATGACAAAAGTTATTTTGGACATCTTACACACAACATCATCTAATTCCCAAAGTAAGCAGAGCTTGTGCTATGGGTACTAAACAACTGATATAAATACATAAACATACTTTTTTTTGTAAATTATCACACAAACATTTGGTCCGACCCGGGAATCGAACCCGAGACCTCTTGATCAGCAGTCGCATACGCTAACCACTAGACCAACGAGGCAGTCATTTGGTAGCATTTTGAAAGGCATATGCTGATTGTATAAAATATACCTTCCCTTCCAACTCCCATCAAGCATGCTTTGTTTTAAAAGCACCTTTAACAGAAAACGTTTAACGTTCGGTAAAACAGGTCATTGAGAACAAATAGAATATCCCGACAACGTTACAGGAACGTTTATTTGTTGAAAATTCCGTGCACTCATATTTATATTTCTTTATCTTTCGTACACGTTCATGCTATGCTTCTTTGATGGTTTTAAGTTTTATGCTATGTACTGTTAGTGTAAAAATAATTGATATATTTACGGTTAAAAAAATATAGTGTCGCCGCGTCGTAAAGAACTTATCAGGTATGTGTTGCACGATAAATATCCATCAAGCAATGGAAATAATTAAAATACCACTCTATGTTTTATGATCGTGAGTTGAAAATTTCATGCGACCGACTTAATTTTCTGATAGCTATCTATTATACCTGTATCTACTAGTTTCGTAAATAAAAATATTGTCGATTTTCGCAATTACTGTAAGTTTGGTCAATTTAAGAAGTGAAAGTTTGGTTTGGCAAATTGATAAACATCAGTCACATTCAAAGATAAATAATATTATTGGTAACTAAAAAACTACTTTTAAAATGAAGATTCTAGATCTGAATGCATTTAATTTTTGAGTATAAGTAACATAGGTGTATAACTTACTTTATGATACTTTCAGCATTTTGTTGCAATATGCATTCATAATGGTATGATTATTATGCAATGCACATACTCCTTAATTCGACCATTGTCTTCTGTACTACTTTTTGTAATCATTATTTCTCAGTACCATTTTTTTCGGTTATCACTATATATGTGTAGTTGAAATGCTATGTATGTAAGAATAAATTATTTATAGTTAAAACACTTTATTACAAGTGTGAGCGGTGCTATATGAAAGTATGAAGTATAGTCAAAATCGCTGATGTTAGCTATCGGATATGAATTACGGTGATTGTACCCTCAACAGAACCCAAAACTTTATTAACCGATGAATCAATCATAAAGTCATAACAGTCTGGTGAAGCCAACAAACCGTAAATAAGGGTCCATAGAAATCTCAAGATAATGCTATAAGCCTCAGGATTTGCAGGTTTATTAGCAATCGCGCCTACGGTCAGGACACGCACAAGTTATATTAGATAAACAAACCTGGCAATGTCTTTTCAAATATCTATATTACGATGAAGATAGTAAACAATTTAAAATGTTATATATTAACAAACACAATATATTAGTCAATTTATTTTATTTATTACTAACCAGTGTAAGGTAAATTATGCAATGCTGTACCCGTTTTTATTTTCCCGAAATCGGAAATCCCATCGGATACCACCAGTTGGTGGCTATGTCGGATTCGAGCTGACTAAAACCGCACGCCGTCTCTATGCCGAGGAACCAGGTGTACCCCCGAAAGGAAGTCTCTAGAACACGGACGTACCTCGGGCCACCTACGGCTTGTAGATGACTCTCTCCTTTATGGAAACCCCCATCTTCCCTTACTGTCCACAAGAGACTCGCGTTAGCTTTGTATTTTAAACGTTGTTTTTCTAGCTGGTTTTAATTATTGTTTCCTTTTCTTGTAACTTGAATCAATCTGAAAATTACTAATTAGTATGCAACTATGTATACAAAAATACTATCGTATTCTTACTTTTTAATCCTTTTAAATTTAAGAGTGTTCAATAATGTTGCCTGAAGCGTGTACCAGTTATCTATTTAAATTATTCTACATCCACAAAAATAGTAACGTTTGTAAACAACTCCCTTCTGAAATATTTAAATCCCTTGATTTGCCACAAAATTATTTTTTGATTCATTTAATACAAATATGATTTCGTTGGTATAATCACTTTATGGCCCTTAATTGTAAATACATAATAAGTTTATTTTCATAATTTTACCTTTGTTGCAGGCAAGCCGTCAGTATCATTGGGCAGGACCGAACAGCATCCTCTCCGAACTGGGGACCTTACACCTCGAGTTTACTTACCTCAGTGACGTCACCGGCCGCGATAGTAAGCGCCTATTTTATATACGAAAATTGACTCTTCTTTCACTTGCCGCCTTATTATTAATAGTTTTTAATTTTCAATTTACATTTACCTTAAAGTGGAAAATAACACAACCATTGCTTAAAGTTAAATAACGTTTAGAAATAAAGCTGTTACCACTATATGCATTTCGTTATAATATATACTGTTAGGTATCATATGAAGTATATATTAAGCATAATAGTCATCCGAGTTATTTTTATGTAAAGTCTTACAAGATTATTTATTTCACCATCTTATGGTTGAGTCACAAGATGATTAATTACGTACTAATATATTTTTATTACTTCCTTGAAACAAACATACTTTGTTTCAAAGATACTTTCTGCATTTAAGAATTATAAATAACTGTTTTTAACAATGTATGTTTAAAGTCTACAGACAGAAAGTGGAACGAATTCGTGAGGTGCTGAACAACATTGAAAAGCCGGGTGATTTATATCCTAACTTCATCAACCCGCGCACAGGACAATGGGGTCAAAGTAAGTTTACAATTATTTAACTACTAGATTTTATTTGTAATAGTTCTTTTAAAGTTGCTCACATTATGACTACTTTTTTTTATATATAAAAGCCGCCAAAATGACTCTCATAGCCTCATAGTAGTTACCTTAGGTGATTGGAAACAATTACCGATGGTAAGCAACAACGGCGAGGTTAATGCACAGAATCACTCACACAGTTTGCAGTATGGTATAATCCTGTTTGACTGAAGTATTAGAGAGAATAATTTTAACAAAAAAAAAAAGATTTCAAAGAAGCGCGACAGGTGTGCCTATGATATTTGAAGAGTTCTGTCGATTTCTCCAGGATCTTGTCATTAGTTCCTGGAGATCCATTTCCTTATGATGTCACCACATGGCAGGCACCAGATTTTAAATGAAATAAAAATTATCAAAATATTTTCACCCAATCGAAAGTTCTGAGGTAACAAATATAAAAAAATACAGTCGAATTGAGTCGAATGTTGGTTAAAAAATTAAATCTGTCTTGGTAGGGATTTTTATAAATTATAAACAAAGGACATGATTTAATTAAAACTAAACAGAAAAGCGGACTTGACTCTTAAAGAACGAACCCATGATAAGAGTTGTGTAATTAAAAAGGTGCATCTGTAGTAGTGTAGTAGGGATTACACTTACCACAGAAATAGAGTATCTATATAAGTAGTGTTGGATGTGCCTTAGTGGGTCAGGACCCTTGTCAAGTCACTTTACAGCCATAATGACTTTCCACTAACGACTTCACTTGAAATAATATCGCAGGAATTTTTTATGCTCATGTTTGATTTAAAGTTCCACGCGAAGTAATCTTCAGTCAATTACTTTTGTTTACCGAATGGAAATTGTATTGGAAAAATCATTGATAACAATCCAATATTAGTGGAACTAAACATTCTGGGTGATTACTTTTTAAATATATATATTAACTTTTCAATGACACGTTTTATTATTAACTGTATTGTTTGAATATTGTGCTATGGACACAGTTACTATAACAATTAGAATTGCATTTACAGTGATTATAACAGTAATTTGACTAACGGAACAAATCTTTCTATGCTAGTTAATTAGATGCAGCAAATTTGTTATCATAATCTTTGACTATTTATAATAAAATATATCCATGCACTTAGATGCCAAACAATGAATGAAATAATTTTAATATATATGCGTTTTGAACGATGCAATTTGGATGCAAAAACTTTGTAACTTATTATATTCACCAGAGGATGGAACTAAGTGGAATACAATGGAGAGGCAATTAGGGACTGGGCACTGGACTGTGATAGGCTGATGATGATAACAACAATTATAAATATAGAGACCCTTAAAATGTACATTCCTAACCCTCACCTACATAGGTATATCTATACCAATATTATAAAGCTGAAGAGTCTGTTTAATTGAACGTGCTAATCTCAGGAACTACTTGGTCCGATTAGAATTTTTTTTTTCAGTGTTATATAGTTATATAATATATCATATAGGATATATATATCAGCACGCTAAGACCAATAGGAGCGAAGCTACTACTACTACTTGGCTTTAGGTACCGATGTGTATTAACGTAAAATATTATATTATTTTGATATATTATGTTTCCAGGGCATATGTCTTTGGGTGCTCTCGGCGACTCTTTCTACGAGTACCTCCTGAAGGCGTGGCTGATGTCAGGCGGCGCGGACGAACAGGCCCGTATCATGTTCGACACAGCCATGCAGGCAGCCCTCGACAAGATGCTGCGAGTATCACCCTCAGGACTATCGTACCTCGCTGAAATGAAATACGGCAGGATCATTGAAGAGAAGATGGACCATTTGTCTTGTTTCGCTGGTAAGTACTTATTTATTTTTAATCTTATAGATTCTTATAGGCATAGGCTAACCCTTTAACGCAATAATACAAAATACGAAAAATTCATACATTCTTACTAATATTATTAATGCGAAAGTAGCTCTGTCTGTCTGTCCTACTTTCACGGCAAAACTACAGAACCGATTTAAGTGTAATTTGGTAAACAGTTAGTTTAGACAAAAAACTATTTAAAACAGTTTGTCCGTCTGTTTGTTTCTGTTAAAATCTCTGGAACGGCTGTACCGATTTTGAGCGGACTTTCACTGGCAGATTACTGATGTTATAAGAAGTGACATAGGCTACCTTTATTTAAGAAATATATTTTTCAACATATGACATCAAACCATATGCACAATCAACAACAAAAGAATAAATTATTACGAGTGTCGCGGTTGGCTGGTAGATGTGCCCTTGCTGCACTCACCTCATTACAAGAACTCATAAACGTTATTTACAACTTATTTATGTCAATTCCACGTGTGTAAACCTCACGCAAATGTTTATCGCATTGCGCTCTTTGGTCGGCCTTTGCGGTCGTGTTAATAAGGTTAAAACATATTTTTACTGTACTTTTACTCAATTTTATTTTATTTGAATTTCGGCAGTAACTTTGAGAGAACTGTATTTTTTCATGATAAGATATGACCACTCACGAATAATGTGGCTTTCAAAATATTAAGCAAGCAATAGCAAGCAAGTAAAAGAATTTTCAAAATCAGTGCAGTAGATTCAAATTAACTGCTACCACTTCACGAACTTTCTCTCTTCATAATCTTACTAAAATATACTTAATATTCGAGGATACAAATACACCTTTTATTTTTTATGCGGAATTCCTCCCGATACCACCAATTGGTTAAACCGGACTAGATCCGACTAAAACCGCACGC
Organism: Phragmatobia fuliginosa; assembly: GCA_932526445.1. Lineage (NCBI taxonomy): Eukaryota > Metazoa > Arthropoda > Insecta > Lepidoptera > Erebidae > Phragmatobia > Phragmatobia fuliginosa. The sequence goes on along the minus strand of OW052065.1, from coordinate 14,454,305 downwards.
TGTCTTGGGTATTATAATCCTAGGAACCAGGTGTACCCTAAAAGCACCTTATTTTTGCATGATTCGACAATCGTAAAATTTTCCAAAATCATTCTTACTTGTAGAGCAACAGAAAAGTATAAAGGCACCTTAGATCCAAATAAAAATCGTTGATTAATAACAAATTCGAACAGTAAATGCAGCTCACAGTGTAAATCTATGTTGGTGACTGGTATCTGTACTAGCATGACCTAGTACATAACTTGCATCAAATTAGTCAATGCTTGACATCATATCTAGTCATCATCCTCAATCTTGTTGCGATCTAGAATAGATTTGTCGGTTTTCATTGTACTACATCTGAACTTTGATAGATGAATCTAAAAAAAACAAAAATAAAAAAAATTATTTGTGACGCCACTCAGTCATATAATGTATGCTTGTATTCTAGGCGGTATGTTTGCCTTGGCGTCAACCACCCTGGACAACTCTCTATCGGAAAGGTACATGGACGTGGCTCACAAGCTCACCAACACCTGCCACGAGAGCTACGCAAGGTCGGACACCAAACTTGGACCTGAAGCCTTCAGGTAAAATAATAATAATGGCTCCTACATCTCATGATTGCACGAATGGCATAGTGGTTTAAGCGGTCTTCACTCCGCTTACTTCTGTGCTTGGTGTTTTAGGTTGTATTCCCGGTCGTGTTATCCACAAACTTTTGGATTGAATCTGAATATTCTTTGTATCCGATTTCGCATACAATGCAGAATATGCTCCTATTTCAAGAATTGATATTTCTTTATAAATTCAAATATCAAGATACATTAGTATATTACGTACATATTATATAATAGATAAATTAAATCTAGACCTTCGTTCAGTAGTGGATGGCGATAGGTTTACACTACTGAACACCTAATTTACTCATTTCACAACATGAATGAGCTATTCTCACTTGTGAGTGAGAATAGCTCATTCATGTTGGTCTGTTGTTGTGCCAACAGACCTATCTATAAAGAGTCTCTGAGAGAACCGATTTCCTTCATTATTACTTACTATAACTATGGTCATAAAAAAAACTTTATATAAATGTTGTAGATTCTCTGGCGCAGTCGAAGCACGCGCCCAGAAGAGCAACGAGAAGGTGTACCTGATGCGGCCCGAGACCTTCGAGAGCTACTTCATCATGTGGAGACTCACCAAGCAACAGCGGTACCGCGACTGGGGCTGGGAGGCTGTTCAGGTACCCTCACTCTTTAACTTCCTTCAAACGTTACCTGCGATTTACTTAATACTATTTGTCTATATCTTCAGTATAAGACAACATACCATAAACAAATCTTTATAGTATCCGTTAGAATAAATCAGTACTTCTAACATTTTAATAAACAGATAAAACGGTTTCGAAATTGTTTTTTTTTTATCTGATAATAATACTTTTGATAAGTATTCAAAAACGAAATTGCTTTCCTTCATTACTATTTAATGACTCCTCATTAGAATGTTTTTCGATAGCCACTAAAAAAATTAATAACAAATACTCAACACTGATTATCTTAAGGTATAGTAAAGCCATGTCTTAGGTAGTAGAGCCACGCTGGTTTCAGCACGAATGGGCCGGCTCGACCCGGCCAGTACTACCCTCACACAGAAGACCATCCTAATAATGACAGCATTCTTGCTGTCGTATTTCGTTAGTGAGTGTGAGACCGGAGGACCAGTGATGCAGTTGCGTCTCACTATGTCAGTATAGTGATGGTACGATGCTGCATTATATGAATTCACAATGAAGATTACCCCTGCTCCTGGATTCTATTCATGCTTTCCACCAGGCAGAGCTGAGACAATTTGGTAGTATAATATAAAAAAAAAACATTTGAGATCTTGTGTTGTATAATCCAAAGAGAATGCGGCATTACTGTCATCAAAGTGCAAGATTTTTTTTATAAAAATAACAGTTCAAAATCGACCCACTCTGAAAGAAGTAATATCAAGATACATATAACTTATAACTGATTAATAAAGTTGTGTGTATCGCACAGGCTCTAGAGAAGCACTGCCGAGTGGACGGAGGCTATACGGGACTCGTCAACGTGTATCTCCAGACCCCGCAAGGAGACGATGTCCAACAGAGCTACTTCCTCGCTGAAACGCTCAAGGTAACCGCGTAATATTAATTAATTCTTTATTTTCCTTGAATGAAAATGAAATGTGTTTTTATACATAGAGTATCTATCTCAAGGTAGTAGATCCACTCTGGTTTCACAACACAACAGGCTGGCCTACCCGCGCCGGTACTACTCTCTCACACACACAATCTCAAATGACATTGAATTTGAATTTGACATCAGAGACTCAATGATGCAGAAGCTCACTGATTCCTGTACACCAAGTGAGGGTTTATTTTACATCGACTAGATTGTCATTGTAACCGTGATCGATATGGACATTATCTTGCAAATTGTCCGAGCGAGCAGATCTGAAATAAACCCACACAATGCCCTCAAATGGGAAAGTTAAGTAAGAGAAAGTTGAATTTTCTTATAATATTCAAATTTGTACCTGGTTTCCTCTTTCCATTCCAGTACCTATATCTATTATTCGCGGATGATTCGCTGATTTCGCTGGACGAGTGGGTGTTCAACACAGAAGCTCACCCCCTACCTATTAAAGGCAAGAACCCTCTGTACCGGGCGGCTTCCAAACCCGTACCGATCGAAGCTAACGAAGACAACAGAATATAAGTGACGACCGACAGTACTAAGTACTTTGCTTCCAATCATTTTCATTAATTGTTTAGAGAAATTATCGAAAGCGACGACGAGTCGCGATTTCTTCGACATTTTATGACAATTTTCGTATAGAATTTTACCGTCGAGATTTTAATCTCGAATATACCAACTTCATATAAAATAGCAGTAATTTTTTGTATTGAAATGATTCATAGAAGTCAAGGCTACTGTAATTAATAACCTTCGGTATAGGATTTTCCAGTGATTTTATAAATTTTAATTAGAAAACAGCATTTCACTGTTAGTATGATTGTCACAGTCTCAAATGCGACTCATATTTTAATAGAAATTACGCTAGCCTTAACCTATGCAAAACCACAATAACAAAGTGTTACTCAATAATATGTGACAGGAGTATTTGCATATTATGTTACAATAGTTGACTTCCGAATCTTTTTATAAACCCTTATTAGGATAAAAATTGTTTTGTAATTGCACTCATTGACTTAGTTAATACATACATATTACTGATATTTATACTTAATAACTATTTATGACATCACTACATTTATAACCCTTGTATCTAAATTTGTTAAACACTTATATACCTACGTAATATCCTACGTATTTTATTCACCTCAATTTTTTGGTATTGTGTAGTATAAAATTATAGTTAAAAAGTAGACATTTCATTCATACGTTCATAATCAAGTTTCATGTCGAAATGAGACGTATGGCGTGGTCATATGAAGTATGTATGTATATACTGTATGCACAATAATAAGTTTTTTAACAAGGATAATGGAGCATTGAGGTATTTTAAATATCTATAAGTAAAAGAATGAGATTAAGTTATATATATCCATTAAATAGTATGTAGAAACATGTAACCGCGATTTAGGGTCAAAGTTCGACCTGATTATCCCGTTTTTCGCTAGATGGCGTTAGGTGTAGTTAATGAAAAGAGTAATGATATGGATTTTTTTAACTTTCAATGCCTTGAAAGATGATACGTATTTACATCGCCTAATACTCGAAACAAAACGTTTTAGGGTGATGTTGCTCAAGTCAATTAGCGAAGGAAACGTCGACATGTTTCGGTATTTAATTAATCCGCAGTTCAAATTGCCGTGATCTCAATCAATTTTAAATTAAACCACCATAAAAACTATTATTTTGATTTGTAAAATCGAATATATGATCACTAATATAGATCATCAAATTCCATATAAAGCTATTATTATGAAATTTAAATATAATTTGTAATCTAAAAAGAAATATTTTTATGTGTCTTTTTTTAATATCAATTTAAGTATTTATTTATTTATCGATGGTTGGTTTTTGACGAAACTAGTTTTGTTGAGTTCTTACAATGTATTTGAATAATATGTGAATATTTTAAGGTGGGGTTGCTTTAGTTAACCTCTTTCGTGACGACTAATGTTTATTTATTACGGGCATTAATATCATGTTTTAAGCACTTATTAATTACTTTAATGATTTAATGCACTGCCATTGGAAATCTCTAGAATACCTATATATGTGTGTTTTTGAAGAATGTATGTAGCCTACATCCGATTTTTGTATACATCATGTAAAACTCGATTGCGCGATTCAGGAGTTTTTAGTGTATGTCATGATGAAAACTCTGCATGGATGTCGTAATTATAATTGTTACACTATTTGTTAGAAAAAGCGCATAATCTCATGACTAGATTCACCAGATATTCTAGAAGTTAGTAAAAACAATACGTGCTATTATTGTGAAAATGTGTATTAGGAAACCAAGTACGTCTTAATAATATATTATTATTATTAATTTCCGATAATTATTCCCGATTTGCATAGTTCATACTACGGCGAATGTGACGACTAAGGAACGTCATTAATAGCATTGAATACTAACACTTCTTATTAAATGATTAAAAAATACACTTACTATACATACTGTAGCATTTATAAAGTGTAACATAAAACACTTTCATTGTTCAGTACTAAGAATATGATAGGTGCCAAGCTACCTTTAATTATTTATCTTGATATCAGTAATTTTGTTGCAGGGTATATAACTGCTGTAATAGTCTTGAAAGTTCAATTAATTAATCTAAATAGACCCATAATAATATCAGTGTATGGAATACAATCTTTTTGTACAGTGATTTATTGATTTATTTATTTATAATAGACCTCCAACAAGGATTACAACTTAATATTAATAACATGTAGACAATATGTTCAAATGTGAAAAATATACTAACAGAACATTACGACATCCATGAGTTATGTACAAGCTCTATATTTAATATAGATTTTACATAAACTACACATTTAATTATATGTACTCATATGTAGCTCACCGAGAATGTTTATTTTATTTATTATTGAATATTATTTTCTTAAAAAATATTATGATTCTTATCAGATCTCGTATTTATAAATATCCAATATATTTTCTACGTACTTTTTTTTATTATTATGATATAAATTGTTTTTAAAGACAAACTACATATCGACGTGGCGCTTGTGAAACATTTCAATGTGTGACAAGGAGAAGATTTAATGTTAAATAAAATTAGCTGGCCTGGTATACATTCTATACGCGTATTCGTTTAGTTCAAATATAGATATGTTAAGTTGATATTGTATAATTAGTTGCATTGTATTGACTCCTGAATGGATAAACACAATAGAGGTTGGCTGGTAACTACAGATTTCATCACTGTCATCTATTGAACACATTTTAATCTCGACAACTTCTATTAGTTACACAATTATAATGCATGTTTGCAAAAAAAAATGCTTTTATATATACATATGTAGTTAAATTTTGCATCTGGAATATTTTTTGCACAATATTTTTACGTAAATTTTACAATCACACGATTAAGTAAAAATGGCGTATTAAGTAATATTCGTAGTGCAATTATTATGTAGTACTACGTATTGTTGGTAGAGTAATGATTTAAACAAGTAGTTTGTAGGTTAGGCGAGGGCTGGATGCGACAGGCCGAGGACCGAACCAGTGGACTGTGGTAGGCTGATGATGAGGATTGTAATAATCCATTATTACTGTGTTTATCTATTCAGTGAATTTAGAAAAAAGACAATGAATCTTATCAATTTGTGATTTAATATACAAAATACATAATAATATATTTTATTATAATTTTCTGCACCTGTTAATAAAGCATTAGAAATGAATAATAATTGTTTATTCTAATTTGTATGTTTGTACACAAATTCACATAATATTGTATCACTCACTGGTATTAGAATGTTGTGGTTGGAATAATAATGTAAATTCTGTATATATAGAGTTATAGACGGACGGTAAAATATTTTAGTTTTAGGTTTTTGTGTGTAGATTTGCATTGTTAATCTTTTAAATTAAGTGAAGTGGGTGTGTTTGCATCGGTTGATGTACATATTTATGTTTATATTATGTAATATATTGTGTACTGCCTTCTTCTTTTAGTTAAATGTCGTAATTGCACTCTTTTTTTCGTGGACACATGTTTTGTAACGAAATTTAGTAAAATTTATCTTATATTTGACTAAGATTGTTCATTAATAATCTTAAAGAAATAAACATGTTTCTATGTACAAAATGATCATGTTTTATGTGATGACATTTTTTCGTGCCCAATTCGCTTTCATAAATTCCACATTAATTCTTAAAAAACCTTTTATTTATGGTTTTATAGATATTTGACTGCCCCGTTGGTCTAGTGGTTAGCGTATGCGGCTGCTGATCAAGAGGTCTCGAGTTCGATTCCCGGGTCGGAACAAATATTATTTGTGTGATTCACAAATATTTGATCCGGAGTCTGGGTCTTTTCTATGTATAATATGTATGTATTTCCAAAAAAAAATATGTTTATGTATTTATATCAGTTGTCTAGTACCCATTACACAAACTCTGCTTATCTTGGGACTAGATGATGTTGTGTGTCAGATGTCCAAAATATTTATTTATTTATTTTGTATAACAATACAAAATATCTATAAAACCTTAAATAAAAGGTATAGTCCAGTCACCTTAGGCCAAATTAGGTGAATATCTCGGAAAATCAATATACCCAGTTTATTACCACGTATTATTTGTATTTTATTGTATTTTGGCATCCTAAAACTATCCTCAAAATTCACATATAATTGGATGGTCATAATGTTAAATATAAAAGTTGTAATGAATTTAATTATCTACAATATTGATTAAAATACAAATAGAAATCGAGATATTTCCAAAAAAAAAAAAAAAAAAACATTTTTGTGACTTTTGACCATTGATTTACCACTAGCCGTAGACAGAGCGCGTCATACAAAAACAAGCCGAGAATTTGTCACCAACTAACTATACATTCCTACATATCGGTATATCGATGTATTACAACCCGTCTAATACAATAGACATCTGGCCGTTATATTATCTATAGCGGCGCGTAGTGCTTAGTAATTCATTCGGATTATACGGCTCGAGTGTTAGAATCGGTGACTTTCGGCTCCATTCGGTATGACGGGAACAAACTTCACCGTATTGAGGCGACAACGCGGCGTCTAGCCTTGTCACACACTGGGGGAAAGGAGTGCACGCGTCACTATTTGTGCACTACTTTTCCGTCCCATTTTTTGAGCGTTAATGATCGATCTAGGTAGGCGCTGCTGCGAAAGTGTCAACATCGTGTCTCAGTAAATTGTGTTATAAAAAATTGAAAATACAGACTAAACAGTGCAAAAATTGTAAAAAGAAGTGAATAAGTGTAAGAACTATAGACAGAAATATACACAACTACTAAAATATACGTGAATGTGCTGTAAAACTGTAATATTTGTGCCGGCAACTTAGCAAGTTATTCAATTTAAAAAGTGCAAAAAACCATTTAGAACTGGTATCGCCATATAAAGTCAAGTGTGTATAGGAATTATGAAGTAAATTGCGATAAATTAACATGTGGAAACTCAACCTGTATCTGTCCAAAATATACCTAGTCATCTAGGAGTAAATACCAAATAGCGACATCTGTGGTGGAATAGTCGTACCACATTCACATCCATCATTGATCATTAATCTGTTACAAATTGATATCTAAGTATTCACTGAAAGGTCGCTAGAGGGCGTAAATATTAATACAATAAAAATTACGATAGAGGGCACAATAAATAAGAAATGGAACAGATTACAGAAATGTTAAAATCACTTCAAATTAAAATAGATGAGCAATCAAACGAGCTGAAAGAAATGAAAGAAAATATACCAAAGACCATAAATAAAAATATAGATGAGAAGTTTATTATATTAGACTCCAGACAACAACAGCTAGAAAAAATTATTGAAGACCAAAGCAAAAAAATTCAGTTATTTGAAAATATTGTAAGAAGAAAGAATTTGATATTTTTTGGTGTTGAGGAAACTGAAAATTCTTATTTTAGTCTACAAAACAAAATTATTAATATCATACTGAATGACATGAAAATAGACTGTCAAAAAGGAGACATAGAATATGTGACTAGAATGGGGAAAAGGTCTGAAAAAACTAGGCCAATTATTGTTACCCTTAGTACGATGGCAAAAAAGATTGAAATACTCAGAAACAAAAAAATGCTACAAAATACCACATACTATGTAAAACAGGATTATCCACCTGAAGTCCTAGAGAAAAGAAAAAACTTAGTCGCACAACTGCAAAAAGAAAAAGATCAAGGAAAGGAAGGCTATATTAAATATAATAAATTAATAATTTTACCAGACAAAGAAAAAGAAAATATTGAACAATATTCAGGACATCAGGCCCGACAAAAGAGAGTATTTTCACAATCACCAGAAACACAAAACCACAAAAATGGTCAGCAAAATTTAAGAAAAAACCCCTTAAAGAAAAATAAAATAGATCAATATTTATCAAAAACTAATACAGAAAACAGATCTTCTTCTTGTAAGGACAAAAATGGCGGTCTTTCAACCAATATATGACACAAGACACCTGCCTCTCTACGTCCCCCAATACGGCCGGTCACCGCGGGGGTCAAAGACTACAACCCTCCACTTCACCCACTGTATATATGCACATACAACACTCGATCATTACTATCACAAGAAAGGCTACTAGATTTTAAGCAAGCAATTTCAACGATTAATTATGATATAATTGGTCTGGCGGAGATCAGGCGCTCAGGATATAGCATAGAAGAAGATAGAGACCACATATTCTGCTACTACGGCGAGACAAAAGGCCAATATGGTGTGGGTTTTCTTATAAAAAAACACCTTAAAGGAAATATAGAAAGCTTTAGTGCAATATCCGAAAGAATCTGTATCCTACACATGAACTTTGGCACAACAAGTTTATCGCTCATACAAGTTTACGCCCCTACCTCTAATGCAAATGAACTGGAAATACAAGAATTCTATAGACAATTACAGAAATCTCTTATAAACTGTAGTAAAAATATTATTATTATGGGCGATTTTAATGCTAGAGTAGGCAGTAAATCAAAATATGAGGAAAGCATACTTGGTGATTCATGTTTTGGAAAAAGGGATGAAAGAGGTGAAACTTTACTACAATTTTGCTGGGAGAATAATTTATTCGTAATAAACAGTTTATTCCATAAAAACAAAAAGAATTTATGGACGTGGCTTTCGCCTAAGAATAATAGAAGCCAAATAGACTATATCTTATCTAACATAAAGGAGAAATTCACGAACATTGAAGTACTACACAAATTTACCTTCCCGAGTGACCATAGACTCGTGAGAAGCACTATTACACTGATACCACATAAAAAATCTAGAGCTAAATATAAAAACAAAGACTGTGCCCTGGTAACCGCTGACCAGCACCAACACTTTACAGAAACACTAAAAAAACATTGTTCCCATATACAACTAAAAGACAAAGATGATGTGGAATTGTGTTATGGAAAAATCAAAAAAGCGATCGAGGAGAGCCTAAAATCCACGTTGAAGCATTGCAAGAACAAAAAAAGAGAACCTATTATTTCAGATGAAACAAAATTACTCATAAGGAGAAGAAGCGAGCTAACAAATATGAAGCAATTAACAATTGAAGAAAAGAATGAAAAAACCTACTTATACAAAAACGTTCATAAAATTATTAAGAAAGAATATCAAGACTTTAGAATTTCTACTATTGAGAAACATTTAAATGTGTCAAGAAGCATAAAAAAAGGTCAGAGAGAATTGAGAACCACTAAAAAATGGATCCCCTGTTTACAACATAACTCTATGAATAGTAAAAATACCTACTCGAGGTCAGATATAATAAAAATAGCAACTGAGTTCTATAGAGATCTCTACTCATTCAAGACACCATCACATAGAGACAGTCAAGTAGAAACGAAGAATATCACTGCCCTAAAAAGATTTACATGCCAGGAAATCTCCACGAGAATAAAAGTTTTAAAGAATGGCAAAAGCAACGGGCCAGATGGTATACCAAACGAAGCAATCAAAGCAGGTGAACATATATTAATACCATTCTTGACCAAGCTATTCAATATGATACTAGACAATAAATCAATACCTGTAGAATGGGCGAAATCAGATATAATCCTCTTGTACAAGAAGGGAAACCCTGCTGATATAGGTAATTACAGGCCAATCAGTTTACAACCTAATATCTACAAACTATTTGCTTCTTGTGTAGAGGACCGTCTTGCGGCGTATACTGAAAAACAACAGCCGGTGGAGCAGGCCGGTTTCCGAAGAAACTACTCAACGATAGACCACATTCACTCTCTAGAGCTCATTATAGAGAAGTACGAGGAAATGAACCGCCCGCTTTACCTGGCGTTTATAGACTACGCCAAGGCATTTGACTCTATCTCGCACGAGAGTATATGGAGAGCCTTAAAAGAGTGCGATGTGCCCTCGGAAACTATTGAACTTATTCAAGACATATATAAAAAAAGTAAAAGTAGAGTTATATTAGAAAAACCAGGATCAGAAATAGATATATGTAGAGGCGTCCGACAAGGTGACCCGCTATCTCCTAGAATTTTCATTACTGTACTCCAAAGCATTATGAAGAGTTTGAAATGGAAAAGTAAAGGTATATGCATAAATGGCAAATATCTGAGTAATCTCAGATTCGCTGACGACATAGTTCTCTTTGCGGAAACTGCTATCCAACTTGAAGGGATGATAAAAGAAATACACGATGTTAGCTGTAACATTGGTCTAAAATTAAATACAAGTAAAACAAAAATTATGACAAATAGCAAAACAGTTCCCATAGTTATCGCTAACGCTCCAATAGAATATGTCCACGAATATATATATTTAGGTAAACAAATATCATTCAAAAAATCTAGACACCGAGATGAACTAAATAGACGAGTAAATATGGCGTGGAATAAATTTTGGAGTCTAAAAGAAGTCCTAAAATCAAATCTTCCAATAAGTCTAAAGAAACAAGTCCTAGACTCTTGTATTCTACCATCTCTATCTTATGGATCGCAAACATGGATATTCAACAAATTTACCAGAAACAAAATACTAACCACTCAAAGAGCCATGGAACGAAGCACTCTTAAATTAAAACTAAAACATAAAAGAACAAACAAAGACATCAGAAATAAAACAAGAGTCATAGACGCTTTACAACACTGCAAAAAGCTAAAGTGGAAATGGGCTGGTCATGTTTCACGTATGGATGGTGATAGATGGACAAAAAGAATCACTACATGGAACGGTCCTTTAGGCAAACGAAACATAGGCAGACCAATGGAAAGATGGTTGGATGAAATTTTAAAGATAGCGAGCAACAGCTGGATAGAAAAGGCAATAGACAGAGACAAGTGGAAAAGAATGGAGGAGGCCTTTACTCAGTAGTGAGGTCCTTAATAAATAGCATAGTAACACAGAGGAAGACTGCAAATAATAATAAATAATATCAATAATACATTTCAAAATATTAAATAAATATAATGTTAAAAATGCATGTTATATAAATAAATTTAGTATCTAAGTGAATTTCAAAAATAATTAATGTCATAAAAATAATATAAGTATGAAATTGTAGAATGAAATATTGTATGTAATTGCATGTAAATCTTATTAAGGAATAAACAAGGCTTTATTATTATTATTATTATTATTATTATTATTATTAATGATCGATCTACGGCTAGTGGTAAATCAATGCTTTTGACCCCTAACTTTAAAACTTGCGACCATCCAATTATATGTGAATTTTAAGAACAGTTTTAGGATGTCAAAATACAAGTTTTCACGAGGTTAATATAATGGATATGCTGATTTTCCGAGGTCAAACCCTATAATGACTGGAAGTGTCAACCAAAATTAATTAATAATTTACAAAAACAAAGTTATTATTCACTAACCCGGTTTAATTAGGCACTGACTTTTTATAGCTATGACGACTAAATGAATTTTAAATTACACATAACTATAATAGGAAACGGTATCTACATAACATTTATTTATTAAGTCTTTACAAAGGGTTAACTTTCACAGGTAAAAATCAAATTATATGAACTGTGGCGCCCTCTGTCAGGCTTTACCTTGCCCAATTTGCTTTTCCCTCCACTGATGACGTAGAACGTGCAAAGGGAGGTGGCAAACTTTATTTTTGTTGAAACATGTATGTTGGATGCTACAACGTTGCGTCTGTGTTTGTTATTTAATTGATGTTTAAAAATCACCATTAAATCGTAAAATTGTTTCTGTGCGACTGCCTGCCTGCGGCTATGTGTGTATGAAGTTGTAGTTTTTAAATAATGTACATTTTTCGGTTATTAATAAAACATGTTTATAAACTGTTTGACTTTCAATATCTACTTTACTTTCCTCTGTCTCTTTAGCCCTCTTCCTCTGTCCCGAAAATACTTTCATACAAATTAAACTAATCCTGCCGTTCATCTTAAGTAATCAGTTGAAATGAAGTGGAAAATCGTCGTGTTGCCGCAAATATAGGTACTAGCTTGAGTAAAAAGTAGACTATGTCCTTTATCATAATAGACTTCCATTAAAATTTGCTCAGTAATTTGGCGTAGAAGGTATATTTTACGCAGATATTATGAACTCGTTAAACAAATTGTGTCATACAGAAAACCCTGACGAGCTTAGGTGCCCGATGTGCGTGCAGCGAACAAACACTTTTACAATAATGATTAGATTATGATGTCAATAGAGTAGAAGACTGATATTCAGATAAAACCGGTTGAACTGGTAGCCGACCCCAAAATAACATTGGGAATAAGGCTAGGAAGAAGAGGAGTCAATATACTAGAAGTTTCGTGACTCCGCATCTGATGTATTCGTAAGTACTTATGGGCATTTAAAATACTCATTATAAAGCTATCAATCTAAAAAAAATTTACATACTAAAGTTTAGGTGCGTAGTACATGTATTGTAATCTGATCTGATCTAAGTAACCATTAGTAAAAATCGATTCACTACTAACGAATGTCCGACTCATCTTAGAGTAGATTAGATACATAGTAGATATTCAATACTGGGTCATTTACCTACAGCCAACTTTAGACAGATTTTATATTTTAATAGAACTCAACTTAACTGCTGGCATTTGAAACATTCAATTTTTAAAATATTCTGTTCAGATTCTTGTAAACAAATTGGTGCAAATTGTAAAAAGCTGCCAAGTGCGAGTTGGAGGCGCCCATGAAGGGTTCCGTAGCAGCAACTAACATCTTAAAAAAGTTCTTGTAGTACATTGTAACTTTGATTGATGTTTTAATAATAGTCTATTGATTTAAAAAAAAACTACTACTAGATCTTGTTCAAACCAATTTTCGGTGGTAGTTTACATGGTAATGTACAACATATATATTTTTTGGTTTTATCACTCTCTTATTTTAGAAGTTACAGGGGACACACATTTTTGCACTTTGGAAGTGTCTTTAGTTTTGTTTAGAAAAAAATGATATTAGAAACCTTAACATAATTTTTCAATACCTATCCATAGATCCGTATGGGTTTGATGAAAATAAAATTTTTGAGTTTCAGTTCCAAGTATGGAGACCCCCAAAACGTGATGATTTTTTTCTATTTTAATGTGAAAATCTTAATGCGGTTCACAGATTTACATCTACATACCAAGTTTCAATAGTATAAGTCTTATCGTTTCGGAAAAAAGTGGCTGTGACATACGGACGGACAGACAGACATGACGAATCTATAAGGGTTCCGTTTTTTGCCATATATATATATATATATATGACGAAACGGTGGTGCCCGGTGATGTTTTTAAGAACAGTGACGTCACTACTATTATTCTTATTGGAGTATTTCATTTTCAGAAATAACTTAAAATAAACTTTACTTCAACCGGAATTCACTTTTAATTAGTATTGATTACAAAGCTTCGAATATTTCACAATAAGTTAGATGTTTGCTGTCCGAGCGCAGCCAAACGAATCTTTTTTCTGCTGTAGCGGGCGGCTTTTTATAGGCATTGTAGTGGGGCGGTCGACCGTTGCGTGTTGTTTACGTCACTGAGAACACGTGCAGCTATGACGTAGCTCGTTGAATGTTGTGTTGCGCCGATACGACCATTCTGACCGGCAGTGAGCGCTCTGCACTAGCCGTGTTGTTGATGTTTTTCCGATGAGTTTATCTGTAAAACGTAAATGTTTTTCTTTGATTTGGCATCTGTGTACCTTTAATTATATTGACGTCTACACTGTGGTAGGATATGAGCATAGCGTACTATGTGTTGTGACGTACTCTGTGGTACTATGTGTGGTGGCGTACACTGTGGTACTATGTGTGGTGGCGTACACTGTGGTACTATGTGTGGTGGCGTACGCTGTGGTACTACGTGTTGGCGTACACTGTGGTACTATGTGTTGGCGTACACTGTGGTACTATGTCGTGGCGTACTCTGTGGTACTATGTCGTGGCGTACTCTGTGGTACTATGTCGTGGCGTACACTGTGGTACTATGTCGTGGCGTACACTGTGGTACTATGTCGTAGCGTACTCTGTGGTACTATGTCGTAGCGTACTCTGTGGTACTATGTCGTAGCGTACTCTGTGGTACTATGTCGTAGCGTACTCTGTGGTACTATGTCGTAGCGTACTCTGTGGTACTATGTCGTAGCGTACTCTGTGGTACTATGTCGTAGCGTACTCTGTGGTACTATGTCGTAGCGTACTCTGTGGTACTATGTCGTAGCGTACTCTGTGGTACTATGTCGTAGCGTACTCTGTGGTACTATGTCGTAGCGTACTCTGTGGTACTATGTCGTAGCGTACTCTGTGGTACTATGTCGTAGCGTACTCTGTGGTACTATGTCGTAGCGTACTCTGTGGTACTATGTCGTAGCGTACTCTGTGGTACTTAGTCGTAGCGTACACTGTGGTACTTAGTCGTAGCGTACACTGTGGTACTTAGTCGTAGCGTACACTGTGGTACTTAGTCGTAGCGTACACTGTGGTACTTAGTCGTAGCGTACACTGTGGTACTTAGTCGTAGCGTACACTGTGGTACTTAGTCGTAGCGTACACTGTGGTACTTAGTCGTAGCGTACACTGTGGTACTTAGTCGTAGAGTACACTGTGGTACTTAGTCGTAGAGTACACTGTGGTACTTAGTCGTAGAGTACACTGTGGTACTAAGTTATAACGTACACTGTGGTACTAAGTTATAACGTACACTGTGGTACTAAGTTATAACGTACACTGTGGTACTAAGTTATAACGTACACTGTGGTACTAAGTTATAACGTACACTGTGGTACTAAGTTATAACGTACACTGTGGTACTAAGTTATAACGTACACTGTGGTACTAAGTTATAACGTACACTGTGGTACAATGATATTGCGTAAAATAGGATTGTAAAACATAACCTGAGTTCCTTTGTTTTTTTTTTTTTTTCTTTCTTTCTTTCTTTCTTTCTTTCTTTGTTCTGTTGCATTGGCTTGTGAAGTGGATGGTGCAGGCTCATTAACCGATACTGGAGTGTACTCTTCTAACACCGATACGGTTCCTGTAGCTTCGCTCTTCCTTTAAGCAAGCTGCCAACCGGTGCATTCAGGTTGCAATTCCCTTGTATAATCAGGTTGTTGAGCGGAAGTAGCAGGACACACGCCTCTGTGTGCTACTCTGAAACAACATTTAAGAAACAGCATCACATAGCTCTGTCTCTCGTGTCATTGCACTAGTAAATTATAAACAAAAGTTTTTATCATCAAATTTAAAATGATAATAAAAGCAAAAAGAATAAAAGCTTTAATAGATAGCTGTGATCATGACAACCTGCGTCATTCGTGATGTGTGATCACCCTAGAGTGATACACCACCCAGGTAGAGACACCCTTGTTAGCCCATCATTTTCACGCATTAATAGCGTAGACCCTAACGAACAGCAAGCAAACTATGAATGTGTGACACTGATACACTTTCTCATAACAGCTAAGCTGTTAAAACAGAAGCCCATATTCTCGTATGTACTCTCAAAGGCCTAAACACATCTTCTCTCGAAGTGGGCTGAGCACGCATCCAGCGTTCATTTGCTAGACGGCGAACAGAACAAAGGTTATACTTCTCTCAGATAGTGAGTAGCCAGCAGGTTGCGCCTCGCACATAAGGCGAACAGGTCGTAGGTCATATGTCGCGTAGACGGTGTGCAGACCACAGGTCCACACCTCACCTGACGGAGAGTAGACCGCAGATCACAGTACACGCTCAACTCGCGTAGATAGCGAAAGGACTGAAGTTTGCCGCTGAGATAAGCACTAGGCTGCTTACGAAAACCGTCATTAGTTCAGAAGATATTGTAGTACGCAAGTGTGTGTGCAAACACTCGAGCATTCTGTGGGGAAGGAAGGATTAAAAATAACCAGCCCTGGGGTCATCATAACGAAAGAATTTTAAACTTGGCCCACAAAATAGTCAGCCAGGTACAGACTTGTACTCACACACTGTAGTACGCACTGACTAGTGCTTCAACCTTTTATAAGCTCGGCCTTCACTGATATGAAAATATGATTTGAACTTACCAGTGTAGCGCCAATTACAACTCACAAGCCTTTCAGTAACCTCACTTCATTACCCTATCGGTACTGGTGAACTGGATTACATCTCCTTTACATTGAACTCTGTTGTTCCCATATAAGCACGGATGCATCTTCTATCGTTTGGAATGTTTGCTAGCTGGAAAGAAAGCGTTATACCCACGAACTTACCGAAACATAGTGAAGTACCCACATTTTTTATTTTAATTTAAGTATCACACTTATAATAAAATAACATTTCTGAAAACAAAAACGATTTAAATTGATTTGCAATTACTCAAAACCCGATATAGGCTGCATGTCACTTAATTTACGATTTCTTTGTTCTGACGTTGATAAATAACTTTCCATTTTACTTTTCTTGTTGTTGTCGGTAGTTATTTATTACCAAGACTTTAACTATCGATTTGAATGAAGAAACAACGAAAATGAGTTTAGATAGCGAACAGTCTAGAACACATGGTAATCCCAACTTCTGATGACGAAACGGTGGTGCCCGGTGATGTTTTTAAGAACAGTGACGTCACTACTATTATTCTTATTGGAGTATTTCATTTTCAGAAATAACTTAAAATAAACTTTACTTCAACCGGAATTCACTTTTAATTAGTATTGATTACAAAGCTTCGAATATTTCACAATAAGTTAGATGTTTGCTGTCCGAGCGCAGCCAAACGAATCTTTTTTCTGCTGTAGCGGGCGGCTTTTTATAGGCATTGTAGTGGGGCGGTCGACCGTTGCGTGTTGTTTACGTCACTGAGAACACGTGCAGCTATGACGTAGCTCGTTGAATGTTGTGTTGCGCCGATATATATATATACAGGGTGAATTTTTGAGACGGGACAGTAAGGGTAGGTACCTTACCATTATAGTTACAGGAAAACGCCTTCAGGAGACTTATCTATATTTTTTTAAGATATTCTGAACTGCATTTACAGATTTTGGAAAAAAATGTACAGCTAGCAAGAAAATAGTCATTTTAAACAAAAACTTTTTTTGATGCCAATCGATCCTGTTTCTTATAAGGATCAAAAGTCTCTACTGGACCGACTGAGGTTTGAGTACTAGAAATGTCAAAAATCGCGAAAAAAAACAGAACTTATCTATTCGTTAAAACAGCGGTCATTATAAGCAATTTATTTCGTAGATCATCTAAATGTAAGTTATGTTTGTCTGTGTCTAAAATACATAATAAAATGATTTATTTCCGTACAAATGTATGGGAAAAGTTTTTTTGCGATTTCTAGATATATATATGTATAATGTGTGGTGTGTTTGTGTCCGTTTCATGTATGTTTGTAAAGCCCCCCGCGACAGAGGAATTTATATTCCTAATGCGGGTGTTGTCTTTTTAAAGAGGAAATATATATATATAAATAAATAAATATATATATAAGATAGATTAGACTAACTAATGCATTGTTTTGTAACCTTACTAAACACTTTATATAGCTGCAGGCTTGCAGGTCAACAATACTTTGTTTTATTATCTCCAGGCAAAGGATTATCTATTAACCAAAACTACATTTGTCACCGCATAAATTAAATATCAGATTATGGAGTTCAAATCCCGTAGTCGTCCACATATATTTTGTACGCTTTTTGTCAATTTATGTTCAAACGGTAATTTTTAGCCTCCTTCTGACGCATTTGGGTGACGCAGATTATATTTCTAATTTCGTACGAATACAACACAGAAGTATTAGATTCGTTCGTTTGTTGCACAAAAAAAAAGCTATTAAACAGAAAATAAAAAGAAGCTAAAAAACAGAAAGTAGCTGTTCAAAACAGTTGACAACTATAATAATTTTCAAACGTCTTCCATATTCGCGTTCAATTTGGTCTTTAAATCGTAACGGGGGTACCCCGTCCGCCCGGCTATAACTATACACGGGGGTGATAAAGGTAATGGAGCCATCACGACGTAAATGCCGAGCCGTGATTGTCTCTCGGCTAACATTTGCTGCTATATATTGGATATTGGATGCCATCCAATTAGGGGACTTGTTTGTGTAGCGCGAGACAACCTTGTGAGCTGGTTTAATGTACGATCAGCAACGAAAGGAATGGCAAATTAATCATTTAAGTGAACACGTCTGTTCCTACACTCCGTCATCATAAATACCGTGAGTACCATCACTTACATATATTATCAAGTTAGTAGTTTGGACATCTTACTTATGTACTTATAAAACTACTTAAATATGTAAATTATTTAGTAGTCGTATTTCGTACACGTGAGTAACACGTGGTAACACTAACGAACAGTAAATGATTTTTGCGATTATTACGTTTTTAGATAATATTACAAAAAAACAAACTTATTCAATATTTATTTAATGCGTTTGGATACTTTAATTACTCTTATAGATGGCGAACTGCCGTAAGCGGTCCTACATTCTACTGTGTTTAGTGTTTTAGGTGCGATATTTAGGTGCGATAGTATCAGAGGACACTTTGTGTAATCCACAAATTGATGTTGTACATTTAGAGTTAAAGTTTTTCGCGATACAGAATATATTCCTACTGCGGTGCTACTGCGGTCCTAGTGTAACAATTGTATTTTTTCATCGAAGTCCACCAAAGTGACTCCATGAGAGGCTATGTGGCAGGGTACTGCCATCACCAAAGTGAATCTATGCAGCATGGTGCCCTAGTAAGATGCGTCTACATCAATTGTCCTCCGGTCTCGAACTCACTAATGAAGTACGACAGAATGTATACTATCAGTTTAGGTTGATTTTCTATGTGAGGGTAGCCCTGGTGGAGCTGGCCCATTCGTGCTGAAATTGGCTTAGTATCAAGAATGTCGCAATGGTAAAATGTACCTTAGTAAATAGCAAGAAAATATTCAGATCGAATGCGGCTCTTTGATCTGCTGATTGAGAGCAAGTGCTTATGGCCACTTTGATAACAAGAACAAAAATCTAGAAATCTCTATATTAATATTTTGAACTTTTCTTTCTAACAGATTTTTTTATTAGTGCCAAAGTGACTTTACTCTTGCTTTGTTGGCTCTTCACGAGTGTTTCTATGCTATGTGTATTTGCACTTTCTTCCTGACATCTAAATACAGTTTCAAATTTGCAACAAATAATCTTAAAACAAATCATATTCTTTATTCATTTTGAAATCTCATTTTTTTTCTGTCTACCGTACTTACACTTCATTTAAAGGTCACTAGTTTATTATTTCTATAACTCAATCAATTACCTACTTTCTTTTAAAAGTAAATGATCATTTATTGAATAAAATTAAATGCTCACTTTAGTAGATAGTATTTATTATATTTAATTTGAAATATCAGTTCAAATATGCAAAAAATAACAATGCAAGGTATTTCAAGGTGACATATCTGTCCTATTTCTTTTTAGAATGTTGTCTTCCTTAAAAAATAAACCTAATTAATCTACATCTTACTGGAGTACCCAGGTCAAGTAGATAATATACACGACACACGTAGGTATTTTGAAAAGACATTCGATCGTGTGGATCAGTTCATTTTGTTGGGGACGCTTCGCTTCGGGTCATACGTATTCTGGTTTGTTGGCGATGGTACTGGAAGGTTTCAAATCTGATTTTATCAATGTTTCTTCCGTTGTTCCCAAAAGTTTATAAACATATTGAAAGAACAGAGGGCCCAACCCTCTGTTCTTTCATTCTGTTTATAAAGAATTGCTTGAAGTAAGAAATTTGCTCAATATGCACTGTCTGTAGATGATGAAAAATCTATAGTCATATGATGTCGGATTGACTGCAAACTTATACGCAGCTCGATCTCAATGCGTTCTACATCTATTATAATTTAAATAATATAACCGTGATCATTGATACCTCATGTCAAGATATTTGACTATTTGAAGACTATTTTATTTTTGCACTTTTAGTCGTAAGCATTATTCCATAAAATATGGCTACATTTACTGCACGGTTGGCCTATTTCACCAAGTGGCGTGGATTCAAATCCCACATGGGAAAACTCTTAGTGTAATTAACAAATTGTTGTTCTGATTTTGGTTGTTCTTAATATCCGTTTTATGTATGTTTGTTAAGTCCCCCGCGACACAGGATTTATATTCTGAATGCGAGTTGTCTTTAAAAATAAAAATGTAAAAATACAATGGTCTCACTGAACGGTACAACATAGTGGGTGATCTTGCAACATTATTTAATAATTTTTTAGAAAACCTCTTGCTCTGAAAGTTTTTTTTTACACCCAAGTTAGTCCGGTGTGGTCTGGGTCTGCCGTCTGCCGCTGGGTCACCATGCTGCATTGTATGCACTCACAATGAGGATGATGGCCCCTACTCCTGGATCCTACTCATGTATTCCATCAGGCAGAGTAGAGTCACTTTGGTAGGCATCATATATATACCAAAAAAAAATGTCTGTCTGTTTGTTTCTTTGTTCCGGCTAATGCCTGTGGGACTTTCACTGGTAGATAGCTGATGTTATAAGGAGTAACTTGGGTTATTTTTTTTATTTACCTTCACCCCGCGGCGTTACCTGCCTGCGGTCGTATTTGTAAAGATACAAAAACAACTAAGAGTAATACGACGGCGTTCAGATACTAATTTAATATTAGATATAGGTAGGTACTAAAATAATTTCGAGATCAAGGAGAATTGGCCTTCTGATAGTGTGTAAGTAGAACACAATCATGTTATCACAATCACGTATGTATTAGTCAAAATTGTCATAACATGTTTGTGTAATATGTATTGTTTATCAATCACTAAAACTTGATAACCCGTACTAAATGAGTGTTTGAAAACGTGATCTGTTTAAAATATTTCTCGCATTCCTGCAACAAAGCAAAATCGTTAATCTAAAGTTGCCCCTAAAAATTAAAATACCTATCTTGAAAGCTATAATAAAAAGTGGTTTAATAGAATTACAAATATGTTTTTATTAACTGTTCAAACTTTCATACAAATTAATTTTAACCTTCCTACTACTTTAAGCAAATGAAAATGAAATATTTGACACTAAAAAAGAATAAAAATAATCACATTCACAAACAAATACAATTTCGTTGTTTTTATTTGATTTTTTAATACAAATTGATTAATATTTATTTTTTGACGTAATCAAACCCTGATGTACCTGTACCATATTTGTTCAAGCGAATTTCGTATTACCTACATGGGATGTAAGTAATTGACCACATGTCTACGGATCTCCGATTCCTATGTCCGCTGTGATGCTCATATTTAAAAAGATAAATACTTTCTTATTATGTAAATCTAAGAATACATTTAAAAAAATATTGCAAATATTTTTTTTATTCAATGAAAGCTCTTGAAGAATACAACAAGTAAGTCAAATGTAACCTTTGACACTACTTAGTTGTTAAAACATAGTAGTAAGACGAGGGTGTATGACTAACAGCCGTACCTACCTACCTATACATGGTAAGTAAGTAATGACCCACCATAAAGCACGCACAGCACCAGCTAACAAATATTGTTCCAATCAGGCCAGTGAAGACAGTTTTCTTTATGGTTGTGGGACGCTCCCTGTCCCCATTTCGCAGCGCACCACTGGCAAGGGGTGGTGGGGTTATGGGCGCGAAGCTTGAGCTTTCAGGAGTGCTGAAATAGTTCACCGACTGACAAAGTGACGAACGTGTCCCGGGGACCATCGTGAACTTTCACATTTTATCTTAACTCTATATTGCTTTTTCTTATTTTAGTTTTTACATTGTTTTACGATTACTTTGAAATCCATCGTTCTGCATGTGTACACGTTTACTTAGATGAATTTGATCCTACATTTGAATTAACGTATTTATTAATATTTTAACAAAATGGTTCATGACTAATTTTTGTTGGAACGTTGTGATTTCAAGCAAGTAATAATGTGGCAAGTTCACGTATTGCAGCTCCTGGTGTTAGCCACATCAATATCAGGTGAGATTTTTATTTTATTATCTTAAATATGAAAGGTGTATTTCCAATAAATATAACACTATATATTTAATTAATTATAGTCATATTATTCGTTTTCCTAGTTTTTAATTATTTCGAAGTTTATTTGGGGTCCGACTACTAGTTTAACCGGTTTTACCTGAATATCAGTTTTTACAAGGAGCGACAGACATCGGACCTGCGTAGTCCTGAGGACTAACTAAATTCGAAGTTTGAACTATAAATAAAATAAATATTTCGGACATCTTATGATCTTACACACAACGTCATCTACTCCCAAACTAAGCAGAGCTTGCTTAATGGGTACTAGACAACTGATTTAAATACATAGACATACTTTTTTTGTAAATACATACATATTATGCTTAGAAAACACCCAAACTCCGAAACAAATATTTGTGGATCACACAAACATTTTTCCGACCCGGGAATCGAACTTGAGACCTCAAGCGCAGAAGTCGCATACGTTTCCACAGCGCCACCGTGCCTCGGTCAGTATTAGTATATTTGAGGTTCATGATAAAAGAGGCCGACAGCAGCAGTGCTTCTGAAAGAAGGAAAGAAGACAAAAGACATTAGATGAATTTATAAAAGATAACTTAAGTTTCCAAAAAGCATTCGATCGTCAACTGCATATGGTCCCAGTAGCAGTAGGTAATCGCGTGCTTGTTTAAAAAAGTATGTTTTAAGTGGTTACTAAGTAATCACAAACGGAAATCTGTATCTACCGGTTTTTATAATATGTTAAATGTACTGGACCGGTTAGGTTACTCCATTTAAACCAGAAGTCTTTTGTATCTCATCGTTTCTTATTTCTTTAAATCTATATTTACATTTTTTGGGTTCCGTAGATCATGACTATGGATTCGTCATGTCCGTCCGTCCGTCCTCGACCTACTGCCAAAACCCCATTCCCATCTCGTGGGGTATCATTTGATAGGTCTTTTAAAAACATTTCGAGTTTTGTAAAATCTTTTTTTGATATAGGTATCCGTTTGCGATTTATTCAACTTTGGAGCGTATTATTTTTAAAAGTTAACGGCTGGATCAAAAAATCTAAAAAAATCATGATAGTAGTCCATATATTGAACTTTAAAGGAAAACTATAACGGCTCGTTAGTTCAAGAGTTATAGAGGCCTTACTTGGAAAACTTCGTACAAAAATAAAAATAATCAGTGAATATAACAATTATCTATTGGACATCACTTGGCATTGTTTATGACTACAGAACCCTGTTCTACGCGAGACTTGACACGCACTTGGTCGATTTTTTATTATTTTCTGTTACTATACATATTTATATTTAAGAACAAATAGGGAGTATCAGGAGAGATCAAACATAGGCTAGGTATCTAATATTATTATGATTATTATATTCTTTATCGTCATTTTTTAGTAGTCGGGTTTTGTTTTTATTATTTTTTTGTATTATAATGTATTCCTGTTAATCTATAGAACTGAAAATATATTAAAATGAGTTTATCTTTTTTTACTTTAAATCGGCCCATATGGACATGAAACGATGTTACAAAACATATGTAATGACTTAAAACTACATTATATTGTACATAAACCTGAATCAGCTCAAATCAAATCAAATCATTTATTCTGCAATTAGGTTACATGAACACTTTTGCAAGTTAAACTTTTTTTGAGCAGATGAGTTCGGCCTTTCCTAACTGGACTAGCCCTGAGAAGAAAGGACGAAACAAACTCAGGGATCACAGTCTGTCCAGACAATATTCTTAAATGCAAAAGACATATATAAAAGCGATAATTACAATTATGTCACAACTATACTAATTTAAAAAATGTCAACAATAGCAACAAATTATTTTTTATTTTTTTTTAAATATGTAATGTAAATTTAACTATAAATTATCGTCACATCAACATAAATTTAAACATTCAAAATAAACAGCATGTGCAGAATGGGCAGCTCAATCCCAGGCGGTTTGATCATCAATATATTCTGCTATGGTATATATAATACCCCTTTGCGGATAACTTAGATTTAATGGTATTCTTAAATTTCCGTAATGGCAAATTTCTAATAGCAATAGGGAGTTTGTTGTAGAAGCGTATACATTGTCCCATGAACGAGTTGCCTACTCTGTGGAGACGAGTGACGTGAACACAAAGATTATGTTTGTTTCTGGTATTTACCGAATGAACATCACTGAGTTTAGGAAACTTTGCTAAATTTCTTTAAACATAAATTAAATTTTCGTATATATATTGTGAAGATACAGTCAGAATATTTATCTCTTTAAATTTGGAGCGGAGAGAAACTCGAGGGCCTAATTTATAAATGGCTCGTACGGCGCGTTTTTGTAAGACAAATATGGCATTAATATCTGCACAGTTACCCCAGAGTAGGATACCATAAGTCATTATGCTATGAAAGTAACTGAAGTAAACTATTCTAGCTGTATCAACATCAGTTAAATGTCGAATCTTTTTTACAGCAAAAGCCGCTGAGCTTAGCCTACCGGATAGTTTTTCTATTTGGGGACCCCATTGTAACTTAGCGTCAATAGTTATACCTAAAAATACAGTAGATTCCACAGGATCCAACTCCAGTCCATTCAATCGAACATTGGTTGTGACATGTCGAACGTTTGGTGTAGAGAATTTAATAAATTTGGTCTTCTTCTCATTAAGGAGAAGGTTATTTGTATTAAACCAATGTACCACTTTCGAGAGTGCACTGTTGACTTCATTAAAACTGTCAAGTTGGCGCCTAACTTTAAAAATTAAGGATGTGTCATCCGCGAACAGTACAATCTCATGATTGTCACTAACATAATATGCTAGATCGTTTATGTATATGAGAAACAGAAATGGACCTAGAATAGAACCCTGTGGGACGCCCATTGTTACCTGGGATCCTGAAGATGTTTTGCCATTAATATCAACTTTTTGAACTCTTTTATTCAAATACGACGTTAGAATATTTAGAGCATTATTTCTTATTCCGTAGTGTTGAAAAATCTAGTTTAATTATCTGTCTTACTTCGTTTGTCGTTGGATTAGATAACACACAACAGATTTCGGTCAAAACAAGAGGCTCTTAGACCCTCGTTCCGAACAATTTCCATTAAAATGTGTTGGACATCTTCTATCACACCACTAAATGAAGTTAAATACGAATTAATGGTGTGATAGAAGATGTCCAATAAAGTCATGTAAAATGTAAAGTAATGTCCAATGAAGTTAAATTAGAATTAATTATTTTCCCCCTTTATTAAGTTTATCAGTTCCCACGACTATTGGCAAGCGAAGGAATACCGGGGTGGTTTTTATTCGGTAGAAGTCCGACAGACCCCTTCGCTCTCCTCTAAATGGGTGAAGGACATCCATGAAGATCTTCCACACCGTAAACAACAAAAAAAAAATACTTAATTTAGTAAATTATCAGTTCCTGTTACTGATTTTAATTTTTTTTCAATATTTCTGTTAAAAATTTGTTAAATATCAAACATTGTAGTAGGGGGGTAGCACACTAACTACTTTTAGCATCGACGATCGGCGACTGCATCGCGTTTTAGCGACTTTCTGTGTTCGATCGCGGTATCAAAATCGTGCGTCATGCGGCATCGCAGATGCCTGAATCGCGTCGGCTGTAGTGTTGTCTATAATATTCCGATTCGTTACTTTGATTATGTCTGTGATTTGCAATGATATTGCAGTATTCTGTAATCTGTGGTTTTGTTTACACTTAAACATTAAAATATGAGTATCAAGTCGTGTTCAGCAGACGCCAAATCGATGCTACGTCCGGTCCGTCCGGATGTGTACGGAGAGTAGCGTTCAGCTACTGTGTCGCGCTTCTAAAAGGCGACTCAATCTCAGCGTTGGGCGTTTTTAAGTGTGCGGTGTGGGGCGTTCGGTGGCCGTATTTAGCTTATAAAAAACGACTATTCGCTACTAGTGTGCTGTGGCCCTAAGAAGTACTTTTCAAGACAAAAAAACTCTTGGATAGCTGTTAATTCATTTTACAAAAGACAAATTAGTGAGTAAATGAAATTTTTTTGTATTTATGGGAGCTTTCCCTTTAAGGCTATATATGAAACGCGATGTGAAACGGAACTCGTCACCGGAAGTGACCCAAAAGCAGCTATGCGCTTGCCATGCGCCGTTTCCGAAATATGAGAACTACTACAAGTACTACATTACCGAAAAGGTTAACGTTCTTTTTAAATTTGCACTATTTAAATAGACTGCACGGTTGGCCTAGTGGTTTAAGCGGTCGTTATACCGCTTCCTACTGCGCCAAGTGTCGTGGGTTCCAATCCCACGTAGAATAACACTTTGTGTGATACACAATTTGTTGTTCTGAGTCTGGTTGTTCTTTGTGTCCATTTCATGTATGTTTGTAAAGTCCCACGCGACTCAGGAAAATTGTATTCCTAATGCGGGAGTTGTCTTTTTAAAGAAAAAAATGGTTGTGTCGGACCGACTAAAAACCTCACTCACCTCTTTGTGCTTCTGTTTTAGGAGGAGTCCAGGGTATATCTCCTTCTGGACCCCTCTACTTGAAATAAACTCTATACCAACCCGTCAGGTCAGCATGGTAGACCAAAACCTCCTTGTTAAGAAGAGGCCTATGTCCATCAGGGCACTAAAGGCTGTTGATGATGACAATTATTTAAAAAGTACGTTGTGTGATCCGCAAATATTTGTTTTGGTGTTTGGGTGTTTTCTATGGATAATATGTACTTATGTATTTATTAACAAAAATATGTTTAAGTATTTATATCACTTGTCTAGTATCCGTAATACAAGCTCTGCTTAGTTTGGGGACTAGATGGCGTTGTGTTTAATATGACTGAAATATTTATGTTTATTTATTTAAATTATCTATAAATTTTTGACATTATATCTTTCTGACAGTTAAAAATGTAATTATGTTATCTTAAATGATAGATTACAACGACTTGTGATCTTTTCTAATCCTGCATACGTGGTCACATTCTACCTACATCTATTAAAAGTTGAAGTTTCTGTCCCTGTATGTTCCGCTAGAATTATAGTTAACACAATAAAATGACTCGGTAACATTTTATTTTTCATTGTAATAGTTGACGATGCACGCCTGGAATACAGGGAGGTAAGGAAATAGGTAAGGAAAAAGGAAAAAGGTCACATGCGTACTCATGAGTACGCATGTGACGGCATGTGATACGTAAATTTAAATAGATAGATAAAAAACATGTATTTGAAAGTATATAATTATACCAAAAACAGTAAATTTAAATTTACCATAATATCTATCTATTATTATAAACTGCCTCGTTGGTCTAGTGGTTGGCGTATGCGACTGCTAATCAAGAGGTCTCGGGTTCAAATCCCGGGTCGGCCCAAAAAGAGTTTTTGGGTTTTTCTAAAGAAATTCCTAATAGCAGCCCGGAGTTTGGAACGTGTGGCGGTGATTCACGCCCGTGCCTCGGAGAGCACGTTAAGCCGTCGTTCCCGGTTGTCATGAACATCTATGGCAATCGTTATTGGGAAGTCAGTGCCCTCAAATATACTGACAACTAGTTCAATCTTCGAATTTCAGTTCTCCCTTAGGGTTGCGGAGGTCCGATGCCAGTCACTTCGTGGAAAAACTGAAATTCAGGTAAAACCGGTTGAACTAGTAGCCGACCCCAAATAAACTTTTGAATAAAGGCTCGGAAGATGATCTATCTATTAGGAATAAGTACTAAACCCCACTGGGTAACGTAGATCACCATGATAACTAGACTTTAGTACATGTTTAAATGATTATTCAAAACTAATTTACTGTATATAAATAGGTGGCGAGTATAGCGATTACCTATACCTATAGTTAATCCATACCTACATATATTTAAAGAGGTAAGGTTTGTGACGTTGTTAGGGGTAAATCTTTGGATCTAGTGAATCGATTTTTAAAATTATTGTTCCAATGGAAAGTCACGGTATTTTTTAGAGTCATATGCTAAATATTTACCCGAAAAATCAATGTTATATGTCCCCTACGGGGCGGACAGCTAGCAAAAAATACATTTTTCGGATATTTTACACACAACGCTATCAAGTTCCAAATTAAGCAGAGCTTGAATTATGGGTATTAAACAACTGATATATGTAAATACATAAATATACTTTTTTTGTTAATACATACACATTACACATAGAAAATATCGAAACTTCGAAACAAATATTTGCGAAGAACACAAACATCGGGAATCGAACTCAGACCTCAAGCACAGCAGTCACATACGCTACCACTACGCCGCCGAGACGGTCAAGACTAATACTACTAGATTAATTAGTTCAGTATAATTATGTGAACTGTCGCCGAAAGGAGATTATAAATAAATTCTAAAACTGCTGAGATTTAGACACAGGTCGAGAAAGCTTACCTCTCTCTGAAACTCTGAAAGAGGTCACCGAGTATTAATCCTCCTATCCTCAACCAATTGTTTTTTCCCACACACACGCAAGTAAAAAACGTCCCCACTTTACGTATGGAGTAAGTACCCAAATAAAAATGCACTTTGTAGATGTGATGAAAACACATATCCATACAAAGTTTCATCTTTCTAGAACTAACCGTTTGGATGGTAAGTCGAGGACGGACGGGCGGACGGGCCGACATGACAAATCTATAAGGGTTCCGAGTCATGAACTACGGAACCCTAAAACGGGTCGATCACAAAACGAAGCACACAATACCATGGAAAACAACATGGTTTTTTCATTGATCACGAGCGAATACTTCCCAATTTACATTCAATATTACACAAACTATTTGAGAACATTTAGGGACTTCACACAATGGCGACGCGAACACGCGCGTAGGCGCGTGTTCGGTGTGTTGGACCTGACGTGTTTTCTATACTAATCGATGTACTTGCATACAATATTAAAATCTGCCGCTCCGCGCTACGCGTCGTAGCGCGGTGCAGTGTGTGAATCGCCATAAGTTTAGATTTTTTCAAATTAGAAACTTCCTCATAGTAAATAAACTGTATTTAAGAAGTCTCTAATTTGAAAAAAAAACTCCTGAAAAAATGCTCCTGAAAGAATCTTTTCGTTTACAAGTCTGTACAAAAGATAATAAAATAACTGTTTGTTCGCAAATAAAATCTTATAGACGCTAAAAGCAAAACAACCCCTTACAAAGAGCCTTTTGCGACTAAGTTGTGCACAGGATAAGATTTCGATGTCAGATGTTGTTCTCACGGTTATGCGCATGAGGAGTTCGTCCCAGGGAATAAAAAAGGACAGAGCAGGGCGCCTGGAGCCTGCCCGGGTGAGAGCGTGAGAAATACGGGATGCTGACGTGTACTTTTTATTAGGAGCACATAAGATATCAGAAGCTTGAAAGAATTCAGGCTAAAGTCGGAAAGTCGTCGCGCCAATTTTGAAATTGTTTTCGGTATTTACTAACATTAGTAATAATACAAGTTGTTTCAAAATATGTTTGTGAATTGTATTACATATTAGTATCTAAATATTACCTATTAATACGGTAATAAAGTATGCATAGTGAGTGTGATGATACTTGTTGTAATTTAATTATAATTTAATAATAATAAGAGTTCAAATACCTAGCAGTGAATAAAGTTCTTTCATAATTTTGCCTTTTTTAAAGTATGAACAAAATATTTATGTGTAAATCTATTTCTTTTCTTTTTATGTAACTATCCCTGCAAAAACTGTCATAAACTTTCCATGGTCACAGTGCGTTTAACGATTGGTAGATAGCTCATTCTTTTTATGTAGGCGGGTAAAGCTTCAGTCATAGTCGGGGTAAGGGCGCACCTCAACGGCACGGCACTCCCCTGACATTTATCCGTAGACCATAAAAAGAAATATCTACCAGGGTAGCATGAAACGTCGGGGCTTGTCGAAAGGCCTCGCCGCGCCCTATAAAATTGTTCCGCTCTGACGAGCGGCGACGTCGTCCCAGTAACCTGTTTGGTGTCCTTCGGCTTCTAAGTTCGAATATGTATTTTACGGGCTACCTTGATTTACTAGCAATAATAGGTAATTCAAATTGCTATGGTACATTATTGTTTTATGTTCACAAGTAACATAATCGATTAGAAAATTAAATTTTTAATATATGTTTATTATGAAAAATGGAAAACAAGAACTCTATACAATTAAAAATGTGTTTTGCTTTTTTTATATAAACTAAAACCCAAGTAAACAGTAACCTATGTCCTTTCTCGGGCTCTAGATTATCTGTGAACCAAATTACATTCAAATCGGTTCAGTGGCTTTTAATGGCCTGAAAGCGCGACTGACAGACAGTTACTTTCGTATTGGTAATATATTAGTAAGGAGTAAGCCGAGTAAGTACTATTTTATATAAATATTAGAGACAAATTAAAATCAAAAGGTATGTTTATGTATTTATATCACTTGTTCCCATAGTACACGCTCTGCTTAGTTTGGGGCTAGATGGCGTTGCGTGTAAAATGTCCGAAATAAATATTTATTTATTTAAAAACATTTGAATTTTTTTACCTAAGCCCTGCTTCGCGGTGTTCTCGTAAAATAATGCTATTGTAAATTGCACATTGATGATCGGTATGCGACAATATTTTTTAAAAGGATTAAGGGCCACAGCACACTAGCTACTTTTAGCATCGGCGATCGGCAACTAATCGCTTTTTAGGAGCTAAATACGGCGATCGAACGCTCTACACCGCACACTTAAAAACGCCAAACGCGGAGATTGAGTCGCTTTTTAGAAGCGTGACACAGCAGATGAACGCTACTCTCCGCACTCATTCGGATGCCGGTAGCATCGATTTGGCATCTGAGCAGTCGCTAAAACGCACTTTCCGATACTGCGATTGAACGCAGGAAGTCGCTAAAACGCCATGCAGTATCGATGCAGTAGCCAAATCGCCGATCGCCGATGCTAAAAGTATCTAGTGTGCTGTGGCCCTTATTGTTGAATTTATGTCTTGATTTCGATTCCTGAATCGAAGCATATATTTGTATGATCTGCAATTATTTGTTTCGGAGCTTGGGTGTTTTCTATGTGTAATATGTAGTGTAGTATGTATCTACAAAAAGTCTATATTTATTTATTTATATCATTTGGTTAATACCCATAGCACAAGCTGTGCTTAGTTAGGGACTACATGGTATTGTGTGTCAGATGTCCGAAATATTGATTTATTCATCTATAGAAGAGTTGCGTCCTGCAGCATTGAGACGCTCGTAAAGGGAAACATCAGACCCGCCTGTACCTGTACCGTTGAAGGTAAACGTTTCATACATTTTGTATTAAACAGTTTATATCACAGAGAGCATGTTCCGTGTCCCGTTCAGGACTGTCGCGGCCCCGGCCCGGTCCGACACGGCCCAGTCTAATATAAATCTTCCCAAAGGCATTGACGTGAAGAATTGATAGAGCGATTGATAAATGTTCGTAGTTTGTTGGTGAGCTTTGTCCATTATCATTAGCTATAAATCATCGGCGTCTGCTATTTGATTGGCCATTGCGTGTTCGATGCGTACGCACAAATGGACTATTCAATTTAGAAAAGTAATTGCATTAAATCTGAAACATGGCAAAAATAAAAGTTTTTTTTTAAAATCTAATCTCTCTTTATCTGTCAAAGCAAATGATACTAAAATTGTCCATTAACAGCGTGAACTTAATTCTTCGAAATAATGACTATTTTTTAAGTACATAATTATTTAGTAAATATTTTAAGTAAGTACACATTAATTTGCCTGTCAGTCTAGTGGTAAGCGTATGCGGCTGCTGATCAGGAGGTCTCTGGTTCGATTCCTGGATCAGACCGTGTTTCACCTGCAAAAATAATCAATAGACGATGTGTCAGACTGATTTCTTTTATTAATAAATCCTGAATGGTAATCGGTTAATCACGCTTTTGACCAGCGTGTCTTAGCAAACAGAATACTTCTCACCCTCACACACACACAAGAAACTGTTACATTTTGTGTTCTAGGGTGTCAGAGTCAGAGACTAGAACACAAAATGCTTGTTCCCGAATTGTTTTTTTTAATGATTATGATGATAAAAAAATTAACCTGAATCCAATCTATGCATATCTAAATATTTATACACCTATACATTAATTAAAATTGAAGTGTTTGTTGGTGACTTAACAGTTTTTCATTGAAGGAATATGAAGTAATACGGTACCTACATTAAAAACTTGGCCAAGCGCGTGTCTGGCTACGCATAGAATAAGGTTCCGTAGTCACCCATAAAGGTAAGAAGCTTTAAATCGTGTCCTATAGATAATTGTCATATTTACTTATTATTTCTTTATTTTTGTACAAAGATTTGCAAGTGAGTGCATTTTACAAGTTAGGCCCCTATAACTTCTGAAATAAAAAAGTTATCAAAACCTAGTTTTTCTTGAAAGTTCATATATGTGGAATACTATATTGAACTACGGAACCCTAAAAATGTTGTGATAGCTTATGTCATAATGAGCAACTTAGGTTATGCCTTAGGCTTCTTTCTGCGGCATTACTCACGATTTAAAACAATTACCGCGGATAACACCTCAGCTAGTCTCTAGCTACATAATAATAATTATTGTAAATATATATATCTATACATATATATACGTGTAAAACTAAAAAATAAATAAAATTGGAGTGTCTCTTTGTAATATCAAATATCAGCTGTTGAAAAACTTTTTACTGAATGAAAGTATTTACGATACTTACAACAAAAAGTCATTTTTTTTATAAATTGACTGTCTGTACGTCGGTCTGTTTGTTCCGGGTAATCTCTGGAACGACTGGACCGATTATGACACGACTTTCACCCACAGAAAGCTGATGACAAAAGGAGTAACGCTTTAGACTTGCTCCGCAATTTATAAAAATAACCGCGTTTTCCGGGACTCGGCTTGGTAACAATAAAATCAAAACGACAAAGAAGGTAATTAGAGTAGAGATTGAGGTTATTCGCAACATAGTTGTCAGAAATTGAGGTCACAGCCGACCCTTTGACCGACGGCGGCGCCTGATGGGTTACCGGCGGAGGGTCGCGGGGGTCTCAGGGCGCGGTGACAAATGATGGCCATTGTCTTTCTTTATTACTGAAGGGTTGCCTCCATTCTGATGACCCATAAAACCGACTGCCAAATCACTTGTAATTACGTTTTATTAATGTATTAGCTGAGCCAGGCTGTGTTCAATAGCAACCGAAGTGAGAGTCCAGCGCTAGTCTATATAAAAAGTAAGTTACTCTTTTATATCATCAGCTATCTGACAGTGAAAGTCCCGTCAAAACCGATCCAGTCGTTTTAGAAATAAACTGGAACACAGACATACGGACATGCGGATAGATAAAAGTTAAAACAATGATGTTTTGTTGAAAGTAAATATGTATAAATAAACTTTCAATACTTTCATATGCATTCAGTAAAATGCTGCTAATAAAATAAATAAATAAATTAAAAAAAAAATATAAAAAAAAAAAAGAAAAAAACTTTACATACATTCGAATTTATAATATTATAATATTTGCATAGATATAGATCAACGTGAATTGAACTTGGAGCTTATTAGAACGGTCAGTCGGGCGACGCCTGTTTTTACTTTATGCTCATAGCTTTAGGTGTTACGAGAGTAGAGTCATACTTCAACATCAACGGTCACTTTTGACAGTCACTGCTGGACTAGGCAGACCTCTCATTTTTATTAATTTTTCTTTGTAAGTGGCATGTTTTGAATGAGAAGCTGATGATATAAAGATTAGCTTTGTCCCGTGAAGTTACCTGTACCTTTGTATCGTAACAACAACAACCGCGATACTGAGTGATTAATAGAAAAAAAGTGTTGGTCTTACGTAGTCATAGACTGGGTCCTGGGGGTTATCTCTGTACGTAGTAGTTAGTACCAATACTGTTAGATACAATTTACACCTATATGTTATAGCTGTTAAAAAAATATTCTTAAATGACGTGGTTCTGTGTTGGCCCCATCAAAGATAATGTCAGCCAGCGGCCTGCCGCGCCCGTTGCGTCAAATTGACCGTGCCGCCGCCCGTGCTGCCGTTTATGGTGATTCTACTTCATTATGCTCCCCTTTCTTTCTTATTTTAAAATATATTATTATCTACTAAGGAATAAGGTATACGTGTAATATGCAGAATCACGTTATATTATCAAAACTAGAGGTAATTTTAAAATGAACTTGTGAATGTTCAGTTACGCCTTAACAAATTTTGTGTTTATCAATTGTGCTAGAAAATAGGTCAAATACGGAAACACAACGCTTTTAACCCTTCGATATTTCTTAAACTGTACATTTTGTACATTGTTATGTTGTCCTCTGCTAAGCCAATAAAATACAATCACTGAATTATGACGCTAATAATTATCTTTAAAAATTCTAATTAAACACCGTTTCAATTAACTAGAGTCACACAAATTACACTCAGTGTAATTATTTAATTTGCTCAACACAACTGTAAGATCATGCATTATTTTTGTTTTCACATTCACAATAACATGTTTGATAACTGACTCGAGCGTGCGTACCATCGGAGACACAGCGTAGAATGAAAGTGAAGTGCAGTGCAGCGGAGGTGAATGCACTCGATGCACTTGCACCGCACCACCTCGTCTCGCTGAACGCCTGGTGTAGTGGCCGCGCGACTCAGCCCACCACGCCGGCCACTTGGCAACCAAACAGACTAACAAACAGACACGGCCATGGCATACATACCACCGCTGACCACTCTGTCCCAGCGCGTTCATCGATCCTACGCAAAATGCGTACTCAATGAACTGATACAATGGAAATCCTCAATATCTACATATAAGTATTACACGACAGTTGATAAATAGTCAGCAGTATGAACAGAATATAATGCCTAAAGTGTAAACATTGTTTTACACCACCAAATAACTTTGATTAAAAATTAGCCAAATCGCACCTATAGTCGGATTTTTAATTAGACGATATCCACTGACGTTTACTGTGTTGTCAGTTTTTGATGAAATAAAAATAGTGTTGTGACAAAGTGAATGATTGAAAAAACTCCTGAATGAATAAAATTAATAAAAATTAATAAAATTTAAATTAATTAATAAAATTAAAAAACACTCCTAAACACAAGTACATAATTAATTCTGTGCCATTAGAACCAGTGGACTCCCAAAGAGACCTCGGAGTTATCATAACTTATAACACATAAACTGAAGTGGGATGAGCATATTTACAATGATAACAAAGAAGGCAAACTCATTATTGTATATAATTAGAAAGGCATTCTATGTTATCATTAAATAATTATTTCTCAGCATCTATTTAACGTACATTAGACCCTTGCTGGAATTCGCGTTTCAAATATGGAATCCATATTTAAAAAAGATATTGTAATGTTGGAAAGAGTACAACAAAGGGTAACTAAAATGGTCTTCTCTTTGAAAAACATGTCCTATGAAGAACGTCTGCTATAACTCAGTCTACCAACACTAGAACCTCTATTCAAAAAACATAAACATTTCTGATCTTAAACAACAAAAAATACTTTTTTATTTATAATTATTTATTATAAAATAGTATTTTTTGTTGTTTATGAACTCTTTTGTATTTTCTATCAATACAAACTTACATGTCATGTTTTCATTGACATACATCAAAGCCGGAATTTTCCAATGAAAGAAAAAATGTGGTATGGGGAAGGGGCCCGCCCTCGTAAGACTTTGGTTAAAACCGCATACCTAAACATTTCTTTTGGAGGAACGGGGGTGAAGCACCATGGAGCCGTCAAAGACCCATGTTGCCACTTTGCCTCAACAGGAATTAACCCAACCTGTTGAGGGATGTCAGTCTGGGCTCCGACCAGCCTAGCGCCTCAGCCATCAGATACGTAACAGAATATCCTTGGTATCCGATGACAGTAACTCTACATAAAATATTGGTTTGAGGTAAAGAGATCATAAGAAATTCGGCGCTTCCAATAGGAATGCTATCCGGACAGACTGGTGAATCTAGAAATAAATTTTAGAGATATGACCGGGAACACCATGTTAGAAATTCAGGCCGCGAATAACACACGACAGATCTATTTAACAGGGCAATTGTGTCGTCTGACCCCTACATTTCTGATGTAAGAGTGAAGAGGCTACAAAAATTAGACCGTAAGCCACTACCAGTGAGGGCTTTAGAACTGATCCAACCATATCAAATACCAACATCAGATTTAAATGAACCAGATGATGTAAATGATCTCTTTGAAGATTGTGAGGGTTTAATTTTTACATCCGACTTTCACAATTGATTCTTGACTGCACGGTTGGCCTAGTGGCTTAAGCGGTCGCCACGCCGCTTCCTACTACGCCAAGTGTCGTGGGTTCAAATCCCACGTAGGATAACACTTTGTGTGATTCACAATTTGTTGTTCTGAGTCAGGGTGTTCTTTGTGTCCGTTTCTTGTATGTTTGTAAAGTCCCCCGCGACACAGGAACTTATATTCCTAATGCGGGAGTTGTCTT
Source organism: Phragmatobia fuliginosa (assembly GCA_932526445.1). NCBI lineage: Eukaryota > Metazoa > Arthropoda > Insecta > Lepidoptera > Erebidae > Phragmatobia > Phragmatobia fuliginosa. The sequence continues at coordinate 14,417,145 of OW052065.1, read as the reverse complement.
TTTAAAGGAATAAAAAAAGGAATTCTTTAAAAAATTTGTATAAATAGGCAAAATTTTCTGTCTGTCTGTCACTCAATTCGATTCGTTTATTTTTAACACAAGTGCAAGAAAGTACAACAAACAAACAAACCAAAACAATAGAGCAAATCTATTGATGTTCAGAAATTTAAACACTAAGAGTGAAATTTATTGACATGTATACTGCCAATACCCTTCCTGTTTGCTTTGCCTTTGCCCACAGACGAGTAATATCTCTATTATCAACCCTAAAACCAAAGAAAAAAGTACAAAAATTGAGAAGCTTGTAACTTAAAGATCCTGGATGATAAGGATTTGTTTTTTTTTGTATTACTGGTACTATTGCAGGCTAGTTATTTATCAAGGTTTTGAATCCAACTAAGACAAGATATAGCTGTAAAAAATTATATCCTGAAATAACATTGTTTGTATTTCTCTTCGGTATTTTTCATGTTATGGTTTATATTTTTGTGTTATTTGTGTATGTTAAAGCCGCAAAGAAGGACATTAGTAGATTTACAGAAACTCATATGGGATCTAAGATTTTAATAAAAAATTTTTTTTTAAATATTTACAAAAAAAAAATATTTTGATCGTAGCACATTTGGACATCAGGAATTCTCGTCTTTCTTTTTAAATTAATTTATCTATTTAATAAAAATATAATAAGAGGATGGTTGTTTTTTGGGTCAAAAAACATAATGCGCGGCGTTGAGCCGTCAAAAAACTGATTGTTGTTACATACTACTAGTATCTTATATCAGAGCACTTTTATACAATTTCATTCTTAAATAGATATAATATTCTTTTATAGTTTGAAATGATTAACTATTCACACTCATTGTTCATTCATCTGATTGAATGAGAACTGAACGCATCACTATTACTTTAAATATGGCAGCATTATTTTACTAAGTGACATTAGCTACTGTCAGGTAGCTTCGTCTAATTAAAAATCCGACTATAGTTGCAAACTTGATAAATCAACGCAACATCTATTAGAACATTTTCTTTGATAGAAGAAATATTTTTTAAAACTACTTTCAATTTCAATGTCGTTCTAACTTTGGAATTAGATTAGGTAAATTTTAGGGTACTGGCGTCCAATTTCTGAACTTTAAAGTTAACCTTCTACAAACTTATACTTCACTAGTAAATGGGCAACACCGTTTCCATGACAACTCCCACGCGCGCACATTCCTCCGCCTACTTTGGGGATGAAACCTTTAGACACCTATATGTAGTATCTTACCTTTTATGTTTTCCTGGTAGTAGCAGATTGCAAGCTTTCAGGAAGGGAAATAGCGCGCAGTACCAACCACAACAGGCACGGTCGTCGAAGCCCTTCGCTTCTTGCTAGTTGTGAGAAGATGAAATTCTACCGTTGCTTGTCCCTTTTTTTACCTTCAGTATAATATGTTGTCCTGTTACTTCTTTGGTCTAATTACGCATATCATTATGGTCAGCTTATGCTTAGTTTTGTTATTTTTGTTGATCTTGGGTTATTTTTATGATTCTGTTTGATTGGTTGGAAAACGTTCTGGATTTTGTATGTAACGTTATAACTTTGTAGATATTGGGCAGTGTCTTTAATGTATTTTAAAAATATATTTGTTACCTTTGGTAGGAAGACTAGGAAGTGACTTGACTCTCTCGAGTACAAGTTTTTCTCACTTGGTATCAAAATAGCTTAAAATAAATATACACATCACTTGGAAATATAACCTCCTTTCTAAGGAGAGGCCTATGTCCAACAGTGGACTGTTTAAGGCTGTTGATGATGATGATGATTGGAAATATAAAAAAACTTAATTTTTTTTTTGCTTTGTCATTTAAGTTTTGAAATGAAGATATACGTGGCTAGAGCGCAGGCGCGCTCCATAGTACAATTTACGCCAGAGCCTGCCTCACCCCATATGAATCTCCCCTCGTTTCATTCACCTGTTCTCGAGCCAATATACCGAGCTCTATAGCTTCAGATACCTATTAATGGAATATCGATTACTGGTCAACTTACCTTCTTGGTGCTCATGCTGCCTTGGTGTTTTCCGAACAGTTCGACATTATCGGCAATCACCGATCCATTTCCAATACTTTGTGTGGTAGATATCGATATTTTCGCTTATCGTAAATGGTTTTACGATGAGCTTCTTTCTTCCCTAAAATTATTTTTAGATTCGAAAAAAAATACTGTTTTAACTAAGGTATATTTAAATAACGTATGTTCGTATATTTTCGATGATATATAAATTACTGCAAACAGAAAATACAACTTGTTAGGGTTCCGTAGCCAAATGGCAAAAAACGGAACCCTTATAGATTCGTCAAGTCTGTCTGTCTGTCTGTCTGTCTGTCTGTCTGTCTGTCTGTCTGTCTGTCTGTCTGTCTGTCCGTCCGTATGTCACAGCCAATTATTTCCGAAACTATAAGAGCTATACTGTTGAAATTTGGTCAGTCGATGTATTCTGTGAACCGCATTAAGATTTTTACATAAAAATAGAAAAAAAACAATACATTTTGGGGGTCCCCATACTTGGAACTGAAACTCAAAATTTTTTTTTTCATCAAACCTATACGTGTGGGGTATCTATGGATAGGTGTTCAAAAATGATGTTGAGGTTTCTAACAACATTTTTTTCTAAACTGAATAGTTTGCGCGAGAGACACTTCCAAAGTGGAAAAATGTGTGTCCCCCCCCCTCTAACTTCTAAAATAAGAGAGTGATAAAACTAAAAAAAAAATATGTTGTACATTACCATGCAAACTACCAACGAAAATTGGTTTGAACGAGATCTAGTGAGTAGTTTTTTTTTAATACGTCATAAATCGTAACACGCAATTTACCTTTCATCCAATCAATAAACTAGTGTAAAAACATCGATGAGAGTTACAACGAACTACAAGAACTTTTATATGATGTTACTTGCTGATACGGAACCCTTCATGGGCGAGTCCGACTCGCACTTGGCCGATTTTTAAATATTCCCATCTCTACTGTCAACCTGTAGTATGATTTAATGTACTTGTGTTTCATCGTTAGGGGGTGGAGTCTTACCGGATATTGATTTTCAGCTTTAGATAAGAGACCTGCTTACACTTCCTGCCGCCCTAGCACATCCTGAAAGAATTTCCGGTTTTGCATCCGGTCTACATCCGTATCTTAACTTAGTCCGGAAGTCATTATTCTTTTCGACGATGATCCATATATTCTTGAGTTATTTTTTTATATTTATACTTTAATAGAGACAATAATAATAATATAGCAATTAATGTGCTTTTGATTCTATTCATCTCTCTCTTCAAAAAAGAAAGTTTTCTGATCTTACTTTTTATTGAATTTATCCGGTGGCGTCCATTTTCCCATTAGTCGACCGCGTCGAACACAGGAGTACTAGGCGCTCAGACGGACCGAAGAGATTTTCCGTATTTTGTAGACACGCAGCGCGGCGCGGGTGTTTCGAAGATAATATTACATTCTTGTTTGAGCGAAGGGAAGTAACCCTTTAGTGAAGCAATAAAAACAGTACAATCTGAATTATATATGAATACATAACACGGCTAAACTTGATAAGTTTCAAGTTCCAAGTAATTTTATGTACTTTTATGTCTTTTATGTATATGTGTAGTGAGATGTTTCTGCAGAATAAATGGGCATCCGGTCTCACACTCGAAGAGTAGCTAATAAAAATTATGCAAATATAAAGCTATCAGACATTAAAAACGTGGACAGCGCGCAACCAGTCACCCTCAAAAACCCTGGCCTACAATATCTTGTCAAAAAAGGGCCAGGATCTAGATGACCTATTTTAATGTATGTTTTTTACTTTCATCGTCACAATTCCCGATAATTCACTTTCCGGAATCGTAAAGCAAAATAAGAGCTGTGGTTGTTTGATACGAATAAAATAAAAAAACACAGATGTGGGAAGTTTAATATGAAGTCCAGGGTACGATTTTTTGACCTTGAATTGACTTTCCATATAGAATGACCTATTGATCGTATTTTTTTAAATACCAGCCTGCCAGAATGACCCTCTCTACCCGATGGAAATCATGTGAAATGCGTCATAGTGGTGACATACTATGACATTAACTTTCACTTATTAATTGATTAGCACTGGAAAGAGGAGCCAAACCTTTTAGTTCAAGAACTATATTGGCTATAATTGGCTATTTTAAAAGAGAGACTTTCAAGGCCAGCATTGGTAGTCGTGCGTGGAAGTCAGAAGGTGGGAAAGAGCTGGGCAAAAGAATCTTTATGATACAACAGACCATTTTGAAACAATAAAGAAATCGATGACTTCGGGACGTTCAAAATGTGGACTGTTCATAGTTGCAACCGATCGAGGGGGTCCGGTAAACACAGTGCGGATCCATCCCAAAGATGATACCAGTCGATACTCCTATACAAGCGAACCTATGTATTAGGTAAGTATATGGAAGACACAGATTATTGAGCGAGAACTGTCTCACTTTCACACCAAACCGTGGCCGTTGGCTGTAATATTCTGACAAGTGGGGAGTGGAACAAGTGAAGACTTCAGTAGAGGACGTACACACTTGTGGTTTGTTCAGTTCACAAAATTTTTATATTTAGAAACCAGGCTAAGAACCAGGTTGAGCTCAACGACAAGTTCTTGTTTCTCGTCACCGTCTGCTAGCTTGGCTGTAGGGAGTGTAGGGTCTTCAAAATATTGACTCTGAAGTGTGCTATCATCTGCATAACAATAAGATAATGTTACAAAGGGCTAACATATCATTGATATGCAGAAGAAATAACTCCTCAGGTACCTAGCGTTTAACTGCTTAACGGCAAAATCGAAAGGGGAGGAAGAAAGAGTTTGCGGGGAAGACCGAATGACAAAAGTTTGGAGAGAAGCGTAGGGTGCCAGACCCTATCGAAGGTCTGGATGTAAAAGCTGATAGCCAAGGACTCTTCGTGTCCGCAATAGCGTCACCCCAATTTAAAGGTGTGTTACGAACATTAGAAGATCACCATGGATCGGTTTGATCTAAACCCATATTGCCGATCATTTAACAGAGAGTGATTGCTCTCTGGTGGTTATAGCGATCTTATATTTTCAGGTTTTTTCCGTCGTCGGGGTAAACAATCATGGCGAACTTATGGGTGGATAGCGAATAACAATTACAGTGTACACGATTGCAGCCATGTTTATTCTTTAAGTACAGTATTAAAAGTACAGTAAGTTTATTATTCGAACATTACTTAGATACTAATGTATATAATATTAGGTATGGATCGTTTTTGCCCTACAGCTACATTATATATTCTAAAACCTATCGCTAATTATGCAAATAATCACGTCTTGATCTCAACGAGGAAATGACTACCCGAATTCTACGTGCTCGATAATATACACACATCTAAAATATGCTGACCAAGCATATCTCTGTATATATTCCATCAATTACTTTAGACAATATATGACGCAGGGATAGTGATCCATTCGGTGATCTATTCGGCACTTAGCAAGAGGATGAAGAAGGTTATAATTGACCGGATTGAAACAGAATTAGTATGTTAGTTCTTTTTTTTTCTTAGAATTTTAATTTTGAAACATTAGCGAAATATTTAATTTGATGTTGAAGTCAACATGAGTATTTATCTATTCCATTTTGACCGCGTGATTACTAGGGGTCGCTAGGGTAATTATTGCATCTTGTGATAAATATCTAAATACCCACATATAGGATTTTTTTTGAAATCAGTAGTTTTATTTTGTTCGTTAGTTTCTTTAAGTAGGTATATTTCTTTCTTTGGTTATAAATATAATTTCTTCTAATGCTTACCTACCTACGCCATTATTTAAAACTATATAATAAACTGTAATAACTATAATAAACTATTTAATAATAATAAAATAAACTGCGGTTTTACCTGCAGTTTATTTTATTATTTTTATTTTATATTATTATATTTTTTTGTTGTAAATCGCGAGTAACACCGCGAAGCGAAGCTAGTCTAAAAAAAAAGCGGCCAAGTGCGAGTCGGACTCGCCCATGAAGGGTTCCGTACCAGCAAGTAACATCATAGATATAAAAGTTCTTGTAGTTCGTTGTAACTTTCATCGATGTTTTTATACTAGTGTATTGATGGGATGAAAGGTATATTGCGTGTTACGATTTATGACGTATTAAAAAAAAACTACTCACTAGATCTCGTTCAAACCAATTTTCGTTGGTAGATTACATGGTAATGTATAACATATATTTTTTTTAGTTTTATCACTCTCTTAGTTTAGAAGTTAGAGGGGGGGGGACACACATTTTTCCACTTTGGAAGTATCTCTCGCGCAAACTATTCAGTTTAGAAAAAAATTATATAAGAAACCTCAACATCATTTTTGTAGACCTATCCATAGATACCCCACACGTATAGATTTGATGAAAAAAAAAAATTTGAGTTTCAGTTCCAAGTATGGGGACCCCCAAAATGTATTGTTTTTTTTCTATTTTTATGTAAAAATCTTAATGCGGTTCACAGAATACATCGACTGACCAAATTTCAACAGTATAGCTCTTATAGTTTCGGAAATAATTGGCTGTGACATACGGACGGACAGACAGACAGACAGACAGACAGACAGACAGACAGACAGACTTGACGAATCTATAAGGGTTCCGTTTTTTGCCATTTGGCTACGGAACCCTAAAAATTAGCATAAGTTACACCCTAGGTTATCAGCTTTCAGCCAGTGAAAGTCCCGTTAAAATGTGTTCAGCCGTTTTAGAGGATAGGAACAAGCAGACATGGTATGTAGTGCTGTGGTGCACAAATTGCATCCACACATTGCTGTTCTGAGTCTGAGTGTCGTTAATGTTCTTTTCGTTAATTATTGTTCTTTTAACGGCTAACGACGCACGGGATACGGGATACAGTTAATCTTAGCTGGGAAGTTATCAAAAAAGAAGATAGAATTTAGTATTATGTATATAATGTCATAGAGTCAGAAAAGAGTACGTCCTTCGCCCCCCAGCCCCCCCCCCTTCCCCCCTTAAGATAAAGAAACACTAATTTATTTGCAAGTAAAGTAATTGTCTTACATCAGTAAAAAGCATAACAATAGTTTTATATTTATCAAAATATAAACTATTGTTATGCTTCTTATATCGTTAATGCATCGATTACTAAGTACAGTTGTACAAATACACACAATGTACCAATCACTGTTTCTGTAATAAAAAGTAAAAAGAGACGGCCGCGGCGCGTAGGTATCTATAAAAGGGTCTCTCGGCCGTTGTGCGTAACTTCTTGCGTAACTTTCTCGTCTCTGATTGGTCAAAAAAGCCACGCCCAATGCGTAAGCTGAACCGTGAAATTCGTAAGGCCCTTGGCAGCCCTTTACACCTTCTTATACTTTCTGTGCTCCTAGTAATCTGTCTTATATTATAAATAATTTAAAGGGCTCTTTCAATATTTAATAATAATTCAACAAACAACGAAATTACTTTTAATATAAAAGGATGGACAAATAAGTACCTACCATGCAGTCAAAATTTTTGTGCCCATTGTAGCACTGACTTTTGTTTGAAACAAACACGTAAACAAACAACAATTTTAAAACAAAAGGACCAATTAACAAAATTAAAAATTTAATTAGTCTAAAGGGCTTTCCTTACAGCCTTGAAATAAGGTGTAAATGACAGAAGGGATCTTTGTAGTCTGAAATAATGGGCATGTCACTCCCAATGACTTTGTGTACCAGGAAAACATGATGTACAAAGAGGCTGACGAAGGGCTTCACCTTCATATTGCTTGTTGAAAAAAAAAACATGAATCGCGTGAACGGCTCGTGGGCGGAGTCGGCCCTGTATTGTTTGTGTGAGATTCGAAACTGTAAATGCGTATACTGTATGCGTAAAGTGTATATATTGCAATGTTATTGTATTTTAACATCTAGTTTGTAGGCTTTTAACGAGTAGATAAACTGATTTTATAGTACATAATTGTAAACAAATAAATATCATTAAACTTAACTTTAACTTAATCCATATTTAAATGCTGCGAAACTAAGTGTCCGCCCGCGTGTATTTTGATTATTGCAGTAAAAAGTAGCCTATATAAATTTAAGCTATATAAATTTAAAGTTTCGTTCAAAAATCGATTAAGTAGTTTTTGGGTTAAAGAGCAACAAACATACATACATACATACATACATACTCACAAACTTTCGCGTTTATAATATTAGTATGGAATAAGAATACATACTTCGCGATACACGCAGTAAGCGGTGCGGCGGGTGTTTGTTTGAATTTCGACAAAGATGGCCTCACTTGAATCTCAATTACCAGGAGAACATAACATTGAAGTGTCTGAGGAATGCGTGAACGAAATTATTCTGCCAGAGGAAATATACGAGAAACTGCCGAACCGTGTTTACCTACGTTCAATTCAATACATTTCATTTCATTGATAAATTATCAAAAATAACTGATGTTAATGGATTTGGCGATTATTAACAAGGTACTTTGCTACCAAACTTCTGCATCTTCATGCAGCTGGTTTTGCATGTTCATGCATCTAGAAGCATTCTAGTTTAAAGTAAAAACCTTAGAATATTCTAATGTAAAAACTGTTGTTCGTGATAAACAGTACCTATGTTTGAAAGTGAAGTCATTAAAAGCCTAACCGATTAACAGTTTGTATTGTAATAATACAAATATTCCTTAATTATCTTATTAGAACAATATTCTACTTTATTTTAAACTGCAAATCAGGTTGAAATTAAGCTTTGTGATCACCTATCAACTTCCTAGGTATTTTCGTAGCTGTCTACGCGAAACATGTCCTTCGAGCATGACGTCATCCATATGCTACGACCACATTAACGCTTTGTCTAGTTCTACACAGTCACGATCTCTCGATTATGCCACAGCCGGAAGACTATCGCACACTTACATAAACGCCCCCTTTTCCACACACATTTCCGCACCCTTACGTATTAAAACACGTACAGCTGATCACACATTCACATCGCACATGTGATTTTGGCCTCCTCCCTTGTTCTGATCACCTGGTACTTGTAGCCCACATGTGCAACCCTTTCGACACGTGGTCGTATGTGACCCACACACTTATAAATATTATTTGCGTGGAAGCTTTAGTTCTTAGTTTCTTACCCTTTGATTATTTATATACCTGTTTATAATCAAAGTTCTTATCATTCATTCATTCCATACTACTTACTGGTAATATGTAGTTCGCGTTGAATAAACTCGTTGTTTTGAGGGAATTTGTGTACAATATAACTATAAGTACTTACTGTGATTAACTCTATAATTAATTTGTTAAGTTGTTTAACATTATTTTTAACATCGTGTTCTTGTAAGATTGTGCCTCTCTATGTTCTATGTTCTAATTAAGAATTTAGTAGATAGCAAATAGCACTCATACAGCGACAAGATATCATATTAAAATGATGACTACTCAGAAAATGACCTACACCTACGTACACGTGTTGTACACAAGCAACGAAGCGATGTGCTTGTGCTTACTGTATGTTAATTGACCTTGTGTTCACTGCCGTCGAACACGCCCCGTTGACGCAGTGACATGCGTCAACACTGACTGTTGCACCAGAGCGCCAGAAAGCAGAAGAGGTGCATTGCCCTTCATAACAGTGGCAACCAACCACTGATGGTCCGCTGTTAAATGCACTCTCTGTCCCCTCTGTTTTAACTCAATATGCTTTTCTCGCTCTGATACCACAACGTAGGGAAAGAGTAAGCTCAAGTTATAATGGGAAGTTTGTAGCACGCCTCTCAACCTCGTTCTGTCTATCACATTGTCGCTGTATGCATTGGTATCTTGCCTGTGTTTTGCTACACACATAGATAATTTAAATTATTCTTTTTTTAACCTGCATCTAAGTTTCCTTTGGCCAGTACACACTACAACATCGCTACGATAAATCGTTGTAGTGTGTACCGGCTATAACAAACAACCGGCGTTAAAAACTCCACGTGTTTGTGTGCTTTTAAATTCAGTTAAAATAAATAATGTTATAATTATGTGTTTAGGTAATGCCATTGACAAACGTAACCTTCCTATGGAAAGGTAAATTAAAAATGTAAATATCGATTTTATCATAGCGAAATACAGCAGCAGGTAACGAACGCTGCGGGGCTAAGCTATTCTAAAAGGTAGCTAGCAGCAGAAAATAGGCAACTAAGTAACCTAAGTAACTCCTAAATAACAGCAGCTGTCTACCAGTGAAAGTACCGTCAAAATCTGACCAGCTATTCCGGAAATTTCCATTTGGTCGTCGTCGCCTGTTTTCTTTGCATTTCATATCCCAAATTGCTGGGCATTGTTCAATTTCGTATATAAATGTGTTTACTGCTGCGGCCCGCCCCGCCTACGCGCGCGGCGGCAGAATCTGCTATTAAATTCTTAAATATTAAAATCTGCCACTCCGCGCTACGCGACGGAGCGCTGTGCAGTGTATGAATCGCCTATATTGTTATGATTACTTTCCACTGAGTATTTATATTTCTTTCTTGTTTGTTGTTAAGTTTAAAGGTGCATAATTTATATAATATTTCAAAGGCCCTTATCATCGCTGATATACGAGTATATCATAGGTCCATTAAATAACATTCGTTACTTATATTTTGTAAAAGGAAAACATTACCTCCTTTGTATTATGAGAGCCTGCTACTTGGTTTTAAGTGCTTACGCATTTTTATGCTAATTTAATTTAACAGGGCATAAATTAAATTATTTGACCGGATCCCTACATACTTCATGCATACTGTACAAAGAACTGGTAATGAATGCAATAAACGATCAACGGCCTAAGTGAGGTGGTATAAACTTTAATTTCATTAGTTTTTTGTTTATTTAAACTAACTTTGCATTAAATGGCTGCGCTTTGCGGTATTTTATTTTATATTTTTGGGAAAGGATTCTTTTTTTCAGCAAAAAAAGCACCCATAAGTTATTTCCGTAACGGGTTGAAAAGTTGTTGGCGTCGAAGTCTTAGAAAGATATGGACATTTCAATTTACCTACCTAAATATGTACATATAGGCCTAGATAAAATTAGGTTTTGCTCGCAATTAATTTGCATATAGGATTAAAACTTTATGTAGCTTGTTTATTCCCCTTTGTCATCCCTTTCAATCTTATTACATAATAAATATAGCAATCACTAATCAATTGCTACGACAAGCGCCCATCGAAGTCTTGACTTCATGCAATTTTAAATTTTGGTATTTAGATTAGTAATATCGTATTTGTAGCATGTGTTGTACTGTATTGTATGAGTACGTCATAGATAAAAAGTAGATAAATCACTATGTAGTAAGTTACCTTCTCCTATGCAATAAGCACCTATTACCCAGTTGCGATATCGAACCACCTCTTCAGCATCCGGTGGTCCTAGTACATGATTCCGTTAAAACGCGAACGGGTTACGTGTGCCATGAACAACCTAACTACTAACTGTTCGTTTCTGTTCCATTTTTTCACTGAAGTACATTTACAATATCGTTTCATACAATGATATTATAAAATGATATTCTATATAATATCATTGGTTTCATATGTATTTAAAACTCACCCTAATGTCTGTCAGCACCCGATACATAATCTTTATCTTTTATATATATAATTCTTGTGTGAGTGTGTATATCACTGAACTTCTCTCAAACGACTGGACCGATTTTGATGAAATTTTTTGTGTGTGTTCAAGGGGATCTGGGAATGGTTTAGATTCGCAATTGGACCTGGTAGGTGGCGCTGCGATCAAGTTCTGGAATTTTAAAGTTGGGCGGTACGAAGTTTCGCTGGGTCAACTAGTAATTTAATAAATAAATACTCAGAAAAAAGTTTTGTATTTTCGTCAAAGCAAACACAGTCAAACTAATGCAGGCACTACACTTCGTTATGTGTCTACGCCGTATTCGCCCAAATATTAGTTATGCGCGCAAACAACAAACATGCCATTCACACTTCGAACTATTATGCCAAATAAGGCAAATATGTGTGTTGTAGTAAAAAAGACAACTCCCGCATTAGGAATATAAATTCCTGTGTCGCGGGGGACTTTACAAACATACATGAAACGGACACAAAGGACACCCAGACTCAGAACAACATATTGTGAATCACACAAAGTGTTGTCCTACGTGGGATTTGAACCCACGACACTTGGCGTAGTAGAAAGCGGCGTGGTGACCGCTTAAGCCACTAGGCCAACCGTGCAGTCAAGTCAAGTTCGTTCGTGCTTCGAGTATTGTTTTCACCTCTGCGATGGGTCCGCGTAGTTACTTACTTGACGTTCTCGCCCAGTCCGCATTATTAAAAGTATCGAAACCATCGAGACATCGCTTCTATGGCGGTCCTCTATCGCCTTAACCACGAGGAGTGTTCTGAAAAGCTCTTCCAACTGATCCCTCCTTCTCCCTTCATTTACAGGACAACACGTGCTGGACTTAGAAGTCACCGTTTTAGAGGGGAAGAAATACGCACCAGAACGAAACGGTTCGGTTCTTCTTTCCTATGCCGAGCAGTCAAAGACTGCTCTGAAATCACTACCGGCTACCAGCTCACCTGTTTCCTTCCTACTATGATCCCGGGCCCTATAGGCGGGGCGTGAAAAAGCATCTCACTAAGCCACCATAGTGTAGGACGCCATACATTATTGTCTGCATTCGCAACAAGTGTGGTGGCCCCCACTCATTGATTCTGCTCATGCTTTTAATTAGGCAGGGTAAAGTCACATTGGTAGGCTAATTATAAAAAGAAAAAAAACTGTAAAGTAGGGATTTTAATTAGAGAGGGGTTAGTTTATTCGTAGTTTATATAAAATATTTTTCTGCAGTTACTCCTTCCCCTTTATGATAACCTGGTTGAAACTGACGTCATAAGACGTGCTAGTAACATTTTTACTGTCTTGAATGAAATCACTTTTTTATTATTTTATTTTTTCTTATTATTATTATTTTATCATCAGCCTATCGCAGTCCACTGCTGGACATAGGCCTCTCCAATTGCACGCCACTTAGTTCAATATATGTATGTTGTATACCGCAATAAAAAGTAGCCTATGTTCTTTCCCAAGGTTTCATGTATCTCCATACCAAAATTCATCAAAATCGGTTCAGTGGCTTAGGCGTGAAAACGTAACAGACAGACAGACAGTTACTTTCGCATTTATAATATTAGTAGGGATTGGTGAAATTTTAAAAAGACATGACATTAAAATTGTTTATCATAGAATTTAGAGATTACTCATTTTCAGGTTATAAATTTTTGTAAACATCAAAATGTAAACAATGCACGATGCACGTGTAGTAAACGTGAGGTAAAACAATTTTTCAACTTGTTAGAGTGAGATAGAGTAAGATCAATAACGAAAGTTCATTCATTCCCTGCCCACAACAGCACCCCACACAATATTAGCGGTCCTTTTGGAGACTGCTATCTCCACACCACCTATATTGTCCTGGTACAAAAAGGGGGCAAACCATTGTTCTTACGCACACGCATTTTTTTAACTGTGATTCAATAATGTCCAACCTAATTGCAGTTTTTACTGCATTTCTTGTGAAATTTATGTTAAAAATACCAGAATCTCACATTGTGTTGTTCATTTTAGTTATTCTGAAATTAAAATTTCAAAAAGAGGTATAATAAATAATAATATATATTTGTAATATTTTATTAAACCTAAATTGCTTTTTTAATGTTACTTGTTCAATCGTAGCACAATTGACTATGTAGGTGTATTTTGGTACTTATAGTCATAATCGAGAAAAAAGTTATGCGGGAGAGATACTTTACAAACAACCTCCTTCTTTTTTAAGTCGGTTTAAAATGAATTGCCAAAAGTGCTCGATCAATTCGGGTAGTTCTTTTTAAATTTGTGCTATTTTACCTGCGTTCGTTGGCGGGGTCGGCTAATAAACAATAATAGTTAAAATAAAAAAAAAACAGTTACATATAAACAAACACACATACAGGTGAAGCTAATAAAAGCTATAAAGTACTTTTAGAACTACAAGTCCTTATTTACCGACTTCAAAAAGGAGGAAGTTCTTCGTCATTTAAGAACCGATTTTGAAAATTCCTTTTTTGTTCTTACTTCTCACTGATCTAACACAACATTGATAACACCAGAGATCGTAGATCGTTAGATGGGCCGCTCCATATTAAAAGGCACCCAACTTAAATCATTACTCAAAGAGGTGCACGCACTACTTTTGTCTTAGTACCCGACAATTGCAGGTTGTGAGTGGACGCGGACTTAAAAAAATATTTTAAGTTTTTTTCGTGTTTAAACATTTTAGTATGCCTTCGTGTTCATTTTGGAAGTGTAAAAACACAAGCCGAAACACAAATAAAGATAAAGGTGTTACTTTTCATGCGTAAGTATTTTTGTAAACAATTTAATTTGATTTATTTAAAACACACGTCTCGAGCGGTTTAACGGGACGAAGGAGAGGCGTGAGGGGTGGAGAAGCGGCCGGCTGGCAAAGATTATATACTAAACAGAACAGTTAAAGTTCTGAAGGTAACGATCTCTATATGGCACTGTTTCTTTTTATGAAACTGGAATATAATACTATAATACTTTGATATCTACTTTAAAATAGCAATGAGGTAATAACTTTCATTATGATTGACTTTTGTTCCTAATTTTCTTCAATCTTAAGTTCAAATGTATATCAAATGTATCATAAATTTTTAAACAATGCAGGGATTATCTTTTATAGAATTCTTATATACAAAACGCCAAAAATTTTATAAATTGATGCTTTTTCACCGACTTTGATTTAATTAAGGTGATTAGCTGTGCATAATAACTTCTCACAGATTCTTTTGTTTACATTATATTATTATTTAACACATTCTAAATAAATGATTTTATTTCATTACTAAACTTCATCTTTTTATTATTTTCTATCATTCTTCCTAACCTGATTCCTTACAGTACTGTGTAGGTATAATACTTTAGTAATCAGAAGATTAACACTTTTTTATTTATTCTATGACGAGTGATGACGTACGAAACCTACGGAACTATGACCATTCCGCGACGCGTGAGGGCTTATCTAACGATCTACGATCTATGGATAACACAGTAAGGAATCTACAAGCGATAGGTTATTTTATAATTTGTAGAATATACTAAACTTACTTGTACTGAAATGATTGATCTGAGGCAAAAATGTACTATTGAATATTATTGTATGTTTACGAAGATTTTTAACAATGATATAGTCAAAACCTGCCTTATATAATGAATAATATTTGTTTACAATTACTAACTTTGCTTGCGTCAGTGTGGTAGTGATAATGTACACATGTATGCAACTTGTGTGCATTTTATCATTAACGTGTAGTTTAGTGTTGCTACGTATTGGAGTGAACGGCCGCTGCACTCGCTGCGGTCGACGATGCGGTCGTTGCCTTTTATCCTTGAGTATCCTTCTACAGGACGACGCGTCACGACACCACCTCCTACGTCTTATGCGGTCCTAGTAGTTCGCAGGATATTTCGTCCCTTTGGGAATTCAACGGACCCATCCTTAAGGGACATAGTGTTTTAATACAATAATTTTAAAGTAAAATATGTCTTATTTCAAAGACGTTTAGATCGAGATTTAATTGAAGTATTTTTTCTGACTGTAAGAAACCTTTCTTGATTGGCTGGCCTTCTGAAGTACTATTAACTCTCAAATATTATTTTACTAGTGTCTTATTTGAACTACACATATTATTAAAATATCTTATTTTATAGTATTAATAAATTGAATCTATTAGCAGCCAAACAAATTAGGTTCCATTATCATTATTTAAATTTTAAACCACAATACATTTTAGCAACGCTACTTACACCAACATGTCTTAAATCTCCTCAAAATTATGTTACCCTCGCAACTCTAGACGTCATTTCAACCATTACAGTGTAACAAATTACAACAATCCTCCCTCTCCTCGATTCATTCAACTCTGTAGAAATAAATCTCCACCCCTCCGCAATACGAAAGGGAAAGTACAAAGTAACATCCTATGCACCTCTGATGTCCTGCTACTTGTTGACGTCATTCCAATATAATCCGCATCCCTTGGGTACCCCCAGGACGTTGACCTTTGAACACGATTCGGTGCATAGTTGCAGGTTCTATAATCTTCAAGATGAGGGAAAGAAAGATCAGTTGATAGGGCACGTTTTTTTAAAAACTTTCTAATACAGTTATTTATGCATGTCTGTCAATACACTCGTGTTTTGATTTTATATGTGTGTATCGTCACACACAAAAATGTTAGTTTCAGGTTGTAATGAATATCTAACTTTTTCTCACAATTAAATTATACTGTTACTTAGGGCACTTAATATGTTATAGTTATCTAGTTGTATAACTCATGTACGAACGTAGCTGCGGAGAGCGAGATAATAACACCTATAACAACAAGCTCCGCCCATAACAATAAAAGGACAACACACACTACGAGAGAAAAGTTAAAACGGGAGAGTTGATATGAGCCCTCTTCTGTCCCTCTCTCACTTACGAGCTTTTGAAAGCTTTCAATACTGTCGATCTCCTCACTGAGTCTGATGCCTTGGTATATTCCCGCGCTACAAACACCACTGTCGCTAGCCGCTTTCTCCTCCTGATGAACTTTTTAGTTATCGGGCGTCTAGAACAGGATAAAATGATCGCGTGGAAATGCGCTTAAATCTTTTCACGTCATTTCTTTTACATTGGAAATCGTATCTTCTACTGTAATATATGTATAAAATAAGTAACATCAATATATATATATCGGAAAAGGAATCTACAAAAACCTTGCAAAATGAAAGTCCCATTAAGATATGAAGTAATGTTTTCAAATTAATACTAAATTAGGTATTTATATCAGTTATCTAATACCCATAGTATCTACAAATTCAACTTAGTCTGGGACCATTTGGCATTGTCTCCATCCGAAATATTTATTAAATATGTACATAACATTATTTTAATTATATCCATATATTTCATTCTAGTTTCCTCTTAATCTATAACTCATTTATATAATTAAATGAGTTATAGATTAAGAGGAAACATAAGCACAGACTGACAGTCTAAGATAATGTACATTAGTACATAGTACTTTGTGCTTGATCTGATACATTTTATATCATTAAAATAGAGGAGATGAATTCAAGGGATAAAAGCCTTAAAACTTTGACTTTAGTAAAAGTGAAGCCTACCTTGAAGCAGTTATCCTTTGAGACTAGGATATTCTGGCATATTATGTCGAAATATCTCAAGAGGATCTTGAGGAGACAAATATGGAAAGATTGAAATTATAAGCCGATGGTAAATTGAGATTACTATATCTACTAACTACTACTACTACTATAGGTACTAACCTACCATGTTCGTGTTTATGTATGTAAACTGTTTTTAGACTCGCGACTTTATGTATGTTGTTTTACTCATCCCTCATCCAATCCTTTACAAGAATTGTTTGTGTTCTTTATTACTGCAGTAGGCAGCCTACACAGGCAATATTAATTATTTTCAGTGTGCTATGGCGCGCGTATGGTACAGCCGTCGTTGAAGACTACATCAATTCCGGTGCCTGTTCCGACTTCTATGATGCCTTTGTCTCCAGTGCCACTCACCATAATCCAGGACCAGCCAACTGTTCCCTCGCCCCCAGTGTGCGCCGACGCTAATGATGTCACGAGTCCACTTGGAAGACTCCGCAGCGCGATGAGAAATTCTCAATACTCACCGAGTTCCTTCCTCGACGCTTTTGTTATCTTTTACACCGATGAACATTTGGTAAGGCTATCATTATCATAATAATAAAAATTTAGACATAAAAACAAAGTTGAGGTAGTTTAAAAATAGTAGGTATACGATTAAAAATATGTTACATCTTTAATTTTTGCAACTAAGGTTCATTTAAGGTTGACATTATTTCATTTTGAACTAAGTAATTCATAGTTTTTAACGTGTATGTTATTTCATGAACCTCTAAGGTTCACTTAAGGTTGACATTATTTCATTTTGAAAATTTGCTTCATAAATGTTTCAGAACTAAAATTTATAACGAAAACGCAATGAAAGGCAACCCTTTTTAAATATTGATTGGGGATAGATTAATTGGGGAAAGAACAGTTAGAGAGACAGCAGGTTATGGTCTAACTTGTTGTCGGGAATTCAGGGCCCTCTAGCGGATAAATGAAGAATATCCAATGCCATACTTTTTTGTAACAGTTTTGTTTGCGACT
The DNA here is from genome assembly GCA_932526445.1 of Phragmatobia fuliginosa. Taxonomy (NCBI): domain Eukaryota; kingdom Metazoa; phylum Arthropoda; class Insecta; order Lepidoptera; family Erebidae; genus Phragmatobia; species Phragmatobia fuliginosa. The sequence continues at coordinate 14,398,868 of OW052065.1, read as the reverse complement.
GTACTTAATAGTCGTTGGGAATGCATATATTTTAAATAAGTGTTTGTATATGGATTCGTACGCGTAAATATTTAATCCCTCCAGTACAATGTTTCTGTATGGAATAAATATTATGTATGTAAAACTTTGAACATTGTTGTAATATACCTATAATATTTCGCTTAAAGTTTGTGTACATTGGGTACTTATTTGTGAACAGCCTTTATTGGATCACAAACAGCTAGGTACTACGTATAAAATCACAACCTACATATTAATCATCATTGTCTTTGTGTCCCAAACAAAAATGGTGATTGCTAAATATTTTTATTGTGCGAACAATTTAGTTTCCCAAATAGGAAACACACACAATATATTACACTTTCCTTCAGGTGAGATGAAAGACAAACGCCTATTCCATTACAACTATAAAAAAAATCAAGCATATAAAAAAATATTAGATCTGGTTATGAGTTTTATTACAAATACTAGTTGATGAAACAGAATTCTAACAAAAAATACAGAAAAATTCAGAACAATAAATACCGAAAATTTGCTTAGAAACAACTATATTAGCCTTCAATTATATTAGCTGGTTTTTCTGGGTGCAGAGTGAGGAACCACTTCCGCCTGAACGTCGACTCCAGTACATAAGCGGATGGGAAAGTTCAGGCACGGGCGCTGTTCTGGCGAGCGGTGGTGCAGCAATCTGGGTACCTTCAACTGACGTACGTCGGGCCAGGGCCACTCTGTCATGTGCTTGGCTCGTACTGGACTCGGACGATCCTAGTCAACCAACAGTCGCCGAGTGGATTTCGGTTTGTATACGGTGCTGGTTATAATCCGCGTCATGTGTTATCTCATTTCTATTCCATAAATCAACACCTAAAGAATTTAAATTATAAAAGAAACTGAGGTCGGTGGTCTTCGTTAGATGGTACCGAAGCCTGTTCTCCTAATAGCTCCCCATAATAAACGGAGTTGCCATATATTAGAATATAGAGTATTTTTTAAGGAGTTTGGTGTTCATGCCCCTTTTTTTTTCAAGCAGGATCGGTTAGCCCGCGCTGGCCGTGTAGGCGCTGATGCGCGCCTTGCTTCGGTAGGCGAATGGCAAACACTATCCACGGCACTCCAACGTGAAAGTCTGCAGCTTATCAACAACCCCACCTTGGTGGACCAGCTTTGGAACGAGGAGCCAGACCCAGCAAGAATTAGGCCGGAATTCCCCAAAACAGTGGCTACGAACTACAACATAGAGTTTGCGGGTAAATATTCTAAGTAAATAATATAATATCCAGATTTAATATATTTTGTAGGTATATACATATATATTTATTGAGTAATGACTTTGGAATGATTTTATAATCTGACAAAATACCTATGAATTCAATAATTTCATGTTTTTAGCACTACTACTTTATAACAAAACGCTATAATACGGATAACATCAATGAAATATGAGAAAAAATGTTTATTATTAAGTAAACAAGTGATTGAGCGTCATAATTTTCCAGGAGAGAGTTGGCGCGACAAAGTAACGCTTCTCCGTAACGAGTTGCGTCAAGCTGATGTCGACGCCATGGTGGTGACAGCTCTGGATGAAGTAGCATGGCTGTTGAACATACGAGGGAGAGACTTGCCTTATGCCCCACTGCTGAAGGCGTTTGTCATCGTTAGCATGCGTGAAGTAAGGATCTTCGTGCCGGCAGGAAAACTGTCTTTGCATGTTCGGGATTCTCTAGCTGTGTTCAATTGCTACAGCAGCAATTGTACCAGGTAATTGATAGATACATAATACTAGATAGTTCATTATATGTATCATCAAATATTTTAGGATAACAAAGACGATATGCATGCATGAAAATGGTCTTGTCTTTTTAAGACATTATTAAAAAATGTACTTTGGCAATTTTATCGAGTAATAATAAAGTAGTGGCTGCCATTAGGTATTACGCCGTTTATTCATTATTTTATGTTTACAGTATTAAAAATAATATTGAAATTTCTAGGTTAATCCATGGAAATTTTGCTGGTGTCATAATAATTATTTTATAGTTCACTACTGAACATCGAGCTCTCCCCTAAATATAGGACTTGCAATTACTACTAGTACATTATATTTTTTACAGAGCGAATGAGTACACCACAATCTATAACTCGCTGCGTCAAGCTTCGGAATCAAAAATCTTGATACCAGCGGCGGGCACATTTCAACGGGGAGCATCTGCAGCTATCGTACAGAATGTGCCGGCCGCCAAGCGTATATTCCTACTATCCCCCATTATCTACTTGAAGGCTCAGAAGAATGCCGCTGAAGTAAAGGGAATGAAAAAAGCACATCTGCGAGATGCTGTCGCTATGTGCACTTTACTCAGCTACCTTGAGGTAACTTGGTTAATTAATATTGAATTATTGTAGCAGATGAATTATTGAGGAAAATGGCGTTGCACAGACTTTTTTATGTACATTAAGTACGTTATAATTTCATTATGGGAGCCTAGTGTGATTTATTTTACATTACCTATAGTCACAGTGATGCTCAGACAGCATTCCGAGCGATGGGCCGCAGTTAACGAGCTACCGGCTTCACCATTCGCAATACTGACTGCGGACACCTGTGACAATGTGAAAAAAGCTCACACTACACTCTTTGGTTATTAACATACTTGGTGACCTAAGTATTAAACACTATACCTGATGTAGGTCGTTTTAACAATATTTTATGTTAATTATTTCAACAATTCTCAGAGTAAAACAGGCCTGAGTGAAATGTCCGTGGCTCTGACAGTGGATATAACACGAGAGACGCAAGCAGGATACGTGGGTCCTTCGATGAAGACCCGTGTAGCATATGGGCCTAATGCAGCTGACCCTGGGTACCGCGCTACTAATGGTACAAACAGGATGATCTTTAAAAACGCCACGATGGTTATACAGTCTGGCGGACAGTTCGACGGTTGGTTTAACTTTGTTTTTTTTTATTCTTTACTAAGAATGAAACTACGTTAGTCTGTTTTAACTTCTTCATTTGACATACTTTATATAGTTTTTCTAGTTATTTTTTTGAACTAATTGCTTTCAAATATTTGAGATTCAACCCTAAATTGCAGACAGCAAATATTATAATATATTTTCCTGGTTTACAAAATAGAAGTTCTGTTTCTCCTTCAAATCAAATCAAATCAAACCATTTTATTTCAAATAAACCATACAACGGCACTTTTGAAACGTCAAGTAGTCAGTCAGTAGTCAGTCGTGAAGCTAATTGTCTGTTCCAATTCATAGATCCTATGGAGAAGAACAGACAAGAAACTCCATGGACACTCTTTTCCAACATTGTTTTTAAAATTTTTGGTTACATTGTTTAAGGCATTTACTTACTTACTTATCTCATCATTATTGTAGCCCTCTATAATACTGACTTATTATGCTCGACAGAGGGTACAACAATAGTTACACGCACGGTGCACTACGGGTCTCCATCTAAAGAAGAAAGGCGCGCCTACACGACTGTAGTCCGCTCTCAGGCCGCGCTGGCCACTTTACGAGCTCCAGCAATGTTACCAGCAACACACGCAGACCCCGTGGTGAGGGCACCACTCTGGGTTGCTAAACAAGACTACCCTCATCCGACTGGATATGGTGTTGGTGCTGCACTTTTACGGAAAGAAGGTAATAGAAAGTGACTCCAAATTCTGTTCTTTTAAAAATGGAGTCTTAATTGAGCTTCAGCTGTTGAAGAGTCGTTTTAATTATAGCACCAAATTAATTAAAGATTTGCCAGGTATAAATGAATCGCCTCGCAGTTTCTTCAGGACTTGAGAAGATCTTTAATTTTTGCTATAATTTAGTGTGCGTTACCCCAGCAAAAACCAAACAAATAATTGGGCTTTAGAGAGGTGAGAGTATAACAGAAAATTTGTGTGTTCTAAGGAGTAATATGTTACAAATAGCAAAGTTTGTGCATGTAGTAGTAGGTTAAAAGTTATTCGGCAAAAACAGATTTTACTGGAGTAACGTCTCAAACGTTGCGACAGAAAAAAAATTTAATAAATCGTTTCAGACCAAAACGGAATTCATGAGTCGATAGCTTTTGTTACGTACCCTAAGTATTATCTAGTTAATTTACGTAGTTAACTTTATGTATGTTTATTTCGCTTTTACGTAACCTTTTAATTTAGTTGGCAGAAGTGCCAGACTCTTTTTTCTCATTTATCTTTCTTAATATTTATCTTTGGTATCTGAAGGATTATTTATTGAGCACTTAAATTTGTAACCACGTTTACTTGATTTATAGGAACTAAGTATTGGATGACTAAAATAAACCATTTAAAATTAATAATATTTATCTGTATCTTCATATAGCTTAAAGTTACTTAATCCAAATTTACAGTTATTATAAATTAGAATCATGGCTACATGTAATAGCTTTTTATTTGATTGTAAGTATACTGGTTTACTAGCAAAACAGTTTTTTTTCTGATTTTCAAAACCTTTTCATTACATCGGTGTTCATCAAAAAAATAAAAAGTAATGAGTAAACAAATTTAAGAAATTTATGTCTATCGACAGTATTTTTTGCAAACTTCTGCGTTCAGTCATTTTCAAGTTCTAGGCAAGTCCAAAACATTACCCCAAAATTTTCAATTACATAAGAACCACAACACACAAATTTTGCTGTTTGCTATCCATGTATTTCGTTTGGCTCTGAAAGGATTTAAAAAAAATGCTGGATTAACGTTTGAAACGTCACTTTAGCAAAATCTGTTTTTGTCACTGGTTTTTGCCGATTAACTTTTAACCTACTACATATACAAATTTTGCTATTTGTAACAAATTACTCCTTAGAACACACAAATTTTCTGTTATAATCTCACCTCTCTAAAGCCCTTTTTTGTTTGGTTTTTTGCTGGGGTAACGCACACTATAATTTAGGCGGAACTGGAAAGTATAAATTCTTCTTCAGATATTCCGATAACTGAAAAATATTAATGTTCTATTCAATGTTCTAGATCCTGTAGTAATAGACTATAGACAAGACACTAATCTGCACACTTTGAGAGAAGGATACTTCATCATGGTCGGTAAGTTAACGCTTACGCGCTTATATAATGCTCATGTTTCCATGTGGTGACGGGTTACAGAATATCACCGGCCCTATTTATTCCATGCACTAACTGTTTTTAAACTTTCGCGACTTTTACACATACTCATGTTTTTACTGTAAACGGGACTTATTCGCGATAACACTATAAAGGTTACGATACATTCTATTTTCCGACGTTTCGAACGGGTTATACCGCTCGTGGTCACGGGTAGAAAACAAATCACCAATAAGATCACTACAAAGAGAAGGAAAACCCTATACCGTCCTGTCTGGACATCGTTGCATAGTTCCCTTCAAAACTTACTTTCTAAGGAAATACCTATGGCCAGCAGTGAACTTTACTACTTAAGATTGCTAATATGATATCACAGACTTTAAAAGGAGGAATTTCGTCATAATATATGTAAAATGATTAGGTTTTAGGGTTCCGAAGTAAAAGTGCTACTAAAGATAGAAAATAATAAATAAAGACAACTTACAAGTATTTACAGAGATGTTTTCATTTGGATACATTAAAAATAATATTATTTCATTTAACAGAACCAGGCTGGTATGAACTAGGAAAGTATGGCGTACGTTTGGGTAATATTTTCGAAATAATTTCAAGGCCTAATGGTTACTTGGGATTCCGCGAAGCCACTCTGATACCTTACGAACCCAAGCTGATTGACAGGAGCATGCTTACCGAGTATGAGGTTAGTAAACGTACTTTATAATCTCTATTAGGCAAAGAGAGAAACAACCGAACCTTTCGGTTAGATTACCTCTTTAGAGAAAAGGGTTGCTAGCGGCAAGAAAGTTGTATAACTACAAATTAAAACAGAAAAAAATAATAAGTAAAAGGTTTCCTATTCCGAATTTCCTGAGACATCTTGATGTGAGTCATATGTGACTCATATGGGATGGAGTCGGAAATAATTAATTGTACTTCTCCAGATATATGTATATTGGCTACCTTTACCTATACTGAAAACTTGAATGTACCTGTACAGTTCAATAACTTCTCTATTTTTTTAACCGATTTCAGTAAAAGGGGGAAGGTCTCATTTCGACTGTTTTTTTTTTCTATAGATCATATGGTTGAACGGGTATAACGACAGAATAAGGAAAGAAGTAGGTCCCGAGTTAAAGGCTCGAGGACTCACCGACGTCTACTACTGGATGATGAACAAAACCATACCCATGGAACTGCCTTCGAAAGTCAAGAAGCAGACCAACAAAGCTATTATTTCCCATGCAATTACGAACACAGTTTTGTTATTTATATCGGCCTTACAAGTACTGCTATACAATGTTACAATAAACTGAATGTTATTGACTTAAAGGCCTTTAAAGACATATCCTTATGACACTGTTGAAAAATAAGTATAGGTATTACATAGTATATTCGATGTAGATAATTTGTAACCAAATTTAAAAAATAATCTTGAGAATTCATTTTGATGATTTATTACGAAATTGACTTGACTATTAAATTATTAAAAAGTATGAACATCTACGTATCTATTTGTTGTTTATAAACTAGTGCAAATTTGGTGTAGATAGCAATTTAATATTTATTAAATGCCTTTAAAGGAATTAGAAAAGTGTTAAGTACAAACCTATAAAGTGTTCTTGTTGGATCATCATCATCAGCCTATCGCAGTCTGGTATACATAGACCTCTCCAATTGCACGCTACTTAGTTCGATCCTTGGCTACTCGCATCTAGCTCCAGCCACCCGTCTTGCGCAAATCATCACTCCACCTGGTCTGTGGACGTCCTACACTAGGTTTGCCGAGACGCAGTCTCTACAATATACACGTTTAATCCAACGTTTGTCGGTTTTGCGGCTAATATGGCCAGTTCATTGCCACTTCAGCTTGCTGTGGGCTATAACTTTAGTTCCTTCCGGATTACCTCGATCCTAATACGATCCCTTAGAAAAACGCTTCCTCTCCATAGTATGCTGCGTGACTTTGAATTTGCGAACCATCTTTGCCGCGAGTGTAATCTTGTTGGATAGTTTAACTTAACTTTCAAAGGGAGACAATTCTTCAATAGATTGTTTATGTGAAACTTTGTCAAGCATTGTGCAAAAATAGCGCAAACGAATCTAATCACCTGTTCCTATTCCCCACCATCGATGGTGCAGGTCATAGATGTGGTTCAACGGGACTTAGAAACACTTTTCTAACTTCTCCTGGCGGTAAAGTATTTAGATAAATGTGTGTTAGTATATTTGGTGTTTATAGAGTACCTTTATGAATACGAATGTCTGTTATCCGAAATGGTGCCTTTTGATTAATCGATTAAAAAATTAATCTTGTATAGATCTTGTAAACAATGTTGAATAGAGACGTGAATTTATAATTTATTTATAAGGGGTTGACAAACAACCTTTATTAATTATTATGTTTTGTGTCTTAAAAACAAAAAAAAATACATTTATTAATAAATAGGTAACTAAAATTTCACAGTAAACATTTTGAACTGAGATTTTTTATTTAGATTTTTATTGTAATTGGCAACATTGTGTATATTTTAAGCGGAAGGTAGTCGATAAAAATGTATTTATATAATTTTCGTTAATTGTGAATATACTAGGTATTTGTTTATAGTAGATATTTTCTATTTGTTAGTCATAAAATTATGATTAAATAAAAGGATATCATGCACCGAGTGCCTTATTAAAACTGTAGTATGTATAAATGCTTAAATGTAGCCTATCTTATAAAATAATGCATAATCATTAGAAAAAAATAAGAGTGTATATAACTTACTAAAATGTTTTATCATTAATTAGGATTGATATTAGTGACGAAAAGTTTAGATGAATTAGGTATTGAAACAGTGTCTGTAGTATTCATGTTGGCCTTTAATTGCATTTAATAATTATATTTCTAAGAATACACCCATTGTAATAGGTACGATAAAACGTTAGATATCTTTATTAATATATAGGTTGTAATGGAAGGTGTATTTAGATATTACAAGCGTATGGTAATAAATTCGACACAATAAACATTTGAAAGGGTAAAGAATTAAAGATTGAGGCCTATGTCATCCTATTGTAATGCGTCAGTTATCACCATATCTACTAGCAGGCTAAATAAACATATGGAGAAAATATACAATTATTTTCAACATTGTAAAAAGTAATAATATGACGAAAGTACAATACCTTAGAGGTAATAAGTAGGACTTTCTAAGGAGACCTTTATGTATGAAATGCTGGCTTAACCCGACTGGCTAGTGTAGCAATTGTAGGTCTGAACCTCTTTTGTAAAAAGCGGCCTATGTCCAGCTGCTGAATTTTTAAATGCTGATGATGATAGGTTTATCACTCGCTGGTAATGTCTGCAAGTTCTATGTTATAGGTAACATAATTCTGCTTATCCGCAAATTGTTGCATTTGGTACCCGTGTAATATCGTGCAATAAATAAAATACATAATCAGTTATATAGTTTTATTCACATTGGTCCGTTAGTCGAATCACACCTAAGACAGCTCTTACATTCTACATTATAAGTGCATATAAATCCTTAATTTTTGATATTTTTCAAAAAATAAAATTAGTAGGTAGTTTCCGTCAACTGTCGATTTCACAGCTGTCATAAAAAGTATTAAAGTATTGAAAATACAACGTTGTATATCGTAGAGTAGTAGTACAATGTATTGTAACTGAAATTTGCTTCTAACCAAGCAGAGGTTTTTCTATGTAAAGCTTGATTGACTGATTAAATACATACATATATAACATTACAGTTACTCCAAAACAAATAATTGTAGATCGTACAAGCATTTGACTTTAATTTTTAATAAAAATCGTATAATTTTATTTTTTACTATGAAAATATTTTGACAGAACTGTGACATCTAAAGTTGATCGATACTGAATTGTAGCTATACTTTTTTTTAAGCTTTAATGCTGCTGATTGCTCAAATTGTTAATTTATTTGTAAACTTCGCCTTATCTAGAAACAAAGATATGACAAGCTTGGAAGAACTGCCCTAAATTAAATAAAAGAGTTTATCATTCGGAATAGAATACAACACTTTACATAAGCATATCGAATGAATTTCTCATTTAAACCACAGAGCTCTCAGTAAAGAATATCTCATTTAAACCACAGCTCTCAGTAAAGATTGATATATTCGAAGCTTCTTTTAGAAGACCTCTATGATCTTCGAGTTACAAAATCTTTATTTATCAATCTTCCTTTCGAAATCGTACAATTTTAGGACACCCACAAAACGATTTTGTCTTAAATTTAATAATTGTGCAATGTACAAAATTACAACAATTAGGTTATTCATTACATTATCTTTTGTAATCAGTGCTGTTCTAGCTTAGTTTAGTGATGAATAATTATGCACAACATAAGCAAAAATACATGGCACTCAAAATAAGCCTTCTACCATCATACTAATCCTCAATGACAAAATAATATAATTTCTTACTCTGCTTGAATATAAATTGCACTCTACAAAGAAGATAAAAGTTATTTTATAATCTATTATCTACTTACACATAAACTTTAAGCTTCAGTCTTCAAGCTGCTTCTTATATTATAATAACACAACTGCAGTAATACTATCATAGTAAGGGTTTTATACAACCATAACGATCATTTTTCAAAATTTTATGTAATTGACAAATATAAAATTTGTGAAAATAACTATCCGACGTAAAAGAAAGCTTGTCCAAAGTTTTAATGTACCTCAATTTACGTACGTACAAAAATCATTCATAGCTCCTAATAACTAGGGCTCGGAATAGGTAGTTTAATTTTATGTACTTGCAGAAATAAAGTCAACGTAAGCATAACATGGATAAACCATAACATAAAATTTGCAATGCTGATTATTCCAAAATTTTCTTTAATAAAGGTTAGATCACGTCGAAGGTTAGGATTTTGCAATACTTCTTTCGTTTTTTTTATAGATTGTACTTCTTCATCATGAAATAAAGAAAGAATATGTGATATTTCATTAAAATATTTTTTATAGTAAAAAGCAGCTTCTAGCCATGTACCCCACCGAGTTATAACTGGGCTCTGGAGGCAAGGGCATATAGTTTTTACAATCTCTGAAAATAGTAAGTTCCCCGGGATTTCACAGGCATATCCATACTATTGATGTCACAAAATCGCAAGTACATAAAATTAAACTACCTATTCCGAGCCCTACAAATAACATAACAATATATCACTTACATTAACATTGAATATTCTCACACTAACCACATACTCAAATAGATATATGCTACGTATCTACAGAGCGATGTTTTTTTTTCACCAAAATCCAAGATAAACTTTGTGATAATTATTTCCAACTTATCCTATAGTAGCGAGGTGTTTGTAGAAGTTTATACATTGTAAACAACAAAGCAAACAGCACTCAATGACCCATGCAATTTTATCTTTATTGTATTTATTTTTCAACATAGTTTTTTTTTAAAAAAACGTTGTCAAATGAAGATCGATTATTTGATAATAGTTATAGATGAGCCACTTTTTAAAATAAATTTCACTGATTTTGTTACTTAACCCAATAATTTGCATTCTACAAAAGTTGGGTTTTCCTTTTAATTAATTGATTATTTTCTTATTAATTAATTGATGAAAAACTAACCCTTATTCTAATATGGGTTATTTACCGACTGCTTACTTTAGTTTTGGCACGCTTTGATGGTGCAACGTTCGCTCTGCTAACCGATATTTATAGCGAGTAATCAATAAAACATTCAAGTGAAGCGAATATTTGTCACAAAATCATATATGTATGTGTAGACACACGATTACATAATAATAATATTTTTATTAAAAATGGTAAATGAACGATTGTACCTGACCTTAGTGCGATTGACCTTTATACCCTATGTTTTTAAACATAACTGAACAAGTTAGCTTTCTAAAGTAATAATAATCAATAACTATTTTTAAAACAAATAACATATATTATTCAATCTGTGTATTCCTTTAATGTCTTAGTCTTAAAACGAGTTTTCAACAAATAACGAAACGAAGAGATTTCTCAATCACAATAAATAAAATTCTCAATGAAAGTAACAATTATTACATAAATGTACACTTTATACGAACTTCTAAGAAGAGTTAAAGCCATTTTCTCCAAATTACGCTAAATTTAACGGCCCACTTACAGAGTTAAATAACATTGTGATATTTTCGTATTAACCAACCTCTACCGGACACCAAGTGCTTAGATGTCATTAAAAATTTATTTTTTTTTTCTTTTCTAAAACTTCATTTTCACTTCACAGCCAGGGGGCTCCTAGCAAGAAGACGGTTTTAATTACAGTTGGAGGAAACGATCTCATTAACCTCTGAAATTCGCGCAACAAATCACATAAACTAAGTGCAGTTTTAGTACAAACAACATCCCGTTAACGAATGTATCAAAACTATTTACTGTAAGGCATTATCGCACAGACTACAGCATTCTTTCAACCTCCCTATATCTCATAGCAGATAAATTAAAGTCATGTAAAATAAATTATATCGAACAGAGCACTATACATACCTACATAGATTTTTAATTTAAACTTTTTATTTCACTCACTTTTATGGCCACTGTTACTCTCTTAAAGGTATCAGCGAGATGATATCTAGCCTTACCTAGCGTACCTTTAAAAAAATACTGGATTATGAGACTAATTTCGATATAATCCAGATTAGGAACAAACCCATACTAAAACTTGGCTATCTTATATTTGTGCAGGTAAGATTATATTGAGTTTTGGTCTCGGCTGTTACGAAATTATTCTCTAAAAGTAGGATGGTTATTATTTTCTTTTAATCTCACTTTCCAATCCATTTATTTCGACATCGGCATTTTTACTATTGCTGTATAAAACCACATTTTAAATCACATAGTTATTAATATTTTCGTACTATTTGAGAAAGCAACGCAACCCACAGCGTCGTTGGTGCAACAAAGTCACAAATAGGTAAAAATTACAAAAATAACATAAGTATGCCAAATTGGAGGTATCAATGTAGTAATTAAGAAAATTTTAAACAAAAAACAAGTAGACCTGCAGCCCTAATCTTGATCTCAATTTCGTTCGATCGGTGTTAGAATTGTCACGTTTCGTCCTCTTGAAAGCGGACGTAGCTATTGATTCGTATTAGATTGAAACTGGAATTTAATTCAAGAGTAAGGCCGCTGTTGTGACTTTGTTGCACCGAGGGTACGATATGTACTCTTGACATACCCCTTAATTATAAAAAAATATAAATATATCAACTGTTACTCTCAATATATATTAATGCTCACTATTCGATATTCTTTAAATCACATATGTCTCTTCTATAATATGAAACATATCGTACTAAAACTATATTAAGCAACTAATAAATGCTAATAGTGAACGTTACGAGGCTTGGCGGTGGAAGATGAGGTACAGTCGATGAGAGTTCATCTGTTTCTGAGGTCTACCACTTCTACAGGTGCCACGTCATCAACGTGTATGTGTTTGCAAGTCTGGAGAAAGAGTATTTATTCAATAACATGGTCAGAAATAACGTACGACTGCCAATCGAGAGGTCCTAGGCTCGATTCAGGTAAAAATTGTTATTGGGTTTTTAATAACAGTCCAGAGTAATGCCTTGGAGAGCACATTTAGCCGTCAGTCCCGGTTATCATGATTATCGATGGAAAGATGTAATGATGAGTGGTGACATCTGTATTCTTATTAGGTCTACATGGATTATGTTCAAATCTTTTAACGAATTTTGCAAATTAACTTTGTTCTTATAAAACAAACAAAATTATTATAATTTAAGTTCAACTTACGTGGAACAGTGGAGGGTCGTTGGGATGTGGATGGAAGCCGGTCTGTCGACAGTTTGTGATGAACTGCATCCCATAGTCTGGCGTTAGCGCAAAGTAGCCAGTCCTGAAAAAATCACGCGTCAATTTAAAAAAAACCATACTAGTACAATGATGATGAATAGAATTAAAATACATAAAGCAAAATAAGCAAGGAATGTAATGATAATGTTAATGTCACGTAAAAATATAAACTCACTCATTATATTTGGGTGCACAGACTATAGCGATGGCTTCAGGCATCATGAGCTGGTACGAGCACTGCGTGTGCAAATCCACTGACGATAAGAAAGCTGTCTGTGTTGGATGAGTCTGTAAAACAAAATATTACACTGTGTTATTTTAATCTTTTTTATATTTTGGTCTTTTTACTTCCTTGTAAATAGAATTTCTAGCCAGGGAAGCGCGCGCAATCACATTTGAAATACATAAAGATAAATGGGCAATGGGTGGTCACATATTTCATATAACAAATAACCGCTAAAGTGAGCGTGACCTAGAGTGGAAGCCGCGTCTTGGTAAACGTAGTGTGTGGCGCCCTCTATCCCGGATGCGAAAAGCAACAAACCGGGCTTTGTGGTGTGCCTTGAGAGAGGCCTTATTCCAGCAGAGAACTGCAACGGGCTGATGATGATGAATTAAAATTGTAATATAGACACACTTATTGCAAAAATCTGTGTATACATAGAGGTGTTGTAGCATGATAATATCAAAACCAACAGTTAAGGTTGCTTTTTTAAGAACTTAATACAGCTACAATATTTTAGGATCAGATAATTCTTACAGACCATAGAACACAATGTTTTTACATACATACTTACATGTATTTGTTTCTTTTTATATAGTCTTGCACGCTAAATTATTTACTGTGGCCTGTGAGACTTTATAAGACAATAGAGACTACCTCTTGCACTTTTAATTTGAACACTATTAGAAAGTTCAATCATTGTAAATTAATTAAAAATAATAAGATAAATACTAAATGTAATATAAAAGAGGCAACCTCTAGCTTAAATATACCATATAAAATGGTATCAGAAACACCTAAAAGGAACACTTTTACTCTGGTGCATCAAAATATTCAAGGAATGTCTAGTAAGCACCTAGAGATTGAGTTGTTCATGAGCTGTGACAAAATTGATATTTTTTGTGTTACAGAACACTGGCTAAAAAGTCATCAGCTCATGTTCAATTTCAATAATCACATATTAGGTAGTTCGTTCAGCAGGGAGCATGTTGTACATGGCGGTTCATTAATTTTGATTAGAAAGGATTTTAGTTTTAAGAACCGTACTGATATTGTGGGCTTCTCTGTTGAACGGACAATAGAGATAGCATGTGTGGAGTTAGAGCAACTTATTGTATTGAGTGTATACAGGCCTCCATCCTCATCGTATGTTAGTTTTGAAAAAACTTTGAATGAAGTCTTGCAGAAAGTATGTAAATCAAACAAAAGTGTAGTTGTGTGTGGTGATTTTAATGTAAACATATTGGAAGATACATCCTTGAGTTCAAGGTTTAAAAACCTATTTAGATCATACAACCTTAATAATATCTTTCTGGAGCCTACCAGGATCACTGCCAACACAGCCAGGTGTTTAGATAATATATTTACTGACATATTGCCACACACTAAAGGAATAATAAATAAACTACATTCTGATCACTGTGGACAGATGTGTGCGTTTGATATAAAAAATAAAATGGTGGTAACACGAGATATTACTGTGGTACCTAAAACTGTAACTCGTATGGAAAATTTTAAAAATAAACTGCTCAGTAAGCTACCGAGCTTGGGTAATAATGATGATCCTAATCAATTATATAATGCTTTTTTTAACATGTATTGTTCAGAATTTCAGTCAACTTTTACTCCTAAGAAGTTATCAGTTAAGGGTACTACAACCTTCAGTGAATGGGCCACGGTTGGAATATTTAAAAGTAGAACACGGCTTTATGAGCTTTATGAAGAACGAAATTATAACACTAGTGTAGAATTTCGAGAATATGTTAAACAATATTCCAATTTATTTAAAAAAATATGTCATCTCGCAAAGGTTAATTACTTAAAATCTAAAATTAGTAATAGTTCAAATAAAATTAGAATGACATGGGAAATAATTAATGCCGAAACTGGAAAAGTAAAGAACAAAGGTAATAATTACAGTCTTTCAATTGATAATAAAGAAATAAATTCCGATTTAGACGTTGCCACAGCTTTTGAAAAAATTTTCACAGACATTCCAGTTTCGACCACAGAGTCATTGAATTCGTCCCCCACTATTGCAGAATCTTTATTGAAAGAGAATATTAACATTTGTAATACTGAGTTTGGATTTAGTTGTATCACCGATAGAGATATTGTTAAAACGTTCAGTGCTCTTAGTGTTAAGAGAACCTCTGACCTTTGGGGTAATTCTGTACAAATAACCAAATCAATTATTAGCGTAGTTGCATCAGAGTTGGCCTTAATTTTCAATAAGTGCATTGAGTGTGGTGTATTTCCTGATTTAATGAAACACAGTAAGATCATTCCTTTGTTTAAGGCGGGTAGCACGTCCGATCCTACCAATTATAGACCCATTTCGGTGTTACCTACTTTCAGTAAAATTTTTGAAAAAATTATACTGGATCAGTTACAAACTCACTTTAGCGCAAACAAAATTCTACACAAGAAACAGTTTGGCTTCAGAAGAGGACGCTCTACAAGTGACGCTGGTGTTGAACTATTGGAAAATATATTTAGTGCCTGGGAGGATAAACAGGATGCGCTGGGTGTTTTTTGTGACTTATCCAAGGCATTCGATTGCGTTTCTCATGAAACATTGATCAGGAAATTGCATCACTATGGAATAAGGAATACTGCTTTGGATCTTCTTATCTCTTATTTGGGTAATAGGACCCAAAGAGTGGAAGTTAATGGACAGAGGTCCCTCGGGTCTCTGGTCACTATGGGGGTTCCGCAGGGCTCAATTCTCGGCCCATTTTTGTTTCTCGTTTATATAAATGATACCTACCTAATCTAATAAAAGATAATCAGGAGATAGTGCTATTTGCGGATGACACCTCACTTTTATTTAGACTAAAACGACAGCAATTAGTTACTGACGATGTGAATAACACTCTCTCCAAGGTCGTGAACTGGTTCAACGTTAATAACTTGCTTTTAAACGAGAAAAAAACTAAATGTATTAGATTTTTTACACCTAATGTTAAGCAGGTAAAAACTAATGTTCTGATAAATGGAAAGGAGTTGGATCTTGTGGACACCACTAAGTTTTTGGGTATAACTTTAGATTCTAAATTGCAGTGGGGCCCACACATTGATGGCTTGTCGAATAGACTCAGTTCTGCAGCATACGCGGTTTATAAAATTCGCCAATTAACTGATGTGGACACCGCAAGACTGGTGTATTTTAGCTATTTTCATAGTGTAATGTCATACGGTATTTTGTTGTGGGGAAATGCTGCTGACATTCAAAGTATCTTTGTGTTGCAAAAGAGAGCTATTCGCGCAATTTATAATCTCAGTTATAGGCAGTCACTGAGGGATAAGTTTAAAGAAATTGGTATTATGACAGTCGCATCTCAATATGTATATGAAAATCTAGTGTATGTTAAGAAAAATATACATTTATTCACAAAGTTTAGCGACATTCATAATATAAACACTAGAAATAAAGATAAACTCGTGTTGCCAACGACTAGACTACAAAAAGTAAGCAAGTCTTTTCGATGTCAGGGTGTGAGATTCTACAATAAGATTCCAAGCAAATTTCAAGAATTAAGTATTAACAAATTTAAGTCCGTAATTAAACAAAAACTGTGTGATAAAGCTTACTACACAGTCACTGATTATTTAAATGACAAATTTGCTTGGGATTGATGCTGCTCGCTCCCACATTTTAAAGTGATGAACATTTCTAATTTGTTAATTTTTTCGTTGAAATTGAATTGTATAGTTTTTTATTTTTTTGTGTAAGTTTGTAAATGTGAGTGTAGTGTAGAGGCTTGTAATGTTAGTTTATATTTTAGTAATTTTCTGGTGGTTTTGAGTGTTTCCACGGCCTACTCAAGTGTCCTGCTGGCGTCAGTGTCGTGTTCCGGGTTGTGGATCCTGACTACATCGGTTAGGCTACACGATGGCTGGGACCCGTATGCCGTCTGTATGGACAGGTCGACTCAAAACTTTGGTCCTTTCTTCAAAAGGTCAACCCAGACCCTATACTGCACTCACATAGTTCTCTTTACTGTTGTACACGGACTTAAAAAAAAAAAAAAAAGACACCTCTGTGGTTTGTTTCGGCGTTTCTTCCCAGAGTGAGTCGTAGGAAATGCCGGCGCCTTCTAGCTATAAGTCCGACTTGTAAAAATGTCTCAAAAGATTTACTTACAGAAATAAATATCATTTATCATTTATCATTTAAACATACATGAAACAAGGCAACAATCACAAAAATGCACAGATTCGGAACAACAATTTATGGATACTGTGCTAGTTATTACATACAGTTGTTGAGAAAAATATCTTACATGAATCCATCCAAGTGTGATAAGGTTGTGTTGATCCTGGTAGTGGAATATTTCCTCCTCGTTGTTAGTACTACACGAGTCCGCTGTACCCGTCTGCTTTGGTACCACTACATGAGTAATTTTCAACTGATTTCGTTCCTGGAAAAAAATATGGATTTTTTTAAAACAAAACTTAGTTCTAACTGGAAAAAAAACTTGTATGACTTGGGATCTTGGTGACAGACAGACAAAGACAAAATTTTGAACTACTGACTGCAGTCTAGACGAATAATAATTGTTCTAATCAATAGTTCTTACCAATATACCGGCAAGTATTCCACAGGTCTCAATACTCCGCGCGGTGTTGTTGGCTGCAAGCCGCAGGAACTTTGCCAGCAAGGCTGAAGGAACCAAGACGGTGCGCAGGTGCATCTCACCGCCATACAAGGAACCAACGCTCTCTTCCGCACTTTGGGATAGAAAAAAATCGTTACAATGTTCTATAATTGCCTTATCTACCGTATTCAATAAACAATGGCATAGTATTTTATTTATTAAGCTGTGTTAAAGTATCAGAGGGTTGCTACGCTGCAAAGACGATCACCCTACTTCTGTCCTATCTGGCAGGATAGGACACAAGTAGGTTTATGATGAGACGTGGTTATAGATTTCCAAAAGGTTTTACTCACGGTTGTGGTCTTGATGGTGGAATGAGTGGCGGAACAGGTTCGTAGAAATGCGCGGGCGCCCGAGGAGTTTCGGCAGCAAAATCATCTGGATAAAGCACTCCATCAACTGCTGGTGCAGACGGTGTTACTGCCCATTGATCCTGAAAACATTCAATAGCTGGTATAATAGACCGTGGCTTAGTTTCCTTTAACTTGATACCCAAAAAATTTGAATTTGTATGCACTACTTGTGCAGCTTTTCACTTCGAAAGAATTTTAAAAGAGTTAACTAGAGAGATTTGTATGGTGAAGTTTCTTGATATTTATTGAAAACATAATAACAAAGGTGATGACTTTAGTTGATAATTGATTAAGATATCTTTAAGATCAAAACAATCATAATAGCTTAATAATAATAATCGAAAAGTTAAGTCTGTCTACTGTTACGTTATCACTGCTAAACAGCTGCACTGAATTTAGTGACATTTGGCATGGAGAAACTATGATTCCTGAGGATGGATATAGGCTACTCTTTAACATGCGATAACCAACAATAACGCGAGCAGAGCCAGGGGAAAAAGTTAGAAGACCATAATTTTTAACTCTGAATCTACAAAAAATTAAAAACACTAATTTGGTTACATACAGCATGTAACAGGTGTGGTCCAGTGGTGCCATCTTTACCCTTGTCCTCATCGGCCTGCAGAAGCTGGGCCAACTTTGCGTCATCCCTTTCTTGCTTTCTTCTTTCCTCTTCTGCTTTGTGTCGTTTTTCCTATGAACAGAACAATTCATTTTTTAAATACATATATGTATTGTATTTAAATGGGAAGATTGCATGTGGCAATAATTACTGGTACTTGGAACCCTAAAATTTTACACAATTATGTGTTTACAGACCTTTAATATCCTCTAGATCTGGTAGCAGTTGCTTAACATAAAAAAATGACTGTATTGTGACCTTAAAGCCAACTTCAAAACTAACAATAAATAATAATAAATATTTCAGACATCTACCTAACACTCTATGACAACCATCTAGACCCAAAATAAACAGAGCCTATATTATGGGTGCTAGACAACTGATATAAATACATATATCTTCTTTTTTGTAAATAAATACTTATTATACATAGAAAACATGCAAACTCCAAAATTAACGTATTTGACGGGACGTTCATAGGAAAAACTGAGGATCTAACTTGAGACCTCAATCTCAGTAGTGATGCCTTAGTGGTCTAAGGCATCGGTTTTGGTAATAAGATTCAGAAAAATATATTTTGTATTATCATTCAGTGGCTTAGGGGACGTCCATAAATTACGTGAGATGTTTAAGGGGGGGAGGGGGTCGAGTCAAATCTCATCTATTCTTACGTTGGAGAGAGGGGGGTCTCGGCAAATATCACGCAATTATTTTTCAGATTAAAAAAAAAAGAAATATATACTATTTTGGTCCATTTAATCCTGATTGTACATGCTTAAGATTTAATCTTAAGCGTAATAATTGTAATACGATTATGATAATTTACTAATTCTTTCGAAAGAAAGTAATTTCATTCATACTTCAACGTTATACATCTACTGACTGTCAAACCACCATATTTGTTTCATACCAAATAGCTAAATTTAATCAAAGTGCAAAGCAAAGTGCGACCCTCACGGATTGTCACAAGACGAGATTGAGTTACTGTACGCAAGCGCTAACGGCTTAGAGTGGCTGGATCAGAACGAAGTTGAAGGTGCAGATGATTTTACTGATAATCATATGGACATGTTGGTTCCAATAGTCTCTCTTGAGACCGCGCATGATTCTTCACGGACTGAATTAAAGTAGGTATTCTTTTTTAATCACAGTAGGTACGATTCAAGTATTCTATTGTTAAATTTTTATTGCACTTATACTCTCAGCAATACTGATTACTAGTCTTAACTAGTCGTAAATAGAACCCGAACTATTTTTTTCTTTTTACAATAAAAATCCAACCTGTTTACGTAAGAAACCCACATTTTAAAAAATCTCACGTGAGATTTCGGGATGGGGGAGGGGGTTGAATTAAATCTCACGACATCTCACCAGGGGGGGAGGGAGGGACAGAAAATTTAAAAAAACACCTCACGTAATTTATGGACGCCCCCTTATCTCTTTATTGCAGATGATGTCAACAACATTGTTTATAATTTATATGTAAATGTTGTACATAGTAGCATATGTATGCTATACAAATGTTTAATTTAATAATCTTATTACGTTTTTAACTCCACTGCACTATCTTGCAACTTTTATTTATACAGCATCAGTTACATTAAGTTTCAAGAATTGATTATATTTTTTTATTTTATCGAACTAGTGGAGTGCAATTGGAGAGGCCTATGTCCAGCAGTGGACTGCGATAGGCTGATGATGATGATGATTCTATGTTGTTATTTCATTCAGGTCTCATTTGAAAATTGTACTTTTATGATTCTTTTGTTATAATTTGGGTAACAATTGCACAATAAATAAAGACAGGCACTCTTCACTATTAAAAACACTATCCTAGAATATTTTTCATTCAACATTTTTAACCATAGAATGAAAAGGGTGCAGTGTATTATAACTTCGCATTACATATTAACTATAATTTCTAAAACTAGCAAGTTGTAATTGTGTGTACAACAAAGTCATTCTTTGTCATAGCCAGACCAAGTTTTTTTTTCCTATACACAAAGCAAAGGTATCTTTACCAATTACCTCATTCTCTTTATAAATAACATGTTCTTTGGCATACTGGTCCAATAACTTTTGTTTCAGTTTCTCCGCTTTTGGCATCACTTCCTTCAACTTAGCCTGGTTTACCGCTTTCACTTGTGTCGGGACTGAAGCATACTCAGGATGTTTACGGATCTTCTCCAAGAATAATGTCATAAACTTCATATACAATATATATGCATTCTCTAGACTTCCTTCTGCCAGGTACACGTTTGCCATTCGGACCATTTCTAAGCCTGACCTATAGTATCTGAAACCATTATTTGTCTTATTGAGTGTTTACTCTTAATTTATTTAACTTTTTATAGGATAACAACTTTTAAGATAACAACTGCATAAGCTAACAGAAGATTGATTGTTGGGCACCTACAGATATCGTAGAATAGATTTGATTATTTATGAGTTGTTTTATTTTTTGATCTCTCCTAAAGTTGCCGGGAAAGATTACTTTGGCAATTAGTCTTCTCTTTGTACATGATGTGCAAAAAGAGTTTGTATCTATAAGTATGAATGATGGTCCGCAATGAATATTTAATGTTTGTTTTGTTCATGTAGATGATGATGGTGATGATATAGTGAAAGAAAACCTGTGAGTCATCAACATCAATAACTACGACATATTTGAAACTTTTTATAAGGTCGAGTAGTTAGTTACCTTCTAGGTGGAACATTCGCATCTACATCTACCATAGCGCCGTAAGTTGCCAATTGTTTCACTCTAGCATTGGGTTCAAGGGAAGCCAGATCAATTGGTGATTTTGTTCGCTTTTCGTCAGCCTGCATTTTATTAATTGAAGCTATATACTTTTAGAGCTTCAGAAAAAAACGAAATCAAACTTATCTATACAGCACTGGTTTTATAGTTGATAAATTAAAAATATTTAAATTCTAGGTTTACAAAACAACCACATTCTGAACAATACTGTCACTTTAATGATTAATGTCATAAAATGAAACTGTCATATGTCAAAAATGTTTTTTTTTTTGGAATTTAACGACCTGGTAACTAAGACCTTTAAGTCCAGTGTCAAAGTCAAAAATGATTTTTTTTTTGGAATTTAAAATATCTGGGCGGTTTTCAAAATTTTGCTCAGGACTATTTTGCCGTGTCCTACGAGTTTGACCATTGATTAAAAGGCAAAAATGTAGGAAGTGGGTATCAAATTATTTTACGTTAGGGTAAAATGTTTAACTTACTATAAAAAAAAAGATAAACTTAAGACTTAAACGGAAAACATATTTTAATATTTATTAAAATACCAAATATTATCCTACTTTTTTATGTGTCCTTCATCATATCCTGGATTTTGATTACGTATTTTGGAGAATATATAAGCTATATTTGGATATCTTTAGTATTACTCGAATGAAATAACTCATTTTATTTGTTTTTAAATAAAATATAATAAGGTTGTAGTATATTTTTCTAATATAAATACTGAAATTATCGGATTTAAAAAACTGGCCACAGCGGACAGTCCTGTACGTATCGGTATGATTTTATAAAGAATAACAATAATATTGTCTTTGGCTCTAACTATTTTTAAGCAATGCCATATTAACGATGTTTTTATCATTCCTTCGTTATTTTCCTTTGAATTAAAACTGAAGAAATTCAATCGTCAACACTTGCGGTCCGTGACGTGCGTGACGGGTCTGTTTTGTTTGTCCGGTACGAACATTGATTTTGAAAGGTAAGACCCACAAATTTTATATACTACTCGTGTTAAATTATAAGTAAATATGTTGTAGATAATGAATGTGTACTAGTAAACTACTATAATCAACTTTTTTTATACCAAAAAAACATATGATGACAAGTCCGCGTTATACGTAACGTCCAGGACGTGACGTGATGTATTATGTGGACTAAAAACGTTACGTACTGGACTCGTAAAGATGCGTTCATACTGTCTTGTGCAATTTAATTTATATTAAAAATATAATCCACCCAGAGAGGTAAACTCATTACCTTTATAGGATCTAGTCACCTCATGGTGAGCAGGTTTCCTTATTATGTTATAAATATCCTATTTAGACTAGCGATAAAGAGGGTGAACCCTAACATTCCTCACATCCTCGGCACTTCCTTACAAATTAATTTATTCCTACTCAGGTAAATTATGCCGTTGACTGGTGCCGAGAGAGACAAAAACAACGGCGATATGGACAAAAACAAAGAAAATGAAGAAAAATACAACAAAAGAAAGAAGTCGAAAGACTGAAGAACATAAACTCAAGGTAAGTGAACTAAATAAGGAAGAAAAGGAAAAAAGACGGAAAATTTGGAGATAACAAAAAAGGAATAAAAGGGAAAATAAAAAAGTAAATAATACTAAGCCAGCTGTTCCAGTGACAGTGCCAGAGATGCAAGATAATACAAAATTGAAGAAAAAACAGAGATTGAATTACCGAAATTATAAAAGATATCAAAGGACATTAAAAACTTGTGAAAGGTTAAAGAAAGTTATTAGTAGTTTAAGTTAAAATAGATTTCGCCTAGAGACTAAACACAAAAAGATGATTGAGCTATTGGAAAATGAAAAAGTTACTCTAAAAGAAGACCAAACAATCACGCAGAATTACCTACTTATTGGTTCCCTATTTTATTTTTGTTACTACTTATTTGACATTTTTTTGTATCTGTTGGATTTTTTTGTAAGTTAAGAAGTATTGTTACCTACTTAATGTGAAAATGAAACTGAGATAGACTTGAATCCCCTAAGTTTTTTGTAAAATATATTTTTAAAATTCTCAAATCAAAAGAGTCTGTGATATTGACTAATTTTATAGAAATAAGTACAGTAAGTGATGAGTGACTTAAATAATATGTCACATCACGACGTTTTTGAAATGTTGAATAATTGTTATTCAACATTTCAAGTGTCCCAATTTCAAATAATTATTAAACTAGAAATTGTGCTCGTTGTAAACATATCTTTAGAGTTCCTAAACGTAACGACTGTTGTCCACATACGTAACTGTCCTGTTTTGGCTGTTATAGTTTTTATTTTTTTATGAAAAAACCTTTGGGAGTTATGTTTTTGTTAATATATATTAAATGTCTTTTTGTTATTTTTTGTATTTAAAAAAACTTACCTATAATGTTAGTCTTTCAGAATAGTTATTTATTCACAAAGTTTGATAGTCCAGAGTGCCATTTAGTTACGTACAAGACATATTTTATATTTAAAACAGCACTAAGAGGCAAGATTCCACAAAGTGTTATTAAATTTTAGAAGATTTTTATGTTGTTGATTAATTATAAATAAAGCTGATTAACTTTGATATGATTGAGTTATTATTTACTTTGAATGAAAATGTAACGTACAAGACCCCTGTATTGGCAACCCTCACTATAATAATACATTAAATAGAAATTATACTCATTTAACATTGTTTGATTATGGTTTTTCTTAAACCTTAGTTCATTGTCAATGTCTACATTTCATCGTTTATTTAAAATTTTGTTATGAAAATAAATGGACATCCTGTACGTAACGGAGCAAAATTTTGAAAAACGCCCATCTCTAAAATGACTCCATTGTTTTGATATAAGGGACCGTAGGTAAAAAGTTGCAAAGTATTCAGAGCGACTCACAAACATTACATTTCCCTACTAATAACTACATTATTGGGAGCCCTAAGATAAATTAGAATATTCGCAGGTATTATTATAGAGACCATTCAATCTTATGTCAGGTAATTCAGACCTGACGATTTTAGAGTGCATCCTGGAACTGGCCCGCAACTATGACGGGATTGGTCTTTTTTGGATTACCAATTAATCCAGACTCCGTGTACACACTTGTTAGTACGAGTCTTACCTGACATGCATGTGTTTTTCTTAAGGCAAGAACTGAGTTCACACATGCCAAATTTCAGCTTCCTGTGTGTTGTCTGCCAGTCAGTAACGTAAGAGTTTCACATACAGGATGTCCCAGAGCTCAAAGTCAAGCCGTAACGGGGTGACAGGATTGATTTTAACCATCATGATAAAAATAAAAACTATCCCATGCAGTTTGAAAATAATGGGCATTAAAAAAAAACCTAGAAATTTGGTCAAACTGTAAACATTTTTCGGTTATTGTGGATAATTTTTATTATTTTTGTTCATTTAAACTTTGGAACCGTAACCCTAAATAATATTTCTAAAATCACAGTCAAAAATAATTACACAATTGCCCCAAGTTTCCTAGAATTAAGACTATTTGTTAAATTATGAATTTTAAATTTTTAAAATTTGTAGACTGAAGAAATAGGACTGGACGCCATCCGACAATATTCGGCAGACGTATTACACTACGTAGAAAAGTATTCTTCACAGCTCACGTTCTGTTTTGACCTAACAAGTAACTACGGAACCAATCAATCACCGTCGGGGATATGATAATAGTGTGTAAAATGTCCAGCAAAATATCGAATTCGCCTTTTTAGAATGTTTAAATTTATTTTCATAAACATCATGAGGCAACATTTGAAAAACCTATTTAAAAACTGTTAACTGAATTCATTGCAGACATAAAAGTTTCATAGTTACAAATTTTAATTCCCTTTCAAGTCCATAAGAGTAATTTTCAAAAATTCTCTCCTTGTACTTACTCATACTCCTCAAGGTAAAAAGATGCCAAATTTCTGCTTCCTGCTTTCGCTCGTGTGTATTCAGTCTTCTATATTTGCCGTCGGCTATCGTGGTAAATAGTAGCCAGTGCTCTTTCTAAGGCCTTAGACTATCTATATACCAAATTTCATTTAAATCGTTTTAGTAGTTTTTGGCGTAATAACCTGACAGACAGAGTTACTTTCGCATTTATAATATTAGTAAGGATTAACATTATTCCAGCCAAATCACATCCTTTTTAAGATCCGTTAATGAGCTGGTGTATATAAGATTTACCATAAAACTATTTACACAATTTCAACACAGCTAAATTACGTCAGCAAAGTAGATAGATACACCCTTTGTTCAAAATCGGTTCTACTCACCGGAAAAAAAACCGTGGATTTTTTTGGGTTCACGTATGGTGTACCGAAAACACCCTTTAGCTTTTGAATTATCAACATTTATTATATACCTAATAACATAAACAGGCACCACACTTCGCTTTGCGCTATTCGTTATGCGGGTTATTCGCGCTCATACGGCGAAGTGTGGAGAGTATATTCGCCAATATTCGCTTTATTCGTAAAGCAGGCACCACACTTCGTTATGCGCTATTCGTTAAGTGTCTACGCCGTATTCGCCCGAATATCTGTTATGCCCGCAAACAACAAACATGCCACCACACTTCGAACTGGTATGACAAATAAGGCAAATATGTGTGTTGTAGAGATGTGTCATTGTCATTTTTATGGTGAACGAAACGATACCATACGAACGAACGAAACACATTATTTTAGTTTTCTTTTTATTTTATTAAATTTAGAGAAACAATACTTAAATGAAGTCTCATTATTTTGATCACATGATAGACTAATTTAATCGTTTAATCGATTTATCGTATTTCAAAAACTGTTTTATAGTCCATGGTTGTTGTTATGCACAGGGCATTGTCATTTTTAATGGTCAACGAACGAACGAAACATATTATTTTAATTCCCTTTTTATTTTATTAAATTTACAGAAACAATACATAAATGAAGTTTAATTATTTTGATCATATGATTACATTATTTTAATCGTTTTTAATTGATTTATCTATTTCAAAAACTGTCTATAGTCTATGGTTGTTAGTTATGCACAGGGCCCTTCACTACCCGTCCGAAGTGTGGCAGCAGTGCGTGTATTCGCCTTATTCGTGTCCTTTGAAGTGTGTCACAAAACCGACAAGTCGGCGTATACGCGTACTCGCTAATAAAGCGTACGAATAAAGCGAATATTGGCGAATATACTCTCCACACTTCGCTGTATGCGCGCGAAAAACCCGCATAACGAATAGCGCATAGCGAAGTGTGGTGCCTGCTTAAGCTTTATTAGCGAATACGCGTATCCGTCGACTTGTCGGTTTTTTGACACACTTCAAAGGACTCGATTAAGGCGAATACACGCATCGACTGCCCACAATTCGGACGGGTAGTGAATTGCCCTGTGCATAACTAACAACCATAGACTATAGACAGTTTTGAAATATATAAATCAATTAAACGATTAAAATAATCTATCATATGATCAAAATAATTAGACTTCATTTATGTATTGTTTCTGTAAATTTAATAAAATAAAAAGGGAATTAAAATAATATGTTTCGTTCGTTCGTTAACCATTAAAAATGACAATGCCCTGTGCATAACTAACAACCATAGACTATAAAACAGTTTTTGAAATACAATAAATCCACTAAACGATTCAATTAGTCTATCATGTGATCAGAATAATTAGACTTCATTTAAGTAATTTTCTCTAAATTTAATAAAAAGAAAATTAAAATAATGTGTTTCGTTCGTTCGTATGGTTTCGTTCACCATAAAAATGACAATGACACATCTCTACAACACACATATTTGCCTTATTTGGCATGCCAGTTCGAAGTGTGGTGGCATGTTTGTTGTTTGCGCGCATAACAAATATTCGGGCGAATACGGCGTAGACACATAACGAATAGCGCATAACGAAGTGTGGTGCCTGCTTGATATAAATAGGGATGATGATGACTTTGACAAGGGCAATAAGTTTCATTGAAAAACTGTTATTAGAATACACATTACATAAGAGAGGAGACGCAATCACTATCATTAACTGCCTAGTTGGTCTAGTGGTTAGCGTATGCGACTGCTGATCAAGAGGTCTCGGGTTCGATTCCCGGGTCGGATCAAATGTTTGTGTGATCCGCAAATATTTGTTTCGGAGTTTGGGTGTTTTCTATGTATAATAAGTATGTATTTACAAAAAAAAAAAGTATGTTTATGTATTTGAATCAGTTGTCGCGTGCGTTACCCCAGCAAAAAAGCAAAAAAAATTGGGCCTTAGAGAGATGAGAGTATAACAGAAAATTAGTGTGTTCTGAGGTGTAATTTGTTACAAATAGCAAAATTTGTGCATGTAGTAGTTTAAAAGTTATTCGACAAAAACACTTTTTGCTGGAGTAACGTTTCAAACGTTACCCCAGCAAAAAAAAAAATTTTTAAACGTTTCAGACCCAAACGAAATACATGAATACATAGCCTTTGTTCCGTATTAAATGTTAGCAAACAGCAAAATTTGTGTGAGCTGTGGTTCTTAAGTTATGGACAATTTTGCTGGGGCAATATTTTGGGCTTGTCTAGAACTTGAAAATGACTGAACGCAGAAATTTGAAAAAAATACCAGCGATAGACCTTCATTTGCTTAAATTTGTTAAATCATTTTTTTTTAAATTGTATAATGAACACCGATGTAATAAAATGGTTTTGAAAATCAGAAAAAAACTGTTTTGCAAGGAAACCAGTATACTTAAAATCAAATAAAAAACGTTAACATATAGCCATGGCTTACATTTATAATGCCTGTACATTTGGATTAAGTAACTATAAGCAATATGAAGATATACGTAAATATTATAAATTTTAAATGGTATATTTAAGTCATCGAATACGCAGTTCCTATAAAACAAGGAAACGTGGCAAACTCTAACAAATTTAAGTATATCATCAACAAACACGCCTGTAAATTTCAGCTATCAATCACGAATATTATAAAAGTTATATGTAAAACAAGAATATAACAACATTCTCCTATAACCCGACCAAATTAAAAGGTTACGTAAAAGCGACCGCGCCATACATTCAGCTGACATCTGAAATGAATGGTATAATTGAATATTTTGTTGCTACAGTTACGATCAAAAAAGTTAGGTCAGGGTGACAACAAAACTGAACTAAGTATGATTAATTTCTTTTATTTAAAATCAGTCTTACTCACATAAGTACTTAAATGTTTAGAAAATCACAGATAGATGAGTAATTCAAACATGTTTAGATATTAACTTAGATTTTTTTTTTTGTTTCTTTTTACAATTAATTAAATAAATATTTTGAATGTTTAGTAACATTTCCTTGTAACATTTCCCTGGATCTTTTCTGGTAAGATGTCTTCAGTATTTTTAGACGCATTATTCTTTTTAAAATTGCATTTGTTTTGTTGCCTTTCTGTTGCTTCCATGGTGTGACGGTTCACAAAAATAATAAGTAACATTCATGTTACTTATTACTTTTCTAATAACAAGTATAAAAAAGAAAAAATATAGCATACTATATCAAATTTTGTAATTTTTAGATTGTTTTATAAAACACTATTCCCAACTGAGTTAATGATATTTTGTTTTGCATTAATTTGAATTCGAATGAAGCATTAAATTGTATAAAACAATTATTTTTAAGTTTTTAAAATTATTTGAAATATTTAAACTATAACGTGATAAAAATATTCTGTTGACTGTACAAAATGCATGATAGTAAGCCGTTAATTTACGAAGATGTGTAAATGCATGGTGCGGTCGCTTTTACGTAACCTTTGAATTTGTTCGGGTTATAGGAAAATGTTGTTACATTCTTGTTAAACATATAACTTTTATAATATTCGTAATTGATAGCTGAAATTTACAGGCGTGTTTGTTGATGATATACTTAAATTTGTTAGAGTTTGCCACGGTTTCTTTTTTTATATGAACTGCGTATTCGGTGACTTAAATATACCATTTAAAATCAATAATATTTACTTATATCTTCTTATTGCTTATAGTTACTTAACGTTTTACATAATTTAAATTTACAGTCATTATAAATATAAACCATGGCTACATGTTACAGCTTTTTATTTGATTGTAAGTATACTGGTTTCCTAGCAAAACTGATTTTTTCGGATTTTTAAAACCATTTAATTACATCGGTGTTCATCAAACAATTTAAAAACGAATGATTGAACAAATTTAAGCTAATGAAGGTCTATCGATGGTATTTTTTTCAAACTGCTGCTTTCAGCTATTTTCAAGTTCTAGAGAAGCCCAAAACATTGCCCCAGCAAATTTGTCAATAACTTAAGAACCACAGCATACACAAATTTTGCTGTTTGCTAACATTTAATACGGAACAGAAGCTATCTATTCATGTATTTCGTTTGGGTCTTAAACAATTTAAAAAAAAAAATTTTGCTGGGGTAACGTTTGAAACGTTACTCCAGCAAAAAGTGTTTTTGCCGATTATCTTTTAAACTACTACATGCACAAATTTTGCTATTTGTAACAAATTACTCCTTAGAACACACTAATTTTCTGTTATACTCTCATCTCTCTGAGGCCCATTTTTTTTGCTTTTTTGCTGGGGTAACGCACGCTCAGTTGTCTAGTTTCCCATAGTACAAGCTCTGCTTAGTTTGGGGACTAGATGGCGTTGTGTGTAAAATGTCCGAAAATATTGATTATTATTATTATTTATAAAACATGTACATAGGCAAGTATGATTATCACCATAAACATATTTTGTTTACTCAATAAGTAAACTTTCTGCCTAATCCTCTACTTCGTTTGAGCCAGATTTCTGTACCTAATCATTAAATGGATCAAGTGTGTAGGTTTACTACGCTTTATTGTTTTACCTTGAAATTTAAGTGATAAAGGCAAATAATTTGTTATGTCATGTTAGTCATTTTAGTTTTTACAAAAAACATTTTTTATCTATATTCATGTTTTTCTATTTCACAAACATGCTCACTGAAGAAGACTGTGAAGTTCCACGCTCAGATCGCACTCCAAGAAAGAGTTCAAGCTAATAAGCGTAGTGGCTATTGTTTCTATACATTTTTGATACAAAACATGTGAAAATACATAAAGATGAACTTATTTTTAAATTTTGTAATAGTTACCTGAATCGTTCGTATCTGTCTATTCCAAATTTAGGCATAAAAAATTTACGTGGCTAGGGTTCATTGATTTTGAACTAATAAAAGAAAAATACTTTATCTCTAGAAACTTAGTCGGACTAGGGTAAAAGTATTTCAGTTTTAATAACTAATTATTTAAATACATTTTTCCTTTAAGCTGTAAATTTAACATCGTTGATAAATCACAAAAATAAATTTATTAAAACCATTTAACACGCACATAAACAGGATTCACAACAATAATAAGAGCAATACACTATTGGGCAACAAATAATTGTTGAAAGCCATAAAGTACAACACCTCATCATGTTCGTCTCACATTGATAAAACTTTAAAAATGAAGGGTATAATGAAGGGTAACGTTTATATATCCAAAAACAAGGCGTGTTTTTCAGAGTGTGAATGTAAAGACGGCCACATTGCACATCCAACGGGAACATTCTCCTTTCCATATCCGCTATCTCTTTACAAAATTTTATTACATTACCTTTACGTTCTTTATAGGTTTTCTTTCTTTTTTTCTTCGCCAATTTTCTTTTCTTTGCGTTAGCTCTTTTTCTTTTCGCAATTAATTTTGCTTTTTTTCGTCTCATTTTTTCTTCCCTTCTCTTCTTTTTTAAAAGTAATTTTCTTTTTCGTTTGTTTTCCTTTAAAATTTTCTTCCTCAGTGCAATGCATTTTTTTCTTTGTTCTTTTTTTCTTTTTTTGCATTCTTTCTTTTTTTGTTTACACAGCTCTTTACATGCATTATTTCTTAAGCGCTTTTGCTTTTTTTGCCGTTTAATACACGTTTTACTACATTTTGGTTTTTTCTTTTTAGGACATTTACATTTCACGGGCTCTTTAACACATCGCAAACCGGATGCTGGAGCTTTTGATTTGCTTGTATTTTGGGTTGAAAACTTTGTATTACTGCTACTATCATCAACGCCAAGTAAAGAAATAGGATCCCGCCAAATCATCTCAGAAAAAGAAGATGATGCAGGGCACGTATCTGGTTTTTCGCTTAATATTTTCGCTTGAAAGTGTGATGTAGAACAGGCCGGAAACTGTAACAATCCAGTTTGCGCTTTTGTTTTATAGGATGTAGTTAAAAAAATAAGATTGTCGTTTCTCTGTTTGTCCTATCTAACAAAACCACTGAAAACCACATTTAACCCAACAACAGTTTTATTCAAAACAAAAATCAACCGATTATTGATGCAGAGAGAGTATTTTAATCTAAGAAGACAGTGAAGTAAATGGTCGTATATTTAATTACACCTTTAATTAAAAAGAAAATACACATTTTTTTAAATCTGTGGAATTGACGGAAATTCAGATACCCTCTCAATAAATTTTTATATTAAATGTACACCAATAAATGATCACTAGATTTAAACATTAATTTCAATCATTTTTGAACATTACCATAACCGCCGTCATCTCATTTCATATCGTAGTGAACTATTTGAACTGAGAAGGCGAATGGGATGTTATGCTTGAATCGTGGATAGTAAGAACATATTGCAAATAATAGATAATTAAGACCACATTCTAAAGGTTATCAAATGTACAAACAAACTTATCAAATTTAGGTGTCTTAAATGAATTGGTGGTTATGGATTATGTCCCTCTATTTACCGATAATTATCCTATTGACATTTTGTCCGGTAAATTAAATTACATTATATTCTTGGTAGTGTTCTAGACGCTGTCGCAAGTTATAGCTACTGTGTTTAAATATTAATTAAGGATCACCAGAATAATTGCAAATTTATTCCCTTTTTGTGTGTATTTGCTAACAACCCTTAGATAAATCCTAAGCACTTGTTTCCTTTTTGGCATGATTTCTCTCTTAAATTTCTTCGGATGTGTGATTACTTTTATACTTATTAAGGTTTTTATTTTCATAACTTTATTATATAGTTACAGGGACTCATCATACAATCTACATAAAGAGATGGCATGAGAATGTTCGGACCATTTCGTTAAATTTTTCGTCCATTTTCGATTATATTATAAAAATAATTAATAATGGTTTCAATAACCGTAAGGCAGTTGTCCGGAAGTCAGCTAGTCAATATTATTTTTAATATTTTTGAGGCATTTCTGCATAACATTACATGAATCAATCAAAACCATTAAACAATGGCAATGATGACAAGAATCACGTTAAAATAATTAATTACACAATAACAACAAATTACCGAATTAAAATTTTTGTAAATATTTAATTTGTTTTATTTTAAGTTAAAGTAATTTAAAATTCAATGAAAATTAACAGAGAATTTGAAACACAGAAGAACATTTATAACAATATTTGTACCTTGGTAAAGTTTGGAAACCAGTGGAAATGTGGTTTCTTTTGTTTTTATTACTGTGACTGATTTTAAAATTTCGTTGGAGTATATTATTAACTATCTGATATTTTATATTTATAATATAGTTACATACTTTTTACAGGTTAATTATCTATACACACATCTATTTCTCTCGTATACATTCAGATTTAATTAACTTACTGTTAGTTTGATTATTATTATTTTTTGGTAATATTTGAATCTTTCTGTTAACTCTTCCAATCTAATTTGTATGGGGTGCTTTTCGCTGATAAAATAAAAATCATCCTCCTTATCTTCAAGTATCCGATCCTTATATTAATCCTAGATATGCCTTCTTATACTTAAATTCTTAGTAGCATTATCCGTGTCCAGTTAATTTCTTCTTAGAAAGATAGAAATTTCTTCTTAGATACTCTTCATCAGAGTAGATTGTTATTGCTGACTTTCGTCAAAGTATAATTTCATGAGAACCAACTGTTTTCAACAACAGCAACTTAATATTATTGACTTCATACAATACACTATTATCTCAATGCAACAATAAGAGCACAATAGTAAAGGAGAACAGAAACAAAGTGCAAGGAAAGTACCGATGCGCTTAATCAAATGAAAGAATCGCAAAAAACGCGGATAAATAGACGGCCAAAACTTGTATATCCAAAAACAAGGTCTTTTCTTCAAAGCCTGTATATACAAAAAGTTGCAATCGACATCAAAGGGAAAAGCTTTTAATTCTGCTTCTCGCATTGTTTGTACCAAATCCACTAAACAAAGAGGAAAAGATCTTGTTCTTTTCGTTGGTTTCCTCTTTATCTTTTGTTTATTTTTATTTTTAGGAACGGTTTTTGACGGTTTAGACTTCTTCGCTTTTGCTTTATCAGTTTTTGATATTTTTGTTCCTTTCTTATTTTCTTTTTTAGATAAGACTACACACTTACACTTACATTTTGACATGGTTTTCTTTCTATTCGGTTTGGATGAACATCTCTTACGCATACATAATGGACAACAGCTGGTTCTTTTTTGCCTTTTTTTAACTTTTTTTATGTTTTCGTTATTTGTCAACAACTTTTTCCTTTTTTGGTCTACTATTTTAGTTGGCCTTACTGTCTTCTCCTTATTATTTATTAAAAACTTAGCTTTATTTTCCATTTTATTCTTTGGTGAACATAGTTTTTTCTTAGTACAATTTGAACAATTTAATTTAATGCCCCCTTTACTCAAAATTGTATTCTTTCTTTTCTTATCGCTGTTCGCCATTAACTTATCCTGGGAGGGAAGGTGCCTCATTATTTCTTTGTAGTTATTTTTTTTACGTTGAACCCAAGAACAAATGAGTGGGCAGTTTGACATAGTTTGAATACGCACTCGCTTGGATCTTGTCAATGAAGAGCTCTTGCCTTGTCGATGTGTGTGTAGGTAGTCCAGTAAGTTCTGAAAGCACTTTGGTGTGCATTGATGCCTTTGATTTCCCACCGATGGACAGTCTAAAGTCTTGTAAAACCAGTCACATGTACATTCAAGTGGACTATGGTTTTTTTGAGAGTAAGTTGGCATTAAACATTGTTTTTTAAGTTTACATAAAGGTGAATTACCATATAGTTTCAACTGGGCGTTCCGGTCAAAATGTGCACCTCTTTGCTTTATTTTATGCGGATCTGAGTAAGGAAGGCACTTTGGTGATCTAAGTCCATTTGTTTTATGACATTTTTCTTCTAATCCAGCTTTGCCCAATAACTGCTTTAGCAACTGAATTTTGCCTATCAAATAAGAAGTCTTGCATGCCATACAACTATCATTGTTTTTCGAATAATGTAGACATTTTAGCTTAATTTTCTTAGATTTCGACAATCGGTTAGTTTTGTGCGTTTGAGCATCATAATTTTTATTGTAGCAGTTTAACAGAGCAGTATTATTTCCAAGAAATGTGTCTAAGTATCTAAGCCGCTTTTTTAATGATGTTTGTAATTGATTTTTAGTTATAACGGAATTATTCTTACACAATCGTGCTGTACGCTTGGGTTTTTTTTGAATCAGTCGTTTTTTTGACGAAGAAGTACATGGCGAATGGTTTGATTTATCAGTTGTATTATCTTTAAGATTTAGATATAATTGTAGGTTTTGTTTAAATATAGGTTTAGACGGAATGCTCATCGATATCGTTTGTTTGTCCTCATATTCGTATTCATCGTAACTTTTAAATTTACACAATATTGATTGAAGGGATCTAGAAGTCTGCATACGGGAATAATCGTATTTTCCCATAACAATGGATTGACGATAGATAGATGACGAAAATGTTGGTGAAAATCTAAAATTATCGTAATGTGATAATTTTTGAGATGGTAAAGATTGTTTAGGATAGGACGTATCCGTTATAGATGATATTGACTTCTTGAAAGACGTAAATTGTCGTGATTTTAGTTTCATATAACTTGGTATACCCATCTTAAGAAAAGAGTCGAATTCTGACAAGTTTGCTGACTGTTTTCTACATTCGGGGTGTAAAGAATTACACCGGTATTTCGGTGTCTTGTTTGAATGATATTGAATCAATTTTGATTGATTATGTTTACGTGATTTGGATTTTACTTTACATTTCCTTAGCCCCTCTGAAAATCGTTGATATTGAAACGAAGTTAATGATTGAACATTGGAATATAAATTGCCGTTATAAAAATCAACAGTGGGTTTCAATAATGAGATGGTTTCTTTTATGGAGTCTTTAGTACAACATGCAGTACAACTGCTTTCTTGGGCACTAGGACAAACAAAGTTTTGTGGTGTTTTGAACACATATTGGTCGAGTAACAGATTTCTGTTTATTTCTCTAGATTGATAAGATTTTTCTTTCGATAATGGGAGCCTGTCATTTTGTACTTTAAATGGCAATATCTTATTCTGTTTTTCCGTACCAGATGTTATTTTTTGATGTTGTATGTTCTGAAATTGTTCGCTTACTTTATTCAATGGTAATTTGCTATTTTCTTGTATTGTCGTACAAGATTTTGTCATTTTTTCGATAGGTTTAAGTTCTTTTTTAATTTTATTAACACACTTAGACGGTCTCGTAAACTGCATAGATTCATTATTTGTTTTAATTTTATGTGACACATGTTCATTTGTTTTTTTTTTAGATTTTAAAAACTCATTTTGCTTTGCGTTAAGTTTCGTCGTATTGCTATTATGACAACCGGTTTTATTATCCATCACATAATCATGTATTTTTGTCTTATTTTTTGATTTACGAGTAGAATGGCTATTTATTTCTTTCATTGCATTCACTAAGTGTTTCATTTGACTAGACTGAAAAGCTCCGTCAAAGGCTTTAGAACTTGCTTGAAAATTTACTTGTTTATTCGTTAAACAATTTTTAAATTTGTAACCCGGTTCCTTATTAGCCCTAATTTTAGAAGATACCATATATCGTTGATTGGAATTATTTGTGGTCGCTATTTTGTCATGTTCTGAATTACTTAGCAAAATTTTATCAGATTTCTGAATATAATCTTTTTGAGGGTTATGGTAAGCTATCTTATCGACTGTATTTTCCAGTTTCTTTGGCTGACAATCTGTCTTTGTTTTCATGATTGATAGTATTTTATTTTTGTTATTTCGTTCGTTCGTATGTTCTTTTGGATAGTAATACCCTGAACCACCTGGATAACCAATGACTATTCCATGCAACGGAACGACTACACATTTGGGTTCGTTGTGCGGACTTATTTTTCTTTTAGCTGGAATATGTTGTTGATGCTGGCAACTACACAATGCACCTCCATTAGAAGGATGTTCTAGCCTTGTAGTTATTTGTTTTGGTTCAATATTTACCTGTTGATTTGTAGATGTGTGATCATTCCCAAACAGAACAGTGGAAAAATGTGAATCCGGATCTGCTTTACAAGTATTATGTTCCGGAATACAGTCTCTTGGACATTCTGGTTCGTCCGAAAATGAAACTTTACATTTCGGTTTTAAAATACAGTCTTTTGATGTAGTAGACAAACATAGATCCGGTGAATATTCACATCGCATATTTTGGATGACTTGTGGCTTCACTATCCATCCTCTACCTTTGCTATAATATAGGCTACATCTGTTCCTTTGGGTTGTTTTTGCTGAGGGTAAACATGAATCGCGGGCACCAGTTGGTTGTCTGAATCCAATCATTTTTATCACGGATACTACGTTACTAAAAGAGGCGACTGCACGTGTACACCAACTTGCAACTGAGGACAAGAATTTCTTCTGCCTTTGATTTTTAATGTGATTTGATTTCTGGGATGCTGTACATTCAGGTACAGAACACTTATTTCTAAGGTAATTCATAAAAATATTTGATGATCCTTGGGAACGCTCATTTTCGGTAACTAAACATTTTGTTTTAGTTTTATTCAACAATGAATATGCAGACATTTTTGTTCGCTGGCATTCAGTTGGCAGAGATTTGTCCTGAAAGTTTTTAAAGGTTTTTGCTGTAGTATGGGTAGGATTGGTTTTCATGAATGCAGCTGGCAAACAATTAATGTAGTTAACTGGAGTGTTTATAGGGATTTCGGTCCGACGGTTTTCATTTAGTGATCGTTTATTTTTAACGTTCCATGTACAATTCGAATTTGTTTGCATTTGTTTCACGAATTGCGGTCCACCTAGAGAACATGAAATTCTCTGAGGACACATTATCACCCGTCCCAGAAATAATGCTAGAAGGCATGGAGACCATACAATAACAAGTAATCCGAGAAATAAATATTTCATACACTGTACTGGAAATCTATGTTTCGTTTGATCAACGCGAAAGTCCACGATATCATTTATAAAATTTGTGAAAAATCTGTTACGTTCTTCTTTCACTAGTTCCTTAAGTCTTTCTTTTTCTATTGTGTTATAGTTACAAGATTGAGGGAGTTCATCGTGTTTCCAACAGTCTCTCACCGCCCTTTGGGTGTTTCTTTTCATTTGGCAACATTTATATTCTGTCTTGCTTCGCTTTCGACTAGTAAACCTGCTTTTATCAGTGCCAACAGCAGCATCACATCCACAGTATAGTTTAGGTTCTAAAGACGAAGATGACACAGAAACAAATGCATCTTTCTTTGATTGAATTTTTGATTCCAGTTCTTTTTCCCAGTAGTCACTTGAAGCGCATTTACATTCTGTTGCAAATCCATTTCTTTTAATTATTTTTTTCTTTGAGGTAGATTTTACTTTCGGCATCCGTTGATTTCTGGAAGCGGTTTTATTATCTGGAGTTTTAGATCTTGGTCTAGTTTTAAATATCAGAGAACTTTTCTTACCTAAATTGCCTTCAGAAATATGCATATTTGGTGGATTAATATTATAATAGCCTGAAGACTTAATCGTGGAGTTAGGTAAAGAAGAAAGAATTTTTACAGGATTGTGTTCACAAGTACATTGTTTGATGACTTTTTTTTTATGCCGTGATCGGCCACAGAAAATTGTCGGTACTCGGGTTTGTTTTGTTTTGTTTGTTTTTCTTTGTTTAAATTTCTTTAAACCAAGTAGGCACTGGTCTAAATTTATAAAATTGTTGCTTTGACGATAGCAAGATGTGATAGACCGATTATTTCTTAGGAAACCGAAAGTGTCATCAAGTGATATATTTCTTTTCTTCTTGATGCCCTCATTCTTTGTTTTTTTGGCATTTGTTTTATAACGTGACACATTTTCGAATAAGATTGTAGTGTCGTATTCTTGTTTGTTTCTTTTTTTATTCATTCTTATATCACCTCCTTTTAAATGTAAGTTCAAAATGGAGTCCTTGTTAAAAAAATTAAATCTACTGCGCTGATTAGCTTTTTCGTTTTGAAAGTTCCCTTTTAGATCTTCACAGCTAATGTATTTAGTAGATTGGTCTTTTACTTTGCCTGAAAAAAAAACAAAGCCAACAGTCATTTACAATTTTTTTTATATAAAAAGACCACTCTCGCATTAAGAACATACATCCTGTGTCACGTGGAACTTCACAAACATACACAAAACCCAGACTGAGAACAACAATTTGTGAATCACACTTGGCGCAGTGAAAAGCAACGTGGCGACAGCTTAAACCTCTAGGCCAATTGTGCAATCATTCATCATTTATCATTTGCACACCTGCGTTCGAATCTTAGAGTTTATACTAAAATAGAAGCATCACTACTGCAAAGACAAGAAAAACTAAAAACAAACGCTATACTAACCTCTCATCTGGCCATCGTGGTATAGTAAGTCAAACCTTCATTCTAAGGAGAGGCCTATGTCCAGCTTTGGACTACTTGAGACTGTTGAAGATGATGATAAGGCGAACGGACAGAGAAAAGCACTAGTGCTAATGCAGTGACATTTAAGTAAATTGAATGATTATCTTATTGCCTTCAACAGACTAAAATGTACTGTTACTGCTTGTACCCTGCCACCCTCCAATGTGGCACATTGTGGTTGCATTAATGAGAAATGACAAACAAGAGTTTTGAGGTGTACACAAGTCTAGTTAATTTTTTATTATTATTATTATTCTCGGGAGTCGCAGGCTGTTCTCTTGATATTCAACTCTGGCTACTCTACCTGCTTTCGCGCCAAAACTACTGAACCTATTTGAATGAAGCTTGGTACACAGATAGTTTAGAGCTACTACTGGGTACTGGACAACTTATATAAATACATACTTTTTTTGTAAAAACATTCATATTTTAAGTATATAGCAAACACCCAAACTCCTAAACATATATGTAAGTATTTGCGGATCACACAAAAATTTGGTCTGACCGAATCAAACCCGTGACCTCAAGCACAGCAGTCGCATACGCTACCACTGCGCCATCTAGGCAGTCAACAATAGATTCACAACGAAATTTGTACTAAACAAGCTGCTGTAAGGCTTTTATCTTACTTTGTATTGGGTTCCTGAAAATTTCACTGCTAGTCCGTCGTTGTAGAAAACTACATTTTCTTGATGAGGCTTTGGGTGTTTTATTACTGCTATTTAGATCATCTGTGTCTCGATAGTCAGACGTTTTCTTATTTTTATTTTCTTTATTTCCAGGTTTTTCAGGTTCTTTTCTTATTGCACTATCTGTTGCCATTTTATAGTGAGATGTTTTCAAAATTCGTAATCCGTGTAAATTCATGGTAAACTGTGCATGTGCTTCATAAACATTAAATACAATAATTATAATTATGAGTAAACAATAAAAACTTATTCATATCGTATAAAAAATGTAAATACAATCTTAAAATACAAAAAATATATGTATTGACAATAAAAATCATTACAATAACAGCATTTTTCTTCATAAACTGTCTTATTTTGAATCAAAGACAAGGAGACATAGATTGCCATAGATGTTCATGATAACGAAAACCGATGCTGGTTTTCCGAGGTACTTGCGTGAAAGCGTGAAACTCATAAACTACAATACTTCTGGCTGTTATTAAGAATTTCTTGTAAGAAAAAGTCAACAATACTTTTTGATCCAACTCGGAAATCCAACCCGAGACTCATTGATCGACATCCGCATACGCTAACCGGTAGACCAACGATGTAGTCAACCTAACAAATCAAGCAAAATAAGAGTAGAATCGTTGAAAATACCCATGTAACTGTCAGGTTGTATAAAGCACGTATTTATTCGAACACTATTAAATCGGTGTACAACTTTAATGAGTTAACATATTTTTATGAAAAAGTTTTCGGGAGTCAAAAATCGATCTAGACTTACGTTTGGGAAAACTCGTTCAAAAACCCCTTTGCTTACCGGGCACGGTTCGGAAGGTACCTGCACTCGGTCGCTAGGAGGGAACCGAGTCCCGCCTGCCACCACTGCGACTGGAGTGAGGACTCGGCCCAGCACGCGCTGGCGGTTTGTCCCGCATGGGCGACGCAGCGTCGGGCCCTCCCTGCAGTCATCGGAGAGGATCTCTCGCTACCGGCCGTCATAAGCTCGATGGCCGGTAGCGACAGTTGTTTTACCGCGGTCGCAACCTTCTGCGAGGACGTAATCTCGCAGAAGGAGGTGGCGGAGAAGGCCTCATGCCTCACGCTCTGAGTGTGGCCGCGGGTGGGGGGGACGGGTTTTTCCCGTCCATTCGCTGTAGTGGCCAGCCGCGAGGGGGCGACGTTCGCGTGTGACCGGACGCCGCCCAATTAGAGACTTTCAGACGAGATTGTGCCCGCAACAGTGCGGGCAGGCGCTGGGAGGGGTCGAGAAGAAAATCCCTTCCCTGCACTCCTGCCAAAACACAAGCGCAGAGAAGTCACACCGTGTGGTTTACGTCGGTTGGAGTTCGACACACCGCCCCGCCGTAAGCCCCGGCGGGGTGACGGTCCGAGGGGATTCGAACAAGTTAAAAAAAAAACTCTTGCAGTAAAACTTAGTTGGTTGATGGTTAGTACTTCAACTCAGCAACACTACAGCTATTTCAGAGAATAGATGGCATTGTTAAGCAGTAAATGTGTTAACCGAGCAAAGCTCGGATGCCCAAGTAGTTAGATATTATCTCATCATCATCACTAAAAACAATCTTTAACATGTTGAACATAGGCCTCTCCTTAGAAAGGAGGTTTTGGTCTACAATACCACGGTAGCCAGATCATAGATATAGAATACCTATATCTATGAGCCAGATTGTTAAAGGGTTTGTTCTTCTCTTTGTTGTTCTTATGATGACGC
The DNA here is from genome assembly GCA_932526445.1 of Phragmatobia fuliginosa. Taxonomy (NCBI): domain Eukaryota; kingdom Metazoa; phylum Arthropoda; class Insecta; order Lepidoptera; family Erebidae; genus Phragmatobia; species Phragmatobia fuliginosa. The sequence continues at coordinate 14,357,164 of OW052065.1, read as the reverse complement.
CACCATACAATATCACCTCACTCACTATCCATTAAATATTTGCTAATAATAAAACCCACGTTTATAAAAGAAGACGTGAAACCATTTAATTTTAGATTATTTGATACAATAAAGATAAATATACATGAACAATGAACCTAAAAACTAAAAACCTTAAAAATTATAATAAAACTAGAATATATTATTATAAGGAGTCCCTTTAGGCAAGGTTCCGAAGATACTGGCAGCATTCCCCCTTTGAATAGCTATACTAATTCTTTGTCCGAGGTAGCTGCCAGCTCTTCGGTCCCCTGTGACGTCGACTAACCTTCTTGATATTTCTTTAAAAAGCCTCATAGCGCTGGGACCCCACGGACCAAGGGTCTCGACACCGAATGGGACAAAATCATATTCGGAGCCTAGACCCTTGTATTTGCATGCTTTAGCTTTTTCAGCCGCTTCACAAGCCGCACCAGCTCTGTTGTTGGTTCCATGTAGATGGGAAGGGGCCAGCGTGTCTGAACAGGTGGCATCCCATACCAGCACCCGACCCATCTTCCATGGAATCAAGTTCATACCGTCTGGTCTCTTGCCATCGTCTCTTGCAATACCAGTCGGCTCAAGTAGACTTGGCACGTTGACGGTGGCAAGGGACCGGCGTATGATATTGTTAAGTGCGGCATGTCTCGAGAAGCGACCTGCACTTTTTTGGCATGACAGTCCGTGATGTCCTAGCTTGTCGACATCGCTGCCACAGGGACATTTATGAGGAGCGCAGACCGGAACCCTAAGCCGTAGACAGGTTGCGATTCGGAGCGTGTCAGGCTCAACGAATGTTCCTGTATTGGACGAAGGGTACGCGTGAAGCCAGTAGCCGGCCTCATGCGCAACCACGGCCAAAAGCCTAGCACGCGCCGAACCTGTACTACAGCTCAAAAGATTATCAAAAGTCAATTTACAATTTATGTCGTCCCAGCTCCTCTATGAATTTGGAGAAACTGGAAAACTTTGACCTGGGCATGCAATTAAAAAAGCGTTTCTAGCTTCTTATAAGCTAGCAATCTCAAAGTTTGAAGGGGATGTCCTTAAAATTTTACTAATGAGATTTGCTGAACTATGAACAGAAGATAGGATGGCTGGTAAAGCAACAATGGAAATTTTGCGGATCCCTAAACCGCCATAACGAATGGGTAGGGATGCTTGGGTCCAAGATTGCTCGTTTAGCTGCATATTTAGAATTGATTCTAAGCTAATTTTGAATAAGACGTCGATTTGTGTTAAAAGATCTGGGTGATTCCAAAAGGAGCAGCAATGGAGCACATACGTAAATTTTGGGACGAAAAGACAGAATTTTAAGATACAAAGTGCATAATGTGGACTAATTTCAAGGAGACGGTCAGCAAAATTTTGAAATTTAGTAACTGAATTATTAATATATTCAGAAATAGATTCATCAAAAATTGGAGAACCTAAAAGGTAAAGTGAATTACTGTGAACTATTTTAATATTTGGAGCCAACATATTAAATTTTCGTTTTATGTCACTTAAATTTAAATCGCGGTTATTTATAAAAAGCTCGCATTTGCTAAAATTAAGCTCCAAACCAATGCCTTCAAATTTATTTTTGATTAGGTAAAGAGAGGTCCGATAACACAATATTCACATCACCTCCTAGGGTCCCGTCGTCCAAATACCAAACGTTGAATTTAGACTTTAAACTTTTAATTATCGGATTTATAGCCAAACTAAAAATTGCAGGCCCAAGGGGATCACCCTGTTGACAACCTACTTCCGAGGACAGTTCATTAGAACGATATAGCAATTTTGTTGGGTCAGCGTAACTGAGAAGAAGATAATTGTAAATTTCCGGTATGTGTTGTTTTATTTCCGTCAGCAGGGTATCCCTATTTACGGAATTGAAAGCATTTTTGACATCAATTTTGAGCAACACGTCAGGCTGTCCTTAAGTTAGGAAAGAGCGTAGGGCATGGACGGCTGCCTCACACCCTCCTTTTACACCGAAACCTAACTGTACGGGTTCATATTCTGAGTTTAATTTTGGTACAATATGTCGAACAGCAATTTTGGAGGCCAGACGTCGTAGTGTTGATCCAACAGCAATTTGTCTCACCCACGTTTTATTCTTACCAATTGAGAACATTCAAGAGTCAATTTTGTAGAAGAATTAAACAAAATATTTGTTTTTTAAGTTAGATATTGTTTATTACGTAAAACGAATGGGAAGAAAGTCACGATCGAATGGATTAAACGTTTGTACATATAATAATGCCAGTGAGTGCATGTAACTTGATAACAGGTAGCAAGTTTTGGTTGGCATTTTTGTAAGCGGCGGTGTCCAATCTGCTACTGTTTTAAAGATGGGCACGCTGTGAAGTTTTGGAAGTATGAAATATATTATGAGTCACAACATGATGGAAGGTAAAGCCTGAAAAAGGGAGTGCCTTCTCTGATGATGACTAGTCGAATGACGACTCACGTCACGTCAGTTTTGTTTGTAATTAACAGCTTTTTACTAAATTTGTATTTACTAAATTTTAATTTTTGTCTGTGTATAGATAAGACAGTCAAATTTTGATGGCTAGAGGCTAGACCAATTTTGATAGCACTGGCAGGTAGCTGGTGACATAAGGTGTAATTTAGGCTTATTTTTTTTAGACTAGCTTCGCTCCGCGGCGTTACTCTTCGATTCGGTTTACAACAATAGCCTTGGGTGTCAGCTAGTATAAAATAAAATACCTTCCCTATAAACGTCGTTCTACGAACATCGCGATGGCATTACCACAAACAGTAAAACATATGCAGCATATGAGACATGGATACGAAACTAAACAAGCGATTAAAAGTAACAGGGTACGGAGTACATCATCACGTGTTACTCCTTTGGATTCGGGTTCTGATTTATTAGAGTTTTTCATATAATTATCGTCATTTTTATCATCTTCATAATCGTAGTCATCACCATCATCGTTATTCTGCCGTCTTGGACGTGACCTGCGACGTTGAGATGGCTCATAACGCCTCATGGGTTTATTAGGTGTACCAGAGCGTGATACTTTATTTAGGAAACAATAATATACTTCTTTAAAACTCTGTTGAGCACCAAACTTATCATGTTGTACGCTCAACTTGCTAAGGTCCCTTAAAACATATTTTTTTCTCCACCTTTTGTGAATCATTTTATTCGTGTAAATGAAGTTTTGTAATTGTTTAAAACGCTTCTGTACAATTGCTAAAATTACTTTTGCCTTATATTTTGGTTTAAATGTGCAAATTGACCTGTCTTGACTTTCTAATTCTTCTTTGTCACCTGCATTTGATTCTGACTCTTCTTTGGTGGTCGTTATCGAGTCCACATTTTCTTCTTCTATGGCTATCTTATCTGATTTTGATATGGTTTTCGACTCACTGTCCACCATTTTCAACCCAGCTTCCTTTTTATCTATTTTTATATAATTCATTGTAAATGATTCCATGGTTAGTTTCTCAAAAAGTATATTATTGCACCTTTAAATTCATATTAATCGAATTAATTAGTTTTGTTTTTCAAATCATTTTGTAAAAATATGTACATATAAGATAGATTCTAGGTTTCTTCTACTAGCCCATATTGAGTTTGGATCGTTTTGTTTTATTTATATGGATTAATTTCTTCATCTTACTTATTTCACTGAATATTGTTAAATATTTAAACGTAAGTTCCAGAATCAATATAATTATGAAAAGGGGACAAACTACTACGTAAAATTTCAATAAATGTCATGTCAATGTCACACGTCACCAGTTATAAGATTCACAAAGCCATTAACCAAAAGTCAAGTCAGATATACACAGAATTCAAAATAAAAAGAGTTTACAAACCACAGAACAGATTTTTATGTTCTGTGTTACACTACCATCGTGATTGTTTAGGTTTTGTATTTATGACATTTGTCTGGTCAGGAGCTAAGTAGGTTCGAAAGTGATATAGGAGTAACGTGGGGCCGCTCGTCGAGTTACTAGGGCTCGTTGTTCGTCGCGGCTGAAGACTGTGTACGGCTTTGCCACTATGGGAGCTCTCCAGCCTCCAGGCTCTCCAGTGGACTCGAGACCCTTTCCTTACGACTTATGTATGTCCTTTCGGGTACGTTTGCTTCGTCACGTACCTGCACCCGATTACTAGAAGGGGATCGACTCAAAACCTGTCACTATTGTGACTGCAATGATGACACGCTGGCGGTAAGCGGCTTTCCCTACCTACGCGAAACAGTGTCTTCTGCGATAAGATTTGAATTTTATGCTCTTTATTGCACAAGTTTTGTGTAATGTACCAGTGATATTCGATCTTGATTCTCGCTAGTGACTGGTGAATCAACTCCGAAAAGTTTTACCTGATGCAGTCATCATATATCTATGACTCGATAATGAGGAATAGACTTTTAATAAGCTTCATATGAAGGGTAGTTGAGATGGTGGTCGCTAGTTGCTCTTCAACCCTAGTTTCGTATATAAATCAATGTATTATTACTTTAAGCTAGCACCCCTCAATTTGAGGGGGAGCATCAACTACCCACCAGGATCCGCATTATGAGGTAGAAACCGGCACCTGACTAGCATTTAACGATTCAACTAATAATATAAGACCGTGATAGAAGCGAATCAAAATGGAAGATAATAAAAAAATAAAAAAATTAATTAAGTAACTTTAACTCTGTGGTCTCGGGATCTTGAGTGCCGGGTCAAATATTCATAACAATTGGCCAGGGGTGTTTCAATAGCCTAAACGAACGAGGACGGTGCTTTTACGCTTGTGACCGGTAGACCAATACACCCATACGTGCTTTAACAATCATTCAAATACACCGCTAAATCGATTCTTCTTTTTTAAGTGTCTTATAAGGAGTTCTACTCGTGATCTTTATCTTAGTGATATGAGGAAATTTATATGTGAAAAACGTGCATATTATACTAAAACAATTAAAGAATATCAAAGACCTCCGTGTGAAGCCGAGCTGGGCCGTTGGTATATTATACTGTGAAAGCACCTTTTAAGGAATTCGTATACGTCTTTTGTTTTCTGCTGCCTCCTTGGCTGCTGTCTGTTTTTCTTAGGAAATTCCTAATAGCAATCCCGGAGGTTGGAAATTTGGCAGTGATTCACGCTCGTGCCTTGAAGAGCACATAAAGCCGTCGGTCCCGGTTGTCATGAACATCTATGGCAATCGTTATTGGGAAGTCACTGCCCTCGAATTTACCGATACCAGTCGCTCCGTGGAAAAACTGATATTCAGGTAAAAACGGTTGAACTAGTAGCTGACCTCAAATAATTATGGGAATAAAGCTAGGAAGAAGAAGGGTCAGTCAGAATTTTCATACGAACACCCTTTTTTGAGTGTGACCTTTTCTTTATAAGCACGCATAGTCTAACGTAAGTCTGAAAATGATATTTCGAGATGATAATTTTGACTTAGCTTTCGACTATAGCGGCCAGTCCCAACGGGGACCAGGTTACTACGCAAAGATATTATAGTTTTCAATTGCGTGCGCAAACACAGGTGCACTTTTGTTCTTTAACTCTTATTATCCGATGTGACCGCTATCCGGCAAGACCGAAAGAGATCAGGCGCGGGACTAAGAACATAAAATACCAAACTCTGGGCTGTTATTAAATATTTCTAAAATTAGAAAAACTCAATAACACTTTTTGACTCGACCCGGGATTCAAACCCAAGACCTGTTGATCAGTAGCCGCATACGCTAACCGCTAAACCAACGTGGTAGTTAGGATATAACTGAGTTTCGAGATAATACTGAGTGTATATGTGATTGTGCAAAGAGTGGAAAACCTTATATCATATCATCGATGTTGACATACTGCATGCTGGAATCTGTATACATGTAAAGTTACATCTAGCGGCTCAACTACCTCAGACTAGACGTAATTTTGTGATAAGTTACAGACACTTGACGACACCGAATTAATATTAAAGCATCCTGGATTATACATTAAATATATTTAAGAACTCTTCAATATTGTGATATTTATGCAATCAACAACTATATCCTCAAAATAGCCTGACAACAGATAGCACAAGATACGCAACACATACATGGCAATGAAAGTAAACAACTGAATGGCAACAACAGGAAACCTGTTAGATCATCCATTGATGGACATCGAGATTCGGGATCATAATCATCTCTAAAATCGTAATCGTTTTCATTGTAATCATCCTTATTATAATGGTTTGATCTATAGTTTTTAGCTGGCCAGAAATTCCGCATGGGTTTGCTAGGTGTATTGCTGCGTGAATGTTTAAGAACACAGTGATAGATTTTCTTTAAACTCTGTTTACGTCTAAACTTAGGTGGCTGTACACTCAACTTGCTATCATTTTTTTCGACATGATTTTTATTTGAACATTTGCCCTCAATTTTATTAATTAAATGTGGGAAATGTTTGATATGTTTTTGAAGTTTTGATACAATTTTTGCTTTGTCTTTTGAACTTTGTTTCGGTATGCAAATCACCTTTTCGTAGTTTATTAATATTTCATTGTTAGTCGTCTGCGATTCAAATTTTTCTTCTTTAGTATTCGTTTTTGATTCCCGTTTACCTGCTTCAATCGTTGTTTTAGATGTTGATATGAGATTTGTCTCGTTTTCCATTATTTTTTAAACCACTATCATTTTTATCTACTGATATGGACACTATTATCCATGGGTATGTATACATGAATTAAAAATAGTATACATCATTTTCGAAACTGATGATAGTGGTATTTTTAATTACTTGTTAATTACATGATTTTGCCGAGTTATGTCACTAGATGTCACGCGACATCTAAATATGACATTTGACAATCGGGAGACCTAAAATACAAAAAATGCTAATGCTCATGGTTCAAGAAGATACTGTTACGCAGTTAAGGATTGACTATACCATAAACAACTCACTGACCCGAGTCTCTAGTTACTTAATGTTACTCAATTCATTAAATTTGTCTGAGCACTACACTGGAAGGAGCAAGCCATTTTTTTTTCCCCAAACTCCATGGATATCGACTATAATAAATAAAATTATTAGTCTCAGACTAGTTATAGATAAAAATAATATTAATAAAGTTGATGGTATTAGAAATGGTTAAATTCTTTATTGTTAAAATGACATTCACCACTGTCGCTGATGTTTAAAAAGAAAAACTTGGGAAACAAGCACCAACATCGAGCTCCTTCAACTATAGACCATGCCTACACTAATAAACAGACGACACCAAATCAAATCAATGATATTGTAAACATCTATGATATTGTAATGACAAAAACTGTCATTAAATTGTGTTTATATTTTGTATGAAATAAAAAATCATAAAATAATTGAGCAGAAGAATGTGAAAAAGTAATAATTTTTAAAATGATACATACAAAAAAAAATACATGCATTATCGGCAAATAACATAAATGAAAACTGAACTTTTACTTGACACAAAAACAAATCGTGAGATAATGTAAAATATTAAATATATTCAGCATGGCCTGCGGCAAGGCTAGCACGAGTTGTGACAATCTTAGTTTCGGAGTGAAACTTGCCGAAAGTGAATGTGAACGAAAAAAAAGATTAAGAGACAGAGAATGTGAGTTGGCACGGAGGGAACAAGAATTAGCCAGACGGCAGAATAATTTACTATGTAAACTCAAAAGATATTCAAAGGAAATGGCAATTTTGGAATCATTGCAAAAGCGTGTATTAGGACAATTAAATCAAGTGTCGGATATGAATAAGTGTTGCTGTAGGAATAGCACCAGTAAATGCAACAGATTAGGACAGTGTAAAATTCAGGCTCAAAGAGGTTGTAAAGCAATCTATAAATATTTTTGTGATGCTGCACATGCCAAACCAATGCGGTGCATGCCATTTCAACCAAACTGTTATAAGAATAATTGGAATGACGACTGTATGAATTTGGCATATGGAGGTAGACCAGTATTTTGTCCGCATTCTAGTGAACCCTGTTATTCAACCTATCCTGATCTTGGACACTGTCTACTACTTATGAGTAGTGGTATAATATGCTTACCGTGTTTAATATGTTGTTTACTGTTTAAGTGTTGTTGCTATTCATGTTGTCATTAGATTAAATGTACAGATACAGAACAGATTGCTTCACGTATAATTTAAACATTTAAATGTCTTCATACTGTCGTCTTATTTTACGTTGGTGTAATTTTAATACTTATGTGGACGAGCCCAATTTCAAATAGTGGTGTGCGCGTCCGTTGGGGCAATGCCGCATGTTGACATGATATGCAACGAAAGCGACAAATTGTGTTTTTAGGGTTCCGTAGCCAAATGGCAAAAAACGGAACCCTTATAGACTCGTCATGTCTGTCTGTCTGTCTGTCCGTCCGTATGTCACAGCCACTTTTTTCCGAAACCATAAGAACTATACTTTTGAAACTTGGTAAATAGATGTTATCTGTGAATCGCATTAAGATTTTCACATAAAAATAGAAAATAAAAAGCGGCCAAGTGCGAGTCGGACTCGCCCATGAAGGGTTGCGTATCAGCAAGTAACATCATATACAAGTTCTTGTAGTTCGTTTGTAACTTGGATCGATGTTTTTATACTAGTGTATTGATTGAATGAAAGGTAAATTGCAGTTTACGATTTATGACGTATTAAAAAAAACTACTTACTAGATCTCGTTCAAACCAATTTTCGTTGGTAGTTTGCATGGATTACCATTGCATTAGTACAACATATACTTTTTTTCGTTTTATCACTCTCTTAGTTTAGAAGTTACAGGGGGGGGGGGACACACATTTTTCCACTTTGGAAGAATCTCTCACGCTAACTATTCAGTTTAGAAAAAAATGATATTAGAAACCTCAATATCATTTCTGAATACCTATCCATAGATACCCCACACGTATGGGTTCGATGGTAGTGTCTAGGTAGTAAGTAATTTTTAGGGTTCCGTAGCCGAGTGGCAAAAAACGGAACCCTTATAGATTCGTCAAGTCTGTCTGTCTGTCTGTCTGTCCGTCCGTATGTCACAGCCAATTATTTCCGAAACTATTTGGGGTACCTCCCCTACACGTAAAGTGGGGATGTTTTTTTTTTCTCGAGGCTACCCCATCGTGTGGGGTATCATTAGATAGGTCATTTAAAAACAATAAAGGGTTTCCTAGACGATTTTTTGATTTAGGTATCCGTTTGCGAGATATTTCACTTTAAAGGGCACTTTTTTGTAAAAACAGGGCGTCCCCCCCCATCTAAAAGCTAAACGGCTGGCTCAAAAAATCTGAAAAAAATCGTGATGGTGGTCCATCTAATGAACTTTGAAGGAAAACTATAACCGATTAGATGACTTTCTTAGTTCAGGAGTTATAAAGGCTTATATGGTAAAATGCGCTCACTTGGAAAACGTCATACAAAATTAACGTATTAATACGTAAACATAACAATTATCTATTGGATACGATTTTAAATCCACATACCATTATAGGTGACTGAGGAACCCTTTCCTGTGCGTGGCCTGACACGCACTTGGCCGATTTTTTTTACTGCACGGAGGCGTAGTAGTTTCAGTTTTTATATTTTCTAACTCAGATTATGTAATGAAATTGTTGACTTTCAATTCAAGTTAGTACGATTTCTCTTTAAGGCAATTGATATACCTAAGTGGTTCAAAATTACACAGCATGACGTCATTAGTTCGATACCGGTTGGTTTCACACCTTATTGTAGTAAAACTATTTTCTTTAATGGTAATTTCTTAATAAATTACAAATGAATTGAACATTTGGTTATAAATCTTTGAAGAATTCCGAAATATATACATATAAACTTAAACTCGTGCATAGTATTCTAATTTAAACATCAAGTGTCAAAAAAGCAATTTACAATAATTTTGTCTGCCTGTCTGTTTGTGCCGGATAATTTTTGGAACAGCTCTACCGATTTTGACATTACTTTTACTGGCAGAAAGCTTATGACGTAAGGAGTAATTTAGTCTAATTTTTAGGGTTCCGTAGCCAAATGGCAAAAAACGGAACCCTTATAGATTCGTCAAGTCTGTCTGTCTGTCTGTCTGTCTGTCTGTCTGTCCGTCCGTATGTCACAGCCAATTATTTCCGAAACTATAAGAGCTATACTGTTGAAATTTGGTCAGTCGATGTATTCTGTGAACCGCATTAAGATTTTTACATAGAAAAAGAAAAAATACAATACATTTTGGGGGTCTCCATACTTGGAACTGAAACTCAAAAATTTTTTTTTCATCAAACCTATACGTGTTTCTATGGATAGGTGTTCAAAAATGATGTTGAGGTTTCTAATATCATTTTTTTCTAAACTGAATAGTTTGCGCGAGAGACACTTCCAAAGTGGAAAAATGTGTGTCCCCCCCCCCCTCTAACTTCTAAAATAAGAGAGTGATAAAAGTAAAAAAAATATATGTTGTACATTAACATGCAAACTACCAACGAAAATTGGTTTGAACGAGATCTAGTGAGTAGTTTTTTTTTTAATCCCTACTTAGTATTAAAAAATGCGAAAGTACCTCTGTCTGTCTGTCTGTTACGCTTTCACGCCTAAACCACTGTACCGATTTTGATGATATTCGGTATGATGATAGAACTGAACTTGGGAAAGGACATAGGCTACTTTTTACTGCAATAATCGAGATACAAAGACCAAAGCTAGGTGATTATAAAAATACATAAATCGAAGATGTCAAAATGTATCACTGTTTACCTCCTGTCAAAACTTCACAGGTTTCTAGGAATAACACACTTGCATGGCAACCATAATGATAGTTTGTAAATGACATATAGACCAGTAGACCAGAGTAGATAATTTTTGAAAACAAATAAAATTATAGTAGGATGAAACCTATTGGAAAAGGAGGAGAATATTATAAAAATGAAAGGAAAAATAATTTACGGGCGATCTGAGGTCGGGAAGGGGTAGGGGGGGGGGGAGGTTTTCGGGTCCTTTAACCGGGACGTGAAAAAGCATCTCACTAAGCCGCCATAGTGTGGGCCGCCATACATTATTGTCCGCATTCGCAGCAAGTGTGGTAGCCCCGACTCTTGGATTCTGCTCATGCTTTCCATCAGGCAGGGTAGAGTCAGATTGGATGGCTAAATATATACAACAAAGGGTAAAAAGCGGTTTATCTCGATTTCCAGCAAAACTACAAGGAAAAAAGTTAAATGGCAAAGTTGTAGGTAATTAAAAGATCTACAACTTTTTAGGGTTCCGAAGTTTATGACTTCGAACCCTTATAGATATGTCATGTCCGTCTGTCCTTCCGTCCGTCCGTCCGTCCGTCCTCGACTTATCGTCCAAACAGTAAGTGCTAGAAAGATGAAACTTTGCATGAATATGTATTGTAATTACGTCGACAAAGTGCTACAATAAAATTATGAAATATATTTTTATTTAGGGTACCTCCCCTACACGTAAAGTGGGGATGTTTTTTTTTCTCACGGCTACCCCATCATGTAGGGTATCATTTTAAAGGTCTTTTAAAAACATTAAGGGGTTGTTAACGATTTTTTGATTTAGGTATCCGTTTGCGAGAAATTTCACTTTAAAGGCCACTTTTTTGTAAAAACAGGCCGTCCCGCCCGCCGAAAAATTTGTGATAGTGGTCCATATAATGAACTTTAAATGAAAACTATAACGAATTAGATGACTTTGTTAGTTCAGGAGTTATAGAGGCTTAACTTTTACAATGCGCTTACTTGGAAAAGTCATACAAAATCAACGCATTAATACGTAAACATAACAATTATCCATTGGATACGATTTCTAATCCACGTACCATTATGGGTGACTGAGGAACCCTTTTCTGTGCGTGGCCGGACACGCACTTGGCTGATTTTTTATAGTCTAGCTTCGCTCCACGCCGTTACGATTCCCAGCAATAACCGCAGGTAACATAGCGAAATTCAGATAGTTAAAAGTGAGAATATAGTTGATTGATATGCTCCCTATACATATTTGGGTCTTATCTTCCTATGTGCGGTTTTCGGAAAATTAAACACAAGGGTATCATTTAAAAGTCTCTCACACATAAACAGTATTTCTACCAGAAAAATAAATAAATATTTCGGAAATCTTACACAACGTCATCTATTCCCAAACTAAGCAGAGCTTGTATTAAAGACAACTGATATAATTACGAAAACATACTTTTTTTTTTAAATACATACAAATTACACATAGAAAACAGCCAAACTCCGAAACAAAAATTTGCGGATCACACAAACGGGATCGAACCCTAGACCTCAAGCACAGCAGTCCCATACGCTACCACTGTGCCATAGAGGCAGTCAAGATGAAAGTGATCTTTGAGTAACTAAACTCACAAGCAGTCGGTAATGAAGATAAGTTGTCGGAAGGAATCAGTGTTCTAACGTGTGTGTTTTATACCTGCTATAATTTCTTTAAACTTTTCAAAAAGATGTACGAAATTTAATATAGTTATTTTGAAATTATAAGCTGCGTCGTCGCTCTAACGATTAGTGCTTGCTACTGACGATCAACAAGTCTAGGGTGCGAATGTGGGCACGTAGCGAAAGCGTTGTTGAGTTTTTTTACAAGAATTCGGAGTACCGAAATTTGGCAGTGCTTAGCACCAGTGCCAGTGAAAGCACATTTATTTATTTACTTTATAGGCTCACCAACAATTATCTACACTATTTAACAGCTAAGATACATTTTGCAACAAGTATGGACTGACATAGTGTAACACACTACTTATAGGTAAACACGACTTGCACCATAAACAACTGTTATAAAATGCCTATGCTAAAAGTACAGTACAAGAACAAATAAGAGAACCTTTTGTCAGGTATTTAGTATGGTTTTACGGAACTTGCTAAGTGAGTCAGTCTAAGTTAAGCCGTCTCGATCCTGGTTTTCTTGAACATCTAACATAATTATGGCAATCGTTATTGGAAAGTTAGTGTTACAGGTTAGTGCTACCTCAGGGTTACAGAGGTCCAATGCTAGTAGATCAGTGGAAAAAATTATATTCAGGTGAAAGTAGTTGAAAAGCTTGCAAGATGATTTTGAAATTAAAGTTATAACTTTTCTTACCACCAACCACCGCCAATGTTGACGTCCTCCGTCTAAAATATTGCAAAAATTCCTGTATTGTATTGATAAAGCTCCAACTCGGGTCTAAAACCTGTTGTTTAAATGAACTAAAATGTAAATAACGCATTTTAGTACTAGACAGCATTAAATACCTCATTGTTATGAAAATAGACCGCATAATTTTATTTCGCTGTTTAGTACAGGTACCTAATATTATTCATGTAGTATTTTGCGAATTATAATGACTTAAATATACCTGACCGAGGAAAAACTTGTTAGTATGTTATTTAAATTAAAAAAGCAAGTTATGCAAAGAGATATATGGCGATCTTTATTTATAGATACATTTAAATAGACAGAGATAATTTACAGCGAATTATTATTTAGAAGAAGAATTATTAAAGATATTTTTTGGCTAGTTCCTACCTATTTTGGACCAGCTACGTTATATCTAGAACTCTATTTTGAATTTTGAGACTATAAAAGTGTAATAACGTCAAAACGGTAAGTGCCAGGAAAATGTAACTTTGCATGAATATGTGTTGTAATTACGTCGACAAAGTGCAAAAATAAAATTATGAAATATATTTTTATATGGGGACCTCCCCTACACGTAAAGTGGGGATGATTTTTAGGGTTCCGTAGCCAAATGGCTAGAAACGGAACCCTTATAGATTCGTCATGTTAGTCCGTCTGTCTGTCTGTCTGTCCGTCCGTATGTCACAGCCCCTTTTTTCTGAAACTATAAGAACTATACTGTTGAAATTTGGTACGTAGATGTATTCTGTAAACCGCATTAAGACTTTACACAAAAATAGAAAAAAACAATAAATTTTGGGGGTTCCCCATACTGGGAAATAACACTCAAAAAAATAATTTTCATCAAACCCATACGTGCCCTATGGATAGGTCTTCAAAAATTCTATTGAAGTTTCTAATATCATTTTTCTAAACTGAATAGCTTGCGCGAGAGACACTTCCAAAGTGGTAAAATGTGTGTCCCCCCTCCCTGTAACTTCTAAAATAAGAGTGATAAAACTGAAAAAATATATAATGTACATTACCATGCAAACTTCCACCGAAAATTGGTTTGAACGAGATCTAGCAAGTAGTTTATTTAAATACGTCATAAGTCGTAAACCGCAATTTACCTTTCATTCAATAAATACACTATTACGAGTATTAAAACATCGATCAAAGTTACAACGAACTAAAAGAACTTTTATATGAAATGAAATGAAATGAAATGAAATGAAATGAAATGAAATGAAATGAAATGAAATGAAATGAAATGAAATGAAATGAAATGAAATGAAATGAAATGAAATGAAATGAAATGAAATGAAATGAAATGAAATGAAATGAAATGAAATGAAATGAAATGAAATGGCCCTTCCTGTGGCGAGTCCGACTCGCACTTGGCCACTTTTTTTTCTCGCAGCTACCCCATCTTGTGGGATATCATTAGATAGGTCTTATAAAAACATTAAAGGGTTTTGAAGACGATTTTTCGATTTAGGTAGCCGTTTACGAAAAATTCCACTTTAAAGGGCACTTTTTTGTAAAATCAGGGCGCCCCCCCCCCCCCCTAAAAACGGCTGTCTCAAAAATTCTGGAAAAAATCGTGATGATGGTTCATATCATGAACTTTAAAGGAAAACTATAACGGATTAGATGACTTTGTTAGTTCAGTTTTTATAGTCTCAAATTGTTAGAGGCTTAACTTGTGAAATGCGCTTCCATGGAAAACGTCAAACAAAATTAACGCATTAATAAGTAACCATAACAATTATTTGGTGGGATGTAAGGGGGTGAACCAACATCTTTTATCCCAAGCCAACCTCACCTGCACGCGGTACGTCCTGCTGAACGACAAACGAGGCTCTGGCGACCGACTGATGGCGGTATATCCATCCGAATACGTGTAGCTAAATACCACAGACTGGTGATGGGCAGCAGCATCACCGGTACAATAAGCTGCACCCTGCGATCGCCAACCCGCCTGTCCAGCGTGGCGATTATGGGCATATCCTCCCATGCAGAGACAACTAAGGCCATGGCCCCCAGTTCCCGGTAGCCCCACTATTCCTGGTTATGGTGGCGACCACGGTAACGGTGGGGCAGGGGGTGCTAAGAATCTCCGGGTTACGGGAGGCCACCACAACCGACTGACCCTGGCTACGTACAACGGACGCACGCTACGGCTAGACTCGCATCTGGCACAGCTGGAGGTAGAACTGGGTAAAATTAGGTGGCACATCCTCGGGTTATGTGAAGTCCGAAGACAGGGGGAGGACACCGTAACTCTTGAGTCAGGTCACCTAATGTACTTCCGCGAGGGAGACCAACAATCCCAAGGTGGCGTGGGGTTTCTGGTAAATAAGTCTATATCTAACAACGTTGTGGAAATTTCCAGTGTGTCGAACAGGGTAGCGTACCTCATTATTAAGCTCACTGAGAGGTATAGCCTCAAGGTTGTGCAAGTGTACGCACCGACCTCGGCGCACTCGGATGACGAGGTGGAGGATATGTACGATGACATATCGAGGGCCCTCCACTTAACCACTAAGACCCACTACAACGTTGTTATGGGTGACTTCAACGCTAAAGTGGGAGTACAGATTTGCAGCGAATCGGTAGTAGGATCACATGGACTTGGAGTCAGAAATCATAGGGGGCAAATGCTTGTCAACTTCCTTGAACGCGAGGGGCTCTTTTTGATGAATTCTTTTTTCAAAAAACAGCCCCAACGCAAGTGGACGTGGCAAAGCCCCGACACTGTGATAAAAAATGAGATCAACTTCTACATTACGGACAAGAGGCACATATTCAGAGATGTCTCAGTGGTCAATAGGTTTAATACCGGTAGCGATCACCGACTAGTCCGAGGCTCTCTGAATATCAACTTCAAAGTTGAACGTGCCCGTTTGATGAAGTCCAGGCTCCGACCAACTCTACTCCAAGCCATGATAGGATCTGAAACGTTCCAGTCAAACCTGGTAAACCGATTCGCTGCCGTGGAAACCACAACAGACGTAAACCAGAACCTCGAAAATGTGGTTTGAATCCTCAGGAACGAAGGTACGAGATTCTATGAACTGCAGCGTAAAGGCAGGAAGTCGAAGCTTTCAGAGAAGACTTTAGGGTTGATGAGGAAAAGGCGTGAAAACCCACCCGTCACTTCGTTGGCAAAGAGGATGCTGAACAGAGAGATAAGGAAACTCGTCCGACACGATCTCCGGTGCTCCAATACTCGCACCATCGAAAGAGCGATCGAGCAAAATCGGGGGTCAAAAGTGTTCGTACAATCTCTGTGTAGAAGCGAACTGACGAAGTTGACCACAACAAGTGGAGAAGTTGTTTCCTCGAAACCGGCAGTCCTTTTGGAAGTGGAAGGCTTCTATAGCCGGCTATACGCTTCGCATGCATCTCGACCTGACCCCGAAAATGAGGACACCAGAGCCACATTAACGCGTCGCTACACCGAAGATGAAATCGAGGTGGCTCTTAAACAGCTTAAAAATGGAAAAGCCCCTGGTTAGGATGGCGTTACAACAGAGCTATTAAAAGCTGGAGGTAAACCCGTACTGAGGGAGCTCCAAAAGCTTTTCAACGCTGTCCTGTTTGAAGGGAGAACTCCGGAGGTGTGGAGTAGGAGTTTGGTTGTTCTTTTCTTCAAAAAAGGTGACAAGACCTTATGGAAGAACTATCGACCCATTTCCCTTCTGAGCCACATCTACAAGCTGTTTTCAAGAGTCATCACGAACCGTCTTGCGCAAAGACTCGACGAATTTCAACCACCGGAGCAGGCCGGATTTCGGAGCGGATACGGCACCATAGACCACATACACACAGTGCGGCAAATTATACAGAAGACCCAGGAGTATAACCAGCCCCTGTGTCTAGCATTCGTGGTCTATGAGAAGGCCTTCGACTCGGTTGAGATCTGGTCTGTTCTGGAGTCCCTGCAGCGTTGTCAGGTAGATTGGCGATACATCCAAGTGCTGAGATGTCTCTACGATACCGCCACCATGTCCGTCCAAGTACAGAATCAGCAAACAAGGTCCATACCGTTGCATCGAGGAGTGAGACAAGGGGACGTTATTTCCCCGAAATTGTTCACAAATGTAATGGAGGATATGTTCAAGACGCTAAACTGGAAAGGACGTGGCATTAACATTAATGGCGAATACATCTCTCACTTGCGATTTGCGGACGACATCATCATAATGGCAGAGACACTGCAGGACCTGCAACAGATGCTGAATGACCTGACTGATTCTTCTATGCGCATCGGCCTACGGATAAACTTGGACAAAACCAAGGTCATGTTCAATGAACATGTTCTACCGGAACCGGTTGCAGTACACGATACCGTTCTCGAGGTTGTTCAAAAATATGTCTACCTTGCACAGACATTGCAGTTGGGTAGAAACTCGAGTCTTTTTGTCGTCGATCCCACAATGCCTAAAAACGAAAGTTTTCAATCAGTGCGTCCTACCTGTCATGACATACGGAGCCTAGACCTGGACACTTACGGTACGGTTGGTCCATAAGCTTAAAGTTACTCAGCGTGCTATGGAAAGGGCTATGCTCGGCGTTTCTCTGAAAGATCGTATCAGAAATGAGGTGATCCGTCAGAGAACTAAAGTCATCGACATAGCCCACCGGATTAGCAAGCTGAAGTGGCAGTGGGCTGGCCATATTAGCCGCAGAACTGATGGCCGTTGGGGCAGAAGAGTTCTTGAGTGGAGACCGCGTCTCGGTAAACGTAGTGTAGGACGCCCACAGGCGAGGTGGAGTGACGACCTGCGTAAGATGGCTGGCAGGAGCTGGATGCGAGAAGCCCAAAATCGATCACAGTGGTGTGCAATGGGAGAGGCCTATGTCCAGCAGTGGACTGCGATAGGCTGATGATGATGATGATGATAACAATTATTTATCTATTGGGTACGATGTTAAATCCACGTGCCATTATGGGTGACTGAGGAACCCTTTTCTGTGCGTGGCTTGACACGCACTTGGCCGATTTTTTTTTCAATTTCAAAGGTTATTTGGGAAACGATTAGCTAAAAATATACATGCATGATATATATCTTAAAGTTTCACTACTTATTTCAAGTTTAAACTTGAAGCAAACCCACCAAATTATTAACAAAATATCATGTAGTTTTGACCCTAAGTTAGTTTACAGTAGGAATCCCATACCTATATTGCTCTTTCTCAATAATAATATGTTTGTTTCCAAGAATTTAAAGATATATCTACATTTATTTAAGTGAAGTGTATAAATTTTGTCAATAAATATTTAAATTGTAACAATCCTGTTATTTCACATTAAAACTTTTGAATATACTAACTTTCTGATAACCCGAAAACAAGCTAAATATTGTAACATGTAGCAACTTAGTGCATGTAGTTAGAAAAAGCTGCCGGTATTTTGGGGTCACCGGCCACGTTCCCAGTCCGGACTGGAACCCGAGCGCAGAATTCCATGCGAATGTCTCACGCAACCAATGTTTGACAAACCAAGAAAGTTTTTATCAAATCAAAGTACAAAACGTGTTCTTTTATACAGTGAAGTATTGAGTCATTGTGCACCGATAAACTGGTAAGTATTGATGCTGTGGAGTAACATCATAACTAGAACACTATTGTCTGTCTACCTACTGCCATTGAAATAACAGATCAATGCCTACAACAATGAAACCGAATTAAGTACGGATGTAGGTACGAGTATATGGCTCAAACAGAAGAAAGTCGGTAACAAAAAATATATTATTCTAAAGCTCCTAAAGCTCTTACTGTCTAAGTTTACTTTGCACAGAAATTATAGGTGAACAATAATTTCCCGTGTATTGAGCTGGCTCACGCAGCCCCACCTGTGTCTTCTATTGCTCGTAGCGTGATGTTTTGCAGCAGGAATAGGTTATTGTGACTGTGAGCCAACCTTAAAAGATAGACATATGCAACGGACTTTTTTTTTAACTTTTAACAGGAAAAAATAATTTCATACATCGTTTTAGTTAAACTGTAGGTAATAGTTTGCGCAGCGCACGCAATGGAAGCTCTTAAAAGGAATGATCTTCCCCCCTTTTGCAACATTTTTCATTGATACTCTACTCCTATGGGTCGTAGCGTTATGATATATAGATTTAAGCATTCGTCGATAACTGAAAAAAACAAAAAATAACATATCGGAACTATGAGATTAGCGCGTCATAACAAACAAACTTTTCAAAGTTATAATAAAAGTACGAGTATAGATTAAGAATAACGACTACGTATTGTCACCTGTGTCACCACCGCTGTTCACTTATCCCAACCCGAGTAAATAAGCAAACTGTTTGTTTTGTTTGTTTGCAGTTTGATTGTAAAGACAAGGCCAGCGTAGTATAGTAGGCTATAACCTTTCTAAGAGGCCTATGTCCAGCAGTTCACTGTTAAAAATTATGGTGCTTGGTGAGCTGGTGTTAATGATTGAGGACTTATTTTAAAGCGGTTCATTCGACGTTGAAGAAGTTGATTAGCTCTTTGGAACAGCCCGTCACTTAAATGTCTCCTGTACCTAAAATTACTAAATTATTCTAGTTTGTGTCCTCATCTCAATTCAACAATATCATTTCGAATAAAGCACAACGCTTCAAACGAATGACAAACATGACTGCCTTGTTGGTCTAGTGGTTAGCGTATGCAGCTGCTGATCAAGAGGTCTTAGGTTCGATTCCCGGGTCAAACCAAACATTTGTGTGATCCACAAATATTTGTTTCGCTGCCTGGGTGTTTTTCTATGTAAAATATGTATTTATTTACAAAAAAAAAGTATGTTTATGTATTTATATCAGTTGTTTAGTACCCATAATACAAGTTCTGCTTACTTTGGGACTAGATGATGTTGTGTGTAAGATATAAAAAATATTAAAAAACGTGTGTCACTGAATCTATCACACTGTAGCTACTCTACAAATAAATAAAACAGAACTGTCTGTTTGTAATGTCAGTAGTAAGAACGTTTGCACCGGCAAGCTGTAACAGAAACAGAAAATTAATTACAAACTTATTAACACGTGGAAGTAAAGTAAGTCTATGACACCAGTCTATGTAAGAACCGTAATAGGAAACATGACTTTTCTTCCTATGGATAACAACCCACTATTGTTTTAAACTCGTAAACCTATTTGGTCAACGTTGATGAACATGCGTTTATCATTAGAAGAACTCAAGATACACGTGATGTAAAGTATACAAATATATAAAATAGCAGTGTCTGTTTTACTTTTTCACATTTTGTCAATCCCTACTCCCTACTAATATTATAAATGCGAAAGTAACTCTGTCTGTCTGTTACGCTTTCACGCCTAAACCACTTAACCGATTTTGATGAAATTTGGTATGAAGATAGAACTGAACTTGGGAAAGGACATAGGCATACTTTTTACCACGATAACCTACATACACACGGGCGGAGCCGCGGGCGAAAGCTAGTTTTCAATAAGTGCATTTGAAAGTAAATATGGCACATTTCAAAATCTTTATTTTTTGTCTTTATCTGTTTTTTATGCCGGCTAATCTCTTGACCGGTTGGACTGATTCTGACGGGATTTTCACCGGCAAATAGGTTGTTTATTTATGTTATGGATATTTATGCGGCAAATAGGTTATATGGATATTTTTATCAATAAAATAATTTTGTAACTCACAAACTTAAATATGTGTGAACACTGATAATTTTGTACGAGTATTACTATGTTGTTTAAAACTTATTTCATACTTTTTCAGTGTCGTTTTTTGTCGTAGTTGCGTTTTAGTTTTTACTTTTTTATATACTTACAAATAATAAGAGTATCTACATCATTAATAACATACATAATAGTATCATATTGGCGTCTACTCGACATAGGATTCGAATAGGAATGGAGGAACCTACGGGCCAGCGCTGGCACACAATTTGTGCCAAGTTTTATTTTATTAATCAGTACTGAGTAATCCTGCCTATATTGCTTTGATGTAACTAATGTAACCCACGGGATGAATAGGAGTGGTGGTAATTTACTACTATACGGGCGTGAATTAAATAGATAGCAATTGTAAATTACTAGCCGAGTCTCGTGGTTATTGTTGTAGATCGCGAGTAACGCCGCAGAACGAAGCTAGTTTAAAAAAAACTGACTCCTTACGTCAGCTACTGCAAGTGCAAGTCCCGTCAAACTCGGACCAGCCGTCCAGAAATTAGAACAAAGACGGAGAGATAAACAAAAATTATAAAAATTGCTTTTTTGATGTACCTAAGTACCATAATATACACTTTCATATGCATTAATTAAAAAACTGTTGCATTCATTCAGGCATTCATTAAAAAATTTATATTACAACCTTCAATTTAATTTAGGTATTTGTATAGATATTAAGTGACTACCAATTTAACTACAAAAACGCTTTTGTACGGGTCGCGACTTTTGTACCTAGATACCTATCATTTCTTCACCTTTGCCATATCATCGCAAGTTGTTAGTAAACTTATTTCCTGCATCAGTGAGGTCAGAGTCTCAGGCTCCTGTCGGATTGCGCTCACGCTCGCTCGACGACTCTCAGATCACCGGTCACCGCGCAGAATACCGCAAGTCTCCGCCGCAGTTGTACGCTCGCTCACTGGCTGCGTAAGCGCATCTATCTCATCGATAAAGTGACAAAAATAGTGAATATAAACCTAAGTTGATCGTACAAAAGTGCTAGTTACCACCGACCACCGGATCCTTTGCAATATCATCCAGGTATAATTATATAAAACAGACATGCTCTCGTTCAGAACTGGTTTTCTGATCATCGCGAAAGTAACTCGCATATGTTGTTTTAATAAGCGTTCGAAATTACCTTGCAGTTTATTTTTATTGTTTACTTTATTGTGTTGTTCATTTCAATCTAACTGCATTTAATGTTAGACAAATTCGTTAAACCTAAAGCTAGCTAGCTCTTTGCGGTACATAAACAGTGAACAACAAACCGGGACTTCTAATTGTGTATTACGTTTTACTTCTATTGTACTCTTATCACTATACCTATCTACATAATTAGTAATGTGTGACCACTATAGATAAGTGTATATATCAGCAACATTAACATAAATAAAACAATTGGTTATCTGTTTTTCAGTGTGTTAAGATATGGCGCGCTACCAACTCCTCTGTTTGATCATCGCTGTTGCGGCAGGTGGGTATTTATTAGGCTTTATCTTGAATATTCATTTAATCAAATCAACAAGCTATGTAAAAAATTTAAATTAGTTATCGACCAGGAACTTGGCACAGAAATCATCACGGTCGGTCTCCATCTGACACATTGTGATGAATACCTAATAGCTTCGTATTATTCGTTACTGATGCTGTCCTATTCTTTTGGTGAATTGATTTAGTTTCAGGGCCGGTTAAACGACATTTCACGTGCAAAAACTTTCTACATGCAACCTACCGAACCAGTTTATGTTCAAATAAAATATAACAAAGCTACTTTCAGCTGCTTTCAGATAGTAATTAGATGAGAATTTCTCAAATTATAATTTTATTTCTCTTATTCATTCATGACATATATGACTTTGATTAACATGAAATAAGAAAAGCACACTCACGATCGTAAAAATTTTCATTCAAAACAAATACCTATCCTTTTCTCCAAATTCGTTTTGGTAGATAATACATAATAGAATAGGACTACAATACAGTAGATAAGACTTTAGAATACATAATGAATCTAAGTTTTAAATATAATAGGAACTTCTGGACTTAAAAATCGGTTATTCGGTTGGGTAATAAAAAACCTGAACTTGTTTGTTTTTGTTTTCAAAATAGTATCCTTACAGACATCTGATTGAACTGACCACTGACTGCTGGTTCATTGAGGAGTACCTCTAATAATCAGTAGATTATAATTAGAAATGTTTAACTGAAACGTAAATGCATACGAAACCCAGCCAGCGTGGGGACGAATGCCCTTAACTCTCTCCTGAGAAGAAACCCGAACCCAGCAGTGGGTTGTTGCTTTAATACTTAAATATAGCACCATTTAATATTAAATGAACATATTCGTCGTATCTATTAAACGCCCAGACTAGAGAATATAGTATTCTAATATTTGCATCGAACCAAAGGCGATTTCTGACAGAATGGCCGAATGCCGTGCCCTAGCCGTGCAGTTTGGGCATACACAATTTTAAAAGAATTCACATTAGGCCTAAAACAAAAGAACTAAATAGACTCAC
The DNA here is from genome assembly GCA_932526445.1 of Phragmatobia fuliginosa. Lineage (NCBI taxonomy): Eukaryota > Metazoa > Arthropoda > Insecta > Lepidoptera > Erebidae > Phragmatobia > Phragmatobia fuliginosa. The sequence continues at coordinate 14,333,821 of OW052065.1, read as the reverse complement.
TTATAACTAACAATGGTCTCTTTTAAGATAATTAAGAAACAACTAATGACGTTATAATGATCTAAAATTGGTTAACTAATAACCAACCTAAGCATCGAAATTCCGAGAATTGTTAAATTGTGCACGTATTCTGACTCATACATTTTTCATTGATCTGTATAGAGTATAAGATAGCGACTCATAAAGAAACAAATTCACAAGTAAATATTCCATATATATATGACAATCGTATGTAGTAAGAAGCGTAAAATGATTTACATAATGACTCACATTACACTTCTTAACAACTGTGAATGAATGAAAATCTTAGTCATTTGCCTCGGAGTGACCTTTTAAAACCAAGATACGTTTCAAATTGATTTCACTCAGTGTTTTTTGCAAATCGCTTCGTTTAAAATAATTAGGAGGCTTAATAACATAGAACATGACCTAAAAATGTAGAAAGATTCAAGGCAACTAAGCCTAGAAGGTCTGTGAAAAGTAAACTTCATACAACAAACAAGAACTTTAAAAACTATAATTGGACTACGTTAAAACTATTGATAAAATTTATATAGACTATGTGACCCGGGCCGATATTATGAATCTATAGACACCTCATTCGTTAAAATCTGATCAGTAGTCACGACGTTAAGACTAGACGTAAGGTAGAACACAATACATAGATTCCCAAAAATATTAATCTTCCTTTTAGCTTTGCCGTAGTCGCGTATAAATAAAGAAACACCCTACAGTGCTTCTTGTTTGTTCACTAACTTTTAGAACTTACATATTCAGTATAGTACTTAAGCCTTCTATTCCTCTAATCTTCTACGAGAGAGAGCGGAAAACACAAAACCTTATTAAAATTATGAGTACGTACTTACTGATATTATCAACTACGTCGTTAACAGTTCTAAAAATTAAAAAGGCTATTCATGATAACTGATGACTCATTCTTTATAGTGGAACTAATAGATGGGTTTACAAATTAAACATAGAAAAATAAAATACAACAACACTTCCCAGTTTGAACTATTATACTCGTAAATTATATGTTGCTGTATGATGCGCTTCTTTAGAAAACATGGAGTACCTAGGAATCGATAATAAGTGAAATAACTGAAATAACAATCGATTCAATTATATGTTTAAATACACTATCTACCCCTATGAATGCTATCTGCCCCTAGAAAAATTGACTTAGTGCGTGTCAGACCACGCATAGAATAGGATTCCCTAGTCACCTATAATGGCAAGTGGATTTTAAATCGTGTCTAATATTGTTGTGTTTCGTTATTTTTGTACGAAGTTTTCCACGTAGCATTTTACAAGTGAGGCCTCTATAACTCCTGAACTAACAAAGTTATCTAAAACGTAATAGTTTTCCTTTAAAATTCATCACATGGACTGCCATCATGATTTTTCGAGCTTGCCGTTTAGTTTTTAGAGTTTAGATTTCATATCCTCTTTCGCTCTTTTCCTTAAACTCAATGTTAGTAATATTCAGTAAACTTTTTTTATATTTTTCTGTTAAACAATACGTCGTTATAAAACTTTATTAAAACTTTATTGTAAAATCTTTATCGAAGTAGAGTGTTGGTGTAGAATGTTTGAGTAGATATAGCGTATCTAATGTTGTAAGAAACCTTCCGAGACAATAGTTACTATCTTACTATTTGTTTCCTTTTAAAGTAGAATAATTGATAGTACTATTAGCTGACTTATCCTCTTTGTACAAATAAGAAATACTTTGCTTGAGTCGATACAAGTCTTCCGATGGCCATAGTTTATTTGAACGGCTATCTACAAGCATGTGCATCGTCTCCTTTTGATATAGAAATAGAACTTGATGATATTTCTACTCTTGATATGATTCAGTTGATTTAAGTACTTAAATCAAAGTATTATGTCTAACCTACTAAGGTTATTTAAACTGTTTTGGCAGTCTATGTATATCTATAGTTCTATGATGATGAGTGATGAGTCTAAACTACTGAACTGATTTTAATAAATGAGGTCTCGATAGATTCGTAATAATGGCGCGGGTGACATAGGCTAAAGTATAAGTCTTGACGTAGTCGTATTAAGTACCTATAGTTTTTTTAAACTGTTCTTGCATAATAACGCAGAATATGCCACAATATGTATATAATTGCCAGAACGTGAATTCATCTTCTCCATTGCTAATTAGGTTTGGGCCATGCAGCCAATGAATGTTAAAACGCCTACATACATACATTTGACACAGAAACGTAGCTTAAAGAAAGTCACCGCAGTGGTAATGCACTCCCTCCCAACATCGGAAGTACCCGCTTAGCTCAAATATTTGTGAAACCATGGATATGTATTATATTCATATTAGACTGGGTGTTCCAATATTATATGTAATATGATATGAATTTTGAACACATTATAATGGCCTAGTGACTCCTTCCCTGTGATGACGGAATAAGAATTCGTAGTATAATACTGTCATCAACCCTTTTTATCCGATGGTTGTAAATCGACTAAAGCATTAGACTTTTAGAGATTATTCGTCATTTTGAGAACCAGTCCTCTTGCGCCTCTACTCCCATTTTATAATTAAGCTTTCTGTGCCTAAACCTGGTAGAAGCTGTTAATGATGATTGCAGAATATGGTTCGGGCTAAGCTGAAATATTATTAACAGTAGTACTTACTTCAATATTTACCGAAATGCATTAAACGTGGTTTGAAGATAGAGAGGCGACCTAAACCGATTATTACCTTTCCCGTGCACCAGTCGAACAGGGCTCAATGCACACATATACATACGCAACCAGGCTATAAATAAAGTAGGTTTTGTTTTCATATGCCGGTCCTTTCAATTACACACGTGTGTACAGTTTGCGCAATGCAATCTAGCCTGCCTTTTGTTCACCCGCTTTTCGAAGTCTTGATGTTTATTTTATTCATCAGCTTTTGCTCGTGATGTTGATGTAAGCTAATGGGTAACTCAAGTTGCTAAAGTTTTATTTTCTAAAGTGAAACAACTTTATTTGGCGTATTTATTATATCTATTTATATATAGAAGGTACTTCTAAAATTACCGTTTGTACCTTCAAATACATAATATCATCATTTTGTTTTCTTAATTATAACTTGTATTTTATCTATTATGTTACCAGGCCCACTAGCCAAGTTACATTCTACAAACCATAACATTAACAACGTTACTTAGCGTTAGTGTTGTAGAAACAGAAAAAACGCGAAACACTTGCAACTTAGCTAAGAAGTTAGTCAAATAACTATTTATTAATCTGTGCTTAAAGTGACATATAGGTACATAAAATTTAATATTTGGTGGTTTTCGGGGGTGACAAATCGATCTTAATTAGTCTTATGTTTGTGAAAACGCGAGTTTTCTAGGTTTTTCGCATTTATCATTACTCTTAGCGTTGCTTGCGACTCGCTTAGAATTTAGAAATTGGTTTGTTGATTTTTGTACCGTTTAACTTTCATATAGGTTTAGGGAAAAGCAGTTTAATTAAAATTACAAACAGACTCTTTAATTTCATATATTGGTATTTATATAGATGTTAACATTAAATTGAATATCTTTTTTTATATAAGTCACGTATCAAAATGGCAGTCACCTGAAATTGTTTATCTTTTCGTGTACATGATGTCACCAATTTTAAGGGTTCGCTGTCTATTGTTCTATGTACTTCTATGGTTTACGTTAAACACGTTACGACAGTGTTGTGACAAATTTGCATATATTTCATGACAGAACGACATCGTAAATATTATAATAAAACATTAGATATTGTTTTCCCATACATCATAATAACAAATGACTATTCAGCTATTGAAGACCCAGTATTAATACTTATACCTATGTACATTCTATTATCAGGAAATTTCAAGAAATATTATAAATAGAGAAAGTGTCTGTTTTTTCATTAGTATTAGTTTCACATGTACTCGTTTGATATTTAAACATAATAGCGATTGGCTCCAAACAGAAATCAATTTCAAAACGTAGATGTGTGTGAAATATCTGGTAATATTTATTTAAAGATAATACACGTGAATTGCCACGTTTAATTTATAATTAACCATTAACTAACTGATTAGTTAACTCTCCGTGAGTGATCAAATGCGGAAACATATAGGCACTATTCTTCCGCCAAGAGTCGTGAGAAGGTGAGTTACAATTATACCTTTTAAGTGATGTTGAAACTCCGTAGAACCTAAAATCAATTACTGAAGACAAGGAGACAAGGTAAATGGAAACTAACGGAAATATCCATAGTAATAGTATCCATCGCCGATGTAGATAACTTAATGGCTTAACTGGACCCCTAATTGCTTACATTACTTGAATGACGTCACGTTCTAAGAGTCATTCTAAGTAAATACAAATTCACCGTGATGATTAATGTATATCTTAGTATATCATGATGTAAACAATAAATGTAATGATTTATAAGCACCGCTTTATTTCCTTGAATACACTAGCAAAGGTTAAAACTTATTAAGAAGCGGAAAAATATACTTATAGTATTCGCAAACGATTATATGTATATTCGCAAACGTATAAATGATTAAATATCCTTATATTGATAATTATGAGCATAATTCGTATCTCACATTAAAGAGGAGCAAAACCTTTTGACTGAAAATCTATCAAAATTGGGAAATTTTAGCAGGGTTTTGAAAATGATCCATCTTGACATTCAGGGATGGGAATTGTACAGGAACTTATAAATCTCACGGATTATTTATTGATGAGCCTTTAGAGGCTCGTTCTACTTTACTGAAGCCCAATGTTGAATGTGAATAGATGCAGGACCTCTGTCCGTTACCCGTTTACATACTTTACCTACCCCAGCTCTGTGGCGCCACTCCCAAACTACCTTTACTTTTTTTCCAAAACCAATAAAAGGCCCGACTTCTTTTATTCTTTTTTGACTTAAATGCAATGCCTTCAACGCTAAACAGAATAGTTTGTGTAACGATTTTTAGACGGTTCAGTAACATTTTATATGTTTAAGGGAGCCACTATTGTAAAGTATGTTGGGTACTTAATTATTTTAATCATACTGTATTCTTTTTTTAATGGCCCAAACCAATATACCTACGTGTAAAAGATCTTGTGATAGTATTTAATTATGAAAAGTTAAAAACGCCATAATTATAGAAGATTGTTTCCGCTAAATGATTTTAGTTCGACTTATCTATATTTTGTTCGATAAAACTACAACATTAAACGGGGCGCTAGTGAAAGAGTTATAACTTACTAACTAGTTTCTATAAGCTACACATACATCATACTTTCTTTTATTATTGCAAGTCAGCCTCGAGCCAATATATTATACTTACGAACAAGATTTTTACCGATTTGCTGTATATGACTACTTTCACTCCAAATTGCGAGATTACTTTGAACAGTGACATAGCTATGAGTCACATCATCACTTACTATCTCATTTGAAAATAATACACAACAATATGGATTGAGCTGCAAAGTTAACTCAAGAAACCGGATTTTAACACCGTTAAATACACATTAAGTTAAAGCTGCGCCTGACCCACTAATTCAAGTGTTGGGTCAGACGGCGACACGAATATTTACCTTTAGATAATTTTGGAGTGGCCTGCAGTTCACTCAGTGAGCTAACAACTTAATATTAACTAGATATACAAACTTCGGTTAACACTAACGGTATACCAACTTTTCCAAATCATTCTCACGCATGCCGTGTTAATTGATTTGTATTACTTAGTAATTCGCTTCATCTACAAGTATAATCTGTTGGTCGTGAGTATCACTCATTCTGTATTCTCGTTCCAGATATTAGAATATGTTGCGCTGAAAATGCAAACACGCTAAAAGAACAAGAAAGCACATTGCCAGACCTCGCAAAGGAAGTGGAAGACAACAGCCGTTATAAAACTTTGGAAGCCAATGCTACCGTTTTAAAACTGTTGGTTGACGATAAAAATGGTGTGAGCAGGTACGGAGTCATGATCAACAATTTTTAATAGTTTACTACTGTACATAAGCCTCTCTCTTAGAAAGAAAGGTTTGGTCTCTTATAGACTTGTTGTTTCAACTTCCTTCTCAACAATCTTTTCCTCGTCTTTTCCTTAGTTTGCTCTCTTAGTCCGCTCTTAGGGCACCCACTCGTGATGAATAGGGGTGGTGACACACCGTATTTAAATCGTATCCATCATACAACGAACACAAAAAGTCGAAAGTTTCATCCGTTATATGTTTAACGGATGAAACATAATCAATCATTTAAATTAATGTTGTGAAAGTTGAAACATACAGTAATTTTTGTAAAGTATTTTTTTAACAATGTAAATTTAAACGCTTAATGTGCAATTAATTATCACTCTTCCATCGCAACCATGAAGTAATAAAAGGCTCAATTCCATGTTTAGGTCAGAAGTATTTGACATGCTGCATTCTCGCGATGACAATGAAAGTCACATGGACCTTCCTACCTTCCCTGAGGACTCTGAGGATGCACGTTTAGAGGTACCCATGTTGCCGGATGCCCAAGCTGAACTGTTGCAAGGTATTTTTATACTTTCCCGTAATTACTCGAAAACTATTTTATGATATGGATTACATGATGAAACGGAATTTACGAAGTCATTCGAAGAAACATCACCCAGTTGACACAGTTCAAAGTTACATGTGTGTACCTATGTATGTACACTGTACATACATTCATATATACTTCGTGGTGCAGTTCTTCAGCATTTTGTCTGTAAAGTTACGTGTATTGAAAACAATAAAAAAGTACCTAGTTATCAATGCCTTACTTATTGTAGGCATATTGATAGGTATCTTTAGTTTATGCTGTGTTTTTGTTGTTGATCGATTTTTATTTAAATTAGTTTTTATTTAGATAACTAATTATAGTCTCTTGAATATCCAAGAGATTCAGTTCAACAAATAGGATTACAGAATAACTTATTAGACAGTGAGTACCTTTCTAAATTTTTAAATAAGAGTAGTTATGTACTCGTGCATTGAACGCTAGAACGCTAAGCATTGATAATTTCTGATATTTAACTTAAAATGTATTAATGTGTGACTTTATCATGGCCAGAAAGAAAACTAAATAACATCGATGTGCTAATACGTAAAGATTTGGAAGTATATTGAACAAAAAATTCGACTATTAAATTAAAAAAAATTCAAAAAGTAGTCTACAAGAAATAGCTATTTAAAGTTTAAATGCATATGAAAGTTCTTAAGACTTTTTTTATCATACCAAACTCTTTAGTAATACATGTCGCATCTATTTATGTAAACGTAAAGTAAATATTAGCCACTACTTCCAGGTCTCGATGAAACAGTGCAGAAGGACGCCCCAAGAGTGGCAGGACGACTCCGGTACACGGGCGAGCCTATTGGAACTGCTGCCGGCATCATGGTGGCGGTCACCTGCACCATCGTCTGTCTCGCCTACACAGCTCTTATAGTGTGGAGGAGGATATACTTGTAAGTTTAAAATATATTCAACATCAGAATCGTAAAGTAAATCAGAAATAAACGCGTCAACAGTAATATATGTATACGATCTATGCGTATGTAAAGCCCCCATTGTGTGGTGTAACTTGATACTGCCGGAGAGCCCGGTGCGTAGGAAGCGGTCAACTGGGACGGAAACTGTTATGCAGAGTGGATATAACCCTCCGAGGACATAAACTCCGAACAAAGACTTAAGAGTACTTTATATTCGTTTTATTGCATTTTGATATAAAGCCAGTCCAAACCGCTTTAAATTTAAATGTATTATAACTTGGAAAGTAATTTACGCATTGTGAGTTGTAACTGATTTTATTGTTACCAGGAAACGAAATGGCCTCAAACATGAGCTGCTGAGAAACGAGGAGAATATCGCCGAGACTAGAATAGACGTAAGTTAATTTTCTTGTTATTATGTACAAAAATTTAGATGTAATAAAAATCTAAGTTTATGGTGGACCACACACAGTGTTGAGCACGGTAATTTTTATTAGGTACCTACCCATTTTAAATGGATGTTAGGAATTGTTTAGATACTTAGAATTATTTATTCGAAAGCTTTTGATTTGAACGACAAAACTCAGCTTGTGTTTTTATTGGACTGCCACGGTGGCGCTTTATTAGCGTATAGCTACGACTGCTCTGATTGAGGTCTTGGGTACGATTCCCGGCACGGACCAAATGTTTGTATGATCTGCAAATATTTTTTTCGGTGTTCGGATGTTTCATATGTATGAATTTACAAAAAAAAGGATTTGTTTTTATAGCATTTGTCTACTAGGAACCCAATAAGCTACCTATGGTATGCTTAGTTTGAGACTATGTGATTATGATGTAGTGTTAGCTAAAAGGAAGGGTAATATTTTGGCAGTCTAAGTAAGTTTTAAATTGGTTCCGTAGTTTACATCTAAACTACGGAACCAATTTAAATTAATGATGTGTCAGATACGTAATATTAGTCTTTTGACACAGGCTATTTTTTTTTTTTTTTTTACTTTATGACTCTTTTTCATTCATTTTTATTTGGACAGTCAAATAACTTTTTATTATACTAATTTTTGCATCTATTAATGTATTTTTAACATTTTACTCTCGATTTTTCAGTTGTGAACGGTTTAATGAGACGTGCCTTCAGAATGCATCAAAATACTCGATCTCTGGTGATGCCAGTTTGGCGGCACTGTCTTCTGGGAAGATTCAAGACTGAATTACATTAAAATTACGTACAATTTATCGTACATTTTTAAGCACTAAATACGTCTTATACGAAACTATTGTAATAATTAAGCATTATAGACAAGGAATCTTTATGAAGCACAATGATATGGACAGCAAGAACGCATAATTTGACCATTTTGTTCCAGCTATTTACAGCACGTAAATAAAGATAGGTACAGATTAATAGGTATTCTACCATACACTTCGGCCTTTGGATAACTTAAAACTGGCAACTCTATTTGTGTTTTTTTTCATGCTTAGCATCTTGATTATCTTACCAAATTCTCAATCTTCTAAATTTCGTGGAAAAAAATAGCGAAAACGCAACTTAGACTTGAAGTTTTAAATAAAAGTTAAATAGTAATAAAATTAAGCTAAATCAAAAATGTTATAAATTCAGATTGCCTGAAACTTAAAATAATTTCTTTATTACTTTACTTCATAACTTTGTGACTCAAAGGTAAAATTTTAAATAAATATTGCAATTTTATTTAAAAAAACATTCTTATATTTGGATTCTGTGACTATTTGTTGAAAATATTTGGAAGTAATGACGTAATTACTGATGAATGAGTAAATAAAAATTAATGTTATAAAAACTATAAAACACGCTTTCAAAAGTAGGTTACAAATAAACATTATTTTGAAGTCAATTATGGACGTGACAGAACCGGAAAAGCGGTTTAATAATATAATAATGAATAATTATTTTTTCCATTAAGTATAGGTACTGTGCCATAAGATCTTTCTTTGAACAGTGTTGTTATATTTTAGTCATTTTGTAGTAAACATGACGTATTAAACTATTGGCATGTTATAAGTATTTATTTTAATTAAAGTCAGAACTGTCTGTGATGTTTTATATAAGACAATTCAAGAATTAAAAATTTTTCTAAGATTTTATTGGATTTTATTACAATTCTTACAATCTATATATCATAATTACCCGTCAAAACTGAATTATTGGTTTTTTAATACAATGGGGCGTATATTCCTAATGCGGCAGTTGTCTTTAAAAAAAAACATCGGCGCCTGTTATTGTGTTTATTGCAATGCTAGTTTCGTAGTGAGTTTTCTAAATAAATTTTACCAATTTCAACTTTGTTGTACATCGCGTCTCAAGACAGGGCTTCTACTGGACGCAAAACGAAAATTCAGCCAAGTGCATGTCAGGCCACGCATAGAATGGTGGTAATCCGTAGTCACCCATAATTACATAAATGAAAAAAATGTCTTGGCAACTTCTCTATGTTTTTAAAAGAGGTATCTAATGATATCCCATATGATGGGGTAGACGCGAGAAAAAAGAAAATCCCCACTTTACATGTGGGGTAGCTACCCCCAAATTGTTGACTTGGAGAAAGAATTCGACGGTGTGCCTCGCGAAGTCCTCTGGATGTTATTGGGAAAATTGGGAAGCGCGGAAAAGTTTGTGAGACTTCTGCGACTCCTGCATGACAATATGCAGTGCCGCGTCTCCGCAGACGGCGAACAGTCTTCCTTTTTCCCCGTTACCTGTGGGGTAAAGTAAGGGTGCGTCCTAATACCCACACTGTTCGCTGTATACTTTGTAGTAGCAGTCACGGAGGTCCTACAAACTGTTTCCGAAGGAGTTCGCATTCGCTTTCGCACCGATGGCAGTCTTTTCTACTTGGCCAGACTAAAGGCACGTACCAAAGTCTCGTATGCAGTGATCACAGAGATCATGCCGAATAGCGCGTGATTGTGAAGAAGCGAATCCGCAAATTTGAGAAACAGCGTTTAGCTGACCTCGATGCCAAGCGCGATGAGCTTAAAGCCCGTCCACTCACCGAATTATAAGAGCGGTAAGCGGCTGCGAAAATTGGCTATATAAGCCATCCCCGGCGCATCAGCGCGATTATTATTATTACATAGGGGAGCTACCCCAGTAAAAATATATTTCGTTATTTGATTAAAGCACTTAGTCGACGTGACAAAAACACATATTCATGCAGTTTCATCTTTATAGCACTAACCATTTGGACGTTTAGTCGAGGATGGACGGAAATGATGATACTATAATGGTTCCGACTCATGAACTACTGAACCTTAAAAATAATTTGATAAGTTTTTTTTAGGAGACGCAGACAAATTCCTCCGGTCATCTGTTAGATATAATATTTTAACCTGTAGCCGGGAGAAAAAATATCATCCCCACTTTACGTGTAGGTGAGGTACCCCAAATAAAAATATTTTTCATAGGGTCGAAATTATTTTTACGATATATCTCTTAAACTTAAACGAATCGAACCCAGACAGTCAGAATCAATACTTACAATAGCCATGAGCTCCCTATCTATTACGGCGTGCCGCAAGGCAGTATCTTAGGCCCTACTCTGTTCCTGGTGTTCATAAATGACCTGTGTGATCTGAACATCCCTAATGCCAAAATAGTATCCTTTGCAAGATGGAAACTTGGTCAATGCTTGAGCATTTTGCTCAGGTTGGAGTGAATAGAGCTCTCAACTGGTTATGTTCTCATTCTCTAACAGTAAATACCACACCACACACAATACCACTAAAACAAGATTTTTGACATTTTCTATTAACTCCGCATCCCAACCTAATATTCCTATTACTATTAAAGCACATAATTGTTTTTCATCTATACAAACTCATTGCAATTGTTCCCATTTAGACAGTGCTGGATTTACATATTTGCCGCCCCAAAGCTTTAAATTTTTTGCCGCCCCTACTGACTCCTAAAATTTAAAAATACACTGTTTACTAAAATACTACTAAAGTTAATTCCTTTCTTTAGGAAATAATCTAGTTACTAGATTACTTTTACAACTTTTTTTTAAAGTAAAGCAAAGCTAGGTTTTTACTGCACTACTTATAAGGCATGGGTAGGCTAAGGAACCTTTTTTTTTGTTTTCGCGGGGAATGCTTTTCGCTCCGGACACCCAGCGAACCGGTCTACCCACTAAACCCCGCAGCGGCCTACCTCGGCAGTCGGGAGGAGCTCCAGGAACGCATCAGTAACTTATGGAGTCCCCCCTGCCTTACCCCATGACTGGGGCACATCTCAGGGTAATCAATAAATTACCCTTGGGACAGGACGATATCGAACCTCTCGCCGTTTCACGGACACCCACCCGCCCCAAACGACACCCTCCAGCCGCACCGGGGTGTCTACTGCTCGGGTCGCTTGCAGTGGTCACATTTCCCCAAGATGTGGTAGCAACGACCCTTAGGCAACGATTGGGGACTAGCTGCCTCTACCGCGTCACCTTCGTCGGCCTTAATGAACTTTCCCGATCCCGCACTGCGGTCTCCTTCTGGAGCATTACGTTCTAACAGAAGGAGACCAGGTTTCGACGCTCCTACTCCCACGCAGGGCAGTCCTCCAGCGTGTGCTGGGCGGAGACCCGGTCGGACCCACAGTGGTGGTATTGTGCCGTAAGCTCACGTCCGATTCTATTCAGATAATCACGGAAACAACAATGTGCGGTGAGTATCTGTGTCAATCAGTAAGGTGACACAGTCGGTCCTCTCTATCCAAGCTTCGACGCTTGGCAGAACGGCTTCAACGTTGGCTGGCACAGTTCTGTGTTTCGAGCCGTGCCCGTAAGGCTTGTGTGTTCAATCCGCATCACGAGCCTAAAATGCTACGGTAGTACGAACGCATTTTAGGCTCGTGATCCGGCGCTGTCCCTTCGCCATTCCGACCGACAGAACAAACTTGGTCGTAGACCATCGTATCCATGTCGTTGCCTCATACGATATCGTACGGTAGCCCCGTACGATCCGAATAGCCATCATCACCACGGATCGCACGACGCGCATGTAGAGGCAACGAACTTCTTCTCTTGGTCCCCGAGATTGGGCAGCAGACGATGTAACGCCCCTGCAACCCCTCAAACCCTGCAAAGCAGACGACACTTCGTCGGCCAGAGGGCAGACTGGTGTGAAGGACCGCATTGTATGCGTGGTTCTTTAATAATAGGCCCAATACAGAGCCCTGAGGTACCCCGCAACACACATCCCTTCGATACTCCACCCCATTCCGATTCACAAACTTCACTGTCCTGTCGCGCAGATAGGCCTCTATGATCTAACTATGCACCTGTCAACGTCAATATAACCAAGACTTGGTAGTAAGTACTTGGTCGGCGGCGGCGGGTTGTGGAGGAGCGAGCGAGTGACTAAAATTCAACTTCTGCCAACCGACATGACCTAGACAGCTCCACGTGTACAGTTACCAATGTCGAGTTATAGTCTCAAAACTGCTAAATGTGCAATCAAAATATTGCACATTCGATAAACGTCATTAACTGATTTTTATTAAACATAATTTAACACAAATTTTAAAAACAATATCGCATTGAAGTTAATAATAATAAATAAATATTTTGGACATCTCACACACAATGTCATCTAGTACCAAACTAAGCAAAAGGAGAAACCCGAAATCCATACAAACTTGGGCCTGGCGTTACAGTGCTAGAATTTGGGCATAAATTACAATATCTATGACGATTTCACGAGCCTAATTTTCAGGTCTCCCAGCAATGGCCAAATTGGTAAAATCAGACAATGTTTACATTTTAGGTTATGTTTATTGTTTGAGTTATTTTCATAAACATTGGCCAAGTGCGTGTCAGGCCTAGCATAAATTAGGGTTATGTACTCACCCATAATTAAATCGTGCCCAATAGATAATTAATAATATTATTAAATAATAAATATTACGGACATTTTTCACACAACGCCATCTAGTCCCAAAACTAGACAACTGATATAAATACATAAACATACTTTTTATTTGTAAATACATACATAATATACATTGTTGTATTTGCTTATTATTTCTTTATTTTTGTACGAAGTTTTCTAAGTCAGCTTATTTCACAAGTTAGGCCTTTACAACTTCTGAAATAAAAAAGTTATTAAAACCGTTATAGTTTTCTATAACATGAAAAACACGATTTGATACATTTGAGTTTTTCTATGGCATAGTCATATTAATAGAAAAATATCAAAACTTACCTTTCATGCTATATTTAATGCTGCCAGTTGTAAATATTTTAAATTGCCGCCATTGTAAGTAGTTGTGTCATGATTCGCTGGCCAGACTCTATTTACATTGATTAAAATACCTATTAAAACAATCATTTATACTAAAAGAAGTATTATTTATTTATAACAGTATCGATTTCCACTAAATCAATCCTATTTTTGGAATGCTACGTTTGTGGAGCTAGTTACGTATATTGAAATAAGTGTTGCAGAGGTTTACAAAGATTGTTTAATACAATAGAATTCTACTTATTTTTTACACTTGGCCATTGCAAATGAAGCTAAGATTTCGATAGGTTAATCAAGCAAAATAGACGAATTTTTTGATACATATCCCATTCGTGTAACGCTTAGGCCCAGAATCGGGTTTCTCCTTTGTCGGTCGTCCATAGGTCGGTCCGCCTCAGGGATGTATTGGACGCAAGCATGCCGTCCGGACGCTTCCCTGAGAGCTGGAAGAGCGTAAAGCTAGTTAAACTACAGAAGACAATACGGTCTGCCGATTCAGTCACGGCCTACGCAGTAAGCAATGGCGGCGTGCTGTTGGCGGTGTCTATGAACATCGCCAATGCATTTGATAGCCTGCCATTTAGCTGCAACAGGGAAACACTCTTCTATTACGGAGTGCTCGAGTACCTGAGGCGGCTAGTGGCAGACTACTTAGACGAGCGTACCGTCATGTACGAGGGCCAAGATGGTGTTTTGAGACATCGCGCCTAGTCGTGTTTCGCAGGGGTCAGTCCTCGGAAAACTCCTACCGGACTGGACGTAATCTGTTACGACGATGACTCTCTGGCTACAGCCAGAGGGGGTGAACTTTCAGGCTGGCCACATTGGCCACAACAGGAGTCTCCCTGGTGTTTGGACGCATTGAGGCGTTGGGCTTACTGGTGGCCCTGGATAAGACGAAGGCTCTATTGTTCCATGGGCCCCGACTTAGGCCACTCCCTGGCGCCTCCATCGTGGTCAACTCGGTATTTATACTGGTCCGGGCCAAGATGAATTATCTGGGCCTGATGCTTAACGGTAGTTGGCTCCTCGACGAGCACTTCCGACAGCTTCCTCCGAAGCTGCCTCCACACTTGGACGACTTTTGCCCAATTTGGGTGGAGCCAATGTCGCGACGAGACACGGGACTGTACACTGTAGACTGTATACGGGAGTTGTCTGGTCTATGGCACTGTACGGTGCACCGGTGTGGGCGGCGGCTCTGACCGCCCAAAATAGGGCACGCTATGTGGTTTTAGTCTGTTCGATGCCGACATACAGCCCCTTTGCAAACTCCGGTAGGGTGACGGTCCGAGGGGGTTTGCACACGTCAAAAAAAAAGTATTTTAAGTGGTCGCCACGCTGCATTCCACTATGTCGAGGGTTCCGACATGGAAAAACACTTAGTGCGATGCACAAATTATTAATTCTGGGTGTTCTCTGTGTTCGTTCTATATATGTTTGTAAAGCTCCCGCGATATAGGATATATACTCCTAATGCGAGTATGATCTTTTTAAAAAAATAAAAACAGTTGTGTGTCCGCAACCTTACTTTTTTCTGTACCAATTTATATTTAGGGCCATTTTGCCGCCCCCCTAATTCTGCCGCCCCAAGCTTCAGCTTTTTCAGCTTCTATGGTAAATCCGGCCCTGCATTTAGATCTTGTAGATCATATTAAATAATTTGGTGTAATCTTGGACAAAAATCTTAATTACAGAGCCCACATCAACTTCCTTGCTAGAAGAGTACGGAAATTGATATATATTTTTAAAACACTTCGATCAATATCGAATCCCATAATAATCTGTAACGTACTTTGCTTTATGTGTCTCCATTATTGCGTACTGTATTTCTTGTTGTTATGCTGCCAAGCCCTTGGAGATTGCTCATAGATCAATTTTAAAGGTGGCGACATTTCGTCCCATTATGTACTCCACAGATAAAAACAGATTATATAGCGAATTTAAGGTCCTAAACTTTCGGCAACATTTTATTAAACAAATTGTTCTACTCCAACATAATAATACACCGTACAAGGAAATGTTATATGTGTGTATATGTTTAATTGCAAGTTGTACATATCTGAGAAAATAATACTCGTACCTATTTGATACAATAATGTAATGTAGGTATAACACCGAATTAGACTTGTGCTTTTAATGTTTGAAAACAAAATAAATTATAGTAGGATGAAACCCATTGTAAAAGGAGGAGGATTAAAATTTACACTTTAATCACTCGAAAAACGTAAGATTGCATGTTACAATGATAAACAAAAATATTGCAAATCGAAATATACTACTATAATTAACAAACAAATAAATAATAAAGTTAATATTTAATAAAACATCTACAATATTTTGAGAAAGTTGCAGAATCTTCTTTAAAGTATATGCGTATATGCCTATTTATTACTATTTTAAGATAATTTAATACCTGAGTAACCTATAAAAATTTTTTGGCTATTAAAAGTTTTTTCATAGAGAAGTGGGTACTGTTACTCCTTAATACAGGTTTTTCAAAACCTATCTAGGGGGACAGCGTTCTAACCACTGATTGTACGCACTATCTGTCTTCAATTCTGTATTATCTTGTTAAGTACTACAATTGCTTTATGAAAATAAACATTATTATTATTATTTATTGGATAAAAATTTTTTTTTACATTTTTTGTTGCAAATAAAATTCTCTGCAACTTTCGTCCAGTACTTAACTTTTTGTTGTGGAACTTTAAATAAAAAAGTTACAAGCGAAAATGTTCAAACAAAAAAACACAAAAAAAATTAAATTGCGTCCTCTAAAAAACGCAAGGTCAGGCCTAAAAAATGTAACATTTCAATGGACTATTTGCTAATCATAGTTTTTGTGCCTATTTTAAAGTATTTAAATTAATTGCTCGTTATGTTTTTGTACTTTGGTATTATTTATATTAATCCCTTTTTTTATGTTTAATTTTTATTCTTTTATTTTAAAATTAACTACCTTTTTTGTTTGTTATCTAAGGTTTATACAGGATTTGAAACAAATTCTTAAGGAAGATTTTGGTAATTACGATCACAATCATACAATTATAATGTAAATGTGATGAATAGTTTAATTGACCTTTGAGCTTTGTATTAATAGGTATGTAAACTGCGACACGACAAAAACTAAACACGTTAACAGTAAACATTTAAACAAAGGATTTAAGATTTGGTCATAACATAACTCATTAGGGACAATCAATAAATTACATTATACGCTAAGGTTTCTCATTGTGACGTAAAGACATTGACGAATCGCAATATAACAAGAAGCGAGAAGGGGGGAATAACAGGCTTCGTGACGTCACTTTTAAAAACCTTAACTAGGTGCCTACCAGGAATTTGAATCAGCAATCATAAAAATCATTATTTTAAATGTCTGTTGTGTGTTCTTTAAGTTGTGTACTGCTGTTTTAACATACATCATTTCTGGATTAATTAAATTATATGTTACACTTTACTAGCCTCACAATTTTCACCAGATGGTCAATGGTCATCGCTTTCACAGTACATGTTATGTACCTATGAGTTTTATCACCTATTCTTGTCATGTCATATACAGGTAAGGGGGTGACAAAACCCATAAAATTCGTGTGACGTTATTTGTGGGTGGTCCCTGATGAGGGAATTAAAACCAAACTTCAAACATTCCAAATTTTATTGATCACTGATCATCAATCTAACAATAATAACATCAATTGTGATTATTTTAAAGTCACTTGTTTAACAAGTCAGATAAAAACCATTCGAAAATATTAAAAAAATTAATAAACCTAATCAAAAAAAAAAATTCACAATACTTTGTTCTTAAATTTTATTGGGTAACTTATCTATGAGTATGTACTTAAGTACATTTTTAAGTAGTTAACATTTGTGCGCGCATAAATAAAAATACAATCACAATTTATCTATCACCATTTTAGTTGGCCAATGATCACTTATTTTCCTTGTGCCTTACCACCACTGGACCAGTGTTGTCACCTGTCTCTTTATTATGCGGGCCATGGGAGCCATCACAGTAAGGCCACTAGAAAAAAAAAATAAGATGATGTAACAGCTAGTCTGCTAGAGTAAACTAACTATCAGATAATACCTTAAGTGGAATTGATCCTGCAATGATAATGAATATGAAGGTTGTTACATAATGTTTGATAAACAGTCACACCACAATGTAAAGTAAATACTGGTTGGTTTTATTTATATAAAAGACAATGTCACCTTGAAGAATGACCTTTTTTTAGTACTTTTTGGTTATTAGAATATTATTAATTACTTCTGGAGTTTCTTACTGTATCTTCTCCATAGGAATGATATTTCAGGACCTCATAATAATGTAATGTTTCAAACGCCTACTTGTAAAAGCAATATTTCTGATTTTGAAATGGTATACTGGCTACTATATCACACTGGTAAGATTGGTAGGTATAGGTTCTATCTCAAGTTTTCCTGTAAAGCAGCAAGTAAGTTAAAATTAATTTAAAACAATTACATACATTTTTGCTCCTCCAACAGCGACATAATGAGGCCTTGTCAGTAATGTCTTCAATGTCTATAAAATCCACAACTTTGTTGACATCCTTTCGAATACAAGGATTTATTTGTCCATTGCCAGCCTCACGCGCTTTCTTGATTGTTTGGTAAGAGTAGTATGATATTCCCCCTACAACTGCTGTAGGTGGGATCAAAGCTAGCCAATCTCTTACTGAAAAAAATATGACAAAATTATTAAATGACATCTAAAGTGTAGTTTAGGTTAATATGATTTCATATGTATTTGATTAGATCATTTTTTGCCACCTACTGAACAGGTCCCTTTCCATTTAATTATATGAGCTAAGATTTAATTTATTATTATATTCTATTCCAATTGAGAGATATTTAGTAAACTAAAACCATGTTCATCAAATATGTGTTGATTTCAATTGTACTTCTGATTTACATTTTTTTTTTATAATACATTGCAAGAATATTTTAAGTCTTGTCATAATTATTGTATAGTACAAAAATATCAGTTTTGACTGCCTTGTTGGTCAGGTGGCTAGCGTATGCAATTGCTCATCAACTGGTCTGGTCTTGGGTTCAATTCCCAGGTCAGACCAAATGGGTTTGGGTGTGTTCTATGTATAATATGTATGTATTTACAAAACAAAGTAGATATGTTTATGTATTTATATCAGTTGTCCATTACCAATAATACAAGATCTGCTTAGTTTGGGAACTAGATGGCGTTGTGAGTAATTAGTTTGAAATATTTAAAAGTTACCACAGTAAAGTTTATTCTATGTCCTTCCTCAAGAATCAAGGTATCTTCATGCCAAATATTGAAATAAGTGCAGTGATATAGCTGTGAAAGTGTAACAAACTGACAGAGACTTACTTTCTAATTTATAATGTTGGTGTAGAATTATGGATATTTAAAGTACATAGTATGGATTTGCTTGTAAATTGTTTGATGTTTACAAAGACTAGCCAGATCATATGGCGATCCTGAGTCAACCTAAATAAAATTTCTGACATCTTACACACAACATCATCTAGTCTCAAACTAAGCAGAGCTTGTATTATGGGTACTAAACAACTGATATAAATACATAAAAATACTTTTTTTAATGTAATACATACTTATTATGTTATACATAGAAAAACACCCAGATTCCGAAACAAATATTTGTGGATCACACAAATGTTTGGTCTGACCAGGGAATCAAATCTCTTCATCAGCAGCTGCATATGTAAACTACTAGACCAACAAGGCAGTCAAAACAACTATGAACATTCATAGTTTTTAATTATTGTCTTTAATTTCAAGAATTATCTGTATCAAGGCTTTCTTTAATATTTTGTGCTATAATCAGTCGCAAAACTTAGTAAAAAAATAAAATAATATTATTAAATACTGTTACTTATTTGTTCCATAACCGGTGACTAACTTAATTGTTATAACCATTAGTCAATAAGTCATATTCTAAAAATTGGTCAGTTTCGTTAGTCATCAAAAAGCAACTATTAATTGATATTAATATTTCAGATTCAATTAAATAGACTGTTTAAAAGGTAAGAAAAACTTTTTTAAAACTAAACTTTACAAACATATCATTGGCATGGAAACATTAAAAAGAAACATGCGGCCATTAAATTGTGTTGTAATAGTAAGTATTGACTCAATTATTAATTTACCATAAACTAATAAATTATGCATTTACCATGACACGGCAATAAAATGTACATGTTTTACTGCTGAGATAAAGAGATAAAGTTGGAAAGTGTGTCATTGAATTTAATACCTAGTTGTGAGAATTCTATAAAAAAAATAAAGTCATATTACGCGATTATCAACATTATCACAAGGCAGTAAAGCTTATAATAGCGTAGCCCTAAATTAATAGTTTTATAAGAGAATGTAAGTTTACTATACAGATAAGTTAACTTTGGGTAGTCTATTAAAGTGTTTAAAAACGACAAAATTAAATAATAGGCAAATATAATATGTTTGAATTAATGAATTTTTTACCTCCAAGGCGAAACCATCCTCCGATGCTATCAGGAATAGGTAGACTTGCCAAATAATTTGGAATACTAACTTTAATTAAATTTGATATAATGTACATTTTAGAGTTTTGTGAATATTTGAAAGACTTGAGGTCACTGCCACACAGCCGTTTCTTATTCTCTGACTATTCTCAGTCAGAACTCAAAACACTAGCAAATTACTTGACTGACAACTTGATCTACTTCGAGCCTGTTCGTGTAAATTCATGAACATTGAATGCAGTGTTTCCACTTTCGTTTTCCATTTTTCCCTAGTTTCTTTTGAATTTATCCCTAAAATTCCCTAAACTACTTTCATAAATCCCTTATTTAGGGAACATAAATATAATACAGAAAATAAACCTCAGCATATTATTTAATATAGGTATATATATAAACAAAATGCCCACAGAAGATCATACATCTATAGGATTAGAATTTTTGGAAGTTGACGCATTGCTTTCACATTATTTTTGTTGAAGATGATGCTTAATTATTATTTTCTTCCATATTATATCGTGATAACTTGAACTTGAAAAATTGATGCCACTAGTGCCACCACTACTTCGCAATACAGAAATAACGTAAAACATATCAAATCAAGAACCTACACATTACAATACACCCCCCCCCACCCCAGCCTGTAAATTTGAGATAAATAAATAAAAAAAATACCAATCTACGTATCATAAATAGCACTTTCCAAAATTATATATTATTAAAATAGCACCCTCTTAGTTTACGAGTAAAAAATTAATAAAGATACTACATGCTACACCGTCTATATCACTTGAAATACTTCGATTTTCATACTTTTTGCAATGTGGAAAAATTGCACCCTACTCGAAACTAATTGCACTATCATTAGAATTTCATAAAATGCAATAGTTATTGCAACAAACAAATAAAACGTAATCAGTCAATTGTGGAAGGCGCGTGGTATGTTTGCGCCATACATCTAGGATTTTTATTTTCGAAGGTGCGAAGCAAGTTCCCACCCCTAACATTATCTGCGTTTTCTTTTCTGCTGTGAATTTTGATGCTCCAAAATACGACCAAATTCATGTGACATCACCGAAAATAGTTAAATAATTTTTTTTTGACGAATAGCATTTATTAGGATTCTGGGGAATCCCTAAGCAAAAAGCTGTGGTATAGTCTATAGTCTGGCCACGCTAACTCTGCAGAAGTAAGAAAATTATGGAATTTGAAAATCTATAGATGGTAACACCGTCTATACTACGAAAAACTAATTTGATACTAGTTGTTTTTTTTTATTTTAGCCAAGTTATTTTGTTAATATTCTGATTTTTTCTTGGTTAAGAATAGTCATGACTTCAGCACGATGCATTGTCGATTTGATACAGTTTTTTAAAGTATAAGGTATGTATATGAGGGAGGTATAAGTTTATGAGGGATAAGTAGGTATAATACAGGTTGTAATAATTCTGATTCCTAACTTTTAAAAATCTACTGAGGCTATGGTTTATCTACACATTAATAATAATAAAAGGCTAACTTTACTTTAAGATCTATGAAACAGCTCAAGGACAGTATAAAAATAACGATTGATTTTTGAATAATAAACATAATTTATTTTTAGGTTTCATCCAGATATACATTAGTTTTCTTGTTTCTACAGGCTCGTTTCTTAACAAAAATTTTATTATGTATCTATGGCTCCATGCCGCCACATCATGTTTTTCCTTAGGGACTGTCCGTTCGTCAATAATATTTTGCGTAAGGTTTCTCTGCAGCCAGTAAAATCAATTGATTGCCTCAATTGAAGTAGTAATTTACGCAGAGTAGGCACTTTCTTTCGGGTCAAATAATACTGATATATTGTAATTCGTTTGGCGCATTGGTCAAAATTGTCAATATTAACTTTCGTTGCCCGTGCTGCACGCTTTTTGCCAGGAACCCTCCAGATTCCTTGATTATTTTGGCCCTTATTTTTGATCACACTTAAAGTTCGTTCGCTGAATCCTGTAGAAATAAATATAAATCATTTATAAACTTTAATTTGAACTTGTATTCAATGCAATATGTATTGGATGTACGTTGTACCTGCTTTAATAATCTAACGAAAATTTTAGAAAATAAATACGTAAGTAACAGATTCTTACCAGTCATTGAAGCGATATTTTTTATATACTGGTTCTCACTATTGATGGTAAATTGTTCAAGAGCCTTCAGCTTCCATAGGGCAAATTGAATATGAGGTTTTAATTCATCACTTATACTACCTGGAATGTCTAAAAAGAAATACTTTTTAAGAGTTGAGTATCTATAATTTATGTAATAGTTGCATAAGACCAAAATCCTATCTGCAGGAAGCAAATCTTTAGGTAGATATGTTATTGAAATTGGACATTAATTTGACACGAACTTCTTGTCAGCATCACGAACAGGCTATGAGTATTCGAAAAAATGTTCTTAGATACATCTAATGGTAAAATAAAACGGCGAAGTATCAAAATCAGTAGATTTACTTACACGTTAACTTTTCGATATCTTGTAAACATTGTCGTTTTTGGCTAAGGACGACATCATGCTGTGCCTTCACATCTTGGAATTTACTTATCATGTTATATAATAACTTCCGCACTCCACTTTTAATAGGTTTAACTATTTTTCTTTAAAATATATGAAAAACAACAAACAGCATATGCAATGTGACAGCTCACGTACCACAAAAGTGACATCAGAAAAAGTATACCATATAAAAAACTTTTTGGGGTTGCCCATTTATTCCACTGCAGAGTTAGCGTGGCCAGACTCTATCATTTATTTTACTACAGGGCTACCAGTATAGGCTTTGATTTTACCCCGAAATTCCCTAAATCCCTGTATTTTTCAAATTGTCTTTAACCATCCAAAATATCAGCTATTTGTCCCTAAAAATAGGGAGAATTCCCTAAAAGTGGAAACACTGATTGAATGTCATCATCAATGTCATGTCATTCATAGTATACGGCAGTGTTCCAAACTCTCAAAAATGTATCCCCCTTAAACTCCAATCAAAAACCCCTAAAATTCCCACAAGTACTAGGGATTCCCCCTATTTTTTTATTAGTTATAAAAATATTAAATACTTTAAAATAAATAATGTATTAAAAATAATTAATAAATAATAAAATATCAATTGACAAATAATAAATTTCAAACAATCAATACATCATTTCATTAAGCAACATCATCTTTTAAAATGCTTTATTGATGTATTATCGAAAACTTTAAATAACAAGTCATTGTCTTCAGATTCTGACTTTTTAAAATCACACATTATTGACATAAAATAATTACAACATTTTTGAGGATGGTTTCCCAGGTCTTTGTATATTTTTGACAATACTTTTCTTTCTTCACATTTAAGCATTTTAACGAATGACTTGCTGATAAACGTACGAATTGAACAAACATATTACTAATATCAATAACAATCAACATATTTGTAGTAAATATAAGCGCAGTTTAACCTTAACCACGAATTCTTAAGTATATGTTTATAATTGTGTTCTCTGACTCTGCTGATTTTATTAACAATCACTAGATGTCGCTAAAGAGGTGTTTAAAAATTGGATTATCCCAGACCCACACCTTAGTTTTGCTTATTTTGAAAAAAAATTACAAAAATCCCTACAAATATGACACCACTAAAAAAATCCCATCTTACTTTTTTTTTCCCTTAAATCTAGGGGGAAAACCCCTAGGTTGGGAACCCTGGTATACGGAAAGCTTGAATTAGGGGGAAAACAAAAAAAATATCGAGTACTTTTCCTTTCGACACCGATACTTTTATACTCTATAATTTGTGCTCGATTCGATACATTGTTTTGAAATCTTTTACTCAAAAAGTATTTTAAATAATATAATATATTTAATATATGTAATAAGTAAATATTTGTAACTGCCCACCGAAAATATACCTACTATTTTTGGATATTTGAGTCTTTGAATGAAGACACCTAAATCCAATACAATAAGAAGTATTTTTGAAGACTAAGAATAGGACTCAATACTTTGAAGGATCATTTCTTTCGATTCGATACTTTTCATTCGATACTACTCATGGGTACAGTATCGATACTATCTGTTTGATACCAGTTCCTTATCTCTTTATTGGAATGATGAATAAATAGTATTTACACCTTCCTACTCCTAGTACATGGACAGTGTATGCGTAGAATACTTTCATAAGTATTGTAATTATTGTCATGGTTTAAATAAACCAAATTACTTGGTCAGTTGTAAAGTTTTACTATCGAACGCTTAGTTTGGAAGTAAAAAAAAAAATTGACGTAACTCTATAATAAATCAATCTATCACCGTACACTAGGAGGGCTAACTACGAAATAGTTAACCTTAGCCTTAGTTAACCAACTAAGCAGTCTTAGTTGAGTCCGCATCCATTCATTTCAGATACTTTGTTAAATTCTTCAATCCATCGTATCATTCGTATCACATTGTGTGTTATGGTTCCCACTCTAGCACATTTCGGATGCATAACGTAAAATTTTTATTTATACCAACAACAAATTTTATTATTATTTATTATTATATTCTCTTTATTAAATTCAATAAACGTATTAATTATATTTTTAAATACATAAATATTATATTTATTATTAATACTTTCGTTAAAAACTTAAATATTTTTTAGTATTTCATGTCTTTCATTAGTACTTGAATAACCTAATATGTTCTACGTAGTACTTGATATCAAAGAGTATGTAACACTACGTATACTTGATTTAACAGAAGACCAGAAAAGAAACCCCCCCCCACCCCGGCCTGTAAATTTTAAATATATAAATAAAAAAAAATACCAATCGACGTATCTTAAATAGCACTTTCCAAAATTATTTATTTTTAAAATAGCACCCTCTTAGTTTACGAGTAAAAAAATAATAAAGATACTACATGCTACACAGTCTATATCACTTGAAATACTTCAAATTTCGTACTTTTTGTAATGTGGAAAAATTGCAACCTACTCGAAGCTAATTGCACTATCATTAGAATTTCATAAAATGCAATAGTTATTGCAACAAACAAATAAAACGTAATCAGTCAATTGCCGTAGGCGCGTGGTACGTTTGCGCATGCGCAGGCCTTACATCTAGGGTCGTACTAGTGCAACTACCGCCATCTACTAGGCAAGTAAGAATTACATTTAAAATGATTTATTTTGATTATGAAAATTGAAAGCTATATTTATTATCAAGAAATTTATTTTGTTTTAATTTAACGAACAGTCTAAATTCATTATGTATTTAAGATTTTACAGCATATTGCTTTATTAGTTTACACGACAGTGTAAGTAAGCAGACAATTATTTTCAATACATGTTATTCTATAATAAAAACTTTCACTAAGAGGTAAACATAGCAGTACATTTTTTACTCTTATCTGCGTCTCTGTACAAGATGCAAAGAGACTTTTTAGCTATCTAAACAAATTGTTTTTTGGAGCATCAACATTCACAGCAGAGAAGAAAACGCAGATAAGTTTAGGGGTGGGAACTGTGAGGTTTTTAGAACACGAAATAACACTCTAAATCTACAAAATAACTTAAGATATATTTTAATCTTTTTACATTACAATACGCCAAATATGACAACCATAAAAGAAGAAATCATTTGACATCTTCTGTGCAAAAAGGATGCTACTGCGAATCAATGCAGGTTTTCACAGGAACTTGCTTCGAATCTTCGAAAATAAAAACCCTATAAGTCGTATTTAGACGAAGCTACCTGACAGTAGCTAATGTCACTTAGTAAAATATTGCTGCCATATTTAAAGTAATAGTGATGCGTTCAGTTCTCATTCAATCAGATGAATGAACAATGAGTGTGAATAGTTAATCATTTCAAACTATAAAAGAATATTATATCTATTTAAGAATGAAATTGTATAAAAGTGCTCTGATATATGATACTAGTAATATGTAACAATAATCAGTTTTTGTCCCAAAAAACAACCATCCTCTTATTATATTTTCATTAAATAGATAAATTAATTTAAAAAGAAAGACGAGAATTCCTGATGTTCAAATGTGCTTTGATCAAAAGATATGTTTTTTTTGTAAATATTCAAAAAAAAAAATTTATTAAAATCTTAGATCCCCTAAGAGCAGAGTTGCCACCCGTCCCGAATTTCCCGGGACAGTCCCGAATTCGATGATATCGTCCCGCGTCCCGACAGCCTATTGATTTTGTCCCGATTTTTCACAAATGTAACAATTGCTCAATTTGAATTCACCTTCTTCCCCTTTCGCGCAGTGTACATAAAAAGAAACAGCTATTGGGTGCCAAATGGAACTAATGAAAACCTTTTTACCAAAATCTTTATTTGTTGTATTCAGTGGAGTGTGTCTTTTCGTCAGGGCGGATGACCGAACTGCCCACGCATTCGCTCTTATGCATGACCTCACCCAACTGGTACTCCAGCACACCAGGTTACCAGACACATCGAGTCAAGCGCCCTCCTTGCTAGACCTGTTGCTGGCGAGACACCCAGCGCAGTACTGTGTGTCGGTTCTCACCCCTCTAGGCTCCTCCGACCACTGTCTGGTGTCCACCGTAGTGAAGTACGCGCGGAGCTTCGGTCACTCGTCGTCCGGAAAGCCAGTGGACCTGACGGGATCCCAGCGGTGGTTCTAAAGAACTGTGCACCAGAGTTGTCTCTAGTACTGACACGCTTGTATTGCCTGTCATATTCCTAAGGAATTGTCCCGGAGGCCTGGAGAGAGGTGAATTTTCAACCTATCCCCAAAAAAGCTGACCGCTCAGATCTCGCCAACTACCGTCCTATAGCTGTCATCTCTATACTCTGCAAGGTGCTTGAACGAATAATTAACAAGCAATTGGATCATTACCTGGAAGATCATTCTCTGCTAAGTGATCGGCAATATGGCTTGAGACCGAACCGATCCACGGGTGATCTTCTCACGTACCTCACGCACCTGTGGGGTGAGGCTTTGGATAGGTATGGAGAGAACCTGTCCATCAGTCTAGACATGGCCAAGGCCTTTGATAGGGTTTGGCACCGCTCGCTTCTCTCTAAGCTTCCGGCATACATACGGCCTGCCCACTAAATTGTGCAGGATTGTGGATTGCCGCCTTCCTGCGCCAACGCCGCATTAGTCCTTTGTGACGGCGCGGCGTCTGATTTCCAGCAGGTAAACGCAGGCGTACCCTAGGGCTGTCTTGTTGCCCACGCTATTCCTTCTACATATCAAGGACATTTTGTCGCTCTCGATCGGTTGCAGGGGCGAGCAGTTCGCATCATAGACAGTCCCGAAGCCACCGAGTTCCTGGAACCTTTGCAGTTGCGAAGAGATGTCGCCTCTATGGCAGTCCTCTATCGCCTTTACCATGGAGAGGGTTCTGAAGAGCTCCTCCACCTCATCCCATCCTCTTCCTTCCTCTACACAATAATGCGATCTGGACAGGGAAGTCACCCCTTCAGAGTGGAAGACATACGCTCCAGAACTAAGCGGCTCGGGTCTTCCTTCTTGTGTCGAGCAGTTAAAAACAGGAACTCATTGTCAGCTGATGTTTTTCATTCCTACTATGATCCCGGGTCCTTTAAGCTAGGCGTGAAAAAGCATCTCCCTAAGCCGCCATAATGTGGTTCGCCATACTGCTTGCATTTGCAGTGAGTATGGCGACCCCCACTTGTGGATTTTACTTATGCTTTCCATCAGGCATAGTAAAGTCACCTTGGCAGGAGTTTTATTAAATAAAAATCCCCTGTAAAGTTGAATAACTCTCAAATGGATATCGAAATCAAAAAATTTCAAAAAAAAAACTTTCTTAATGTTTAGAAATGACCGACCTAATGATAACCCTAACGATAAAAAAATCACCCCCACTTTACGTGTAGGGAGGAACCCCAAAAAAAAATTTTTTCATGACCTTATTACTTCAGCACATTGTCGCCATTGTTTTCCAAAAAACTGCTTTTTTATCATGATCTGAATTAGACTGAAATTTGACCGACTGTCCACATAATAAGTACTGTCCCGATTTTTTTTTCCAAAAGGTGGCAACCCTGCCTAAGAGTTTCTGTAAATCTACTAATGTCCTTCTTTGCGACTTTAACATACACAAATAACACAAAAATATAAACCATAACATGAAAAATACGGGAGAGAAAAACAAACAATGTTATTTCAGGATTTATTTTTTTACAGCTATATCTTGTCTTAGTTGGATTCAAAACCCTGATAAATATAGCCTGCAATAGTACCAGTAATACAAAAAAGAAACAAATCCTAATCATCCAGGATCTTTAAGATACAAGCTTCTCAAGTTTTGTACTTTTTTCTTTGGTTTTAGGGTTGTTAATAGAGTGTTTGAAGTTAAGATATTACTCGTCTGTGGGAAAAGGCAAAGCAAACAGGAAGGGTATTGGCAGTATCAAAAAATTTCACTCTAGTGTTTAAATTACTGAACATCAATAGATTTGCTCTATTGTTTTGGTTTGTTTGTTTGTTTGTTGTACTTTCTTGCACTTGTGTTAAAAATAAACGAATCGAATTGAGTGACAGACAGACAGAAAATTTTGCCTATTTATACAAATTTTTAAAAAGAATCAATTGTGAAAGTCGGATGTAAAAATTAAATCCTCACAATCTTCAAAGAGATTATTTACATCATCTGGTTCATTTAAATCTGATGTTGGTATTTGATATGGTTGGATCAGTTCTAAAGCCCTCACTGGTAGTGGCTTACGGTCTAATTTTTGTAGTCTCTTCTTTACTCTTACATCAGAAATGTAGGAGTCAGACGACACAAGTGCCCTGTTAAATAGATCGGTTATGTGTTTTTTGCGGCCTGACTTTCTGGCATGGTGTTCCCGGTCATATCTCTAAAATTTATTTCTAGATTCACAAGCCTTTCCGGATAGCATGCCTATTGGAAGCTCCGAATTTCTTATGATCTCTTTACCTCAAACCAATATTTTATGTAGAGTTACTGTCATCGTATACAAAGGATATTCTGTTACGTATCTGATGGCTGAGGCGCTATTCACAGCTTCATAATTTGCCACTCACATACCAACAAGAAGGTTGGCATCCTCTTGTCCTCCTTGCATTAAGTCAGTTGGTCGGAGCTCAGACTGACATCCCTCAACAGGTTGGGTTAATTCCTGTTGAGAAAAAGTGGCAACATGGGTCTTTGACGGCTCCATGGTGCTTCACCCCCGTTCCTCCAAAAGAAATGTTTAGGTATGAGGTTTTAACCAAAGTCTTACGAGGGCGGGCCCCTTCCCAATATCACATTTTTTCTTTCATTGGAAAATTCCAGCTTTGATTTATGTCAATGAAAACATGACATATAAGTTTGTATTAATAGAAAATACAAAAGAGTTCATAAACAACAAAAAATACTTTTTTATTTATAATTATAAATAAAAAAGTATTTTTTGTTGTTGTTGAACAGAACTGTTTATGTTTTTAGAACAGAGGTTCTAGTGTCGGTAGATTGAGTTATAGCAGACGTTCTTCATAGGACATGTTTTTCAAAGGGAAGACTATTTTAGTTACCCTTTTTTGTACTCTTTCCAACATTACAATATCTTTTTTTAAATATGGATTCCATACTTGAACGGCGAATTCCAGCCAGGGTCTAATGTACGTTAAATGGATGCTGAGAAATAATTCTTTATTGATAACATAGAATGGCTTTCTAATTATATACAACAATGAGTTTGCCTTCTTTGTTATCATTGTAATATGCTCATCCCACTTCAGGTTATGTGCTATGATAACTCCGAGGTCTCTTTGGGAGTCCACTGGTTGTAATGGCACAGACTTAATTGTGTACTTGTGTTTAGGATTGTTTTTGATTTTATTAATTAATTTTAATTTTATTAATTTTATTCATTCTGGAGTTTTTTCAATCATTCACTTTGTCGCAACACTATTTTTATTTCATCAAAAACTGACAACACAGTAAACGTCAGTGGATATCGTATAATTAAAAATCCGACTCTAGATGTATGGCCTGCGCATGCGCAAACGTACCACGCGCCTTCGGCAATTGACTGATTACGTTTTATTTAATTTTGTTTGTTGCAATAACTATTGCATTTTATGAAATTCTAATGATAGTGCAATTAGTTTCGAGTAGGGTGCAATTTTTTCACTGTGCAAAAAGTACGAAATTCGAAGTATTTCAAGTGATATAGACGACGCAGCATGTAGTATCTTTATTAATTTTTTACTCGTAAACTAAGAGGGTGCTATTTTAATAATAAATAATTTTGGAAAGTGCTATTTAAGACACGTCGATTGGTATTTTTTTTTATTTATATATCTCAAATTCACAGGCTTTGGGGTAGAAAAGAACATAACTTTAAATAGACCTTAGTTGTCAATCATGGACAGTGTTGCCAAAGTTACAATTAACTACCGGGTATGTCCCGGCCTGCAAAAATGAAAATTTCGACATAGAAAAAATATATATTGATAGATCTTAATTAGCCCTTTCGCACTACGTTCATTATTTTATAAGCCCCTCTTTCGTTTTCCCAGGAAAAAACAAAATATCATTTGAATTTTTTCAAATTTTCAAATACTCGTATCTCTTTCAAATATGGTTATTTTTTAGTTTACCAAGCGTAGAAAAATTGCCCCTGAGCTGATTTTATCTTCCTTGAATTTTTTGCAATAGTTTTGGAATCGATTTGTAATTTCTATAATTAATACGATAAGATATTATAACTATGAATCTGATGATATCTTAGCGTGAAAATAATTACACATATCCTACAGGAAAGAAATCAGTGTATAGATCTACTCATTTTCTCTAAAAGCTATTTCTTAAATCTATTTAGGAATCGCCTAAACTTTCGTTTCAGTCTTCCAAACCATTTTTATAATTCTTTAATCGAGTAAATACAAATCAATTTAAAAAAAATGTGCAGAATTTTTTTGTATAAATAATTAACTTTTTGTTTTTAAAGTAACTTTAGGTTCTTTTTTCGTCATTAGTTTACTAAAATTACCTGTTTCGATTCAATATTCTACTTATTTTCGCTCTTTTGCCAAATTTTGATTGTTGATATGAATCGCGACTCTAGCCAATTGAAATCAAACTTCAAAATAATTATTTATCTGTACCTGTATACCTGTCTTCGCTTTGGTTGGGTGCGCTTGGATTTCATCGTGTTTTAATTATGAATATTTTCAGTTTAAAATAAAATAAATCTGTTTCAAATATTTCTTAATGTAGTTTCATAAAAGTGTAAGTTGTGAAAATCCTTTGGAGGATATAAATCAATGCTACTGTACACTGAATATGGCTGACGAAAGACTAGTGGTTTTGAATCGTAGTGACAATTTAGGATTTGGATTCTCTTTGCTTGGCGAAGCCGGTTTGCCACATATTATATACGAGATCGAAGAAAATTCTCCTGCGGGTCGGAGTGGTGAGGTAAGACGCAGCGTTTATATTTTTGCTACCTAGCATTCCTACTGTTCCTAGTGTGATACCCACCTACATTTATTATTTTTAAGCCTTCTTGGTAAATAAATTTAATGGTATGCACTCACCTGCTGGTTCAATGAATCATAATTAATATTTATCAGTCACACTGAGGTCTTTATTTTGCTTATACTAACTTCTTGTAAACGATATATTTATTATAGGTATGTATAGATGTTAAGAATTACTCACTTGTCAATGTAAAAACAAACCATTACAAAAGTTTAATGATTGACAATCTGAGCAGTAAATTTTTAATCTTTACTTGTTTGTCCCATGGGCAAGGTCAATTATGCTAATTAAGAGTAAATGTAAATGAACATCATACACTACAATTGATTACTAAATGTCAACAGTAGTTATTATTGAGTTATTGATGTAAATATGTTGATAAAACAAAAGTTGAATATATTTGATAAGTAGTAGATAAACAATCTACCTATCCATTACACATATATGTGCTATTATTATTAGATTATCAAATTTCTATCTTTTTTACTCACTATGTACTATTTATTATCAGTTAACTTTTTACATTGTCAAATTAAAGTCTGACAACTTAGTTCTACACAATCCTCTTTTTCACTGTATTGATACTATTAGTGTTATAGAAATAGACTTCAAAAATCTAGACATCTATGCAAATATATAAAATTTTAGTGTCAGTTGCATTGCAGTTTTTCTCTAAATGAAAATGATATGATATAAGGCTCAAAAAAGCAATTTTTAAATTGTTTGTCTATGTATGTTGGGATGGGACACTTTCAAATGACTGATGGCATAATGAAGTTAAGCAATTTTTTTTTTAGCATTGGCTTAAAGGTACACAATAACTGTAGGTAACACAGCAGGGCTCAGCTAGTTTGTCTTTTAAAAAAGATTCAGAAACTTCATTTTAAACATATTTAGTAAGTATATGTTTGTTAGTTTGAAAATCATTTTGTCACTATCATAAAAGTTTATTATGATGTTATTGGAATACCATCATCATCATTATCAGCTTATTGAAGTCCACTGCTGGACACTATCAGACTGTGTATGGCCAACTGTTCGTCAAAAGTATGAAATGCTACAAAATTAAAACCATAAATATTTTTATGTTCAGACTTTATAGAACCTCATTAACATTTTGTACTGGAAACACAATCAGTAACATAGTGTCATGTGTAGTTCAATACTAAAGCTATATCTAACTTCAGGTTTAATAGCCCTTTGTAACTATTATTGTGTCTGGTGGTAATTTGAAATTTACGACTTCACTAAATGCCTATGTTTATGCATGTGTAAATTCTATTTGCATTGAAAAATTTATTTTAAAATTTTTGTCCGTCTTTCTGTCTGTTCTGCTTAATCTTTGCAATGTCTGAACTGATTCAACAGGACTTACACTAGCAAATAGCTAATGGCATAAGGAGTAACTAAGGCTACTTTTATTTTAGATTAACTTGGCTCTGCCGTGTAACTCTCTATTATTGTTATACATCAACAGTAACAGTACAAGTACAACAGTAACTGAGGCTAACACGGCCAGGTTCAGTTAGTATCAAATACCAAATCCTGAAGGTTAGGCGTAACTTTCTTTTCACTCACTGTAAATAGGCTCTCAAAATGGTGCTTAAGTAAGCACTTACAGAATTTTGACAGATTCTGGTTTTTTAAAACAACTCCTGCATTAGGAATATATTCCTGTGTCACATACAATTAACAGACACAAGCATACAAGACACAAAAAGCAGGGTGGTGACAGCTTAAACCACTAGGCCTACCATGCAGTCATTTAGGAAAAAAAAACAAATAGTCATAAAATTACTTCTTATTTTTAATTGCTTTTAATGAATCAAAATAGTCATTATTGAATACCCTTTTGGTTCACCATCTTGTTTGCCATGAAGGAAAACCTGTAAGTGCAATGTGTAAATTAGTCTCATTAAGAGATTGTGTAATTTTAATGAGGTTAATCTTTATCTACTTCAAAACTTTGATGTTGCTATTGGTTTTAGTAGTAATTGGATTACATATCCCAGTATTATAGAAACCTAATTGTTTTAGGATATAGGGTGTTTTTAAAAAGCTGTCTTCGAGACATAATACTGATGCTCTTATTCTAATTTTTTCTGATCTCTCAAACATTCTTGATAAGATTAATATGGTATGCTTCTCTTTGCATACTCCAACTTACAGTAGCAGCACTGTCATTCATGTTTCTTTTCATGTCCAAGTTTTTCTAACATGCGTTACCCAATTCTTGCGACTCCTTCAAACAATGCTGTTCTTACCGTATCATAATTTATGTTATCAGTCAATCTTATATTGCATGCACTTCTCAGTGAATGCATTTCCACAACATTAATTTTACCTTTTTCTTTTCCATAACCAACTTTCATTGTTAGGCATAATGTCAATCAGACTTATGTATGTTTTTACAAAAACAACAAGAATAAGGCCCTCAAGAGGCCTGACATTAAATATTCTAGAATTGAGAGGTGAATGTAAAACTTAAAAAAAAAGTGCTGATTCACTGATTGAATTTTAACCTTAAGTAATATAACCATTATTATTATTATTAAAAATATCTAAGCAAAACTTGTCCTTATCAAAATCTTAATAAGCTGGTAAACATAGTTATATATTTGTTTTTACTTTATTTTTGTCTACTTTTAAACACAGGGAATTGTAGCTTCAAATCCATAATTAGGAAAACAATTTAATTTAGAATCTATGTAATGTAAAAGAAAATTGTTATAGACTTCAGAATGTATGGCAGCCAATATATTGATTTTATCGCAATCTCTCTCAATCACAAATATTTTGTAAATAATATAGTGCACAGCTGCGGAAGTTCGATTGGCAATTCGGCCCTAGTACGGGCAAAAGATCGAAAACTAAATTATAGCTATATCTACGGCGATGTAGACAGATTCTCGTAGAAGACAACATAACGTATTGTAGCAATCATTTTCATTTCTTCTAATTTTCTCTCACACATTTCAATTTCAAGCAACTTTAAAGTAAAAAAATTATCTAATGATATTTATATTTTTTTTATTTTTTATTTTTTTTAAAAAGACTACTCCCGCATTAGGAATATAAATTCCTGTGTCGCGGGGGACTTTACAAACATACATGAAACGGACACAAAGGACACCCAGACTCAGAACAACAAATTGTGAATCACACAAAGTGTTGTCCTACGTGGGATTTGAACCCACGACACTTGGCGTAGTAGGAAGCGGCGTGGCGACCGCTTAAGCCACTAGGCCAACCGTGCAGTCTATATGAGTCCAATTCAATTCCAATCAATATGAGTAAATACTACCATCTGCTACATAACTTCACTTTCCATTGTTCAACGGCTGTCATGAGGTCATCACTTTTAGGCAGCTTCCACACGGCACTAATTTTCACACAATTTAACTATATTTACAATTAATCGTATCGTCTCGAGTCATATCGTCCAATTCCAGGTCATTGGGTGGTCAGGAACGCCAGATGATTGATCGTGCTAAATCGAATCTTATGAAAATCATTTTACCTTTTTTTGCACGTCATATTGTGATGAATAATAAAAAGCGTATTTGAGGGGGTTATTCATTCTAAATGCAATATTAGTAGTAATAATATCATTTTTATTTATGTGACAAACGTATACTTGAAAAAATATATTATCGTGTACATACTTATGCGGACGTTGGTTTAATGTGATGTAAATCAATGCAAATCGCTAATTTGATCAGTTGTAAGAGTTGTATCGTGTGGAAACGGTAATGGAAATTTAGTAAATAACAGGTTGTGAGTATGTTAATTTAATGTTTTTAAAAAGTGACATCATCAAATCATTGTATTTGATTGTAATGGATCTTTGTTAACATGTTACGCCCATTACAGTTTGAATTTCTCAACTCCTTAATTTGTGACGCAGAGCGCCTCTCGCTCATCTACTTACGTTAGATTTAATTCACTCGCACATATCAAGGCCGTTTTGAATTCAATTCCCTCGCCTCACCCGAACTACGGCCTGCATCAATTTGCCATAGTTTAATAATGTGACGCACTATCGGAAAATAGACTAAAATAACAATCAAGGTTGATATCCACCCATATTCTTTTGTCCTAAACGGCCAATACTCTGGGGAGGATAGAACTAATTTTATACATTATGGGCGGACTAATTATCCAAAATACGAATTTATCAGACCCCAGTTTCTCTTCATCTATTATCCAAAAAGGAGGTAACGATGCTTGGATTACAAAGTGTAAATCTAAAATCGTGCAATGAACTTTCTAAAATATAGACTTTCCTCGTAGGATTTCCCCTTTAAAAATTAATAGAGAATACACCGTAAAACAACTTCTTTTCATGGGATCCAGTCAATTGGGGACAATTTAAAACGCTTTCCACTGAATGCGGTCCAGAGAGAACAGCTTTTATTGGATGCTCCTACCCAGTGATGAGTACAGAGTACTTTATTTGGCAGAATTTTCGCCTAACAAAGTTGCTGGCGTTAGTCGGAGTAAAATTGTTGTATTTGTCTGTTCGGCATATCAACCTTCTAGACTAATTTGCAATATAAGTGACTGTGAAACTGGATTTGGCATGATAGGTCTACGCATGTCAAGTATTCGAAAGCCGACTTTGAATGTCATGGAAGTTCTTCCAAATCAAAGTGATATGATATGAGGTCTATTTGAAGGTGAACTCACACAGTTTCTTGGGTAACCCATACGAAAGTAGCCTTGATAATAGATACCGATTTTGGTGTTTCCTGTATGCATTGTGACGATGCATAAAATAACTCTTTCCCTCATGATAAAATATACAAATGGTATACGGTTTTATACACTAATAGCAAAAACAGTACAATATCAAAAATGTTTTTATATGCTTCAACAAAAAAGTAACTTGGTACTCGGTAATTTAATCATGCTGTAAGCCGTTATACTATAACAGGAGGATGAGTAATACTTGTCGTGTAATTTATACTAACAAAGCGTGCAACT
The DNA here is from genome assembly GCA_932526445.1 of Phragmatobia fuliginosa. Taxonomy (NCBI): domain Eukaryota; kingdom Metazoa; phylum Arthropoda; class Insecta; order Lepidoptera; family Erebidae; genus Phragmatobia; species Phragmatobia fuliginosa. Next base: position 14,297,028 of record OW052065.1, on the reverse strand, counting down.
TACGATGAAGCAAAGGCAAGCAGGTATGTCCTCAGGCTGGGACACAGATGATATCGAGGGAGTTAAATCATAAAATTTTCCTCTTTACTATTCAATCCAGTTCTACATGTTCATCGAGTTATTCAGCATAGGTTGCTAGGCATTTTTCGGAATGATACATTTATACACTGCATTGAACATTGAAAGAGTGATGGATTTAAAATCAAAAATCCTTGTAACTTTCAGATTCCTAAATTTTCTTTTGTTTTGTCTCTAACTCCTCGATTGAAACTCTCTATCCGGCAGATATCGAGCACCAATCAAATAGCACCAACTTAGCCCTGAATGTAAAGGATTCTGTCATTTTTTTTTACCATCATGCCCATTCCATTTATCTTTTAATCTGTTATTTATTATTATTACTTATTTTATATAAATATAAATGCCGTAAGAGATTGATGACGTTAGTGAAAGTGTAGTGAGGAATTTCCGTTTAGATTCCTATTAATTCTTTAGCAAAAAGGAGATAGGTACGATTTATAGACATAGATGAATAGAAATGGGTTTATTAGACGTTCCGGCTCAATTCCGGGTCATTTAGGAAATTTTAGAACACCTACCGTACCCATGTTCGCAAACTTGAAACATATCATCAATTTACTCTTAAGTTTATTTCATTGTTCAATATAGAAGCTAATAACAACCCAAATTAATGATTCATTTTAACACGACTAGTAGTTTCCCGATTTAGCTGTTGTAGGTAATGATTGAAACAACCAAAAAACTGTATTCAATTTCTTATTTTGTAATTGAACAGAGTGAATGAATTACTTATTCGTTCTTATTATCTTACACGTTTTTGCATAATACGTATAAAACAAATGTGCCTTAAATAAATTTATTAATATATCCTTATTGCAATAACCTTCTGAAAATCCAGCTGTTTCGTCCAAAAGTTTGACCTTACTGTAGAGAAAGAATGCTGTTTTTTTCATATTGTATAAGTTTCGATCTTATTCGTTTGTTACATTGGGTAGCAAGGTAAATCAAAGGAATCTGTAGATTTATTATTTATATTTGGCCCATCTAAGTGACTCTGCGTGATGGAAATCCTGAGAGGAATCTAGGAGTAGGGGTCACCATTCTCATTGTGAAAGCAGACAATGCAGCATGGTGACCGATCTACCTAGGGCTGGCTAGTGCCAATAATGAAACACGAATTCTATCACGAATGCTGTCATTTTTAGGTTGATCTTCTGTTCTGTGTGAGGGTATATCTGCCCCGGTCGAGCCGGCCCATTTGTGCTGAAATCAGTGTGACTCTTCTACCTTGCCAGGTCAAGAGGTCTCGGATTCGAATACCGAGTCGGGCTTCTAATGGGTTTTTTTTTACAAGAAATTCTTAATAGCATACCGGGGTATAGAAGTTAAGCTCGGTTTCACGCCCGTGCCCTTTAGCGCACGTTTAGTCGTCGGTCCTGGTTGTCATGATCATCTATAGCTATCTTTATTGGCAATGTCAGTGCCCTCAAATAAGCTGACAACTAGTTGACAACAACCTTCGAATTCAGTTCGCCCTTAACGTAGGGCAGGTCCGATGTCTGTCGCTCCATGTAACAACTGATATTCCGATAAAACCGTTTGAACCAGTAACTGACCCGAAATATAGTTTTAGTTTTTTACTTATCAATAAATGTAAATTAATCGCTTAAAACATATTTGAAAACTATAATTAAATGTACACTACCGGTCAAAAATTTTTGCCCACCCTATAGTTTGCGTGATACACAACAAATAAAACAATAAGATCGATTCTGATATTTATATTTTAAAGAATATATATAGATAAGAATATAGTTGTAATAAAACTGCAGTCTGTAATTATTATTTAATAAAAAAAATGATTCATCGATGTAACCCCCTTTTGCTTTTATTATTTCGGTGTACAATCTTGGCATTTTCTGTAACGATTTCGACAAATAATCTTCGTCTATTTGGTTCTATTAGTTTTTCAGGATATTCCAAAGATGTGAAGTATAAGTAGGACACTGTTTTTTAACTTCCTTGTCCAATTTGTCCCACAAGAACTCAATCGGGTTGAGGTCGGACGACTGTGACGGCCAAATCATTACTTTCAGTACGTTCATCCTTCCAATTCTTTCAAATACTCTTTGCACAGCTTTGAGGACTGCTTGGGATCGTTGTCAAGCTGTAAGAAAAAAATTATGCCGGTCAGGCACTAGCCAGATCGTACTACAATTTCCTGTGATATTTTTTTATAGCCTTCTTTCTTTAAAATCCCTTAAATTTTTATCAGGTTTCCAGTTGGTCGTCCTCCAAAACATTCTCAAACCATCACCGAGCCTCCGCCGTGTTTAACAGTCGGAATTACACATGGATCTAACATCCGTTCTTCCTTTGACCTGCTCACAAACACTATTCTCTTAGATCAAAAACCTCAAACTTTGACTCATCACTCCATAAAACTCTCTTCAATTCTTCAGGCGTTCAATTTTTATGTTCTTTAGCTCACTGCAACCTCTTAATTTTATTTTGACGTTTTAAAAGAGGTTTCTTCACTGCCACCCTTCCAAAATGGCCAGCTTCTCTCAATCTCCTTTTCACTGTAGAAGTACTCAATGGCAGATCCCTAGATTAATTGATCTGAGCTGCTATCTCTGGGTCCGTAGTCGTCGATCACGTTTATTGATCAATACAACACGTTTATCTTCAGCGGTTGCGGTTTTTCGCGGCGGCCCTGACATTTTCTATCGCCGAAGCTACTTGTGGATACATATTTTGACACGTTGTAGTCCACGGTACGTCGAGGTATTTTTAATTCGGCGGCAATTATAAGGCTACTTTTGTCTAGACTATGAAGACTTGCGATTATGCACGAGTTCCAACCGATTGTTTCTTGGTTTTACCGATTTTAAAACTTACGGGCCTGAATTTGCGAGAATGAAAACAATTCGTATACGAACTTCATAAAAAGATGTCTTGATACAAAAAGTATAAATCACAGCACGTTCTTGCGTCTCACATTGCTAACTGGGACTAAACTACAATCATAAACACCAAAAAAATAATTTACAGTTAAAGAATAATAAACAAAGCAGCCAGTACTTGCAAATTCCAATTTGTCGCACTCACCGACAAAATATAAACATGCGCTCGTATAAAGTAAACAAATAACTTACACTATTATTTTTGGTTTAAAAAACATAGTTTTGACCTTCGCTTGACAATATGAAAGAGAAATTGGCTCAAGTGTATCATTTTGAAATTTAATGAATGGATTATGGGGTGGGCAAAAACTTTTGACCGGTAGTGTATATAAAAAACATGGTTTTGCAATATAATATGTATCTACTATTAAAGATTTTTCTCTTGTGGATCCATATCACTGTAAGGAATCAGGTTGTTGTCATCTGGTCGTAATAAAAATACTAAGACTTAAAGTGCGAGCAAACGCTCTCATTTTATAATAATAAGAATAATAACTTTATTTTAATTGTAAACAAGTTTGATGCATACGTTAGATATGTTAGAACCTAACATATTATGTATGACATTAAACTTGTAAAGCTGTAATAACTAACAGTTAGGCATTACGTCTTTTCCCGATTGCATGGACGTTAAATATGTTATGATTTTCCGCCACTCTCACATGTGGATTCATGTCTATGAACACAGTATCAGTCAAAGTCCCTCATTGTCACAACTTTACGACTCTTTACCTCGAAATATAAAACTACCAAACTGACTTCTTTCAAGAACTTTGTTCTCAATGCTGAAATGACATACCTTATGACTAGAGGCGTCGAGATGCTCGACTTCGTTCAAACGTATACTGTGCTGTCCTAAAAAATGTTATTCAGATAAATGATTTCATTAGGAATTCTCGTCATGCAAAAACACTTCTTCAATTAATATAGTCGAGGTCTGAGCTATAAATTCATAAAACTGTTTTAACGTAATTAGATATTGACCTTTGTACAAAGTAGATCTGCTCAATGTCATTACCGCTCATGTACAGTCAACAGCTAAAGTAATTCAATACATTCTGATTCACGGAAAATCTATGCTAAGCCTTTACGATTTATAAACCGAAATTATGATAAAACCAATAAAAAATTCTTATTTACTTTGTATAAAGTTTTAAATTCTCATCAATCCTGAATAAATATTCTCCATGTTGGGACACTGGGATCTGTAATTTGATTTTTTTTTTAAACATCGAGATACATATTTTGTAGCAAATTGTCTCTGAAATGATCATTATAAACTTCATATAGTCACACAGATAAATAAAATTGAAGGGACTGTTTGCAAATTCAAATTAACAGCTTTTGACAAATATGAAATCATTACGATACTTTTATCAAAAAATCTTTTTTTTTAAATTTTTGTATGTCTGTTTGTTCCGAGTTATCTCTGTAACGGCTGGACCAATTTTAACAGGTTTTTCAATGGAATTTAGCAGGTAATAGGAGTAAGACTACTTTAATTTTAGACTATCATAGCCCCGCAGCTATGTACCTGTTGGTTGTTAAGTCTTTACAACAACAACCGCATCAAGTCACTAATATAAATAATTTCATTATTCAATTAGTTCCTGTAGGCTGTTTTCCATTTATTTTGCTGCATTAATAAAAAAAACACCATAAAGTAATAAAATACAGATTTCCATATTCCGAAGGAAGTTATTTAAGCCCTTGTAGTTTTTCTTGAAAGGTTATCACATAGACTAACATCATGATTTTTCCTGATTTTTGGAGCTAACCGTTTAGCTTATAAAAAGTAAGAGGAGTAAGTGGACTGTACGTACAAGACGAAACTATAAACGTTCCGAGACGTGAACTACGAAACCGTAAAAAGATTTGAGTAGATCCCACTAGGCATTCATATTGAACAGGTAATAGTATATCATGGACTCGTTACAATAAAAATGTTTCATAAACATCTTTTTATGCTATCACTCCTCAATGTATGTTGTCAAAGTAGTAGAGCATCTTTGATTTCAGCACGAACGGGCCGGCTTAACTCGAGCGGAGTGTTTCGTTTGTAAATGCGAGACCGGCGATGTTACTTAAGCATCACAGGCTGCAAGCCGCCGTAGTAGGGTCACCATGCTGCATTTTTGCATTCTCCGCATTCGCAATGTGTATGGTGACTGCTACACTTAAATTCAGCTCATACTTTCCATCAGGCAATTCAGGCAGAATAGTCACTTTGCCAGGATCATAAAAACATTGTATTTTTTTTTTCGTTATCGTCATCAACGAAAGTCCGCTGCTGGAAATTAGCCTCTCCCTAGAACGACAATTTTGGCCTACTATACCACAATGGCCAGACGGGTTGATTTCTTTCAATTAATCATTCTCTTTGCAGTTAGATTTGTCCTGCGTATTTTACTTCCTTAGCAGCGTTTCTCTGCTAATTTCGTTAAGTGCTATATACAGCTGTCATAAAAGTACTTCATTTAGAAACGCTCATAGACCGAGTGGCCACATACGGTCACACCTAGAGTGGTGACCGTATGTGGCATGATATATGTTATGAGCCTTTCCGTGATTCGGAGATCACGTTAAGCAAGCTTAAAAACATCCAACGGCAAAATTACATAGACACAACGTGTCTTGCTAGTCTGATCTTGAGAAGAGACCCAAGCTCAGCAGTTTGACAATATGGGTTGTTGATTTTGATTTGATAGAAGTACCTGTTATATTTAAGAAATATCTCAAATGAAACACGAATCAATCATTAAAAGATACACGCTTTCCATTTTCCATTATCAAGTGAATCATTTGAGTCATTCATGCGTTTCGTAGTGGAAGTTTAGCTATCTCAATCGACAATATTATTATGACACCTATATAACACCTGCTGTGCTGACCATAAATTCAAAGCCTTCCCTTCTTTTTGACTAGAATTCGCTGTAACTAAATATGTTGCAGATCATTTTATAGTTTCTGCTTTAAATACTACGGTATGCTTACAAAAAGCAGCTTGTATAAAGGATAGGATTTTATTGTTTCCTCTAAAACGATTTCAGATTCACTCTTATCATAATCTTAAACCACGATGATCCTCATACCAATTAACACCAGAGACAAGAAAAAGAAAATGTTTAAAAACTGCAGGTGAAAATCAGGATGAAAACTTACTGAAATTTAATACTTTATGATAATGAATTAAATAACTATGCAACAAATTAAGTCAAATTACGTTTTTTCATTTTTATTATTTATGAAAGTCTCTAGGATGATGAAATGAAGGTTTCTAGAGATTATCTTAAACGCTAATACTGACTGACACTATGCTACATACTACTTGACTTAATTGTCTTTAAAAACTTCGCTTGATCCTCGATAGACAATTAAAGACACTTTGCATAAAAAGATTTAAAACTGTTAATTTAGACCAAACTTACCCGCAGACAGTTGTTTGACGGCCTTTTGTCAGCACAAATTGTTAGAAATCTTTTCCGTTTAACAGTGGTTAATTAATTTATAATTGATCTGCTTCTGCGTGCTTGAATAATAGTTTTCATAATATCACCGCGTTAAGTACAAACAAACAGATTGAATTATATACTATACCAGCTGAGCCCCGCGGTGTTACCCGCGTTTGTTGTTGTCACAGCGGGCAACGCCGCGGGGCAAAGCTAGTTTAAAAAAAGTAGCCTAAGTGACTCCTTATATCATCAGTTATCTGCCAGTGAAAATCCCGTTGAAATCGGTCCAGACGTTCCAGAGATTACCCGGAACAGACTAAAAATTTTAAAAAAAATATTTTGGCCTAAGTACCGTGTATATACATATGCATTTAATAAAAAGCGGTTATTTTAATATTTAAAACAGACATTGCAATTTTATTTATTTGTATAGATTAGATGTGATCAAGCTCAGTCAGAAAAAGCGACAATTTCTTAATGACATAAAAATATTTGAGTTTTAAAGTAATATCTATCTCATAGTACATATTAACTGTATTTTAGTCAGTATATATTTAGTGACCTACCTTCAATATTGTATCTAATTACGTCAGCTAATCCTATAAATATCGAGCTTGTCTATGAAACGATGATTCAAACTTCGTATATAATAGCGGATCTCAGTCTAGAGTTTTACTAAAAAGGTATGCTTTTCTGTAAAACTTCTGGCTCCTTCGTCAAGATGCAAGTGTTCGGCGTTGATTCTCTTTCTTCAATTGATAACGCCTGTTTTAGCCCGTGACTCTGCGTTGAGATAGGTCTTTTCCATACATTTATAAGTTTTCTAATAACGTTCACGTTTGTGGAATTTATACGAATCATTGATAACGAGTCGGAGTATGGAAGTTTAGCAGTATCGTTCGTACGTGCCATTGTTTATATAAAAAAAAACCTTTAATTCAGTTCGCTCTTAGAGTTTCAAATGTCCGATACCAATCACCCCGCTGAAATATTGATATTCATTTTTAAACTGGTTGAACTAATAATAATAAAGACAAGGAAGAACAATTTGTAGAATGTCAACTTGTCAGGTTCAACCAACTAATGTAATGACGCATATCCTTGTCACTCGATAGATTAATTTGTTAATTACAATTCGAAACTTTTAACATCTCTTTGTTTATTTCAATGCAGTAGTGTATTGCAAATAAACAAAGAGATGGTTGAGTATAATGTAATAGTTTTATTTAATTCTTTCGAGTCTATAATAAAGGATGAACATAATAATAGCACACAAGTAAAGGACAGTAACATAGCCATATACTTCCTGGGTTACAGGAGAGCACAGAATGTGAACTAAAGTAGCAGTAAGCACCATACACTCACGCGGTATGTACAGAATCTGTGTAAAGTTATGAACTCATGATAAACATGACATAAGTGGTAGCAGATATCAATAAATTGTACATTTAATTACTTTGCATTTCATTTCACTAAATTTCTTTAATACAAATGTCTGAAGAGGTGGATGCAGGTATAGCTACATTTAGTTTTCAGTTATCAAAGAAATAATTCATTCAAACTATAAACGAAGGGAGATAGTTTAATATTTCCGAAGACAGTATTAAATAAAGCGATGGGAAGAAGATTAATGTGGCAACGTTAAGTAAACCTAAATGACGAATATTCAACTCGCATGAAGGGAACTATGAAAATGGTGATACCTATATTAGCAAATAAATGTAGAGTATGAAACGGTATTTTCAGGGTTAAAATTTGTGATGGTAACTGCTTAACTTATAGTCACCGTTGAATTGTAATCACCTCTTTTCATTATCCGTTTCTTTGATATGTACTCGTAGAAGATTCGTTGGATTATTCTCAATGGTAACTACGTGCAAACTTAATGAAGAAAGATATAGTTAGATACAATGCTGAAATAATGTGAAATGTCGCTATTACTTATTTATAGACTTCCTAAGTCGTTGATCAATTATTTAATGTGATTTTGTTGAAGACGTTAGCCTCATGATTGTAGAGTGATTTATATTATTATCAATTAGCTAGAGAGCGATATCGTTTTAATATAATTATATTATATTCCAGTAATGTGACCCTTGTTATTTACAAATAAGATCAAGGGAATACTCGACATGTGTTTAAATTGCATTACTTTAATAAATTTTATTGCACAATGCCATATGTCTAGTAGAGATGGGCCGTTCGTCTGGGGACCAAGTCGTACCTCTATTTCATAGAAAAATCACGTTAGCTATGTCGTCTTAGCGACGCTACTACTGTTGGAACATAATTAAAAGCGAAATCGACATCTAAATGGGTCATTTACGTCTACGTAAAGAATTAACAGGATTATGAATCGAATATTATAAGATAGTAATATACTTCATAGACGTCTTTGCGTTAGGAGGAAGAAAAAATAAGCACGCCTAAGGCATTACAGGCCATAACTGAGGTGCTAGACTGTTTAATCACATTAGATCCTTTTTAGGGTTTCGTTGCAAAATGGCAAAGCAGTAAATTTTAGGGGTCCCCCATACTTAGAACTAAAACTCAAAAAAATTTTTTTTATCAAAACCATACACGTGCATACTCTGGGGTATCTATGCATAGGTATTCTTGTAGTTCGTTGTAACTTTGATCGTTGTTTTTATAATAGTGTATTGATTGAATGAAAGGTAAATTGCGGTTTACGATTTATGACGTATTAAAAAAAAACTACTTACTACATCTCGTTCAAACCAATTTTCGGTGGTAGTTTACATGATAATGTACAAAATATTTTTTTTTTACTTTTATCACTCTGTTATTTTAGAAGTTAGAGGGGGGGACACACATCTTTCCACTTTGGAAGTGAGAGACACTCAGCGCAAACTATTCAGTTTAGAAAAAAATGATATAAGAAACCTCAACATCATTTTTGAACACCTATCCATCGATACCCCACACGTATGGGTTTGATGAAAAATTTTTTTTTGAGTTTCAGTTCCAAGTAGACCCCCAAAATGTATTGTTTTTTTTTTCTATTTTTATGTAAAAATCCTAATGCGGTTCACAGATTACATCTACTTACCAAGTTTCAAAAGTATAGCTCTTATGGTTTCGAAAAAAAGTGGCTGTGACATACGGACGGACAGACAGACAGACATGAAGAATCTGTAAGGGTTCCGTTTTTTGCCATTTGGCTACGGAACCCTAAACATGATATTGAGGTTTCTAATAACTTTTTTTTCTAAACTAAATAGTTTGCGCGAGAGACAGTTCCAAAGTGGTAAAATGTGTCCCCCCCCCCCTGTAACTTCTAAAATATGAGAATAATAAAACTAAAAAAAATATATGATGTACATTACCATGCAAACTTCCAACGAAAATTGGTTTGAACGAGATCTAGTAAGTAGTTTTTTTTTCAATAGGTCATAAATCATAAACCGCTATTTACATTTCTTTCAATCAAAACACTATTATTAAACCATTAATGAAAGTTACAACGAACTACAAAAACTTTTATATGATGTTACTTGCTGCTACGGAACCCTTCATGGGCGAGTCCAACTCGCACTTGGCCGCTTTTTATTAAACGTTAAAGCAGAGAGTAGTTGAGAGTTAATTTTTAGTTGAATTTTAAAAATGCTAGGACATAGCTAACTACTGCCTCTTCATTTACTGTTTCTTATTTGATATAAAGTAAATGAAAAACACGCTTGGAAGAATCAGTTACAAACAAACAAACACAACAACAAAGCAAGTGAAACTAATAAGTGCGCGTAAAAATAGTGCCTCGAAAACTACCAAATATATCTAATATATAATATAACCTTGCGTAGAGCTTTTTTCTGTGGTAAATGTAATATCTGTTATGCCATTATATGTGATAGTCTAAAATATTTACCGGTTTCTAAAATACATCAATTAATATTAATAACTGGTCGAACTTTCCCCTCATTGTTTCCTATATGAGGAAGTGTGGGGTTGCATCGGAAATTTGATAGGGCCAGTTGTGAACTTGTATATAGATATATTTTTGTAGTTAACGTACATACATATAAACAATACTGAATGAATCTTTTGTTTTAAAATGATTCTTTGAATTTCAATTTTATTTTTAACTTCATTTGAAAAAATAAAATTATATTTTAAATTGTTAAATGTGCAGAACTTTCAAAAAAAATTGTATAAGTGGGAGTAGTAGGTATTTGTAATACAGTATGAAACACCTTTATCAACAATGCTTTAAGCAATAAGGGATTATTTAAAATAATATAGCGCTGTTTAATAACAATTAATTTCGAAAAAAAGATATCAATCAAATCGTAATTATTCTTGTACCATTAAGTATAGACACCTGTGACACTACTATCATCCAACGGTTTTAAATGTTATCAAAGACATGTTTTGACAGTAAACCCGATAATATCTATTCAAATATAGTAAATTTTGGTTCATAATTAAATTGACAAATAAACCACCGATCCTCAATAGAAACTTCTATGTCTCCTTCAAAACCTGCCACTAATAAGTGGGCAGTACACACAGTGCAAGAATCTTTCTTCTGGACATGTGCTTCCTTTCCAAAAGCTCATTGCCGCTTTAAAGCAGATGTTCACTTCAGTACCTGTATGTTCCACACTGACTCTTTACATGAAACTCGACCTTACCAACTTGTACAGGATTTGTCCCGTTAAAGCATCATGTGGCTTGGCCATTATTACCTAATCTTTCCAGTTCATTAACTTAGTTCTATGCCTTTCGATTCGAATCTCGTAGGGAAACTCCGAGCAATGTCCTCTTTATAGTTCTTTTAGCGTCTTTGACCCTTTTTGTTAGGTCTTGGTAAGCGATAACATGACAGTGTAATTAATTAATATTTAATCAGAACAATGAAACTTTGTACTTTGCAAAAGTTTTCTGTTTTGTTATGAAAATTGTACTTGATTTGTGGACTGAATGGACTACATCCTACATCATTTGAACTCAGCTGTCTCATAACTCATGTTTCCTCTACGCACTTCTATAGTAGTTTGATCAAAATTGTCTACAAGCTCAATTAACAGTGTGTGCGTTGTAACCCTCGTGTGATAACGGCAAGTTGTTAGTGGAACGTCGATCGAGGCGCACGCCCCCCGCTCACTGTCCTTTACATTAACTTATCAGTTTTCTAAAACGTAAATACTGTTTCCGGGAGATGCGCGCCAACTAATAATATAGTCTCAAGTAATACGACTATAATCAAAAAGAGAAAATTATGTGTTGCATAATTGTTTGAATATCGCGTTCCCGGTGTGTTTTTAAAAAACCGGTAATGATTAATGAACTGCGTCTCTGTGAATCATTGACATCGCCCGCAAGGATGTAGTGATACCGACAGTTAATCGACAGTAAAGTATTATTGAAGTTTCGTTTGTGTTGTGAAATATAGTGAACTCCGGTCACGTCCTGCGACTATCGTTAGAATCTAAAATATAAGGTGTGAATCAATGTATCTACCAATTTTGGTTGTTAATCTACAATATTCTGTCTGTCCGCACTTACATACGACTGTAAAAGATGTCTGATACCCAATTGAATGGACACTTATTGATAATAATTGAGGCTGGGATCGCTACATCGAAATGCCATTAACTCAATGTCTCGACTTCTCTTTGTCGAGGAATATAAAGAGTAAACTAAAACTTTGTGGTTCTTGTATAACTTTAGAATAGTCGTATCTAGATATCAGATATATGTGAGTGTAAGCTTCTTTGACCCACAAGTTGAATAACTTAAAATAATAATATGTACTGTTATAGTTTTTAAGAATATCAGATTTGAACCAGCAATGTAGAGTCTGATATCTGGATCAGTATTTTAGGAGAGTTCTTTTACTCGTAGTATTGAAACTATTTGTTTACCACATACAATACAGGAAGTAGTTAAAATGTTTTAAGATTTGAAATTAATAAGTGAATACGCGTTTTGGATTACAGGTCGAGGCAGGAGACGTTTTGCTCAAGGTTAATGGGACTGATGTAAACCGGTTCACTACCCGAGAAGGTAAGGTATTTGCCATTTATCACGCACATGCCACTTATCTACGAAACATTCTTAACATAAAGATAACTGGCAGTGTAATTTAAATGTTATTTCACCGCGTATGTAAATAATTTGCAACAGCCACTGTGATTCAAGTTCATTTTTTAGTAGTTAACGCATGTACTAGATTACAATGTTGTAAAATACTAGTAGAGCCACTAAACATAAAGTTTGACCGCTATCTATGAACTTATTAACACTAATTCAATGATCGCGTTATTGCCCCGCTCGTGCCCGACACGCAACCTCGCAATTCACATTTCACACACACTGTCCGCGTCTGCATACTCAATAACTGTAACTGAAAATATAATTTTTACTCAAAAATAAACCGGCCAACCATTGGCCAATACTATATAAAGTACATATATTACAATGTAATCTCTTACATAGGGACGTTGTACAGTTGCAATGTTCTTGTAACAAAGAAAGTAATGAAATATGGAACTTGATTGCCTTAAGTAGAGATTTAAATTGATTGTTCCAGTTTTAAAATGCTTGCGACTAGCGTCGGATCCCGTCACTTTAAGACTAAGAAAGGGTGAGTTAACCAGGATTTATCTCTGTGTATTGGTAGTTTGTGATATCTGATCTATGACAATCGAAACGGGGTTGTATCGTGCCAGCTGCAAGTAATCGAATTCCTTTATTCCCGAGTGGCTTGGTCAAATTTGCCAAGAAAACTACCTACAAGCACAAATAAGAGTAGCTATACGCGGAGTAATTTTAGGAGGCTCTCGGGATCTGGGCCGGAATAATTCTCGTTCACAGTGGCTTTGGTCCCTTTAATAATGTAACCCGCAACTTCACGCCGATATGTGGCTTGTACATTTGCTGTTTGCCTGATGTATACCTCATTAGCTTCTCGTTGTGTGTATTATGTGCGTGTGTTAGAAACAGCTGATTGACTGATAGTAGGTTGTATGGCAGACCCGCAGATCAAAGCCAGTGTGAGGCGATACCTGGCCGCGGCGGCGGAACGTCGCTCTAGCGGCGCACGCACCAACCACGATAAGTGAGTTTGTTTTCTATCTCGATTTTTCAATAAGATAAGTCAATTGACGCTCGTGAAAGCTTGCTGCTGCTTCAACAACTAGTTACGCACGCTTCTTAACCTATCACTCATTATACTATCAAAGCAATACTAACACATACTTATGTACTTTGTAGTATAACAATAAGCAAACACACCTTAAAAATATTTATTTTTAGTATTCTATAGTACGCTTGTGAAACCTTTATAATTAATAAGAAGCCAACCCCTCCCATGCGGCGCGACAGCTGATTTCCGACAGCGATAAGGGATTATTGGTACCATATGTGTCGAAACTGAGGGGTAGTCGCCACCCCTCTCATTTGACATGTCGGTCTCTTGCACTTAGGTGTATTTTAGGAAGGTATAGAGTGGTTGAACGAAATATTGGTCTTAGCTGTGCCTATCTGTTAAGTTACCTAAGAATTATCTAACAATCACAAACACTAAATATATATTCATTAATTATTCAAAGCGTAATGTAAATATGTTTTCAAATTATTTTAATCTATTTTCTGGTCGGTCTTTTATAACATAATTAAGATGGTCCAAAGACATGAAGACTATTCTTAAATTAAAGCGCCCGATTTAACCACTTTCTAAAACGAATCGCACATTTGAATATGAGAATAACTTTCTCACTATATCATTCTTTTATTCGTACTCGCGCTTATAAAAGGTTTTGGTGTAATTTCAGCCTCATAGACTTACGAAATAAATAGAAACCGAAGAGAAAAAATATCGAATTTATTATTTGCTCTGGTAAACCCACGAGAGAAAATGAGTAATGTTTATAAATAATTGTCGTGACCGATATGATTTGTTGAACGAGTAGGTAATATAAAGGAAAAGTAGTTTACTTGAAAATGGTACTTCGATAAACTAGTTGATTAGGTATCGAATAAATATACCATATAAGTACACAAAAAATTACCCGTATTTCTAGCTTTACGTGCTTTTATTACAAACTTGGAAGTACACTTACTCACTTTATATTGCTATAAAGTTAATGACCCTTAATTAAAATATCGTTGAACAACAAATGATAATATATAATATAATATAAGTACAAAATTTGAATGTATAAAATCAGAAAGATTCATCATACCAGTTTCTTAGGGCCTTTCATTTATTCGACCGTCTCTTGTTTATTTTTTTGCAAAGGGCTCGGAGGGAGTCTTGATAGTTCTTACGTAAGATCACTAAAACTACGCAAAATTAAGGGTAGTGATTATGTACAAACGATTGTAAACTGCTAACAATTGTTACTTTTAATAACAAACATCAAAACCAGAGTAAGTAATACTTTTCCTTAATTAATTCTTACGTAATACTTATTACGTAAGAATCTTATTAAATACTTATTAAACGGGGTGTGTGGAAAATCCCACGGACCGTCACCCCGCCAGGGGTCCAACTATACATACAACTTAGGTAAGGAGGGGGTCAAAAACTAGTAAAAATCGCCTTACGTATTAAACGAATGGCCCCTTAATTTTGTATGCACTCTTAGAACAATAAGTCATTAAAATTACTTCATTATCAATAGCCTTCAATAGGCCACTGCTTTACACGAGGCGTCTTCTTAGAAGGGAGACTTTAAAATCAACTATATTAATCTTATTACTAATGCTGAAATTATTCATCCCGCGGGTGTCATACGGGCCCATTAATGGAGCAAAGTACATCAGAATACGATACTATAACGAGAAAATTTAAAAAAAAACTCCTATACCAACCTTTCATGCCTATGTGTTAGTCAGACAAATCCTCCTTTCCAAAGAGCGTGCTAATTCCCCGGAGATCTGTTAATGATTGAGGAAGATCATTGTTAACACAGTAAGCAACGTTTCTTATTCCTTCTTAGATATCATCGTAATTCTTGAGGAATAAAGCATTTTGCTTTATTCCTCTGTTGACACATGAATCAGTCTACTTAAAATTGTGGCTCCAAAATTATTATTATTAATTTAATACACAATAAGCTTAAACCTGATGCGTGTATATCATTTGACTTGTATTTTTAAATGTTCATCTAGTCTGTCTCTTCATCGAAAATGATGTTTTCTGTATTCATAAAAGGTCTAAGTTCAGTTGCTGTAATTTTTTCCATTGTTCTACAGAAAATACTTGTGAGACTGATGGGCCGGTAATTAGCAGCTAGGTGTTTATCACTATTTTTATATATTGGGATAACATGGGCTACTTTCCACTCTTGAGGAAGTCTTCCATTTTCAAGGTAAAAGTGATGGCAAACCGTCCGGCCCTACCCACTTAGAATCACTAAAAGTAATAATACTAATAATAATTTATTGTTTCCTTAATACAAAGTTTACAATTATAATATACACTAAACCCCACAATAGGATTCCCTGTGTCGTGGGGAATAGTATCTTCCATATATGTAAGTAACAAAAGAAAACAGGACGGTATAGTATTTAAGGCCTTTCTCACTTTATCTGGTGTGAATACGATTGATTGTATGGAAGTATGAAGACCGACGCCTACTACCTATTGGATGCCTCTGATGTTTTTTTTCAAGTTTTGCAATCAATTATTTGCATATTACTCTTAAATGAACACAAATTACAATCACACTGCATTATACTTCTAAAGAAAGATACCGAGTGCGCCTGAAGAGATACGGTTTTTATACCAAATAGCATTCCATGTCGTTGAACAGATTTGGGTTGAATGATGATGAAAAAGTGAATAATGTTTCTAGGTACTCGTATATGGTACTTTATATAATTTCAATAAACCGAACAACAACTTAATATTTCTAATTGGAACGTGACTGTACATCTCGAAGGAATCTCAACAAATATATAAATCGGCATGAGTCAAACGTATCCTTACTAATAATATTATTGTGTGAATGTATGTTATTAAAGTTAGTAAAACGCGAAGGTAGTTAAGATTGCATAAGGGATTTCACTTGCTTATGTAAAACTGTATTTCTGTCTTTCCCGCTATAAATATTATACTAATATATTTATGTATGTATTTAAAAAGTTGGTTCTATTATTAGAAAATACTAACTAAAAAAAGTGCTCGCCCATGAAGGGTTCCGTAGCAGCAAGTTACATAATTTAAATGTTCTTGTAGTTCGTTGTAACTTTGATCGATGTTTTATTTTTAGTGTATTGATTGAATGAAAGGTAAATTGCGATTTACGATTTATGACGTGTAAAAAAACTACTCACTACATTTCTTTTAAACCAATTTTCGGTGGAAGTTTGCATGGTAAATATGTATATCATAATTTTTTTTTGTTTCATCATTCTCCTTTTTTAGAAGTTGCAGGGGGGGGGGACACATTTTACCACTTTGGAAGTGTCTCTCGCGCAAACTATTCAGTTTTTTAAAAAAAATATTAGAAACATCAATATCATTTTTGAAGACCTATCTATCTAAACCCCATACGTGTAGGTTTGATGAAAAAGTATGGGGAACCCCCGAAATTTAAGGTTTTTAAGCTATTGCATAGCTTTTATAGCGGGCTTTGAGCGCGGCGACTGAATCAAGAAATTCCGTAACGAAAATAACCTAACACTCCGTGTTAAAAAAGGATAAAGAATATGATTGTAACTGCAGTGCGACATGGACAAATAACGGGTGCCTGGCATGCGTCATAGATTAATCAAATAGAAGGGATATCGGAGGCACAATACACAGCGTCCGCATCCTCCAGTACCGTCTAATTGAATCTTAGTGTTTTTTTTTTCCAAAGATATGCTCATATTACTATTATGTTCCCTTTTAGTTGTCATTGTCTTTCGGTTAATAGGATGATTATATTGTTTGGCAATAATAGTGATGAACTACAGAACCCTAATAAAAACGAGCTCTGCCCTGTCAAACGGCTTATTAAATGTTAAAAGATTGACTAAATTTAGATACGTTACACTAAAAATAGACGTTATTTAAATACATACATACTAAAATGTCATTTTAAATATCTCTTAAAATAAAAGAATCAATCAACAGCTTTTAACAGTCCACAGCTGGACATAGGCCTCTCCTTAGAAAGGAAGTATTGGCCTACTATACCACGCTGGCCAGACGGGTTGGTATAGGGTTGGTTTCAAGTTTTCCTTCTCTTTGCATTGATGTTGTCTTGCGTAGTTTATCCCTTAGTCGCCTTTTGCGACACCCGCGGGATGAATAGGAGTGGTGACACTCTGTATTCTTAATCCGTCACCACACGGATGTATGTATGACGGAAAATAAAAGAATACAACAACAGAATTGGAACCATTGTCTTAATTTAAATGTAATGTATCTAATTTTTGTTCCGGAATTTTAAATTTTAGGGACGACAGCCTTTATATTATCATAGCTTATTTAGCTTATTTAATTCATACCCTTGTATCGTCTGATAGACATCTAACAGTCCGTCAGTTACTGACGAGTCTCTACTCGTTGTCAAAATATTATACAATTTATTTTTCTTACTTATCAGGATGCGTCACAGGTCCATGCCATTCTCGAACTGTTTTGGTACAATTATCTCATGAATTGCTAAAAGGGGCACGACACTTATTATGGTTGCTCCTATTGACACGCAGTGACGTCATACAGATTAAACACAAATGGACTAGGGGTTAATTGTTTTGACTTGTATACCTTAAATACTTTACTACCTCCTTGAGGTTGATTGATTGGCAAATTTATTAGTAAATATTAAAAGTAAATCTGCAGATATATAAAAAATATGAGTCATCACAAAATATAACTGTATTTATGAGTTTGGATCATTAGACATTAATATAATTGTATTAGCCATTATATACGGACTTTGTGTGGTGATGGATTAAAAAACAGAGTTTCACCACTCCTATTCATCAAAAGGGTGTAAGAGGTGACTGAGGAACACCATTGAACAAAAAAAAAAAACTTGAAACAAATCCTATACCAAACCATTTGCCAGCGTGGCGTAGGCGAAACCTCCTTGCTAAGCATGGGGCCTCAGTAGAGGACTGTTAAAAGTGATGATGATTGTATACGGTACAGAGGACTTGGTTAAATAATCGTACAAAATTTCTTAACAAACGACAAGAAAAATAGTTGACAAAGGAGTATAAATTTTTGCAATAAGGCATTCATATTTTCATTGTTATCTGTCCGACATACTTATGTATAAGATTATGTAAAGACTTCTACTGTAACAAGGGTGTACAAGTTATGAGTTTTCTATTTTATAATGTAAATGAAGTATTTAGACATGTATTTGTATGTAGCTGTATAGAAGGGTAGTCGAATCTGCTTTTTTAAAATATGAAACGCAGTAATGGATATTACGGTTGTACATATATGTAATACGGTCAAATATGTACAACCGTACATATTTGACCGTATTACTCAAAGAGTGGAAGTTAATGGACAGAGGTCCCTCGGGTCTCTGGTCACTATGGGGGTTCCGCAGGGCTCAATTCTCGGTCCATTTTTGTTTCTCGTTTATATAAATGACCTACCTAATCTGATAAAAGATAATCAGGAGATAGTGCTATTTGCGGATGACACCTCACTTTTATTTAGACTAAAACGACAGCAATTAGTTACTGACGATGTGAATAACACTCTCTCCAAGGTCGTGAACTGGTTCAACGTTAATAACTTGCTCTTAAACGAGAAAAAAACTAAATGTATTCGATTTTTTACACCTAATGTTAAGCAGGTAAAAACTAATGTTCTGATAAATGGAAAGGAGTTGGATCTTGTGGACACCACTAAGTTTTTGGGTATAACTCTAGATTCTAAATTGCAGTGGGGCCCACACATTGATGGCTTGTCGAATAGACTCAGTTCTGCAGCATACGCGGTTTATAAAATTCGCCAATTAACTGATGTAGACACCGCAAGACTGGTGTATTTTAGCTATTTTCATAGTGTAATGTCATACGGTATTTTGTTGTGGGGAAATGCTGCTGACATTCAAAGTATCTTTGTGTTGCAAAAGAGAGCTATTCGCGCAATTTATAATCTCAGTTATAGGCAGTCACTGAGGGATAAGTTTAAAGAAATTGGTATTATGACAGTCGCATCTCAATATGTATATGAAAATCTAGTGTATGTTAAGAAAAATATACATTCATTCACAAAGTTTAGCGACATTCATAATATAAACACTAGAAATAAAGATAAACTCGTGTTGCCAACGACTAGACTACAAAAAGTAAGCAAGTCTTTTCGATGTCAGGGTGTGAGATTCTACAATAAGATTCCAAGCAAATTTCATGAATTAAGTATTAACAAATTTAAGTCCTTGGTTAAACAGAAACTGTGTGATAAAGCTTACTACACAGTTACTGATTTTTTAAATGATAAATTTGCTTGGGAGTGATGCTGCTCGCTCCCACAAGTGATGAACATTTAAATTTTGTTCTAATTTGTATTTCATTTATTCTAATTTATTTAGTTTTTCGTTGAAATTGAATTGTATAGTATTTTTTATTTATTTTTTGTTTTTTTTTTGTGTAAGTTTGTAAATGTGAGTATAGTGTAGGCTTGTAATGTTAGTTTATATTTTAGTAATTTTCTGGTGGTTTTGAGTGTTTCCACGGCCTACTCAAGTGTCCTGCTGGCGGCAGTGTCGTGTTCCGGGTTGTGGATCCTGACTACATCGGTTAGGCTACACGATGGCTGGGGCCCGTGTGCCGTCTGTATGGACAGGTCGACTCAAAACTATGGTTCTTTCTTCAAAAGGCCAACCCAGACCCTATACTGCACTCACATAGTTCTCTTTAATATTGTACACGGACTTAAAAAAAAAAAAGAAAAAAAGACACCTCTGTGGTTTGTTTCGGCGTTTCTTCCCAGAGTGAGTCGTAGGAAATGCCGGCGCCTTCTAGCTATAAGTCCGACTTGTAAAAATGTCTGAAAAGATTTACTTACAGAAATAAATATCATTTATCATTTATCATTTACGCTATTAATAGTAATATACCAATGTAGTGTAGATATGGGCTTATAATGTATTTTATGTAACAGCTACCGCAATCTTGTCTATACGGCGGCAGCATCAAAAGTCATAAAACTAAACACATAATTGATCAGATCCGGATCTTCACCTCCATCGAGCAACTCCAATAGTAATTCATCCAGCAACTCATCGAGCAACGGGTCTGCAGTGCAGTCGGGAGACAGTTGTGAGGCACTGGTTGAAGACGATAAGAAGAGGGAACGAGTCACACCAAAGTTTGAGGCCTACATGATGACTGGTGACCTTATGCTCAACCTGTCCCGAGTTGAACAATCACACCATAACCATCACGCACCTACACATCGTACACACTATCATAGGTAAGTTTACTTTTTAATGTTTCAGAATCGTTTACAAATTTTTGACTGTTGCCTAACCAATCTAAAGTTTTACAGTTGAATTACTTCCATTAAAATGACGGTAATATCTATAAGTTTTTTTTATTTATCAATCATCGGCAACAACCCATAATGTCCCACTGCTGGGCTCGGGTCTTAAGGCCCTACGTCCCCACGCGGGCCAAATGCGTGCGTGCCCACAGTTTAGTGGCTAGACTACGTAAACTTGCTGGTGGATGGTTTTTAAGTTGCCCGAAGGCCTCTAACTAAGCTTCACGATTGTTATCTTATGTTAACAACCGGGACCGACTGCTTAACGTGACCTCCGAATCACCGAAACGCTCATGAATAACATATCATGGGACAAACGGTCACCCATCTAGATACTGACCGAGCCGTCGTTGATTACCCTCGGTGATTGTTGCTACTTCACTATGAGTGTTTTTTGAATTATTGTTGATCTATCTATTATCGAATCGGGTTGATTTGTTTATTAATGTATGTAGGGAAATTAACGTTCTAATATAGAACTACGAAACTGTCGGGATTCCCTAAATCATGCTTAACCTTATTCGGCCCGACAATGAGTATGCTACTCATACGCCTTTTGCCTTTAAAAAAAAGATCATTTGTTTTTTGAAACATATTTAATTTTTTATACCTTGTCATTCGAAAAATTTTAGGTACCATAAGATTTTTTTGAATTGGTAAAGGAGAAACCCGATTCTGGGCCTAAGCGTTACACGAATGGGATATTTACCAAAAAATTCGTCTATTTTGCTTGATTAACCTATCGTAATCTTAGCTTCATTTGCAATGGCCAAGTGTAGAAAATAAGTAGAATTCTATTGTTTTAAACAATCTTTGTAAACCTCTGCAACACTTATTTCAATATACGTAACTAGCTCCACAAACGTAGCATTCCTAAAATAGGATCGATTTAGTGGAAATCGATACTGTTATTAATAAATAATACTTCTTTGTTTTAGTATAAATGATTGTTTTAATAGGTATTTTAATCAATGTAAATAGAGTTTGGCCAGCGAATCGTGACACAACTAGTGATGGGTCGAGGGCGAAAACAAATACGGGCGGAAAGGCATAAACTGGGCAGATTGGGCATAAATAAGTTTACGCCCGAATAAATGCCCGAGCACTGGGCAGAAAAAACGAATACCTTTGTTTTGTGAAAAACAAAGGTTTTCTTAATATATTTTTTCTTAATTTAAATGAAAGTCAGTATGTTGTAAATTAAAACGTATAATTAATTATTAATTATACATTTTTGTAATTAAAATCACAAATAATCACAGTTCGTTTCATTATTTTTGTCGAAAATTCGTAAAAAATTAACAAATATAACTCTTGTAAATATGTATAATAATAATATTTTTATTTTTTTCATTCGATGTTATTTTTTATATTTTTAAATGTATTTTTTAGATTTATATATTTAAAAATGTAATGAATAAGTATTTTGATTTTAATAAAGAGAACAATAATAATAATAATAAGTGGCAGCTTGGCAGTGTAGAATAAAACGTATTGCTGAGTCCAGGACACTCATCGCCAAATTAATTGCCTATGAATCTGGTAATACGCGACCGAGAGTCATGCGCTTTATGAAACAGGCATTTTTGGAGACTACCATCTTTTGTCTGTCTAAAATACATATTAAAATGATTTATTTCCGTACAAATATATGGAAAAAGTTTTTTGCGATTTCTGACATTTCTAGTACTCAAACCTCAGTCGGTCCAGTAGAGACTTTTGATCCTAATAAAAAACAGGATCGATTGGCATCAAAAAAAGTTTTTGTTTAAAATGACCATTTTCTTGCCATGTATATGTATACTTTTTCCAAAATCTGTAAATGCAGTTCAGAATATCTTAAAAAATTATGGATAGTCTCCTAAAAGCGTTTACCTGTAACTGTAACGGTTAAGGTACCTACCCGTCCAAAAATTCACCGTCTCAAAAATTCACCCTGTATGTCAAGTGTCAATAAAGAGAATAATTATAAATCTTTAATTTCATTATCATCGTCATTTAAGTCAATGTTAGACGTTACATCAAAAACTTCGGTTCGACTGGTTGATTTTGATGGTTGAGCATCATGAGACGTATTAATTTGACTCTTATCATCATCAACATCATCGAAAAAATCATCAAATTCTGAATCCGACTCGTTCAAGTTGAATAATGGTAGGTTGAGCAAGATCAAGTCTTAATTTACAACATTTTTTATTTGATGCCTACCAATGTGACTCCACTCTGCCTGATGGAGGAAGTATGGCGACGCTGACCCAAACTATAGCGGCTTTGTGAGATGCTTTTTCACACCCCTCTTAAAGGACCCGTGTTCATAATGGGAAGGAAAGACGTGGGATGGTAGCGAGTTCCAGTTTTTAACCGCTCGGCACAGGTCTTTCCTAAACCAAGTTTTTTTCTGTATTAAGTCAAAATGAGGTGAAAAAATAGATATTTCAAATCAAATAAATTACGGTGTATTCAGGACATAGAAAGGTAAGTTTTCACAAAATAAGGTAAAAAGAAAAAACCAAAAACTTGGTTTTTTCAATATTTCACATAAAATTTGAGGTTATGTAAAAAAAGTGCAAATACAAAAGTTGTAGATCTTTTTATTACCTACAACTTTGCCTTTAATTTTTTTTTTCATAGGATTTGTAGTTTTGCCGGAAATCGACATAAACCGTTTTTACCCTGAAAACCTCCCCCCTACCCCTTCCCGACCTCAGATCGCCCATAAATTATTTTTCCTTCCATTTTTATAATATTCACTTCCTTTTCCAATGGGTTTCATCACTTTCATTCTACTACAATTTATGTTCACCTTTTATTATTTTAAGACGCATCATCATCATCAGCCTATCTCAGTTCACTGCTGGACATAGGCCTCTCCCATTGCACACCACTTTGATCGATTTTGTGCTTCTCGCATCCAGCTCCTGCCAGCCATCTTGCGCAAATCATCACTCCACCTGGCCTGTGGGCGTCCTACACTACGTTTGCCGAGACGCGGTCTCCACTCCAGAACTCTTCTACCTCAACGGTCATCAGTTCTGCGGCTAATATGGCCAGCCCACTGCCACTTCAGCTTGCTAATCCGGTGGGCTATGTCGATGACTTAAGTTCTCTGACGGATAACTTCATTCCTGATAAGATCCCTCAGAGAAACGCCGAGCATAGCCCTTTCCATGGCACGCTGAGCAACTTTGAGCTTGTGGACCAACCGCACCTTAAGTGTCCACGTTTCGACTCCGTATGTCATGACAGGTAGGACGCACTGGTTAAAAACTTTCGTTTTTAGGCACTGTGGGATCGACGATGAGAAGACTCGACGTAACTTTCCAAATGCCGCCCAACCCAGCTGAATTCTTCTATTCACCTCGTCCTCGAGGTTATTCCTACCCAACTGCAATGTCTGCCCAAGGTAGACATATTTTTGAACAACCTCGAGAGCGGTACCGTGTATTGCAATCGGTTCCGGTTGTACATGTTGATTGAACATGACCTTGGTTTTATCCAAGTTCATCCGTAGGCCGATGCGCATAGAAGAATCAGCTAGTTTTTTTAATATTTCACATAAAATTTGAGGTTATGTGAAAAAAGTGCAAATACAAAAGTTGTCGATCTTTTTATTACCTACAACTTTGCCTTTAATTTTTTTTTTCATAGGATTTGTAGTTCTGCCCGAAATCGACTTAAACCGTTTTTACCCTGAAAACCTCCTCCCTACCCCTTCCTGACCTCAGATCGCCCGTAAATTATTTTTCCTTCCATTTTTAGGGTTCCGTAGCCAAATGGCAAAAAACGGAACCCTTATAGATTCGTCAAGTCTGTCTGTCTGTCCGTCCGTATGTCACAGCCAATTATTTCCGAAACTATAAGAGCTATACTAGTGAAATTTGGTCAGTCGATGCATTCTGTGAACCGCATTAATATTTTTACATAAAAAAAGAAAAAAGACAATACATTTTGGGGGTCCCCATACTTGGAACTGAAACACAAAATTTTTTTTTTCATCAAATCTATACGTGTGGGGTATCTATGGATAGGTGTTCAAAAATGATGTTGAAGTTCCTAATAACATTTTTTTCTAAACTGAATAGTTTGCGCGAGAGACACTTCCAAAGTGGAAAAATGTGTGTCCCCCCCCCCTCTAACTTCTAAAATAAGAGAGTGATAAAACTAGAAAAAATATATGTTGTACATTACCATGCAAACTACCAATGAAAATTGGTTTGAACGAGATTTAGTGAGTAGTTTTTTTTTAATACGTCATAAATCGTAACACGCAATTTACCTTTCATCCAATCAATAAACTAGTGTAAAAACATCGATGAAAGTTACAACGAACTACAAGAACTTTTATATGATGTTACTTGCTGATACGGAACCCTTCATGGGCGAGTCCAACTCGCACTTGGCCGATTTTTTTTATTATAATATTCACCTCCTTTTCCAATGGGTTTCATCACTTTCATCCTACTACAATTTATGTACACTTTTTATTAATTTAAGACGCTTCTACCCTGGTCTATTATGACAGTTTTACATGTAGTAGGTATATACTTATATTATCGACTATTGTTATCGAAACAAAAATACTGTGTTTATGTCACAGATTACTAACTATAACATATAAAGAACTGCTATCATTATAATACTCAGTTTGGTTTTTTTTATACGCCCATGACCATAGATTTAAAGAAAAAACTAAAATAGTAACATATTTATATCCAGGAATATATCATATTTTTTTGTTAATTACTCTTTGCTGCATACACATATATTTACACACAATTTAAATTAATAAAATGTAAATTGAAGTTTTTGCCCAGGTAAAGGGCATTTATTCGGCATTTACGGGCATTTATCGGGCGCTTATTCAATGTGCCCAATCCGCCCGGGCAGAAACCCATCTCTAGACACAACTACTTACAATGGCGACAATTCAAAATATCTACAACTGGCAGCATATAGCATGAAAGGGTAGTTTTGCATTTTTATATATTAATGTGACTATGCCATAGAAAAACACAAATGTATCAAATCGTGTTTTTCATGTTAAAGAAAACTATAGCGGTTTTGATAACTTTTTTATTTTAGAAGTTTTATAGGCCTAACTTGTGAAATAAGCTGACTTAGAAAACTTCGTACAAAAAAAAAGAAATAATAAGCAAATACAACAATGTCTAATATGTATGTATTTACAAAAAAAAGAATGTTTATGTCCCCAACTCAGTTGTCAACTGATAGTCCCCAAATCAGTTGTCTAGTTTGGGGACTAGATGGCGTTGTGTGTAAAATGTCCGAAATATTTATTATTTATTATTATTATTAATTATCTATTGGGCACGATTTAATTATGGGTGAGTACATAAACCTATTTTATGCGTGGCCTGACACACACTTGGCCAATTTTTCATTAAAATAACTCAAAAAATAAACTTAACCTAAAATGTAAACATTGTCTGATTTTACCGATTTGGCCATTGCTGGGAGACCTGAAAATTAGGCTCGTGAAATCGTCATAGATATCGTAATTTATGACCAAATTCTAGCACTGTAACGCCAGGCCCAAGTTTGTATGGATTTCGGGTTTCTCCTTTGTGAATGAACCAATGATCAAAATAAAGAAAAAACATGTGTTCTATTATTGATTAATATCTATCACTCACTGAAAATTACAGATTCATCCACAACAAAGTAACAAGATGTTGGAAAACATCTTGAACAGCTTTCAGAAGCGAATGTTACAATCCTTACTAGTATTATAAACTATAAAGTTTGTGAGTGTTTGTATGTGAGTGTCAGTATGTATGTTTGTCGAGATACACGCGAGCCGATCCACGGGTGAAAGCTAGTATAATATGTATATGTATTTGTTCGCCTTATCGAACATTAATGTCTGCACTGCACTTTCGAAAAGGGGCAGTACCTTACGATTCTTTTCATCATTTTCTTAGCCTAATTCGCAAAAAAGATTTGGGATACCATACAATTAATTTAATTGAAAAATAATAATTAGATCGTTGATAGTCTTCATTTAAATTACGGGCAATTGTCACAATATAAGTGCAAACAAGTTACTGTTAATTGTAGTACATATCTCTTTATTCTCTCTATTTCCTCTAAATAAATGTATGCTTAAATACGTTTATTAGAGCATGATGGCATAATCATTACGGTTAGGTCAATCATTCGTCACTGCACTAACAGCACTAGCCGATTGGTTATCATCTAATTTCCGGGTTGCTCTGTAATATTATTCCACTTAGAGAGTCAATTTATAAATGTATCTATATAGATTTTTGTTCTACATATTGTTCCAAGGAACATGTCGTTTTTATGTGTGTGACATGTTAATCAGAAATGTAATATATAGACCGAGTACAGATGTACTCGGTCTAGATAGATAGATGTCAACCCGGGACTAGATAGTCCCGGGTTGACATTCATTGTAGACATTTTACATTTACGACATTCCCGCGTCTTGAAAAAAAAACTGACCAAAATGTATAACAATATTCACAATATTCCTGACCTACGTGAGCATCCTAGTACTACTTGCTTATAGTGAGCGAGGCCTCAAGCTCGATATAGTATTTCATATCTCTATAGTCCAGTCATTCTAGGGGGTTGAGAATTTAATTCTCCCTAATATTGATAAGTAATACAAATATCGTAAAACACATAGAAAACGAGAGATAAAAATTATATTTTTTTGATCAGACTTGCAGAACAGATCCCCTGACTTACGACCATCCAATTATATGTGAATTTTGAGAACAGTTTTAGGATGCCAAAATACAAGTTTTTACGTGGTAATATACTGGGTATGACGATTTTCCGAGATATTCACCTAATGTGGCCTAAGGTGACTGGACTATTAGATATATCCTGTCGTGATTAAACTACGTTTTTTCCAGTTATTATTATATGTATTACTTTTGTGCCACCACGCTACCACCTTTTGCCGATATTATTATTTTGCAACAAAATAATACGTTATGCTCATGTCCATAAGACGTTAAAGGTCTCATTTAAATATGACCTGAAGCTGTCATTAACCCATAGCGGTCATAAATTTAGTCGCGTTTTTTTTGATATTTTTTTTCTATATTTAAGCCTACCAAAGTGACTCTACTCTGACTGATGGGAAGCATGAGTAGAACCCAGGAGTATCATCATTACCCACCATCGTCATTCTACAATCAATCTACAGCATGGTGACCCACACCATGGCGGTTTAGTGGAATGTTTCTGCATCATTCTCCCGGCCTCCGAAAGCCGTGAGAATGAGCTTGTGAGCTTGCATTACATTTGTACTACTATATAGATAAATAAAAAGGATATCAGTGATCACATGCATTCTCTTCATGAGTCATGTAAGTTATTGATATGAAAAGCAACATGTGTTTGCAAAGACAAAGAAAATACTAGTGTAGTTAAAAACGAAGCGTCATTAAGTAACATTCTTGAATGTCATCTCACATCATTTATTTTACTAGTTTGGAGTTACCAGCATTAACACTACTATTCCTGCATATTTCAGGTATAATTCAACACCAGCGTCTCCAAATGAAAACCGTTTGTGTGGGCGAGCTGACTTAACACAGCGGCATAACTCTTCACCAGACACCGGCGTTGTTGGAGATCATGCTAATAAAATGTATGACCAAAAATATGGTAAAACAATACAGTTTCTTTACTTTGTGACTCAACATTAAACTTTTTTTAATTAGGACAGAAATACAGTGTTCAGCTCTTTCAATAAAAACACGGTTTTAAATATTAACATTCTGGGGTTATTATACCGGATACACTCAGATAACTAGTCAATACGACAACGTGTACATTTGCAAAACATATTCCTCGTCGTTCTGATAATATTTAGCCTTTACCATTGCTAAGGTCTATTATAAGCGTGCTTTATATGACATATAAATGAACAGACACTACAGTCTTGTACGTTTTGAATCATCCAAGTTATTACTGGCACATATTTGTTATGATAGTACGAGATCCGGCTGCAAAATCTCTACGTTCATAGCGTAGTTAAACAAATTCACATTTTTACATACATTTATGATTAGGAGAATACATTGATAACAGGGTGCCAGTCAATAAGTGACCGCAAGTAATATTAATTAAATTAATGTTATTTAATTTTGCACAAAAAATTTCGTTCACTTAGTTTTTAAATAAAATACCATTCACATCATAGCAATGTTTGTAAAGAATTCGAAAATCGATGGGTGCCGTTGCACACTCGGCCGCAACTACTTCACAGCCAGGTGTAAACAGGTAATAGTTTGGTGTATTTATACGTTCATGACGTATAAGCATGTTTTTTATATTAAATTATAGCTATTTTTTTTTTTAAATATGATTATATATGGCTACCTGTAAACAAATGGCCGCAAATTAGGGTTGCCAGCTGTTAAACACTCGGAGGTATTCGAGTTAAAGCAACGAGGAATCGGACTTCGATTAGTTCATAAAAAAATGTAATACACTGATAAAAGATAAAACTCGATTTAAGAGACTGATTTTGAATATACTGATATTTTGGAGTCAAGGAAACAAATTCTTGAGCCAAGAAATTATTCTGGATGTAAGTAAATTTTTCTTGGTTCAAGAATTTATTCTCTTCACTCCAACATATCAGTTTATTAAAAATGGTCCTCTTGATTTAGAACTATTTATCTTAAATCAAGTTACATTTCTTATCAGTGTATGTATTGTATTAATTATTTGATGATTTTTTTAATGCTCTCTATCATTTGTTTACTTTAAGTACAATGTTGTTTTTTTTTTTTGCAGCCGGATCTTAGACTATGTAAACTAGCCAATTCATATATGTACAGAAATTTCGCACACGTTTGTTTAACCTCAATGTTTTTTTTTTAATTTACTTGTGAATTAAAAACACTATGTATTTTTAAATGCTATCATATGAGATTTTTTACTAACACAATGCGAATTTTTTAAGCATTTATAAAAATATTTACGCCTCTCTATTTACATAAATATTTCTATTTTCTATGACATTAAGATTTTATAATTACACCTTTGAACTTAAGATATTTGAAATGAATTTGTTGAATATTTTCGGAATCGTTTCGAGTTCTCAAAAGATTAAGAGTTTTGCTACTTTCAATTTGCGGCTTTCCCGACCAACTTTTGAAGAAATTTCGTAAGGAAAGGTTAGTAAAAGAAAAGTTCTTCTAAGTCATTTCTGACTAAGCACATAAGATGCATATAAACCGTTTTATTATATATTTTTTTTATTCAGAAAGGCATTTTATAGTTTTTAAAAACGTACTTACTTAACATCTATTACGATACACACAGACAAACAGAAAGGTTTAGTTTCAGTTTTTTTTATAGTATAAGCCCAAAAAGAAAACTTAGTCGATGCGTCCGTTGTACTCATGAGCGTAGATAGGGATTTTTACTAGGCGGGGTAGTTTTCAAATAGCTGTCATATTTAGCGCTGCCGTCTTAGTAAAAAAATATAATGGTCTTTCCAAGGGGGGGGGGGGGGGGGTTAGGGGCTATCCACACCCATGGTTGTACTAGTGAAGATTGCCGATTTTGGTTTATATTTTGTTTGAATGTTACCTACTCGGAAACTAAAGCCAAAGGCACGACCCCAAATATTTATTCATTTATTCCTGTACAAATAAACATAAAGTGATTAATGACATATAGGTGTGCGTCATTCTTGGCATAGTCTTATTTGTTTTCCTTATATCCTTATTGACGTACATACACTTGACAGTTTGAACCCTAGAGTGAGGCCGTTTGCCTTAGAATATTTCAAAGTTTCATTTCCATAGTGAAAGTAATACCTATATCTATAAATGTTAAGGTTAATGAAAATTTATGCTCAAATATTATGTTATTTATATGCATTATTAAGTGTTCTATTTTGTTACAATAACTGTTCTAATTAAAACGTGACCATTGATTTAAATAATTTATTGGCGTTTGTTTGCTGTGTTAAAGTTCAGAAACCAAATGGTGTTTATTGGCTTGATTATATTGTTTATCAGCTCTTAGATGATGTGTGTACTTTTAACAGTATCATTTTAGTATTTTAAATCTCTACTATGTTAATGTATACTATAATGTATAATGTATACCATAACATATAGAAGAAATAAGTTACATAAAACATGTTCGGCAACAATATATATAACTAAAATCAGCAATAATTCGTTCGTACGCCGTTGATAACGTAAAGGATTCCACAAGGATTAAAAAAAAAATATGACTATCAGAGATTTACTGAATTATATAGTTATTTACAGTTTTGTTGTGTATTTGTTTTGAGAAATAGTATTTTGTTTTGTCTTCTCGGGAACGCCCAGTCTCGCTTTCTGATATACATAATTATATCTTCGCTCCGGGTCCGTTTTCTAACTTTTTCTTTTCGTTTTCGTCTACAGCGCCAGTGTGACATATATAAACCTTACATTAATAATATAATTAACCAACCAAATAAAGTAATTATTAGGGTCTGCGGACGAAGAGAAATGGCGGACATATCGTCCACGTTGTACTATTATTAGCACAGCAATAGGGTTGCACTTTGTCAGCACAATACCTCTTGTTACCTGGCGATAAGCACATAAAGTACAACCTAATGAGAGTAATAATAAGAGCGCGGAGCGGACATTTGTTCGCCATTGTCCCTTGTTTGAGCAGGCCTTAAAAACATAAATATTCCACGATTGTATAAATTGTATTATAATTACTAACTAAACTACATTGATTTGTCACATAAATAGTTAGTTAAAAAGCTAGAGCTGTAGAAAGTTTTTATTCAAATATAAAGTGCAACGTATCGGTAGGTTCATATCGCAGCCGGCGTCGCCTGCGGGTGGCGGGAGCGCGGGCGGCTCGGACGTGCAGGCGCGTGCGCACCACGCCGTACGAACCTCGCGCTCTGAAGATCACCTACAGGTACACTTACTATACCAACACACTACACACCACGACGACCTCTATAAGGTTAACCGACATGATATAACAGACATACTTAGGAGGACAAACGGTTAACCATCGATAAGTCCTCTTCAAAATCTGAAAATAATGTTGCACGTTTAAGGTCGGTCCAGTGCAGCTTGACGTTATTAATTGATGACCCTTGATTTACAGGATCAGTAGACCTTTAAATCATAAACCGAGATATTTAATATTATATAGTAGTCCAGAAATAGTGTAAACTATGTAGAATATTAGATTCACACCACGACCTCGGCGTCCAAATAGTATTGCAAGCTTTACAAGTGTGCGATCACCGAATGCTTGTTATAGCTTATTTACAATTCTTCAAAAGTATGGTAGTACTATAAAATACTATGAAGTACGTTGCCCTTTAGTTTGCTGGCGCACGACATGCGAAGACCGCGAGATCCACGTATTCCAGAGCCAGAAATGTCCGTCGAGGTGTATGTATCTATGATGTCATTTAAATCATATATTTTGTACATCATATAGATGACATGTTATAAAACATCTTGCAATATGAAGCAATACCAATACAAAAAATCATCAAGATCAAATTTGACGGGTTGGTGATCTTTTGCCTCGGGGAAATCCCCTATTTGTGTTAGGGACTCGCAATATCCTTTAGAGTACTAAAAGATAACGAAGATAATATGCGACTGAGAAATCACTTTACAAAATTTGCTCTTTTATTGTTAAAATAAGTGTTGAAGTGATGTTTCAGTATATTGCTTCTTTCTTCTTCTTCTTAAAACGTACGAAGGACTTGAAACCATTGTTTTTAAATACTTATTACTCAGACCAAAATACTTTGATTACGACAGGTATATAAACTGACTATTTATAACTACAAGAGACTCATTGACAATGAAACTCATGACAAATGACAGGCTACAAAATAAATAAAGTTATCCCCTGATGTATCTGAGAGCAATTTTTTTCCTGTGTCAATTTTCGATAATTACAGTGACAAAAATCAGTTGAGATTTTATTCTTGGTAGTTTATATTTGAGCTCACATTCATAAAT
The DNA here is from genome assembly GCA_932526445.1 of Phragmatobia fuliginosa. Taxonomy (NCBI): domain Eukaryota; kingdom Metazoa; phylum Arthropoda; class Insecta; order Lepidoptera; family Erebidae; genus Phragmatobia; species Phragmatobia fuliginosa. The sequence continues at coordinate 14,264,093 of OW052065.1, read as the reverse complement.
TTTTTAGAGTTCAAATTGCCTAGTACACTAATTGCCATCATCATGATTGAAACATCTAGATAGTATTTGGTCTGAGTGTAATAGACAGTATAATTTTCCACCTGCGGCAATTTGTAGCTTCATTGCTGTAGTGTAGTGCAAATGTTATGTTCGACGGTGTCGAGTATCGCGGCGTAAGTTCCAGAAGGAGTCGTCGCTGAGCGCAGTGGCAGTGGATATGGAGGAGGACGTGACGTCATCGCTCAACACTCTACTGGACGCGCGGCCAGACTCAGCCACGCCCGGACCGAGGTCCGAGTCCGACCCTGAGCGAGACAGGTGACGCACGAACAGTACTATTCGAATGATGCCTCCGGGAATATAGTACATACCTGTTACGTGTAGTTTCTGTCAGTGCTATCTAGTAACAGGCGTAACTAGACGTGTTAAATAGTACCCGATAATGGTTTTTTTTATTATAGATAAATTCGTATAAATAGGACTTCGGTAAATTTATCTTCCAACTAAAACCAAACAAACCAAATCATTACCAATCCAACTGTTATTTCGAACAACATATGTTTCGTGTAAAATTAACAAACTACCTAATAATTGGTAAATTATGTATGTACATCAGTTAAAAGTCTGTAGTCAACACATACATTTTTGGGTAGGCAATGACGTTTTACTTGGTATATTGAAAAATGGCTAAATCAAGCGTACATAGTGTATAAAACATTTTATAAATAGAACAAACGAGTTCTAAATTATTATTATTAGTTCATTGTACTAAATGATGTTTCTTGTTACGAAGAATCGCGAAGATGGCTTTACCGAGAGACGTTGTTACGTAATAGTACTGTATGTACACAATGTACACATTTCACACGAACACAGCAGAATGTTAATACAATCCATGTTTTTATGATTTGGGCAACACGCTGCTTCGCGTTAGCTGTCACCGCTCCATTTATTTCTGTCACAAAGCAAATGTTTTCTACATTTTACACAGTTCTTGGACGTTCCAAACCATCATCTGTATTGCAGCGATTCAGATTTTCCCTGAAATCTTGTTACACGGAACTCACCATAACTTCTCATTTGTTACGGTAGAGTTTAAGATACTTTGTTACTTACTGAATTTGGTTTGATATAAGTGTGTTTTAAAATCACATTTCAGAGACGTCAAATTATGTTATTTGACGATAATTATGTTTTATACGTCAACCGATAAAAAAAAACTAAATCCTATTCAAAATGAATATGAATCTAATCAAAAATCTTGGAATAAGATCATTGAAGTTTGTAAATATCTTCGATGTGGACCTGCTGTTTTTAATAATGGTCATACATATGTCAAAATGTGTCGAGAGGGTATTTGAACCTACTTATGCAATAAGGAGCTATTTCATACACATACCAAATTCGAGATAAGGACTCTATCTTTAAGGAGACAAGGATGATTATGTGTGTGTGTGAATTATTTCCTTGATGTATAAGTGGGTCCATTAATGAGTGTATGTATATTGAGTGTGAATGTGACGTAGGATCGTGTGGACGTACAACGCGCCGGTGTCGAACGGGTCCGGCGCGAGCGGCGTGACGTCGAACTCGACGTCGATCTCGGACGGCATGTCGTCGTCGCCCGCGTCGCCCACGTCCGCGTCGTCGTCCGTCATGTCGAGCCGCGCCACGCCGCCGCACCGACACTTGCCCGCACCGCAACCGCATCGCCCGCTCAACGGTACCTTTTAGTTTTAACCAGCTCACCCACGCAGACTCAGGTCTGCCTTGTTGGTCTAGTCGTTAGCGTATGCGGCTGCTGATCAAGAGGTTTCGGGTTCGATTCCCGGGTCGGACTAAATATTTGTGTGATCCACAAATATCTGTTTCGGAGTCTGGGTGTTTTTTAAGTATAAAATGTATGTATTTACAAAAAAAAAGTATGTTTATGTATTTATATCAGTTGTTTAGTACCCTTAATACAAGTTCTGCTTAGATTGAGACTAGATGACGTTGTGTGTAAGATCAACGTCTGTCTTAAATATTTATTTATTTATAAAAAAGTTTATAGTTATCAAACCTTAAAAGATACCCATATTCTGCCACTGACTTTTTTTTTAATTTATTAATCCCCGTTTTTGAAACGTTTATCGTTGATACTCCGATCCTATTCTATGTTGATATAATAAATAATATAGATTTATGAGCCTGCTAAAGCGACTCTACTCTACCTGACGAAAAGCATTAACTTGAATACAAATCAAAATTTTATCAGAATTTTATTTCAAGTAGGTTTTTTGATACATTTTCGCAATGTTACTGATTTTATTAATCGCTCCCATCCATCATTAGTGACTACGCAAAAACCACCCTACCACCTTAAGATCTGACCTGCTAAGTTAAATAAATAACTAGGTACATGCACATAAATCAAATATCTTGTTTACACTTGCAGGTGACATGAGCCTATCAGAAGCTGTATCAAATATATCAAGTCCTGACTATCAGGACCAAGACGATATGTTTGAAACAGGTCGCGAATGCCCTCGAATGGAACTGTCGGACCCCTCCGACTCAGATTCTACGATTCTAGTCTCGGAGCCATGTCACAAACGAGCCAAGTCCAACTCGACGTATTCAAACGAACACGGTAGTGACGTCACACTTAACGGAGACCACAACAACGATTATAGAATAGTGATACAAGTTAAAGGCCCCGATAAACAAAACGCAAATACAACGGAAAATGTAAATAATAATAACAATAGTAATTATACTCAGAATGGGAAGGAGAATGGACACAATTCACCTGAGAACCAAGGATATCAGGTAGGTTTAATTTTTAATCAGTTATATTTTCAATCAACTTGTAATCACAAGCAGTTTAAACTTATTTAAACGTATATTTAAGTTCCCTATTTTCTCAAAGTTCAGCAATGTGCTTTTGACTCTTTAGCTGCAGTTGATTGTGATAAGACCTGGTTGCCTTTTATATCCTAAAAAGTATTATAACTATAGTTTGATCACGTATATATAAAACGTTTGAAAAAAATGTTTATATTGAGTCAACCGTAAAAGATAGAGACATGCTGTAGCAATTTACATATTTTTTAATTGTTACTCCTCTCCTTTTGTCCTTAGCGTGATGATACATAGCCTGTAATCTTTCTCGATAACTAAGCTATCTAACACTGAAAGTATTTTTCAAATCGGGCCAGTACTTAGAGATTAACGCTTCAGCTTTGAAATATTGGTATAGACGTGAGAACAATGTTAAAATAGAAATGAACTGTTTCATTAATAATTTTAAGCTATTGAATTTTTTACTATCGTCAAACCATAGCATATTTTTAACGGTAATTAATTCATAACAAAATAAGTTGATTTCATTTTTAAATTGCAGGAACTATGTAGCGGTTCTGATGGCGGTTCAGATGAAGGATCTGACGGAGACTCCTTGCATTCCTTCCACTACAGTCCCAAAGCCGTAGACATTCCTTCCGCCGAGAGATTAGCAAAACGATTGTACCACCTCGACGGCTTCAAGAAATCTGATGTCTCACGGCATTTAAGTAAAAAGTAAGACTCTTAAATTATTATGACTACGACTGTATTAAGCGTGCGGTCGATTATACTCTATATTTTTATTGTATACAGAATTAAGGCATAATTATAGTTTAAAAAAACATTTGTAATATTAATACAAGAAATAATGACCACCTCAGTGGTATAGTGTATGCGACTACTGTGCTGACGTCTCGAGTTTGATTCGATTCGTACGTTGTTGATTCGGAGCAAGGAATAGTTCAGACATGCCTACTAGTACGTAGTACTCGTACGTTTAGCACCGTATACCGTAGTTAATTCAGAACATTAGATTATTATTTGAATTATAAGGAGTTTGCGATAAATTTGTATAGTGAATTATATTTTGATTTGCCATACTTTACAGGCTTAAGACTGACATTCTAACATCAATTTATAAACAAATAATATCCGTATTGAAAAAAAATAAAGTGGACAGATTAGAATGGCGCCTTTAAAACTCAAAATATTTACGCATTTCAAAAACAAAATGAACCAGAGAACTCGATTTAAGTGTTTACAAAATGATCAACGGCAAAAAAACTTTCCATGTGTGTAAAACTTTGTAAATAATAGCTAAATAAAAGTAATAGCTAACGTAATGAAAATAAAGCCTAGAGTTTTTTGATTCTGTCATTGCGTAAAAAGCTTGTAATTTTTTTTTTATTTACGCTGCTTTTTGCTATACTGAATTCCCATATACACATCTCACACGATTTTGTCGAGTGACGCAGCGACGAACGAATCGCACCGACAACAGCCGAAAAGCCGCTTCGTTTCGTTCACAACTTTAATACTCTAGTACACTAGTTCATGAAGCGATAATATACTAAATGAACCATATACTATCAGCTTTGAGGAATAGTTCGTTCTAGTACCTTGAAACGATCTAGTTCCTTATAGTTCTTAGTACTTGTACTACACAAGTATATTTTATATGTATTTATTTACAAAAAATAGGTAGGTATATAAGTATTTTATTAGTCAGTCTAGCTTTCGTAATATAAGCCATACTTAGTTGGCAACTAGATTACATTGAACGCATATAAGTATCTCATAAAAATACTGGCCTATTTACAGCAATGAATTCTCTCGTGCAGTCGCAGAAGAATACGTGAAACATTTTGATTTCAAATCCGATACGCTTGATGTTGCATTACGAACGTTCCTCTCGAGGTTCGCGCTTAGTGGCGAGACACAAGAACGAGAAAGAGTGCTCGTACATTTTTCAAGAAGATATCTAGAATGCAACCCTGGATCATTTAATTCTCAAGGTGAGGCTTTACCTTAATTTTTTTTTTCTACGTATGAACATGTATTATCTCATTTCAATGTATATAGCATATCAGAATATATTATGCAGCTCTTTTTGTAAGTATTTATATATAAACTTGTCTTATAGTTATTTTAGGAAAGGATCGTTTGTATCTTTTGTGTACCATTTATGAGTAAGTAAAACTCTGTTTTTAGAAAAGGAACATCGAAAAGGATGTTTGCCATTGTTGGGCAAGGAGTATAATGAGACTCAAGGTGGTGTGACAGTCTGTTTAATTTAGTTCTCAATAGAGCTTATATACTAAAATGGTGCGTTGCCTGTAATTACTTTATTTTATCTTGGACTGTATCTTATAATATGTGACTTATATAACTACATGTAATTATGTAGGACATATTGTCGCTACAGATGCTACAAAATTTGCTAATTCAATATTTTTATTTTGATAAGTTCGGTATATATTTGATGTGTTGATTGATGATCTTCCGAATAATTTAAAATTTATTTAACAATGAACAACTTATTGTGACCAGTATTTCCTTCTTCTCAATTTAAGGGTTGTGCCCTTGTCGGTGGAGCAATCGCCACTCGTGTCTATTTTCTGCAATCCGTTTGACCTCTTGATAGGCCACGACTCCTACTTTCTCCTTTAGTTGTTGTATGTACGCCAATCTAGGCCTTCCCGCGTTTTCTTCTACCTTCTATCTTTCCTTCCAGTATGGTTTTAAAAAAGTTGTCATGTCTTATCAAATGGCTAAACGTTTTGCCTCTTCTGTTGTCAACAGTATTCAGAAGTTTCCTTTCTTCGTTAACCATTAGTAGGACTTCCTCGTTAGATTTTTTCTCTACCTAACTGATGTTCAACATCCGCCTCCAGCACCACATTTCAAATGCTGCCAACCTGTCTCTGTCTCTTTGAGTCAGCGTCCAGTATTTCCTATTTAATGAATGTTTTTAAAAGATTGAAACATTGAACGGTGTATGTGTAGACGCGGTTCACACGTTGACCTGCGCCATCATGCTGCTGAACACGGACCTGCACGGCTGCGGGAGCGGGGCCGCCTTCCGCCGCATGTCCTGCGCAGAGTTCATCGACAACCTCGCCGACCTCAACGACGGAGACAACTTCCCGCGGGACACGCTCAAGAACCTCTACCACGCCATTAGGACGCAACCGCTCCAGTGGGCACTGTAAGCACCACTATTCACTTTATCTTCTTCCTAGCCTTATTCCCAATATTATTTGGGGTCGACTACTAGTTCAACCGGTTTTACCAGAATATCAGTTTTTCCTTTTAGCGACTGACATCGGACCTCCGCAACCCTGAGAAAGAACTGAAATTCGAGGCTTGAACTAGTTGTCAGTAAATTTGAGGGCACTGACTTCCCAATAATGATTGCCATATATGTTCATGACAACCGGGACCGACGGCTTTACGTGTTCTCCGAGGCACGGGTGTGAATCACAGCCAAACTTCCAAACTCCGGGCTGCTATTCGGAATTTCCTAAAAACACCCTAAAACACTTTTTTAGACCAACCCATAAATATTCATCATCATCTAAATAGCAGTTTGTCTTTAACGCCGCTTTGGTCGATTCACATAATATTTATTAGGAATATCTTTATAATAATTCTTGTTTCACGTTGTTGCCTCCCAAAATCGGTCAGAGTGGTGTGCAGCGGGAGAGGCCTATGTTCAGCAGTGAACTGCGATAGGCTGCTGATCATAATGTTGATTACTATGAATTCCAAAACTATTCAAATAACTTTAACTTTTTTTATTTAAATTTGTTTTTTTTGAAGTGCTTAAAATAGTATCACGCTTATAATAATAGAAGTCGAACATGATTGAAAAGAGACCCTGACTATATTGCGTGGGTCAGCCAGTATACTACATATATAAGTTCAACACATGCATTCTTGAACACTATGAAAAATAATATTTCCTATGTTGTTGGCTGGCCTCTTTTAAAACTGGTTGCCATGTTCGAAATCGGTTGTAAATAATGTAGCAATAAAAAAAACTAATAAAGGGTCATGTCCACAGCGACACAGACACGACTGCTGCAGGCGGAGGCGAGGCTCGCGCCGCGGTGGGAAGCAACCCGTTCTTGGACGTGCCGGACCAGAGTCGCGCCGTCGAGTACAAGAAGGGCTACGTCATGCGGAAGTGTTGTGTCGATCCCAACGGGAAAAAGAGTACGTACTTTACTATTACGATGTTTTTCTTCTTTGCCGATTCCCAAAATTATTTGGGTCATGTACTAGTTTAACTAGTTTTCAAGCGACTTTATATATTAATACTATAACATACTATACTTCTGATGTTGTTTAAAAAACTATATACTAATATTATAAAGCTGAAGAGTTTTTTGAACTCGCTAATCTTAGGAACTTTGGTGTCCGGAGTCCGTTTATCGAGAAAGGCTATAGGCTATTTATTATCACGTTACGGCCAATAGGAGCGGAGTATCAAATGTTTTAAAAACGGGCCAAAATTCTTTCTTTTGAGAGTTTCGATTGTATCCTATATAAATGGTTAAAAATTCGTGAAAATAGTGTATGAAATAATCACGCTATGGCCCGTATTACACTGTAATATATTTGATAAAAGATCTTTTATAAAAGTTCTTTGACAAAGATCTTTGATAGTGTAATAGGCCATATTTTATAAAATATTTCTTTTATAAAATTTCTTTTATCAAAGTTAACGGATTGGCATTACATTTTATAAAAGAATTTTGAACAAGTTAACTACTAAATGGTGTTACCACCTTACAAAAAATAAAACTAAATTGTGCAATAATATGGTAGAATTAGTTAAGCCTAGTTCTACCTATTTCTACCATATTAATAATTCAAACATAAATAAATATTTCGAACAACTTACACACAACGTCATCTAGTCTCAAACTAAGCAGAGCTTGTATGGCTACTAAACAACTGATATAAATACATAAACATACTTTTTTTTAGGGTTCCGTTGCCAAATGGCAAAAAACGGAATTCTTATAGATTCGTCATGTCTGTCTGTCTGTCTGTCTGTCCGTCCGTATGTCACAGCCACTTTTGTCCGAAACTATAAGAGCTATACTGTTGAAACTTGGTCAGTAGATGTATTCTGTGAACCACATAAATATTTTTACACAAAACTAGAAAAAAAAAGCAATATATTTTGGGGGTCCCCATACTTAGAACTGAAACTCAAAAAAAATGTTTTCATTAAAACCATACGTGTGGGTTATCTATGGATAGGTCTTCAAAAATGATATTGAGGTTTCTAATATACTTTTTTTCTAAACTGAATAGTTTGCGCGAGAGATACTTTTAAAGTGGTGAAATGTGTCCCCCCCCCTGTAATTTCTAAAATAAGAGAATGATGAAACTGAAAAAAAATATATGATGTATATTACCATGCAAACTTCCAACGAAAATTGGTTTGAACGAGATCTAGTAAGTAGTTTTTTTTAATACGTCGTAAATCATAAACCGCAATTTACATTTGTTTCAATCAAAACACTATTATTAAAACATCAATACAAGTTACAACGAATTATAAAAAGATACGGAACCCTTCATGGGCGAGTCCGACTCGCACTTGGCTGCTTTTTGTAAATACATACATATTAAACATAGAAAAACACCCAGACTCCGAAACAAATATTTGTGAATCACACAAATATTTTGTCTGACCCGGGAACCGAATTTTATCTTAATGTAGCAAGAATAAACTTTGCTTCGTCCCGTTTTCTGTTCGAGACACCACGATGGAGGTTTCATTAACCTATCAAGCAAGAAATGGCAACAGTTAAGTTCAGTTGGACTGTTGAAACAACAAAATTATTGATTTCCGAGTACGAATGCCACATTTGACAAAGATCTTTGATAGTGTAATAGGCCATATTTTATAAAATATTTCTTTTATAAAATATTTCTTTTATCATATTTAATAGGTTGGCATTACATTTTATAAAAGATTTGGATTGCATCGGCACCTATTTCTACCATATTATTGCACAATTTAGCATTATTTTTTGTAAGGTGGCACCACCATTTAGTAGTTAATTTTGTCATGTAGTAGCAAGAATAAACTCAGAGTACCCAGCTTAGGGGATTTCCCCCTAAATTTAGGGGGGAAAAGTGTAGGATGGGGTTTTTTTAGGGGTGTCATATTTTTTGGGGGATTTTTATAATGTCAATTTTTTTTATTTCAAAATAAGCAAAATAAAGGTGTATAGCCCTGAGATAATACAATCTTAGCGACATCTAGTGCGATTGATTGTTACTAAGAGAGCAGAGTCAGAGAGAACACTATTATCAATATAAACATATTCTTAAGAATTCGTGGTTAAGGTTAAACTGCGCTTATATTTACTACAAATACCTTGATTGTTATTGTTATTAGTAATTTGATTGTACGTTTATCAGCAAGTCATTCGTTAAAATGCCTATAGTTAATTAAAGAAAAAAAAAGTTATGTCAAAAATATACAAAGACCTGGGAAACTATCCGCAAAAATGTTGTAATTATTAAATGTCAATAATGTGTGATTTAAAAAAGTCAGAATCTGAAGACAATGATTTGTTACTCGAAGTTCTCAACAATACATGAATAAAGCATTATAAAAAATAATGTTGCATGATGAAATTATGTATTGATTGTTTGAAATTTATTATTTGTTTAATGATACTTTATTATTTATTAATTATTTTTATTACTATATTTATTTAAAAACATTTACGAATGCCACGAAACGCTGAACAACACAAAACACGAAGACTACAAAAATAGAAACAAAAGGCAAGGTATTTATAAAATAACTTGTCTTCACTTAATAATTATTTTATTAGGTTTTGTTGAATCCCTTTAACGCCACGCCTTGCAATCCATTGTTTAATCCAAACACGCTTGCGTCGGCGACATTGCCTTTTCTTCAATAAAGCAGTCAATATTATAGCACTCAATGTAGTTAAACAAGCATAGAATGCTACATCATCCATGATAATGTTGATTACAAGTGCTAGACCAACAGTTTCAATGACGTTTTAATACTCAAGTATAATAACCGAATTAAACCAATATTTGATCAACAATGACATTTGACGTGTATCTTTTACGTAGTGTAAACTCTAGCCACAAATCTTTTATAAAAGATCCATTCGTCAAATATTTTATCATATATTTTATAAAAGATCTTTTATCAAATATTTTACAGTGTAATACGGGCCTATGCGCAATAGAAAACGCAGACAGTCTGCGTGAGTCAATTAGTAAAAATATATCTGTAAAAGGAACGACTTCTTTCAGAACTACTTTTATACATAATTAATTTAAATGTGTTTTTCATTATTGCATAAAAGTATTTTTCGTTGTAGTTTCTGTAAACAACAACAGCTGTCCTTACAATATTAGCATTTATTATGTAACATCTAACGTAATAAACTAACTGACGATCTTATGTGCTCTTTGATCTAATCACATTTGACAACAAAAAAAACAAGTACTCTGTGACACTGGGACGGAAATTTGTAACAGAAATTACACATTTGGCCTTTTTTCGCTAAATTTTCCCGCTGATCTCAGGAGAGGTTGTTACGCTATAACCCTGTAAAGTAATTAAATGGGACCTTCCACTGTATATGAAAGTCGCCACAAAAGAAAGACAAACATTAATTTAGATAACGTAAAAGATAATAAAAAGTGTATTTTTTACCCAATTCAGACTTATGTCAGACGCCTGATGCTGATTTTCAATTGGACACAAGTAAAATGTGGTATAAGTGAAACTCCCTCTGAAAATAATAACCATTTTCTTAAAAACTGTGTCTTTACAGCTCCATTCGGGCGACGAGGTTGGAAAATGTTCTACTGTACGCTTCGAGACTTAGTGCTATACCTACATAAGGATGAACACGGCTTCAGACGTAGTCAAATGTCTGATAACATACACAACGCTATTAGGTAAGAAAGCAGTAGTTACAACAATTTTATTTCTACTTCCCTTTACGTTTATTTTTCTACCAGTCAACCTATGCATGTTACAGTAAAGGATAGGATAGGACAGGTGCACGTCTTAAGACGATCTTTATTAGAAAACATAGATAAATATACAAATAAATATATAATATACATACACAGTAAATTATAAAGTTATATCTGAGATAGTGAGATAACGAAGATATTTCGGCCAGCTGCTTTATATTATGAAATTCTATAATTTTAGCCTTAAATTTATTTTCAATTGAAATATCTAAAAATACAAGGAATAAATTATTTTATGGGTCAGATTCAATCTTACACTATTGCCCATGTAACTGTGACGTTTGTCACTAACGTCATTATAGAAATTACGAGTTACATTTTAGGTGTGAATTTTATAACTATAATATAACAAAGGAAGTGGAATACTGGCACCGGCACAAAGAATGGAAATATAAGTGATACAAAAAACCCTTATCCAAAGTTACATTTACCTTTGTTCACTGCATATCTGTCATGTACTCTATTGTAACTCTGTAATTTTAGTTCGTCAGTTTTGTGGCCAACTGTAACAGAATATTGAATATATAGATGTACAAATAGAATATAGATAAATATATATTTTAAAGCCTGTAGCTCTAATAGCCTGACATCATAGAAGTATTAGTAAGTGCAATATTATACTTATATGATGATGATTTCATTAATTATATTTATGTAAATACAGAATACACCACGCGTTAGCTACTAAAGCCACCGACTACACAAAAAAGCAACACGTCTTCAGATTACAAACTGCTGACCAGGCCGAATACTTATTCCAAACAAGGTAATTAATTTAACATTTACACTCAAGTCGCTCGTCGTTATTAAGCATAATGTTTCCAGATTTCTGTAAACATCAATAAATCAAAAAAATCTATTTGTATTGTTTTTTTGTATACTTTGATCTTGACTTGTATTGGGTGCACAGACAACATAACGCTTAGTAAAGTATACTTTAATATCGCATTAACACACTCTTTAGCAGTGCACTGGTGGACATGGTCTCTCCTTAGAAAGTAAGTTTTAACTATACTATGTTGGCTAGCTAGGTTAGTGTAGGATGTTGTTCTGAGTCCAGAAGGAAATCCCCTCCCTGGACTCCTTCCAATACAAAGGCGCAGAGAGGGTCACACCGTGTGGTTTTAGTCGGTTCGAGTCCGACACACCACCCCGCCGTAACCCCCGACGGGGTGACGGTCCGCGGGGATTTCCACACGTAAAAAAAAAAAAAAAAAAAAAAGGATGTTCTGCGTTGTTTGACACCCTTACTCTTAAGACACCCATGAGATGAATAGGGGTGGCTAGACTGTATTCTTAATCCTTCACTACACAGAGACGAATATATACTTTAAAGACATATAATGTCAATCTGTGTGATGGCAGATTAAGAATTTGCTCACCTGGTCACCACTAAGGAAGCAAATTACGCAGGACAACATCACTGTAACCAGCGTGGTAAATCAAGATCTATGACCAGCTGTAGGTTATGAATGCTTGACGATTTATAATCTGATGTTGTGGGTTTTCGGCAGCGACTCGAAGGAGCTGTGCACGTGGGTGGAGACGATCAACTTCGTGTGCGCGGCCTACTCGTGCGCGCCGCTGGCCAGCGCCGTCGGCTCGCAGCGCAAGTTCCAGCGGCCCCTGCTGCCCTGCACGCACACCAAGCTCTCTATGGTACCTCTCACCCCTGGCCCTGCTTCATACCTTGCCCCTTCAATATGGACTAATTGCTATATCGCGATACAGGATTAGTTTGTTCCTCCGTAGTTCGGTGCATGCTTTCACTGCGCTATATAATGTGAAATTCGTTAGAGCGGTACAGCTTCATCTCCTGCTCCAGGGGGGACGACTTTGCTAAAATACATAAAACAGACACAAAGAACATCCTAGATTCAGAAAATATTATGGATCATGTTGTCCCATGTAGGATACGAGCCCACCACACTAGGCGCAGTAGAAAGCGACCCCTTAAACTACTTCGCCTTTCGTGCACTTGACTTTCTGTATAATTATAAAGGTGTGTGGTATAAGTATTTACTGTTCGTGGTAGATGTACTGTAGTAAAAAGTTTTCCATGTAATATAGAATTGGTTAACCATGAAGTAATTTGACTGTACAAGGAATTATTCTGATATATTAAGGGCCACCGCAGACTAGCTACTTTTAGCATCGGCGATCGGCGATTTGGCGACTGCATCGATACTGCATCGCGTTTTAGCGACTTCCTGCGTTCGATCGCGGTATCGGAAACGCGCGTTTTAGCGACTGCTCAGATGCCAAGTCGCTGCTATCGGCATCCGAAATAGTGCGGAGAGTAGCGTTCAGCTGCTGTGTCGCGCTTCTAAAAAGCGACTCGATCGCCGCTTTTGGCGTTTTTAAGTGTGCGGTGTGGAGCGTTCGGTCGCCGTATTTAGCTTCTAAAAAGCGACTAGTTGCCGATCGCCGATGCTAAAAGTAGCTAGTCTGCGGTGGCCCTAAGAAAGTACTTATTCAATGAAATAGGTAAACATAAGTTATTTGTAGCATACTATTAAACGATGACTATAACTTCTTTAAATACTAGTTAATTCTTAGTCTACGCCACCGCAAGGTTTTTATTAATTATCCGTTTTCTTGTACAGCGGGACCAGTTGGCGGAGCACGAGGAGCGGTCGGAGCGGCTGGAGGAGGAGCTGGCTGAATTGCGACACGCGCGAGACAACACACCGCACGCTCGGGATAAGGAACACTATCTCGCCTACGAGGTCAGTACCCAATATTGGCAGTGAGAAAAAAATTATTCTTTGTACTTAAGAGGCCGGTGTACGACACTCGAAACTGCAAGTTGAAATTTGTTCGTAAAATATTGCTGTCTCTGTTTGACAAAATACAAAGTAGATACGAGTGCACCGCTGTATGTATGTAGATTGACATTCATTCGTAGTAATTCGGACTCTCTCGTAGAAGGTTCGGTTATCATTATTTGACTGACACGAATCACACACACATTGAAATATTTTTTGATGCGATAGCACTACTAATTGCTTGAAATTTGTGAAAATATGGATGTGTTTCGTAATATCGAAAATCATGAATGAAAACTCAATATTTTTTCGATTTATTTTGTGTATGTAGTAGCATAATAATATGAGATATGTTATTGATGAAACAATATTAGAAATATTTTTGTTTTTAAGACAGAAAAAAACAAAATGAAAACATGACATTTACAATGTAAAATTTAATTTGATTATATTTTATTCTAGATTAATTTATTTTTAAAAATAAAGACGTTATAACCTAAATAAATACAGTCTAAGTCCGAATATCAACATATCATCGTGGAAATATGTTTATACTGCAAATGATCTTGGTATACCGTTTGTATGGACAATTCAGCCTCCGGAGGCCCCTTAACTGATTGCCTAAGACAATGGATTCTTCGTTTGTCGCCACTGTAACCATACTAACTCTATATGGTTTAGACAAAGCGGTATACATTCTTACTTCAGTTTCTTTGTTTTAAACACAGCCACAACAGCAAAACCTTCAAAACTTAACAGAAAAAATTGATTTTGTCATTTTTAGGGTTCCGTAGCCAAATGGCAAAAAACGGAACCCTTATAGATTCGTCAAGTCTGTCTGTCTGTCTGTCCGTCCGTATGTCACAGCCAATTATTTCCGAAACTATAAGAGCTATACTGTTGAAATTTGGTCAGTCGATGTATTCTGTGAACCGCATTAAGATTTTTACATAAAAATAGAAAAAAAACAATACATTTTGGGGGTCCCCATACTTGGAACTGAAACTCAAAATTTTTTTTTTCATCAAACCTATACGTGTGGGGTATCTATGGATAGGTCTTCAAAAATGATGTTGAGGTTTCTAATATCATTTTATTCTAAACTGAATAGTTTGCGCGAGAGACACTTCCAAAGTGGAAAAATGTGTGTCCCCCCCCCCTCTAACTTCTAAAATAAGAGAGTGATAAAACTAAAAAAAATATATGTTGTAAATGTACAACATATATTGGTAATGACCATGCAAACTACCAACGAAAATTGGTTTGAACGAGATCTAGTGAGTAGTTTTTTTTTAATACGTCATAAATCGTAACACGCAATATACCTTTCATCCAATCAATACACTAGTATAAAAACATCGATGAAAGTTACAACGAACTACAAGAACTTTTATATGATGTTACTTGCTGGTACGGAACCCTTCATGGGCGAGTCCGACTCGCACTTGGCCGCTTTTTTTTTTAAACATTGTATGACAATAAATTTACGTGCTAAATAATAAAACCTATTTACTAACAAACTGAAAACATTTTTTTTTTGTCTTAACTGTAACCATACTTAATAGGTATTTGTTGGCAAAAATTGGTTGTCTGTAAATTCGGTTTACCAACATTAATTTTACGTGATAACGTCATAAGAAACCATTTTACATTTCACTTTATGATCAGTTCACGTGTAGGTTGTGTGCTGCCTTTGTCTCTCTTCTACTCGGACGCATCGGCACGAAGTGGAAGAGAGATAGATGCGTCACAAGTCGAACGCTTAGGGCGATCGTGCCTCTCAATCGCACGTTCGGCTCAGACGAACGTTACAATTAGCCATTCTTCTCTGTGCGTGCAGCCGACGTCCATTGATTTAAAAAACGTTATCAGCTAAAAGAAAAATCTATCGCTTTGGCAACCGGTGTATGGGGGGAGTACTAGGCGTATGATATTAAAGGTATCTGTCGATTTCAGATAAAGCGGTACCGCACGTACGCGCTGGTGATGAGAGCGCGTGCTTGCGGCGGTGGTGCGGACGCGCCCGCGCTGCCCGAGCGCGCCCCGCCGCCCGCGCCCCGCGCCGCGCCGCCCTGACGCGCCATGGCGGTGTTCGCCGCCTGCGTGCTGTGACCCTCCGCCCCGACCGCCTCGCCTTCCCGCCCTTCCCACCCTCCCCGCCCGCCGGGTATACGCTTTAACCACTCTCCCATAACTCGACTGAGATACTCTAAGTGATATCGTTTCGTGCGTAGTGCCGCCGTACGTCGTTCGGTATTGCGTATTGTAAATAGTTTTAAAACGTTGAGACTGATACGTGAGCTATTTATTTCGTTTCTGAATCGACCGGTGTCGAATCTTAGGCGTCGATAGTGCGGTCGCGCCCCTAGGATCTCAGAAGGATGTGACTGTAGATGAAATGTATGCGACTGATGTATATGAAATTTCGTCTTTCGATCGTTTTTATTTTGGCGGAGGCCCGTATCGATGTAATACAGCTTTATTTAATTTATAACGGTCTAATGATATTAGGCGGATAGTGATAGTAGGATATCGATATCTGAATTATGTATTGTATTGATGATAAGTGTTGCAGCTCGACGGTAGTGACTACGTTTATTTAAAAGAACTGTACCGAGGCCCGGGACGATTTTTTGATGTTTTATTGATATATTAATAATCATGAAGTGTATGGGACTGAAAGAGTGCCATCTGTTATCAAACTCGAGTCACTTTATGTAACATGTTTTGTCATTTTGTCGATATATACATAAAAAACTCGCACTGTGCGCTATTCCAGAGGAATGGTAACATGTAACATGGTAGTGTAGTAAATACATTACAGGTTGAAATATTTGTTATTTTAATACCGATTAAGTAAACCTCTTGTAAAACATTTTGGTTAAATATCAAATGATTATTGATAATGTACTGAATAAAATCAATGCTAGACAAACATTTTCATAATTCTCATTTCAAATTTAAGTAATTTAAATTTGCTTTAGATGTAATACCAATCATTGTAAATAAAACAATATTTTTTATGAATTGTTTACATGTTACTTTTATTTTTATATGTTTTACTTAAATGTATAGCTAGGCGAGTTTTTGTTTTATTTATGTATACTAAAATGTTTGCTATATTTGATGAAACAAAAGCACTTGATATTTTACTCCCTATACATTATAATCTAGCTTTGCAATTCTAAAGCAAGAAATTAATCATTTTAGAATTTAAATGAAATTATATATTGGAATATATGTTATGTATATATCCGAAACAATTTACTCATTTTGCTCAACTTATTCCGTAATAAACTGTCATAGGTAGAGTTCCTAAAGGCGCTAAGCTATTTGATCCCATCGCTTAGTGAACCACAAAACAAGACAAAACAATGCCTTATGAACTAAAATTGCAGTCAAAAATTGAATCTTAATAAATTATCAAAAATTAGTCAACTTAAAGTATTATTATTTAATGTCTATTGGTAAGAATGGAATAAAATGTTGGCTGTGCTGGAATGTAGAGTGAACTATCCCATTCAGTGTTATTGGAATTGTTATAGCTGGTATTCTCAACATAATCTGTAATAAATTGTGTAAGCCTTGTACCATACAATAAATGTAATTTGAATTATCAGTCCAAACATTTCCATCGCAAGATGTAAATAATAAATATAGTGAACACTGGCGATCCAGAAATTGATCAACTACAAAAGTACATAATAAACATTTAAATTATTGTGTAATAAAATAATTTTAGTATTTTCTTTTCTTTTATACCAATCATAACCCCTTTGAGAATTGAAATAAATATCACTAAAGGAGCTTAGCTTAGTTGTTTCTTTTAAAGAAATAAAACATATTATATAACAGTTTATTTTACTGACATCTGGTACCAAAAGAATAATCACTATTTTTCTGCAATGGCCTCTGTAGAGGATGTGCCAGCAGTTTTGCAATGCAGTCATGAATTTTTGCTGCATTTCTTAAGACTTCATATACATAAGAGTATCCATTATCCAAATCTTGAAGGGCATCATATATCTCGACACACTTATACTGAGAACAATCTTCTTCATGCGCTAGCAGTATGTCAATGTAGAAGTAGAGATGTTGCTTCAGATAGTTGAAGAAGGGATCATCTTGTGAAATTATTGGAAGACAATTTGATCGTCCATATAATACAATCATGCGCATCACATATGGAGGAGGCATTATGCACTCACCATCTTTATATTCAGGTATATCAACTTTATGTTTTAACAATTGGAACAGGTTACTAAACTCAAATGTTTCAGAATGACATTCTTCAGGATTTATATAGTCAATTTCATTTATAATTTCTTTCATATTGCTAGTAAAGTTATGCAACCAGCATGGCTCTGACTCTTTGAGAACAACTAATGCAAACTCTGTTTTTTTATTGATTGCATTCTTTGAGTAAACAAAAAATTCTAGAACTCTTTTCATCATGTTCATAGGGGTGAATGTAGTCCCGTCACTTAAACGAAAAAGTGAGTCCTGATTGTCATAACATATATCTAAACAAATAATAATCTTCTCTGGAATATTAACATTGGGGACATTTGGCTTTTGAAAGTTTGCAATAACTTGTTTCTGTAACTCTTCAAAGTTCTGGGTGATATTGGTTTGATTCCTAAAAATTTTAAAAATCATTAATTTAGTTTATTAAAGAAACAGTGTGTTTTACTGAATGCATTTAAAAGATTTACAATACTAACAAAAACAGTTTAAAGAAATTGTCCATATGTTTATTCTGGCTAACCTATGAAACAGCTGAACTGATTTTAATAAGACTTTCACTTTCAGATGATGACATGAGTAACTTAAGCTAATTTTTTTAGACTAGCTTTGCTTTCAAGTGTTACTCGCAATTTACAATAATAACCACAGGTAACTTGGCTAATTGTTAATATGTTAATGAGGTCTGTAAGTTCTGAAGTGGTAACTTCATAACGGAATGTGGGTAGGTAGCAGTCTGGTGAAAGTCACAGGAAGCCATTTTAATGTTGGTATCATAAGCCCGGTTGTGATTATTTGGAAAAAATCATCATCATCATCATGGAATGTTTTCTGACAGATTGTCATCCACTGCCTTATGTAAAGGTATTCTTATTAAGTGTCGACTATCTCTATTTTGAGTAGTTTACATCCATCCATTGCTTGTCTTTCTCCATTTTTGACTGAGATCATTACCTAAGAGTTATTATTTCCAAGACTTTAGGTTTGGATACTAGTTCAACTGGTTTTAGCTGAATATAAATTTTCCCATGGAGCGACTAGCATCAGATCTCTGTTACTCTGAGGGTGAACTGAATTCAAAGATGATTTCTCAGCAAATTTAAGAGCACTGACTGCAACAACAACAACCATAAATTACCATAGATGTTCATGACAACCGGGACTAACAGCACGTGCTTATCCGAAGCACGGATGTGAAACACGCTTAATTAAATTTTTTCTTGTAAGAAAAAACAAACGACAAGACCCGAGAACTCTTGATCGACAGTCGCGTACGCTAACAGCCTAGTCTGGGTAGTGACGACAAAATTGTCAAAGATAACTTACCCAGAATTTGCATCTGTATTAGGGCTATAGTCTGGGAGTAAATCCGGTGAATCCATTTTGAATGGTCTAGATAAAGCAGTAGACACTTTTACTTCAGTTTCTTTGTTATAAACACAGTCTCAACAGCACAAAACATTCAGACAACCTGAAAATAAATAAATTGTGTCACACAATTTGACACTGACAGATCAGCTGTCAGAGGTTAAAATATGATGTCATAAAAATTCGATACTCGAAATCATTCATTTTACTAAATGTTTACTTTTATGCTTACTAAAAAGAAAAACATCATATCACACTCTAAGTTGGAGAAGTTTAAGGCCATACGTCCCCACGCTGGCCGGGTTGGGGACTGTCAAGACACGTTGTGGCACCTTCTGGTTGGATGTTCCTAAGCCGCCTGAACAACCGGGACCTACTGCTTAACGTGACCTACGAATCACGGAAACGGTCATAGCTTATCATGTCACAAACGGTCACAAATCTATTTCGTTGTAGCTAAAACTGCGCCGTCGTTGCTTACCCTCGGTAATTGTTTCCCATCACCTAAGGTCAGGCCACTTGGCTACGAGCGCTTCACAGAACATTTATGATGTTATGGTGAATGTAAAAGTACTAAAAAAAGATATTTGGCAGCATTTCGTCGTGACTGCAGAGCGCCTGCGTCTGGAGGTCTTTTTTCGTAAGACGTGTGATAAATTCTTGCTTTGTTAGTCTGTGGCAAACCCAACTTGAACAACTTGCAAATTTCAAATTTGTGACGAGAAATGTCAAACGAGTTGTTCAATGTTCCGGTATAATATTATTCCGTTCTCATCATTTACGTATTGAGTTGTGTTGCTATCTGCCTTCAAAGAATTCGATCTTGAGCTAACAAAATTATTGACAAACATGTCAGCCGATAAACAAAAAGTAGACCTTGGCCTTCTCGAGGAAGACGATGACTTTGAAGAATTCCCTACCGAAAGTAAGTACTTACCGTAATATCGCAATATTCTTTTTGATATCTCTGAAAACTACTACCTAGTCAACCATGTCTGTATTTGTTTAGATTGGGGAACAGAAGCCGATGCTGAGGATGAAGATGTGTCAGTATGGGAGGATAACTGGGAAGATGATATCATCCAAGATGATTTTAATCAACAATTGAGGTTAAAATATTTTATTTCTTTTAAAGCACAAACATACAGGTTTAAAACTTTGAATAACCATCAACAGCCAACATTCTACCATTTTACATAGGCTTCTCCTTTCTTTGAAAGCACAATACCTATAAAGGATTGTTTACCCATTGAAACAAGAGGAAACACAGTAATTATTCTCTAATACCAAATAAATTTAAATATGATAAAAAAAACTGCATACCAAATTTCAAAAATCTTTACACTATTCAGCTTGTTAAGCATCAACTTGCTAATTTTCTATGCACATATCATATTACTGTGACTGAGATGCAGGCTGAGGCTCTTCTTGACATCAATTATATTGATTTTATTGTACACACCCTAATCTAATTACCCTAGAACTCTATTTTTCCACTAAAGTGTAGGTACTACTTATGATTCTACTCACGCTTTCCATCAGGCATCCATAATGCCCCACTGCTGGGCTTGAGTGTGAGTTGGTCATTGGCAATCGAACATTATGGCTAATATTACCGTTGGAGGTTTTTAAGCCACCCCAAGGCCTGCAATTAATCTTCATGACTATTATTTAATGAAAACAATCAGGACTGGCTGCTTAACGTGACCTCCAATAAATGATTGACCAAATGACTAAGCATGCCAAATGGTCACCTAGCCAGGTACTGACGACGCTATTGTTGCTACACCTAGGAAAACTTAGTTATTAGCGCCTCACTTCCATCAGGCATAATTCAATCATTGTGGTAGGTTTAAAAATGTACATGACATGGATTATTTTATAATTTAACATTATCCGACTTACCTCTACACCATAGAGTGGTATAAGTACATGGTTTCTCTGAGCACACTCTTTGTTATTTTTTAGTTGTCATTAATTTGCTTTTGTAATGTTCCCTGGGGTAAATACCTTCCTGCTCCTTATCTTTATATACCAAGATTAAATTAAAATAAGGTGAATCAAAAGGAACACCGGTGTTACACTAACCTTAATTTTGATATTTTAAGCTTTCACTAACAAATATCTGATGATATTATTTGATATTTCATTGGCTAGTGTGAGACTGGAGGTACAATCATTTCAGGCTTCCAGATGCCTGGATTACATCCGACTAGGCCGTAATAGTATGGGTCACCATGCTGCATTGCTTATCCTCACACTGTGGATGGTGTCCCCTACTCCTGGATTGTACTCGTGCTTTCTATCAGGCCGAGTAGAGCCACTTTGGTAGGCCTATAAAAGAATTATAATTTTGAATTTAAATTTTAAACTACGGGTAGGGTAGGCAATATTTTGAGATGTGACAGATATTAAATAAAACTCATTTTAATGGAGAAGTACTTGAGTTCTATGAGTCGAGAGTATCTTTTCTTCATTTTTTTAGACATTCTTGAACCCAAAATAATTTTCTGTTACAGGCAGCAAATGGACAAGCTGAAGGATCAGGCTATGGAGTAGAATACTTTAAAGTACTTACTACATACTGTTAAATTATCTCATTATGTCTTAAGTTGTTTAACAAAATAAAATGTAAAACCTAGCCAAACCTACATTTATTTACTTGTGTTAAGAATTATTTTTTCTAAGGTACTGGTAAATTGTTAGCTCTACGATTCATCTAACTTCAATGACTTTCTGTATCTAAATAAAACTATACTATAACTATAATATAATAAATTTTTTTTTTTGTAAAACAAGTGCTCATGTAAATAGTAAATGATGTGTCGTATACACATATTTTCTTCGAATATTCAAGTTGTACTCTTCTGACTAATTCTATATTTAACTAATCTAGAAATGGACACTGCACCATAGAGCACTACCGTAGGGTGTAGCCATACGCAGGCATTCACACCCCTTTTTTTGTTTGTTCGGAAATCCCCTCGGATACTGTATACTGGTACCTATTTCGGACTCGAACCGACTAAAACCGCAGGCCGTCTCAGATACAAGTGGCCGGAGAATTAGGTACACCCTAGAAAGGGAAATCCTGGAACCCCGACGTCCGGGCGACGACGGTCCGTCTGCTGAAGATGAACCCCTCCTGGATGCCAATCCCGATAGTCAAATATCGGGAACGTCGCGCTACAACCCGGCCTGATTATGCTAGGGTGACAAATGGCCTCATCTGTCACCTCTAGGCTTGCGCTTATGGAGGACGGCGATCGTTCTGCGATCTCGTAACAACGCGATCATGTTACTAAGTTCTGCTAACGTGTAGGCATTCCCCCTGGTAAAGCATAAGCCCAAATGGGCATTACTGCCTAATACAAGTAACTAATGCCTCCGTGGTGCAGTGGTTGCGTACGCGACTTCTGTACTTGAGGTCTCGGAGTTTGATTCCCAGCTCGGAGCAAATGTTTGGGTGAACCTTATTTATTTATTATATGTATGCATTAAAAAAAAAAACTTTTGTGTATTTATATTGTCTAATATCCCTAATACATGCTCTGCTTAGTTTAGGACTATTTATTTATTCTTTATTGGGCGTTTTTCAAAATTTTGCTCCGTTACGTACAGGATGTCCATTTATTTTCATAACAAAATTTTAAATAAACGATGAAATGTAGACATTTACAATGAACTAAGGTTTAAGAAAAACCTTAATCAAACAATGTTAAATGAGTATAATTTCTATTTAATGTATTATTATAGTGAGGGTTGCCAATACAGAGGTCTTGTACGTTACATTTTCATTCAAAGTAAATATTAACTCAATCATATCAAAGTTAATCAGCTTTATTTATAATTAATCAACAACATAAAAATCTTCTAAAATTTAATACCACTTTGTGATATCTTGCCTCTTAGTGCTGTTTAAAATATAAAATATGTCTTGTACGTAACTAAATGGCACTCTGGACTATCAAACTTTGTGAATAAATAACTATTCTGAAAGACTAACATTAAAGGTAAGTTTTTTTAAATACAAAAAATAACAAAAAGACATTTAATATATATTAACAAAAACATAACTCCCAAAGGCTTTTTCATAAAAAAATTAAAACTATAACAGCCAAAACAGGACAGTTACGTATGTGGACAACAGTCGTTACGTTTAGGAACTCTAAAGCTATGTTTACAACGAGCACAATTTCTAGTCATTTCACAATATTATTCAACATTTCAAAAACGTCGTGATGTGACATATTATTTAAGTCACATCACTTACTGTACTTATTTCTATAAAATTAGTCAATATCACAGACTGTTTTGATTTGAGCATTTTAAAAATATATTTTACAAAAAACTTAGGGGATTCAAGTCTCAGTTTCATTTTCACATTAAGTAGGTAACAATACTTCATAACTTACAAAAAAATCCAACAGATACAAAAAAATGTCAAATAAGTAGTAACAAAAATAAAATAGGGAACCAATAAGTAGGTAATTCTGCGTGATTGTTTGGTCTTCTTTTAGAGTAACTTTTTCATTTTCCAATAGCTCAATCATCTTTTTGTGTTTAGTCTCTAGGCGAAATCTATTTTTACTTAAACTACTAATAACTTTCTTTAACCTTTCACAAGTTTTTAATGTCCTTTGATATCTTTAATAATTTCGGTAATTCAATCTCTGTTTTTTCTTCAATTTTGTATTATCTTGCATCTCTGGCACTGTCACTGGAACAGCTGGCTTAGTATTATTTACTTTTTTATTTTCCCTTTTATTCCTTTTTTGTTATCTCTAAATTTTCCGTCTTTTTTCCTTTTCTTCCTTATTTAGTTCACTTACCTTGAGTTTATATTCTTCAGTCTTTCGACTTCTTTCTTTTTATATTTGTTGTATTTTTCTTCATTTACTTTGTTTTTGTCCATATCGCCGTTGTTTTTGTCTCTCTCGGCACCAGTCAACGGCATAATTTACCTGAGTAGGAATAAATTAATTTGTAAGGAAGTGCCGAGGATGGGAGGAATGTTAGGGTTCACCCTCTTTATCGCTACTCTAAATAGGATATTTATAACATAATAAGGAAACCTGCTCACCATGAGGTGACTAGATCCTATAAAGGTAATGAGTAATGAGTTTACCTCTCTGGGTGGATAATATTTTTAATTTATATTAAATTGCACAAGACAGTATGAACGCATCTTTACGAGTCCAGTACGTAACGTTTTTAGTCCACCTAATACATCACGTCACGTCCTGGACGTTACGTATAACGCGGACTCGTCATTATATGTTTTTTTGGTATAAAAAAAGTTGATTATAGTAGTTTACTAGTACACATTCATTATCTACAACATATTTACTTATAATTTAACACGAGTAGTATATAAAATTTGTGGGTCTTACCTTTCAAAATCAATGTTCGTACCGGACAAACAAAACAGACCCGTCACGCACGTCACGGACCGCAAGTGTTGACGATTGAATTTCTTCAGTTTTAATTCAAAGGAAAAGAACGAAGGAATGATAAAAACATCGTCAATGTTTCATTGCTTAAAAATAGTTAGAGCCAAAGACAATACTATTGTTATTCTTTATAAAATCATACCGTTACGTACAGGACTGTCCGCTGTGGCCAGTTTTTTAAATCCGATAATGTCAGTATTTATATTAGAAAAATATACTACAACCTTATTATATTTTATTTAAAAACAAATAAAATGAGTTATTTCATTCGAGTAATACTAAAGATATCCAAATATAGCTTATATATTCTCCAAAATACGTAATGAAAATCCAGGATATGATGAAGGACACATAAAAAAGTAGGATAATATTTGGTATTTTAATAAATATTAAAATATGTTTTCCGTTTAAGTCTAAGTTTATCTTTTTTTTTACAGTAAGTTAAACATTTTACCCTAACGTAAAATAATTTGATACTCACTTCCTACATTTTTGCCTTTTAATCAATGGTCAAACTCGTAGGACACGGCAAAATAGTCCTGAGCAAAATTTTGAAAACCGCCCTATTATCCACACATTTTCTTATGTAAGCTACGAGGAGATTACATGAACAAGGGCGAACTTAACCCAAACATGAGTTTTCTTCCAGCGAACCTTTAGGCTGGAAACAGTGCTGAACCGACGGTCAGCGTAGCTATATCTAAATTACCTATGAATGCGCACAAAGCTACGCTGACGGTACGCACGTGTGTTGGTCCGTGGACCGTGCGTACGGTCGGTCGAGCAGTCAGTTCGGCTCGTGGCTGGGTCGCGCGTGCGTCGGTCGACCGACGAGCTATGAGATTGTCTGGATGGCGTTCAGTGCTTCGCTTGGCTTCGCTGACGTAGCGACCGACCGTACGCGCGTACGTACACTTAAAATAAAAATGAATATCGATAAAGAGCGCCTTATTACTGAAGTGCGGCGTCGTCCGACAATATGGGATTTATCGTTTATAAATACCGTGATGCTAAAATAAGTGCTTGGCAGAAGTTTGTAAAGAATTAGATCATTTACAGCAGAAGGATTCATTTTTCTTGTGAACTGTACACATGCGTCGGCCGTCGCATAGCCGTCGCAGTTCGCCTTCAGTGTAGCGCTGACCGTCGGACAAGCACTGTTTCCAGCCTTACGAGTGAATAGAGGATAGTTTAGAACATAGGGTAACGTGTTCCAACTAATCTTTTGAACGGCAACTAAGATTTTGATTTCACTGATATGTAGCTGATGACATAAGTAGTAACTTGGGCAATTTTTTCTGGACTAGCTTCATTCGGGTGACGCGACAAGAGCTTCGGTTTCATACATTTAGTACGTTTATATGACAAGCCACGGCCCACGACACGAAAGTATATTTCTGCTACATATAGTAACACTGTGTGAAGTATATAATTGTACCATGGTATGGTAGCACTGATTTCGAAGACAGTGACAAGTGACAACTGAACTGACATGACAACTTCAACTTCAGCACCTGCACGCACACATAACAATGTGTCTGTGAACTACATGAAACCGTGTGATTTTAAAATAAAATTTAAGCTATAATTATGGATTACAATTATGAGCAGGCGAGTGAGGTCGAAGCCTTAGACTCCATTTATTATGGGGAGATGCAAAGTAAGTTAAAACACGAATATTACATTCAATGCAGGTAATGATTAAATGCAAGAAAACTAAGTTTTTTATAAAGTGAATTTCAGTATTTAGGAATTGTCTGCAAAACTTTACCTATGCTTATCATTTGGTTACTGTTTTAAACTATATATGTTTTACAATATACTTCTGTTGTGTTGTAGTGATTGAAGCCAAACCTTTCCACAAATTTAGCATACCAATAAAGTCGGAAGGATTTGATGATGGAGATGGTCTTGCATGTCAGCTAGTCTTCACGTACACAGCTAAATATCCTGACGAAGTACCAGTTATAGAAATCGAAAATGAAGAAAATTTTGATGATGTAGTTGATAAGGACGCTTTGCTTACACATTTAATACAACAGGTATGAAAGTTTATGAATTACAATCCCTAACTCTCACTACAAACCAAGTATTGCTGAGTAAAATAACGCTTCTATCCCTTAATTAATGCTAGCCATGAACCAATTACCTTACTTGGTAAAATAATACAGTAAAAGCTCCTTATTCGCTCTTCCTTCATTCGCGCTTTCACTATTCGCGGATTAAAAAAATGCAACCCAATTCCTATATTCGCGGCTAAAAATTTCTTTATTCGCGGATCTAATCAGTCCATACATAATAATAAAAATATTTCAATAGGGATCCAACCCAATATTCTTTGTAAATGCCCTCAAATTAACTAATAAAAAAAGTACAATAGATCTTAGTACAACTTTGCCTAAAGTATGTTGTTGAATGATATCGCCGAGGACTTTGATATAAGCCGCCTTAGTTTTTGAGAATGTAAACAAATGGAATGAAAGCAACCTTATTACTAGTTCTTCTATGATAAAAGCCGCTATGCGTGTTTTATTTTATTGTTTCGTCTTTCACATTCCCTACAAAAATTGTGATCGAGTAACACATTTCTACCGCTCTCTTCCTAATTTATAATGTCAACTAAAAAAATGGTTTGAAACTTTTCAAACCTTTGCCTAAGCTGAAGATAATTATTCAAAATATTCAAAAACTTCAAATAAATTGATGTTTTAAAATTTATTTATTTTTTTGTCACCTAGGAACGTATCCCCTATAATCCCATGTAAATTACCATTCCGTATTCACGGTTTCTGTATTCGCGGCATATTCATGGAACATATACCCCACGAATAAAGAGCTTTTACTGTATATTCTTTTGTTTGACTGGGTGGTGTAACATGCACAACTCAAAACCATCTTTTTTGACAGCAGTTTGTGGATCACACGAAGTGTTGTCAAATATTAAACCCCCTAACACTCAGCATAATAGAGAGTAGTGTGATGGTCTACTACACCACTACACTATCCCTGCAATGAACTATTGTCATATGTACCTTCTCAGCTTAAAAAACATTAGTTGTATGGGAGCCCCCTTAGATATTTTTTTTATTGTGTTCTTTAGTATTTGTTGTTATAGCGACAACAGAAATCATCTGTGAAAATTTTGTCTAGCTATCACCATTCATGACTTACAGCCTGGTGACAGTGGAATCTTAATAATAGGATCCCGTTTTACCCTTTGGGTATGGAACTTTAATAACTGTAATGTTTTTATATAGGTGTTAGATATAGATCAAAAGCTTTATGATTCTATTCACATAAAACAATTATTTCAGGGAAAGGAAAATCTAGGTATGGTTATGGTTTTCACATTAGTGTCGTCTGGACAAGAGTGGCTTAATGAGAAATGGGACAGCATTAAAAAAGAGAGAGAGGAGCAAATATATGCAAAGAAGAAGGCTGAAGAGGAAGCTGAACAGGTAAATAGTAATAATAATAATAAATATTTTGGTAGTCTGACACACAACATCATCTAGTAAGGAAAACATGTTAATATAAATATCTGCTAAGTGTGAGTAAAACTTCATGCAGAAAGGGTTCCATACCATTATCTATACACTTGAAGCATCTACTTGTTGCCCTTATGAATATCAAGCAAAAATATAAATAAATAAATATTCCGGACATCTTACACACAACGTCATCTAGTCCCAAACTAAGCAGAGCTTGTATTATGGGTACTAAACAACTGATATAAATACATAAACATACTTTTTTTTTGTAAATACATACATATTATACGTAGAAAACTGGGCTATCTGACACTAAAATATTTTTTCAAATGGGCTCTGTACTTCCTGAGAATATTGCCTTCAAACAAAAAAACTGTTCAGCCTTACAATATTAGTATAGATTATTCTATTCTGTTTTCAGAAAAGGTTTGAAGGTACCAGAGTAACAGTTGAATCTTTCTTGGCATGGAGAAAGCAGTTTGAAATTGACATGGGTATGCCAGCTAAAAGAGAGAGAGAAGCTAAAGACAAGAATAAACTGACTGGCAGAGAACTCTTCCTGAGAGATACTACTCTCAATGAATCTGATTTGAAATTCCTTGATGATGGTAAGTACAAAATTTTGTATTAATTATTTTAGTATAAATGGGCCGGTCCGACCGAGGTGTTACTTCCCTCACACAGAAGATCTATCTAAAATGACAGCATTTGTGCTATTGTGTTTGGTTGGTGGGTGTGAGGCTGCAGGCTCAGTGATAAATGATAAATGATATTTATTTCTGTAAGTAAATCTTTTGAGACATTTTTACAAGTCGGACTTATAGCTAGAAGGCACCGGTTTTTCCTACGACTCCCTCTGGGAAGAAACGCCGAAACAAACCACAGAGGTGTATTTTTTTTTTTTTAAGTCCGTGTACAACATTAAAGAGAACTATGTGAGTGCAGTATAGGGTCTGGGTTGGCCTTTTGAAGAAAGGACCATAGTTTTGAGTCGACCTGCCCATACAGAGCGCATACGGGCCCCAGCCATCGTGTAGCCTAACCAATGTAGTCAGGATCCACAACCCGGAACACGACACTGCCGCCAGCAGGACACTTGAGTAGGCCGTGGAAACACTCAAAACCACCAGAAAATTACTAAAATTTAAACTAACATTACAAGCCTACACTATACTCACATTTACAAACTTACACAAAATAAAAACAAAAAAAAAACTATACAATTCAATTTCAATGATGCAGAAGCATCTCACTAAGCTGCCATAGTGAGGGTTACCATGCTAAATTGTCTGCACTCCCAATGAGAATGGGCACCCCTACTTTTGAATTCAACTCTTGTTGTCCTTCAGGCAAAGTAGAATCGCTTTGGTAGGCTTAAATATAAAAAATTGGGCAAGTGCGTGTCAAGCCACTCATAGAGTCACCCATGATGGTAGGTAGATTTAAAATCGTGGCCAATAGACAATTAATTGTTATGTTTACTTATTATTTCTTTAGTTTTGTACGAAGTTTTCCAAGTGAGTGCAATTTTACAAATTACGCGGCCTGCCTAACTTGTAAAATAAAAAAGTTATCATAACCAGTTTTCCTTTAAAGTTCAATATATGGGCTACTATCATGAATTTTTACAGATTTTTTGAACCAGGCGTTTAGCTTTAAGGGCCACAGCACACTAGCTACTTTTAGCATCGGCGATCGGCAACAAGTCGCTTTTTAGAAACTAAATACGGCGACCGAACGCTCCACTCCGCACACTTAAAAACGCCAAACGCGGAGATTTAGTCGCTTTTTAGAAGCGCGACACAGCAGCTGAACGCTACTCTCCGCACACATTCGGATGCCGGTAGCATCGATTCGGCGTCGGAAAATTATAGACAACACTACAGCCGACGCGATCCAGGCATCTATGCAGTCGCTAAAACGCGTGATTTTGATACCGCGATCGAACGCAGGAAGTCGCTAAAACGCGAGCAGCATCGATGCAGTCGCAAAATCGCCGATCGCCGATGCTAAAAGTAGCTAGTGTGCTGTGGCCTTAAGAGGGGAGGGGGGACGCCGCCCTGTTTTTAGAAAAAAAAATGCCTTTTAAGTTGAATAACTCATAAACGGATACCTAAATCGCATAATGGTTTTAGAAACCTCACAATGATTTTAAAAGACATCTATTCATACCCCACACGATGTGGTTGACGCGAGAAAAAAAATATCCCCACTTTACATGTAGGGGAGGTACCCCTAATGAAAGTATTTTTCATAATTTTATTGTAGCACTTTGTCCACGTAATTACAACACATATTCATGCAAAGTTTCATCTTTTTAGCACCAACCCTTTGGGCGGTATGTCGCCGAGTTCAATTTTATTTTTTTAATCTACCGCATCATATTTCTATGTCACCTGAAGTTTGACTAGAAGAGAATGCCTCAAAGCATTATGTCCTTCATAAGTCCAATAAAGTTTGATTAAAAAAGAAATTTTGATAAATAATAAATGAATCAAGTTCTTCAACAAAATTTTGTGGCACGTGTGAAATATCGATATTATTTTGTAGAAAGAATGAGTAGGTAAAGCCGGGTACTCATTAG
The DNA here is from genome assembly GCA_932526445.1 of Phragmatobia fuliginosa. Lineage (NCBI taxonomy): Eukaryota > Metazoa > Arthropoda > Insecta > Lepidoptera > Erebidae > Phragmatobia > Phragmatobia fuliginosa. The sequence continues at coordinate 14,233,297 of OW052065.1, read as the reverse complement.
CGAACTGTAACTGTAACCGGACAGTTACAGTAACGTGGTTCTAGTGTGTACGCGTGTTGTAGTCTTCGTGTCCATCGAACTGAATATGTCCATCGAACGCCCTAACCCACCGTACTCATTTAGTCAGCTGTAACTGTTACCGAACAGTTACAGTGTGTGTACGCGATGTCCACATTACTGTGAACGTAACGACAAGCCGGCTCTGACGAAGTGTTCGTTTGGACTTTTGGAGCTTGGCGATGTCGGACGATACATCTTTTGCATGTGCAGCATAACGTCAGCATAGCGTACTTAAAGACGCTTTAGTCGATAATTATAAAAGGCCACGAAGATGGTGGACTCATCGAATGTACAGGGAAAGAAGTAATCTACTTTTTCTTTGTTTTTTATAGTAATCTTTGTCTTTCGGATTCCATAGAATACTGTTTTCTTTGTAGGCGTCTATCAGCAAAAGACATTTATCCTCTGTCCACTCACTCATCTCGATAAGAATACTTATAGGTTCGTAGTGTGCAACGAACTTCTTTGGACGTCCACGAACGCACTGCGAGCTTCCTTTGGTTCGTGCCAAAAACCGACATCCGTCGGTTCGGTGCGAGCCGCTCGCGCACAGCTCGCGGCAGGCTCGCGTGCCACGTACACACTGTGATTTGTGGTTACAGTAACGTCCAACGGTTACGTTACATAATGAGTACCTGTTTATCGTCGGCTCGCTGCGAACTGCAACTCGAACCGCTCGCGGCAAGTTCGCGAACCACGTACACACTATAATTTTTGGTTACATAATATGCAACAGTTACGGTTACAGTTCGCTAATGAGTACCCGGCTTTATATACTCAATTTGATATGAACGTTAAGCCGGGTACTCATTAGCGAACTGTAACTGTAACCGGACAGTTACAGTAACGTGGTTCTAGTGTGTACGCATGTTGTAGTCTTCGTGTCCATCGAACTGAATATGTCCATCGAACGCCCTAACCCACCGTACTCATTCAGTCGGCTGTAACTGTAACCGAACAGATACAGTGTGTGTACGCGATGTCCACATTACTGTGAACGTAACGACAAGCCGGCTCTGACGCAGTGTTCGTTTGGAGCCTGGCGATGTCGGACGATATATCTTTCGCGTGTGCAGCATATATACTTATAGACGCTTTACTCGATAATTATAAAAGGCCACGAAAATGGTGGACTCATCGAATGTACAGGGAAAGAATTAATCTGCTTTTTCTTTGTTTTTTGTAGTAATCTTTGTCTTTCGGATTCCATAGAACACTGACATAGACATAGACATTTATCCTCTGTCCACTCACTCATCTCGAGAAGAATACTTATACATAGGTTCGTGGTGTGCAACGACCTTCTTTGGACGTCCACGAACGCACCGCGAGCTTCCTTTGGTTCGTGCCAAAAACCGACATCCATCGGCTCGCTGCGAGCCGCTCGCGCACAGCTCGCGGAAGGCTCGCGTACCACGTACACACTATGATCTGTGGTTACAGTAACGTTGAACGGTTACGTTACATAATGAGTACCTGTTTATCGTCGGCTCGCTGCGAACTGCAACTCGAACCGCTCGCGGCAAGTTCGCGAACCACGTACACATTACAATTTTTGGTTACATAACATGCAACAGTTACGGTTACAGTTCGCTAATGAGTACCCGGCTTAAGATATCAAATTGAGTATATTACCTAGAGTATGTTACATGTAACCTACATATAACATAGTGTAATGACGTATCGTCACGGCAACAGCTGGTCTGACCCGTGATGTTTCATATATTAGATACTAGCTGACCCACGCAGTATCGTCTGCTTCTAAGTCCGCGACGTGTTTTGTTACTAAATAGTTAAGATAGACATATGCTGCGGAGATTTTTAAACTTTGACAGGCGAACAATCCTTCACATTGTTGTTGTGAAAGGGATGCACTCAATGAAGCTTTCATTGAGTGCGTTCCTTTCTAATAGGAATAATTTTCTCCCGTTTTTGAAATAATTTTTAATATTAGTATATATTTCGCATTATTTTACAAAATTACTATCAGATGTTGAATAATTTTAATGTAAAATGTAATACTAATAATTTATTTCTTATAATCAACTTCGACTTTTATTAGCTGTATGTCATGTATTACTTATTTCTTATTTATAGGTGATGCAGTCAAAGTTGACGAGTCTCTATTCCAAGATTTGGATGACCTTGAGATTTCAGACGAAGACGATGAAGATTATGTTCCAGGAAAAAGTGGTAGTGATAGTGATTAGCAAAAAGTTTATACCCTCCATGAGGCAGAGAACATGACTGAATAAACGCCTTCTAGGCCCGCGGGGATAACAGAATAAGTGATTTATACAGTTAATGAATTATTGTTTAATAAAACTATCATGTTTATTTGGAGAATATTTTATTTACACTTTGTCACTAAAGTATTTATGTACAATGGACAAGTGAAATATTCAAGAAAAAGCAATGAGATAACAATAATTATAACGCAATAATACAGCGAGACGCTTTCACACGCCTTGCCGTTTCGTTAACTTATTGGACTTCACAAATGCTATTAAAACAATAATATATAACAAAATACTACTAACCGTTTTATCATTTAAATTGCTGGCAACATAAAAAGATAAACGTACATATCCCTTCATACCTATGTATTTAAACCTACACAGGCTGTTAGGAACATGCACATCATATCCCATATTTTCATTCATGCAATATCACAACATTTAAACTTCTAAAGTAATAATTGAGCAACAAAAACAAATCTAACTTGCCTTATACTTAACATTATGTTTATTAAATAAGTTTCATAATAACAACTGCCAACCAAATGCTGTGTATACTACACTCTGTAGGATTTGCCTTTCCACATCTTACAAAACCGAATTTTAACCCTACCCCTTTATATTCAAGATATATTTTTGATTTTGATTTTCGACCCACGTGAGTATTGGCACATAATTTAATGTAGGTATATATAGATTCGAATCATAGAATCATCGCTATCACAAAAAAATAAGCTTTAATAACATGACACATTCTAAACACATTAAATTGAATTTAAAGTTACATAAATAAGATATTTTAGTCAATTAGTTACAAGATCAAAGAGTTTAATATCCCTCTATCTACATAAAATATATAATGTCTGCAAAAAGCCACAGAGTATAAAGTATGCGCCGCTTTTGGGAGGCAGCTAGTATAATTAAATAGTTATCAAAATATATTTACGATGTGCAGTCTTCAAATGAATCAGTGAAAATAACACCTCTAGTATGTAATCTATTAATTAACCATAGATATGTAAATTTTGATTAACGTAAAAATAAGTAATTCAAATATAATTATTACATACCATAACATGTATAACACTGTTAGGTGTGCACCTAGATAAGTAATCATTTGATTTTTAATGTAAATATGACGGGTAGGTACCTCGACACAATAAATCAGTTCATTTTCATATAAACATGAAATATTTAATTCGTAACTTTCATAAACGATATTAATAAAACGTTGAGAATAATATGTTTTAAATGTAATAAGTAAATGTTACACTGACAACAATTTATTTTAATTATAGAAACACACAATACAACATTATACGGACCTAGACGGAGCGCATCTAACGCCAACAATTTGCTATACACTTACAAGTTCCAGTGAAATAGAATCATATAAGATTAATAAAAAAAATCGTGAAAGACCTAGGCCGTATGCATAACTGTACCTACATAAATTATAAACCAAAAATTATTCAATAACATTATGATATTTAATAGATAAAGAAAATGTAATATTAATAGTCTAAGGAAATGACCACTTCTTGAGAGAAATAACCAACAACATCTACACGTGTGGTAACTACAAACTATAGGCCCAATACATTGTCACTCAGCTCTCACTGACAGCCACACCATCATTATTTATTTCGGCGGTAAGGAGGGACCATTTCTGGGTATAGAAAACCCATACGTAACCTCCCTAATTACAAACAACCAAGCATAACTCATGTTCTTCTCTTCGAGTTAGGCAGAAACAACAGCAGCCTATAACTTGCTTCTGTTACAAACTTTACAAGATTCTTCTGCTGTCATAAAAACAGTAACAATTCGGCCGGTTTTGGGAACTGCAACCTATTCTTCCTTTAGTACATCACTGACGTTACCTTACCTCCACCTTCCATAATAAATTGATGTGTCCTAATAATGATGAATTAATAATATAGAGTTAAAATGTCAAAGGCAAAGATAATGAAGAGCACTCACACTTATTGAAGATACGTAACGATTGTAATTTTATTTTGCTAATTCATTTTCGTTGCTGATAGGATGATTTTATGTAACCATTGACAACGATGCTACACAGCGATGGTTTTGTTGAAGCCTTTGAACTTCAACTCTAAGAAAAACAGCACATTATAGGTACGTTCATCATTATGCCTGCCTATGGGATTGGGTCTAAGTCACCTGATTCGATTAAATCCATACGATTTGTTACATTATGTTCTATTATGAAAATATTTTAATATATTTACTAAAATATTCTTTCATATTCGTTTCCATAGTGCTTTATGACACAACTCTCATTTAACTTAGTTTTCTTGTTAATTCTTTGCATTGAGATTGTGAATTCGAAACTTTATAAAGCTATCCTATCTACGCTTGTGTACAAAATTATGGATGGGCTAGATCTCTGATTAATATGCTTAAACTAAGACGCCAACATTTAAGCTTAGGTATTCTCCGCAATGATGGACAGCCGTTACTAAGATGCCGTAGAAAACTGCATAAAGTAAGTACGAATCAGTAATTTTATAAAGTTAAACTAACTATACTTGACATGTTAGCTATCTAGATCCCACCGAGAACTTATATCGGGTGATTTCAGTACTTAATACTTAAGTGGGTATATTTCTAAGTGGGTAAGTATTTAAAATTGTTCAATGCTTCTACATCCTACCTTAATTTTGTAAAATTAATACACGAAAAAAACACGATAATAGATTTAATCCGTGTTCCACCCATATGGCATTGATATAGACGTATACGTCTATCTTGACACTAAGGCACGAAAGGCTAATTTAACCGGGCTATAATATATTATAGCCCGGTTAAATTAGCCTCAAAAATATGGGTCAGAAAAAAAATGCAGAGAGAGTTAAGTTAGAGTGGTGTCTTTTACATGTCTGAAAAGTTTCAGCTTGTTGAGAATTTGTGCAAATGTCAATGTTTATTTTCACCGGGCTATTAAATATCAATGACAATAGGCAATTAGTAGAATTGTGTACCTGTTTTAAAGTTTTAAATTTTCATATTTTTCTTAGAATTATTCTAAGAGAAATACGAAAATGTACAAAAACTGATGGACACAGTAACTTTAATGAATAAATAAGTCACTAATATATATCTATAATAAGGCGGGCATTAGCAGTATCCTATCGACATCGTAAATTGGCTAACCTCGTGCTGTATTGTCGATGCATTGCATTTAGGATGGAAAGTTTACTTTAGGCGTTGTGTAACGTTAGCGAGAGCTACAGCAAAGGCCTGCAGTGCTGAGAATGGATACTGGAAGTCCAATGTGTAAGCGTTGCCGTCGATTCGGCCGAACTGCATAACCTGAAAAACGTTTTATTTTCTTATTTTGTATGTGATTTGTTAAATTGACAGTATCGGTGTCTATGCCTCCCTACAACTCATAAGAAAAAAAATACCTGGATAATATAATATTATAGACTAAAATTACGGAATGAGCGATTGTCTTTGAAGTTTTTTGAAGTAATTGTGTGAACTAAATGGACCATCAGGTAACAGAATTAGTCTTCTATAACTCGATTGAATTCACTCCGCAACCCTGAGGGCGAACTGACTTCGATGGTTGAACTGGTTGTCAGTATATTTAAGGGCACTGACTTTTCAATAACGATTGTTATAAAATGTTATATATTCATGACTATTTAGGTACCTACTTAATGCAATAGTTTAAATTTTACAGGTAAGTATTGATGGCTCATAAGCGCTCATAGCCGAGTGGCCTTAGTTGATTGGAAACAATCACCAAGGGTAAGCAACGACGGCGCGGTCGGACCTAGATGGATGACCGTTTGTGGCATTATATGTAATGAGCGTTTCCGTGATTCGGAGGTCACGTTAAGCAGTCGGTCCCGGTTGTTATCATAAGATAGCAGTCGTGAAGCTTAGTTGGAGGCCTTCGGGCGGCTTAAAAACATCCAACAGCAAGATTACGTAGCCACAACGTGTCTTGCCTGTCCCCAACCCGCACTCGGCCAGCGTGGGGACGTATGGCCTTAACCCTCTCTTGAGAGGCGACCCTGAGCCCAGCAGTGGGGCGTTATGGGTTGTTGATGATGATTGATGGCTTAATATATGATTGCCTACCTGTTTCCCATGATATTCAATTTGGAAGTTTTTGGCGGACTCTTGTGTGACTCTACCTCCGAAGTCGAGTTGATAGACTTGGCTGTTTTCATTCCACATGGGCGCCTTGTTGTGCATTACTAACTGACGCCTGGAGTTACTGTTGCGATTATCGTTGTTACTATTCGAAGAGGTAGCTGCGGTTATATTGCCGCCCGCGCGCTTCAGCTGAAAAATAAACAACTTCAGCTAGTTCTGGATCTGCCAGATAAAAATAGGTTATTAGACAGCATAGAACTTTCAACATGGCAAGAGAACTAAAAAGACGGAAAGCTTATTGTTTGACGACTTACATAACAACAATCAGTTTGGCACCGATAAAAAATAATAGAACAGTTTTTTTTTTTGTATCTCTGTACTTTCCAACTATTTGTCCTGATATAACTCTAATCTATCCAGCAAACAGAGCTAGAACAAACGATCTGAGATGATCTGAGAAAGCAGTTATTAGAAGCTTTTTTCGCCACAAATTCCACATAAATAATGAGAAATAAGGTATCTACCAAAGTATGGTATGAAAATGATACCACTGCTCCTAAATTTTTATTTTTTTACTTAGCTTTTCGCGTTGATGTTGGTACAAATCGTTTCTTGAAAATATCCAAATAAGATTTACCTTATTTCTAAGTTGCGCTTTTTGGAAGCTCTCAAGATCTCTGTAATTCCGGCCGTTAACCTCGCTATAGCCTCCGCCCGTCGAATATTCGTCGTCGGAACTCTCGGACGGCTTCTTGTTTCTTCTTCGATTTAGGAGTGGCGAGTTCAATAGTTGTCTATAAAATAAAACAAAAATTTTAATGGACGGAACGTAATATTATACATAACAGATACGTTTAAGGAAAATATAGTGCTGAAGAGTTTTCTTCTTCTTATTTGATGAGATGGCAATGAGCCGATTAACATCAGCTATTTCTGCCAATTTTTAGTACATATTTAGAGAGCCCAGTATTTGGAGTTGTAAAGTGTTCGTAACGAAATTAATTATAAATAAATGGATGAGATGAAACGTGAACCGGATTCGGAACCATGTCCGGTGATGTTTCTCTCGATACCAACCTTATAGGTGAAGCGGAAGAGTACCGATGTCGTCGGGGTACGGAGCGCGGGGCGGGTGAGGCGGGCGTAGGGCTGTCGGGGTGGCTGCGCGCGGCTCGCGGTCGCGGCGAAGCGGGCGCTGAGCTGGTCTCGCGCGCCACCGCCGCCGCCGCCTTGCTCGCTGCTTTCCTCGACGACCGCGAAGCTAACAACCGCAAGGCGAGTTGCTCTAATGAACCTAAAATCAAAAATAAATATCACTCTCACGTTTATAGAGAGCGTTACTTTATAACCCTATCTACCTGTGTCTGTGCCTCATCGACTCCTACTAAGCCTCATGCGCTCTTCGAAGCGGTTCGCTACAGGGTTCAAGCGTGTAAAGCCGCCGGCATCAGTGTCAGTGAGTGGCTTGTGATCCGTTTTTTGGTCGAGCCGGCTCGCCGTGCGTAGCGTAGGCTTTTAGAGCCTTAAACTTAGGAGTCGGAGCCCGTGTAGCGGTCGGTGAACTCCGTGTCGAGCAAAGGTGTAACTCAATTTTAGGGAGGTGCTGGCTCAGTGTCGATTTTCATCATGATACCGTGAACGATTTTAAATTCGACCAGGACCCCCCTAACTAGGGTGCAGCTCGGGAAAGAAAGCCTTCGGAATCATTACCTAGATACCTGCGGTATAGATCCCTGTGGAGAGTATCCGTCGGCGGGTGAGAGTAAAGCATCTACTTATCGTACTAACTATAATACTTGCTGTAGTCGGAGTCGCTGTCTGTGGCGGTGGCTCGCGGCAGGGGCGCGGGGGGCGGCGCGGGCGCGGGAGGGGGGGCGCACGCGGCGCACACATACGTGCGCGCGTCCACGTCGCGCCGGTCGTACGGACACACCAGGCGACATGACGTACACACGGGGTAGTCGCGCCGCGACCTTCGCGTGTTCTCTTCGGTGCTCGTACCACTGTTATCCTCCCCGCTGTTATATCGACTGCTGGAATTAGCTGAAGTTGTCTCATTTTTCGGTGCGGCGACAGTCTCCGTCCGAGATTGCCTCTTACTTTTGTCCACCGTCAGTGACATCTCACTAGAGTCTAAACTTCTGGACTTACCGCACCTTCTCAAACACGGAGTTTTTGTGGTTTCAGTTTGTTTAACGTCGGTTCGAACGGTTCGCTTCTGTCTTTTATGGCGTTTATTGTTAACGAGCACGAGCCTACGGGGTGGTTCACCGCGCAAAGCCGTGAGGCTAACCTGAGCGTGCAACACCTGTGGATCAACAAGATCTAAGTATCCCACGCTGCAACTCCGCGTCATCGTATCGTACACGGGTATGGTCGCACAGACGGGGCTGATAGGTACGACGGTCGTTGTCCGTTGTACCTTTACTTCTCGACCCTTTTCGGTAAGATTGTTAATAATCGTATCCACTGGAGTCTCCTCGTCTATGTACTTCAAATCCTCAGCTTTCTGAAGATGTTTCAGTGCGTCACTTCTTTTACTGAAAGCGTCAGGATGCACTTCGTGCTCGTAACTTTTGTTACAAAGCGATTTAAGAATTCTAGTGTTCATATCATACGAAGCAGATTCGCCTCTACTACAAATATTTTTGCGTAGTTTCGAAAGGCAATTGTCAGTAATATGATTGTCACATTTTTTTATGGTGACCTGCCTACTTGGCTCGAGACTTAAGTTTAAATTAAACGATTGTTGTTCTAAGTTGGATAAGTTTCCTTTAAGCGACACGTTATCGCCTCTAACGCTATAGTCTGTTCTACCTCCACAGAAGTCGCCTCGTCCTCCTCCACATGTCACCGTTTGTGGAGAAGGCCTTTCGAAAATAATATCCGTGGGAGCGACAGCATTTTTAGGGGATTGTAAGGTAGGAACTGAACTTTCACATCTTAGAGGTGATATCGCGTGACGGTTGGGCACTCCAGCGGGATTATTGACCCTTCTTTCAGTAGTTTGGGTTGGGTGTCTTAGTGGGGTTGAATATACACTTTCTGTGACGGTATTTACAGTATCATTCGTATCAATGAAAGGAAACTCATCATATGATTCAGCTCTCGCGAGTGACGGTCCGTTAGTGTTATTATTATTAGTTGTAAAATTTTCATTTTGATTTATAGTATTGTTTGTGTTATTAATTCTTTCATTTAGAGTTAACTTTCTACGAATATTATTGTTAGTATGAGACGGAGAATCATTGACATCGTTGGTTTGGAATACTTCTTCCTCGTCTTCAGAGAATATGTTAGGGTTGAAATTCGGATCAGGACCCACCGGGTAGTCATCACGAAGCTCTGTAATCATGAGGGTCATCTGTCTCGGTTGCAAATGTAGTAAAGAGGTCTTATAAGTCACTTGACCTAAATTAGCGGGTACATTTTTAGCTAAACCGTGCATTTTAAATTTAGTGCCCCATATATTAGATGTGACTTCTACTAAACGGACGTCCTGCAACAAAAGCATGTATTAAAATAGGTCCACATAACGGAATTTTATTTAACATATACATAGGCGCTCATAACTAAGCTGCCCTAGGTTTTGTATTAGAAACAATCACAGAGAGTAAGCGACGATGGCTAGGTCAGTACCTGAATGGGTGACCGTTAATCACATGATACCATGAGGGTCTCAGTGAGTTGGAGGTCACGTTAAGCAGTCGGTCCCGATGGTGTATTAATGGGATAATAGTCGTAAAGCTTAGTTGGAGGCCTTGGGACGGCTTAAAATCATCCAACGGCAAGATCATGTAGCCATAACGTTGTCTTGACAGTCCCCAACCCGCACTCGGCCAACGTGAGGATGTACGTATGGCCTTGACCCTCTCCTGAGAGGAGAACTCGACCCCGGCAGGCGGAGATTATGGATATTTTATAGTTAAACATATGCATAAGCACTATATGTCGTACTTACTGGGATGCAGTTTATGCAATTATTTCAACATACACCATATAATTTCAGTTCAGTGTTGATAACATACTAAGACCATTGCAAGAGTTATGTAAATAACTAGAATGCATTTGTACCTAATTAAATTTTCAGCTCATGGCATGGTATGATAAACGATGCGTTTATGTACTACATTTACAATGACTATAGATATAATTTGGTCGACCATACCTCGGGTAAGGAGTCTATATAAGCAAGTTCATCAGGCGGTTCGTCCTTTTCGGTAGTGCTTCGTACCTTTCGTCTCTCTCTGGCCCGTCTACGTCTCTGCAGTCTTGGTGATCCAGAACAACCTACAAAACGAACATCACTTTGAATATTGAATAATCTAGTCTCTTTTATGTTTTGGTATTCTATTCGTTAAAATTCAGCGTCAGGCTTTGTCTGGCAATTGCTGTACTTGGTCCTGTTCTGACACGTCCACGAGGCAATCATCGCTCGGGTGTTTATTAGTGTATGTTATTTTTCTGTGATGATATGTCTTATCGTGTATTTGTTGAAATAAATATTATTTTCTATCTTCCCACTGATATTTGTGTCAATTGTTTTGCTTCTTTAGTGATGTTGATTAATCCTTATTTATATTTATTTGTATAGATAGTAGTGTGACGTACCTTCCTCCCGCTCAGTGTCGGAGGAGGATGTTTGCGGGTGGATGTAACCGGGCGGTATGTGCACAGGGCGAGTGCGGGGCGAGGTGCCGCCGCCGCTCGAAGAACTTCCTGCACCACTGCTACTGCTGCTGCTCGCTCGGACCACTATTGAGCTTGTCACTTGATTCACTAGAATTATTCAGTAATCATTTATCCAACCGCTGCTGCCGCCTGCCGTAAGGGACAACATCACTGCAAGACAGGGAAAACTTCAAATCTCTCCTTTATAAGAAGGGGCAATGATTTTATTGTTTTATTGTAAATAAATCTTAAGCCACCCGTGAACTGCAAAACGATTTATTTAAGAGCAAAAAGTTTTCATAGGTTTTAGGAATGGCTAGTTGAAGAATTATTTTTAAAGGAAACAGTACATTGAGAGAAATAGTTTAGTCGTTTTTTTAGCAACAGCCAGCTCGAGCAACATGTCAACCTACCTACTAGAGCTTACTATATATCTCAATGCTAGAGCTGAATGAGCTATTTTCAAAAATTTTGTTACTTTTGTTATATTTTTGTTAAAAGTGTCATTACTACTAATTTTTTTCAATTTTAGCCACAAATCCGTTCTCCTCATATTATTAGAAAAAAAATGTATTTTTGAAAAAAATAGTCCCCAATATGCCTACTTCTTAAGAGTTCAAGTTATTAGCTAATAACTAACAATACCTTATACTGTAGTTGCGTAACACTTAAATCTTTTGACGATAAGATCATTCGATATGAAGTGAGACTTTCATGGTGTTATACAGACCTTCAGCCTGTGGATCGAATATAACAAATTCGGGCCGTATCTTGCTTGTTCTACGTCCTTTCAGCAGCGGGACAAGTCCTCCGAGGTGTTCAAGGTATAGTGTATAAGCCCCAGCCTCTTCATCATCATGCCGTAGCATTGTACAATGGAGACGACCACCGGCGATAGGAGGCCGTGAAACGAAGTGTCGAAGCTCGTTCGTTTCTGGGACATTGCACTAAAAGAAAAACGTCATGAATTTAAAACCGGGTTAAGTGCTACTTATCATCTGTACATATTTTTATTCTACTATTATTAACTTGAGTTGGCTAGTTAGTATTTGAAACTCATTTTCACTTAAATGTTTCATTTCATGTAGGTATCGTAAGTAAAAAAAAAAATTTGTTGTACCAATATAACATAGAGAACTTCTGCTAAATGTAGAACCGTGGTCACTTGTTATTTGTTTCCTGTTTCTCTTTTACTTGTTTACTAATATTTAATATGGATATATAACTAAGCGGACACACCCGTATAGTATGAGCGAAGAGGTTAGCCAGCGCAGGTTGGAGTCTCGGCGGTAGCGGTAGTTTCGAAGCCAGTCTGGGGTCTCTCAGTGCTTGAGCGGCGCGGACCCGTGCTAATAACTGCAAGGGAGCCACGACGCGCCACACACGCGCTGTGCAAACAGCTCCACCTACTCCGACGAAGAGACGTCGAGCTGCGTGACCCCATGTCAGAGCCGTCACACGAGCCTGGGTCCAAAAAAAATTGTTTAAAAATGTAATGATTTAAACAGTGCAGCATTTATGATAATGAGGCCTTTGTTCACATGATAGTGTAGAGATACACTTTGTAGCAAAGAAAATAAGCAAAGAATTTATTGGACCATCGTTACGGACTATATACCAAAAAAAAGAAAGCCCGCGTTTAAGTCGCTTATCGCGGTATAAATTAACCTATGTCCTTTCTGAGGCCCTAGACTATCTGTGTACCAAATTTTATTAAAATCGGTTCAGTAGTTTTGGCGAGAAAGGGCGACAGTCAGACAGAGTTACTTTAGCATTTATAATACTAGTAAGGATGTGTGTTTTATCTGTGCTTTGAATCAACCTAGTTACCACAGCAAAAGCTCTGCCATTTATAGGAGTATATAAACGATTTTCAACAAATATACTGATTCGAATAACTGACCTGCGTGTATGGTATGAGAACGGTGTAAATAAGAGCTCCAGTGTCCGAATAAAATTTCACTACATTTTTGTACGGTGGCGAATCAGGCGGCTCGTCTGCTTCTGTAACAGCATACAGAAATTTCTAGATAGAAAAACAGATTTGTTTGCCTTGTGGTAATCCGTGTCAATGTACTTAACATCCGTAATAAATTATTGCATTGTATGTATAAAGTTCAATGACCAAATGCACACACGCACAGACACGTTACACGGAATTATAATATTTAAGTCAGTACATATTATTAATAAAATGAGTTGTTATTACAATCTAGTGTTGATCACTTGTTTCCCCGTCCTACTAGGACTTCCGTCGTAATATTATGGCTACACCCACACAGCAGAAGCCACAGGTTCGTTGGTCTAGTGGTTGGTGTTTGCGAATGCTGATTGCTGCCTTTGAAAAATCGCATCAACAATGCATACGCACACAGACACACATTCACACACACACATATTATACACGTACGCATGGGCAATATATTTGATTTTTAGTTTTAAATATTAGCCGAGTGGCCTTAGGTGATTGGAAACCATCACCGAGGGTAAGCAACGACGGCGCGGTCAGTTGTTATCATAATATAGCAGTCGTGAAGCTTGGTTCTCCGACCAAGCTTCACGGCGTGACAAGTCCAGGGAAGGGGTTTCCTTTTGGACCCCTCCCGGCGCCTGCCCGCACTGTTGCGGACACCATCTCTGTTTAAACTCTCGATTTGGACGACGTTCGGTCACACGCGGACGCCACCCCCTCGCGGCTGGACGGGAAAACTCGTCCCGTCCACCCGCGGCCACACTCAGGGCGGCATGAGGCGCAGATGGGCGCGCCTCCGCCGCATGGTTCGCCGGCGGCGGATCGGGTCCAGTGGACGTCCGTCCTCTCGTGCTGCCGCCCCGCCCACTCGACGATGACCGGCTTGAGAGCCTCCACGGCGGCCTCCTCTCCAGCCGGAGCCATGGTGGCTTGGCGAGCGGCTTCGCGTCACTCGCGCACGTCCTCGGGCGGAGGGCGAGATCCGCTCTCCGCCCGGAAGTCAGCCACTCGCCCATAAACTGCGGCGAGCACCTCCGCCTCCAAATCCCACGGGGGTGTACCGCCCAAGGCGCACGCTGCCTCTGTGGACACCGTGCGGTATCCGTGGGTATGGCTCATGGCTCTGACCGCCAATATCCTCTGGGGCCGCCAGAGGCGCGCCCTATTCTGGGTGGTCAGAGCCGCCGCCCACACCGGTGTACCGTACAGTGCCATGCCCCGGACAATCCCACGGGGATTGTCCGGGGCAGCTGCTGCTGCTCCCACGAGGCAGTCTACAGCTGCCTCGTGGGAACATAGATAAACAAACAAATTTTTTAACTTGATAATAATCCTAAAAGTTGATAATTAAATTTAACTCACCAGCTAACAAAGTTCCAGCCACAGCTAATAATTCTCTAGAGTTAGCCCATTCCATTGCAAGTGTGGTACCTCTCAGCCCGGTCTTAACCCTCACAGGACTGACGTCATCATGCCCTCTTAATAATACAATCTCGCCATTTCCTAGTGCCACAGCTAAGACATGACCACCGTTGTTTTCTCCCCCCTCTTCGCCTTCCTCCATTTTGAACTTTTCGCAAGACCACGCCATCGATGTGATACCCCCTTCTGCAACTAGTTGAACCTGCAGACAGAGTTCAACTGTTTTAATCGCCAAGAATAATCCATAAATATAAAAATATATAAAAATAGGCCCAGTACGTGTGAGGCCACGCATTGAATAGGGTTCCGTAGACACCCATAATGGCAAGTGACTTTAAAATCGTGTCCTATAGATAATTGTTATGTTTAACTATTATTTTCTTAGTTTTGTACGAAGATTTCCAAGTAAGAGTATTTACAAGTTGGGTATCTATAACTCCTGAATTAATAATCTCTTCTAAGCCGTAAAGTTTTCCTTTAAAGTTCAGCATATAGACTACTATCATGAATATTCAGACATTATGGGGTAGACACGAGAAAAAAAAATATCCCCACTTTACGTCTACGTGTAGGGGAGGTATAGCACATTGTCGACGTGATAAAATCACATATTTTTGCAAAGTTTCACCTTTCCATTTCGACGGTAAGTCGAGGACGGGTGGACGGACGGACGAACTGCGGACATTCCGAATCAATAAGAGCTAGGAGTCATGAACTTCGGTACCCTAAAAAGGTTCTTGTGTGCAAAAACTGCAAATGTTCTATAACCTTAAATTTTGATACGATACCAAGATTGTTCTGTATCATTTAGTTAGTTATCGTTGTTTGCATTGAAGTACAGCTAGAATAAAATCTTGACTCTCCACGTGACGGTGACGGATTAAGAATGGTGGAGTGTCACACCACCCTAATCATCCCGTGGTATGGTTGTTGTAAAGTTATATAGTACAGTAAGGGAGCCATTGCTCCCTCACTCTTACATTGCTCCATTAAGTTTGGTTATAATTGGAGCTCTACCTATACACTCGTTATACCGGTGAGAATATTGATTTATTTTGTCACACTTCCTGCATTAAAATTATGCTAGAGGCAGACATAATGCCACATGGCATTATCTACCAGTCAACTTTGAGTTGATACAGTAAGGGACAAGGCAGATGCATAATAATAAGATTTAAGAGAGATCATATCAACCAAGCGTTGTAGCCCAACCCTCCCAAACAGTAGCCCAAAACCTCCTTAATACATAATTATTTATTCTGATTTCACATTACAATGCTTACCTGTGATACCATGGCTCCATGTACATCCATGACAACCAATTGCGCAGATGCAGTACCAAGGTATACCTGGTTGTCGTCTGGCGTCCAACACCCACAAGTGATGCGAGCATCTAGCGACAACATGGAGGACCAGTAGCGCTGACCAGCCACGGATCCAACCAATACGAAACCGTCCTGAGGAAGGAAAAACAATACTTGGTAAATAATGTCCAACTTATAGTCAGATATTGAAATCCACGGATCAGATCCCAAGCTAGTCTCACAAAATATTACATTTGAAACAGCCTTTATCCCAAATAGTGATTCCGCCAAGTAACTATTGATTGCGGCTTTTATTTTCAAACTTTAAAAAATGATAAATTTCGATATCACCACTAATTCCTTCTTCAATCCCTTAAGGAGTGAAATTTTCAAAACTCCTTTCGTGATGGATTAAAGTAAGATTAAAGCTTCAGATGCCAAAATTCCAAGACTGTAGTATGATATAATTAATTAGAGCTAGTAATTTTATGTTCACAAGTATAAATAATTGTAGTTAGTGGGTGTTTTTATAGCTAGCGTATGTGACTGTCGATCTAGACGTCTCGAGATCGAATTTTAGGTAGGGTCAAAAGTGTTGGTAGGGTTTTCTTACTAGAAATTTTTAATAACAGCCCGGAGTATGGAAGTTTGACGAAGTTTTACGACCGTGTCTCGGAGAGCATGTTAAGCCACCGGTCCCGATTGTCATGAAAATCTATTACAATCGTTATTGAGAAGTCAGTGCCCTCAAATATACTGACAAATAATTCAATCTTCGAATTCAGTTCGCCCTAAGGGTTGCGGAAGTCCGATGACAAGCACTCCGTGTAAACCTGATAAAACCTGTAAAATCAGGTAAAACCAGTTAAAAGAGTAGCCGACACACAAAATAATCTTGGGAATCATAAAGGCTTGGAAGACGAAGTGTATTATGTCAAAATAACGAGTAAATAATAAATCGATTTCTATATATAGAAAAACAAAAGAGTCAAAAGGTTGCATGGATTCAAATTGAATAAAAAATCAACACTAATTACCTTGGAGAACTTATAAGCCACCTAGAAGTATTTTAATTAACCGTTCAGAAACTTAAATTCATCCTCTAGGCTCATGGAAAAATCAAATATTTATCGTAACATCAATTAAGGGTGCAAACGAAACTGATAATAGACTAATGAAATTTTCAGGACGCGCCCAACAGAAGAAGAAATGTACTTTATAAGAGAAGTTCTCGTAAACCACAAAAGTAGGCTATCAATCAATGTAAAAGATTTCATCTCTCCAAACGTCTGGGATGGCAGTGTTATAGAAAATTGGATTGGAGCTATAACCGTTACCTACTACATTTACCGGGCCCTTACCAATTTTATTGTTCCGCGATAAAACTTTTCCATCAACGAACGGACGTTACCCTAGTGGGTTGTCTGCCAACATTAGCATAAAACAAACAAAGGCGCTAAGGGAATTGTGCCAAAAGTGGTTTTGTCAAGGCTCTTACGGCCTTGTTGTACAGAAACCTTGTACTAAAAAAGAAATATTTAGTAAAACACATAATTAAATGTTTAGTAAGAACACTTTGAAAATATTTGATAAATAAGCTTTGCCTATTTATTTTACCTACGCGATAGAGGAGTGCGATAGGTAGATACTGTATAGGTTTCATGTATGTATGTATGCATGTATTATGTATGTATGTATGCAATATATGTATTATGTATGTATGAATGCATGTCCATTTCTTTGGCACGCCCTACAGTCCAAACGGCTGGACGGATTTTAATATATGAGGTGTCGTTGAATTCTTTACAGTTGTGGTGTGTGGTGTGACATAGGCTATATAAATTGTCAAACGGCGCCTGGAAATGAAGAAAAAGGGATGATGGTTTGATTTTTTTTTAACCTAGCAAGACGAGTGTCAAATGAAAGAACTTGAGATCTTTCATTTGAGAGAACATTACAAATATACATACATCATATTACATTTTATTATATATACATATTACATTTAAATTACGTTTGAACATAAATTGATAATAAGCGCACAAATTACTTTCGGACGACTACGGTATTTGGACTCTTTTGTACAATTTGTGGTGTTCAAAATATAGCATTGCTACACTCAACGCATGCACACCTGCCTCCTTACTTCTTAATCACGAATTTCACCGACCGATTTTGATGGGATTTTAACTTGTAGATAGCTGATGATATAAGAAGTAACTGAGGCTATTTTTTACACTAGCTTAACTCCACGGCATTCATCGCGATTTACAACAATAACCGCGGGTAAGCCACGGGACTCAGGTAGTTTACTATATATAGCTAAGCGCAAACAACAAATATTAATTTCAATTTCATTATAGCACGCTACATAGTTTTAAACCTAGGTAAGGTAGTATTGTTTCAAATTTCAATTTCTAATAGTTTGGTGAGGTCTATTCAGCGTAGTGTATTACATAATTCAATTTAATTCAACTATTCCCACAATAGGTACTTATGTCGAATTACGTTTTGTCAAAGCTAATTACATAAGGTATATATATTATAATAACTAGCTGATGTCCGCGACTCCGCTCGCGCCCTAGTGGTATGAAAAATAGATGTTGGCCGATTCTCAACCCTACCCGATAGGCATACAAAATTTCATACAAATCGCTCCATCCGTTTCGGAGGAGTATGGGAACGAACATTGTGACACGAGAATATATTTAAATAACATGTATATTTTAGTAGTGTATTTATTGCTTGCATAATATACGGTGCCAATTAGTGTTCAAATTACGTCACTTCGTAATCGAGGCCACTATTGTGTAATTTCGTGGTTTATGAATATCAAAATAAATTGTAGTCCGTTTGGTAACAGATTACGGAGTGTGACCATCCCTATTCACCCCATGGGTGTCATAAAAGCCGACTAAGGAAACAAACTGCACAAGACAACAGCACTGCAAAGTGTAGAAAATTTTAAAATAATTCAACATCAAAACAGGCCAAAACAAAAAGTTTCTGTTTAAAAAAAAATCGATAACGAACCTGATAACAAATTAGCGCCATTCGTCCATCATGAGACCAAGAGAAGTGCGTGACAGGTGTACTCCGGTCATTGATTAGCTCAATGCTCCATCGACCTTCATATTTTATCCACACGAAGATCACCCCGCTACTGTCGCATGAAGCCAGCTTCTGATAAGGCTCGTTCCATTTCACCAGGATTACCTGAGGAATAATTCAGTTCTTTATTACCATTCCAAAGAATCACAAAAACCTTCCGTAAGATTGTAATGTAAATAATTTCTAAGGCTAATTTTTAAAACCAATCAAGAGTATAAACTTAATAAAGTTGTTTTATTTTATTTTATAACCTTCGTATACTTAGCCAAGAGAATGAAAATGAAAGGTTTTGTACAGGTATTATAAATTTCTTAATAGTACCGATAAATTTTGAGTTTTACAATTAGATAACAACGTAGAACGTACAAAAATATATCAATGCTTTAAAAGAACAGAAGGCTAGTTCGTGAAAAATATTCAAATTTTATTTATAACACATAAATATCTAAATCTAAAGTTACACAATAAAATATAACTATTATTAAGCCGAAGAGTTTAATTTAACGCGTTCGTACGTAGTCCAGTTAACAAGAAAGGCGGCCATGGCTCGAAAAACATTTTTGAAACGTTTCCCTTTCGTGTATTGTAGTGAATTTCACTGAAAATTTAGTGTTTCTTTTCTTTTAATCGGTAAAAGGTATATCAGTTTAAATAATCCCGTATGGCAATGACCGACATGCATAAGTAGAAAACGGTTAGTTTTTTACGTACGTAAGCGAAATAACAGTGAAAAACACAATAGTTATGGCTATGAAATGAGATCACAAGATATATAAGATATTGAATTGAAACTTTATACTGGATATTTTATAATTTGTTTACTTTAAAATTTTGATGCTTGAGATTTTTACACACATTTCTTATATGGACAAAACTAGTTTTCACCACATAAAATAGCACCTTTGTTATTACGACCTGCCAATGTGAATATAAAAAATAAAAAACAACATATTTACAAAATTATTTGGTTAATTGAGCATAGATTCCTAACTTAGTGGGCGTTGGAGTTCACGGTGGGCGCGGCGGCAGCGGTTTATTTACTAAGTATTTACTTTGAAGGAATGAATGAATATTGTGTTGGTATCATCATCAACAGCCTTTAACAGTCCACTGCTGGACATAGGCCTCTTCTTTGAAAGGAGGTTTTGGCCTACTATACCACGCTGGCCAGACGGGTTGGTAAAGGGTTTGTTTCAAGTTTTCCTTCTCTTGACAGTGATGTTAGCTGCTTATTTTGTTCCTTTAGTCGCCTCTTACGACACCCATGGAATGAATAGGGGTGGTGACACTTTGTATTCTTAATCCGTCACTATACGGACAATGGATGTTGGTATATCACTACATATTATAAAATAAAGACCTCCACTGTATCTCTCTGTCTGTCTGTTCGAAAAACTCAAAAATTACTGCACTGATTTCAATTAAATTTTGTACTCAGGTAGTCTAAAGCCTGAGAAAGGACACAGGCTACTTTTTATTGTGATAACCGCCAAAGACGCGAGCGGAGCCGCGGGCGAAATCTAGTAATATAATAAAGTGGTAAAGTATGTGAGTTTGTGACGTTGTACTGGGTAATCTTTGGATCAACCAAAGCGATTTTAAAAATTATATCACCAATGCAAATATTTGTGACTGTCACACTATGCTACATATTACTGATTTTTTTAACTATTAACCTATGTGCATCCTTGTACCTTATAACATTTCTACACCATCCTAACATTGCCGCAAGTGTATAAAGTTAAAAATAAACAAATAAACCAATATTAACATATATATAACAAACGGGACCGACTGCTTAACGTGACCCGCGAATCACGGAAACATTCATAACATATCATGCCACAAAAAGTCACCCATCTAGATCTGACCGCGCCGTCGTTGCTTACCCTCTGTGATTGTTTCCAATCACTTAAGGCCACTCGACTTTGAGCGCATCAATTACTTTACACTCTTATTCTAAATATATAAAAGCAGCCAAGTACGAGTCGGACTCGCCCATGAAGGGTTCCATAGCAGCAAGTAACATCATTTAAAAGTTCTTGTAGTTCGTTGTAACTTTGATAGATGTTTTAATATTAATGTATTGATTGAATAAAAGGTAAATTTCGGTTTACGTTTTATGACGTATTAAAAAAAAACTACTTACTAGATCTCGATTCTCGTTCAAACCAATTTTCGGTGGAAGTTTGCATGGTAATGTAAATTTTTAGTTTTATCACTCTCTTATTTTAGGACACACATTTTACCACTTTGGAAGTGTCTATCGCGCAAACAGTTTAGAAAAATATATTTTAGAAACCTCAATATCATTTTTAAAGACCTATCGATCCACGTATGGGTTTGATGAATTTTTTTTTTTCAGTTTCATTTCCAAGTAAGTATATTGTTTACCCCCGATTTTTTTTTCTATTTTTGTGTAAAAATCTTAATGCGATTCACTGATTATATCTACTTACCAAGTTTTAACAGTATAGTACTTATAGTTTCGGAAAAAAGTGGCTGTGACATACGGACGGACAGACAGACAGCTATGACGAATCTATAAGGGTTTCGTTTTTTGCCATTTGGCTACGGAACTTTCTCAGTGACCCATAATAGATTTAAAATCGTATCCAATAGATAATTGTTATGTTTACATATTAATGCTTTAATTTTGTATGACGTTTTCCAAGTGAGTGCCTTTTAAAAGTTAAGCCTCTATAACTCCTGAACTAACAAAGTCATCTTATCTGTTATAGTTTTCCTTCATTATATGTTCATTATATGGACCACCATCACGATTTTTTCCAGATTTTTTGAGCCAGCCGATTTTTAACACTTTAAAGGGCACTGAATATCCATTCCACTCCACTGAATATCTCACAAACGGATACCTAAATCAAAAAATCATCTTAGAAACCTTTTATTGTTTTTAAAAGACCTATCTAATGATACCCCACACGATGGGGTAGCCGCGAGAAAAAAATATCATCCCCACTTTACGTGTAGGGGAGGTACCCCATAATTTTATTGTAGCACTTTGTCGACTTACTTACAACACATATTCATGCAAAGTTTCATCTTTCTAGCACTTACCGTTTGGACGGTAAGTCGAGGACGGACGGACGGACGGACAGATGGACATGACGAATCTTTAAGGGTTCCGTGTCATAAACTTCGGAACCCTAAAAAATGAATATATACATGGTAACTTGGCAACCCATCAGTGAAAGAATTTTTCAAATCAGACCAGTACTGCCTGAGTTTAGCGCGTTCAAACAAACAAACTATCCAGTTTTATAATTTAGTATAGATAATACTGAAAAACCAAGTAGCATAATTGAGCAGACTCGGAAACGATAGTCATATTTAATTATGCATGCCGTACTAAATCATACTGCAATTTATTATCTACATTTATGTGTAGTCAACATATAGATGTAATAAATTGCAGTTTGATTTGAATTCTTTAAATAAAATATAAATGTTTATCTAGTTTATTAGATACATTTCATTAGATACATTTCATTACATACATTAAGTACAGTTACGCAGAACATTTCAATAATCACTATCGCGTTCTTGATGTTCTACGGAATACCGAACATTTTCAGGATCTTTTTCGCACACGAATAAGGATAATCGGTCACACTCAATATTGTCAAGCACTCCGGACTTAGTTATCACGCCACAGTACTCATTGAAATCTGCATATGCTGCATAAGGTGTAGGTTTTTCTTTGTTCCAACTGTTGTAAAGGTTTTGAACAGGTTCTCCACGGATACTTAACCAGGTACCACTTCTATCCCAATCTTGTAGACCGACGTATAGAGAGTCGTAGTCTTTAAACTCCGTAGAATTCATTGTAATATCCGACAACATATTTTGAATCACACGTGCTTCTTCTTCATCGTTTAGGATAGCCAACGATCCACCTTCAGTGACACACATTGAGTTTGCGTCAGACCATGTTCTAGGTTTCTTGTGAACTTTGTAACAGCTACCCGTGCTTGGGTCAAGTTCATACTCTTCGTCGATTGTCCCACACTCGGTGTTGTTCTGACTCATTGCTTGGGTTCTATAGCATATGTATGGAAGTTGCTCCGTGCACGAATGGACATTGATACCATAGTTTAACATGGTCAAGCAATCGCCGTCTTGTGAGTTTAATGCTCCGATCATATTCATCAATGGCATGTTTTCTATTGGAGTACCTTCTATAGATATAAAATGTCCTGGGGAGAACTTCGAGTGTGTTCCGATATAAATTGTACCGAGACTAGACTTTTCAAGCAGGCGCTGCATTGTCCTCAGCATATTTTCAGTTGTAGGAGACGCAAGTACGGCTCCCTCGTTGTAACATTGGAAAAATGCTTGTTGCCATGTCGTTGTCACTCTGTGTACTTTGAACCATGCACCAGCTTCAGAATCATATTCATAATCCGATTTGTAGGCAACACCAAATGAAATTGTAAAGGCCAGTAACACAATAAATTGTTTTAACATTTTTACAAGTACTTTTTAGAACCCAAACTCAGAACAACAAGAGTTGGTAACAGTGCGAGCGGTACAGCTAATATTATTCTCTGTAATAATTATTATATAGTCTTAAGATTATTCACAGGGTGGAGTTTTATTTGAATATTACACGCAACGTTATCTAGTCCCAAACTAAGCAGAGCTTATATTATGGGTACTCAACAACTGATATTAATACATAAACGTACTTTTTAGAAAATACATACATATTACACATTGAGATGCTTCTGCAACTAGTAGCTCCTAATAATCTTGGGAAAAATAAAGGCTAGAAAAAAGAAAGTGCTTATAATAGCATTATTAATCTTTACTTCCTTACATATATCATAAATGCGAAAGTAACTCTATCCGTCAGTCGCGATTTAACTTCAAAACTAATGAGCAGATTTAAATAAACACAGATAGTCTAGAGCCTGAGAAAGGATATAGGCTACTTTGTACCGCGACAACCGACATACACGTGGGCGGTGCCGTGGGCGAAAGCTAGTTTAATCCACACACTTGCCAAAATCGAGATAAAGACCAGACCCTATCTAAAAGGAGACAAAGATAATTATGTATGTTCAATAGGTTCAAATAGTCGAGCGGACCCCAAATAATCTTGGGAATAATAAAGACTACGGGAATATGATGATATTAAGAGGGCTATTAATGAATAAATAATTTAATAATTAAGCAGTATATTTTAATAAATAAACGAGTAAAAATATCTTTACAGGAGTATGACAATTAGCTGGTGACTTGAATATTGAATTCAAAACCGTCTTGAGTTCATAGAAAGAGCATAAGTACACAATACTATATCTATAGATATTTGTGTTGCATTTGTATAAAATGTTTATTTTATTATTTTCAATTAAATAAACACTCTGTATAATACACTGTAAGGACTGACAATTTATTATTACTAATCTTATACTTTGCATTTTTTGCTAACCCTAGAGCTTGCAATTTTTTGTTGCTAATATACAGGCTGCTTATTTTAAGACACATCTGACAAAGTTGTTTTGGTATATGAGAACTATTTCTAAGAACAAATGAAATCCTGGAAACAACACATACACACAACTCTTTCCAAACTCGAATATGAGTTTTTGTGCATTTTAAACTTTCTGAGTAGATACTCAGACTCAATAGAGTATCGTTTCGAAATTGCATACACCATCAGGCAGGATACGGTAACTTTTATTCAGCAAGAGGGTTGATTGTCAAGGATACTTGAATTGATTGATAACAAAACTTTAAATTGAGTACTTCGTACAGTACGTCCTCGCTGGTAATAAAGATTATAAACTCGTGGTCTCTTTGGAACTTCAACATTACATTCCTTCTTCTTCTTCCTAGCCTTTATTCCCAAGTTTATTTGGGGTCGGCTACTAGTTCAACCGGTTTTACCTGAATTTCAGTTTTTCCACGGAGCGACTGGCATCGGACCTCCGCAACCCTAAGGGAGATCTGAAATTCGTAGATTGAACTAGTTGTCAGTATATTTGAGGGCACTGACTTCCCAATAACGATTGCCATCGATGTTCATGACAACCGGGACCGACGGCTTTACGTGCTCTCCGAGGCACGGGCGTGAATCACCGCCAAACTTCCAAACTCCGGGCTGCTATTAGGAATTTCCTAAGACTTTTTGGCCCGGCTTTTTTTTTTACATTACATTCCATTAAAATAAAAATTTGTTGTAAAAATATAAGATTTTTTTTATCCACTATTTATTTTTATTTAATTTTAATTATTATCGCCTGTTTTACTACTAGCTGTGTCTCGAGGTGTTACCGGTCGGTTTTGGTTCTACATGAACGCGTAGAGTTATCAAGTTGAAATTCATATCAACTATTTAGGGCTAATTGCCTTAAGCTGTGAAACAAAAAACTAAGTCAACGCAAAACGCAAAGGTTTATAGCGTAAGTCATCAAATACTCGCAGGGGAATCAAAACCTAAAGGCTACTTCCCGTTGACATAGAATCTTGAAGTTTGGTAAAAAGCCATATCTTACAGTACAGGTAACTTTGATAAAATAACTTTTGCAAGGCTGCTGCAAAGCTAGAGTAGTTATTTTAATTTGTATATAGTAAATTATATGTTTTAATATTAAATAAAAGAAGCGATAAAGAGACCTTTGTCTTAAATTTATGCTCCTCCAGCTTTCCACATTGTAATGCTATGGATTTCTTAGTAATAAAAATACCATAACTTTTAACTATCCTACCCTATCCTATTTTACCTCCTCCTGGTTTGTACGGAACCCTCCGTCCGCGAGTCCGACTCGCACTTAGCGGGTTTCTTGTAGACTAGCTTCGCCCCGCCTAAATTGAAAGTTTGTCCTAAATCGACACCGCTCCTGTTTAGCAGTTGAGATTGGGAATCACTGAATCAACAGATCAAATCATTTTAGAATTACCTAAATATAATTATAGGTATTTGCACGGCATTTTACAGTGGTGGTAGATAGTAAAAGTAAATTAGTACACTTACACTGTAAAATAACAATGAATTACAGGTGCGTTTTCGAGAAATACAATATTAAAATAAAAACAACACCCTATTGAATGAATCTAACTTACTCTGCTACGAATATAACTAACAACTATACATATAATGCATATAGGTACTAAAAATGATGATCTGACAAATAAAGTTGATGCTAGTTGAAGAAATGTGATAGCGTGAACGATATGATTACGAAATTGTTATTTTTATGTAAAATTATGTTTAATCATCAAACAACATACGTGAAATTTACATTTAGAAATGTATTTTAAAACATCTTCATCATCTCTTATTAAACAAACTATGTACCTAATGTACGTAATTGCTGTCCACACAGCTTTATTTAATCTTGCAAAAACTGTGTTAACAGTTTCAAGAAACTTTTAAAAACATACGATTTTGAAATCCAAAATTTGAATTCATACAAACTGACTTATGGGGGCATGAGCGGCCTGAATACACTCTTACTTTAATATTATCTATACTAATATTATAAAGCTGAAGAGTTTGTTTGTTTGGCTGAACTTCCTAATCTCAGGACCAAAAGGAACGTATTTTCAATAAAAAAAGTTACAAAAAGGGAGATATTTTTCCTTTTATTGAGTTGAGTATACAACTGTTGATCTCGGATCAAATGTTTGTGTGATCTGCAAATATTTGTTTCGATGTTTGGGTGTTTACTATGTGTATCATAACATATAGCATTCCCGAGGAACTTTACTTCACGCCCGTGTCTTGGGAGTACGTTAACCCCTGGTAGTCGGTAAGTAGTGCCAGTTGCTGCCATGAATATCTTTGGCTATCGTTATTGGGAATTCAGTGCCCTCAAATATACTGACATCTAGTTTAACCTTCAAATTCAGTTCGCCCTCAGAGTTGCGGAGGTCCGATGCCAGTCGCTCCGTAGAAAAGATGATGTTCTGATTAAACCGATTGAAACAGTAGCCGACCCCAAAAAATCTTGGGTATATTAAGGACTAGGAAAATAACAATGATATGTATAGGGAGCTTAAACTAGCAGAGGGGGTAACAAGCAACTCCAGAGTCACAGCTGCGTTGCCGTCCTTTCAGTCTCCAGACCAGAATCAAGAGGATGATTGGGGATATGATTACTTTACTCATTCTCATTGATTCAAAAGCAATTAAAGAAATGCAAAACATGAGTGTTCTGTTAGGTCGTGGCATTTAGTAATAGGAAGCCGCGGTCTCCTTCTGTGAGAATGTTATGCTCCAGAAGGAGTCCGCAGAGCGGGATCGGGAAAGGGCCGATTTTGCTCGAAGGAGGTAGAGGCCGCTAGCTCTCCAATCGTCGCCTAAGGGTCGCTGTGGTCACATCCTGGGGAAAAGTGACCGCTGCAAACAAATCAAGATAGGTGACACCCCCGGTGCGGCCGGGGGGACATCAGAAGCCGCTGATGCGATCCTGGTGTTCCAGTGTGACTCACAGTGGTGACTGTCCAGGTGTGCCGCCACGGGGTTTAGTGGGTAGACCGGTTGCTCGGGACTCCCACACGAGGAGCTCCAGGAACTCATCAGTAACTTCTGGATTCCCCCCTGCCTTACCCCATGACTGGGGCACATCTCAGGGTAATCAATAAATTACCCTTGGGACAGGACGATATCATGCCTCTCGTCGGCTTACACCGTAAAAGGCGGGACACCGACCCTCCCCAGACACAAATTTTAAAAACAATATCGCATTGAAGTTAATAATAATAAATAAATATTTTGAACATCTCACACACAATGTCATCTAGTCCCAAACTAAGCAGAATTTGTCGGTCGTCCATAGGTCGGTCCGCCTCAGGGAGGTGTTGGACGCTAGCATGCCGTCCGGACGCTTCCCTGAGAGCTGGAAGAGCGGAAAGCTGGTCAAACTTCAGAAGACAGAACGGTCTGCCGATTCAGTCAAGGTCTATAGATCCATCGTGTTTCTGGACGAGTTGGGTAAGCTGTTTGAGAGGATGCTCTCTGCCCGCATCGTCCGGCACCTATGCGAGGTGGGCCCCGATCTGTCGGACAACCAATTCCGATTTTGGGAAGAGCGTTCAACGCTCCATGCCATATTGCGCCTGAGAGCCGTGACCGAAGAGGCAGTAAGCAGTGGCGGCGTGCTGTTGGCGGTGTCTATGGACATTGCTAATGCATTTGATAGTCTGCCATTTAGCTGCAACAGGGAGATTTAGCTCCTCTATCACGGAGTGCCCAAGTGGGTACTTGGGCCTTGGTACTTGCCCTAGTTAAGACAAAGGCCCTTTTGTTCCATGGGCCCCGACTTAGGCCACTCCCTGGCGCCTCCATCGTGGTCAACTCGGTAATTGTACTGGTCCGGGCCAAGATGAATTATCTGGGCCTGATGCTTAACGGTAGTTGGCTCTTAAACGAGCACTTCCGACAGCTTGCTCCGAAGCTGGTCGACACTGCCTACACACTTAGACGACTTTTGCCCAATTTGCGTGGAGCCAATGTCGCGACGAGACAACTGTACACGGGAGTTATCTGGTCTATGGCACTGTACGGTGCACCGGTGTGAGCGGCGGCTCTGACCGTCCAAAATAGGGCACGCCATGTGGTTTTAGTCTGTTCGATGCCGACATACAGCCCCTTTGCAAACTCCGGTAGGGTGACGGTTCGAGGGGGTTTCCACACGTCAAAAAAAAAAGTATTTTAAGTGGTCGCCACGCTGCATTCTACTGTGTCGTCGGTTCCTACATGGAAAAACACTTTGTGCGATTCACAAATTGATAGTTAAATAGACATAGGATTTATACTCCTAATGCGCGTATGGTCTTTTAAAAAAAATAAAAACAGTTGTGTATCGCAACCTTACTTTTTTCTGTAGGTACCAATTTATATTTAGGGCCATTTTGCCGCCCCCCTAATTCTGCCGCCCCAAGCTTCAGCTTTTTCAGCTTCTATGGTAAATCCGGCCCTGCCTTCGTTTACCCCACGAAGTGCATGGTGCGAAAAGCATACCCCGCGTGAAAAAAAAAGAAATGTCGTGGTATTTAGTGGTACCGTTCAAACGGTACTTACATAAAAAAATCGGCCAAGTGCGTGTCAGGCCACGCACAGGAAAGGGTTCCTCAGTCACCCATAATGGTACGTGGATTTAAAATCGTATCCAATAGATAATTTGTTATGTTTATTTGTATGACGTTTTCCAAGTGAGCGCATTTTACAAGTTAAGCCTCTATAACTCTTGAACTAACCAAAGTCATGTAATCCGTTATAGTTTTCCTTCAAAGTTCATTATATGGACCACCATCACGAATTTTCCCAGATTTTCTGAGCCAGCCGTTTAGGTTTTAGAGGGGATGGGACGCCCTGTTTTTACAAAAAAGTGCCCTTTAAAGTGGAATATCTCGCAAACGGATACCTAAATCAAAAAATCGTCTTAGAAATATTTTATTGTTTTTAAAAGACCTATCTAATGAAACCTCACACGATGGGGTATCCGCGAGAAAAAAAAATATCCCCATATCCCCACTTTACGTGTAGGGAAGGTACTCCAAATAAAAATATTTTTCATAATTTTATTGTAGCCCTTTGTCGACGTAATTACAACACATATTCTTGCAAAGTGTCATCTTTCTAGCACTTTGCTTTGCACTAGCCGTTTGGACGGTCAGTCGAGGACGGTCGGACGGACAGACGGACATAAAAATTTACCTGCGTGTCATGCCACGCTTAGAATAGGGTTCCGTAGTCATCAATGGCACGTGGATTCAAAATTGTGTCCAATTAATAATATTGTTATGATTTTACATTATTACTCAATACTTCGTTATTTTTGTCCGAAGTTTTTCAATTAAGCGCCTCTGTAACTCATCAGGAGTTACAGAGGCGCTTAATTTATAGCATTAATAGGTTTCCTTTATAGTTCATCACATGTACTAACATCATGCATTTTTTCAGATTTTTCGACCCTTTGCTTTGTTTAGATTTTAGATAGGGTGACTACAGTACACCGATACAGTGACCGATATAGACAGATAGGCAAATAATTTTAAATTTAATCTCTGGAACGGCTGGATGGATTTTGACGGAACTTTTACTTTTTCATAATTTTTCCGCGGCTTTACCACTTGTCTATATCCCTACTAATATTATAAATGCGAAAGTAACACTGTCTGTCTGTCTGTCTGTTACGCTTTCACGCCTAAGCCACTGAACCGATTTTGATGAAATTTGGTATGAAGATAGAACTGAACTTGGGAAAGGACATAGGCTAATTTTTACCGCGATAACCAACACACACGCGGGCGGAGCCGCGGGCGAGTTTTTAATAAATTTGGATGAAGCCGGTTTCTGCATATTTAAGAAAAAATTATGAATAGGGTCTTAAAGGAACAGAACTCAAAGCAACAGTTTTTAGATTTTTGATCTGTTTATCTGTGTTAGTGCGCGCTAATCCCAGAAGCGTCTTAACCAATTTTGATACCGTCTTCTTTTATTTATGTACTGTGGTGAACTTCACCTAGCATTTGTTTCAATCAAAGTTATATCAGCATAAAGAAGCCATTATTACCTTTTTAAGTATCACAACGTTTGCAGTTTATTATTATAACCCTGAAACGCAATATAATCCAAGAACAAATTTCGACACGATTGTTCAAGTTTATAGCTACTAATATTCATACACATGACGTGATACAGAGTCCCTAGTGTGAGCTTATTTCAAAACAAAACAATGACAAGCGCGTTTCGCGTTGCATTTGGTGAAGATTTCAGTGCTGGTCAAGCACAATGCCGAGATGATGTAAAATAAACACTAGACTATCAGAACTTCATATCAAATGAGAGATCTGATCTGAATGAAAATGCATTAGTTAATCCTTTATGAGCACCTGAATAAACATTTTTAACAATAATACCAGCCAAGATAGGTTTAAGAATGTTAAGCTCGGAGGAAAGGTACCTACGCGTACAACTTTTATTACCTAGCTGTGTCTTCTTATATTATTTTCCTTATTATATGCTTTAGAAATTCTCATCTCATATAACAAAACTTGTATTATTCATCATGTCGATGTTCTACTACGATCATTATTATTATTAGTTTTTTTTTATTTAGGTAAGAAGTCATAGTCTGTGTGGTGACGAATTAAGAATACAAGCGTCTTCACATCTAATGAAACCTCCTCTCCTCCTAAGGAGAAGCCTATGTCGAGCAGGGGACCATTAAAAGCATGACTTAATCACAAGCTGCTGCTCTTGCTGAGGGTGAAGGGTTTCCATCCCACTCCGAGTCCATCAAGCGGGACGTGGAAAAGCATCTCATTAGATTGCTATTGCTATAGTATGGGTCACCATGCTGCATTGTCCCCGTTCGCAATGAAGATGGTGACCACCACTCTTGGTTACTATTCATACTTGACTGCCTTGTTGGTCTAGTGGTTAGCGTATGCAGCTGCTGATCAAGAGGTCTCGATTCCTGGTTCGGATCAAATATTTGTGTAATCCACAAATATTTGTTTCGGAGTCTGGGTGTTTTCTATGTATAATATGTATGTATTTACAAAAAAAAGTATGTAAGTATTTATATCAGTTGTCTAGTACCCATAATACAAGCTCTTCTTAGTTTGGGACTAGATGGCGGTGTGTATTTGATGTCCGAAATATTTATTTATTATTAATACTTTTCATCAGGCAAAGTAGAGACATTATGGCATTTAATACATAAAAAATATGCTATCAATTGCAATATATATTAGTATTTTTTACAAAAATATATTTAAACCTAGAAAGAAAACTGCCGGGTTTACTTAATTTTAATACGGATTCCAGAGATACCTCGAAACTATATTAAAAAGGGTTAGGTATGTCTAGTTCGCGCTCTCCAGACGAAGTTATGAGACATTCCAGGTGACGTAGTGCCTTACATAAGTTACGACAACTTGGAGCAAACAGACGGGATGTGATGTGAAGGAATTTGAGACATTGCAGTTAGAAAGCGTCGTGGGTAAGTGTAACACACACATATGACACATAAACGCTTGTGTATACTTAAAACGTGAATTTACGAGGTAACAATGTGTATGTAAGATGCTATATGACTCTTTTATTAATCCTTGGTATACATGAGAAATTCTTTGCAATATTCTTATTCTATCTTTAACTATGTTTAACTATGTAACTCAGCATTTCTATAAAGCGGTCAACAAATGGGCACTGATTATGTTATATACAAACAAAATGCATTAAAATGTTGTTTATTTGCTAAACAGCAAAATGAATTATACATCAAATAGTTATTCTCGAGTCAGCATAAATTTTTCGTTCTAGTCGACTTCATCAAAAGCTGCAGTCCGATTTTTTTATGCGTAATCTTTATATAAATGTATTGCAGCAGATATCGGGTTTATTTGATACTAGCTGAGACCCGCGGTGCTGCCTGCGGTTACTGTTGCAAATCGCGAGTAACGTTGGCCTAAATTACTTCTTAGCCTAAGTTACTTCTTATGGCACTTTCTGCGAGAGAAAAGCCCGTCAAAATAAGTACAGCCGTTCCTGAGATTAGTCGAAACAAACAGATAGACAGACAAAAAAAAATAAAAATACTTTTTTGGTGTTAGTACCGTTTAATATATACTTTGATATGCATTTAGTAAAAAACTCATCATATTACATGTAGACACTTCAGTTTTATTTATTTGGATTGATTGTTTGAAATGGGATCGATCAATTTATACATTTGGAATAGGTTCCAAATATGCGTAATGCATAGACCGTAAGCTCTCGCCAATTTCGTATCTTACCGTACTCAAAAGAATGTTACATATATTTTTAAGCATTTTTTTATCATCAGCAGCAACCTTTTACATTCCACTGTTGGTCACAAGCTTGTCGTACGGAAGTTTGGCCTACTGTACAACGGTGGTCAGTGGGCCTAGCCAAGTCGCAAACGTTTTTTCGTTCTGCATTCGCTGACGTTTTCTAGTATTATTGTCTAATATTTTGTTTTGATCACTGACTAACTGACATTAGCCAATCAAACAAGAGAATAGAAGCGTCAGCAAGGCTAGGGGCCAGGTTAGTACAGGGCTTGTTTCAAATTTTCCTTCTCTTTACCAAGTTGTTATTCTACGCAGTTTACTATCTTATTCAGCTCTTACGACATCCACAACACGAATAGGCTGACATACCGTATTCTTAATCTGTCACCCCATTAATTTCTTTTTCATGGAGAGTTTATAAAAGATTATTGTATGCAAGATTGTGGGGGAGATACTGGGAATTAGGGAATTGGAGTTGACTTACGTGGTAGGTGGCTGTAAGGTCTTCTTTTCCTTCGGTGCTGGTTCTAGAGTTTTTCTTCTGCATACAATTCACGTTTTGCGTTGTTTGCGTTAAGAGTTCTTAGCGAATATCACACGCGCACTTCTATTGTTTTGATAAGCGGGGCCTGCGCTTTTAGTAGTTGCGAATTAGCGAGAGACGGTTGTCTTGAGCGCGTGCGACTATGCCTGGTGGCTGCGAGGCGGTCTACATACGACCGCGCGCGGAGATTGAGTGGAGAGGAGTGAGTGGAGAGTGACTTGCTGCGGAGCGGTTAGCGGGGCGACTGGGCCATTTCAAAATGGCTCCAGTATATGCGAAGCGGAAGGAAACGGGCGGGGTAAGGATGCGTGTTTGTTGCGTTCAGAAATGTGTAAGCGTAATAGAATAAGATTTAAATATAAAATAATATACTTGTATATGTGAGTAATAATCGGCGTAAACAACCCCCCCGGCCTAGAGGTCTTTCCTCTAAATAAAGCGTAATGATAAAACTTATATCTAAGAGTAAGAGTTAAAAACATAGCGTTGCGTTCATTGTCTCGGAAGAGGACAAACTCTAACTACTGGGCGAATAAAACTACCAGCAGCAGTGCGAACTTTAACTGTGCGAATTACTTTATCCTTTCCCGGATAAATTTCCTCTACTGTGCCCAACGGCCAACAGAGAGGGTGCGCGTTATTATCCTTAATTACCACCACCGTACCTAATTCTATAGGATGCGAGGGTGTGAGCCACTTCTCCCTCTGCTGAAGAGAAGTTAAATACTCTTGGCTCCAGCGACGCCAAAAGCTTTGAGAAAGTTTTGTTATGAGTTGAAAACGAGTTAAGCGGTTATCCAGTACCTCAGAAAGATCTTCTGCAGGTAGGAATTTAAGCGGAGTCACGTTTAGAAAGTGATTAGGAGTCAAAGCGCTAATACTTGAAGGGTCTGAACTAAGAACACATAGCGGGCGGCTATTTAGCATTCCTTCAATCTGAACGAGGACTGTGTTGAGTTCCTCGTACGTGAGTACTTGAGTTCCTATAATTTTGTATAGATGAGTTTTAACACAGCGAACATTAATTTCAGCGAGACCATTAAAATGCGGTCCGTACGGTGGACTATGCTTAAATTCAATGCGTTGTTCAGCTAATTGATTACCTATGTAATTTTTATGCGCGTCAGAGTCTAATAGTGCGTATATTTCCTGTAGCTTGCGTTGAGCTCCAATGAAGTTGGTTCCTCCATCACTATATAACATAGAGACGGGGCCTCTTCTACTAATAAACCGTCTAAACGCGGCAAGGAATAAATCGGAACTAAGGTCCGAGACCAACTCAATGTGAAGCGCTTTCGTAGTTAGACATACGAAGATACAAATATATGCCTTTTGGCTTTTGATTCCGCGGCGTCGTATGTGTGTAACAAAGTACGGACCGGCGTAATCCACAGCGGTAAAAGCGAAAGCTTTGGCTTCAGTTACCCGAAACTCCGGTAAGTCTCCCATGAAAGGAGTTAGCGATTTAGGATTGAGTCGGAAGCAAATGTTGCAAGCGTGAACTCTTTGACGCACTAGGTTTCTAGCGCCAAGAATCCAAAACCTCTGACGAAGCAGTGCGATCAAAAGCGTGGGACCTGTGTGTAGGTTTGAGCAATGATAATAATCAACTAGCATTTCGGTAAAGCGGTCTTTAGCGGGGAGCAGCATGGGGTGCTTTTGACTAAAATTTAATTGAGCATGCGTAAGTCGTCCACCGACGCGTAGAATATTATCGTCGTCGATAAAAGAGTTGAGTTTTAAAAAAGTTTTATTTAAGCGTTTATTATTTTTTAATGCCGTTATG
The DNA here is from genome assembly GCA_932526445.1 of Phragmatobia fuliginosa. Classification (NCBI taxonomy): domain Eukaryota; kingdom Metazoa; phylum Arthropoda; class Insecta; order Lepidoptera; family Erebidae; genus Phragmatobia; species Phragmatobia fuliginosa. The sequence continues at coordinate 14,198,259 of OW052065.1, read as the reverse complement.
TCATTAGCGAAGTGTTTATTTTGGACATAACGTACAAGGTAGCGTTCAGCGTAATCATAGTCAGCGGGAGTAACCAAACCTTTGGTGCGTAAAAGCTTTGAAAAGCGTAGTACATAAACGGCGGCGCGTAGCAATTTTTTAAAGGTTGAGATGCGGTCAATTAAGCGTTGTAGCGGATGTTCGTCACTGTGACTTGAACTTAGTAACGAAGTAAGCGTTATTGTTTTACTTTCAAAACTTTCATCTTGTGTTGAACAAGGCTGAAAGGGAGCGATAGGCCATGCATTAATAGGCTGTGCAACCCATTCTGAAGCGCAAAACCAAAGCCTATTACATGCCAAGTTGTAAGGCGTGACAGGGCGCGATATAATATCTGCGGGATTATCGGAGCCACTAATATGATACCAGTGTTTAGCGTCGAGTTTAGCGTTAATCTCTGTAATTCGATTTGCGACAAATGTGTGAAATTTAAACGAGGGCGAGTGAATCCAAGTCAGCGTGACTGTGGAATCAGAGAATGCGAATATTGAGTTTATTTTACAGCGTTTCGTTAATATATTAGTTACCGAATCAATTAAATTAGCTAAAAGTAGCGCGGCACAAAGTTCGAGGCGAGCGAGTGAAATCTTTTTCAGCGGTGCCAATCTAGACTTAGAAGCGAGTAGCGAAACAATGCCCTTCGAGTTGTCATCGGGACTAACACGAATATAAACCACGGCACCATAACATTGCTCACTGGCATCAGCGAAACCTATCAGCGAGATGTGAGCGTTAGAGACAATACCGATATGTCTGGGAAAAACTAGTTTTGACAGATATTTCAGCTCCTTATGAAACTGTATATATTTTTTGCGTATAGAGTCGGGTACTTCTTGGTCCCAATCAAGCGATAATTTCCAGCATAGCTGAACTAAGAGCTTCATGAAAGTAACAACCGGGCAAATTAAACCGATCGGATCGTACTGACGTGCGGTTGCGGCGAGAAGAATTCGTTTTGTACACGACTGTACCCCGGTATCTGCGGTAACTTGAAAGGAAAATATATCCGCGTCAGGCTGCCAAAGCATGCCTACAATTTTCGTAGTTGTTTGAGTAATATCGAAATCGACAATATGCGGGCTTTTAATTGAGTTAGGAATTTTATTTAATAAATCCGAGCTATTCGAGATCCATTTCACCAATTTAAAACCTCCCGCCGAAAACAAATCTATCATTTCTTTGTATATTTTCTCAGCGGCTTCTACAGAGTCTACTGATGAAACGTAGTCATCCATGTACATGTGATTCGCGGCCTCGTAAGCGGCAAGCGGCCACTTTGCGCGCTCGTCGTCTGCTAGTTGGCGCACGACGCGCATTGCGAGGTATGGAGAACTAGACAATCCGAATGTCACTCTATTAAATTCGTATTCTTCAATATCTGAAGTAGAATCAAACCTAAAGAGAATGCGTTGAAAAGGTCGATGACCTGGCGTGAGATGTACTTGAAAATACATTTTTTCTATGTCCGCTGACATGGCTATAGAGAACATGCGTAAATTAATTAATAAATTAAAAATGTTTTGTTGAAGGTTGGGACCCGTATACAACAAATCATTAAGCGATTTTCCCGAAGTCGTTTTAGCGCTGGCATCTAAAACAACGCGAATCTTCGACGTACTTTTATCTGGTCGGTAAACGGCCCGGTGTGATAAGTAATAAGAGTTGCGAATTTGAGTATCAGAGTTGACTTTTGTTAAGTAACCCTGATCAATATAATCTTGTATAGTTGCGTTATAATCATAGCGTAATTCGAGTGCGTTATCTAATTTTCTTTCTAAATTTATTAAGCGTTTTTTAGCGATATTATACGAGTTTCCGAGTAAAAGGGGATCATATTTAAATGGAAGCGTCACAGTATATCTACCTGTCTCGTCGCGGGAGTGCGTTGCCTGAAAGATACGTTCGCAGACTTTATCATCAGGACTTGTGTGAATAGTGTCTGGTACCCTTTCGAGCTCCCAGAAGCGTTGCGTTAAGTTTTCTAAACTTTGTTTTTGAGCAGAACAGAAAAATGATTTATTATTATTATTATTGGTTTGCGTGTCTAAATCGGGGTCATCGCACTGAGCTCTGCCCATCATTACATAACCGAGCGTGGTTTCCATGGCAACAGCGGAACACGGCGGAAAACTAATTTTATTGTTGCGAATTAAATGCGGGAATAATTCGTTACCTAACAAACAGTCTACTTCCGAAGGAATGTAAAAATCATCATCCGCTAGTGGCAAGTCGCAAATACCAGCTAGCTGCGATATATCTACGTGACAGTTAGGTAAGCGATCTGTGATGCTATCTATGACTAGAGCTTTAATATTATAATTACAACGCGAGTCAAAGCGGGATTGAATTTTAAATGTAACAAAACCATACGAGTTACTCTCGGAATGGCCTATGCCTTTTACTACACACTGGTTAGGTGATATTTGTAAATTTAATCGTTCACAACATCCCTTTGTAATAAAGTTAGACATAGATCCGGTGTCTAGGAAAGCGCGTATCCTTTTTTGCTGTCCGTTACAATTATATGCGTAAACATTAGCGGTTGGTAACAAAACAGTGTTAATCTTCATATCTCCGTTAGTATGTATAGCTGACAGAGACACATTAGCGTTTTCAGCACGCGAAACTGAGCCTTGTTTGTTAGAGCGCGAAGGCTCTAAATCGTGTGCGCGCGCGTCTCGAGTTGAGAGACTGTTTACATTAGCGGCGGTGTCGCGCGGGGGTGAGGGACGTGTGGCCGCTCGATGCAACATAGTATGATGTTGTCGTAAACAAATTGAACAACGATTTTGCGATTTACAAAAATTAATTGAATGAAATCCTAAGCAATTAATACAATAGTTATGTTTCATTACAATTTGATTGCGAGTTTCTATGTCTTTATTTAAAAATTCAGGACATTTAAATAGCGCGTGAGCGAGACTTGATTTACAAATAGAACAATAGTTAAGCGAGCGCGTATACTTGTTATGACTAACCGTACGATTCGGCGTGGTGTTTACTATAAATGATTTAGTATTTTTAGAGTTTTTAGTTGAGTTTGCGTTATTATTTTTATGAGATTGAGTTATATTAAATTGTTTACTATGCGAATATGATTGCGTCCGTAATGTATGTATTTTATCCTGCTCTTTTATAAACTGTTTGAGATTTTCAAATGTAGGTATTTTGACATGTCTATACGACTGTTCAAATAGCGTTAGGGTTTCTTTATCAAATTTAGATAATGCGATATGAGTTATGATGAAATCCGCGAGATCATCTATACACAAGCGTCGTAGCGCGGCTTCGGCTGTACAAAACCGTTCAATAAAAGCGTCTAATGAATATAATTTAAATTTTAACATCTGTTCTAAGTACATAGAAGCTTGAACTCTAATGTCTTCATATTTTTCAATTAATGCGTTCCAAATAATGTCGTAATTCTCACCAATAGGTGGAATGCCAGAACAAACTGATAACGCTTTGTTTGAGAGATTACCTACGAGGTATTGAACCTTTTCGGCTGCGGTGAGTCGGGGATTTTCATGAATGAGATTTTTAAAGTTCTGATAAAACACTGCCCAATTGTTAGGGTTACCATCGAAGCAGGCTAATTGCAGTGGCGGTAATTTCGGCGTGATTTTTATTTTCTGCTCGCAGGCGGACGGCAGAAGCGAATTCTCAACCATTTTAATATGACAATACAAATCATCAAATGCGTTTATCTCCGAGTAGGTAGGTTTGACCTCTTTGTCCTGTTCCATATACAATAAATTCAATTCATCGACTGTTGCTAAGAATTCGGTTCTAGTATGTTCTAATGATGTTATACGCGATAAGAATTTAGTTTGCGAACTATGATTGGAAATATTTAAACTGAGATCGTAAGTTTCTTGCGTTCTTTGAAATAATGCTTCTTTTTTAGATTGCAATAAAGAAATCTTACGAAGTAGTTGCGTGGCCATATTTAAAATGAACAAGTATGACCGGATGCGTCTGAGAAATAATTGAAGTTAACTATTAACTATTTTGAGCGTATTTTTATGATATAATATCAATATATTGTTGTATATTATAAATATATACTATTAATAATAATAGAATACGTGAATAATGTGTGTAGCGTTAATTATATATAAGCGTTGTGTAGAAATAAAATGGCGGATGGGTGCGTGTCTTACAATTGAATTTTGTAAGATGAAAAATATGCGTTGTGTGAGAAGTATTTAATAATATAACATCATTATATTATTAAATAATATATATATGAGCTATTAATAATAGTAGAATGCGTAAATAGGGTGCGTAGCGAATATATAAGCGGTTTGGAGAATAAATATGGCGACGTGTTTGTCGTCTTAATTGCGTTACAAATAAAATATATATTTTGTGTATATTTTTGTGTAAATTGCGGAATCCGGCTCGAAGGACCAGTAATTGTATGCAAGATTGTGGGGGAGATACTGGGAATTAGGGAATTGGAGTTGACTTACGTGGTAGGTGGCTGTAAGGTCTTCTTTTCCTTCGGTGCTGGTTCTAGAGTTTTTCTTCTGCATACAATTCACGTTTTGCGTTGTTTGCGTTAAGAGTTCTTAGCGAATATCACACGCGCACTTCTATTGTTTTGATAAGCGGGGCCTGCGCTTTTAGTAGTTGCGAATTAGCGAGAGACGGTTGTCTTGAGCGCGTGCGACTATGCCTGGTGGCTGCGAGGCGGTCTACATACGACCGCGCGCGGAGATTGAGTGGAGAGGAGTGAGTGGAGAGTGACTTGCTGCGGAGCGGTTAGCGGGGCGACTGGGCCATTTCAAAATGGCTCCAGTATATGCGAAGCGGAAGGAAACGGGCGGGGTAAGGATGCGTGTTTGTTGCGTTCAGAAATGTGTAAGCGTAATAGAATAAGATTTAAATATAAAATAATATACTTGTATATGTGAGTAATAATCGGCGTAAACAATTATGTAAGACTAGTTTTTGCTTGCAGCTCCGCCCGCGTGTATGTCGGTTATCGTAGTAAATAGTAGCTTATAACATTATTCTGATTACACATCACTACTACACAGCTACTTACTGTAAAGTTTAAATCTAAAAATGTTTAGCAGAAAGCAAATTCCCCAACTTTCGTATTTTTAATATTAGTAAAACTAAAATTATAAAGATTGGATAATAGAATGCTTGTTGAATATTTGAATACATACTTATAGGTAACGGAATTACTTATACTAATCTCTATCATAATATAAATGAGATCATGTGACTTGAATGTAATTTTTATCTCGTTATCTTCACGTTAGCGTATGTAATTGCCGATCTTAGATTCAATTCCCGGTCGGGCTGTTATTGGGTTTTTCTTACGAGAAATTTCTAATAGCAGCTCGGGCTATAGTCGGCGGTGTATTACTTCCCTGCCTCGGAGAGCACGTTAAGATGTCTTCGGACCCGGTTGTCAAAAACACCTATGGCAATCGTTATTGGGAAGTCAGTGCCCTCAGATATACCGACAACTTTTCTTTCGGGTGGAAAATCTTCACGGGCTGTCACCTAACCGGGGTTTTTGATTCGGTGGGGCGGTGTATCGGACTTGAACCGACTAAAAACCACACGGTGTGCCCTCTTTGCGCTTCTCTTTTAGGAGGAGGAGGAGTCCTGGGTGATACTGACAACTAGCACAACCTTCGAAGTCAGTTCGCCCTCAGGATTACAGAAATCCGATACCAGTAGCTCCGTGGAAATACTGATATTCAGATATTAAGACCGGATGAACTAATAACCAATGCGCTCATAGCCATGTTGCCCTTAGTGATTAGAAACAATCACCTAAAGTAACGACGGCGACAACGACGGCGCAGTCAGTAACACGATGGGTGACATTTAGTGGCATGATACCATGAGCGTTTTCGGAATTCGGAGCTCACGTTAAGCAGTCGGTCCCGGTTGTTAATATAGGATAACAGTCGATAAGCTTAGTTGGAGAAGATTACGTAGCCGGAACGTTATCTAACTAGTCCCTAATAAAAATGGGGAAATATGGTGCCAACTCTCTCCAGAGAGGAGACCTAATAGAAGACCCCAAAATCATGTTGGGGATAATAAAGACACAAAAACACTGTAAAACAACTACCTAAATGAACTAACAACTCAGTGATGATGATGAACAATGTGGTGTATGAAACTTAAGACATCTTAATAATACTAGCTTACTGTTGCTGTTTAAATCTTCGTAGCCTTTTTCATTCCCAAGATTATTTGAGGTCAGCTACTAGTTCAACTGTTTTTACCTGAATATCAGTTTTTGCACGGATTTGGACCTATAAACCAAAATGGCTTAATAGTTCTTGGCTACAAAAACCACTAGGTACTTTAATGTTACAATTCCTACAACTTTTAAGGCCAACTTGTTTAAAACACTGTTGGTTAGAAAATATCCCTTATCCTCCTAGCATAAGGACGTTATTGCATTGTGTTTTTCCAGCGCCACACAAACAGTAATACTGCAGTATATAAATACGTAATCTTGTTTTAGTTGTAGAATCGGATGACCGTAATGAAGTTATTGCTTATCTAGGTATAGACCGTGAGTTAACATTATATTTAGGATAAAATCAAATATACAGACGACTAGTTCAATCTTCGAATTCTAGTTAGGGTTGCGAAGGTTCGATGTCAGTCGCTCCGTGTAAATACTGAAATTCAGGTAAAACCTCTTGAACTAGTAACCGACCATAAATAGTCTTGGAAATAATAAAGACTTCAAAGAAGAAGAGAGTAGCTACTCAGTAATGGTTAGCAGTACTCTTTGTGTTAATATTTACAAAGTACAAATTCCTAATACATCATAATTGCGCAATGTTAAATGTTTTTAATGGGTAATGTTCTACTTCCTTGTTGCATATTTATTACCTACTTGTAAGTACCTACTTAGGTATCTAATTAAAACGTAATGTATTTACGATTTTCAGACGTTTATTTCTCGTAAACTGAAAATGCGTTCAAAAATTTAGTATACAAGTGTAGTGTTGTGACATTAAGGCTCTTACATCGTATAACAAATACAAAAATTTCAGTAGGTTTATCCAATATTGACGGGCCGTTTTGCGCCGAGAGTGACTCACGCGTGGGCAAATTTACTACTACTTGTTGGCTTTTCCACCATTAAGGCACTCAAGCCGTTAATAACGAGTGGAGAGTGTGATAGCAAGTTTTTTCCGCCCTGTCTTCATAGATTTAAAGTATTTTTAGAGTTGATTATATGGTATTAAAAACAAAGCAATGTTAAAAACACCTTACGCTACTCAAAATTATCAAGTTTTTTCAGATCGGTCAAGGTAAGATTTTAGTTTAACTGATAAGGGTCTTGTCTTAATTTACTTATATTTACATTGCCATAAGCATGCTCGATTAAATGTAGTAGGTGTTAAGTTACACCTCCATTTCTGTTATTTTCTTAATCAAGGATGAATAAGGTAAATGTACCAGTAGTCGAGACAATAGCGGGAAACTACAGGTTTTCTTCAAAATAACTGAATGTAATGAGTATCGTCTATTAAATAGATATTTTTTTTTTTCCAAAGAACTATAAAATGTCTATGTAAATATATAACCATTTTATTTGTCCCAATTATTGACTAAGCATGATTCTTTCAAACTGTGGATTCAGCGACGTAATAATGTCCACTTCACAAAATGCTTTAATAAACGAATAAACACAATTTAAATTGAGTAATAGAAAAAAATAATTCACAAAAACTTCATAATATCACTTTTTTTTTAGGGTTACGAAGTTTATGACTCGGAACCCTTAAAGATTCGTCATGTCCGTCTGTCCGTCCGTGCTAGAAAGATAAAACTATGCATGAATATGTGTTGTAATTAGGTCGACAAAGTGCTACAATAAAATTATCAAAAATATTTTTATTTGGGGTACCTTCCCTACACGTAAAGTGTTTTTTTTTCTCGCGGCTACCCTATCGTGTGGGGTATCATAAGATAGGTCTTTTCAAAAGAATACATGGTTTCTAAGACGATTTTTTGATTCAGTTATGCGTTTGCGAGAAATTCCACTTTAAGGTGCGCGTCCATTGGCCCGCGCCGGACGCACGGCACGCAACGGATTTTATTTTGCTTTGTATGATTTCACATAGATGATGCTTATTTTGGGACTAGATGATGTTGTGTGTAAGATGTCCAAAATATTTATTTATTTATTCATAGGAACCCCATCGAGTTTGGGCTCATTTGATTCGTCTTGACGAGTACCTTGACACTATATGGTAACCAGGGTCTGATGCTGGAGCTGGAAGGTGGCCATAGGAACCCCATCGAGTTTGGGCTCATTTGATTTGTCTTGACGAGTACTTTGACACTATATGGTAACCAGGGTCTGATGATGGAGCTGGAAGGTGGCCATAGGAACCCCATCGAGTTGTGGCTCATTTGATTCGTCTTGACAACTACTTTGACAATATATGGTAACCAGGGTCTGATGATGGAGCTGGAAGGTGGCCATAGGAACCCCATCTAGTTTGGGCTCGTTTGGTTCGTTTAAATACAGACAAACTATTTAGAATAAGCAATTTGTAAAAAATATACACACATTAAAAAAGCTGACAAACGTTTTGTGTATTTATTTTAATCTACCTTTTTTTTATTTTTTTTTTTATGTGTGGATAATCATAATGGACCGTCACCCCACCGGGGGTTACGGCAGGGTGGTGTGTCGGACTTGAACCGACTAAAAACCACACAGTTTGCCCTCTCTGCGCTTCTCCGTTTAGGAGGAGGAGAAGTCCAGGGTGGGATCTCCTTCTGAACCTCTCAAGCGCCTGCCCGCTCCTGATGCGGGCACCGTCTCTGTTCGACGACCCTCTCTTAGGCGGCGTCCGGCACACACCGATGCCAACCTCTCGCGGCTGGCCACATAATGCGGGTGGAGGGAAAATCCGTCCCGTCCACCCGCGGCCACACTCAAGGCGGCATGAGGCGCAGATGTTCGCGCCTCCGCCGCCCGGTTCGCCGGCGTCGAATCAGGTCCGATTGAATGTCGTCCTCCCGGGCCTTCTCCGCCGCCTCCTTCTGCGTGATTACGTCCTCGCAGAAGGTTGCGACCGCGGTAAATGAGCTCTCGCTGCCGGCCATAGAACGAACGACGGCCGGTAGTGAGAGATCCCCTCCGATGATTGCAGCGAGGACCCGGCGCTGCGTCTCCCATGCGGGGCAGACCGCCAGCGTGTGATGAGCCGAATCCTCGCATATATATTTTTTAATCTATCTATGCCAACCCTATCAGAATAGGTAACAATTTTGCTCGCTCTTTAGAAGCTTGGTCTCTGTACGTTTATTTACTCATGTGCCCCTGCTGTTCCTTTCAAATGATAAAGTCCTTCGATTGGTTTTGTTTACAGTCAGTATTGCTACTCGTTGACCATACTTTGGGATTAATTTAATGAATTATAGTCGAGAACATATTGTGAACTCCGATAAGTAAATATGTAGGTTATATTCAAGGAATGCAAAAAATTGTCGGGAACATTTTTGGCGCAAGGTTAAAATGGGAACAGTATTTGAAAAATATGGTGAAACGTCACTTCGGTACATGGTTGCACGATACTCCGCCGTGACCTAATAAATTGTAAGCACAGAATATGCCATGAAAAAATAAGGTATTCAAGTTTACATGCTCCAAATAGTTGCGGTTCGTAGTACAAAAATATACTTTCGAAATTTACATATACCGTATATTAAGACTAGCTGAGGGTTAGGGGATAGGGATATGGTTCCGTAGTCATTTACAATGGCAAGTGAAATTAAATCGTGTCCAATAGATAATTGTTATGTTTACTTATTATTTAGTAATTTTCGTGCGAAATTTTATAAGTAAGCATATTTTACAATTTGAGGCTTTATAGCTCCTGAACTTACAAAGCTATGTAAGCCGTTATAATTTTCCTTTAAAATTCATTAAATGGACATCTTATTTTTTTCAGATTTTACAAGCCAGACATTTAGCTTATAGAAGGGGGGGACGCCCACTTGCTACAAAAAGTCAATTAAAAAGCATCTTGGCAATTGCCTATGTGACTAATGATGACCTATCTAATGATACCCTACACGATGGGGTAGACTAACTGGGTAAGCTAACAAAAAAAACATCCCCACTTTACGAGGGAAGCTACCCCAAATAAATTGTTTTTTTCCTAATTTTATTATATTATGGCACTTTGTCCACGTAATTACAATACATATTCATGCAAAGTTTCATCTTTCTAGCACCAACCGTTTTGGCGGTAGGTCAAGGACGGACGAACGGGCATGATGAATCTATAAGGGTTCTGAGTCATGAAGTGCGGAACCCTAAAAAAATGGCCAAGTGCATGTCAAGCCATTCTATATAAGGTTCCATAGTCACCCATAATGGTAGGTAGATTTAAAATCGTGTCCAATAAACGATTGTTATGTTTACCAAGTGAATGCATTTTACAAGTTAGGCAGGCCCATATTATAACTCCTAAAATAAAAAGTCATCAAAACCGCTATAGTTTTCCTTGAAGGTTCAATATATGGGCTACTATCATGATTTTTTTTAAGATTTTTTGAGCCAACCGTTGTGCTTTTAGAAAGGGGGGTAGCCCTGTTTTGGAAAAAAATGCGATTCTTAGTTGATTATCTCATAAACGGATACCTAAATCGAAAAATAATTTTATAATATTTTAAAAAGACCTATCTAATGATAATGATACACGATGGAGTGTAAGACCTATCTAATGATAATGATACACGATGGAGTGTACACGAGAAAAAAATTATCCCCACTTTACATGTATGTGAGGTACCTCATATGAAAACATTATTCATATGTTTATTGTAGCACTTTGTCCACTTAATTACGAACACATATTCATGCAAAGTTTCATCTTTCTAGCAACAATTATTTGGGCGGTAGGTCGGACGGACGGACATGACGAATCTTCGTAGTTCATGACGGTTCCGAGTCATGAACTACGGAACCCTAAATAAGGCATAAGTTAACCTCATTTATAAACGCTTTCATCAACTATGTAATTTCATCGTCAAGGTGAATTCATAAAATAATTTAAATCAATTCGAAGCTCCGACTTGATTTAATGTTTTCTTTGGTTCTAATATTGCCAACTTTATGGTCCCCTTTTTTGATAATTTATTTTTGTTATTCATGAACTTTTGCTTTTGTTTAAAACTTTGCGCATATTCGATTTCTACGACTTAGATCTTGTTTGATTTCGAAAAAGAAAAAAATAGGCATACTTACATCTGATCTGTGTCCGCGTAGGTTGTAATTAGTCCGCAAAGGTAGTTCGTGAGGACGTCGCGCGTGCGACGACGTAAATGTGACCCCGACCACACCCCTCACGTTGCCAGTAGCCAACCAACCCTCTTGATAGTAGTTGTTGCGGTTCAATTTCCATCCCTCCTCCTGTCACAATAAAGAACATTTTAATTTAACAAAAGCAGTCTCCTGACCTCGGCCTTGTAAAGACCGCAGCGGAGTGGAATCGCTCGACTTTAGCTTGCAGAACCTAACAAACACGTGAATTGGTAGACAATGAAATAATCATAACGTTACAGGAAGTTGGAGTCCAAAAACTATAACAACAGCCTTTCTACAGAACTTCAGTATCGCCTACCTAGGGATTGTGGAGGAAGGCAGTTGCTCCGCGTAAAAAATCGAAGTTCAGCCATATTGTAGTACATTTAAAAGTAAACCACAACCAACTTTAGCAAAATGGGGTAAAAAATAAATTACTATAAGTACTCTACTGTAACTTTGCTTTTACTTTAGGCCTACTCTTGGACGGTCTGGGTCTTGGTGGGTTGCACCTCATAAGACAGAAGCCTTGTGATTTCACGGAAAATGCGGAGGTACCGCTCCCACCAGTTCTCTTATTAGAGTGGGAGGAACATAGGTCGCGGTCGGGGGATACATTAAGTACCTCGGCCACACCTTGGATAGCTGCTGGAGCTTTGAGGAATATTTTAAGCGGATGCTCCCCTGAGTTTTGAGGGGGGCGGGCTTCCTAAAGAGGCTATTGCCTAATTTTGAGGGTCCGCAGGAGCAAATAAGCTACCTGTACTGTGCGGTGCTGCAATCCATGGCCTTCTACGGAGCGCTGATATGGGTCATGCGCCTATCGACTTTCTCAAGATGCCGAGTCAAATTCAATCAAGCACAGCAGATAGTAGCTAAGGATCGTACGAGGATACCGCAAAATCTCGTCTGAGGCGGCGACAGTCCTGGCACGTTTCCCACCTTTTGATATGCTGACGGATTCTATTCCAGTCCAGTCTGATAATAACCAGAAATCATGATCTTATGAGCGGTGGTCACTATACTTATTGCGAATGTGGAAAATGCAGCATGGTGACCCACACTATCGCGGCCTAGTGAGATGCTCTTTAACGCCTCACTTATTTAATAATATAACAGAATGAGGAAAACCCGTAGTAATTTGCAGGTTTTCATTGCTGGGCACAGAAAGTATAGTAAACTATTTAGTTTACTTACTATTTAGTTTACGAGGTTGTCTATACTAGCTCTGTATTTCACTGAGCCCATTCATTTTATTGTTTCTATGGCCCCCAGATCAAACAGATATAGCTCAGTAGAGACGGCGGTCTAAAATTTAATTTCAATAACTGTTACCTTACTAAACTAGGTTTTCGCTTGCAATTTCCGGCAAACGGAAGAGACAAATTATTGGGAATGTGATAAAATCAAAGAACATAGAACAAGACGCGTCTTATGTTTGTATTGACTATACTATTGAATATTTCAGAATACAGCCGTTTCCCTATAAAAACCTCTATTACGTGACCATTTGTCATCATAGGCTCTTAAAGAACAATCACAGATAAACTTCATCTATCATTTTCAATAGCGGTATTTGTTTGTGCTCAATTCTATAAATGATAATAGGTAACTAACTTAACATGGTGTATAATCTTTTCTAATTGACGCTGTATTTTACACTTAACAGAAGTTTTAAAATTTAGATATAAAAATTGACTAATTTCTGACTTCATAAAAGTTGAACACAATATTTTACACTAATGAAACTAGAGAGTAAAGTACTTTCTACAAATAAAACTGTTTACCCGGTATTGTTTCATCGATTATTAAATGAATTAAACTTTATTTTTATGAATCAATTTCTCGCTTGTAGTCTAGGCAGCGTTAAATATTCAGCTTCAATCTTCTCCTGAAGCATTGTTTTTCAGAAGTTATTTATTATGCGCCAAAGCCGGAACAAGAAACCTCCATGTAGATATATGTTAATGCAATCTCCATAAAATGGGTCCCTAGTTAACATAAAAAGCATTATCGTTCTTTGTAAGGCGCGAACTTATTGGCGTATTCTGTTAAGCCCCAAAATGGCATAACAAGCACACGATTTATGCGATGGCTTCAATCTAAAAACAATAACGCGTTATTATTCTAAGGCCTTCGTGCTCAAAATACAAGTTGCCAATTCTAAAATTTACTGATGCTCAGGTCATAGGGTAGTTTTTCAATAAATTACACTAAATCTAGTGTGAGATACATCACACGAGCGACCATATTTTTTTATGAATTTTTCATACATCTTACACACAACATCATCTCAAATATGGCATAGATTAAGCTATGCATATATATGTACTTTTTTGTGGGTGTTTTTTTTGTAAATACTTACATATTTTGGATAGAAAACACCCAAACTACGAATCAAATACTTGAAAACATACAAACATTTGGTCCGACCGGGAATTGAACCCTTGACCTCAAGCACAGTAGTCGCATACGCTACCACTGCGCCATCAAGGCAGTCATGTTGTGAATATTTACATTACGGGCTACTTACAACGCTGAATTGTTCACTGTGATGATTAAGTGGAGGTTAAATAAACTCACAACAGACTCTCAGTATTAGAATATGTTCACTTGTACAGGACATGTTTACAGGAACCAAGGCAATTAACAGATCCGTAATGGTGCAGCGTTGTCCCAATTCACGGCAGCAGACCGGAAATCGAAGCGAAATTGCCAATTACCTGGATATTACGCGATGCGACACCCTCGGTTCATTAATGATTTTGTTGACGTTCATCTAGAACACGTTTTCTTCTTAATATTAATAGGATTCGGAAATGACCTATGGTCTGGAATTGTAAATCGTAGTCCATCAGCTCTAGGAACTTTAGCTTTAGCTAGAATAGTTTTTTACACTGTCGGTTAAGCTGAACGTGTGTAGAAGTTGCACTTTGAGAACCTTCCAAATTTTATACATAACTACTTTGTCATAACATCACTATCAGAATAACATTAGGGGTTAAAGTATGAAATTGCCGATTTGTACTGAAAAATTGAAATAATTTTCTTTTTTTCATTTAACAAATTCAAATTCAAATTCAAAATTCTTTATTCACTTAGGATGCAATACATCTCTTGTGACAGGTCAAGATTCTACATGTACATTTATGCCATGTTCGCAAACAATAGGTAGAGCCGGAGAAAAGAACATGGCAATAAAAACTCGCGGCCACTCCTTTCAAATCGCCAATGTTTACGTAGTTTTAATGTTTATAAACCTGATATGGGGGTAAGGTGCTGCCACTAATATACTATACACCATGTTAGAGGACTGATGCAAATTATAGTGATAAAAACAAAAAAAAAACAACAGCCTCAGTGGGTACAACATAGTAGGAGCATCTACTTACAACAAAGGTAAAAACTATATGTGCTCAAATATTGGCCAAATTACTGGTAACGAAAGATTAAATATAAAATATTAATTATAAGATCAAAAGAAAGAGAAGAATGGCCTTTATTCGTCACGTAGAATCTTTACTTACAAAAGTAAAATCATGCTCTTAAACAATGTGATAACAACATTCACATGAGTAGAATAAAATGATAAGGAGCAAGTAGTCAAATCCATTTTTCTTTATCATTTAAAAATTCGTCAACTGTATAATAACCTTTACGTATAAGATAAGTTTTGACTACATTTTTAAACTTTTCCACTGATAGACTCATAACACTAGCTGGTAACCTATTAAAAAATCGCACGGAAAGACCCATAAATGAATTATGCGTTTTATGTAGCCTATGATATTGACCTACTAATTTATGCTTATGTCTCGTGTTCACCGAGTGAACGTCACTATTCCTGTGATATAAATGCATATTTTGTTTTATAAACATAATGTTTGCAAATATATATTGTGATGCAACTGTCATAATGCCTATCTCTTTAAACTTTTCTCTAAGGGAAACTCGTGCACCTAGATTGTAAATAGCACGCACTGCACGTTTTTGGAGAATGAAAATTGTTTGAATATCAGCTGCCTTGCCCCATAGCAGAATGCCATACGACATGACGCTGTGGAAATAACCGAAATATACTAGCCTTGCTCATGGGCGTACCCAGCATCTGGCCTAGGGGGGGGCAAGTCAAATTTTTCAGGTCGTATCGTCCGCGGCTGTTTTGTCATACACACTACTCAAACACACCTACATGAAACATTAGGTATATGTAGTGTGCCGTGCAAAAGACCGTACCACGTCGTCCAATGCGACGACCAACCATTGCACGCGAAAGGTGGTACACGCGACATTATGATACTGGCGCAGCCAATGTGGTCCCTAGCAAAAGGAGTGCAGCCTAAGGGCTACAAGAGGGGCGACGGGATTGCTGTCGGCTGTTCCTAACCTACTTGGTAGCGGTCAACGCCGAACACCGGCAATCAGTCGGCCCGACCCGCAGACACCGATGTTCGGCCTTCTCCTAGTTTGGAAAGTGGCCAAGAGAAGAAACCTCCATAAAAATCATAGGAGCAAAAGTGGCCTATGCCACATGCAAAGATCTACCTCTCCACGTGGCCTTCTGTTACGCACAGGGCAGGTGCGAGAGTTACGTCGGAAGACGACACTTTATGGGGGCGACGAGGGGTTGCCGTCGAAGATTCCATATAGAGCCACTGACGGTGATCACTGCCGAACTCCGGCAACCGATCGGCCTAACCCGTATACACTGAGCAATCGGGAGCGGGAGTCTTCTCGAACGGGGAGGAGGGTGGAGAACACCGCGTCGAAGAAAAGCTCTTTAAAAATTACTCCTAACCCAAACTGAGGGAGCCCAGCGAAGAGGTTATCGGTTGGGGGGATATGCCAGCCGCTAGGGCAACACAACGTTAGCTCACGTATAAGAGCAAAACCATTATAGACGTGACTCAAGAGAATATATTACCCCAGGAGGGTACCGGCCGCGCAACGTCAACGCAGTTTTGTGCGTCCCAGGACACCGAGCCCAGTGTCTTCTCGCGCCCAATCAATGGAGCGCTTAGGAGGAAGAGGTATCAGGGCAGGCGGCGACGATCGAGCATCGGCCTATGGAATCCCTTAATCAAGGTCCAGGGTTGCAGAAACGAGATTCAGAAGAGATGCTTGGCTCTCTGCTCTGTTTCCATGCGGTCACCGCAAACCCGTAAGCCAAAACCGAAGGGCACGTCAGATAAAAAAAACCGACCATAAAACTTGCACTGCAAAAGGGCACAACAAGGGGTAGAAAGAGCGGTGAAAGTGGAACAGGGATCGAGACGAAGCGTGATGACGCACCGGGTCCATCTTGGTTGCGGTGGAGCTGAGGAGCCAACCTTCGCCGATATCGACTCTAATATCCATAAGTCCCTTTCGGCGATCGAGAAGGCCTTCCAAGGGCCGAAGGGAGTCAAAGACGGCAAACGGACTGTCGTCACAGCTTTGCCGACCATTAGGGCCGGAGTGTCGGAACTCTATAAAAGAGCCGAAAAGTCGGCACTGACAGACGCAGTGGGGAGGCTACGGAAAGAGAATAAGGCGCTACGCTCTGAAATGACCTACCTCCAAAAGGAGGTGGAAAAGCTAGGCCGCGGGGACCCAAAACCCCATCAAAACACCCAAGCGAGCTCCATTACTGCCCGAGGTAAGACCACCAAAGCAGCGTTCTCAAAAAAGATCAGCTTACCGGACCGAGACCAATTCGCGGCCATGCTGGACCGTGTTCTTGCTGAGGTCCGAAAAAGATGATAGGAGGTCAGTGCCCAGGTCCGAAACTTGCCAGCGGCCTTAAGTCCGGGGACAGAAGTGGCCACTGGCGTGGAGTCGCCCAAAGCCAAAAATAAGAGTAGGAGGAAGAAGGGTCAGTGGGCTACACAGATGTCGCAAGCGCCAGAATGCTATCCCCTGCGCAGGAGAGGCAACAGCCGACAGCGGCCCCATTATCGAGCGAGACGTGGGTCCCATGGTCGAAAGACCTAGGCCAGGAAAATAGTAGAGACGGTCCAGTCAGGGCGACGGGCTGCTACTCACAGCCACCGACTATTAAAAGGGTATGCCGCAACTTCCAACAACAGCGGCTGTCATAGTCTCCGTACCTCCTGGCTCGGAGACGACAATAGCCAAGCTGATGGTGAACGCGAGGGCCAACATCAGATTGGGTGATCTTGTGAGGTGGTCTCCGCACCAAGCGAGCTATGACCGGCGCCCTGATCCCCAGGAAGGAAAGTGTCGCTTCAGCAGACAAACTGGCATCACGCTCCGTGTAGGGCAGGAGGCATACGGGTGATGGACCTGGAGGAGTCAATCACCCAAGCTGAAGTCACCAGGGCTGTAGCAGCGGTGGGGGGATGACTTGGCACGGCCTGAGTTCGCTGTCCAGTTGCCTCGGTTCGCAAAATAGTGAACGCTAAACGGTTACAGGTAGGCTTGGTTTTGGCCAGGACAGAAGCACTGCTAGCACGCCCGTCACAGTGTTTCTGGTGCCTTGAAATGGGACACATGAGAGCTAAGTGTCCCAACGAGACAGACCGTGGTGCGAGATGTTACGTGTGCGGTGACACAGGTCACGTGACACGACTATGCACAGCGAAAACGCCGAAATGCTCAGTCTGATCATACCTTGGCCGTCCTGTGCATCATCGGCTAGGGAGCAAGAAGTGCTCCCCGCCGAGAAAAAAGAAAAGGGTGTGCTGACACCAGTCAAAACTCATCGGCTACAGGAGGGGCACAGCCGGAAATCAGTCCGGTACAGGACGCAATGGAAGCTTAAAAATTCGCGTCCATCCATAAATTCTTACAGGGCAACATGAACCACTGCCGCGCAGCACAAGACCTGCTTATGAAGACGATCGCTGAGCAGTCGGTTGCCTTAGCGGTGGTGGCGGAGCCATATTACGTCTAGAATAATCCCCGATGGTTTGGTTCGGATGACGGAACTGCCGTTTAAGAGCTTTCTTACGCTCGGCTAAGTTCGGTATTCATCGTCCGCCATCGTCGTGCGCGGTTTTTTGGCGATTGCACCGTGAATTTTGCCAGTGTCTACTGCGGGATTTATTTAAAAGTTAGAGCATAAGGCCCCGTTTATACTTTGATTAGTAATTAGGCGAGTTCATACATGTTCTGCCAGATTTCGAGGGGGGGGCAGCTGCCCCTCCCTGCCCCCCCCCTGGGTACGCCCATGGCCTTGCTGTTTCCACATCCGTAAGCTGTCTGACTTTGCTGACAGCATACGCTGCAGAACTGAGTTTCCCTGCGAGACACGATATTTGGGAGCCCCACTGTAACTTACTATCTAAAGTAATTCCCAAAAAAACCGTTGAATCAACAAAATTAATAACTTCATTGTTTAAAACTAGATTTGTACTGATATTCCTTACATTTGGCAAACTAAACTTAATACATTTGGTTTATTTAGAATTCAAAAGCAACTTATTTGATGTAAACCAGTCAAGGACCAATGCGAGGGACCTATTTACTTCGTCAGAGTAATCGTTTTTGCGATTGATTTTGAATATAAGAGAAGTGTCATCAGCAAATAGAACAATATCGCATAACTTACTAGTAAAAAATGGCAAATCGTTTATATACACCAAAAATAAAAAAGGACCCAGAATTGAGCCTTGTGGCACGCCCATACTCACTGGTGATCCGGAGGACCTTATTCCATTAATATCAACATACTGTATTCGCTCACTAAGATAAGAAGCAACAAGATTAAGCGCTGTACCTGTTATGCCATAATGCCTAAGTTTCAGCAGAAGTGTACTATGCATCACACAATCAAATGCTTTTGAGAGATCGCAGAAAACACCAATGGCGTCCTGCGAGTTTTCCCAGGCACTATATATATGTTTAAGTAGTTTAGAGCCTGCGTCTACTGTTGAGCGACCCTTTGTGAATCCATATTGTTCACTATGCAGTAGATTATTAGAATTAAAATGTGTTTCTAATTGCATTAGTATGGCTTTTTCAAAGATTTTACTAATAGCTGGTAAAATAGAAATAGGTCTAAAATTACTAGGGTCGCTTTTTGAACCGGCTTTAAACAAAGGAATTACTTTACTGTGTTTCATCAAATCAGGAAACACACCGGTATCAACACATCGATTAAATATTGTTGCTAAATGTGGTGCTATCTTAATAATAATGCCATTAATTAATTTAAGAGAAATACCCCATAAATCTGCTGTCTTTTTGCAATTAATTGACTTAAATATTTTTATTATGTCAGTGGGGTTTATAAAATTAAAACTGAATGGTACAGTACACTCTTTCACACTGCCTCTCATAAATGATTGAGCATCAACCGGACATGATCTTAGGGAGCTGGTTGCATTTTTAGGTATATCAGCAAAGAAATTATTAAATGTTTGCGCCAGGTATAAATTGTCAGTTACAGTTATATCACCAATACTTAATTCAAAATTATGTTCACGTGGCTTGACCCGCCCAGATTCAGCATTAATCATGTTCCATATCTAACACATATCTATTTAATCAAAATATATCCCATTGTTATCTATACATTTCTGCCATCTAATAGGAAGGTAATTTATGCCTTAGAACTCTAGCTAGCTAAATTCTACAAACTGTGAGAAAGCATTTTGTACTGCCTCCTGGAAAGAAAACTTTTTATCACGTAGAAAATTGTTATTCACACGTGTGGGCGGTCTCCACGGGGTTCGTTCTTCAAATCAAAATTCCCATTACGAAAGCGTGTAAAACAAAATCGCACGGTGCGTTCATTAGCAGTCCCCTCTCCAAACGCAACATTGATATTGCGAGCTGTTTCTGCAGCGATTGGCAGCGATAGTTCCGCGCCGGAACTCGTATTCAAAAATCACTCGAATTTTCGAAGACTAAGCTGAATAAAAAAAAACAACTGAAAGTCGATAATCGAATGTTGCACATTTTTATAAGAAGAACCTCATTGGTACGATTTGAAAATAGTTTCACTCAAAAATCTCAAATCATGAAGGTTCTATGTCAATTCGAAGTACCTATTACAATTAAACGGTAATTTCATACTTTAACCCCTATTAGCTGATTATTATCAATGCTCTTCATTTATTATATTTCTTAAATATATTTATTTGAAGATGAAGTAAAGGATCTCACAATCAAAATGTTTTTCTTTTGTATTAGCATCCCATGACTAACTTTTTTCAGTATTATGAATAACATAACGATTCCTAAAATGTCCCTGAAATACAGTTCACACTAGTTTGGGGGCCAGAGAATTCACACTAAATGTATCTTAATCTTAATGTACCTATGTCAAAACAAGGTAAGAATTTAATTTGTACTCATACTTTTCGAATGATAAACATAAATATAAAGAAGTAAATGTTCGTTGTTCGCTCCTGAATCTCGTGATTAATCGAGCCATTTAAAAGCGAGTAGCAAAAATATTAAAATATTTGTTGGCAACATTACTTTGCCAAATTAAAGTTAAAAAATCGGCAAAGTGCGTGTCAGGTCAAGCATAGAATAGGGTTCCTCAGTCACTCAGAATGGTAAGTGAATTTAAAAGCATATATAATAGATAATTGCTATGTTTACGTATTAATGCGTTAATTTTGTGTGATGTTTTCCAAGTAAGCGCATTTCACAAGTTAAGCCTCTATAACTCCTGAACTAACAAAGTCATCTAATCCGTTATAGTTTTCCTTTAAAGTTCCATTAAATGGACCACCATCGCGAATTTTTCCAAATTTTTTGAGCCAGCGTTTAGCTTTTAGAGGGGACGACGACCTGTTTTTGTGTGCAAAAAAGTGCCTTTTAAAATGGAATTTCTCGCGAAATGATACCTAAATAAAAAATAATCTTTGAAACCCTTTATTGTTTTTAAAAGACCTATCTAATGATACCCCACACGATGGGGTAGCCGCGAGAAAAAAAATCATCCCCACTTTACGTGTAGGGGAGGTACCCCAAATAAAAATATTTTTCATAACTTTATTGTAACACTTTGTCGAAGTAATTGCAACACATATTCAGCCAAAGGGTTCCATCTATAAGGTGTTAAAAAACAGTTGATGGCGCGTATTTTTATACCTTACTCTAAGCCTTTTACAAATCCCTACGCAAAAATGAGGGATATTATACTTTTAACATTATTCAGATGCATACTATCCGTGTGGTGGCGTATTAAGAAGACAGAGTTTCACCACCACTATCCATCCCATGGGTGCCGTAAGTGGCAAGTTAGGGACAAACTACGCAGGGCAACATCACTGCAAAAAGAAAGCAAACTTGAAACACATTCTATCCCAGCCCGTCTAGCAAGCGTAGTATAGTGCCTACGTCTAAACCTTCTTGTCAATAAGATGCCTATGTCCAGCAGGGATCTGTTTAAGGCTGTTGATGAGGATAATAACGTTGATGAAACTATTTTTGCACATTTTCTTAGCCTAAACCAACAGAGATTTTGTACATCTATCTATTAGTATGTGCTCAATATTGTGTTATCAAATAATTTTTCATCATTTTCTTAAATAGATTACAGAAAGAGCTCTAATATGCTCGCTACATAGGTTAAATTGAATTATATTCGTCTTCTTTGGTTCGTTAATTTTCTAGGCACGTTTCATTTTGTGTTAGAAATGTTAGTTGGTGTATATGTGCTTGAATTTAAAAATAAGTAGCCTTGGCTAGACTTCCATTGGCTCCCCTTATTACATAACTTACCCCATAGGGAATAAATGATACTAATATGTTGCATCTACACAACGATGCTTTTTTTTATCTGTTTCTTAGAATATTAGAAAGTAAAGACGGATAAGATATCTACCACATATCGATACGTAAAATATGATAATATCGTTTATGAATTTAAACGCATTCGATAAAATTAGTTCACAATTTTTGTAATAACATTTTATTTTAAAATTATAAACATCAATAACCCTAATCATTCTATTGAAATAAACCGTTTACAACGAAGCAGAGGCGTATACCTTTGCGGGAGGTATATTTAGTTTTGTTGTGTTTTCATTTTATTTTCTGGAATTACATTTCACATAGTTTGATATGTTTATTTTATAAAAACTTACTCTTTTTCATCAGAGTTCAGAATTTCGATCACTGGATGACCACTGGTTTCAATAAAACAGCAACTGAAATACTACCTACTAAAATGTTCCGCGGGTGAGAAGAGTTCAACACAAGAGTTGACAAGCTTTGATAAAATGCAAAAGGATTGGAAAACTTTTGCCTCAGAGTAGGTACACCATGCCAGTTCCTAAAACCATCACCAATTATACATTGGACGAAACTACAACCTCAAACCTAGAACAACTATGGAGACCAATTTTATACTATACTTTTTACTATATAGGTTATTTTAACAATAATGTATCTCAAAAAAGTCAAATTTCAAGAATGTGCACTCGTTACAATCAAATATGTTCTGAAAATAATATTTTTTTCAACAAGTTTGGAGAATTTAGGACCGCGATCATTAAGAAGGGCATCTGAAGAATGTCTGGTAACTTTTTCAACGAAGTTAAATAGAATTAAAAGCTGAGTACAGTTGTAATTGGACTTCAGACCCTAATATTTTAAACTGTAACATGTAATATTTGTATGCCTTTAGTTTGTTGTCTGTTTCTCTATCTAATAAATAAAATAATATAAAAACCAGAAAGAGACTAACCGGATGAAGACAAAAAATTCCGTTTTAAAATAGGTAAAAGAAAATGTGAAGCCTCATGAAACGCTTCAAAGTAGTTCAAAGTTAGACCCTATTGATCCATTCATTTATAAAACATTTTAATGAAATAAGTAATAATAAACTAAACAGTCATAGGAAATTGAGAAGTTAGTATAGATTATGGCAAGTTCTACAATTTTCAATTCAACAAATATCCTTTATCAGTGTCGAAAAAACTTAGAATTATTTAACCAAAACTAACAATATTATTTAACCAAAACTGACAATTTACGTGAAGAATACGTAAGGGTGCCCGCACACACACAATAATATTGGCAATAAAGTACGTATTGCCGATAATATTGCGTGTGTGCGGGCTGTATTGTACAATATTGTTGTGGATTATAGTGTGCGGGGCCGTGTGTCACAATATTATTGTACAATATTATTGTGTGTGTGCGGGCACCCTAAGAGTAATCAACAACAAGTTGCCAGTTTTTATTTGGCAAAACTCTAATCGCAGCTGACGCAGTTGGCAACCATTGATTTCCTATATATTTTTCTACTTCATCTTTAAGATAAGGTGACTTCATTTAAAAACAACACCCATGTATCAACAAACTACGTCACAATTCATTGAACAATTATTCGCAGCGGATGGATACGTATTGCCCAAGACCGGGATGCCTACTTGACGCTATTTGGGTGTGACCATCGTTCATCAGTGGAGGGCAACAGATTATTTGTTTGATAGCAATAATGTATATTTATCATCATTGAAAGGTTTAAGGTTCCGTAGTTCATGACTCGGGACATTAGGAATCCGTTTCTGAGTTATTCAACTTTCAAGCGCATTTTTTGTAAGAACAGGGCGTCCTCTGAAAACCTAAAAAAAATCATGATAGTAGTCCACATACTGAACTTTAAAAGAAAACCATAGTCGTTTTGATAACTTTTTTATTTCAGGAGTTATAGTGGTTTAACTTGTAAAATGCACTCACTCGGAAAACTTCGTACAAAAACAACGAAATAATAAGTTAACTTAGCAATTATGTATTGGGCTCGATTTCAGATCTACCTACTATATTGGGTGACTACGGAACCCTATTCTATGCGTGGCCTGACATGCACTTGGTCAATTTTTTTTTCTATCATGCCTGAAAATATGTTTTATTCAAAGGAACGCATAGGTACATACTTATTTTCAGATTCGTATTTAGAATTATTCTAATGAGTCCTACACGAATGAAATATATTAAAACTGCTATGTGCAGTTTATAATCTAATACTTAAACACTTACCAACACAGGTGTGTAACATTTATTAGTATAATACGTGTTTGGCAACACGTTATTCAACTTTAAGGGACTATTTTGAAAAATCAGTCGTTCGTTTGCGTTATTGCTTGAATTGTAAATGTTGCTATCTACCTTCCTTACCTTACCTACAACCTTACCTTCGAAATAAGGATTTATCAAAATTCTTCTCAGGTGCTGAACGTTGAATAGAAATGGAATGAAAATAGGTCAACAGCTTGTGAAACCAAAGAAAGGTTAGTGACGAGTTTACACTCCACAACTTGCCTCGTCGCAAGCCACCATTATAGTAATTTTTTCCTTGAATAAAACGTATTGAAAACTAATAAAGAACATAAACAATAGCCTTGGGACAACGGTTGTTTATTAGTATGACACGATTACTGAACAGATGAATGTTACGTAAAAAGTACGATTTTATTTACATATATTTATTGCTTGTCATTGAATGTTCTCAAACCAATTTACTCTCTAAATATAATCTTTGTTTTCCCTTTTAAGCTTCGCATCATATTAATAAAAAAGTTTATTTCCAAAGGGAAAACATGGATACCACCAACTTAAAAACAAAAACAGCATTTACCCTACTCCGTTTCTTTATGCTCTCGATGTTTGAAACACGTGAACATTCTATAATTAGTTTTAGGTACAAGTAGCGCATACGTCAGAGCATCTAACTACAACTGTTCAGTCTCCTTCTGGTAGTTTAACCAACTGATACTATTTTAAACTCACCTCGGGCAGTTCGTCGGGCACCTTCCCCATCCACGACAGCGACAGTATCGTACAATCGCATTTTGCATTAACGTTTCTCTCAAAATGTAGGTGCATTTTCTATGTTTCAGTTTAAAACGTAAACTCAAACGTTGAACATCGTCAGTACACTACACGGTCACGCGCGACTTTATTATGCCATACGGACGGCAGACTTGGCGAAAAGGTTCGCTCATTTTATTAAAATTAACAGTATTACATTGAAGAACTGATTACGATGGTTCATTTATGTTAGATTTTGGAGTGATCGGGTGAGAGCGTCGGTGGGCTCTCGGCTGACGTGACGGAGGGTGACAAGCGAGGCTTCGTCGGCGGACGGCGCAGGTATTGATTGCGCGCAGGGGGCGCGCGCACACCCCGCGACCTCTACCGCTGTCGCGAAAAATTGGGGAAACCCGCGGCTAGAACACTCAGATGGCGCTGCAATGAAAACACGAGCTTTTCTTAGGTGAAGGTGCTGAAAAATGTATTGATATTTTGGTCGGTACAAGATTTAATATGAGTTTATGGAATTACACAGTATCTATGTATATAGGTATTCTATAATATGCAGTATTAAATAAGAACGAATTATTTTTGATTCCAGGAGAAAATAGCAATTTTATGTCAGCCGCTATTAACATTTGAATAGTTGATGTCGGTTGACGTTGTAGTTCCACCGTGTGAACCAAACTTGTTTCATTATTCTTATGTATGAGGAAAACAGTCTTTGCAAGTAAAGAAAAAAAAATACCTGTGACAACTTTTTCGCGTGAATATTACATTACCTATTATAAATTCAATTTTATTAGAAATCAGGAGCGAACATCATTTAATGACTGTATTATCATAATCACCATCATCAACAGCCTTTAATAGTCCACTCCTGGATATCCGCCTCTCCTTAGAAAGGAGGTTTGGCCCTATTATACCACGCAGGTCATACAGGTTGGTTAAAGATTGCTTTCAAGTTTTCATTCTCTTAGCTGTAAGGTTGTCTTGCATAGTTTGCTCCCTTTGTAGGCTCTTACGACCCCCACAGAATAGCAACAATCTGTATTTTTAATCCCTCACGACATGGAATGAAACTGTATGTTATAGAAATATATGACACTTATTCGGTCGGCTCGCCATATAATACAGATTTATATTCCCTTAGTGCAGGAATGATTGCATATGTGTACTACAGTCCGTCCGTCGTTCCACGACTTACCTTCTAAACGGTTAGGGCTAGAAAGATGAAACTTTGCATGGATATGTGATACTATGACGTCGACGAAGTGCTAAAATAAAAACACGATGTGATTTCGTAATGTGTGAATGTTGATTATTTTTCTCGCATATACACCATGGTGTAGGATAACATTAGATAAGTTTTTTAGAAATATTGAGAGGTTACCAAGACATTTATTTGAATATTTTGAATTAAGTTATCCGTTTGCGAGTTATTCAATTTTAAAGCGCAGTTTTTGTTAAAATAGGGCGTCCCCTCCTTCGTCTAAAATCTAAACGGCTGGCTCTGAAAAAAATCGTGATGGTAGTCCATGTGATTAACTTTCAAGAAAAACTGTAACAGCTTAGATAACTTTTTCAGGCCCCCTAGCCAAGTTGCAAACGTTTTTCGTTCTGCAATCGAAAAACCGTTTGCCTAACATGTAAAATGCGCTTATTTCAAAAACTTTGTATAAAAATATAACAAAATAATAAGTAAACATAACAATTATTTATTGGGCACGATTTCCATTATCCACATGCCATTATGGGTGAATACGGAACCCCATTCTATTCGTGACCTGACACGCACTTGTCTGATTTTTTCTTTAGCAGCTATTACATAAGAAAACAAAATGAAGATAGGTACTAATAGAATAATACATAAATTACTAGTAGATTATTTTATAAAAAGATATAAATGATTATCGTGGCATGACTACTATATATTCGTAAATAAGTTCAACTTGTACCTAGACAAAACTAATATAGCCGTCTCTGCTTTGTTGTATAATTCGGAAACAACCACGCTATACAATTCGAGACTATAGTTACGAGTACATGTGTTACTGAAAGAGAAATATAGATGTCACAAACAATGTTATGAGTAGTATTGCGAAAAAACTCAAAAAGTCCATTTTACTAATCAGAAACATAATCTAAATCGATTTTTCACCCACAAAATCCCCTCCTGACCTATAGATTCAATAAATCTAGCTAGATAATCTCAAAGTTAATAAAAAACATTACGGCACTTCATTTCTTTATTTTGTAGAAATACAAAAACATTACAAGGTACGAATAAAATATCACAGAATATAGACTAAATGATAAACATCAAGGAATGTCAAATGCATTTAAGTCAATTGAATCGTTGAGATCAATTAAGTAATCCTTTAACTTAGATGGTTAAAAATATCCGTCTTGAACGATGCTAAGCCGTCATCTTAATCGCCCCTGTTATAAGAATAACTTGGAGTATTTGAGACTTCAAACAAAAGTTTTCTATCACAGCAGTACGAATACTCAGTAGGATGAGACTCTTACTAAAAATATTAACACTTTTCCAGACAGTAGTCAGCTTTAGGTTATTTATTCATTCCTCGTGGGAACGAATAACTGCTTCTCACGCGCTACAACTCCAAATTTGAACAAAGATTTCTTCTTATCTGAATGAGTCTGATGTCTTCTTACAATACACCATAATGTATTATAGGTATCCTGGTAAAGTCTTGAAAATTCCAATACAAAAAACATGATTAGGTACACTGAATATCATTATTTAAAAAATCTAAAAAGATCTCAGGATTCAATATAATTTAACTTCTGCCAGACTGCCCCACGAATGGCCACACTTTACTTTAACAGGCAATGGGACCGATAGTTTCACGGATTTTTCCATTACTTTCTTCATAATAGCTATGAACGTTTGTTTATAGTATTGAGGCACTTCGTAAATCAGTTCGTCGTGCATTTGGAGTATGAGACGAGGTTTGGGCACCAGCGAATCAGTATTGGTATCTATCGAACACATTGCGGCTTTTGCGATGTCCGCCGCCGAACCTTGGATGGTTGTGTTAACTGCTTGACGTTCTGCAGCACCTAAGGAATATAATAAGGGTAAGCGTTAATAACTAATATTTTATAGTGCATAGAATGTGCACATGGTGCAGGATTGAGGATACAAAATGTCATGAAATGTATTCATCCCTTGGGTTGAGTCAGAGCCGACTAAAAGAGTAAACTAAACAGGGTAACAGCACTGCAAAGATTCGAAAAACTTGATCCAAACCCTTTTCCAACCCGTCTGGTCTAGTAGGCCAAATTGAAACATAAGCTTCTTAGAAAAAAAAATCGGGCAAGTGCATGTCAAGCCACGTATAGAATAGGGTTCCGTAGTCATATACAATGCCAAGCGATGTCCAATAGATAATTGTTATGTTTACTTATTATTTCGTTATCTTTGTACGAAGTTTTCCAAGTAAGCGTATTTCACAAGTTAGGTCTCTATAACTCCTGAACTAACAAAGCTATAGTTATACTTTTCCTTTAAAGTTCAATATACTGCTATCATAATTTTTTACAGATTTCTTAAACCAGCCGTTTGGCTTTAAGAGGCCCTGTATTTACAAAAAAAATGCGTTTTAAAGTTGAAAAACTTGCAAACGGACACCTAAATCGATAAATATTTGTTGCAACCTCGCAATGTTTTTAAAAGATCTATCTAATCACACGATAGGGTAGATGCGAGGAAAAAAACATCCCCATTTTACGAATAGGAGACCTCGACCTACCGCCCAAACAGTTGGTCCTAGAAAGATGAAACTTTGCATGAATATGTGCTATAATTACTTCGACAAAGTGCTACAATAGATTGTAGCACTTTGTCGAAGTGACGAATGACGAATCTATAAGGGTTCCGAGTCATGAACCACGGAATCCTAAAAAGGCACAAACAGTAAATTCTTAGAAAAAAGCTGACATATGTCAGCTAAGGATTTTTAGAGGCTGTTGATGATGACGGATTGTGCTGAATTTAGCTGAAACAAAACTTAAAATACTTTATGTTGCAGTTTGGAGACCCATGTTTCGGAGAGTACATTAAGCCGTCGCTCCCGGTTGTCATGAACAAATATTGCAATCATTAATGGATAGTCAGTGCCCACAAAAATATTTTGACAACTACTCAACCATTGAATTCAGTTCGTCCTCAGGGTTGCGGAAATCCGATGCCAGTTGATCCGTGGAAAAACTGAGATTTAGGTAAAACCGGTAAAAATAATATTAGAAACAATAATGGCTAGGGAGATGATAATTTCGCGTTTGACATTTCTACACTAACTTTTTTTAGGATTTTAAGGAATATTCTCCTATTTTGCTATTAAAGCAGAAAATAAATTTCGAATAGTAGGACAAAGTTTCAACACATTGACAAGCCTTGTCTGAACTGAGCTTAATTCATAGCTCCCTAAAACATTATTATAAGGTATTCATTACGTTGCTTGTGTAAATGCTTTGACTCGCAAGGTTTATTCGCAACGTTAATAATATTATTTTAAGGCCAAAATTAATATCCGTGTTCAGCCTACATTGTACCGCACTTTATTGAATCTACAGTGTACGTATGGCTTCAAAGGCGGCGTGCCGACGGTTCAGAAATAGTTGGGATATACAATAATCCACGTACCTCAAATAAGTCTTAAGATCTCTATTTATATAAAATGAGTTAATTTCACGCACATTCAGCTAGGCTCACAAGGGCTTTCAGTAAACATTTTTCGTTTCGATGTAAAGGTTATCAAGTACTTTGTAGATAATTTTTCTATACCGGATACACTTTCAATTCAACCGGAAATTTCAGTTAAAACTGAAATTTGTTATTATGTGTTTTACCTCCTCTGTTTACAGAGGAGGTATTTCAATTATAAAATTACTAATAGAGCTTCAAAAAAAAAAAAACTTTCACTGAAAATGAGACTATTAAACGCGGGCCGTTTTATTATTTTATTAATTCTTGGTTTTTGGCAACGTTTTATAATGATTGGCCAATAAGCAAGAAGCAGATTATGTCCAGCTTCATACACAACTGGAGGATCTTAAATGGACTTCAGGCTCAAGGACATCCCTCACTCAGGGCAGGACAGGCATTCAGGTGGGGATTTGCAAGCTGGACGGTGTGTGCGGTGCAATTGCAAACTATGTCTCACATTACATCGCGCCCTGCGTACCCGGACACCCGCATGCAGTAGGATCTGATGGCTGCCACCGACAAAGTAAACTGGCCGCGACCGATAAGTAATGTTAAGTAAGACTCCTTAATATACAGTCCTACTAATATTATAAACGCGAAAGTTTGTGAGTATGTGTGTATGTTTGTTGCTGTTGTATGTCTGTTGCAAAAACTACTAAATGGATTTTGATGAAACTTCACAATAATATAGCTTACATATCAGAATAACACAAAGGCTTCTATTTACCTCGATAACATACATGCGAGTGGAGCCGCGGACTAAAGCTTGTTTTGAATAAAGCTAGAAATAATTTTCACACTGCTTAATAAACTTTAACTATTGGGGTCACCATCCTCAATGTAAACGCAGACAGTGCAGCATGTTGACCCACACTACAGCGTTCTAGTGAGCATGCACAAGACTTCACGGTTTTAAACACAATATATTGTCTACACTATACTTCATTATTGGAATACATTTACTTTTTAAATTTAGTATAGTTTCCGTTTGGATAGGTTTACTTACCTTTTTTAGCAGTCACAGTACTACGAATATCAGGTAGATATCTGCGGCGTTGTGTTAGCGTTTCTACATATCCTTTCTTCCTACATTCTTCAACTACTGACTGAGTATACATTTTCACAGAAGGATAAGTCTTATAGAACGAGTCCATGAATACCGCTGCTTCCATTTCTGTCACATCGAGATGCTGCCCGAGTGTTCTATTACCCATCCCATAAATAATGCCATAACAAAGTTGTTTGGCTTTCTGTCTCAGGTCGTCGTCTACCTGTTATAACAATTAATATAAAAAGTTATTGTTGGGGTTATCTAGGCCGTATCTATGATTTTATTTGTACAGTTGGACGGTGTGTGCGGTGCAATTGCAAACTACGCCTCACGTTACATCGCGCCCTGCGTATAAGGCGGCTTTCACAAACTATACCTAAATCGTCTCCTTACTCCTTTTACAAGAACTATATCCTGACTACGTAAAGACTGTTGAAAAATTATATTGCCCATGTCACGAGGGCAATTCCCTCGTTGGTCTAGTGGTTAGCGTATGCGACTGCTAATCAAGAGGTCTCGGGTTCAAATCCCACATTGTGTTTTTTGGCCCGACCAAAAAGTGTTTTTGGATTTTCTTAGGAAATTCCTAATAGCTGCCCAGAGTTTGGAAGTTTGGCGGTGATTCACGCCCGTGCCTCGGAAAGCACGTAAAGCCGTCGGTTCCGGTTGTCATGAACATCTATGGCAATCGTTATTGGGAAGTCAGTGCCCTCAAATATACTGACAACTAGTTCAATCTTCGAATTTCAGTTCTCCCTTAGGGTTGCGGAGGTCCGATACCAGTCGCTCCGTGGAACAATTAAATTCAGGTAAAACCGGTTGAACTAGTAGCCGACCCCAAATAAACTTGGGAATAAATAAAGCTAGGAAGAAGTTGTCACGAGGGCAATTATTAGCAATCTATTGACACCTCGTTCATTTTAATCAATTCGATTTTCAATAGTTTAGGCGCTTTACAACATGCATGATTGCCAAACCTCTGCCTTTTAGCTTCACTAGAATAAATTTTATTGTAAATAGGGAGTCAGCGTACGATTTATTGGTGAATTGCGGTACGACAAATATAAACAGCCAACCTAAACAGTAACAATTGCCGAAGCAAATTCAGATTTCGGTAATGGTTATGTTATGATTTTGAAAAAAATACCTTGAGTGTGATGAATGATATACGTCAGAAATTGTTGGGACAACACTACGGAGGTGGCGGCGAGCCAAACGAAAAAAAAACCTTACGTGTGCGTTGGTCTGTTTAATTGTTTCAAAAAAAAAGAATCTACGTTACCTATGCCATTACATGCATAAAATTTACCCGCAATACACAAAAAGCCAGTCAATATACAAAGAGGCCTATGCCCAGCAGTGGACTATTAAAGGTTGTTGATGATTATGATAATGATGACAAAAAGCTTGTATAGAATAAGAAACCACGTGATAAATAAATAATGAAATGACGTTCCATTTCTTAGGTATTGGACAAAGGTGTGGGTCACCACGATGCATTAGCAATGAGGATGGTGACCACCGCTTTTAGATTCTACTTATGAATTCCATCAGATATAGTGGATTCATTTTAGCGGGCGAGTATAGGTATATAAAAAAACGGCAATTCATGTCGATAGAATAACAGCAACCATCAACAATCAATAAATATAACAAACCACTAATTTAATACAATTAACGTTAAACAAAAAACAGCGCTATCTTTTAAAAAAACTTACCTCTTCTTCAGGCACATTGCTCCATAAAGCCGCAATAGATTTAAAAACATCAACATTAGAATTCATAATGTTCATCAAAACCGGGTCTTTACTAAAATGCGTCAGAATCCGCATTTCCAACTGACAATAGTCCGCCGACACTATTATGTAGCCGGGAGCTGCTTTAAATATGTTCCTGCAGTTGAACTCTACTACTTCATCGCACTTAGTTGTATTCAATGTTAGGTATTCACTGGGAATTGAAAAAGTGCGTGGAACATTTTGTAGGTTTGGCTCATGCATACTGATCCGGCCAGTGCAGGTGAACATTGTGTACAAGGGATTTATTCTGTGGATAAAATAAAAACTGTTTTCGTCAAGCTCTCACTTTAATGAATTCTCCCTACACCTCCATTCACCCCCGACACCCATTGAACGTGTAAAGTACTAACAATAAAAATACTTTTTTTAAATTCAATTCGATCCCACTTTTTTCCTGCCATCGTTTTATTAAACTTATAAAACGTATATATATATTTGGAAAACATTTATTTAAACAGATCTTTGAATATCAGACATTAGATAAACGAAATTGAAACCGATCAAAGAAAGGTAAAAAAATTAAAATATATAAAATTTTGACATTTTACCTAATACCGACTGCACAGTTGGCGTAGTGGTTTCTATTGCGCCAAGTGCAAAGTTCACATGAGACAACATTTTATGTGATCTAGAAAATGTTGTTCTGAGTCTGAGTGTTCTTTGTGTCCGTTTCAGGTATGTTTGCAAAGTCCCCCGCGACACAGGATTGCCATTCCTAAATTTAATTCTTTTAAAAAAATAGTAGATAATAGTAAGTTGCAAAATTTAAAGAACCGTTAAAGATGAACCATCGTCATTCAGAATCAACAGCCTTTATCCTTTATCCCTACTAATATTATAAATGCGAAAGTAACTCTGTCTGTCTGTCTGTCTGTTACGTTTTCACGCCTAAACCACTGAACCGATTTTGATGAAATTTGGTATGAAGATAGAACTGAACCTGGGAAAGGACATAGGCTAGGCATTTTTACCGCGATAACCGACATACACGCGGGCGAAGCCGCGGGCGAAAGCTAGTTATTAATAAACTCTCCACTGCTGGACACAAGTCCTTTTGGTAAAGAAGTTTTGGCCTAATATACCAGTGTCGTGGTATTATACAATAAGTGTCGTGGGTTCAAATCCTACGTGGGCCAACACTTTGTGTGATTCGCAGATTTTTGTTGTGAGTCTGGAACACTGCGATACAGGATTTATATTCCTTTAATGCCTTCCTACATTTAATGCGGGAGCAGTTTTTAAAAAGAAAAAAAAAGACCACCCTAGCCAGACCAGGGCCGTAGCTAGAGTCAAATTTGAGGTAGGGCAGCATTGCATAACGGTAGGGCGGAAGTAAAAAAAATATCATAATTGACGTACAGTCAATCTGGGTAACTTTGACAGATAATTGCGATATTTTACACAATATTATAAAATTCAAGCATACAACACGACTGTATTTTGCTTTGTTAGTGCTCTCATAACACTTTTCACCCTTAAAGATTCATTAAATTGTCTAAAAAATTATCAGTCCTTAGGAAAACCTGATTTTCTAGTCTGTCAAAGTTACCAATAAACTATTAAACTAAAGTCATTACATGGGTAACTTTGACACACATAGAACCATTCATAGAAAAGTAGTAATTATTAGGTATATTTTGTATTAATCTGGGTAACATTGGTTTATGTTTTTCTTCTAAATGGGTTTAACCGACGTAATAAAACCATTAATTTCTAGTTTTGTCTTATATTTTATAAAATAATCAATAATCAGTCTACGACATTTGGCATTGTTATACATATTTTTAATTAGTATCAAAAAACCTTTAAAAACACGTTTAAGGCAACATTTTTTGTGTAACTAAATAGAAAAGAAGCTAAAATAATTAGAAAAATATAATAATTTATGAACACTTGACCATAAAATGTTTATTCACCCCACTCCATATAGAGCAAATCGTCGTCAATTATGTAGTTCAAATTATGTAAAAAAATACTTCAAAACACTGTCAAAGTTAGCCTGTATAAAAATTAGTAGTTATAGTAATTAGATAAAGAGACTTAATTATAGGCAAATGCTATATTAAAATACGATAATTCCATTACAAATGATTCTACAAAATCTCTCACAAAATATTCCAAAAGTTTTACACTGTTTGAATAGCATAAACTCTGGCGTAAATTTCAGAAATAAGTTTTGACATTACCCCTGTATGAAAGCCTATTTATTTTTAAGGTGCGCTTACGGAGTTAGTTTAAAAATGTAAAACTGTAAGAAGTATTTGTAAATTGTATTGGTATCATATGAAAAATAAATCGAAACTAGTTCATGGTCACACTGTCAATGTTACCCGAATTAATCAAAGTTAGCCAGATTGTACGTAGTCAAGTGTTGAGGATATGTTGACCAAGTCCAATGTTCATTTTCTCAATGGCATATGACATATCATATGCCAAACCAAATGCTAAGTAGGTCGGATATGGCAGTCATTCCTCCAGTTGTCTACAACAACCAGAAGATAGCTCTGAGTGCAGTAGTTAATAACTTGCGGCTATATATGGACTCTACACTTGATTGGCGAGCACAAGTGACACATGTCAGCCAGAAAGTTACTTCGTGTCTTCGCGCTTTATACCGTCTTAAAAACTTCCTTCCCGCTAAAACCAAGGCTACGCTTATGCAGTCTCTAATAAATCCCCTGATCGATTATGGTGATGTGTTATTTTGACCTGCCTACCTCCATAATAAACCCCTTCTCAATAACTGCATTCAATCCGTTTTGGTTTCAATTCTCAAATATGTGTCTGCTTTACGTTCCCAGCTGCAATGATTCCCAATTCGACAGCGCCGCAGTTTGCGTGCACTCACTTCTCTTTTTTCTTTCCTTTTCTCCCCATCGTTACCTGAGTACCTCGTACCTCACTTTTGTCTCTTATTCTCAAACCATGACCGAAACCTTCGGTCAAGGAACAATATGCTTCTCCTTTACCCCCCTCGCACCTCTAATTTCCCTGCCCTTCCTTCTTCGTGCAGTCAGAATGCGCTACCTACTGAAATCAGGATGTCCACAAACCGCCTCACATTCAAAATGAAAGTACGTGATTTACTCCGGAATGAATTGGCAGAACGATCACAACGATAATACCCGACTGAGTATTTAGATACGCAATATATATAATTACATTTATTTATATATTTATGTCTATGTATGCCTGTGTATATGTGGATTTATGTGTGTATGTATATATACGTATGTTTATATACATGTCTGGTATCTTCATCCACTGTTATAAACCCTAATGTAATAATAACAGTAAATTTGTTTATATTACTTACAACTATTAAATTTGAATAAATGAAAATGGTTTACAATAAAGGTGATACCTACATTTACAACTACCTTGTCAGGTTTTATATCCTAAGCCTGCACCTACCACATCATATTCTTACATCACCTGAAAGTTGACTGGCAGAGAATGCCACATGGCATTAAGTCCGCCTTTGTGCTACATGCACATTAAGTTTAAAATAAAATAAATGTGCTCCGAAGCTCGGGCTGCTAAATCAAGCACCACGTATATCACTGACCTCTAGGTCAGTGATGTACATTCAATAGCTCCTCGTAGACAAATAATTTGTCTAGCAGAACATGAGCATTGATCAATAGGTCTGTTAGTGCCACGGATAGGGCGCCGCCGGAAAACGGCGCGCAGGAGCTTCGCCCGACTCCTGTGTCAAGTAGAAGAGGGCTACCGGGTCCAGGGCGGGTTAAAGAAGTTACGCCCAACATTTGTAACACGTAAGCTCCGCTTTGCCACCTGGAACATTGGCACCTTAACCAGTCGTGCGAGGGAGTTAGCCGATTTACTCTCCAGGCGAGGGGTAGCCGTAGCGTTCCTGCAGGAGACTCGGTGGAAGGGCAGTAGATCCCGGTTCATTGGGAATGGCTACCAACTGATATACACAAAGGCACCTGGTGGAGAGAACGGAGTGGCCGTGGTGCTTGCCGGGTGGCTTCAGACTGGCACTTTAGAGTTGATGTAGCGACCGTCTTATGGTCGTAAGGGTGCTTATCGATGGAATTATTACCCATCTGATAAGAGCTTACGCGCCACAGGCAGGTTGTAGCGAAACCGTAAAGATGTCGTTCTGGAGCCAACTCAGGGAGGTTCTTCGCGGCATTCCTTTGTAGCAGGGAATCGTTCCGGGTGGTAATCTAAAATGGCATGTGGGTGAGGGTTGTGTGGAGTTTAAGCGTGTTCATGGTGGTTTCGGTTATGGCATTCGCAACAAAGAGGGTGAAGACATTTTACGAACATGTGCGGCTACCGATCTTGCCTTGGAGACACGTTCTTTAAAAAGAAACCGGAACACCTTATCACCTACAAAAGTGGGAGGCACTCAAATCGATTTCCTCCGAGAAGACACACTATTAGCAAAGTGGCCAACTGCAAAGTCATACCCGGAGAGAGTCTCACTGCACAACACCGTTTCCTTGTCGTGGACCTCTGTGTGAAGCCCAAAGACAAACATGTAGAACGCTGTCAACGCCGGATCAGGTGGTGGCGGTTTGATGAAGTCACGTCTCAAAAGTTCGCCTCGCCTTTCATTGACAGGTGCGCTGGAGCTGAGAGCAAATTGGTTCAAGACAGTTGGGACAAGATTCAGGCGACATTGATTCGGCGACAGCGGTACTGGTCGTGTCTAAGGACGGACGCAAATGTAAAAGGATACTTTTTTTTCGTAACGTCGGTCCTAAGTGAAAAAATGTATACAAACGACACAAAAATATTCATTGAAATAAATATATGAAAAATGACACGCGTGCACTTGCACGCAAAACATGTACGCTAGTTTTATTTTTAAAAAAAGGATTCCCCTTCCCATAGACTGTAATGTAGCCCATATTGCAATCTATGGGACGGGGAGTACCGTCTGCATCACAGATATTGTAATTAAATAGACCCATTGCTTCATGTGATGCCGCTTCAAATGCTATATACAGAGCAAAGAATTATTATAATATGAAATGAATATACAAACTGTGGTATGTTCAGAAAAGTTTTGAGTCCTATCCCTTCATTTTTTTTATCTCAAACTACAAATAATTCAATTATAAAAAAATATCTTAGTTTTTGATATTTTTAAGGTAGGGCATTCTGATTTCAAGGTAGGGCATTGCCCTGCAATGCCCTCCCCTAGCTACGGCCCTGAGCCAGACGCGTAGGTTTAGGATTTGTTTCAAGTTTTCCTTCATAGCTGTTGTCCCATTTCTTTTACTTCGTTAGTCGGCTCTTACGACACAAACGAACTAAATAGGGTGGTGACACTCTGTATCCTTAATCCGTCACCATACGAACATGCAAGACTACACCAATCAAATAATATCCCACCATCGGCTCATACCCTAACGTTTATCCCTAATAGATTTTATTTCATGAAATAAACAGATTAATCCGCTCTTGAAAAAAGATAAAACAAACATATTACCTATTTCCTTCGGTGTATATACAGGCCTTTTCGGTGAGTGGGTACAACGTTTTCGTCAATATAGAATTAAGCTTCCTCCAATAAATAACAACACTTGACAAGGGACTGTTGTGAGAGGTTAACACACTCTTCTTCGTGCTCACTTTACGACCGTTGTATATACCTAAAGCCTGAATCATATTACACATTTAATGTGGTTAACCCTATTTATCACTATTTATATAGTATTACTTGTTGCTAATGTGTGCATGCTGAGGTCTCCTGTCATAATGGGAGTACACGGAGTGTTTTTTTTTTTTCAATTTGTGCTATAGTTCTGTATAGCCTTTGCTTTCCTTAAACTTTATAAATAAATTTATATACATATTTATAGAAAAAATAGGTTTACGATATCTATGACAAGTGATACTGACATTATGTAACAAGCTAATTGTGTAATAGGTAATAACACACACACAGTAATCGAATCTCAAACTAGGCAAAGCCTACGTACTAATATATTTCTTAAATACATTTATATTACAAACAAATTACATTTAAACACAGAACTACTTATTGTGTTCATCGTACAATTACTACGAAATTCGGGAAATCGAACCCACGATCTGTAGGGTCGGTAACTGAAATCCACATCAACTGTCTCCATTTACTGTAGATACTATGTGTATGACTACTGTAGATAATATGTCACAAATTAAGTCACAAATTAGGGCTACAATTAAGTTACTTGTTCCAAATACGTAATGTAAAAAATACCTTAGCAACATCTTTTGAAGAGTTAAAGTTGAAATGATATCCGCAAAGTTTGTACGCCTTCTTCTGGAGGATATCTTGAGAATTTCTTACATCATTCAAAAGACGCGACACGAGATCCTTGTCTATAGTAATTCCGTAATATTCGCTGTTAGCTAGAATCTTGGAAACTTGACATTCTATATCTATCAAAAACACCAAATGCCTTAATTTCTAACATTTTAAATTGGAAAATGAATGTTGCCTCTAATAAATTCAATGTTATCATACCGATTATATTTTGAAGGAGTGGAAAGTTTTCTAATATTACTTTTTCTTGCCTTTCTGTAATCATCCATATACAATATGTCTTGATACATTGTGTTTCAATGCTGTCTAGACTTTTAAACCTTTTTTGCTGACCATCAATTTTTATTGATGTACTTGAGAAATTGATTCTACAATATTTTTTGGCCTGAAACAAAACAAAGGTCCTAATGACCAAAACTAATGATGTATAAAATTTAAAAATTAGAGAAAAACATACTATACCAAAAACTCAACATCCGGTACTTTTTCTGTGCTGTCGATAAGCCATTCAATTAAAGTAATATCTGTACAGTTACTAGGTAAATTTACACCAAGCCATTGCTTCAATTTCATATTCACAGTTTTTGAACATAGCACCTTAAATAACACTTTCTTTTGAAACCAACATTTTAAACTTTGCTTGGTTTCTCCCATATCTTCTAGAGATGTAAAATCTAAATATATACATAGATCTTTATTAAAAAACATTGAAATCCCCTTCACTGGAGAACGTTCATTCAAGGAAGTCGCCGTTTTGTATTTAGCATTGTCAATCACTTCACTTCCTATAATTTCATTGCTTATTCCAATACGTTGATTTAACATTAAATATATAGAAACTATTTCAATATCTTTAATCACATAAATATTATTAATAATATCATTGCCTCGTAAAACATAACAA
The DNA here is from genome assembly GCA_932526445.1 of Phragmatobia fuliginosa. NCBI lineage: Eukaryota > Metazoa > Arthropoda > Insecta > Lepidoptera > Erebidae > Phragmatobia > Phragmatobia fuliginosa. The sequence goes on along the minus strand of OW052065.1, from coordinate 14,158,394 downwards.
TTCAATTCATGTTTATTTAATTCCATGATGAATCTTTTTGATAAAGGATTTGTCGTTTGGAGATTAATAGTAGATACTACTTTTGATGTTTCCTTAATATTAAATAATACCAACTCATCCTCCGTTTTCTTTTTCTTAAAAAGTGGTTCAATTTCTTTGCTCAAATTATAACTGCGTTTAGAAGAGACATTATTTTTGTCTGTTTTTAAATTTAACTCTGCAATATTAGTAGTTTCAGGTAACTCGTTTTTTACAATTACATCATCCTCATAAACTAATTTGATATCATCCTCTTCAGAATCTCCAACTTCAATCAAAGTGGTTTTGAAAGCATTTAAAAGTGTGTTAGAATCGATGCTAGCATAATCAGAAGTAGTTTCTTGCTTACTTGTTATATTTGAGTCTTTATCGAGAAGGTTACTGGATATTAAATCTATTGGCAAGCTTTCTTCGAATAAACTCGAATTATCCCCTTCAGACGAAAACAAACTTATATCTTTAGTTGAGACATTCTGCTTACAATAACTCATGGCTACTGAAATATTACCCGCTACTAAAGACTTTTCGAATTCACCAAAACTTATATTCGGAGACATTTTATCGGATGTTCGTATTTTTGTTATATCTTCTAATCCATTTTCAGTAATATTTAGAGAATCCCATAATATACTATCTTTTACAGCAAAACTTGTATCATCCACAGTTTTATCATTAACTTTTTTATAAAAATCACAATTTACTTGTTCCTGTTTTTGAACCTGAGATTCTTTTGTACCGAGCATCGAACAGATTTCTTCTGAGTTATTAACATTATTAAAACCATTGCGTAAATGGTTCGGTAAATTTGTATTCTTTTCGTTTTTACTAACTTCACAGGTCTTATTTGGATTATTCAAAACTTTTAAGTCGATTTCATAGTTACCAAGATGATTGGTTTTAACTTCTTTTTCTGTCATAGGTTGAATCAATAGAGACTGAGTTGACTTTTTCTGAAAAATAAGATTTTGTGTTTCGTGTTTCGTATTCACCGTTTCAGTGTTGAAAGTTTCATGAGCCTCAATTTTGTTAAACGATATAATTTGAACAGTACCAGCTAGACATATTTTAGATTGATTCCTATTATCAGACATATTATTTTGGATTTCATCTGATATATTTTCAGGGATACAGTTAATGGTTTCGCCACTTGACTTTTCTAAAGCTTCAGTTTTTTCAGCTAATTTGTTGTCCCACTTAATATTAACAACACCAATTTCAAGAGAAAGATATTTTCTAGCTTCTCTTATAAGATTTTCAGCAGCCTCCTTTATAGTAATACCACAATAACCGGTTATCCAAACACTTTTCATTTTATTACGCTTTCTTATATCATCGTTATCATCATCTTCCCGGGCTTTTTCACTTTGAAAAGGTACAGACTTATGAAGAATATTTTCAATGGTATTTATATCAGCTGAAGCAATACTTGAAATTGATTCGAAACCAGAATCAAAAAGTGTTCTGGCCCTTATACCATTCAAAGATGGCAATTTCATTAATTCTAACAATTCAGAATGAATACCGAAGTGTAAACGGTCTTGAAATTGTGATATTAACATTTCCATATTTTTCCATCCTAACTGACGACAAAAAGCTGTGACCATTCCTAAAAGAGATTAAATTAATTGAAATTGTTTGTTTAGAATCTTCAGCTATCAATACTTAACAATTAAGTTGTGTGAAATCTTTTGCTGCCTTGTTGGTCTAGTGGTTAGCGTATGCGACTGCTGATCAAGAGGTCTCAGGTTCAATTCCCGGGTCGGACTAATTATTTGTTTGATCCACAAATATTTGTTTCGGAGTCTGGGTGTTTTCTATGTATAAAATGTATGTATTTACAAAAAGAATCCTGTTTATGTATTTATATCAGTTGTTTAGTACCCATAATACAAGCTCTGCTTAGTTTGGGACTAGTTGACGTTGTGTGTAATTGTCCGAAATATTTATTTATTTTATTTTATTAATTTATTTTATTTAAACTTTATATAAAAAAAATCGGGCCAAGTGCGTGGCAGACATAGGAAACGGTTCCGAAAAGATAAAATTATTATTTCGTTATTTTTGTATTATTTTACAAAGTTTTCAAAGAAGCGTATTTTACAAGTGATGAAGTTTTAAAAAGCCGTTATAGTTTTCCTTGAAAGTTCATCACATGGACTACCATCACGGTTTTTTATTTCAGATTAATCAATGAGCCAAATTACTTATTAAGTACTCACCAGCAAATGTTGCTGCTCCCTGCTGAAGACTTTGTAAAAAACCGCGAGCGCATTGAAACTTTGCTGCCACATCAGCTAAAGGAACTTCATTTACTAAATCCTGCAGAGCTAAGGCTGTATAAAACCTTAAAAAGGTCATGGTTACGTAAGTTGGATATCACATAAAAAAATATTTCAAATAGGTAAGCAGAATGATATAGGTACCTCTTATGAATGTTTATTTTAGCTTGAATATTATTGGCCTTATTGTTTCCTCTTAAACTGCGTATAATGAAGCTCTCTTGAACTCCTATTAATTCCCCCACTTTTTTCATTGCTTTAGTCAAGGACTCCCATAGAGTCAATAAATGTAACCAGTCTATATTACCCCACTGGCTACTCACACTGTATGGAGTGACCAAATATATTAGATGCAAATCAGTTTCAAGCACCAAACATTGGCGAGCTCTCTGCAACTCACAAAATAATGACAATCCATCATTAGGTGCCATCGATGATGAAAGACAGGCCTTCCCCAATGGTGTAGCTACATAGTGATCTACCTCACCTTCTGTCTGAATTCTCACCAACTCGTAGTTTTTTAATTCATCTAAAGTGTTCTCCAAAAGAAAGTTCGTGGGCTGAGCCTCTTGCTGATTATATAGCAAAGTACATTTTGAATACAAATCTAATTGTTCCTTTGTAGATAAAACTTGACTGGCTATCATTTCTAGCACTGCTCTCATATATTTGTCTTCACTCTCAATACAGCTCTTGACAGGAGCTAGATTGCCCATCATTAACTCAAACCCAATCTTTTTCTCTGCCTCTGAGCAAATAATGATACTCTCACCTTTTAAATCTTTGCCCATTCTTCCTGCCCGACCTATCATTTGTTTATAAGTTAAAATATTTATTGGTTGCCTTTGAAATACTGGTGACCTGATAATTACCTTTCTTGCTGGTAGATTAACTCCTGAGCTTAATGTAGAAGTGGCTACTAATACTCTTATCGCCCCAGATTTAAAGCCACCTTCAACAATATCCCTTTCATCAAATGTAAGCCCAGCATGGTGATAGGCCACTCCAAATGATATAGTCTTTTTTAGAACTTGATCCAACCCTACAGGACAATTTTTCATCTGTTCTAATACCTCTGATATTGCCTCTGATTTCAGTTGTGATCTTAAAATAGACCCAGCATCATTCCCTTCACAACCTAACTTGTAGAATGACTGAGCTACAGACTGGGCCAAACTTTCACACCAATTCTTGGTCATACAAAAAATTAATATTGAACATCCATCTTTTATGGTATTCAGACATATGTTCAACACACTATCACCTTCTGCAGTAAGTGATGTATCTAGATTTGCAATACATCTTCCTTCTTTATTATAATATTTACTACCAACCAGGCAATACTCTTCTAGAGGAATTGGTCTAAAATCTGTGATAAATAACTCAGCATTTAACCAACTTGCAAGTATTTCTAAATTGGGCAGAGTAGCTGACATTCCTACTATTTGTATTTGCACATCATCTGACTTTGATGACACATACTTAACTTTAGTCAGCAAAAGCTCTAGAATGTAACCCCTACTAGGATCACCCAATAAGTGCAACTCATCCACAATTACTGCTCCTAATTCTGCTATAGAACCTTCATCGAGGAGCTTGTTAATTAAGCTATTAGCTTTTTCTATTGTGCAAATAGCAACATGAACAGCCTGTAGTCCACCCGGTGGGGACTGAGATCCCATAAACCCTTCCACTCTTATTCCAGAACTAGAGAGTATATCTTGAAAATAAAACATTTTCTCTCTCACTATAGACACAAATGGAAGTATAATAATAACCTTCTTTTGACGTTCTAAAATGGTTTTAATAGTTAATATTTCTGCAACTAAGGTTTTGCCTGCTGACGTTGGAGCTGAGTATACTAAATTACAGCATTCAAATAACACCTTGGGGTTTCCTAAGCAATTTACTTGCCATTCAAACATCTCTCTAATTCCTCTTTCTTCATATTTTCTAGTTATTTCTGGCGGCAAACCCCAGTCTTTTAATTTTCTATTTTCAGTTAGAGATGTGTTAGATACATATTGCGCAGGGTCTACTAACTGCAATGTAGTATTTTGTGAATTAATACTCACTCTATTGCGTTTTCTACTATTTGTTTGTAAAACATAACTTTGATCTGCAGTGTGCTCCTTGACCACTTGCAGAGATTGAAATACAAAAGAATTATCAAAACAATTATCTAAAAAGCCGATATTTTCGGCTATAAATTGGGAATCTATCACTTCATTGTCAGCAAGAGCCATAATTCTATGAATAAAAGTACAACAAGGTCTTAATTTTATCGAAATCAAATCAAATCAAACGTAACAGCTAAAACAATAAATTGACATATTGAAATGACACTTTGACATTTGACACTGACATGTAAACAGTAGTGCTGGGATTTCACCGGAGTTAAAATTTTAAAGTGCTTCCATTCCATTTTTTACGTCAACGCATCATTGATATGTGAAGACTCAAAAAAATGATTTAATAATTCACAGACATATTCGAATTAGCAGCGGTTCAACACGGTTAAACATTTCATAGCTTTTCACTTTTTTCACAGACGGAACGAGTTACCAGAGCTCCACACTCGCTCAATCTGCACTATAGACCAGCAACGATGCACAATCATAACCGGTCGGCCTGGACCGGAGACACGAAAAATCAAGCATTGATTGAGTTATAATATACTATGTAACTAATAATATTTGTTAAATTAAAGTTACGTTATTTGTTTGTCATTTTGGCAGCTAATATAAAAAAAAGTCAAATATTTCTTTTAGTGCTTTTCACTGATGAATGAAGTTATCGTAAGACAAATTCATCTCTTTCCACTCCTCAATCTACATAGCGAGGGACAGAGTACATGACTTTTTATGAGAAACCAGTCACTACATTTATATTCAGTACACAACAGTCCACTGTCGGATATAGACCTCTTCTTATAAATTAAGCTTTGGCTTGATGAGTTTCTATAGCTTTAGTTTCAAACTTTCTTCAATTTACAGTGATTCTTACTTCCACTGAATAGATACTCTTTTTTAAAATGTTATTGGTAGTTTTATACTTTTGCCCGTGCATATGTCGGTTTTGACTACCAAAGTGACTGTAATCTGCCTGATGAAAAGCACGAGCAGCATCCACCGTCCTCATTGCGTGTGCAAATAATGCATTAAAGGGCCTAAGGAGAGGCTTCTACATTATTGAGCCTCGAATCTGAATGTGTGCGGAGAGTAGCGTTCAGCTGCTGTGTCGCGCTTCTAAAAAGCGACTCAATCTCCGCGTTTGGCGTTTTTAAGTGTGCGGTGTGGAGCGTTCGGTCGCCGTATTTAGCTTCTAAAAAGCGACTAGTTGCCGATCGTCGATGCTAAAAGTAGCTAGTCTGCTATGACCCTAATAGGGATTATTAAAAATGTAAAAACTTTTAACATTCTCAATCTTTATTGTAAATAAAAACTCGTAACAGTGATTTTAACGCGTAACAGTAAGTCCAGATGAGGTAGTTAGGGAGACAAACATGTCTTTTAAAACAAATCCCAAGACTTCAAAAGGCTGTCTTACAACTGATTCAATGATCGATAATGGTAATCACTAGGACCAAATATTTTATACTAGATTTTAAAGGTAAATCATAACGTGATTTCAGTAGCTGTAGGTTCTTTGCCTTCCGTTAGAGCTCGTGATTCGTGGATAAATGTCGCATAAGTTATACCCTAAAACAAAAAAGTTTGAAGATTAGCTTATTTTGAAAGATGCTGATTATTGTGTTTTGAATGATTAACTGATAGTGGGGGAAAGAGTCCAGTTGACCCGTTCCGCCGAATAGGGACATACTTGTTGAGGTTGTACTTAAAAACCAACCTAGGCCTATGCATTCATGGGTCCCCAAACCGAACCATCAAAATAGGTGTTCATGACATTATTATAATATAGGTAGTGAAGTGTTCATAGACAAGATTTTTTTTTTGGTGTGAGGCCCTCGTTCGGCTTAAAAACATCTAACGGAAATATTACGTAGCCACGTGTCTTGCCAGTCCCCAATCCGTACTCGGCCAGCGTAGGGACGTCTTGGCCTTAACTAGGGTTAATAGGTACTGAGAGGAGACCCGAGCCCAGCAATGGGACGTTATGTGTTGTTGATAAAGATGTAGGTAATAGGGAAAGAAGTTTTTTTTGTAGGTATAGTAATTTCTAAAGAAACGCGGGGTTCATGATGGGGGTTTTTTAAACCTGGCGGCCATACATGGCACAGGAACCACGGCGGCATGGTGTGTAATCAAATTATACAGTACTTTACATACAGTGCTTGGTTAATTTTTATAGTGTAAAACATTATAAGTCTTATCTGAGTATTCAGTAAAATTTTATGAATGTAATTTTGTAATTGATGTATGTATATGTAAAATGTACTGTTTTATACACTATTAGCTTTTGTCCGCGGCTCCACCCGCGTGTAGGTATGTAATTTATAGTGGCAAAATTATCACGATAACCTACATACACGCGGGTGGAGAGGACATAGGCTACATTTAACCTGAGCTTTAGACTATTTGTGTACCAAACTTTATTTAAATCGATTTAGTAGTTTTGGCGTCAAAGTGCAACTGACTGGCAGACAGTTACTTTAGCATTTATAATATTAACAAATTTGACACGCTCCTTTTTTTCTATATGGATATCCCTTAAATACCACCTAGTTAGTGGTGGACATGTCGGACTCGAACCAAACAAAAACCGCACGTCTTCTCATGTTTTTGTTTGGTAACCACTAGTAAATGGGGAAACCAGGTGTACCCTAGAAAGGATAGCCCGACATATTTCAGGCCATCACGCCATTCTACTGCTTGCAAATGATTCCTTTCTGAGTGGGAACTCTTATCATTCCCGGGCGCGCGTTTATGGTGGATGGTGATCGTTCTGCGGCTTCCGACGCCTGAGTTATTTGGGGTACCGAGAGTTTACCCCCTGCAATGTCACAAACTTTACCTCTTTATAATATTAGTACACTCTTACCTGTTGCATAGCAGCTCGGACAAAGCCCTCATTAGCAGATACAGTTAAGGCTTTAATTCTGTGTCCAAAATTAAAGATAATTTTTGATCTTAATCGAACATGACCTCTCACTTTGAGATTCTTTCTGGGGTAGTCATCTTCACCTATAAATAATTGATACTGTGATGTAATCAAGCAAAAATGTTACACAATGATATCTAAACATTTATACCAACCACCAAAATCATCTTTGTATACTGTAATGATTTTCTTCAGCTCCTTTGTCCTTTCAATCTCCTTTGGGCCTCCTAAAGTATTGACTATTTTCTCAAAGTCATTCCAAGCAGTTTCACAACAAACTAAGGTTTTTCCTGGAAAAATAATATAGCTAATTAAATTAAAAAGCTACTATCACATAGAGTACTTTTAGGTGAATAAACTATCTGTAAATGAATAAAGAATGAACAGAAAATATCTCATAAATGTACATGTAGAATCTTGACCTGTCACAAGAGATGTATTGCATCCTAAGTAAATAAAGAAATTTGAATTTGAAAAAACTTGTAAGTCTCAAGTAACTCATATTTATCACAATTTCAAGCGAGAGAGTTTTTCTGTCTATCGCCTGCATATGCTGCCTAAAGGGGATGGTAAGTTTCTCACCACAAGAACATATTATAACTGTGTAAATTATCATTGTATGGTTAAGTTTTTGCAATAAACTATATATTATATTATTATTATATATTATATTATATATATTCACTGTGATGACTACCACACACAGGACAAGAAAAACATACGACAGCGTCGTAGTAGCATTCATAGTATCCATTGAAGACAGACCGAACTATGGAAAAACTGCCTGTACTACGATTGTTCCCCAACATCAATCGTTGTGTCATGGCAGACTTGATCACCTCTCCTCGCCTCGGAGGATACTGTCCTAAAGGAGAGTATCTTCCGAGGCAAGGAGAGGTAAAAGTTACCCAGCAATAGCTCGGTTTTTATTTTTATAATATGTTATCAGCAGAGATCGGAATTGGGTGTGTGAAAATACCTAAAGTTTGCAGAAGTTTGCAATAAGAATATGGAGCTGTTACAACCACTTAAGTTAAACCATTAAGTTAAACCAATATTTATCATTTCTAGGAAAAAAACTAATATTATTGCATGTTCCGAACTCTGAATGTCGAAAATAGTTCACGCACAACTTTCTTGCAATTGAAATAAATGTTTTTAATTTATTTTTTTATGCAGTGCTGTTTTAATAATTTAAAAAAAAAGCCGTTTTCAAAACTATGTAAAGACGTGAAAATGTTCGTTTTCCTTGCATCAACCTGTAGCAAAACTTTAAAACTTAAGATACAGATCAAAAAAAGAAATTAAAACCGCATTAGCATTTTGCAGATATATAAAATTCTGTGTTTGACCGACAAAGAACAATTGGGACTAAAAGACCGAATTTTAACCGGAAAAGTACAAAACAAAAATTTATTTAGAACTGTATTAGCAGCTTGTAAATGTTTATAGTTCGATGTTTCAAAGGTAAGGAACATGTAAAAAAAAACAAAACTAAACCGGTAAAATTCAAACCCGGTTTAACTTAAGTGGTTGTAACAGCTCCATATTATGTCCCGCTGCAAACTTTAGTTATTTTCACACACCCAATTCCGATCTCTGGTTATCAGATATGTTTACAAGTCATACTTGAGCTAGATGGCCAGTTTTGTTAAGACTCAGTCTGGGACAAAATGCCTAAATGACTAACTAAAATTCAAAGGTAATTTATTGGTCATAATAATGTTTTAATGTTTCCATAGTTTATGACTCGGAACCCTTTTAGACTCGTTATGTCCGTCCGTCCTTGATTTACCGCCCAAACGGTTGGTGCTAGAAAGATGAAACTTTGCATGAATGTGTGTTGTGATCACGTCATAAAGTGCTACAGTAAAAATATTTTTATTTGGGGTACTACGAAACACTATTCCATGCGTGTCCTGACATGCACTTGGCCAAATTTTCAAACAAACTAGTTACTTTAATCCAAGAATGATCAAACCACAAAAGGCAGTGGAGTATCATCCAAAATAGACCCTACAAAATAAGAAAGACCCTAAATAGAAGAATACACTCTATTGTGGGTGATTTCAGGTAGGTCACTAAAGTTGAGCTGGTTGACAGTGGTGAATAAAAAAAATACTATCTAGTTAATTGGAGAATGCTGCATATCTGCATTATTTACAATGAGTATGGCAAACCTTTGACTCTACTTATTCTTTCCATCAGGCAGAGTCACTTTGGCAGTCTCATAAAATAAAATATAAAATGAAATCTTACCTTCAAATAATCTATCTAAAATAGGTTTGACTGGTCTCACAGCTTCCCATGAGCACTGTTGTGTTAATACTTCCTGTTTAAATATATAATTACAATGTCCATTGGTCATATTGCTCACAACAGCCATCATTGCAGTCACATCTAAGTTCAGTGTCTTGATTTCAGGATGTTCTTCAAAACTTTGGGAAACCTTATTCATTGAAGTTTCATGACTGTAATTTGAGAATGTTTTATGTTTTTAAAAATGTTTTCTGAGATCATAGTGAACTTCTACTCTTGAAATATAACCTATCTAATAGAAAAAGGAAAATAAAAAACTGTTAACTCTCTTCAGGAACATTAAAATTATAAATTTCTATTTATATCTGTACAAAATTGGATATCTTGGTGTAAATAAAGTTGTAAAATAAATAAATTGTTATTCAACAGAGTGAACAGTTTTAACATTGTAGTTTTTTTTAACATAGTATTGTATCATTGTTAATAAACAGTTTCTTTTAAAAAGAAATGCACTGTTAACAATGCTACTTACTTAGTACTTATAAATGACTTTTAAGTTGGTTAGGTTGATTTTTTACTTTTTTAAATCCATGTTGTTGAAACAAGAGCTATACAACAAAACAAACCTTTATCTACCTAGCCAAACAAAAAACTATCATGAATTTTATTTAGGTGCAGGAAAAAAGAAGGAACCAAGTTAAGACAATGTAAATGTATAGGAATGCAAAATAGGTAGTTGCTCATCAAAACTATCAAGAATACTAGCATTAACTCACCTGTTCTTGACATTAACTGGAAAACACTCATTTTCACTGTCTTCACTGTCCCATGAATCACCATCTTCGGCACAAGCATTTGAGTTAGGTATTATTTCTCCTTTCACTGTAATACCAACAGCTTTTAATTTACTAGCTAAATTCTCTTCTATGCCACTCATAAACTCAAATATGATCTAAAACAATTTAAAAACACATTAAATCATATTTATAAAGTTAATTTCATTTGGTATTAATGTGCAGAAACATGCAATAAGGATCAACGTTATGCAATAATGTTTTTGTAATGAAATAAAATTTACATGCCTTGGGTGGTTGGTACATGCAAGGGTAGAGCTTAGCACAATCCAGATAATCTTCTGCCTGATCCAAAATCGATCTTGCACCATACGAAGCTTTGCCAGCACTTAAGGCCGACAAGGATTTAGGATTTCTAGCTATAACTAAAAAGAAAATAAACTAGAGCAGACTGTGTGACAGAGAGTAATATAAAATAATGACAAATTTAGTTACCTTTAGTCCAAACTCTACCTTCTTCGCTAATTATATCAATAACTAACTTAGACATGTCGTTTATGTGAAAAATTTTGCAAACAGAAACTACATCTGGCCGTAGCGCACATTTAACCATTGCTCCCAAGTGGCGAAGATTAGAACAAGACAGTTGCTCAATTTTCACTTTTTTAGATTTTTGTAACTGAAACCGAAGCACTTATTTATTTTGTAGTTCATAAAAATAATTTAATTATTTTTCTGTACACACCTTCTTCAAAAACTCAATTTCTTGCCTAATTTTCCTTTGTAATTTCATTACTCCATCTATCTTATTTACCGGCTCTAGTTTAGCAATAAGGCTTTTTCCATATGTAACTTTTTCGTTAACCAAAGATATTAATTCTTCAGAGGTTTCCATTTTACATTTCTTTTGTATTTATTTACAAAATCGCTGTTTCCCATATGACCAACCAGTGTCTCCATATGTAAATCAAGAGTTACCGTGTTGCCAGGGTAAAAATACGGTGTTTCTTGAAAAAAATACGGTGAATATGCAAAAAGTGTACCGTGTAAATTACCGTGTAATTTTTCAAAGGAAAAAACAATATTATGAACTAATCAAGTCTGAATATTTTGCTATTATTCTGAATCAGACTCTCCTAGCCCGACAGGGTCTCTTTCATAAATGGATTTATTCATTTTTGACAACATGTCGTCAGTTGGCCTGAAATCCACACAGTTTTTGCATTTCTTATAATTGATTGGTGGGTGAAATGTTTCCCTTTTATTTTTTTTTGTTCGAAGTTTGTTTCTTTTTTCGTTTTGATTTCATTGACTTGGCTGAAACTGCGCTTGCAAATTTCTTTCTTTCTTATATAGAAATAAGGACGAGAATAGATTGTGTAGTGGAGATAAACTTCTAGATGGATTCCCCTTGGGATTTTGCAGTGTTGCCATTACAAAATTAGTTAAATTGATAGACTGAGATTCGCTTTACACAGTAAATGATAAAATATTTACAACAACGTTATTTCTAATGGTAATACGGTGATATTTGACACGGTAATACACTATTACCTTGACGGTAGATAGAGACCAGATTACGGTGCATCTACGGTAATTACCGTGTATATGGAGACACTGTGACCAACCACAGACTTATCATAATAATACTACAATCTACATTATATGACTAACAACAACGTGCATATTACTATTCATTCATTCAATATATTCCACGTTCCCATCAGAGGAATGATGATGAATGAGAATCATATAAGTGTACAAGATTATATCTTGTACTTATATTCTCGGTGATATCACTGATAATTTTTTAGTAAGTAAATTTGCAGTGATACTAATACATTGTCCATCACTAAAGTAAATGCTTAAAATCGCATTCCTCTCCCTGGAAAGCGAATTTTCACATAAAGAAAAATCCACGGACAACAAAAATCACATAATTTGACATCTTAATATTGAATTAAATTAGAAAATTATCAGTAGTAAAAATAAATAAATTTAATGATTGTTATCTTAGTTAATAGAAATTTGAAAATCAGTTCATTTCATTTTTAGATTTAAATTAACCAAATAAACTGAAATTAAGTTCGTTGACATCGGATTTGCCCGCGTTCTTAACGATTCGTTCCATCTGTCACGTGACCATAACCTGAGGCGGCCAATCAAAACCCGATGCGTCTGGCTGGTCTGGCCGACAACCACAATTTTGAGAAATGGCTGACGATAAAGAAGTTGAGAAAACTATTGCTGAAGACTTGGTAGTAACCAAGTATAAGTTAGCGGGACAAATTGTTAATCGTAAGTGCATGTCAAATTAGTATCTTGTTATAAAATTATGTAAACAGAAACGAATTCCACCCCATCCTACGTACGTAGGGCTATGGACGCGTGTCATCGCCATGCGGACAATGCGATGTCGCTATCTGTGCCAATTTATTCCTATATCCTGTTTTAATTTAACTTAAAAATCTTTATTTTACAGGTGTTTTGGAACAATTAATCGCTAAATGTGTTCCCGATGCATCTGCTAGAGAAATATGTGAATTTGGTGACAAACTAATTCTAGAAGAGACCTCCAAGGTGTTCAAAAAGGAGAAAGACTCCAAGAAGGGAATAGCGTTTTCAACATGCGTGTCTGTGAACAACTGTATATGTCACTTCTCGCCAATCCCCAGCGAAAGTGATTATATTCTCAAGGAGGGTGATTTGGCCAAGATGTGAGTAACTGCATGTAGATAGAACTTCGTTTTTAAGTTTAGGACACCCATGCAATCGCTTTTGTACATGGAGTATGGTAAAAAACTAATTTAAACTTCACAGGACTAATTTTAACAAGTAACTTTTGAACTGCTCAATTGCATTAAGAGGTTAGTTGAAATAACCTCATTGTTAACTTATTCATTCTATAATTAATCACATCTTTTTACGGTATAAAATTAACGTCTCTTCTACGGTCGGTTTTCTTTAATCTATTTAACTACTCAACGGGTTTTCATGCAGTTGGTAGTAAAACAATTGTCATTCAAGCTTTATAATTATTATGTGTAATACATGCCTATTACACTAGAAAAAATCCCAGATTTATAAAACCTGCGCAAAACCCAGGCCAAACGAAAAAGCTATTACATTACTTGTAACTAGTAAGTTATAAATCCTGTACAAATAAAATTGAAGTGTCTGTATGTAATATCAACAGATTTTTACGAAATGCTTATTAAAGTATATACTGTACTTACACAAAACATGAAATTTTTATAAATTGCATTTGTTTGTCCATCTGTCTATTTGTTCCGGGTAATCTCGGTATTGCCTGAAACTAACAGAAAGCTGATGATAAGGAGTAACTTCGGCTAATAATTTTTAGACAAGCTCCACATCATACTCGCGATTTACAACCGTAACTAGGACTGCTAGTTTTAGTATAAATGTATTATTGTTTAAATAAAACTTTATTAATATTTAAATATTCTTACAGTGACTTAGGTGCACACATAGATGGATTTATAGCTGTGGTTGCACACACTGTTGTTGTTGGCGGTATAGAAGTCTCTGGACGTGCTGCTGATGTCCTTCTTGCTGCACATCATGCTAGTGAAGCCGCCCTGAGATTACTAAGACCTAATAATGAGGTATGCATATACACAAAACATTATTTTAAGTCATCAATAACCCATAATGTCCTACCTATGGACCTGGGTCTCCTCTCAGGAGAGATTTAGGACAATATGTCTCCAAACTGGCCAAGTGAGGGTTGGGAACTGCCATTGGATGTTTGTAAGCTGCTCAAAGGCCTCCCTACTATTGGCCATGCCAATTATAGTATCATGCCATTAACAGAGACAGCTGTCCAAGTACTGACATCATTGCTAACCCTCTGATTGTTTTTGATCACCTATGGACTATAAGTGCCTTGTTTTAAAATTCCAACCTAAGTGCTCTGATGTCTCATAAAATATAGGGGCTATGTATGTTAGGAGGGGCCTATTAAGGGGACTGTTTAAATATAGTTAGTGAAAATGTGCATAAGTCACTTATGTCTGTCAGTAGGCTATATCTCAAATGCTGTAACTCAACTCAAATGTATAAGCATATTTCTATTTCTGATAAGCAACAAATATGTTGAGATTTTGTGCTCTTTGTCAAATACAGGATGGACCAAATTTAATTTATGAAAATGTTTATAAATATGGGCTATTTAAGTTAGGTAGAAACAGTAATTGATAAAATTAATGTTTTGACAAATCTTGAATAGTTGATTGATAACTTTGTTTTTGTTGTTTATTGTGAGTAGTTAGTTATATTATATGTAGAGCAACATAATTTATCTTGTTTTGTTATGCTTTTTATAAATATAAGTTACATATAAACTGCAACAATAGACTAATTATAACAAAGCAAATTATTGTTCTAGAATTATGCAATAACTGATGCAGTGCAAAAGATTACTGCTGAATATGGCTGCAAGCCTGTAGAGGGCATGCTTTCACACCAACTTAAACAGTTTCGCATTGATGGTGAGAAGAGCATCATTCAAAATCCTTCAGAAGCTCAACGAAAAGAGCATGAAAAGGCCACCTTAGAGACGTACGAAGTTTACGCAATGGATGTTCTTGTTTCTACTGGAGAGGGTGTTGTAAGTTTACTCGTGTATACATACTTAAAAAACAATCTTAGTCTGTATTATTTGTAAACTAGTTGTACCCTGAATTCTTTCCAGTTAACGTTTTTACATTTTCTGGCAGTACTCAGGGAAAATTAAATAGTAAAATTCTAACTGAAATTCCCAATGGTGTTTTGGTTTATAATTACTTACATGCAAACTAATTTTTCTTTATATTTTATGAATAAAATTAATTTTCATAATACAGCATTTATAATATTATTGTATGCTAATATTTCAGGGTCGAGAGATGGACACAAGATGTACAATATACAAGAAAACTGATGAAGTTTATCAATTAAAACTGAAAGCTTCAAGAATGTTCTACAGTGAGGTTAGTTACTGACCACTTAATAAATTACTTACAAGGATATATGATTCTGCACTTTATTTAATGGAAAGGTAATGGCCCTGGGCGTCAATTCCACTGATGTATAACAGTGCATTTTTAATCATAAATTGGTATAGGCCATTTTTATTCCCTGATGCTTCCAGTGCGTATTACTAGTCATTGCCTATGCAATGTCACTGTTACATGCTGGATAGAGTATATAGTGATGTGTTTGAACCAGCCCGCCAACCATGGTGTGTTGGCATAGAACATTACAACAAATAAACACATTGTCTACTAGTTGCCATGTCATGCCATGCTTGGAACTCATACTAAATTTTCAAGTGGTTTATTTAAGTGCGGTTTGCTTAAGAAACATATTCTATTGTATAATTAATTTTGCAGGTCCGCAATAAGCATGGTTCAATGCCTTTTAACTTACGCAGCTTCGATAAGGAGACCAGTGCAAGACTAGGAGTTGTTGAGTGTGTCAACCACAAACTTATCGAGCCTTTCCAGGTAAACAAACAAGTAGTTTTACCATAATTATGTGTATTTATTTCGTATCACCAACAAATGATACACATCAAATATGAATATAAAGAAAACAATACATGCCCTGTGCTCATTCAGTTATAGGTAATCACAGCTAACATGCAGATAAGATTCCAAATATAGGAAGATATATCAAAAGATTTTTAATTGACCTTGTTGTATTAATTTTTTTACTTTTAAACATTTCTTAATTACTGTTTATTTGAAATATGTACAGTCTGAGCAATACAAACACCTTTTGTGTGTTCAGTGCATGCAATTAAGGTATCAAAAAAATGTGATAAAAGTTATTTAGAAAAAAATTACAGTATTATTCTTTGTAATTAGGTGCTGTACGAACGTCCAGGAGAACTAGTGGCACAGTTCAAATTCACAGCACTCCTGCTTCCGAGCGGCACGCATCGTATCACCGGCCTGCCCTTCGACAAGAGCCACTGCAAGAGTGAACGTAGCATCAAGGATCCAGAACTAAATGTCAGTTCTTCATATTATTAAATTCATTTTGAAACTATTATGTTTTCAAACTTTAATAATGCTTAAGTATTTCTTGTTCCATGCTTTAGCAAAATTGTCATATTATTTTGTATTAAGGCGAGTATGTCGATTAGAAACAGATTAGATTCAGAAAATCAACATTGTTCATTATCTGTCTGATTTCAATTCATTGATGAATACAAATACGCCAGATTTTAAAGATATGCCAATCTCACTTCCTCTTACGCTTATTTCCATTACGCACTATGCTGTGCGTAATGGAAATCCCTGTTATCTTTCAAAGCATACTTGTGACTCGTATGATTTGAACAAGCACAGGGTAAAATATTGTAATGTTTTTGAGCTGATTTGCAACTATTAGCACTTCTGTTTGAACCATTACGACACTTAAATTTACATACATGCATTGTTTTCGTGTTGAATACATAATATAAAATTTTCTATAACTCATTTATTTCTTGATCACAGGCACTCCTCAATTCATCTGCGAAATCGAACAAGAAGAAGAAAAAGAAAACTGGTGCTGAAGAGCCAATGGAAGTTGAAACTGTTGCTTAGCAATCGGATTAAATCGCCCAGGATATTATCATAAAGAAATCTACAGCTTTCTCTAAAAGTAACCTCCAAAAGATTTTAAATCTCATAAGCTTATAAACAACATTCTTTCGGGGCTGTTTGATGATATCACTAATTTAAAAAAATCTGTAGAAAAATTGGGCTTGATTCGGAATGAAGGTTGATAAATGAAACAGATATAGGTACAAAAACGCCTTTTAATGTGGAATTGCCAATAGTGATGCATACATATAGTATGCTACTTTTATTGATCAACTAACAACTCTTTTTATTTGCTTACAGTAACTTGCTTTATTCGAACCACTTGTACATAATTATTGTGTTTTCCAACTTGACTGAGATATTCCCACTTTATTGAACAGACATTTTATATATAGACCATTCCTTTTAAATGTATTTGTTATTGTGAAATGCACAAAATTGATAGAACTACAAAATTTATCTTAAATCCGGTAGTGGTAAAAGCAGTTTTGTAATATTTGAAATATTTTTAATTACATTTATTACAAGACTGTTACACATTAAGCTGAAGTTTCTTTGTTATTCATGATTATGTCAGCTACATAAGTATATTAACACAGCCAAGCTTTACTTACATAGAATAATAGTAACAATGGGTAATGCCAAAATTTTTGAACTTACATTGTAATACTTGATTAATTCATAAATATTTTGTTAAAACAAAATTGTATTAAATTAATTATAATAAATCAAAATCCCCAATGTCGTGTTGAAAGCTTGGGAATGTTTGGATGCTTATGGAGTGGACCCTATTATTAGGTAAAGTTGTAAAATATGTGACACTGAGAAAGGAATAAATCAAACGTGCCACAATTGTGGGCTGTTTTTTGTAACTTGCCTTTTAATTTCTTTTTTAGTGGTCATTTTTTAACCTCTCAACCGATATCCTCAACTCAAGCCGACAAAGAATAGAATAGAATATACTTTATTGTACACCAATTACAATGTCGCAGTTGAAAATTACATGTTCATATGTATGTACAATGGGGGGCCTTATTGCTAAATGCAATCTCTACCAGGCAACCTTTGGATGGACAAATTGACAGGAGGTAAAAATAAATAAAGGGTAGTTTCGGTGTTGCGTAGTTAAGGTGGTTAATAAAATACTCACATATACATATATACCATTTATATTATCACATAAATATATACAATTAATATAAATATAAGTATACAAATCTATTAATAACTATGAAATCATGTACAACTATTCTGAGTGTTATGTATTCAAGTAGTGATCTTTGACCATGTTCTTAAATACTGTCGGTGTTTGGGCACGTCTAATGGAAATCGGCAAGGCATTCCATAATCTAACAACCTGTACCGTAAACGATTTATCGTAGAATGTGGTAGTGTGGCTAGGTACCATAAGCTCTAAAGTTACCGACGACCATAAGGATCTTAGATGTTTGTCACTGAGGAACACAAAAAGTTCCTTTAAGTAAGGTGGGGTGAATGGATTGAAAAAGATGCTATAAAGCATAAAAAGGATATGTGAATTCCGGCGAAGTCGAATTGGGAGCCACTTGAGCAATTTGCGAAATTCAGTCATATGATCATATTTGCGTAATCCAAATATGAATCTAATGCAGAAGTTTTGAAGGCGCTCAAGTTTATCAAGCTGCTCCTCGGTAATATTGAGATAACTGACATCTGCGTAATCAAGTATAGGAAGGAGCAGTGACTCAGCTAACGCAACCTTGTAAATGTAGGTAAAAAGTTGCGAAGTCTTCGTAGAGATCCCGCTGATGCCAACACTCTCCTACTAACTTCACGTAATTGTGGACCCCACGATAATGTACTATCAATCAGTATTCCTAGGTTCTTAACACGTATTGATAGGTAGTATAACATTGTTAAATATTATGTCAGGTAATTCAGACCATTCAATTTTAGAGTGCATCCTGGAACTACCCACAACAATAACTTTGGTTTTGGACGGATTAACAGTAAGTCCATACTGGCTGCTCTATTTACACACGCTTGCCAAATCTGAGTTCATAATAGCGAAAGCTTCCGACAATCTGTTTAATGGTGCTTGTGTATAAACTTGAAGATCATCTGCGTAAAGGTGGTAGAATGAGACTAATGTTTTAGAAATGGAATTTATAAAAATAGTGAAAAGTAATAGAGATAAAACGCCACCCTGCGGTACTCTAGCAGACAGATTACACCACGAGGAAAAGGATCCCTCGACGCACACACGCTGCCTACGACCTAGCAGGTAACTACGAAACCAATCAATCACCGTTGGAGATATGTTAATCGTGTGTAAAATGCCCATCAAGATGTCGAAGTCAACCGTATTGAACGCATTGCTAGTCAAGTAAGGTTCGACGAAAACCGATACTTATAATATATCAATAGAAATTAATAAAATTGCAGTGTCTGTATGTAATATCAAATGAATAGTTTTTTACTAAATGCATGTCGAAAGTATATGCGGCACTTACATCAAACAAATTGATTAAGTGCGTGTCAGGCCATAGAATTGGGTTCCGTAGTCACCCATAATATCACGTGGCTTTAAAATCGTGTCAAATAGATAATTGTTTACTTATTTTATCGTTATTTTACAAGTTGAGCCTCTATAACTCCTGAACTAACAAAGTTATCTAAGCCGTTGTATTTCAGCACATTTTATTTTAGCAGTTTGTTGACGTGATTAAAACACATATTTAAGTAAAGTTTCATCTTTCTGGCACATCTTTCCGTTTGGACGGTACCTAAGTCGGGGACGGACGAATCTATAAAGGTTCTGAGTCATGAACTACGGAATCCTTATGGATCCAAAAAAAAAATGCAATCTTTATTGGGCTATCTCGGCGATTTTTTTACACTAGCTTCGCTCCGCGGCGTTACTCGCGATTTACAAAAATAACTGCGGGACTCGGTTAGTAAGAATTATATAAAAGTTATAGACAAAAATACAATGTAATTTTAGGCATAAAAAACGTTCGTCAATAACGTCTTTTTTTAAATACAACATTTCATCAAAATAAACCCATGTAATTTTTTATTAAGATTAAAAATAATTAATCAATCGTTCATTCCAATTGTTAGTGATAAACAAGCGTTTCGATAAATAAACTTTAATTTCGAGAGTATTCGAGCAATTTCGCAAACTCACCTCAAGCCCA
The DNA here is from genome assembly GCA_932526445.1 of Phragmatobia fuliginosa. Taxonomy (NCBI): domain Eukaryota; kingdom Metazoa; phylum Arthropoda; class Insecta; order Lepidoptera; family Erebidae; genus Phragmatobia; species Phragmatobia fuliginosa. The sequence continues at coordinate 14,138,184 of OW052065.1, read as the reverse complement.
CCACGCCCTAATGATCATTCATCTCATCATCATGCTATGTGATATTGCATAAGGTAGGTATTTGATATGAATTTATGCTATCTTGGTAACAGATCACGTTGACGGTGATAAATAATGTCTAATTAATAAGTTCGGTTTTGCTCTGTCAAAAATTCCTTAGTGTTTTTGTCGTATGTACCTAAAGGTGATATCCGTATACACAAATCTTAGCTTCCTATCCTTTTCTCAGATTGGATGCCTTACATAACAATAGTAGTTCCAGAACAGTTTCTAACAAAGAAAAACGTTGCTGATTTCGGTCCGAAACCGATTCCCGGCAAAGAACTGGATCTTGTTTCGAAACTTTCCTAGTCTTTCATTAAAAAAATCATCATCTCAGCTCAAAGGGACTTATATAATAAACTGCCAATGCGTTGGCAAAGATGCGTCGATTGCATGGGTTATTACTTCGAATAACAGAAATAAAAAAGTTTGAAAAAATAAGTACTTTCACATATTGCATACAAAACGGCAATTTCATAGGTAAAGACCTATTAATTTATTGTTGAAATCTTCCCTAATTCTATAGTTTTCTCAAATAAATTAGTGACAGCTCATTCGGCACTATCAGAGATTGATGTAAGTACTTATTGCCAACCCTCAGCTACTATAAATAAATAAATAAATAAATATTTTGGACATCTTACACACAACATCATCTAGTCCCAAAGTAAGCAGAGCTTGTGTTATGGGTACTAAACAACTGATATAAATACATAAACATACTTTTTTTTTTGTAAATACATACATATTATACATAGAAAAACACCCAGACTCCGAAACAAATATTTGTGGATCACACAAATATTTGGTCTGACCCGGGAATCGAACCCGAGACCTCTTGATCAGCAGCCGCATATGCTAACCACTAGTCACTATATTATTGTACTAATTACCAACAATCCAAATTTTTTTAAACTAAATTTTCAAATTCAGTTAAACCTCAGGATTGCAGATGTCTGATGCTAGTTGTTTATGTGGCAAATACAATAACTGATATTTTCATAAAAGCCGTTAAGCTATTAACTATCCCACCCCAAAGCCTTATACCCAAGGTTAACCCAAAATATCCTAGGGTGTAAAAGTCTTAAATGATGGTGACTATATACTTCAAATGACATGCAGACTGCATGTCATGCACGCAGACGCATCTCAGGACTGTCATAATGTGGGTTATCGTACCATATTCCTTAGTATGGTGATCACTACTTTTAGATTCTACTCATGCTTTCTATCAGAATGGTCATTTTGGATATAAAAAAAATATCCACAACAGCAACCTATATTCTTTTTGAAAATACTCTGTGTTCCTTTTCTGGAACATAGACAAAATGGTTCTGTTATTAACTTTATTTATATCTGTGTCAAATGGATAACTATTTCCTTTTGAAATATATATATTTTAATTAAATGTTTCTTAGGTATTTCTAATAACAAATATAGCATGGGAATAAAATCACTATAAATGATCCCACACTTGTGTAATTGTCTAATAAAACTGAAATAGAAAAAAAAAGTAGCAAACATACCTCTCACAGTTTTATTTTACTTGAACAATATCAATCACATTTGTATAAATACAACATTTTCTACATTAAATTATTTGTTTTCTTGACTAGCAGTGGAACTGCTCTCTTCAGCATCTAATGTCGAGACTATTAATTCATATGACTTTGAGACAGCACTGCTAGTGTGAGTAGGAAGATCTACCAGGAAACGGAATGTGGTTTTTACACCATTATTCCAGTAATGTTTAAATAAATAAGAAAATCTATCATTCGAAGGCAATGCTGGTATCTGAAATAAGTAAATGGATTTAAAAGTAGAATTCAATTATTCATAATCTAAAAAAAAAGTTACAGCTATCGATGTAATAGTTTACCTCGTATGGTATTTGTTTTTTCAGTTCGCCTACATATGGTGAAATACCTTGTTCGAGCTCCTCGTACAAAGCAGAAGTGGTGGCGCTATCTTTCCATACTCCCTTTTCAACAGTATAATAAACTGCTGAGCCAAGAACTGCACTTTTAACTCCAAACCTACGATTACATAAATTCAATAAAAAACAAAGAACTATTATTACAAATATGAAACTATGCAATTTACTCACTTCAACATTTTGTTCGATATTTATTATTAAATTTGACGCCTAAAGTATATTTATTTACAGCAAAATTATGTAATTTCATAAATCAACCTTAATTTTTATTTCGGCTTGACAGTTTGACTTGACACTTGACAATGACATAGTTGACAATTTGACATATTGTAATGTATCACTGAGGATAGGCAACGCCGTCAATACCTACATGGGCACATGGGTGATCGTTTGCGGCACGTTATGCTATGAACGTTTCAGTGATTCTAGGTCACGTTAAGAAGTCGGTCCCGGTTGTTAACATAAGATAACAGTCGTGAATCTTAGTTGTAGGCCTTCGGATGATTTGAAAACATCCAACGGAAAAGTTTACGTAGCCACAACGTATCTTACTAGTCGCACTTATCCGCACTCAGCCAGCGTGGGGATGTATGGCCTGAATCCTCTTCTGAGAGGAAACCCGAACCCAGCAGTAGACTTGTGCTTACTCGTTGACTACAGGGAGCGATCCGGTCTAGTTCAATTACCCAAATGAACTAGTTAAGTACTATAGTTCCTTTAGTACACTAGTTCAGTTGTTGATTCGGAGCAAGGAATCGTTTATAAGGCGATCGTTCTGTCAATGAACTACGTACTACAAAGTGACTAGTTCAGTACTCTAGTTCCTTTAGTACTTTTAGTTCTATAGTTCCTTTGGCACATGTAGTACAGTTGTTGATTCGGAGCAAGGAATAGTTCAGACATGCCAAAGTACGTAGTACTCGTGCATTTGGCACCAACCGTATACCGTAGTTGATTGAGAACATTAGATTTTTATTTGAATTATAAGGAGTTTGCTATGAATTTGCATAGTGAATTATATTTTGATGTTCCTTCATACTAAACAGGCTTAGCACTGTCATTCTAATATCAATTTATAAACAAATAATATACGTAGGGAAAAAAATGTGGATAGGTATCTACCTATCCACTTAAATTTTTTTATTCTTATCTTAGAATGGCGCCTTTAAAAATCTAAATGAACTAGAGAACTAGTCTTAAGTGTTTTCAAAATTTCAAAAAATTGGCAAAAAACTTTCCATATCTTTAAAATTTAGTAAATAATAGCTTAATAAAAGTAATAGTTAACGCAATGAAAATAAAGATTAGAGTTCTGCGATTCTGTCATTGCGTAAAAAGCTTGTAAATATTGATATCTACGCTGCTTTTTCCTATACTAAATTCCCATATTCACATCTCGCTCGCTTGATTGCGTTGAGTGATGCAGCGACGAACGATACGAGCCGACAACAGCCAAAGGGCCGCTTCCTTACCCCCCCCCACCCCAGCCTGTGAATTTGAGATATTTAATAAAAGAAAAACACCAATGGACGTATCTTAAATAGCACTTTCCAAAATTATTTGTTATTGAAATAGCACCCTCTTAGTTTACGAGTAAAAAATTAATAAAGTTACAACATGCTACACCGTCTATATCACTTGAAATACTTCAAATTTCGTACTTTTTGCAGAGTGAAATAATTGCACCCTACTCGAAACTAATTGCACCATCATTAGAATTTCATAAAAAGCAATAGTTATTGCAACAAACAAATAAAACGTAATCAGTCAAACCCCCCCCACCCCAGCCTGTGAATTTGAGATATGTAATAAAAAAAAATACCAATCGACGTATCTTAAATAGCACTTTTCAAAATTATTTGTTATTAAAATAGCACCCTCTTAGTTTACGAGTAAAAAATTACTAAAGTTACTACATGCTACACCGTCTATATCACTTGAAATACTTCAAATTTCGTACTTTTTGCAGAGTGAAATAATTGCACCCTACTCGAAACTAATTGCACCATCATTAGAATTTCATAAAATCCAATAGTTATTGCAACAATTAAATAAAACGTTATCAGTCAATTGCCGAAGGCGCGTGGTACGTTTGCGCATGCGCAGGCTATACATCTAGAGTCGTACTAGTGCAAAAACTACCGTCATCTACTAGGCAAGTAAGAATTACATTTATAATGATTTATTATGAAAATTGAAAGCCTATATTTATTCTAAAGAAATTTATTTTGTTATAATTTAACGAACATTCTAAATTCATTATGTATTTAAGATTTTACACGACTTTTTACTTTATTAATTTACACGACAGTGTAAGTAAGCCAATGAATGAAGAATAAGTAAGCAAACAATTATTTTCAATATTATTCTATAAAAAAAACTTTCACTAAGGCCCGTATTACACTGTAAAATATTTTATAAAGATATTTTATAAAATATACGTTAAAATATTTGACTAATGGTTCTTTTATAAAAAATGTGTGGCTAGAGTTTACACTACGTAAAATATACACGTAAAATGTCATTGTTGATCAAATATTGGTTTAGTTCGGTTATTACACTTGAGTATTAAACGTCATTGAAACTGTCGATCCGGAATTAATAAATAATAAAATATCATTAAACAAATAATAAATTATAAACAATCAATACAAAATAAGCAACATTATTTTTATAATGCTTTATTCATGTATTATATTAAGTACATATATATTTCCTATACATATGTATATCCATGTATTATGTACATATATTTACAAAAAAAAGTATGTATATGTATTTACATCAGTTGTTTAGTACCCGCAATACAAGCTCTGCTTAGTTTGAGACTAGAGTACGTTGTGTGTAAGTTGTTTGAAATATTTAATTAAGTTTGAATTAACCACTAAATGGTGTTGCCACCTTACATAAAATAATCCTAAATTGTGAAATAATATGGTAGAATTAGGTAGAATTAAGCTTACCTAATTCTACCATATTATTGCACAATTTAGTTTTATTTTTTGTAAGGTGGTAGCACCATTTAGTAGTTAACTTCTTCAAAATTCTTTTTTAAAATGTAATGCCAACCTGTTAACTTTGATAAATTAAATTTTATAAAAGAAATATTTTATAAAATATGGCCTATTAAACTATCAAAGATCTTTGTCAAATAACTTTTATAAAATATATTTTATAAAATATTTTACAGTGTAATACGGGCCTAAGAGGTAAACGTAGCAGTACATTTTTTACTCTTATCTGCGTCTCTGTACAAGATGCAAGGAGACTTTTTAGCTACCTAAACAAATTGTTTTTTTGGAGCAACAACAGTCACAGCAGAAAAGAAAGCGTAGATAAGGTTAGGGGTGGGGAACTTGCTTCGAACCTTCGAAAATAAAAACCCTAGATGTATGGCCTGCGCATCCGCAAACGTCCCACGCGCCTTCGGCAATTGACTGATAACGTTTTATTTAATTGTTGCAATAACTATTGGATTTTATGAAATTCTAATGATAGTGCAATTAGTTTCGAGTAGGGTGCATTTTTTTCACTCTGCAAAAAGTACGAAATTCGAAGTATTTCAAGTGACATAGACGGTGTAGCATGTAGTAACTTTATTAATTTTTTACTCGTAAACTAAGAGGGTGCTATTATAATTACAAATAATTTTGGAAAGTGCTATTTAAGATACGTCGATTAAAAAAAAAATCTTTATAATAAATAGAGGCTTTCAATTTTCATAATAAATTCTTTTAAATGTAATTCTTACTTGCCTAGATGGCGATAGTTGCATTAATACGAAGTTGCCAAGATATATAAATCCGACAATATGTAATATATTAAAAATTGTTTTAGAGAACTCCGTTAATTTACAGACAATAGTAGGTATGTAATATTTTATAAATAATATCAATAGCCATATTAAAATTGCAGAACTAGACATTTTTATTTCAACAGTAGGATTAATTACACATTCAAATTAAAGGGGAATGGCAATATAGGGCCTAGAATGCACAACAAGTTGGATACATTAAAAAAATATTAAAAATTCTAATTTAATTTTTCGTTCTATTTAGATATCGCTATAACTTGGTAATGTTTATTAATAATCAAAGCTTGCCAGTTCAAAAAAAACTAAACTCACTTACCACTCGTATTATTTATTCGATTCATAATCGATAACACTTCAGAAGAGATTGTATCTATAAATATAATAATGAATCATTGTCATTACTGACATTATCACACACTTGTGAAAAAATAAACCATTACTTGATTATAATAGTTGAAACTTGTAAAAGTGTATGGCATTTAATAATAAAGTAAAATGTCAACACCAACATATACATCTGATCTGTGATTGACATTTGACATCCAATGAATTACATTCCGCTGACTTTTGTTGTGTTTTTGCGGTTTGTGTGTTCCAAGAGATTTTAACAAATACGAAATGCTTAAGAATACTGACTCTAACGACTCTTCCTTGCTCGATGACCCCAGCAAAATAACCTTGATTTGATAATACCCACGACGACCGATGAGTGAGATGACCCCAGCACTATCCCAGGCCCTAGTTCTTCACATCAATCTACATTAATTGAGAGTGGACAAAATATACGTTGTGTCAATTGCGGAATAAGTTATAAGAGCGCCAACTTTCATAGAAATGAAATGAGGTGAAGGAAGAAAAGAGTGTATGTGAGTATTGTGAGTGCACAAATGATGTTGGTTTATGGTGATGGAAGAAGGAGACTACAAAGTGTTTCTGCGAAGACATTCACAGGAAATAGCAGAATTCCGAAATCTTGTACAAGGTTGGCTTGAGCAGGTAGTAAATGAAAAAATATCTTTTTTCTTCAACAAAACATTCAAGTTATACCTAAAAGGATATTTGCAATTGCAAACAACAGTGCCTCATTTTTCGAATTTGTTTTATTGTAAAAGATAACATGTCAACTGTTACATTCTTATCATGGTTAGTATTGGTTATTTATGTTATGTTATATGCCTTCCTAATATATAATAGTCAGTTACTGTATGTTAATAAACCAATACCTATCATTTCTACATTTTTTGAATTTATGAAAAAAATAAATTACTTAAAAACACCAAGTTCTTTTCATTTTTTTTCTTTTACCATGTATAGCTTCGTCACATATGAATGCCAATATAATATCAAATATATTCTTAGTTTGATTTATAAAAATCATCAAACTTAAAAATGAGCTCATTGCTAAGATTTCTTCTACGACACTCTTATTTAAAGTCGCTTAAGATGGTACTACTTTTTGGAGCCAATTTTGGAACTTTGGCCTTAGGAAATATTTCTTTACTAGAAACATGTTCAGTACTAGCACTGGCAAGAGTAGGTTTGTTCTTATAACATTCAACTGTGGTCGTAGAAGGTTCAGAATTGTTCTCTAGCCAAAATAGAAATAGAAGGGATTGCTTCAAAATAATGTTCAATACAAATTTTAAATGGATGATATTAAGGCTCATAATAGAACTTTGATCAATCAACTCTCAGTCTCTGAACTATTACTGTTTCAATCTATTATTTATAGGTCTAGTAAATACTGATTCATTACAATATAAACACATTTTGGTGAATATTAGATGTTTAAAATGTTAGTACGAAAATACGAATACACATATATGTCACTTGTGAGAATCACAACTTAATTGTGACGAGACACCATTGATCACGAGAATTGGCATGCTGTCTTATTGTTATTGTAATCTTCACAGGTTGCATCAATAATGGTATCCTTGTCTTCATCAATTTTACATGTGACTGCATACAATTTGCTGCTTAATCTGTGTTCAGGTACTACTTTTGCAATGACTATACATTCATTGCCAGTTCGACTCACTTTAACGTAACCCGCAGCGGTATTTACATAAGAATCTCGTGATGACCTAAAACAAGTAGGTAAGAATATTTTTTTAGGAAATTTCATATTGTTCTTTTAAAAAGACAAAGATAATATACATAGCATGTACGTGACACTTATTCTTAGATATATCATTGTTTGTATAGTCATTTTCTATAAAAGTTAGTAGGTAAACAGTATAAACTGCAAAACTTACATTAAGAATTTTGCTCCTCTAATTTCTGCTAAATTATGCCAAATATTTTAAAATCTTATCATTACTTAACGCTTTTAAAAAAGTTTTAGTCTAGTGAATGATAAGTAGTTTAATTTATGAAAAAGATTAAAGTATGAGAATGCAACGTGCAAGATAAGATTAGACGACTATGAAAGTATGAAACACTGCACTAACTGCAGTAAGAAACCTCAAACCTATGAAAATAAATAACTATGAAGAGGTTATCTATCAAAAAGAGAAGATGTCAACCGGTGAAATCTTTTTTTGACAATTACTTTTTTTGTGTCATAAAGTAAGGCAAAGGACACACACTTTTCTGCCTATGATGAAGTAATCGTGGACGATGATTAAAAAAATTAAAAAATAATTTTGAAGGAATCACTGAAACAATTACAAAAATATTCAAGTTAGTTTCTTATATTCCTCTATATTTTCGAAATCAGGGGTATAAAACAAGGTTGACAATTTTTAGACAATCCCCATTGCCAAAGGGGCGTGGGACGATTGCGCATGCGCAGGCCATACATCTAGAGTTTTTATTTTCAAGTGGTTCGAAGCATGATCCCGACCCTAACCTTATCTGCGCTTTCTTTTCTGCTGTGAATGATGATGCTCCAAAAAAACAATTTGTTTAGATAGCTAAAAAGTCTCTTTGCATCTTGTACAGAGACGCAGATAAGAGCAAAAAATGTACTGATATGTTTACCTCTTAGTGAAAGTTTTTTTTATAGAATAATATTGAAAATAATTGTCTGCTTATTTACACTGTCGTGTAAATTAATAAAGTAAAAAGTCGTGTAAAATCTTAAATACATAATGAATTTAGAATGTTCGTTAAATTAGAACAAAATAAATTTCTTTAGAATAAATATAGGCTTTCAATTTTCATAATAAATCATTTTAAATGTAATTCTTACTTGCCTAGTAGATGACGGTAGTTTTTGCACTAGTACGACTCTAGATGTATAGCCTGCGCATGCGCAAACGTACCACGCGCCTTCGGCAATTGACTGATAACGTTTTATTTAATTGTTGCAATAACTATTGGATTTTATGAAATTCTAATGATGGTGCAATTAGTTTCGAGTAGGGTGCAATTATTTCACTCTGCAAAAAGTACGAAATTTGAAGTATTTCAAGTGATATAGACGGTGTAGCATGTAGTAACTTTAGTAATTTTTTACTCGTAAACTAAGAGGGTGCTATTTTAATAACAAATAATTTTGAAAAGTGCTATTTAAGATACGTCGATTGGTATTTTTTTTTATTACATATCTCAAATTCACAGGCTGGGGTGGGGGGGGTTTGACTGATTACGTTTTATTTGTTTGTTGCAATAACTATTGCTTTTTATGAAATTCTAATGATGGTGCAATTAGTTTCGAGTAGGGTGCAATTATTTCACTCTGCAAAAAGTACGAAATTTGAAGTATTTCAAGTGATATAGACGGTGTAGCATGTTGTAACTTTATTAATTTTTTACTCTTAAACTAAGAGGGTGCTATTTCAATAACAAATAATTTTGGAAAGTGCTATTTAAGATACGTCGATTGGTGTTTTTCTTTTATTAAATATCTCAAATTCACAGGCTGGGGTGGGGGGGGTCGCTTCCTTTCGTTCACAGCTTTAGTACTCTAGTACACTAGTTCACTCTATTCATGAAACGACAGTGTGCCAAATGAACGATGTACTATGAGCTTTGTGGAATAGTTCGTTCTAGTAAGTTGAAAGGAACAAGCTCCTTATAGTACTTTGTACATGTACTACACAAGTCTAGTTGTTATGTGGTTTATAGGGATAACGTCCTTAGCACAAATTATGTGCCAAGTTCCAAGTTTCGATGCCTCTCTAAGAGAAATTAGTCTAGTAGTATTAATCAAATAATTAATTAATAGTAGTAAAATTCATAGCGAGGATTTAATAAGAATCGATTTATTCATTCCAAGATCTGGCTGGATTCGGAAGATCAAAGAATTTGTACGTTGTTGGGTTTATTTGTGAACACTACAATAGTTAAGTAAGTTGAGACCATGACTGTTCAAATGAATGTTATTTTCACAAAAATTTTTACAGATCTGTTATTTTGGTAGCTACTCTAGTAGGTACCCACCCAGAGATTATCACTATTATTACATAAACCTTTATACCTACTCAGTGCCATATTAACCAATTCACCATAGCCAAAACTCTGAACGACAATCTGTATTTCTGTGAAGCTGTCATTCATTCGATCAATATACACGAATGTAATTTTAGGTGGCAATTGCAACACTGGCAAGTGGCAACATTATTTTCAGCAAACATCAATCAAAGTTGATCAAACAAAGTACACATAAAATAAACACACTTTATAGGTAAAAGATGAAATTGTGATTATTACTGCTATATTACCTTTAAACCTAGTAAGTCAGTGTATTTAATTTGCCCATTAATTAAAATTTCGTTGTCAAGCAACGGGAATCGCTTGTTTTATAGATCACTAGGTAATTTAAATAGATAGGTATATGGTAAAAACACTAAAATGCAAGCGAATACCTTAAATAAACTTTTAAATAAATGCTTCTTACAAAAACTATCACATGAATGTTACGATAATGAATTCCACGTTGAATATAAGTTACGAAATAGTGCACTACAGGAAAATTTTAAAGACTTGCTAATTGTACTGAAGGCCTCAAGTTTTAAACTTCGATCGAAGACGACAATAACCTCTCTCTGCTATCTCTTACAATTGTATTTGGAGTTAAAATCTGAAGGTCCTTGGAATACAGATCAAATAAAGGAAATTAAATATGAAGCTAAACTAAATAAAATGTTCAAGAACAAACACAGAATCAATGTAGATGATATACTACGAAGTGATGCATTCGATTGTCAAGCTATATTTGATAAATGCATACAAGAGTTGCACAAAAAGTTAAATATGAATGATTTCAAGAAGTATCCAGCTCTCATTGAAGTTTACTGTTTATTAATTAGTAATGTTAAGGTAAAAGTAAAATATTTTTATTTTTTTTTTTTTTTAAACAATTTGATAGATATTTAGGTTTTGTAAATTATTGTTAGAAAATATCAAAATTTATTAAATATATCTGTTTACTGAATGTGTACTTTCACTGACAAGTAGCTAATGATAAAAGGAGTAACTCGGGCAACTTTTTTCTCAATAAGAATGCTTTCCATCAGGCTAAGTAAAGTCACTGGCAGCTAATTACAAAAGAAAAGGTATGTTCATTAATAAATTAATCATGAACATTAACAAATGTAACTCTGAAGCTGTAACTTTTGTCTTGTTTGGTATCATTTAATAGATATTGATAACTATCTGTGCCTGCAGCTCCGCACGTGTCCTAGGGGTATCGGATTCTGAGACCTACCCATAATGCACACAAAATTTCATGAGAGGAGTTTAACTACTAACATTGCCACATGAGAATTTATATATATATTTATAATTTATTTATATAGTATATATCTTACACTCACAATGCCAAATATGTAGTTTCAAACTAAGCAGAGCTTGTACAAAGAAAGCTTGGGTGAGTGATGGCATAATTATATATTTTGGTATTTAGGATATATATAACATACCTGAAACAGCTCAGCAATCATATTTACTATAACTGCACCACTGAGATAATTACAAACAGGACTTTTTTGTGGGGGTACTCAATACTTTCCAAAGGAAATTCGAAATATTGCCATAAGAACTGAAAACATTGAAATATTTTAATTCAATTTTAATGCTATAGGCCGACGGTTTATCTGAGTCCACGCCTGTGCGGTAACAGGGGCGCGGGGGTATGACGACAAAGGGGACTGAGACAGGTGCGGGCGGCGGGGGCGCTTAGTGAGATACACACGAGATGTCCGCCCGCACCTGTCTCAGTCCCCTTTGTCGTCATATCCCTGCGCCCCTGTTACCGCAGGCGAGGACTCAGATAAACGTCAATAACAATCAGCAATATCACATATTATTATCTGATTATTTTTGTGCACAATTGTTTACCTAATTATGAGATGATTTTTTTAAAGAACAAATTTGAATCTAGTCAGGTTAAAGGTAGGTTTTAAAGTCGTGATACAATATTATCAGCTCCCTTATGGATATCTTAAATATTATTAAATTTCTTGTGAAGCTCCATTCAATGTATCAATATTTTATTTATTTAATTGAGGAGTAAAAATATAGTGTGTATGTGACGCATCAGAGTATTTAATAATTTTAAACGGTACATGGATAAGTTACTTACATGCTTACTACTATGCGTCCCTGACAAATTACAGAGATTAAAAAAAATGTGCTTATCTTTTATAGGTTTTATTTTAAAATAAGACAAATTTTTAGTTCAAGATGGGTGTCAGCTACATAGAACAATTATGTTGCATTAGTTAAACGACTTTCAAGAAACATACTCGCATTTTGTTGTTAGAAATCAGTGTGGCTATAATAGTTATTAAGTTCTTATAATATTTAAGCCATCATTTAAGACAAAATTTTAGGCACAATATTAATCATGCATAGATGAGTAAAAATGAATGCGCGACGTAAAGTTTTATTGGCTTGTATTTCATGTATGACCTATTGAATCACTTCTTATATCTTCAGCTATCTGCCAGAGAAAATCGCTCCAAAGAACAGTCTAGTTATTCTAGAGAATACCTAGAACAAACTAATGGACGGATGAAAAACTTAAAAATTATCATTTGAAGTAATTAGGGCTACAGCACACTGGCTACTTTTAGCATCGGCGATCGGCGATTTTGCGACTGCATCGATGCTGCATCGCGTTTTAGCGACTGCTCAGATGCCAAATCGATGCTACCGGCATCCGAATGTGTGCGAAGAGTAGCGTTCAGCTGCTGTGTCGCGCTTCTAAAAAGCGACTCAATCTCCGCGTTTGGCGTTTTTAAGTGTGCGGTGTAAGCGACGGCGGAAAAAGCGACTAGTTGCCGATCGCCGATGCTAAAAGTAGCTAGTGTGCTCTGGCCCTTATCATAAATAGATAGATATGCATTGAGTAAAAAGCTGTTAATTTGAAATTATTTATTTCCATGTATAATTATTACATTGTTAACACATTGTTCTATATTTTACAGAGTTATAAAGTAAAAATAAATGTTGTGACAGTAATGCCGATTAGTCTGTTATTGATTGATGATTTTATAACAAGCAACAAAATTAAAGGATTGCAATCTTGTACAACTATATTACAATGTTTGGTAAGAAAATTGCATTATTTATTGTTAATCTTTGTTTGCTAGTGTGTCCATTTTATCTATAACCTCCGTTTTTATAAACATTATTTAAAGTTAAGCAATGGTTCTGTTATTTTCAACTTTAAACTTCCAGCTCTTAAGTTGAAAATAACATAGAACCATTGATTAATGCTAAATAACATTAAATGTATAGTTCCGTTTCTTATTTAGATTGTACATGTGCACCTGGCATGTATTTAACTTAACATTCTGTATATCACTGGTCATGGCAGCTAATCTTGAAAGACAAAAGCCCATTATGTAGGAGACATTATACTGCATAATTCTGTGTGCAAACTGCAGACACAGGTGCCCTCTCTGTTCTCTCACTTTCATAATCCAATAAGACGGAAATCCGACGACCGGGGAGACATCAGGCATAGGACCGTCGTCTTTACGTGCTCTCCTTCGTGAGGTAGGGGGGGTTATGACCACAAAGCTCCAAACTTTAGGCTATTATAAGTATTTCTATAATTAGATTAACTCAATATAGTGTCAACCTATCGCCGTCCACTGCTGGACGAAGGTCTCCCCCAAGGAACGCCAACCATCCCGGTCTTGGGCAGTCCGCATCCATCCACCGCCAACCACCTTCCTCAAATCATCGGTCCATCGTGCCGCAGGGCGTCCTACACTACGTTTGCCTAATCGCGGTCTCCACTCCAGCACCTTTCGGCTCCAGCGTCCATCAGTCCGTCTGGAGACACGTCCGGCCCACTTTCAATTCAGCGTGCTGATTTTCCATGTGATGTCGGTAACTCTAGTTCTATGTCGAATAATCTCGTTACGTATTTTATCGGACAGAGAGACACCCAACATTGCACGCTCCATCGCACGCTGGGCTACTTTAAATTTATAAACCAGTCCGATAGTGAGTGTCCACGTCTCGGCTCCGTATGTCATTACGGGTAGGACGCACTGGTTGTAGACTTTGGTCTTGAGTGATTGAGGTATTTGTGACTCAAAAATATGACGTAGCTTCCCGTGTGCCGCCCAGCCCAGACGTATCCTTCTGTCGGCTTCCAGATCGAAGTTGCGCCGGCCGAGTTGGATTATTTGGCCAAGGTAGTTGTATTTTTGAACAACCTCGATAGCAGCGCCATTTACGGTTACGGGACAAGGTGATACATGCCTGTCCTGTAACTCAATAACAGTAGGTATTATAATACTGCTTTAATAGTATTAAGACTCATTAAGTCTTAAGGCATTTGTAATGCAAGATTTGTGTGTTTATAATGCAACAAAAAAAGTCGTGTGGCAATTGGGGATTACCGCGGTAAAACTATTGCATAGCATTTTTTTATCAACTCATGCAATTATAATTATTTATTAATTTTTCATTTATGCAGTAGGTAATTTTTTTCTTTGATATTAATTCAAGTTTACAAAACAATATACACTGTCTTTTTACCAACATACATTCTAACAACATTATTGTCAAACAATATAATCATCATCTATGGAATAAAAAAAAGAAGAAGAATCTAGAATGACTGTGTTGTCAAGGCAACGGATATCGGCCGGTGTTGGCAGCACGCTAATCTGCCTATAGAGCACAGAGCCGCCACATCCATGTCGCACTACAATTACAATCATATTCTCTATCCTTTTTTAAGGTGTTAAGTTTTTTTCGTTACGGAATTTCTAGATTCGGTCGCCGCGCTCGAAGCCGATAAAAGCTATACAATAGCTTAAAAATAAAATTGTTGAGTTGTTTTACTTATGCTTGTGACTAATTAAATGACATTTGATTTTACAGACCGTGAATGACTTTGCAGGAGGTAATTATTATGAAGTAATTTACAATATGATACAGAAATGCGTTATTGATAAAGGTAGAAAAGCAACACAGGCACAGTTTACTTGCTACCTGGAGTTTTTGAAAGTGGTACCAACTTATGTAAAGGTAATTTCCACATATTTTTATGCATTTTGTATTTTTTTTTATTATTTTGTGTGGTATTAATTTGTCTAGCTTATTTATTTCAATATATAATTAACTAGCTGCACCCTGAAGTGTTTCCAGCAGTTATTGTTGGTACCTTTACAAAATCAACCGTGAGTACTACTGTAGGTCCAAGCCATTCTAAAAGTATTCTAAGTTACTAAAATCGGTCCAGCCATTCCAGAAATTATCCAGAACAAACAGGCAAGCATTTTTTTGAATTACCTAATATACATAAAAAAAAACAATTTATAAAAATATATATAAAATCAACTTTTAAAAATATGCAGGGTGGAAATGACAATAAAAAAATAAAAGAAACAAGGGGCCTTTTAAACGTATTGTTTTGAATGTGGGCTTGTGTAATTTATCCAAAAATGGTTGAATAATTTTCTTGATTTTTGCATTCCCTACTTTTCATTGTTTCTTAGCTCCTTTTACTTGTGTGAGTGTATAGCCTTCCTCGATAACTGGGTATTCTAAATGTTGAAAGGATTTTTTTAAATTAGACCAGTATTGCCTGTGATTAGTTCTACCAAACAATCAAATTCTTCAGCTTTATATCTATACAAATAAATATAATTAAAGTGTCTGTATGTAATATCAAATGAAGATTTTTTTATAAAAAGTATATGGAAGTATATGCAAATACAACAAAAAAGCATTTTTTTTTAATTTTAGTCTGTTTTTTGCGATTTCGACGGGACTTTCACTGGCATATGGCTGTTGACCTAAGGAGTGACTTAGGCAATATTGTTTAAAATTAAGATTCGCGCCGAGGTGTTACTCGCGTTTTACAGCAATAACCACGGAACTCAGCTGGTAAATGGTACTGAAGTGCTCATAGTTTCTAATTAACAGCTTTTCACTAAAGGCGTAACTACTTTCCGGCACTTACATCAAAAATCCATTTTTTCTATTTTTGTTTCTTGTTTTTAAATTTTAGTCCGTTTGTTTTTTTGATTTCACGGGACTTTCACTGGCAAATGGCTGATGACCTAAGAAGTAACTTAGGCAAATTTCTTTAAGACTAGCTTCGCTCCGCGGTATTACTCGCGTTTTACAACAATAACCACGGGACTCAGCTGGTAAATAATAAAGAGCTTCAGCTATCAATTAAGTTGTGTGAAAATCTTTTGACTGCCTTGTTGGTCTAGTGGTTAGCGTATGCGGCTGCTGATCAAGAGGTCCCAGGTTCGATTCCCGGGTCAGACCAAATTTTTTTGTGTGATCCACATATATTTGTTTCGGAGTCTGGGTGTTTTTCTATGTTTAATAAGTATGTATTTACAAAAAAAAAGTATGTTTATGTATTTATATCAGTTGTTTAGTACCCATAACACAGGCTCTGCTTACTTTGGGACTAGATGATGTTGTGTTTACACACATCCAAGATGAGTTTTACTTTCCATTTAAGATGTCCAAAATATTTATTTATTTATTTTAGCTTGGTAGTCTTAAGGCCCGTATTACACTGTAAAACATTTTATAAAATATAGGTTTAATTTGTCGTAAAATATTTGATGAATTTATTTATTTATTTATTCTTGGTGGAATGGAATGGAATGGTTCTTTTATAAAAGACGTGTGGCTAGAGTTTACACTACGTAAAATATACATGTAAATTGTCATTGTTGATCAAATATTGGTTTAGTTTGTTTATATACCTAAGAGTATTAAAACGTCATTGAAACTGTTGCTCTAGCACTTGTAATCAACATTATCATGGATGATGTAGCATTCTATGCTTGTTTAAGTACATTGAGTGCTACAATATTGACTGCTTTATTGAAGAAAAGGCAATGTCGCCGACGCAAGCGTGTTTGGGTTAAACCATGGATTGCAAGGCGTGGCGTTAAAGGGATTCATCAAAACCTAATAAAAGAATTATTAAGTGAAGACAAGAAAAGCTATATTAACGATATGAGGATGGACAATAATAATTTTTCATATGTTTTATCAAAAGTGACACCCTTTATAAAAAAGTGTGTTGTACAGCGTTTCGTGGCATTCGTACCTACTCGGAAATCAATAATTTTGTTGTTTCAACAGTCCAACTAAACTTATTTGGTGCCATTTCGGAATCTACAATAATCTTAAATTTAGTACTTCTTCAAATTCTTTTATAAAATTTAATGCCAACCTAATAAATTTGATAAAAGAAATTTTATAAAAGAAATACTTTATAAAATATGGCCTATAACACTATCAAAGATCTTTGTCAAAAAACTTTTATAAAATATGT
The DNA here is from genome assembly GCA_932526445.1 of Phragmatobia fuliginosa. NCBI lineage: Eukaryota > Metazoa > Arthropoda > Insecta > Lepidoptera > Erebidae > Phragmatobia > Phragmatobia fuliginosa. Next base: position 14,120,664 of record OW052065.1, on the reverse strand, counting down.
TTTATAAAATGTTTTACAGTGTAATACGGGCCTAACTAATAAATGAAACTGAAGTGCTCATAGTTTCTAATTCACAGCTTTTCAATAAATGCGTAGGTAACTAATTGCCGGTACTTACATAAAAAAAATCATTTTTTTCTATTTTTGTTTCTTAGGGTTAACTTCGAAACTTGTCTAGAACGGCGGGACCAATGTAAACGAAAGTTTTCATGATAGATAGCTGTTTTTATAAGAAGTAACTAAGGGTACTTTTATTTTAGGGAAAAATCATTATAAAATTATATCCAATGACACACATTTCAAAGTCAACTATAAATCTCCTTTTAAATGCGTTGATGTAGTAGTGTCTATAGTGTTTTTTTCTTTACAGAAACCAAAATTGGATGAGATATATTCATGTGCTGTCGACCAATTACACTTGGAACCAAACTTGTACAAGAAAGTAGATTGCCTTAATTTCATGACTAAGATAATTGAAATGCATGGTATTGACTGTCTAAAGAAAACAGGTTTTCTAGATGTTGTACATGATATTATCGAAATGTGCACTAGCGAAGGTATCGCAATAACATTACTACCCTCCGTCCTAGAGGTAAGTTGTCCATCAATCGGCAATTAATATCACCAATTCGATTGATCTAGCCGTCGTTACTTACTTTCGGTGGTTGTTACTGATCACCTAGGGCTATAGTTTATTATTTCTTTTTTTCTTCAAGTGCCAACCCAGACCCTATACTGTATTCCCTATAATTTTTTGCTTTTTCAATGTATTTGACTCAAAAATAAAACAAACCACAGAGATGTCTTTTCTCTGTGGTCTGGTTGCATGGCCCCCTGCAACTCACCAAATATTCCAAGTTTCAAAGTCAAACTTCAGGTTCATCCTCATTATCTTTTACCTATTGCACTACTGTACATAGGCAACTCTAATTGTAACTAGGCTACTTAGATTTTAAAGCTTAAGGCAATCCACTGAAGTTGAAAAGAAAGCAGAGCTTGCTAATAAATAATTGCCAATTTAATATTCAACTACTTTCTATTTCAGTGTTTCCAGATGTGGCTCAAATATTGTTGGTGCGTATGGACCTTATCTGCCAACTACAAGTTGATGGCATCTCTTTTCAAAATTTTATATTTGACCAATGATGAAGCCATGATATTGAAACTTCAGAATTTGCTAATAACTCTCATAAAATTGTGTTCTAAAAATGAACAGATGGATATTCTCGATAATTTAAATTTTCCATTAGATTGTGCCAATAAAGATTTCGTAAACAGGTTAGACAAAATAAAGAAGCAGATTAATTGTTCATCGTAGTTTAATTTCATATAAAAATATGTACAACATTTATTAAATAAAATAATAAACTATTGTAACTATTTATATATATAAGCAACCCTTCGTACCTAAAATCAATATGGTCATAATTGTTTTTAGACATTGGACACATTGGGTACACACAATTTTTGATATAAAGCGGGAGTTATTCTTTTTCCCGGTGTTTCGAACGGGTTATACTGCTCGTGGTCACAAGCAGACTGAAATAATTTTATCGCCAAATAAGTTTCACTGTCTAACAAAAACTATGTTTGTTTGTTGTTGTATGTTTATTTCTTAAATACTGCATTAAAATAGCAAATACAGTTATAAAGAGAAATAAAACGAATGTAGATTAAGAAATTATGTTTACATAATATAGTATATTATATTAGCGATAAGCATAAAACAAATGTGAATAGCAAATAACCTTGTAGTTGTAAGAAACAAAAATTAAATAGCCAATAAGATAAATTGTATTAGATATAGAAATAAATAAGTGTAATAGTTATAGAAATAAATAAGTGTAATAGATATAAGACAGTAAATATAGAATTAAGAAAAGTTAAATTATGCATTGTAAAATATAAAGTAAACATTGTGTCGCTAAAATTAGTATAAGCAAAATTGTAAAACAAAAAATAGATTAAAACATAGTCTACCTTATTTCCCCATATCCTTAGGGACAAAGAAATAAAAAGTATACAGCATAGGGTAATAGACGGGAGTCCCACCCGTAAAGAATGAAAGGATGTACGAAAGAAAGAACAGGTATGCAGCATGAAAGTGCGAGAGGAATAATAGTGAGAACTGGCATGAAAGTAAATAAGTTAGCACAGGCTCCAATACTGTTGGAGATAGAGAAATAAAAAAAAAAAAAAAAAAAAAAAAACTATGTTTACTTAATTGCGATAGTTGTAAGACATCACAATACTTATAGATCTAAATCACAGAATAAAGGCACATTTGAATGATGGCAGGAGTAATAAAAAAATTACAAGAAAATTATATGAATAATAAATCAGTAAAGACAATACAAAAGTATATTTTTTATTATTTGCAACAGGTAAACCACGACAATCCAAACCTTTTCTCATTTTTTTTTTGGGATCACAATTTTTTTTCTATTCTCCTATTATTCTCCAGTCATTACCGTCTTTACCTTATGGGCGCACGGGGTCAATGCACAGGGCCGGCGGGCCCTCCAACGACCAACAATTCTTTTCTCTCACACATAGTCTCGAAAAATATTGTTAGGCCATTACATTTTCTTTCACAAAAAAGTTACAGTTCAATACGAAATAATTACTAAGTTTGTGGTATTATTGATGATTAATATTTTTATAAGACACGCAATAATTTAGGGACCTCAAACTCTTGTGTGCCCAGGGCCCATAAACTCCATTGTACCCAGGGCCCCTAGACTTTAGTGTGCCCAGGGCCCCCGCATAGTGAAAGGCAGCCGTGTCTCCAGTACTCTGCATTTACTCTGTTTCCAGCCATCATTATTTTCTTCCACACGGTGCTATCCTCTACTCTTATATCTGTCAATATACTTGAAAACTTTCTTTACTACATTTTGCCAATGACAAAGACTACACAGAAGTAGAGTTCTTACGGCCGCTCTGAATACAAACTTTCTGCGACTGAAATTGCCGTTTGGTGGCGCTGCGGCAGCTTTCTCTCTCTATCGCATTACAAAGCGAAAAGGAGAGACGGACTTTCCCTCAACGATCACCCACTTGGAATCGGCACACGAAATCCTAAACGTCTGCGCTTATCTGTACGTTCATTGAGTTTGTTCATCCTACGCATCACATCAAAAAAACCACTTAAAACAGACAGATACAATAATCAAGGGATCGGATCTAAGGGGGCAAGCCGGGGCACTTGCCCCGGACGGCAGTTTCGTGGGGGCGCCAAATCCTTGAGATAAGACTTCGAAATATCGAACAAATGCAGCCTTTTTATTAGTTTACATATTTTCCCACCTCTGAACATAACATTCAACTATTACATTCAAATTTGTAATTCAATAAATTCTACTGAAGGAAGGGGGCGCCACTTTCAAGGTTTTGTCCCGATTCGAAAAAATCGTAGATCCAAGGCTGACATTAATTCCTATTGAACTGAAAATGAGCACCAATATTGAAGACACCTTTATAAATGCTTAAATAGTACTTACCCGAAACTTATGTAGCTTAAAAATATATATATAGCTTACAAACTATCATATTTTATTATTCTGGTTTTATAAACCTTAAACCATTGCACATCACGTACGCTTTAGCATGATTGACTGCCTTGTTGGTCCAGTGGTCAGCGTTGGCGGCTGCTGATTAAGAGGTCTCAGGTTCGATTCCCGGGTCAGACCAGAAATTTGTGTGATTCACAAATATTTGTTTCGGAGTCTGAGTGTTTTCTATGTATAATACTTATGTATGTATTTACAAAAAAAATAAGTATGTATACATATACGTACTTAATTTTTTTGTGACGTGTGTGTGTGTGTGTGATGTTTTTATATCAGTTGTTACTTGTTCAGTACCCATTATAGAAACTGCTTAGTTTGGGTAGTCCCATCTAGAGATGATGTTGTGTGTAAGATATCCGAAATATATTGAAACCGAGGATCGAACTGAGTGGCGTGCAATTGGAGAGGCCTATGTCCAGCAGTGGACTGCGATAGGCTGATGATGATGATGATCCGAAATATTGATATTATTATTGACCTATATGAAACATGCTTATTTGACCCTCAGACCTCCTGGACACTATGCCGCAGGCATTATTAGGCCGCCGTTATTATTTCAGCTATATTGGCGGGTTAGTTATTTCACAAATAACCCGATAGCCATGTCGGCTTCTTGCGCGGCAAGACAACCCGCCGGCATGGTATGTAAGCCCCCTAGACAAGTTGCCTACTTTTTTAATTTTTTATGCTATTCTCTATTCAATTTAAATTCTCTTGTTTCATTGGCTACTATTTTGTATTGACTACCTTACTAAGTGATATTATTGAATGATGTAATATATTATTGTTGATTAGCTAATGAAACAACAGAATAGTAAACGAAAAACGTTTATAAAAATACGTATCTACATTTTATCAAAATACCTACTCTGATAACTTTTTAAGTTAGAAACAATTTTATATATAATGCAGAAGCAGATAACCAGTTTTTCAAAAAATCAACAGTTTGTTTTAAACTGGAAAACATACAACAACAGAGAACATTCTAATATTGAAGTTAGAATTTGATTATTTCAATTGCCCAGTTTTATAAGAAAACTTTCAAAATCATTAGAAGTTTATCAAATAACAAAACTTTTAAACAAATTCAATATTAATTCATTGTAGAGATTAGAATGTAAAATGGCTTCAATAAAAGTAAAGTAAATCATGGATTTAAATCGATTTCATTTAGGACACTACACACATAATCAATTGAGGGCCTGAATTTCTTGTCTGGTTCAAGACAATTGTTAGCCAAGTCATATACTTTTTCAGGTTCTGTCCATTTAGTCACTGCACGGTCCAAAAGTGGGGTGATATCACCGTCAGTACAGTTATCTTCAATATATTGCTTAATGTTCATACTCTCACCTCTTGTAGACACAATTGGTTTCAAACCTGTCAATATTTCCAGCATCACAATACCAAAACTGAAGATGTCATTTTTCTGTGTAATAGTACCCGAGAAGCCTTCCGGTGCCATGTATGCAGAAGTGCCCATCATTGACCTTGTAATGATAGTGGTGTCTAATTGTTTTGCCAATCCAAAATCGCATAACTGAAATTATGAATAATTATTATACTTTTACTATAATATTAATGTAAGTAAGAGATAGAATAAAAACAAAAACAACAAGCTCTCTTTCTTCAAACCGTTTAATGGTACCTTGAAGCAAGAATTGTGAAGAAGTTGCACACCAATTACTAAAGAAGAATGAAATGAGGCCACAATTTTTAGAGTTAAAAGAATCTGCAAAAATGTCAGACAGAAACAAAAAATATATATAACCTATCACATAAAAAGCAAAACAAAGTCTCTTGTGATTTAAGAGGTTGATGTTTTCAATCTCTAAAAAACCTTTCCCCAAAATAGTACCCATAAGTTAGGTGTACAAGTCCCCACTATATTTTAGCACCATGTCTAGTCTAAGTCTCCATTTAATGAGTGAAGTGCAGAGCAAAAAATATGGAAATAAAAATAAATAATAATACCTTTGGTACACAATCCTCAGTCAACAAGATATTAGCACTTTTCACATCTCCATGAAGGTAATAACTTTTCTTAGGAGGAAGTGATTGACTATCACTGTTAATTTCGTCAGTTAGTGGTGGTCTTTCCCTATGATGAATATACTTAAGTCCTTCAGCAGTTCCTCTTAGTATGTTAATTCTCTGCTGCTCAGACAAAACTTTATCACCTATCTTTTGTAGTAAAGACCCTCCATCAATGTACTCACAGACTAGACATGGCGTTGGTCCATCAATAGAATAACCTAATATCGGCACAATGTTCTTATGTCTAAGGTATGAGAGAGACTTGACTTCAGTGTTGAATATTTTCATTACGGTTTCTCTATCCAAGCCTAGTAAGTGAACATATCGCACTTTCTTTACAGCAAGAGGTCCAAAGTCTTTGTGGGTTCCAACATACACATCTCCAAATCCTCCACTACCAATTTTTCCCACAGGTCCATCCTCTTTCTTAAGTAATGTTTCAGAGAACTTATTAGTTATAGCTTCAAGGTCTTTATACTCAAATCTGTTTAATTTTTTGTCATCCAATATAGCTCTGTCTATTATGTCAAATATGTCGGCATTTGATGATGAAGACAAAGGGTATAAAGACATAGGTATAAAATGAGAAACTTCATTTTGTGATGAACTGTCAGTGGTATTTGATGCAGTGTTGTCAATACTGTCAGTTTCATTTGGTATTGAGCTCAATTGACTTTCCATCGCTGTCGATTCACCTAACATATTAGTAATGTTGGGAATGTAATCAGAGTTAGAAGTAGCAGGGGCTGACTGTGGTCCAGTAAACTTCATCATATCAGAAATCTGTGTGGAACTCATATTTATTTTATTATCTATATCTGAAAATCCTGACAGCTTAATCAAGTCACTTGGTTCTTTCATCTGAAGAGTGGTAGCATTGCATAGAACATTATCATGACTGGAGTTATTTAGGTTACCACTAGATATTGTGTTCATGGATTCCAATTTCTGCTCCATACTCTCATCATTTAGTATATCGGTTAAACTGGTTGTAATAGGTGCACCAGGGCCAGCTATGGGTCTGGCTGATGGTGGCTCTGAAAGATTTACTTAAATAAGATTTTGGTAAAATTATAATTGTAACAGTGATAGTGCACTATCACTGTTACAAAGATATGAATTAAAAAAAATCTACTTGAGTACTAATATATTTTATATATGGATTTAAACACATGTCATGTAAAAATCTTAACAGACTGAAATTATATTTTGAACAATACAAATATAATGTTATACTGAAAATAATAATGATCTCAATGGTGCAGTGGTAGCATATGCAATTGCTGTGTTTGAGGATTCGAGTTTGATTCCTGGGTTGGACTAATTGTTTGTGTGATCATTAAATATTTGTTTTAGTCTGGTTGTTTTTTGTATCTATAATATGTATTTACAAAACAAGTATGTTTATGTATTAATATCAGTTAGCTAGTATCCATAATACAAGCTCTGCTTAGGTTGGGATTAGATGATGTTGTGTGTAACTGTGTAAGATGTCCGAAATATTTATTTGTACTAATTATATAAGAGTAACCTCCTATCATGCGAGCCACTTCATCAGCTGCTCTGAATATTTGTGCCTGTTCCAATATAGTTTTAAGAAAGCCTAAGGTTGGTCTCACTTTTCCTGATGTTCCCCATTCATCAAATAGTACCTCCGCATAAGGCCTATTTGTCTTTATCGCATGGGTTTCCATTGCCCTGCACAAAATAGAAAAAGATTATTATAAATGACATATTTATTAGTCTTGTATCCAATCTTATATCTGTATTTTTCTTTACTAAAAACAATCAGCAACAACTAATTACTAATATACAATCGGACTTACAGTATTTCTTCATAGTTGTATTTACGTTCGAAATTCGGACTCTGTATATTTTTTGGAATGATAGTTACAACTTTTTGCCAATCCTTGTTGATATCCAAAATGATTGCTACGTTAGAAAGTGAGGAAGCAGGTAAGTTCCTTAATTCTGTGTTTCGATTAAACATTGTAATAGACATTTCAACTAAATAAAATATTATAAGTTATTATGCTTGATGACATTAAAAAGGCACTTATTCACTATAGTTAACTGTTCACAACTACTTCAGCTTTATATTATGATCTCTAACTTCAGTTCTTGTATACTGGCTTCTACCTACATCATTAACATCATAGTAAGAAGGATTTCGACACGGTAAAACAAGAGGAAAACTATCAAAAGTTGTAACTTTCAAAAGTATTGTCAATTTTACAATGACATTAATTTGACAGGTAGGTACTAAATTTTTTAAATTAATGGTAGATTATTGTATAGCTATTCTATCCATCTGTACTAATACTATAAATAAAGTGGAAAGATTTGATTGTTTGTTTGAAATGACTTTGAAACCACTGAACCGATTTGAAAAATTCTTCCGCTATTAGAATCGTACTACCCCCAATGAACATAAGCTATAGGTGTTTTCAAAGAAAATTAGGGATCCGTATTAAGTTTCGATAATCTGACCCAAGATGTTAAGATAAAATCTCTATTTTGCGAAAATTTTGACAATAGAACTAAGTGATGTAGTACATTTTATAGAGAATATCAATAACTACAAAAAAGTGCGCGATAGGTACCTACTATATGTCTAACTATTTTAGATAAATCACAATAACTACTTTTTCATGGTAAAATATACAATATTTACGTCCGAACAAACTAAGGATAAGTAATAACATCTTGGTCTTATATCTTTCCATATCATTAGCTGTAAATTACTTTTTGAAAAATTCTAATCGACAATACCTACCATTCAAAAGTTATCACGAGTTTTAATATTTTTTAAAATTAAATTTAAGAAACGACTCTCGTGCTCTAAGTGACTAACGGCAAAGAGTACCACAGAGCAACTCTGTGAAGAGTACTAACGGATTTGTCTGCGAGAGATAGGTACTATATAAACATACAATTTGGCTAATGCAGTGTTGCCAAAACTTGAAATTTTATCCTCCTAAGAGTAAACTCAAAAATATGCTGCTAGTGTAGCATATATTATTTTTTCATTTCAATTCTTTTTTCGGCAGATTTATTAGGTAGATGTTGAATTATGCATTTAACTACCGTCATGAGAGGTCGTTACGCCTAATTGAGCAACACCCCCACCGTGTCGCAGCAGTAATATGTACTAGCAGTCCTACGCAGGTCAGGGCCGTAGCTAGGGGAGGGCATTGCAGGGCAATGCCCTACCTTGAAATCAGAATGCCCTACCTTAAAAATATCAAAAACTAAGATATTTTTTTATAATTGAATTATTTGTAGTTTGAGATAAAAAAAATGAAGGGATAGGACTCAAAACTTTTCTGAACATACAACAGTTTGTATATTCATTTCATATTATAATAATTCTTTGCTCTGTATACGGCTGAAAGCATTTGAAGCGGCATCACATGAAGTAATGGGTCTATTTAATTACAATATCTGTGTAGCAGACGGTACTCCCCGTCCCATAGATTGCAATATGGGCTACATTACAGTCTATGGGAAGGGGAATCCTTTTTTAAAATAAAACTAGCGTACATGTTTTGCGTGCAAGTGCACGCGTGTCATTTTTCATATATTTATTTCAATGAATATTTTTGTGTCGCTTGCATACATTTTTTCACTTAGGACCGACGTTACGAAAAAAAAAGCGGCCAAGTGCGAGTCGGACTCGCCCATGAAGGGTTCCGTATCAGCAAGTAAGATCATATAAAAGTTCTTGTAGTTCGTTGTAACTTTCATCGATGTTTTTATACTAGTGTATTGATTGGATGAAAGGTAAATTGCGTGTTACGATTTATGATGTATTAAAAAAAAACTACTCACTAGATCTCGTTCAAACCAATTTTCGTTGGTAGTTATGTACAACATATATTTTTTTTAGTTTTATCACTCTCTTATTTTAGAAGTTAGAGGGGGGGGGGGGACACATTTTTCCACTTTGGAAGTGTCTCTCGCGCAAACTATTCAATTTAGAAAAAAATGATATTAGAAACCTCAACATCATTTTTGAACACCTATCCATAGATACGCCACACGTATAGGTTTGAAGAAAAATTTTTTTTTAAGTTTTAGTTCCAAGTATGGGGACCCCCAAAATGTATTGTTTTTTTTCTATTTTTATGTAGAAATCTTAATGCGGTTCACAGAATACATCGACTGACCAAATTTCAACAGTATAGCTCTTATAGTTTCGGAAATAATTGGCTGTGACATACGGACGGACAGACAGACAGACAGACAGACAGACAGACTTGACGAATCTATAAGGGTTCCGTTTTTCGCCATTTGGCTACGGAACCCTAAAAAGTATCCCTGTTAAATTTGCGTCCGTCCTTAGACACGACCAGTACCGCTGTCGCCGAATCAAGAATAGCTGCCTGAATCTTGTCCCAACTGTCTTGAACCAAGTTGCTCTCAGCTCCAGCGCACTTGTCAATGAAGGGCGAGGCGAACTTTTGAGACGTGACTTCATCAAACGTTGGCATCTGATCCGGCGTTGGCAGTGTTCTACATGTTTGTCTTTGGGCTTCACACAGAGGTCCATGACAACGAAACGGTGTTGTGCAGTGAGACTCTCTCCGGGTATGACTTTGCAGTTGGCCACTTTGCTAATAGTGTGTCTTCTCGGAGGAAATCGATTTGAGTGCCTCCCACTTTTGTAGGTGATAAGGTGTTCCGGTTTCTTTTTAAAGAACGTGTCTCCAAGGCAAGATCGATAGCCGCACATGTTCGTAAAATGTCTTCACCCTCTTTGTTGCGAATGCCATAACCGAAACCACCATGAACACGCTTAAACTCCACACAACCCTCACCCACATGCCCATTTAGATCACCACCCGGAACGATTCCCTGCTACAAAGGAATGCCGCGAAGAACCTCCCTGAGTTGGCTCCAGAACGACATCTTTACGGTTTCGCTACAACCTGCCTGTGGCGCGTAAGCTCTTATCAGATGGGTAATAATTCCATCGATAAGCACCCTTACGACCATAAGACGGTCGCTACATCAACTCTAAAATGCGAGTCTGAAGCCACCCGGCAAGCACCACGGCCACTCCGTTCTCTCCACCAGGTGCCTCCACAATGAACCGGGATCTACTGCCCTTCCACCGAGTCTCCTGCAGGAACGCTACGGCTACCCTCCGCCTGGAGAGTAAATCGGCTAACTCCCTCGCTCGACCGGTTAAGGTGCCAATGTTCCAGGTGGCAAAGCGGAGCTTACGTGTTACAAATGTTGGGCGTAACTTCTTTAACCCGCCCTGGACCCGGTAGCCCTCTTCTACTTGACACAGGAGTCGGGCGAAGCTCCTGCGCGCCGTTTTCCGGCGGCGCCCTATCCGTGGCACTAACAGACCTATTGATCAATGCTCATGTTCTGCTAGACAAATTATTTGTCTACGAGGAGCTATTGAATGTACATCACTGACCTAGAGGTCAGTGATATACGTGGTGCTTGATTTAGCAGCCCGAGCTTCGGAGCACATTTATTTTATTTTATTTTAAACTTAATGCGCATGTAGCACAAAGGCGGACTTAATGCCATGTGGCATTCTCTGCCAGTCAACTTTCAGGTGATGTAGGAATATGATGTGGTAGGTTCAGGCTTAGGATATAAAACCTGACAAGGTAGTTGTAAATGTAGGAATCACCTTTATTGTAAACCATTTTCATTCATTCAAATTTAATAGTTGTAAGTAATATACACAAATTTACTGTTATTATTACATTAGGGTTTATAACAGTGGATGAAGATACCAGACATGTATATAAACATACGTATATATACATACACACATAAATCCACATATACACAGGCATACATAGACATACATTATATAAATAAATGTAATTATATATATTGCTTATCTAAATACTCAGTCGGGTATTATCTTTGTGATCGTTCTGCCAATTCATTCCGGAGTAAATCACGTACTTTCATTTTGAATGTGAGGCGGTTTGTGGACATCCTGATTTCAGTAGGTAGCGCATTCTGACTGCACGAAGAAGGAAGGGAAGGGAAATTAGAGGTGCCAGGGGGGTAAAGGAGAAGCATATTGTTCCTTGACCGAAGGTTTCGGTCATAGTTTTAGAATAAGAGACAAAAGTGATGTACGAGGTACTCAGGTAACGATGGGGAGAAGAGGAAAGAAAAAAGAGAAGTGAGTCCACGCAAACTGCGGCGCTGTCGAATTGGGAACCATTGCAGCTGGGAACGTAAAGCAGACACATATTTGAGAATTGAAACCAAAACGAATTGAATGCAGTTATTGAGAAGGGGTTTATTATGGAGGTAGGCAGGTCAAAATAACACATCACCATAATCGATCAGGGGATTTATTAGGGACTGCATAAGCGTAGCCTTGGTTTTAGCGGGAAGGAAGTTTTTAAGACGGTATAAAGCGCGAAGACACGAAGTAACTTTCTGGCTGACATGTGTCACTTGTGCTCGCCAATCAAGTGTAGAGTCCATATATAGCCGCAAGTTATTTACTACTGCACTCAGAGCTATCTTCTGGTTGTTGTAGACAACTGGAGGAATGACTGCCATATCCGACCTACTTAGCATTTGGTTTGGCATATGATATGTCATATGCCATTGAGAAAATGAACATTGGACTTGGTCAACATATCCTCAACACTTGACTTCGTACAATCTGGCTAACTCTGATTCATTCGGGTAACATTGACAGTGTGACCATGAACTAGTTTCAATTTATTTTTCATATGATACCAATACAATTTACAAATACTTCTTACAGTTTTACATTTTTAAACTAACTCCGTAAGCGCACCTTAAAAATAAATAGGCTTTCATACAGGGGTAATGTCAAAACTTATTTCTGAAATTTGCGCCCGAGTTTATGCTATTCAAACAGTGTAAAACTTTTGGAATATTTTGTGAGAGATTTTGTATAATCATTTGTAATGGAATTATCGTACTTTAATATAGTATTTGCCTATAATTACGTCTCTTTATCTAATTACTATAACTACTAATTTTTATACAGGCTAACTTTGACAGTGTTTTGAAGTATTTTTTTACATAATTTGACCTACATAATTGACGACGATTTGCTCTATATGGAGTGGGGTGAATAAACATTTTATGGTCAAGTGTTCATAAATTATATTTTTTTTCTAATTATATTAGCTTCTTTTCTATTTAGTTACACAAAAAATGTTGCCTTAAACGTGTTTTTTAAGGTTTTTTGATACTAATTAAAAATATGAATTAAAATATTGATTATTTTATAAAATATAAGACAAAACTGGAAATTAATGGTTTTATTACGTCGGTTATACCCATTTAGAAGAAAAACATAAACCAATGTTACCCAGATTAATACAAAGTATACCTAATAATTACTACTTTTCTATGAATGGTTCTATGTGTGTCAAAATTACCCATGTAATGACGGTAACTTTGACAGACTAGAAAATCTGGTTTTCCTAAGGACTGATAATTTTTTAGAGAATTTAATTAATCTTTACGGGTGAAAAGTGTTATGAGAGCACTAACAAAGCTAAATACAGTCGTGTTGTATGCTTGAATTTTATAATATTGTGTAAAATATCGCAATTATCTGTCAAAGTTACCCAGATTGACTGTACGTCAATTATGATAATTTTTTTACTTCCGCCCTACCATTAAGCAATGCTGCCCTACCTCAAATTCGACTCTAGCTACGGCCCTGACGCAGGTGCTTCTCTCTGTTAAAGCGTAAGCCCAAATATGCATAACACTATTATGACACAGAATGTGTATAATTTATATATATTTATTTCAGTTCAGTGACAGACAATTGTTTTATTATGCGAGTCTAAAATATGTATGTGTAACGATTTCCCCCCGCTAAAAATGACAGTAAAAACGCTATAGCTACTCCTCTCCTGTCCGAGGGTCTGTGTTGCTCTATGTCACGCTCTATTTATAATGTGGTTAATTTATTGTTTAATCTTTTTTGGTAAACTATGTCGCATAAATTTATCAGTTCTTTCGTGGTTTAATATATTCCATAATTTAGCTTAATAATGTTTTGAGGCTTGTATGTAAAATTACAAACTATTTACCCATACATTTAGGACGTTAGGATACTTTTCGGAAGTAAGGGAATAAGATAAGTACACCACTCATTTGGAAAAACTTAAAATATATTTATATTTCCTTGATTACTTTTTTAAACGGGTACATATTAAAAATTCATGATGTAAATAAATCAAAAATCTAAGCTTTCTTGAGCGAATTGCGGAGGCAGATGCGCAATGACCTCTCTAATCTGCGATAGTTTATGTCCTGCGGTGATGCGTCGCCATAACACTGGGCATTCCATATTCTCACAATGTACGGAGTTATTGTGACCGCAACATGATGCACAAATCTGAGAAACATAATACAATATCAAGAAGTAGAACCTATATCAGCATAATTTATAATAAAATATACGAAAATAAAATAGTTTGTTCTGGTAGTTAAATTAAGCATAATTTGCGAACAAACATAATTTCGGGGTTACTTCATTGACGAGTCAGTTCTACTCTAAATAAATGATTTTTAATGATTTTTGGTTATACGCCGTAGTAGTACCTAATAACTTGAAACTTGTCAAAGAGGTTTACTCACACTATTACAGTATTGCATATTCTCGTAAGCGATGCTCAATCTACATGCGAGGGCTGCGGCAGACTTCTGTGCTTTAGTGCTAACGGCACAGTTCGTACAAATAGAATCTCGCGCGCTGCGAGTGCCACAGAGCGCGCAACGTTCGCGCCACATGTAGCGAGCTATACCACCCGTGTTACGACACTCGCGGGCCTGGATTTCACGGGTCATTCCTATTTCAGCCCACCTGAATAAATTTCATAAAAAAATGCATTAGCTATTACTAATACTTGCTCTGTAGTTCAAATCGCTTGTCTTTTGATTTTTTTATATTAAGAAATTTTGAACACAAATAAGCATTTATTACACGAGTTTATGTTTGAAAAATTTTGTTTCCATTTGAAGTGATTTGAATTGATGGAGGAAGAAAATATTTTTTATTTAGCCTCCCATAGTGACTAACCTACCTGATGAAAAGCATTAGCAAAATCCAAGAGAAGTGGTCACCCTACACCCACACTATGGTGGTTATTTCTAGACAGACAGACCTAAGGAAATAAATGTCCTTCAAAATTCCAAAGTTGATAGATACCTAAGTGTAAAATTACCATTTAAAGACGTCGACCCCAAGCAAGGAGAGGCAGCGGTGCAGAGGCGGTAGAAGCACGCGCGCCGCGTAGTAAGTCACGTGAGGTGGAGTGGCGGGATCGCGACGCAACTCGTCGGGTGTACGCGCCAATCGCACAAGAGCTGTACCAGGAGCACCCGCAGACACTTGCCACGCAACGCGCCACCCCGTACGAGGTCGGGCGCGACAGTCGCGCGATGACACACGTCTACACACAACAATGGTACTTTTGTATTTTTTTATATGAACTTGCTAAAGTGAAAGTAGAAAGCATGAGCAGAATCCAATCATTCTCATTGTGAGTGCACACAATGCAGCATGGTGATCCACACTATGGCGACCTATTAAAATGCTTAATCTTCGGTTTCGCACTCACCAACAAAATATAATACATTTTGTCCTTATTGTTAAGGATATAATATTTCAAATTGAATAGTAAATTAATATTGGTATAAAAGTTGGATTGCGGAAAATAGACACGAGTGGCGATTGCTCCACCGACAAGGTACTGACCCTTAAATTGAGAAGAAGATAAAAGTTACAAAGGGGCAAATAATTTAAGTCAAGAACAAAACATTTTCGGTAAAACATTATATTTTAAATAAATATAACTTACTTGGCTATCTCGTTAGGTGGCGCGCTAGCACCGGGCCTATACCCACCCGGGCCGTGGTACTCTCGTGTGAAGAACAACTCCTGTGGCGGCAATGTACCGTCTGCCAACTTTGACAGTGTAGCCATCACGGAGCGCTTGACGCGGGACATGTCTCCCGTCTCGAACAACTCGCATAAAGCGCGCTGGAGGAGCTGATTAACATAATGACATCATTATTTTGGAATGGAAGACGTCCAAATTTTACTTAAGCCCCGAAATCTGACTGATTAATCATCGGTAAAGTTCCAACTCAGGACTACTACAACGAAATCTACGACACACCGAACTAAGGGCTAACTACTAATTCTGTATCGCGATATAGAAATTTTTGCGCCTATTAGTTATCGTTATATAGTTATCGTAGTTATCGTTGAGCCATGGTCCAGAAGGAGAAATTGGTTCCCTCGACTCACTTAAAATTCAGACGCACAGAGCGCACCGTGTGGTTTTAGACGGTTCGATTCCGACACACCGCCCAGCCGCAAAAGTCAAAGCCCCGGTGGTGACGGCCCGAGAGAGTCTCCACACGTAAAAAAAAATGGCCCGCAAGTAATGTATACCTCCATCTAGTCGGAGGAACCTCCCTTTGAATTGGAGAGACACGACACCCGTTCCTCCGCAGAGGTTTTAGTCCACCATATTTACTGTGTGTAGTTCAATACCCAATCAATTAAAATAAATTGTTTTCAGTCAGTTAGGCCCTAATATTTTTCATTATGAGTGTAGCATTAAATAGTGAGTAAGGGTTTAAAATGAATGATTTAAGTGAAAAACATAGCATTATAAATATATTAGAACTTACTTTAACACCAGCTGGGCACCCATCTCTTCGCACAGTTTCTATACCTTTAGCTTCATACACAGGTTTCTCTTGAGCTGCACTTTCGTACATGTAACCAACATAGCGCTTCTTCGTTTGTAGAATGCAAGGCTGGTATACCTGGGCAAGAGCAATAAAGTGCTGAAGGAATACTTAATACATTTTGCTATTTACTACAATTAAGTACATCTTTATTACGTACTTGAAGAACCCAGCGCTGTTACTCGCGGTTGTTGTTGTATTTTTACAACGGCTGAAGGTAAGGCCCAAATATGGCTTATTGTAGGTACTGTGTGCATGAATAACAATCCAAAAAAATTAAAAGATTTCTTTGTTTAATTATCCCAAAGACAAAAATCGAAAAAATAAAAACATATATTTTTTAATTATCCCAAACATGTCTTTTTTTAATTATCCCCAAGACTCCACTAGGTAAGCAGTAACTATAATTTATTATTATTAAGGTCGGGCCAAAAAGTGTTTTTGGAATTTTCTTAGGAAATTCCTAATAGTAGCCGACCCCAAATAAATTTGGGAATAAAGGCTCGGAAGATGATGACTTATATAAGATAGAGATATAGAGGAGATAAAAACTCAAAGGGGTTCGATGGTGCAAAAAAGTTTTTGGTATTGATCATAAATTATTTAAGTCGTTTTTTTTTAGTGAGTTGCACGAAATAGGTAATGGAAACTCTAAACTAAGGAAACTCTCTCGTAAACGGTGCGTTTAAGAGAAAATATAGTTATTTTGAAAGCCAAAAGCCGGCGGTCTCTGTTTAGGTATCCTTTAGTGATTTAATGATTATCTCTGTTTATAAATTAAAATACTATTTATGGTTTTTATTATTTCAGATGACAAGAGTGGTTACAAGTTGTCGGGCGAGAAGATCTCCTTTCCAAACTTGTAAATGATAAAATAAGGCAACAATACAGAACTTTATATTAGATTTAGAATTTATCATTCGATTAAGAGGGATAACAAATTATTAAAAAACAAAAATTACTTAAAAACAATTTAGAATAAGCAATTTGTAAAAAAATATACATACATAAAAAGCTGACAAACGTTTTGTGTATTTACAGTAGAAACTCGATTAATCGAAGTAGTTGTTGTCGTTGGGCATCCGGATAATATAATGTATGAAGAAAAGTGGGTTTAGTGCATAATATGTATTTGGTACCTAATGTTAAGTGTTTATTAAAAACAACAAATACATATCAACTAGAGATCAATGTTTATCAAGTTTCTAAACTTTGGAAAAATTATCTCTCAATGTTCTTAAAGTATCAAGAGACACATTTTGTAACATGCGATGTATGCACTAATTCTGGAGCCTTAGGCGATTCACACACTGCACCGCGCTACGACGCGTAGCGCGGAGTGGCAGATTTTAATATTGTATGCAAGTACATCGATTAGTATAGAAAACACGCCACGCCAGGTCCAACAACGCGCGTGCCGCTAGCAGATTCGGGATTGGCTGCAATGGCTGCCCCGCGCCTACGCGCGTGTTCGCGTCGCCAGTGTGTGAATCGCCTTAATCACGAAATAAAATATATGCACGTATAAAATAATTGTAATGTAGGTACGCACTGTATAACTAGTTTACAAAACATATTTGGTAATTTTCTTTTGATAATCACGAAATAAAATAAGTTGAATTTGACTTAAAATATTAATTATTTGACGTAAGTTTTTTCTTTTCTTTTTCTCCTCATCGCTGCTATATCACGAATTCATTTCAACAACAGTAAGCTCACAGTATCACTCTCCGTGTGTTTTTCAAACCACATGAGAGCTGTTTCTAGGGCCTGGAGAGCTTCATCGTGAGATACCAATTCCGACACGTTCATGCTTGCATAAATTCTACTTGTAGGCATAATATAGTTGGTCGTGGCTGGTAGTCCGGATAACCGCGAATCCTTATAACTGAGGTCCGGATAATCGAGTTTCTACTGTATTTTAATCTTCCTGTGCCAACCCTATCAGAATAAGTAGGTAACAATTTTGTTCGCTCTTTAGAAGCTTGGTCTATGTACGTTTATTTACTCATGTGCTTTTATGTCTAAATGCATACCTACACATCACACATCAACAGCCTAAATAGACAGCCATAGGCTTCACCTAATAAAGGAGGTTTTTGCCTACTATACCACGCCGGTCACGCGGTTAGTATAAGATTTGTTAAAAGTTTTCCCTCTTTGTATTAATGTCGTCTTGCGTAGTTTATTCCCATGGTCACACTCCTTATTCTCCATCAGAATCCGCTATCACATGGTTCACATACATTTAATGGATAGATCATTTTAAAACTCGGCCATATTTAAAATCGAATTCACTTCTTTTTAACTTGGTAAAAAGCCCAATTTTGGAAAATTTAACTGCGAAATTACTATGATTTAATATTGTATTTTAAAATAAAAAGTTGGGTACCTTTTCAAGTTTGAGTGCCACTCGGTAAATACCCCAATTTTGGAATTCGACTGCGAAATTACTATGATTTAATATTGCATTATAAAATAAAAAGTTGGGTACCTTTTCAAGTTTGAGTGCAACAGGCGACGGATTGTCGGCAGTAACTGCGTCGGCAATTTGTTGTCCAATTTCAAACGCCTCCGCCCGCGTTCCACCAGGCACTAACACGAACATGGAGTCTGTGTCACCGTATATTACCTACAAAACAATAAAACAGTACAGAAAAAAAACCAATCAGACCCTCAGACCAGACCCTGGTTTCCTTATCATGGGATCACATGGGAAGTACCAGCTTTCAGAATTATCAAAATCGGTTCACCCAATCGAAAGTTCTGAGGTAACAAACAGAAAAAAAAATACGGTCGAATTGAAAACCTCCTCCTTTTTTTAAGTCGGTTAAAAACGATTAGACAATTTTTAAATCTTTTTGTAGGTCTGTCTGCCTATTTGTTCCGGGTAATCTCTGAAAAGGCTGCACCGATTTTGACGGGACTAGTATAAACTCACACTATCTTGTACTTCCAAAGGACTTCCAAAGGACGGTACCTATGATTGATTGCTATCGACATGGTATAAACAAATGTACCTTTGCATTCCACTGGTTACTTTCACGGACCAATTTGATAGCCCGTTCTAATGTTTCTCTGCCTTTCGCCACAACACTGTCGCCAACCTCCACGCAAGGCATTCGACCGCTAAAGTTAGCCGCTGTGTACCCATATGTTACGTTTGCGATTAACTTCAAACCTGTAAGGATAGTAATGCCCATGCATACTCAATGTATTCGATGATATGTAGGAAGAAATCATTGTGTATATATATGTATTTCAGATAACAAACAACGCCATCAAGTTTTAAACCAAGCAAAGCAAGCAAATCCATCAAAGTGGTGTGCAATGGGAGAGGTCTATGTCCAGCTGGGGACTGCAATGGGCTGATGATGAAAGCTTGTACTATGAATAGAATAAAATACTCATTTACCTCTTTTCTGTAAATATATATAACTCGTGCGACCTAAGATGGCACCTGACTCAAATGTCAGTCGTTTGAAGTACTGAGTGCAAGAAAAATATAATTTATTCTAGTTTTTTTAAATTTTTACATTTATTTTGCTTCAATTAGTTTCTCATAACATACTACTTTACCTTAAGTGGTACTTTACTACCTGAGTTAAGAAAATACATATGCATACCAATAGGAAGCAGGCCTCATTCATTATTTACCCGAATGCATTCTTCGTGCAGTGATTTAAATAATACTAGGTAATACCTAATATCATTTTAAACGAAATTACGAACTGAAATATGGTTTTAAAATACAATTTAAAGTCATGATAAGCCTTTTAATCGTAGTCTCTGAAAATCATATGTATTTGGATATTCTTTATTTTAAACTATTGCGTCTCATAGTCGTCATGCTGGTTTTTTTCGTGTGACCTTTCTTAAAACAATAAAATAAATTCGTGGAGTGATTTATATGACATTAGGTAATACCTAATAAACTAAAATTATTATTGAAAGATTCTTGCAACGATAATAGTGTTGCTAACGCTACTTGCAGGATGACAGAGGGGTATCACGCGGGGGAACGGTGTCATGTTACGTTTTGAGCCAGGTGCCATCTTAGCTCGCACGAGTTATACATTAAGGCACACATAGGAAAATAAAGATTGCATTACCTAATTGCCTAGAATGCATAGCTTTCTTTACGTTTTCATCAGTTTGTGCCTTCATGTTTTTCTTGACAGCCTGTCTGGCGGCGAGTATTCTTCTTAACAGTGCCGGCAGTACTCCACGACGTACAGAAGACTTAACGAATCCAACACCGACAGGTGACCAGTGGACTAAGTTCTTTTTAACTAGAGCTTCGACTTTAGCTTTAGGTATTTTAAGACGCCATGCCCCGAATTCGTAAGCTGTATCACTGAAAAATATTTTAAAATTATTATTTTATACCAGCTTTTGCCCGCGGCTGTGCCCGCATCATCAATCAATAACATCCCTTAACGTCCCACAGCTGTGCTCGGGTCTTCTATCAGAAGGTTTGGCCGGGTATACGAGTATGTAGGTTATCATGGTGTTTTTTAAACTAATACCTAAGTATCTGTATGTGTATGTGTCAACTGCTTTATATACCTACAAAGTGTTGTGAAGTTAACAACTATTTGTAAGTAAAAACCACATTAAAAGGTTATGAAGTTAAAATTTATCGGGCTTAGTTTACCATTGAATGCTAAGTGTGACTGAATGTAATAAGGCTGTCAACAGAAAAATATTTTATTAAAAAAAGTGAATTACTTACCTAATATTTTGAACTCGTCCAATGCAAGTTGAAAAACAGTAGTTATAAGCTATCATCATAGATGGATACAAGCTTTGGAAGTCGAGGACTATTACAGGGTCTGTGTAGAACCGTGACTCGGGTTCAAATATGAGTGGGAGACATTCAGGGGCCCGCATGGCCGCCCGCTGTTTGATAGTCGGTGATAATGCTACTAAGTTCAGTGGTCTTGCCGCTCGCAGCATCAGAGATTCGACTCGGAACTGTGACCCTCGAGATAATACTTCCCACCATTGTAGTCCAAAAAGTCTTGCCAATTCTGAAGTTCTGTCTGTATTCAAAAGTATACTAATACATTCTTTTTCTTGTTTTTAGAACTAGTTTGAAAACTTATTTATAATGAAAAGTTATAAAAAATATTATAGGTATGTTTAACGTGCTCATTCTGCGTCGATTCTGTGATATTAGAAAACTAAACATATATTCTGAAATACTTTGAAACATTAAATTTGTTTCGGTAGCTAAATTGGGTCACAAGAACTGGTTTTGCATTATTTGGTGTTCTATTTTGACGTTTCTGTCTTAAGTACTATTTGTTCGGTAAAAAAGATCAGGAGGTGTAAAATGAATGTATCAGAAATTATTTAGAATTATTGTAAAACATCTTACTTATAATATCAAGTTTATCCAACATCCTAACAGTTCCAGATAATTTTGTTAAGTAATATTCTACTGGAATCCATCTTAATATTCTTGACTCATCCTGCCACCATGTTGCCAACTGTGCATAACTATATTTAGGAACTCTTTCCTTCAATACTTCATACATACAATTCTCAAAGCTGTAACTTGACAACGCCATCTCATGACGAAATAATCGCCAAACATTCAACATAATTCTGCCAATAATTCTTGCCTCATAATCAGTGTCTTCACCTCGCCATCGTTTTTGACGATGTTTTTCTGTTATTCTAGAAACTTCTTTTACAATTTCCAGCCCCAAAGCTTGAGCTCGGCAGAAAAGGTAGCCCCAAGAATCCATTTCTACTTCATACCCACACATTATATCTGGATCGTGTGTAATGATCAATTCTATGACTTTCTTAAATAAATCACTTTCATTATTTACATATGTAACATCGACATCGAAAACGCATCTATCTAGATACTTCAGAGCTGTTGTTTCTTCTACAACAATGACTTTAGTAATGTTTTTCGGTAATCGATGATCCAGAGGGCAATCATTTGTTATAGTGACAAATAAAGCTTGAATGGGATCTATCGCTGGATCAGGGTTTAATTCTCCTCTAACTGTAGTAAGAACCTCAGTTAACATTACTGTTAAAAAGTTTACCTGTAAAAATATGTCAATTATTATTACTAATAATTAAAAATTTATTGTCTAGAATTTATGCATACAGCGAAATACTTACGTCAACTACCGGAGTCTCAATAGAATTACTGTCTATTCGATTATCATTACTTCCAAAGCAAAGAAATGAACCATCAGGTTGCATACTGACTTGCAGGCTAGTATTTAAATTAGTTTTATATTTATCATCTGTTTCCAAACTAATACTGTTATTAATATCAGCTAAACCCAAGGCTTGTGAATTCTCCAAATCATCAATATTTGTACTTATATCTACATTATTGGTATTGACGGTTTCTTCTTTCGTGTCATCATTTCGTTGTTCTAACCATTTCATTATTTGTTTTTTTGTCGGTGGTTTTCTTATTGGCTCCAAAATGTTTTTTTTATTGCCAGCCAAAATTAATTTTAAGCCATCTGGTTTTGCTGATTCTTGTGACATTTCATTCGTTTGTAGAAATATTAAATGCCTCCATTCTTCTATATTAGTTGAATCTATCACTTTCTCGAATGGTTTCTGATCTCTTGATAGTTTACTATTGACTTTTAACAAAATTTGACCTATTTCTACTTTATCGCCAACATCTTTGTGGTCTGAATAATATGGTTCAGGGTTTTTTATTTTAGGTATATCGTACTGTTTTAAGGTAGACATGACATAGCTTTTAGTTGGTGGTTTCATTCGAGGAGTTAATATCTTAGAATAATTATAATCTAATAAAGTGATTTTTTTACTAGCTTTATCTTCAGTAGTCGTGTCTAGTTCCATTTTTATTTCCGATGCTGCCTTTATTTCGATATCCGCTGGCGAACAATGATTACTTAAATCGTCATATCTGTCTGAATTGTAATGTGTACTACTATCATTATCTAACGATAAATCGAATACTTTAGACGTGTTATAAAAGCTCATTATACCTAATGTATTGCATTCTGGAGAAGAATCGATTTCATTTATACTATCATTAAATTTTCGCTTAAAAGTATCGTTGCACTTCAAATTTGAGGGTCCAGCTATTGGTTTAATGTTTTTCTCTAAATCATATATTTTAGCGGCGTTTAAATGTATTTCGTCACATTTTACTATTAGTTCATTTACTATGTTCACATTTGATGCCATTTCGGTAGAATTTGAATGCATCGATTTATCTAAAACTTCTATTTTAACAGATCTTTTTAAATGTAAATCTGAAATATCCTCTATTGTCTCTCTTGATACGTTTATTTCATCAACTTCACTAACGTCTAACTTAGATTCAGAAGTAGTGTCTACTGATTTTGCTTCCTGTTTTTTTAACTTAGGTCGTGATAGACCAAGTTTAAAAGATCTCATTTTTCTTTTTCTTACTTTCTTTACATCTGGAAAACAAATAGACATTAAGGCTACATTTTACAATTGTAATTTACTACAGTTAGTAAACGTTTCTCGTATTTTTTACTGTTCTATGTAAATTAGAGTTTATACTAGAGTTGTTTAATCGTAGCGCGTGTTTAGTGTGTTGGACCTGGCGTGTTTTCTATACTAATCGATGTACTTGCATACAATATTAAAATCTGCCACTCCGCGCTACGCGACGGAGCGCGGGGCAGTGTGTGAATCGCCTTATCATTCTAATTATTTTTCAACCGACTTTGAAAAAAGGATTCAATTTTCAATATTAGAGTATAACTCGTGCGAGCTAAGATGGCACCAGGCTCAAAACGAAACATGATACCGTTCCCCCGCGTGATACCCCTCTGTCGTCCTGCGAGTAGCGTTAGCAACACTATTACCGTTGCAAGAATCTTTCCATAATAATTTTAGTTTATTAGGTATTACCTAATGTCATATAAATCACTCCACGAATTTATTTTATAAATATACATATCATTAGATTCGTCTGGATAACCCAATTGTTTTAAGAAAGGTCACACGAAAAAAACCAGCATGACGACTATGAGACGCAATAGTTAAAAATAAAGAATATCCATATACATATGATTTTCAGAGACTACGATTAAAAGGCTTATCATGATGTTTTTAAATTGTATTTTATAACCATATTTCAGTTCCTAATTTCATTTAAAATGATATTAGGTATTACCTAATATTATTTAAATCACTGCACGAAGAATGCATTCAGGTAAATAATGAATGAGGCCTGCTTCCTATTGGTATGTATATGTATTTTCTTAACTCAGGTAGTAAAGTACCACTTAAGATAAAGTAGTATGTTATGAGAAACTAATTGAAGCAAAATAAATGTAAAAAATTAAAAAACTAGAAAAAAAAATATTTTTCTTGCACTCAGTACTTTAAACGACTGACATTTGAATCAGGTGCAATCTTAGGTCGCACGAGTTATATGTGTATTTTTCTCCAAACATTAGCCATTACTATGATGACATTTGTTTAATTTATGCATACACACTCATAACACTCACATTGACACACAAACAAAACTTACTATTTAAAGTTATTGTCTAATATTGTAAGTAATGGTTTGTTTATTTAGCCTTTGATAAGGAACTGACTTCCAAGACACAGCGCTATTTTGGGAGTCAGGGCTGTATAGTGCTTTGTAATCCACTTTCTGTTGCAATAAAGATATTATTATTATAGATATAGCTTTATTTTGTGACGACTGCCATAAATAGCGCACATAAAAAAACATACTACAGCACCATCTATTGCAGACACCGATTAAACTATGAACTAAATCTGTTTCGCGATATAGAAATTCCTGTAATTTTTTGCCCACCAGGTATGATTACCTCGACTGTTCCGAGTACTTCCGAGGATTCCCTTTGTATTCATTCCTGCACAATTTAACTACATATATACAATTTAATTACTTACGATCATCGTCACAAGTTCCATCAAGCTGTGGTATGTTGGCACCATCCCAAAACGAATCATTCCACGAAGGCGAACTTTCACTTACATCAGTACTAATAAAGCGAAAAAATAATGAAGTCAGTTATAAATCAAAATAATAACTAATATTAAGTATTTTCATTTTGACACAACGTAACAGCTCGACTCATTAGGCCATCAGCTCAAACTGTTCAAGACATCTTATAGTGTTTAAACTGGGTATTTAAAATTATATAGAGTAACCATACATCCCAAAATAATATTTATTGACAAGATTGACAAATAAATTAATTGTCAGTGAAAAGGTAAGCAAGCAAAAGCCAATTGTCACACAATTATTAAAAATCGAACTTACTGTTTATCTTGACTTAAAATTAAAGTATCTTCATTATATATTTGTGAATATTCAGCATCATCTAATTCAACATCTGCCTCATTTTCTACATCTGCTGGTGTACCCATAACACTATCTTCTTCAACCGGCTTTTCATCCATATTTTGCAGCATATCAACTAGTTCAAAATCTTCACTGTCCACTGAAATCAATTAAAGTTTGAAAACAGAATTACTATTACCCTTGCCATCAATAAAGTTATTTTAACAAATAGCTATACTCACACAATACTTGGCTGTAATGTAAAGATAAACTATTGTTTAAAGCTATCTCTTCGTCCACTAGTGTACTGTCCAAATCTTTATCTACAAATTCATCTCCATCACCATTCAAGGTTTGGTTAAAACTAACACCTAAAGTATTGTCGGGCAAATGAACACTGACATCGACAGCATTGAATAACTGAGAGCCTACAATGCTTTCAGCTGGATAGTAGACAGGTTCCAAAGGTTTACTATCGTGGTCAATAACAACAGGTTTATCAATTAAATTTGTCATTTTAATCTTAAATATCTGTTCAAATTTATAATGAGATTCAGTTTCTTCTGCCTTTATCCTCCCTTGAGATAATGATTTCGAAGCCAGAGATATATTTAGTTGTTTACGCCTTTCCGATTCTTGGTTCCATACTTCTTCTAAACCTGGATTTTCGATTCCATCGCCTTTACCTACCCTTTGACGATTGATAATGTGGGATGCTGAACAATCAGCTTCATAATAACATGAGCTTTCTGGTTTGAGGCCATAGTCATCTGAATTTCTCATTTCATTACTATTTTGTGAGATTCCCGATTTACGAAATTTAACACTTTGCAAGTCTACATTGCTCATACCAAATAAGTTGAAGTCTATGAAAAATTGCAACGTAAAATTTAAATGGGATTCATGTGGTTGGAATGTTTGACCTAAAATGGCTCCATTGCTACAGAGTTCCACTGCTTGTTTTATTAAACCAGGGCTGTATAGAAATATCTTCAAATAAAGATGGTCTTTGTCATGGTATCCATAGAACGGCCTGAAACAAAAAGTATTTTTTTCCAATTTAGACAGGTTGTTGCATTCGAAAGTAACTGTGTCCTTTTGTTAGGATTTCACAGTTAAACAGCTGAAGTAATTTAGATGAATTTCGGTATAGGGATAAATTGAAACTTGATGAAAGACACAAGCTACATTTTAACAAGCAGACAGAGCCGCGAGCTAAAGCTAGTCTGTTAATAAAGTTATGTTATTTATTATTGTAAAATTTAAAAAAGGTCCATTAAATCATTATAATTTACTTACAATCCTTTTACTAATGATATTTTGTAAACATGTTGGTTTGTAGAAGTTGCCTGTTTTAAAGCAATGTTTAAAGCTTTATCCAAACTAGCAGCAATCTAAAAAAATACAATTAATTACTTAAATTATCATAGATTTATTAAATATATAAATAATTTTCTACCTTTAAAATTGCTTAGAAAATATTCTATTCTATAGGTACATATTACTAGAATGCATATTGATAAGGGCTTGCAATTTGAGGACATAGAAATCTACTGATCATTAATTTTAAGAAGACATTTTAAGGAGAGGCCTATGTCCAGCAGTGGACTGTTAAAGGCTGTTGATGATGATGATACCTACATAACATTCTGAATGCCTTCGACGTGACAACCATATTTAATGTCAAAATAAAGTAACTTTAAAAAGTACTAAAATAATAATTCAATTATTAACACAATTTTAATAGCTTCGTCTGTGTGTTTGTATGTAACCATACATTATTAATTATGATCATTTAGATTACATCATCTATTTTATTACTTAAACATACATATTCATGTTCTGTAGTGATTTTTAAAGCCCGGTTTCCACCGCGGAAGGGTAATGAGTGGGAAATGGTAAGTGGAACGTACTCCTTTTAAACAAAATAGGTTTGCATTCCCACCAACAAAGAGTTTTGCCTGTTGATTTCCACTGCAAATGGATAACGACAGAGAGGAATCAGCAGAGAGACCTGAATGGAATATGAGTAATGGGTTTAATTACCGAGTAGGCTATTTCCACAGAGAGTGAGTACAGTTGGAGTTTTGAACTGGTTATGTGCGGTAGTGTTTTGTTGTGGATTCGCGATGTTATCGAGTGACACGGAATCAAGTGAGGTAGTGATGTATATATTATATCTTAAGTACAGAAAAATGCAAAAAAAAAGAAAATAAATTTAAATCATACACAAAATGTATCATTAATACAACCATCACACCAACAATGCATTGGCGCCCCCGCTGGCAGCGGGAGAGACAGGCAACAGCGTCTAGCAAAACTAGTCGGCGAAACTGCGACGCAACGGACACATGTTACTCTTTTGGTCTGCTTCGCTCAACTCTTTTTCGGTGGAAACACTACTTTGTAAAATTCAATTGCGAGTTGAAAGGTTTCGTTAATGACTCTCATCATGTAGCTCATTTATACTCTTTTCGCCGTCGTTTCGATTTACACTCTTTGTTGGTGGAAACACATGTTTGCAGTTTTGTATTGGGAGGTAAAAGAAGTTATTAATGGGTCCATTCTGCTCGCGGTGGAAACCGGGCTTCATGTGTTAAAATGACTTGATTATATTACATACCTGGTATAGAAACTGGGGCTGTGGATTAGGTACTGGGCAGGGCACATAGAAGTAAGGAAAAACACCATGTACGTGAAGACATGCTTTATAACCATCAGGTGTAGGACCAAATATCCGCAGGACTGGTACCTGGAGAAATTTAGTATCATACAATTAAATTTTAACTTGCAATATACTATTAACTTTTAACATTATGATTTAGTTATTTCTAGGCCAAGGCCTTTGTCAAGATCAATTTACACACAAAACATATTCTAAAAGCATAGAGGTATGAGTAAGTTCTGAGCCTTTTAAACATTATAGTGAATTTGAAAAGTAAACATACATCAAAATATTTACTATTACATTTCATTTTCATTTGCAAACTAAGCATTTATTAGAAACTGAATTAGTTGATTTAAAAAAATCCTTTGAACTATATTACAACATAAATTACTCACAATCAATACTTAATTAATATAAATTTGTTTTCATAAATTATTCATCTTTAATTTTACTGTCAGAGCAAAACTGCTTAATATTGTAGGATAATACAACCATATTAATAATAAAGACACCAAGAATAGTAGTAAGTACTTAGTTATATATTTTGTCTAGGTGTACAATTTAAAAAAAGTAATTATCTACACCGATTATTAAAACTAGAAAGAATAGATTATTATTTACTCTCACTACAGAGGTTCGTAGAACATTTTTGTACCTGTTTAACATCAGCCCCTCTAAAATCAGAATAAATCACGTCGATACCCGGCGTTGGCTTAGTTAAATAGTGATCACAAACTACTAATCTCACTGAAAATTCTGGAAGTCCACGACTACTGTCTGAAATAAGATGCATAGGTAAAAAAAGCTAGTGGAAAAACTATGTATTTTAACTGAATGTAACAATTAAAATTGTTTCACTCACAATTTAAGATATTCATATTAAATCATTTTATTAATATGATTAGCTAGGAGTTTCTGCAATAAATTATTATATTTACAATTTAATTTATTATTGCACAATGTTTATTCATGTTCCAACTTGATCCTCCACCGCGAAACGATTTCATTAATGTTTACAAGTTTACACTTCCAAGTCTTCCATCTGAAGTTTTGACATAAAAACAGCTGATTATTTTGTGGTAAATGCTGCCATTAGATTAAAGCAGTGTTGCTGTGTTTCTACCGCGCATGCGCAATGTGCAAATAATTGTCTCAGAAATCCCATTAGGTTTTTTTATGTTTTAAAAGATTATTATTATATATTTAATATAATTGACACCCTGGCAATTTAAATCAGCTAAAGGGCAATTTTTCTACGCTTGGTAGGTATTTGAAAAGGTGTAAAAAGGAAAATGACATTTTGATTTTTCCTGGGAAAACGTAAGAGGAGCTCATAAATTAATTAACGTAGTTCGAAAGAGCTTAAGATCTATCAATATATATTTTTTATTAAGGAAATTTTCATTTTTGCAGGCCCGGACATGCCCGGTTTCTATAGGTAACTATTCTAGGACCTTCTGTCATCTGTGGACTCTGTGGTTCATTAGTTCACGTCACTCACATCTTTTATTTCATTCATTCACTGGAAATTGGTCGTGTTTTTGTAATTTACATTCTCAATATCATTGCGTTGCGTACTACTTTTTGAATTAAATAATTCGAATTCTAATTGTTATTGCTGTGAAGTAAGCCTAAAATTTTGTGTGTATTTCGAGTGAAAAGTGAGGCGTTACATAGAACTTATAAAAATGTAATGAACGTAAAAATGAAGTGTTCTTTCAAACAGAAACTAAGCAAGGAAACAAAATTATTTGTTAAAAGATAAGGAACGTAGCAACAGGGCCATGGATGATGAAGAGGCAGACCTTCGTGAACAGATATTCCACAACAACGTTAGGGAGCAAATTGTGAGTTATAAAACAAGGACTAGAGCTTTGTCATTTTGTCTTTTCTGCTTGCTGTTGTTTAATCCTTGTTTTTTACCAAAAACACAAAAAGAAGTTTACATGTAGTATAAGCAAAGATACAATAAACAAGGTACAAGGTTTGAAGCTTTGCAGCATGCTATTTCTTATATTCAACAATTGAATCCATCACTTTTCTGTTAGAGGTCAGAGATCATGGTGAATCTCAAAATTACACCATCTATTACTGTCTGTCACAGGAATACATTGATAATAGTTTTGCCATGTAAACCATTTTTATTGCAAATACTATTTTCTGTATAATCAGTGAGCTATTTCTTTGGCCTGTGTGTGAGAGGGTTTAACTTGTATGCATTATTGTTAAATGTAATGTAATTTTTATCTTATTCTGTATATGCATAAAGACAGATACTTACGAGTATATTGTATTTATTCCATGCTGAATTGTCCCCAGAAGATTGAAATGTATAATTATCGTAGTCTAATTATTTATACTATATATTTATACAGAAACAGCTGATATATTTACTGAAAATAATAAAAGTCCATTTACTAGTAATTTAAAATAGAAGTTAATTTAGGGCAACATAATACATAGTGATACAACCATGCATTGCATTATTAAGCATATTATATGAATTGTATAAATACTTGAACATGCTAAATAAAATTCATAAAGAATTTGCATTTTTAACCTTCTTAAATTAGTTTAAAAGGTCTTTGTAACCGGTGTTTGACTAGTTGTAGTGATCTGAATGTAAGTGAATGGCTCTTGGCTCTTCAAGCTACTACAGTCTTAGACTCATACAAGACTTGCAGTTTCTCTAATTCTGACTTCTATGCTTAATCTTTAATCAAAAATGTTTGTATTGACTTTAAAAAGATTGGTTCTATGATTACTCACTCACTCTTTTTATGGATTTTTGTCTTGATGTTCGTTCTATTTTTATGAAATAATCAATTTATAAAGTAAAAAGTATGGTATGAAGAATACAGATTATAATCATAATGTATCAATATGGAATCATAATGATATAAATTATGTTAAAAAGAAAAGTCAGAACATATGTCCCTATCGTAAATAAAGTGTAATAAATAAATAAATAAATAATTATTCAAATTATCACACAGTTATTAGAGTACAGAATTAAAAGTATCAGTATGCATCACTATAGTGTCAACCTATCACTGTCCACTGCTTGATGAAGGTCCCCCAAGGTCACAGATATTAACTACCTAATTAATTGATAATGAATCTAAAGGACTAAGCTTTATGGTCTGGATCATGTACTTAGTGTACTGTAAACAAATATGTATATTGTTAATTTTGGCTAATACTAGTAAGATGATGGCTGGGGCTCGTATGCAAGCTGTATTGACATACTTACTCATAACTATGGTCTTTTCTTCAAAAGGCCAACCTAGACCCCATACTGTATTAACATACCTAGTTTATTATTTAATCATTGTTCATAGACTTTAAAAACAAGAGATCTCTGTGATTTGTTTCAGTATTTCTTTCCCAAAGTGAGGAGTTAGGTAATGCCAGCAACTTCTAACTGCAAAATCCAAAATTTTAAAATATCTGTAATATATTGACTTGCAATAATAAATATGATTTATCCTACTGCACCTAGTGTCGATGGTTCAAATCCTAAGTGGGATAACACTTGTGTCATTCACAAATTGTTGTACTGAGTCCGGGCGTTCTTTGTGTCCGTTTCATGTAAGTTTGTAAAATCCCCTGCAACACAGGAATTTATATACTTAATGCGAGAGTTGTCTTTTTAGAAGAGTAGAGAAAAATTTATAAAGATAATTCATACATCTTTGGAATCCATCCTTCTAATTAAGATTTTTAGTTAAGTAGCCAGAGTTTATGGAATGGATTAAGTAATAATTTAATTCTAAAATTTGGATATGTAGTGTGGGCGGTGTGGGATACTTTCAGTTGTGAATAAAAAATTGTAAATAGGAATAAGACAATTGGGAAGGATAATGCTTTAAGTAATCAGATGATATTATAATCCATACCAGTTAACATCTCCTAAGAGTAGCCTAAGCAACAATGGTCATTGTTGGTGACATATATAAATGTATGCCTGAGAAAATATCATTCAACAATGATGCCCCACTGCTGGACTCAAGTTTCTCCTCAGGAGAGGTTTAAGGCAGTAAAATATTAGTTGAAGTATGTCATCAGCTTTCTGACAGTGAAAGCCCCGTCAAAATCAATCCAGCAGCATTAGTCCAGCAAACAGACTGACACAGACACACGGATGGACAGACAGTCAAAAAATTTAAAACTTTCTTTTTTGATGTGTTTACCATCGTATTTACTTTCATATTCATTTAGTCAAAAGCTGTTATTTTAATATTACATACAGACACTTCAATTTTAATTACTTGTAAACCTAACGTAATAAATTACATCATTTTTTGATTGATTTTACACCGATTTTACTCATCCTGCCATTTTTTCTTAAATGGGACTGGAAACTACGATCTCTGCTGACTTACTAATCATTCAAATCTCGAAGGCTTGTTCATATTATATGTACACAAAATTTTCAGTTCATTCCCATAAATAATTTAATCCATGTTATCTTTTGTTTTTTAGTGATTATTGCAACTACGAGTATATTATTTTTAATGCGTTATCTTAATTGAAATTATTGGTCATAACATGCTTTTATTATAACTATTTTTAAAATCATTTACGATTATCGTACTCGGATATTTTATTTCCCATTATTTTATAATTTCTATTACGTATATTACTTACAAGTTTCTTTATTACATCAAATATAAATAATAATATCTCCTTGTTTCAGATTTTTCTATTATTATTCATAATATTATATCTCGTATCCTTCATGTTAATCGAAAAATTCCGTCGTCGTGATAGCGAAGACTATTTTACGGGTGATGAAGATGAAGTAAAAGTATACCGGATAAGTCTCTGGTTATGCACATTTGCACTGGCAGTATCACTTGGCTCTGCGCTCCTTTTGCCAGTATCTATAGTCAGCAATGAAGTGCTAATACTGTACCCAAACAGTTACTATGTTAAGTGGTTAAATAGCTCTCTAATACAGGGTAAGTGATTACTTGAGTTTATTATTCATTACTACATTCATATTATACTATACATATTACACACAGCATGCTTTTGCAAAAAAATACTATTGCGTTTAAAAATTAATGTTATTTGTCATATCGTTACTGATCTTGACTTCACATTGCTTGTAGGGAACACTAGCTAGCAACGTGTATGTGTCACCGAAGATGTTGTAAGGATAAATACGAAAAAGACATGAGAATTCACTAAAAGTTTAATTGATGTAAGTCTTGAACACCTATGAACTAAAATTCAAAATTTAAAAAGTGCATTCTACTTCACAAACCTAGTTCAGATGAAAAAATGTAGTGTGTGCCGTGTGGCACACAAAGCACGTATCTCTTTAGTGCAAAAATAATATTGTTCCTTATGTAGATCGTTCACACGTAACGATGTTTGTTTATGAGGTTTATACTTAAAACATATTTGTATGAGAATATACATATCGTTGTCCGCATTGTGACGGATTAAGAATACCAGGTATCTCCATCCATACACGTTAGAGTAAACCTCACACGTTTGTCTGTACTCTGTAGTTGTACAGTTGAACTTTAATGGTAAACCGGAGTATTTATGGTGCAAATTTTGTACAGATATGTCCTCTACTGAACTCAAGCTTACCTGACGAGTGTAATTGTGCAGGTAAACATGTCAGGTATATACCCTAACGTAGATTAAGAACATAAACTATGCAGGACAATAGCACTGCAGAGAAATAAAACTTGAAACTAACTCTTTACCAACCCAGACACAGGCCAGGGTGGTTTACTAAACCAAATTTCATTTCTAAGAAAACTAGCGTTGGATTATCAAAGGCCTGTTTATAATTATTCTTACATTTCTCTTTTATCCTCTACCCTATATATATATCATCCTTCAGGTGTTGTAGAAATATGATGCGGTAGGTGCAAGGACAATTTTTTTTTTTTTTTTTTTTTAAAAAGACAACTCCCGCATTAGGAATATAAATTCCTGTGTCGCGAGGGACTTTACAAACATACATGAAACGGACACAAAGAACACCCAGACTCAGAACAACAAATTGTGAATCACACAAAGTGTTATCCTACGTGGGATTTGAACCCACGACACTTGGCGCAGTAGGAAGCGGCGTGGCGACCGCTTAAGCCACTAGGCCAACCGTGCATATTGAGTTCGACAAAGTTAGTTCTCTTCGTTTATTCTCTGCTTTCCTCTTGATTAACAAATCATTGCACTGCTTGTTGTGCATAATCAGAAATGTTACATTTACTGTCTTGTCATATACATCAGTACTTTCAAATTCGACACCTTTCTCGTTGTTATAAATATTACGGTACTTCGGCCGCCGTTTACTGTTTCTATTTATAGTATATTGACATAGATTTTATTGTATTACTAAATAAGTGTAGCGACGGCCAACAAATCCTTGACTGAATTAGATAAAGATTCACATATGTAATTATGTTTTTAGGTGATAAAGTTTGTAACACTTGGAAGTTAGGTGTCATATAATTGGAGATGATACTTTGGTCCCATGAAATCTTCATCACAGCATACGACCATCCGTTTAGAACCACACAACTTTTTTGGTTACGTTGTCGGTCGCTATCGGTATTGCGCCAACCAATCGACAGTTTTCAAATTACTTTAAGATGATTACATATTCATGTAGATTGTAGAAGTATACTAATTTATCACACTTCTGTTGATGGTTTATGAAAGAAAGAAGATGATGAAAGACTTTACTGATGTGTTTTAATAATAAAAGAATACACAGTAGACATTGTGATAAGTACTGCTTATTGTACAGAACA
This sequence comes from Phragmatobia fuliginosa, assembly GCA_932526445.1. Classification (NCBI taxonomy): domain Eukaryota; kingdom Metazoa; phylum Arthropoda; class Insecta; order Lepidoptera; family Erebidae; genus Phragmatobia; species Phragmatobia fuliginosa. The sequence continues at coordinate 14,085,534 of OW052065.1, read as the reverse complement.
GAGTAAATATTTGACATGTTTTAGCCGAGTTCAAATACAATTGAATTAAAATAAAGAATGACTGCGATCTGATGCAAAATATTTAACTGTTGCGTAGTTACTACTTACGTACTTCAACGGCTATGGTATGTTAGTGTATTTACGTTTTAGAAAATATGTTCAATTGTTTAAATATCTATTTTCTAATCTGACTCCAGGCATTTAGGTTAAAAGTTATGTTTTAGTAAAGCGTAGTAATGTTTTTCCGTAGTAATAATTTTGCGCAAATGTCTGAGAATTCATTGTTACATATACACAAAAATAAGATTAACCCTTAAGGTTTGCGGAGGTCAGATGCAAGTATAAATCCGTATAAAACTGATAATAGGTTACTGCTAAATTGCTGTAATAGGCAGGTAACTCATAATAGGTACCCGTAGTAGATATAGAAAACAAATCATTAGATGAAAACTATAAATCGATATAGCAACAGTTAGTAACATATCACGTAGTTTATAATTTATGGCCAATGTCAAAGTGTACCTGATTAATCGCTTTCTATATGCAGATCGCTCAGTGTTGAAGTCGTTACTCACAATCTGCAAATGTCATGTCTTTATTACACGTAAGTAGGTGCCAAACTTAAACAAAGAGTCTCATTCATTCACAATGATAGAACAACTCTCCAATACTGGCGTAGGCCAGCTATTTGTGTGTTTTATTTTGTGTTGCTTTATTTCATGCTTATTGTTTTGTTTCAGGACTGTGGAGTCATGTGTTCCTGTTTTCCAATCTCTCAATGTTTGTGTTCTTACCGTTCGCCTATCTATTTTCGGAGTCTTCTGGGTTCCCTGGCTGTAGGGGGCTCCGAGGGAGAGTGTACGAAACGTTCATAGTTCTCGCCTTACTAGGCGTTGCAATGTTGGGTCTTGCCTACGTAATCTCTGCTTGGCTGGAAGGCGACCGATCCGGTATCGATGCATTGCTTAGTAAGTATGATATAATTTTATATTTTGACACTTAAAAAATCTCGTTTAAAATGAGGCACTATATATTTATATCCTCCTACATCCTCTCTCCTTTGAAAGCGCTAATAGCCAAGGGGTCTTAGGTGTTTGGAAACAATCACCACAACACTACTAAACAATTTATATAGGCACAACGTGTCTTGCCAGTCCCCAACCAGTACTCAGTCAACGTGGGGACGTAGTGGTACGTTAAGGGTTGTTGATGATCCTCTCTTTGTAAATAATGTTAAAAGTGTATTGACACGCTGTTGCTTACTTAAAATTGAACTTTTCTATACCCAAGTTAGAATTAGTTACTATGGAAATCTAAATATGCCAAACTTAATTGAATACCGAAACAATGTGCATAAAGTTTTTAGTGCCCAATTTATTAAATTGAAGATCATTATACAAGTTTTTGTCTGCTTTTATAGCCACGATAATTATTACCTTTGTACACATCTACATACATACATATCAAATATCGTAAACAAGACACATCACAAAAAATATTATTAATTACTTTCGTGTATATGTGTGTCGTATACTATCTGTGTGGTGACGGATCAAGAATACATTGTCACCACCCCTATTCATCCCGCGGGTGTCGTAAAAGGCGACTGAGGGATAAACTACGCAATACAACATCAATTGCAAAGAGAAGGAAAACTTGAAACCAACCCTATATCAACCCGTCTGGCCAGCGTGGTACAGTAGGCCAAAACCTCCTTTCTAAGGAGAGGCATATGTCCAGCAGTGGACTGTTAAAGGCTGTTGACTATGATGATATGTGTGTACTTAAAATGTACCTAATACACTTCCTTATACGCAGTAGAACTTGATTTATGAGAAGTATTTACGAAAGTGACAGTTGTAGTTCCGATGTAGAACCTAGCATACCTAGTAACCAACTGACATTTCCCCCTTCTAAGAAACGGTGTAACCATCGTCAGGTAGGTTCTAGGCGTTTCCTAAAATAAAGTAGATATCCTCCAAACAGAATTCGACACACTTCATGTAGTTAAGCATGTCGAAATAGTTTTCAAAGGCTTTAAATACCCCACGACTATTTTCCATCGCGCCATTGAAATATAAAGCGGCCTCGTTAGCTGTTAGTTCTCAGAGATAACAGAGACAAAATTGTTATTAAGGATTTTAGACCGCACAACCTTAAAATTGTCTCCTAATTTTATAAAAGTTGTGTGTCAGTGTTTTATTTATATCATAATCAACAAGAACTGAAGCAATCGATAAAAACTCGTTAACCGTTACCAGGGGGGTGTCACTCCGCACTTTAGGTATAGTCGGCCGCCTGCCTGCCGCGCAGGCCAGGGTTGTCACTTACGCGCGATACGCGTCGCCGCGTCGTCGCTCTCGCGCATTATATAAATTTTTGTTTATACTTTCGATACCCACAATGGCAACTAATTACAAACCTCGATATTCTAATCCATATAAAAGATATTGCTCTGTTTACGGATGTTTGAATAAAAGGCAAAACAAGGAATCAGAATTATCATTTTTTAAAATTCCTGACGATATTGAAAGGTAAGTGATTTTGTTGTATTAAAACCATAACAAGTGTAATGACGGTAGTTTGTATTTTATTATTTTATTTTGTACTGTGGAGAAAGACTACACTTTTGAACGAATTTGCACTCACTCCCTCTCGTGTAACATACACCATTTATATTTAAAATAAAACAAAAACAAAACAAAAAAGTACCTATGATAATGTGGTCAAGTAGGTTAACGATTGATATTTTTAGTCTGAGAGCTATAGTGACATTTCTTAAAATGGACATACCAAGAGATTATGTATAGAAATAAATAAAATTGGAGTGTCTATTTGTAATACTAAAATAACCGCTTTTCACTAAATGGAAGTATGTATACAAGGTACATATGCCAAAATATATTTTTTTACAATTTTTGTGTACGTCTGTTTGTTCCGGGTACTCTCTGTAACGGCTACACCATTTCGACGGGTCTTTCAGTGGCAGGTAGCTGATGATATAAGGAGTAACTAAGGGTACTTTTTTTAAGCTAGCTTCGCCCCGCGTCGTTGCCCGTGGTTAAAACAATAACCGGGTAGCACCGCGGGGCTCAGCTAGTCTATAAATATATTAAAAAGTACCGATAATGAAAACGAATCCGCTTATATTTATATTCTATTATTATTAACGCATATTTAAGAAGTATTTTTTTGGATATTTAAAGTATAGGAGCAATGAACATGTATTGTTTTAAAAGACCAAGAAGTGGTGTGCGTGCCAGGTGGAAGGGACATTTTTATAATTTTATGACCTGCTACCAAAATATAAAATAACAATATTAAAAATATAGTTTGAACCAATATTAAGTCTTTAGGTATTGCCTCCTGAACTACTATTTTTGCGTCCTACGTATGTTGTTCCGATTATTTAAACCGTAATTTATTGAAAAAAGTACCTAGAGTAGTTATAGTACGACGTTAGTCAACATCTTTATGTAATATCAGGCTGTCTCACATCTCGCAACAGTATCGAAAACGTATGGAGGTATTCGCTAATAAATTATAAATGCTACTAACAACGTTAGTTTTATTTGAAAAGTAATTTGTTCACTAAAGTAATAGAAAAATAAATAAATTATGTTTAAATTATTTTTAAAAGAAGACGACCCTATTATCGTTAGAACAGATAAGAGTTACAAGATAGAAAGAGATAGCAATTGTAGGTAAATATAATCGTAGGTGCTTCGGCGCTGTGCAATCTGAATTGAACTTAATGTAATGACACCGAAGGTCCCTATTTCTTTAATTTACTTTTCGGAGTGAAGCTTCTGTACTGGTACTATTATGTATTCTGTGCCGTTACCATAGGGATGCTTTGATGATAATTTAGGGAATATTAGTTAAATGCTACTAGTGAAATATAAACCAAGTTCTGTTTTAAAATAAAAAATGTTTTTTTATATATTTTTTAATCACAAACGGTTAAATGAATGCAGAAAAACGTCGATTTTACTTTACAGTAGAGTAGAGAGAGTTATTTTCCGAATATCGATTTACCGAACTACCGCTGACTTGAATTTGGATACCATTCGCCTGACTCGCGCATCTGAAATCAACGGTTAAAGAAAGGTGAATCTGCCATCAAGTTGCCTGTAATTTCTATTGGTTACTATAACTATAATAAATATGGATTACATGTACCTGTTTAATAATATGTAAAATCGAATCAATACAGTTCGATTATCCGAAAAGATAGGCTTGTCCCGCAAATAGTTCCGACTAATACACGCTCTACTGTATAATAATCTTGTCTATGTGTGTTTAATTGAGCGTGAAGAAAGCAAACCGTACTGGCAATTGTTACGGATATATACATCTAAAAAACGCATTCAAGAATACGTTTCTATAAATGTATTTGAAGTTAGCAAACTACTTTGATAATCTTTATATATATAATTCTTCTGTGAGTGTGTAGGTATGTCACTGAACTTCTCTCAAACGACTGGACCGATTTTGATGAAATTTTTTGTGTGTGTTCAAGGGGATCTGGGAATGGTTTAGATTCGCAATTGGACCCGGTAGGTGGCGCTGCGATCAAGTTCTCGAATTTTAAAGTTGGGCGGTACGAAGTTCGCTGGGTCAATTAGTACGCTATAAAACTCTTTAATATTCCAATCTCCATGTAAGTAGGTAGCAGATGAAATGTATTTAGGTAGTGTGTGTGTCAAAATTATATTTTATCGATCTTCTGGCTTACGATTTTATTTTATTTTTTATTATCTGCAGAAAATAATTTACTCAAGTGTTTGGGTTCACCATAAACAGCTTTTAATGTTAGCTAATCAGAATAACATGAACTAATAAGCGTTTATACTAGTAGGGGTATAGTCTTCTTCTTTTCATTATGCTTTTATCAGCAGTTGGACGTACATATATGTATCAATTAAAACCATTTTCCAGTATAGTACATAATAATATTAAATTTTGGAGTCTATAAAAGTTACGTGAAATTGTATTGTACACAAAAAGAGGCCAAATTAGAGAATATAAATCGAAATAGCAAATAACTTGGCAGGTACATCACGATGGCGCATGGCGTATGGCGTATTAATTAATTAAAGATTTACCTTTAAACGTACGAGATATATATAACAATCTAGTTATAAAAAGTCTAGTTATAAAAGGCCAAGTGCGTGTCAGGCCACGCATAGAATAGGGTTCCATAGTTACCAATAATGGCTTTCGTGTCCAATGGATAATTGTTATGTTTACTTATTATTTCGTTATTTTTGTACGAAGATTTCGAAGAAGCGTATTTTACAAGTTAGGTCTCTATACTTCTTAATTAAAAAAGTCACGTAAGCTGTTATAGTTTTCCTTTAGAGTTCAACACATGGAGTAGCATTTAATTTAACAATTTTAGCAGGTTTTTCGAGCCAGCCGTTTAGCTTTTAGGGAGGGGGGGGGGGTGATAAATACCCTTAAAAGTACCCCTCAATGTTTTAAAAACCTATCTAATGATACCTCACACGATGGGGTAGACGCGAGAAAAAAAAACATCCCCAAATAAAAATATTGTTCATAATTTAATTGTAGCACTTTGTCGGCGTGGTAGACACATATTCATGCAAAGTTTCATCTTTCTAGCACTAACTGTTTGGACGGTAGGTCGAGGACGGACGGACGGACATGACGAATCTATAAGGGTTCCGAGTCATGAACTACGGAACCCTAAAAAAGGTAAATACAATAAAAAAAACGTTACACTAGAGCGAACCCAAACCCTGACCATCAAACCTCCGATGCATAACAAATTGTAAGGTATTATTCATTATTAACATTTGTCATTGTTTGTCTGCAGGTCTATGGACATACCTTCCATTCCTCTATTCTTGTGTGTCGTTCGTCGGCGTCCTTATGTTACTTGGTGAGTCAACTTCCTATAATGTGATCGTTAAATGAAAGTACCCATTTAGGTACCTATTACATAATTATACGTATGTCATATGTTTTCTCTGTGTCTATATAATATGTTTCAAAAGCATGGATTGAGAAATTTTCTGCGTTTTTTGAAGATTTTGTGCCACTTTGCATATGTGGCAGAGACTTTGACAGACTATTCTCGTTATCGTCGAACAAAAAAGATGATAACTACAATTATATAAACTAAGAAAATTATACATTTAAGTGGCTTGTTAGCTTACTTGGCTATTTCATTCTGCACACACTAACAGAGCCAACGTGTCATATTATCAATAGACCGGTCGTTAACTTCACTTTCTTTCTCGTAAAAAGTAAATAAACGTAAACCAGTTTTGTACTAGTTTTCTATCAAAATATTTCTTAACGTAGGAATTGTATTGCACATTGATTATTTGATATTAGTTGTGCCCCTCGGTATGCATTTAGTAAAAACTCAATCAGCTATTACAGACACTTCAATTTTATTTATTTGTATAGACATTTGGTCACCTACGATAACCGTTGTAAGTCTAGCACTACGTTTTCTTACTTCGAATATGTTGAAAATAATATACAAGAATTTTGCCTTCCTATCTAACGAACTTAAATACTGATATGTATCTCATTAATTAAATTAACGAAATGTTACTTAGTACACTTAATACAACTTTTATGGCCCCCTGTCATACTTTATTTACCTACTACACGCGTCCCTAACCCATTAAAAGGGATCAATATCACTTGGATAAAGTTTTATTAACCATTGACATGCGTACGTACAGACATAAAATAAACTTGAAACAATTACTTCAACGTCACCTTTCGGTGTATACACCGGTGTATACACAAACAAGATAAATTAAATTTTAAATAAATAAAAAAATTACGACAGTATTTTTGTTTTCACACGTCTGCTCCTCATTCAGTCATCGTCTTCCTCCTGCTCTTCTTCGTAATCACCATCCTTTTTTTCAAGAAAGTATTTAACAAGTTTTTGGTGCTGTGGAAATTTTTCAGCCAGCTCTTTCTTACATTCGTCTAATTTTTCTAAGTCCTCGAGTTCCTTGTATGCTCTTGCTTGGTAAATTCGAGCTTTAAAACTGTTCTCATTGAGACGAAGTGCCCAATCGCAGTCTTGGAAAACCTTTATTAAGCAGGAAACCATTAAATTAATACCATAATTAATGATGAATGATCATTATCGCATCTTGAAAATTCGTCTTGCACGAAACTGCTGTAATTATGGCTAGTCAAATTAATATAAATAAATGCTATTCATTAATTCTCCATGCCTTTGCCACTTTATGAATTGGTTTGTTCATAAAGTATAAAGTGTTAATCTCTTAGTACACTAATAATAAATTTGTAGAACTTCTTGATAATTATTGCTTTAATACCATTATGAAATTGCGATAATATTTAAGGTATCTATTAACTACAGGATTTTTGACGATAACGATATGAATTATATGAATCGGACTAGAAAGTTTGACTTATCGATGATTGTCTACGGTTATGTATTATCAGATTAAGAGTTTATCAAAAACCACTTGTACATTACACGATTTTCCATAATAACAGTAATTTGGAATTGATAGGAAGACGGGGATCACTCTTTGGGTATACGGTGCTATGTTTTACAATATTTTATTCCAATTGACTCGTTCGTTGACGAATCGACAGTCTTCTTTATATTATTAAATATTAATTGAAAAACCTAAAAGAAGGGTCTACGGAGAGTTTTATATCCAACAGTAGACTAATGAACCCTGTTGATTTGAAATAATGTATACCTGTTCAAATTTCCGCAATTTGATGTTAGTTAAGGCCCGGTCGCAGTACAACATGGGGTCGTCTTTAACATGTTCTATAGCCTTGTTGTAACAAGACAGTGCTTTATCGTACTCCTCACGACGGAACGCCTTTACTGCGCGAGTCTTTAAAGTGTCAGCTTTCTCGCGACGTATTTTACGGTCTTCTGCACGTTTGTCAGCATCTCTACTCATCTCTGCCATCCAAACGTCTTTGTCCATTTCACCCTTAAAATTAAAAACCATACAATTTAAAAAATATAATCTTTGAGGCAAGTTTTAAGACTTTGAAAACTAATTTTAACTTGCGGTGATTGGATAAGTGCATTTATTCTAGAATTCAAACATTGTCTTTACAACGTTATGTAAATTTATCAACACTTGTCTCAGTTTTGCTATCAACAGAACTACTAGTATTCCCAGAATACTTTGCTATTTAATAGTCACGTCAACTTGCCGATAGAGTTCACAAATACATAGATACATAAATGTACTCTGTGTCGGTCTAAGTTCTAGATAGTATTACAAAAGCCCTAACCTAAATTAATTTATTATTGCGTGTAGAGGTTTGGTCCTTGAAGGGAACATTTCCTAGTGATGCAATGTAGTACCGAATATTTCGCCATGATATTCAGTATGAAATAGAAACTGGCACATATAAACGTATATTTCTTTACAACACAATAATGAACTACATAAGTTTTCTTAAACTAATATTGGAAATTTGATATCTGAACTGCTTTTTAAGTAAACACATTTACATTATGTACTTTTTATTGATTCACTAGCTTTCGCCCGCGTCTATGTCGGTTATCGCGGTAAAAAGAAGCTTATGTCCTTTCTCAGGCTTTAGACTATCTGAGTACAAAATTTCATTGAAATCAGTGCAGTGGTTTCTGAGTTTATCGCGAACAGACAGACCGACACGTGCGGCGGAGGACTTATTTCATAATATGTAGTGACTACGTTATTTACATTACAATTCACAAATAACAACTGTTACATTAACGATGTAAATAACAGATATAACAGTTTTAGTTCGGAAATATATATAAATAAAAATATATTCGTGCCTATCATACAAATGAGTAGTACATTTTTATTATATTTATAACCTTACTGAGTGCATTATTATCTTTCTCGTAATAATGTATTACGGTCAGTAGTAAAGAAATGGGTACATTCAATTAAATATTTCATATAAGCTAATAAGCGATCTCGTGGCAAGTATGTGCAGATGACCAATGGCCCTTGTAGTTTTTGACACATAACCTCTTGCGCAGTATTATTTTGGAGTCAAACAACTTATGTCCAAATTTTATTTCCATAACTGACCCGATTTATAAGTTAACATTTTTTTCGAAATTTCCATTGCCATGCCTTGTTGGTCTAGTGTTTAGCGTATGCGGCTGCTGATCAAGAGGTCTCGGGTTCGGTTCCCGGGTCGCACTAAATGTTTGTGTGATCGGCAAATATTTGATTCGAAGTTTTGGTGTTTTCTGTGTACAATATGTATGTATTTACAACAAAAAGTATGTTTATGTATTAATATCAGTTGTCTAGTACCCATAATACAAGCTCTACTTAGTTTGGATCTAGATGGCGTTGAGTGTAAGATGTCCGATATATTTATTTTATTATTTACTATCTGTCTTGCGAACTTGAAAGATTTTCTGTTCGTTCTGACCTGTCAATATTCCATAACCTTAAAATGATTGCAGAAGCGTATAAAGCTCTTACTATACACTCAAGATCGTGTGCGACTTGAGGAGTATTGAATCGTACATGATTCTATTTGTAAAGCGTTAGCTTTCGCATTAACTGCTGCATAATTAAAATCAACGTACGTGAAAAGAAGATTAACTTCCAAATATATATAATCCGATAGTGTTATATATGCATTAAGTAAATTATAAATTTAAGTGTACACTATGGCTCTCTTGATACAGCAATATCACGTTTACAAGTTAGTTTATTGTCATACCACTCAAATATGATTAAGTTATCGATTTTGGGGCAAATAACACTCAGTAATAATGTTTTCCCTATAAACATTCCTGTTCAACAAATTTCTTAGTCATACTTAAGAAGAGAGAATAGTAGTATGTATCTAGTAACACGAGGTAAATGTTTATTTATAGAGAAACGCGAGCCAAATTGCTTTCACCGATATAATATGTGTACTTACTATCTCGACAAGTCAACTATGAAAATACCAGTTTTATTTTGAATAATGTACTAAAGCGAGCCGATTAGAATCGAGTAGAAAATAACCTTCATATTACAAAATCTATTACCAATCACATGCCTATTACCAATCCTACTTCCTTCTAATATTATAAACGCGAAAGTTTGTATGTATGTATGTGTGTATGTATGTTTCTTGGTCTTTCACGCAAAAACTACTGAACGGATTTGGATGAAACTTTATAGTAATATAACTTATAGGTATATCGTATATCAGAATAACACATAAGCTACTTTTTACTGCAATCTAGGTGAATATAAAAATACATAAATCGTAGATGTCAAAATGTATCACTGCTTATCTCCTGTCAAAACTTCACTGGTTGCTTGCTATGCATAGTAACCATAATGATAGTTTGTAAATGGCTAATTTAAAAATGAGTTCTGGATAATCACATGTAGGCTACTTTTTATCCCAAAAATACGCGGGTAATACCGCAGGGCGCTGCTAGTCCAATCATAATAGTTCTTTAAGGGAAAGGGGCGCGCAAAGTGGGCAAGCATAATAAAGTATACTTGTCTCCAGAACCATCGACAGATAATTTCATTGAGGACCGCTGTTTTCGCTTCACCAAATACATGTGGTAGCTACGCAAGACAGGCGTCGCCATCACAAACGAATTTTAAAAAAATCAACAAGTTTGATTGATTGATGATATTTTGATAAATTTTATATTTAATTTGACGTTAAGCAATAACTTATTGTTAATTTTGTGTTATACTATGTATATACATATTTTTCTACTATCCCTATTAATATTATAAATGCGAAAGTAACTCTGTCTGTCTGTTACGCTTTCACGCCTTAACCACTGAACCGATTTTGATGAAATTTGGTATGAAGATAGAACTAAACTTGGGAAAGGACATAGGCTACTTTTTACGGCGATAACCGACAACCACGCGGGCGGAGCCGCAGGCGAAAGCTAGTATAGTATATATATGTAACTGACACGCAAAATCTGAAAAGCAAAGCCAAAAAATACAATACATTTTTGTTTGCTAGATTTGCAGATTTAAATATTGTGGCGTTCAGTTCGTGATGGGTGGGCAGTGCCATTGGAAATAAGTTTACTTAATTCTGGAGGAGAAATCGTCTTGGTTGGGGAAAAATATTCTACAAATACGATTCTGTATTAACAAACCTTATAATATAATTTTATATGAATATTATAAAATATATATTCTTCTATTGTAATATAAGAATATTATAATAGAAGAATATTTATAATTTATTACTTATAATCTTAACCTCTATTATTATGAAAAGGTAAATGTTTGTGAGGTTAAAGAGGATGATCTCTAGATCGACTGAATCGATGTTGAAAATTGTGGGTATTAATGTATTTGTTGGCAACATTATTTGTGTGTCATAACTCATAGAATATTCCTACACATTTTAACTTGAAAAATGAATACCGTGGTATTAAACTTACACACGTGCGGAGTCGCGAGCAAAAGCTTGTAGTAAATATATCAAAGTATGACCTATAAAGATCAACACTCATTAAATTGTACCACGCATTTAAAAATGCTTTGGCACATTGTTATGCTATTGCCGCACACAGAATTATATTTAAATATTTATATATGCCACCTACATGATATCTTTTATTTCGTTTTATGTACTCTAAGACCTCAGTGCATGTCTAGAATGTTACAGAACAATGGACACGGTTAACTCACTTGTTTTATGAACTGTATAGCTCTTTGACTGATAACCTAGTTTCATAAGGTATTGAGTAATTATATTTTCTAGTAAACTTATTATTACGAGTCATGATAGTTTCTTTCCTCTACAGGACACGTATTGGCCTTGGAAGCCACCGCTTTAGAGTAGTTAGTAGACTTAAGCTCTCAAAACTAAACGGTTTAACTTTTCCTTTTTGTGCCGAGCAGTTAAAACCTGGAACACTACCAGCGCAAGTGTTTCCCTCCCCCTATGATCTCGGATCCATCAAGCATTTCGTGAGCACGGGTGAGGGTCGTCGTGTTTCATTGTCCACATTAAAGGTGAGGACGGTGACCACCACTCAAGGATGCTGCTCATAAATTTCAGTGACATTTCAATTTCATGTGTGGTACCTCTATGTCGGACAAACATATTAGGATCAATGCCCAGTAGATAGTATTAAAAGAAACAACTATTTTTAGTATTCCAGATATTTTAACTCAAATATTCAGTTTATAAAGTTAATTAGTTTAGAATAAAATTTAAATTCTCATAATCCTAGTAATTATTTGTTATTTTGGTGTGCATGAGCATAATTATTAATTTTGATGAAATTAATACTACCCCAGACTTTGTAAGTAAAGCTACCCTCACCTGTACGTTGTACAGAGTAATGTCGAAATTTGATAAGGTTAATTTCTGTTTAATTTAAATAATGTTTTATGAATGTTAAAATTTCTTATAAACTACACAATTGGTGTAATAACATCATTGATTTTGCCGATCAGGTTTAAATACTCAAAGCATGAGTAGAGTTACTATGACAGGCTCATAAATAAATAGAAAAAGCGGCCAAGTGCGAGTCGGACTCGCCCATGAAGGGTTCCGTATCAGCAAGTAACATCATTTAAAAGTTCTTGTAGTTCGTTGCTACTTTCATCGATGTTTTTATACAAGTGTATGGATTGGATGAAAGGTAAATTGCGTGTTACGATTTATGACGTATTAAAAAACAACTACTCACTAGATCTCGTTTAAACCAATTTTCGTTGGTAGTTTACGTGGTAATGTACAACATATATTTTTTTTAGTTTTTTTACTCTCTTATTTTAGAAGTTAGAGGGGGGGGGGGACACATTTTTCCACTTTGGAAGTGTCTCTCGCGCAAACTATTTAGTTTAGAAAAAAATGATATTAGAAACCTCAACATCATTTTTGAACACCTATCCATAGATACCGCACACGTATAGGTTTGTTGAAAAAAAAATTTTTGAGTTTCAGTTCCAAGTATGGGGACCCCCAAAATGTATTGTTTTTTTTCTATTTTTATGTAAAAATCTTAATGCGGTTCACAGAATACATCGACTGACCAAATTTCAACAGTATAGCTCTTATAGTTTCGGAAATAATTGGCTGTGACATACGGACGGACAGACAGACAGACAGACAGACAGACAGACTTGACGAATCTATAAGGGTTCCGTTTTTTGCCATTTGGCTACGGAACCCTAAAAATAGTCTTCATTAAAGTAGAACCTATATATATAAACATGTATACAAACGTGTATACGGAATGTGAAATTTAACTTGTTTATTAAGCTTAAAAATATAATGCATAGTGTCATTAGCTCATTATAATAGTATATCTACCGCATCTTTGTTTTCCAGAGTTTTAAAAGCCTTCTGATTAATTACAGTACGATTGGTTTTCACTTTCAAGGGCACGTCGTCATCCAATATTACTTTTCCCGATAAATATTCGTCGGCTATAGCTTGTGCACGGTTAGCTCTCGATTTGTCTCCGCTGGATAGGTCTTTCACCAGCTTTGAAACTTCACCTACTTTCTTCATGAAATTGTTGAATTCTTCATTGATCTCGATTGTTTTTGGATCTTTCATTATAACATTCTTAAGTGCTTCATTGAAACTCATTTTTAACTGTTTTATTACAGTGTGTTTTAAAACAATACAGTCGTGTTTGGAAGAGAAAATAAATAGTGACTTCGCATTGACGTAACAACAAACATAGCAACCGTTGTCAGGTCAACGGAAAAAGAAATGTAGGGAGGCGTGGGCCGGTGACAGTGCAAAATAAACTTTTTGATGTTTTCGTAATGGCCTGTGTTTATTGTGCTATTATTATAAGCCAATGTAACTGAAAAACATACTGTTACATACTGTAGCGCTTGAGACTTTTTTCATTGATATGCGTTCTATATTTAATCCAAGGTGAAAAAGAAATGCTTCCGTGCTGAGTTTGAACACGTGGAAGTGTATTTTGATTTTTTCAATATTCTGCTTAAATTATGGGTTGTAAATACATAATATTTTGTTTAAACGCAGGCCCTATGCTAGAAAGGATGGCAGTTGTATTGGTAATAGTTTCAAAGGTCACATAATAAAAAGAAAAGCGAGAAATGTTTTTCATATGAAAATCTTATGACACTTAAATACTTTTCACTGTTTAACTGAATAAAAGTTTTTTCTTCTAGTTCTAGTTGTAAGTAATTCAATTTTAAACTATTGTTCATTTAATTTGCCTCGATGATGCAGTGGTTGACTGCGACTGCTGGTCAAGACGTCTCGGGTTCGATTCTAGGGTCGTACCAAATGTGTGATCCGCAAATATCCGAGTATGGGTGTTTTCTATGTAAAATATGTACCTATGCATTTGTATTTATATCAGTTGTCTAGTACCCATAATACAAGCTCTGTTTAGTTTGGTACTATATAGACATGTATATAGTACATCTGAGTTTGTCTAACTGATGTTAACAAACTTTAGTATGTAAGTGTGCCGGTAGGTTTAGCCTTTACAGCTAATAAAAAAGATGCCCCTGCATATTCTCCTAGGCCATTACACGAGAAGGCCTTAATCACCGCCAGCAAAAGCTATAACAGGTTTTAATGATCCGTACGAGCATAGGTGTGTGCCAGGGGTCAACGGTAATAATTACATCAGAAATATAATTAAAAGCCAAAGCAAAAAGTTTTAAAATATATTATAGTAGATATTTTTCTTCCGATGCTGATTTCTTAGATGGCATGCTATTCGTTACAAATCTTGAACATGTTATTTGATTGGTTTTCTACTACAGTTATTGCACGTTTGTGATTAAACATTGTAGCAGACATTATATACATATTTGATCATCTCTTAAATTGCGTGAAACCCGTGTGATATTTTGGCAGTAAACAGAAAACCGCCAAAATAATTTTGGTATTACCTTATTTTATTAATAGGGGTTAAAGTATGAAATTACCGATTTATTGTAATAGTTACTTCGAATTGACATAGAACCTTCATGGTTTGAGAGTTTTGAGTGAAACTTTTTTCACATCGTACCTATGAAATTCTTCTTTTAATTAAATGTGCAACTTTCGATTATCGACTCTCAGTTGTTTTTTTTTATTCAGCTTAGACATGGCAGATGGATACTTCGAAAATTCGAGTGATTTTTGAATACGAGTTCCGACGCGGAACTAACGTTGCAGAAACAGCTCGCAATATCAATGTTACGTTTGGAGAGGGGACTGCTAATGAACGCACCATGCGATTTTGGTTTAAACGCTTTCGTGATTAAAATTTTGATTTGAAGAACGAACCACGTGGAAGACCGCCCACACATGTGAATAACAATGAATTGAAAGAGATGGTGGAAGCCGATCCGAGACAAACTACCCAGGAATTAGCGGCATGGTTTAACGTTACCTTACCAACAATATTGACACATTTGCGACAAATTAATACAATAAAAAAAACGATAAATGGGTGATTGATCTGCAGAAAGAAACGCGTGTTGAAACTTGTGTTGCCTTGTTGAATCGACACTGAAATGAAGGAATATTGGATAGAATTGTGACATGTGATGAAAAGTGGATTCATAAATGACCTTCCTATTAGATGGTAGCAATATATAAATAATAATGCAGACATTTTGATGAAATAAATATGATAAATGAAAAAAAAAAAAGAATTTCAATTTTTCAGTACAAATGTGCAATTTCATACTTTAACCCCTAATTTTACAAATATATTATACAAAGAAACAAAATAAAAAGTTGCTGTCAGATATAGGGTAAACTACCCAATTTTTAAAAACTTTTAAAGGTCAATACCTTTTAAAGTTAAATGAGGGTGGTAATAAAATTATACGTCTTTGTAAAGAAAGAGAATAGGAAAGAGTAACAGTAGGATAGTTATTATACGGCAATTAAGACCGAAACAGATATTTGATGGAAAATGGCAGCCGGGATAAACGTAGATATTTAATATATACTATTTTCGAGACACTTTTATAGTTCCGGGTTCTAATTTTTCCTGTTTTAACGTAACTTTGCCGATAATTGGTGGGGTGCCAAGGATAGGTAGTTTTACCTTAGTATGAATATGTTCTGTATAAATAATTTATTTATAGGTTTTTATAAATATTTTACGATTTATACAAAAAAAAAGTTGAAGTTTCTGTTTGTATCTTCATATTGAAAGATTTTCACTTAAGTCATAGGAAAGTATATGTATACTTGTAAGTTACAACAAGATATCAATTTAAAACTTTTGTCTGTCAGCCGGTGGTTCCGGTCAACCTTTGGAACAGCTGGACCGACCGACGGAAATTTTATGGCATTTGGCTGATGATATAACTTAGAATACTAGTTTTAGATTAGTTTCGCTCTTCGGTGTACAAAAACAACCACACCGTATGGCGCAGTTGGTTTAGTTATAAGTACGAAAGTAGGTACTTTTTTCATGTCCGCTGCCTTCAATCGCCTTATTTTATTTATGATAGATCGTTATAAATTATCTGTATTCCCATGGCTGATAGCCAACTACATACATGTTTGCTTTATGTTGCATTCTAATGTAATTTTAGTTCTATAGATTCTTTTGTAAACCTTATTTTTTATGTATTATGTGATTAGATAACAATAAAAACTGTTTTTGTTTGTTCAGTGTTCACGCCGCTCGGCTTTATCCGACTGTTTGGTGTTGTGGGTGGCGTCCTGGTCAAGCCGCAGTTCCTGAGAGATCTCAACGAGGAGTACTACGTGTACTCCTTTGAAGAAGACACTATCAGGCGGCGGATCCACAATGCTGTGTCTACAGGTAAATATGTAGTTTTAAACGCACTCAAAGGGCAGCAGCGTACTTGCATTGTGAGTTATAGGTGTCCACGGACTCTGAAAGTATGTACTTACCTTTTCCTGACTCTGCTCTTTTGCCTTTATCCATACAACTGTTTTAAAGGTACTCTGTGTATCTATTACGCATTGATGTCTCAACCACTGCAAACATTTCAATGAAATTTGAGATAATTTGATGAGGATGGACATATGCTACTATTTACCGCGACAAGGGACATTTAAAAATGATAGCACTGAAGTTGATGAACAGATATAATTGTGAGGGAATCTATATCTTTGTCTGTATATTTATAAGATATGAACACTTAGTTGATAGAAATTCGAAATAACTTATTTTGAACCTAAGACTAAAACCGTTAAAATTAGAAAAGTCAACGACGAATATCATTATTTTTTTCTTAAAGTTATGAAATCTCCATTTCCCATTGTTACACAAACACGCGGGGTTAAAATAACTGGTTAATTATAAATATATTAAAACCCGAATCCCAACAATTTATGATGTACGGAACCACTAAAGCAGAATAACACAAGATTTTAAATTATCGTTGTAAATATTGTATCTAATTTTTTCAGCTTCTATTTGCATAGAATATATTCACTATGAATCATTCACTTTTCTTTTTAATAAGATTCATATATACGGTCGGTAAGAATTATTCCCCACATAATATATATATATATTATGTATTGTCTAGATGTAAGAAAATTTGAAGTTGTAATAGCCTTTGTGGAGAAATAAATCAGTATTATATTATAGATACATATTGATGTATTATAATATTCACCTTTCAAAGTCGGCCGTCGGATCCTAGACTTGGAAACTAGGTTTGCCTGTACTATGGAGACCAGACTGCTGATATACACAGTATAAATATATTTATAAACATTTACGTATACTCTCGATCTCTGATTTAGTTGTCAAGGTCACTAATCGTTATACCAACAGACCAGTCGAAATCACTTAAGGCATATTTCGTTGCTTGGTGTGTTTGTACAATGACCACTCGTTACAAGTATATTTGGTTACTAAAAAATACGAGTAATAATTATATCTGTGCAAGACAATTTTTTTTTGAGAAATTATGCGTGAGAAATAAATTTTCTGTTCGTCGTGGGCCCTCTGACGATGGAGGCCCTGGGCCAGTGCTCCGTGTGCCCTTATGGTAAAGACGGTATAGAATATATGGTCACCTACAGTCAAAGGTACATACATTTTCCTAGGCCGTTATAGTGTCATAGGGTCGTTATAGGGTCACCACCATATATTATAGGTGATAGATGAAGTAGACAGTGGAAGACACCTACTTGTCACATAATACTTACCGTCGCACAGAAAATCTGTAAAAGAAGGTTTTAAGTGATTGCAAAAGAGAAACGGGAATTCCTCTGACAATATAGCGCCAGTGTATTGTAGATATCTAATAACTGTACAGATTAAGTTTATTAATTTGACTTTGAAATTATTGGATATATACGAGTACAACTCATTCGCGTTTCCGCCAATTGTATGCTATGATGTTATTTCCCTATGTTTTTGACATAAAGACCATATTATAAATATGTATGATGCATGTGTATATATCTGCACAAGCATCCGATGACGGGACTAAAACTTATGATCGATTAGAATAAATACATTCATTATCTCGGCGGAAAGACTTCCATTGCTGGCCATAGGTCTAGCCCAAATAATAAAAAAAATAGAGTGTCCATGGAGTTTCTTGTCTGTTCTTCTCCATAGGATCTATGAATTGGAACAGACAATTAGCTTCACGACTGACTACTGACTGACTACTTGACGTTTCAAAAGTGCCGTTGTATGGTTTATTTGAAATAAAATGGTTTGATTTGATTACATATTTATTTAATGTGACACATTACAGCTGTCCATTAGGCGAGCTTCATGCTATTGTTGCACTTGTATTCTGTAAGAACAAAAAGTATTAGTTGCTGAAATGACTTAACTTTGTCTGATGGAAAGCATAAGTAGAATTTAATATTGGCGGTCACCATCCTCAATGTGGACGTGGCTGAAATGACTTAACTTTGTCTGATGGAAAGCATGAGTAGAATTTAATATTGGCGGTCACCATCCTCAATGTGGACGTGGCTGAAATGACTTAACTTTGTCTGATGGAAAGCATGAGTAGAATTTAATATTGGCGGTCACCATCCTCAATGTGGACGTGGCTGAAATGACTTAACTTTGTCTGATGGAAAGCATGAGTAGAATTTAATATTGGCGGTCACCATCCTCAATGTGGACGTGGCTGAAATGACTTAACTTTGTCTGATGGAAAGCATGAGTAGAATTTAATATTGGCGGTCACCATCCTCAATGTGGACGTGGCTGAAATGACTTAACTTTGTCTGATGGAAAGCATGAGTAGAATTTAATATTGGCGGTCACCATCCTCAATGTGGACGTGGCTGAAATGACTTAACTTTGTCTGATGGAAAGCATGAGTAGAATTTAATATTGGCGGTCACCATCCTCAATGTGGACGTGGCTGAAATGACTTAACTTTGTCTGATGGAAAGCATGAGTAGAATTTAATATTGGCGGTCACCATCCTCAATGTGAACGTGGCTGAAATGACTTAACTTTGTCTGATGGAAAGCATGAGTAGAATTTAATATTGGCGGTCACCATCCTCAATGTGGAAGTGGCTGAAATGACTTAACTTTGTCTGATGGAAAGCATGAGTAGAATTTAATATTGGCGGTCACCATCCTCAATGTGGACGTGGCTGAAATGACTTAACTTTGTCTGATGGAAAGCATGAGTAGAATTTAATATTGGCGGTCACCATCCTCAATGTGGAAGTGGCTGAAATGACTTAACTTTGTCTGGTGGAAAGCATGAGTAGAATTTAATATTGGCGGTCACCATCCTCAATGTGGACGTGGCTGAAATGACTTAACTTTGTCTGATGGAAAGCATGAGTAGAATTTAATATTGGCGGTCACCATCCTCAATGTGGACGTGGCTGAAATGACTTAACTTTGTCTAATGGAAAGCATGAGTAGAATTTAATATTGGCGGTCACCATCCTCAATCCTTTTTCATGTCCCGCTTAAGGGTATCGTTTCCATAATTGCTCGAAAAAGCACTTACGGTTATGACAAGAGAAACAAATTAATTCATTATTTGACAGTAAAAAAAATATCTCAGTTTCTTAATAAATCAATCTATAGAGAAACCGAGTAAAGTTACTAATACGATTATTTATTTTCGAGAAAAAAATCATCAACAGTGACTAAAATCACCGAAATCGACCTTTTCTGTTTGGAATCAATCTAGTATTATATTGCTTTATTTGAAATAAATATTTTATTAGTTGCAAGAAAAAAGTACAAAAAAGAGATTAAGCATTTAAGGTTTCTATTAATTCTCACCAGAAAGTCATAATTTAATCTTAAACATCATTAATTTTTAGCGGCAAAAGTTCCATACATTTTAGTATGGAGAAATAATTTGCGATAAAACAGAGTTCACGCGATCCAAAACTTCAGTGTTCTCCGAATATTCAAGGCGAGTGCACGCTCGTTTTTAGCTCCACACGCACTGTCACGCACACAGAGATTTGATTGTTTACATACGACGACGTGACTGTGTGTAACTTTTGATAATATTTGGTAGGTCTGAGAATAGACACACCAATCTTTATATTTTAAATTATTATTAACCAACTTCAAAAAAGGAGTATTATTTGTGTTTTTTTTTATTGTACATTCATTGATTACTCTGTCAATTGTGGACCGATTATTAAAATTCATTTTATATGACTGCCTCGGTGGCGCTGTGGTAGCATATGCGATTGAGGCCTCGGGTTCGATTCACGGGTCGGACCAAATGTTTATGAGATCCACAAAATTTTTTTTTTTAGGTGTTGGCTGTTTTCAGTGTTAGTTCATAGGGAAACCCTAAAATTTTATAAGCACGTTATAAATAGTTATTAAATATTTTTTTATTTTGTAATGCTATTCCAGACGCAATATCTGACCTGGTAGCCATCATTTCATAATGATGAGGGCAGTAGTAGCGCATGCGACTACTTTGCTTGAGTAAGGATTCAGGTTCGATTCCCGTGTAGGACCAAATATTTGTGTGATCCGCAAATATTTATTTCGGGGTCTGGGTGTATTCTATAGGTAAGCAACAAAAAAAGTATGTTTATGTATTTATATCAGTTGTCGAATCAATAATATAAGCTCTGCTTAGTTTGGGACTGGATGATGTCGTGTGTAAGATGTTCGAAATAGTTGTTTATTTATTATTGTAATATATCATACTGCCTTGTTGGTCTTGTGGTCAGCGTATGCAACTGCTAACCAAGAGGTCTAGGGTTCGATTCCCGGGTCGGACCAAATTTTTGTATGATCTGCAAATATTTGTTTCGGAGTTTGGGTGTTTTCTATGTATAATATGTATGTATTTATAACAAAAAAGTATGTTTATGTATTATAAACTGCGAAATAAATATTTGCGGATCACACGAATATTTGGTAGATGATATTCTGTGTCATTCGTCTGAAATATTTATTTATTGTTATTTATTATAAACTAGCTTTCTGCCCGCGGCTTCGCCCGCGTGGAATTCGTTGATATCACACGACATGGTAAGGGTAGATTAAACAATCTTACCTGATTTTATGTTTGATAATAAGGAACTTCGACACAAACTTTCGTCCCCTATTTCAAACCCTTCTACCTTTATTTTCGCGATAAAAAGTACCCTATGTCCTTTCCCAAGTTCAGTTCTATCTTCGTACCAAATTTCATCAAAATCGGTTCAGTGGTTTAGGCGTGAAAGCGTAACAGACAGACAGACAGAGTTACTTTCCGCTAGTCGTATTTATGTTTTACTAGCTTTAGCCCATGGCTCCGCCCGCGAGTGTGTCGATTTTCGTGGTAAAAAGTAGCCATGTCCTTTCTCGGGGTCCCATATATCTCTATACTGAAATTGATCAAAATCAGTTCAGCGTTTTACGCGTGAAAAGGTAACAGACAAACAGACAGACAGAGTTACTTTCACATTTATTTTAGTAACATTATTGCGTAAATAAGCCGTTTGCATTAAATATATTAAAAAAAACACAGTCCTCTGCCTCTTCAACCTGTCTATTAAACTCAAAACATAACGTAACTTAAAAACTACTGCACCAATTTTCATGATGTTTGCAGCAATGGATAGATTGGTTTTAAAGGAGGGTATAATTTGTCAAATTTTAAATGTTTTTTAAATGCCTATAAGACCATGTATCGTTAATCACACATTATTGACATAATAAAATCTTACACTGAGAGTCACTAGTGTAAGATTACGGCCAATTACGGGTGCGACCTGGATGAACGCTCTGACGTATTATAAAATATTTATTTAAATAATATTGTGTAATAAACAATTTTATTCTACATATTTCATGTAAAATAAAATTGTTTTAAATGTCTACAGTATTTATTATGATAAGGATTAATATTACATTGTTCCAAATTACTTTGAAATTATTATTCACAAATAAAATAATAAAGAAATATTAAAAAAGTATAATTAAAAAAGTATTACTGTAGGTTATTCCTAATTTATGTAACTCGTAAACTTTTGTCAATATTGGCTTTATTTATGTGTTCCTTTAAAATAATAAAATAACATTAATAAATCTTCTTTAAAAGGTAACCTTAATTATGATGAAAACCGTATTTAAATACCTTGCGTATTTAAAACGATCTGAGTTGACAGACAATGCACGCGAGCAAATTTATTTTATACTGTGTAAAATTATTTTATAATCTTTGACCATTCGATTGGTATACAGAAAGTATTATGACTTTCTGTACTGAATGAATCCTACGGGCTTTACGTTATGGCAAGATACATTGCGTGCGTTGTAAGACATTAAAATACGTTCTACAAAGGCGAACAGTTGATGGATATTTAACTTATGCAAAAAACCGAAAGTCGGTGATTGCTTGCTACGGTATGTATGCGACAGTGCGCGATGCGTCTGTGTGCATGTAAAATATGTATGTGGGTGTTCAATCACAAATTCTCACGCTTGGTGTCGCGGGCCTTAAAGGTCCCGGTATCATAGTGGAAGAGCAACACATGCGAAATACGATATACTGAGTTGGTTTTCACTGCTCGACACAATAAGGAAGAGCCGAAACGGTAAGTTCGAGAGTGTATAGTATGTCTACCACTCTAAAGCAGTAACTTTCCATGCTTAAAAAACTTTATTCTCATAAATTATTCTCAGGTGAATTACATCAAAATATGTAATGTCGAGATCACCATCTATCAACAATTATTTTTATCTTAACAATGCACTAGTGAACCCAAGGATGTATTGTACTTTATGTATTTAATGAAGCTGTGTGCTTCCTGTACTATGACGTTCTAATCTTAACCTTACAAATCAACGGTGACCTCCGCCATTTAAAACGTGTGCGGACGCATGTTTATGAATATGATGATGAAAAAGCATGAGCTCAAATTTTTGGGCAGTTTAGAAGGTGCACCCAGAGAAGAAACTGACAAACAGATAGTTTAAAAAAAATGCTTTTTGATGTAGGTACCGTATATACTTTGAAATGCATTTAGTAAAAAACTGTTAATTTGATATTACATACAGAGTGACAGACTCTTCTTTATTAATTTCTATTGATTTGGACGAAGGATCGATGGTCTCTGCCTACCCCTCTGAGCGCTTACAGGCTGTATCAATATGTAACCCTTGATTTGCAGGTAAGTCTGGGCGGCTACTATCTACTTCTTAACATCAACTAACCGGCCTAATCGTTTGCCATCTTCTTTTAATAATAAGTAAATATAAAAGTAAGTAAATTTAAGTAAATATAAAAAAACATGTAACATCAACTATTACAGAGTACAAACCAATCCTTAAAAAGGAGGTTCTGACGCACAATACTAGCGCTGGCCAGACGGGTTAGTATTTTGCCACATAGATATCTTCATAATTCCCTCGCAGTCTACTAAGTCATCTCCCAAGGCTGCGGCCATACCATAACTCAGTCTGCTGCTTTTGGTATCTAGTCTCTGCCAGCCCTCACGCACATTGATAATTTAATTTTCCTAATATTAATGGGGAATTGAGTCCGAAGCAGCCGCTAACAGCTAGCGTATAGGAGTCATGTACTCGATAATATTATGTAATGTAACAATTATGTATATAAAACGACATTAATTAAAGTTAATACATATTGTAATTAACATAATAATATTACTGTGATGTCAGTGTTATAATGAATGCGCTTAGTCATTACGGCATAAATGAATAACAAATGTCTATTTAAGACATAACTTTCGCATTTAGAACACAGACATTCTGCTATTGTAAAGTCGAATACCATTTCTAAAGAGCTGCTATCCGTCTCTAATTCTCTATATTATTTCGTAAATATGTTCTACTAGCTTTTATTGATTATCGCGGTAAATATTAGTCTACGTGTTATTGTGATAAGCTATATAACTGTAAAGTTCCATCTAAGAGTAGCAAACAAGCAATTTGCGCTTTTATTCATCTAAATAAATAACATACAAGTATCTGTTTGTAATTTCAAATTAGTAGCTTTTCACTAAATGCATATCAAAGAGTAAACTCTACATTTTTTATTCTTACCTTTACAAAAACATACTTTGTCATTCTACTTCCTACTAATCCTCACAACATTATTCACTAATTGAACCCCGCAGTGTTACTCGCGAGTGTTGTACATTGCTCAACATATGGTTTTAATTTTACTATCACGTAACCATATTTTTTCTGCAATAAATTTTTCCTACGCTACTCCTTATAACACTAGATATCTGCTAGTGGAAATAGGGTCAAAATCGATCCAGGTGTAGAATACATTATCCGGAACAAACAAAAATATCGTAAAATGATTTTTTGATTAAAGTTCCGTTTATACTTTCAGATGCGTTTAGTGAAAGAAAACCTTTACATTTAAAGTTTTAAAACTTCAATTTTATTTATGTGGATAGATGTAAAAATAAATGTAAACATTAGAATTTCGACTATTAACAAATATAAGCTCATATAATGTTATAGATGTTTTTGTTTTTATTCACTATGTGCATGATTAGAATACCCACATAGAATACATAAGTCCTTCAAATTATTATTATCAACATGCGAGGACCTATTGTTACATACGATGGTATGTTTGTGTTATCTGATGTTGAAACGGTTAAGCCGTTCGATGGTAATTAGACTATTTAGACATGCCTAAGCAATTACGAAATACATTGTACACAAACTGGTTTTAGCTGGGGATAGACTTTAGATGCCCTAATGGTTTAGGTACCAATGTACCAATACATTGCCGATATCAATCCAAGTATCTATATAATTTTGTGAGCATTATTTGTACTTTAACTATTAAACGAACAAATAATGTTCACATAATTGTAAAAATAATAGATATGTATAAATAGCTATCTATTTATACATATCTATCTATACAAAGAAATAAAGCGTCTGTTTGTAATTTTAAATTAACAGCTTTTTACTAAATACATATAAATGCAAGTATATACGATACTTACATCATTTTTTTTTATCATGTTGTCGGTGTGTCTGTCTGTTCCGTCTAATGTCTGAACCAGCTAGACTAATTTGACGGGACTCACTGGTATATAGCTGAAGACATAAAGAGTAACTTGAGCTACTTATTGTTAGACTACCTACGACCCTCAGTATTATTAAATAATATTTGTGTAATACAGTGTTTAATATTGAAAATTACTACTTTTAGTACTTTTACATGGACTGCTAGAATATCTGAAAAGCCTTTAAACAATGGATAAATATTTGAATATATGTACAAATATTTATGGGAACTAGTGATCACCAAGTGGTCCAAATGTGGTCAACTTTAATTTTAATTATAAGTGGCAACATCTTTAAAGTTCCATTGGTAAAGACTATAACTTCTATAATCACAGATTTCTCCAAGGCTACGCTACAATGTTATTTAGACATAAGGTTATCCATGCGTGTGTGTGTGAAATACATCCAGTGTTTAAAAAAATGCTTCCTGTACTCCACGTAATCTATAAGTGTCGTACTCCTCCGTCCAAGCCGTTATTGTAAAAAGCGGTACAAAGTTTTGCTTAATATTTACAGTAATAGCACACGTGAAACTGACCAGGTAAAACGTTTGCGTTGCGTCAGGACATTAATTCGGCATAAAATATTCACACACACACAAAATATTCAGCGGCTCTTTGAAATGTACCATGTTACAAGAAATATATGTGCAGTTGGGGTTCCAGACATTTTCTTTCTACCCTAGAAAAAAATGTCTGGAACCCTGGTTGCACATCTGCTACCTGATACATATTTGATTTCCACATAAAATAAAGAGGAATTTATCGACAGCAGAAAGCGGAAATGTCGTATCTTGAAAACTGACATAGTTTTGTTTAGAAGAAAAACGGCGTAGAATGGCTTGTTGTGTATTTATTACGTGAGTTTCGGTAGAAATATCTTAATTTCAACTTTCTATCTTTATTAATCTAGCCGTTATGAATTTTTGAAATTTTATTTTGGCTTTGCTGGAAAGTTGGATATTTCGAGATGCGACACTAAAATCAAATATTACTAAGGTGGCACCTTTAGAGGAAGAACATCAAGGTTAGTGTAGTGTGTGATATAAGAGATATTTGAATGTTTAAAGTAAACTTAACATACTTCTAAAGCATACAGCATTTACATAAGAAAATATTCATTTAAATAATATTTACTTGCATTCGGATGTACCACCCGAGAAATACCAACTAACCTCAGAAAATTCATATAAAATACCCTTCAAACAGATTCTTATAATTATTATCATAAATTCTGTATTATAATATTACCATTCATCGTAGTAAAGAGTAGCCTGAGTCCTTCCTTAAGAACCAAATAATGTTCGTGCCAATTTTCTAATATATTATTACATTAATATCATGTCAGTTAAAATATGTTAATTATAATAATAGTGTAGATTTCTTTTGGAGGGAAATCATAGGTTTAATTAAATAGATATGTAGTTTAAATTTTGCTCTCAGCTCCGCTGTGTAAGTTTATTACACTGATCTGGGCGTGAAAGCGTTACAAACAAACAAACTCACGTTCACATTTATAATATTAGTTAGGACCTCTGCTGGGAAAACCTTTATTTCCCGCATGATATAGCTATAACAATGCCGTTATGAAAAATATGAAGGCAGTATGTACATATTCGTAATATGAAGGAAATATCTTACAGTAAAACATTAAGCCGTATCTGTAATCAGTAAATTTTACTTACTTAATCAGTTCTTAGCATTTTAGGGATATCTTTGCGGTACTTTGCATACATGTTTCCAAGCATTTCGTGCTACAGCAACAAAAAAAACTAAGAAAATTTCTCGATATTATCATCGATCGGTACCTGGCTAACAATACCATGTTTATAAACATTCACTTGGTGTATTTATAATTAATTCATATCGATGCCACCTACCTGTCATTATTAAATATTATGTGTTATCATTAAAAGTATCAACGTTACTAGCTTCTCTCAAAATTGTCAGGCCAGGCCAAAATACATATTTAATTAACTACAGTTATAATCTGAATAAATGCTTCAGTACTAAACTTCTTCAAAAGTCTCGAGAGACAAAAGTGCGTGCCGGCCTTTGCTGTATTCTCGCCTAGTTTACTTACGAGAAGAAAGAGTAGATACGAGTACACATTAGTTTATACACGGGGTATACCATACACCCCTTATGGCTAGTTTAAGAATAAATGTTTTCATGATTTAATAGGGAATATTTTCTAGATAAGAAATGGCTGTAACAGATTTTCTTTTGCAACAGAAGTACATCGATTTCCTTATTTGATAATTAATTATCTATATATTAGCCTAGAACGGATGGACCGTTCTAGAAATGTCATCAAAACTTAGTCTCGGCAATAGACTGTCCGGGCTATTGACTATAATGCAATTCTATGGCAGTTCCTTTTAGATGAAAGTGATAGTGGAATCCATCGTCTCTGTTAAAAGTTATATAGCAGTAAATCTTGGACGCAATTACTGTTTCCGCAGAATAACTCGCAATATCCTCTTAGGTATAAATACACTAGTTGACCCAGCGAACTTCGTACCGCCCAACTTTAAAATTCCAGAACTTGATCGCAGCGCCACCTACCGGGTTCAATTGCGAATCTAAACCATTCCCAGATCCCCTTGAACACACACAAAAAATTTCATCAAAATCGGTCCAGTCGTTTGAGAGAAGTTCAGTGACATACACACTCACACAAGAATTATATATATAAAGATATTATTTAATGACTTGCGATTTGGATTCAATACTGCTTTTATCAATTTCTTATTTTCTGAACACAAAACTTTATTATTTAACGGAGATATAACTCCGTCTGTTTTTTTAAACTATTAAAATAAAATGTAATTTCATCTTACTCTTGGTGCAAAAACAAGTTAAACGTGTTTTATAACTATATTTCGTAGCTTAAAACTCGTTTCTATATTTTTATATTCTTCTCATATGGAAACAAAAACTGGACGTATATAAAAAAAGGTAATTTGTTTAGCATAATTGTATATTGGTAACAATTTAATCTAGTCACGAGTGTATAAATTAGAAGATGTATACTTCCCGAATGAATACATACATATACAAATGACAAGATAGGTTTCATGTTTATGATATATTACTCATACATATGTAAAACACACCTACTTAAGTATAAACAATACTGTTGATTTTAAGTCTACCACTCCAATGGGTTTCTTTGTGTATGTCTGTATTGCTGACTCGGTTATTGTTTCCAATCACCTAAGACCACTCGGCTATGATTTGGCATGTGTGTGGATTGGTTCCTTGTTGCTTAAGTATTCGTACTAGACCTAAAAGAACATCGAGTAGTTTTCTTAGTATAGGTGTAGTCCTTAATAAGACTTTTTTTTTTATGTGTTAGGAATATTTTAAATGTCATTACAGTATTTTATGACCAATTCACTATAAATACAAAGGAAGATAACAAATTCGAGTGAAATTTTGGGAAAAGGTTACAGTATCAAGGTAAAAAAGTCCTAAGTTTTTATCTTTATTAAAGCAGTTGGTGACAATTTAGACAAACAAGACAAAATATAGACAAATAAGGTATTTTATATTGTACACCGACGAAAAAAAAAATTGAAGAGGGACTTAATTCGACAAGTAGGTATAATTTAAAAAAATATATATATGTACCTTTTTAGGGTTCCGTACCCAAATGGCAAAAAACGGAACCCTTATAGATTCGTCATGTCTGTCTGTCTGTCCGTCCGTATGTCACAGCCACTTTTCTCCGATACCATAAGAGCTATACTTTTGAAACTTGGTAAGTAGATGTAATCTGTGAACCGCATTAAGATTTTCACATAAAAATAGAAAAATACAATACATTTTGGGGGTCCCCATACTTGGAACTGAAATTCAAGAAAAAAAAATTCATCAAACCCATACGTGTCTTCTATGGATAGGTGTTCAAAAATGATGTTGAAGTTTCTAACATCATTTTTTTCTAAACTGAATAGTTTGCGCGAGAGACACTTCCAAAGTGGAAAAATGTATGTCCCCCCCCCTGTTACTTCTAAAATAAGAGAGTGATAAAACTAAAAGACATATATGTTCAAGAATATTCATTAATTACGTAAAGCGTGATGACAGGCCCCTTTTTTTATTAGTTCATGATTCACTTATTTTTTTGAAGGTATAGTAAATAAGTTATCTTTGTTCGTTGATTGTATTTCCTGTTGCATCTGCAGATACAACTGTAAAATCATCTGCATTATTGTAATCCTGGGTCTCACTCTCATTGATATGTCTTTAGTAATGTATTTGGTACTAGTTTTCCATAATTTTCTCCTATGACCTAGAAACAACAGAGCTCGAGTAAGTCAATAGCGTGGTTAATGATTCGTTATTTCTAGTTGTCGAACCGAAACGACGCAAATCATACTCTACAACGCTCTACTAGTTTTATCACTCATGCTGATTTTTATGTCATGCTGTTATATGCTGGTTGCAATTTATTAAAAACGCTTCAAGCCCATAATATAATAGTACCACAGGGAGGATGTGTCGTTCGTTCATTGAATCTTTGTCTTCGAAGTCTTTGCATCGATCTCCCATATGTCAATAATATTCTCCAGTTGAACTTGTGACTTCTAAAAACTCTATGCAGTCCGTAGTGAATTTTATGGAACAATTAAAATATTCTTATTGACTAGGGCTATTTGATCTGAAACTAGAACCAATACTCTTGACATCATAAGTAGCATTTTTCCAAATTGAGTACACAGACAATCAGGTTTTATTAAACTTTCAACGTACAAATATTATTTCCCAGTCGTATCCTTGTTGGTCGGCTGTTCTGTTCAATCCTGTGTCAGAAAGCATTTTAGTGCAGGGATTTCACAGAAGGCATCACCTCCATAATAAAACATACACTTTTAAGAATAAATATAAATATTTCGTAAATACGTACATATACATAGAAAACACCCAAACTCCGAAACAAAGATTTGCAGATCATACAAACAGTTGGTTTGAGTCGGGAATTGAACCCGACACCACTCAAAATAAAACATAGAAATAAAATAAAACTAAAAATAAAATATAATGAAACTTTACTTTAATTAATTTAAATACTTTTTGAAATTAAATCCGAAGTGTAGCCTTCATACTTTGTTTTTGCTCACACGATGTGTCTGGTAATAATGTACTCGACATTTTCAATTTGCATTTTTACTGCAAGGATAACTAATTATATAACTCAATTTAGGTATATTTTCTTTTTCAGGAGTGGGCTACATATCGCCTGAGCCCATGTATCCTGATCGCGGTGACGTTTCTGCGCCAGTGGACGCATCAGTGTCTATATCGAAAGAAAGCCATCGGTCTATACTGGATGGCAAGGAAACGCCCTTGCTGAAGCTAAGGAATGGTGCTCTACAAGCTGGACTGAGTCAGCGGTTAAAGAGAGTCGTGGCTATGAGAAAGGTGAGTAATATGAAAAGCATTCATATGAACAACTTGCCTCTTTACCGCGATAAACGACATAAAAATACTTTTGTGCCGCGAACAAAAGGTATTCATAAAAGCAGGTAAGGGCAAATTCTAGTTCAGTACTTCTACAGTATACAGTACCAATGGAAAGCAACGACGGTACGGTCAGTGACTCAGTATCAAGATGGGTGACCGTCTGTGACAGAACATGTTATGAGTGTTCCGTGATTCGGAGGTCAACGTTAAGCAGTCTGTCCCGGTTGTTATCATAAGATAACAGTCGTGAAGCTTAGTTGGAAACCTGATGAACAAGCTAAATGATTTCTTACATTTTCTTTTGACTGCCTCGTTGGTCTAGTGGTTAGCGTATGCGACTGCTGATCAAGAGGTCTTGGGTTCGATTCCCGGGTCGAACAAAATGTTTGTGTGATCCGCAAATATTTGTTTCGGAGTTTGGGTGTTTTCTATGTATAATATGTATGTATTTACAAAAAAAAGTATGTTTATGTATTTATATCAGTTGTCTAGTAACCCATAATACAAGCTCTGCTTAGTTTGGGGACTAGATGGCGTTGTGTGTAAAATATTCGAAAAAATATTTATTTATTTTACATCACCTATTGGTGTGAAATTTAATTCGGTTTCGTATAAATAAACGCTTACATGCAATAGCATGTAAGCGTTTATTTACAATAGTACAGTTTCTAATAGTATCCTTGAAATTCGTCGTTATTTCATGTAGTAATCCTCTTTCCGATTAGCTTTCAGCTACGTTAATTTAATTTTGGAAATTGCTTCCTTTGCACCCGCCTGAGAAAGGCAACTAGTTCGGTGCACGCAATCGCCTAAACTGTTTGATTCCTATGAATGAAAAGTCATTGCATAAAACGGAGCTGTTTTTAACTCCAACATTATAGGTGTACAATATCAATCGGCAAACTCAACATTCATGGAGTAGGCTCAATTTCGAGGTAGAAGAGCCACGCTGACCGGCTCGACGGACCCTCACACAGAAAATCAATCCAAAATGACAGCATTCGTGCTATTTATTCGTGCTACGTATTTCGTTAGTGAGTGTGAGACCGGAGGCCCAACGATTCAAAAGCATTTCACTAAGCCGCCGTAGTGTGGGTCACCATGCTGTATTGTCTGTACTCAAAATGAGGATGATGGCCCCTTCTCTTGGATTCTACTGATGTTTTCCTTCAGGCAGTGTTGTATCACTTTGGTAGTGTTAAATATTAAAAAGAGAGACAGCTTTAGTACTACACCGAAATAAATCAGAAAAAAAATTTTGGTTATATCGGGGGTAGTTATTGAAACATCCTACGCTACGTGTATAGCCCGCTCGTTTTCAGTCTTATACAATAAAAAAATCTTTTTCACTTGCGTGTATGCTATCGGTTTTAAAAAGTTTACTTACTATTGTTTGTTTCCAATCTTCAGGAAGTGGAGGGCCAGCGCAAGACGTCATCATTACAAAGAAATGTAGTATATCCCCTGGCGATGCTTTTGTTGCTCGCACTCACAACCATCACAGTGCTTATGGTACTACAAAACACGCTCGAACTGCTCATTGGAATCAAAGCCTTACCGCTTAGCACACGGGTAAGCTTCCACTTAAATACATAGCTTGAAGAACTGTAGATAGAAGCAAGCTACGTTAGCGAGTCTAGGCCTGCTCGCCGCTCGGGTTGGGTAACGGTGATAGTATTTATTCTGCTCAAGTGCATTAGTAACTAAAATATCTTATGGCAATGAGCTTTCGGAATCTTCAGCTCACATTGTTATTGTAAATAGTGTTAGTCGTTTTGTATGTGGATTTACTACATAAGGCTAACTCAGATTTTCAGACTATATTTATTTTATTGTAGGTACACCTTATTCATAACAATTCTTACTTATAACTAAGGAAGTACAAGTGGCGGCCTTATTGCACAGAGACAATCTCTTACAGGCTACTATGAAATATGATAAGTATAAACTAGTCCGAAAAGTATTACATTTTGCAACAATATGTATGTATTTCCAGCAATTCACACTGGGCATAGCATCGTTGTCCAAGCTGGGGTGCGCGGGTGCGGTGCTAGAGGCGTTCCTGATCGTGTACTTGTACGCGGCGTCTCTGACGGGCCTCAGCACGCCCATGAGTGCCTTGCGCGTGCTGCCCCGGGCACGACGCACGCCTCTCACGAGGATCATTGCGCATTGCGCATTGCTACTCGCCTACTCCACAGCACACCCGCTTCTCGTCAAGATGCTGGGTCAGTTCTCCATTTTATTGACAATTCGTTTAATTATTAACATTTATCGTAGCAAATGTTAATATACAGAAGAAAAGCGTACAAATTATTATACAGGTATATTCAATGGAAGAATGAATAAAAAAGACACACGTCCTCTTCACATAATTATAATAACATATTTATATAACTTTGATGACATAAAACGTGACCAAGGTAAACTTTAAACCGTTGGCTTTACTTTTCGACCTTAGGTCTTCTTAAAGCAAAGCTAGAAACATGGTAGATCCATGACTAAAACGAGATTTTATGACAGATAAAATTTTCTTTTTTAATCCGTGTGGTGACGGATCAAGAATAAAAAGTGTTCATTCCATGGGTGTCGTAAGAGGCGACTAAAGGAACAAAATAAGCAGCTAGCATTACTGCCAAGAGAAGGAAAACTTGAAACAAACTTTACTAGGCTAAAACCTGTCAAAAGAGGCCTATGTCCAACAGTGGACTGTTAAAGGCTGTTGATGATGATAATGAATATGGAATACCTGGTCGGAATCGAACAGTCCGAATCACCGACCACTAAATTCACAGCCAACATCATTTAACGAATGTCTTCTTTTGTCCACCAGGTATAACAAATTTCGATTTGTTAGGCGAGTTCGGCCGCATAGAGTGGCTGGGCAACTTCAAACTAGTGCTGTTATATAATGCCATATTCGCAGGCACAGTAACCCTGTGTCTGGTCAGCAAGTTCACGGCTAGTGTCCGCCGGGAACTGTACAACAGGTTGGTGGAGAACGTCAACACTGTCGCTCATTGCGTTTCTTTTCTCAACAACTGAACCCCCGAACGGCTTATATTATTTTGTACATAAGAACTAGGTATAACGGCGACTACGCATTTTTTCTACTTTTAAAGACTTATATACCGGCGAGTTTCAATTAAATAGCAAAAATTCGAATACTGATACACAACTTATCTCATAATCAAGAATGCAATCTATCAATTCACTTTTCTCTTTTTTAAACTGGTAACTTTTCTTGCTATATTTTTAAAATTTCAAACGCACGTCATCTTATTACTACCTTTTAATATAAGAATGGAACGCATAGTAAGGTAATAAAATTATTTAACACTCGTCTGTATATAAGGAAATAGAGCTCGTAACATCGATCTTCAAATTCCGGTGTTTCAAATCAAGATGAGACGTGTCGACAGATAGGTTTGTAAATACACTATAACATCTCACTAAGATAATGAAAAAAAAAAGCTGTAGATTTTTGCACTAAACGTGTTCTTTAACAATGTGCACACCGATAATATATTGGAAGAGTGTTTGTGTTATATGTGCACATAAACATTACTTTGCAATATTTGTACACCGAGAATGTATGTACGATTTGAATATTAAAGGCATCCGATGCCAAAACTATCGGAAAATAAGACAATTACTTCATAGAACTCGTTCTAAGATAGTCAAAATATATTCGCTATTAGACATATATTTTATTAAAAACTGTATGTAAATTAATTGCAAAGAACATGTACCCATCGCCTTTTTACAAAACGTACACAAACGAGAGCACTAAGCTTAAATCAGCCAATACCAGTAAAATGATGTTGAACCCAGTTCTTTCTTTGGTGTGTTTTGTAATTATGCGGTTTGAAGGTACCATTGTAGTCTTCTATGAAATGAGAATTTACTACGTATTATTTTTAAATGCCTGGTGTTTTACAGACGTAATCACACGCACGTATTATTAAGTGTCATAGAGTGATAAATAAATAAAAAAATAGTTAAATTCACAAAATAATTAACAAATGAAACTTTAGTTAGGATATTGCATTTATTTTCTACCAATCAATTTATTTACATTTCGGTTCCTATTTATTCATTTTTTACTATGTACGAATTTGTGTCATAATTATCTATTAATTTTTATTATTAAAAAGTTGTTGAGGAAGGATGCGCTAGAATAAAATTTGAATTTCTTTTTTTAAAAATGAGACTGAATTTGTTAAAGTTATGATTAGGACAGGAGATTATTTATTTTATTATTTCGTTATGTCTATTAATATTGAATGTGACTGGAGAATGAATTACAACAAATAAAATTTTAATAATTGTGTAAGATTATTGCCATAAATTTTTGAGTGTATTATTGTGGTGTCATTTATTTATGTACTAAGTCACACACTTAAGTTTGTGTCTCAATTTATATCTTACTTTCGCGCTGTGCAGATTTATTGCAATAATATTTATTAAATTAAAAAAGACATTTAAAGACTGTTTTTATCTTAGAATAACTTTAGATTTATATAAGCTTTTGTTGCTCAATGCTACACATTAATACACGCAATAGCGATGAAAATAAGTAAAGTCAAGCCAACGAGATGTTACACGCAGTACTATATCTGTCGCATATTATTATACGCAGTAATAAAAAAAAAAACTCTCTTTATAATCATAATAGCTTGACTCGATCAGCCCGAGTTGATAATAATTCGGGTCCCTTAAGTTTTTTTTTAAATACGAGCCATAGGAAATAAATATCCATATGTAATCATTAACCTTACAACCTCAAGTTATTTTGATATAAAAAGAATTTTTTTCTAACTTGTGTATCTGGGCTCGTTGACTTTACAATAACATTGTTTAACTATAGAGGCTAACGACTACGGCTACGACTCTTATTATATCGCTATAGCAGATACTGACAAGCTGTGTAAGCAGACGTTATGTTGTTCACGAACGACTAACCCATCGAGTATTCATTACCCATTTATTGTAACTAACGCACATAGTTGTTGGTCTCACTATAGGAGTGTATGTACACATTATTATACTTTATAATAAAGTAGTGTGTATATAGTAGGCAGATTAAATAGCAGCGGTGCTACATACATTATCATTATAAAATAGTCCGCAAGCAGAATGAATACAGTTTATCTCTAATGTACTTAGAACAATCATTTAAGGTCGCTTATATAAATAAGTCGTGTGTAAATCTCGTTTGTGAGTATAGTAATTATATTTTAGTGTGCGGATTTTATACATTTTGTAATATCTTGTACTAAACGTTGAGATTGCATTTGAAAATAATACACAATAAAAATTGATTCTGTTCTTTTTATTTTTAACCTTTTTTGATTAAGAACCATAGTTATGGATGTATAGGATTATATTACAGATTTTTTACGACTCATAAAACGCTTCGTGCTACGTAAGAACAAATCGGAGAAATGAAAAGACATAACTTTAATATGAGACATAAATATATTGTCTCTAGGCAAAACTGACAACACTACTTAAGTAATGATACTATTACATTTGGCTATATTGTTGTAATAAAATATTCAATCTTAATTTTTCAAAATTCAAATTTAAAATTTAATAGTATTTCAGTTTATATAAAGGCTTTTTGAATATTACTCCATGCTTAAAAAATCATTTGAGCTTATTACTAACCCCTGCTTAATGTACTTCATGCGTGTTAAGTGTATGTGGCTTACATAAGGAATATGTTTCAGTGTCACTAGCACTAATCAGTGTAAATGTCTCTTAATGTCCACAATTTCTCGTTTATTATATAATGTAATGCGACTGTATCCTCAATATGAATATACATTCAGTATTTAAAACCCTTATACAATACTGGTATAGGTGACCAGTCTGCTTGTTTGCTCCCTGTACCTTACAAAAAGTATAAAACTTTAAATAGGACTAAAATACTTTTTTTTCATTTTGATCACTATGCCTGATTGAAAAAATGAGTATCTAGAACAGTGAAAAAAAAGGTCCTTTTTTTATTAAATTAATAGCATACCAAAGTGACTACCCTGCCTGACGGAAAGCATGAGTACATTCTAAGAGGTAGGGGTCGCTATCCTCATTGCGGGTAGATAATGCAGATTAGATGCTTCTGCATCATTGGCAGTTGAGGAAAGGAATATTTTATGGTGGCGGTAAAAGTTATCATTTTGTTATTAAAAAAATATCATATTAATATAATCAGTCAAAATTGGTAGTCTAATTAAACCTCTACTTTTGAGGCCGTCTCTACGAACTAGAAAATTGTGGAAATATTGTCATGTAGCGATTCCGTTAACGGTGAATAAATAATCGCTCGTTCGTAGAGATTACTCGCCTGATTGAAAAGTGAATCCGTCGCGATTCTCTCGTTTGTGGAGACAGCCCCTAAGTTTGTATCTGTCACAATTTGTTTATAGCACTACTCTAAAGGTAAATATAGCTTCCTTTTTCTTAGCTTATTAAAAAGGAACTGAAAACTAATCTGTTATTCTATTTAGACTGTAGTATGAGAAATTACCTACATTACACATTCTTTAAAAAAATATTCTAGTAGTCTAAACCTCAAGTCTCAACATGACTGTTTGGAATTATGCATTTAAAAATATATTTTTTTGGTTTAGATTCAAGAGGATTGCTGATATGTTTAGTTTGCCAGAAGACATCCCAGTGAGGTCATCGCCAAATGCAACATTCAATGAAACACGGACATCGCCTGTAGCGACAGTCTCAACCGAAAAGTTATCTCCCGAAAATGTTACACATACCAAATTAGAATAAAATTATAAATTAAATTATATAATTAAAGGTTCCTATTCTTGTTATTATTTTTATTTCTTATAAGATAATACCTTTTAAAGAACAGGTTCTTGTGAATAGTAGTTTCATAGCAGCATAACAGTATAATCCAAAGCCTTAAAAATATTATTAAGAACTTCCCAGGCTCACCACATTTTACATTGAGGTAGGAACTAGTCAGAAACCTTCAAGTAAGTTTATACACACACAAATATATTTCGATATTTCCTTTGTTTTGTTTAAAAATACCTTAACTTTAGTTTTACAAGGAACTAAATAATAAAGAAATATAATCTTCAGACATTTTATTAGTATCATTTTCATTAAAATTATTTATAATCACATAGTGCTTACCACACCTTCGTGCTTCTGCTTTGAAAAGGAGTTTACGAGCATTGTCTCTCACTGATTCTAAACTTTGGTTGCTATTGAGACCAAAAATACATCCCAAGTTTATAACATCATGAACATCTCTGAGATACATGTAATTCTCAGCAGCACTTGAAACAATTATATTTTTTGATTTCCCAACAGCATGATAGTTATGTGCTGTACTGATAATGTTCTTTCTCGCCGTTGAATCTCTTATAGCTGGGGCATACATAATCTCAAAACAAATACCCTTGTGTGTAGCTAGTGTATATAAACTACGACTCACTTTGAATGGGAGTCTACACTCGGGATTGAATGAAATTATATCGATCTCCATAGTGCTACAAGCATACTGAAAAGCTTGTAAAGTTTTTGGTACTACAGCAATAATGTCATATTTTTTTATATGTTCAGATTGGTTAAGTTTCGTATTTATACTGGAATCAGAAAACTCTATAGTCACCCGTTGTAGTATGTTTAGCTTTGTTGATTTTGAAATATCTGCAGGTATCTCTACAGGTGCTGGTATATAGTCACTCTTTTCATTGGAACTCCCTTTCCTCTTCTTTCTTTTGGGTTCATTTGATGTCTCTTCGACATGGGTGTTAATTGCAATAGTGTGAAATCCAAGCTTCTCTAAGTGGTGCAGCTTATCAAGTTCATAATTTCTATGTATACACATGTCACAAAAACCCCAAGTTTTGTTAGCCATTTTGATGGTTTTTTTTTAAATTAGACACTGAAACAAATAATATGAATACAACATACATCCTACCCACCTACAGGCATAAAAGTAATACTAATCCATATTAATATTTTAAATTTAGAAATAGTTGTCTTGTTACACTTTCAGCACTGCATCGATTACAATTTAATTTGTCATGAATGTACTGTGATTCTTGAGGACAAGCTTTTCCTTACAGATATAACAGACAGAAACATATCAACAAAGACAAAGTATACACATAAATGCCATACTAGTGTTTGCACAGTAAAAAATGAATTGTTTCGTGACTCAGATCTTTTAAATTACTAAACAGACTACAATGCAGATAGAGCAATGCAACAGATAGAGTGATTCAAGAGGAAGGTTTACATATGTAATACAGTTATATTTACACTAGAAGAACTCTAAGAATTTAAGATATCTGTGCAGTCAGGCAATACACAAAAAATTATGAATATTTATGACAGTCTGATGGTACAGTATGGGGAAGATACCGATTTTTCCCTGTAGTTAGTCTCGGTCAGGTATACAATAATGGGTGATACCACTCATATGATGTTTGACAGCAATTAATATGTTTTTAGATATAAGAGTAAGCTAATAATGCTGGGTGAAGCCAAGTGCCTGACTTAAGCTGCTAAACGTGAAATAAGCACAATGAATAAGGTTTTATCATACATAAATCTCTATAGCCAGTATCTTCCATTGTTTAAGACTACTATTTAATTTATTTATGATGTTCATCTTCAACTGAGCTTCTGACACAAGAATGGCAAAGCTACTTCTACCAATTGTATCTGTAGGTTTCTAAAGGTAAGAGACGCAGTAGAGAACACAGAAAGCATGCAGGTATTCTAATCAAATAATCCATCGAGAGGCTCGTGGCATGACATTTAACTTAATAAATTTATAAATTAATAAAACTGCACGTTACCTTCATCGCATTAGTACTACTGTATATATACACACAAGTAGTCCGTTATTCGTTAAATTTTCACACACAATATTCGTTAAATTTTAAGTTCTCAAGGCACACGTGCTAAGTAGAAGTACTGCTTTCCAAAACACAAAATTGTCTTGTCAAGTTGTGAGTAATGTCAGTTTTTGAAACTATTACTAAAGTAAACAGCAACAGCGAGGAACAAAAAATAATTCATCACAGCATTCTATATCTATATCATTGACCTTTAGTTAAGTTTCCTACTTCAGTGATCTTTATTAGCCAGTGCATTTAAGTGCTGTCAAAAGTGTCAATTATTCGATTGTGGGTTCGTAATTCGTTCTGAAATAACGATTTCTATTACTCTCGAAAATTAAAAAATTATAACACAATATGAGTTATTATATAAAAGCGGGTTTAAATATTATGCGATAATCACAGGTCATAACAAGTCATTATTATTGAGCTTTTGTCACGACTGATAATACGGTAAAACCTGTGGCGACTTTCACAACATACAAAGCAACTGAAAAGGATACAACAGCGCCATCTATGAAAGATACACCGAACTACGGAGTACTCACCTACACGAAGTAACTACTAATCCTGAATCGCGATATAGAAATTCTCGAGCCGATTAGCATATTTATAACTGCCCAACTTCAACCGTTGGCCCGTATCCCACCAGGCACAATCACCTCGCCCTGGAGGATCCTATCTGTGTGTTGTAGGGACACACACCCATTCATCCACTTCTTCTTCTTTAGGTACCATCTCCATCACGGAGGTCGGCGACCATATGTCTGTATCTATCCCTTGCTTCGGTCATGCGAATCAATGCTTCTGTGCTGTCCACCTTCAACCAGTCTCTTATGTTCTTTGTCCAAGATATACGTATTCGGCCTCTACCTCGTCTCCCTTGAATTTTCCCTTCAATAATTAATTTTATTATATTATATTTACTATTTCTTTAAACATGTCCGAAATAAGCTGCTTTGCTCTTTTTTATTGTTTCAATTAATTCTACCTTTTTGTGCATAATTTCAAGTACTCTAACATTAGTGACTTTGTCTGTCCATTTAATTTTAAGCATTCTTCTATATATCCACATTTCAAAAGCTCTGAGTTTATTAATTATTCATCCACAAACCTGTAAAAAAGGTGTGAAGTATGCATATCATACTATCTATGATCATCTGATCTCTATGTTTGCATTGCTAAGCAACACATATTGGTATTTGACTGTTATATAAAAACTATATATGTTTCCTTGTGAAAAACTGTCTATAATAAATAAAACAGCTTCCTACATTATTAACGTTTATTTCTGTAACATTACCACAAACATCAAACCTTCCTCTGAACATCAGATGAACTTAACATGGTAGCAGAGCGTTTATAAAGTTACAGATGAACGTAAGTAAAAATATCCCTTGTCATAAAGAAAATGTCGAAAACGAAAATTGAGTCTCTTACAAAAGACAATTACGACACATGGGTGATACAAGCAGAAGCCGTTCTTGTTAGACAAAAATTATGGAAACACATTGAAGTTCCTTTAACTGCTGATGCTACTGCAGATGAAAAAGAAGGAGACGAGACAGGCGAAGTCTGAATTAATATTAATAATATCTCCTTCTGAGCTAAAACAAATAAAAAATTGCACAACAGCAAAAGCACTGTGGGAAAAATTGAAAGACACTTATGCTAGTAAGGGACCTGCACGTAAAGCATCCCTATTAAAGCAACTAATCCTAACAAAATTAGAGGGACACGATGTACGCGGTCACCTAAATAAGTTCATGCACACAGTTGACAAATTGGCCGACATGGACGTGATAATCAATGAGGATTTGTTAACAATTATGATGTTGTACAGTCTGTCGTCGGAATATGAGAACTTCAGAGTTGCTATTGAGTCACGGGACAATCTTCCAAAGCCAGAGGAGCTTAAAACTAAAATAATAGAAGAATGTGAAGCTCGTCACAGTATAATAAGTAACGAACCTGAAACCTCTTTTCATGAAGAAGCATTATACGCATTCTGTAAAATTTGCAAACGAAGAGGTAACATCTTTAAAAGCAAAAACCACAAAATTTGTACTAATTGTTGGAAAGAAAAGAATGGTAATAAGCCTAAAAACAAATATAACAATTTCCAAAAGAACAATTATGCTACGCAGTGCCTTCTCACACATAATGAGAAGCCTGAAAACACCATTTGGGTCTTGGACAGTGGTTGTACATCTCATATGACATATCAACGAAATTTATTTACGTCCATAGAGAAATCATCAAGAAAACTAAATTTTGCAACTAAAGAGCATACTGCTGACATTAAAGGAAAGGGTACAGTTTCTTTTCTATCAAAAAACGGTGATGGTATGGCATGTACACACCTCAAAGAGACGCTGTACGTACCTACTTTGTGTACTAATTTGATGTCTGTCAGTAAGATAACAGATGCTGGATGTACAGTCGTCTTTACCAAGAATAAAGCGACTATTAATAATCCGAAAGATGGAATAACTCTTACTGCATTTAAAAAAGTAGATGGTCTTTATTACGTTAAACCTTACAAACACGAGTGTACCAATCTAGCTAATGATAATGATGAATCAGTTGACACTGTTTCAACTATTAAAAAGAAAACGAATTCATCAAACATTTATGAATGGCATAGAAAGCTTGGGCACATGAACGCCAAAGATTTAAAATTTGCACTTAAAAATGAAAATTTAATTGGCTTGAACTTTGATGCTTCGGAAATATTGTCTGAATGTGAGATCTGCATTCAAGCAAAACTGCATCGAGTACCCGCTCCTTGTAATAATACAACTCAACGAACTACACAATGCTTAGAAATCATTCATAGTGACGTATGTGGACCTATACGAACGCCCACAATAGGCGGAAACAAGTACTTTGTTACTTTTATTGACGACTATAGCCGATACAGTCGAGTGTACTTAATTAAAAACAAAAGCGATGTATTAGAAAAATTCAAAGATTTTAAGGAGTTGGCGGAAACGCACACAGGCAACAAAATTAAGTTTCTACAATCGGACAATGGTACTGAGTACATAAATAAGGAGTTTGATGCCTATCTAAAACGTTGCGGAATACAGAGAAGGCTATCCGCGCCTTATACCCCAAACCAAAACGGAATCGCTGAACGTAAAAATCGTACCCTCATTGAGAAAGCGAGAGCAATGATGATTGATGCAAAGGTACCAATGAAACTCTGGGGTGAAGCAGTTTTTACTGCAAACTACTTATCAAACAGAAGTATAAATAGCGCCATTCAGAATCAGACGCCATTTGAACGATGGATCGGTAGAAAACCATGTGTTAATCATTTGTTCGTGTTTGGCTGCAAAACGTTTGTTCTGTTGAAAGGTACTAATAATCACAAATTTGCGCCAAAAGCAATTCCTGGAATGTTTGCAGGGTATTCTGAAACATCGAAAGCATTCAGAATTTTCATACCTTCAAGGAACAAAATAATTGTGTCAAAAGATGTTCGAGTAATGAAAGCAATGTTTTACAATGAAACTAATAGAAATGAACTTTCAAGTCAGTTTAGTGATGAAGAGTTTTTACATAAACAACTTGATCAAACATTATCTCAACAAACATCAGGCAAACAAGTGACTATAGCACTTGTCGACGATGAAAAAGATAGCGCTGTTGATCAAAACAACGATGAATATTCACAACAACATTTACTCAACGGTAACGAACCTCTGAACAACGTTGAAGAGGAATCCACAGTTGGTACAATGGCTTTGCGGGACAGATCTAAAATCACACCTCCAAAACGTTATGATGATTTTATTTTAGCAGCGGCCGAGGAAGTGGAGAATCTAAATCTATACAAGCCTAAAGAGCCTGTAACCTTCAAAGAGGCAATGCAATCTCCTGACAAAGAAAAATGGCAAGAGGCCATGCACAGTGAAATGACTTCACTTAAAGAGAACCAAACTTGGGATCTAGTTGACTTGCCCAAAGGTCGAAAAGCCCTACCATGTAAGTGGGTTTACAAAGTAAAAATGAACCCAAATGGTACTGTCGAAAGGTTTAAAGCCAGAATGGTAATCAAGGGTTACTCCCAACAACCTGGAGTGGACTATGATAAAACGTTCAGTCCAGTGATCCGTATGAGCACAGTACGAGCATTGTTAGCCATAGCTGCTCAAGAAAATCTAAAACTTTACCAATTTGATGTATCGACTGCCTTTCTGAACGGTGAGGTTGATGAAGAAATTTACATGAAACAACCTGACGGTTATCAGGATGGTACGAAACGAGTCTGTAAATTGCGACGTAGCCTATATGGACTAAAACAAGCACCGCGTTGCTGGAACACGTGTATTGCTGAGTTCCTACAGAAATCTGGTTTTCAACAGTGTGAAGTGGATCCATGTTTATATATTCGAATCAAAGGACGAACCAAAGTTTTCATTGGTCTTTACGTTGACGACGGACTCGTACTGTACAACACAGCTACAGCAGGAACCGAATTTATCAATGAATTGAAAACAAGATTCAAGATTACTACAAAACCTGCTTCGTACTTCCTTGGAATGGAAGTCAACGTGCGAAAAGACAACATCACACTGTGTCAAAAGGCCTACACTAATAAAATTTTAGAAAAATATAGAATGACCAATTGTAAGTCTGCTCCAACTCCAATTGTCAAAGAAAATGAAATTGAGGAGGAAGAGGAAAATATGGAAATAAACTTTCCTTACAGGCAAGCCGTGGGTGCGTTGGCTTATCTATCAGT
This sequence comes from Phragmatobia fuliginosa, assembly GCA_932526445.1. Lineage (NCBI taxonomy): Eukaryota > Metazoa > Arthropoda > Insecta > Lepidoptera > Erebidae > Phragmatobia > Phragmatobia fuliginosa. The sequence goes on along the minus strand of OW052065.1, from coordinate 14,040,964 downwards.
AGGCACAAGACCTGATATTTCATATGCAGTGATTGTCGCATCCAGAAACCTCGCAGCACCTGCTAAGAAGGATGTATTGCTTGTAAAACGCATCTTTCGGTACTTAAAAGGAACCCAACAGAACGGGCTCGTTTTTACGAAAAATTCTCCTTCACATTTAGTTTGCTACAGCGACTCTGATCATGCAGGAGACAAAACTACCGGAAGATCCACATCTGGAATGGTGTGCTTATTTTCTGGAGCTGCTATTAGCTGGAGAAGCCAGAGACAAACGACTGTGTCCATCTCTTCAACTGAAGCCGAAGTAATAGCAGCAAGCGAATCCGCACAAGAAATTTTGTGGTTGAATCGCTTACTCAACAACCTGATTGAAGTCGGGAAACCAGTATTGAATCTGGATAACGAATCAGCTGTGAAACTTGCGCATAACCCGAAGTATGAATATCACAAGCGCACGAAACATATAAAACTGAAACATTTCTTCATTAGAGAATGTGTTAGCAATGGAGAATTTGAAGTTCAGCAAGTTTCTTCAGAACTGCAATTGGCTGACATGTTAACCAAACCACTGTTTGGTCCCAGACTGCAAAACATATGTTCAAGAGTGGGATTGAAGAATTTATCCTCAAATTCTGGAAAACTACTGGGAATGTGAAGTATGCATATCATACTATCTATGATCATCTGATCTCTATGTTTGCATTGCTAAGCAACACATATTGGTATTTGACTGTTATATAAAAACTATATATGTTTCCTTGTGAAAAACTGTCTATAATAAATAAAACAGCTTCCTACATTATTAACGTTTATTTCTGTAACATTACCACAAACATCAAACCTTCCTCTGAACATCAGATGAACTTAACAAAAGGTTACTGTTTTATTAATTTAAAATAGTAGAGCACGAATAAAGTTAATGCATCCCAAAAACACGCACTCCTTTTATGTATGTCAAAAAAAGTCTTATCCTGACCAATATTTCTTAATATTTTTCTAAATGTGTGTATTTATAAGTTATATATTTTAGGTATATATATATCTGTTGCGTTTTTACTCTGAAACTACTTGGGTGCTAAATTTCATTTAATCCCATTTAAATGAAATTTAGCACCCATATAGCTTAGAGCCTGAACACTTAGAGCGATAAACACGTTAACGATAAAAAACCCAGGGTGAATTCACTGTCATAAAAAGGATTTGTAATAACATAACATTTAATTTGTTTTTATCTAAAACTGTAGTTTAGGTTTTAAATAGAATTGAGTAAAGTGTTAAAGTGGCTGACGTTTTTTGAAATGAATTCTATAGGTAAATAACATAGACTAATTCACGGTATTCAACCTTTTTATATTAATATGAAACTAACCTACATGCTTAACTTGATTAAGCACATCACCTAGCGCATATTTGACATTTTAATTAAAATAGTTGTCAATGCACATATTATTATTACATTCAAGGCAGTAGGCGCTATCAAGACTTGTTAATATCAGACTACTTTGCTAATTATAAAAGATTTTACTTTGCGAGGATTTTTGAATTGATCTCTTACTCCAGTTGTCTTTTGTTTTAAAATATAATTAAAAATGGGGTTTCGTATTGTGGTTGCAGGAGAGTCTCAATGTGTATCCTTTGCCGAATGTTGTCTTTTAGCAGATTTTCTCTCACAAAACTTACCTGACTTCTGTTTTGATCGTGTAGAGATAAAAGTTCTAGATTGGCAGGTAACTACGTTCTATATTTCAATAAAACATAATTAGAATAGAGTTAATTTAACATATTTTATTCACAACGTAGGCTTGGCTGTGCAGAATAAATTTGAAAAATAAATGGCACCATGTTGGATCTCCCCTCATATGGAAGGAAATGTTAATGGCGGGTAGTAAGCCATTTTACATAGGTGGAGCTCCTCAGTTTCTGGACTACTGTTATTCATATTACAAATTTGACTCACTGTTTGGGTCTGATAGATTTGAGGAACTACTTAAGAACAGTACTCAGTTAAAGAAGAAAGTGGCAATTGAAAAAAACCTCTTAAAAGATGCTGATATAAACTCTCCAGAAAAATCGTCCAAAAAAGCAATCGTGGTCACTATTTCTGGAGCTGGAAATCCTCTAAGTAGATGTTTAATTGTGGGATTGCTAGAAATGAATGTTTGTTTTAACTCTATAGCTAAGATTTACATATATGATAATAAATGCTCTGAAGAGTTCATGCTATCACTGGAAAATCAATATGCATATATCGAAAATATATATGCTGGAAAAGTGGTTAAATACGTGCGTAAAATTGGTATAGCACTTACATGTTCTGATTTGCTGATAGTTCTGGATCATGTTCCATTTGAGTAAGATTTTTTTTTATCTTTTGAAATAGAAAATACCTTTTTTATATATATATAATAATATAATATATAATTTTAAATTTAAACCTAGTAATTTTCCGAGAACAAAAAAATACACAGAAATTTCACATAAAGGTTTTTTCTCAGGGAATTTCAGTTTCTAATATTTATTTCAGGAAACACATGGCTATAGGAGAATGGCTGTATGAAAATAAAAAAATAATGGACAATTTGTCACAGTTAATTAATGCTTCCGGTTCTCGTAACATGTATATAGTATTTGAAAATTTGGGACCTGCATGTTTTAACGCAACATATCTAAGGCAATTAGTAACCATCACGAAAGATAACATAATCGTAGTAACATCTGATTTAGGACTAGAAATTATGCCGATCGTTGAAGAAATTGCCGATGTTCCTAGTAGAAACGTATTCTGTCCACCAGTTTGGGGTTTTGTTGGTATAAATCACTTGGTTGATATTAGGACTACCATTCAGAGATACGACATTTTTCAACCTTATAGCAGATTCACAAAAGTAAAACAATCTACCCTTAAAATCGGGTCATTAACACCTACTTTGAGAAGTATGGAATATTTGATGTATTTCGACGAAAGCTTGTGGGTTAAGGTAGCTGAAACAAAAGTAAGTATTGCCTGTATTTTTTATTTAACTCAAGAATATAGCTACTTTTTTTTCTTTCACGACAATTCTATCAGATATTTAGAATATGAAAACAGTAGATAGGTCCAATTCATTTATTATGTACTAGCTTTCACCCGCAGCTCCGCCTGCGCCTATGTCGGTTCTCAGGCTTTAGACGATTTGGGCACAAGATTTATCGGTGTTTAGTTTAGTTTTATCGGTGCAGTGGTTTTTGAGTTTATCGCAAACAGACAGGCAGACGCAACAGAAGACTATAATATGCAGTGAAAACAATTTAGGGGGAGAAGTAGAACATGTTTTATGTTGCTTACAAGGATGTGGAAGGGAGTCTTGATAGTTCTTACGTAAGATCACAAAAATGCGCAGTTAACATTTGAACTTATTTTGATTTTTACTGCCCATCAGTACAAGATATGCTCGGCCTATTCATATTTTTCTGTTTCAGGGGTTTGAGGGGGTCAAAAACTAGTGAAAATCAATTTACATAATAAATGAATGGCCTCATTAAATGAAATATTTGATATTTTTCAGAAAAAATACCCTAAAGGGCAACCATGGTTAAATAAATCAATTGCTGTATTAAATTTAATAAAATTGTGGTTTTTCGAACGTAATCCTGATGATATTGTAAATTTAGGACTTCATTGTAACGGTAGGTAATATGAAACTTGTGTTGTCTTCAACTACCAATTGTTGTTTAAAACGACTACTATTTCATTTAATAGGTTCATTTGGCTTAAAATTTGATGGAATTTTTTCTCAACCTGCTCGTTGGGTAAATAATGAATGGGTACCAGCGTCAAACTTTTTACTGCCAAAGGATCCTCAAATTAACATATATTATTTAGAAGAAATGGCCGAGCGGATAATGAAACTACAGAAAACTGATTTACCTCCATTGGTTCCTTACTATCCATGTTACTGTAAACCTAAACGTACAAAGAAGAAAAATGTGTGGTAAAATTTTAAATTACAGAATCTCATATGTGGCTATTTAATTCGTGCGAGCTAAGATGGCACCTGACTCAAAACGAAACCTGACGCCGCGCCGTGACGTGACGACCCGCGTGACGCCCCTCTGGGCTCTGTCATCTTGCAAGTAGCGTCAGCATCACTATTACCGTTGCACGAATCTTTCCATAATAATTACAGTTTATGTATCACCTAAAATCATTTAAATCACAGCACGAATTTATTTAACTAATATGTTCGATTCGTCTGGGTAACCCAATTGTTTTAAGAAAGGTGACTCGAAAAAAATCCAGTGTGAACACTGTGAGACGCAATAGTTTAAAGTAAAAAATATTTACATGTATTCTATATCTATACTGCAATATTACTGCAAATCACATTTTGATACCGTGATGGAAAGCAGAAAGTTGCTAAAACGCGAAAGTCGATGCTAAAAGTAGCTAGTGTGATGTGGCCCTTAGGTATTGCCTAATTTAATATCATTGAAATCACTGCACGGAGAAAGCATTCGGGTAAATAACGAATGAGGACTGCTTTATTTCATAACATAGGTAGTAAAGTATCACTTAAGATAAAGTACTATGTTAAGGAAAACTACTTCCTGCAAAATAAATGTTTAAATTAAAAAAAAACTAGAATAAAAAAAAATGCAATCGGTACTATAAACGACTGTCATTTGAGTCAGGTGCCATGTTAGCTCGCACGAGGTAGTTTAAATTTAACAGCATATCGTCATCCACTGCCGGACGAAGGTAAGCGGTTGACAATATGCTAATTAACTATTCTGATCTTGAGATCAATAATATTCTTTTTTATTAAATACATATTTGTCATATTTTATGAGTAGGAATGGCTAAACAAAATAACATCATTGTGAACTGGCTCAAGTCATTCGATTAAATGTTTCACATCGATTTTTCGATTTCTCATCGTTACATCAACATTGGCAAACATTGCCAACACATACTCCCTCGTTTCTGAACGATTTGAATGAGTGAGAGCGACGAGCGTAGTCAACACAACGCACGGGGTCGCGTGCCAGTGACTGACTAGTGGGGGTTGAGACGTTCAGAGACGTTGTTGTAGGTTGTTCTTGTTTTGTATGTCGATCTCGGAGGAATGTTATGACGTGCAATAACTGTCTTTGTCTAAACAACACACCTTTTAATACTTTGTATGATAATTTTATAATAATGTGATAAGAGGAGCTAACCGCAGAAGTAATCATACATAACAATATGAATTTTTCCAAAGCATGATCGTGCCACAAGGAGTTATTCGTTTAGTTAGGCGTTCGTATCGGTTAAGTTGTGTGAATTTTGTGCCAATAATGAGATAGTGTAGTGGTGTGATGTGGTTGTGGGACATGTGGGGCGTGCTGTGGGTGGTGGAAACAGTGGTGCAGCTGGCGCCTGTGCTGGCGACCCCGCTAGACCCCGCGCTGCCAGTGTCGCAAGGTGAGAGGAGAAGAACCTTGCCGCCTACGTATTCGATGCCTTCGCACTGCTATTATTAACATTGCATGCTCACTTCCCCTGCCTGTTCCCTTACTTTTAAAAATAACTTTGCGAAACTGTTTTTTTATTAAACTTGTAAAATTTTATTTCCGAATAAATATTAGAAACATGTCTAAAGTTATAACTTTATTATTTTATAATTTGTTTGCAATTACTTTTTTAATGCATTTTTTTATTGGATTAATCGATGGTCAAAATCTAGTAGTAGCCCAACAATATTTTCAAAGAAAATAGTTGTAAATTATAGATTTTTCAAACTAAAAAAATAAAACTTAAGCTGCAGTTTGGCTTCAAATGGTAAGGTACTGTTGTTCAAACTATCCACATTTTACATTTTATTGTTATAATGCTTCAAGAGTTCAAACTACTTTATTCTTATTGGTTTTTTTTATAACTTATTAATTAAAATATGAAATGACTGGAAGTGTGGACTGTAAAAGAATGCAGAATTCAGAAACAGTTTTTTTTACTAAATTTACAAGTTTGCTGATTATTTATTATAAATTGTTAAATATTATTACTTATTTGCTTGTTAACACTATAATAATAAATAAAACCTACTAATTCATTATCAGTGTAGTGGTACCAACTACAATACAATCTTAATCTTCCTAGCATTTATTATTTCCTTGGATTGGCTACTAGTTTAACTGGATTTACATCAATATCAATTTTAGTACAGAACCATTTCTACATACTTATTTACAGTTATTATACAATGTAGGTAAATAATGCAGGTATTTATTATTTACCCACAGTAATACAATAATTTAAAAGTTACTCTTCTAAAAATAATATAAAATATTTATATTTAACAAGCCAATGATGTATAGTCAACTCAGAGTCAGAAGTGCATTATTACTTAAGAGTACCCACCCCAAAATCAGAGGGTTGGGCTACATTAGCTTATTACACTTGTTGGAAAAAAAAATGGTTACACGTGGCCCAGGTCTTGAGTAGAAAACTATTGTACACTATGATAAAGTTACAATAGAGAACATAAAATCTGAGCTATATGACATACAAAGGGCGGGATTATGGCATAAAGCAAATATACTTGGTTGAGCCCCTATTTAGATACTTAGCAAAGCACTCTCTCATCAATATTATACTTTCATGTATTTACCTTTATTTCACATAAATTTTTATGGTCCCATAACTTTTGAACATATGAGAGTTATAGATGTTTGATATAAAAAAGAGCAGCAATCATGTTTTAGTTTAGTTGTTCTAGGCGGTTTCTGCACTTAGTCCTAGCTATTGGACCTTTAAACAATCAAGTTATTATTGCTTTGATTGAAATACACTTAAAATTTTTTTTCAACAGGCTGTAACTTGAGAAATCGTAGTACTTACAAGAATTAAAAAAAAAGGAAATTGTAGCATGTATCTAGTATCTCTGAATAGCACAATCTTTATTAAATGGACCAAATATAATTAAAATTGAGCTACAAATATACCAAATTTAAAGAACCAGAAAATATTTTCCAGTATTGTTTAATAATAAATTACTTAATACTATTTATCTTTAGAAATTATTTGAGAGATGTGATCAGATGTCATCAATTATTTTTTTGTATAGTAATTGTTACTTAATGTTTTATCTTAAAACTGATATTTTTAGCTAGTTTAAAAATTTACCTGCTATGATACATTGACCTGAATGTTCATTTAGTGGTGGGAGACATACAAGGGAGAGTCTCACTATCTTTATTCTTTTCTTATGTTGTAAGAGCCAAGGGAGTAAACTCTGCAAGGCAACAGCATTGCAAAGAGACATTACAACTTACAACTTCACCAAATCCTTTACCAACCCATTTGGCCAATAGTATAGAAGGCTAAAAACTCACTTTTAAGGTGAGGCCTCTATACATATTAGGTATAGGAGTTAGGTACATGTGCACTATTAAAGGCACTATCTATGTTCCTGATGGATGATCATGATTCATGTTTTCTTTTAATTGGATGTATTGGTATTGTGTCTGATATCATTTCTGTTAAATCTACTAACCACGTAACCAGTACATATAATACTGTTTCATATAATAGACATTTATTAAACATATTTTTTTGGAAATAAATTTTATTAACATTCAAATTGACAGGAAATAGTTCGATCGATTGTTACTAAGAGAAACGCCATGTCAATACTCAATATATTTAAATTTTGAATGGTAAATTATATAGTAATTGGATTAAAACTCATACAGTAATATGCGCTCGCGCATAATATGCCGTCGACGCCGACACACGATCCGCGACGGTGCTGCAAACGAGGGGCACATCGGTTGCATAACAAGCGGGCGCTGCGGCATCCGGCTAACGGGACAGCGGCGTGAAGAGGTGGCTTCTTTACAAACCACCTCCATGTCTAGACGAGTTATCCATACCTTGACAGTTTTTACACTACCTAGGGATGTTAGGACTATCTGAACTAGCGTTTGCCTTCGGCTCCATTCGTTACATACCTTTAGATGATCAAATCTGGTTGACGATCATCCAAAAGTTACTTCTACTCCTATTTTTTTGATGTTCTCTTCCATATCCTGATATCGTTTCAAATTTTTATCACGATCTGTTTTCCATTAATAGTTAGGTAAGTAAGTCTAACAAAAATAACATGAATCCATTGCATTTTTATATCAGTTTTGATTGTTTAGGCAATTTTTAACATCACCTCCAACACTGGAGTGATATGATAGTCACGAATAGATACGTAATCTCACGAAACTTTATTTCGTCATCTCAACATGAAATATGATTGTGCGAGGCATGGCTAGCTAGTGTCCGCTGGGTCGCGCTTGTCCGTGCGATCATGAAAGAGACCGTGACTGATCGGACACAATGCCCCTGGCGGATTCAATGATGCCAAGCAGCTTTTTAAAATTAGAAATAAGGTAATTTTCATTCTAGTCAACTTTTTGTATACATACTCGTATTATATAGTGTTAGTCTGTTTGATTATGTATAAACTTATCAAAGCCTAACTTTTTGTAATAAAAGAAAGTAGGTAACTACGTTAACGTAACGTAGGTATCATCATCGGCTTATTGCAGTCCTCTGTTGAACATTTGGCCTCTCCCATTGCACGCCAGTGATCGATTTTGGGCTTCTCACATCCATCTCCTTCCAACCATCTTGCGCAAAAGTCTGCAGGCGTCCTACTCTACGTTGGTTGCGATGCGGTCTCCACTACAATTTCTACACCAATGGTTTTCAGTTCTTTGGTTCAGTTGAATTGTTGAAAAAAGTTGAACAATATCGATGACTTGTAGTTCTCTGTTCGATCACTTCATTCCTTCTGCGATTCCTTCGAGATACGCGAAGCATAGTCCAATAAGATAGGGTGTTTTTCTGTTTGGTATTTGGTTTTTAGTTTATACCGACTTTGAAAGATCATTGAAACTTCAGTGGTAAGAATAAGCAGTAAACCATAGATGAGTCAGGTGATATAAAGTGATTACCGCCGCTCTAAACGTGCAACACAAGAGTCTCAAGCGCGGCAACGGCCTCAAAAGATTCTTAGAAGGAATTGCAAGGAGAAGAATTGCAAGAATTTTTTTAACAAACTATAACCCAATAACGTAAAAACTTTCATACAATTTATAGCTTATCCACCCACCCGTAATAATGATCACCTGGACCATTATTAAAGTCTACTAGACACCTTATTCATTAAAATCGTATCAATTGTTTTGTAGCTTCTTTAGATCTAAGCTTAAACAAACTGCCTAACAACTATTACCTTTCGCTAAAAATGTAACTCACGGTCAACTTACCCGTGTTAGGTACTTCTATGAAATGTATTTTGTATCATAAAGCAAATAAATTCTAAACGACGCTAAAGATATAAAAATCTTTTGAGACTGAGGCTTACTTGTTCCTTTTATTTTGTAAACGAGGGATCCATAAATGTCGTATACATATATATATATATATATGTACACTTGGTTGCCCTCTAAGTCTAGCCTGTCTGACCGCATAATACAGAATGGCTGTATACCTATTAGAGACTTGTTTCTTTTTAAGGTGATCGACGGTTCAATCGCCTCTTTCTCTCAGGTCGTTGTCTGTGTATAACCTCCCAACGGGAGGGATCCATATTCGTGTTTATGTAATTGATTTGTAACCGTCGTGCGGAAGGCGCACTCTTCGGATCCTGTTTCTGTTCGCGCGCTAGTGGACTGGTTTGTACAAGGCAATGAGTCTCACTACATTGCAAATGACTGCGATGGCTACCGCCCACTCCTTACATGGGCTTATTAGATGTATACTTAGTTAATAATAACTCAGTTTGATATTAGTTTTAGAGTTTTAGAAAGAGCAGAGAAAGACCACTTGTCACTTGTCTTAAAATTGTAACCAAAGAAAATAAGGATATGACATATGACTGATAGATAGTCTTGGGGTCCTTGAATAATAAACAATAGTGTTATTAAAGTTACTAAATATTGTTTTTAACTTCTGAATTTTTTCTTTCATAAATTTAAAATAATTAGGCAATACTTGCTGACGAATGACTGTTAAATTAACGTTAACAAGAAAATGAGAAACCAATTGCGGAAACCGTTATTAAAATGTCACAGCGAGCGTAAAGAAATGCCTCGTTTGATGTTGTGTAGCCTTTGTTCCTTATAACGAGCTATCAAAGAAGCTGCGCCCCGTTTCGACTCCAAGAAAACGAGTGCCAAAGGCCGCCACTTGGAATGTTTTGTTAAAAGGTACAAAAAAAAATCCCTTTCAACTAGGTATAAGGGATTTCAATGAATTAGGACCAAATTGTAGTTTATCCTTAAACGGCTTCTTATATTTTTCTACTCGGAATAAAAAGAAATACCTTCTCTGACTTTAAAGACGTTGAACGACCACCTTAGTCTCGCGTGAATAGAATATTAAGTCATCCGAAAAAAAGCAGAGATTATACACGATCGGAAATTACTAAAAAGGATTGAGAAAGAATTGATTAAAAAGGAACTAGATCACCGAGTAATCCTTGATACTACTTTAAGGAGTACAATCTAATTCTAAAGAATGATTTTCCCACATTTTGAAGTTAATGGTTTCTATGATAAACAGTGGGCTAGATAAGTATACACCGCCGGCATAAAACAATAGGTTCTATAATATTCCTTCACAACCTTTAAAAATAAACAATACCTACATAAGTTATTCTCAGGAAATACTAAGAATTTAATTCAATCTTGATAGCTTTTAAGTTGTGGGTAAGCAACATAATAAGATTACAACACAATTATCAATGATGCGAATATTGCGACAGGGCTTGTTGTCGGTATTCAGCTATTGTTTGGTCGAAACGCTGTTTAGATTTGCCATAAGTGCTAATGCGTGAAATGATTGAGTGTACCCTATATTGACCTTACCCTAAAATCCATACTAATATTACACATTCTAAAGTAACCCTGTGTGTTTGTTAAACGTAAACCGCTGCAACGATTTCAATGACATTTGGTATAGGTTTTCTTCTCTTTCTTTCATTCATCTTCTGTAAATTGTGTTACTGGTGTTCATTAAGTTTTATTTTATTCTATTCTTTCTTCTTATCTCTTTAAAAATGTGTTTCAAAGAAAATAAAATAGGTGAGTCGTGATAAGCACAAGACACAATTTTTATGGTCGTACTAACATTACCTCAGTCATGTGATTACAATAATTAACTATTATATACCTATCCTAAATACTCTCAGAAATATATATACATATCCCGCGTCGCGGACCACTTACCTAATGAAACGGACACGAAGAACGCTCAGACTCAGAATAATAATTTTTAGATCACACAAGTATTGTACAATGTTGAATTTGGATCCACAGCACTTCGCGAAGTAGATATCGGCGTGGCAACCGTTTAAACTACTAGGCCAACAGTGCGGTTAAAATTAGGAATCAATAATAAATTAAGTTTTAAGTTACTTCCAAAAGAACTATTTTAAAATATGCTTTGTGCACATTTCAATCAAAATTTTTTAAATTGCTTTCATTTATACAAACAGGTATGTTTGTTAGCCACCTGAGGCAGTTCTGCTACGACGATTCATGGTAGTCTTAACGATGAAGTTGTAAACATCAAAGATGTACTTTGTCCAAGTTTGATTAGTTTTCCATTATAGTGGCAAATCAATATGAAGTTTCTCTTAGAATAACACCTAGATTTGACTTCCTCACAAGTCAACTATGTATTTAGTTGTACAAGACTTGATGAAGGTACCTTTAGCTCTTAATTTAATAATGTAGTCTCATTATAGCATATGCGACGTTTGCATTATATTCATACTAATATTTATTATAAATAGGAATGTAATTCTGTCTTTGTGTTACACTGCTAAACACGAGGGAGCGTGATCATGAAATTTAAAATATGTTATGACAATTCGGAATAATTAAAGTAGATAAGAAATAGGCAAGAAGATTGAATTGAACGAAGTAAGAAGACAATGAAAGAATGTGAGTATCATTGTCGATGTCAAGTTCAAAGTACATTTTTTGAATGCACTTACTTACTACCTTTTTTTAGGGTTTCGGGGTTTACGACTCCAAACCCTTGTAGGTTCGTCATGTGCGTCCGTCCGTCCTCGGCTTACCGTCTAAAAGATAAGTGTTAGAAAGATGAAACTTTGCATGAATATGTGTTGTAATTACGTCGACAAAGTGCTACGATAAAATTACGAAATATAATGAACTTTACTTAAAGGAAAACTATAACGGATTTGATGACTTTGTTAGTTCAGGAGTTATAGAGGCTTAACTTGTAAAATGTGCTTAACTTGTAAAATACATACAAAATTAACGCATTAATACATAACTTATCATAACAATTGTTTATTGGATACGATTTTAAATCCACGTACCATTATGGGTGACTGAGGAACCCTTTCCTGTGCGTGACTTGACACGCACTTGACCGATTTTTTTACGTAAGGTTTCCCAATGTAACCTCTCTAAATTGGTCATTTCATTATAACTATATTTCATTATCAATTACCAGGTCTTTCTACTGAATGATCAATATTTTCGAATAATAAATAATTATCGACCGTGTGACGCAGCATGCCCTTGTCAACCAGTTTTCGTCGTACAATCTATTATTTTTAAATTCTATGCCTTTAGAAATTCACTCCCGCTCACTCATTTATTTTATAATTTAAATATCTAATATTAATTTTTTAATGAATAATGTGTGGCATTTCTTTTTAAATCTTATGACAATTAAGCTAAAGCACCCACTCTGTTTTATCTCGTGTGGTTAAATTGTTGAGAATGGTTTTGACACTCAGTTTGCTAAACAAAGTGTACGTAAGGTTACATAAATTTATGAAATATACTTTGATTACAGTGGAACTGAGAAGACGAGGAAGTTCCCACACGATAATAAAGTCCATAGACATTTGGTGACACTAGGTACGTACGTACGTATTTACTAGTATGTATGTACGTACTAGCTGCCTCATTACATTATACACAGATTATAATTGGTTACTACTGAACAAAGGCATTTTCCAAGATTTTTCCTAAGTTTTCAACCATTGTGGCCAGTCGGGTTCGTTTCATGTTTTTTTTTCAAGTTTTCTTTCTTTTTGTAGTGCTATTTACTCCTTTAGTAGGCTCTTTTGACACCTAGGGGATGAATAGAGGTGATGACATTGCGTATTCTTCACCTCAGGTTAAATGACTGCTTTTAAGTGTTACAGGCAATTTTGAAAATCCATCGAACAGTGCAAATTTCATGTATACAGAACACTAGTGCTTCCGTCGTTTTTAACAAATTATTATAAAAAAGGAAATACATACAACGGAACATAGAATCTTCTCCTTTTTGAAGTCTTAAAAAGCGAAACCCAGTGACATTGATTGAACGACGAACAAAGTGCCTCATCATCATCATCAACAGCCTTTAACAGTCCACTGGCTGACTGGCCTCTCCTTAGAAAGGAGGTTTTCGCCTACTATACCACGCTGGTCATACGGGTTGGTATTGGGTTGGTTTCAAGTTTTCCTTCTCTTTGCATTGATGTTGTCTTGCGTAGTTTATCCCTTAGTCGCCTTTTACGACACCCGCGGGATGAATAGGGGTGGTGACCTTAGGTGGTGGTGGTATTCTTAATCCGTCACCACACGGACACAAACGAACAGAGTGCCTATTTTTCAGAAATTCTTAACCTTTTGAACGCCAGAGCAAAAACTCATCAACTTGCCCTTAACGCCAGACCACAAATTTATCACAAATACCTACGAAAAAAATAAGCATTCCAAAACATTATCGATAACATGAATTTTATTTTTATTTTCGTATACAATTTTATTAATATACACAATATACTCACTATATTCACTATCATTCACAATATACACGACTAATTTTTAATGTCCAGAGAAAAAAATATGTGGTATTCAGCTTTCGATACTGAACATATTTATGTAATTAAAACAAAAAAAAAATACATGTTAATATTTTCCCGAAAACTACCAAATTTTTGTTCATAACGCATGATACAATTCACGACATGATATTACGTAACAAGAAAGTGTCAATGTCCTAGCCTGCGGGTTGCGGGTGCGAGCGGGGTACCTAATACCTACGATGCGACGCGTGCGCCTAATGGCGGCATGCTTTGAACTTTGAACTGATTTGACAGTATTGGGCGATGCGTGGCACACATTGAAACAGAAAATGTTATTCATTGATAATTAAAATACGCGTGTGTAAAATATTTGGGTGACAATAAATTATGGGCGTATTTTAACATTTTAAAAACCATAATAACTCAGTTATTTTTGTTTTTTTGGGTATTTGTTCTATGGTGTTTTATGTTAGTATATAAGTTCTGTATCTGCCCCTAGTTTTTCTTTGGTAATTAAAAACTAACCGTGTATATGTCCTTTTAACATTGAATTTATTTCAACATTACACTTCTTCCTACTCTAGTAATAGTTATACACTATTTACAGAGTTGTTTAATACCGTAATAACAGAATTGAAACGACAATATAATTAAATATAATAACTATAGGTACAACACTATTCTTGATCTGTTGTCTTGATATTGTGACCGTGGCGTGGAGGGTACGCCTTTTTTATGAATATTGCGCTTCTCAAATAGGGATGTAGCAACGTACTATCTCGCTTATCGAGTATAATATTAACTAATAATAAATAAAACACGTATTTTAAATTAGATTTATATAATTCCGTTGAAGGAGATATTTAAAAAAAATACACGATTCAAATAGGTTAAGTATATAATCAACTATATAAAAATAGAAAATTTATAACAAAATGTAAAACAGTATGTATACGTTTATAGCTTTTAAATACTAGGTTCTATAAACATAAAAAGTAACAAGTAGAATATTGAAAGTTTTCAAAGCAACTTGTGACGGACATTTTAAAACTTTTATTTATTTCATTTAAACCTCAGTAGTGTACTAAGCATTTTTTAGGGCACTGATTATATTTTGTATCAATAACTAAGAGTCCCCTTTCTTCTTTACAAAATAATTGTCTACTTTAATTATCATTTCACGAGCACGGCTGTTAATTACTTTCTTACTTACTTTAACAGAATAAGTATAATAACAAAACTTAACAACAAAAATAAAACAGGCTAACGAAATTTTAATATAAACTCACGATATCACCTAACGTGCCCTACATCACTAGTGGTCACATATTTGTGACTCTGGCGTGTGAGGACATTATTTTTTAAGAGTTTATTTCTTTCTTTTTAGAGTAGAATTTCTTAATATCATAAAGCAATTTATACAGGGTGTAACCAGACAACTTCCGAAAACGAAAGATGCAGCATCAGCACCCCAAAACTTATTAAAAAAAACAAACAGTTGTCCTTAAAAACAATTGTATCCGGAAAAAACAATGTGACAAGATTTTTGTTCATTTCAGAAGCCACCAATGTATTGCGCACACAGTAGCTAGGTCAATGCCTTCCATAACTATTTAATTTAACTACCTACGGCGTCGTCGGTAAACTAACGCAAATACCTACTTAGTGACTGTATTTTACTTACATAATTGTCTTCGGTCATAGCACAGCTGATCCTGTCTGCCAGAAGTAGTGCCTACTGCCTGGACTTTGTGAATTTTTTTTCTTCTAACCTTATTCACCGTTTTATTCGATATAGGGGTTCCTTGACCTCTAATTAACTTCGCCGTAGTTCGTGTTCCTAACCAAGGATTTAAACCGGTAAATAGGTACACTATAGCACTAATCATTTGTCCGTATTCCCTCGCACTAAACATTATAAATAACCACTTTCTTTGTTATAATAAAAGCACCTATTTTTAAAATACCTTAACACTAAAATTAGATAAAAAGAGGATAAAAACGAAATAACTACTTAATTTACTTATACCTACTAAAAACAAAGCGCAAAAATTACAATGCACCACGCGAGTGTCCAGTAGGAACATTGAAGACCGACTGGTCTATTCGGTGCCGCTATTTATAATATTAGAGAAATTTAAATTCTTTGAAATATTTAAATAGCCAGTAGTTAAATAGGTACCTTTCGGCAAAACTCAAAGGCGCCGCCGTTGCGCCGCACACCGCTATGACGCGAATTCTCTGACATTAGGTAGGTTAGGTAAATATTTAAATGACGAAAGTTTCAAAGTAATTCATTTGTATTGCCTGCCTTGTTGGTCTAGTGGTTAGCGTATGCGGCTGCTTATCGAGAGGTCTCGGGTTCGATTCCCTGGTCAAACCAAATATTTGTGTGATCGTCAAATATTTGTTTCGGAGTCTGGGTGTTTTTCTATGTATAATATGTATGTATTTACAAAAAACAAAGTATGTTTATGTATTTATATTAGTTGTTTAGTATCCTCAACACAAGTTCTGCTTACTTTGGGGGCGTCCATAAATTACGTGAGATGTTTAAGGGGGGAAGGGGGTCGAGTCAAACCTCATCTAATCTTACGTTGGAGGGAAGGGGGTCTCGGCAAATATCACGCAATTATTTTTTCTGATTCTTACCAAAAAAACTATTGTGGTCCATTTAATCCAGATTGTACATGCTTATGATTTAATCTTAAGCGTAATCGTAATACGATTATGATCATTCACTAATTCATTCGTAAGTGAAATCATATGGATATGTTGGTTCCAATAGTCTCTCTTGAGACCGCGCATGATTCTACATGGACTGAATTAGAGAAACGAGTAGTGAATTAGAGAAATAAGAAAACCGAATATCTAATTCGTTTTTTAATCACAGTAGTTACGATTTAAGTATTCTATTGTTAAAATTTTATTACACTTTTAATTAAACTCCCAACAATATTGATTACTAGTCTTAACTAGTCGTAAATAAAAGCACGGACTAAATTAATTATTCTTTATACAATAAAAATCCAACGGGTGTACGTAAGAACCCCACATTTTGAAAAATCTCATGTGAGATTGGGGGATGGGGGAGGGGGTTGAATAAAATCTCACGACATCTCACCAGTGGGGGAGGGAGGGACAGAAAATTTAAAAAAACACCTCACGTAATTTATGGACGCCCCCTTTGGGACTAGATGATGTTGTGTGTAAGATGTCCAAAATATTTATTTATTTATTTATTAATGGCGGCAAAACTCATAGACCACGAGTCTTTGTTTTGAGCCGACGCATCAAACATGCCGCTGTAGCGTGAATAGCGAAAACACACATACACGAAAACAATATTAGGTTTTTTCAACAAACAATTTTAGGTAGGTAATTACTGAGACGAGCGAAGCGGTCATTAAACCGCGCTCGGACGCATGTGTACTCTGGCCAGCTGATTTTATTGTAACATACATTGCAGTTATATTGATTTTATTTGTTTTTTGGTTTTCTAAATGTGATAATTAGGTTGTTAGGGTCCTGTTATGTTGTACTATGTGTATGTGACCAGAAAAAAACAAAAAAAAACTTGGATAAGTAAACATATATTTTGGGTTTTTTTTTCGCTAAACCTATTCAGTATCATGGTCTGAATGCAACCTCGAAGTTTTTGGTATGTGTCTTTTTACACCCTGTATAGTTTTATGGAAATAGATAAGAGTTAGAGCTTCTTCTTAAGGTACTTATATAAATTTAAAGGCATAAAAGTAATGTTTAAATGCTTTATTTCGTATTTTGGTGTACCGCTTTTTTGTCACATATTTGTGACGTTGGCGTACAGGGACAGTTTTCGCTTGTCACATATATGTGACCCTGGCGGTCAAAAGGTTAAGTAATACACATAAAAAACAATAGTTGACATTGCTCTGCGAAAAGTGATATTTTTACGGATCCAAAATATTATTATCGCTTGTTGTTTTGTATAAACCTGTTTAATTTATGCATTGACCTTTATTAAATTTCGTCTTCATCGCATGATGATGTTCGACATGCAACCTTGAGACACGACGGATACTTATTCATTAGAATTGTATTCGGCTAATTCAAATGAGTTACTTTGCTACAAAGTACTATTACTCTGTTATATGTATGTATATAGGTACTAGATATGTGTGTAATAATGTAAATATATTTTAAAAAAACCGTGCGTGTCATAGGCTATATTGTTATGTGACAAAATTCTCATAAGCTATAGAAAATCTTTTTTTTCGACATAGTAGGTAGGTAGTATTTAACGCCCAACGACGTGAGCACGCGTCAGCGTCAGCTAGTCAATATTAAAAGACGGTCGTATTTAAAACTTACATTGAAAGGTATTTGTTACTTTTTTAGGTATCAAGTAGCTGTCACGGGTCTTGAGCACAACAACAGCAGAGCTCTGTAAGCAGTATTTTGTCTTAACAGTCTCCTTGAAATAATTACCCTCGGTTGCTTGATAGGTAAATAGATACACAATTAGTCTGCCCTATTCACGTTGTTTTCTTATTATCTTTTGTTGAATTTTGTAGCTAGTTAAAATTAAAAATAGGTACGATAATTGAATTGTGTTTTATTAAGGAAAGATTGGACTAAACAGTGTTCAATAAAAATCCTTTGATTTATTACGCAAGTGCAATAAATCTAATACTATTAATTGGTAGTAAATATAAAAACTGTTACCAACTTAATAACTGAGACAAGTAAAATAAGTTTTCGGTAAAAATAGTACTGAACTAAATTTGAAAACGGGAGTTTGAAGGTACCATTTGTATAGACAACAGTTTTAAAAAACCATACCTATCATATTCAAGCAATTAAAAATAAGAAACTAAAGCACCTGAGAAATATTAACGTGTTATGTAAGAACATTTATGTGTGTGATTGATTATAGTTATATTTAAAGGAGTGACTGTTACTTCATTAACCTGTATGTCATTGTTATATTTACGTCTTAAAATAAAAAAAGATCGTGATGTAATTTATAGTTTCCAATTATTTCAAAATAGGAACAAGACAACGACTGATTGCAAAATTGCGTGCATACAATCCATATACTATACATAAGTTGTTATTTGTTCATGCACACAATATTATTATAACGTGCATAACACTACAAGCAGAATTAAATAAAGTACGAAACCGACAGTTGCGAATTAAGAAGCAATTTAATTACCTTTTTTTTGACAATGATGTGTGTTTATGGTATTTTTTGTAGTGTTTTAGATTGCAACTATCATTTTAAAACTGGCGGTTGGGGTTTCTTCATGATTGCTTTTGATATGTAATTGTTTGTTATTTATTATTAAAACACATACATTTTTAACAATTTAGCTTCATTAAGATAAGCTAGATATTCCCTTATAGCAAACCTTCCTGGTTTGTTATTATGTCATAGGTTGACAAAAATATTATAGAACCTAAGTCAATTTTAGAGTATTCGGGTAACAGAAACATGGGTTCTAATTATTATCACTCTGGTTCATAATAAGTACTTAAATCATTCAAAAAAGTTCGTGATGATGTTCGAAACTCCAAAACTAAATATAAATTATAACTTTATTAATATAAGTTAGATAGAAGACAGAAGACTATATCGAAAATTTAAGTATCTGGCGGTTACTCTAGTTACTATAATCTGTTGCAGATTTAAAATCTACACAGACAGAAAACAATAGTTACTTCACAGTCAACAAATCACGCACCTCGGTACTCTCCGCAATGTAACAGTTATTATGTAATATTTACATAACAAGTCTTATTACTCCAAATGTCGAAGAGGTAGCGAAGCCAACGCCATAAAAATACACTGACAGTTTACTAGAAGATATCAATCGGAATTTAATTATTCGTTTTATGATTGAATCGGAAGCTGTTAATTGGTCGGTGTCGTAATAAATAGGTACTTTAAGAAGGGGGATGACAAGACCATACTAGCGGTACGAAATGACCTTGGAGCTATTTCCTTTTTCCGTCGCGTTAATATACGTTGTATAGTATAATGTTTTTGAACTCAGGTGATTCTTGCGCAACGTTTTTTTTATTATTTAAGTTTATTATGTAAGTGACTAAAACATCAGTTCGACTAGAAGCTGACACGTTGACCATGAAACTCAACAGATATAGAATACTTAAAACGTTCTGCAAATAGTAACTTTAGTTTTTACAATTTAGTTAACACATTTATTTTTTACGAGAATAACAGCTGCGCAACAGGTGAAGTGGTTGATTAAGAAAAAAAAACAGGAAAAATTGGATAATTGTAGATAGGTACAATAAATACAAAAGTAACTATTACAAGGTTTAAAACGAATGTTTATGTATTTTATTCTACTAACAAAAGATAAAAGGTATTATTTAAACTATTTTTGGTTTAGGTTACTTTCTTTAGGCGCTTATTTTCATGTAACCTTGTACCTACTCATTTCACACTTGTTTAGGCAGTCAAAGAAACCCCTAAAACAAGTGTATATGATAAGATATTTGTCATTACTAATTATTTTTTACTACTACGGGAATACAAAAACTAATAAACTTTCCTTGATGGTAGCTATATAATCGTATTTCAATAAAAAAAATCTTGCCTCGAGCTTCGCAGAAATGGCGTCAGACTTGTGATTCACCTAATATGTCATTTATATTACCTTCTTAGCATAAAAGTTTTATTCAACCTTGTAATGTGAAGAATCAATGGATTATTTGCAATTTTGTTTATCGCAATGTGGCGAGGACAGCGCTAAGTTAGAATTCATGATGTTGATGACCCTGGGGCTGGGATCAAGGTTTGCCGGAATGACTGTAGTGTGTTCGTATTTTGTATATATTTCAACTATTCTCTTTACACATCAAAGCAGGAAGTAATTAATATGATGAGTATGGAATCCAAATCTACAGAATAGGCATTGATTATAATGAGAGACGTATCTACGTCTCTATTTCGGTGTGTCACACCAACGAAGTGTGTCGATAATGGCGAATTAGGGAGTTCTGTGGTGAAGAAATTTTAACAATGAAATCATTATCAATAAAAAAAACTGTCGATATTTTGTTTTTCCTATTCCAAGTACCTACCCATATTTTATTAGTTTGTCAACTATTAATTTATAAAGTTCAGTGTCAGACTCACTCACCCGCTATGAGTGTCCTTCAAAACTAGTTGTAAATTAATACATACTATACATGTATTAAATTATTGTCCGTCAACATCAAAATATAACGGTTTGTACGTTGAATAAGTTTCAAGACGATAATGAAGAAGCCAGTTAATGAATACATAAGCATAATTATACAATTAAAGTCTCGAATGAGTTACATATTTAAATTCAAAGGAAATAAGATATTACTCTTCATATATCCGCATTGTATTGCTGAGAAGAAGAATACAAGTTGACAGCCTTGTAGAAACCCTCGCTCTTCAGATATCGATTTAAGCCAATATTTGCGATGTACTGCCAAAATAGAATCAGCTCTTTACTCGCATTTGGATAAATTTAGTAGATGCATTAAAGAAATACTAATACGTCGTCGATGGTAGATGTGATGTAGTGTGTTTTAAGCAATGCATGCATTCGTAATATTACTAGTACTATTATGTATTCTGAGGTAATATTTTAAATAAGCACCTACAGAGTATGTCAATTGTTTTCTTCTTGACGATTTGTTAGGTACTTTATGGCGTAAAAACATAACAAAATTATATTGTCATTTTTTATTATTTAGCACAACTATTCCTGTTAGATATCTTATAAAGTTGTCAATAGTTCAGACATGCAAAAAAATACTTATAAATTACTTATCTACTTGAAAAAAAAGCGGCCAAGTGCGAGTCGGACTCACCCATGAAGGGTTCCGTATCAGCAAGTAACATCATATAAAAGTTCTTGTAGTTCGTTGTAACTTTGATCAATGTTTTTATAATAGTGTATTGATTGACTGAAAGGTAATAATAATAATAATAATTCGGACATTTTTATACACAACGCCATCTAGTCCCCAAACTAAGCAGAGCTTGTATTATGGGTAACTAGACAACTGATATAAATACATAAACATACTTTTTTTTTTGTAAATACATACATATTATACATAGAAAACACCAAAACTCCGAAACAAATATTTGCGGATCACACAAACATTTGGTCCGACCCGGGAATCGAACCCGAGACCTCTTGATCAGCAGCCGCATACGCCAACTACTAGACCAACAAGGCAAGGTAAATTGCGGTTGACGTATTAAAAAAAACTGCTTACTAGATTTCGTTCAAACCAATTTTCGTTGGTAGTTTGCATGGTAATATACAACATATATATTTTTTTTAGTTTTATAACTTTCTTATTTTAGAAGTTACGGGGGCACACATTTTTCCACTTTGGAGGTGTCTCTCGCGCAAACTATTCAGTTTAGAAAAAAATGATATTAGAAACCTCAACATCATTTTTGAAGACCTATCCATAGATACCCCACACGTATAGTTTGGATGAAAACAAAAATTTTTAATTTCAGTTTATATAAGTATGGGGACCCCCAAAATTTATTGTTTTTTTTCTATTTTTGTGTAAAAATATTAATGCGGTTCACAGAATACATCTACTGACCAAATTTCAACAGTATAGCTCCTATAGTTTCGGAAAAAAGTGGCTGTGACATACGGACGGACAGACAGACAGACAGACTTGACGAATCTATAAGGGTTCCTTTTTCATATATCATATAAAATATAATATTAGCTAGTTTAAAAATTGCTAATATTTTCAGCATTGTATTGAGTTTGTTACTTATTTATAATATTTAGGTACTTTATTAATAATATTTACATGTCGAGATTTTCCCAAGTTGACACGGTCCTTTTATATTATCTGTCGTCAACTAATAAAATATAATAAGCTAGTACGCGACAGTCTAGACTACACGCGTGGGCGCTATTTGGAAGCCTACAGAATGTTCTTTTTATAATAAGCTCTATGCGAAGTGATGTTTCAAGGTCATAACTCGGAAAATATGAAGGAAATTGAGATATTTGTGATTGAGTTCATCCACTTAGCTATCCCATAAGTGGATAAATGTTTAATTTATAATTATTTGTAAAGTATGGTTCCTTAATTGACTAATCAAAATGTTATTTTGCATTTGTACCTCCTAGAGTACGTAGAAAATGTCGTAAGGTTTTCATGAAATGGGTATTGTTGCTGCGTGATGGTAAAATTGCTAGAGCTTGTGCTGTGATCTCAAGTTAGTTTAGTCGAAAAAACAGCGTCATGTGAAAAACCTGATCAACACCTTATTAAGATTCCAGAAAATCAAACCTTTACGGCTATATGACTGTGTGATTATGTTAAAAATGCATTAAATGAGACGTAATAAAAGAACATGAAATAAGTATTCCAAAATCTTCCAAGACTCAAGACTTAAGAACGAAAAAAGTAAAAAAATAATTACAACAAGTCGCCTACGGAATTAATTGAATCATCTCCTAAAAGAAACTCCACAAACAATGTTACTTTCGTTGTCCAGTTTGCACTTCAAAGAGTTTATATGTCGCCCACACCAATAACTTTATTTCGATCATACTTATAATGTATCAAATAAAAATTAATGTCTATACCGTTAGTTCAATCTTCGCAAACTAAAATAAGGTGCGATGAATATAGAGACAGTGCGATGACTTTAAAATCACCTTTAATAACCAAGGCTCTTTAAAATGCTAAAGTTGAGTCAAATGCAGAATGTTTGCTTGGAGCAGACCGTGAAGTCATCACGACAGTATGTAATGACGTCATTTCGGATGTAGGATAAAAGTTAAAGAACCTTCAATTATAAGAATTGATTAGTTATAAATGTGTAGGTATTTTTAACAATTAACTTCGTCCCATAAAAGGTATACATTTTTCTTGTTTTGATAACATTTTTCATTGATCAGTTTGCAGTCCTCGTAGCGTATATAGCCTTTAAAATTCTTTGTAAAATAGGTTTATAGACTCTTTATTTATCATAATAACAATGACAGTTCACTTCTTTAGATGAGATACAATTTCTTATAAATATAAATTATTACCATCTTGTGACGGAACATGATAATTACAATACTTAGGTAGGGACAATTTATTCTTTCGGTTTGCTAAAGTAACCAAATCTACTAAATAATCTGTCCAGTTTTATAGGATAGACTAGCCGAGACCCGCGGGTATTGTTGTAAATCACGAGTAACGCCGCGGAGCAAATCTAGTATTATTTTTTTATTAAGTCACTCCTTAGTTCATGAGCTTTCGGCCAGTGAATGTCTCGTCTAAATCAATCTAGCCATTCCAGAGATTTCGTGGAACAATCAGACAGACGATTTTAAAAATTGCATTAAGAAGTCAGTACCGTATATACTTTCATATTAATTTAGTAAAACTGCACTGCATTTAGTAAAGCGGCACTGCACAAAGTACCAAGCTAAAACTTAAATAAAAGAATTTATCTCCGGTTTGAATTACAGGGATACAGAACTACTTTTAAAACCTATAAGTTGAGGTGTTATACACTCATTCACACACGCATACATACACTTACACACCCACCCACCCACACTCAAACACACACACATACACACACACTTGCACTGAGTATTTTAAATACATGTATTAGTAATAACAAGTAGATATAAGTCCTAGGCATAAGATAATCTTAACGTTTGATAGCCACAACACAGGCTCTGCCTAGTGTGGCTGTCACAGTAAATGTTAACATTTTCGTATCGTATTCTTGAAAAATAAACATTATTATAATTATAAAAAACTGTTTATTTTATATGACACACAGACACTCCAATTTTATTTATTTGTATAGATTAATCCCCCTTGGTAAGTAAAACCTGAGTACTTTAGAGAAAAAGTTCAGTTTCAAATATTTTTGCAATGCCAGTAATTGATTTTTGAACTTACTAATCAATATAAGTATTTATATCTAAATTATTAATCGTGTGTAAACCCCAAACAGTCACCTGCTCATGGAAACTAACGGTGTATTGGTGGTAAAAGTTGGTATGTCGTAATCGAACTACATAAATAGACAGGTGTTCTGTAACAAGTGAGTGTAATGCATGACTTGTAATGACTTTAATATAGGTACACCTTCGGAGCTGCTCACAGCAAATATAATATAAATATATAGCCATATAACTAGTAGTAGAAGTATCTTTTTGCAGCTTAATTATAAAAGCTTTTCACTAAAAGCATATATTATGAAGTATATACGATGCTAACAAATCAATTCCTTAAATTTTTGTTGGTCTGTCCGTCTTTCTGTCTGTCTGTTTGTTCCAGCTAATCTCAGGAATGGCAGGAACCTGTTGATAAATTGAATAACTAGGCTGTTTTTAGGGTTCCGAAGTTTATGATCTGTCTCAAAAAATCTAATAAAATTCGTGATGGTGGTCCATATAATGAAGTTTGAAGGAAAACTATTATGGATTAGATGACTTTGTTAGTTCAGGAGTTATACAGGCTTAACTTTTAAAATGCGCTCATTTGGAAAACGTCATACAAAATGAACGCACTAAGACGTAAACTCGGTAATTATCTATTGGATACGATTTTAAATCCACGTACCATTTTGGGTGACTGAGGAACCCTTTCCTGTGCGTGGCCTGACACGCACTTGGCCGATTTTTTAAACTAGCTTAGTTCCTCATTACTCGCTATTTACAATAATATCTACGGATAACACCACGGGACTCCACTAGTGTTTATATACTTTGACACTAGATGGCGCTAGTCTTGAATTTCTTGAGATCAGTCAACTTATAATGACCTACATTCGATTTTTGAACAAACCTTTTATGATATCTTGTAATGTTTGCGAGGTAACGGTGAAAGAAATACCACCAATATTTAATTTTACGTTTATTTAAAGCTATAACATGGACTTTAATGTTATTAGAAATAGGTAGATATTGCTTTGTATTTAGTTTATTTGCGAAAAGTACAGTAACATTTATAACTTATTACCTTCTTCACCCTAAAGCATTTAATTGACCATAAATTTAAATATATTAATTTCTTTTGCTAATTTAGCAAATTATTTTCCCATTAAAGATTATTCGGCTATTATGTACAATTTATATAAATTATACTATTTAGAATCTTTTTTATCTATAGCTTTGCCTCGTTTCTATCTTAGTGTCGATATCTTTAATCTATTCAATTAAATTAATTTGAAGTGTATGTTTGTAACTTCAAGTTAGCAGTTTTTCACTCAATGCAAATGAAAATATACGGTACTTACATAGGAACATATTATTTTTAGAATTTTGTCTGTGTGTCTGTGTATTCCGACTAACCTCTGGAACGGCTGGACCTTTTGACGGAACTTTCACTGACAGATAACTGCTCACAGTGCTTATAAATGGAGTAACTTAGACTACTTTTTTAGACTAGCTTCATCCCGTGGCGTTACCTACGGGTACACAATAACCGCGGGTAACATCGCGGGGCGTAGCTAGAACGAAAGAAAAATATAACAGTTTTCTTTAATGTTAAAATAGTTACATAAACTTAAGAATTATAATTTTTGACAGAATTCTATTATTTATATACTCCACATCGTATCTTCTGTGACTAGACTTCTGGCTAGACAAGTTGTTATAAGATAGAACGGTTTATGACATTATTTTTATAACGTCATTTCAATATGTTACCAATCATCATCATCATCAACAGCCTTTAACAGTCCACTGCTGGACATAGGCCTCTCCTTGAAAAGGAGGTATTGGTGTTACCAATATGGTGTCCATAATATTGAAGATAAGGAGCAAGATATTATTTTGCAAAGCCAAGTTTGATCTTGTATGGTGGAAATAAACTAATGAATGATATGGTTAAGTTAATTGACTGATAAATTGTCGTCATTGCCAACAAAATCAGTCACGGCACTTTAGTCTGAAACCTTATAAGGGTTCGGTGATTAACTGATTACATATTAAAGGTAGTAGAGCCACACTAAGTACAGCACGAATAGGCCGGCTTGTCCGGGGCAGCATTACCCTCGTACAGAAGACCAACTTAAAAAGATAGCATTCATGTTTCGTTAATGAGTTTGAGACCAGAGGCCCAATGATACAGTTTCATCTCAGTGTGTTCTACTAAAGTTAGTCATATAATACACTCTTTAAACTATTAACATACACCTTTCAAATTAAATGCCTTTTAAACTTACAAACCAAGATACACAAACTTAAAAGAACCGTTAAGTAATCATTTATGAGTAAAATGTTAACTTTTTTGTTGCGAATACATTAAATACGCCTACAAGTACAAGACTTAAGACCGTAAAACCGCATACTTTCATAAGTCTGGCATTAGCTAAGATTAATGCTATCTACAGTAAGCGGGATGTACCTGCCTAACTGTATTTTTATTCCTTATTTGGATAAGTTTGACGTGGCATACTTATTACGTACCAGACATTAGAAAGGTCAGCCGTGTTATTACTAACTTGTTTTGGCCAATACAAAGCCTTTAGTAAAATCATATTATCTGTATCTTATTTCTTAAAATAGAGGTTTGTGTCTACAACTTTAAAAAGAATTCGCAATTTTTTTAATCTATTCTAATTTAGCCACAGACTAAAAAATATTCAAGACATACGTAAAAAATATTCAATTGCCTTAGGTATTTTTTCAAAAAATTGCATTCGGCATTTTAATTATTTTCATGTGGTAAATCTAGATACTTCCTTATCCCTGAAAAAAAAAAGATTTTATATAATTTATGCTTATTGTTTTTCTTTGGGCTAATTGTTATAATGATTTTAATTCAGGCAAATTGAATTTACGTAGCGCCTTTCCACAAAGGTACAAAATATAATACCTAAATATATTGTTATTTTTACCGTAAAATGTGTAAAATACTCCCAAAATTGCATTAAATTTTCGAATGCATTATGGTAAAATGTTTTCATAATGCAGTAAGCTTCATCTCGCGTTGGAGAGCTACTTTCGTTCGAAATGCATACGCTAGTTGTTTTATTATAATGAATTATGCTTACGGAAGCTATTATTCTTAAGCTAATAAAATAATAAACTTAACGAGCTACTCTCCGCTTTTCACGTATCTTTATGTGGCCATTTTTGCGGTCGTCGCCGTCGCATTTACACATTACTGGCTTTTGTTGGTAGCGTCATCCGCATTTTTGTTGTTATGTATTCGGTTGCAATCCCGTCGGTCCCGATAATCACGAACATCAAAGGTAATCGTTATTGGGAAGTCTATACTCTCAAATATTAAACAATTAGTTAAATCTGTGAATTAAGTAATACCTTCTTTTCAAGGCCAGGCCTATGTCCAGCAATGGACTGTAAAAGGCTGTTGATGATGATGATGAAGTAATAAATAATAATAATATATTTATTTATTGACCAAGATGTCCGTGTAGTGATGGATTAAGAATACAGAGTGTCACCACCCCTATTCATCCCACGTGGGTGTCGTAAAAGGCGACTAAGGGATAAACTACGCAAGACAACATTAATGCACAGAGAAGGAAAACTTGAAACCAACCCTATACCAACCCGTCTGGCCAGCGTGGTATAGTAGGCCAAAACCTCCTTTCTAAGGAGAGGCCTATGTCAGCAGTGGACTGTAGAAGGCTGTTGTCGATGATGATGATTGACCAAGAACACATACTACAATCTGCACATCAAACATACCAGCAAGCTATAATTACACATAATGTTGTTAATATTGACATGCCAACGTTGCCAGCCGTACTAGTTATTAACTGTGTGACGGCTGCCAGCGGCTTCTATGTTAAGCAGTGTGCGATCACAAAAATCACAAATTTAAGTTCAAGTTGTGTTGCGAAGATCGGACCTTCGCAACATAATTTGAACTTAAATTTGTCTCTTTTCTGATAATCGATACACCACATAATTTTGGAATCAATAAAGGCTACAAAGAAGGAGAAGTATTCTTTTGCAATCGATTAGCTAGCTACAATATTTGTATTTCTTTTAAAATATTAATATAAAATATGATATATAGATTTGGAACATTGTAAACATATTATTGTTCAGTTTTTATATAAGGATAACGTAAGGATAAAATGGTTTCTTAGTTTAGATCGGTATCCATACCTCTCCACTAAATTAAATTATCTGCCTAGAGGATATTTTTATTCTAGGTAGTGCTTACAGCTATTACAGTGAAGACCAAGAACGATGCTCAGTTATTGGATCTAGCGTTTCTAAGGATTCTGTACAGACGGATCTTGTAATATTTCCAATAGATTATGTTATTTCTGTAATCGTATTCGGCGAAGAAATATATTAAATTCCGTATGCGTAACTGATAAAGGGATGTAATAATATTCTGGAACATTAATGTAGGTACTATAGTTTCTATGACATAGAAACACTTATCTAGGTAATATCACAAGTGGTTGTGTAAAGCTTTAACAACAAATGTTAAATGAGTAGATTTCTTCTAAACTATACTAACCACAGATTGACGTATGTTTTTACTAAAACTTTGTTGTTGTATAGCCCAACTAAACCTAAAACAAATAAAAGATATTGAATAATTTACAATAAAAGTAAAAAGTTTACTGCATAATTTCTCATCACGGAACTCAAAATAAGATTAACATCATTAATGAATGTTTTTGTCCATGATGAACAGCGTTTAATAAAAGTATATTTTGTTTCAGGTACCTATCAATATCACTGAAGGGGCGGCTGTGTGAGTGCTTTATTAGTTGCGATACTCGAGACCCGTATCCCATGCAGTATGAAGTATACTTGTGTTGTTTATGGGCTTATACTACCTCAAAATTGTCGATATCAAATTTAATCAATCATATTGAAAAATGTATTTAGTGTAGTTGAGTTACTATTTGATGTGAAAACTCGGTTACAAAAGAAAACTCTTTCCCAAGGCAGTGTTTAGACGTCACTTAAATTAAAAATATGATAATTAAAATGGTCAACACAAAGAAATAATAAAGACTCAATTTTAAAACAGTATTTTTTTAAATATTTCCGGCAAAAATATTAATTTCATAAGAGTCGCACACCACAGAGGTTCATTGCATAATCGGTTACTAGCTCTTTTTTGCAGCTACATCGTAATTCTCACAGATTTACAACACGGCCTATAGAAAAAACAACTGTGGGAAAAGTACAGTGTTTAAACATATGGCTTTAGTGCTAACGTAATTGGCGAACGGTTGCACTAAATAAATGAGTTGTATAGTTATGGCGATGTTTAACTTAGCGATTACACTTTTAGCATTTAAATTAGTGCTATAATATTGAATGTTTATTTTACCAAGTTTTTTGTTAGTGGTTACTGTCTAAATGTTATTGTTACAGTTAGAGTCATTAGTAATATGACAGTAAGTAAATTCGTAAATGTAGGTTAGATGCATTATCTATGTGATATTTGTATTTGTGTTCTAGCATGATGATGCTAGAACACCGAATATTAAAAAACTATGTAAGACTAAGAATATGGAATGATCATCACTTCCTTTTCTTTCCTTACTTTAAAATATTTATTATTATTAATTAATGATTTTTTAATTCCATTTATGTTATGATTACTTAATAGTTGATTTGGATTAAATATCTCTGTTTTAGTCAGTTATTTGGTCGTGTCGTCTTCAATATAAATTCATCGAATACATAGAACTAAATCATTTGAAATTTCCATGTTAAATATAGAGGGATTCCCATAGAGGAAGAAAGAAGGAGGGACCACTTGAAAGACCTAATTAAATGGAGTTGAAAATTGCATTCTTTACGAAATCCGTTTCTTTTAATTTCATCATAAAAGATTAAGGACAATCTACTTAGTATACATGTTTACTAGAGTAATCAGGTTTACATTGAATGACGCGTAAATTAGGAATAAACAAGTTCGTGTGAGTATTTTGAACAAAAGTAATTATTTGTTAGAAAATTGCGGCGGCGCGCGCACCCCAACTGCCCTGAACATTTCCTTCGCTGACAAGCTAATTGTTTAAGGAAACGGTTTCAATTATAACTCGAATTGCCACTGAATTTAAATCGAGTACTTGAAATAGCTACATTACGGAATTGCAGAGTAGAATGATCCGAAAGGGACAAATAACGCTTGCTTGCGGTTCTTTCCCTTGGCACCGCATTAATTTTGGTATTTTAATTGTCCTTTTTAAACCCTGTTTATTATTCGTCTAATTTTATTGGTGCTGATGAATGTTTTTATGTAAATGTTAGTTGTTTAAAATCAACACTTTGATATAAGTTTAAGAGACAAAAGCTTCCAAAGCTCCAAACTTTTTTAAGATGTAGACAAATCATAAATGTTCATTATTCCATATACAAAAAGGAACTACTTATGTCCAGCAGTGGACTGTTAAAAGATGTTGATGTGATGTGACTACAAAAAGTAGTATAAAAATTATATAAGAAGATACGATCTCCAGAACTTCATTCTTAAAAGCTGTGAGTCCTCTAGTTGATTGATGTGCCCGATTCTGAAATCATCACTCTCACTATTTCCTACTTTAGGTGTGCCTGGTTAGTACGTACTCAGCTGTTAGTTTACTAAAAAACTACAGCGGACGTTACTCATCATATACATTTCCACATATGAATAATAGATAGAGTAATAATTCTATGACACACACGCATAATACTAACTCTCTCTCTCTCAATTTTACTCAATTCACACACATGTATATGATTCCTATCACGTTGCACTTGAATTACGCAAGCGTCCAATACGTTATGGCACGAACCTGGCTATATTCATTTCATATCCGTTCTTACTACCGGTGCAAATCGATAAAAATAACCTCCCTACCAGTTAGCCAATTATGATATAGTTACAAAAGAGTATAATAAAATATATAAAAGTTTTAAAAATACCTTTAATATTAATAAAAACAATATTTCGGACATCTCACACATAACGCCATCTAATTCCAATCTAAGCAGAGTTTGTACCAGACAACTAATATAAATGCATATAATATACTTTTTTGTGAATACATACATACCTACCTATTATAGGTACATAGAAAACACACAAAATCCTGCTAAATAATGCTCATAAATGGTACGTATATGATATCTATATCATCTTGTTTTGTAGTTAAAAATCATATTGCTGTGTTTGTGAGATTGTCTAAAGACAATATGTACTTATATTATTCAGTCACAACAATAAAACTTTCAAAGAATGTTTTTAGGAAGATTGGAAAGAAACTCAAAAACTACCTGCAAAAAGTAATTAAGGTGCAAGTATATCTGTGACCCTAAATTCATCATTAAAACTAAACTCAGTTTATCTACATAATCTTTAGAAACTATTAAGTTTGGAGCCGATAATAAATTGTGTTAAGTTTGAAATTTCATTACAATCCAGCCTTAAATAGGATGCCATCAATAAGCCACTACTTTACCATATAGTTTAAAGTTTATTTTATCTTACTCGGGACACTGAAAGTTACGTACGCACCGAATAAATACATCGTTTGGTGTTCAATACTGATAAATTGCAAGTTAAACTTAAGTTAAACTTAGAATTTATCTACAATCTTACCTAATTACATTTTGAGAAGACTTTTTGCGTTGAATTTACAACAGGATTATAACGAGGCAATTTTAATTTTAGTTACTTTTTAAACAATAACTCTGAAGCAGCATGTGTTAGAACTCTGTGTTCTTTAATTATACTGATTTATACACATATTTATAAAAGTTTATAGTTTGGCAACATTGCATCTCTGACGCCATCTATCTGCATATTATTACGTAAAGCAAAAACTTTGTACCCCTTTTTACGAAAATTGTTCGGACAGAGGAGTATGAAATTTCGCACACTTATAGTTTATGTTGAGGAGGAGTGAGGGATTTTTTTTTTTAAAGTGTGCAAAAAAGACAATCAATAAAACTACACACACACTACCATGTTTTTGAAATTGTAGTGCAGCCTTGGCGAAATCAGTGATTAAAAAAGTTTTAGTATTTGACTTTTGTCAAATACTAAAACTTTAATAATGTTGCCATTTATAATTCAAATCAATTATGATCGTACACGTGGCGACTAGTTCTTTTAATTAGTCAAAAACCTGGGTTCAAAATTAAAGTTACTAATTTAACTACTTTTAATTTTAATATGAAAAAAAATTGTAACCTGATTACATCTTGAGTATGATCTGCTTCAAAACGTGTTAATTTGCAAACCTACCTCTAAACAATTAAGCACTAATAAATCTGCCTAGCCTTTACTACGAGTATTCCCAAGATTATTTTAGGGTCGACTACTAGTTCAACCGGTTGTACCTAAATTTCAATTTTTACCAGTTTCTTACAACCTTAAAAGCAATAATCATTACTAAATATTTTTTTTTGTTAGTAATCATACAATTGACATAATTATGTAAGTATAATAGCAGTAATGTAGAAACTGTAAAAATTATAATAGTATTATAATAACATGGAAATGAGTTTTTTCTTATTACATTTAATGTAAGTTACTTATTTAATAGAGTCACGAATCTTCATAAAGTTTTACTTTTAAGTAGCAAAATTACGAAATGAAATTTTAAATGTCCCTTTAAGAATCGCTGTGTGGGCGTTTCTAATTTACTTTCCCTGTCTAGCAATTTCTCGTAGAGTACACGAGATGTAATACAGTGAGATTTCGGCGTACCAGCGTGTAATCCGTGTGTTTGTTCCCTAATTTGGAGGCTTGACGCACGACTCTCGCAATGAGACTTGACGCGGACTAACCTGCTACATTTTATTTCACGAATAGCAATATATTACGTGGTTCTTGTACCAACGTACGCTACGTATTAATTCAAGCCGGTACCCGTCTAATAAGGTCAGACGTTTAAACTTAGGTATTTTATATGTTATTGTTGCCGTGCACAATTATTTCGTTACTCTTGCTTATAAAGGTTGCAGGTATCAAGACACCCATGTATTGTGATTTGAAGACTGACGATACAACATCCGTATATTTGCTACCTTAGTGTATTACCAAGGTTTAGTATATTAACCGTAATCCTTTTCCTTTCTGTAGTATTTCATAATATACACTCAAAGTTAATTCAGAGAATTTGGGAATCGTTTAACCGTTGAAGATGGTGATAAAACTGCGTCACAGAAAGCTGGGTTTAAGTCTTTCTGTTTGTATTTTACCTACTGAATGAGACTACTTTCTTACCTCAGCCTACTACCGTCCGTTGCTGTACGAAGGTCTCCCCCGAATAGCGCCAAACATACCATTGCATTTTCCTCAAGTCATCGGTCCTTCGTGCAGGGGGCCGTAGCAGAGCACCCTACACTACGTATTTCCGAACAAATGAAAGAGGTTACAGAAGTAGAATTTTGACGAGGACACTGTGACTCTTCGTATACAGGTGTATTAACAACGCGGCAATTAAAGTTGAATCCTATAATTAAATAGATTGTCCTGATCTGATTGCTACACAATTTTATTTCTCTTTCATTGATAAGCTCACTCAAAAATAAAGTAATAGTAGTATTAGTATGTAGGCACTTGTGTTAGCACAATTTCTTTGAATCAAACAGGTTTACAAATGTCGTTTAGCCCTGAGTTGTCTTATAATTATGCAAGGTCGTCGAAACCCACCTATATGTACTGACATTGTATGATATTGAACGGAAAGGGCTTGGAAAGTGTCAATACGAATACATAGATAATGTAAGAAAATACGTGTTAGTTTATTTTGTACAGACACGTTGAACACCAAAAGTTACCTTCCATTGTTCCATGGACTGCACTGATTGGTTGGCCTAGTGGTTTGTGGAGCCATAAATGGCTCCATACGCCGAGCCGCTCCGTAGTGTTCAATGTCAAAGCAGGCCGAACGTGTGTCGCGATATAAAAAATATTATGACGGTTTGTGCAGTTAAATTGTGTCACAACACATCTGAAAAACAAAATAAGTGTAATAACATCACTTTTCACAGGTAAGCTTTAAATATTTCATAGTATATTGTAGTTAATTAGGTCAAAATAGAAATGTTTTGTTTCATTGCTCAGTGTTGCCCAATTATGAAAATGTTATCTCATTTTAACTGACTTTATTGCTCCGACTAATTAGTTTTAGAACAGTTGTTACTGATTTTTACGCAGGTATATATGTTTTTAATATAGGTATTATACACTAATTTTATTTTCACACGCGTTAAAATGATAACCGTTAGAAGTATTACGTGTTGTTGTATAAAGGATTCCTATCGAGCCTGTTATTGTTGACAAGTGGGTGAAAAATATGAGGCTTAGTCGTGGAGAAGAATATTCATGCACAGGCGCAGATAATCCGTTTGTAGATTTGAATATATAAACGTTCTAATAATAAACGTTCTCGTATTATAAAAACTTTATTACCATACCCATACTTTATTTACCACGGGTTGCTATTTATGTATTATTGTCAATAACAAATTATTATCAGTGGCGGAATCATTTCTCTTCAATCGGGAACTGGACCTTCACTGACAACATTACTCAAGTGTATGTGTGCGTGTCGCCGAGCGCAAGCACGTAATCGACACGCTTGTTTGAATCAGTTCAGTGCTTCACTTTTGACACAGCGCTTGTATGTAGACTATCCGTGTAATTATTCTAAGGTGCCAAATGTCGCGAGTTCAGATTCCACATGGGACAACACTGTGTCCACAAATTGCTGTTCACCGTGTTCTTTGTGTCCGTTTCATGTATGTTTGTAAGTCCCCCGCGACACAATATGAATATGCCTACTAATATGGTTGTCTTTAAAAAAAAGTACCTACCTTCCATTCTTCATATTATTTTACGATTAAATGAAAGAGCTGTCCATGCTATGTTTTTTTATGGCGTAGTAACGATAGAAACACGCCAGATGTAATGAATATTTAAGGAAAAAAGCTTTTTATTGTATTATGTCGACTTTTGTAAAGGAAAATAAGCCGAAACTGTTGTTTATTGCGTGTAATAAAGAGACGTAAAAGATACTTTCGGCTTAAAAGTAAAACATAGATATTTCGAGTTCATTAGGGACGCGTTATAATACCAAGATGTTTGTGAAACATATTTTAGAAAAATTGTAATGAATTAAAAATAAAATTTTAGGGAAATGTTAATGAAATAAAATGTGTGAACTGCACCTGAAAGACCCATGTTGCTTGCATATTGCAGTTAGCATAGTATTTCTCTAAACTGTCATAATACGAATCATACTTTTAAATATCTATGTATCTAGATGCTTATCCGAGATAACTGTCTTTATGACGTTAGAGGATACTTCGGCATTTGACTACTTATAGTCGTCACAAAATAAGTAGCCCGTTTTGACATTTGTCATTTGACATGCCGCATGTAAGAAATTGAAAAATCAAATTCATAATCCTATTTAATTACTATGTTACCCATACACTATCACAACGCGTATCATAAATAAGCATCAAGTTTAACTTGATATTGAAAAATTTCACTCAAAAACACGAATTAATCGTATTAGTTACGCCACGATGACAAATGTCAAACTGGGCTTCTTATTTTGTGACGACTATAGTGTAGGAAAACACCACAATTTACCATAGCTAGTGGGTACTTCTTATGATTCCTTAACGATAAAACTTAATTTACATGATATTTATTTAATTATTTGAACAGTCCCATATCATTTCTAGCTCACCGTTTGTGACAGAAGTACTTCTAGAAGCCGCTTGTATTCTTTTCCTCACTCAAGTAACTGTACTACTACAAATAATAGTTTAAAGATGAAGATAAGAGAAGAGAAAGAGTTTAAAGAAAGATAGAAGATTTATTATTATTATTATTTGTTTAACGTTACACATAGATCAATTAGAATTGGGAATTGGTAACGACCTAACATTTCTTTTGAATATTTCTTTTGTTTTTTAAGTAATTTACTAAACTGTAGGATTATCAACAACCCTTAATGTCCCACTGCAGGGCTAGACTTAAGGCCATACATCCCCACGATGGCTGAGTTCGAATTGGGTACTGGCAAGACACGTTGTGTATGTAATCTTGACATTGGATGTTTTTAAGCAGTCCGAAGTCCCAACTAAGCTTCACGACTGCTATCTTATGATAAGAAACGTGAGCTCCGAATCACGGAAACGCTCATAACATATCATGTCACAAACGATCACCCATCTAGGTCTGACCGCGCCGTCGTTGCTTAACCTCGGTATTTTTTTCCAATCATTTAAGACCACGCGACTATGAGCCATGAGTACGCGGCTATGTAATGTAATAAACTGTAATTTATTTTCTATAAGTCAAACGGCTAAATCTATCAGTATTCATAGCCGGGTACGTCGTGCGGTTATTATACCATTTATGTCTATATCGATATGATAATAGCCAGGATTATTGAGTGCATCGTCCTTCCGTTCGAATAATGTGAATCATAGATCGTTAACCCACTTCCGTTCACGTTTGTGATTTAAAACTAAATAAAATATGTTTGCTTGCTTAACCTGAGCGTGTAATGTTTAGTGTTGACTCGTTTGAATAACAAAAAAGTCAGGGCGTGACGCCAACCTGTATCTGAGTGTATTC
Organism: Phragmatobia fuliginosa; assembly: GCA_932526445.1. Lineage (NCBI taxonomy): Eukaryota > Metazoa > Arthropoda > Insecta > Lepidoptera > Erebidae > Phragmatobia > Phragmatobia fuliginosa. The sequence continues at coordinate 14,003,510 of OW052065.1, read as the reverse complement.
GTCTGTATTGTTCTATTATGCGACACTTGCCTAAATGCTGTATGGTTCGGATACTTTTATGTAACAATTCGAGATGAATGTTACATAAAATAGGGAGTCATGGAATTGAATACAACAGGAGAATGTTAGGAAAAATATGTGTATACTTTAGGTATATTATAAAGTTGAAGAGTTTGTTTGTTTGTATTCAGGAACTGGTTCGATTTGAAATATTCTATCGGCGTTTGATAGCCCATTTATCGAGGAAGCATATAGGCTTTATATCATCAAGCTACATCCAATGAGAGTGGAGCAGCGATGAGAAATGTTTCAATAACGGAGGAAACTTCTTTTGAGAGCTTCTATTCTCTTTCCTTTAGATGTTCTACAAAAAGTCTGCGACTGCGTAATTAAATTGTTTACGCTGTATAACATCACGCTACGGGTTGAAGCAGACGAGGTAGCGTGGGTCAACTAGTTTCCTACATTTTTAGAAGTAAATAATTTTTCATAGATTAAATAATATTTAGTAAAAATAAAAACCTTTGCTCCAGTGTTTACCAGTTCGAAGTCCATTGAGTATGATTAAAAACCACACCAGATCCCACACAAAATTAAAAAAAGAACAGTTTCCAGATAATAGGTCTTTACCTATGAAATTGCCGTTTTGTATGCAATACAATTGTTGCCTCCCGTCCAGCTGATTTTTACAAAAAGGGCATCAATAAACTGCCAATGCATTGGCAAAGATGCGTCGATTGCATGGGTGATTACTTCGAATAACAGAAGTAAAAAAGTTTGAAAAAATAAGTACTTTCACTTATTGCATACAAAACGGCAATTTCATAGGTAAAGACCTAATATTAACATTGTAAATATATATATTATTATATTTTGGATCAAAATATAGTCCAAAAGCACGTTTGCGATATTACCTAATATTATGATAGACAGTACAGCCTTACCCTTAGGGAATTTCTATAGAACTAACAACGTTTAAAACGGTAAACTCCAAGTTAAATAGACATCCCAAGAGATCTCGGAAATCGCAGACCCATCGGACTGTTAAAAGACTACTTGAGCCAATATTTTGTCGGTCAATCCTTCAATTTGTTGGGACGTAGCGATTGGATATCAGCTTATAAAGGGTTTTCTATAACCAAGTCCTTTCTTGCAAGTAGATTATTTATTTTGGGGAATGATTCATTTACAATCGGTCAACTCTTGCTCGCTATAGGAGCGCGTTGGTAATTTGCTGATATCCTTTTTAGATAAAAAATAAATTTATATGTTGTGTTATATAGGATTATTACATATACTATATTATTAAATGTATTTTTTTTTACTTTTTGTTCGTGATTGAACGGTTGTGGACCATTGACATATTCTTTCAAAACTTTTCATCTCTTAATTTTATTTGATGGTTTAAATTTTTTTTTTTTACATTGCCTTGCCGCCATGGAACTTAGCATTGAAAGCTATAGTTACATAAAATGGTTTAAAAGAAGTTTGCAAAAAGTTACTGCAGAAAGCAGTTTGTAATAAAAAATATTGACGATAAAAATTATGGACTAACAATGGATTTCTTATAATTTAAGGATATTCATATGAAGTTTGAAACGACTGCATTTATTGAAGAATGAAAAAATATAAGGTCATGACTATCAGGTCTGTTATTAAATTTAAAGCAAATCGATTAATAGTCTGAAATAGGAAGAAGACGTTATGTTTTATTCTGTATAAAGGTTATTGTATTAAGTGAATGTCTATATTTCGATTTGAAATTACATGTGGAACGTTTTTCAATAACAATTTCACACAATTACAGATGGAATACGGAATCTTTTATGTTTTATTTAAAACGACCACAGACTACGTTTGATTGCGGTTATTAGTACATCAGCACATTGTAAATGTCTGTAGGCCGATACATGCATCTATATATGCTTCATCGATGACTCTGTTAATTATATATAGTACACATAGTTAATACAGTTTAAATGCCAATATTTGTCAGAAATTGCATAATTTGTTTAAAAAAACAAGTTTATCCAAAAATTGCTATTTTTTTTCGGGATAAGGTTGCCTCGAAGAGATTGCCTTTGGCAATAAGGCCGCTCTTTGTACACTACATATTTTATTTAACGTACTATGTATATTGTAACTCTGTAATATGGTGTGCAAATAAAGAGTTTTCTATTCTATACGTTGCAATGGTTTTCGTTTTTGTGAGAGTCTAATGTTCAACAGCTGACCTTCAACCGCAAAAATAATTATGAGGATATTCTTGAAGCATTCCTTGGCTATGTTTCTTAGGAAGAGGCTTCTTTTAGGAGGACACTTTGTACGCAAAAAACGAAAAAAAAATACGAAAACAATTCTCACATAATATTACTGTATATTTTTAGTAACTGTACGTATACTGTTTTATTCAACGTTTTAAGTAAAACTTAAAGGCTCACCGGACTTCTTATTGTAATATATAATATATTTGTACATATTTATATACATACATTTGTATATTAAGTGAAAGCTTAAAATGTTATTTGTTGATAACATATTAAGTTTCTGTTGATTTAGGATTTGCGTAATACTAAGGTCCCTTTTATAGTGGCCGTCATGAAAATTGATCAGAAATCTGATTTTGTTAATTTTCTGCTGTTGCGGTGTTATATATGTATATATACAATATATCTCCTTATATGGTATATATATGCAGAAATCTTCGGAGGCTGCTTTCCTTCTGGACCAACCTAGGCTGGCTGGAGTGAATGGGAAAAAACTCTTCACGCACAATGGTCCAATAGCAAGGACTAAGTGCGGAAACTTTATGCGGATTATAAATATTTCAAATTGAATTAGAAGTAGTGAAGTAATTATAGTTAGATTTTTGATTGCAGAATGATCAAGACCGGGATGGTTGACGTTCCTTGAGAAAGACCTTCGTCCAGCAGTGGACGGTCATAGGTTGACACTATATGCCGACTACTCCTAGTTTCTTCATCAGTCAGAATAGAGTCATTTGGCATCACAAATATTTATGCTGTGGTTTGGGGTTGGTGCCTTATTAGATAACGATGCTCTTCTGATGGATTCCTAAAAATATTTTAGTCCAAAAGTGCTCAAAATAATATATTTTAACAATATAGTTATCATCATAGATACGTGCATGGTGTTAGATGACAATCCCTATGTATTTTAGTACGGTTAATGCACGGGGCAAAGATATTTTGTCCATTACGACAAGGAAGGATCCAGCTTTCTCTAAGATCACGTGTCTTCAAATATGCATACGCCCTTTCGGTAAGATATTGCAATTACTTCATGATTATTTTAGAGTAAATTGAACCTGAACCATAGCAATATAAAGCGTTTAATGTTATTGTTTCCGAAAACAATTTATAGTTACGTAACTATATTAATGTATGTATATAGTTTCGCTCGTTTTGTTGTGCTCATAAATAATTCATTTTGAGGCACTCTCCATATCATTCCAGCGGCAATAGCCTGGTGCAAATGGCTCTATGTATTTTATCAATTCCCTTTGAACTGTGTTTCTCTGTAATCTGAATGCTTTGGTAACTGTAAATAGCTTGACGCGAAATAGGACTTTCAATATTGTTGTCTATTCAGGTCAAAAGACGCTCGCTTTTTATATTTTTGCCTTGTCTCTAAAGTCATTCAAAATAGAGGCGCTGATAGCTAAGATGCCCTAGGTGATTAAAAACGACGACGAGGTCACCTGGATGGGTGTCCGTTAGTGACAGAATACCATGAGCGTCTCTGTGATTTGGTCACGTTAAGCACTCGGTCCCGGTGGTTATCAAAGTATAACAGTTGTGAAACTTTGTTGAGATTACGTAGCCATAACGTTGTCTTGCCAATGCCCAACGTGGGGACGTATGGCCTTAACCCTTTTCTGAGAGATGACCCGAGGCCAGCAGTAGTATCCTATGAATTGTTAATGAATCGAAATACTTTGATTCTGTAAAGAACGTCCTGTATTTATGGCGATTGAGGCTAGACATAAAATCATTTTTCTTTAGTGTCATTTTTGTTTTTTTTGTACATTGTACATTATAGTCCTTAAAATATAGCTTGATCTCTTTAACAGTTGTCAGTAGTGTCATTTTTGAACTTACGAGGTACATTTTAGGTGTGCTTTTTTAAATTACTAATATATTGAACTTCTTTATCATATGCATAATAAAAAAAATCTTTACTGTAACAGAAAATGAATTACAAAACACTGTACAGGCCTGACTCCCAAAATAGCGCTAACTATGTGTTGATATAATTTTGTTGAAATGTATTATATGGGGGTTTTCGGGGGTGGAAAAACGATCTAGATTAGTCTTATGTTTGGGAAAACATTTACCATTACTCTTAGCATTGCTTGCGACATTTATAACTTTCTATACTACTCTTTCAGTAACACTTGGTTGGTTGGTGGTTAGTACTCCACACAGTAACTACAGCGTTATTAAACAATAAATATGATTACCGAGCAAAGCTCGGTCGCCCAGGCAATTTAGGATTAAACTGACAAGTAAAGAATGAAAATACAGTTAATAAAAAAATGGATTGTTCAAAGTCACTTAATCGTTTTCGTAACCATATGTCACAGAGATCGTTCTATATTCGAAAGAGTATAAAAATTAAATCAAAAATATTTCTAACACTTTTTTATATCTTCTATCAATTTGTCCAACTAAACTTACTTGGTTACTTGGAAGAGATTGCGTTTACAGTAAGGCCGCCAATAATACGTATCTACTTGTAATATTTAACTGCAATAATATAATTGGTGTACAATAATGTATGTTCGATTCTCTTCTAATGTAGAGTTTACTCTTGTGGGTTAAAGATAATTTGAACTTAGTATTGACTGAGAGCCGACAGCGATAGCTATGAACTTTCCATGTCTACCGTAATATGATGACTTTACTAAACCCAATTCTTTGTACGTTTGTATATGCGAGGGGTTCCTCAAAGCTGTGCTAATATAATCCTCCCTCAATTTATTCCCTTCTATCGGATTTCCTCTACGGAGTATGCCTGAATATTTATGAACTCAACTTTCCTTATTTTAGAGCTTTCTAAGCAACATCATCTGATAAATTTATGACTTGGAATAGAATACAAATAAAAAAGTTTTTTTTTTAAATTATTTATTTGTTTTCTTTTTAAGTAATAATTGGGTTAAAGTGTCGTAATTAACACTTTAACAGTATGATTCAGAGCTGGAGTAAGGTGATATGAGAATGCTACTCGTTTGACTTGCCAATAAAGGAACCTCATTAAAATTTTCATAGACTTCTTTCATTACATTTTGCCAATAAAATTTGTTTTGACTGTAAGTAAACAGTATTTTTCAAAAATGGCTTAGTAAAAGTAATAATTTAGAAAAATTGTCAGAATGAAAATGAAACTATTCATTTTGATATTCTGACGATTTTTCTCATATTTTATACTTACAGTAAGATATTACTTAAGCTTACATTTAAGGATATTTAAGTTCTTCTACTATTTGTTTTAATGATAATTTACTGTGAAAAAAAGGACATAGGGAAAGTAGGGATTGCTGGGACCACTACTTAATATGAGCACCACAGTCATAAAAATATCGCCCATTTCTTGGTATCAGATGGGCAACCCTTATCGTGGGTACCTGTAAATATGCTAGAATAAAATATACCATACGATGATATCGTTGCACAACGACATACCTAGCCAAGAGGTTTGCTTTCGTAAGTACTTATTTAGGTTATATTTCTGACTTGCTAAATATATACATCCATGACATTTTGAATAGGTGAGCCATCTTTATATGTGCTAATAAGGCAGTTGTTGTGTCACAGATTGGCGCTGTTGTATGTTCAAATAGTGGTTTGACTAGTTGATTGTAATGCGGTCTTGCTTTTTATGCTTCAAGTACCTATGTATGTTTATACTATTTGTGATTTTTATTTGAATTCGTTGTTACTGATGTTGGTTTATTTTACTAATGTTAATATATTAAGTCATGTAAGCTACAAATTCTTGTTAGTTTATTTGTTGTTTTTTTATCTAACGCTTGCCAAGGTGATTCTACTATGCCTGATGGTAAGCAAGACTAGACTCCAAAAGACATACAAACTACATTTATGCAAATAAATAAAATTCGAGTGTCTGTTTATAATCTCACTTTAACTTCTTTTCACTAAATGCGTATTACTTACAATAATTTAAAACTTTTCGTCTGTCTGTTTGTTCCAAATAATCTCAGGAAATGCGGGACCGATTTAGATGAGACTTTCACTGTAAGATGTCTGTTTAAATAATAAATATTTTAAGCTACTTTCTTTTTACTAGCTTTGCTACGTCGCTTTACCCGCGTTTGTTGTAAAAATGTAAGAACAACATTAAGTAAGACCACGGAGCAAGGCTTGTATGGAATATTTTATCATTAGGTATATGATGAATCCGGATTATAAGCACGGAGTTTATTCTAATCGTTTTTAGGGTTCCGTAGTTTATGACTCGGAACCCATATAAATATGTCATATTCATCTGTCCGTCCGCCCAAACGGTTGGTGTTAAAAAGATGAATCTTTGCACGAATATGTATTACGTCGACAAAGTACTACAATAAAATTATGAAAAATATTTTTATTTGGGGTACCTCCCCTACAGTAAATTGAGGATGTTTTTTTTTTCAAGAGATGGAAAACGCTCTATTTTTTTTTTATTTAATTACAGTTTCACTGAAGAAGTTTTATTTTAATTTAAAAGGTTTGATTTGAACCACTTTTGTACTAAACACATAGAGGCAAGACGTTTTGCCTACAATCCTCCAGTACAGCTGACTACTTATGTTTCTACGGAGTGCCTTGAGTGACTGACCTCTACAACCTAGTAACATCGTAACTAAGTAATAATGTATAATGAGTATGTTTCGTACGGTCAGCAGCAAAAGTCTATGTATTTAAAAAGGATGTTAACTTTTTTTGGAATGTTTCCTTGTCATTTATGTTTTTTGTGTTGGATTTGTCCAGATAATGATTTTAACTAAAAAAAACATAATAATATAACACCGTCCGCTATCTATCATAATACAGTTAAATCATAATAATTTAATTTTACATGTCTTAAAATAATATAAAATATCTAAATATATAATAATACGTTTTATAGATGTACAGGTTTAAATATATAGATAAACATATGTAATTTTTTATTTAAAAACATATTTTTACAAAAATATAAAAGCATTTGGACCAATGTTAATTGTTTAAGAAAATACTTCAAAATCAACAACTTAAAATCCACCACCCTATAATATCGTTGTCACACAAGAGTAAATCAGGCAGGTGTTATTTTGTATTCTAAGTACTGTAATCTATAATTCTATACAAATATATAAAATATAAGTGTCTGTTTGTGGTTCCAAATCAACAGCTTTTCACGCGTATGGTTACTTTTGTACTAACATCAAAACATACATTTTAAATTTTTATCTATCGGTTTGTCTGTCTGTTCCGGCTAATATGTGGAACGGTTAACTGTTTTTACTTTTTAGGGTTCCGTAGCCAAATGGCAAAAAACGGAACCCTTATAGATTCGTCATGTCTGTCTGTCTGTCTGTCCGTCCGTATGTCACAGCCACTTTTTTCCGAAACCATAAGAACTATACTTTTGAAACTTGTTATGTAGATGTAATCTGTGAACCGCATTAAGATTTTCACATAAAAATAGAAAAAAAACAACAATACATTTTGGGGGTCCCCATACCATTGGAACTGAAACTCAAAATTTTTTTTTTCATCAGACCCATACGAGTATCTATGGATAGGTGTTCAAAAATGATGTTGAGGTTTTTAATAAATTTTTTTTCTAAACTGAATAATTTGCGCGAGAGACACTTCCAAAGTGGAAAAATGTGTGCCCCCCCCCCCTGTAACTTCTAAAATAAGAGAGTGATAAAACTAAAAAAAATATATTTTGTACATTACCATACAAACTACCAACGAAAATAGGTTTGAATGAGATCTAGTAAGTAGTTTTTTTTAATACGTCATAAATCGTAAACCGCAATTTACCTTTCATTCAATCAATACACTATTATAAAAACATCGATCACAGTTACGACAAACTACGAGAACTTTTATATGATGTTACTTGCTGGTACGGAACCCTTCATGGGCGAGTCCAACTCGCAGTTGGCCGCTTTTTTGCTTTCACTACCAGAAAGCTAATGATGTAAGAAGTAACTTGGCGATTATATTTATACTAGCTTCGCCCGTGACCCTGACGATACCCGCCGTTGTTGTAGATTTTTACGAAACAAGGTACAACATAAACGGTTAAAACCGCGGGGCTCAACTGGTTCCAGAATAATAATACATTCACTGGTAGTAGCACCAGAAAATTTACATATGTAATTAATTGAACATGCTAATGTAAATTGGTATATGTATGTACTTAGCTGACTTCGTTGCTGACTGTACCTTAAACAAGGTACGGTTAGATCACTAGCTGGAATCTCTTACTGCTCAATGTGCGGAAAATGGCGATAGTGGAAACATTACTTCACCTTGATTGAACTTGGGATTGAGATGAGCAATTTAGCATAATCATTTTACCAACAGGTCGATTAGCCCAGGCAAACTGAAACATAGATTAGCCTCAATGACTTGGTAACTTAAGAAAAGACTCATGTAACGTAAATACTCAATTATATATATTATACTAACATCTTAGCCCGGCTTCGTACGGCAGGCTTTAAAATTCTCTGATTTCATCTATTATAATATGCATGTATTACACCTTCCTCTTGAGTCATCTTTCCTTGAATCTTCACTTCTATTGCTAAAAATTGCATTAAAATCCATTGAGCAGTTTAAAAGATCTAAGCGAATAGTTATCGGAGCAATTTTATTAAACACTGTAAAAAAATATAAACATAAATGAGTACAATTTACATTGTCAACAAAAATTTTGTTGCACTTACATCAGGCACTTTAGTGAATAAAAAGGAGAATGGGAGTAAATTTAAAGAAAAAGTAAATAAAATAAGCTAAGTATAGGAGGTAAGGGAAGGAGAATATCAGCTTAATTTAACCTTGTATTTCGAATTGACTATTACCTTAAAGTTCAAGGTCACTCACACCCTACGACTGGATTGGTACAGGATCTTCCAATTTTTTTTTCATTTTATTGTTCTGCTGAAAGTACTGCCCTAGATATTAATTGCTTTTATTTGAACCGAAGTGGTAACGCTTCGTATTCTTTTTCAATCACCTATTATATGTAATATAATATATAATAATAAAATCACCTTACAAAATATGTAACCAAGCTACATGAAAGGTTAAAAAAAGACTGTAATACTTAGTCACTGGTGTAAAAAACTCGTAAACGTCGTACCCAAAGTGTGCAGTCAATTAACTACTAAAGATAAAAATAATTTTCCTACAACATGGGTTCAAAAAACCTTTTTAGCAGACCATTTTGCGAAATAAACCTTTGTCACTAACAGAAAAGTTTTTTTTTTTAATTTAATTGAAAATGTATTTTTACCTTATCTGAATCTGGTTTTATAAATAAATATGTAGGTATCTGTCAATCGGGACGAAACGAACCATCATGAATCGCCCATTATTATACTGGCGACAGGTTCACAATCGGTAACGGAAATCATTATTGATACCATAACAGTATTCACTATTTACGGTTAACGAACGAAAGTAGTACTTATTACTTAAAATGCACTGGTGCGTATTATAAATAAATACTGGTATGTTAACATTTACGATTTCTGGATCGATAGTTGTGCGGAGCCTTGGGAAATGCCTATGACTAGCAGTGAATATCTTTTTGATGAGATGATGATGGTGATAGCTCCAGTAAATCTGTTTTCGTAATAAAAAATCTTTTTCAATTCAGTTCAAGTTCAAACCTTCAGGAGTATCTGTTCATTATAATATCGGTACTTAATATAGTATTCTAGGTTTATCTTCAAATATTTGTAAAAACATGGCATACTTTAATGTCATTGAAGGAAATCAATACTGTTTAATACGTAAGTAATTATAATATGAGTGTCTATGGGTGACGAAATCGCTTATTGTGTGGGAGTGTACTCGTTTGGGTACATTATTTTTTTACTATTTTTTTAAACGGTTACGCAAAATAGACCAGTCGAAAAATAACGATATTGGTTTTACATTTCAAAGAGCATGATTCGTTGTCGATCCCTCACTTGATATTCTCGTCAATTGCCTAACATATGTTTTTAAACTTTGTCTTGTGCTGGAAAATATTTTGGTAGAAAAAGTATTTTTGTGTTAAATATCTCTTGAAACTTCAGCCCGCCCAGCCGCTCACGGTTCTCCGTTTACGGTTTAGGTGACCCGAGAGACAACTCAAGTGACTTATCAGATCATCGCGTGTTTTATAACGATATCTTAATTACGAGTTTGTCGCTTCAAATTTGCTGTCTGTGGTGGTGTCACATACCTTTCATAGTGTATGGTTTTTCGTTCGTATTTTATTTCTATATAAGCTGAACAAAGTCAGTCTACTCTACCTGATAGAAAGCATTACTAGAATTGACCATCCTCATTAAGAATACACACAATGCAGTACCCACACTATGGCGGCTTAGTGAGATGCTTCTGCAAATATTTCAATAACGTCGCCCCACGCTTTGTTACATTAAAATTATTTTCTACTTTTTAGTTTAAAAGCGTGTTTGTTTAGTTTTTTAAAACTATTTTTTAAGCAGCAGCACCAACCTTAAATTATTTTTAAGGTTGGTCTGCTGTGTGAGGGTAGTACCGCCCCCTTGGAGCTGGCTCATTCATGCTGAAATCACCGTGGCTCTATTCTGCAAATATGATTTAACATTTCATTCATTGCTGTTCCATTATATTCGGGAGTGTTGTAGATCCGATATTCACATGGATCATAGAATGTTCTTGACCTGTTCTTTTTCACTTCAAAGTAACAAAATCACGACTTTTCCTTTACTTGTGTTTGAAACCTTTCTTCTCCCGTTCCATCTTTTATGTATGTTTTGTTTTCCTGAAAAAAATAAAAATGAGTACAATATTAGAATGAGCTTTTGATGAAATTGATTATAACTTCTTGGTGATATAAGTTATTAATTTTCATTTCAAGTTGATACTGAAAAAACTGTTTTTGCTTTAAATTCAGTTTCTTAATTTCGAAATAAAATGTGGTCTGAAAACGATGCCATTCTTCATGAATCCCCTTTTTTGAACAACTGAACCAGATGATTCTTTGACAAACAACAGAGGAGGAAGCTTTACTGAAGCGTTTTGTTCATAGATAATATAATGAAGTAAATAAGGATTAAGGTTAATATAGTCACGTGCAAATTTATGCGCATATTTCGCGCTATGATAACGGTAATAATAAAGTAATGTTTTGCCATGTCGTGAACAGTTTACTTTTATGACCGCTTTGTGACTGCGCGTCTCCCTATGACCAGTATATGTATGTTATACTGACAAATTAAAATTTGCAATATTATCAGGTTCCTTTAATTACGTACTTAATTTATTTGTTTATTAGGCAAAAACATATTTAACGCCTTGAAATTTTAGTCCCATCTGGCCAGCGTGGTATAGTAGGCCAATACCTCCTTTTCAAGGAGAGGCCTATGTCCAGCAGTGGACTGTTAAAGGCTGTTGATGATGATTGATGATGATGATGTGCTTCATTGATGAAGGCGAGACCGTAGACCCAATGATAATTTTCTACATTCACAGTGAGTATGGTGACCAAAACTCTTGGATGTTAATCATGCATTAGTCAGAGTAGAGTGACTTTGGCAGGCTCATTAATAAAAAATAAATAAAACAAATCTATTGCCAGAAAGGCTGAATCATCTAGCCGATACAGGTGTAATTCTTTTTATTACCCTCCATTAAATTATAACGTTCAATTTTATGAATTGTGAAAATACTTATCTAGCTCATTAAGCACAAAGTTATCAAAAAGAGTCCACTAAAATAACAATGTCGGTCGTAAAACATTGTGATAATATATAAAGGTACGATTGGATTCCCTTTGTGTTCTGCAAGTACTAAGTTATTAAACTCTCCGTTTAAATATTTTATGTCGTTTACTCTACGACAATTCATGTTATTCTTGCTAAGTCAGATTTAGAATTTTATAATTGTTCTACCTGAAGACTATTGCACCTTGCCTTACAACATAGTTGTGTTGTAGTGCAATTTGCTAATTTATTGTTGAAAGATTGGTTGTAAGTTTTTTTTCATTTCTTCTCACAAGGTTTAACCATAGATAGTTTGACATGAGCGAACATATTTACTATATTGAGTTTACATTGGCATAACGGCCTGTTGTTGCAGTGACTCTGCGTTGTCCTATTTTTAAAATACTTAATAATATTTACTATCAATACATCATCATTATCAGCCTATCGCAGTCCACTGCTGGACATAGACCTCTCCAATTGCTCACTACTTAGTATGATACTCGGCTACTCGCATCCCAGCTCTTACCAGCCGTCTTGCGCAAATCATGACTCCACCTAACCTGTGGATAATACATATCGAAGCCAATTTTAGTGCCATGTATTTTTCCCTTTGGATTACTCTGCTATAAGTAAACTGTGATGTACAAAATTTTACAATAACACTAACATTACACGGTAGAAATGCTTTAAATATGTTACACATAATATAGGTATATCTAGTGCAACATTACAGATAATTATTGTATAATGCATTCTCACGCAATATTACACTCGAGGTATTCAATAAACGTGTAATTATTGTTTAGAGAATTATTTACCACGCTTTATAGGTTTCAACTAGCTTTCTTAGTATTCCTTCTATGTGAATGTGTAAGTCAGTTTTCTAATACTAAAATATATGTTAATGTCAAATAGATCTCAATACGTAAATGATAGTAGCAACTTCTACTACTTATAGTCGGATTTTTAATTAGACGATATCCACTGACGTTTACTGTGTTGTCAGTTTTTCATGAAATAAAAATAGTGTTGTGACAAAGTGAATGATTGAAAAAACTCCTGAATGAATAAAATTAATAAAAATTAATAAAATTAAAATTAATTAATAAAATTAAAATTAATTAATAAAATTAAAAAACAATCCTAAACACAAGTACACAATTAATTCTGTGCCATTACAACCAGTGGACTCTCAAAGAGACCTCGGAGTTATCATAACACATAAACTGAAGTGGGATGAGCATATTACAATGATAACAAAGAAGGCAAACTCAGTATTGTATATAATTAGAAAGGCATTCTATGTTATCAATAAAGAATTATTTCTCAGCATCTATTTAACGTACATTAGACCCTTGCTGGAATTCGCCTTTCAAATATGGAATCCAAATTTAAAAAAAGATATTGTAATGTTGGAAAGAGTACAACAAAGGGTAACTAAAATGGTCTTCTCTTTGAAAAACATGTCCTAAGAAGAACGTCTGCTATAACTCAGTCTACCAACACTAGAACCTCTATTCTAAAAACATAAACATTTCTGATCAGAAACAACAAAAAATACTTTTTTATTTATAATTATTTATTATAAAATAGTATTTTTTGTTGCTTATGAACTCTTTTGTATTTTCTATCAATACAAACTTATATATCATGTTTTCATTGACATACATCAAAGCCGGAATTTTCCAATGAAAGAAAACATGTGGTATGGAGAAGGGGCCCACCCTCGTAAGACTTTGGTTAAAACCGCATACCTAAACATTTCTTTTGGAGGAACGGGGGTGAAGCTCCATGGAGCCGTCAAAAAACCATGTTGCCACTTTGCCTCAACAGGAATTAACCCAACCTGTTGAGGGATGTCAATCTGGGCTCTGACCAGCTGACTTAATGCAAGGAGGACAAGAGGGTGCCAACCTCCTTGTTGGTATGTGAGTGGCAAATTATGAAGCTGTGCATAGCGCCTCAGCCATCAGATACGTAACAGAATATCCTTGGTATCCGATGACAGTAACTCTACATAAAATATTGGTTTGAGGTAAAGAGATCATAAGAAATTCGGCGCTTCCAATAGGCATGCTATCCGGACAGACTAGTGAATCTAGAAATAAATTTTAGAGATATGACCGGGAACACCATGTTAGAAAGTCAGGCCGCGAATAACACATGACAGATCTATTTAACAGGGCAATTGTGTCGTCTGACCCCTACATTTCTGATGTAAGAGTGAAGAAGAGACTACAAAAATTAGACCTTAAGCCACTACCAGTGAGGGCTTTAGAACTGATCCAACCATATCAAATACCAACATCAGATTTAAATGAACCAGATGATGTAAATGATCTCTTTGAAGATTGTGAGGATTTAATTTTTACATCCGACTTTCACAATTTATTCTTTTTGAAAATTTGTATAAATAGGCAAAATTTTTCTGTCTGTCTGTCACTGAATTCGATTCGTTTATTTTTAACACAAGTGCAAGAAAGTACAACAAACAAACCAAAACAATAGAGCAAATCTATTGATGTTCAGTAATTTAAACACTAGAGTGAAATTTATTGACATGTATACTGCCAATACCCTTCTTGTTTACTTTGGCTTTGCCCACAGACGAGTAATATCTCTATTATCAACCCTAAAACCAAAGAAAAAAGTACAAAAATCGAGAAGCTTGTAACTTAAAGATCCTGGATGATTAGGATTTGTTTTTTTGCATTACTGGTACTATTGCAGGCTAGTTATTTATCAAGGTTTTGAATCCAACTAAGACAAGATATAGCTGTAAAAAATTAGATCCTGAAATAACATTGTTTGTATTTCTCTCCGGTATTTTTCATGTTATGGTTTATATTTTTGTGTTATTTGTGTATGTTAAAGCCGCAAAGAAGGACATTAGTAGATTTACAGAAAAACATATGGGATCTAAGATTTTAATAAAAATTTTTTTTTTAAATATTTACAAAAAAAAAACTTTTGATCAAAGCACATTTGAACATCAGGAATTCTCGTCTTTCTTTTTAAATTAATTTATCTATTTAATAAAAATATAATAAGAGGATGGTTGTTTTTTGGGTCAAAAAACATAATGCGCGGCGTTGAGCCGTCAAAAAACTGATTGTTGTTACATACTACTAGTATCTTATATCAGAGCACTTTTATACAATTTCATTCTTAAATAGATATCATATTCTTTTATAGTTTGAAATGATTAACTATTCACACTCATTGTTCATTCATCCGATTGAATGAGAACTGAACGCATCACTATTACTTTAAATATGGCAGCATTATTTTACTAAGTGACATTAGCTACTGTCAGGTAGCTTCGTCTAATTAAAAATCCGACTATACACAGGCGTTTGACGATAGTTCAAGATGCTTGACCTTGATTACTGGTGAATATGTTAATGATATAAGACATTTCAAACGTATTAAATAAAACGCTTAAAAGATATCGATTATTTCGATGCCCAAACGTAAAAGGAATTCAGATTACACATGTAACCGAACACTTCTTATATACGTGGATGTTAATTCGTTTCGTTCCAGTTTACGTACGTTGCTTTTTAAACCCCACAAAGCTTTGCCCCGTTTAAGCGAGGACTTAATGAAAGTCTGGCAAGGAGGCGTTACGAACCAAATCCCCCTTTAGCTGAGTCTCTGAGGACACAGATTTATGAGGATTTTCTTCCCACGACTTTGTAACACTTTCATACGTCTTCCTGTATTGAAAAATTATGTCCTTTATAGAGCTCTTTAAGAAAATTGCGATGCTTTTATCTATATTAAATTTATTTCAAATAATACTGTTTGCGTGAAAATGTTGGCGTAATGCGTTTTGTAAAATTGCTTAGGCATTTTTTGTCGAGTAAATGGTTTTATTATATTCAGTTTTAGTGAAACAATGTAAAAATAACATTAGTAAAAATATAATCTTAAAACATTTTTTGTATCATGTTTGGTTTCAAGTGTTAATTGTACCTGTTATCTGTTAATAAAAAAAAGATATGGACTTAAAAAAATAGTTTTGAATAAACTATATAAACTACAATACTAGAGATTTTTATTTATGCTGCAATTCCACGAGAGCCTTAGAGACATTGAACTACCATAGTTCAAAGTTGCCTGGTCGCATTTATGCTTACTATACAAAAACTATTTTTAAAGCTTTTATACCTGTTCTAAAGTATTAATTATACTTTAAATATTCTTAATTATATTTTAAATATTCTTTTAAAAGTAAAAAAAACTCTCAAAATTATTTTTAGATTTAAATTGATGACCTCATTAAGTTTCAGCAGTCTGTTAAGCTTGACTACATATGTAATTCCATATATATGAGCAAATGAGCAAATAAATGTAACAGTCGTAAAAGTCGGAACGTAAACAGTGTTTGTAGATACACACCACTTGTTCCTAAAAGTTTACTCGTATACTCAGCTTATTATTCTGACCATAGATTTCGAGTACTAGATATGATGGTTATTGTAAAAGTTGATGAATTAGATGAGTAGATCTTTTCTTCTTCTTCCTAGCCTTAGTTCTACCGGTTTAACCGGAATATCAGTAAATTTGAGGGCACTGACTTCCCAATAACGATTGAAATAGATGTTCATGACAACCGGGACCAATGGCGAAGTTTACAACCGGAGGAATGTATTTTATTTTTATTTTCTAATGTCATCTGGAAAATGCATCACCATTATGTGTATTGTAATTGACCTCTTATGTTACGGAAATACAATAAAACTTTATACTGAAAAAGGATGTTTTAAAATATTCTTATATACAGACTAGTTGTGTTACCTGCAGTCCTTGTCGTACTTTTACAATTATGTCGGGTTCAATTCCCGGGTCGGACCAAATATTTGTGTGATCCGCAAATATTTGTTTCGGAGTTTGGGTGTTTTCTATGTATAATATGTATGTATTTACAAAAAAAAGTATGTTTATGTATTTATATCAATGGTCTAGCTACCCATACTACAAGCTCTGCTTAGTTTGGGGACTAGATGGCGTTGTGTGCAAAATGTCCGAAAAAAAAAATTTGTGCTTCTTAGCAAGAAAATACCTAAGATGTGTTCTAAGTTGAATGTTTTACAATCTAGAATATAAAATGTCTGTGGTCGTAGTCGTTGACTCTTATTAATGAGTTTGAGTACTTGAATATAACGTTACTTGCGTGAAATTGGAAGCTAAAGCATATCACTGTTTGCTTAAACTTTGAACGTTTCAAACATGCGCTTGACAAACAAGTTGGGAAACTAGAGAGTCCTGAATATTTACAGCAAATAAGCCAACTAAACCCTTTCGAATTTAATGTTCATATTTTACTAAGCTTTACCTGCACTTTGGGCTAGTTTTCTCAGTTCTTGATATAAAGTTTCAGATAGTTATCTGCTATACTTACAATGCTCTTTGTTAGATAAAAGTTGCTTCTAAATATATAATGTACATATATCTGACATATAGAAGCACTATACAAGACTTGTGAAATTGAAATATGTGGTCACTGCCCTAGTATTTAGCGTCTTTAATTTTGAAGTCTTCTTCAAGCCCTCGTCGTAATGAATTTAATGATAAAATAATGTGGATGAGATGAAATAGGGACTGTCTTCCGAAAATACAAAAAACCAGCTATAAGTTAAACTTGGGGATTTGGTTCGATTAGAAAACAATGCCGTCAGGTTTTCTGTAATGTTTTGTTAGTGACACGTTTAGTCAATCAATTTATTTAGGCAGTCAAGATATAAATTTCCAATAGAGTACTTCTAATCTTCATAATCTTTCTATACAAGTAAATTAAATTAAAAGGGATCTGTTTGAACTTACACTGGTAGATAGCTGATATTGTAACTTAGCCATTTTCTATAGACTAGCTTTGCTTCATGGATATGCATAACCTTGGATAACCCCGCGAGACTCAGCCAGTGCTTCTTAAAACATTAATACTCATTAGATTTGTTTGGTGTTCATAGAATTCTTGATTATAAAATAAAAAAGCGGCCAAGTGCGAGTTAAACTCGCCCATGAAGGGTTCCGCAGCAGCAAGTAACGTCGTAACGAACTTTTATAAAGTTCTTGTAGTTTGTTGTAAAATTGATCAATGCTTTAATAATAGTGTATTGATTGAATGAAAGGGAAATTGTGGTTTACGATTTATGACGTATTAAAAAAACTACTTACTAGATCTCGTTCAAACCAATTTTCGGTGGAAGTTTGCATGGTAATGTACATTATAAATTTTTTTTAGTTTTATCACTCTCTTATTTTAGAAGTTACAGGGGGGGGGTTTACGACTTTGGAAGTGTCTCTCACGCAAACTATTCAGTTTAGAAAAAAATGATATTAGAAACCTCAATATCATTTTTGAACACCTATCCATAGATACCCAACACGTATGAATTTGATGAAAAAATTTTTTTTGTGTTTCAGTTCTAAGTATGGGGACCCCCAAAATTAATTGATATTTTTCTATTTTTGTGTAAAAATATTAATGCGATTCACAGAATACATCTACTGACCAAATTTCAACAGTATAGCTCTTATAGTTTCGGAAAAAAGTGGCTGTGACATACGGACGGACTTGACGAATCTATAAAGGTTCCGTTTTTTGCCATTTGGCTACGGAACCCTAAAAAGACACAAAGGCTGTGAACGTTGATACCTATGAGCAGAATTTAAGAAATCTGCTTGTTTAGTATTTTTATAATAGTTAATGTTATAATTACAACGCACTTAATGTTATAATTTATACTCTGACACACAAGAATTTTATCTTAAAAAAAGTTAGGAGAACAAAGTTTAATTTAACATTTACATAAAAGATGATCGTTCAATACAGTAAAGAAAAAATCAAACCAATAAAATTCCGAAACGTAATCAAATTCATTGTCATTTTAGAACTTTTAAACACAATAACCGGCAGTCATTTATTTCCATAAATGAGTGAAATGAGAGTGTCATCAGTATTCATGGGGCGCTGGGTCCTGACCTTAATCAGTCTTCAATGCAAGACAGTTTAATGAGATTTCTTTTGGGAATCAAGTGAACAGCTCTCTCCGCACCTATCGGAAGTTTGTACCAGCCTTTATTGGTACAAACTTTTTATTGGAGAATTGCAAATCAGACTTTATTCATGTTATAATTAATTCCGTTTTCCACAGTTTCGTATTATTTTAGCGAATTCTTTGTTTATAGAGAATTGGATTCTTTTGAATCCGTTTTTTATTTCATTCGATTGTTTAAAAGAACCTATCAGTGAATCGGTACTAAAATACTTTGCAGACAAAAGGTAATGGGTCCGGTCTTTTTATAACTCCTGGTCTATCTCGTTGTCTTGTCTTATACTGACAAGAATCAGTTAGGATTTTAACGTCCTAATGAATTCTGATGGTCTGAATTCTTCCTGCCATAGTAATGTGTCTGTCTATTGACATGTAGGGTATATTCCGCTATGTGCTCAATTGTGAAACCGTAGTTTTAAATCAATTAATTATATTTATTGCCCTGATAAATAAACCTAAAGATGAAAGTGAGATAAATGTGGACGAACCGCGTAATTGTGGTTTCATTCTCGACACACTAAACATATTAATAATTAAATTTTCTATAAATAACATTTATTAATAAATTTATTCTTCATTATATGACTATTAACGCAGCTTCAAGATATTATCTCGTGCAATAAAGGCCCCGCACGTTACTAAGTAGTTACTGTTACTAAATAATGCATATTTTTATATGCCCTCTCGTAAACGTTATCTAGAATGCAGACGTTATAAATTCACCCATAACAGCTACTTTAATTTTGTACCGAACAAATTGTGTCAATGCTGATGCACAATGTATGGAGAGTGGAACACGCCATGTCCATTTAAAAAATAGCACCCTTAACCCGACCATAAAGATTGCTTTAGGATGTGGATACAAAGTCAGCGGGACCGAGTAGCCGCGATGGCGCGGGCAGCGGTGCATTAAATGTTTTCTAAGGAATACACATTAGATCATACCTGATAGGTTGGCCTGTGTGTTTAAATCTCAAAGGTAGACTGATGTATGTTGCACAATTGTACAGATATGTCCTCCGATCAGCTCAAGCTTACCTGACGGGCAAAACTACGCAGATAAACCTTTCAGGTACATCCTATAGTGTATGACTAGATTCATATTCAACTGACTTCAAAGATTGCGGTGCGGCGAGCCTACATAGCTTCTCCGCCCATCTCACCGCCGTCACTCCGCGTCCGCTGACTTTGAGACTGCACCTTTATAGCCGGGTATCATGATCGCTCTGAGTGCGGAGCCATGTTCATGAAATGCTGCAACTCCAAGCACGGTTAGCGGTTTTGAACGGACTCGATTACCACTGGATGAATAAAAAATTTTTTATCGTACACTCACAAAAAACGTAAAATTGTATACCATTTGTTTAATTGCATGACTGCTTTGTAAACAATATGATAGGAAACTTTCGTTACTCAAATCGTTAATCAATCAAAAATTAAAAAAAAAGTAGTTAGGTTTCCGACTGCACGAATGGCGTAGTGGTTTAAGTGGTCAGTCGCAACCTACTGCGTTGAGTGTTGTGTTTGATCTGCACATGGCTCCCCATAAGGGATAACACTTTAGGATCCACAAATTGTTGTAGTGAGTCTTCTGCGTATTCTTTGTGCCCGTTTTACGTGTATTTGTATTGGATTTATTTCTTCTGCGGGAACGAGGATGTTTGAACAAACTAAAAAAACAAAATATTTTTATACGTTAGGGAAATCATAATTATGTGAGAATTAACGCACTCATAATAGGTATTAAGCATATTATATATATTGCCTACATTACCTTTCATCGTTTGAACTTTTGAACATACATCAGCCTGTGACCACAGCCCCGGCAAATTGTTCAAAACATCAGGTATTTTGAAGAACTTTTAAACTATTCCTATTTATACATTAATTTTACATAGGGATAGTTTAAAAGTTAGTACGATAATAAAATTACCGCTAATTGAGAGTATATATATTACTTAAATATAAAAATTTTGTTCATTTAGAAACTCTGTTCTACTAGCTTGTACATAAGGTAGCGATAACAGTATGTGTTATCGCATGAATAGGTTTCTGCGAATCTTCTATTGTATAGTCCTTGGACTTTTTTAACTTGTTTTGTGAAAAATTTAAACAGATTATCTTATGGTAGGTTCGTAGGTAGGTATATGGTAATTCGTACGTAAAACATTCGGACTTTATTGCCGTGAAAACTATGAGAACTCTCGAGACTCACTTATTGTTATTAGAAATTAATTTTGCGAAATTTCAAGTTGCTATGTTTGAATTGCTTTCCATTAAATCAGATCAAAAGTTAGTTGTGTAATAAAGTAGACCACAAAAGTGAAATGCGGACATTATTTACTTGAAGTATTAGTGAGAATCATTACGATATATATTAGAATTGATAAAGTATAAGTATTTCAGTAAAATTCACTCCTATTAAAGATTCAGTTGCAGAGAAACACTTCAACAATTCACTAAACTTTATTCTTATTTTGAAATTTATAATAATTTCAACAAACATCGTAAAAGTTAATAGAACGAAATTTACAAGTAAAGAATTGTACTATTCATCCGAGTATAAACAACTCAACCTTAATTTTTTGGATAAAAAAATTTGAAAGGTTTATCGTAAATTCATAGCTAGCAAATAAGTTCGAAAATAGATGAGCAAACATGGCCACCTAAAAGGGTTACGTCTAAATTTAGGGGACCCTTGCAAAAGACGACCCTTGCCGTCCCAACGAAGTGTCACAGTAATGAGACAAGATAATTATATTAAGTGGCAACATACGTTTACTAGTCTTTAAATTTATTACGTTTTCACTTCACGTATTACGAGAGGCTAATCTTGTACATCAGTCCAGATGTTAATCACAACTCAATAGATTAAGTTTTCTTTAAATAGATAGTAAATACACTTAGAATCTAAATTAAAGATAAGTGTAATTTATTAGCGACAACAAAATAAACTGTGAATATACGTTTATTAGTGTAAATTATGTTCTGTATGAATAAGGCTCTCTCCACACTACCGTTTCTTCCAGATCTAAATCTCTTCCATTCGATAATATCATTCGATAATATAAATCACTATACTTTGTCCATTCGTTTATTGTCTTTTTGACAGGTCACGCCTATAAATTAACGGTATTTTTTTCGTAATGATGTACTACAGTAATGTAGTACTTTATAGACGGGTAGGGAAGTTGGCAGTGTGCATAGCTAAAAATAACATATAAAACAGTTCTTGAAATATGATAAATCGATTAAACGATTAAAATAATCTATCATATTATTATGATCAAAATAATTTGACTTCATGTAACTATTGTTTCTGTAAATTTAAAAGGAAATTAAAATAGTATGACTTCAAGATTTTTTTTTTAAAGACAACTCCCGCATTATGAATATAAATCCTGTGTCGCGGGGGACTTTACAAACATACATGAAACGGACACAAAGGACATCCAGACTCAGAACAACAATTTACTAATGACACAAAGTGCCCACGTAGGATTCGAACCCACGATACTTGGCGAAGTAGAAAGCGGCGTGGCGACCGCTTAAACCACTAGGCCAACCGTGCAGTCATTTGTTATTTGCAAGGAATTAAGTCGAAATTTTAGAATTTAAGTTTAAATTTGTAATAAAGAACAATAAATCTGTGCATTAATTAATTTATTTTTGGACCACTGAATTAAAATGTAACTATGCATGTGTTAGTAAAATTTAGCTTTGAAACGCATGGTTAATAACGTTTAAATCCAGAGTTATGAGGAAATACATTTGAGACATCACATAATACTTACTAAAGTAACAGTGTTAGGAAGTTTTTTTTGTTCTGGGCCAATTATATATCATAATAGTGCACATTTTATTTATTTACAATACTGACTTAAAGAACATTATATCGATTGATTTTGATTTCAAATCGAATCGGTGACGTGTGAGGGCGTCACTTATTTAGAAATTTGTTGAACTGTCAAAAAGATAATAAAGGAATGGACAGAGTATAGTAAAACACCAGTGACATCTATCCTTCCGCGTCAGCTGTCAGCTGTCAGCTAGGCGTGCGCTTCCCAAGGCCATAATGTGTAGGCAACACTCGAACAGTTAGTGTGACGCACTTTTCTACACTAAGTTACAGGTTAATGACATGAGTATTACAAATTGACAGCAATCACTGTAAAAAGTACTCTCGTGTATGGTGATTAGGCACACATTGGAAAGTGGATATGAACTCTAGGTTAGCTCAGACGCGGGCAAGCAAAATTTACCTTTATTTATCTGTTCGCTAAAGGTTTTTTTTTATTTAATCACCTTGTATAAAGTACAGTATGTGTACTAATTTATTTGTTTTAAACTGTTAAGTTTTTCTTAGAATAATTAATTTGGTCATAAAAACTCTGAATTCATCAACAGCCTGATTAATAGTCGACTGCGGGACACGGCCTCTCCAAAAAGGAGATTTTGAATTTTTAAGACGTAATTAAAATATACCTGTACTGTTACGTAATTTCCGCTTTAAAGAAAACACGAGTAACACTTTCTTTTCAACTCAAAATAATTCTGTTTGAGTGCTTTGAGCGGCGTTTGCTGTATTCAGCTTTTGCTCACGGACACGAAAAAATACAAAAATAAACCGCGCTTCATTTTAAATGTTCTAGATATTACCTAAGCTCAAATGAAATAAATGGTCTACTAAAATAAACGAAGATTATCTCTGTAACTATGAAGCTAAATTGCGTATTTAATTTAATTTGTGGTTCGACCATGTATTTATACGGTTTACCTGCAACAATATTATGGTTTTGAACATGTCTAGTACCTATACCCAAAATCTACACATTAATGCGTGATGTAAAATCTTTTTCTTATTTTGTCATACTCCCTTTCAAATCAAAATGCCTGTATCGGATAAATAAATCATGATTTGTAAACGGTTTAATGTGAATCAATAGATCTGTATGTGGCTCCAATACTTAGTGCCTAATTCGGCCAATTCTTATTGGTTTATATTGGCCAATATTTATTATGTCTATGAGTGTGTGTGAGTGGGTGACAAAGGCACTAAATAACTCCTCTGCTCCCTCGAAAGGACAATGTAAAATTATTATTTCTTATTAGACAAGAGAAAATTAAACGTATCTAGCTAATTTTAAATTTGAAACAAAAGCGGCCTCATTTAAAGTTTCAGTATAATTCAGACTAAATTAGACTTCGCATAATAATTAGATATTTAAACATTCTCCGAAACTTAGATTGTAATTTTGATACTGACTGTTTAACTTGATTACAGCCCTTTGTCCGTTTGTAATGTATGGACCAGTAACATGTTTTATGTATATAGACCAGTGCTTTTAGTGTTTGAAAACAAAATAAATTATAGTAGGATGAAACCCATTGTAAAAGGAGGAGAATATTGCAAAAATAAAGGAAAAATAAATTACGGGCGATCTGAGGTCGGGAAGGGGGAGAGGGGGGGGTTTTAAGGGCAAAAAATGGCTTATCTCGATTTCCGGCAAAACTACAAGTCCTATGGAAAAAAGTTAAATTGCAAAGTTGTAGGTAATAAAAAGATCTATATCTTTTACATTTACACTTTTTTCACATAACCTGAAATTTATGTGAAAAATTCAAAAAACCAAGTTTTTGGTTTTTTATTTTTATCTTTTACAAATAAAATTATTTTTTAACGAAATTTTGTGGAAACTTAGCTTTTCATGTCCTGAATACACCGTAATTTATTTGATTTGAAATATCTATTTTTTCACCTCATTTTGACTGAATACCGAAAAAAAAACCCTAATTTTCAATCGAAAATTCGTCCGTCAAAATATCAACGTTTTTGACAAAAATTGGGTGTTTTCTATTCGATGAAATGTCTACTTTAGGTCACTCAGGTATTAAATCATCTTAAAATAATAATAAACAGGCACATATGCATATAATATAAAGAAGATTCTGCAACTTTCTCAAAGTATTGTAGATGTTTTATTAAATATTAACTTTATTATTTATTATTTTGTTAATTATAGTAGTATATTTCGATTTGTAATATTTTTGTTTATCATTGTAACATGCAATCTTACGTTTTTCGAGTGATTAAAGTGTAAATTTTAATAAATATCTCAATAACGATTAAAAAATGTCGAATTTGAGTTTTTTCATTTTTTGCATTTTCTGAGAAGATTTACTATGGTAATGTATATATATTTTTACACCATCGGAATCGAATAGAAAACACCCAATTTTTGTCAAAAACGTTGATATTTTGACGGACGAATTTTCGATTGAAAATTAGGGTTTTTTTCGGTATTCAGTCAAAATGAGGTGAAAAAATAGATATTTCAAATAAAATAGTTTACGGTGTATTCAGGACATGAAAAGC
Organism: Phragmatobia fuliginosa; assembly: GCA_932526445.1. Taxonomy (NCBI): domain Eukaryota; kingdom Metazoa; phylum Arthropoda; class Insecta; order Lepidoptera; family Erebidae; genus Phragmatobia; species Phragmatobia fuliginosa. The sequence continues at coordinate 13,978,081 of OW052065.1, read as the reverse complement.
TAAGTTTCCACAAAATTTCGTTAAAAAATAATTTTATTTGTAAAAGATAAAAATAAAAAACCAAAAACTTGGTTTTTTGAATTTTTCACATAAATTTGAGGTTATGTGAAAAAAGTGTGTATGCAAAAGTTGTAGATCTTTTTATTACCTATAACTTTGCCATTTGACTTTTTTCCATAGGACTTGTAGTTTTGCCGGAAATCGAGATAAGCCATTTTTTTCCCTTAAAAACCCCCCCTCTGCCCCTTCCCGACCTCAGATCGCCCAAAATTTATTTTTCCTTTAATTTTTGCAATATTCTCCTCCTTTTACAATGGGTTTAATCCTACTATAATTTATGTTTACTTTTTGTTATTTTAAGAACTAAAAGCACTGGTCTAATAGATAATGATAAATTTTCAAGTTTTGGAAAGTTACCATGGTAGAGTAATAACTACAAAGTGATATGAAGTTATCACTTCTTTTTCAATTAACAACATAACACATTGGTGTTCCGAGAGGAAATACAATCGAATATGATCCTTATGTACTATGTAATATCCATCTCCGCGACATTATTGTCTTTAATCTAAGGAACAGCCTTACTCTTGATTTCAATTCCGATCAATCGGTATTGTAATAGTGACGTTTGTAATTCTTACTGTTGAATTCGACACCAAGAACTATTTTGATCGTAACTTGAAATTGGAATTGGATTCGGATTAGATTGAAATTGATTGAATTTAAGAGTAAGGCCTCTGTTGCCTTTAAAATAAATTTGATGAAATTGACACGTTTTGTCTGTAGTAGAACCGCAAAGTGCTAAGTACTCGTAAAGCCATCACTGTAGATTAATGTAAATTGCCTAGACTATTACAAAGGTTATACATATAAAACGCCAGAGAGGTCTAGTTTGTCGTGCTATATTAATATAATCTAAATAGGCTTAGGCGTGATGTTTATGTACTCTTTGCGTAGCCGTTTAAAATTATTTGTTGGTTTGTTGGGTACTTACTTATCTTTTAGTTCGCAACAGGATTGTTTATGATTTTCTTGAGTTAAGATTATTTGTACACCACAAAAAGTCTTTATACTCTGATACAATTTTTTACCAATTATATTTAAACCTTCCCTGTACTAGCAGCTTCCTAACGTAGGTAGCCCTTAAATTTTAACTTTGCTTCTCCTTAAAGTGTGGTGATATCGAAGTATCTCTAAGAGGCCCTTTAAATTTAGGCGACTCTGGTGAAAACTGTCATGAAAGATTATTCATATAAATAGACTAAAACAACCCAAAAAAGACCAAAGTGTTATATAAACAATTCTCTTCATCCTCTTTCTACAGTTACCGAGAAAAATCCATGAAAAAATATGTTTTAATGGATTTTTGTTTTTATTTTGTTTTGATTTAGCGACTGGCATCGGACCTCTGCGACCCTAAGGGAGAACTGAAATTCGTAGGTTGAACTAGTTGTCAGTAAATTTGAGGGCACTGACTTCCCAATAACGATTATCATACGTGTTCATGACAACCGGAACCGTCATGGCTTTACGTGCTCTCCCAGGCACGGGCGTGAATCACCGCTAAACTTCCAAACTCCGGGCTGCTATAAGAATTTTTCTAAGAAAAACCCAAGAACACTTTTTTGGCCCGACCTAGGATTTGAACCCGATACCTCTTGATTAGCATTCGCATACGCTACCCACTAGACCAACGAGACAGGCATAATAGGATATAACATGTAATTAATTTCCAATTTATTTTTCACTCAACAGTAACAATTGCACAACAAACAAACCTTTACCGATTTCTCTTACATTCAAGCAATCATCCGATTTTTTTATAAATATAAATTAATAAACTTACTTTAAATTATCAGCACTAGTTTTAAAACACGTTTGTAATTAATTGCGGTTTAAGAAACAACGATACATAAATTTAATAGTGAAATTTCGTGTAAGCAAGGCCCTAAGCTACAAGCTTAAACAATATTTCATAACCAGAACTCTTTAAACAATCTCAAGAGCTAGTAATATTACGACTCATAATTCAGTGAGGCTCGGTCCCTAGTGGAAGGTAACTACGGAATACATAAACAGTTCAATTTAAAGCCCCCGTAATGCATGAGGGAGTACAAAACTTAGCCAATGAAAGTAATGATACCAGTGTTTTAGTTGGTCTTTACGAGGTGGTTGCGGTTACCGTTACGGCATCAATCACACCGAAAGCTCTTCTCCGTAACCGTCATAATTCTCATAGTTTATGGGCAGTAGTAATAATTATGATGACGATGGGATATTTAATAAATTGCAGTATTTATATAGATAAATTACCTTCCTTCTATAGAAAATAAGGAAAACAGAGTAGTTTGTAAAGAAAATTGAATTGAAATATGATGCAATTCTTATGTAATACATTTTGTAAAAAAGAAATGGATGGATGGACCTGTTGTAGGTACATAATTAACTTTAATCGTACGGATTTGCTGGTAAAGGTTGCAAATTAAACCTTTATTTTTTCTAACCATTTACTTTATCATTCCCTTTTTGGTAATATTTAGACTAAGACATATTAGATTAAAGTACCCCAGAAATAGAAGCAAAAAATGAAAACAATGAAGTTTTTCGTGTAAATTTACATTTATGAATGATGTTATAATTTTATTTTATCTCGTTTTAAAGGCCTTAGATGTTCACGCAAACTCAAAATGTTGTTTACTAAATTATTAACGTTTAAATGGTCATCATATAATACGCATGTTTGACATCTAGACTTCAATTTGTATGTGTTTTCAATAATTTTCATTAACCTGTGGGGATTTACTTCCGTAAATCCCCACAGGTTAATCTTATAATTAAAATTTAATTCGAGATGAAGGGACCGGTTTCGTGTTACTTTAACACAAGATCCTCCGACCATGCGAGGTGATCATGTCTGGCGGGCCAAGGCCCAATGGTTGATATTGGGGTGTTGTATATATCCTAATCGGCTCGAATATTTATATATAGCGATTCAGAATAATCCGTGGTACAGTGTTCTTCGTTAGATTGTATTCGATATTGTATGTTTCCAATATATAATTGTTAATATATGACAGAGATGTGAAATATAATAATATAAATTTACAATTTAATTAAGTTTTGATATTAATTTGTCTTATAAAAAAAAATGATATAAAATTGGCCAGTATTCATATTACAAAATAACACTCTTTAAATAAATAATGGTAATAATATGATCTGGTTATGCATTCTACCATGTGCATTGCCAACAAACAACAACAAAATACCTACTAATTACAAATTTGTAATAACTTGAATAGTAAACACTTGTTGCTAATGCATTACACACTAAAAATACATATTCATACACAACATTTATCGTTCACGTATAAATTAACCCACAAACAGTTGTTATGTGGTTAATTTAATCATCATACAATTTTGCCGTTGTCGTTTAGAAATATAACAGGACCAAAAGACTAGTGCGGTTCGATGGAATGGACTTCATGAATGTCATACGTTAATTGAAGAAATACGATAAAAATAAGTTAGCAAATTACCTGTCGTGTGGTTAGCAAATATAGATTATAAGATAATCCTTAATAAGTACAAAGTTACATCACTTTCGTACTCAGGCTTGCTTCAATATTTCTGTTATTTGTGAATTCGAAGTCACAATTATACACCTTTAGTACATACACAAATATAGGTTGGCGATGCTTTCTTTAAGTACCTTCTTACTTAAGATCGTTATCTGATATTTTTTAGTGAAAGAAACCTCATATACTCTAGAGCTATTTGAGAAAAGGTGTTTTTTAAATACAAAACGAAGAGACAAAAATGTTTGAAATGATAATTGCTCGTGTTAGGGAGTCCAATACATCCTTTAGTGGTCCGTCCCCACCCCACAAGGTTTGTCAAGGAAAAAATATTATGGCTCTTTTTAAAATTCTTGATGTATTTACATTAGTAAAATCTGAATGTCCGTCCTAAAATGATAGCTTTGGTGCTGATTTCGACTTTCCGAAATCGGAGTCCGTCACAGTATGGGTCACCATGCTGCATTCACCATGATTCTATTCATGCATTAATTCATTTCTATGTATAATATGTATGTATTTACAAAAAAAAAGTATGTTTATGTATTTATATCAGTTGTCTAGTACCCATAACACAAGTTGTCCGTATTTATGCAAAATGGAACCACTCGACAAATTTCATTTTTTGCTTTTATTGAAGAATACTTATTTAAAAGTGGTCTAAATTCTCATACAAGAAAGAACCACATGATTTTTCACTTGGAAACAAGGTATACTAAAAGCAGAATAGAACCAAAAGCAATAATAAACATTACCTGTAAAGCAAAACGGAACCACAGCACAACAGGACCCTATTGTTCTAACAAATAAACGATATTACTACCATGTCATTTTATACAAAACAGATCCACATACACTTGGTACCATTTTACATTACACGTATTTCTATTATTAACGATTATTTTTAATACACCAAATGGAACCAAGTTTCTGTGGTTTCGTTGTGCGTAAAATAAATTCATACTTAGTTGCATATTTCTTTTTTACAAAATAGAACCACAAGCATTCGGTTCTTTCGTGTATAAATAAATATTGTAAAACAGTAGAACCACTAGTATGTGATTCCATAATGCATATAACGATTTGAAACATATGACCACTGAAAGGTACCAAAATGACGTGACTTGTTACATGTCTCTCATTTCAAACAACGAAATATTTACTTTATTTCATTGCATGTATGGCTCCAAGTGCAATGACTCAAAGTTTCAAAGTAAAACGTTAAAAATCTGCCAAAACAGGTGACATTCAACGAAGTAGTTCGAACTCGCGACGACCGTTTTTTTTTCTCTGCGAATAAAGTTATGTTGTTTTTGTTAATTTCTTTCGAATGAAGTGTTAAAATGTTTATTAGAGGCAAGCAATTGTTGAATTAAGATTTATAGTTCAACACCGAAGTATGGGCCTCCGGTATTCTCAGTCACTCGGTGAAACACAATGCAATCGCTGTTTCATACCGGTTTTATTTTTATTTATTTATTTATACTTTATGCACATAAACAGTGACAAGGATGGACTTAATGCCTTAGGCATTTATTGCCAGTCGACCTTAGGGAGCGCGTGATGCAGAGCCAAAAACAAGGTAGATGCACACAACTGAATCATATACCTAATTTATTTAAAAAAAATCAATTGCGTACATACAACAAGTAAAGGAGAAAGTAGGAGTCCACCGACAAGGGACTGATACTTAAATTGAGAAGGAGATTTAAAAACATAAATAAAGGATTCATACTTAAAGACTAAGTAACAATGCTATTAATACACATTATAGATACGGATTCATATTTATACACATAAAACTTTGTCCAGTTTTAGCCATCTTAACCTCGAAAGGGAGTGCGTTCCACAATAGGGCAGATTGTTCGAAGAAAGTTGAGTGGAGGAAATCAGAACAGTATGTGGGGGGCAATGAAGAAGTGACTTAATGGAAGATCTAAGATTTTTAGTATGGTTTGCAACTAGATACTGTAAGAACTTGGAGAAAAGAGTATTTAATAAAGGGTAGTTAACGCCCGTATCTCTCTACGTTGGCGAATCAGAAGCCACTTCAAATGAGAGCGATACTCAGACACGTGATCATATTTACGTAAATTAAAAATGAAGCGAATGCAATTATTGAGAAGACGGTCAAGCTTATCAGCAGATTTGCATTCAGGTCAAAGTAACACACATCACCATAGTCGATTATGTGGAATATTAGGGTCTGGATTTGCAATACCTTAGTTTCCACTGGCAGAAAATTCTTAAGCCTATAGATCCGCAACGAGAATGTGACCTTCTGACACACAGATGCAACTTGTTTTCGCCAGCTGAGAGTTGTGTCGATATATAATCCGAAGTCCTTCACACTTTTGCAGAATGGTGTAACCCTACCAGTAGATCAGTGGTGGGAGTGAGTCCAGGTCAAGCTGGCTCATACGACGGTTACTTCTGATGATAATACCCTGATATTTATTCGGGTTCATCGATACGCCAAACATATCGGACCAGTGTTTAATGGGCGCCAGGTCACAATTTACTATGGAGACCGCGGATGATACATCGCACAACTCTGATTGATAATATAGTTGCAAGTCATCAGCATAAAGATCACAAGAACACTGATAGAGGTGATAAGCTTAATGAAGATAGAAGATAGAACAAGTGAAAGAATACCGCCTTGGGGAACGCCAACAGCGAGACCACATCAGCCATAGGAACAATCTTCCACCTTGATTGACTACTGACGATCCCGAAGGTAAGACGAGAACTAGTCTAGCGCTTCTTGAGAGACCGAGAAGTGGTATAGGATAGCAAGGAGGAGTTTTAAACTGACAGTATTGAAGACATTCGAAAAATCAACCAGTACTACGGTCGTAACCTTAGCTTCTCCATTCCTACTGCTATGGCTATCAAGGAAGCCAGTATCACCCGCGAAACTAGCCGATATTTAGTCCATATTACATCTCATTCCACAAGATGCACAGACTTTTTATTGGTCTCAATTGTGATGATACAATAAAAGATGACATAAATAGACAAGACTCGGTGGATTTTGAAATCTAATTTGATGACAACGTCGAATAAACGTGTATTTTTGGTGAATTAAAGTTTTTTTTTAAAGATAGAATTAAAGGTTGATTTATATTTTGAAATCCCTGGGTTGTGGTTCTTTTTTGTATATGAGAAAACATATCAATTACTGAATGTTAAAAGGAACCACATGCACGTTTTCTTAATTATCTAGAAAGTTTAACAGGAATCAAATCAAATTTAAATACAAATACTTAAAGTAGTAATATATCAATACATCTAAATAAAGTTAATAGTAATTTTACATAATCTAACAGTGCTGCACATATTTTTGTAAATCCTTTGATATCTCAAAAGTGTGTTTTTGCTGGGTGGTTCCTTTTTGCATAAATACGGACAGTTCTGCTTAGCTTGGGACTAGATGATGTTGTGTGTCAGATGTCCAAAAAAAAAAAATGCATTAATTCACGCAGAGAAGAGTCAGCTTAAGATTATCTTAGTAATCATGTATAAATGCTTGTATTCGCTAGAACGCGTTTGAAATCCATTTTTACTTTCCCATACAATCCCGATTATTCACAGTTGCGTAGAAACTGAAACCCAATTTGCGTACATTCCAGATATCAAGAGTGCGCGGCTACTTTCTCTGTTCTCGTCACAGCGAGCGCGTCAAGTCCACGAGCCAATGACTCTGAACGTTTGTTTTTTTATTATTTGTTCAGTAATTGTAAATACTTTTCTTGGTAAATTTTCACAATGCCATCATAGTTTTATTTTTTATTTTGAGCCTGTTATATAATCTTCTTTCTTTATTACGATTAATTAAATCCTAATTTCCTCTTTCCAACCATGTCGACGTTAGCAATAAATAGACTTGCGTACAAAAGGATTTTGCAGTTGCAAAAGCGCTTGCAGTAAGAAAGAGGATGCAAACTTCAGCGACACTCATTAATTCATAGCCCTCTTGTTTGCACTATTCACTAGAATTTGCTTTACAAACGTGACACGTACATTTTCTACATAAAAGGACTGTACAGTCCATATTTCACTTTACATTTTTGCAGTGAAATGTCAGAGCGACGGACAATTTAAAAGCAATTACGTTAACGCGTTCGAGCAGATACTATCTCCGTCTGTAAAGTGTTTACTAAACACCCAACCACAAAACAACTTTGCACTAACGTCCAACCCATTAACCTGGGCTTAACTATTTATCACGCAGGTGACCTCTTTCCGAGTTGTCCCAAAGATAATTTAGGTCGCGTTCCTCGGCACCTTTAGGGTCCAAGTGTTGTGAAATTGACTTTGCTAGGGCCTTCCGGGAAAAAGCCTCATTTCGAGGTTAGTATCATTTTGTCACGTGTCCTGTTAAATATTATAAAGGGTTGCCGCATTTCACACGTTCTGGTGTTACTAAAAACGTTCAATTCCATCTAGGGTAAACTTTATTGTCAGCGTAGTGTGAGACATTATGCCTTTGGTCATGTAGTGAACCTTGGAATAAGGGTCATGTAACTCACAGTTACAGCGTTCGGTCACGTCGAATTTTAAGGAGAAACACCGAGTGAAATACTGTGTTGTGATAAACGAGGTACAAAGGGAATATAGTGATGTTTCTTAATCCTTCGTGTCATATTTACATATTGACTTTCATCTTATGAACTTCTAGATGTCAATTAACATTTAAAAATCGTCCCAGTGCGTGTTAGGTCACGCATAGAATATTAATTGTATAGTAATATTAATTCCAAGTGAGTGCATTCAATCTAAGACTTATAGGGGCCTAGCCTAGAGGCCCTATAAGTTCTGAACTAAAAAAGTAATCTAAGCCGCTATAGTTTTCTTTTAAAGATAGACCATTATGATTTTTTTGAGCCAGCCGTTTAGCATTTAGAAGGGTTCCGAGTCATGAACTTCGAAACCCTAAAAAAGAACAGCATCTATATGACAGCATCCACAGAGGGTTGACAGTTGTTACACTCTGTTAAATGCTAATATAAGTATCACTATTATGATTCTAACTCGTTACCAATCTACTGCGTATTTAAACTGAACGAATTTTCGAATTTTGAATAAAAATAATAATTTATAAAAGGCATTTTTCAAATTAAATAAGTAAATAAAGAATTCTGAATATTCTTAGCAAATACAATGTGAGATTTTTTTACGTTACTTTTTAACAGAATAAAAAATAAAGAAATTACGAAACGGTTTGCGAAAAAACTAGAGATTTTTTTTCGAGGTAAGAAAAATGTTCATCGCCATTCCTTTTAAAATTGTTTGTGAAGAATTTTTAATAAACAAAGTCTCCGTCTAAATACTCACTCTGTTCAACGTTAATTGGATTCCGTGCCAAATATGTTGTTACTAATTGCGCCCCGCGGTGTTACACATGCTTTTCCATATTCATCTTACAGAAACATTACTTTCGGGACAAAAGTGGCCCATGTGTTTTGCCAAACTATAATCTGTCTCTGTGGCAAGTTTTATCTAGATCCGTTCAGTCGTCTTTGTGTGAAAGAGTATATTCGTCATCACAAACTTTAGGATTTATAATATTATAATATTTGTGTAGGATAAGATAAAACTAAAAAGTAGAATCTGTAATAATGATGTTTGAGTATATATTATGTGTTCTTCCTAATATAAGACCGCACCTGTTTCCAAAGACTCGATTTGTTCCTATCAAAGAATGAAGTAATCAAATTATTGGGAATATTTATTGAGTACGCGCTCCTTTTGCGAAGAAACCCCATATATCTTGCAGAGGAAACATGTTTTTGGCCTGATTGTAATTTGTTGCTGGTTTCCGCTTTTTTTGATGTCGATTTTATTATTGTTGAGGATACAAAACTTTATCCTTGTCTCCCCGTGCCTCCTATGTAGACACCAATGGCAAAAGGTCACCCCTATGGCGTACAGAATTGGCTGGGTGCTTGTAGAGGGTGGATGTTTTATTACTTTAGTGATCTGCCTTTATGACTCATGTTTACTGTAATAAACTCGTTCATTTTCTTCGGAATGATGTTCAATATTGAAACTTATGTGCCACCGATATATTCACCGATGTTGGCATGCATTGTCGACTGCGTTTTTATTTCTTATTTATGTTTGGTATTAGTAACACAAGTAATCATCTTCTTAGAGTTTAATATTCCCAGGATTGCACAGCCACACAAGTAATTGTCTAGTAGTATTTATTTTTTCTTGGAAGTTTGTCGTTTGTGTATGTTTATATTTTGTATATGCATAGTATCATTAAATGAGATAAATAATTAAAAATGTAATAATAAAGTAAAAAAGCAGAAGTTACAAAAATATAAAAAGTAATTTATAAGTTAAGAAGGTTAATTTATTTGATCCTACTAATATATTATTATAAACGCGAAAGTTTGTGAGTATGTTTGTGATTTGGATGAAACTTTACAATAATGTAGCTTATATAACAGAATAACACATAGGCTACTTTTTACTGCAATAATCGAGATACACGGGCGAAAGCTAAGTGATTATAAAAATACATAATTGTCAAAATGTATCACTGTTTATCTCCTGTCAAAACTTCACCGGTTGCCATGCGTAACAAACTTGCAGAGCAACCATAATGATACGCGGGTAACACCGCGGGGCGCAGCTTGTTTAAATAATCACCACCTGTGATCAACATTCGAATTACGCTCGCTTTTGAGTGCTAATCCTAACCTGGATCCAGATTAAGATCTGATCACAGGATCTAACTTTATTAGATAAAGATCTTATATTAATAGGGATATAAGTGTAAAGAAAGTTGAAAAAAAAACAGAATATAGTGTCAAGTGCAACCGTGTTAGAATTTAAAATTGATGATATATTTGGAAATTCTTAACCACAGTACTCTTTGTCTTAACATTGAGGTAAATCTCAATACAAGTTTAGCTGACTGTAAAGACATTAAATTGTGTTATGATTTTATGACTTATCTTGGCAAGAATCCCTTTAACTCCCCAGACTAATATCACCGGTTAACTTCAAAGACATTATTTCGATATAAAGCAATTTAGTCAATGTTCTGCCGTCTGTCACTTGTCTTAGAAAGTGTCCCCGCATGTCCAGTTAGGAGCAAGGTTCTCGGCAGTTATCTACGTTAGGTCGACGTCCTTGCAGACAACGGCGAAGTTGCCTCAATTAATCAGCGGCGTCCGCAACAACTCACAAGCGGCCTGCGATTAACCCGTGACTTCCCCCTTTATATATTTTCTTATCATATTTTATGGTTCTTTTTTTATTTTATTACACTAGAAGTTGATTATCAGCCATGTTTTTATGAGTTTGTTCTTTTCTTTGGAGAGTTCTTGGCGAAGGTATTAAAACTTTTTAAAAGGTTTAATTTGTGCAATATAGAAGTTCATCAGCCCTTAAAATTTAGGTAAATTCATTTTCAGGCTGTTCAATAGAATAAAAAGTGTTATGCATCAATGTTGTAAACACTACTACACCATAGTCAATAATATAATACATTATTTATGTAACAAATATATTATTGAATCATAATACTCCAATCAATCTCCTGTCATCAGATATCTTTGTCACGTCAACAATTAAAGCAAAACAATGATGGCCCACGCTTTGACTGCATTTGACACACATCAATATCAAACAATAACGCGTAAACGATAATGTTCCTTTAAATAAATAATTGTATTGAACTTTATCTGTCTACTTCATAAATATCGAAATGATTTTACCTTTATTTTTATTCATCATTCATAATCTTCATTATTTTTCTTTGTTTCTTTTCAGGTAAATGTCACGTTTCGAAATTCAAAATAGCAGATTTATGGTAAGATTGTCTTTCTTTATTGCCAGTTTAAAATGTAATATATTTCGTTAGATATTTACACCAACTAAAAAAATGTGGTCTAAGAATCAAGAAAATGTTAATGTAAATTGATTCAGAGAGATGATATAAAAATAAGTTTCAATCCCGCTGCACTCCCTTCCAAAGTACCACAAAAACATCTCTGGCCAGCCAGGTACGTCATGACTGATGACCGCGTTTGCGTGATCAAGGGGATTGACCATTCGGACCGCAAAGCCTCTCCTACCACCCCTACTACTAATGCGCCAAAGGATTAATTAACAATTAATTTGGCTCATTTGCGCTGTGTGCTCGTTCATGTTTAGAAATTTACTAATTGCTAGGCATGTACTAACAATTGCAGAGGCCTATGTCCAGCGGAGGGCAATACATGTCATTTAATTAATCTGACACACTGTATCTAAATCCAGTAATTTGCAATTTCATTTAACTGTTAGTATTACCAATTTAGGTGTCAACACACACACACAAAAAATAAATTCATTGTTTATTATAAGTAGTTTAGGGAGGGAAGAGGAGATTAATATTTTAATATATTTAATCAACAAGTATTTAGGTATTTCAATGAAGGGTATATTTCAAACTTAGGTAGTTTTAAATGTTGATTCCCAAATCCGCTATCTAATTGTACAAGTCGTGTATCGGAAACAAGTTGCGAAATTATGAAATACTGACAGGAATAACACCCTTGAGAGCTTATTGTCTCGAGCACATAATGAGAGCTCTTTCTACAAGTGTCCACCGCACATATAAGTGCCATAGCATCCCGACCTTTCGACACCCAAACTGGATCAAAGAAACCATACAGAGACATGCCGCATATAATTAGAAGACTTACAAAACACTGCCATTGTAACTAATATTATAAATGCTAATGTTTCTTTGTAGTGCTATTATATCTTAAATGACTGGAAAGAATCTGAATGTTTTAATATAGAAAACAGTACTATTTATGAAAACAAAACCTAAAACAAACGACTCTAATGTGAACGTCACTGGTAAAACTCCACCTGATAAAAATAAAGATAGATTATGACTTTATTTGATCGTTGTCATTACAGTAAAAGTTTCGTAAGTAATTATAACAATAAATAATATACTAAGTGTGCCCTTACTGCTAAATGCTATTCCTTTCAGATGACCTTGGAACGGCTCTAAAAAATTGGCAAAAACAGTGGTGTATAAAAACACTATCACATTTTCAATCAATGTTGTTGTATATTGTATGAAAATGTTTACTACAATACTATAGCTTGTTTTTAGGGTTCAGTAGTTCATGACTCGGAACCCTTATAGATTCGTCACCGTCTGTCCGTCCGTCCTTGTCTTACCGTCCAAACGGTTAGTACTAGAAAGATGAAACTTTGCAAAGATATATGTTTCTATCACGTCGACAAAGTGCTATAATAAAATCATGAAATATATTTTTATTTGGGGTACCTCCTTTACACGTAACGAGGGGTTGTGTTTCTTCTCGCGTATACCCCATCGTGTGAGGTATCGTTAGATAGGTTTTTGAAAACATTGAGAGGTCGCTTAGGTATCAGTTAGAGAGTTATTTAACTTTAGAGGACAATTTTTGCAAGAACAAGGCACCCTCCCCCCTCTCTAAAAGCTAAACGGCTGGTTCAAAAAATTGTAAAAGAATTGTGGTGATATTCCACGTGATGAACTTTAAAGGAAAACTATAACGACTTTGATAGCTTTGTTAGTTTAGAAATTATAGAGGCCTAACTTGTGAAATACGCATACTTGGAAAACTTCGTATAAAAATAACGAACATATAAGTAAACTTAACAATTATCTATTAGACATCACTTGGCATTATATATGACGACGGAACCCTATTCTATACGTCGCCTGGCACGCACTTGCATGGTTTTTAATCTTGGAGAAAAAATTGAGACGTAAATGTAAAATGTTTGCTAGCACGGTTACCATGATCCAATTGGTGTTGTACACTTTGCTGAGCTTAAGATCAGGTGGGCGCGTGGAAACAAAAACATTTGAATTCAGAAACTATACTCATGCAAACATAAGAAGAGTTGTATAAAACCTCGTTTTGTACCAGTTTATTTGCATTCGTGATGTTGGCCACACTGTACTGTGTCGTTTTGGTGTAGTCGTAGTCCGCAGACCGGTCGTCTAGCTCCACACTGTATGCGAAACTTGCCTGTCCTTAACTAGGTACTCTGGCACAAGATGTGAAAATTATGCGGCGAGTGGACGATGTCATAAACGCCTGCTTCTACATGTACTCGTTTGTTATATGTATCTTCATTTTTCGCTCGGCTTATACTCAAACCACTTAGTTATCCACGTGTAGGTTTCATTAAGTAAATAACACTTGTGCTTTAAATGTATTTTTTACGTAACAAATTTTCCGCGAAACCTAATTACATTTTTAATTACAATAGTAATTAATGTTCTTGGCTATTGGTAAATATAATAATAAAAAGCTCTTTTCAGCATTATCTGAGTTGTTTTATGTTGGTTACCCTTCATAAATCTCGCAGACAATAGAGAGAGATAACGTTGATACGAAAGACTTGATTGGGCTTATAAATTAACCGGTTAATGTATAATAGAAGTCGCTTCTGTGAAATATTATTCGCAATAGGAATCAAAGTTAAATTGAGGTAAATAATAGCATTAAGCATGTAAAACTGTCTGTGGCATCTTAATTGTTAACTTCATAAAGATACCATGTAAAACATAAATAAGAATCACATGCCAATAATATATTTATGTAAAGTTAAGAAGAATGTCTGTAATTTGATTCAAATTACTTTGAATCCTTTTTATTTACCCTTCAACGACATATCTAATACCGCAGGGACACATTTCTAAATTTAATTGTGTCTGTTTCCATTTAATCCAACTTTTAACCAAATAGAATTACGACCAGTTGATCTTTCCTTAATAGCTACTTAGAGTTGGCGGGCCAAATCGGTATTTTATTTAAAGACCGGTATTTGTTTTGTTAGTCCAGTTTTCTCTTGGGAGTTTCCTAAGTTATTCGGGGAATTTTTACGTAAAGTTGAGAATTTCTTTTTAAATACACGAAAAGTTCTTGGTTAATGTACCTTTGGAAGGAGCTGGGGCGTAACTTTGCATCGTTCAACCTACTTGGATAATGTGTAAGTATATTATCCAGGAACTTTATTTGATGGAGAATACGAACACGAGATGAAGAGAGTTTTTAGATTGAATTGATCTTAGTAAGAAGAAAATCTCGCTTAATTACTATGATTTTATTAGAGAATACAATCACAAATGATAAATTAGGAAAACTGATTGTCATCAAACTACTCATTATCATACGTAAAACGCGACTGAGGGACAAACTAAGTAGGAGCACATTCAGCACGGCACACACAGCACAAGTTCAGTTCAAGGTAAAAAAAAAATATACACAAAAGTTGTAGAGAATTTAATTCTCTACAATATATGTTTAAAATACAAATAGCGTAAAACCCATAGAAGAAGAGACATTTGCAAAAAATATTAAAAAAACATTTTTTGTGACTTGACCCCTAACCTTAAAACTTTCTACCATCCAATTAAATGTGAATTTTCAGAACAGTTTTAGGATGCCAAAATACAACTTTTTCCTTTGGTAATATACTGGGTATGTCGATTTTCCGAGGTCAAACCCTATAATGACTAATCTAATGTAGTTGTCAGTGTATTTGAAGGCACTAACTTTCCCAAAATGATTGCCATAGATTATCATGATTACACTTTTGATCGACATAGTCGCACGGTTACAGACGACGGTAGTTGCATACACTAAACAACGATGCAGTTGTGTACCTGTTTACGTAATTGTGGATTAACTAATAATCTTTTATGACGACCATGCCAATGCCAGACAGTTTTAGTTTAAAGGTTTGTATAATTTGTATATATGCATAAAGGCTAGGTAAGAAAAGTATGCACGTTGAAAAGCTGTTTTATTCCTATAATTGTATTCAAAGAAATAGTTACAGTAAAGATGCACATTATTTTTTTTTAATAATAATGAACCTAAACGGTAGATAGTGAATAAAAAATAAAGTTAGGTAATTGTAGAAAACGGAAAAAAATAACAGTTTAATAACAGTTACATTTTAAATTATTACGTAAATAGTGGTACAATTAATTATCACGTTATTGCTCGTAGTGTTACGAAATATTCACAAATGTCAAAGAATAATTTGTCCTCCTCTTAGTCCGCGTATACCTATCGCAGTAGAAGCAAAATAGAAATCTGCTACTATTTCCTTTTTAATCCTAGAAACAAAATTATAACATTAAGAACTTTTCAATTACTGAATAGTATTTCAAGGGTTTTATTCAGTGTTCATAACGTCTAGCACATGCGTCTGCCATATTTTCCGAATATCTATTTATGATCCAAGTTGTAGAACGTGGCGAACTATGGCGGGTCTCTTGCACCATATGCTACCGAACATTCTAGAACTTCTTGTTTGTTACTTAATAAAAGTTACCGTCGAGTGTAACATCTCATTAGACTTACGACTTTAACTGGATACGGGAGTTTTATGTTAGAACTTTGTTTTTTTTTCTATAAAGTATTTGCCAGTTTCACGTTTACTTAGCTTTAGTCGCCATGTTGTGAACGATATGTTATTTCTTTCTTCACTATGAAGTGTAGTGTGTAGTGAGGGAAAAAAACTCTGAAAACCCTGAAAATAAAAGGAAGACACAATATATAGTTTTGGCTTGAAGTCTTAACTTATTCATATCCAGCAAAAGCACTATGATTTAAATCTTCTAACATCTGTTGAGAGGGATATAAACAGAAAAACTTTCAGTTTTTATATAATGACAAAGATTTGGTCGAGCTCTATTGCTCTATTTTACCATAATATTTTCCCAAATATTCAAATAAACTATTTATAGTAGTAAGTACAGATACATAAAAATAAAAACTGCCGAATTGAAAAATTTATGATGACGATGATGATGATTGAACTTGGCTTAAAGAGAATACTACCAATACTGTTTATTGAGTTATTTGAAGTACCATTTACATTTTACAAGGACGGAAAAAAGATAAATGCAGAGGAAAGACGACGATTAGTTGAAATAGTTACCATATTCTCGGCATGTATCTTAAAAACCATGTTCATAGTCAGACAAATGGATTTTTTTTAAACCTAAAAACACAAACCTCTGTGTTTATAGGTTTAGAACATAGATTAAAGAATAATAGAGTAAGTTACTCTCGGTCCCAACTAAACATTCAACTGAATTTACATGAGACTCATAAAAAATGTAAACTGAAGCAGTATAAAGTAAATCTAAGACGTATTATAAAGTGAAACAATATTAATGTTTTACTGACACTAAAGTTAATATAACGTAAATCGAAACGTCTGCAATATAAAGCATTTGAAAGGGTTTTAATATCCAGCAACGCGCTTACTTGCTAAATGTACTCGCTATAAAGCGATTTCTGAACACACTGATATATCAACTAGAGATGTCCGTTGATCATGATATTTCGGATATGTACAACGTTTTTGTTACAGTATTTGTCTTATTTATTACTGACCGAGAAGTATTATTATTTCTAAAAAGTTTTCTGTTCTTTAATTCCGATCATATATATTTTTTTTGTTTTCACGGCCTAGCCTTTACGCACCATACCCTCTGTGGGAGCGATGAAGAGCGTGTGTGGGACTCCCGGCGAACCGGTCAACCCACAAAACCCCGTTCTCACAGAAGGAGACCGCGCCATTCCATCCTTCATCTCTCGCTAGTATTGCCGTTCGTCCGATCATATACATTTACATGAAATGTTCATGGAACGAAATTTTAACTGTACAGTTCAGTTTATTTCACTAGAAAAAAACATGAAACCAAAAACTCAAAGCACGATGCTAGGCAAGTATTTAGATAATATTTCATGCTATCTAAATGAAACTGTAAACATTATTTATTGCGAATATGGTTACTGAGTTACATTATCGTGACACTATGAGTCTAGATTCCGTATTCTGCATTCAAATTTATTAAAAATTTTAGTATTAATAAGCTTTTTTCATTTTTTTGTAAGTATGCTTACTTAAAAATCAAGTCATGCAGATTCAATGTCGGATAGAAGTCTCCAGGTAAATACCATCTAATAAGCGGATATTAACGGCACCTCTAATACTAATACGCAGAAATTTTAATGGTAACCAGTGAAATGTGTAATAAACCAAACGTGTTTCATATAAAAGACTCAGTAATTGAGTACGCGTTTGTTATGGATATGTTGCCTTTTCATTTGCTCTACTTATTATATGTATATGTGATAACCGCTTTGTTAATATTGTAAATATCTTATGTTAGGAATAACTAGAAGTGGAAGATTTCGAAATGAAAATTAAACTCTATTTTAAATTACTCATGCTTTTACAGTAATCTTACTGTATTAAATAATGCTGTGACAGTTTTGTCACACGTTTTTTTAGTTATATATTTTATTAACTATCTACAGGCCGCGGCGATACCCGCGGCTTTTGTAAGTGTACCTTTTTAATTACAACTGCGGTAAACGAGGGGCATAGCTAATCTATCTAATATAATAATCTATAATAGTACCTAATAAAAATTAATAGAAAAAAAATCGTAACAAAAATTATAAGTAAACATAACAATGATCTGTTGGGCACCATTATGGGTGTCTATGAAACCCTATTTAATGCGTGCCCTGAGCCGATTTTTTGTACATACTTTTGTATGCATTAGTGAAAAGCTATTAATTTTAAATTGTATGTTTGTTTGTTTGTAACCGACTTTATTTTACAGTTTTTTAAGTTTTAAACTATATTTTTAGTATACCGTTTAATTATAACTGTTAGATGGCTACAGGTAATGAGTTTTTTTATACTGGGAACTTTGTTGGTTGTGAATATTAATATATACAATTGAAAAAAAAAATCATGCATACTTAACAAACTTTAATGTAAAATTAAAACAATGTTTATATCCATGTTAAAATATTCTGAAAGTAATTAAAGCGTTCTAAAAAATATACACACATTTTTTACAAACAATATCGCGGCCCGCGGCTACGTGTTATGACAATTTAGTACAACTCATTACGATTACAAAAAATATGGTAATGTTGCCATAATTGAAATGTATTGTTTGGTAGTCACATCGAGTTGTACGCATTCGTCTCGATTACACATATGAATGAAATAACACTGGAAATCATTTCAAGCTCATTATAAATTTAAATTATTTGGTAATACCATTAGTGTCAAGTTACAATATTCACATAGAACGTAATTATCGTCAGTTGCCGATGGCATGGCAACATATGATTAACACGCTTATTAGTGCTCCAATTGAAATAAAGCGAATTACTGTATTTCGTAATACATCATTTAATGTAGACTGTTCTCAGGCCAGGTGGAGTGAAGACTTGCGCAAGGCAGGAGCTACTCGTAGATGCGACAAGCCCAAAATCGATCACAGTGACTTGCAATAAGAGAGACCTATGTCCAGCAATGGGTTGCAATGGGATGATGATGAATAAATGCACTAAAACATAATCAGCAGGCAACACACAGACTCCAAAATGCACTATTCATCATCATCAACAGCCTTTAACAGTCCATAGCTGGACATAGGCCTCTCCTTTTATAGGAGGTTTTGGCCTACTATACCACGCTGGCAGACGGGTTGGTAAAGGGTTTGTTTCAAGTTTTCATTCTCTTGGCAGTGATGTTAGCTGCTTAATTTGTTCCTTTAGTCACCTCTTACGATACGTACGGAATGAATAGGGGTGGTGACACTTTGTATTCTTAAGTCGTCACCACACGGACACAAAATGCACTATTGCCGATCAAAAAGGGAACTTCTACTCGAAATTTCAAGATGTTACGATTTACTTTTAAAACTAAGAAGCTTTATACGGTACTCCATCGGGTAGTCGTCGGTCCGAGTACCGCAAGCAGCTTCTTAAATAACACTGTTAAATAAACTATTATATGACTAGAACTCGGTACTTAAACGATTACTACTTTACGAAACTAAAAAAAATGGTTTAATATTTCTCGCGGAGCGTGTCAGTAAAAAAAAATCTAAGTTACTCCTTATATTATTATCTTTCTACCATTGAAAGTCCCGTCAAAATCGGTTTATCACTTCCAGATATTACTCGGAACAAACAGCGAGACAGACAGGCGGACAAACACACATACTAACATTTTTTAAATTGTGTCTCTGTTGTAACTACTTCATATGCATTTAGTAAAAAGCTATATTAATTTATATTAAGCTATATTACGTATAGACACTTTAATTTTATTTATTTGTATTGTATAGATAATACGTAGAAGAGAGCTTGCGTAGCCCGAAGGTGTAGGAAGATCGTCGCAACAATTTGATTCGTGTGCTAGCAAAGGCAAAAGTTTAATAGTACCAACCGATACGTAACCACAACATGTCTTGAAAGTCTCTAAAACGCACTTGGCTATTATAGGGACGCATGGCCTCTCCTGAGAGGAGATCCGTTTCCAGCAGTGTGACATTATTAGATGCTGATAAACCGTCACTTCTTTTCTATATTAGTATTGTTTGTTTATTGTCAGTTTAAACAACACATAATTAACAAATAAGTTATTAGTAATTTCGAGTATTTCGGACATGTGACACACAACGCCATCTATGTTCAAACTAAGCGTAGCAAATATCTGTAGATCATACAAACATTTAGTCCGACTCAGGATTTAACCCAAGACCTTCAAGCACAACTGTCGTATACACTACCACTGCGCCACCGAAGCAATCAAAATCTTATGTCTCTTCATTATACACTCAATGAAATATTAATATTATGAGCTTAATAACCCACCCACATTGAATACTTTACAAATAAATAGTCCGTTATACGCAATTATTCGTGGCAGACATTCCAATTAAATTAATAACGCGACCCTTTTAGACGGAATATCTTTAGGGGTCCATACCTCAAAAGGTTAAGCATAGGCTTTACAAGATTTATTTGTGCCAATAATTTAATGTATTTTATTTTTGACACTTAGATTTAGGTAAATTTTATATCTATTAAGCTAAGTTCGCCGCTATGTTTTAACTTATTTCTAGTAGTTTTGACAATTCATTTCACTTAGACTTTGTAGTCCTGCACAGATGTAAATGTTAGGCAACTTAAAATTATGCTGTGCCATTGCGGCCGCATGACAATTCTAAATTTGCCATATTAATTAGAAAACAGAATGCTGTGGTCTATCCTGTAGATTTAACTTGTCTCAAATACTGTAAGAAATTAACAGTTAACGTACATCAGTGTTTGATGTCTTGTTACCCTTTTCATAAAGTTCTTAAGATTATCATGCATTTTCATTCAACACCTAATAATACACTATTAAATATATATATTTTCTACGGAACCCAAGAACACTTGTGTCTGACGCTTTACTTTTTATTCGTGTAAGCTAAACCGGTAGATACGAAATCCACTTTTAATATGATCGAATTTAAAAGGACGCTGCAAAGCCTTTCTGAGAACGTGCAATATCAAATGACTCGAGCAAGAGGAATTTAATCACACGAAGGCACCCTGAAGACTGTTGGTTTTGATGTCATATCTCCTTCAAAGTGGAGGAAGTATTATTAAATACAGACTATTCTTGAACGTTGGGTTTTGCTTTGTTGAACTAAATCTATCACTTTTTGTTTGCATAGCAATATTATTTTGTTTTTATAGAACAAACTGTATTAATCATCGTTGTTTAAGATATGTTTCTAGGAAATTTGAATGTCTCTTCGTCTCTTCACTTATTATGTTGGATATATGGTATTTTCCATATAATACGAGTAATAGTACTTCAAGGCACAGCTATTCATTGTATATTATATACTTGCATGTATAATATTTTGTCTATTGTTTGCAGTTTTTTTCAAAACTTTAAAAGTCTGACATAGCCACCAACTGGTTTTAGTCGGTTAAAACCGGTTTTGCGTTATACCGGGACCAGCCCCCCTAACCAAGCATTTTTCGTTTTCTATTCTATTCTCTATTATATTTCTCTATTCTCTTGTTTCATTGGCTGATATTTTGTTATGATCACGTGACATTAGCCGAAACTCAAGAAAAGAGAAATAGAATAGAAAACGAAAAACGTTTGCAACTTGGTAAGGGAGGCAGTTATACCTTCGAAATGAAGCCACTGGAACCCTGATGTACCTCAGGCCACCTACGGCTTGTAAATTGCCCCCATCTGTGTGGGAACCCCGATACTCCCCTTTGTCCTCCCCAAAAGATCGGAAACATTCAATTTGACTATAATGACTTTTAAATATTATTATTTTCAGTTTCGCTTGCGTTAAATTAAATTTTCAATAATCATACTATTGTATAAACCTCCCCTAAGACTAGTTTTAATTCATATTAAACATTGTCAACTGTATTCTAGTGTATACAAGTTCAGAATACATGTAGTGTCAGTTCATTCGTTACCGTCAATATTTCTTTATTAAGGACTTCTACTACACTAGAGACTTATTCCTGAGTCGCAGGGTATTAGAAAAACATACGTACTCATAAAACGAATACAAATATCATCCAGTCTCAGAGCAATAATTTGTGAATCACGCACACTGTTGTACCATAAAGGGTTTGAGCTCACTACACTCGGCTAAGTAATATAAAAAGCGGTAAGTTGACCGCTTAAACTATTGAACAATCCGTTTAGTCAATTATATGACAATATATTTAATTAATAATGTTTCAATTTTGTTCTATAATTTACATAAGTACAATTTAATTTCAGTTGCCAGCCCTTTATTTCAATATTTATCCGAAGGTTAATAACAAAAGATTTCCAATTTAGTTCGTAGTGTTGGTATAATAAATTGATATTTATTTAGGATTTTGTGCGAAACTTCAGCTGTTTCTAGTTGAAATTTAAGTTTGCTAAATTATTTCATTATAAATTCCTCCCAATAACGATCTTTTAAGTTACATATTTGCATGTATTCAGAATTTTTGTATATATTTATGCCTGCCAAAATGACTACTACTATGCCTGACAGAAAGCATGAATAGAATCTAAGAGTGCCTAAGGGTTACCGTCCGCAGATAATGGAGCATGCTGACCTATACTGGCGGCCTTATTGAGTTACTGTTGCGTCATTAGGCCTCAGGTTGTGAACTCATCAACGAAATATGACGACACGAAATTAGGTTTTTAGATCGAAATACTTCCTCAGCTGAGGTACAAAGCTATATCGAAGTTCTGGAGAAAGACTGTAGTGTGTCTTTTAGGGCTTCAACTGTAAAGATTACCAAAGGTGTTTTTGTGGAAATATCTATTTGGAATACTATCTAAATACCAACGAGTGGCCCGTTCCGGCTTCGTAAGGATAAATCAAAATTATCCGTTTGGGAGCAATGGTAGTACCCCAACAACTCACAGATACACACACGGACACAAACGCAGATCCGCACGTTAAATTTCTTTTTAATAAAAAAAAAAGTAGTTATTGTGATATAACTGTAATAGTTAGACATATGGTATTGCGGACTGTTTTGTATATATGGTCTGTCTGTATTTCTGTTTGTTCAAACTATTCTCGGGAACGGCTTGACCAATTTTGACGGTAGATTTCACTTAACTTTCAATTTCAAAACTTTCACTGCAAGATTGCTGATATAAAGAGTAACTTAGAGAATTTTTTTCGGAGTTGAACTGGTTAAATATAATAATAAAATTGATTACGGTCGAATATTCAATTCCCGTCACCGTGGTTAAATGACAGATCAGATATCTTTATGGGAACCTCTCGTAGCATATCTGAGGTCCTAAACCGATAAAGTAAGTACTAATAAAAATCTTATATGCACATCAATTTTGAAGGAAAGAGGTGTTAAGTGTAACTAGTAAAAAAACCCGGCTATAACGTTACACAGTAGATAAATAAGATAATTTTTATACATATTCGTAGGTAGTGATGATAATAAAGGATTGACCAATGGGGTAGAGAGATGAGCTGCTTCTATAGTCTTTACCTATCCCGGACATGTTTGTAGCTTGAATTCATCCAAGGATGTAACATATAGCAAATGAAATACCTTGACAGGCTGTAGTACTAACTACTGCTTGTTTATTTTCTTTTTTAACCAAGGAATGCTTTTCGCAACATACCCTTCGTGTGGAGACAAAGATTGTGCCCAATAACATAGATTGCCTCTAAAACAATGATAAATTTGAAAACTATTTACAATTCACGAACAGGTAAACTAACAAACTTACCGCAATAACATACACATGTAAATCTAAGCGGGTATTTTATTTGGCGTGTGTAGTTTCCACATTTTGCCAAATATAATTTGGTTAAAAATACCTAATAGGAGATAATCAGTTAAAACCTGGAACCCACTACCAGCACACGTGTTTCCCTGCCATTATGATCCCATTTAATTTAAACGGGACGTGAAAAAGTATCTCATTAGGTCGCCATAGTGTAAGACACCATGCTGCATTGTTCACATTCACTATGCAGGCAGAGTAGGGTCATTTTGGCAACATCTGTTGATTCAAGAAAAAGTAAGCAATGAAAGGAAAACCAATAAATAAATATTTAAATATTTTTGACATCTGACACACATCATCATCTAGTCCCAAGCTAAGCAGAGCTTGTGTTATGGGTACTAGACAACGGATATAAATACACATACATATTTTTTTTTGTAAATACATACATATTATACATATAAAACACCCAGACTCCGAAACAAATATTTGTGAATCACACAATAATATTTGGTCCGACCCGGGAATTGAACCTGATACCTCTTGATCAGCAGCCGCATACGCTAACCACTAGACCAACGGGGCAGTCAATACGGAGCAATAGTCCTGTAGAACTATTACCGAAAATTCAGAGCCATCTAATCTAAATATCAATAAAGAAATGCTCAACAGACATTTGGTTGACCTACTTGGTATATTCGTGTGGTTTATACAAACCGCGGTACAGTGTTGATAAATTTTCAACTATAACGTTAATTATTTGACAGCTTTGTGGGAGTAAATCCATATAATGTTATAAGCCCCACCAAGCCACTACATTGTAATAGAGTTTACATACAAGTTTGGCTTGGTATGAGGTTTTATGACCTCCATCATCATCATCAGCCTATCTCAGTCCACTGCTGGACATAGGCCTCTCCCATTGCACACCACTGTGATCGATTTTGGGCTTCTCGCATCCAGCTCCTGCCAGCCATCTTACGCAGGTCGTCACTCCACCTCGCCTGTGGGCGTCCTACACTACGTTTACCGAGACGCGGTCTCCACTCAAGAACTCTTCTGCCCCAACGGCCATCAGTTCTGCGGCTAATATGGCCAGCCCACTGCCACTTCAGCTTGCTAATCCGGTGGGCTATGTCGATGACCTTAGTTCTCTGACGGATCACCTCATTTCTGATACGATCTCTCAGAGAAACGCCGAGCATAGCCCTTTCCATAGCACGCTGAGCAACTTTAAGCTTATGGACCAACCGTACCGTAAGTGTCCAGGTCTCGGCTCCGTATGTCATGACAGGTAGGACGCACTGATTGAAAACTTTCGTTTTTAGGCATTGTGGGATCGACGACAAAAAGACTCGACGTAGCTTTCCAAACGCTGCCCAACCCAACTGAATTCTTCTATTCACCTCATCCTCGAGGTTGTTTCTACCCAACTGCAATGTCTGCCCAAGGTAGACATATTTTTGAACAACCTCGAGAACGGTATCGTGTACTGCAACCGGTTCCGGTAGAACATGTTCATTGAACATGACCTTGGTTTTGTCCAAGTTCATCCGTAGGCCGATGCGCATAGAAGAATCAGCTAGGTCATTCAGCATCTGTTGCAGGTCCTGCAGTGTCTCTGCCATTATGACGATGTCGTCCGCAAATCGCAAGTGAGAGATGTATTCGCCATTAATGTTAATGCCACGTCCTTTCCAGTTTAGCGTCTTGAACATATCCTCCATTGCATTTGTGAACAATTTCGGGGAAATAACGTCCCCTTGTCTCACTCCTCGATGCAATGGTATGGACCTTGTTTGCTGATTCTGTACTTGGACGGACATGGTGGCGGTATCGTAGAGACATCTCAGCACTTGGATGTATCGCCAATCTACCTGACAACGCTGCAGGGACTCCAGAACAGACCAGATCTCAACCGAGTCGAAGGCCTTCTCATAGTCCACAAATGCTAGACACAGGGGCTGGTTATACTCCTGGGTCTTCTGTATAATTTGCCGCACTGTGTGTATGTGGTCTATGGTGCCGTATCCGCTCCGAAATCCGGCCTGCTCCGGTGGTTGAAATTCGTCCAGTCTTTGCGCAAGACGGTTCGTGATGACTCTTGAAAACAGCTTGTAGATGTGGCTTAGAAGGGAAATGGGTCGATAGTTCTTCAATAAGGTCTTGTCACCTTTTTTGAAGAAAAGAACGACCAAACTCCTACTCCACACCTCCGGAGTTCTCCCTTCAAACAGGACAGCGTTGAAAAGCTTTTGGAGCTCCCTCAGTACGGGTTTACCTCCAGCTTTTAATAGCTCTGTTGTAACGCCATCCTCTCCAGGGGCTTTTCCATTTTTAAGCTGTTTAAGAGCCATCTCGATTTCATCGGTGCTGATTTCTGGCAGGTCTTCGGTGTAGTGACGCGTTAATGTGGCTCGGGTGTCCTCATTTTCGGTATCAGGTCGAGATGCATGCGAAGCGTATAGCCGACTATAGAAGCCTTCCACTTCCAAAAGGACTGCCGGTTTCGAGGAAACAACTTCTCCACTTGTTGTGGTCAACTTCGTCAGTTCGCTTCTACACAGAGATTGTACGAACACTTTTGACCCCCGATTTTGGTCGATCGCTCTTTTGATGGTGCGAGTATTGGAGCACCGGAGGTCGTGTCGGACGAGTTTCCTTATCTCTCTGTTCAGCATCCTCTTTTCCAACGAAGTGACGGGTGGGTTTTCACGCCGTTTCCTCATCAACCCTAAAGTCTTCTCTGAAAGCTTCGACTTCTTGCCTTTACGCTGCAGTTCACAAAATCTCGTACCTTCGTCCCTGAGGATTCGAACCACATTTTCGAGGTTCTGGTTTACGTCTGTTGTGGTTTCCACGGCAGCGAATCGGTTTTCCAGGTATGACTGGAACGTTTCAGATCCTATCATGGCTTGGAGTAGAGTTGGTCGGAGCCTGGACTTCATCAAACGGGCACGTTCAACTTTGAAGTTGATATTCAGAGAGCCTCGGACTAGTCGGTGATCGCTACCGGTATTAAACCTATTGACCACTGAGACATCTCTGAATATGTGCCTCTTGTCCGTAATTATGAAGTCGATCTCATTTTTTATCACAGTGTCGGGGCTTTGCCATGTCCACTTGCGTTGGGGCTGTTTTTTGAAAAAAGAATTCATCAAAAAGAGCCCCTCGCGTTCAAGGAAGTTGACAAGCATTTGCCCCCTATGATTTCTGACTCCAAGTCCATGTGATCCTACTACCGATTCGCTGCAAATCTGTACTCCCACTTTAGCGTTGAAGTCACCCATAACAACGTTGTAGTGGGTCTTAGTGGTTAAGTGGAGGGCCCTCGATATGTCATCGTACATATCCTCCACCTCGTCATCCGAGTGCGCCGAGGTCGGTGCGTACACTTGCACAACCTTGAGGCTATACCTCTCAGTGAGCTTAATAATGAGGTACGCTACCCTGTTCGACACACTGGAAATTTCCACAACGTTGTTAGATATAGACTTATTTACCAGAAACCCCACGCCACCTTGGGATTGTTGGTCTCCCTCGCGGAAGTACATTAGGTGACCTGACTCAAGAGTTACGGTGTCCTCCCCCTGTCTTCGGACTTCACATAACCCGAGGATGTGCCACCTAATTTTACCCAGTTCTACCTCTAGTTGTGCCAGATGCGAGTCTAGCCGTAGCGTGCGTCCGTTGTACGTAGCCAGGGTCAGTCGGTTGTGGTGGCCTCCCGTAACCCGGAGATTCTTAGCACCCCCTGCCCCACCGTTACCGTGGTCGCCACCATAGCCAGGAATAGTGGGGCTACCGGGAACTGGGGGCCGTGGCCTCAGTTGTCTCTGCATGGGAGGGTATGCCCATAATCGCCACGCTGGGCAGGCGGGTTGGCGATCGCAGGGTGCAGCTTATTGTACCGGTGATGCTGCTGCCCATCACCAGTCTGTGGTATTTAGCTACACGTATTTCGGATGGATATACCGCCATCAGTCGGTCGCCAGAGCCTCGTTTGTCGTTCAGCAGGACGCACCGCGTGCAGGTGAGGTTGGCTTGGGATAAAAGATGTTGGTTCATCCCCTTACATCCCATCAATCAATCCCATCTTTATTCATACCTCGGGGAAGAAATATAGTTCTTTGCGGTCATAATATAACCTTAAGTGCAATGAAATGCATTTTTATGTATTTTGCGGATAAGTAAATAAAAGGTAGAGTGCAATAAAAAGTCTCAGTTATATGTTAAAGTTTAAGTTTCAAAAAAATACCGTAGGCAGTGTAGTAGAAAAAACTACTAATACTACTAAAAATATAAATATAAACTGACTTCTTAAGTTTGACAAAAAATATAAACATACATCCATATGACTGCCTTGTTGGTCTAATGGTTGGTCGGGTCTGACCAAATATTTGTGTGATCCACAAATATTTGTTTAATTTTAGATGAGGGTTAAGAAGATGGTGATATATCAGACCGGAGACCCAATCATTCTGCATCATTCTCCCGCCCTTCAAAGGCTGGGAGAATGACGCAGAATAATCTAACCAGGCTGCCATGGTAGGGGTCACCATGCTACATTGCCTACCCTCACAATAAGCATGGTGACCCCTACTCCTGGATTCTACTCATGCTTTCCATCAGGCAGAGTAGAGTCACTTTGGCAGGCTTAAATATAAAAAAATAAAATATCAGAGCTTTCTATAGAGGCACATAATACGTATTATCACTTAGTATATGTAATAACCAACACGTTAATGAAATCCCCATAGATATATCTATTTTCGGATATTTTTTCCCTTTTCTAAGTTTCATGAGCCATTGAATATATTAAAATATCATAGTTTTGCTTATGTTACTTGTTCACCTAAAGTAATATCGCGAACGTGTATGAATTATGGTCTGTCTCACTATGTGTATGTTACCTTTTCGTGTTATTAGTTTGTCTTACTACAGCATATTAAACACACTTTGCAAATTTGGAAAGTTTATCCCACGATAACAGTCGTGATGCTTAGTTGGACGCCTTCGCGCGGCTTAAAAACATCCAACGGCAAGATTACGCAGCCACATCGTTGTCTTGCCATACCCCAACCTGCACTCGGCCCACCCCACTTCGGAGTGAGAACCTTCTTTAAACCTCCCCTAAGAGGAGAGTTGAGCCCAGCAGTGGATTAATGATTAAAATTTATTTAATTGTAATTAAAAACAGTGTCAAATAGTTGTTTGTTAGTGGTAAAGTTTTCTAATATCGATAGCATAAATATACAATTATTCAAGTAGTTTTCTTTAGCAGCATTCTGTAGCGTTTATAAGGTTTGCGAAAATAAAATACCCACCGAGTTTTCCTTGTGTTGTTGTCATACGATCCTTGAGCTTCCTTTGTACAAAATATTCTATTGAAATATACACTTTACAGCTGTGAATAAGTTTCTGTTTTATTTGTGGAATATTGAATATAAATGTTTGTGTACGTCTCCTTAGTTTTATTTTGTTAGAAGAGGAAGACTGTGATCTTGTTTGTTTTTAAGGTTTTATGTTAACTTGTGATAAAAAGTGATCTCTATTTTATTGTCAAGTCGATTTAAATTTAGTGTTCATTATTACATCACTAAACGCTAAGTATACCAGATATGGTTGAAATAATAATTTACTTAATTTATGATAAGCACTGTTTCCGAATACACTTTTCGTTTTACTATCATTATTTGATACAGTATTACTTAATAAAAAATGTAAACAAATTTATTATTGTTCGCTTTAATGTACATGCAATATTTATTATTCCACGTTTTGGTAACCGCATATTCGTCATTGCTGAATGAATGGTTTATCTAAAATGTTGATAGTGTAATCATATTCACAATTTTAAATGGAGCTTGGAGTAAACCGCATTAAAATAGTTACAATGTTTTGGATAAATTGGTTATATAAATATTAAATCAAAATATGTAGCTGATGGTAACTGATAAAACTAAAGTGAAGTGTGTAATTAAAAGTTGAATACAACATTAATTTGAATATTAGAATTGTAAAAATAAGGTAAAAGTTGTAAAGTGTCTGTTAGTAGAAACATATTTACTCATACCATTTTGTGAGTCGGAATCGTTTATTACTACATGTCACAATTACGTACAATATATTCCCTATGCAATAGGGTATTATTAAAGTAATTAATTATCTTCGTAACATTTTTAAAACAATTTACTATATGGTCAAAGTGATTTAAAAGAGTGGTCGAGAGTTAGTTTAATCGATTATTTCTCAGAAGGCTCAAATTAATATTATGAAACCGCCGGTTAAGGACCGACATAAGGACATAAAAAAAAATCAAATACCTATATTATTTAAATATATTATTATAAAAAGTTTCGTAAAGTATTTCGTCCGTGTGGTGACGGATTAAGAATACAGAGTGTCACCACCCCTATTCATCCCACGTGGGTGTCGTAAAAGGCGACTAAGGGATAAACTACGCAAGACAACATCAATGCAAAGAGAAGGAGAACTTGAAACCAACCCTATACCAACCCGTCTGGCCAGCGTGGTATCGTAGGCCAATACCTCCTTTTCAAGGAGAGGCCTATGTCCAGTAGTGGACTGTTAAAGGCTGTTGATGATGATGATGATTATAAAAAGTTTAAATAAGATGCTATTATTTCTTTACAGCAGAACACGATATAATATTACAATATACTAGTAACAGTAGTAGCTAACAATAGTGGTGACAAGCAGAATAACTAAATGACTCTAATTATTTAGTGAAAAACTTTTTTTATTGTGCTTTAGATTTTATTTCTATAGCCGGTTCCAAAAATAACGGGTCAGTCACATAAACCCGAATATCTCCCGAACTACGTATGCCATCCTAATGAAACGAAGACTGTTCAATTGAGAATTTAATTATACAGATAAAAAATAAAATAAAACTTAGTTACACCCACAATATTAATTAAAATTAAAAAAAAACTAAAGTAGTCATATTTTTCTTAAGATTACATTTTTTTTATGATTGTTTTTTAGCTGTTTTTCATCACTGGAGGCTTCATCACGTGGAGGCAATACAAAGTATTAAATGAAGAAAGTGATGAAAAACAGCAAAAAAACAATAATAAAAAAAATGTAATCTTAAGAAAAATATGACTACTTTAGTTTTTTTTTAATTTAAGATTAATATTGTGGGTGTAACTAAGTTTTATTTTATTTTTTATCTGTATAATTAAATTCTCAATTGAACAGTCTTCGTTTCATTAGGATGGCATACGTAGTTCGGGAGATATTCGGGTTTATGTGACTGACCCGTTATTACTGACCCGTTATTTTTGGAACCGAGTGTAGTTTGTGTCCTCAATTTTCACTTGTCTCTTTCTATTAGTGTATGCTAATGCATACACTAATAGAAAGAGACAAGTGAAAATTCATATTTTTGAGTATACAAAGAAATATAAAAAACAGTATTATGGTATATTATTTTAAATAATGTGCTAAGGATTAAGAAGGTACTGCACGAAATTGTGGGATTTGACGTATTTTCAAATGAGTAGTACTGTGCGCTGCATTAATTAAATACATCAAAAGTATTTGTATAGTTTAGGTCGATCCTTGCACAAGATCTCCGCCGAAGTTGGAATTTGAAACAGATACATATAAAATTAAAAAACGATACATATATGTTGTGTGTCAGATGAAATCTTAAAAACATTTTTCTTCGAAAAGATAGTAGATTTTACGTCTAGAACAATAATTTTCATATGACAATATTTGTATTTACATCGTGCAGGGTTTAGCCGGTGTATAATTTAATTTAAAAGTATAAATCTAAAAATATTGAGACTTTTCAATTTTTAACACAAACGCCTGATGCACATTGCACATTGCGCAGAAAAAAATATTGCTCTAATTAAATTACTAGGTCTGAAACTTCAAAGCAGAATGGGTCTAATTACTAATATTAATGAGATCAATTTTGTTTTGAAGTTTTTTTTAGACTTATGTCAGTATTGTATTTTGTATCATGTCTATATGTCATTGGTTATACTTACTGGCAAATAAGAAAATTGGAAAAAAATCAAATTTCGAGTCGAATCTGTACAGAGTAATGCGAACGCAGAGCAACAAATGTACGAAACACAATACAAACGTACAAACGCAAATAGGTAAATATCTCAAACAGGTATGTTTAATGTTACTGTTATAATTTTAATGTAAATGCAATGTTCCGTTCACAATTATTCGTCAGTTGCTAATCAATCAATACAAGTAATCAAGTAATCAAGACGGTAGAGAACTTCAAAACGTAAATATTTACCTTTGATTATAAACATATATTTAATCAAAGGTACCTACTCTTATCAAACTCACTTTATTATTATAGGCCTATGTTTTTCAGGTTACATGTAATCTTATGGTCAAGAAAGAACTTATAGTAGAAAAGGAAAACACAAATGAAAGCAAAGCCACAATTCGGGTACTTGTTTAAACCAAGAACTTACTCACCACAACTCTCCATTTGGTTGCAACTTCAGTAATTTAAAAATCAATGGAGAATATAGAAATTGTTTTCAGTCCTCCTGTTTCATAGTATGCAATATGTGTAATGCAAAATTAAGATTGGAAAATTGTTGAAAACCTAGAAACAGCAAGGAACTTGCACTCAATCAAAATATCGTGAGTAATTAAGTGTATAGATATGGGATTCAGTGCCCTGGAGCAAGTCAAAACTTCTCTTGATATACCCTGCATGTCAGAACATTTTTATGCCAAATTCCATGCTAAAGTATGTGAACTCTGGGAACTGGCCAAAGTAAAAAGCATAGAGGAAGCAACAAAATAAAAATATTAACTGGCTGAAAAAAATAATGACCTTAATGCAGATAGCGTACCGATGATAACAGTTGTATCTGATGCGTATTGGAGTAAGAGGTCATACAGGAAAAACTATACGACCTTTTCAGGAGCTGCAAATATCATTGGCTACAGAACTAAAAAAGTTCTCTACATGACTGTTAAAAATAAAAACTCTATGGTTTGCGGGCGAGCTCAGAAGCGCAAACTTTACTTCAAGTTTGTATTTCTGAGCATGTATGATATAAAAATTACACTCGATCATCTAGCGGTATGTAGTCAACTGCCATAGTAGAAGGCTTCAAAAGCAACTCAAGGTTTTATTTATTCTAAACACATAGCTAATGGTGATTCCAGCACCTACAAAAATGTTCTGGATACCAAACCATATGCCGCACTTATTGTCGAAAAGATAGAGTGCTCTAACCACCTCCTCAGAAACTTTTGTACAAGATTAGATGAATTATCAAGAAATACATGTTACCAATTAAAATGCCAAAAAATACAGCTCCAAAACGTGCTACGCGTACGGCGATCGGTGAAAGGTGCCATAAATCACATTGATTCTCAAAATGAAAAATCTTTCGCTGAAAAAGTTATAGATTTAAAACAAGACCTTTTCAATGCACTTATTCACGTTTTCCGCGATCACAGCTCGTGCAAGTCTTATATTTGCAAGTACATCCTCTTAAATAAAGGCCATCAAACTGATAAAAACGTATTTGGTGAAATAAAATCAGATGCGGTCTTTGCCACCATAATAAAAGTACTTTGTCGATTGATTAAAAATGCCAAAAATTTTATATATATTTCTTTTGGGTTTTTTTTTTGTACGCTGGATAGCTATACTACTACGTGCTTTAAGATTACCCATTCTTTCTGGGACACCCTGTATAGATGATATACTTATATTGACAGGAGCTGGATGTGAGAAGCCCAAAATCGATCAGAGTGGTTTGCAATGGGAGAGGCCTATGTCCAGCAGTGGACTTCGATAGGCTGATTATGAAAATGAATAGATTCTAGAAATTATTACTTTTGAACAAAACTTCCATAAAAACGACTGAATATTTAGAAGATATGTATTACTCTGTGTGGAGCCTACTCTGTACAATTATTTTACATATCTTAGATAAAATGTTTCACGTAGGAAGCGGCGACGGTGCTGCCTAGCGGCGCTGCCGCGCAACTCTGCTCGTAAATACCTAAACTCGGCGTTTTTTGTTCGCGCAGCACACTCTTAAGTCATATATACCTCCACCACAAAATTCCCCTACCAAGTCATTTTCTTGATTTTGAAAAGTTCAATAAAACGTTTGTTTGTTTGATAAAAACAAGTATAGTTCACTTAGAAAGTACAAAAATAATTACCCAATATTTTAACCAGAGTTACAAACGTTAGATGAAGAGTATGGACATAGAACGGCTAGCCACGAAGGTATTGTCCACTCACCACTGACAAGCCATTGTGGAGATCACGTAACCGCATGCGCCCGTTTATTCGACTGCAGCAGACATTTCAACTGGTATGGTAGTTCGTATGACACTGAGTAAATTCCGGAACTGTCGACATCTTTATGGTAAATACTATCACTTTTAGGGTTAACTTTTGTATGACTATGTTCACTATGAATACTCGTATTAGTAAGTTGCAGGGTGGTTGTTGTAAGTCACGAGTAAAGCCGCAGAGCTAAACTAGTAAAAACATTATTTTGCCTTAGTTCCTCCTTATGTTGTTCCGCCTTATCACCAATCATCCCGGTCTTGGGCAGACCGCTTGCATTCTCCACCAGACATTTTCTCCAAATCGTTAATCGTAGGTCCAACGACTTTTGAATTCAGCGACCGTCTTTTCATATTAGGAAAATTAAGAGAGGTCATTATTTCATAGAATCATCACGTTCCAAGGTTCAACAAGAATTACAAAAACATCTTCGAAATGTTACTCCATAACTAATTACCTCCTCAACTCAGACATACATATATTTCGTCAAAGTTTTTAACATTAGTATCGAGTTTCTACCACTTGGCAAAATTACTCAAGAGAGTTCATTGTTCTTTGTTAAATACTTAACGTAACTTGACTTCAACTCAAGTCCAGGGCTTAACAAGACAAAGTGTCAAAAATCATTACCAAGACTTTCACAGTTTTTGACAGTTATCCGCGCACTAAGAGTCCTCGTACTAGAGAGTACTGGTGTTTTGTTACATACACACCAATGTGCAAACCTTTATAATTTACATTCTGACAATATTTCCCTAGAAGAATCCCGTCGGTGGCAGCCTCGATTTCTATTTCACATTAAACATTTATTGGCGTCGTTTATTCTCAGGTTCTGTTTTAGTTATTTTTCCATTACTTGTATGGCCTCGGTAACGTTAAGACTTCGTTTTCATCATAACAATGCATTGGCGACACAGTTGAGTTTTTACGATTGACCGTTATGGAAAAAATAATTTTAGGCATTTACGTTAAAGAACGTGACCCACTGTCGTTACAAGTAAAAAGTAAGTTTCAAGTTTATAAGGTCATTTGAATGATGACACTTTTTAAGGAGAGGAATTACTTAACTCCTTATGAAGTGTTTTACTATTTCTCATTAAAATGTTTATATAAATTGTATCTAAGTCCTAATTCGATAAAAAATCTCTTTACAGTAGGAAAGGTAATTATGTATATGATAAATATTTTAACCTTACAAAAAGTAACCCTAAGAGTAAATTGAAATATTTGAATAAAATACAGAACGACTCTAAACATTTTCTATTATGCGCATATAAGATATTTATTTTCATTTGAAACCACTATAAAAATAATACTTTCGTTTAGTTTCGTTTTTATTAATCCATATTCATTTTCAGCCTACCTACCATTTCGATCGTATTGGTCTCTACAAGTTCATGTTTGTCGTCGAAACTAGGACCTGGATAATAATTAAAAAAAAACAAAACTCGACAAAGAGGGAATCTCTTTCACACATGCGACTGAAAAATCGAATGGACGGCTTATAGTTTAAGCTCCGAGCTGCTACAGAGGCAGAATATTTACTGTTTATTAGTCCCACGTTGGGCGGCAGCATGCAGCCGGGGCCCCCGTACGTTGTTTACGCGTCACACAGCCCCTACGGCGCCAGTGACGGTCGATATAGCCTTGCTCGTCCTCATATTGAATTTTAATGAACCACGGAACTTAAACACGTGCACAGTTCTGAATTCCCAAAGTGCGTAACTCGACGGGTTGGATGCGGTTTTGCTAGCACTTCCAACGTTTTAAATTTAGGCATCTTTGAGAGTGTTTAGTGTTAATGTAATTTGGAGGTTGTTTATTGATTTTTTATGTCGATAGTTTTCAATACATATTAACAAATTTTACGGATTTAGTAGATCAATAAAGATAATGTATAGATTACATTATCTTTTATATTACCGTATTTTACTTATAAATGAATTGATTTGAAAATGCGAATAATTTTACCTTTTTTTGGTTATAGCGTAGGAAATCTACTTCTATTAGGAATATTTTTATGAAAAGCATAGGTACTCAAATATTATAAACCCAGTTTATGAGTTCTATAATTTATGAGAGTATCCAGGGGGCTTATATATATTATCACCCTCGGCTTGTCAACCCTAACGTTTCCCAATTAAGGCTTAACAATGGACTACCGGTACGTAACGATAATTCAATTTGTATATATAATTTTTAAACAGCGCAATATTCATTGACAAATATACATACATCATCATCATCATCAGCTTATCGCATCCACTGCTAGACTTATGACTCTCCCATTGCACACTACTTTGATCGAATTTGGACTTCTCGCATCCAGCTCTTAATATATATATATATATATATATATATATATACAAGTTATATAGTTCAGTCGGCTACAAGTTCAACCGGTTTTACCTAAATATTTTTATATATGTATATATATATGTATATGATTTATTAATAATAAAGTCCATGTACCTTAGAAGAATTGGACACTTCACTCAAAATAGTTGTGGCACTATACTTTTTCATAGTGCTTTTCAATATATTAATTTACTAAAAGAATTTACTAACATATACTTTCCTCAAATACTGCATCTGTTTTTTTTTTATTTTAAGATATCTCAAATAAAAACCCTATAGATCAAGGCACTACACTTTGTCAGAGATCAGAAAGCATTCGTATCTCCTAGCCCATCGATATATCGCCAAAAGGTTTAGTTCTTAAGAAGATTTATTCAAGTGCATTCAAATGTAAGAAATACAAAGGGCAAGAGTCCCATAAAGATAGCTATTGAACTTTACACTGGACATTCACTGGTTTTAGCGGGCATCCATTCCTTTGTGTAATACGTCGCAGAGCATACATATTAAACTAGCAAATGGGGACATTTTTCTATTGTGCATTGAAAGACTGAAAGCGTGTAAATTTGGTTCCTTTAATAAATCCTACAGATTTATATTACTAGAATATTAATTAAAATAAGTGCGTCGCTATTGTAATAATAATAAATCTCTTTATTAAACACTAGACAACTAATAATATAATTTAATGCTAGGTCAGTACAAGTGGTGGTCTAATCTCAAAGGCAATCACTTACAGGCAACTATGAGGGGATTAAAATGGGCCAAGTGTATTTTAGCAGTGCATGTGAGTATATTGTATTTCCAATATTAGTGCGACGAAGATTATTTATTTCGTATCTTAAATATGAAGTACTCGTGCAATGATGTGTCGTTATAATGAAAAAATCTCTGACAGTATAAGTATTAATAACTTCACATTTTTTCTATTTTCCATCGTTCCGTATACATGCCCTTTACAATATTTGTTACGGTTACCCACCCCGGGCTGCCCGGCCATCCGTGACTGAACGCAATACAAAGGTCCCATTCCGTTGCTCTCATACATATCGACATTCGTTTCACTTTTATAAATCGTGTAATTATAACAATGTTCATGCATGAAGGCTGTTGTAGTAACCGTTTTATACACGTTCTGATCTTCCTCGCTTTCTCTCCGAGTGGCGAACTCTTAAATCCAAGCGAAAACCCTTCTCAGGTTTTATGTTTTAGTTCATTCCCCCGTCGCTGTCGAGTGCGCAGTAGATTCAAATAATTGCATTAAAAAGCTTATTAGTGCGCTCAGTGTTTTTATTTTATGACGCCTTGTATGTATGCTAATTGGATAACGGCTGTGAAAAATAATGTACTTTCGTAATATGTAAAAACATTTTTAACAGAAAATATGAAACGACGAAATAAAAAAGTAATAGAAATATTATGTACATAGAAACTTAGAAAATAAAATAACAGAGTCAATACTAAACAAATAAGAAGCAAATTAATAATTACGGCAAATGAAATGAAAAATTGACACGCCATTTGTCGAAAGGGTTTTTGAATTTCGGTTCGTTTGGTATGTAGCTGTAATCATAGGTCTCATCCTGATTGTTCTACTCTTATTCGCTTTGTATGATAAAAAACCCTTTTTTATTTAGTTACCTGTGTTACATATTACGCAATAGCCTTTGTCATTTTTAGCTTTGTTCCATATAAAATCGGAAGAAAAGACACGAAGTATAAAGAAGATGCAATTTTAGTTTGATTATTTAATTCCATTAGACTTTTCCTCTCTGAGAAATATTAAAAGCTGTATTTCATACCTCAAAATTGTATTTTTTTTTCTGTCTGCACCAATTGTCTGTACCAATATTCTAAATTTGAAAAAGTATATGCCTTTCTGTCACACTCTTACGGTAACACCGCAGCACCGATTACAAAGAAATTTGGCATTGAGATGCTTTGATTCTTGATGAAGAATAGATGCTACTCTTTATCGCGATACAAATCGACATACAAATGAGCGTCGCTATGAATAAAAGCTAATAATTTATAGAGAACAAAATATCTTTCCAAGTTATACCCTCGAATTTTTTCCAAGACTATTAGTCTAGTTTCGCTTGTTTACTTGGCTGAACAATCCATTATGGAACCTTGGCCTCCTAAACTCCTGAAATTCTCTTGGAACCATTTTGGGAAATCTGGAGCGGGCGTCTGTGCGGCGCCATGTCGATCTCATTTTATTGGTATTTTCAGGACATTGTCGATGAAACTAGGTTTGTCTTTTCATTCACTAGATTATATTTTATTTAAAAAGTCAGAACCTTGTCTTTCACGCGAATTCTACGGTTCCGTCAAACTTTTGGTACACATTATACAGCCTAATGGTTAAACCGTGCATGAAATTGTAATCTTTAAATGACATTCTGTATTTACTTTCAATAGTACTTAGTAAAGTTGTAACTAAATAAATATAAAATATTTTGTTCCTTCCTGGTTGTGTTGTTATATAGTGTATGATTATAATAATAATTATAATCTTAAAACAACATTCTTAAAGTTAAATGTGCAATAATAAATCGTCTGTGATGCGACCTTGTCTATATGAAATTGTCTATTTCAAACATTCCAAGTTTGAACAGAAGTTAATGGTGGGTTATTCGGGTCACTTTCGACGATTGCTTAGATGGAGACCCTAATGTATCTTTTCATAATGATTAGATAACCCGAATCGAATACTCATTTCTTACACTCTGTTTGGTTCGCACGAACCTTACCTTTAAACGACGGACTGTATTCTAATCGTTTCTATTGCCATATTGTAGTCTAAGTTTAATACAAACATGTTTTTGTAATGTATTATTTGTGATATCATATTCATACATATCATATTCATAAATACTATGAAAACTTTTATATTACCTATCAAAATTGATTTTTCAATCAAGGCTTTCAATAGCGAAATATTATATCTCATATTAAATGAACTATAATTATGGCAATAAAAATTTAAAAGCAAAGTTTGTTATGAGTAAAGAATAGTGACAAAAGCAAGGATCAATTAGCAAGTTCTGTATGAAAAGGATCTAAGTGACATGCGATAATTAAATTAATGTCATTGAACTTTGCTGTGGCGGAGTTGCCATAAATGGCCTTTGAGTAACAACATACTAATTAGCTCTGTTTGTGCCTAAAAAACTTGAAATATGTAGGCAGACAATCAAAACATAAATTATGATGCCCCATTTTTACCAAGAGTTGACTGAATATGACCATTTAACCTGCACCGTTCCCCTTCTACTTGTTAAAAGGAAAGCATTTTTCAACGCCGAGCTCGAGCCGGTGCAATTTGTGTTACTCCACGTCGCTTGACGCAATGTTGCCGTCCTCAAATTACGGAATATATTTTCCCGAGCGATTTTTTTTTGAAGTCTTTTTCATACAGAGATTGCAGAATGAGATCTGTTTACCACAATAAGACTTAATGGTCCATCTCGTATTACCTAAACAAGCTGCTCTTTTTATTTTTTTATTAATGAGTCTGCCAAAATTAATTGGTTAATTGCGGTATTATTTATTTTGTACCACAGGTTACTGTTGAATCTAATTTGAAAGGTACCGTTCTGACAAATTTAATAATAGGGAAAATGTCAAAGAAGTTGATCACAACAATATCCGATTGTCGGTATCATATTCTACATATTTACAAATTTGTTTTAATTTTACAGATCACTATGCATTGCATATACTTAAATCAACAAAGGCAATTCCCTCGCTATAAAAACCAATGATTAATATTATAGTCAATAAAGGAAAAACTTATTTTCTTTGTGCTTTTTCATTGACAGTTGAATTTAACGATTTCTGATATTCTAGTCAATTGATAATTGGTAAAGGAACAAATTACATGAAATTGAAATGACATCTCAAAAAACCATCTATTTTATAGATAGACACAATGTGCAAAGTTTTGGTTTAGTTAATTCTCAGCATTACATTATAATACAATTCTATAAATAGTGTAATAACCTTTAATAAACAATATAAAAAGCGGCCAAGTGCGAGTCAGACTCGCCCATGAAGGGTTCCGTATCAGCAAGTAACATCA
The DNA here is from genome assembly GCA_932526445.1 of Phragmatobia fuliginosa. Taxonomy (NCBI): domain Eukaryota; kingdom Metazoa; phylum Arthropoda; class Insecta; order Lepidoptera; family Erebidae; genus Phragmatobia; species Phragmatobia fuliginosa. The sequence goes on along the minus strand of OW052065.1, from coordinate 13,937,565 downwards.
TATAAAAGTTCTTGTAGTTAGTTGTAACTTTGATCGATGTTTTTGTAATAGTGTATTGATTAAATGAAAGGTAAATTGCGGTTTACAATTTATGACGTATTAAAAAAAAACTACTCACTAGATCTCGTTGAAACCAAATTTCGTTGGTAGTTTGCATGCTAATGTACAACATATATTTTTTTTAGTTTTATCACTCTCTTATTTTAGAAGTTACAGGGGGGGGGGACACATTTTTCCACTTTGGAAGTGTCTCTCTCGCAAACTGTTCAGTTTAGAAAAAAATGATATTAGAAACCTCAATATCATTTTTGAACACCTATCCATTGATACCCCACACGTATGGGTTTGATGAAAAAAATTTTTTTGAGTTTCAGTTCCAAGTATGGGGACCCCCAAAGTGTATTGTTTTTTTTCTATTTTTATGTGAAAATCTTAATGCGGTTCACAGATTACATCTACTTACCAAGTTTCAAAATTATAGCTCTCATGGTTTCGGAAAAAAGTGGCTGTGACATACGGACGGACAGACAGACAGACATGACGAATCTATAAGGTTTCCGTTTTTTTGCCATTTGGCTATGGAACCCTAAAAAACGAAAAGAAATAAATATTAAAAATAAATATTAATTTATTCAACAACGATAAAAAAAGAGAAGGCCCAAAGGCAATCTAATTTGTAATTGTAATATGCAAGTCTTTATGCCAGAATAAAATTCTATAAACCTATTAGGAACCATCTGGAAAAGTGCCCGGGAGTTTGTAAAGTAACTAAAGTACGACACATAAAACTTTAATTCAAATTATTTAGTTTACAGGCGTATAAAGCATGCAAAGGTTAAATCTTTCCAAAATCGAGGGTAATTACTAATTACTGTCAGGTGAATACACCGTTATGATTTTTCCATAGCTATGTAAAATCAAAGCGAATGTAATCGCCAAATGTTAGTTTAAATAAAGTGACCGTCACCAGAATAAATTTCCTTTAAATTTCCTCTCAGTTGCCTTCAAATTGTTTTCTTTGTAAAATATGTCCCGAAGGCTTGTTTCTTGTTAATCAAACTAGTAGTTTAGAATTGTATTTTGTTTGTTTTGTAAAGTGCTTGAGGATAATTTGAATGCTACTGGAGATTCATATTTTCGAAAGTGAGGACCATTTCTATGATTTAAATTCTTTACATGTTTCATTCTATTACACCACGTGATTATAATACAGCATTACAGAAATGTGCATTATATATTTGTAATAAATTTTGCGTCTGCATTAGAAATATATCCTGTGTCGAGGGGACACAAAAAATCTCTACATTCAGAACATTTTGTGAAACACATACAGTATTGTCCCATCTAAAGTTTGTAACAAACACTTAACTCACTGTAAAGCAATAAACGAGTATTAAGATGACTAAGTCATCCATGTAGATCAATAAAAAAAAATATCCAAATACAAAATATACCTATGTCTTTTACAGTCATAGTTCGGTCATGCCTGGACATCTCACTCAGCTGGCTTACAAGTCGAAATCTGGAATATTTGTTTTAATAGTCATACTGTAAGTCCTTGACATTTATAATTTCTCATCACATCAGCTACCATTAACTTAGAAGCAGTTACAGTGTAGCGTACCTGTGTAGTTCTGACAACGAATAGCAGAGCAATTTCGCCTTATCAAGAGAGAGGAGAGAAATTGGTGCACCTACCTGCATATTTTAATGTCATGCGCCAGATGCATAGTACGGACCTGTCTGCTTACGAGAAGTGCATTTATTACTGTGCAAGTTTCGCTTATACTTTGTACATATCTTATGGAAAGATGCGTAGCTTAAGACTTTCGACACTTGTATTTTGCCTTTATGGTCAATTTGCACAAGTGTCTAGCATCATTTGCAGCACTTAGCTATAATGATTTAACGGTTTCTCTTATTAATGAAATATTGAACACTACATTAATCATAGTAATTTTTAAATTATTCAACGATGTTGTATTCAGTGAACCATTTGTTAAATCAGATTTATATGTTTTTAATAAATCATTAAACAACTGGGAAATAAAGAATCGAATGTTTATAAAACCAAATATTTTTTCTATAAAAAATGTTTACGTTTATTAAGTACCATAAATACTATCGTAAGCATCTAGTAAAAAAAAGCGGCCAAGTGCGAGTCGGACTCACCCATGAAGGGTTCCGTATCAGCAAGTAACGTCATATAAAAGTTCTTGAAGTTCGTTGTTACTTTCATCGATGTTTTTATACTAGTGTATTGATGGAATGAAAGGTAAATTGCGGTTTACGATTTATGACGTATTAAAAAAAACTACTCACTAGATCTCGTTCAAACTAATTTTCGTTGGTAGTTTGCATCGTAATGTACAACATATATTTTTTTTAGTTTGATCACTCTCTTATTTTAGAAGTTAGAGGGGGAGGGGACACACATTTTTCCACTGTGGAAGTGTCTCTCGCGCAAACTATTCAGTTTAGAAAAAAATGATATTAGAAACCTTAACATAAATTTTTGAACACCTTTCCATAGATATAGGTTTGATGAAAAAAAAATTTTTGAGTTTCAGTTCCAAGTATGGGGACCCCCAAAATGAATTGTTTTTTTTCTATTTTTATGTAAAAATCTTAATGCGGTTCACAGAATACATCGACTGACCAAATTTCAACAGTATGGCTTATATAGTTTCGGAAATAATTGGCTGTGACATACGGACGGACAGACAGACAGACAGACAGACTTGACGAATCTATAAGGGTTCCGTTTTTTGCCATTTGGCTACGGAACCCTAAAAATCGGCCAAGTGCGTGTCAGTCCACGCATAGAATAGGGTTTCTCAGTCACCCATAAGGGTTTAAAATCGTATCCAATATATAATTGACATGTTTATTTAATAATGTGTTACTTTTGTGAAAAGTTTTCCAAGTAAGCGCATTTTACAAGTTAGGCCTGTAATAACTCCTGAACTAACAAAGTCATCTAAGCGGTTACAGTTTTCCTTTGCAGTTCAAAATATAGACTACCATCATGAATTTTGTAAAATTTTTAGAGCCAGCCGTTTAGCTTTTAGAGTATGGGGCCTTATTTTACAAAAAAGTGCTATTTCAAGTAAAATAACTTGCAAATCGATACCTAAATCAAAAAATCATCTTAGCAACCTCTTAATGTTTTTAAAAGATCTATCTAATAATACCCCACACCCCCACATTGTGGGGTAGATGCGTGAAAAAAAAACATCCCCAGATTAAGTGGAGGGTACTGTGTCCCAGTTCTTCTAGCACTTTGTCGGCGTGATAAAAACACATATATGTGCAAAGTTTCATCTTTCTAGCACTAACCGTTTCGAAGATAGGTCGAGGACGGACGGACGTACATGACGTAACTATAATTTTAACAAAAAGGAACCGACTTCAATAAAAACTATTCCAAATCGCGACACTTGTGCCTATGATATTTGAGGAGTTCCCTCGATTTCCTTGGGATCCCATCATCAGATCCCGACATGGTGACGATGGGACCACCTGTGAGCTACGCCCATTCCAATGCAAAAATAATTTTTGAAATCGGTTCATAAACGACGAAATTATCGCTGAACATACATAAAAAAAAAAAAAAGATTCCGACGAATTGAGAACCTCCTCCTTTTTTTGAAGTCGGTTAAAAAGGGTTTCGAGTCATGAACTTCAGACCCCTAAAACAGTTAATTTGACATTACAAATAGACACTTCAATTTTATTTATTTTTAATATGAAGGAAGATCATGTTTCTAGTCGGTTCATTGCAACGCAACATGGTAACGAAGCCACTTTTCAGTACTTACAGCTCCTTGGGTAGAATTTCTGAATTATGATGAAAACATCTATCTTTCTATCCCTTAATAATTATGACGGTAAGATAAAACCAAGTTAAATTAGGTTTTAAAACTTAAACTTCTGAGAGAATTTTTATTTAACTTGAATGTTAACATTGTTAAGGTGAACAGAGAGCTAAGTTGAAATGTTTGGATAACCGCTTTACCGTGCAATAGTTAACTCTTTCATCAGTCAGCTTTTACGATTTATCGGAAGATAAACAAGAGGGCCCTTTAACTCCCTGATCAACTTAAAAGGTAACCAAACGATAATGTTGTCGATTTAATGGCGCCTTTGTGATGTGTTTTTAACTTTTCAACCGTGATTTTACTTTTTAATCTATATTACTAGGATTTCTTTAAACAAAATCGTTTTTAAAAATATCGGGTACAAATAAGTAAATAAATAAATAAATAAATATTTTGGACACACAACATCATCTAGTCCCAAGCTAAGCAGAGCTTGTGTTATGGGTACTAGATAACTGATATTAATACATAAACATACTTTTTTTTTTTTGTAAATACATACATATGTATAGAAAACACCCAGACTCCGAAACAAATATTTGTGAATTACACAAATAATATTTGGTCCGACCCGGGAATCGAACCCGAGACCTCTTGATCACCAGCCGCATACGCTAACCACGAGCCCAACGAGGCAGTCAAGTCAGTTTGTTACTAAATGTATACGAAAGTGATTGTGATAACGATATTTACATAAAAAAAACAATTGTTTAATTTTTTGTCTGTCTGTCAGTTTGTGCTCAAACGGCCGATTTTGAAGGCCGAAAACAACCATAGAAAACACCACGGGGCGCAGCTAGTATGTAATAGTAATGGTAATATTTACAACAATTGATAATGGTAACAATTACTTTACACAAAGCATTTGCAATAAAAGTAAACATCCAATAGTAACTGAAATTGTAGTACTTTGTACCACGGCAAACCTGAATTACTTTTTTAACAATCGTTGGATCATTAAATCTCTAGTGGGACACGAAGATATGGAGCATAACACAACTGATTACAACATATTTTTTCGTTTCTCTTATTCCTACGACAATGCCAAAGGGAAAATGCCACCTAAATAATATTTCTTGAGAGAGAACAGTTGTGTGCCGTCGATTGTTTACCGACGAGCGCAAAGTTCCGAGAACAAACTAAAACTGCTGACGTGTTATGATTTTTTTTCCACTTCTTTCTTCTAGTTTTGTGTTCGTTGTTTGTTTACCGCCCAATTTATCGAAAATACCTATAAATAGCCTATAATGCGACCTTTTGTCCTATTTCAAGGTATGTTTTTACTTAGGTATAGTTTGGTTACGTAACAGAACAAAGAATGAGGGAACAGAGAGTGCACCTATATTTGCGCACATAGTTGTACACTAAAATATCTGCGTAGTTGGCTGGTCTTCACTGAGACTAGCCGCCGCGCCTGAAATCAGCTAGGACAACATCATTAAAGCATGTATACTCTTATTGCTAACCTTGACTGCACGGTTGGCCTAGTGGTTTAAGAGGTCGGGATAACACTTCTTGTGTTTTTTTTATATACTTAAGCTTACCAAAGTGTCTACTCTGCCTGATGAAAAGCATGATTAGATTCCAGGAATAGGGGTCATCATCCTCATTGTAAGAGTAGGTAATGCAGCATGGTGACCTGGTCAGATTTTTCTGCATCGATCTCCGGAGACCACCAGAATGATGCAGAATGGTTGGGCCTGCACAATCCTTGTGATTTAATTTTACAAGTTGTTGTTCGGAGTCTTCTTTGTGTCAGTTTCATGTATATTTTTGGAAATTCCCCCTAGATACAGGTATTCCTAATGCGGAAGTCGTCTTCTTAAATAAAAACAAATTGCAAGAAAAATACTAAATCAAAGTTTCGTGTTTAAACAATTACGTGCTTCCTACATTTTAGTTCGTTGTGTAAAGGCAACAAATGTTTTGTAGTTCTAAAGTTCGCAAAAGCATCGGTCTAAGTTTTAGATACAGCTTTGGTTGTATTAAAGGTAATGTATTGTGTAATAAACTTAACTCATTCCACATTTCACACACTAAATACAATTTTATTTTATTCCTGGTCTTTTAAACTTATTATACGATTACATAACATGAATAGCATCGTCCATCTAAATTACTACTAACATTACCAATCTCTTAGTAATGTATGACATACATATATCTATATAGGATAGGGGAGGCTATTTGTCAACACTATAATAAATGTTTTTCCAAAACCATTGTATTCAAGCGAGCCAACCCTTTTTTGTGGGAACCTCGTATATTGCAGTTGTAAGCAGACGTAACGCAATTTGTATTTTTATACCTTAATATAACCACATTAAGTTCTAGTTTTAGGTCATCAATACTAATATTGTTAATTCGTAAGCAACTCTGTCTGTCTGTTGTTCTTTCACGGATAAACCGCTTCACTGATTTTAATAAATTTTGGTATAGTTAAGTTTTTAATCCTGAGAAAGAAAATGGGCTACTTTTTCTAAATTTGTATAATATATTTTTTAAACACAAATAATCCTATTGAAATTAGTAAATGTGAAACGAAAATGAAAATAATATATTTAATCCTCGACCGCATTAGTTTTTAGGGTTCCGTAGCCAAATGGCAAAAAACGGAACCCTTATAGATTCGTCATGTCTGTCTGTCTGTCCGTCCGTATGTCACAGCCACTTTTTTGAAATTGGTTTTGGTATTCAACGGTTCTATTTCCATTGTCAAATGTTTTAAACAAACTTTCAGTGTTCATATTGATCCATAGTTCAATAAAGCAAGCCACGAAACCTCATGATTTCACGTAGTACCTACGGTCCGTCGGAATGCGATTGCGAGTATACATAATTCGTTTTGTTCGTTGAACCGAACGAACAGGAAAAAATTTCATGTCTTCCGGCCAATCGGACTGCAGGGATTTGTAATTTCTTTTCATCCAATAAATCGAACCAAAAATACAAAACTGTCTGAACCAATTTGGGAAAATAACTTAAAACCTCTGAATCTTCTATGATTATATATTTGCTATGTTGAGTGTAACGGAAGATGTTAAATCTATTAATCTTATGTAGTAAATAAACTAGTCTTCACAAAAACAATATTAACTTTATCTTGGTTTATAAAAAAAAGACGAAAACTTATTTCACTAACTTTGCTTTATTATTTGAATCTTTATACTATCTTCCTAATTTATTGAAAATTAATTTTTCAATAAATTAGGAATTTATACAGAAATATTGTTTGTTCAAAAATAACAACAAATAAGTTGAAATAGATTTCATCGTTGTTTTTTATACAATATCTATGGTACTCACTAGAGTAAGTACTACAGATTTTGTATACAAAACATTAGCAGTTGTGTAATCGATTTAATAGGTTACATCTTACAGCTAGATCTATGTGACTTGAATGACTTAGAAACCGACAAAGTAACTTCGAACAAGGGATTTTATTTTGTATCATCGATATAAATTTTTTATATGCCAATTTTATCTTAAATGACGAGGTATTTTATAAATATATAAATTCGCATCTAAAATGAACCTAGTAGGTTCTAAAATGACACTAGTGATCAGTGTCAGAGATCAAACTATATTTTAAAGAATATAGTTAACATATCACGGTCAATACAGTTTTGTTAAAACGTCATTCAATTTAAATTAGTTTTATACCATGTAATAATTGCATAGCATATATAGTTTTTTTTTAGTGATCCGAAGTAGTAGTTGACAGTTGAACAGTTAAATAAAAAAACATAAAAACTATGTTTATGTCATTTAGGGTGGGTGTTAATAGTTAGCCTGGGGCGCCACCATCTTGAAAATCCAAAGACGCGTATCTCACGACTGAGATTCGTTTAGTGTATTGTGTTTTGCGTATACTGAACCTGGTGTGATGAGCCGTACTAAGGCCTGGGGTTCGTTGGCCGTTTTCAGAATCACGCTGATTTGCATGTTTCGTACCGATTTTATGCTCACTTTGTCCCTTTGTTTCTCTCTACATATGATGATAAACCGAATACATTGACACCAATTTTTTATATGAATAAATCATTCTAATTATTTGTATCTACTTGTTGTTCAGTGATTTAGAAAAGTATATCTGGAAAACCTTAACTAATATTATAAAGCGATTGCTTTGAAGCACTCAAGAGTTTGTTTTTTTGGTTTCAAAATAAAAACTCTTTAAATCTCTCTTTCTCTCTGTTTTTTTCAAACACTCTAATCTTAGTAACTACTTAAACGATTTGAAAAGTTCTTTCATATTTAGATAGTTAATTTTATGATAAAAGGTATACCCTTTCTTAATAAAAAGCCTATAAGCTATACTTGTATATCATCTCGCCACGACCAATAGGAGAGTACCGATGAAAGATGTTTTGAAAACGGGGGAAATTTATTTCTTTTGGGAGCTTTTATAGCGTGCGCTGTCTAAATGTTCAAAGAATCATGAAAATAATTTATGAATACAATAATGATGTAGGTGTAGTGCGACAGTTGTAAGGTTATGAAATAATAAGTCTGTTTTTGCTTAAAAAATATTTAATTTTTTTCTTTACCTTCGCCACACTACAAATCAATAACAAATACTCTGACACGGAACATAGAAAATGTATCCACAATGTTTTGTTCCGAGTAGTGTTGAAAAATTTCGCATAATTGACAAGTGATACGAGAGTAGTGGATATTGGAGTGGAACGCCCTGAGTCCGTGCTTGCGGTTGTTGGCGCCTGATTAAATCCGTCGGATGCAAGAGGGGCTACATGCGGTCGACGACGAATGACCTCCTTGCTCGCCACACACCGGCTCCTGCGCTGAAATCAGACGCCGGGCACGATGATTTAATAACGTCTGGTTTTACGACTCACATTGACCAACATACGATATAGTGGCCAGTTTTAAATATTACGAAGATTTTAAAGCTTTTTCTTTTCATTATAATTTACTTTTAACGGTAGTGATTGATAACAGTTTATAACACATTCAAGACGCATTTGAAACATTATTTTAAGTAAACTTATCGAAAGTAATATTAAATCGAAATAGCTATTTCTTATTTTATGTTCTTATTACTAAATCACAAAATTTTAAAGTAAGAAGAGACACCTTAATTTAACACTTCTCTCAGTTGTTTTTCTTTGTCTTTCTGGTAAATATCTATAATACGAGTACTTAAGAGTGTGCTGCGCGAACAAAAAACGCCGAGTTTAGGTATTTACGAGCAGAGTTGCGCGGCAGCGCCGCTAGGCAGCACCGTCGCCGCTTCCTACGTGAAACATTTTATCTAAGATATGTAAAATAATTGTACAGAGTAGGCTCCACACAGAGTAATACATATCTTCTAAATATTCAGTCGTTTTTATGGAAGTTTTGTTCAAAAGTAATAATTTCTAGAATCTATTCATTTTCATAATCAGCCTATCGAAGTCCACTGCTGGACATAGGCCTCTCCCATTGCAAACCACTCTGATCGATTTTGGGCTTCTCACATCCAGCTCCTGTCAATATAAGTATATCATCTATACAGGGTGTCCCAGAAAGAATGGGTAATCTTAAAGCACGTAGTAGTATAGCTATCCAGCGTACAAAAAAAAAACCCAAAAGAAATATATATAAAATTTTTGGCATTTTTAATCAATCGACAAAGTACTTTTATTATGGTGGCAAAGACCGCATCTGATTTTATTTCACCAAATACGTTTTTATCAGTTTGATGGCCTTTATTTAAGAGGATGTACTTGCAAATATAAGACTTGCACGAGCTGTGATCGCGGAAAACGTGAATAAGTGCATTGAAAAGGTCTTGTTTTAAATCTATAACTTTTTCAGCGAAAGATTTTTCATTTTGAGAATCAATGTGATTTATGGCACCTTTCACCGATCGCCGTACGCGTAGCACGTTTTGGAGCTGTATTTTTTGGCATTTTAATTGGTAACATGTATTTCTTGATAATTCATCTAATCTTGTACAAAAGTTTCTGAGGAGGTGGTTAGAGCACTCTATCTTTTCGACAATAAGTGCGGCATATGGTTTGGTATCCAGAACATTTTTGTAGGTGCTGGAATCACCATTAGCTATGTGTTTAGAATAAATAAAACCTTGAGTTGCTTTTGAAGCCTTCTACTATGGCAGTTGACTACATACCGCTAGATGATCGAGTGTAATTTTTATATCATACATGCTCAGAAATACAAACTTGAAGTAAAGTTTGCGCTTCTGAGCTCGCCCGCAAACCATAGAGTTTTTATTTTTAACAGTCATGTAGAGAACTTTTTTAGTTCTGTAGCCAATGATATTTGCAGCTCCTGAAAAGGTCGTATAGTTTTTCCTGTATGACCTCTTACTCCAATACGCATCAGATACAACTGTTATCATCGGTACGCTATCTGCATTAAGGTCATTATTTTTTTCAGCCAGTTAATATTTTTATTTTGTTGCTTCCTCTATGCTTTTTACTTTGGCCAGTTCCCAGAGTTCACATACTTTAGCATGGAATTTGGCATAAAAATGTTCTGACATGCAGGGTATATCAAGAGAAGTTTTGACTTGCTCCAGGGCACTGAATCCCATATCTATACACTTAATTACTCACGATATTTTGATTGAGTGCAAGTTCCTTGCTGTTTCTAGGTTTTCAACAATTTTCCAATCTTAATTTTGCATTACACATATTGCATACTATGAAACAGGAGGACTGAAAACAATTTCTATATTCTCCATTGATTTTTAAATTACTGAAGTTGCAACCAAATGGAGAGTTGTGGTGAGTAAGTTCTTGGTTTAAACAAGTACCCGAATTGTGGCTTTGCTTTCATTTGTGTTTTCCTTTTCTACTATAAGTTCTTTCTTGACCATAAGATTACATGTAACCTGAAAAACATAGGCCTATAATAATAAAGTGAGTTTGATAAGAGTAGGTACCTTTGATTAAATATATGTTTATAATCAAAGGTAAATATTTACGTTTTGAAGTTCTCTACCGTCTTGATTACTTGATTACTTGTATTGATTGATTAGCAACTGACGAATAATTGTGAACGGAACATTGCATTTACATTAAAATTATAACAGTAACATTAAACATACCTGTTTGAGATATTTACCTATTTGCGTTTGTACGTTTGTATTGTGTTTCGTACATTTGTTGCTCTGCGTTCGCATTACTCTGTACAGATTCGACTCGAAATTTGATTTTTTTCCAATTTTCTTATTTGCCAGTAAGTATAACCAATGACATATAGACATGATACAAAATACAATACTGACATAAGTCTAAAAAAAACTTCAAAACAAAATTGATCTCATTAATATTAGTAATTAGACCCATTCTGCTTTGAAGTTTCAGACCTAGTAATTTAATTAGAGCAATATTTTTTCTGCGCAATGTGCAATGTGCATCAGGCGTTTGTGTTAAAAATTGAAAAGTCTCAATATTTTTAGATTTATACTTTTAAATTAAATTATACACCGGCTAAACCCTGCACGATGTAAATACAAATATTGTCATATGAAAATTATTGTTCTAGACGTAAAATCTACTATCTTTTCGAAGAAAAATGTTTTTAAGATTTCATCTGACACACAACATATATGTATCGTTTTTTAATTTTATATGTATCTGTTTCAAATTCCAACTTCGGCGGAGATCTTGTGCAAGGATCGACCTAAACTATACAAATACTTTTGATGTATTTAATTAATGCAGCGCACAGTACTACTCATTTGAAAATACGTCAAATCCCACAATTTCGTGCAGTACCTTCTTAATACATGTTCTTATTAGCTCTTTCATAATTAATATGTTGAAAATCAAGCAACCAAATGTAGCTGAGGGTAACATGATATGAATTTCTGCAAAAATGTGTGAAATAAATTAATAAACGGATTCTCTTAGACTTGAAAATACGATTCCTCAGAATTTGATGCGCAAATATTTATTACGTAAGACGATTTAGCGGGGAGAGTAGAACGTGTCTATTTTTTTCTTATGAACGGGTGGAAGGAGTCTTGATAATTTTTAAGTAAGATCACAAAACTAATCGGCGCGAGAATTTCTCTATCACGATTCAGGATTAGTAGTTACTCCATACAGGTTATTTTGTATTTCTTCGTGATTTAGTATACCATCGATAGATGACGCTGTCGGGTATTATTTTGGTGTATTGTTTATTAAATTAACTGTTAAAAATAAACATCAAAACCTGACAAAGTTACTCATATAGATTCTTCCGTAACAAATAGTAAAGGGGAACGTCTATCTATTGATTTTTTCTTATTTAGGGGATAGAGGGGGTCAAAAACTAGTAAATATCGTTTTACGTAATAAATTAATGGCCCCATACCTATGTGAGATGTACTTATTTATAAAAGTATTGGCCTCCCCGTTGAGTGTACCTATCATTTTTTTTTTTTTTTTTTTTCTTTACAACTCCCGCATTAGGAATATAAATTCCTGTGTCGCGGGGGACTTTACAAACATACATGAAACGGACACAAAGGACACCCAGACTCAGAACAACAAATTGTGAATCACACAAAGTGTTGTCCTACGTGGGATTTGAACCCACGACACTTGGCGTAGTAGGCAGCGGCGTGGCGACCGCTTAAGCCACTAGGCCAACCGTGCAGATTGGAAGGGTGATGCGCTACGTTGAACAAATTACATATTTTACTGGATTACATTATAATTACTTGGCACCAGTGAAAATTCGTGAACTTGCGAAAAATCTTATAAAACACGAGTACTAGAAGGAAATTGGAAATACCGATTAATACCATTAGTATCGTATTACATAATATTACATGGCATCGAATTTAAAATGATTACACATAGAAACGCTCAAATACATTAGTGTATTTTAAAACTAATGTGCTACTTCCAAAAATAATGCACTTGAGCAATACATTCTGGACTAAAAACACTACAAATCATCTTCCTGGCTTTTATTATTCCCAAGTTTATTTGTGGTTGGCTACTAGTCATAGAACATGACTTTTACCATGAGCGACTTCCATCGGACCTCCGAAACCCTGTGGGAAAACTGAATTCGAAGATAAAAGAAGTTGTCAGTATATTTAAGAGCACTGACTTCCCAAAAACGATTGCCATAGATGTTAATCGGGAACACGAATTAACATGCTCATTATAAGGCGTGAAATACAATGAAAAACTATAAATATTTGTTACAAAATATAGTAACCATATTAACATTCTCTAATGATGGCTAAAAAGAGGAAATGGATGACAACAAATTATCTTCGACATCTCTAACTTTTCATAATCGACTATGTTCCTTACACTCGCTACCACTATTGGACTACGGGTTATTGGGTTATTATATCTTCTGTGACCCGATTCGAATTGCGAGCCACATGTTGCCACAGTATAATATCAGTAATAAAGAGCAGATAAATACAGAAACCCTTTTATATGTATGTACGAGCACTTGCAGTACAGTTGCTGAAATAATTTTCTGACATACATTAAAAAGAGCTTTATTGTTAGTAGGATTGTAAATAAATTAAAGTTGTCATATTTAGTAAAGACTAAAATAGATAGATGTTTTGATATAAACGAAATGGAACGACCAATTTGAATTCATGTCAATTCATTCTTTCTTTTCTTTTTTTTTAAAAAAAAGACAACTCCCGCATTAGGAATATAAATTCCGGTGTCGCGGGGGACTTTACAAACATACATGAAACGGACACAAAGAACACCCAGATTCAGAACAACAAATTGTGAATCACACAAAGTGTTATCCCACGTGGGATTTGAACCCACGACACTTGGCGCAGTAGGAAGCGGCGTGGCGACCGCTTAAACCACTAGGTCAACCGTGCATTCATTCAGATAGTTAATGATATAAGGAGTAACTTAGACTATTTTATTTACTAGTTTCGCCTGGCGACTTTACCCCCGGTTATTATAAAAGGATGACACCGCGGGGCCTCAGCTAGTAAACAATAATAACACTGATATTATTCGTCTAATTATTTAATTAGATATGTGTCTGAAATCATATATTGAATAATGAAATATGCTTATAGCTATGGTAAATTATGAGAAAAACATTTTTCTTTATATTTTACAAAGTATATGATTCATTGTCAAATAACCTTAAAATATATTCCACACAAATTTTTAACAAAGTAAAATACGCCTTGATTTCATCTTTTCTAAATTGTTTTTCTTTTTCTTTCAGGTAAATGTCTTCAATACAAGTACTATACAATACAAGCAAAATTATTCTCAAGTATCATCTTTTGGTAATCCTTTTGTATTTTCTTTATATGATATTCTATTTATTGCTCATATTAAATTATTTCCATAAAACAAAAGTAAAGCACTAATATATAATAACTATAAAACAAAATCATAGATTAAACAAAATTAAATAGACGATGGTAAAGTTCAACGAGATACAGAATTCATTCCTATTCCTAATCGTGATATTTCTAAGTAGAAATCTTATAAATTCGTGATGTAACTCAGAAGCATTGTTTTGTATTGACTCCTAGTATAGTATCCTAGTATAGTAGTATTTTAGCAAAAACGTTAGTTGTCCTATCTTGTTGAGACATCGCTTGGCATTGTGTAAGACTAAGGAACCCTATTCTATGCGTGGCCACCTGCCCGATTTTTTCATTAATGAAGCAAATATATCCATGATTATGCATAGAAGTGTATACTATTCTAACTGTATAAATTAATGCATGAAGACAATTATTCGTACACCTGAAAGGATATTTTATGAACCAAGCCTAATTTCTGCCTGATAGATAGATTTTGAATGACAAGACTGGTAAGAGAAGTAATTTGAAATTAGTTATTCATTGGAAAACTTTCGCACTAACTTTATCATCCTCATTTTAAAATATCGGTTAATCCATCCTTAAGCTATATTACAATTTGATTTCCTCAAAATTTAAACAAAGTGAGTTTTTAATCCGCAGTTTTATATTCTTATATATTTTAGATACTATTGCAATACTTTTTATGCCTTCATTAAAATGGTTATGCTAAACTTTTACATCAAAATTTGTATATTTTTTATGAACGAATACTCGCTATATAGTTTTCAAGAACCAGAGTTTTCCATATTTGTTAATGAATTCGAACTAAATTTATGCGTATTGGAAGAAAAGCCTTATCTAACCATTAAGCATCGTTAATATTCTCCAGGGTGATTATATTCCAGTCAACCAATTGAAAACCGATCTATCCTTTAAAATTAACTGGAATATTTTGAATAAATTACGTCATGTTTGCTACCGTTTTTATTCTGAAATAAAACCAACCCATAGCTTGCCATGGGATCTGTAAAGGACTATGTGTGACTGTAGATGGGTTACGGCATGCATTAACGGACTTATTGCTATCATCTATTTCCTGTCCGACTTTGTTGCGTTATTATTTTTCCGTTTTAATAATCACTTTATACCGCGGCCGTCCGCTTCCAACTTTTTCCAAACAATTATTAAAATTCTCAATTAAATAATTTTAGCTTCCCTGCGCTATTGTGTGACGGCGTAATATTGAAACCGCACACAATTGTAAAAGACATATTGTAGATTCTGCAAGATGGTGAAAAATGAATTTGACAGTTGTAGATATATCAAAACGCGGAAGCTTAAGCTAAATAATATGGTATTGTAATTTTGTAAATTAGCAAATATGCACGTGCCAATGACAATTGGGTCGTTAATAACGAAAAGTTTTGGATAAAGTTTTATCGTTTTGAAATGGATTGTATATTGAAATAATGTATAAAAACACGGGAACAATTTTATGCAAGCTGAGCTTATAATTTATTTTAATCGATGCAATAAATTCTCTTATTTAATTAAACTGCTTTTCCGAAATCATCTCTATCTCATTTTTACTCCTGTTGGCCCGGGTCCGGCTCTGCCCGCGTGAATGGTGAATATCATTTTTGGGTAAATATATAGTCTATGACACCAATAATGTAGCTTTCTGATGGTAAAAGAATTATACCATTAGAAATATATAGTTATTATTGGAGTTCTAAAAAGTCTGGGATAGCATATGTCTAATCTTTTAAGATTAGCTCACAAAAAACGGGTTCGTTTTGCGTTAAGGGCAAAAGAATAGATAGATAGAACGTATGTGGGTTAGCTAGTAAAAGATAAATATTTACGAACCAAACAAAACCTAAACACCGTTTAACGCAGAATTCTATGATGTAGCATAAAAGTATCTTAGCGTTCGTCATAGACCGAATATATTAGATCTATATACGACAACAGGGGTTTATCCGCTGAACCAAACGCCGTAAACGTTCCTAGTATCAATATCTCTGGGGTTTTCTTGTGTACCTTACAATATTTTGTGTACTTTATGTTCTTTCGCCCGTCGCCAATGCTTTGAGCATGAAAATGTATCACAAAAATATATTTTTTTCTATACTGAAACGCTTTATCCATGCTTGAGATTGTGTTTGGTATTTTAAGGCGTGGTTATGTCATTCGCATGCTCATGCAGCTAGTTGCTCAGTTTTTGTATGTAAGTACACAGTTCATGTATATCTATACAAAGAAATTAAATTGAAGTGTCTGTTAGGAACTTAAAAATAATAGCTTTTCAGAAAATGCGCATGAAAGTATATGTGATACTTACATTATTGTTAACGAGTAACTTGGCTACTTTTAGTAGACTAGCTTCGTGACTTGATCCGCGGGTACACCAACAGCCACGGGTAACACCACGGGGCTCAGCTAGTAACATGAATATTTATGTTTCTGTATTACTTTCTACTAATTATAACTAGTCTCATTGCGAACTTATGTGAAACTGGCTCGAATATTGACCCGCAACTTTTGCGTAATGTATTTATATGAATGATCTAATTGCATTGATTGAAGTTATGATTAGTCACGGTTATCCTACTAATATTATAAACGCGAAAGTTTTTAAGTAGGTATGTATGGTTTTTGTTCTTTCACGCCAAAAATACCCAATGGATTTTGATTAAATTTCACAATAATATAGCTTACATATCGGAATAACACATAGACATTATCACCATTGTGGACCTACACACGGGCGGAGCCACGAGCAAAAGCTAGTTAAAAAAAAAATGAAGGCATACTACAAGTCTTCAGACTTTAAGGTATGAAGGAAACAGTTTTTAATGTCGAAAGGCGATGTTGGAAAATAATGTTTATAAGGTTGGATTCAGAAGTATCAAGAATCGCGAAACGTGAGGGTCAATGCCTTCTTATTTTGAGATTCTTTAAACATCTTTTGCAGCACCACGGTAAACTATTTTCAAAAGTCTGCAAAGTCAAAGACAGCTAACTTAGCCTCTAAAAATGAGAAATGCGATTTATAAAAAGTTGCAGAAGTGAACAAATTAAATAGTAAATTAAATCCCATTCAAATCGGTCTGGTGCCTTTAAAAAACAAAGCACCTTTTTTTGTTTTATGTTAAAAGGTTAGAAGTGAACAAGTTTCCTTTGAAAATTTTGTGAAAGTTTCTCTTTGTGGAACTATTTTCATAAAGCTATTTTCATAAACCTTAACGCTTGTTTAATTAATTTTTTTTCATGGTCAAATGTTTTCAAAGACATTGAAAACAAAGTTAAATAATTTAAAAGTTTGCTGTATTCTAGCATATTTTATTGTCGAACTGACTTTTGACAACTGCTTCGCTTGCATTGAATTACAATACCTATAAATTTTCTTTTCATGTTATTTTTTGCAAACTTTTACAACCTTTATAGTGATTAAGGTAAACATTGTGAGTGAGTGTGATTGTGAGTGTGTGTTAAACTCTGTAAATCATAAAATAGTAGAGAGTAGAGCCACGCTGATACCAGTATGCAGCGTATTATGTTGGTTAGAGCGAGACAGAATTGAGCCAATGGCCCGCCAGGCTCACACTCACCAACGAAATAGAACCATACAGCAAACAGTGAAATGCTTCTGCATCAATACAACCAACATTGATGCAAAAGAATCTTACCAGGCCGCCTTAGTGTAATGTACCGAGCTGCTTCTTTACAATAAGGATGGTGACCACTACTTATTCTACTCATGTTTTCTATCAAGCAGAGTAATTTTGAAAAAAACAACACTATCACCAAACAAAAGAAATAATTATACCTAACAGGACATCATCAACAGCCTTTAACAGTCCACTGCTGCATATAGGCCTCTCCTTAAAAAGGAGGTTTTGGCCTACTATACCACGCTGGCCAGACGGGTTGAAATAGGGTTGGTTTCAAATTTTCCTTCTCTTTGCATTGATGTTGTCTTGCGTAGTTTATCCCTTAGTCGCCTTTTACGACACGCGTGGGATGAATTGGGGTGGTGACGCTCTGTATTCTTAATCCGTCACCACACTAATAGGACATATTTTTTATCAAATGCCGAAGAAAGATTTATCCATAATCATCTATGAAATGTTTTGACGGATAAAAGATTTTATGGAAGTTTTGTGAAAAGGTCTCTATAGGAAGATTTAAGTGTCGCATAATTCCATTACGAATTTAAATTGTTATGCGTGACTTTCCAATTTGTGAAGTCACTCCTCAGCATCACAACGACTTAGCCACATATTTATGAGGGGTGTGTTAGTTCTTCGAGTTCTATGAGAATATCTGCTGAAAATGTATTCGAAATTCTTTCATACATGTAGGGCTAATATCTGTTTGGGTAGAATAGTACTTAAAGGTAAACATTCCTTGCCTGATAGACCGCAATAATGTTAAATCTACATATAAAACTGACATTTGATCATTTATGTTTGTATGTATCTCAAAAATAGTATTATATTTACAAAATTGCATTCAGCTACAAAATGTGATCTGCCTAACTGCCCGAACTTCTCTTCATTAAATTGAAAGAATAAAAGAAGTGGCTTTATTTGATTACCAATTTTCCAGTTCGATATTTGTTATTAAAAAGTATCTGGTAAGTAGCTGATGATCAAATTATCCTAATTTCTGTCATTTCTTATAGCATCCTTACTCATTTACATACTTTGAAAAAAGAACTGAAATTTTATCGGTGAGGCGCCAACGTACTACGGTTAGATCAATCCCTTGTGGCTCGAGGCATTGCCGATTCTTTCAATTCCACTATTTACAGAATTTACACTCATGGCTTATAAAAGCTCATTTGTTTGTTTTCTACTTTGTTTATGTCAAAAAAGTTCGAAGCAAAAAGAGAAGGAAAGTCCCGTCAAATAGGTCTACTCGATGAGAAAAGGGGGTATATATAATAATATGATAGTATCAAGCTAAAGATCAAAATTAAAAATAAGAATGATTCAAATAAAATAAGTTATTCATGAAAATTTTACTAAATACCTAATACCTACCTAGGTATTATTTTACTTACTGTCTTTTCTTCTTTCATTGATTTAATGATGTCTGTTTTTAAATGACAAATATTACCTACCAAAATTCATCCTATCACATCTTATCTGTTAAAAAACCTAATATTGTGAAATATAAAAATACCGTAATACCGTATTGTAATTAATCATGATTTAATATTCAAACGACGAGGCGAGGCAACGTGACCGACCATTTAGATGGTGACTAAAGAGGCCAGGCGGTCCAAATGCCTAATTTGACGTGGGTGGCAAATGAATATTCGCATATGCCGCTAAGTTCGTTCACATGCACTCCTACGCACTGCCTCCAACACAGAGCGGCCATTTTTTTTCGTATTACACAGTGCTATCTTGACTCACGCTTACTTGTACTACAGGTTCTAGAACACGAAAAACATTCCTTTATATGTTTCTTTTATAAAATAAAACATTTAACCAATACAAATGATTTCTTTTACAGAAGTAAATGAAATGAGCGTACATAAAACCCCTAACTTTGCAATCGAATGTGCCTCCGCCTTGAAGTCATAATGTTACTGAGTACCAATTTACCTAATCACTCTTCTGGTTACCTGGCCCGCGAAGCTAAAAAAAGGGTAATATTTTAGTCTCTATATATATGCTTAAATATCCCACCGCAGCTTCTAAACATCTGAACCGATTTTTTTGGTGTTGTGAATGAATGAGGTGTCAATAGATGCGTAATAAGGGCCCGGGTGAAATATTTTTTTATTTTTTAAAAATATTTCTTTAATACCACGGTCCACGACACTGAAATAAACATCTTTTTTTTTCAAGATTATGTCGTCTAAAATCCAGCGGTAAATAGCTAAGTAGCCATGTTAGCAGCTGCTGTGCATCTTGGATAGTAGTTGATTGTCTCTAGAAATACATTACCCAGAAACTTTTACTAGATGATTAAAAAATTGATGTGTAGAATTTTAAAACCATTAATATTTTTGCCGATGACTATTCATCCCGCGGGTGTCGTAAAAGGCGACTAAGGGATAAACTACGCAAGACAACATCAATGCAAAGAGAAGGAAAACTTGAAACCAACCCTATACCAACCTGTCTGGCCAGGGTGGTATAGTAGGCCAATACCTCCTTTTCAAGGAGAGGCTATGTCCAGCAGTGGTCTGTTAAAGGCTGTTGATGATGATGATGATGAAATATTTTTGCCGAGACCCACTTACAATTAAAGCTTAACAAAAACTGTCCATTTTATCAACTGATATTGTCAGTTTGGTGGTTGGAATTTATGTAGAAGCTGCATTATTTATTTTTGTTTCGTTTTAAAAGTATACGTATTCGTTCATGTAATATCTGTATAGTTCTCAGTTAACCCCGTCGCGTGAGATTACTATAAATGATAGAACGTCGCGATGTCGGAGGGATGGCATTTTAATACGTTGTAATTTATACCGATAAAGTAATTATGGCATTAAACAAAACAGGACTGTGTGTGTGTTACATTTTGTTTTATTTGGAGTGTCATAAATAAGATAAACCTTCCAAGCCAAAATTCATCACACCGTTTTGTTACAGAGCGTGTTAATGAAATGTATTCTTCCCGGTGCAATCGGGTCAACATTACCTCACGAAAAGTAATTTACTTCACCTTTGCTTCCTCGCAACTTGTGTCAATATCAAAGGTATTTAAGTTGTTATCCGGGAATTTCACAATAACGAAGCCATTGTACTGGACACGCTTCGCTATTCCACTATAAACATCGTGCAAATTGCAAACTACTCTCCATGACAGTAAATAATTCACTGTCATTGACATGCGTATGTTGTTTTTAGTCTGATCGTATACCTGTTATTTAATTTCTAATACAACACGCACTGTTATAATGATAGTAATTTATCGGGAGGTGCTTGCCCTCTGTCATATAATTATTCAGACTTGTGATCGTAGGGGAAAGTTTAGTCAATATACATCATTATCTATGTAGTACACGATGCCAATTACTATTTGTCTTATCTCGCTCGTCATGGGTATCGTCACGATTTAAACATAGTCACTACTAGTACTACTACTAAGTAATTTGCATTTTGCTGACGGTACTGTAATAAAGATACTTCTTATACTGTAATAAAGATACTTCTTATACTGTAATAAAAATACCTCTTCTTAATAAAATTTTGAAGGAGTGAAATTAGAGAAGATACAGATAAAGTTACCGATTCCGACGAGTTGAGAATGCTCTCCTTTTCTATAAGTCGAATAAAAATAACGTGATATTAAAAGTAACTTTGGTGATGACGGCAATACACCAATATTATAACTGCAAAAGTTAAAAGTTTGTGTTTTGTTACGTCTTCGTGTTCAAATAACTGAAACAATTTTGATAAAAATTCATATGGAAGTAGTGGAATACATAGATAAAAACAAAGACTACTTTTTATCCTGAAAATTGGTAGTATTCCCGTGGGATGAGCAAGGCTTTGAAGTACATATATCTATAAATATATACTTTTCGAAAATAAGAGTTGCATCTTGACTTAAATTACGGTGACATAGAAGAGTAGAAAAATAACAATATGAAACTTTTCTTCACCATAGATTAACGGAAAAACCCCAGTGTATGTATACATATGCTACCTTAGTAACTTCTTATTAAAAATAACTAAATCGTTTCGCTGGTCCTCATGGTATCGATCTTTCATACCAACAACAAGATAAAATGTCATATTTCTATTACGCTTGCATTAATAAAGCAATTAAAATGAACTCTGAATCGATTAACTTCAACCAATCTATATTTTGCACAATTCACAATGTTGCCCCCGGTGTTTTTGGATCAACACAACCTCTAAACTTTCTTCCAAAAAAAAGACCTCCAAAGCACATGCTACAGGCACTCACCACTTTCAATATTTACCTAACTAATAAAAGTTATGGTCTGAGCCAATTAACTTTACTAATTTTAGTTTTTTCAAACTGAATTTATTTACTTGTACGTTTTTCATACATAAGCCGATGTCCACTACTCCGCTCGCATCCTAGGAGTATGAAAAATAGATGTTGGCCGATTCTCAGACCCACCCGATTTGCATACAAAATTTGATACAAATCGGTCAAACCGTTACGGAGGAGTATGGTTAATATTAGTAAGTATAAAATTTTATATATAAGATAACGAGAATTCGTAAGAATTTTATTTTAGAATTAGCACGAATGTCTAATAAATGAACGGTCTACCATTTGTATGCCTAATTTGCAAAGATTTTCATCGAAATAGACTAAGAGAAACATGGAACATACGAATGGTATTTGCGTTTTAATCGTAAATGGCATTATATTAGAACTCTTCAAAGTTCTTATCTTCACCTTCTTTCGGGATAGTACTTAGGAACTCGGGGTATTTTCGCAAATAAACAGCACCCCTATTAAGACAATCGAACGTTATCTTAACGGGGATACGTCGGAGTATACGTTACGTGCTCAATAGGCAATAAAAACATCGGGCCATTAGATGTTATCGACATTCACTTTCCTTTTCTTTTCCTTCCTCGAATATTTTTGCAATATTGAATTAATTTACCACCAAAACACATACAAGACTAAATAAAAGCTATTCAACAAAGCGACATCATTCTAATTACTTCTTTTTACATTCCAGTCAAATGTAACAATGAATTGATGGAATCGCAAGACAAATTGTTAAAGTACATTATATTATAGAAGTCAATTAATATTGTAGTATGGATGATTTATTTATAAAATTATTTCTTTACTTAAAGAACTTTGCAACAAAAAGAAACTTGAAAAACTAGCCCGACAGCGGATCTCCATTACAAACTAACCCGACAGCGGATCTCCATTACAAACTAGCCCGACAGCGGATCTCCATTACAAACTAGCCCGACAGCGGATCTCCATTACAAACTAACCCGACAGCGGATCTCCAATACAAACTAGCCCGACAGCGGATCTCCATTACAAACTAGCCCGACAGCGGATCTCCATTACAAGTCTATTGATCGACACCTCATTCATTTAAATCGGTTCAGTAGTTTAGTTGCTACAGTGGAACATACACACATACATTGATTGAAAAACTATTCCCCTTTAAGCTCACCGTAGTCGGTTAAAAAGTACTATGTTTTCTTGTATAGATTCTCAGAATGTAATAACAACGCATGGTATCTTTTTATCTTTTATCAATGCATAGGCTCTCTTCTCGTTTTTAGGATCAGTGATTTTTGTGTCTACCTGAATACTTTTGTTCGAAAATTTTCTTCAAAATATTTTACTTACTTAATCTGAGGTATACCATTTACTGGTATGTAACTTATCTTATGTTAAAGTATATCCACGACATTCTACAAAGGCAGAAAAACATGCAAAGAAAATCCATCAAACTTTTTTCGCCTTAAAACAGAGTACTAAGTAACTTCACTAAAATATTATGTTCAATACGTCATTTCCCGCCTTTTTGTCTCTTGTTGACAGAGGCGGAGTTTTGAATCTTTTATATTTGTGCCGGTCCCGCATTGAGTTACAGCTGGTTACAGCATAAATGTCAACACTTCAAATTTTTAAACCCCCCTCGTCGTAGCTTAATCTATACAAATAAATAAAAATTGAAGTGTCTGTATGTAATTTTATAATTAACAACTGTTCATTAATTGCGTATAAAAGTCAATACGATACTTACATCAAAAAGTAATATTGAAATTTTTGAGCTGTCTGTCTGTTCCGACTAATCTGTGAAATGGTGAACCGATTGTGACTGGACTTGTACTGCAGATAGTTGATAACATTAGTAACTACAACAATAACCTTGGGAGACATCACTCGACTCAGTTGGTCTATACTAATATTGTACAGAAGTAAAGTTTGTGAGTTTGTGAAGTTGTGGGGGGGTAATCTCAGGATCTCCTGAACCAATTCTGTTAACAATAAAAAGCCACGTAATTTGTCATAGGCCAAAGAAATACCGCGTTAACCGACATACACGAGGGTAGAGCCGCGGGGAAAAGCTAGTTACGTAAAGTGATTTGTGAACTTCCGCTCCAAGGGCTTTGAAGTATGTCGCGTAAGTACGCCAACAAACCAACCTACCTCGGATCGGCTCGGAGGAATCGGATTAGGGTGGTGTAGGATAAAGAATAACGAGTTCGCGCCGAAAGAATTGATTCTATCCAATGTAGGTTGGGTATGGTATTTATGTATTAGGTAGCTATAAAACAGGTAAATGTAAAGCAATAAGCAGTAAAATGGTACTAACTAATTTGACTATCATGATGATAAATATATTAATGTCTCGTGTGCGCGAGACTTGAGATAACTCACCACTTGACACTACCTATCAACAACCCATAATGTCCCACTGCTGGACCCGGGTATCGTCTCTAGAGAGGGTTAAGGCCGTACTACCTAATAGCTATAATAATAATCAACTTTGAGTATTGACCATGGGCTAAGAAACATGTTTGCATAATGACTATACCACTCATGTCATAAAATTAAAACAAAATTCTTCTTGGAGATATTACTAGCCAAGTGTAGTTCTCATAGCTTCTTAATTGTATTTAACACCAGAACTTAATGTAGTCATGTCTACAACTTGACTGTAAACCTCAGCTCGGGAATCGATGACGTTGCCAATAAGCCAATTTCGTCGGTCATAAATTGCGGTAGCTCTAACGCGGTCAACGCTATGAATATGGGGCAAACAACCCAATTTTTCATGTCATACTTGGAAAAGCTCTCTAAGGCAGACATTTTGACGTGTTCTTCATCTATTAGGCAATTTCCGTCAGTCAATTATATTGTTGTAGTAAAGTGATTTTCATAACAGAAAAAGGCGTTATACGTTACTGGTGTTACAAGGCGGATAAATCTTAACAACCTTACAATAGGATACTTGAAGATGACGTGACCACTTTTATTATATTGTGTTGATAGAATACAATACCTGCATTGTAACTAACTGCCCAATCGTGTTGTTCCTCCGCAGTCACCAGAGATTCTAGATCTTTGATGTACTATCAACAATTAGTTTATTTTCATCTTCTTTTCACTTTGTGTGCTGGTTCAGTGGAATTTGTTCAGTATCAATTCTAGTAATAATGTTATAATGTTAACTAAGTTGTCAAATCAAACTGTCGCGTCGGTGTAATGAAACGTCAATGTATCATTGTTTTGATAATATTCAGATTTGTAATTTTTGAAAATAGGTACCTACTGCTCATCAATCAAAACTTTTATTATAAACTAGCTGAGTTATTATTAAAAATCGTTAATCGTAAAGAAGCTAGTCTAAAATAAATGAGCCTAAGTTATGTTATAGCTTCAGTCATTAGCTTTTTGTCAGTGAAAGTCCCGTCTAAATCGGTCCAGCCGTGCTAGAGATTAGCAAGGACAAACAGACAGACAGACCACACACACAGAATCTTTAAAACTGTTTTTTTTATGTTAGTACCGAATATACTTTGATATGCATTCATTTTTTACCTGAGTCAGAGAGCAAAGCTTTAAGTCAGAATATTTTTGTTTATACATATTCTTTACTTTTAAGAGCACGTTGTATACTTGCGAACTCATGATCCAACAAATTAGAGATGACAGCAACGTGAAATATCGCTTAACCTATACCGCGCTGAGATGTCGTGACCGCTGAGCTTACGTAACTATAATGAGATTTTAATACAATGTACTATAGAAAGTGTTGTGTAATCGAAATTGGTAAATATCCTAAATATCGCAGAGCAACATCTTACGGTACAGTTGAAGAAAGTATCTCACAGACGAGACCTTAATTAATTTTGCTTATAACTCTGTACTTAAATAATACACGTAAGTTGCCTCGTTGGTCTAGTGGTTAGCGTATGCGGCTGCTGATCAAGAGGTCTCGGGTTTGATTCCCGGGTCGGGACCAATTATTATTTGTGAGATTCACAAATATTTGTTTCGGAGTCTGGGTGTTTTCTATGTATAATATGTTTGTATTTACAAAAAAAAAGTATGTTTATGTATTTATATCAGTTGTCTAGTACCCATAACACAATCTCTGCTTAGCTTGGGACTAGATGATGTTGTGTGTCAGATGTCCAAAATATTTATTTATTTATTTAACAATCCGATCCTAGCTTCAGCAGCCAACAGACTCATAAAAAATAGCTTAATCATCACCAACAGTTTCAGAAGTTCACTGTTATTCATAAGAATCGTCTTAAAAAGG
This sequence comes from Phragmatobia fuliginosa, assembly GCA_932526445.1. NCBI lineage: Eukaryota > Metazoa > Arthropoda > Insecta > Lepidoptera > Erebidae > Phragmatobia > Phragmatobia fuliginosa. The sequence continues at coordinate 13,911,131 of OW052065.1, read as the reverse complement.
AGATTTTAGTTTACCTTATCCATTATTATTAAACAAAAACCGGTCATAGGAATACCAACCGGTTTTTGTTTCAAGTTTTCCTTCTCTTTTCCGTGCTATTATCTCACTTAAAGTCGTTACAAAGTAAGAAGCCCGTTTTGACATTTGTCATCGTGTTTTTTAATGGGAGGATTATGAATTAGATTTTTGACATTGAAAAATCATATTCATAATCCTATTTAATTACTATGTTACCCATACACTATCACAACGCGTATCATAAATAAGCATCAAGTTTAACTTTGTATTGAAAAAATGCACTCAAAAACACGAGTTAATCGTTGATTAAAAAAACACAATGACAAATGTCAAAACGGGCTTCTTATTTTGTGATGACATAGTGTGTGTAGTAGAAAAAACAAAAAGTGAAACTTATTGGATATCTTCTTTGAGTACTTATTTTTCAAATCCCCTTTTTTGTGTTTTTGGAATGTTGTGATCGTATTTTAGTAAAGCTATGAGGAAAGTTGCTTTTAAAACCAAACTGATAATTTATTTAAAAAGCCAAAGTAATACTTAATACCCACAAAATGAATAATATTCAGAGGATACAGTATTTAGTTTTCCAAAGTTCGCTTTTATAAGAATATTTTGGTTTTTTATTACATAAAAATAAAGTAAATAAATTTTTCATTTTTGTTTCAGGTATGTGAAAATAACAAGAAAACAACAATAATAGTAAGATAAAGTTTTAATGGTAGCATCGTTTTAAATGTAACATTGAATTATTCCATATAGTGTTGAAAATGACATTTGTACGTTATCCTAGTTGCGCCCAAGGCTCCGCTCGCGTCTTTTTCATCCTTTATTACCTAGGGATATAGTTTACGTCCTAATTTCAGACCAGAGAACTGATCAAGCAATTTCGGTGGGGTATGGCAATACTCAACAGAAGTTCTAGAAGCCCAACTTGTAAAATGCACTTAATTAGAAAACTTCGTACAAAAATAGCATAATATAGAATGAAATATTAAAGATAAGATCATAACAATTATCTATTCTATATTTACGTGCCATTATTGGGTAACTACGGAACCATATTCAAACATAATTAACATGTAATCTTTCACAAGTTTATGACTTTTGTATGTCTACTTATATCGTCTATAGCGAACAACAATAACCATTAAACAACACACATGTGAACATTAACTAATTCATTTAATTCTTACTATCCATTTTGGAGCTCTTAGCGCAACACATCGACAAGCTTTACACTTATTACACTCCCTGTATTTCAACTTCATCAAGAGGCTTTAAAAGTTATATTTTGTTTCATTGAAAAATAAACTGTAAAAGCAACCCAAAAGGTTGTATTTCGCGTTTAGCCTATCGTACCCCTGCATCTAGGGAAATATTCGGGTAGCTGTATCAAACATGGTGAGTTAATTACTTTCAAGTTTATAAACCAATGTTTTCTTAATACAGTATATGAAAAAGTTTTCTGGCATCCGACCATTATTTTAATTGCGTTGTGGTGGTGTTGCTTTCAGAAAAGTTTTTACCTAATAGATTTTCTTTAAAACTACTCTTCTAAATTATTTATTAAGCATCAAAAGAGAGAAAGAAGTTATCACTGTCTCTTTAGATCTGAACTTTATGTTTGATGTAAGGTTTTCATGTACAAGGAATATAATTTTTATAACATGGTACACAAAAATACATAATTATGGCTAAAAGGTATTTGAAACAAACATATAATTAAAATATATAACGATCATAACACCAAAACTTAAAAAACGAAAGTTAGTTAGTTTAGAGTAGAGTTATTTAGAGTTAGTTAAGTAAAACCCGCAGACTAGGGTCATTTTGGGAGACTTATCTTTATAAATAAATAAATTTTCAGTTCGTGTGTTTGTAATTGAATTCTTTACATACGCCTGAACCGATTTTGATGATTTTTTTGTGTATATTCAAGTGAGTTTCAGAATGGTTAAGATTTGTAATTGGACCCGATAGGTGGCGCTGCGATCAAGCTCGGGGATTTTAAAATTGGGCGATACGCAGTTCGCCGGGTCAGCTAGTACACACACATATATATATATATATATACCGGATCCTATTTCGCACTGACTAAAGTAGAAATGAAGAGCGGGTTAGATATCCCATAATATCTACTTACAAAAGTTTATGGGGCTTTGGGTAGTCGTTATAAAATGGGAAATTGAGAACATTATACGTTTGGGATTTGGTTACAGGTTCAAAAGGTCATGTAGTTTATTACTGGTTTTATGTTTTACAAAACTTTAAATTCCCTTTAATCAAAATTTTAAGACTATATTTAGTATTCTTGAAATTTGTGCTTAGACTACTGAAACAAATATATGATATATTTTTTTGTAAATACATATTAATACACAGAAAACCTCCAAACACCGAAAAAAATATTTGCGGATCATAATGCGGTTGGACCCGGGAATCGAATCCGAGACCCAAGCAGTCGCATACACTACCACTGCGCCTCGTAATAGTCTCGTAATCAGTTTTATTTTCTTTATTGTAGAATCTATGAGAGGTAAACAGTAAAAGTTAAAACTAGGTAGGTTAACTTAAGCGATACATGCATTAACACACAACACACCAGCTGCGTGACAAGGCCACCAGGTCACTTTAGCGAGCAAGGACCACGCAAACAAGCTATGTGAATTTGTTTTTGAGGTTGTAGGTACACAGAATCACTATTTCTACAATTATACACATAACATTTTTGTTGTACACCTTTTATATTATAAAAAGATTAACCCATTGTTAACACTTCTCCATAGAAATGACATTTTGGAACTAAGTAAGTGGAGTCATTAATTTTACGTTTCGAAAGTGCATGTCTAAAGGCCTACTAGTTAATAAAAGCTTTTTGATTTCGATCATTTACGACTTATCATTCTTCATTTCAAAAAACGTTTTTTACTGACTAGTTTTACTTGTTGTTTTGTTTTGACATCTAATCCAGATGATGACCAATTCTTGTTACTGAAAGTGTCTTTTCTAACAATTAGTGAGCACAAAAACTGGCTTTTTCGTTCAGAATATGATGATCTTTCTTTTTCATTTTCAACCTTGCTGATTGACAACCACCCCTTTTGTTTGGCAAAATTAAGTTATATAGTAATAGGTCCACATACATCTTAATTAATTGACACATCTTTATCCGCTTACCTCTTTATCTCCCCTCTCTGTATTCAAGAGGCCGTTTTATCGTTATCACTTTGCGGTCTTCTGCACTCTAGGATTCAAGTAATCCAATGCTAAGTTACATTAAATTACTCTAACAGAATCTTTTTGCCGAAGTTGGAGCCGACATAATCTTCTTACGTACCCTCGCATATTTGTTAGCCAAAATATTATTTTTGATGCCGTGACGTAATTGAAAGACAACATTTGTGAAATTTTAATGCAAAAGTTAAGTCCTTTTGTCGCTAAGTTCTGAAATAACTTAGCAAGAAGCCGCCATAATAATGCCTCTGAAATAAATTGAATTTATCTTGATTCAGTTCAAACAATTTGTTGTTAGGGGTTGACGTTTACTTTACTTATTATAATTTATGTGGAAAACAAGTCGTATACCTACTTAGCTGTTGAATAAGCAAACTATTTAAACTGAACATTCTTCATCACCATCATCAGCCTATCGCAGTATGCTGCTGGACATAGGCCTCACCAATTGCACACCACTTAGTTCGACACTTCAAACTTAACATAATTACCTGTAAGTTATCATTTTTAGTAGTAAATACCTGGTTCCGAGATTACTAAAAGCCTCAAAAAATATTTTACCTATATAGAAACATGTTCCCGATACAGTCACAATCTTTATTTCCACTACTTTATAAAATGTTACTTAATAAAAATACGTAGAACTGACGTCACAAATATGTAAGCCTGTTTCCGAGGACGATCATGCGACACGCTCAAAAAACATCAACATGCAAGGGTTGTCGATAGTCCTGATTCCTGAATTTTTTTCGGACCTCTGACAAACAACGCCATCTAGTTCCAAACTAAACGGAGCTTGTCCTATGGGTACTAGATAACTGATATTACATATGTAGTTTTTTTTGTAAATACATTCAAATTTTACATAGAAAACTCCCAAACTTCGAAACAAATATTTTTAGATCACACAAACATTTGGTCTGACCCGGGAATCGTACCCGATACCTTATGTATTACAATCGCATACACTACCACACACCGAGGCAGCCAAGTTGAAAGTGAGCTACGAGTAAACTTACCATGGCTTCTAAAAATCAACTACAATATCTTATTAATAAACAGACGTGTATTTATATACTTTTAAAGTTTAAATTGTATTTATATATAGAAAATAATAGAAATAGACTCAATCGTACTCATCAACATCATAACTGTCTGAAGAGATCTATAATTATTTTGTGATACTTAAGTCATCTTAAAGAGAATGCGCTAATGATAGAAATAAATAATTACAAAGACTGTATGGTTTTCCGAAAGTGACACCCCTAATTATCCTAGGCCGCGTACCAACCCAACAAGTCCGTCCAAACAACTATAGTTCCGAGTGGCGTGCGAACAAACTAGCTAAGTCAGTTATTTAAATTAAATTTTGCATAATTCAGGACAACAAAAGCTTTCACATTAGCCGGGGATTCCGCGGGACAGCTGCCAACCTTTATTTTATTCACTCTTATTATGCAGGTAGTGTTTGATCAAACTGGTACTGACGGATGAATTCTAAACATATATCATGTTCGTGAGCATCTGTTCAGTAGAAAGTACAAGTTATCTAAGATTCTGACCATCCTATTTTTTTTTAATTAGATCAGCTATCGAACTTATTGAATTCCCAGGATCCACGTTCTATCAAAACGACCCCATGCCTCCTTCTTGCTTTCCAACAGTCCACCCGTCTTCTGAAACCTTTATTCCAAAATTCCACCCTACCTTTGTTTGATACTCCTTATAAGGAATACTATTCCAAACAAATGTCATTCTACACTTCGGAATAAACAAGATTATAAGAGAAAAGTTTATTTTCTAATATATTAAACTTATGTTTATGTTTATGTAACTAATATAATTTAAGAAATATTTGCATGCCTAGAGGTAGAATGTGGCTGTTCCGTTATTATATTGTAACATCTGATTGTAAGACCCATATTCGCAAATAAATATTGATTGATTGATTGATTGATTGATATGTCCAATCAAAATAATTTTGTTCATGTGTGAAACATTTAAACTTTGAAGTTCATTTGTATCATTAGAGGTATGGCGTCAGTGCACCATAATTTGTGTACTAACTGTACGTTTCCTTTGACTACTGATAAAGCCGTCACCTTGTAACTTCCTACTGCGCCGAGGTTTCTGGACTTAATCCTCACATGGGATTTGTACGATCCTCACTTTGTGCGATACTTAAATTAGTTTGGAGTTAGGAAGTTCTTTGTGTCATTTTCATGCGTGTTATGAAGTCCAAATAAAAAGAAATCAGTATATCCACATTACATATTTATAACTAGCTGAAACCCACGGTGTTATCCGCGTTTGTTGTTGTAACCGCGGGCAACGCCGCGGGGCGAAGCTAGTCTAAAAAAGTAGCCTTAGTTACTCCTTATATCATGAGCTATCTGCCAGTGAAAGTCCCGTCGAAATAGGTCCAGCCGTTCCAGAGGTTACCGGAATAAACAGACAGACAAAAAATTGAAAAAAAAGGCATTCCAGTATGTACCGTGTATTCATACCTACATATACATTCATAATATTACTATTACATAATATTACAAACAAACACTCCTATTTTATTTATTTGTATAGATTGTTAATTATCATCATAAAGGACTGAATCGTTCAAACCGTTGCATAATTGACAAGACTTGAATTAAATCCTATAAATACATATTAACTTATGTTTGCTCCTGTATTACCTAAAGCAGAGAATCACCGTCTTATAAATATTGAAGTAGTCATCCAATCTAGAAAGGCCCTAATGTGTGCAAAGGCTGTATAAGACACAAAGTTCACAAATTGTCGTCGTAATGTTTATGTGCGGTACCTCGACATTTCAGGCGGGGATTAACATAACACTGGGTCTACGGGGTGCTCAGAGAATGTGTATCATCTCGTAGAAAGGAGTTCCTTCCCACATCACCATAACACTTAAATTAACTTACTGTTTTGTTATACATATCGCTTGTGTAATTTTAAATTGACAACATTTTTAGCGGTCATGACACTTAAGCAGTAACTCCAAAAACTAGTTTCAACAAATATGTAAGCGATGGTAAGACTATACTAAATTAACTAAAAATACCCTGTTTCGTTGATGATTTTGATTTCCCCAAGACATTGGCAGCCCTGCCTCGTTCAAAAGCTATGAAAATGCTTCTTGCATTTTAGTGCAGTAAAAGTCTAACAATAAGTATCACGGCCATAACAAACAGTTAAACCTGATTGAAAACTTTCTTTATCATTATTCATACACGAGCTAGCACTAACATCAAATAAAAAAGCGGCCAAGTGCGAGTTGGACTCGCCCATGAAGGGTTCCGTATCAGCAAGTAACGTCATATAAAAGTTCTTGTAGTTCGTTGTAACTTTCATCGATGTTTTAATAAAAGTGTATTGATTGAATGAAAGGGAAATTGCGGTTTACGATTTATGACGTATTAAAAAAAAACTACTTACTAGATCTCGTTCAAACCAATTTTCGGTGGAAGTTTACATAGTAATGTACATCATATATATTTTTTTAGTTTTATCATTCTCCAATTTTAGAAGTTACAGAGGGGGGGGGGGGGACACGCATTTTACCACTTTGGAAGGGTCTCTCGCGCAAACTATTCAGTTTAGAAAAAAAATTATATTAGAAACCTCAAATATCATTTTTGAAGACCTTCCTTATACCCTACACGTATGGGATTGATAAAAAAATTTTTTTTTGAGTTTCAGTTCCAAGTATGGGGACCCCCAAAATGTATTGTTTTTTTTCTATTTTTATGTGAAAATCTTAATGCGGTTCACACGATACATGTACTGACCAAATTTCAACAGTATAGCTCTTAGAGTTTCGGAAAAAAGTGGCTGTGATATACGGACGGACAGACAGAGAGACAGACAGACTTGACGAATCTATAAGGGTTCCGTTTTTTGCCATTTGGCTACGGAACCCTAAAAACATTGTTATTCACTGATTGTGAATGTTATAATATTTCAATCCTCTAACTCACGAGGCCATCTTGTCCTAAACTAAGCACAGCTTGTACTATGGGTACTAGACAACTGATATAAAGTCATCTAATATTTTTTCAGAAATACATACATTTATATACGTACATATATGCAATGAAGGATATCTCTCTCCTTAACTATACATATAAGACGATGTTAATATTTTAGGTGTTTGTAGACGACCTATTTTAGGACGTATTACCATAACATATTTAAATGACTATACACTCCCTGCCCTAAATCACATTTGAATTCAACCCAACGCATGGATTCGAATACAAATAACACATTTTCGTCCACATTTGCCTTCAAAAACGCACGAGTAATTTTCTTGCCGGCTCCTGTCTTGCAAAATAAAACTGAAACAAATGATTGGTAATCCTCGTTGAGCCTGAAGGGAATTCTTTGGAATCAATGAATTCTCGCTCCGTAGGTGACCTTGTCGAAGCGTTCCTTACCCAATTTCTTGTCAATGTTCTTATTATTGGAATATGAAATTGAAGAAACTCGTTACTCTGGTAACTTGCCAAGATATTAGGCATTCACTCACTGATCGCGCCCTGTCATGTGTATTTTTACTGTGTCAATTGAAAGAATTTTTCTTCTTACCTTAATTTATTCGATTACTGTTGCGGAAACTGGAATTTCTGTTTGATTGTGTTGTTAAATAACCCAATACATAATTCGCAACATATAAAAAATGTTTCAAATAAAATGAGGTATTTCTGGTTGAGACAATTTAGGCAATGATTTCGATGTCTTCAATTTATCGTAAAATGAAGGTTTTTTTTATTAAAACTGACTTCAAATTGAGAGAATATTGTCAAAATAATATTTAGGTACATAAAAGATTACTAACTAAGAAAAAAATCCTGACTTTTAATTTGAACTTAACAATAGATCGATAACGTCTGGCCAGAGTGGTATAGTAGGCCAAAACCTCCTTTCTAAGGAGAGGCCTATGTCCAGCAGTGAACTGTTAAAGGCTGTTGAGTATGATGATGATGATGAATAGATCGATATAAAATTAATGATTTCATGTAGAAGCAAAATGACAGCTTAAAACATGAATAAATCGACATGAAAATTCATAAAGCATTATAAACCGGTGACTAATTATTTTTCAATTGAAATCAACTGTTTGTAGGCAAATATAACGCTCCTAAAAGTTGAATAACTTTTACACATACATACAAAAATATACGACCGTACTTCAGAAACCTTCCACTTCTTGTCAGTTAAAAATCGATCCAATCTGTAAGCAATCGTGTTACATGTACGGGAATTTCTTTTGACATCCCTTAGGACGTCCGGGCTCTCCCGGGATAATGGAATCCCGGGCCCTTAATATTGTGCTAATCGTAAACCTACTGAATATACGACCCCTTTACGGATTTCAAATATTTATATTTTTAGTTTTGTATGGTTTTGTGAAGTCTGTCGGTTGTTTTTAAATGTAATCATTAAATATTCAGAGCTTTGAAGGGTGCTCTGTATTTTCAGATTCCTTGGATTTTTCGCTATTTGACCTTCAATGTCTTTATCATATTTTCGATTTTGTATGGTTTACCTTCATTAACATTTCAAATATTTTGAGAATTATTATTTATCAATTATAAAACGTGTACAATATTCGTATATATTATACAATTTTGTTAGTGGTATGATATGAAATGTTTAGTTGTATATAGTATATTATATCTTACTATGAATCTACCTGTGTCTAAGTTTTTACCTCTACTCTCCATTATCAACTACTTACATTGATCCCTACTTCAGTCTTCAACTCTAAACCCGACAAAAATACTTGCTCAAGAAATAATTTGTTGCTTATATGAACTTTCACAAATCCGATTTCAAGAACTTGTACTCTGGAATACGCTTTCACTTGAAATCAGAAGTCCACCAACTCATTGACATATAAAAACAATATATTTCCTTCTACATATCCTCTATTCTAAAATATATTCGGTGGTATTTTCAATGTAAGAATTCAGCAAATGAAATGTATTTCATTTAATTTAATGTATTTAGTAGGTAACACTATTATCAAATTTGAAAAACAATGTAATTCCATTACATTTCTACATTTTCTACACCGCTCAAAGGTTGATCGGTAGTGAATGTCCTGGGCATTCAGTACGTCAATGTACACATTTGTACTAGTTTACATTTGTAAAAGTTATAAAATAAATAAATAAAATATTATATGGAATCTGTAGACATAAAGTCTTACCCAATTTCTCTGGCCCGGTTTACTAGGTTTGTCATAAATTTGAATTCAATACTTCATTTCTAAGGATGAAAAGTTAAAAGATGAAGTGAACAGCTTTTATATTTTATAACAATGTGCTGCATTAAAGTATCACCCACACTCGAAAAATAACGTTTGGTTGACATGGATTGCTTTTGCTGCTGTTGTGTTCAGTAAATTCATTCCACTGACCTTTCTATCAACACATCGCCACTATACGGAACTGTCAAAACAAAATGACTTTTCACAAGAATTACAGGAACAACGGTGAAAGTACACTCTTACTTGACTGCACAGTTGAAGTGAAATTCCTGAGGTGATCACTGTTGCAAACACTATTTCAAGGGTGATCGCGTAACTTTAGTTCAGGATAAAATGAAGAACATTTAAATGTGTTGAGTAAAATGAACAAATGAACTAGTTTACAATTTAAATTGTAATTTGTACTTTGATTTTCATTAATAACACAAAATCATTTTTTTCATTGAAAGTGTAGATGAAGACGATGATGGTACACGCCCATCCAAAAGAAACCTGTTCACTCTACTCTTAAAGGTTCCAGAGTTCAACTCATCAGGAGAAATAGACCCAGGCAGGTCGTTCCAAACTCTGGCGACTATCACCAAATTCGAGCAGTCAAACCGTTTAGTTCGTCTTTTGGGTATGCCAACAACGTATGGATGAAACTTTTGCCTGCGCCTAGTAGTCCGATAAAGGAATGGAGATGGCTCCAAAGTGTATCCTATAAAAAACCGATAAGCTAGCAACTCGACGACGATGCTCAAGGGTGTGTAGTCTGCTATTTGAGAGCTTTTCGTTATTAATTAACCTACGGGCTCTTCGGTCAACTGAGTCCAAAGCTTCCAGATGATATTTGGCTGCACCGTCCAAGAGGTGACTGCAGTACTCTTTGCAGGATAGAACTTGGGCAGTGTAAAGATTAAGCAGCTGTTCAGAGCTGAAGTACCGCCGAACCTTTGACAGAATTGATAATTTCTTGGACGCTGTTTGTGCCATAGACAGCATATGCACAAGCCTCCACCTTCTTTGACGCGTTTCCTTTTTTGACTTCCTACATATTGTTAATTTCTTTGTCCTGCCTCTATTGTTTCTGAAAAATCTCCCCTTTCTGCTGCTTAACGTCACATAACAGCAACTCCCCCTCAGCTCTTCTGTAGCTTCTATTATCACTTCAATTTGCTCCTATCATCATGTAGTATGAGTATGAAAGAAAAGGAGCAGACAGCTCATCTAATTGTAACAGACAATCTGCGCTCAGGAACTCTGACCATCTGATCTGCTGTTCACTCTTAATGTCCCAAAAAAGGAACACACTCGGTAGACACTTTTTAATGTGATCATCGTACCATTTTAATGAGGAGAACCAATGAAGTCCTGTAGTTGGTAAATGAGGAGAGGCAGTTGAACGCTATTGAATACCCAAGAGGCAAATGGTTGGCCACTTGATAAGACACGGCAGTTTGTTCAATATAATACTGGAAGGGAAAATTGAAGGTAAGGGAGAAGGTCGGCCTAGACTGACATATATATAGCAAGTCAAAGATAAAGTGGGAGTCGTGGCTTATTTAGAGGTTAAACAGATGGCAGGAAACCAAGGGCCTTGCTCTTAAATTGAGAGAGAGAGAGAGAGTGGGAGAGAGAATGTTTCCTATTGATGTTGTCTTATATAAAGAGTACCTATTTAATTTGAAAATAGAACATCTTTAAGAAGTTAAAAATAGAACACTCTAACTAATTATATCGTAACCTCTTAAAAGCTCAGCACGTGACTAAACATACATTATCTCTCCTTTTATAATTACCAAACTTTTATTTTACTACCGAAGCTAGTTAAATGGTCATTTTAGGAGTTCGACCTCAGTTTATTTAGGACTGGACGTAACCTCTCCGAATATTGGGATCGTGATTGGGCACCCGAGAGAGCCTGTATTTATTGTGTACATAAATCTTTAAGGAAAAGGTAAATACGGGAGATGAAGACGTTATATTTCTTGCAGACATGTTCAATATAAAGTAAACTTGTATTTGTTCAAGCTGTCTGTCTTTGTTTTTTGCCAATAAAACGTGGATTTATGTCTCTATACTTGGATGTAAACCGTAATCTCGGCATTAGCGGACTTGAGCTTGCGGCTTACTTGTAAATTGTATATAAACACTAAAACGTATTTTGAACTTACGCAAGGATTTGTACAAGTCCCTAGATAATCTAGATTCGGTGGTTTGTATGGAAGAATAAGCTTGGATTTAGAATGTTTGATAAGAATTTCCTTATTATGTCATTATATATATTAAGAAAGATTTTGCCGATTTTGTATCATACAAACACTTATTTCGGGAACATAATGCATTTATTGTACGTAAATCACTTATATTATAATATACTTGTGTGTGTAATTGACTATTTTTTGTAACGGAGTCCTAAGATGGATGTATGTTCTCACTTTACAACCGACGAAAAAAACGGAAATGGTTTTCAATTCGACGCGTATTTTTTTTTATGCACCATGCATAACACCATGCACAGCAGTCTGATTTTAATAATTCTTTTTTTTTACAACTTGAAATTAGTTTCATATAAATTTAGAAAAAGTCAACAAAGTTAAGGGTAGGAAAATAAGGGATAATTGACTCATAAATATTTAGGTATGCTTACACTAGTTTAAGAAGTTAGTTATTAAGGTTAAGTAATAATAGTTTCTTAGTTTCTGCTTTTCAGATCTTTCAGCGGTTTGATATTTTGCTAAAAAGTTTTTAAAATATACCTTTTCATTACTTGACCTTTTTCTCTCAAGGTTTGAATTCATGGGGTTAAGAAACAAGTCCTTATTAGAATTTTACAGTTAAGTCATACGGTACTGAAAAATCCATCAATTGTAACATCTTATAATGACCATAGGAAGCACATCATCCCAATTTCATATATTTTCAAATCTAACTCTCTTTTATTTCTTATTTATGTTGAGTCTACATTTTGTGTCCAATACAGCGACGAGCTTCTATTTTCAAGTCACACTACAGCTTTTTGACTGTGTCAGACATCACACCCTGATATTGTCACGCCTAAGTACTGATTATTACATAAATATGGCACGGTACAGTAAAACCATTGTCTTTACACACATGAATTTTAGAAATTAGTTCAGAAAAGTAAATTCTTAGGGTCGAAAATATAGAGCAATTATTTGTTAGATAACAAAATAATAATCTGTTGTAAATATAAGGTTTAATAACGGAAAAGTAAAGGTTTCTAACGAAACACTCAACTCTCAAACATTTTCATTTAAACCTTTTCATGTAAACAAAGTTGTACCGCACAAATATTCCATTCTCACTTAAAACGTTATATTTTATGGAAATTCTCATCATGTTCCTGCCAATCCCTGTTATGAAGTTACTAAATTATGTCGAAATAGCTAAAATTGTTGTCGAAAGTTCGATCACTCGGGTTATGCGCCTTGTGAATTAATTACAAATCACCTCTGGCAACTTGATATAATGGCCAGGTGTGGGGTACTGTTTCGTGGGTAACTACACTTGTTTTGGAATAGTTTTACTTAACAATGTTGGCCAAACAAAGCAAACATTTCGACATTGGCCAAATACTTTCTTATTTAAGGCTATATTTCAACTCGAGTTTCCAGGAGTTTCCAGCACCTTTTGTTATGCTCTTCATCGTCATTCAACATTTGTGTCATTGTTAAATGTTTTTAAAATTTAAAACTATGGTAAGCGTAAAAATAAAAGATCCAGATTAGTGTTGCGCGTATTTGTTAAACATAGCAGCTGCTGCTGTTATTTCTGTGTAATACCCATAATATTTCTTAAATCAGCAGCCCTTGTGCGGTTAATAATGCAACCATTAATGGCGCCGTCTCATGCTAGACTGTATATCACATTAAAAAAGATTTATACCCTCTCCGTTGTAAGCCTTAGAAAGACAAAATAATCATGTTGTACAGCTACATGCTACAAGTGATACCATAAAGTTAACCAATGAATGAAATCAAACACTTAACAATAAATATTATTTTATTTTCTCTTTTTGTATCTTTGGTCTCTTCAAGTTATAATAACTTATAACAGTCCCTATACCATTAAAGCTTGCTGCCACATAAAATGCGTATCTTATACCTAAATACTGAGTTATAACACCACTAATTAGTGGCGTTATGACACCTGTCAAGGACTTCACACTATTTGATACTCCCATAATCGCTCCTTTCTGGTCAGGATTACCCCTACTCGTCGTCATCTCCAACAAAACAACTCTGGCTATAGACAAACATACTGATTTTGGTACTAAAAATGCTATATATAAATACGCATCAGGTACAGATGCTAAACCAACTAAAGATAATGTAACAATAAGAAATATATGAAATATTCGTTCACTGTAATCAGTGTCAGCCTTGTACCATTTATTTATGTGTCCAATTAAGAGATTGCTTGAAGCCCCTATGACACCTTGGAAAGCTACCATATACCCTATGCTTTTAGGTGAAACTTCATGTTCTGTTTTTAAGAACAAAGCAAAATTACTAAAATAGAGTCCCATTGTGAGCGCCATAAGCATTTTATATACAAAAACGTCCCAAAAGATGGGCCAGTCGACCTTGTAGAACTCATTTACAGATTCCTTCAATGTGTTGCCCATTGACTGAAGTAATGTATGCGTAACAGCCTCTCCCTTCAATTTTTCTTTCTTATCTTTACATTTGAATGGTATTGAATATATGAAACCTGAAATATATAAAGTATTACAGTGCATTATAACTTTCAGATATTGAACAAGAGAAAACACGTAATATCGTATAAATTTTCCTAAAAGTGCTGAACTTTGTCTATAAATTCTTTAGTACTTGTCTTTTACGTTGCAGAAAAGTAATAAGTTAAGTTAGCTTAAATGCAGAAAACATGTTAAAAATATATTTACTATTGTTTACAGTTTTAGGTTGTACTTATAATGTAATATTATCATATTTACCAATATTTACTGCAAAAACGGCTCCTACTACACACGAAAGTATGGTAAAACCATTGTTTGGGTATGCCTCAACGACGTGCCCACTTACGATAGGCCCAACAGACATGCCCAATCCTGCTATTGCTATCAACTTGCCATACAACACACCTTGTTCATTAGCATCGTCACAATTTTCCGCAATAACGGCCTTTACTAACAACTGTATTTGTTTAAATATTCCTAAAACAGAATAGAAAATAAGGGAATTAACAGATATACACGTTTTATAGCTAAAACGAAGCTTAGCAGACGTACATTTACAATTAAATTACCTTAGGGATGACTCTATTTATAGTACTTAACTGAGTTTTCTGTCGGATAACTTTCTACAAAAACATAATAATATATAAACCTACAACGAGTACAACGCTCCGAGTATCGTAAAACAATCAACATTTTAATTTTTCACTTTTTTTAGTATATTTTATTTAAGAGCCATGAATAACATTGCTCTTATAAATATACACTTATATACACTCTTGGACACCACTTTTGATGTGTATTTTTTTAGTTGTATAGAAAGTATTAAGGTTATTTTTTTAACTTTACTTACCTAAAATACCTCTTAACATCATAAATACAATTACAGACGATGTTGTCCCCAACCAGACGTATGAAAAGGAACAAATACCCAAACATAACAAGAATATTGGTTTTGTTCCTCGTATGTCGCTTAAGCTGCCCTGAAATTAAGAAAAGATCTGCAGAAATAGGTTTGGCTTAGTTTAGGGGCGATGACGTAAGCTACTTCCTTCCTACTTAGTTCTTTTTCTTATATTCATGATGGCAAAACTGAAATATTATTTATTTTATATAACAACCTGGAGTTGATGCCACTTGCACATATTCAACTCAAAATTAAAAGTTTGTTTTCCCTACTGGATTACCTGTACTATATTACATACAGATTAGACTACGATAATATTGCTATGTAAGAAGAACCTGCACAGTCAGTCGACTTATTTTTTACTTGCAACACCACACTGTTACTGTCTCATTCTAAACCAGGCAGAACCTATTTTAAAGTGTTCGTGGTATGTAATGTCATCATCATCATCATCAACCTACCGCAGTCCACTGCTGGACATAGGCATCTCCAATTGCAAGCCACTTTGTTTTATTCCTGGCTTCTTGCATCTAGCTCCTGGCAGCGCGCAAATTATCACTCCACCTGGTGTGTTAATGTCTTACACTTCGTTTGCAGAGGCGCGGTCTCCACTGTGATGATGCCTCCTATATGATGTAATTACATCTATGAAAAGAAATATGGTCTCTATTGTTTCTGTTATCTGTAGACCACAATGACTAGACATTTATTTTAACAGACATAATTTAAAAAAATCACTGCTTAATATATTACAACTTCCCCGTTGGTCTAGTGGTTAGCGTATGCGACTGCTAATCCAGAGGTCTCGGGCTCAAACCCCGGGTCGGGCCAAAAAGTGTTTTTGGGATTTTCTTAGGAAATTCCTAATAGCAGCCCGGAGTTTGGAAGTTTGGCGGTGATTCACGCCCGTGCCTCGGAGAGCACGTAAAGCCGTCAGTCCTAGATGTCATGAACATCTATGGCAATCGTTATTGGGAAGTCAGTGCACTCAAATATACTGACAACTAGTTCAATCTTCGAATTTCAGTTCTCCCTTAGGATTGCGGAGGTCCGATGCGAGTCGCTCCGTGGAAAAACTGAAATTCAGGTAAAACCGGTTGAACTAGTAGCCGACCCCAAATAAACTTGGGAATAATGGCTAGGATAATGACTGGTTAATATATTACGTTTTTCTAGATATTCGTGTACGTTGCATCCTTTATTACCCAGGGGTATATTATATCCTATACTCGGACCTAATGAATAAACACACAAAATTTCATAAGAATCGATCTAGCTGACAGAGGAGTATAGCAACTACCATTGTGATACGAAAATTTTATATTTAAGACACGAATATAGATAACAATGTAGAAAAAATGACTTGGTAGCTATGACAGTTCGAAAGCGTCTCAGGTTGGATGCCATCGTAAAATGCTGAAGATTATATAAATATGAGGTTGAATGCAACTTACTATAATTGGTGCCGATATCGTTTGGCATGCTGAATATAGGGCTCCTATGATTCCGATGTGAATAAAATTTAATCCCAACTGCCTCGCATGGTTCGTCAGTTGTGGGACAATTAAGCCAATTGACAACAAATCCTGAAAGTATTGTTTGATTTTGAACACTGTATTATAGTTTAATGTAAATATCATGTACTCGTACAGCCTTAAAAGTTCCATTTATGTACATAAACCTTTCCTTAGAAAGGTGGTTTTGATCTACTTTACTACGCTGGCCAGACGGATACGGGGCTTGTTGAATTTTTTTATTGTCTTAGCAATACTGTTTTTCTGCGTAGTTTGTCTTAGTTGTCTCATACGACATTATTGGCATGAATAGGAGTGTTAACACTCCCTATTACACGAATGGGCCGGCTCAACCGGAGCAGTATATATTGAAAATAAAAATATATGTAATATATATCAAAATATTTCTAAGTCTGACTTACTGATGGCCGATCTGTTAGTATCATACATTGCTATTATCAATTCATACAATATTAAGTAATTCGTATTGATAAAGAATTGTGCTGCAATAGGGAAATACTAATGTTCAAGTACGTATCTTGATTGAGTCAGTCTTAGAGTGTCTCTCGGTGTGCACGAACATATTACTGTTACTAACGTGATTATTTATCCCCTTTACTATGAGTCAATTCTAAATCCCTATTCTAAACCTACATATTTAACTAAAATTCACTAACACGTAATTATCGAGTTCATTAGGAATTAATGTTAAATAGATAAATGTACCCCGGATGCGAATGTTGATCATGAAATCGATAGATATACAAGAAACAAGAAACCGATCTCCTATTATACGATTTCTAATTTGATTTAAATCTCATTTTCGTGGTATATTAATTAATGTATTTTATCCACGTGTTTTCCTTTTAAAACAATAAATATTAACTGTATTGTGTAAATTAATGTGTACTTATACAACGCTTTACAAGTCCCAGAGTTATAAAAGAGTTTAACATAATATTATCAATTCTGGTTCTTGTAGTATTACGATTACTAGTATGTCTTAAATAGTTAAATATAAGAACTCACCAAAAAACTAACGATCTGCAACATAATCAGCATTGAAGCCATTTTTAGTGTGATATTATACTTTTAACACATAATAAAACTGAAATACATACTAACTATAATTATATTAGCACAATCCAACTCCTATTCTTTAGTTAAATTCGTCATAATTATCTAAATTACAGTCACTTATGTAGCACCACACTCGACTACGTCAAACACGCAAATCGCGATAAAAACACTTGCCACAACTCAAACACACACAAAGATAACTCTTTTTATGATATATTTCATGTATTTGCACACTGTTTCACGTCTATTGAATGATTTTGTACTGTGTTCAATTTGATTCGATAAATTCTAGTGACGAGCAATTGCGCTGCGCGCGGCGTATGCGCATAAGTTATTCAATTTAGAATATTTGTTATCTGTGGTGATTGTCTACGTCGCTTATGTGTGTGTAACTACTGTCTAGTAGTAATTCACACAAACATCGAAAAGCGATCGTACGTTACGATCCCTTATCGAACGTTTCACGTAGAGATACGTGAAACGTTCGATAAGGGATCATAGTAATTATAGATATCGGGTGACTGATAATAAAATTGCTTACTCATTGTGCGTTTATTATTTTAGTTTAATTTAAAATTCTCTATTATAACTGTAGATAGAACTAACATAGTGCTGTTGTATAAGTCGTTTGTTATACACAATAAAATTGGCCATCATAATTCCAGAGTATATTTAATATTTCAGTTAAGTTACAAAAAAAAATGTTACTTTTTATTTGTAATCCTGCTCATAGAGAAGGACATTACACAACAACCGTATAATAATAATCTTAAAGCAACCACATAACGATATGTTCTTTTGTAATCTTCACGAGCCTAGCCATCCTCTAAAATTGTGCAAGTCGTTTAATAAACCCAAAAACGCCTTGACTGCGGTGAAATTTTAAGATAGGTACTTCTAACGTTTATTACTGCCGAGACAACCTTAAACATAACAGCACTTCAGTGAAGTCGTGAAGCGAATGACTGTAACGAATAAAAAAACTTGATATTACACTAACGCACATACAAGTCTGAATGGTGCTATTTCTTTTGCTTATTATTCAGGAAAGTTGCACAGAAAAATTGAAAAAATAATACAAGAGTATGGGACTAGGAAGGTTTAATGAGTAGAAAAATAAGTAACAAATAGTTTCTGTTTTGCTAATTAAGACTTAATATAAAATATAAATTTTGTGGTATAAAATAGAGCTTCATCAGGTTTTGAATGTTTGGTAACATTTCTATATAAAATTTAAACTACAATTGTATTTATTGAATTAATATGTACAGATAGAAATTAAAATAGTATAGTAGTTATTTAAATATAGTAAGCCTATAGTTTAAAATTTCTAAAAAGACATGCAAAGAATTATATTCATATTATAAAATCTTGACAAATAAATTTATGTAATACAAACATCCGACTCTAGATAATATATAGAGACTGATATATGTCATGAGGTGTTGAGTAATATTTAGATATGTTAGATACCTAAGCAGAAGGTTATAAACAATCGTAATTGGGAATTCAGTTCTCAAATATTTTTTTAAAATATTGAAGTTAGTGTCATGTATTTGACGGTGTTAGATTGAACTTGCTGATGATTATAAATTTTCATTATAATGATTACAGAAAGTAGCTCTGCCCTCAGTTAAATATGATAAGATATTTTTTTATAGAAAATAAAAAATATCTTATTATACTCTTTCTGTTATTTTTCGTCGTTTAAAATCCAAACCCGCGAGCGACAGCCAATCCAATCCGACCCGCCCCTGAGTGAGAACCCGTGTTAACCTGAGTTTGCTTTTGTCTTTGCCACGTCTGTATCCCTGTCCATTCATGTGCTGTATTTATCGACTTTAGATTTAAAATAAAAATATTTTAAAAGTTTAGAAACAGACTTTCCAGCGGAGTAGGTACTCTAGTACCTATAAGTATCTAGTAAATATTAATATTTCAGTGAAGTAAATAGCTTCTAAGCTTTTTACTTTACTATATATATAGGAGGACAAAATAGATAAATAAAAAACAAAAAAAAACAAGCTACTGATCATCGTAATAAGACAGACATGAATCATTACCTAATTGAAATTTGATATCAAATTGTCAACTTCTGCATTAATCTCCCCAATTCATAATCATTATTTAACTTTAAGTTCCGTTCCTTTCTGTGCTAATTTCAACATAAGTTTGAAGTTGAAAATGACAAAGAACCGTTAATTGACATTTAATAACGTTTGTACATATAGGAGGGTAGGCCGTAGATTACTAGATTAGATTCATAAAACATCGAGACTCATCGAATATCTCACAAAATAACCCTAAAAATATACAATTCTCAGAAGTAATAAAATTATTACATGCATTAAATACACATGTAGGAGCTTATGTGAGGTCAAAGGTTAGTAGATTCGCGATACGAACACAATGAGAACCTGCGTTTTGTGAGTGGGGCGTGTCGTTTACGAGGGTCGGTATTCAAGCGCTGGACCACAGCATGTGTTTATTGCGGTGCCCGTAAACGTCAGCTTTATAACCCCTACAACTGTCTCAGCAAATGTTCGGAGAAAGCTCAACTCGTAAAAACTCAATTCAAGTACCCCATTCTACCATTAATTAATCTAAGTATAAAATCTTTGTTTACAGCTTTTAAAACGATAACTTTAAAACAATAATGAAACTGAATAAACGTGAAACTCTTATCCGATCACAAACTAAGAAAAAAACTGCATTTAGACGTTGATTTAGAAATAGCAGACTGTCAAGTTCTTGCCAAAGTTATGCCATACCATATAAAATTTTGCAAAATAACCTTTGCACAATCGTCATCAAACTTCTCTTTTCCGGGGAAAAAAGATATTTGCTCTAGATATTGGCTGGGAACTCTCATATTTTTGTCCGAGTCCGAAAAGTTTTTGTAGCGCCAGAAATCGCCTGTTTTCTATTGAATCTTTTTTTTGCGTCGAAACTAAGTCAATCGAGAAACTCGTTTTCTTTGTGCAGTTTCAATAAGTTTCAATTTAGCTAACCCTGTGATATGATAGAAAAAAAGTTATTGCTTTAATTCTGTTATATACGAAATTCTGTTTTGTATTTATACCCATAGGGTTCGCTTTTTGTAAACTAATTAAATCTAACATGTTTGTTGGGTACAACTAGTGTTGTCAATGTTGCTAGCATACATTATACAAAGTTAAAAGGTGTGATGAAATTCATATTTATGGCTATTCTACTCAATTGACTTCAGTCAATGATTTTTCAGTTTTCACCCAAGTTTAAGTATATTTATTACGTTATTATTACATAATATATTGACATTTGTTTAGGTCAAGTTTACGGTCGCCGTAGGAAAACAATAAAGAAAGGTTGCATTAGTAATCACCAAAGCAACCTTTGGAAGCTATTAAATTACTAGTAAAATAATATCAAGTAGTTTTAAATTCTGTGTCGATAATCTATTCATTTACTTTGCACAAAATGTTCGAATATTTTATTAAATAGAGCAAGTTCACATGGAACTTGACCTAAAATTTTTGGCTACGGAACGTAATAACAATTTTGTTTTAACTCGGTCAAAGTTACACACCATGGACTGGCTTGCACCCAGCACGCATGAAGGTTATGTTAGAAATTTGCGAAATGTTCCACTTCCCATTCTGGCGGGCTACCAAAAGTAAAATTAATATATAAAATATATTGTCAGCTCTGTTAAGTCAAGGCCTTGTAAAAAGAATGTGTCATTGAGATAATTATTCAAGCACCAGAGTTATTAATACACTGGGTAAAGTGGGGCGAAAACAGCATTTCATGAATTGATAATGTGACTGTTATTGATTACTTTTATATTTATATTCTTTCGTTTATATTAATGTTATGTTAGGGTCATATATTCATATATTATAGGTCTTATTGATTTTGTAAAATTAAATGGAATAAAAAATATTAACTTTTAACTTTATGGTTTGTAACGAAGTAATATTGACTAAACCAATTTGGTAAGGCAAAAGAACTTTAATTACTAGTTTTATCCAGCGGCTCCGCCCGTATGTCGAGTATAGCGGTAAAAAGTAGCATTTGTCCTTTCTCAGGTTGTAGACTGTATGTTTATTATATTTTATTTTAATCAGTTCAGTTGTTTTTCCCTTGAAAGCCCGACAGACAGAGTTACTTTCGGATTTAGAATATTAAGTAAGAATAGTAAGTATTAGATTGTAGAACTTCCTATTTTTTACTACTATTATTTACTACTAAAAAACTTTAAATCTTCATATTTTTAGCCGGGTCACAAAATCTTTAGCTGGAAATCCTAGCTGATTAATCATCTTTAATATAACGGCCGTTGGGGCAGAAGAGTTCTTGAGTGGAGACCGCGTCTCGGTAAACGTAGTGTAGGACGCCCACGGGCGAGGTGGAGTGACGACCTGCGTAAGATGGCTGGCAGGAGCTGGATGCGAGAAGCCGAAAATCGATCACAGTGGTGTGCAATGGGAGAGGCCTATGTCCAGCAGTGGACTGCGATAGGCTGATGATGATGATGATGATGATAAACGGACAGTTACCAAGATTATTTACGTTGACATATACGTTTATGAAATAGGCTTTTTATCATGTTGGTATCTGGAACATTGTATTATTTATTCCTCATTTTATAAAAGTGCAGTTTCTTGTTCAAATAAATAATGGAATCAATTTCGATCCATTTGAGTAAATTCCTCCAAATCATTATTTGTAATAGAAAATTACAATTTAGTAAGTAAATTCGTGGGCAATTTTCCGTATCGCTAAGTGTAATTGGCACAGGTGCCGTCCCCGTATGTGGTGTCACCGTTTCAATTTCCTAAACACCCCATTCTCCCCAACGACTGTTATTGAATTTTTTTTGCCATATCCCCCATTGCGTATCGACGAATGTTAGCATTCTCGATTTTACTCACCAATGCGTAGTCGAATATAAATCGGTTTAGATTTTTTTCTCCATAAATACATTACGCTGATTATTCTGTGCAATAAAATCATTAAACATTTGTCTTACTTAGTGATACTAACATTTATTCTCATTTTTTATAGAATTAACTTTAGCTTATGCAAGCTTGCGGTAAACCCTTCCTTTACAGAACAATACATGCTGAACTTGGAAGTCACCGCTTCAGGCTAGAGGAAATACGAATACTAGAACGAAACGGTTCGGCTCTTCCTTCTTATACCGAGCAGTCAAAAGCTGGAACTCACTACCAGTTCACGTGTTTCATTCCCACTACGATCCCGGGGCCCTTTGGCGAGGCGTGAAAAATCATCTCACTAAGCCGCCATTGTGTGGGCCGCCATACTTTACTGTCTGCATTCGCAGCAATGATGTGTGGTTTCCCCCACTCTTGGATTCTGCTCATGCTTTCCATCAGTCAAGGAAGAGTCACTTTGGTAGGCTAAATATATAAAAAAAAGTTTTGTTGGATATATCCTTCAAATTTTATATACAAGTCAAGATATCTGTTCAAATATTCTGTACAGACTCGTTGTTTCACATAAACATTTTATGTGCGTTTATTTAAATTTAGCATTAACGACTCTTATTCATGCCTTTTGAAAACATCGCAGTAATTTAATATATAGAGTTATATCAAAACATCAACATTAAAAATTATACGAGAAACACCAAAGCTTTAGATTTAGGTAATAAACTTACATATGGCCGTTTTTTACAGACGTCCCCTACATGTAAGGGTTCCTTAGAAAGAGTTGGGTAACTAATACTGATATTCATCGTAAGACCACCCGACGTAGACTATTAGAGAATGCCTTTGGCATTAAGTCCGCCATTGTACTTTTTGTGCATAAAGTTATAAAAATAAATAAATAAATTTAAGGCACGCACGACTGTCGTTAATTAAATTATTTTACGTCTAAGTAAATCCTATTTAATTATAGGCAATGTTTAGTATAATTTAATGTTCTTTTACAGCATAATGCTTTTACGTTGACTACCATGACGTTATAGTACAAGATCCCACTGCTCGATTCTGCAGGTATCTGTTTTTTCGATAAAACTAGTTTTAAATGAATGTTTATAAAGTATACAATTTATGATACAGTATACAGATAAAGTATACAGATTATGGATAGGTTGCCTATCAAAAATTAGCCGCAATCACCTGTAATTAATTTTAGTAAAATTCATTCGCTGATGTAATTTGCAGCTATATGTTTTTTTAATGAACTTTACGACATTTGAAAGAAAATAATGTTACGAATTCAAAAAGAAATGGTTGCCAGCTCTCAGTCAGCCGCAACGTTAGGGTTGCCAGGTGTAAACAGGTATATTAGTGTTAATTATTTACACTCACCTGTTTTTTTTTAATCTAAATACAAAATAAATACATTTAATTTTTGACAGGTATCTGTCACCTTCCGTCAAACATTTCGAACGTGAAAATTTGGAAGGAATTAATGTTTAAATTTTTAGCTACATTCTGAGAACACGATTGTTTGAACATTACTTATTAAAACTGTTTTTATCACATTGGAGAACAGTGCTTTTCTTATCATCTGGAATGAGATTCTTTAAAGAAAATCGGAATTTCTTTGTTTATTTCTTCAATGTTCTTGATTATAGTAATGATTCTTATTTTATTGGATTAAACACGGCTTTTTTATTATTAATCTTATTAATATTATCATATTTGATTTGGGATAATTAATACACAT
Source organism: Phragmatobia fuliginosa (assembly GCA_932526445.1). NCBI lineage: Eukaryota > Metazoa > Arthropoda > Insecta > Lepidoptera > Erebidae > Phragmatobia > Phragmatobia fuliginosa. The sequence goes on along the minus strand of OW052065.1, from coordinate 13,886,703 downwards.
CAATTCACACTATTTCAATTCATACTTATTCTAAATGCAAATCCTATAATTCTACATGTCTTTATTTTTTCTCATTCATTGTCTTTAACGGTGTTGATATCATCAGAATTATTAGATTAATGAATTATTAGATTTATGAGATGTTGTGTCTTATCGCGTATGTATCAAAATAAATATTATTTTCTTTCTTTCTTTTCTGATCTTTATTATCAAACGCAGCTGAATAATCACAGCTAGTAAATGCATAGAATGATGGCAATGCACAACATAAAATTGGGCCTAACTTCGCCGCTAGTTGCGTATTGCGTACAATTTATAAAACTTTCATCTTTCTTCGTTTTTATTTTGTACCAGCCATACAAATTTCCATATCTGGTACTTTGTGAATATTGCCCAATAAAATAATAAAGATATCGGTATCATTTAGTAAAACTTTTAGTAAAACTTTTGTCTCTGGAGGTGCTTTGTTTATGTGATTCATTAAGCGTGTGTCAGCTTCCTCATGATGACAACTTAAATTAATTTCTTCAGTTTTTAGGACATGGTCTCCTTCTAGATGATAAGAAAAGCACTAGTTTCCAACGGTAATAAAAACAATTTTATTAAGTAATGTTGAAGAAAAACAATCGTTTTCCCAGAATGTAGCTAAAAATGTGACAAGAGCTTCTTTGAAACGGATTTTTTTTAAACTTTCGCAGAAGTTTGTAGGCCTGGGTTGAAGAGGTCCGTGAATTGTGTATGGAACATTCATTTCTTCTTGATTTTCACGTTCACAATGTTTGATTGAAGGTGACAGATACCTGTCAAAAATAAAATAAATATATAAATGTATGTATTTTGTAATAAACGGGTGAGTGTAAATAATTAAGACTAATATACCTGTTTACACCTGGCAACCCTAATGTTGCGGCCGACTGAGAGCTGGAAACCATTTCTTTTTGAATTCGTAACATTATTTTCTTTCAAATGACGTAAAATTCATTAAAAAAACATATGGCTGCAAATTACATCAGCGAATGATTTTTTCTAAAATTAATTGCAGGTCATCATCATCATCATCATCAGCCCATCTCAGTCCACTGCTGGACATAGGCCTCTCCCATTGCACACCACTTTGTTCGATTTTGTGCTTCGAATTTTTTAAATTGCAGGTATTTGCGGCTAATTTTTGATAGGCAACCTATCCCTACTCCATTGTATACTTTATAAACATTCATTTAAAATTAGTTGTATCGAAAAAACAGATACCTGCAGAATCGAGCAGTGGGATCTTAGACTATTATGCATGCGGATCTGTCTGCGTATATATCGGTTATCGCGTCAATAAGTAACCTATGGCCTTCTCCAAGATTCAGTCTATGTCTTTACAGAAAGTCATTTATATGGGTATAGCGTTTTAGCCATGAAAGCATAACAGACAGACAGACAATTTCGAATTTATTATATTAGTGTGGGGTTTTCTTTCTTCAATAAAAGTGACGATATTTTCAGAATTAACTCATTTATTCAGAAAAAAATGACTAGAGATAAACTACTATTATTAAAATTTAATTACTATAAAAATTTAAACTAACTAGTATTAAAATTTAAAGAAAAATAACATTCTGTAAGCCTATTGTCTTCTAAAAATCAAGGTTTGTAAAGAATGTTTTACATGTTATACTTAGTTATTTTCTGCCAACGTTTACCAAAATTGCGCTCTCAAAATCAAAACCTTCGCCACATGGTAAAACAATGCCATCTGCATCGTTTGTCCCATATTTAAAGACTCAGTCTTAAGTATATCCTAGGTGTGAAAAGATGTCGAGCCCTCTTAGGCAAGATTAAAGTCTTTCACGTCAATTCTCTGTCTACAATCGTTAACGCTTCTATTGTTCTATATTATCGACCAATGTTTTGTACACGTGAGTTAGTGTTCAGATGTCGTAACTTCCATACATATTTTGTTGGTTTTCTAATAATATCAACGTTTGTGGAATGTCAGCTTGGCTAGTTAGGAAGGAATAAATCACACCTGATATCTTTGTAGTGTTGTGCAGGTACTTGTACATACCATAGTGTATAACTGTATAACCATGTTGTATAATTTTATTTTCAATGCTGTCGTCTAATATTTTATCAGAATGATTCAACGAAAACCAATGATCACACACATCGCAATATTTTCTGTAAAAGTCATAAGGTCAACCAATTAATTATTGATTTAATAAAACATTAGAGGACTTGAACTCACAAATTCAGAGAAATGTAACACTTTCGTAAACATATGCAGATGACTAAATCAAGTTCATATTTAAATAAATTTAAATTGGTACTCAATACATAAAATATACATATTATTAAATATTTTGGACATCTGACACACAACATCATCTAGTCCCAAGCTAAGCAGAGCTTGTGTTATGGGTACTAGACAACTGATATAAATACATATACATACTTTTTTTTTGTAAATACATACATATTATACATAGAAAACACCCAGACTCCGAAACAAATATTTGTGAATCACACAAATAATATTTGGTCCGACCCGGGAATCGAACCCGAGACCTCTTGATCAGCAGCCGCAAACGCTAACCACTAGACCAACGAGGCAATCAGAGAGAGTATTATTGTACTTATGTAGATTGTTGATACTTATGTAGAGTTTAAACAAATAATAAAATCTTAAGTTCTGCGTTAGTCTATTGAGGGACTGCTAAAGGGAACTAACGAATTAGCTTACTGTTGTTATTTTATACTAAAATACTTAAAACTAATTCGAGTAAGTAAGTATGTACGGAACTTACATAATTTTTATTTTTGTCTGTCTGTCTGTTTATTCCGACTAATCTCTGGAACGGCTAAACCGATTTTGACTGTACTTTTACTGGAAGAAAGTTGATGTTACAAAGAATAACTTGGGCTATTTTTATTTTAGAATATGGTTATACATAAATAAATTAAAAACAATGAAGTAATAATAATGAACAATATATTATATATATATATATGTAATAAAATATATACACAATATATTAAGCAACAGTTATTTTAATCACAGAATGTGTTGTCTACAAAATAACCTGTAAAAGCTTAACTTAAACTTTTAATTGAATCGCTCCATGGATCGATTAACAATTATACTGCCAACTACAGGGTTGAAAGTAATCAACGTAAAATAAATGTAGACTATTTACCTCTGAGGAAAGTAACGACGCGTTGAGGAACAGTCGATTTAATTAACTAATTGAGTACCTTGAATTTATTTTTCAGACAAATATCTTAAAATAGTGTGGACAAGCTATATTATTGTGAAGTTTCATCAAAATCTATATAGTAGTTTTTGCGTGAAAGAGTAACATACATACATACATACAAAATTTCGCGTTTATAATATTAAAAGGATATTCGACGGAGATAGATGGATTCTATAGAACCAACCAAGCTTTGTTGAGGTCCTAAACGCGACGTTTATTAAAAAGTAAATATTTATTTTTTCCTGAGTTAGGAGGAAGGAGTCTTAACTACAAAGTACTTAATGTAACCGTGTTTATACCAGCTCAATTGTGACTCAATTGTGATTTCCATAAAAGCTTGATTTCCTCACTTATCTCTGTCCCTTCCATCGACGCTATTGACGCTGAGTCGTAAATCTTAATGACCAAACAAATCTAGTCGACACTCGTGTTACGGACGATTCAAAAGATTACTTTTATGATTTTTCCTCAAAAAATTATTAAGTTAAATCTAAAATGTTGTGTTATCGGTGTAAATATGTATGTATATCTAAAAGATGAAATTGATAAGTAGATTAACTATGGATATGGGGAAGCAGTGATTCTTGGTTTAGTTATTTTATAAAAAAAATGGTACGAATATGATTTTTATAGGTAGAGAACTTGTAAAGTTTGAAAAATTCATGCTCTTTTTCTGGAAAAACATTAAATAGAGGCTGCTGGATGAGGATAGCACAAAAATAACATTTGCTTTTCATAAAACTGGGATGATGCGAATATTTCCAGAGCTTTATTTCTCATACTTCTTATTGTTAAGATTATTTTTATTCAACATTTTACCTAAAATAAACTTTTTCTTTAATTAGATGAGTTTCAAAAACTTTATCTAGAAAAATAAAGTTAAATAACTTCTTTTGTGCTATTACTGAAAGTAAAATTAATTCCAACAGCGCGTTGAGCATAGTTTCTTCCCCGTTGAGCACTAGTTTTATATTACGAAAGTATATCATAAATATATATGAAGGCTGCGTTTGATAGGCCAATGATTAAAAAGGGAAAATTTGGCAATAGTCGTACAAAAAAATTGTTTTAATAGGAAAAGAACAGAACAATTTTAAAGCTGATAGATAGCATAGAAAATAATACATTATAGTTTATTGTACATCAGTTGGGTACATTACATCATTCTTAAGAATAGTACATGAAGTTAATGGTTACGAACAAATGACGACTCGTCATTTGTTCGTAATCATTAACTAATTTAACATAATAATACGAATATAAATGTGTTTCTCGTGTCATGTTTTTGCATACTTGAATAGTACAATTTTTTTTTTTTTTTTTAACGTGTGGAAATCCCCGCGGACCGTCACCCCGTCGGGGGTTACGGCGGGGTGGTGTGTCGGACTCGAACCGACTAAAACCACACGGTGTGACCCTCTCTGCGCCTTTGTATTGGAAGGAGTCCAGGGAGGGGATTTCCTTCTGGACTCCAATGAACCAACCTCAAGCTGTGCTACTGGGTCAGGTCCGGAGAGACCTGTAGCCCTTGTTTTCTTCGGGAATTCTTTTATGTACTCAGTTAATGATAGCTGCCATACGAAGTTGTAACCTTACCATGTATACCATAATTCATCGAAAATGATTGCAAAATAGGAATTAAATAGCAGTTTGTGTTATTACATATTTGGTTGGTTGTTTGTGTCTTCACGAAAACCTCCTACAGTAACAAATCTGATTCTGGTTCATCTTTAATCTCAAAAATCATTATAGCATATGTAAGTATCAGATTTATTAAATTCAGTACAGTACATATTTGTGTCCTGTTTTCAATTCCAATGATTTAGTACATATAGACTCGTGAATACACTCTACCAAATTGAACCTAAACATGAGTAGCATTTTTGCCGTCAGAACAATTCATTTTCACAGGCATATCACATCATTAAATTTATTTAAAAACTATTGCTCGCTACTCCAAATGTAATTTTTGGCCACCGCGGCAAACAGTAGCCAGATATGAAAAGCGTTTCCATATCTGAATGCCAAACATTGAAGTACACCGACTTGATTTAACCGGGAAAGCGTAATGAAAACAGACAGATTACTTTCTAATTTATAATATTAGTATGGATTCTTGAAATTTAATTTATTTTACATTTCTTTTAAATACATATTTAAATACCGGCTTTTAAATAATAAAATAATATTTAAATAATAATAAAGAAAATCAGCCATCTGAGAAAAAAAAAGTTTTAACTCTTTCATAAATTTGTATATAGAGTTATTACATTACGATCTTCTGAACATTACGATATAGTTGCTTTCAACAACATAACCAGTTGCTGGTTGGCTAAAATCAATACTCCATTTCCATAGGAATTAAAAGACACCGCGATACGAATTTAAATTTAAATAAAAAAAAGCACAATCAAAAAATATTATTACACTTGATATATCATAGTATTATTAAATTTTTTATATTCAATCCTACTGTCAATAAAAAAATAGCAGAGATTTTAACATACTTTTTTTTTTCAGGTAAGCATGCGGTGTTTTCAAACAATAGAACAAAGAAGAAATTCCAGAAATTTAATCGTCACTGTACTTACAAACGTCTTTACGATAGCAAGTAGGTAAACTTGTTGTTGTCGAATACGAAAAGAGTTGCCGGGTTTATAACGCCTGGTGCCAATAAATGCCACTTTAATGGTGAGCAAATTCGGCGCTGCGATTGGTGAAAATTTTAGTGAAGGCAAACCGCAGCGCTAATCGCAGTCGCCATGAGGAACGAGTCGATGTCAAATATGTACGTTCACACTAGGTACTTTGATGGAGACTACGTATCTCCCAGCAATACTAATACCAGGTTACACCAAACAGTTTGTATGTGCCATTCAGATAAAACAAGCGACACATTGAAAAATTACACTACTGCAAAACAGTGTACATATAATTTTAATAGATATTTAGATTATTATTAGTCTTAATATTAGTCCAGTTAAAGTATACCTGTATAATAATATAACATTATAATAAGACACTCTACACCCAAATTAAAAAATCAATATTCATATACCTACAATAAAGTATAGCAATTTGAGCTCCACTATGAGAGTAGGAATATTAAATATTTCTGAGTTTTCTGTAACTTTCAGCTTGATTGGCGCATGTATAATTCACGTAGAACTCGCTCAAACATTATTCTTCGGTATTATTAGGTAATGCTTCTTGTTGTAACGATAGTGCTTCGACGCTAGGAGATTATTTCACAATGAAAAGTTAATAATTAGATACGCAACTGCATTTTTTATTTATTACAAAAAAAACAGCCTAATACTCCTATCTTCCCATGAGTATAGTAAGCAACGAAGGGAGTATACTACGCAGAACAATATCATAGTACAGAGAAGGAAAACTTAAAACAAACTTTATACCAACCCGTCTGACGAACGTGCTGTGACTAGCAGAGGACCATTAAATGATGATGTTGATGATAAATAATTTCTACAAACGAACTTAACTAACCTACAACAACAGTACATTTTACTGTTGGGAAAGTATTTAATGCTTTATTTATAAGCTTGAAAAAGGCTATTGAAATTATTATGGTCCTCTAAGGAAGGAATACCGAGTGCTATGAAATATCATCATCATCATATTCTAAGTAGGTATAGTTTAAAAAAATGATGTAGCTAAATGACTAATATAAGACAATTGCGCACAAAGCTGAAAGGTTTTATTTTGTCATTTTCATTCTGAAATATTAGCTAGATTAATTAAATGGTAAAGTTTACTAAATATATCTAATACAATTAATCTTAGGGTGATAGCGCTTTTAATGGCGCTTCAAAGTATTTTATTATTTTTAATCAGTTTGTTAACAAATTGATTTATGCAATTACCTTTGCTATTGGAATATAAATATAAGTAAAACAAGCGTTTACAGAATACAAAGATCTCATTTTATGAAAACGATAGAAAAGAGCTCCGATTAAAGCTACTTTATTTATTAAGAATATTCAATTTCTCAGTCCACGATATTGGCTTTGTGTAAAAATTGCTACGAGAATCCTTGCAGACGAAATTTACTAAATATTGATTATACTTCTTGTATGAAATTGTTTCGTATTTCATACTATTTACGGAATATTGAAGTACCTACATGTAAGAGAAGAGTCATTGCGCAAATATCAACTTAAATTATATTATCGGTCGCGACGAGAGTAAATAAAATAATTCTAGATTGAATTGCATTGAAATGAAAAACATTATGACCATCGTGAGTACTACACTTAGATTCTACTTATGCCTCCATCAGGCAAAGCAGAGTAATTTTGACCGGCCTTAATATATATATGTGTATATATACATTTACAAAACTAACCAAACTGCAAAACCAATATTATATCAGCCTCGATATACCTATTCAAAGTTATAAGATGATATTCAACCGAAGATATTCATCAAATTAGAAGGGACTGCCTGCTTTGTTATCGTTAGCCTCTTTGCATAAGTACGCCCTTATTTTTGTTTTTCGTCGTAAGGAACAGAAGTCGATTCCCAGGTCAAGCCAGGTCAGGACTGTTGAAAGCACTTCTAATTAGAAGGGCCCTAAAGCGGCACTTGGACCACTTAAAATTTTTCTTCACCCTTAAAATGATTCATACTCGTAATGTGCTTTTCATACCGTAAAATCATTTATAATTTTGAATGTATTTGTCAATTATGTTTTCTCTTTTTTAGTCGATTCCGTGGAATACTCTAAAGTAATCGGTATGATTATTTTATAGACTGTAAAAAACAAAATACTTTTCGTATTCATAATGGTTACTTTATGATGTTAGGTTAAGTAATGACGTAATAACTTAAACAGATGTTCCCTTAACTAGGGACTGAATAAATTAGCTGACTTGTTATTACAGGGATCTCACAACTATTTACGGTAGACTGGGTCAGCTAGATTTGGTTTTGTTACAAGTTATGTTTTTGATGGCATCTCATTTCTTTTTTAGGACTACCTAGTCCTATTTTATTCTGGCTACTACCTTATACTTTTTGAAATGTATGTTGATAATACTTTAACTTGTGTATGTCGATTTTCTCTGTAAAAAGTAGTCTATGTCTTTTCTAAGGCTCAGGTATTGGCGTGAAAGCCGGACAGACCGACAGAGGTACCTTCGCATTAATATTATTTAGTAAGGAGTAAGATTTAAGACTTCTAAATGAAATCTATTGTGATTAGAAATTCTTTCTGACTCTCAGTGGCGCAGTGATGGTGTATGCGACTGCTGTGCTTGAGGTCTCGGTTGAATTCCCGGGTCGGACCAAATGTTTGTGTGATCCGCAAATATTTATTAGGGAGTTTGGGTGTCTTCTAAGTATATATTTACAAAAATGTTGTCAGTTGTCTAGTACCCATAGTAAGTACAAGTTCTGCTTAGCTTGCGACTAGATGGCGTTATGTGTAGTGTGTGTCTGTTTGTTATATCAAATAAACAGTTTCTACTAAATGCAAATGAAACCATAATATGATCCTTACATAAAAAAGCTATTTTTTAAATATTTGTCTGTCTTTTGACCTATTTTCTGTCTCTTTAGGTTTTTTTTTTTTAGACTAGCTTCGCTCCTCTACGTTAGTCGCAATTTACCTCAATAATCGTACCGCGATATTCGGCTAGTTTATAATAAAAAATCGAATTGAAAGGTACAGTTAGTAAACACAATTACTTTTGTACTGGATTCCCGAGTACATTTCAAATTCAATTTATATTTTCTGCTGGTGGAGGCAGACTAACGAAGGCGACCTTTGTCTTGGTTATTTGAAGTTCATACTCTTGGTTCTTTAGAGGTGGGTAGTCGACAACGTTTTTCAACTAAGAAGCTAACGGAACAAATGATGTTAAACCCACATAGCTTTCAAAAGTAATGTACTCTGTTGATTGAGGAAATCTAGTTTACGGAGATTTATGATTTCTGCTAACAAACGACAAAAATATTTTTTTAGAGAGAGTTGCTTCAGATTTCCTTATAGCAGTTGCTGTAGAATGGTGGCGATTTCAGATGAAAACTACACTTTAAACTTATACTATTTATCTAACTTATACTATAACAGCTAACTGTAAATTTTCATAATAACTAATATTTTTATAGCAGCATGAACACCTGAAAGATAATTACTTTTTGTTTATTAAATAACAAGCTTACCCGGCGAACTTCGTTTCGCCTAAGAATATTAATTCATAATAAAGTATTGTGTTTAGTTATTAACTGATATACGTGAACAAATCGACAGCAGCGTCAACTAACGCGCCCCGGCTGGTACCGCCACAATCGCTTTGTTCCTGCATTTTAAATCTGTAATATCTTCAAAAGTATTAATTTCAATTGAAATGTGTATTTAATATAGATTAATATTAATCTATATTAATATTAATATATATTACCTACTATTACCTACTATATGAATACAACATCGCCGGGTAACGCACCTGAACTAAATTCGGCTGTGATAAATCCAACAAAAAACAACTAAAGAAAGTCCCTCTTCCTCCCCCAAGCCGGCTGGTCACCGTGGAGGAGTATGACCGTCACCACCCCCCTGCAATAACCACTAGAAAGAAAAAAGATCTCTACGTTTGTACCTTAAACGTCAGAACGTTGAAGCATGATAGTCGAATAACAGAACTACACTATGCTATTAAGAATTTAAAATGGGACATTATAGGACTATGTGAGACAAGGAGAGCAAATGAATGTATGGAGGAATATTCCGAGTTCATACTCTGCCATACTTCGACCCAAGAGGGTAAAAATGGTGTTGGCTTTATAATAAATAAAACCTTAAAAAATAACATACTTAGCTTTAGAGCTTTCTCTGATAGAGTAGCCACACTAGAGATTATAACATCACAAAACATAACCTGGTCTTTCATACAGGTATACGCGCCTACTGAACAGTACAAAGAAGAGGACATGAACCTATTCTACGATACAGTTGAGAAAGCTTTAAACTCAGTTGATGCTAAGTACTGTATCTTGATGGGTGACTTCAATGCGCAGATTGGAAAGGCTAAACCTGGTGAAAATCAAATAATAGGCAGATATTCGCATGGGCGGCGAAGTCCTCATGGACAAAAATTGGCGGAGTTTGCATTAGAAAAAAATCTAAAGTGTTTAAATAGTATGTTCAAACAGAAAACCCAAAAGAGATGGACTTGGAGATCACCAAACGGGCAAGTTTTAAATGAGATTGACTATATTTTTTCAAATAAATCAAGACAAATAAAGGCGTTCCATACAATAAAACAAATTAATTTTAATACAGATCATCGTATGATAAGATGCATAATAAACATACAAGAAACGAAAAGAAAAACACGCTTTATAAGAGCTCAAACAAAAATAGAATACTCAAGGCTTTTACCATTGATATCCGGAGAGAGTGCGACACAGTGGGAAACTAAATTTGTAGAGGCCCTTAACAGGTCGCCAGAAATTCAATCTCAGTATAACAACTTTGAAGAAGAATTAAAACTGTTACAATTACAATTACCTAAAAATGTAAAGAGTGGCGGCTCTAAATTGAATAATGAAACGATTGCTTTATTGAATCAGAGGAAACAGCTTTATAAACTGAAGAGAACAAGAGAAAACAAACAAGCCATCACGGCATTAAGTAAAAAAATAAACCGACTGATTAAAAAATCGGATAAAATCTTTAGACAAGAAATAATTGAAAAGTATGTAGAGAAGACCGGTGCCATTAAAAAAGCATTCAAAGAACTTCAAAACAAATCGGAATGGACTGCAAAGTTAAAAAATAAGAACGGTAACGTGCTCTATAAGCGACCAGACATCATAAAAGAAGTTACAAACTTTTACAGGGAACTCTACGCGCATGAGAATGAGTCAAATAGTATAAAGAATATATCAGAAGTGTCAGACGCGACATCAACACCAAAAGTATTACAATCAGAAATAGAATATGCAATATCTACTCAAAAAAACGATAAAACACCAGGACAAGATAACGTGAGCAACGAATTACTGAAAGCGATGGCACCCTCGTTAATAAAGCCTCTCCAAATCTTGTTCAATAATGTTATGGAAATGGAAATCACACCTGAACAGTGGTCAAAGTCCACAATAATTTTACTGCACAAGAAAGGTGATAGAAATAACATCGGAAACTATCGGCCTATAAGTCTGACTTCAAATATCTACAAAGTGTTTGCAAAAGTAATACTAAACAGGATAACTAAAACACTAGACGAACACCAACCTCCGGAACAAGCAGGGTTCCGAAAAAATTACTCTACTATAGACCATATTCATGCGGTGACGCAAATAATAGAGAAAGCAAACGAATATAATCAGCAAATATATATGTGTTTCATAGACTTTACCAAAGCGTTTGACTCTATATTTCATTCTGCCATTTGGGAGTCGTTACTGCAACAAGGGGTAAACAAAAAGTATGTTAAACTACTTCATAGCATATACTCCAAATGTAGAGCAAAGGTAAGATTAGAAAAAGAAGGCCCAGAGTTTTGTCTTCAGAAAGGAGTCAGACAAGGAGACCCCCTATCGCCTAAAATGTTCTCAGCTGTATTAGAGACTATGTTTCGGAAGTTGGATTGGGAGAGTATTGGTCTAAAAATAGGAGGAGAGTTCTTGAATCACCTGAGGTTTGCGGACGACATAGTACTTTTCGCAAACAATGCAACCGACTTGAGATTCATGATGGATAGCTTATCCAAACAGAGCAAGAAGGTTGGTTTATCTTTGAATGCCTCGAAGACCAAGATTTTGTCAAATGGCCCAACCATTGATATTATAATAGATAATAATAAGATCGAGTATGTGAAGGAATATGTCTACTTAGGACATTCAATATCGTTTGACAATTGCACCGCAAATGAAGTAAACAGAAGAATTTCAATAGCATGGCAGAAGTATTGGGGATTAAAGGAAATTATGAAAAACAAGGACGTAAAGATAAAAACAAAGAAAAAGATCTATGAAATAGTAATTCTACCTAGTATAACATACGGATGCCAAACTTGGTCCTTAAAAAGGAAGGAAGAGGAAAAACTAGCAATCTGTCAAAGAAAAATGGAAAGGAGTATGTTAGACATAAAATTGATAGACAAAATTAGTAATAAAAAAATTAGAACAATTACAAAAATTCAAGACATTACAGAAAGAATTCGGCTATTAAAATGGAACTGGGCTGGTCATATATGTAGAATGGATAACGACAGATGGACCAAAAAATTAGTGGAGTGGTTGCCAATAGAGAGAGCGAGGAGAAGAGGACGACAAAGAACAAGATGGAGAGACATTTTCAGACAGAGAGTTGGGGCAGACTGGATGAGAACAGCCAGGGACAGAAAGCAGTGGAAAGTATTGGGGGAGGCCTACGCTAAAGAGGCGACTATTACCTAGGGATTAAATATTTTACATTAAATCAGTTATGTTATGAAAATTGGTAGTAGAATAAAGGCTATTTTTATTTTTTTTTATTTTTTATATATTAAATACACAATGTATTTAAGTGTTTATATTATAATATAATTAATTAGAAAAGGATTAACACTGTGTTGCTTAAAATCGCCTCCTTTCAAAGGAGAGGCCTATGTCCAGCAGTGGATTGTTAAAGGCTGTTAATGATGATTGATGATATTAAATAATAGTAGTAATAATATATTTTGTTATATGTACCGTACTTTCACATGCATTTAGTGAAACGCTGGTAATTTTAAAAAACAAACAAATTTTTTAAATTTATTTGTATAGATAAATACTTGAAAAGTGAAAATAGGCAGTTTATTATCCACATTCACGATTGCAAAATTTCCTCTACAGATTTAGGTCTTTAGTAGAAAACCACATACTCCTAGCTCCTGCGACCTAAAAGTCAAAAGAGAATTGTCCTGATTGTCATTTTTTATGAACAATAATTTTCTCCTCTAAAACCACATCCATATAAATTTTAATCGCCGTTAGGATGGTATTATTTCATAATGTTTTGTATCACAACGTGCCCGACCCCAGGTGCGGCGTCGTTCGAACCAATAAATAACAGGACGCTACCCTGATCACGGTAATGTGGCTAGACGTGATATGGTTACCTACAACAAGATATACAGGGACTGACAACGCTAGTTAGTGATGTGTCTGTAAGTATTATGAGTACGTTCAATTTGGGTAGCTTTGATTCATTCGGGTAACATTGACAGTGTGACCATGAACTAGTTTCAATTTATTTTTCATATGATACCAATACAATTTACAAATACTTCTTACAGCTTTACATTTTTAAACTAACCCCGTAAGCGCACCTTAAAAATAAATAAGCTTTCATACAGAGGTAATGACAAAACTTTTTTCTGAAATTTTCGCGCGAGTTTATGCTATTCAAACAGTGTAAAACTTTTTGAATCTTTTGTGATTTTGGTTGCTAACGAGGTAAGTGAGATGTTACATAGAGTCATTTGTAATGGAATTATCGTATTTTAATATAGCATTTGCCTATAAGTCTCTTTATCTAATTACTATAACTTATACAGTATTTTGAAGTATTTTTTACATAATTTGACCTACATAATTGACGAATTGCTCTATATGGAGTGGAGTGAATAAACATTTTATGGTCAAGTGTTCATAAATTATTATTATTTTCTAATTATTTTAGCTTCTTTTCTATTTAGTTATACAAAAAATGTTGCCTTAAACGTGTTTTTAGATACTCATTAAAAATATGTATAACAATGCCAAATGTCGTAGACTGATTATTGATTATTTTATAAAATATAAGACAAAACTGGAAATTAATGGTTTTATTACGTCGGTTATACCCATTTAGAAGAAAAACATAAACTACATAAGTTACCCAGATTAATACAAAATATAATAATTATTACTTTTCTATGAACTGTTATATGTGTGTCAAAGTTACCCATGTAATGACGGTAACTTTGACAGACTAGAAAATCAGGTTTTCTTATGGACTGATATTTTTTTAGAGAATTTAATTAATCTTTACGGGTGAAAAGTGTTATGAGAGCACCAACAAAGCAAAATACAGTCGTGTTGTATGCTTGAATTTTGTATTATTGTGTAAAATATCGCACTTATCTGTCAAAGTTACCCAGATTGACTGTATTGAGAGTACTTATACAGCTAACAAAAGTTTTCAATGTAATGATATTATGATGACTAATAGTACATGCATTTATTATTACTCAAATAAACTCTTTTTTATATAAATAATGGTGCTCAAGTGACTACTCTGCCTGATGGAAAGCATGAGCAGCCAAATGGTCATCAAACTTATTGCGAGAGCAGACAATGCAAAGATGCAGCATGGTGACCCACACTATAGTGGCTTAGTGAGATGCTTCCAGAGGCGTCTCTAGCCTATATATGTACCTACATTTTTACCTACCGAAATATAAAACTTAATCCCTTCTAGTCTTTCTTTTTAAATTGCGGTATAGCGGAGTGCCAGAACTCAAAGTACACCCACGTATGAACCTTTTATTACGTGGGGTGGAATTATAACGCCGAGGATCTTAATACGGGCACATGTTCGTTGAAAGAAGAAGTGCGCAGTGACCGTGTGCATTGCACACTTTGCACTATAGGTAAAGACGCCAGTGGATGCATCTGCTAATGCATTGCACACTCTGCACTATAGGTAAAGACGCCCCTGGATGCTTCTGCAAGTGCATTGCACACTCTGCAATATAGGTAAAGACACGCCTGGAGGAAGCACGACACATTATAGGTTGGACTTCTGTGAGAGGATACTATTTGTCCTATCTTGAATAGAATATAAAACTCTTTATAGCTTACGCTTTTAAGCATATTCGTATTTAATATGCATATTAAAATTGACCTATTATATTTTATTTGATAATGGCGGAGACTGGGACTAAAATAAGTTGAAATCTTTATGGAATCTTTTCGGTGCACCGTAACTCTATAGATATAAAAATTTATGATGTTTTATGTTATTCTTACTTATTGTTTATCATTTCCCAGATAGATACGGTTAAAATAAGACTCGACGAAGATACATCAAGTTTTTTTAATTATTATTAGCATCTTCTTGCTCTTCACTTCTTCGGAATTTTCCAATTATTATTTATTCTTGTATACCTCTTCATATTCCATATCGAGGTTATCATGTTTCTCAAAAACAATAAAAGTATATTCTTTTAAAGTTTAAATCTATAGTCTTTAACAATGTGTTGAATTTATGCTTGATTTTTCACCCTTCTGATGTGATTTTGTGTTTGTTGTAATCTTTCATTGGTGATGCAAATCTCAACAAGGAACTAATCTAGTCAATAATCTGAAAGTACCCATTTAGATGCCTACCAAAATCAAAATAAACAAATAAGTCTAATATTATAATAATTACATTCAGGTTTAGGTCTGGAACATGATTCAGGAACAAACTAAATCAAATTCCCTTTCAGAAGTTGTTTTCACATCCACTTGACGCTAGTTCCATAAACAAAGAGGAGTAGGTGGCGCCAGTCGGCCGCCGTTTCTTCCCCCATGTTCCCTTACTTGCCCCACTTTATCAATTTTTGTGTCACTACAGTCGAAATTAGGGTCGTCCCAAACACAGGAAATACTTGTCTTATTTGTTGTTAGTGTTTTTTTAACCCCCAACGCAAAACGAGCACCCCTCTTTATAACTTTGACGTGTCTGTCTCTCTGTCTGTCTGATGCTCCGTAGCCCGCTAACGTATGAAACGATTTCAATTTAGATTTTAGTTCACTTTGTTTAGTTATCGTTCAGTGACACAATTAAATCTAAGTTGAAAAATGATTTCCGCTTTGCTATAGGTACTTAAATTGTTTTCTGACACTTTTCTCTCGATTCTTGTAAAAGATCACGCATATCTTATGATAACGAGTTATTAGAAATTAAACACAACTGATATTTTGATACACAAAAATCGTTAAAGGTTTTGCAAACCGTTTATTATAAGTCTGGAAATATGTTATGGGCTTAACAAAATTATTTTTAACGCATAACTAAGCTTGGTGTGTATGTCGGGTATCTCGGTAAAAAGTGTATGTATATCTCTCCTTAAGAGTCAAAGCGTCTGCATGACAAATACCATTGATATCGTTGCATCGGTTCAGTCGTGAAAGCGTAACAGACGTGTGCTCCACCTTAATGTACATAATAATATGAGTAAATAGTCAATCAACCATTTTAACAATGTAATGTAATTAATCCATTTTAAAAATTTAATACCTACAGTTTTGTATTTACGTAATACCTGCCTTTAAGCTTGTTCAATATGTTTTTATATAATTCATTCATTCAGAAAACACATATGTTTCATAAAGTTACAAATAAAACAGTGTGTATTGAGGCCTTAAAAGAATCAACGAACCATCAAGTACAACTGTTGCCATTCGTGAATGTTGTGAAGTCATTAATTATTTATGTCATTCCTATTAGTATGATAACGAATGCGTGCCCAAACGAGATAGTAATTTTGCTAGCGAAGCATATATACTATAAATTATCTGGCATGAAAGAATAATAAAATCAGGTATCGTTGAATATGCATATATTCTTTGGTTTATTTGATATTGTAAAGGTTTAAACATGAAGCTAGCTTTTTGTCTTGGTTATAATGTGATGACGTCCACATAAAGCTTATCAAATTCATATTACAGTGCCATCTACCGAATACACGCTAAAATACGGAGTAACTGCCTAATCCTGTATTGCGATATAGAAGTTCCCACGCCGTTTATCATATATACAATTTCCCCACAGAAATCGTTGGGACGGGGCCCGACAGAAAAGTTCACCTCGCTTGATCGGTGGATTTTCACATTACGTTGGAGGGGCATGACCCGTTCCTGCTCTGTAGTTGAAAGATAAAAAAGGTACTTTAGAGTCATTAAAATCCTATTCTTTTTAATTTGGTAGCAGTATAGTATATCCACGATGCTATGAAATTGAGGTGTAGCTCTGCAAATATGCATCAGATACATTGCAATAAAATAACTATTAGCAACAGAACCATGCCTTTTCATTATTATTCGTGTTTTGGAACACAACCTTTCTCACAGTGGTTTTTTTTACCTTCTGTAACTATCTCAAAAAAGTAAATGTATAATATGCTAAATGTAGTTAAACTACAACCATAGAATATAGAGTTATTGGCTTTCTTTACACTGCTCAGCAGTTCAAACATATCTTCTTAGGTAGCGCAAATAAAAAGTATAAATTCCTTTACTCCAAACTTTTCAAGCAGATCCTCATCGCATCGTTGTAACTTTCATACTAAGTACTTCTGCACAAGTTTGATATAGAAGAATGCAAATGTACAATATCTTCGTCAAGGTTGTTGTACAATGTTTCTTTTTAGAAGTCATCCAAAACGGAGAGTTTGTTAATATCGGGACTCGCGATTTGAATAAAAATATATCTAAAGCAGAAAAACCGTTGATCAAAAAGGTTTGGGTCGGAACAAAGTAGGTATTTAAATAAAATATTATTCAACTTCCCTTGTTCTTTCAATTGCTTTGTTCTATTTTTATTGTTTGGAAACCCCGCCCATACACATCTCAATAATCACAGCCAATATAGTAAAGCACTGATTTTCAATTATTTCGTTTTTTTCTTGACCACACCATTTTGCCCAACAAGTCTAGCTATAATGAAAAAGATGTGTCCGTCCGTTAAACCATCATCCTTAAAGTGATGATATTCTTATATTGATATAGTGATATTCAAATATTGATCTGAAACTTTGAATTGATTTAGTATCCTGTAATTTTAAACATAGTAGGTAGGTACCAAAAATCTGAACCTGAAAAAACCTGAAGAATTAAATCGCAGTTGCCTAAAAGTATAAATTTACGTTTGCACTTTTGAGTTCTTAAATTCATTTCCTTGGTGTCAGAAATTTTATTGTTTGCTTTTCTCTATAGGGAACACTCTAAGCGAAGACTAGAATTCGTAGTCAAACAACAATTCCATTTACTCATTCCTGTCTCCGGCACCGCGTATCCTTGTTTAATCTTCTCACTTTTTTCGGGATATGTTAGATTGTCTGATCAACTGAAACTATAGGTACACCTGTGTTAATAAATCTATCAGAAATATACTTTTAAGGTGGGTAGAACACAAAAGTAAGTTTTCTACGGATAATGTGTATAGCTATTCAGGTACCATAAAAGCTATAAATATAACAGCCGCTCTAATGTAGTATTGTCTGAGATGACATTGAGTATGTAGGCAACATCTTTATCTCATATGTATAAACACGTTACGCATCGATAGGTTTTCGTTCCAAGAAGGTTAAACTGCTTCCGTTTCTGAGACCCTCAAGACTTTGCTGAACTTTGTAAATCACCATCTCTAAACCAGTGCAGCATAAACAAACATATTTAATATTATAAAAAACCCTGGTAGCTTAAAAAACTTTTGTCTCGTTTTTGGATTACTTCGTTGATACTACTTATAGTGGAAGTAATACAAAAAATCAAATAGAATGCAAATTAGCTCCAAATTAACATACTACGTACTCGTTACAGAGAAATTCTCAACTCCGCGTTCATTCCAAATATATAATTACTGAAACTCCGGAACTTTCATATAGAACAATTAGAAGGAAGCACATAAAAAGTTATTATACCTGCACAGAGAGATTCGAGCTTACATTTATTATGAAAAGAAGATGATTCAAATATTGTTTTACAAAGAGAGACTTCAACATGAGCTGTTTTAATTTATACATACAGGTATAGGCGCGCCGCGTTATTCGTATATTTTCGGAATTTAGAAAACGGAAAATACATTCATTATTTAAAAGTTTGTCCGTGTGGTGACGGATTAAGAATACAGAGTGTCACCACCCCTATTCATCCCGCGGGTGTAGTAAAAGGCGACTAAGGGATAAACTACGCAACATCAATGCAAAGAGAAGGAAAACTTGGAACCAACCCTGTACCAACCCGTCTGGCCAGCGCGGTATAGTAGGCCAAAACCTCCTTTTAAGGAGAGGCCTATGTCCAGCAGTGGACTGTTAAAGGCTGTTGATGATGATGATTTAAAAGTTAATTTAAAAATCGCAATTTGAAGTTTTCTAGTATATATATTATATAAATTAACATTATAAAACATCCTGCAAGATAACGTATCAATTA
This sequence comes from Phragmatobia fuliginosa, assembly GCA_932526445.1. Classification (NCBI taxonomy): domain Eukaryota; kingdom Metazoa; phylum Arthropoda; class Insecta; order Lepidoptera; family Erebidae; genus Phragmatobia; species Phragmatobia fuliginosa. Next base: position 13,867,282 of record OW052065.1, on the reverse strand, counting down.
ATTTTTATGTTATAATTATGGTATCTGAAAATCAAGTAAGTTGACGGTGTTTCACGCCCGTGCCTCGAAGGACATTTTAAGCAATTGGGTCCGGTTGTCATCAACGGGATTCGTTATCGGATAGTCAGTATCCTCAAATATACTTTCAACTAGTTCAAAAGTCGAATTCAGTTCACTCTTCAGGGTTGTAGAGGTCTGATGCCAGTCGCTCCGTTGAAATACAGACATTCAGGTAAAACAAGTATAGGGAATATACTATTATATTGGGAATATAGGAAGTAGAAGGTATCTGAAATTCATAATTTTACTTAGTAAACGAATACGAAATCTTGGACCAGAGGAATTTCTTCAACTAAGTCGATTTGCCAATTCCATCTGTTGGCCAATAAATATATTCAATAACAAAAAACTAAGCACTAGTTTCTATGCAGAGTCAGTAATTGTTTTTCAAAGCACATCTTTGCTACATTAATATCGCGAAGCAGTAACAATTTTCGTGTAAAAAATTAGGATTCTAACCTCGTGCGGACTACGCAACTGGCGTCAAGTACTGAATGAAATGTGACTCGACAAATTCCACAAAATTAGCGCATGGTTCAGCCAAGCTGATATAAACCTTGTGTTATTATAATAAGAACGAGGGCGAACGTAATTATGCTGTACGATGATGAGATCAAAGTCGTCATTCAGAATGTTCACGCACTACATGTTATGTATGTGCATTTTTGTGGGTTATCAGGTCGGTTATGTAAATATAGGGAGTGTGTATAGCGAAAGTGACTTTGTAGAGACAACAAAATTGGATCAAGCTTTCTTTGTCCCATTTAATTATTATCTTTTAGTCTCTTAAAAGAAAATAATTAAATACGGTTAACAACAAATATAATAGATACAGTAACTATACAGATACTTAGTTATGTATAGCCAATTTACCAAAACATGTAGCGTCATACGTAATCTAGCGAATTCTATAAGCGATTGTGTTGACAGATGACCCAGTTTGCGATTGTCTCCGTAATTCGGACACGCATTTCTGTAATGTATACGGAATTCGGTATTCGGAACACACCTGAGAAATAAATTGCATAAATGAATTGCATTGATGTGTTTATATTAACGGGCCTAAAAATTGTGAGTCTCGTAATACCCTGAAAGGGGTTTGTGCACAAATTGGGGACGAAGCATTGATTTGCATGAGTAAAATTAGCAATTGAATTGTATGTATATTGGTTTTAGTGTGGTGTTTGTTTTCATTTATCAATACAAATAAATAACACTGAGTGTATGCTTGTTACATCAAACGAACAGTGTTTACTAAATGTAAATTAAAGTACGAGTATATACGGCACTTACAATAAAAAAAATTAACTTCTCTGGAACGGCGGGACTGGTTTTGATAGAACTTACACTAGCAGATAGCTGATGATAGCTGTAGGTAGTAAAGCCACGCTGATTTCAGCACGAATGGACCGGCTCGACCGGGGAAGTACTACTCACACAGAAGACTAACCTAAAATGACAGCATTGTGCTGTGCTCTTTCGTTAGTGAGTGTGAGTTCGGAGGCCCAATCGTTCACTAAGCCGCCATGGTGTGGGTCACCATGCTTCATTTTATGCACTCACAATGAGGTGGCTATCGGGTCGGTTCGGTCCTATTTTCGGATTCCACTAATGCTTTCCATCAGGCAGAGTCACTTTAGTAGGCTTAAAAATATAAGGACTAACTTAAACTAAATTTTTTTAAGACTTGATTTGCTCCGTGGTGTTACTCGAAATTTATAACAATAACCTCGTGTAATACCGCGGGACTCAGCTAGTTCAATAAAAAATAAAATAAAATATCAATAGCAACAAAGCTTTATCTCATTACATGTATTTTTAATCTGTAATTTTCATAAGCACCGTATAGTGTAGCAGTCTTTTACAGTTCAGCCAAAGGACGTCCATTTCTGGATATAGATTTTCCCACTACCACTTAACTTACACTATTTTCCTTGCCCTGATAGTGACTTGGTTCTTCTACAGGTCTCCTCATTCTTGATTCGATCACACAGATAAATTCCGAGCGTATCATTAAACAACCTAATATATTTTGTAATGTTAAATATCCCTTTCTCTATATTTACTCACATGTTGTTCATTTATAGAGCTCCTTGCATTTTTTAACCTGTAACTAGGAACAAATTTAATACCATAAAGAGAATATTTTAAGCAGGAAAACCAACTCGGCAAAATTGGGCAAAGCTTTTTCTATATAACATTACCCTGCATTGCTGTCTAACAAGGTGCTAAAACGAAAAAGGATGGTAAAATTATTCAGAAAATAAAAACAAGATAAAAATTGTATGAAACAAAACCTACGTTGACACACGGCCTCCTTCGTGGCTTACGATGTTAGAGAAAAATAAAAAGATAAAAGACAAAATATAAATAAGTGTACAATGACACAGAATGCTATTAATTTTTGAAATAATGTAGTACTTAGTCACAGTATTGGCCTCTAGATAAAGTCCGAGGAAACTTTTAGAATATTCTAGATAAATTTTCTGGTCTCAAGTCTTAAGTTGAACACTTTAAGAAAGGATTGCACAATTTTTAAAATCCTTTGTTCCTCCGGTAACCGGTTTTCATCAGACATACCTACTATATACTTGTTTATCACCAAAGTTCAATCTTAATTATTTAACTTTATTTGTTTTATAATCTTACAAGGTCTATGTCCAGCAGTGGACTAGCAAAGTCTCTTGATGAAGTCGCATACGCATCGATTAACTCAAACGTATCAAGATTCATCATGAATATCAGTTTAATAATTGGTTTATAGACGAACACCCTGTATATCATCTACGTTACATTACGTGATCCGTTCCCCTTTAATCAGGTTAGAACTGAATTCCGTCGGCATTGCTAGCAATGGGTTACTCCTATACATCGTGTATAATACACGATGTATCTTCTCATGTTTGGCGCAGCCCTCGGAAAGGTAAAAGGGATTACGTGCGTGACATTTAGAATTAAATGTACGTACGATGTCAGTTACATACCGATGTGAAATCTTGTCCTTTTAAAACTGTTGATTTAAAGGGTAAATCTATTTTTTTTCCTTCTCACCATGGGCAAAGATATAAAACATAACTTAATAAGATAAGATTTGTTAAAGAATTGTTTAAGGTCTATCGAACTCCTTTTGCAAAAGGGTATGAAATGCCCGAGCCCAGCAGTGAGACGTTATGGGTTGTTGCTGCAAACGGGTGGAGCTAGAAAGATGAAATTTTGCATGAATATGTATTGTAATTAATACATTGACAAAGTAGTACAATAAAATTATGAAAAATATTTTTTATTTCTTGTATCTCTTCCACGCGTAAAGTGGGGATGTCAACATCGCTTATTATAGTAAGCGCAATCATTCTGCATCATTCTCCCGGTTTCCGGAAGCCAAAAGAATGATGCAGAAACATATGACCAGGCCGCCATGGTATGGGTCACCATGCTGCATTGCCTACGCTCACAATGAAGACAGTGACCCCTACTCCTGGGTTCTACTCATTCTTCCCATCAGGCAAAGTAGAGCCACTTTGGTAGCCTTAAAGATATAAAAAAGTGTAAGATATAGACGATGGCTAATTTCTTCTTAAATGAAAGTGCATGATTGCCTAAAAGAATGAATTAATTTATTACAAGGCTATTTCCGCTCCAGAAATCAATCAGTTTTAGGGTTCCATTGCCAAATGGCAAAAAAACGGAACCCTTATAGATTCGTCATGTCTGTCTGTCTGTCTGTCTGTCCGTCCGTATGTCACAGCCACTTTTTTCCGAAACTGTAAGAGCTATACTGTTGAAACTTGGTCAGTAGATGTATTCTGTGAACCGCATTATTATTTTTACACAAAAATAGAAAAAAAGCAATAAATTTTAGAACAGAAACTCAAAAAAATGTTTTTCATCAAACCATACTTTTTTTAATACGTCATAAATCATAACCCGCAATTTACATTTCTTTCACTTGACCGCTTTTTTTTAATAATAATAAAGTTCATAACTTAAAGTTAATACTCAACCTATACGTTTCAGTAATATTATGCCTATGTGTCCTGTACAGATATAAGCAGAATACTGGTAACGATGGTCGAAGTGCCTTTGAGCGTTGAATGACTCTTCATTGAATGGTTCTAAATCTTCAGACACATGTTGATTGCAATGTTCATGCCATCAATTGAATAGCTCTTATATTTGTGTATATATTACCAACTAGACTCCGGTTTAACAATACTAACTTAATAAGAAATGAATAATAAGAAATTAAATATGTATTTTGTATGACAGTGTTGAAAAACAAAAAAAACTTTTTTGGTGTAAGCCGTATATGCACTCAGTGAAAAAATTGTTCGTTTGATATTTCAAACAGACAATTAATTTTTATTTGTTTGTATTTCTAGATTAACATGATTAAAAGAAGAGTCCTATAAAAACAAACGTAGACAGGTAAAAAAAGAAAAGAGCGAATTGTTGTGATATCTTGAAGACAAGATAAATAAACAACAGACGTTCATGTCACTTTCCTTAAGGGCTGATACTACATGGGTGGAATTTATAAATAATTAATCAATTCTTTCCATCCTTGTCTTATCCAGGGTAAGTACAGGGATTGTTTCAAGATTGGACACTTGGACAGGGATAACATCGTTATTTAGTATGAGTTGTATCTTTTTTTTATAAATACGCTGGACCTATATCTTACATTTCGGTTATGTATCTATTTATATATATTTACTAATAGCTAGTGGTATGTTTGGGGTTCACTATGATGATTGAGTCTTCAATAAACAAGCCAAAGTTGAAACTGATGTCTTCAGTAGTACTTAATAACTTTCCAATTATTATTTAATTCAAATTTCATGTCTCTTATACAGATAATTGCCTGATCTGATTCAAATTTTCAATTTTAAGAGATTATTATAAAATTATACCTATAACAGCATTGAATCTGAAAATACTAATGATTTAGTTTTTATAATCAAATTTTTCTAAAGTCACTTTTCATTATCAATGTATATTATCTTTAATAAGAGTCAATCAAAAGCTAATTTAAACTAGACTGCATATAACACAAATAAGAATACACCCAGAAGAGCGGTGTGACCTTCAAAAACTTCATGAACACAATATCTCCCTCTCGCTCTAGTAGTATAAAACACAGAAACTCGTTAACAAACGGTCTAAAGTTAGTTCCCAGGGGCTCCTTGTGAGGATTGGCACGAAGTTCCTTCTGCGTCCAGTTCACAGTATAGACCACGTAAGACGCTGTGCTCTAAAACTAAAATTGCTCACGTTTACTCTTCACAAACGCAAATACAAATGATATGAGCTAAATACGTCAATTGTAGGATAGCACTATGGTTTGGATAGGTGTATCAAAATATCGGACGGTGGGCTAAAATTAAAAAAGGAAAATTGAAATAACAATCACCCGATTTAGTGAATTCAATTTCTCCACACTAATATTAAATTGAAAAAATATTTTTTTGATGAATATTTCCTTCACTGAGGAATTAACATCACAGCAAAAAGCTGAGAATTAATGAAATAAGTTACAAAACAGGGAAAAATATTCCGTTTGCGATATACACAGATGAAATTTAACTAGTTGAAGTTTAGCTAGTAGAGAATACAGTTCAGATTGTCCGTAAATTCTAGCATTGCGGTTAAGTCTACGAAGAATGGCTGATCAAGTCCTGATAACAATAGAAACTAAGCAATATTCGCAAATATTTGTTTGGATATTTTCTATCAATAATGTGTACCTATAACTGCCTCGTTGGTCTAGTGGTTAGCGTATGCGACTGCTAATCAAGAGGTCTCGGGTTCAAATCCCGGGTCGGGCCAAAAAGTGTTTTTGGGTTTTTCTTAGGAAATTCCTAATAGCAGCCCGGAGTTTGGAAGTTTGGCGGTGATTCACGCCCGTGCCTCGGAGAGCACGTTAAGCCGTCGGTCCCGGTTGTCATGAACATCTATGGCAATCGTTACTGGGAAGTCAGTGCCCTCAAATATACTGACAACTAGTTCAACCTTCGAATTTCAGTTCTCCCTTAGGGTTGCGGAGGTCCGATGCCAGTCGCTCCGTGGAAAAACTGAAATTCAGGTAAAACCGGTTGAACTAGTAGCCGACCCCAAATAAACTTGGGATAAGGCTCGGAAGAAAAAAATAATGTGTACCTATGTATTTATAAAAAAAAGCGTATGTTTATTTCAGTTGCCTAGTACCCATAATACAAGCTCTGCTTAGTTTGGAAGCAATATAGCGTTCTGTTTAAGTGTTGGAAACATTTATTTATTATTTATTTAATTATCTTGTTTGATATTCTTGATCAATTTCTATTTTTTCAGATGTGTGAAAATATTCTCTACAAAGTTTAATATTAAAAACATTGTCACGAGTGATAAACAAATAACTTTTGCTACGAATCCGTAGCTGCTACGAACAGCTACGGATTGTCCAGAAGTGTTTAACATTGTTTGAGTTGTACAAAACGTTCGAAACTCCAATTCAGAGCTATCAACGTATTATCTGTTACCGTTAGCTTAGTGTAATTGTTTTTCTTTAAATAGCATTTCCCTGGACAATCCGATTTTAAGTTTAAACCTTCATTCTCTCGGGTCTAAACTTAACTTCGCGATTGTTTTATAATTCACTTTAATACTGACTTGAACTTTGAAAAGTCAAAGATACAACCGAGGCCTGAACTCAAAGTAATCAGTGCTTTGTAAGACCACTTATCTGCTCCCTTTGATCCTGTGCTAAATAACATAAATCTGTTCACATATATTCGGTGTAAGTTTATTTACAACACCAATATGAGGTGAGACTCGCATTCCGTTCCACGCTTACTGCAGGAATTCGAAACCTCGTTGCTGAATTCAGGGTGGTATTCGAAAAATTTGAAAGTCGTAACATATGCTGTCCTGCTCGTTCCATTTCAAGTATGCATTTCTAAACTCGAGGAATTACTAAATATGTACAATATTATTCTTGTATCGTTATATCGTGAATAGGAATATTTGAAATACATCAATAAATTTCTAATATCTTCATTTCATTGTAATTTAACAGAATGATTTGTTTAGGGGGAAATTAACAAAGGGTCCTCCTTGATAACTACTAAGGTTGGGGTTTAGAAAATTACTGAACACCAGCTTTCGCCTGCGGCTCGGTTGTAGCCCGCGTGTAGTCGGTTATCGCGTTAAAAAGTAGTAAATGTCCTTTCTCAACAAATGTGTACTAAGTTTCATTTAAATCACTTATGTAGTTTAGGCGTTAAAGTGCGACAGACAGACAGAGTTACTTTTGCATTTATAATATTAGTAGGAATAAGGATCTAAAATTCTTTCTGCATGTATATGTGACATATTTATTTCCCTCACTTGCTTTGAAATCATATTCGCTTTATGTGGTTATTTATACAATGACGGACGCAACACCATATTTTATCACGTCATGATTGATATGTTTTTAATCCAAAATACGTTTCATGTACCGTACCTGAGAGCTTCGTATACTGTGACTCTTTCCTACACGTACGTATTAAAGAACTTAGAATCACTTTAGATCAGAATCCACACTAGAAACAATATTCGAATAACGATCAATAATTTTAGATTTAATGTCTTTTCCACAATTATAATACTTATTAACAAAACTTAGTTACCAGTGTACTTATGATTCTGTAACCATCATCATAGCATTAGCCCTGTGAATAAGTAAATATGAGTAGTAAAACGTATTCAGGCCTGAAGAGCACAGTAAGGGTGCCTTCTCCCATTTATAGGTACTATAACGACCCTAAACAATTCAATTCTTTACTCTCTTCTTGCCAATTAAAGAAAATGTTATTAATATTAACTTATATAGTATATATACCATACCTTTCTTTAGACAACATACAAGCCCAGAATTATATTGTCTGAAGCACTGTAATAATTTTATCTATAAATAAATACAGAGAATCAATCATGAAAGAATCTGTTTACTTTTACAATACAATAATCCAGAACCGAAATAGATGGTGGATATAAAGCTTAGAGGGGCGGGCATTGATATTTATTTTATGATTAAAAAGGGCTGAAGTAATAAAATCGTACCGGTTGATGAGATTAAACTTAGATAAAGGTTATATCATGAAGTGCTCATTGAACCGAGGATTTGTTTTATAGAATACTATCTTTTGCACGCGGCTCCGACCACGTGTATGACGTTTGTCGCGACAGAAAGTATCCTATGTTCTCTCTATGAGCCTATCTATACAATAAACTCTATACAAAAATTCATTAAAACGGTTCAGATGCATGGAGATACTTTGATTCTTGAGAAAAGACTTAAACACGGTTAAAGCCACAGCGTTTAGCCATAATTTAGCCACACAAACAGACAGACAAAAAGTAGCTCTGTCTGAGTTAGAAATAATAATATTAATATGGATAAAGAGATATATAATTTAGTCCTAATATAATCCTTGACCGTGCCTTTAATCTGTTGAGTAATTACTTGGCTTTTCAATAAAACATAGCAATCCTGCGTGTGTTTCTATAACCGAGACAAAAAGTAGTCCTTGTCCTACTACAAGGTCTAATCTATCTCTATAGTTGCCGATACATTCGGTGCGGGTTAGCCGGGAATGCATAATAGACAGACAGACAGAGTTACTTTCGAATATATGATATTAGTATTGTATAGTTTTTGCAAAATCACCTTTTAAAGTAATAGCTGTCAATTTTGTATTAATATAATTACAAGTAGGAATGTTAAAAGTTACTATAACACTTGATTTACCTATATAATTTATTACATAAGCCACAATCGCTTTATCAAGAATGTCTATTTTTATTATTTTTGAAATTCAATTGTATTGGATATCTAGTAAAAACTTGAATAAAATAATGATAATTATTTCGGACATCGTACACAACGCTGTCTAGTCCCAAACTGTCCCAAACGAAGCAGAGCTTGTATTATGGGTACTAGACAACTGATATAAATACATATATACTTTTTTTGTAAAAACATACATATTAAACATAGTAAACACCCAAATTCCGAAGCAAATATTTGCTGATAATACAAACATTCGCTCCGACCCGGGAATCGAACCCGAGACCTGTTGATCAGCAGCCGCATACGCTAACCCCTATACCAACAAGGCAGTCATACTACACACTCTAAAATACGCATATAAAACTTTTGTGATCGTACAAATTATAACTTCAATACTTTTATAGATGAAACATGGTATTATCGTTTTTTAAAAGCCTACGAATAGGGATGCAAGCAAGGTTGTTACTCAATAAAATTGCGGAATGTACGAGTATTCAACCCCAACGGTTCATATTGCCGCGCAATTCAAATAATTTCTATTTGCAAATGCTGCATGGACTGTAGTTATCCATTTATAAAGCTATAGCGCACACTACTAATTTTATATCTATACAAATAAATAAAATTCAAGCGTCAAATCAAATCAAATCAAACCATTTTATTTCAAATAAACCATACAACGCTACTTTAGAAACGTCAAGTAGTCAATCAGTATTCAGTCGTGAAGCTAATTGTCTGCTCCAATTCGTAGATCCTATGGAGAAGAACAGGCAAGAAACTCTATGTACACTCTTTTCCAACATTGTTTTTACAACTTTTGGTTACATTGTTAAAGGCATTTTATTAAATGTGAGGACAATGTAACGATGCTGATATTTACACATGTCCGTTTATAGTTTCATATTAACAGTTTTATTTTTCACTTAATGCACATGGAATTAAATATAAATAATAAATAAGGTACTTAAATAAAAAGATCAATTTTGTATCTTTTTGTCTATCTGTGCAGCGACTTCCACATAGAGCGCAAGCGAAAACATACAACAGCGCCATCTACCGTAGAAACACTAAACCACGAAGAAAACACGCAATGATCTATACTGAGTAACTACTAATCCTAAGTCGCGAAAGTGAAATTCTCGCGCCGATTAACATATATAAAACATTCCAGCATCAACCGTTGGGCAGTGACCAACCAAGCATGATCACCTCGCCTGGTCGGAGGATCCTCCCTTTGTGATTTAGGAATACGACACCCATTCCTTCACAATCTGTTTGTGCCGGCTCATATTGGGAATAGTTGTATCGATTTTGACAGAACCCAATGGCCGATTGATGTTATAAGAATAAGAATGAAAGCTACGTACAACAAAATGATAGAAGTAGTAACTGATATTTAATCTTGTTTTCAATATAATCTAAAGAATTAAAGAAAAATTTAAGTGTCTTTTTGTGTATGTTATGTGTATGTTGTGTAATATCATTTTTTTTTTTACTGAAAGTCTGGACAGCGTGGTATAGTAAGGCTAAAACCTCCTTTCTACGCAGAGGCCTATGTCCAGCAGTGGACTGTTAAAGGCTGTTGATGATGATGATGATGAAAGTATATACGGTACTTACACAACAAAATCAATCTTTAAAGATTTCGTTTGTCTGTCTGTCTGTTTGTTCCGGCTAATTCTGGAAGGGCAGACCGATTTTGACGGAGCTTTCACTAATCGGTAGCTGATGACACAAGGCTTAACTTAGACTAGTTTATTTTAGACTAGCTTTGCTCCGCGGCGCTACTCGCCATTTACAACAAAAACCTCGGGACTCGGCTGATTCAAATGTATAATATCATGTAAATCAATGAAACCTTAGTATTTCTGTAATACAAGTTTCAAAACTCAATTAAATTGTTCATATATACATTTGAATACAATACGAAATTCCAGAATCGTTTCTACGTCCTTTTGAAAAGTGAAATATATCGTTTAACAGAGTTCAGACATCGTTAAAGTTTTGTGAAACGCCCACTTCTTTTATTATATTAATGTTCAATACATTATTGATATTTCGTCCATTGTTACCGATATTGAACGATCATATTTATTGAAAAGACTATATTTGCCTCAAGGGACTAATAATAATTTACCAAATATACTTTATTTCTGACGCGTGGGTTTCACCCCACAGCAGATCTGTCAGGTTGAACGGCAGAACGATGTGTTCGACTTAAAACGAATATAAATAAGAATATTGCTGAAATAATATCTTCATTACTTATGAAGCTTGCAATGTAGTGGTTGGTCCTATTAACCAATGAAAAGCCTGTGTTATAAAAATTCGGTTCCTTTAATGTGGGGTATGTGCGTTCATGTGACTCTACTAATTAACTAGGAGAATGGATCATCGTACTTCAAACAGATGACATGTTTTTACTCCAACGCCTGCGTGCTCATGCGTCACTGATAAAAAAAATCTCTGCTCCAATCTTGATTACATCATCAACAATCCATATTGGCTCTCTGCTGGGCTCGTACCTCCCCTCCCGAGAGGGTTAAGACCATACGTCACCACGCTGGCCGAGTGCGGGTTGGGGACTGACAAGACACGTTGTGGCTACATAATCTTGACTACATGATGTAATGAGAATATACTCTGTTTATTGAAATGGTATATTTGGAACTAATAAATATAAATTTGTTGACAGGTTACTTTGTCTCGAATAGTACTAACTCCCACGTCATTATGTTATCATCATCATCAACAGCTGTTCTTACTACTACTACCTACTATTGCTGGATATAAGCCTCTCCGTCGAAGGGTTTTATGTTATAACTAGCTGAGCCCCGCTTTGTTATCCGCGGTTATTGTTAATGTGAAGTTAGTCTAAAAAAGTTGCCTAAATCTTTACATCATCTGCCACTGACAGTTCCGTCATAATCAATTCAACCGTTCCACAAATTAACCGGAACGTACAGACACACATATTTTTTTCAAATTGATGTTTTATTTTAAATACCGTTAATGTTTTCATCTGTATTAGCTATAGAAAGCTGTCAATTTAAAGTTACAGACAGTTACAGTACAATTTTATTTATTTGTATAGATGAGTTAAAGTCTGAACATCTCGACTTTATTTCGGCATTGACTACCAATGAACTAAAAAGGTCGCTTGCGACTTCAAATCTATTAACCTCGACAAACTGTCTCACCCTTTCTACAGATTTAGTTAGATTCATGATTTCAATCGTTTGTAGTTTGTCCTTCTTATAAAGCAAATAATTTTAATCGAGACAGTGCTTGCCAGACCGATTAATTCGTGAATTTGTAGAAAATGCTTCTAAAGAATTCTTTCTACTTTTTAGACGTAACACTGTGTGTATAGACATTTTTAGTAAGGAGGTTTGTGCCATGTAGCGATGGGCGTTAAAGTAACGAACTAGTTAAATCAACCGTTTACGTAGAATCAACTGCTTCAACTGTTAACGGTTCTATGATAACTAGTTGACAGTTGAATTCGTAGGTTTCGTAGAGTCGTAGACAGCCGTTGCTTTCAACTGACGCGTTGAATCAGTTGAAAAAACTAACTAGTCCGTAGTAACGATGAAGTAGAATCGTAGAATCAACGCTTCAGTCCGCATACACTTAGCCGCTGATAAATCGGATGAACAGTTAATCTATTTTAATCTCTATTTCAATAAGAATAGCGTTGATATTTGAATCAATCTTTATTAAGCGGCATATGCCTTTTAACTTATTGTGGTTTTAGAAGAAGATATCAATACATTAATTTATAGTATGCGAAAGAAATAGCATTCTGGGTGGACTTCGTGAGCCATGTGTGTGGTCTATTGAGTTCGAATGAACTCGTAAAATGAGTTATGTTAAATTAATATTTTGTTTCGACTTTCGTATTAGACAAATAAATAAAATTGGACAGAATGTTTGTAATTTCAAATTAACAGTATTTCAGTAAATGTCTATATATATTTTTTAAGTTGATATCTGTCTGTTTCTTTTTTTCACTGAACTAATAAGATCGAAAATCACGTAATCAATCACGTCCCCCCTCTAAAAGCCAACCGGCATACTCAAGAGATAAGAAAAATTCAAGATAGTAGTCCATATACTGAATTTTTTAAGGAAAAATATAGCGGTTTTGATAACTTTTTTATTTTAGGAGTTATGGGCCTAACTGTAAAATAGGCTTATTTGGATAATATCGTATGAAAATAGTGAATTAATAAGTAAACATGTAAAATTTTAAAAATAAAATCAAACAATTGTCAATTGAACACGATTTTATTTTAATTAGAAGCCTCTAAAGATGATCAAATAAATTTAAAAAAATGCCAATTTTTTGAATCAATGCAACTTAAGATTTCGTTACGACTATATGCGAACGCCATCTAGTGAGAATACCTTGAAAGTACGTGTGAAGAGTCTTGAATTCATTGCCGTCTGCATACAATCAACGCTTCAACTGTTCATCATTCTTATATCGACTAGTTGAATTCGTAGACGGCCAAAGGGAGAATGTAGGGGTTTACATAAAAGTTTAACTCTTCAACAACGCTTTTAAATTGCCGTATATTAACCTCGTTGCAATGACTTATTAGTCAATCTATATAAACCTTTATCTCTATTGTCACAATGAAATTTAAATGCATCATTATGCAAAGTGCACAAACTTATTACTATCGTAGAAGAAGATGACGATATATTTTAGAAGGTGTGAAAGAGATAGCTCGCGGACCACCGGCGTTGAACGCGCTGGGTGGTCTTTTTATTATTATTATTTCTTTAGATACGATTTTTTAATAATTTGAATTGAATTTATGACAGTCTGTAATTACTAGTCTCTAACATAACATGATCGATCGATATTATAATTATTTTAACAACTTCAAATTGTGAATTATTCTTTTAGGTAAATAAAAGATACATTTAATAATAAACAGAATTAATATGTTACACCTTGAATTCTAAATTCACGCTCATAAATAATTGGATTGAGCAGGCATTGAACCCGCAAACAGTCAAAAACTCGATGAGTGACGGCCAATTAAGTCGTCAACTCGTCCAACGAACGCATCAAGATGTACTAAATACTGTTAACGGCTTCGACTTAAAACGTTTCAACGTCGAGTAGGTAGTTCAAGACGACTATTAGTTGAAAAAGTAACTAGTTGAAAAATTTAACTAGTTAAGGGACTAGTTGATTGTCGACTTTCAACGGTTTCGTTTCGTTATCCATAAATACGTCAACGACACATCTCTAGTGCCATGCCATTATATAAATCAAGAAAAGTGATCTTTGAATCTTTGAAGAATAGGTTTTGAAATATTGAAAAGGTTTATACTTCATCTGAACTGAACTATGCTGAACTACGCATTATCTCCTTAGGTGTTATTATGAACGCTTTACCTCTCTGTGTATTAACACCTCATCACTAAATGCATATCATCTATTTATTAGTATCGTACATTATCTTTTTGTATTCATTTAATCAAACTTTTTTACCGCTGTTTATTCTTTGTAGAATACATAGCCAAAATAAAAATCCTTTAATTTATGCCGTCGTATACTTTCGTCGGCGACCTGATGAGGCACAATTCAATACTCTATTAAACCTTTCTGGGAGTCAGCACCGCGGGTAATAAGCTTTCATGCGGCCTTCATTAAGGCAAGATGGAGAGACTATTGATTTTATTCAGCTGTAATAAAGGTATTCCTGCTCAAAACGTTTCGTCAGGTTTCAAAAGAAGCCTCAGCGTAGCAGTCTCTTTGTAGTGTGTGAGTAGAGCGCAGTGGTCGTAAGCAACAGTCAATAAAGCCTCTGTGCTTAAATTTATTTTATTTTAGCCATTTCTTGCTCATATATTTTCTTTTAAGTCCTTAAAAGTTATGCGAAGCATTTACAGATAGACCTAGTTTTTTCTATAGTAATATGAGAAGATTTTTCATCTATTCTAATATTAAACAGGTAAATGAAGTGAGGTTGTAGAAGGTAATCTCATGATCTTCTGAACCAATTTTGAAAATTCTTTAGCTAGTAGAAAACCACAATATGAGTGCTGTCAAAGTATATGAAAAAAATACCACGATATTAGACATTCAGAAATAGTGATAAAAATAATAGTTTACTATAATATTATCATACCAGAACCGATTTACATACTAGTGGTAGAATTTAAAATTCTCTTTAACCCGTATGAACATATCAAAACATTTAAATTGAAACCGTTTGAACCGTTAATGCATAAATTTAAACTACAAAATGATCCCGTATTTTATACCTTTCATGTAAGGTAAAGTGCTTGTTTTATCCTCAATGTTTCTCTTCCAGCTTTCCCGTATTATTTCTCTATAAAATAGATGTAAGTGGCAGTACGGTTTCTATGGTAGCAGAATTTCCGCGCATAATGCTACCGTTGATGGTGCTTCTATTCCGAAAGGCTTCGCATCTAAAAGCGTTGTGAAAGGTTCCAGTGAATTAAATTCTCCTACCTATACCTTTGGTACCATGAAACTCATATTAAAAGTTAAATAATTGTCATGTTTACTTATCAATGCGTTAATTTTGTATGAAGTTTTCCAAGTAAGCGCATTTTACAAGTTTGGCCTCTATAACTCCAGAACTAACAAAGTCATCTAATTCGTTATAGTTTTCCTTTAAAGTTCATAATATACACTACTATCATTTTTACCAGACTCTTTGAGCCAGCCGATTAGTTGTTAAGGGGGGGGGGGTCTGTTTCGGCTAGTCTCTAAACAACTGGATCGATTTTAACGAAACTTTCACTGGCGGAAAACTGATGACCTAAGGAGTAAATTAGGCAATTTTTTTACACTAGCTTCGCTCCATGGCGTTACTCGCAGTTTACAACAATAACCGCGGGTAACACCGCGGGTCTCAGCTAGTATATATATAAATTTCTGGTGTCATAATGTTATTGTGTATTTATTCAGTAGGACTGAGTATAGAACATAAATTGTTATTAAAATCCTGGGTGATAAAGAATGAAACGGACTAAAGCAGAACCACGAGCCACAGCTAGTATTTATATAATAATCAAACCAAAATCTTATCCTATTGGTAAAGATTTTGGTTATTATTATTATTTTTATATTAGCTTTTTTTACAAATATGTAGTTACCTTTTAACAATATTTTAATTACCCTTTATATATACATGAAAAAAATGTGCCTACTTTCAAAAATCCAAAAATCACAACTGGTCATTATTCCGTTTTTACCGTTTTCCGTTTTGTTTGACAGACGTGGTGCCTTAGACAATATATAAGTTATCAAAAGTTTTTATATTTTTCAAACTACTCTTGATTTTTATTTGAACTTTGAATTAGAATTCCGTGTATAATGCAACTTTAAGTTTACCATCCATCCATATCAGCCTAATATGTTCGTCTTCGAACGTAGGCCTCCTCTCCATCCCTCCACTGGTATCTGTCCCGGGCTACTTGCATCCAATTGGTACCGGCTTGTTGCCGGATGTCGTCCGTCCATCTCTTGGGTGGTCTTCCCCGTCCGCGGGTGTTAGCGCGATGTCTCCATTCCAGGGTTCTCCTCGCCCATCTTTTGGGATCCATCCTGGCGATGTGGCCAGCCCATCTCCATTTACGGGCCTCTATTTCCTGTACCACGTCCCTGACTTGTGTCTTTTCCCTAATCCACTCATTTCTTTTCCGGTCTAATAAAGATATTCCGAGCATTGATCTTTCCATTGCTCGCTGTGCAACAAGGAGTTTCTGAGCAGACTTCTCTGTCAAGGTCGTGGTCTCCATCCCGTACGAGAAGACCGGCAAAACACACTGGTTGAACACCTTGGTCTTGAGGTGCTGGGCGATTTTTTTAGACCGTAGGATATGGCTGTTTGCTCCAAAGGATGCCCACGCCTGCGCAATACGTCTGTCAATCTCCGCCACCTAGTTTTCCAACGCCAGAGTGATTTTGTGGCCCAGATAAATGTAGTGGTCGACGAGTTCTACAGGAAGTTCGTGATTTTTCGCCTCTTGGATGTTTGTCATGATTTTTGTTTTTGACTTGTTCAGTTTCAATCCTATTTTGGCTGATTCTGTTTGTAGTTCCTTAAGCATAGTGATCATATCCTCCACATCATCGGCAACCAGAGCAATATCGTCCGCAAATCGAAGATTATTCAGTCTTTCGCCGTCAATTATTATCCCCCTGTCAGACCAATCGAGTTCCCTGAAAATGTTTTCGAGGGCGGCGTTGAACAGCTTTGGCGAAATCGTATCGCCTTGGCGTACCCCTCGCTCCAGCTTAAAGGTGTCTGTCAGCTTATGGAGCCTTATTGAAGATGTTCCAGATAGTTGCAGGTGTTTAATAATTTGGATGTACCTCTCGTCCACTCTGCTGTCCACTAAGGCCCTCTCAACCTCTCAACCTTTAAGTTTACACTGACATTAAAATACGGCCAAAAATAAATAGCAATAGAAGTTAGTATTTGCTTGCAAAGTTTCTTCGCTTTTAACAAAGATTATCCACAAATAACTCCATTTCGTCTTCTATTAGATGTTCTAACGTATATTATCAAACACAAATTAATCTAAACGCATAATGTCACTTGCATACTGCGTCTCTGCATTCTAATTAAGACGACACTTAACATAATTACATAGTGAATTATAAACGTGCTAGTAATTCGCTAAAGCATAGTACTGGTTTCCTAATACAAAAAACTGTAATTTCAAGTTTGTTTATGTGTAATGTCTCGCTACTATATAGAAGAAAGATTTGCTGATATCTGAGATTTTGTGCTTGTTTTACTATATTTTATTTAAAAACTATATTCGTTTTAGTTTCGCTGTTGTTAGTTTCACCTTTACCTCATTACTTTTTTGAAACTCTATTCATTTTCTTGTAGCAGAAAAATATCTTATTTTAAAAACTGTAATATAAAAACATTAGAAGGTGAAGGCGTGAACTGAAACGACAGAAACAAAATGTAAAGTAGAAGTATAAAGTCTCATCTGCACAAACAAACTTGCATTTGATCTCTATTTGTAAAAGAAAAAGGTTTCTGCTTTTTAAAAACGGAACCCTTATAGATTCATCATGTCTGTCTGTCTGTCTGTCCGTCCGTATGTCAGAGCCACTTTTTTCGGAAACTATAAGAGCTATAGGTACTATTGAAACTTGGTCATTAGATGTATTCTGTGAACCGCATTAATATTTTTACATAAAAATAAAAAAAAAGTAATAAATTTTTGGGGTCCCCATACTTAGAACTGAAACTCTACGGAACCCTTCATGGGCGATTCCGACTCGCACTTGGCCGCTTTTTTTGTTATGTGTACACATAACACTAAAATTATGTTTCGTACTTTTAAAATAAAATAAACTTAATACACTAGTAAACAAGTTAAGTATAATATCATATCAATTTACTGGTCATGTTTAAATGACGGCTTTACCCCTAAAAGTATTTTTTTCTAGTCAACCTTCACCGGTGCAAATCGACGGTAGAAGAATTGGCCAAGTGCATGTCAGACCACCCATAGAATAGGGTTCCGTTGTTACCCATAAAGGTAGGTGAATTTAAAATCGTGTCCAATAGATAAATTGTTATGTTTACTTAATATTACATTATTTTTGCACGAAGTTTTCCACTTTTGCGCATTTTACAACGTAGACCTCTATTACTCATGAACTAATAAAGTTATCTAAGCCATTGTTATAGTTTTCCTTTGAAAATATGGACTACATCATGTTTTTTTTTTCGATTTTTTTAAGCTTTTAAGGGGGGACGCAGTTTTAACAAAAAAAAAAACAAAAAATATCTTTTGGCAACCTCTCAATGTTTTTAGACCTTTCTAACGATACCCCAAACAATTGGGTATTCATTAGAAAGGTCAAAGTAAATATTAATATATTTACTTTGACCTTTTCTTATGTATATAGCTATATATATAATATAATGAACATGTATCATAACGTATTAATTCAAACAGAAAGTACAGTTTGGCCATTAATAAGAAACTGACTTCACGTTAAGTAACGGTGGATCTCTTAATAAACTCCGAATATTCCTACGATTTGATTAAAGTTATAAATGTTTATTAGAAATACAAATAGAGTTTTAAGTAAGATAACTTATAGGTATTAAATGTTAGGTACATTACACTAACTTCGTCGTAAGACAGCAGAATCACGTTCCTCCGTACTGACGCCATCTTGTGCGCAATGCTGCACGCCTCGCCTTCTTCAGCAAATGGCGCGAAAAATCATACACTTTACATGCACATGCAGTTTCAAGTTGCCAATGTAAAAGCGCATCTGACTTGCCAATATGTTTCGTATTTTATTTATGTTTACAGGTTGTGTTATCTTTCTGCAGTATACCTATTTATTCGTAAAAATACATTTATTAATAACTAGCTGAGCCTACGATGTTACCCGCGGTTATTTTTGTACCTTTACAGCCAAAACCGCAGATAACGATGCTAGTTTAAAAGAAGTAGCCTAAGTTGCTTCATACACCTATTCCAGTGAAAATTGATTCAGCCGTGCCAGCCGTAGCCGGAGGAGACAACAAACGGAACAAAAACACAAAAAAATTGAAAATTGCTTTTCTGACCTAAGTGTATATACTTTCATATGCATTTAATAATAAAAAAACAGTTTATTTGAGATTACAAACAGACACAATTTTATTTATTTGTATACGTTAAACAGCTTTTAACCAATAAGGTTAATTAATTGAAATAACCATCTTCATAAACCACATTATAAATATAGTACTAAGTATAAATGGTTAGAAATAAAACATCTCATAATTGGTTGTGGTTCATATCTGAACTAAATAAATAAAACACTTTAATAGTTATTTTTTAAAAAACAGGAAAAACACACCACTTGACCTCACATGCGTCATACTTAGAGAGTTCATTAAATTGTAATAAAATGCCTAAAATTTCCAACAGCGGAATAATTGGGAATAATACACACCTTATATTATTGAATAGCTTAACTTGGGTGAATATTTCTTGTTTCTTACATTCAAAATAACAGATTTCTACACCATCATTCATCCCTTAATTGACCCCTTTCGAAGGTAAAATAAAAAAAAAACGTTCTTAATGCTTACAACCTAGTAAGCATCAGATCAAATGCCTAAAGTTCAAGTTGGATAAGACATGTTATGTTATACGTATAGATTGTCCCTCAAAAACTTCACAAGCCACATCAAACCCTACTCCTGACTAACACTAGCAACTCCTGCTTAACTCTGTAGGGAACTAATTCCAACAAGACTAGCGAACTTGATTTCCGATACATTGAGACTCATATTTCCGGGCAAGAGCGTGATAAATCAAGTGTAAGCTATTGGACGCCGATCTTGTTAAAGTTTATGGAAATTAATTGGTGAATATCGATACGCAATAAATAATGTGATTGGTACTTACAAATAATAATAATAATTTATTTGCAGAAAAGATATTTAGTTACATGTCTTCTTATTATATACTTATATGATATTCTTAAATCAATATACTATGTTAAAAATTTAATTTTAACATAGTATATTAATAAGCCTATCAATGAGGTTAAATAGAACTAATATATCTATTTTCTACTACGTGCAAAACTTAAGGGAGAAATGAGAATGTTACAAATTCTGTGGGTCCAGAACCTGTAGGTCTAGAAGGAGATTTGTTCCCTGGACTCCTCCTAAAATTGAGCGCAAAGTGGGCAAAAAGAAAAAACTTTCATTTAATAAGTTCGAAAACTTTCGTAATTGTACGATGAACACCTTCTACGCCAGAGCCTGGTTTTAAGGACTGAGATTTTTACATGTAGTGAATTCAAATAGAATGCTTACTTGTAATTAACAACTGAATTAACAAATTATTTAACAACTGAACTCATTAAATGTAAACACTAACATATTTATAAATTACTGTTAAGTTTTTTTTTGTTTGAAACCAATCATGGATATACGCTTTTATATTCGTATCTCACCTTTCCTTGTTCTTCTTCTTTTTCCTCTATTTGGGGTCGGCTACTAGTTCAACCGGTTAGCTGAATTTCAGGTTTTACTGACAGCGACTGTCATAGAACCTCCGCAACCCTAAGAGGGAACTCGAATTTGAAGATTGAATTAGTTGTCAGTATATTTGAGTCCCCTATAACGATTGTCATAGATGTTCATGATATCCGGGACCTACGGATTAAGGTGCTCTACGAAGTACTTTCTCTCTGTTCCTTCTTCACAGTTATTAGTTTTTTTTGTCTCACCTTTCCTAAAACACATAATATCTTTCATTTATTTATTTACAGAAGCGAGTGAGCCATTGTAGATGTACATAGGTTAAGAGAACTGAATCATCCAAGTTCTGGTATTGTACATAGTTTCATTTTAGGTTTTACTTTCAGGATTGTCGCTGTCACCGTTCGTGCGGCATTGGCAGGCGGCTGCGTACACGCCGGTGGGCGCTCACCGGCACCGCCGCGATGCACCACCCGCGCGCTCGCCCCCTCCACCGCCCGTAAGGCTTTCCTTCCACGCTCATAACAGGTAAATTTAGGTTAATTTTGCTCAAGTGTTTTAATATTTAATTACATGTACATAATTATACACAAAAATCTGTTGTCCCCATTTTTAAGAAAATTTAGAAATAGGGATATTTAAAATGTGTATTAAACTTTTTACATATTTTTAAATTATATATGTAGGTAATTATATGTGTACAATACGGTTTAATTTAAGTTTAAAAGTCAAATCAATACAATAACTTTACCTCTTGTTTATGTTTATGCCATTTTTTAATCTCTGACTAGTACATATATCAATTTAAAAAAATATTAAATATAATTACTCTATTAAATACAGTTAAATAGTTACATTAAATAAGTATTACTAACGGTTGAACTATGGGCTGTAACTATGCGGAACTAACTGAAGTGGAGCGTATCAAATCGAATGTCACAAAATTCATTTAGAACGGCGAATCGGCCAAATACTGGCTAACATGAGGGATGACGTCATACGACCGAGTGACTAATGACTCATGACCACTAAGTGATTTTCCGTGCTCCAATCGATTGCACCGTAAAACTAAGATAAATGGATTATAATGTATTGCTAATGTTAGGCCAACGAAATATTTTTTATCTGAAATTATTCTTTTTTTTAATAGAGACCAACTATCAGATTACCTGATAAAAAGTAATAATAATAGTATCCTCACACAAGATGTGTGATACACAGGCGTCGGGTATTAGTAAACAGTTTTCTGATAAACATGAACCAGTGAGCACCTGTAACTTAAGATATGGAAATGAGTTCCCAACTTTGCTTGGTTTGCACTTCCCAGGATACGGATGAAGAGCAGCTAAAGAATTGCTAAACATATTTTCTATGTATTTAGAAGAAAAGAGTTTTTCCTATTTACCACGCTCTTATTAGCTTTGGTTGTATGTATCTATATATGTATGTATGTATTTATGTATGTATTTAATGGAATCTTTGAGCATAATTTTCACCAATTTCCAGAAGTTTGATTAATTTGAAACTTTGCACACCTATCAAGGATCGATGACAATGCAATAATTCAATAACAGTTTCCCAATACCCATATTAGGGTCGCGAGGATATTGCTCTAAGATAACAGGAAAAACCCCACGCAACAGTGAAGCTTTCGACGAAATGACTAGATTACAAAATAGTTCGTAAGGCATTTCAATACTATCACATCTCCGCAAATAATAATTAATTGAAAAATCGAACTATAAAATGAAAAATAAATTATAGTAAAAAAAACTATTATATATTATTAACTAATTATAGCTAATCGAACTTAAAAGTAGAAAATAATTTTTAATTACAGAGTTTACAACACAGTAGTGGAAGATTGAACAATCAATCTTCAAAATAAAATTATAATAAAATTATAATAAAATTATAATAAAATTATAATAAAAGTTATTAGGAGAATAATTCAATTCAGAGTCAAAAGCGTGGGGTGTTTGATATATTAAATGTAACAATTATTCTACTTGCAACTATCTATGCGTGGAGAGTTATGAAAACATATTAAATAGTTATGAAAATATAGTCAAATGCACCCCACGTTTTTTACTCTGAATTGAATCATTCTCCTAATAACTTTAATTTTATTTTGAAGTAATTAGTTATGATTGATTGTCATTTTTTTATTGTCCCAACATATCCCATAACTTATCAATTAATATTTAAAAATGGCAAACAGATACTCAATTAAAACTAAATAGATGTAATTTCTTTTTTACTAAAGAGTGCAGTTACGGCTTCGGATGAAAGCAGATCCTGATAAGTCCCACCCTATCTGATGTGAACCTAATGTCACTGACGATTTGCAAGTTTCCATTGAATCTGCAAAATGTGTTCCCGGATTAGTTGATTACAGTAAAGCTATATTCAGTTTATCTTTTTAGAACTGCATTATTTCAGTGAAACTATAAAACTTTAATTTAAAATGTGTTTAAAGTTTTATACCTGTGTATGGAAACATATTTACTAAACGGGTGCAATGATTTTGATTTAGTTCTTATTTTTGAATGAGTGACTTTTTCGAGATAAACCTAAAAAAGTTTACAAAAAAACTGTAGTCATTTAAGAATTTTATTTCAAATATTAGTCAGAGGACAAACAATATAATGAAACAGTTTTGAAATAATGTGTGATAGATGCCTTTATTTTTATTCTAAACAAAACGAAATTGTGGAAAGCCTTTAAACTTTATCTATAACCATAATTTTCCTGAAGGAACATCTTGAAAACTTTTTAAGAAAACTTTTAAATACCTTGCTAAAGTCACACTTTTAAGAATTTCTTTAGCTACTGTGCACAGATAAAAAATAAAATCTCAAGTTTATAACGCAAAAAGGAGTTTGCTTCTCAGAAAAGTGGACCTATGAACGTACGTTAAAAATTAGCAAGACCCAGGTTTTATCGACAAAGTAAAACTTTTGGCTTTAAATAAGCACTCACGAATTTGCTCAGAAAACATTCTCCGTATAGTCTGTTTAAAAAGTTCTGGTTAACAGAATAGAAGTTTGTTGAATTGACACCTTAAAACGTTTTATTGGTTAGTTGGGTGAATACTAAATACCATATGAACGTAATGAGTGGTAACTATCTTTTTATGGTATTTCTCGAAGTACAGTAAGCAAAAGCTCTCTGGGATATACTAAAACAAATTAGTAAAGAACAGTAACTGTGTACGACACAAAACTTAATATTTTAAACTGCCTCTGGCTAAAGATCACCTCTTTACCTCCCTACTTACCCTCTTAACAGTCAAGTGATTAAAAGATTAAAAAAATGATTAAGAAATTGCTTGAAAAAATAATCTTTAACATAAAAGTTAAACCACGTTCATAAAAGGTTGTAAATTCTGTACATTTTAATTTTAATACAATATAATATAAATATAGTCAAGTTCATTTCTAAACTTACTAAGTTTTTGTAGTATGCATGTATTGCTTTACTAAAAAAAGGGCTGATCCTCGTACAAAAAATTAAATGTTTTTGTCTTTTCTTTAAAAATTAATATTTGATAAAATGTTCTAATGCTGCAGTGTTGTAGAGGATGCATTTTTAAATTAAACCTATCTCTGGACCCAAAAGAGAGTGAAAGTCTCCCCTAACGAGCTCCAACTATCCCGATCTTGGGTTATCGGCATCCATTCGCTCCCAGTCACTTCCTTCAAATCGTCGCGCGTCGGTTTAGCATTATGTGACATTAATTACATACAGCATATACAAGACTACTACTATATAACTATAGTATTACTTTACATAAATTAATTATACATACACGGAACTCGTTATTGCAATAACATTATATTATTAATGAAATTTGATCCTTCCTCATACTATAGTATCTCAAATCCTTAATGTATTATAATTCTACATCCTCTGTAATATATTGTTCAAGAATATTTCGTCATCTATAATATAATGAATAGGTCTCCTTGTATGTACATACATACGTATTCAATGGAAGCTTCATATCCAATTAAATGAGCATCTATGTACATGAGTATGTATGTGTTACTTTGTAATACCGGGATACAGATATTGACGAATAAGTTATGTTCAATTTGCAATCTATTGATGGATCGCTTAGTTCAATTTAGAACGTTATTGAATACTAATGACGGAGGAATAGTGAGAATTGATTGCGGTGAGAACATCGTAATGTACCCGTCTGTTCGTTATATTTCTTTGACGTGTCGATCTAATTCAATGTTCTGATTCGACTTTCTAAGACTGATAAATGATACATCGTTGACCGTAATTTTAGTGCTTCATTCCTCAAACCAAAGAAACGAGCTTTGTGGGATCATTTCGTTCTCCGTCTGTTTGTATACATATTGTGTCTACATGTAAATGTATTAAGTTCTGCGGTTTTTTTAGCCAAGGCCTTTAAAAACTGCGTTTAAAATTTACATATTTTAAATGTAAACTAAACCCTATAAAGTACTTGAGAATAGAATGTTCAATGACGAAGGAGTTCCCGAAAAGCAAGGTCTTACAGCACGAGTGAAGCAAAAAAGTTTATTGTCTTTTTGACAGGTCACGCATATAAATTACCGATATATTTTTTCGTAATAATGTACTACAGTAATGTCGTACTTTATAGACGGGTAGGGAAGGGGGCAGTGTGCATAGCTAAAACAACATATAAAACATTTCTTGAAATACGATAAATTGATTAAACGATTAAAATAATCTATCATATTATTATGCTCAAAATAATTGAATAAAATAAAAAGGAAATTAAAATAGTATGACTTCAAGATTGATTAATTGCAAGGAATTAAGTCGAAATTTTGGAATTTAATTCCAAACTTAGAATAAAGAACAATAACTCTGTGCATTAATTAATTAATTTTTGGACCACTCACTTAAAATGTAACTATGCACGTGTTAATAAAATTTAACTTTGAAACGCGTGGTTAATAACGTTTAAATCCAGACTTATGAGAAAATACATTTGAAAAATCACATAATACTTACTAAACCGACCTTCAAGTGACTGTGTTAGGAAGTTTTCTTTGTTCTGGGCCAATTATATATCATAATAGTGCACATTTAATTTGCACTAGTAGCCGACCCCAAATAAACTTGGGAATAAAGGCTCGGAAGATGAATAGTGCACATTTTATTTATTTACAAAACTGACTTAAAGAATATCATATCGATTGATTTTGATTTCAAACCGAATCGGTGACGTGTGAGGGCGTCACTAATTTCGAAATTTGTTGAACTGTCAAAAAGATAATAAAGGAATGGACAGAGTATAGTCAGTTTTCATTGTAATATCAAACTAATCATGTTTTTACTTTATGATTATTCATTTATACTTTGAAACAGTCAAAGCTGTACGTTATTGCGATACAAGCACTGCCTCTTTACATACCAAGCAAGTGCACCCGCTTACAATTTACTTTTGTTTTTTGATTTAGGAGTCAAGTCTAGACTTAATGGAATTTGATCTCATAAAAGATTTCGCCTGCGAAGGATCTTCTCATTGTCATCAGTTCTATTCTAAAGTAGGTTCTAGATGGTATTCAACGTATTTAACATTTTATCTTTTAAATGCGAAACTCAGTGTCGAACGTTGCAACGGGTATTATTATTAATTCTAATCGATGTGAATTATTGAACCCGCACTTTCTCAGTCCTGGGAATTGGGAATTCAGTGCCCTCAAATATACTGACAACTAGTTCAACCGGCGAATTTCAGTTCCCTCAGAGTTGGGAAACTCCGATTCCAGTCGTTCCGTGGAAAAACTGATCCTAATGTAAAACCTGTTGAACTAGTAGCCGACCCCAAATAATCTTATGAATAAACGCTAGGAAGAAGAAAAGGAATTCTTAGCATATGTTTCTCAAAAAAATAATAGAATTAACCGTTTGTCTTCTTGCTGGTTATGTTTGTCTGCATCCAACAAATCTCTTTGTCCTATTCAAATATTATAATCGAAACAAATCCGCTTCATAAGTTCATTGGCTCTGATAAGGTAATTGAATGTGTTCCAGTCTAATCCATTTGTAAGTTGTTTTACAAGCGTGCGCGTCAGTCGTTCGTCGGCCAACGGTCCATTCGCTTAATTAAACCGTTTCTACGAGAATACATTGAAACGTGCCCTTTATATCGACCTACCCTCCATTCAATATTATCTCGAGTGACGGTTCTGTATGTTAAATTGATATTTTATCTGATAGCCGCGCTTTCAGGTTGGGTTCGTCACTATCTAGGAATTAAATTAATTATAACGGGTTCCCGGAACTCGGAAAGCGATATAATAGTTATTTCAGTTACAATAATGATTATGATGAGGAATTAATCTGACGTAAGAGAGCATCAGTATTAGTTTTAAATGCAAAAAAATACATTATACTATTTTATGAACACGTATTAGTTTGTTGATGTACGATGCGATTTATAAATTTACCATGTTCGTTTCAAGGTTTAAAAGTTATACATACGAATGGATTTTGTAAAATATTTTTTCTTTTACAAATAAAAAAATTACAGAAAGCCTACTCTCATGATAACATTTAAACATTTTCAATGCAGTAGCTTTCGTCATTTTCATGAAGGCATTATTTTATCAGTATGGAATTAGATTTTATATTTAAAAAACAGCAAGGGGTGAAAATTGGTACTTTAACTAAAAGTTTTATAAATATTTTCTTCATTATATATAAGACAGCCCATTAGTAGTATCGATATAATTAAATATTACCATATGATTCTTATGATTTCGTATGATATCAAACGAAAAGTTTTTTAAAAAGTATATCCGTATATACTTTATAAATTACCATAATCGCTATTAAACGTCGAAGAATTCTAGTCCATTGTGTACAACCTGCTATGGAAAATTTTGCTGGAATAATCTTGTCTACGAGTTTTTATGCAAAAGTTTGCTTCGCTATCCGTCTAAGGTACGCTCTGCTACTCAGGTTCAACCACTTTATTTACTTACAAGGATCAAATCTCTTTAATATCAGAGGCACCTGCAATTTCAACCTTTTTCTTTCTTAAACTTACCTTGTAAGGAGTTTTGACTTGGTGAAATGGGTTTACATGTTATTTTTTATATCTATACTGTAATACTATAAAACTGACAAGTCGAAACAAACAAACGTCGTCAGCTAGTCCTGTAATATTTTAATCGTATTTATAAAGTGAGCCCGTATTTAGAGAGGCTATTATTCTAAAGTCTTGTAATATTCTATAATATTCTGTGTCTTGTAGTATTCTGCGTCTGTGAAGTATATAAAAAAAAACATGTTCTCGTTTCAAAATTAATTCATAGTTAGCTGTTAAGTTTTGGCTATCCATACTAATAATATAAATTCGAGAGTTACTCTGTGTCTTCCTATTTATCTGTTCGTTAGGCTTTCGCGGCCAAACCTCTCAACTCATACCAATGAAATTTGACATGGAGATACTTCAGTTCTTGAGAAAGGACATAGGCTACTCTTTACTTCGTTAACCGGTATACACGGGTGTAAAGCCCCGGCCAAAACTAGTTGCATAACATGAAATGTATTGATTACATGAAATTACAAGCTGATTCCCGCGGTGTTTCTAAGAATGAAAGTGCCATGAAAATCTGTCCGGCCGTTCTAGTGATGAACCGTAACAAAGAGACGGACAAACAGACAAAAAAGTTAAAAAATAAATTTCTTATGTAAGTACTGTATATACTTACATTTATGTTTATTACAAAACTGGTAATTGATTATTGTATACAGACACATCAATTTTATTTATTTGTGTTGATAATTATTATGAACTCCCATACCTTTAATACCATAACGGTAAATCTGTATCAGTAACAATACTCCGCTTAATAAAAACTGGAAATAAGTAAAATTTGTAAGTTGTAAAGGCCGAATTCTTATTCTATTAACTATGTAATTCAATTAATGGTTGACAGTTAACTGCACCCAAACGACAACAGAACTCACCACAGCACAACAGTGTTCTGTAACAAAACCGTTGTAATATTCAATCAATTAATTTATTATCTTATGTTCCGAGGCTCGCCGATAATCCTCAAAGGAAATCTTTTACGAGTTAGACTAATACGGACGAACTATCGGACACGCGAATTGGATTGTGGTATTAGGTCCCTGAGATAAGGCTCGGGCGCCCGATTCGTAATTTATCTCAACTTATGTTTTATTCAGGGAAAGATAAACACTAAATAGATTTTCAAGGCGATAGTGCTATCTAAGATGTTAATTAAATTGATAAGATAAAACTCTCTATTATTGTTGAGCAGCTTAGTAATGAAAACTACAACAGCTTAGCTGACGTTCTATCTGTTCTGTGTTAGTATTTACTACCTACCATGAAAAGAATATTTCCAAATCTATACAAATAAATAAAACTGAAGTATCTTTATATAATATCAAATGAACCAGTTTTTTAATAAATTAATATCAAAGTATATACGGAGCTAACATCAAATTTGCAATTTTCTAAATTTTGTCTGTCTGTTCCGGCTCATCATTGGAACGGAAATAATACAAAGTATGGACAGATTTTGACGAGACTTTCACTGGCATAAAGTTAATTAAAGTTAGACTAGCTTTGCTCCGCGGCGTTACTTGCGATATACAACAACAACAACACAGTGGGACTCAACTAGTCAATATAAAAGATAGAAAAAACGAATTCAATTATATGTTCAAAAATTAATCAAACAGGGAGGACTTTAAAGTAGAAAAACCGGGACAGTGCTATTGTGTGCTCCGTTTTAAAAGATGATATCATAACGTAGCTAAATTGCGTCACAATATAGTCGTTTGAAAGAACATCCTCATTGGTCATAGAATAACCTAGTTTTATAACAAGCAGGCTTCATTGTTGCTCTCAGATTTTGAAGAAGAGCTAACGACATGATTGACTGTCAATCAACTTGAAAAGGATGTGGACAAGCAGGATACCCGCTTAGAATTGGTCATAACAACTTAATATTTCACTGATTTGATAGTTTATGTGCAGTTGGGTTACGGAAATTTTCCACTGCATTAGTTGACTCACTATTTATACTCTGGAAATACACCGACGATCATTTAATACGAGGTAAAAGGATTGAACCTTCCGATCTTGAAGGAGCTTTTTTTATAAAAGCCTGTCAGTTTGGCTCTAGTACACGGGCGTGAATCACCACCAAACTTCCATAAATCCGGTCTGCTATTAAGGATTTCTTGTAAGAAAATCCAACAACACTTTTTGACTCGACCCGGGGTTTGAACATACATACTGAATTTAATTAATTTGAAAGTAACTGTGTCTTCTTCTTATTTCAATCACATGTGCCATGAAAATACTTTGCTTCTTGACGAAGGGCAGAGGCTACTCTTTTCAAAAGCTAGTTACATTTACTTCAAATATACTCTTAGAAAAACATAAGTATGTTATTCTTTGAAACTGTATTCAATTAAACTAATCACTAATTCATACTGAGACGATTACGATTATCAAGTCAGAGTTGTTGAAAGCAATGTAACCGACGTTGAAACCATATCATAGAATCATTTAGAGTAACTACACGTATCGGCTTTGCGTTTCCATTACACCAAAACGCCATTTTAATCTAACTGCTGTTCAATTGAATGGTCATGGACGCATAGCTTTGCAACAAATGATCATATGATGTTATAGTAATGGGAGATTACTGCCTGGCACGTGTACCGTACATACTGCTACTGACTGCAGTTAGTACTTCGGTGATGAATTTTTAAACATGAATACTGATGTAAATGTAGTACATATAAAATCCTTTGTAAGAGTAATCGGGTTTTCTTGTAACCAATGTAACCCAAAAATTGTAAAAACAATGTTGGAAAAGAGAGTCCATGGAGTTTCTTGTCTGTTCTTCTCCATAGGAACTACGATTTGGAACAGGCAATTAGCTTCATGACTGACTACTTGACGTTTCAAAAGTGCCATAGTATTGGTTTATTTGAAATAAAAATTGATTTGATTTGATTCTTCTGACTTAAGCTCATTCAGTTTGAATATTTTCAAGACATGAAGGATAACAAAAACGACTTTTATTAGTATTTAATCTCGTTGTTCTTAAGCAGAAGACGCAATAAATAAACATTAAGGTGTTAAATAACATATTTGCATTATAATATTATAGTGGTTTATATGATGTGTGTGTTTTCAAATCTATAAGAAAACAAAATCTATTTTCAATATATAACTTATAGAAAAGCAGATTAATCATTTACTAGTAAGAGCCATATTAACCAATGAACTTTTTAATAAAAAAGCTACAACTTTTTCGCACTGCAAAGTTTTCAGCAAAAATCCCCATATAGGTATCTACAAAAATCTTCAAACACAGCATTTACACTATAAAGTGCTAC
Source organism: Phragmatobia fuliginosa (assembly GCA_932526445.1). Classification (NCBI taxonomy): domain Eukaryota; kingdom Metazoa; phylum Arthropoda; class Insecta; order Lepidoptera; family Erebidae; genus Phragmatobia; species Phragmatobia fuliginosa. The sequence continues at coordinate 13,835,986 of OW052065.1, read as the reverse complement.
TAAACACTCTAATTACCATACCTCTTGAGTTTGTTTAAACTACACACACTCATGATAAGATATTGGCTTCGATCACAAATTGATCGAAGGATATTGGTTTGACACTAAACGTAATTAGTTATCGCGAACAATCAATGTTTGTATGTACTGATCGTAACATGTATTACGCTCGTAGTAAGGTCATATTGGACCAGTCTTGCTGCCATCCACTTTCGCAAGCTAAGAATAGCCACTACGTAACTGGATAAGTTCTGGAAGTTGGAGCTGTGGAAAAAACTTATGCTATCTATTCAGATTTAAATTGATGTATGTCTGTACCTTGTGCCTTGTAACCGACTTCAAGAACTAGAAAATTTCTTATAAGATAATATAATAGAGATAATTTTGTTGCTTTGTTGTTTATGTGATATATCATCTTTACCATCTTCAAACTGATTTTAATTATTTTTCTCTTAATTGAACTGGTTACGCTGATTGATTGATGATAGAGATTTGTCAATGTGAAAAAGGGTAACTCTTCCATTATCGACTCGCCCTTTGTGTAATTGAATAATTTAATCGAATATTTTAAGGTTTGTGTGTTTTACTTCTAACTGTTTTGTTTTGGTAATATTGTATAGTTAATCCTAAGGAACTATGAACTATTTAATATTGAAATAGGATCTTTAAAGGGTAATAAATATTAGGGTAATAATTTAAAATTTATACATCAGCTTTTAAACCTACATACGTGTTCCGTCAAGTTTATTAAAGTTTATGAATTTTTGCAACAGTCTTTGGCAATAGTTACATATAGTTGGAACCCTTAAAAGCTGGACTACGGTCTATCGAAAGTTACTAAGAAACTTCGAAATCGCCTAGTACTTCGATTGTGGAGGTCTGATGGCAGTCGGTCAGTGAAAGAAATCGAAGCTCAGCCACATCATAATAGACTTAAAACCGACCCGTACCTAATTCTAGAAAAAGTCTCGAAGAAAGACGTGATCAAATCTAGCTTGACATGACATAAATATATGTGCCTTTACTTAGAATACATTAAGCTTAACTGTACTAATTAAATGTCTATGAACCTGAGTTCACAGGTTAGTATTCTAGTTACTTATAATAAGTCTACTCCGTGAATTGTCCTAGTTCAGACGAATTTTGTTTTCATTAATAATAACTTTGTTGTATACATACGTAAATAACATTTTTCATCCACTCTTTGATACTTGACAAAGATATCTCTTTACGTTGGATACTAAAGAGACTTAAATGCAACACTTTTTACAATACTCATTCACAGTCTAAGTAACTAGTTCCTCCCAGGGGCAAGCGTGGTCGTCCCGGAATGTACCTCAGTTGGGAGATACGGCAGAAAGAACTCCAGAAGTCCCCAATGCGTTAGTGGACCCTCTCAAGACAGCTGACTTAGACCGCCGCGGTGTTTAGTGCATAGACCGGTTTGTCCATATATGCTCATCATCTCTCCACGGGCGGTATGGTGCGTTAAGTATACACGGATATAAGAAAAATAATTTCCTTGAAATAATTAGTGAAGTAATAAATCTTTAGTCTAGCTAGAACTCTAAAGCATTATACTATAATTTTAACAAAAATAAACCGACTTCAATGAAAAACTATTCCGAGTACCCAAATCGCGACAATTTTGCCTGATATTTGAGGAGTTCCCTCGATTTCCTTGGGATCATATCATCATATCCCGATATGGTGACGATGGGACCACCTGTAAGCTACGTCCATTCCAAAGCAAAAAGAATTTTTGAAATCGGTTCATAAACGACGAAATTATCGCTGAACATACATATAAAAAAAAAAAAAAAAAGATTCCGACGAATTGAGAACCTCCTCCTTTTTTTTGAATTCGGTTAAAAATAACTGTTAATTTTGTAGGTATGTATATAACATCTATGTAAATTGAATTTTTCTATTATTCTGTATATTAATGGTTTACTTAGTATTTGCGGCTAAGAAAAATAAAATGTCCCTCAGGTTCTTTAAATGTCACTATCGGCTTCTAAAGCTGATTTCTCAAATGGACAAACAAAATCTTCTTAAGTGTTCCAAGAGGCAAAGTATTTATTTACTAAAAATAAAACATTTTAAGAAGAGTATATTTTAACTTAGGGCTCAGTGTCGCTCAGGCTTTCGAAGCTTTTTCTGGCACTCATTATTGTAAACTAGGTTATTAGATACTAATTTTTGTACGCGGTATCGCCTGTCGAATATCGCGGTAAGTAGTATCCTGTGTGAGATTGATGCAAAAGCCATATTAATATAAAATTTCATCAAAATCCGGTCAGTAAGTAGCTTTTGTGTAAAAGAGTGATAAAGATCCATACATCTATCGGCACAATTTTACATTTAAAAATGTATTAGTGGCATGGTTAGAAGTAATTCAGTAACTTAATTACGTTGTACGTAATTATTATTCTTATACTTTTGCATTTTAATTATATTAACCACCATTATTTTTTAAATGTTCTTTAGATATAAGTATATGCCTTCTTCCCTGGCTATTTGATATTACAAACAGACACTTGAATTTTATTTATTTGCATACATATATAAAAGTTGCAAAGCTGATTTTAGGTCAGATCAATTTTACTGATAATACATAGTTTTACTATATTTTATTACTTTTAATTGCGTGGTTAATACTGTAGAATCATGCAATCAAAGTAATATATTATTTAATTAACTGTCTATGAGCAGGTTTAGTAATTTAATGATAACTTTATATATTTATATATCCTTTAAACGTGTAGAATGATGTACTTGAAAGCAAAACGTACACAAAAATTACCATGTATCGCAAATCCTATCAGGCAAAATACGTCCTAAAAAATCTTAGTTACGGACTTAATAACTTAGATATTTTATATCAGTAAAGCCAATCAATGAAAGAGAAAATATTCCTTCCTTTCAGTAGTATCTGTTACAGTAGGTAATAAAAATAAATCAATCGTGTATAAAATGAACCCCAAAACTTATTGCGTCCAGAGGATAATTTAATTCTAAGAGAGGAAATTCTGAGAGTAAGCTCTATTGATTCAGAATTAAAGGCGGACGTTATAGTTTGACGACAATTAACTCAAAGATGAAGGATTTAAGGCTCAAGTGTCTCGCGGACCGGGATCAATCTTTTGATTTGTGTAGGAAAATTTGTTTTAGATTCGTGTTTGAATTTCCTAACGATGCTCTTTGTGTATTTGATGCAGAAGCTGAAAAATTGCATAATTGCGTAATACTTATAATAAAATCTATTTTAAAAACATTACAAAATTATCAAAATGAGTTATTATTTTGATAATGATACCATTCAACGTAAACCAATATATAGTTTCATGTGGCTAAAACTCCTATTTCTATCTATAAAATTGGCGAGCGAGCGACTAAACTTTTCACTTTTCTTAAACTGCTCACCTGAATAAACATAATGTTTGAGATCTGTCGTTATCGAATTAAAGCAGTGAAATATTGTATAAAGGATAATATAGTAAATACTGCGTAATTTTTTTCCTCTAGGTATATCATCTGTAAGAAACTTGCTGATCCTGCCCGCTACATTTTGAAAAAAACCTATATACAACTCTTAAACATTTTTTAAAATGACCACTCCCGCCCTTAGAATATTCTTGAGTCACGGGGGATTTTACAAATAGTAATTTGTGAATCCAGTCAAATTTTATTGTGATATCCATTTTTCGATCACGTCTCTGTATTTTCATACGCTTATGGTTATTTTCTAGCAAAGTCATTATTCTAAAGCTGTTTTGTAGATTAGACCTGTATATATACATATATACACAACAATGTATACCACAAGCTCGTATTCCCGGAACTGTATAATGTGGTACAGATAGTGTTCTACAACGGAAACTAACGCAGCGTCACCCACGACGTTTAACAGCTAAACATTACACTTGCGGCGAGGGTAGATAGCGACCCACAATGTAATAATAGAATAAAACAATATCGAACTTAGAAACTGTGTGTCCAACAAGCAAGGTTCTTTAACGTAGTGGTCTTAAACAATAAGTACTTGGTATTATTAATTTAATGTTTTTTTGTTATAAATGACAAAAATCAAAATTACAGGTGCAGTGTTGACACAACGCCATTAATTTATTCTGCTGACTTAATATTTGCTATTTGAGCTGTAAGCTATGCTAAACATCACGCACCATTTACATACTAACAAAAGATATTTACCTATAGTTCAGATTAGCCATATTTTAGCTAGTTTGATATCTTATTAACACCTTCTGATGAGAAATACTTGGTAGTATTTAAATTGTTGTGAACTTTTTAGGAAACTTATTTCATATTTCCTTAAACACACACGATTGCTAAATAAATCCAGATTTTGAACTGTTTTCGCTGGATCACATAATGTGTGGTTACTACGTATTTACATATATCGAATTGCAACAAAACAAAAAAGCAAATATTTGAAATTGACCTCGATTAATTACCATTTTTGCAAATAAGTATCCTAACATATTTAGCAAAATGTGGCGGCAGTATATTGCTGCTGACGCCTCCTGGAACCTTCTAGAGCGACATTACCATGAGTTATTATGTCTACAATGCCTTTATAAATATTTCATAAATAAATCTCTTAAATGTACACATAATGAACCTTAACCTCTGCCGGAAATTGTGTAAAATTTCCATAATTAAAAGTGTAACTCAGAAAATTGGCTATGATATATATTTTTGTGTGGTTAAGTGCTGTCATAGCGCACCTTCATCACGAATGATAAACACACGCTGGTGGCGCCACCTAATCTCAAAAGCTCTGTATTCCGAGAACCATTAAAATTTTAATATAGAAAGGCGAAGGCTTTATCCCACCTAACTTTTAAAACGAACTGAGTTTATTTGTAGATTATTCAAATTAGACTTCAGTAGCCTACCCAAATTAATTAATTTTACGGACCGTAAATAATGTGATGGTTATCAAGTTAATGATGAAATGACAATAGTGAAAATAATAATTTCGATTTTGTTATAACTTTTAATAAATTGCAGTAACAATTTTTAAATAATATAAAACTAACAAAATTAACTCGGCTTTTGCCACAGACCAACAGAATTTTGAGATTTTTTATATCAGCCTATCACGGTGACTCTGCACTGCCTGATAGAAAGCATGACTAGAATCCATGAGTAGTGGTCGCCATACACGTTGAGAATGTAGACAATGCAGTAGGGTTGCTTATACTATGTTAGGATGCTTGTGCATCATTGGACCTTCGGTCTCTCATTCACCAACGAAACACTACAGTACGAATGCTATCATTTTGTTAGTCTTCTGTGAGAGGGTAATCCCGTATCGGTCGACCCGCCTCTTAAGTGCTGGTGCTGCTGATCAGCATAGCTCTGCTACCTTGACGATATGTAAAAGGCATTAATAGGCACAGCTAATAGGCTACCTGACTACCTACACTTTGATAATACTGTAATTAACATATGCCATTTCTGAGTACCATCTACCTGATAAAAGATAATATTCAAATACATATTAATAATCTTAATTGAAGAGCAAAAGCTTTTATTAATTCGTAATAAAAGATTCTAAGTATAATTTTGGAAACCAATTTCTAATTTGAAATGTTTTGGTCTCCCTTTGACAGTTAGAGTGACCGCAAGTTTAATTATATTTCCGAACTGAAGTACGGAACAGACCCAAAACTCTTAACAATCCACCGAAGTTTTCAGGAGTCAGAGACAATATAACTTTTCTGACAAAACAAATTGATGAATGTCTGGTATTTGGTATCTCTATGTTTGACAACAGAGGGATATTTTGTGTTGGTTGAGAAATATACGTAAATATAATATTCTTTCAACCCAATTTGTTGACTGTTAAAGATTTACATGTAAAATAAAATAGAATTGTTTCATCATCATCAGCCTATCGCAGTCCACTGCTGGACATATGTCTCTATAGTAAACTAACTAGTGTAACCCTATTGGAAATATTCTAACGAACTTTATACGTTTTTTTACTATTAATCAAAATACATTTACATGTAAACAGTCATAATAAATAGGTGACACAAAAGTAATACACGCACATACAATAGCAAAAAGCAAAATAATAAAAGTAGTACTATCATCATCATCAGCACGTTGTAACCTACTGCTGGACATAGGACATAGGAGCCCGGTCTGGTGCTCTTACGCACTAATTTATTGTTTTAAAAATCAATGAAAAAATAACTCATAAAAAGTCAAATTCACTACGATATCTCTCAGTAATGAATGTACTGTTACATCACATCGAGAAATAAAAAGTACCAAGACTAAATAGTAATACATAAACACATGCCTTGCTCAAGATACTCTTTGTTACGCCTCACCAAAATAAGCGAGCATATTAATACACGCTACCAGCTTTAGGCAGGAGCTATTTCGAGAAGACAAGATTAGCTCACTTCAATTACAGTAGCGTACGTACGAGAAACCACTTCACGTGAGGTCATCACTTAATATTCCTGTGCTAAGGTTTCTACAATTATCTTGCGAAGAGCCAACCAGCCTCTCAAGCCTGTTTGTTTCCAGAAAATGAGTAATGGCTTCTGGAAATTGCCTCCGCTAATAACTTCTTACACAGTTTTCAGGGTGATCTACCCTCAGCAAATAGGGATGGACGAGCAATGTACCGAAACTTTATAATAAAAGTTAACCTAAATTTTCGTTGTCATTTTGTTTTGACTTAAACGTCCTGTTTATTAATCATTGTCGACCTTGTTTGGCTTGTGAAGACGTGAAATCGTGTTGAAAATTCACTCCATTTTCGTCTCTATCCCTTGCTAAATTGAAGTTGTAAAAATAATTTTCTTTATGGAAGCTGTATATTTTCCTTCACGACATCTGACACGGAAGCGTGACGTCGCTTCTTGATGTAAACATAATGCAAATAGCATTTTCTTTATAGTAAACACGTTGCTTATTGTGATCACTATAAATCTAAAAGTATAATTTAAAAATCTACTGACATAAAACTGACAAGTTGTAACTTAACATAACTTTAATAATATTCAATGATTATTTTTATTATCGTTTTATTTCTCTTTACAAAAACAAGACATGGTACAGAAAATGTAATTCCACAAATAGTAATTGAGTAACAAAAATAATCAAAGGTCTGCAAGGAGTTGGTGTCTGTAATAGGTATAGCCTGTAATACAGATCACCCGGCCCTCATGCCACGGCGGGAAAGTAACAATCATTAGTAATATCCAATAAAAATACACTAATTGTTCTTATATATAAAATTCTCATGTCGCAGTGTTTGTAGTTAAACTCCTCCCCGAAACGCTTGACATTCTCGTGAAATTTTGTGCGCATATTGGGTAAGTCTGAGAATCGGACAACATCTAATTTTTATACCCATAGGACGCAAGTGGAGCCGCGGGCACAGCTACTTAATTAAATAAAAATAATTATGTGATTACATTCTTTTGAACTACTACTAATATTTATAACATTAAGTCAGATCTAGGGTAATAAAAACATATACAGACTCTAGCATAGAATACAATATCTTATCATGATCGTCAGTCATCATCATCATCAGTCATCATCATCATCATCTCAACCGAACGCCTATTTTAATGCCTCGAGAACAATATGATAAATGTGCTTAAGCAATATAATCTTAATGAATCGTATACAAACATTACCCTCCTAATAACACAGTCGGGTAATAAAAAAATGTGATACTTGTTTAATTTCGTAAGTAGGTAATAAATAATGCATCGCATTATGTTTTTTTTTTAAATCTTTTGAATAAACTTCAAAGTTACATGAATATTTTATTTTTACTAGGTACTAAAAAATAAAAATTAGTAAAACTTTTTACACCTAGGTATACTACTCTCCTTTTTAGGGTTCCGAAGTTCATAACTCGGAACCCTTATAGATTCGTCATGTCCGTCTGTCCGTCCGTCCGTCCGTCCGTCCGTCCGTCCTCGACTTACCGTCCAAACGGTAAGTGCTAGAAAGATGAAACTTTGCATGAATACGTGTTGTAAATAGTTCGACAAAGTGCTACAATAAAAATATGAAAAATAATTTTATTTGGGGTACCTCCCCTACACGTAAAGTGGGGATGTTTTTTTTTCTCGCAACTACCCCATTGTGTGGGGTATCATTAGATAGGTCTTTTAAAAAACAATAAAGGGTTTCCTAGACGATTTTTTGATTTAGGTATCCGTTTGCGAGATATTTTACTTTAAAGGGCATTCTTTTGTAAAAACAGGGCGTCCCCCCCAATCTAAAAGCTAAACTGCTGGCTCAAAAAATCTGAAAAAATTCGTGATGGTGGTCCATCTAATGAACTTTGAAGGAAAACTAAAACGGATTAGATGACTTTCTTAGTTCAGGAGTTATAAAGGCTTATCTGGTAATATGCGCTCACTTGGAAAACGTCATACAAAATTAACGTATTAATACGTAAACATAACAATTATCTATTGGATACGATTTTAAAGCCACGTACCATTATAGGTGACTGAGGAACCCTTTCCTGTGCGTGGCCTGACACGCACTTGGCCGATTTTCATATTAAAAACATAGTTTCTATATATCCTAATAAAGTATTTTCGCATATCTAATATGTACAAATGAGACGACAAACAACTTAACACATCGACGAAGCTACTCTAATCATTACATTTACTAAATAAACCTTGTATATGTATGGTAATATATTACGTAAGTTACGCATTTCTACACAGAACCCAACTCGAAATCCAAATAATCGTGTTTGATTACAAAACAACAAAACCCCAAACAAACTACTTGTCAAATTGTGAATATTTACACAAATCTTAGTTAAATATTACTCTTTGACTATTTGAAGGTAATTTTACAGGTCCAAAGGAATTATTCAGATAATTAATCCATTAACCAAGTTAGAAATTTAGTTAGCAAATTCCGCCGGGCTGAGCCAATTTCGAAATGAAAAAGTTATTTTTAAGCCTCGGTAACCATTTTCGGTTTGTCCTAACATAAACAACAGTCCCACTATAGAGTGTTATATCCTAGACCACATTTACTTCGTAATACAGTAAATGGTTACAGTTGTAGAAGTGGTTTCTGTGAATTTATTGTTATAGGCTTTCCAAGCCTTCGTATAGGGTTTCGAAGGAGTTTCCAAGACTTTATTATTGATATTGTCTTTAAAAAAATAATCAGAGCAATCCAAAATTATTTAATATTTTAAGATTTGATTGTCATCTAAAAATTTTTAATTTAACATCTTTGAGTTCTTTGGAAAGTTTAGACATTAGTCTATTTGAAATTTAGTTTTTATTTCACTTTATCCAACATAAAGAGTACATGATCCCGAAAACCATATTCTATTTAAGACGAATAAGTTCGTATTTTAAAAGCTTTAATACTTAATTTCTAAATTGAATTTTAATATAGATTCAAAATTTATAACATCAAAAAAAAGTTACCAATAAAAAGGTAAGTGACAAGCGATACTTTCGTTGTTTAGTTGAAATTAATAGCTAACGTAATTGAAGGTAATCGATGAGGCGGCATCCTGTCACTCATCAGGAAGTTTGCAGAATTTTTATTTCGGGAAAGAAAAATAGTCTTACATTTTTTACTGGGAAAAACAACACGGCGTTATAAATGTGATGTGATGTGTGTGAGTGTGTGTGTGTGTGTGTGTGTGTGTGTGTGTGTGTGTGTGTGTGTGTGTGTGTGGATGTGTTGTGTGTTTGTTGTTTTTTTTTTTTTTGTTTGAAAGGTGTATTAGTCGGAAGTGTCATTAGCTATACAGGGTGTATATGTATATCTATAAAAATAAATAAGATTAGAGCATCTGTATGTAAATCAAATGAACAGTTTTTACTTAATGCATATCAAAGTTTAAATGGTACTAACATCAACAAAGCAATTTTATAAATTTTTGTCTGTCTGTCTGTTTGTTCAGGTTACTCTCTGGAACGGCTGTACCGATTTTAAGGGGACTTTTACTGGCAGAAAGCTGATGACATAAGACGTTAGGCAAATTTTTTGCCCACCCTTTATTCGGCGGCGTTACTCACGTTTTATAACACACAAAACACCGCGGGACTCAGCTGCTATTTATAGAAAAACAGTTCATCCGCCTATAAGATATGGGGACTGGAAATCGAAGTAAAGAAGCAAATGCATTACAAAAGTACAAATTTCATTAAAATCAGTAGGGTCGAAGCGAACCAGCGAAGTTTCGGAAATAGACCCAACGCTGTACGTTCATACTTTTTTGTCGGGGACTTTAAATTTTAAATTTAATCAAGCTTTTTCATTTAAAAGTAATTTTATTTCAACTCCAATGCAATTTCAAATACCTATCGTCGAGAGTTCTCTCCGAATCTGTAGAAACGGAATCAGAGCAAGTTTTCCTATAACGAAGTTACATCAGACAAACAGGGGAGACATACCACCGTCTATTCGTCTAACATCATTATATTCCTCGTTAGTACCGCTTCTGAAGTACAATCTGAGCGAATTGGGGAAATTTTATTGAGTTACTGCGCCCACCTTTGTAAACGATATTTCGTGAATACGGTTGCTTTATAAATTCGAATATATATATCAAATATATATTCGAATATATATATATATTGTAAGTGCTACCACATGTTTGTAGCTTCGGGTTTAATCCTAGAAATTTTATGGTCGTTGGATTTCAAGTAAATTTGTTTCTGTTTACTGAACTACAAAACGTTGTACATAGAACGTACCTGGTGCCGTAAAACAAACTGTATGTGTTACCCTAACTTACAAATAAATGATACACTTAAAAATATTATTGTAACTTTCATCTTAGCCATGTCATCAATAGCCTTTCATAGTCCATTGATGGAGATTAGCCTCACCATATAAAAGTATAAATACAAATCAATTAGAGCGACAACAATAAACCAATAACAGAAAACATTCAAATAAAACTTTTGTTAACGAATAACGTCTCGACAACCTAATATGTTTAAATTAAGACAGTTTTTTTTATTTGCCCTCATCACAGATATCTACTAGCGGTGAAAAAAATAACGCCACACGTTCACGTCTATTAGCGATACTATAAAACCTGGAGTATTTTAATAGTATTATGTAACATTTTAACATTTTAAACTTTCTAAGGAAAGGTTTATGTTCACAATGTACTAATAAATGTACGTGTTTTTGTATGTATGATACAGTATCTTTTATAGAAAATTCTGAAATGTACGAAGACTTAAAATTAAATATTGTATATATTACATAAAAAAAGAGTAGGTACGCATTAAACATTCAATAGGAACTGTGAATTGGTAATTGATTAGTAACAGTCATTGATCCGGGAAATACAGCTATGGTTAACGGGAAATTTATGTGCGTATTATGTTTAAATGTGTTTTAAACTTGTTAAAGACCAATTACATTTAATAATGCCTAACTGTCCCAATATCTCTTCACAAGAGCTTACATTACTCGGGTAACTAGTTTACAACAAACATCGCTAAAATGTTTCAAGTTAGCCGCGTAACCTCAATGTGTGTAGGGGTGTCTCATTTACAAATAATATAAAAAATATATAAATTAAATGAAAAAATACGTAACTTAATTATTATTCTTAAATAAATTTAGGCGTTCCTAGGAAATGGTTTTATCAAGACTAACGGATTCCTCCTGAGTTAGGCAGAACTAAAGTCACATGTATTCCATTTATAACAAGATGATTTACATAAAAGGTGGCCACTGTTTTGTCTATGTTAGTTCTGCGTTACGGGCTGATCGTATTCAATAATCATTCTGATGTTCTAAACAGCATTATTATGGTACCGCTTAATTCCACGCTGTAAAATTTATTACATGTGATTAATTTTTCACACACATTTTTTTCTCACAATTAAGGTGGTGATCCCTACTTGTGCTTTCCATCAGGTAGAGTTGAGTCACTTTGGTAGGCTTAAATATAAAAAAAATGATTGTAAAAAAACCCTCAACACTGCGCTGTCATATTAACTAAAATTTCTTATTGCAATTCATAATTCCAAATTGGTTTACATCCTTCGCTTTTTTTAACGTTTTACTGATTTGTTGGCAAAATCAATACAACACACAGACTAACATTTGGAGTAAAGTTTGGAACGACCTGCCTGGGTCTATTTTTCCTGATGAGTTGAACTCTGGATCCTTTAAGAGTAGAGTGAACAGGTTTCTTTTGGATGGGCGTGTACCATCTTCGTCTTCATCTACACTTTCCATCAGGTGAGATGGAAGACAAACGCCTATTCCATTACAACAATAAAAAAATAAAAAATAAAATAAATGGGCCGTGACAGCCCTAGTTACGAATTCAACCTAAAGAATAAATGTATTTGTAGAAAATCCTTTGTACAGTAACAATACTAGCATGAGACGTTATTGTATTCAGACTTGTGTAACAGAATACGCGATGGCTTTAGCGGTAGCTTGTCAAAGCGACTCATGTCTCCTCCGGGAATCATTTTGAGAAATCATTCATTCTTAATCTTCTCGCTTGTAAAAGATTATTTGCTTTTTGTTTGAGTTACAACATATAAAAGTAAAGTAAAAGATTTTTAGTTTCTTTACCAGGTTAGCGTTATACAGTTCTTGATATTTTTAACATTTATTGCTACTGTTATTTATTGCTAACATTTCGGTAAAACATTGAAGTTGGTTACAAATTCGTAGTTTCAGAGTTTGCTTAGGACAAAGGAAATATTTATTGTTCCTTGCATGGTCACGCAGTCAGCACAATTCGGTAGAATAATGACATAATCCGACAGTAAAAGCGAGTGTAATGCAAGATAACACCAGTAATGTATTTGTAATATCGTAAAAGACGAATGTTTTATTAAAGTGCAATGTCAATAAATGTAATATTATAATCTAGTATTGTTATTGAAAAATTAACTGCCTCTACTATTATATTGTTTTAATTTAGTGCAATAAATAAGGTGTAATAAAATAGTCTACTTCTGATGAGATTATAAGGAAGAAATCATAATTGTTGAAAAGTACATGTTTCAAACCAAATGCGTTTTCTGTTCCCTTGCTTCCCTCCTTCCTTCCTTTGCATCCCTGTTTGTTCCAACAGTAAGTTCGTAAAACTGGTAACGCTGATATTACGCACGTAGCACAGTGAAATATGAAAAGTTTGCATATTATACATTTTACGTTACCTATAAAAGTCTTCCAACTAAAAACATTAAAAGGGTACGAACCCAGTATATCAGAATTATGACTCTGATTTATTAGCCATTATACTGTGCTCCACATTTTAATACGAACAGTTTGAAGTCTGAATAGCATTAAATCATAATTAGCTTTAGTACGTGCTGTACGAACTTAAGATCGGACGGACGTATTACGAAGAACTTTTGTGCTTTCCAAGCTTGCTATTGCTATATTATAGGTGAGAGTAAGTAAGTAATAAAAGGTGACTTACTACTTGTACATACATATAGTTATATGCTATATGCGGTTATTGTAGTAAATCGCGAGTAACGCTGCTGATCGAAACTATTCAAAATAAATTTATCCTAAGTAACTCCATATGTCATCAGCTAATTGCCTGTGAATGTCCTGTGAGTGTCTATTTTTAATTTGATATTATAAATAGACATCTCAATTTAATTTATTTGTAGAGATAATAACCATATTATCTCTATATACACACCAGTGTATAGATGTTGGCAGATCAGTAGAGGAAAAGTAAAAGAAAAATGGATATACTACTGAATAGAGACTATCGCCACAGAGGGTCTAGTAAACGGACGAGTGATTGAGGAAATAAAAACTCTCAAAGCAAATCCCAAAATAATTTGGGGAAAAGCAAGAAACTGATGAAATTGAGTACCTACTTGTATTGTTTATGATTATATAAAATCAATTGAATTTTGTGAAAACTATAAGGTAAATCTTTTAGAGTGGCCGTGAGTTTGGTCGACTTCTTCTCATAAGGTTCATACCATTTGAAAACGGGCAGTAATAAGCGTTAGACGATTCTGAATAACATTTTTTTTATTTTTTTTATTTAAGCTTTTTGTATATCCTTCATAAAACGATTTTTTTGAAGATGTTACATAGCAACATTGGTATACCTGTTTAGACCGGGTTTGAAGTTAAAAACGAGTACGAAACAGAAATAAAATGCAGTATTTTTTAATTTTAGTTCAACCGTTGAATAATTAAAATATGTTCTTTGTTTCAGAGAATTCAAGCTGGTGCTCAGGCCTGATTCCAGCTCAGTATTCGCGGACGATGTACAATTTCATTCGACGAGCGGTCAACTGGACTACAATCCTTCACATGTTTACTCTGGTAAACTGGAAGGTCAGTTTTTTGTTATATTAAATCCTACCAAACTCTGCGTGATCAAAAGCATGAGTAGAATCCAGGAGTAATGATGACCCATACCATGGCGGCATGGTCAAATATTTTTGCATCATTTTGCATGTGGAAGTCGGGACAATGATTCAGAATGATTGAGCCTCCGGACCACAATCTCCAACGAAATACTAAACTAAAACTATTCTCAAAATTCACATATAATTGGATGGTCGCAAGTTTTAAAGTTAGGGGTCAAAAGTCACAAAAATCTACATATGTCTATCTCTACATCTTTACATCTTTTGTGTTCAAAATTTTTTTATACCTTGAGCTGTTTTCGAGATAAAATCAACTGTCACTTTCGATCAAAAACACGTAATATTATATTTATTTTAAGTTACAATTTATTGCTAAATATTAAACCTTTTTATTAATTTTAAGATAACATTTTTTTTTTGGTTATCTATTTTTAATTTAGTGTCAATTTATTTCATAACATTACCTGACCACTTAATTATGAAATTGTTGAGGGAAAATACTTAAATGTATAAAATACTAATGACTTTCTATATAAATAAATAAAAAAGTTTTTTTTAAATTAAGTTAAATACCTAAGTTGTAGATAATTTACAATATTGATAAGTAATACAAATATCGTACAACTCATATAAAACGAGACGACATGGAAGAACGAAGAGCTTTTATCACCTGTGACAATGACAAGTTTAACCTTGAAATCACCTTCGTTACGCTCTTAATGGCACCAACCAAAAATATATTTGTAAACCACAATATTTAATCAATTTCTTTTGATATTTACAAATTGGTCAGCCCATAACATTTTCAAGTTAAGATTACAATTGCTATTAAGCTTCATTGCCATAATTATACTCAGAAATTTAGGCCTTCAAAGTAACTTTTGACATTCTTAAACTTCTTGAGACATGACGGTCTATCATAGAAATAATTTATATTCAAATTCTCTTGAAAGTAGGCATGATACAATAAATTACTCTCTAAATTAATTTCGGTAACCTTGTACAGTTATATAAGTAATTGCTTGTCAACTCTTACGACGTCACACGGAATCAGTTTGGTCTTAAAAGCGATTCCTTTCTATTTTAGTTTAATTGAAAATATGTTAACTTATATATCCAAAAGCAAAACCCATGAATACGAAAAGATATTGCTTAAACTATTTCACAAAAATGAACATTAAACCTTTAGATATATAACAGGATTTACGACATACCTAAAGTTGAATCTAGCTTTCACGTTCATCCCGATATGATTATGTAATATTTTAGATGAGACAGTGAGCCGTAGTTCATGTCGCTGATAAGCTCTCATAACTATAAAATTGTATTCGCTTAGTTTCATGTACGAGCTAAAATATCTTCACCAAAATGTAGTAAAAAGGTAAATTTACGACATCCGTTCAAATAAATCAGAATTGCAAAAATCGGTCAATTATGTACATGTTAGTCAGGTAAATTTTATATAGATATTATGTTACTTATTTTTTCTTTTCATTTCATTGCTTTTAAGTAGTTAGGTTTTTAGGGTTCCGAGTCATGAGTTCGTCTATATGTGTTTATTACGTGCTAGAATAAAATCATGAAAAATATCTATTTTTGGGATAATTCCCCTACAACTAAAGTGGGGATTATTGTTTTTCTCGCGCCTAACCCATCGTGTGGGGTTTAGAAGATCTTTTAAAAACATGGAGAAGTTTTAAGTCAATTTTGATTAGGGCATTCGTTTTCGAGTAATACTACTTCAAAGGTCGTTTTTTAGTTAAAACAGGGTGTCCCCCATCCCTCTAAAAGCTGGCTCCAAAAATCTGAAAAAAATCATGATGGTAGTACATATGATGAACTTTGAATGAAAATCCCGTACTTACTGTCCCGTCTCAAAAATTCACCCTGTATAATGATTGTGTTTGTAATCAGAAAATCTTTAATCAAAGCCTGTAGGTAATTAACGTACAATGTCAATACTAAGATAACGGTTCTGTAACAATTTAATTGTTATGTTTAACTGAGCAAATATGTGTTGCCAATGTTGCCATACATAATGGAAGATCACATAATATTGCCAGTGTTGGTACATAATGATGTAATTCTAATCTTAGCCAAGAAATAAGCTGTCTTGTAGCTGCAGGGTTGTCAGAATCTAGACCGGTGAAAAGTCGCATTTAAAAACTGTTTCTTAATAGACACATAAAAAAATCACAATACAAAACTATTCATGTTTTTGTTATATAGGAGATATAACATGAAAATGAATCGTTTTGTATGTTACGCGCGATATGAGCTGTTTCAAAATGCCAAAAACCATTCGAAGACTGTTCAGGTTATAAGTTTTAGGATATTATCAACGTAACATTACGTGTAGATTCCTTATTTGTTATCGCACGTTGGTAATTTAAAATGTCTTAATTACTTTGTATATCATTTTAAATTCTCCTATATATATATATATATAGAAATTGGCCAAGTGCGGGTCAGGCCACGCACAGAATAGGGTTCTGTAGTCACTCATAATGGTAGGTGGATTTAAAATCGTGTCCAATAGATAATTGTTGTTTACTTATTATTTTGTTAATTTTGTACGAAGTTTTACAAGTTTGCGCATTTCACAAGTTAGGCCTCTAGTAACTCCTGAAATAAAAAAGTTATCTTAACTGCTATAGTTTTCCTTTAAAGTTTTATATATGGACTACTATCACAGATCTTCGAGTTTCCGTTTATGGTATATATATATAAGATATATATATATATATATATATATATAATGTAGTTGACTGCCTTGTTGGTCTAGTGGTTAGCGAATGCGGCTGCTGTTCAAGACGTCTCGGGTACGATTCCCGGGTCGGCTTAAATATTTGTGTGATCCACACTTTGGTTCGGAGTCTGGGTGTTTTTTATGTATAATATGTATGTAATTACAAAAAAAAAGTATGTTTATGTATTTATATCAGTTGTCTAGTACCCATTACAAGCCCTGCTTATTTTGGGACTAGATGATGTTGTGCGTGAGATGTCCGAAATTTTATTTTTTAAAATTTATTTATATGAATTTAGTAAAAAACTATTCATTTGATATTATATTTATTTATTTATGTGTATAGATTATTTGTATTCTTTATCGTAATCTATAGATTCTCTTGTTCGGTCATATCCGTCTGTCTATACGCCGTGTTCTCGGCAGTCAGCTAAAGTTAAGCAATTTTAATAATTTTCTACAAAACCAAAAAAGTAGTTATAACATGAAATTACAGACAAGTGTAAAAAGGCGTGACTGATAATTTAAACTTAAATGGTTTAGGCAATTTTAGTATCATTTAAAACGTGATTCTTGTTGTATTTTTTGCTGGCGGCAGGCGCGTTGTTAATCATTCGTATCCAAAGTGTAGCAATTTGACATACCGCTTTAAGGTCGAGATCGATTCGAATTTCTTCAAAATATTTCACAAAAAAAAACACAAATTGAAATATTTATACATGATTTGTTATTAGCCGCGGTTTACCTTACAGTTATTTTGCTATCATTCAGGAACAAGCTCATTGAGACCCTACATCCTTCCTTTTAACTGACGATGATTTAATTGATGAGATCTCGTCATTGCTCACTCGGAAGGAATAATATCTCTCTATAAAAAACTTCCATTACTTAGAGATAAGGAGAAAACCAGGTGTCTAGCCTATTAACGGGTGACACAAAGTTGTCCCTGGTGACTCGTAGTCTCGTAGTCTCGGTTCTTGTCTTAATAGAGGTAGTATTAGTAAGAAAATGCGGTAAACGTCAATAAAGAACTACAGATTCTTGTTGCTCTGAAATAATCACTATAGCGTGACCGACATAATTCTGCACAGAAACGACGTAATGAGATCTTTCACACTAAAGGAAAGCCAATTTAAGGCAAATACTAATTAGTTGTGGGATCGAACAATGGGAACTAGTGTCTTTAAGTACGTATTACATGGCACACAATGCTATGTGATGGCATGATTCACTAGTATTTAATTATCGGTTATGTGATGCAAGTGATCTGCATAATGGTATGGAACTACATTAGGCTAATTAACATTCCTCTTTGTCTTAGAGTAGATGTTTCTATTGTATATTTCTTTATGCCTATAATTATCATTTATCTCAACTAACATTTTAGAACTAAAAAGTTTAAATAATAATACCTATAATCTACTACTCAAAATCGAGTCCAAAAGCACAGCTTGTACTATGAGTTCTAAACAACTGATCAAACCTGAGACCTCTATTTTGATTTAGTTGAACACTCTAAACTGTTTGAATCAAATTTAGTTACGTAATCCATTGTGTGCTAACATTGCGAATCTCACCATAGTAACTGGTTTGTAACACAGTATTATGATTTGAGATGGTAATGGATGTCAATTTGTTATAGTGAGAACCATGGCCATCGACTAAATTATAAAGTGTGGTAATATAGATATTTTATAATTAAAACAAGTTTTCCGTGAATGCATATCAAATTTAAGCAGAAACTTATCACTAAAAGTATATATTAATATAGCAAATAATACTCGTAGTATTCTAAATATATGTAATCATCATAAAATAATGTAAATAAATCTTCTTTATATAAATGAAATACTTGACCATAAAATATATGTACATATATTTGATAAAAATTTCCTCCTCATCTTTGCATACTGATAGCGTTGTCAGAAAACTGGCAATATTGCCAGATTGAATTCCAATACTAATCCTGTGCTAGAAAAAGACTGGCCTTTACTCACGAAAAGCGTCATCAGTTGATTTGCTTTACATTTAAAATATGTCGATAATTAAATATTTAACTATTTGTTTTATATAATTTATGTATGCTTACACTAGTTTAACAAGATAGTTATTAAGATTAAGTAATAATACTTAAATTATTTTGTGCATTCCTTTCGGCGGATAATATTTTTGCTAAAGAGTTTTATTTAATATTTTTATGTAACCATAAACTACTAATAAAATTGCTATATGTATCTATATTTTTACATTTATAATAAACCTATAACCTAGTAGCCGACTCCAAATAAACTTGGGAATAAGGCTCGGAAGAAAAAATTATAAACCTATTTATCTTACTTTATCTTTTAACTGTTTAGATACCGTATGATCAGTAAGTGATCAATCATCTCTTATTATCTCACTCTTAGAGTTAGTTTTTTTTTAAATGGATCTAACCTATATGTATGTCCTTTCCAATAAAAAAGGAATTATCAAAATCGATTTACTCTGTAAAAAGTTTATAATACAATCAATGAGTACACAATCAAACATCCTCTGTTTTGCTACACTTAGGGTTGGAATTCTTTTTAAATTTATATGGTATCAAATCCGGAGTATACATTTTATCAGACACCCATTCAAATAAAAAAAGAATAATTAAAATCGGACTACTCTGTAAAAAGTTATGCGTGGTCATACATAAAAGATAAAATTATATAGGCTAAAAATAGGGCTATAAAACCAATTATTTAGTTTTTCATTAAACTAGCTTAGATAAATCAATAGCTACATAATTAACTTTCAATTTTTATCTTAACACAAACGCTGCGATTCGTTAATTACCATCATTGCCTTTAAGAACATTCATTTTTATTCCCAGCTACCATCAATTGTTCAGCGGGCTGCGGAATTAAATTGTTTTCCTTAAACGGATTACTCTCAACTGGGTTTCTTTTAATTACAAAAGTCCTGGTAAAATTACTTACTCGTTAATAACTTTACAAATTAACGTACGGTTCCTCGGAATGGTACTTCAGTTGTGGTAATTGAACCGTTATTAATGGTGTGTAGTTAGTCTGTGTCAGTGGTTTACATTTATTATCATACTGACTACCCGTAACTGTAGCTAATTTAATGTCTGAATTTAGGTTTCTATACAACCATAGCACCCTAAAAAGGTACATTTTGTAGTATTTTGTCAACATTTTCGTATCCGTTGCTTAATGTATGCCATATCCTGCCATATCCAAACAATAATCAATACAAAATTAATTACATAATTACAAACACATCACTATCCACTCTGATAGTTTAACAGATTTGCGCATTCAAATAAACAAAAACTCTTTTTTATTTTAGGGATTTCATTGATAGTAATTCTAACTCTGTATATTCTAATAGTCTGAGACAATCAAAACACTTTGGTATATAACTAACTTTTTTAACTTTAGAAATTGTAAAAACACAATAGTATTAAAACAGTTTTTTAAATTAGTTTTGTTTTTAGTCTAAAAATAATAATAGAGCAAGAACCTAGAGCCGCCAGACCTACGTCATTAGTGCAAAGCTGAAATTTTCAGGATTATTACTACAATGTCTTGTTAAGATGTATGTGTACCCATTCGCTTGAAAGCGGGGCCGTTTCTGAGGTAGCGCGAAGTACAGATGGATAAAAACCTTACTTACCTACGTTAAAGGTGCAAAGCCAGTATTTACATATTTTATCAAGAATATTATTCAAAATTAAAATTCATTACTGCCAGACACTTTCCGTGGGCCATTACTTCTGCCAGACGTCTTGAAAGTTGTGAAAAAATTAGGTAAACTACGTTTTAGTAGTAAACCTAAATTTTATACATATTATCTAAGGTAGGTACTATTTTAAGACCCTTTGTATGCCTCCAGACCAATCCGAAGGGCCAATCATCCCCCCAGACACCTTTAAATATTTGTAGTAATTAGGAAGCTGAGGTATATCAAATTTGGTATTATTTCAAGAATAGAATTTTAAAATATTAAATGGTTTTTGCACGCTTTTTATTAACTTCACCTATATGTTACCTATATGTATGTAAAGTCTATTTGTTTAGTTTTTTAAAACTAATCTTTTAGAAAAATACAAATTTGTTTAAAGATTTTTTTTTTTTTTTTTCATATTAGTGTATTGTCATCGGTCACCGATAAATCTACAAAGTTTGAACGAAAACGAAACGTGGGTTAAAATCGCACCCAAAGGAGTTGGTTACAAACAAACAAACATACAGGTGAAGCTAATAAAAAGCGTGCAAAAACCATTTAATATTTTGCAGTTCTATTCTTGAAATAATACTAAAGATGATATACCTCAGCTTCCTAATTACTACAAATATTTAAAGGTGTCTGGGGGGATGATTGGCCCTTCGGATTGGTCTGGCCGCATACAAAGGGTCTTAAAATAGTACCTACCTTAGATAATATGTATAAAATTTAGGTTTGCTACTAAAACGTAGTTTACCTAATTTTTTCACAACTTTCAAGACGTCTGGCAGAAGTAATGGCCCACGGAAAGTGTCTGGCAGTAACGAATTTTAATTTTAAATAATATTCTTGATAAAATATGTAAATACTAGCTTTGCACCTTTAACGTAGGTAAGTAAGGTTTTTATCCATCTGTACTTCGCGCTACCTCAGAAACGGCCCCGCTTTCAAGCTAATGGGTACACATACATCTTAACAAGACATTGTACTAATAATCCTGAAAATTTCAGCTTTGCACTAATGACGTAGGTCTGGCGGCTCTGGGCTCTTGGTCCATAATTGTTCTTAGCGACTTTCAGTATCTTTGTACTCGTTGTCAATGTAACATATAAGTATAATAGCGTTGTTACTCTATTGCAACACCACTTCACTTTAATGGAAACATAATTCTATTGAGATACACTCCCAACCCTTCAATTATTTCCAAAGTCTTTGAAACAACTAATTAAACATGAGCCCAACAAACTTGTACATTCTGAGAGTAACTTAATAAAAGGAAATTATGTTCCGCGACCCATCTGGAGCGTTGGAGACAGAGTAAATTTTGAACAAATTACTTCCAAACTTTAATCAACACACTTCACGCAAATTATTGCTATAGGGGTCGACACAAAATTAATAACTACTAGGATGTTTTTCGCAAAATAATTACTAAATAATATCATTATCATATTATTATGTACATTTACTTGACTTTTTAAAAAGGTACATATCATCAATTTTAGTACATAATAAACTGTATTTATGATTCCTTGATTTACCATCCCTGTGGTATTTCATCTTTAAACTTGAATGGAACCAACGAGAATTACCCTCTCATAGAAATAAGGATTTCCTAATTCAGTTTTAAAATAACTACGTTCCGAGCAAACAAAAAATATTATCGAAATGATAACTCCCTCGTTTTTAGGGTTCCGTAGCCAAATGGCAAAAAACGGAACCCTTATAGATTCTTCAAGTCTGTCTGTCTGTCTGTCCTTCCGTATGTCACAGCCAATTATTTCCGAAACTATAAGAGCTATATTGTTGAAATTGGGTCAGTCGATGTATTCTGTGAACCGCATTAAGATTTTTACATAAAAATAGAAAAAAACAATACATTTTGGGGGTCCCCATACTTGGAACTGAAACTCAAAAAAATTTTTTTTATCAAACCTATACGTGTGGGGTTATCTATGGATAGGTGTTCAAAAATGATGTTGAGGTTTCTAATATCATTTTTTTCTAAACTCAATAGTTTGCGCGAGAGACACTTCCAAAGTGGAAAAATGTGTGCCCCCCCCCCCCCTCTAACTTCTAAAATAAGAGAGTGATAAAGCTAAAAAAAAATATATGTTGTACATTGTCATGCAAACTAACAACGAAAATTGGTTTGAACGAGATCTAGTGAGTAGTTTTTTTTTAATACGTCATAAATCGTAACACGCAATTTACCTTTCATCCAATCAATACACTAGTTTAAAAACATCGATGAAAGTTACAACGAACTACAAGAACTTTTATATGATGTTACTTGCTGATACGGAACCCTTCATGGGCGAGTCCGGCTCGCACTTGGCCGCTTTTTTTTTGAAGTAGTTTAAAAAAAATACGCGGCATGAACTTAGACTCCACTGAATTTAATTCATATTATAATAGCAGCGCTTATAACCAAGTGGCCTTAGGTGATTGGAAACAATCATCAAGGGTAAGTAACGAGTGCGCTGTCAGTGCTTAGATGGGTGGCCATATGTGTTATGATATGTTGTGAGCGTTTTCGTGATGACCTTACAGTCACGTTGAGCAGTCGTTCCCGGTTGTTATCATAAGGAAATGTCGTGAACCTTAGTTGGAGGCCTTCGGAAGGCTTAAAAACCTCCAACGGTAAGACTACGGAACCACAACGTATCTTGCCAGTCCCCAACCCACAATTGGCTTGCGTGGGGACTCTCAGTCTCTCCTCAGGAGAGGACCCCTGAGCCCAGCAGAGGGACGTTATGGGTTCTTAATGATGAAAATAGCATGAAATATTTTGTACTGTTCTTGTCTGGAGAATAATACTATGTGTATATTTTACTTTATCATGTTATCGAGAAGTTACTTTTGTATTTTTTGTCGCTTACCTGACTTGGGAACGTTTGGCCTTAACTCTTGATAAAATAATAAATACGTCCATTTATTTAATCAATTATTTATTTGTTTAATTGATTCTCTAAAAATAGACTGATTTGATAACCTAACTATGTAGGGACTTATAATGCACCTTAAGCAACCCGCAATGCCTTGCCACGTTATTCCTTCAATTGTGACCAAATGTCAAGATACGAACATAACATATGCCATTATCTAAACCAATATTATAAATGTCAATCATTAATACTCGGCGTGCTCAGTTTTCAACGACGTTTTCTATTTCTAAATTACTTGAACACAAACGAATGAAAACAGAGTGTAAGCTGGAACAGTAAGTAGAGTTATTTATGGGCGGTTTCAATCCCTCCCAACTGCGACTGCAAGTTGTGATTTTAATTCATTCGAGACCCGAGGTTCTTTGCACCTCGAATTACTTAGCATAAAATATTGTCAGCCATTTGTTTGAGAGTCAAAAAGTTGTTCGTTTATTCAAAGGCTTATTTCAAAATAGTTCCTGAGAATTAATTGTTTAAATAAGACTTTATTTATTTGAGTTGTAAACTTAGAAGGTTGCAAAGTTGTGTCGTAGTAACAAAAGTGACTCGGGGTTAGAAGATGATAAGTTGAAGTCCAGGTGACTTCGAGATCGATCTAGGTCAGCTTTAGGATTGGGATAGGGACGTACCGTGTGATTTTATCGTGCTATTTGAGGCGAGAAATGACTTCGCAATCTCGGGGAGGAACTTTTATGTGTCGGCAACGGTTGTCAAGCAAATATTTCTCAGAACTTATCCTGTGGGAACATTTTTCTAAAAGATCAGTAGGTAATATTAAAAGTCACAAAGTCCCAGATGAAAAATATTTTTTTATGTTATTAAACTTTAGCCTATAAATTGTAAATGTTTTGAGAGGTAGTTATAGTTTACTATGTATAGTCAAACAGTCATTAGAATACCTATACGCATATAATTTGTAAATCTGCTAATCCCACTTAGTCAAATGTGGTGGGCACTTTAGGAGAAGAATTACGCCACATTACAGGAATCCATCTCTGGACTTATAAGAAACGCTGATAGCTCGTAAACGTGAATTGTGTTAATGTTGGCTAGAATATTTCTAAAGTAACAAAATCATTGTACAAATAATTACTAATCCGTCATAGATCTTGTAAATGTTTAAAAGTTAGTAATTTATTGATTTTTTATGCTATGATTTACACTTATGATATATTTCTTTACAGGCGACGAGTCCTCTCACGTCTACGGTGTCATCACATCTGAAGGTCTATTCGACGGTACAATTTGGACACCTACAGAGGAATACTACGTGGAGCCAATTTCTAGGTACAACGTTGACCAGCCATCTATGCACAGTGTGATCTACCGAAGATCTGATGTCCAGCATCCGCACGATACTAGTGAAGGAGCGCCTTGCGCATCACATCTTCTCCACTTGAAGAAAACTTCGGGTCAAGAGGTTGAATTATTCAACTTCACTGAACAGCAAATTGTAAAAGCTTCTAATTCAGATAATGTTACGGAAGATTTAAGAAGTGAGTTACACAGACGAAAAAAACGATGGCTACCCGAAGATGAAATGCAAGACGATGAGCCAAAAACAAACCCCGATATACCTTTAGACTTAGACGTTCCTTACACAAGCAACAACGAAGCAGCCGATAAGTTAAGCACTCGAAAACCCAAAACCAAAATCGATAAAAGTAACCTCATAATTAAAGCGCGACCCGATTCTGAAGAATCCAGACCAAAACCAAAGACTCACGTTGAAGTAATAAAAACTAAAGCAGGAGTTGTAACTGTTAGTAAAGACATAGTTAAGAAAGAACCTATAGGATACACAGTATTGTCAGCAAACGGGACTGACGATGGAAGACATGTGAATAAGAGGGCGACGGTAGATCCAAGAAAGACCACATGTCTTGTGTATTTGCAAGCAGACCACATGTTCTATCAACGATACGGCTCGGAGGAAGCTTGTATAGAAGTCATGACACGCCATGTTCAGAAAGTTAACGCCATTTACAAAGTCACAGGTAATATTTTTACATTAAAGATGTTGTGTAATTATTGAAATTCATTGTTATACGGTAGTATTCATTGTTTCAGACTTCAATCTAGATGGAAAACCGGACAACATCACCTTTATGATCAAACGCATAAAAGTTCACACGTTAGATGCTTTGAAAGATCCCGCATACAGATTTCCTAATAACTACGGAGTTGAAAAGTACTTGGAACTTTTTTCAGGTCTGCTTTTTTTCAATATTCTGTTAAGTAATAAAATAACGTTGCGGTCTCTCGAAACCAAATCAAAACTAAGCCTTAAAAATTACATGTACACACATGAGCTTCATTTTCTTTTGAATTTAATTTACAAATAAAAAATTCACTTTCAGAGGAAGATTACGATGCCTTTTGTTTGGCATACATGTTCACGTATCGGGACTTTGAAATGGGTACATTGGGCTTGGCGTGGACAGGTGACCTTAAAAACGCGGGAGGAGTGTGTGAAAAAAATGGGGTAAGTTAGTACTGGTAATTTTAAAGAAGAAATACATTTCGGTCTGTGAAATACAATAATCAAATCCTCACCTTTTTAGCATTACCGTGGGAGCATGAAATCTTTGAACACAGGTATAGTGACTTTACTGAACTACGGAAAGCACGTCCCCCCAGCCGTCTCTCATGTAACCCTGGCTCACGAAATTGGTCACAATTTTGGATCACCCGTAAGTAATAAGTTTAGAATTATAGTTGTTATGCAATATGAGTGTCTATATAATTTTTGCGGACAAGTTCAGAATACACATATATGTTGCACGTTTAAAAGCGGATCGTGTCGTTCTGTGGTGTGTGAGATAAAGGTGGTCATAGGTGGTTTTGTAAAATATTGTATAAATATATTATTAAATATTATGTGCATATATTGATCAGCATACACAAACATGACTAAAATAATACGATCATCTATCAGAATACCAAATTTTTTGTGATTATTCCAGCGTGTAAACGGTGGTTAAAACATATCAAATTACTTTTCCCCTCATCTGAAATCTAAACGGCTGTCTCGAAGAAACAGTCAAAAATTCATGGTCGTGGTCCATGTGATGGATCCCAACTTAAAAGGAAAAGTATACGGCTTTGATAATTTTATTACGTCAGGAGTTACAAAGGCTACTTGGAAATCTTCGTACAAAAATAACCAAACAATAAGTAAACAATAATTATCAATTGGACACGATTTTAAATCCACATGCTACAAAACCCATGCGTAGCCTGACACGCACTATGACGATTTTTTTTAATTATATTTCAAATAAGAATAAAAGATTGACTGAAACATGTGCATACCATATAATTTTCAGCACGACCCTGAGGTATGTACACCGTTTGGTGAAGATGGGAACTACATCATGTTTGCGAGAGCTACCAGCGGTGATAGGAAGAACAACAACAAATTCTCGCCGTGCTCCCTCAGAGCTATAGACCCGGTGCTTAACAATAAAGCCAGGTCTCCGAAAGGTTGCTTTACTGGTAAGGATTTAATTTAGACTTCAAACTAAGTCAATTAGTAACTTCTAATAATAATTTTCAACTTAAAATTCCTACTTTACAATAGTTTAGGCAATATGACTACACGGTTGGTTTAGTGGTTTAAGAGGTCGCCACGCCGCTTCCTCCTGCGCCGTGTCCTGGGTTCTAATCCCACATCGGATAAGTTTGTGTGATTCAATATTTGTTTTTCTGAGTCTGGTTGTTCTTTGTGTCCGTTTCATGTACGTTTGTAAAGTGCCCCGCCACAGAGGAATTTATAAAATAGAAGGCATTTTGTTTGGACAAAACTCTTGGAAATTTTGATATAATTTTGTAGTCGTATTTTCTGTGATAATCTTAGAAGTTATATTATGCGTGCTATTTAACTAGCATATGCGTTTTATTTGAAGATTATTCTATATATGTTATATTTACAAAACTCTCTTTATCAACAGAACCTCAGCCAGCGATTTGTGGCAACGGTGTAGTAGAAGAAGGCGAGGAATGCGACTGCGGTTGGGCTTCAGAATGTACTGATGTTTGCTGTCGGCCACAAGCTTCAAGACCCCACTACAAGCCCTGCACACTCACTGAACATAGTGTGTGTAGCCCAAGTCAGGTAAGACACAAAAGCAACTTCTACTTAACATGATAAAGTAAAAGACATATTATAGTATTATTCCCAAGACAAGAACAGTACAAAATATTTAATGTTAATTATCATCATCAACAACCCATAACGTCCGGTTGGTTGCTGGGCTCGGGTCCCCTCTCAGAAGAGGGTTAAGGCCATACGTCCACAAGCTGGCCGAGTGCGAATTGGAGACTGTCAAGACAAGTTGTGGCTACGTAATCTTGCCCTTGGATGTTCTTATGCCCACCGAAGACCTCCAACTAAGCTTCACGACTGTTATCTTATGATAACAACTGGGACCGACTGTTTAATGTGACTTCCGAATCACGGAAACGCTCATAACATATTATGCCACAAACGGTCACCCATCTAGGTACTGACCGCGCCGTCGTTGCTCACCCTCGCTGATTGTTTCCAATCACCTAAGGCCACTTTGCTATGAGTGCTGCCTAATTATATCTAATTATACCTTCGATGGCTACAAAAATTATACCGTTGCGTTGGTGAAAAAGCTTAGTAAGTACAATCATTTGAACACTAGGTACTCACTGTTTTCGTATTGATAGTCATCAGAATAAATTTAGAGATACATAACTATATTTAAGACACTTCGAGCTGTCCATATCATTTTTAACAATACCTTACTCACACGTTGCAGGGTCCATGTTGCACAGCGTCTTGCACCCTCAAATTTGGTGACAAATGTCGTTCTGATAATGGCTGTCGAGATGCGGCGTTCTGCGACGGCAAGCGAGCCGCGTGTCCTTCCAGCAGACATAAACCTAACAGGACCAGATGTGACAAAGAACTTGTGTGTTTTATGGGGGTAAGTACATTTGTCATTACTTTCTATGTAACCTGCACCCTGCAGTATCTGTCTCATTTCACAAATAATGGAATAGAAACCATTCTGATTTAATAATATCGTAGTTGAAAACTAAGCAGTTCGTAGAACAATAGCTTTACAAAAACAAACATAAATGTTTTTTTGTGTTACGCTATTATTCTAAACAATGAAAGCCATTAAATTAAAATATAATTGTTTTGTACCTTTAACCTTTGCTGACCCTACAAAAATCAACGTTTTTATGTATTGCTGCTAATTCAGATATTTTCTGTGGGGTTAAGATAATCGTGCTTATTTAACAATTTATGGATTCTTGCAAATTGTTCCAAAGCGTATTCGTCATGGTTTTCTGGAATTTCTAATTTAAACCGACTAGGTATGGTAAAATTTAGGAACTACTCTATTACAGGAGTGCACCGGTTCAATATGTCTTGCTTATGGTTTGGAATCCTGTCAATGTGCTCCGCGAAAGGACGATCCTCGGTCAGCTTGCGAGTTATGCTGTCGCAAACCCGGCGGTCCCTGCTTGTCGTCATTCGATTGGAACGCCTCGCCATATGATGTGCCTGATATGTATGCCAAACCAGGCACGCCGTGTAATGATTACAATGGGTACGTACATAATCTTTAATTCTCAAAAACTAACACATTGAGATATTAGCTATTCGGGAATTATAGCTTACACTGAACTTCGTCACTGGTTTGGTTATTTATCATAAAATTACAATATAGTAAAAACAAAAATGTTTTATTTGTAAAATCACCTTTTACCCTTTATCGAAGAGTACTCTTTTGAAAGACATTCTTCTGCAATAGACTACACTTATGACATACATCGAGACACCTAGGTACTTTACTTAACAAGGCCTTTTTGCATTACTTTCAGGTATTGCGACGTGTTCCAACGCTGCCGCGAGGTAGACCCATCAGGCCCCTTGGCTACGCTACGCAAGTTGCTATTGTCCGATGAAAGCATCGCTGGCTTCAAGCGATTTGTACTCAAGCACTGGTACGCCGTGGTGCTCATCTTGCTAGCTGTCATTGCATTACTGGTACGTATTAAGACCTCCCTATCCTTTTACTTACAACGTGAAGTTTTTTTATTATGAAAACTTTATTTTTACGGTAGGCCCGGACATAAACCACTAACAGATATACGTTGGTTAAATATTTGTACACGTTTGGGTGGTGTACTATTACTAAAAGATTAAGATATTGATTACCAATAAGAAATAATATAGATACTCCTACAGGTAGACAATAGTATAAAATTATACCACGTTTGGAACATAGAGATTTAAAGGAATAGTAATTACAACATCGTTAATAAACTGAACACGTTACTATCTGCATTATTCAAATACGAACAGGACAAATAATTAGATAAATAGTGATTTAAATATTTTTTCATAACATTTACATAGACTAAGATATGGCGAAACGAGCGGCTACAAGTATACAATATCTATTTAGGTATTTTACATAATTACGCTGTATTAGGTGAACTGTAGGTGGGATGGTGGTATTTATGAGGTATGAGAAACAAAACTGACGCGAAATAAAGATAGGTAAAAGCAATTTGTACCTATATCAAAGTTTCACATCACTTGTATCAAAGTTTTTGAGGCGTAGGCAAGCATCTTTATAATTAAAAACAGATAGGCGTAATTTAAGGTCTTTTGTTTGTTTAGCGTTGCTGCAGTGCTCTCGATGTTGCTCTCGAACTAGACACTAAATGTTAGTGTATTTTTATATTAACTCTTCAGGGTAGGTACTTGAACTCAATAGCTAGAAGTGTTCTAGAATTTATAAAGCTATTATAAATACTTGCTATCCCCTTCTCCTCATTTCGAAGGTGATAACCTGACCTAGGGCCTATTTAGACTCTTGGCAGCCTACAGCTAGGACAGGTATCTATATCTATGGACGGCTTTAAACAAAAGCAACCATTTATAGTATCGAGTTATTTCCAAACGAATGCCAACATTTTAAAAATGCTAACTTCTCGAAATGACAACTTCATGAAATTACAATTTTTCTAAATTCGAACTTCTCGAAATTGCAACTTCTCAAATGCTGACTGACGAAACGTCGAGTGTGGTATTTAAAATGAAATACAAAACATATTTAAAACTACTGCAAGCCGATGAAATACTACTGTACTGGTACTGGCGAGATTTTTCAATAAATTTGTTTCTTATAATAAAATATATGAAAAGTGAATAAAAGTAACTTCTTGCAGTATTGCAATGCAATTCAGTTCTAATAAATGCTTATTCATTATACTACTCTAGTTTTAATTCTCAGTCTGTCTGTCATGCTAACTTGGTATTTGAAGAAGTTGGAAGAACATCTACTTGGCAGTTTGAGATGTTAGCCTAATGAAATGTAACGTTTCCAAATTGTGTGACTAAACTTTACCGAATGCGTGTGAATTCCTTAAATACCTGGCATATGCTATATATCGCTTTCTGTACACATAACCCCGTGAATACAGGAATACCTTTTTTTAATTTTAGCTAAAATTTGATCTTTATTTAGGCTGTTATTCCATCGTTATTACAAGGCTATTCATTAATCTTCTTTCTGATTTCATATACACGAGTGGACTGAAATAAGCTAAATCATTTATTTATTGATATTATTTATAATTACTGATTACATTCAAGGATTATTTTATAATTCAATCTACAACTTCATCTTCAGCAAGTTTCATTTACAATTTGACGATTAAAAAGTTGACATTACTAATAGGTTGTGACTTACATAAAGCCATATTACACATCAACGATACTGTAGATTTAATAACTTATCACACGTATGCGCTATATGTATTTCTTTTACTTGCTTAAAATATAAAAAATATTTACATCTAAATATGATTTCAGATTGCAAGTACACGTTTCCTTGGACGTCACGGCAAGAAGCTGAAATCAGTAACAATAATCCACTCATCCACAACAGAAACTGTTCGGTTACCAGATGCACCTGATCAGGGTTTAATCGTTCATACAGCCGTCAGGTAAGAATATTGTATACGTACACACAATCGCATACTTTTTTTTCGGAATTCCAATATTGTCTTATGACTGCAATCAATAGAAAATTATGTATTTATTTACGTTCTATAACAAAACTTCTGTTTTAAATTTGAAGTTCCGAACTGTATTATTCTAGCAAATTTTAAGATACAAAAAATGTTTAAAACCTCAAACAAAAAGTCTAAAGTCTAAAACCTTAATTCGCATTTTTAAATAATAGAAACAGTATATATACTATTATCAGGGGGGTGTCACTCCGCAGTTTAGGTATAGTCGGCCGGCTGCCTGCCGGGTCAGACACGCCGGTCGAACACATCGTCAGAACAGTTAAGAGTTACAGGATAGAAAGAGACGCAATTGTAGGTAAATACACACATCAAAAGTGTCTAGGGATCAAGCATTTTTATGCGGATTTCTTGAGATTGAGATGTGGCTTTGTAATAAATTTATGATTTTATAAATTTATATGGATCCTTTTTGGTGCATTTCATAATTTGAATCAGGAACTGTCAATCAAATTCGAGTAAAAGATGAAAATCAGCTGCCAATATTTTCCCTATAAAAACATACAACGCATTGAAGAAATTATTAGTGCTACTGTTTCCCTACTACTGATTAAAACCAACGTTATTATGGAGCGGCGACGTCATTTAAGCAGGGAATAAATGCTCAGAGCCGTGGGAATGATAGAAGCTGGTTCCCGGCAACGTACTGTGGCTTTAGCTCTGAATACAAGTCAGAGTGTTATCAGTCGACTTTGGACACGTTACCGAAGCACTGGTACCGTGGCTGAGCGCCATGGAGGACGGTATCGCTGCACCACACGGAGACAAGACCGATACATTCAAATCTTAACTCGAAGAGCTCCAACAATAACCGCCATGATGTTAGCCGTGAGGCTTCATCACTCTTCAGGGAACTTAATTAGCGACCAAACAGTCAGAAACCGCTTGCATGAAGTGAACCTTCATTCCCGAAGACCGCTACGGGTACCACCTATAGCAATGCACAATCGTAGGATTCGATATCAATGGGCTCTTGAACACAGAAATTGGGCAGAAGAACAATGGCGTTTCGTGTGCTTTTCTGATGAGTCTCGTTTTGGTATGAGACCGGATACAAGACGTATACGACACTGGAAAACCCCTGGACGCCAACAGCGATTAAAATCCTGCCAGGAAGTCCATCCTTATAGTGGTGGAACCATCATGGTATGGGCGGGTATTTGGATCGGCGGAAGAACTGAGTTGATTTGGATCAGAGGCAACCTCAACGCTCAAATTTATGCTGAGACGATTGTATCAGACGTCATCGTTCCTCTACAAGTGCAAATCGGTCCCTTATTTCAGTTAATGCATGATAATGCACGACCGCACACCGCAAGAGTTGTAAGACAGACTCTCGCCGCAGCTAACATCAATGTCCTGCCCTGGCCTGCTCAGTCGCCAGACTTGAACCCGATTGAGCATGCATGGGATATGCTACAGAGAAGAGCTCTGCCGAATATGGAGGGTATCCAGTCGCAAGAAGACCTTTTTTTGTTGTTGCAACGAACATGGGCGGCCATTCCACAGCGTGATTTGGATGAACTCATTTTGAGTATGCCAAACCGATGTTCTTGTGTTGTTAGTGTTCGCGGTAGAAACACGGATTATTAATTGTTTAAGTTACCTAATAAAATTTTAAAGAAAACTGTTATTTCAGTCTTTTTTTCGAACTTTAATGTTAGTGGTTCAAATGTCAAAAATCCCTTTATTAGGAAAATGGCAAATTTCTTTACTAATGCAAAGGTGACTTGGTTTATCGTTACTGTGACAAACGAAAACACTTTATTTGATGAATCCTTAAAGAAATTTTTAATTAATATCAATCAGGAGAAAAGTTATTGCAAAAATATATGTTGATCCCTAGACACTTTTGATGTGTGTATAATCGTAGTGATTCGGCGCTGTGCGATCTGAATTGAACTTAATCTTTTGACACCGAGGGTCGAGGATATCTATAACTTTAATTTACTTTTCGGAGTGAGTCTTCTGTACTGGTACTATTATGTATTCTGTGCTATTATATACATTATTAACTATTTTAACAGACGGTATTTTAATATGTTTATAGATCAAAACTACCTCTTAAGAAGAAAGTAGCTTTACGAACTCGAGCCTACCGAAACAAGAAAGATCTTAAGAAACAAGGGGACAAGGCGTCCCCTCTTCACAGCGCAAATAAAAAGAGGGTAAGATTATGAAACAAAAACAATTGAAATAATTATTTCGTCACTGATCACTGACCACATCTTTCTTATTACAGAAACCGAGTAATCAATCAAAATTAGAAGAAGCTCCGAAAATAACAAAAGAAAACACAGCTATTATTACAAATCCAGAGGGTAAATCACCTAAACATGTTATACTTTCGAAACACAAGGGTAAGGTAAAAAAACGCAAATCTAAAGTGAAAAAAGAAACAATAGACTACAGTGGAATGCAAAAGCATCCTTCTTCACCGGTCAAAGACCCAGAGGCTTTAAGTAAGGTGCAAAGATGGTTACTGAGTTCACCACAGCCGACAGCCATACCCAAATCGAAATCCATCCCCCTCGGACTCACAGAACGGACTCGTAGACAAATTCAAAAAGGTACAAGAAAAACCAGACCGTCCAAAAGCGCCTCTAACCTTCTGTCTGGTGAAAAAGCTAGACTCCAAGTTGTGTTCAAGCCTCCCTTTAGATTCAGTCTTAAAATTTGCAAGAGCGATAAGACAAAGGTTGTACTAGATAAATCATCTAAGCCCGACGTGGAAAGGAAACGACTCGATGTCCCATCTCCACAGACTTCTGCAGATGTCATTAAAGCAAATCCATCCAGTAAAACATCAAAGCAATCGACTTCCAGTAGAAATTTAGAAAGCATACAACCAGTTTCTAGTGCTCCTAAAATTGAAAAACCAATGAATCGGGAAAAACAGAATCATGGCTACGCAAACTTACTCCCCCGAAGTGCCAGTGACTGTAAATTGACCAAGATGTCAGATATCAAATTTCGAGGTGGACACAAAAAGAGCAACTCGGTAGGTCAAAGAAAGGATACGACAGAGAGTCGACAAAACCTTATAGCACAGGAAGAATTTGACAACGCACATGTTTATGAAAATGTGGTAATGTCACAAGAAGCCTTTATTCCTAAGAGTTGCAGTATGCCCCGCCGTCAGGCTAGCGTCGGCATATCTCGGCAAAGTAGTTACGGCCACTTACCTAGAGCTCAAATCCGCCCACATAGACATAGTACAAACAATATAAGCAGATCCCGAAATAACAGTGCTTCTGAACTTGAACACTTTTATAATGTAATCGAGTCTCTACGACGCAACAACGGAAAAGATGTCGACACCTGCAAGACCAACACGAGCAGTTCATCCGGCAGCAGTCGTCACGACAGCGTTCTGCTTAAAAATACTTCAAATTCCCATCAGGGTGGTAGTAGAACCTCCAGACAAAATAGTCTAGTCGATAAACCAGCACGTTCGAGCCCTACCGATTCTTCGAAATTGAAAAGACAGCTCAGTGAAGCAGAAGTGCCTAAATCGCACGGTGATAATGGACTACGGGGCTTCCAACTAGTCGTGGGGAAAGAGAAATTAAAACGACAACTGAGTGATAATGAGCTGTGTAAATCTCGAGTTCAGTTGGCGATGCCTATGTCGGCGGGCGCGGAGCCGCGACAGCCCTTCTGTTGGAACAAGCGCGCCAGCCTCGACTGCGAGGCGTCCCTGCCGGCCAGCTCTCGCGGTCCCAACTCCCGCTCCAAGAAACGGACTACATATACGTTCGGTGAACTAAAGAACGCCGTCCCCAACTCGACAGACGCGTCGCCCGCCGAAGACGTCCATATTTCCCCCGAGGAGTTCTTGAAAATTATCGATAATTAAGTACAGTGGACTCTTAACGTGTAAACCTCGAGTGATTAATATTGAAAATGAACAAGTAATTAACGTGTATATTAATTAGGTAACTATTCGCAAGATGTAATATTATCGGCTGGTGTAAATATTGTAATTTGCTTTTAATATTAGTACTAATGTAACCTGCCACTGAAACAGACCATTACTCAGTGCGTTCCTGTGAACAAGTGTTGCAATTTAGAAAATTACCTAAAATTACCTATACTCATATTAATTACAACGAGTTTACTGAACACTGTTGTATATTGTA
Source organism: Phragmatobia fuliginosa (assembly GCA_932526445.1). Classification (NCBI taxonomy): domain Eukaryota; kingdom Metazoa; phylum Arthropoda; class Insecta; order Lepidoptera; family Erebidae; genus Phragmatobia; species Phragmatobia fuliginosa. The sequence continues at coordinate 13,799,949 of OW052065.1, read as the reverse complement.
CATTTTCCCCTTAAAGTGCTAAAAGTTTTGCAACAGATAAACGGGATTTAGCAAGGATTTATTGTAATTCTATTTTATTTTTTATAAAATATATTATATAAGAAAATGTTTTATGTTACTAAAACAATGAAATCATACTGGCAATGGTCTAGTTTCACTGAACGATCTCTATAAAAGGAATCTCTATTTTTTCTACATGCTATGTATTGTACAAATTTACTCAAAACTATGTAAAGTGTTCATGTAAAATTATTTAATTACTTTGATAATAATTTACGTAACTCACGTATAGTTTTTTTTACTATTTTTAACATTTTTATTTAGATAGCAGTCAATTAGCATGTCAATCAGTTAATAAATTAATATAGTAGTTCTCTAAGATTCTCAATTCTACATACACTAATATTGGACAAATTATATTGTAAAATTTAATAATTGAGACTTGCATTGGATTTTATTAAATTGTAGTTTAGTTACATACGTACAAAACTATCTACAAGTCTATTAAGTGATTGGTGTTAGTACCTTTTTACGTGTTAAAACCACCACGGGCCGTCCCACCACTGTATCGAGTATGGACCAACTAACTAAAACTCCTCTGCTCTTAAAATACCAGGTGTCCGGGTACTGCTATTGTTATCACCTTTTTTACGGAGGCCAAGGGTTTCCGAGTACCTGGGTTTTATCAAATGTAAAGAATCTCAATACCGCTTGTTGCAGTTTTATACTAAACTAGCTGACCCACGCAATTTCGGCGCTTTTCAGACATGATCGGCTTCTGATCGTAATGTTAACTATTACACCTTGGGGGGACTAGCAAAACACATATTTATAAAAGAGAAAAGTGAAAATCAGATAGTTTCGGACTTCATCTTGAGCAATAATGGAATAGAATTTTATATAATAATGTCAAAACAGTAGGTTCGTCAATACTTTTTATTACTCTGTAAAAGAAAAGTGTACGAAATACTTTTTTATGTCAACTGTGGAAAGGCTTATGAATATTTAAAAATAGAAAATAAAGTTTTAAATGATGCAAGAAACTCCAAAATATATGTTTATGAAACGCCAAAACTTTTACTTCATTTTTCGTACAAAAAGTTGGGAACCCTAACGGCCAAGGATAGTATGTACCTCAAACACACACATGCTTTAACACTAAACAGTTAGCTGCCACACTTTTACGTGTAGATTGTACATTAAGTCTTTGATAAAGTTTCTTCATTAAACATAAAAAAAAGTGAACTACCAATATAAATCCAATGAAATTCTCTTTAAATAAAATAATAAACAAAATCGAAACGATAAACTGTTGTTACTATACCTAGATTATTTTTTCTAAAAATATTGGATAAAACGAACTAACAATATTTCTATACAACTGACCAAACTTTTGGCAGAGTCTTCTTTCTTCAACTTTGCGTTCTGCAGTATCTGGGATGGAATAGGTATAATTTTGTATTTTCACGTATTAGGATGACAATATTGTAGTAATTAATAAATGATAAGTAAATAATATCTCTTTTAAATATTATAATTATGGTTAATAATGCTGTCTAGGTATTAGGAACTTTTTTTGTGTTTGAGCAAGTTCCCGCCTAATTTTTTTTTTTAATGGAATATGATTGACATAGCGACAAATAGACAAATATAAACAGCTTACATACTTCAATAAAAAAAACAGCTTAAATTTATATCTATAAGGTTAATAAAACTTAAAAAATAATATCCAACACTACATATTGTTAAAATTATTTTTTCACAATAAAACACACATAAGTACTTATAATAAAACAATACTTATGTTTCTGAAATGAGATCATCAATTTTAGTTATATTATTCGAACATGAATCAAATATTTGTTGCGAATTTTTCTAATGTTAAAAGAAATAAAAGCCAAGTCCTGAGGATCGGGCTTCTTCTGCATAAATTAAACAGTATTCTAAAATGGTAATTTAAAATATTGTGATTTTGGAACATTTTTTTTCGATTTTTAGGTGCGTCTCACAATGAGTGCACCCCACAATAGGCTATTCTAGAATCAGCTAGAGCGATAAGTATGTTATTGTAATGGTTTTTATTTCTATCTCAGATATTAATCAGAATGTGTTCCAATATTTTCGTAACTTGTGCGAAAGCTTTGCGGCTGTGCCACAGCGTATATGAGCTTCGTTGTAGGGAGGTAAGGGTATAACGTAATAGCTATTGTATTGAAGAGGAACTGATTTCCAAGAAAATAGTAAAGTATTTGAAAGTGTTACAAATTTGTATTTTTCAAAATTACTTGTCGTGGATAGTGGTGAGATGTTTATATGCAAGAAGGTTTATAGCATTTATCTTGTATATAGGTATAACCTCTTTCAATATCACCACGCATATTTATATATTGAAATTCTAGACATCTTTTTGTCTCATATTTGTTTTGTACTTGTAAGCCTATTAATAACTCTTCCTTGATAAATTATTCGATTTAAGTATATGTTAATTGTGAATTTCATATTATATAATTAAATGTGAGTAGATTCTATACAACTATTGAATGGTTTTATAGTTCGTAAAATATTTCTATCGTGGAAACGTTAAAATGATTATCCACCGCTAAACTATGTTTAATTTAAATAAAAAACAGAACTTAGTGATGTTACCTAATATTGCGCCTCTTACTATAATCTCTGTGCATTTGTTCCAAGTGCCTTATGAACAAATAATTACATTCCTACAATTCATTCCAAATTATACACTACCTTTGTTAGTTATTTCATTTCTGTTACAAAATCTGTTATATGATCTGATTATATATTAATATAATTATAATAAGTTTATATATTTTGGTACTTAATTAGTCTGTGATAGCTACATTATTTTCAGTACTTTCTGACAAAAGATGATGTCTGCTGCATTCCGAATCTATGTATATGTAATTCGACACTTGAATGTAAGTAAAATATTAAAATAGTAACTAATACAAATTTGTAATAAATTCATTTTCTAACAATTTTCTATGTTTTTCTGCATTTTTAATGGATTAAAAAGACTTCAACAATACTGTTGTTATATTTTATTTTGTACTTCTAGGAGTAGATGAATAAAGCGATTACTGTTTTAATGAAATGGGGATCAAAAAAGGGGCCAAAAATATAAGATTAAGCGACTATAATTTAAAACACCTATAGACACAAGCTAGTTCAAGAAGGAACACAAACGCTACTATCTAAAACGTACCTAATATTCTCTTATTTTGAATATCTAATATTTTTTATAATGGCATAAAAATTACGTCTATTGATTATAGTGTACATAATTTTATTTCAATTCTTGAGACAAGATCGTGTTCGGCGTTATAAATTATAATTCATCATCAGGCTATCGTAGTCCACTGCTGTGCTGACATAAGATTCTCCTATTGCCAGAATACATAATAGTACTAGTACTATTGCACGCCAATTAGATCGATTTTCGCATCGCATCTTTGTGATTTGCTCGAACAGCTAATCTCTTCACTTTCACCAATGAAAACGTAACCATTAAATAAATTCGCATATATAACCTTATATTACTACAATAATGTCAAACGTCTGTAAACCTTGCTTTCTCTGAATCAATGTTTAATTCATTGAGAACTTAACATGAAAGAAACCCATCCATTGTCTAACTTAGCTAGGATTGCTTAACTGCTGTAAGGTTTTAGGATTATTCAGGTCCAGTTGGCCTAATAGTATGGTATAGTTTACCACGAACTGAATTATATAATTTAATTAATGTCCTCAGATGAATGAAAAAGGTAGATAACTCGCTTAGAACATGAGAGTGAAGTCACTTTTTTAAATATGTGTACCACTGAAGTGCTGCAAATATGTGATATGCGAAAATTAATACTTTTGTTTCTTTCTAAGAGGCCTATCTGGCTCAGTCTTTAAGCAGCTACCCATTCTTCGCTTATTAAACTGTTCGTCAGCAACCAAAAACCAATAATAGTTTATGGTAAAAATAGTACTTGACAATGTAAATAGCAACAAAGAAGAAAAAAAATATTGACGCTCAATGTATATATTGTACTTAAATAATATTTGAATACATAAACTGTCGCTTACTAATTTTAATGATGCTTTATTCAGTTCAGTCATATTGGGACATTTTTTACACTATTCGTCCGAATTACTTAGTTTAAAAGACAAAGTTTATCTACATTCAATACTTAAAGTGACAAATGTATCAATTTTGATAAGCGTTCGAAAAATATTCTAAAATGTGCTTTTAAAAAAAATATCCTATTTAATTATATTTATAGTTCACTATTTTGGTCATAGTGACTTTCACTTAAGAAGAGTAGATAGTACCTAGCTGTCGCGGACTTTTATTTAGAACTATTTAAGACGAAAAATTCTACAGATCTTTGTGTAACTCCAACGGTTTGGGTAGCGCACGCCATGATAACTCTCAGAGGGCTAATTTTTTTCCGACTTACTTGACAGATCCTTTTTTTTTTGTTTACGCGGGGATTGCTTTTGGCAACATACCCTTCGTGGGGCAAGCGAAGGCGTGTGTGGTACTCCCGGGCAACCTCAACCCCGAGGTAGGATGCTGCTGCGCCTCTCACCGCTCTGTATAGTAAGAGGCGGAACATCAACCCGCCTTAGACGACACCCCCCGGCCGCACCGGGGCTGTCACCTATCTCGAGTCGTTTGCGACGGCGACGACTGGGGAGCTAGCGGCCTCTAACGCGTCCCCTTCGCCGCCTCCTTCGAGCGGGATCAGCCCTTTCCCGATCCCGCTCTGCGGACTCCTTCTGGAGCATAACATTCTCACAGAAGGAAACCGCGGCTTCCATCCTTCACAAGCAGGGCAGTCCTCCAGCGTGTGCTGAGCGGAGTCCCGGTCAGACCCGCAATGGTGGCATTGTGCTGTAGGCTCCCGTCCTATTCGATTGTGTTTTGTGGTTTCACAGATAACAAAAGTCATGCTTTATTTACCCCTTTTATTCATCTGAGTTAATGTCAAACTTAATTTTTTAACCATATGTTGAAATAAATTATTTCTTATTAGGGTTACGTAGTTTATGACTTGGAACCCCAAATAGATTTATCATGTTCGTCTCTCCGTGCGTCCTCGACTTACCGTCGAAATGGTTACTGCTAGAAATATTAAACTGCATGGACATGTGTTTCTATCACATCTACAAAGTGCTACGATAAAACCATGAAAAATATTTTTACGTGTAATTATAACAATTATCTATTAGACACGATTTTATTTCCACTTACCATTGTATATGACTACGGAAGATTATTTTAAGCGTGGCCTAACACGCACTTTCCCGATAATTTTTTATTTTTTTTTCCTGACATTTCTATAAAATCTTTTTGATGCCACCATAGAGACATAAAAATATATTTTTATTTAGCTATTTTCGTTTTTCTTTTGTTTTTTAATCAAGAATGTCATTTTTCAGAAAAAAAAATCTATTGAATTTCGATGGACAATGTTGTGATGAATATTTAGTAGGAATTAGTTCATTATTGAAATGGCACCTATACGGTACAGTTTACATTATGAAGATTATTCTGAGCATTTGATGTCTAGATTCGGTAAACTGTTACAAATGCAGTCATTGGTAGATATGACACTTATGTGTAGTTCTCATACCTTACGTGTGCACAAAGCTGTGCTTGCAGCAAGTAGTGCTTACTTTCAGGTAAACTATTGCTTAGATCATGAGTTTCTGCACTTAATATTTTTCATTAGTAGGTACCTACGTACTATTTGGAAACCTACTAGATCAATGCTTTGTGTTTAATATACCTATCAGTTCCCCAAAGTAGGATGCTAGTCTAGTTTTATCCTATCATATAATTATCAATTTTATTATTTTTAGGAAGTACTTCAGAAACAAACAGGCGAACCTTTGATAATATTAAAAATGCGCTTCAGTGTATTAAAATGTTTAGTAGAATTTATGTATTGCGGCAAAACGCAGTGTTTGGAAGAAAACTTGGATGAACTGGTGTCAGCTGCACAATTTCTTAAGATTAAAGGTCTATCTAAAGTAACGAAAGAAGGACTTGGTATTGCTAATAATAGTAAGTGTTGAAAAATTAATATTAAAAAACTTTGCTTTTAGTCTAGAAGTTTCTTTATATTTACTCCAACAGACCATTCCAAGCAAATTCCATACACTTTCCCGAGTTGTTCCCTTTCGGTGAGTGAAATACCTACTTACTGGTCGTGTTCGATCCGATACTACTGGTTTGAATGGATAATAAATAGAACTATAAAGAACATAAAATTTTATGTGTGAGGATAATGGGTTGTTCGTATAGACCGTTCGTAGAGTCGTACCTATTCAGTTTTATTGGTTTGAAATTAGCAGTTCTGTGTCTGCCTATGTGTCTTGCACATAGCGACTGAAGTGCATATCTAACCATGGACGTTCATTTTAGGTGAAATACCAGTATTTACACCACCTGTTGTGATAAACAGGCCTCCACAATCGCTTATAGATCTTCATTCACAGGTATGTTTTACAACAATGTGTTAAAAGATTTGTCAGATAGTGTGATTGAAATATGTATCTACTCCTTTTCAGTGCAAAGCTAAAGTTGCAGGCTCAGGGTCTATTTTAATAGGTTAAACTGTCTTTGTCAGGGTATGCTAGACATACGACAAGCAATTATTAGTATGATGAAGAATTAAAAATATATTGTCGCCACCATTATTCATCTCTTGGGTGTCGTAAGAACCAACTCTAATAGAAATGCATTTGATCCTACCCCGGAATCATACCAGAGATCTCAGTATAACAGTCGAAAGACGCTACCTACATATCTTAGTTACTTGCCTCGCTTCCGCTCTATGACCTATTACTATGTTTAGGATGCAGATCCAAAGAGCCAACAGCCATCACAGCTAGCACCAGCCACAAGTACAAGTCAACCAGACAATATAAATAGGACAAACAAAGTAAGTATTGAGATTCATTGCTAAGATTTCACGTTTATTTTAAATTCATCAAACTTTAAAGAAGTCCTGCAGACCACAAATATTCATTAAAAATGATAAAATAGACAATGTGATAAAACTGTAGTTTTTTGTTTTATTAAATGCGCCAGTCTCAGAAACAACCGGTCCGAATAATATAAAATAATTTCAATGGCTATCTGGACCCCATTTATTGGGGATGATTATTAAACATCGCCTACGGCTTTAGCCCGTTATCCTTTTATGGGCAGAGTATCAATGAATTTAGCAATAGATAACATGAGAAAATATTCCTTTAATTCTTCTTCAATTCTTCGTTGCGTAAAGGCTGCGCTGGTTAATATATTAATAATAAAGTACGAAATAATTGTAAACCTTTAAAATATCTAAGTCACGACATCATATTATGTGTATTAATATTTCAAGGTTGGCTCACTTTATCGTCGCAAACAACTATTCGCGCTATATAACATCATGCTACAGGTAGTGGAAGACGCAGGTCAGGCATGGTTGCATTGATTAGCTAGTAAATGACAAAACGAGACGGGCATTTAGTGTAGACAGAAAGTAACATTTGTATATATATAAGTACAATATAATATCAACAACGCTTAGCTTTATGGCACCAATATACACTATCAAATTTTGCATGTAATCCATCCAAAAGATTTCACATTTAGCTTAAGCGTCTTATATTTCTCTAGGATATGGTGGTACGCATTCCCTTTGATATTGAGAATAACAATGGAACGAATCCTGTGGTAGACTATTCAGATGCACCTCGTGTTATAAAACCGCGTAGAGGAAGGCCTAGTGTCAGAGTAAGTAGTTTGTCATACATGTATACAAAAGAAAATATGTATTATATTAGTGATACACACATATAATAAAAATGGATGTACGAGTGATCTTGGCTATCACATACTGTGCATACTGCTTATAAATGATGTTGACGAATATAATAAAATTGATATAGATTATTTGCTTTTTACTACTTATAATTATCACTATTTATAATACATAAAAACTTAGGTAAATGTAGTAGTGACGCCACAATTGCGTATTATTATTAATGCCTTCAAAAACTGAAGCTACAAAAACTTTCAACCAAAATTAAATTTAATACAAAATTATAATACTACAGTGTTTTAGTTAACCGCAAAGTTTTAGTTTTTAAATGAGCCTGCCAGTGTGACTACTCTACCTTATGGCAAGCATTAGCAGAATCCAATAGTAGTGATCACCATACGAATTGCGAATGCAACAACGCAGTATGGTGACCGTGGCGGCCTATTTGCTAGTAAAAGGCGCCTATAATTTAAATTATAATAACAAAACTTGTAGCGTGCGGGTCCATGGGAAGGTGCTGGTTCGCTGGGCCGTGCTGCTGAGCGTGCTCTTCTACGTCGAGAACAGGACTCGAGAAAAGCCATACATCAATTAAAACACCTGCAAACTAGACATATGCAGGTCAGTATTTTACTTTCCTTTTGTATTATTACCCGACTAAGGTAAAATTATAAGGAAATGTAATAGTTTTGCAGTATATATATGTTTGTTTGTCCACCTTATCACCCTAATTACAGAAAGATCCAATTAATGAGTTTCAATAAATTCGTTATAATGGCCGGGGTGACTAGGCTATATAAATTTTATCAAAGTTATACATGTCGGGTTAAAGTTAAACTTCTATTCTTTTTTTAAATACAACGCCCGCATTACGAATATATAGACTGTGTAGCGGGGGACTTTACAAACATACATGAAAAGGACACAAAGAACACCTAGACTCAAAACAACAATTTATGAATCACACAGTATTACACGTAGCACTTAAACCACTAGGCCAACCGTGCATCATTCAACCGGTGATTAAATGTCATGAGTATTTTAAGAGGAGTATTGTTATAAGCCGGTTTATTTGATTGTTTCAGGATTACATGGACAGAGTAACCTTATCACAAGCTGTTAACAGTATATGTGGTCCTGAATCTTCGACCAACTACATGAATATCGACAACGACCTAATGTACATGGACCAAACCGTTTCATCCAATGTCCTCGACCCCACTATTGCCTACACTAAAGAACACTCAATAGGAAACGAAACGATTACTAGTTATGCTAACACAAACCCCACAAGTTCTGTAAATGATTCTTCTGCAGGTGGCATCAGTACTGCTATGTCTCAATACGTCAATGCCTTAAAAAACGCTGGACTACCCACCGATTTACCTATACTGTTCGAATCTGGTGATGGTTCTTACATAAACGTTAACGAGCAAGTCCTGCTAGACATGGTTCAAAGCAGTGAAATACAATATGAAGTTATAGAGCAACCTAATATCATAGAAAAAGTTGCAGATCCCAGCGAAATAAAAAGTATTGATGACTTGTCAAAATCTATAGAACGTGGTGAAATATTATTAGGTGGCAAGGGTTACGGTGGTAGTAATGATTACGATAAAGACCCATCACAATATAGTCGTACAGAAGATACTATCAACAGCCTTAATGCAATTCTGCCAGATAATTTAGAATCTTTTGCAGAGCAACAAAGCTACGCAGTGTTAGATCCACGCCTCCAAGACAATAACAATTCCATGGATAACGTCAATCCACACGATTTCTCCTGTATTGATGGCGACATGCAATTCTTTACCAAATCTATGAGTGATGATGTGAAAAAGTATTATGAAGACCAACAACTCAATGATGCCAGAGTTATGGAGCAACTTTGTCCAGTCAGTAACAGTTTAGATAACAACTTCAGTATATCGTTACTTGACACTAAAAGTTCTCATTTAGGTTCCAATTTAAGTCAACAATATAATTCATTAAATTCCGAAGATCTCAGAAGAAATGAAGATTGTTACGATTTTGGTCTGCAGCTTCCACAAAGTTCAGTTTTTAAAGAAGATGCTTTAGATTGTTTAATGGCTACACCTAAACGCAATGATGATGATCAAAACAATTATGAAGATAGTAGCCATCTAGATCAACGCGCTCAAGAAAGAGATGAAATTATAAAAGACTTGATGAACATTGAAAATAAAATGAATATGGCGCAGAACCATAATCCTACAGTTCCCGACGAATTGGATATAAATTCTAACACTAATCCCGATACAGAAATGTCTACCGTAAATTCGTTGAACGTTTCTAATGTTTTCGAGAGTGATGATACAGAAAACATGAAAGAACTTAGCACGACGAAAATAAATAGTACAGATTTGTCGGCAACCATTTCTTCGAGTGGACTGCAATGGGATAATTTAGATATGAACAAAGATCCTGATGGAAATGAAGACAATGGGGTAAGTGTAATAAGTAATGAAGCAAATAGTGAAAATCAAATAGATACAATAACAACAGAATCTCAATTCCCAGATTCTGTTATAGATTTAACAAGACCCGTGGATAGCATGAAATCTGAGAATAACTGGGGAGATATCATGACAGAACCAGATGATACGAATAAGGAAAATGAGAACAGTGCAAATAGTGAGAACAGAAATTCAGATTTGGAAAATGATATACCATTCGCCGTTGGTTTGTTACCTCTGAAACAAATACAGCCAACTGAAGAAGGTAGTTTATTAAAAAGGGACAATTTACAGGATGATTTGCTAGATAACGTGGATGCGAAGTGTTTAAAGCGTAAGGTTAAATATAAGAAATTGTGAAAATAATATATTACATTGTTAAAAAAGATTATAAATAAATAGCATGTTTAAAAAATGTCTTTATTTTACTTGACTAGGCTAATGATGATTTGAGAAATATATTTTAGGTCAACAACTGAAACGAAAAAGTTATAATGATTGAATCATAAGCACATACACTTGTAAGTATCTCTGTAATTTCATATTAACAACTATTTACTAAATACATAAAGTACAAAACCGTACATACGGTTATTTATTATCGGGTTAATTGAAAAATCAAAATTTTACTTAATGATTAGTTTTTGTAATAGTCCTCTTTTAGGGTTCCGTATTTCATGACTGGCTTAAGGTTTCGTCATGTTAGGGCCACAGCAAACTAGCTACTTTTGGCATCGACGTTCGGCGATTTTGCGACTGCATCGATGCTGCATCGCGTTTTAGCGTCTTTCTGCGTTCGATCGCGGTATCAAAATCGCGCGTCATGCTGCATCATTCGCGACTTTCTGCGTTCGAACGCGGTATTGAAAACGCGCGTTTTAGCGACTGCTCAGATGCCTGGATCGCGTCGGCTGTGTTGTCTATAATTTTCCGATTTCTAACTTTCATTACTTATGTCTGTGATTTGCAATAATATTGAAGTATTCTGTAATCTGTGGTTATGTTTACAAATAAAAAATGAGAGTCAAGTCGTGTTCGGCAGCCACCAAATCGATGCTACCGGAATCCGGAATGTGTGCGGAGAGTAGCTCTAGCTAGTTCTAGCTAGAGAGTAGTTCTAAAACGCGACTAATTCTCCACGTTTAGCGTTTTTAAGTGTGCGGTTTGGAGCGTTCGGTCGCCGTATTAAGCTCTTAAAAAACAACTAGTCGTCGATCGTCGATGCTAAAAGTAGCTAGTGTGCTGTGGCTGTTAGTACTAGCAAGATAAAACTGCATGAATATTTGTTTTCATTACGCCGACAGTGTTAAAATATAATTAATAAATATATTTATTTTGGGTAAATCCCCTACACGTAAAGTGAGGAGATTTTTTTCTCGCGTTTACCCCATCCTGTAGGGGTGACCCTGGGGGGACTAAGGAATCTGTCAAAAAGAAAATTATTGTCCTATCAGGCAGATAAGACAAAAAAAAACAAAACACCATTTTTCTAAATAAGATTTTACTCGAAACAAATACATATTACAATGACAATTTAACATTTATAAGGCATTTCATGTCATTTTTAAATCTAGTACAATACAACAATATTGGGATATATGTATCGAGATTCTTTTAGCAGGGCAAAAGCAGTAGGCGGGATCAGTGTACTAGCCTTCTGTATAGATGTTTTGTAATATGAATGTATTTATTTTTGAAACTAATATTAGACATAAGGGCTAGTCGTAGCTAATCGTACACCCATACTGCCAGTAGTCATTCCAACGAATGAGCTTGCCAAATAATAGGTTTATTTAATTTTGCACCTGTGTATATCCAGCTACTAAAATATTAGTCTATTTCAAATTTGACTTAGAATGAATATCATCTATTGCACGGTACAAAAGCATTTTGTTTTCAGAGATGTTCACACCCGAATATAACTTGTGACACATTAATGTGCTATAACGTTCAAATCTTTACAAATTGGGAAGGTGCGAATTATGTTAAATGTTCAATTTAGGTTAACTTTTTTTATCGATAAATCTCAATTTGCGAACACGACGTAATACGTTCATGAAGTGAATTAATATTTTAGATCGCGATTACCAACAGTGGGCAATAATACATTATACAATATTGGTCCTTAAAATTCTTTTGAGATTCCACAATTTATTCAGCACATCATGTAACATCACCTAAAACTTGTATTGAACACTGTTTAATATATAAAAAAATAAAATTAACATTCCAAATAAATTAGATCCATGATATAAAATGGCTCGGATTGGTGTTACCTACATAGAAATAGCTGTTATTATAAAATATTTTTCTTACATACTACACAATGTGATGTGGACTTAATATTAATGAATATAAGATAAAGCTTACATTCGTAATATCAAACGGTATTACACTAGTTATTGTCAATACAAAATTGACATATCATTAATATAAAAATATATAAATATAATGTATTATACATGTACACATACATAGGGAATAATTAAATTTCTATGTTATTAAATGTTCAAGTATAAAGAACGCAAAACAGCTTTTTTCATTCCTTTACTTTGTTTTTCTTATTTTGCCATAACGACTACCTACCACTTTTTAAACTGCTCTGACCAAGGCTAACTAACAGCCTGTGAACTCGTTTTTGTACTAAATCGTTGAGATAAAAAAGTATGATATGTGTGAGTACATTGCTACAAGCAAAATTTCATCTTGTATTTTTATTTTGTGTGAAAATATTTTATTTCAGTTTAGTTTTCTTTGATTAGAGCGTTCTTTGTCTTTGAATGTAGAGTAATTCAGGAGATTCTAATTAAACTTAATCGAAATCATACAGAGGTTTTACTTTATTTTAAAATGAGAATATATAATTTTCTTATCACTACTATCATCTATCTACAATTATCGGAGACCTGTATAAGAACAGTAAAGTACCGCAAACAGCTTGCGATATAAAATAGAATATTTTTTATGCTAAACATAAACAAACAGTGTTTAATTGTAATGCAAAAGTAACAAATGTCAGTGTATTTTATTGCGTATCAAGTTATTCACCAAAATGTAGAACGACTGAAAACAGTCTCAAAAATTTCACATATTTTTTTACACTGGCAACTTATCGCTCCGTGTACATTGTGTGTGTTGTACTGACACACAGCAATAAGTTGCCAATTGCCAACTTTAACTGTATAGTTACTCTTTCATATCAAATCGTACTCTCGAACCATTTTTAAAAATTCGATCGTTCAATCATTTGTTACCTTGTCACATAGCTCAGAAAATAAAACTAAATTAGCCTTACCTAAACAAAAATCTTAATAGCTCAAACCTAAAGTGTCTTTGTTTTAAACTTATAGAAATATTAAATATGAGCGAAAGTAATGGCCGGATGCATTTCACAACCTGATGTCAAAGAACAAATGGAATGTATAAAACAAAAATATATAATTTGTAAAATTGTAAATAAAGCTGCAACAGGTGTTTAATAATAAATGTTATCACGACATCATCAGTCGCAAGAAATAGAGTAAAGTAAATATGGATACCTTAATGTGTACATGTTTATTAGCTGAATTTCTAGAGTAATATCCATAAGCGTCTGTGTGATAGTCTCCCATTTGGAAAGTGATAGCTGGCGAGGACATTCTGCCGTCACCGCCGTTAGAGTACGCGAGTACTCGCAAGTTGTAGGACTTCCCTGGCATCAAGTTCATCACGTACGCTTCTAACTTGTGTTCCACTTTGACTATTGTGTCGTTTGCAGTGCTCATGTCTTGGTCTATCTCCCATACTCTCACCTAAAATTAAAAAGATGATACATGTTTTATTTTGTTCTTATATTTCAGTAAATACCTCCCGACTGATATTGTAGTATGGTGTTATAACAGTGTTAAGAACCTTATCACGACATAGTATAAAACAAAGTTGCTTTCTCTGTCCCTTTGTATGCTTAAATCTTTAAAACTATGCAACGGATTTTGATGCCATTTTCTATAATAGATAGAGTGATTCAAGAGGAAGGTTTTTATGTACAATACATGCATAATAGACAATAATTTTAGAGGTTTCTAATGTGATGTAGATAAACCCATTTTTTACGCTTACATTGCAAACGCTCTGGCTGTACCCTATGAGATAGATCAAAATAATGTACTACAGTATTGTACATCTTAAAAAGGTCTACAAAAAAATCCGCGATGGTATTTGTCTATATCTTAGGGATAGCCTATAATAACCATTTTTTTACTTTTTCTTTTTATTAGAAATAATGGTTTATTTACGAAGCTATTTTAAGCAATACAGTATTAATCCTTATCCAATTAAGTACCTTAAACTCATTGTATATTTAATATAGGTTAATATGGACCTTTACAGTATTTTAAATTAATACTTTTGAAGATATTACAGATTTAAAATTCAGGAACAAAGCGATTGTGGCGGTACCAGCCGGGGCGCGTTAGTTGGCGCTGCCGTCGATTTGTCACTATCAGTTAATAACTAAACACAATACTTTATAAAGAATTAATATTCTAAGGCGGTACGAAGTTCGCCGGGTCTGCTAGTTTATCATAAAAAGGTTGTAGTGAGCCAACCTTATAAATAGGCATAATTCTGCTGTCACGGATTGTTTTTGTGACACTTTAATACACGATTAAAGTAGTGTACGCAATGGAAGCTCTGCAAAGGAACATATTTTAATGATGTTCTGCTCCTTTTAGTCCTAGCGTGACCTAGGGTAACTAGGCTACATGGGCACTTCTATGTCTATTTACCTTATATCCAAGTAGAGGTTCTTCCTCATCTGTAGGCTGTACGTATCGCCAAACAACGCGAACTGTGGTGGGATTGTATGCCCATACATTAACGGAGGCTGGCGGTTTTTGAGGTGCCTTTCGGAATGTACGCTCTAAGTATCGTTCGCTCTCAGGACCTTCGCCCGCTGAATTAAAAGCCATCGCCTGAAAAAAAAATGCAATTCCATGTGTATAGTCATACCCAAGCAAAGGAAAGTTTACTTATGTAACACACACAGAATATTGACGCAAAGAAAAAGAGTTAATTTATTTATTTTATGAATTTTTGAGAATTACCACCATGACGACACTTATTACTTCTTTGATAATTAGCGTCCGGTTAGACAGTAACTAAAAGCGCGTCAATTTGCAATGTACTTGCGACATGAAACGTAAGAAATCTAGACTAGGGACTTCACTGCATATTGACAATTATAATTTAAGAAATGTAACACCGAAACTTACCTTTACGTAGTAGTAAGTATCAGGTTGCAATCCAACAATGAGTGCCCAGTTGCGAGTCGTCCTTGATAAGTAGTAGATGCATTCTTCTTCTTTGTTTGCCTGTTTCCAATACTTCAAACGGTGCCCGATCAACTTGCCACGCAATCTCTCACGCGACTGATCAATAGGATTCCACGTCACGTTCAAAGACGTCGAGTTAAACGACCTCGCATACACCATCTGTGGGGCCACTTGAGGCATATCCTCTGCGGAATATATTGTCTTGACCTCACTCTCCGGACCAGCCCCTAGGTCATTGAAGGCCTGAACCTTAACATTGTATGGCGTATAAAAGTAACTCGTGGAAATATGAACAACATGGGTCCCAATGTTCCCGTATTTCTTGAGAGATAATGATTGAAATTCAACTTCCGTTCCATTTCGACGCCAAAATATTTTGTAATAAATACCTGGACCATTCTGTAAAGATGCTGGTAAGGGTGTCCAGGTAATAGTAAGGTCCCCAGTCTTTCCACCACCACCTCCAACATTGGCTGGTGCCTGATAGGGTTTGTCTGCAGGCGTGGAGAACTGAGGACTAGGCGCAGATGGTTTACCAGGCCCCAACAAATTTACGGCTTGAACTCTGAATTCGTAAATAGACCATGGCATTAATGTAGTTGTTAAAGTTGCACGTTTTCGCCCGTTATACCGATCTACTTCTATCACATTTGCTACGTTTTCACTGATGACATACCATGTCGAATTCCAGTGAGTTCGACCTGTTACTATATAAGCAATGATAGGACGACCGTTCGAATTACTGTCTGTCCATTCTAAAGTGACGGATGAGCGTCCTATATTCAGTGTCTGTACACCTCCGGGAGGACCAGGCGGTCCTTCTATACGTAATTGGGTGTGGGATGAAATACGGCCGATTGCTGATTTTACAACGCACTCGTAATCTCCAACATCAGACAAACTCACATTTAGTATAGTCAACTCTCCTCCGTCGATTTTGATTCTCTTATCAGCAAACAAATCAGCAGCTTCTTTCATTCGAATACCATTATGATTCCACAGGTAGGCGGAATCTAAGATTGGATCTATTTCCGCATTACAATGTAAGAAGACCACTTGATTAACTTGCGTCGTGATGCGTGGAGGCAATGGTTCCAGGAAGCGCGGAGTACGCAAAACAATTAGTCGTCCTCGACTTTCATCTGTACCATATTGATTTTTCGCTACACAAGTATAAATTCCCTCATCATCTCTTGATAACTGCCTTATTATGAGATTTCCAGTATCAGTAATAAAGCGCTTTCCTCCAGCACCAATAACAATATTATCTTTTTTCCATGTAAAAGTAGGTTTAGGAGCTGCTTCAGGATTACATCTTAATGTTACATTACCACCTTCTGATCCATAAGTTTCAGATTCTAAGGGTCTCTTCTTGAATGACGGCTTCAGCGATAATACACGCAACTGTCCAGTTGAGTAGCTGGCTTTCAATTGATTTTGAGCTGCACATTGGAACATGCCAGGATCCCTAGTTGGATCTAAATATTTTATTATTAATACATTATCTTGAATAACATAGCGATCTCTGTCGTCAGGTTCTAAAGTATCCATAGATAGCTTCTTTCCATTTTTCCACCAAGTGTAATTAACATCTGGAATACCAAATGCTTCACAATTCCAGTGTAACTCACCCTTGTTGTCCATGTGTTTATCAGCCAAAGGTATAGTAAAGTTTGGTTCAGCTTGTACCTTTAAGAAGACACTGTTGGATATGCGAGCCCTATCATTATGAACATCACAAATATATTCTCCCTCATCTTCAACTCCAACATTAGGAATTGTCAAAACACGATCAAAGTTACTTAGATGTGCTTTTCTTGGCATTGCACCATTTTTCCTTGTCCAATTATAAGAAGGAACTGGATATCCAAAAGTTACACATTCTAATCGAATTTCTTGTCCCACTACAGGTGCTTCAGGATATACTTTAGGGAAGTTATTAGGGAACTTAAGTTGCTGGTAATCTGAATGAGGATATACCAATAGTGGGAAAAAGGGGCCATTTCTGCCTTGATCTGATACTTTACTCATAACATTACAACTATAATTCCCTCTATCAATTGTTTCCAGAGCAGAAAAGTAAAGACCTCCATCATAAGACACAAACACACGCTTGTCTTCCTCAACAAGATTTGGGAAATATCCTCGAGCCCATAAGAAGTTTACTCCTGGGTAGTATGATGGAGGATCACAGTACATAACTTTACCCCAATATTGATTACCACTTTCAATAGGTCTTTTTTGATTGAACTCTCTAATATAACCAAATGATAAACGTACAGATTCTGAGCGTATTGTACCAAATTTATTTGAAGCAGTACAGTGGTATTTTGCATTGTCTTTTTCAGTATCGGGGTTGTAAATCATAAGTGTGCCACCACTTACAACAAATCTAGTCTCAAGTAATGGGTCAATTTCTGTAAAAATTGGACTATCTACTTGATATTCCTCCCTATACCATTTGTAGACTGGTGCAGGATACCCACCAGCAATGCAAGTTATTTGTACATGATAGTTTCGCAATGGATCATAAATTGTATCTACGGGTTCCTTTATGAAGTATGGGCCTCTAGGAATTTTCTCGGGATCAAATGTTTCTAAGCCATAAGTAAAGGATCTCTCTTCTTCTATTAGATAATGAAGTCTTTGTGTTTGACCTTCACAAATAAAATGGTAATATTGAGTACCTTCAACAGGGAATAATCCCCATCGGCCATCCTCATGTGAAAACCTGTATACTAAGTAATCTCGTGGCAAAATGTTAAAACTGTTGTATATTGCTGTGTGATCATTAAAGAATGCATTTTCAAGACCAGTTAGCTGTGATCCATCAGCATCATTAGACCAGTAACCAGGTGACTGCTGATGAGCACCTATATACCAAGAACCCTTTTGTGGATCTAAGCTCATGAGGTGTGTTATAATAAAACCATGTTCTTCAGGGCTATTTACAGCAGCCAGGTCTGCTTCATATGCCAAACAAATCTTACGAGCTTCGTTTCTTGGGCGATTTGGCGACTTTGTAAACCGGTAACAAGATTCTCGATATCTAATCCAATTAGGAGGACATTTGTATCTTTCTTCATAATCTAAGCCTGCGTAATAAGAAGCTGTATTTTGAGGATCTACGTCGTTGTCGTTATCGCCATAGGTATTGGAGTTAAAATTATCTGAATAAAATGAACTCTGACCGCTATTGTAATCGTTGGCATTTTGGTTCACTGGAAAGCTACCATAAGGTATTTGAGAATTCGGTCGATACAGGGAACCATTCTGATTTTGATTATTATTTTGATATTGCTGTTGTGGATAGTTCGGATTATACACACCACTGGAATCGGAAACTTGCGTCTTCACACAACTCGTCACAGAGAGAAACAATATGAAAAGCTTCATTTTCTGACACAAAGTGAACGATACACTAACATAGTTTAATAAGTAAAAACTTAATTTGTTAGTTTTTTAAAAACACACAATATTTTCATCCTAAGAAATCGTTTCTGATTTAAAAAATGTAAATACGGAATGATGACAAACACCTACAAAGAAGCCTCGCCCAACTGTTCAACTTCGGATTGTGTTGCCGATATAAAAAAGCTAAATCGAAAATCCAAAAATCGTTCTTTCCTCTAAACAAAACTTCTCTGCACTCTTCGTTCATATTAGCATTAACTGAGCCTAATTTTATATATCTGTTTTCGTATAAAATAATATTATTATTTTTGATAAAAGAAATCAGCACAAAACAATATAATTGCTTATCAGTGGGTTACTTACTATAGTCTGGCCACGCTAACTCTGCAGAACGAAAAAAATTATAGAATTTGAAAATCTATAGATGGTAACACCGTCTATACTACGAAAAACTAATTTGATACTAGTTGTTTTTTTTTATTTTAGCCAAGTTATTTTGTTTATATTCTGATTTTTTCTTGGTTAAGAATAGTCATGACTTCAGCACGATGCATTGTCGATTTGATACAGTTTTTGAGGTCATAACCACTCAAACGTCCAGCCCGCGCGAATATATTCCGGTCTAACGTCCAGCCATTCGCGGCTCTCGATTCGCGCGCAACTTGGCGGCTCCGCCAAAATAAAAACTTCATAACTACTTAACCATAAAAGCTGGAATAAAGAAAAAAATACTAAAATTCTTTTAAGAGATTACAGATAAAACTTATCTATTTTTTTTAATAGTTACATAACATATAGAATACGTAACACTGGGTTAAACTTATAATTCAGAAAAAAAAAAGCATAATCATTTCAATCTTTCTAAAATATAGGGAAAAACAATTACATTTTTGAACAACAAATTAATATCCCAAAAACTAGACTTATTTTCCTTTCTTATGATATATAAAAGATAACATAAATCTAACTATAAGTATTTAAATAAATCGAAACGAAACACATACTCTAAACTATTTGCAACTGAAAACCTAAGGAACACGTCTATATTTTTAAGCAATCTTCAATGAATTTGGTATATTTTTAAACATTAAATGTATTATATTGTTTATTAATGAATGTAATATGATATTTTGAAAATTATTTTAATAGAAATAATGTGATTCATGTGTAAGACACAAAATTGGCCGACACCATGAGAACGTCGGCAGTATCAATAGTTTGAGGTTTAAATTGGACTATATTTATCACATATTACTGCGCTATGTAAACATTATCAGAAAGCGTAAATATTATAGTTTATTTTGATAGATAAAACTTGTAACATAAGGAAAATAAAAGTTTAGTACTTACGACATAATTACCGAAACTCGCAAACATACCTACGTAACAGGAGTCATCTGAAGTTAAAAAATTCTCATGTTGTAACAAAAAAGTATTACACTGCCATCTTACGTTTTTTAGTCGAATTATTTCATTAGCTGTCCAAATAATCAATCAAAAACAACCAAACAATGCTGCATTTTAAACTAGATGGAGTTAAAGACAACTAGTCGCTGTGGCAACTATACTATCCATGGGCGTAAGACACTCCTTTTTTTTTAGACGCTCTGGTATCCATGGACGCTTGAGTGGATAAGTAGGTACAATACAGGTTGTAATAATTCTGATTCCTAACTTTTAAAAATCTACTGAGGCTATGGTTTATCTACACATTAATAATAATAAAAGGCTAACTTTACTTTAAGATCTATGAAACAACTCAAGGACAATATAAAAATAACGATAGATTTTTGAATGATAAACATAATTTATTTTTAGGTTTCATCAAGATATACATTAGTTTTTTTTGTTTCTACAGGCTCGTTTCTTAACAAAAATTTTATTATGTATATAGATTAAGGAATCTGGCCATAAGGCTCCATGCCGCCACATCATGTTTTTCCATAAGGACTGTCCGTTCGTCAATAATATTTTGCGTAAGGTTTCTCTGCAGCCAGTAAAATCAATTGATTGCCTCAATTGAAGTAGTAATTTACGCAGAGTAGGAACTTTTTTTCGGGTCAAATAATACTGATATATTGTATTTCGTTTGGCGCATTGGTCAAAATGATCAATATTAACTTTCGTTGCCCGTGCTGCACGCTTTTTGCCAGGAACCCTCCAGATCGCTGAATCCTGTAGAAATAAATATAAATCATTTATAAACTTTAATTTGAACTTGTATTCAATCCAATATGTATTGGATGTACGTTGTACCTACTTTAATAATCTAACGAAAATTTTAGAAAATAAATACGTAAGTAACAGATTCTTACCAGTCATTGAAGCGATATGTTTTATAAACTGGTTCTCACTATTGATGGTAAACTCTTCAAGAGCCTTCAGCATCCGTAGGGCAACTTGAATATGAGGTTTAAATTCATCACTTATACTACCTGGAATGTCTAAAAATAAATACTTGTTAAGAGTTGAGTATCTATGATTTATGTAATAGTTGCATAAGACCTAAATCCTATCTGTAGGAAGCAAATCTATAGGTAGATATGTTATTGAAATTGGACGTTAATTTGACACGAGCTTCTTGTCAGCATCATGAACAGGCTATGAGTATTTGAAAAAATGTTCTTAGATACATCTAATGGTAAATTAAAACGGCGAAGTATCAAAATCAGTAGATTTACTTACACGTCAACTTTTCGTTATCTTGTAAACATTGTCGTTTTTGGCTAAGGACGACATCACACTGTGCCTTCACATCTTGGAATTTACTTATCATGTTATTTAATAACTTCCGCACTCCACTTTTAATAGGTTTAACTATTTTTCTTTAAAATATATGAAAAACAACAAACCGCATATGCAATGTGACAGCTCACGTACCACAAAAGTGACCTCAGAAAAAGTATACCATATAAAAAACTTTTTGGGGTTGCCCATTTATTCCACTGCAGAGTTAGCGTGGCCAGACTCTAATTCTCTATACTTAGAGGTAAAATAGCTTTTATTATAAAAGTTATTCTAGTTATGTAAAAACCTACGTGCTTAAGCTTAAGGTAATTTTGTTATTTTAAAGTGTGGTCGTAAAGGACTCGAATTCTAAATTTCATTCCAATATTTTGGCCAGACTCAAAAAATGTTTCCTTCTAAATGTATTGCCAGTAGTAAATTTTTTTAAATTGATTAAGTCCGGAGCTTAGAGTATACTCCATTTCATGAAAGAAGTCCCGCGGAATATTGTGGAACTAAATTTGACAAATGGGGAGATCGGCCATGTTGTCATTTGTCAATGTTATCAAGGTGCGTTTGTTTTGGTACATATTTTGTGAGTTTATTAATGGATTAGTGCGTTATAAGGTTTATTTACGATGCCAGAAGTTGTAAAAAGTACTGGTCAAGAAATTATATTAAAGATGAAGGAGATCTGTGAAAGGATCACGGTGTTATAATACCAATAAACAATGTTCGCAAGAGAGTCGCCGCCATGACAGGTAAATTTTTGGGATGCCATATATACATATTTTTTCCCGATTGATTTCTTACAGATTGAAGTTAAGTTTTTTTAATGCATGATTTTTATTAAGGAAATTTTTTAAAGGAATTAAAACAACACAACAAAAAATTGTAAAGTTATATTCAACAGTAATGTAATTAAATACGAAAATGTTCATTCATACTTGTTCATTTTATTGCAGGTGTGTCAGAGAAAACTGTAACGAGAGTTATAAAAGACGGCGCAACAGCGGCGAGTAATTGCCACCTTACCACTGCGATCTCAATTCGATAGAAAAAATGTGGAGCCTTGTAACTAGACGGGTATCGGAGAAAAAGGTGGCCAAGATCCAAAACATATTGTGCGCATACAGCGGAAGACTATTTAAACAACTACAGGAAGAATATTTTAAAAATGATGGTCTTATGAAGAAATGGATCCATTTATTATATCGTGATAGAATCAGATTCTGTCTCACTGTTTTTTATTTACCCTTCTGACAGTGATCATAGTATGACCGATCATAATATTATTTAATAAAACTTTGAATAAAACTTTTTAATGTTATTTTATTTTTCTAATTTAAAGTTGGTCGAACATCTCCATTCTATATTTTAGAAATTACAGGAAGATTTATTTTTCACTAATCTGACCTTAGTAGTATGAACATCAAGTAGGTACCTTAAAAATACATTATATTAGAAACAATTCAGTAGTAGTAGTCGTAGTAGTTAATAAAATGAAAGTAAATGAACGATAAATTATTTACCCTGATTTCCCTACATTTACCTCTGGCAATATTATGTCGCGCGAATACAGCGCTGCGTCTGCGGGACTTCTTTCGTGAAATGGAGTCTATACTTAAGCTAGCTAGCTAGCTAGCTTATGTATACTCTAAGGTCCGGAGTTCTTTTTATAAAAAATAAATTTTAAGTCTTTTAGAAAGAAATACCTTACTTTATATATATTTATATATAATAATAATTTCAAATAATCCGATTTTATGTCATTAATTTCAGAAATTCATTAAACAGCACTTAGCAGCTTTTATTGTTTAGTGGGCATTGCTGGGTGTTCCAAATTGTAAAATTTTAAGATAACTCTAAAGAGGAAAAAAAGGGGGTGAATATTGGTATTGGAGTTTGTCAATAGCCATCATTACAAGATTACAAATATTATTCAACTTAAATAAAATGGGTCTTTAGTTTTAAAAAGACAAACGACAAGGTGACAGAATACGTCTCATGTCACGAGTAGCGTTGCCAGACGTCACGTATTTCCCGTGACGTCCCGTATTTTAGTTTTAGTTTAAAATTTCCTCTATCACGTACTTTTATCGTATCACTGAAATCGGTTGATCTATGTTTTGATATAAATTACTTGTATGAAGAATTCCAAATAATTAGAAAAAACCTGGATATTGTTCTTGAACATCTTCTTCGTTTTAAGTGGACTGATGTAAAAGTGCACGTAGAGTTCAGTAATTTATTACATTTTTTTTTAATAAGCAATAATTAAATTTAAGGTTTGTATTTGTAAGAAATTTTCCAAGTACATACGTTTAATATTTTTTAGTATATGGTTCAGAATAAAAGTTCATGACATTGTGATCAATCCATGTAATTTAATAAGAACAGAAAACTTGTCGTCGTCGTTACCTTAATCGGAGATAAGTCCTATAATATACTTGTGTTGATCTCTCAGTTTTCCTCAGATGAATAAAAAGGTGGACAACGCACCGCCTTTTTTGGCAGTGAAGCCAAAAAATTTCTCATTCATTATACACAAATTATATCAAAACTACGCTTCAGTATTATGAGGGTAGTCGTTCAGTTACTTTGCCAAAAAAAATGCTTTCCTGCGTATTTATAATAACATTTCAAACGTAGGTAAGTACATACAAACTTAAGTTCTTTTTTGTTTTAGCTTCGCTAAGTATTAGCCAAACTACTATTATGTACTGGATAGAATTAGAAACAAGGAAAGGATTGGGTTTATGAACAGAATTTGCATTTTTTGTACATAAATAAATATACTTTAAGATAGTTAGGTACACACTATAAAATATTATTAAAGTATTATAATTTTATATCATTCTGTTCAAGAATAGGGGTAAAATATTAAAGATATCTGGATTATTATTATACAATTAACAGATCATAAGGTTAAAGTGTCAATGATTCCCATCCCTGCGGTCACCGGTCGCACGCGCCATTGCCCGGTGTTGCGTCAGTGTCTTACCTTCAGACACTTAACAGTGTCGCCAGCTAAAATAATCGATACGCCGACACGTATTTTTATTCTCGTTTTAAAAATTTGATATTGCCCACGACTCCGCCCGAGTGCATGTCGGGTAAAAAGTAGGCTCAGTCCTTTCCCAAGGTTCCATCCAACTCTATAGTAAAATTCATCAAAATCGGTTCATTAGTTTACACGTGAAAACGTAACAGAGACAGACAGAGTTACCTACTTACTTACTTTCGCATTTATAATATGTATTAGTAGGGACTAGTAGGGATAAGAAACGGATTAATTTTCGCATATTTACGGTTTTTTTAATTGGAGTATAATGACGTGTGTTTTAGATGTTCGAAATATTTATGTATTTATATCACATATTTTTGCGCAACATCCAGGGACTTTTTTTAAATGCAACTCTTCAGTGACTAACAACCAGTGACAAACACATATTTAAAAAGTGACTTCACTTTCATTTTCCAAGTGCGTTATCTACCTTTTTTAGGGTTCCGAAGTTTATGAATCGGAACCCTTATAGATTCGTCATGTCCGTCTGTCCGTCCGTCCTCGACTTTCCATCTAAACGGTAAGTGCTAGAAAGATGAAACTTTGCATGAATATGTGTTGTAAGTATATGTACGTACGTATCGATCTGTTCCTCCTTTACAGTAATTAGATAATCGAATAATTAATATTAGTTGTCATTCTTAGTAAGAAGAATAATAATAGAAGTTTGACTTTTTTAGGGTTCCGAAGTTTATGACTTATAGAGTCCAAACGGTAAGTGCTAGAAAGATGAAACTTCGCATGAATGTGTTATAATTACGTCGACAAAGGGCTTCAAAAAAATTATAAAAAATATTTTAATTGGGGTAATTAACCTTCACGTAAAATGGGGATGATATTTTTTTCTCCCGGCTTTTTCGCGGTTTTTCGCGGTTTTTCAAAAACAATAAAAGGTTTTTAAGACGATTTTTTGATTTAGGTATCCGTTTGCGAGATATTTCACTTTAAAGGGCACTTTTTTGTAAAAACAGGGCGTCCCCCCTCTGAAAGCTGGCTCAAAAAATCTGGAAAAATTCGTGATGGTGGTCCATTTAATGAACTATAAAGGAAAACTATAACGGATTAGATGACTTTGTTAGTTCAGGAGTTATAGAGGCTTAACTTATACAATGCGCTCACTTGGAAAATGTCACACAAAATTAAAGCATTAATATGTAAGCATAACAATTACCTATTGGATACGATTTTAAATCCATTAAGGGTGACTGAGGAACCCTTTCTGTGCGTGGCCTGACACGCACTTGGCCGATTTTTTTTTTATCTGAGCAGTTTGCATAGCGTTTACCTCAACGAAACATCTGCTGCTTGTAATTTCAAATCCACAGTTTTCACTAACACTAAATGCATATCAAAGTATAGGGGGTACATGGTAGGTACTTTGATGAAAGAAACTTTAAAAAAAAATTGTCTGTACATCTCTGGAACGACAAGACCCTGTAAGATTCACAGGGCTTTTACTTTGGAAGAAAAAAGAGTTAAGTACTCGAAAATAATACATAAAGGAGGTAATCAACCAAATAGATTCGCATACCTATAACTCTTTATGAATACGAAACACACACAAAGAAAAATCTATTCGCTCTTCAAGTTTCAAAAATGTTATTTCACAACATTATCAACATGTAACCTTAATACATAAAGGAGGTAATCAACCAAATAGATTCGCATACCTATAACTCTGTATGAATACGAAACACACACAAAGAAAAATCTATTCGCTCTTCAAGTTTCAAAAATGTTATTTTCACAACATTATCAACATGTAACCTACCCCCCTAGTCAACTCGCGAACGTTTTTAGTTTT
Source organism: Phragmatobia fuliginosa (assembly GCA_932526445.1). NCBI lineage: Eukaryota > Metazoa > Arthropoda > Insecta > Lepidoptera > Erebidae > Phragmatobia > Phragmatobia fuliginosa. The sequence goes on along the minus strand of OW052065.1, from coordinate 13,773,322 downwards.
CAATTCTATTCTCTTGTTTTATTGAATGCCATATTATGCTATTTAATATCAAACTACGACCATAGGTGCCGAGCGTCACAAAAAAGCGTTGCAAAAATGTAGTAAAATTATTTCTTTAGGACAACGAACGTTGCATATATTAACTATGGTAAAAAAAAACCATCTACAAAATAAGCAATCATGGCAAAATAAAGTTAAACATTGTAAAATGATTTCGCCATTCTAAATCACAAAATATTAATAGGACCTGAGTAATGTTTGGGTGTAAGGAATAAAAATAAATAAGTTATCATTGTTCACGGTTTATTTTCCATGTTATCAACAAGAAATAAGGAGTCAATAATTATAGTAATACTTATACAGTAGGTATACCTAAAACAGATAAAACATACACGATTTCTATACCATTCAGAAAAGTATACAGTGCTGTATAAATTGTTAGTTACATTTACTCCAAAAACTATCAATATTTTTCGTTCCCTTTCCGCTCGCAAGTATATTCTCCTAATATTATTTCATCACAGATTAATAATGTACTTCTTTGTTTCGTGTGTATACAAAGAAATAAATAGATAGGGCGGAATATAGCCTTGACTACTGTATATGTATATAACTGCTATCAGTATACAGAGTCCGAAAATATTATACAGAAGTCTATACCGCGTTAAATAAAGACCAATGTATGAATAAACTTTGTGTATATATCATTCCATTAGCATTATTTAGCACTAGTACAATATGTTTGTTCCAGAATAAGTTAGAAAATAATTTGTTAAATGTATTATCCTATTTACATTTTTATAGCGATATGCATAATATGATTCAATAAATTTTCCTAATCTTTACAAGGCTTTATAAATAAAAATATAACTCCTTTTATATTTAAAGTAAAATATAGTACATTATTTATAAAATTATTAAGGGGAGGCAATAGTATCAAACATAACAAAGAACAAAATGTCATACTATAAAGTTCATAAAGAAGTTGCTAGCATAATCTCAGAACAAGACATGATCTGTAACAGATAAGTGATGTAGCAGTAACTAATAGTTCCCAGAACCAGAACTAGATGTAGGAACGTGGAGCGCACGGTAATGTTCAATAGAATCTACTTGCTTACAATACGAATTGCACTTGTTCATTTTCGATGATTAAGTACAACATCGCTTGCGTAAGGCCATCCAACCCTGTGACTCGATACCTTCACTCCAAATACACAAATGACATCTACAATGTTCAAGATAACCACGTATACTATTGCACACACAGTATAAGATTATGCTAAAGTCTTATAACTTAACAATGTGGTAACTACATGTCGTTAATTCTCTAATAATATAATTACACTACTCATCTCGCCGCAGCGCGCTTCACTTATTTTGCCTATCTACCCAAAACACCGTACACCGACGTTAAATAGCACCCATGAGAATATCAAACATTTAAAGCAACATCTAAACGCGTAATCTATAAAACTATATACAATATTTACACAAATTGTTCATTAATATACACAACAAAATCTCACAGACCAGACATTAAGAGTGAGAAATAATAACCGATCATGTTAATTTCTGTCTTATATTACAGTCTCATGAAATGAATGCTCTTTTATTATATTGTTCATAATGAGATACATGTTACATTACAATAATCAGTCAAGCTGGGTATTAAGATCTCATCTTTGAGCCGTTGAAAATGAAATTTAAATTAACTTCATTTTTTATAGAAATTGTTCTGTTACACAACTCACGCTAAAATAAAATATAATTTACACTACTTAGCGTGTCGTTTTACGAGTTCTCCATACAATAGTAGGTATAATCACAATAAAATAACCTCAGTACAATAAAATGACCTTAGACTCTTGAAAAATTATCATCTCTGAAGTTGCTTCAAGTTAAAGTATTTCATTTGTTCAATTTCAGACATCTAACTGACGACGTCTGAAGGAGCTTTGCGTTCATATTTTTTCGGTGGAACAACTTAAATTATCCTAGTGTCAGCTAACTAATACAGTCTCGATCTTGAGCAGTTGCCTCAACTTGTCGGTGACCCTGATTAGGGACACTTTAGACGCTCGCACGTTGACTTTCTCCCCGGCACCGAGGAGCTGGTGACATTGAGCACGCTCTAGGAATTCTTGCGTGCGAATTTCTCTCAGTAACTCCTTTGGAGATCCCGATCCACAGTGGATTTGCTTTAGCAGACTTTCTTTAGATTTAATCTGTAAAATGATAATAATTTCTGGTAAGAATTAACAGGGAGTACAATTTTAGTATTTTACTACTGAACAACTAATGTTTTGGTCTTGTCAGTAATAAATCATAATAAGAGTCATCAGTAGTAATTAAGCATACACATTGAAAATACAAAAAAGCGTCATTTTAATTGTACAGAAACTACATTTACATGTACGTACCAAATGTCAATGACGACAATAATCGTTGAGAAAGTTTCAAATGCTACTGTATTCAACTAATACTAACCTGTAGCATATTGGTAATGTCTTGGAGTAAGCACCATAGCCCTTCTGCCGGCTGACCAGTGGCAGTTCGAAGGCTGTAGAATGGTGGCAAAGGTGCCTCAGAACATTGGATTTCCACCGTTGCATCTGGTAGTGGAGGTGGTGATGCTGGTGGTGGGGAAGACAATGCATCGCAGCCCAATTCTTCACGGTCTGAAACCAATAGGAGAAAACTTTAGTACTTAATGTCAATTTATTTTATAATTATTGTTTCTGTTTGAAAATAAAAGTAATGAGGTGATAAGTGGTAAAATTCTAAACAGCAGTATCGAGCGTGGTATTGTTCATCCTTACCAATAATTTCAGAAGGTGGCGGGAATCTCCAAGGTTCTGTAGCATATCCTTGAACATCAGATATGTGTAATCTCAGAAGAGTTGCTGCTGTTCCCTCAGCCAATTCTTCAGGAGTCTGCCCCGCGTACGTCCCGAGCAATGGATCAGCGCCATGCGAGAGAAGTAAACGAATAACTTCTATCCGGCAATTCTCACAAGCCTCGTGTAAAGGTCTAAAAATTTATTACTTGAATTAATTTATTGTAACTTTACGACACAGACAGAATGAAAAATAGTAAGTGATAATTCACGATAAATAAATTTCTGTATTAACTAATAAGCTTACCTTATTCCACCCTGTGCAGCTGCAGATACGTTGGCACCATATTGAAGGAGTAGCTTTGCAATTCTAACATGGCCTTTTGCAGCAGCCACATGCAAAGGGGTGAATCCAGCATTGTCTTTTGCTGAGGGATCTGATTCCATCTTTTCCAAACAGTATGCGACACAGTCCTATAAAATATAGGTGATATTGATTAACTGCGTAAAAAATATAGGTAATACATATTATGATTCGAGATAAGTGCCGTACAATACTTACCGTATATCCGAGCCTTGCAGCGCGATGTAGATGCGTTTCTCCAATACTTTTGTTTATAAACCACCCTTTAATTTCTTTTTGGATATCATGTACTGATTCAGGACTTGGTTTAGCAGCAGGCCTGCGTATTTTTGGACTATTTTCATCTCTACGAATTATTTTCTTTTTCTTCCGGATATAATCAAATCCCGAACTAAATTTTCTTCGTCCAAAGAGACGTTTTAAGCGTCTTTTTGTGTTTCCTTCCGTTGACTCCAAAGAACTACCTTCCAATTTTGGCTTATCTGTTCCCTCTGTAGTTGAATTCTCATTTTTGTTTTTACTAGCCGACATTTCTTTCATGCGCTTACTGTTTAGCGATTTAACTAAACTGTTTCTTTTCTTTAAACGAAGTAATCTGCCTTTAGCATCGTTTCTTTTTAAGGATTTCGTACTTCTAAGTCCGTCCCTGATTGAGCTAGATCTTCTTTTGAGTTTGTCTTTTAATATATTTTTGGGTTTTAATTTTGGCTTCGTAGTTTCAGTAGATTCTTTTTTTATTTCAACAACTTTTTCTCTCTTTTCCTCTGCAACCTCTTCGTCTCGGCAAGATGATGGCGGTGCTGAGGCCGGCCGTTCATCCCCAAAAACTTCTTTGATGGTAGCTCTTTGTTTTAATATTCTGCTCTCTGTTCTAGTTCTTGTTTTAAGAACCACTGTTGCAAATTCTTCAGTTGCACCAATGAGTCCATCTGTATCTTTGATAAATGAATTCCGAAACGCAGTAACAGTCTCTTTTCTGAAAGCACCTAAGTAAAAAATATCTTCCATTAATTTTTCTTTTTTAACATTGATAGTACCTTTGTTCCCATTCTTCACCAATCCTAAACTAGGCGTAGGTAGCAATTCACTAGTTGGCTTTTTAGATATTATTTTTGATGTTCTCTCTTCCTTTTCTTTGGCCTTTTTTTCCTTCTTTGTTTCTTCCTTTTGACCATATTTTTGAAGCAACACGTCAAGTATGGAATTTCCCTTCTTTTTTACTTTTGAAGAAAATACTGTAGACGTTGAGGCTTCGGAATCATAATGTAACTTCTTAGGCCCCGAATAACTTGAGTTTGAATCTAAATCACTATCCAGAGTCAGTTTATCAGGACGCCTGGCATACAAGTCATCTGTGGCAGCTGACTGTGCTGAAGATGGCGCCGGAGATAGAGGTGCTGGATCCAGATCAGGTAAAGAAGTAGAGCCTCGTGTGAATAAAGCCCCCGATCCTCGTGCAAACGGACCACCCGAACGTCCTCTCGGTATTGCTATAAGTCTTGTAGGCATTCGAAGAGAACGTTTATATTTGTAAAGCTCCTCTTCCCAACCTGGATGAAAATATGAACCATCTCCAAATGCGGGTTTTCGTACAGGAGTTGAACTATTACTGGCACTGCTACTGTCTTGCTTTTTTACTGGAGATGATTTAACTGGTGTTTTCACAATAGGAGGAGCAGATTTGTTTTCTTCTGCTTTCATGCTTTTACGTACACGTAGTCGACTTGCAACAGTTACATCATCATCACTGTCGGAACTTGTGTTACCGCTTTGCTTTTCGTTTTTGTTTTCAGGTAATGATTTAACTTTAGCACGAGAAGCTTGTCTAGTTGATTTAGCCTTAGGTTGCTTTTCTTCGTTGTCTTTTAATGTTGAGTCTAATGATTTCCTAGTGTTTTTATTAACGTCTACATCACAACATTCGAGTTTAACGTAAGCTGACTTTTCGGATAGATCTTTTAATAATTGATATTTAAGACGTTCGTTTTGTTCCTTTTCTTTTAGAATTTTGCTTTTTATAAGAGGTTCATCGTCATCTGTTGATTCACATTCTTCCTTTATTACTGTTTTAATAACAGTTTTGCCTTTTGTGTCTTTTTTTGACAACTGTGACAAAGTTTCATTTTTCTCGATCTTCACTTTTGCTCTCAATTTAGCTTTAGTTGGTCTCTCATTTGATTTATCTTTCTTATCATCAGATTGCATTTCAGTGTTATTTGTTTCTGTTGCTAAAACAACACCCTCTGTATTTTCTAAAACAGAATCTCCTAGTGGTGAAAACCAATCCTCAGTTGTATTTGATTCTACATCATCTAGGGGCTCTTGTTTTATTACAACACCTGGTATTTCAGATATTGGTATCTCTGCTTGTTGAGGAGTGTATGGAGTATTTACTTTAGACTTAGATCCAGGGTTTTGTTCAGTTCTAACTGCATCATTTATTTCAGCATTAGATTCATTATTTTGTTCAGAATTGATTTCATCATTAAGGGGGATCGAGTCAATGCTCTGTGAGTTTGAAACAGTTTTGTTTATACTGTCAGTCGTATCAACACGTTTCCTGTGGATCTTCTTTTTGTGGCATCCATTTTTCAGCTGTTCCACAAAACTATCACAAGCGCTGGCCCAATCTAAATCATCAAAAATATCATCATTCGCAGTATCAATATTTTCTGGTTCTATATTTTCTAAACAATTTTCAGTTTTAATTGATATTTCAGCATCTTTTTCTATTTCTTCAATATTCATTGGCTCCGCTTTTACTTCTGGCATAATGGGCTCTGACTGTGCTTCATTCTTTATGACCGACTCTAACCTGAGATTATCTTCTCTTATTTGATTAAACAAATGAGTCTTTCTGGGAAGCATTTTTATTTTTTCTTTCTCCGGTGGTATTATTAATTTTGGCTCTGACTTAGGAATACTTTCTTGTGAAGGTGGCATTACTTTGAGCTCAGCTTTAGTTCTAATTCTGGATGCAACATCATTTTCAGGAGACCTTCGCTTAGGATCAGGACTATTATTAAAATCAGAATCCCGTGAAAAAGAATCCACTGCCTTAGGCATTTGAATGTGTTGACTTAAGTTTGGAGTTATGTTTAAATGTGGTTTTACAACACTTTTAGCTGGTATTTCACTTTCGCTATCTTTTGTAAGATCATTGATCTCTATGACAGAATCTTCAGCATCATCAATAATAATTAGATCTGGTGATCTACTCTGCTTAATAGATCTAGTAGGCTCTGCAAAGCTAATCTGTTTGGTTTCTAGACTACTTCTTAGTATGCTTCTAACACATACTTTTTTATCAGCAGGTATATTACGTGAAGGATCATAATGATGAGAATGAATATGGCTCGGAATTTTTTGTATGACATGATTACGACTAGTAGGAAGTGGATTTCTATCTTGATAGTAGTTATGATATTCATTTGATTCACGCACAACTAGCTCAGGATGATACGGATTAGGATATCTATGACTTGAATGAGCGTGGTGATCACGATAAACTCCTGACACGGAAGGCCGTTTTTGATCATTTTGATAAACTGCTTCAAACTGCTTATAGCTGTAAGCTGGTTGTTTCATAAATTCTCGCTGTTCGCGAGCCGCGTCTATTCGACTATCTGGGGACCATGCTTCAGGACGTAGAATTTTTTCCGGAATGTTACTAACAACAGGAACAGCAGGACGTTTCCTCTCCTCTATAATGAAATGCCGGTCATCCCGCACTCTATTTTCTGGATGGCGTTGATCACTGACAGGTCTTGTGAGATCTATTTTGTGTATATAATCCGTTCTAGCTGGAGTAGTATACTTACTACGTTCTTGATAAGCATTAGGGGTATCAACAGGATATCCTTCTGGTACTGTTCGACGACCCTCATACGTACCGTTATACCTAACAGACAGATTTCCAGATTGTGATGGTGCCACGAATCCATGAGAGCCTCTCTCACCATACTGGACAAAATTAGGTGCAAAATCTACTTTGTGCGACGTGACGGAACTGTTTGTGGGTAAATGTATGTGACGATTACTATAAGAAGCAGTTCGAGGAGGTAATGTCATCATTTTATTTTCTGCAGTTGCAGAGTCAACTACATCATCTTGAGTTGTTGATGAATCGGCAGAATTCTTAACTGTTTTAACAGATAAATCTAAAGGTGATTCACGTTTCTTATTAGCTAGATTAATTTGTGATGATCCACTCGTCGAATCGAGTTTTTGTTTAGTCTGGTTCATTTCATTCACTATTGACGTTACAGACACTGTGATACGGTTTTGATTGGGGTAGCCTGGCTTTATCGTCGATCGCACAGGTGATAATTGATGTTGCGTTGTTGTGGAATAATCAAAATTGTTTTTAGGTGTCGGTAGTGTACGGTATGTGGATCTAGACTGCGTTGAATTTTGAAGAGGAACAGGTGTATATCTAGACGTTGACGTCGAAGGAGTAGGGTAATGGTAACTGCTTCTAGCGTCGACAGATCTACTCATATTAGGATAATCAGAGCGTGGCGGTAAGCGATTTGCATCATGTGGGTGCGGAGGGATTGGTGCTGGTACACGCTCTTGTGATCTAGGTGGATAATGAGTACTCACAACATCCATAGCCGAATGCTTATATTGCACTGGATGATGTGTATCAACGCGGTGACTTTGAACAGGCTGTGCGTTTGGCGAAGGCCGATAGCTCGGATATGACTGTTGGGGGTCATATTTCCGCGGAGTCACTGCAAGGTGTCTATCATAATTGGACGCTGTACGATTATGATACGGTGAAGCCTCACGACGAGGTTGTAAAGTCGTATACATGTGCGACGACCGGCTATCTGTTGGATGCCGTTGAGATTGCGCTCCTGTTTGTGGGTGATGTATAGGCGGAACGCGATCATTCGTGGGAGGTGGCGGATGAGTTGGTTGCATAGAGTACCGCTGTGTAGAAGGACTTTGTGCGGAAACTTCTCTTAATCTTGAAGCAGAGTGTTGCATTGAACCTGATAATCTGGCATATGTCTGCGCAGCTGGACTATGACGAGAGTGATTCGATGGCTGTGGTGATGCCACTGATCCTAATTGATTTCTATTTCCTTCGGAGTGATTTAGGTCGTAATGATAACGAACATAAGATTCTGGTGGACGTGATGTTGGGTACGGATCAGGTGGTCGTCCTGAAGCATAATGATCAGGCTGTCTTGACGTAGGTGTTTGCACACGATGAACTGCAGGTCTATATTGACCTGATGCCTCTAATGGAGGTTCTGGCGCCGCTGGAGGCGGCAATGGCGCCCCTGATGGAGGTCGAACCGGCGATGGGCAAGGAGCGGCAGGAGCTGGCGCTGGTGATGAAAGTGTCCTCGGTGGCTTATGTATAATATGTGAAGGAGGCGAGAGAGTGTCAATTGGTTCTTCATCATCTTCAATATCTGGCTGTTCACGCCGTTTCTCAGCCGCTTCCCGCATTACTGTTGCCTTATGAATGATATGTGGCTCAGGTTCTATTGGCTCTGATGGCGGTCTCGGTAATTCGATAGCTGAGGAAGTAGGGACGGATGGCGGTGTTGCTGCAGCAGAAGGTGGACGTGAGGAAGGAGCAGGTGCACCAGATTGTGCTGGTGCCCCTTCTTCAGGAAGAGGTGCACTTGCAGGCCATAATGGCTGTCCGGAACCTTCTCCTTGCGCTTGCTTTGGCAACCCCATGAAGTACTGGCGCGTTCCCTCCAGCAATACATTGTTGATGTCCATACTCCGTCTCCTTCTTGGATCACCTGAAACAAAGTCGATGAGTTTAATGGCTTTTCACCGATAGATTGGCAATATCGTTCGAGTACGGATTAGTTTTTCAGTTTATCTTATATATAAAATTCTCGTGTCACAATGGACCGATTTGTATGAAAATTTGTATGCTGAAATGCATACAAATTTTGACAGTAGGTTTGGGAATATAAATAATAATTTAAATATGGAATCTCCGTGCCACTGACATCCTTTTGTGAAGAATAAAAAAAAAACAAAAGAAGCGCGAAATATTGGTCAATTTCTAAGCTAAATAAAATTGTGTCTTACATGGTGTGTTACGTTTTGATTTTATTTTAAAAATACTTTTAATGTTCCTCACAGGTGTAGTCCCATTCCATCTCATGAAAGTCCCATTCCTACCTCGGGAGTATTGTGGCCCTAGGCTGCGCCTTCGGGCCACAAACTGCTCCCTCGCTAGTAATCGATTCCTTTCCTCCCTCGGTGAACAATGTACTATTGTCACATTTACATTACAGTTTCCGCATAAGAATTCACACAAAAAATGGGCACTTCTTTCTAATATTAACTAGTAGCTTTATTAAACATTTATTACTCTTTGTCTATAATAACTTTGACAGTGCACAGAAAGTTAATTGTATGTGGCGGAATACCGAGGTAGAGACTCTGTTGTCCTCGAAGAGTAGTAGTACGACTAAGTGAGTTGTAGGCGGTGGTATAATTGTTGTTCTTTTACAACGCTTTTAACAAGTTATTTTGTAATAACGTACCTAAAAATTAAGATTTTTCTGAACTTCTTCTTCCTAGTCATCATCATCATCATCATCAGCCTATCGCAGTCCACTGCTGGACATAGGCCTCTCCAATTGCACGCCACTCAGTTCGATCCTCGGCGACTCGCATCCAGCTCCTGCCAGCCGTCTTGCGCAAATCATCACTCCACCTGGCCTGTGGACGTCCTACACTACGTTTGCCGAGACGCGGTCTCCACTCAAGAACACGTTTACCCCAACGGTTGTCGGTCCTGCGGCTAATATGGCCAGCCCACTGCCACTTCAGCTTGCTAATCCTAGCTTCTTCTTCCTAGCCTTATTCATAATATTATTTGGGGTCGGCTACTAGTTCAACCGGTTTTACCTGAATATCAGTTTTTCCACGGAGCGACTGGCATCGGACCTTCGCAAGCCTAAGGGAGAACTGAAATTCGAAGGTTCAACTAGTAAGATTTTTTTGAACTAAAACATACAAATTCTTTGTCTGTGTAATAATATCTATGAAAGTAATTGACTGAAAGAAATTGGTCTAGCAGACGACACTGCAACGGTAAGCCAGTGGCATGTGCGGGGAGATTGAGTTTGAGTTGTTGTAAAACAGGTAACGTCGCAGAGCAAAACTAGTTTCAAAAATTAGTCAGATCAAACAGAAAAATTTGGAATTACAAAGAGACACTTTAATTTTATTTATTTGTATACTATACAATGCACTGCATTCGTCAGCAATGCAGCTTTAAACGCATATCTTTAGGTACCTATGTTATAAATATTACTGCAATTAAAAATTCAAAAAAAATCTTTCATTTTCTAAAAAAATTAAATATTTTGAAAATGCGATTAATTTTTTTTTTGAAAATTAACAATACTCTTGTTGTAAGTTAATTAAAAGTATTTAGTTAAGAAGTTGAAGTTGCTACGTATTCCATACAAACATGGGATGCTCCTTTCCAGTTAGGAACTCCTTATTTTAATAAAAGCTTTTCATCTTTTAAGTTTAACTTATACAATGAAGTTATACAATATCAACCCGGCAATACTACCGCTAAACTTCATTTAATTATTGAAACGTCAATGACACAAGTAGAACACGATATCGTAATACCCAAACATTCTTAAATGCACAAGGGAAATCCCGCCATTAATTCGATTGTTTTCTTAATAAGAAAATGTTAGCCTGTACGCCTTTCCGATGTCGATATTATACACACAACTAGTAGAAGGTGCGATGTTGGGTCGTTACCCGGCAACTGCCCTTGAGCGTACTTCGCCCCCGCACGCACACACGCATATATGACATAAATGTTCACGATAAAACACACACAGTCACAACTTCCGCATAATATATTTTGCTTAAAAGTTAACTGACCTTCATACGCTTGAATGTCAAAAACCTCGTATTCATTACCGATTCTCTTTAGAGGCCACTCTTCTACCAATACAAAATGCTATATTTGTTCACCATCTACACTACATACATACATATGTTATCAACATCTTACTTAAGTTTTTTGTTTACATTTTTATTAGATTCAGTCCATTTTATTGATGCGAATAAAATTTGCAATAAAACTTTCTATCTAGGTACATACATATTTTCGTTATGTTAAAGCAAAATAATCTTTAAACAAAGGTAGCTAACGCGTTGAGTTTTTGGTTTTGAGGATTCTCGTATTGGATATAGGTATTTGTAGAAAATTAATATGGTTCTCAATATGGCTCGTCTTTCCGTTAATGTGTACTTCGGGTTCCATTTATTGATAATTATAATTCATTCATAAGTTATCTATTGAGTTACAAACTTTCAAATATATTATAATAGGTTATGCCCGGTACACACTTCGACGATAAATCGTAGCGATATAACTGCACAGTTCGTTTGCGCAGTTTTATCGTACGTGTGGAGTGTGTGGACGGAAATTGGCACAGTTTTTTTGGTTATCGTTGTCGTGTGGACGCTCAATGGACGTACGATGAAACTGCGCAAACGAACTGTGCAGTTATATCGCTACGATTTATCGTTGTAGTGTGTACCGGGCATTACTCACAGTTTAATATTGCAGTGGCTCCAAAATTGTAAGTCCAAAATAGTCTCAAAAATCACATTACTACCTACTGTTATTTTATCAAAGAAAGAATTCAATTTCAACAGTTAAAAATAAGGAGCTATTGAAATTCTGATTTAATATTCTTTTATGTAGTTCATTATCACGTTCTATACAAATGTAAAATTAGGCCTGTCATCTTTTAACCTTGGCTGCCCCAATAAACCGGTTCTCTCATTACTCAATGTGTTAACCAATATTGGGACATAATTTCGAAATCTAAACAGAGTTATTTACTGCATTAATATTATTAACAAAAGTAAATATAAGATATTGTATACCGATTGTAAAAAATGTTGGTTTTCACATACCTATTAAGAATGTTAAAAAACAATGTTTTTCGTTTTTTTTGGGTACTTTTGTGATAAATTCTTTATCACATTTATTAACATAATCCTTAAAAAAATAAAAGATACTTAATCATCAAGAGCCACAGAACACTAGCTACTTTTAGCATCGAGGATCGGTAACTAGTCGCTTTTTAGAAGCTAAATACGGACTCTATAAAAACGCCAAACGCGGAGATTGAGTCGCTTTTTAGAAGCGCGACACAGCAGCTGAACGCTGCTCTCCGCACACATTCCAATACCGGTAGCATCGATTTGGCGTCGGAAAATTATAGACAACACTACCAACTAGCCAACGCGATCCAGGCATCTGAGCAGTTGCTAAACTGCGCGGTTCCGATACCGCGTTCGAACGCAGAGTCGCTAAAACGCAATGTAGCATCGATGCAGTCGCAAAATCGCCGATCGCCGATGCTAAAAGTAGCCAGTGTGCTGTGGCCCTTATACAATTAAAAAACTAGGAATTCTTCATTATGAGTATGTATGTATTCTGTTTTTTTGTTTGTTATTAAATACATTGAACTATAATATATATGTATATACCGCTGGGAAACCAAATAGTGTATATTATATAGCAAGTATGTAATAAATAAGCAAAGAAACGCACGATTGACCTAGTGGTTTAAGCGTTCGCCACGCCGCGCGCCGCTTTCTACTGCGCCAAGTATTATGGGTTCAAATCCTACGCGGGACAACACTTTGTGTGATCCATAAATTGTTATTCTAAGTCTGGGTGCTCTTTTTATAAAACCAATAAAAATCGGTGCTTATAGCAGTTGAAGAAAAAAGTATAGGTATTTATCATTTTTAAATATGCATTTGCGAATATGTCTTAAATTAAAAAAAACATAGTGCGAAAGGTATTGTTGTAAGCAAGGAAAATAATATTTACTGCTCAAAACATTTTTAATTGTTGTCTGTCTTTTAAACAATTTGAACTCTATTTATCTAATATCGATAAAAAGTTGACGTTGACAGTTCACAAATAATAAACTTCTGCTATCTAATACTGTGATAGTAACTTATTCGAAAACATGTTTTTAAATAACACAGTTATCCAATGCACTTGTTCTCAGACATAATTTAGGTGCCAAAATCGCCCTTCATCGATTGTTGTTGATTGACAATCGACGAACCACGAGCCACGAGAACCGATCCTACTATCAATACATCACTAGCACACGTACACAGTATAGGAAATTTTAAACATATGGCATACTGAGTTACTGTGTGTTATACACAAAAAGTATACTTAGATTATTACGACGGAACCCTCAAAGCACCTCAAAGCATTGATTTAAAATTTCTCATTTTCAGCTTTGATTCTCAAATTATTATTCACGTCTGTTACTGTGGGAGAAGGTTCGTAAAGGTTAAGATGCCTAAAGTATCCTTTGACCCCGAGGTCCCCGACAGTAACAAAAAGGTCACGGCACGAATCCACTTAGATTCCAGACATGATCCAGACGCGTAGGCGGCCCTTATAATTGCTTTGTAAGTACCACTTTTGTTAGTAATTCCCTTAGTGCTTGGAGAACTTTCGATTGAATATTTTACCAATAAATGTCCGTCTGAATTTTATTTTTTTCGAGGGAAATTAATGCTTCGGCTAGAATGGACTGACTCCCTAGACCAACACAGGCGGACCGGAGGCTATAGCATCTTATAAACCAGTATGTTATTGTTTATTTATGGAAATCTTGACACATACACATTTTAGACTCGCAAAAACAACCGCTTCGAACTAACGCCTATTAATTATAAATTCCACCATTTTTTTTTTCTCACACACACAATTTCACACATTATTTGTCATAACATTGTAACGTTTAGGTCAATTTGGGCTTATATACTTCGAAACATAGGAACTCCTGCGTATGGCCGACTCGTTCAGTCTTATGTATATCACGGTCTTACAGGAAACCCTGACTAAGCAACCAGATCCCACTCCAGATTCTGGAGGGAGGGGAACGAAGGGGGGGACATATATGTATAGTTATAGGTGTCAATAATATTTTATGACATTTTATTATATTATAGTTAATGACTTGTTAACCCTACATAAAATTGTCAATGGTTCTTTGGACTGTCAACTTATAGAGCAAATGAGTTTCAAAATACCATCGCGATCTGTGCGTATTCCACAACTTTTTACCATAGGTAATTTTAATAATAATGTATCTAAAAACAGTCCAATTTCAAGAATGTGCACACATTTCAATGAGATATGTTCTGAAAATGATATATTTTTCGACACGTTTGGTGAATTTAGGGCCGCGATCATTAATCTCAAGAATGTCTGATAATTATTTTTTTTTCTTTTAACGAAGTAATGTAGAATAAAAAGCTGTGTACAGTTGTAATTGGACTTCAGACCTAAATATTGTAAACTGTAATATGTAATATTTGTATGTCTTTGGTTTGTTGTCTGTTTCTGTACCTAATAAATAAAATAAAAAATAAAAATAAAATAAATAGATGGCGGTAGTCACTAACCAGCAGGGGACTTTTCTATTTGTTTAAACACCTATGCCATATATATTTTTTACATTTTATGACAAATAAAGCATCTAGATTAGTATTTACCCTTCATGCTAACAAATTGCATATTCTAGAAAAATATTTGACCTTTAAAGATGTAAATTATATGAACGTGAGTCACCGAGGTCGGGTTTTGCGAGAGGATTTATTCCTTACTAATATTATAAATGCTGATGTTAGTTGGTTTTACACAATATTTGTCCTCGCTTTGTACGAACAAGAAAAAAATTAAAAACCTTATATACGAATGAGAAGAAACTATTGACACCTTATTAGAGTCAATTCAGTAGTTCAGGCGCTATAGTGGAACATACATAGACTGCAAAACTATTACCCTTCCTTTTGCCTTTACCGTAGTCGGGTAATAACAGTATCCAGAAACATATACTTAACTCCAGAATAACGGATTGATTAATATCCACCTTAACGATCAGAGCTGTGAGAAGATAAATAGTAATACCGAAAGGTCAAAGTCACCTAAGGGTACGTCTGTATGATACGGGGTCAATGACACACCACATTTTATCTATATAAATAGGTATATTATTGTAGGCGGATGAAATAATCTCAGATAACGAAGATACTAACGATTTTGTTTACAAGTAGGCACATTATAATTGGTCTTACATACTTTCTGTATCAGTAGTGAACGATTTTATCTGTTTTATCAGTCTGGTACTTTCCGGTTGTTGCTTTAGAATGGGTTTATTATGGTGGAGAGCAGAATTACTTCTCCTTATTTTTGTTACAAGGATAATATGCCTAAATTAAAAATGAAATGCAGTTTGAAACTCGTGAAAACGTAACAGAAAGAGTTTAAGTTTTGCGTGTTATAAACAGCTATTATTCATAAAAAGATCTAAATCAACTAATGAGCTAGATCTTTTTTTAACCTAGTAAGAGTTGATATAGAGGGCTTGTGTCAAGTTTTCCTTCTCTTTGCAATGTTTGTCGCCACAAAAAAGTCAACATACCGTTAAAGGTCCCGTCCTGTCTGTGTTACAAAAGTAGTTCAGCAGTATAAGCGAAACAATTTAATAGACATACCTAAAAGACAGTCACAACTTTCGCATTTACATGTTATAATATATTTATATGAATAGTTAATATATTCAAGTCGTTTGGTAGATCCTTATTTAGCTCACGTTGTTGAATTGTTCAATATCTTTTGTTTCTTTGTTTTAGTGAATGTAGAGCGGAAGAGTAACTTCAGTCATAAACCCATTGTTAGCCCTGAAACTAAGTAGAAACGGCACTCAATAAACAATTTGTCCCTAAAAAGTAGCTTCATTAAAATTTTTAAGCTATTGTAACCCAGCGTTAGTCATTTTTGGGGTTAACTATATCACGTAATACTGTCTTAAAATTTGGGATCGATCCTTAGTGTAAAATCCTTTTAATCTGTAAACAATTGAGCATTGTGGTAGACAGAAAGGCAAACATCAGCTATAAACATTTCAAGTAAAGTTTCTAAAATTAGATATTTAAGTGCAAACGAGTAAAATTTATTCCGTGTTTAAACGAAGTGAACGCTATGCTCATGAAGGCGTTGCTAGGTGCAATTACGCGTGGGGCACTTGTATAGATTCCGTTACGCGAGTGTGAATGCCCAAGAAAATGTACATAGTAACACGAATGTACTGCCATAGTCATATAACGGAGTTTCAATCCTTAGAATTTAATTACCTCGTAAACTACATCACATAGCAACTTGATAGTGTTCTAACGCTTTAGTTTTGCAGATGTAATTGGTTCAAAGGTGTTTGTATTTCAAAAGGTTCGGTTTTTTATTGTAATAAGTATTGGTAAGTTGTGTTTTTCTTTAAAATCCTTTCCTAAGTTTATATGGTGTGGGTGTTCCTAAATACAAAAATAGCTAATTTGTTTAAATAATAACATTTATAACAGTAAGGTTATGGAAGAGATAATAAAAAATATTAAACATAACTTTTATCTTGCTTGGTTGTATTATCTGATTAAAAAATAGGTTTCAAAGGCGGAAAAGGTTTCATTATTATAATGATTGTTCCCACCCTTGAAATTTCATTATAAATATAAAGTGCTTATATATTTCTTGAAGTTAAAATACAATAGCTCCATGTAAAACTGGTTAGTCTACTTCTATTGATTACGAATGATTTATTTAAAACTTTAACTGTTTTATAAGGTAACACAATGGCCTACGAATTTATAATAATCCATTTGTTTGGTAATGTCGGTGTTTCAAGGTTCTGACTTATTGACTATATGTATGAATTTTGTTTCATTAAAATTTACGTGTAGTAAATTCCATTTCAAACTTACTTTATATAATCTACCCTGCTTGATGTGAATGACAGCCCTTATGTGTTTTCATGTTTCTGGCTTCAGTCGCAGGAAGACCTGAAACATAAACAATACCAATTTAATGGCTGACGTACGAATCCTTAAAAATATTTATGCTAAAAAACTCATAAAAGTTCTCGGTGGAGTTAGCAATACAAGATGTAATAATATATTATCTTTATATATATAATTCTTGTGTGAGTGTGTATGTCACTGAACTTCTCTCAAACGACTGGACCGATTTTGATGAAATTTTTTGTGTGTGTTCAAGGGGATCTGGGAATGGTTTAGATTCGCAATTGGACCCGGTAGGTGGCGCTGCGATCAAGTTCTGGAATTTTAAAGTTGGGCGGTACGAAGTTCGCTGGGTCAACTAGTATTTATATATATAATTCTTGTGTGAGTGTGTATGTCACTGAACTTCTCTCAAACGACTGGACCGATTTTGATGAAATTTTTTGTGTGTGTTCAAGGGGATCTGGGAATGGTTTAGATTCGCAATTGGACCCGGTAGGTGGCGCTGCGATCAAGTTCTGGAATTTTAAAGTTGGGCGGTACGAAGTTCGCTGGGTCAACTAGTTATTTATAAATCTTTCGCTTTAGTGAGAAAATAGCATATCGCACTATTCTAAGAAGCCGAATGTTCACGATTCTGTATTGACTAACTTAAAATCAACGTAATATAGATAGATATAGGATAGATTATGTTACTATACTAGTCCGATCTATTGTGCCACGTTAAAAGGGGGCATGGTGCCAAAAGGTAAGGTTAAGGGCTTGGTAGCCAAGTATTGAAGTGAAGGAGAGAAATGAGAACTCTACAAACTCTAGAAACTACCCAGGAATTAACGACATGGTTTAACGTCACCTTACTCATTGGCGTTAAATCAATAAAATAAAAAAATATGAAAAATGTGTGCCTCATGATTTCACCGATCTGTGTTGCCTTGTTGAATCGATACAGAAATGAAGGAATATTGGATCGAATTGTGACATGTGATGAAAAGTGGATTCTTTACGATAACCGTAAGCGAAAAATGCAATGGCTGAACCCAGGTCAAACGCCGCAACAGTCCTAAAGCAAAGCTTACCAATAAAAAGGTAATGGTGACTGTTTAGTAGTCCTAGCATGGTGTTATTCACTATAACTTTCACCGATCTGGTCAAGCAATAACGGCAGATGTCTACTGTGCCGAACTCCGAAAAATGATAGCAAAACTTGCAGTGAAACAGCCACGACTCAGGAATCGATCTTCAGCATTATTGCTCCATGATAACGCGAGACCTCATACAACACGAGAAACCGTTTTAACTCTACAGGAACTGCAATTAGAAAGCATTCGTCACCCTCCGTATTCGCCAGACATTGCTCCAACGGACTACCATTTTTTTCGTGATTTGAACATTTTCTACGTGATAAAAAGTTTTCTTCCCAGGAGGCAGCACAAAATGCTTTTACACAGTTTGTAGAATCTAGATCAGTTGAGTTGTATTGCAAAGGCATTATGACCTTCCTATTAGATGGCAGCAACGTTTAAATAATAATGGTAGATATTTTATTTAAATAAAAATGTTAAGTAAATGAAAAAAAAACAAAATTTTTTTAGTACAAATCGGCAAATTCATACTTTAACCCCTTACATTAGTAGGATAACGAAAAAAAGGGTAGACTAAGTTTATAAGTAAGGTTACAACAAACTGACCAATTGTAACTATTTCACCTTGAAAATGGTATCCAATTGTACAAATGATTGCTTACAAAACGTATAAAAAGAAACTAACAAAAAGAGGTAATGTAACAACACTTTATTACCAGAATCGCTTTATCTACTACTCTTGGGTAACGTTTAGGAGAATAAACGCCTATAAAGTAGACAACATAAATATTTTTTCTTCAAAACTATTACTTGGTTCAAAATAAATTCGGTTTAACTATCTAAATATAATTTAGTTACAAAAGTAAAGCTTTATGTAAAATAAGATCTATGTCACTGAACTCAAAGTGATTTTTTTCGAGTGTTTACTTGCAAAATGTCATTATATCTTACGTCTATTCTCCTCCGCACAAACCAATCTGCATAATAATGTCTACAAAACTCTTTTTTTTTAGTTAGTAAACATAATATATTGCGAGTTGCTATATTTTTAGCGCACCATTATGTAAATGATAATCATAATTTTAATGTTGATATTAAACGAATGCAAATATGTATGAATGTAATTACTTCCAATAAATAGATTTTCAATTTGCAACCAGATCGCGAAAAATTTCGAAACGGACAAACTTTTCTCATATTTTTTTTTTTGGTATTCAAGTTTCATTAATTGCCTTTAAAAGTCCACGGTTGGACACAGACCCTTTCTTAAAAAAGAGGGAAATAATTATTATTTTTAAAGTTATAACATAAGTATTAGGTCTATCTATGCCTTCATAGTTTTATCTATCTTCGGTGGAAAAAACATATCAAAACACGTACCAATATGAAATTTCACTATTGCTAAGTCCAAGACTTAGCAATAGTGAAATTTCATATTGGTACGTTTAATTTTTAAAATTAAAAAAAAAAAAAAAATTTTGTTGAATTTAATGTACGTTTCGCTTAAGTAATACACACGTTCAAATATAAACATATAAGATTTATCACTTTGGCACAAAATAAATGTTTGGCGCTTGTTTTCATAAATTTCATCATTGATCCACAAAAACCTAAACTCAAAAAATATGTGCCTATCTCTAGTTCTAGTACCCATAGTAAAAGCTCTGCTTTGAACTAAATGGCATTGTGTCAGATGTCGAAATATTATTATTATGCACAACCGTTTGCCATCAGTCCAGAAGATAATTTCCGTAATAAAAATTAGATTAAAATTTGGTTTCGATCCTTTCTAATCAGACAAGAATTGTAAATGGTATCCTTTTTAGGGTTCCGTAGCCGATTGGCAAAAAACGGAACCCTTATAGATTCGTCATGTCTGTCTGTCTGTCTGTCCGTCCGTATGTCACAGCCACTTTTTTCCGAAACCATAAGAACTATACTCTTGAAACTTGGTAGGTAGATGTAATCTGTGAACCGCATTAAGATTTTCACATAAAAATAGAAAAAAAACTATGCATTTTGGGGGTCCCCATACATGGAACTGAAACTAAAAAAAATTTTTTTCATCAAACCCATACGTGTGGGGTATCTATAGATAGGTGTTCAAAAATTATACTGAGGTTTCTAATATCATTTTTTTTTAAACTGAATAGATTGCGCGAGAGACACTTCCAAAGTGGAAAAAAGTGTGTCCCCCCCCCGTAACTTCTAAAATAAGAGAGTGATAAAACTAAAAAAAATATATGTTGTATATTACCATGCAGACTACCAACGAAAATTGGTTTGAACGAAATCTAGTAAGTAGTTTTTTTTTAATACGTCATAAATAGTAAACCGCAATTTACCTATCCTACCTTTCATTCAATCAATTCACTATTATAAAAACATCGATCAAAGTTGCAACGAACTACAAGAACTTTTATATGATGTTACTTGCTGATACGGAACCCTTCATGGGCGAGTCCGACTCGCACTTGGCCGCTTTTTGTACTTAATTTTTCCATTACTTTTAGTAACTGCTATATGGGTACTTTAAGCGCTGGTTCCCACTATGCCGGGCCGGTAAAACTGCCGGAAGGGCTAGTGGCTGTACAAGTTATATGAAGCTATGCACATTATCCCGGGTCCGGCATTTTTACCGTGCGTTTTGTCACTACGATCGTCCGGTAAAAACACCGGACCGGAGTAATGTGAACGAGTTTGTGCCGGTATCTGTCCCCCGCTCGCAGCACCTGTGCTCCCCACACATCATTTGGTTCGCATTTTCTTCAGTAAATCATCCAAAGTGGTTGCTTTCATTCGAAAATAGAATGTAACCAATGTTTTCTTTTATTTTGCCTTCTATTAACATACCACTACAACACAACAATTTTGTCGTCCATTGTGTGCACAGGTTCAAATTCAACTGAGCTGGAGCTGAGTACTTGACTGTCCGAGGCTCCGGTGTAATGTCAACACTTTGTCCGGTGTCCGGTTTCCGGCAGACCTGCCGGTCCGGCGTAGTGGGAACCAGCGCTATTGCGTATGAAACGTACTTCGTATTCTCATCACTGTTCAAACGTCAATTTTGACATTTCTATGAGATAGAATATTTATCAACAGTCAATTAAGTAGTAGATAATTTTTATAAAAGACCTATTTGTAGTCAATTTGATTGTTTTGATTCAACCACATTTCGGTCTGATATTTTAAGATTTTGGATGCGAGAAGCCGAGGATCGAACCAAGTGGCGTGCAATTGGAGAGGTCTATGTCCAGTAGTGGACTGCGATAGGCTGATGATGATGATTTTAAGATTACAAGAAAGGGTCTTGTATGTATGCTGGTTAATGGCGAATTCTTAAATATTCTTTCTGTTTCACCGAAATATTGCGAAATAATATTCCACGTGCTCAACTAACTAGCTATTACGACGCTGTCATAGGTTAATAATTACCCAGTAACAAGCCCTGCAGTACCTCTGCTGTAATATAATGAATATTTCAGCTTAGTCATTCAAGGTTGTGCTTGTGTAAATATTACATAAGTTGCCATGACTGTATTTGTTGTTAATATAAACCAATTGTATTATTATACATCAAACAGATGATACGCATGCGAACACGTTTAACCTTTAAAACATTCGAACCTTATTATCGGTAAGTAATACGTGTAAGTCTGTTGCTAAGACGTTGAGAAATATGTATTAAGAAACCAATGGCGACTAAAGTAAATATTACCTATATGTTTCTGCAGCAAATGATGTTCATAGTCATTTAAAAAACTATTAAATGCATAGACAATAGGATATCAGTATTACCAGCTTCCCTAGCTTAACTTTTTTGATAAAACTTTTCAAACTTTCCAAATATGATTGTACTGTTGATTTAAATATGATTTTTGTACAATAAATTTTATTATACATATTAAGACCACCTATATGTATATTACTTATATAGGATATAAAT
Organism: Phragmatobia fuliginosa; assembly: GCA_932526445.1. NCBI lineage: Eukaryota > Metazoa > Arthropoda > Insecta > Lepidoptera > Erebidae > Phragmatobia > Phragmatobia fuliginosa. The sequence continues at coordinate 13,751,227 of OW052065.1, read as the reverse complement.
ATGTGCATCACAAAAATTATTGCAATTAATATTTATATTGTTAAGTCAAATTTAAGACTAAAACACAAATTTTAATATTTTACATGCTATTATAATGTCTTACATATGCTTATATGTATTACAATTAATTGTTTTCTCAGTGCTGTCACGAAACATGGCCTTGTACTGTCCATCATCTTATGATTTATGAGTACGCGGTTTTCGAGTTTTTTTCCTGCCTCTTTTAATAGTGTATTCACCATAAATGAGTAATTGCTAAGAATAGATATTTTTTTATTATATTAAATAATAACTTCTTTTCAACTTAAATGAATAGCAAATAGATAACCGTCATACTCCATTCGATTCCAATTATTGTGTCGTAGGCATTAATTTGCGCCTGCCCTATATTAACTTTAGTTACCATTTTGTTTAGAAATAAGGTCGCTAAACAAGGTTCTTTCCTACATTGTGACCTTGAACATGACTTATCGGAAGTGCATACGGAAAACGTACAAACGGCAAGGATTTTATTTCACAAAGTGAAGAGAACCTTATTATACGAAACGTTGTTTAGTCAGGGTGTCAGATATATAATTGAATATACTTTAAGATTGTACAATCTTAAAGTATATTAATTCGAAGTCTATATCGATGTGAACTCCATCGAGTTCATCGCGATAAAGGAAATCTAAAAATATGTAACCCAAAAATATTTGGTAGTCTGAAACAACAACAGATCTTATTAATATCCATTAGCCTTAACTTATCGTAAACTAGATAGGTCGAAAAGATGCTCTACAAACTCACTGGTAGTGGAGCAACTTATCAGCAGTTCGTAGTACCTTATACGTCACTGTTCAACAAAGTAACTAATGCACCAAATGGACATTGACCCAGATCCCACATCCGTTGACAAACGATTCAGCACATCATTCGAATTGACTTTCAAATCGATTTCTTGAATAAAAATATAAGTACAATTAGCATGTTCAGATTCTGAATGACGCGTTTTGTTTTGTGCACTGTAGTGTTCGATTATGTAAACAGTACACACTTATAAATACAACGGTTTAATTATAATCGATGAATGCAATGCAAAACTGTAAAATGTTGCCAACAATCGATTTGTCTTTGATTTGTCTGACGAACTACATAGGAATGCTATTAAAAAAGTATGTAAAAAATACTTTTTGAAACACTTTTTTTTATTTGCTTGAAAGATTATGATTACAGTAAAAACAGTAATATTTCAATGGCTGCTATTTGAATTTAATTACTTTAAAAGATCATATATGAATGATTTGATCGTTAAATTAATTAATAGAGTTTGAGCCCTTAAAAATAAAACATCTGATCAATTATTGACAATTAAGTATAACAATTAAACTATAAACCAAGTTAATTAAAATTTTAAAACTTGTATTATATATATATATATATATATATATATGTAAGAACTCTGAAACCTATTTAAAACGTAGGTCTATATTACGATTTTTTCACAGTTGAAAGAGAATTTAGAAAGCAAATATTTTATTTCTATGGCAAAAGGAATAAAATTAAGTAAGGTTATTGCCCGTCGGCAAAGATTTATTTATCGTAAGGGTTTAAGTTCATTGCCCTTTACAATGAGAGTGTACACTGCGTTATCAAAACTTAACATTGTATATTACAGTTTTACGTAATGATAATAATCACGTTAAAATACTCATTAAAAGTACAGTTATAACGGTTATCATGGTCTCTAAAAAGAAAGACAATTTATAGCAATTTATGGGCCACACTCAGTAATGACGTCATCAGTCAACGCCGTTTGAGACTAACCTACTACTACCATACTCCTAAAGCAAAGCATTTGAATTTAAGATAAACTATAAATATGAGTATAAATATTTAAAATAATTTTAGTTCTTTTAGTAAGTAAGTAAGTGTTTATAATTCGGAAATATACTAAATATTAGATCGATGATTTATTTAAGTATGTTGAATACTGTCAAGATTAAATTTACATGAAATTAAATCATACTGTAAATAGGCTTACATTTACAAGTTCTATAAACAAAATAATATCGTTATATTATATCGTCTGTGATGGTTCCTACCGAGTCTACTTCGTAACAAGTACCTACCTAAGTAAATAATAAAATATGTAAGTAAGTATACTATACTTACTTACTATTATATAGTATACTATACTATATAATAAATAAATATTTTGGACATCTTACACACAACATCATCTAGTCCCAAAGTAGGCAGAGCTTGTGTTATGGGTACTAAACAACCGATATAAATACATAAACATACTTTTTTTTGTAAATACATACATACATAGAAAAACACCCAGACTCCGAAACGAATATTTGTGGATCACACAAATATTTGTTCTGACCCGGAATTCGAACCCGAGACGTCTTGACCAGCAGCCGCATACGCTAACCACTAGACCAACAGGCAAAATGAAATGAAAACTTTTTTCATTGTGTTTATAAAGATTGGATAATTATAGTTACCAGTCGAGAAGTATGAATGTTAATTACAAAGACATCTATAACACAAAATAAGAATGCTATTATATATTACCTTCCCAATCATTTCGATGACTACATATAATTATTATCGTACATAAGTCAGATAACAATCAAAGCTTTACGATCAACGTTAATTTATCTTATTCAGATTTCGTTGAGCCAGATAAGTAAAGCAAACGAATTTAAGATTTCATGAACACTTCGATCGTGTATTCAAATATTTAAATCGAAGATTATATCGCACGTGAAAATGTATTCTAATTCATACGATCGATCGTACGAATGATACGGTAACTTATAGGTACACATCATGAAGGAGCTATTTTTCACAGTAATATTGTCGTTTGTTCGTCATGAAAACAAAATTTTTCATTCCACAACAGCGCGCGTTTTAAACACTATTTACGTACGCAGACTCGATACAGCTGTGGCAGGTCATTGCCCCCGCGACGCGTTCAAAACAAGGTGAATCGTAATGTCTGCAGTTTTTGTCTTCGTCTTTATGTAAACTTTTAAACTATAGTACTTACTAATTTAGCAAACTCTAATAATGAGAAATGAGATCATTACACAGACGTTGTTTTACTGTAGGTAGGTGTCGGATAACAACTCATCTGTATTCGACTACGGGAAGAAGAAATATAATATATGTCTACTTCCCGTAGTCGAATACAGATGAGTATTATATTAGATAGAACCTACGCTTTAACGTGCCATAAAGTGCAGTCTCAGTGATTTTCTAATACTATATTTGTACCTATTGTCACATAATTCAAATTAAAAACAACCGTTCTTTAAATAGACAATCCGGAGAATAAGATAAACATCGATTCTAAAATATTTGCGTGCCTATTTCACAACGAATACTTTTATTTACACCTAATGACACGTGTATTAGTTAGTTTATTAGTTACCTGTATTAGTTGTTTACAATTATAAACTCTCTAACTGATGAAAAGAACAATACAGTGCTTCATAGATCAACATATAGCTACCATGTAGAACAAGAACATGTTATGTACATGGAGAAACAGTATTTTATTATCATCATCGGCAATAAAAATGTCGTAAAAATAATGGCAGAAACCAATTTCGTAGAAAATTAATCTGAGCGCACCCTAACACGTCACGTTTTATACAAAACTGACCCAACGTGAGCCACCCCTGAGCCTGGGTAAGCAAATAATAGGCAAAAGGGATGTACTGGGGAAAGAAAATTGCATCTGTACACCCCTCCTATCCCTGGTGAATTTGTATCAAAGTGGTCATATGTAATCGATTCTCTTTAAACGGTACTCACTACATGCCTTATATTTATAGCGTACGCAGGTAGACGTCAGGAGAATGACGGTGAGCTAATGTTAGTAGTACTTTATATTTCATTTAAGATGAAACTGATGTCTGCTCTGGCGGATATAAGATATCCGAGTTTTCTTGTGTTTATTTCGTGATCAATTTCGTTAGGAGTCATGTTCCCAAGCCAAGTTGCAAACGTTTTTAGTTTCCTATTCTATTCTCTATTCCATTTCTCTAGTCTCTTGTTTCATTGGCTAATGTCACTTAGTCACGTGATCAAAACAAAATATTAGCCAATGAAACAAGAGAATAGAAATAGAATAGAAAATGAGAAGCGTTTGCAACTTCGCTGGGTTGGCTGATCTCGTCTCGAACAGCACTGGAGTGCACGACATGTATAGTTACAACGCAAAAAACCTTCCTGAGTATTGCAAGTTTTTTTTTTAAATTGTCGCTCCAGTGGGAGCGGTATACGTATACCGGCTCGGTGAGTCAGTGTTATTGTATTTTCGAAGGCCTGTTTTCAAAAACTGTTTTTAAAAACTACTACTTAAAACTACAATCATTTTAAAGTACTAACATTTTCACAAGTAGTTGATATTTTTTCAATGACTCATATGGAGGCCGTTATAGCTTAACTTTACGATTTGGGACTGAAGTATTTTCTATGTATAATTACTTTCTACCCTAATTATATTTGAACTTATCAAGAGATTAACCACCACCCATTAACAATGTTTTTGTCAATGTATTTGGTCGAAGAATGTGAATTGTTCAAACTATTCATACATGCCTACTACTTCACTACATAGTATAAAACAAGGTCGCTTTCTCTGTCCCTATGTATGCTTAAATCTTTAAAATACGCAACGGATTTTTAATAGATTTTTTTAATAGATAGAGTGATTCAAGAGGACGGTTTTTATTATAATACATGCATAATATAGTTGATAATAATTTTAGAGGTTTCTAATCTGATGTCGTAAATAAACCCATATAACTGTATATATAGATAGATCAAAATAATGTACTACAGTATTGTACATCTTAAAAAGGTCTACCAAAAAGTCTGCAATAGTATATGTCTATCTCCTAGGGATAACCCACAATAACTATTTTTTTTTATATATTTACGAGAAATAATGGCTTATTTACGAAGCGATTTTAAGCAATACAGTATTAATCCTTATTCAATTAAGTATACATTGTGTATTTAATATAGATTAATATAGCCCTTTACAGTATGTTGTTTAAATTAATGCTTTTGAATATATTACAGATTTAAAATGCAGGAACAAAGCGATTGAGGCGGTTTGTCACTATACAATAACTAAACACAATACTTTATTACGAATTAATATTTTAAGACGGTACGAAGTTCGCCGGGTCAGCTAGTTTAATATAAATAGGTACCGCGTGGCTACTGCGTTGCAATACACATAGCAAAACTAAACCGGAATTCTTAGACGAAAATACTATGGATTACTTATGTATTATGCTCATAGGCCTTCTTGAAAGTTATTTAGTTCAGTACTAAATATCCTAAAAATTAAATCCCAAATTGTTCCGGTTAAAATTACATAAAGCTTAAAATTACTAACTTAATATTCAAAACGAAACATTATTTATCGGTAGACCAAGGGGCCTCAAGTCGGAGAGACTTGCTCTCCGATTAGGTCTAATGTTATTTTTTACAACGAAAGAAGTTATTATTAATATCATCATAATAGTTTTAGGACCAGCTATTAAAGGATCTATATGTAGTTATAGACAGAGCACAGTACAGAAGCGCGGGAGTGGCGATGCCCCACATAGCTGTTCTATTTTTCGTTTGGGTGCGCTAGCGCCCTCTATAATTAGATCCGCATTGTTGATGGCCGTCGACCGACTAACATCGAGCAGTTTCAATTGCCTCCGCTTCCTGTATTTGTTTCTATTTCTGTTACAAAATCTTATCGTTTTCTTCTCCAGATCAAACACTTTATAGAGATAACTATGGAAACGGATTATTCTACAGTTAATTTAATTCAAAGTACCCACATCGAACAAAACAATGTAGGTACGCATTTAATTCTACAGATCGCACTTCCGCAGTCTACCGACTCATGTTACATCATCAGTTTTTCACTCTTATAATCATTGAGGCGAACCATGATGCAAATTGGTGCCAAGGTTTGAGCCAGTAGCTGTCCTACATACATAATTATACGAATAGGCTCACGTGGACTCACGCCTCTATAATACTTTAGAGGTTGACAGAGGCGCATTAAATGTCTACTTTTTTTTAAGCTACAATTTGATTCTACTGATGATTTCACCATTGAAATTATTTATAGTTATTAAGAAAGATAGGGAAAGTACCTTGTGAAGGAAATTGATAATGCCTATGATAGGAATCCTAAGAGAGGAAATGTAACAGTTCGAGCAGATCATAAAACTCGTAAAACTACTTATATATTGCAGATAAATGAAATAAACGTACAAGAACAAGTTATCAAAAAGATTGAATGCGCCCGTCTCAGTAGGCAGCGACAAGTAATAATAATATCAGCGAGTTCAATGCCCTCTTATGTGTAGTGGAGCAGACGCTCCCTAGTAAATAATCGAAATTGATGTCAGTACCCCCGCACATAATGACACAAACAACGCGCTTTATTTCGATTCTATAAATTCAAGTCTTAAATGCCGAAAATTTACAGGCACCAACACAGTTAAACAGGCTCACTGGCAGGTAAATTAATGAAACAGTCAATCACATACAATTCAGAAACAAGAAAACCCACAGGTAAAACCGCCGGGCACAGCTAGTATATAATATACTTACTGAGATATATTTTAGACAAGTATGTTTATCATGAGTCTGATTACCATAGGTCAGGCTCTAGTTTGGGATCAGGTCGTGTGCGACAATTATGAAGTTATTGTGTCAAGTTGTGAAGTTCTGATATCAACTGACAACTGTGAACTTGTTTATCGTCAAATTACGGTTCTGGTTAGTGTTTGACTTCAATTGATAAGTTTGTTAAAATTTATACAAAAACCGGATACAGTTTGTAGAGTAGGTCCGTAGTATAAACTACTACAATATAAACTACACGTAAAAAACACATCAAGTAGGTAGGGACTGTCCTTTCAAAAGTAATAAGAAATTTATTTTTAAGTTTATTTTAAACTTAAAAACAAACATAACATAAAGAACACCCAGAAAAACAATAAGCGGAAGCGAAGCAGCAGAAAGCGGCATAACGACCACCTAAACCACTAGAGTCCTAGACGAAATGTGTGCAGTCAAGTATACAAAATGAACAGAACAAACTAAATCAGTATTTAATTTGTTTTGACGTTTTAAGATCACATTTTTGGTGATTTTTGCAGTGTCTTTGAGAAACCTATTTGATAGAAATTGCGTCGGAAAGAAGGGAGATACTCATAAAACACTTCTATCGAAATTTCCTCATAATTCTTTAGCAGCGTGATTAATTTATTATGTAATGGGTAAACCCAGATGTTTTGTACACTCTCAAAGAGGGGATATTAAAGAACTCCATTATTTTTTACTAGTTTAGTAGCCTTTCTAAGAAATCTAAATATTAAAATATATTAAATGTATAAAATCGTCAGAATTCAAATACTACGACTGTCTTGTCTACGTATTACATCAACACATGTCGAATTATCTAATTTGTTTATTATATAGGAAACATATAAAATACCTACTAGGGACAGTGACGCGCATAATAGGTCATACTTTTTATATAATACGTATTTAAGTAAACAATGTACAATAATATACAATACGGGTTTAAATAAGTTACCGATGTATATTTGAGGCGATTTGTATTATTGTAGCAAATGACTCAACGCAAGGATTACTTACTAAGTTTAAAAAGCAAACAATGTGAATAATAATAACACACCTCTCATATCTACTTATATATTTCTAAATATATACACATATTTTAGATAATGGAAACTTCTTTCTACGGCTCTCTTACTCTCCTCTTTATAATCTCATATAATTATGTCTCTTTACAGTGAACGTCATAAAACAAACGTAATTCTTGATTATAATATTCCTGAAATAAAGCCACGAAGCTCTGTTAAGTGTATATGTTTTAACACTTTAAGTTGTATGGATATAAAACTTTGCATATTATATATTAAAATTTCATCATAATGGATATATTCAAGACAAGTTCGATAAATATCGTTAAATCTGTATATCCTTTACGATTTCATAATTTTATATTCGGCACTTCCTCTTAACCAATAAAAATATTGAAAATTACTCCAATTGATACCAGATACTAAAAGTTGTTTGATAACTAAAAATATGGGAAATATAATATAAATATTTAGAGGATAATTATAATTATGATTGAGATTCCATTAGAATTCCAGTTAGAAAATTAAAAATTCTGATCCCAATCTAATTACATTTTAAATAAAACCTATTCAATGGTCAAAATCAATCGATTCCGAGTAACTATAAGATGTTATTCCTAATCAACATTCGATTTGTATTACGATCTATTAAAGTGACCAGCTGTGCGTTAATACAAATAGGCTAAGATAAAATACCTACTGGGATCTATTTTAAGAGTTGTTACAAGTAGAGCTCGACGATTTGGAGTGTCTCCAACATTCATCTAACGATATTGTGATCGCGATCATCCTTTGTTATCCCTGTATATAATATTACAACTAGGAAATGTATTCAACAAAAACCTAGAAATAGTGTGAAAACAAATATTTTCATATGTATTTTTTTGTGATACACTTGAATATTTCGTACGGGTCCGCTCGCGTCGCATAAACAGAATCTTCAATTTATACACTATTGTTAATCAATAGTGTATTGTGTGTAATATACTAATAATAGTCTATATAAACGAATACGGAACAAATTTGTTGAATCCCGGTTACGTGCAGACCACTGTAAGCTTTATCAGTATCAAGCAGGTACCTACCTACCTTTAACAACAAACATTAATCGAAATCCACAGTCATAAGAATATTTATAATAAAGATTTTAAATAAACTGTTATTCACTATAAAATAGAATGCAATGTAAATTTTGTTTAATTATGTATACGTTTGTATTAGTTTGTTTTTGGTGTTAGTGGATTGATATTTATCACTCGACTAACAATAATACCGCATGTTTGATTGGATAATTTATCTGATACTTTAATAAAATCGTAAACGAAAGTAATCTCGATTGTTATATCGTGAGTCGATTGTGACACTCAATCGAGTTGTTTTCCTTCAGTCGTTTGTGTGTCAGTAGGTCAATAGTTGCAACCGTATAATTCGCAAACAACTCACGAACCTGTTCACTATTATGTTAAAGCGTACCTCACTAAAACCTACTGTCCTCTTTAATTCGAACCAGTCAAATAGAAGAATTAACCTTTAGGTGTATTTTAATTAAAAACAACGTAAAATATTACTATGCGACACATTTATTCATTCAGTCATATGTTGAATACAATAAAATAAGTACCTATTCTATTGTAAAAATAATTGTGTTAACTGTAGCTGCGACCGGAACGATCATTACATAAACTCGATACGTTTCCTGCATGCAACAAAATAAATTTCATATAATCTAGTATAACGATTGCGTAACCCACACTAGTGATAATTTTTCACACAATAGTGCTGTAATAACTACATCTATGGTAGATATAGTGATGCATTTACTCGGTTAGAATAAAACAGTTGTTTAAAAGGACTGGCGAGACCAGTCGATCAACGGGCCAATGTCACCGGTAAATATCTAGGTACTCTCGTTTAAAATGCGGACAGGTAACATAAAACCTTTAAGTAGTGTACCTATATTATATACTTATTTGAAAACGAAATTATGTTTAATGAAATGATGTACATAAATCAGTATTTTATGATTCATAACTCTTTTGATGTAAAAAATCAAACATTGATCTTTTTTTATAAAAACAACGTACAACATGAGTAATGGCTTTCATAATAAACCCTTTTTGAAAAAAGAGTAAACTTGAAACAATCTAAACAAAGAGCACTTAAAATTAAAATACAAATCTGTAACAACCCTCACTTAAACAGATAACATTATAATGCCAATACATACCGTCTAGGCAGCGCACAATAAGTAGTACCTATGGTAAGTAGGTACACATAACAAATATAATAATATATCATCAGTCATCATTAGATCTACATGAAATTTGATGATCAAATGCAAATGTAGCAAAAATACAATTCATTCTAACAAAAATTTTCAATTAATTTTGTAGATTTGTCTCAGTGCTGGATTTACACATTTGCCGCCCCAAAGCTTTAAAATTTTTGCCGCCCCTACTGACTCCTAAAATTAGATACACTGTTAACAATAAAGTTAATTCCTTTCTTTAGGAAATATTCTAGTTACTAGATTACTTTTACAATTTTTGTTGTTGTTTAAGCTTAGCAAAGCTTGGCTTTTACTGTACTACTTATAAGCTTTGGTAGGCTAAGGAAGATAGGTAAGTAAGGCCCGTTACTGCTAACCATGCACCTCCTCTTCTTGTTTTCGAATGCTTTTCGCACCATACCCTCCGTGGGGGAGACGAAGGGCGTGTGTGGGACTCCCGGCAAACCGGTCTACCCACTAAACCCCGCGGTGGCATACCTTGCTAGTCAGGAGGAGCTCCAGGAACGCATCAGTGACTTCTGGAGTCCCCCCCTGCCTTACCCCATGACTGGGGTACATCTCAGGGTAATCAACAAATGTGCCTCTTGTCGTTTTACACAGTAAAAAGCGGGACACCGAGCCGCCCAAGACGACACCCCCAGCTGCATCAGGGTTTCACCTGTTCGGGTCGCTTGCAGTGATCACATTTCCCCAAGATGTGATCGCAACGACCCTAAAGTAACGATTAGAGACTAGCTGCCTCTACCGCATAACCTTCGCCGCCTTCTTCGAGCGGGATCAGCCCTTTCCCGATCCCGCTCTGCGGACTGCTTCTGGAGCATTACGTTCTCACAAAAGGGACCGCGGCCTCCCATCCTTCATCTCGTTAGCATTTCCACGATCAATGCTGGCGGTGACAGAGTTTGTTTGATCTACCCGACCAGGTCTCGACGCTCGGATTCCCACGCAGGGCAGTCCTCCAGCGTGTGCTGGGCGGAGTCCCGGTCCTACCCGCAGTGGTGGCATTGTGTCGTAAACTCACGTTCGATTCTATTCAGATACTCACGGAAACAAATATGTCCGGTCAATCTGAGTCAATCGTTAGGTGACACAGTCGGTCCTCTCTATCCAAGCTTCGAAGCTTGCAGAACGGCTCCAACAGGGCGTTGGCTGGCACAGCCCTGTGTTTCGAGCCGTGCCCTCTAAGCCCGTAGGGCTTGCGTGTGTGCATTCTGCCGTAGCATTTCAGGCCCATGATTCGGCGCTGTCCCTCCGCCATTCCGACTGACAGAACGAATTTGGTCGTGGACCATCGTATCTATGTCGGCCAGAATGTTGAAGGGTGGATCGCGCCAGGATCGTTGCTGCCTCATACGAGATCGTACGGTAGCCCCGTACGATCCGAATGGCCATCAGTCGCTGCAGACTCCTAAGTTGAGCCTTACAGCGGGAGGAACCCGCCAGGTCCTTAGACCAGACGGGTGCCCCATAGAGGACCATGGATCGCACACACCTATGTAGAGGCAGCGAACTTCTTCCCTTGGTCCCCCGAGTTTGCGCAGCAGACGATGAAACGCCCCTGTTACCCCATGCGTTCATCCACTTCAGTGGCCTTCAGGCTTCAGAGGAGGCGACGTTCGCGTGTGTCGTACGTCGAGTATGGTCTTTTAAAAATAAAATAACAGTTGTGTGTCCGCAACCTTACTTTTTTCTGTACCAATTTATTATTTGGGCCATTTTGCCGCCCCAAGCTTCAGCTTTTTCAGCTTATATGGTAAATCCGGCCCTGATTTGTCTATATTATTACGATTACGGAATTATGTCCGTCCAAACACATAAAAGAAATTGAATTAAGAATCAAGACTTTTTTAAAATCGGTTAAAATCAAATCAACTGCAAACAAAATGCACGTTATATTTGGCAGAAAGTAAGCAAATAATTAAATTCTCTCGGAAATTGAAGACAACAGTTCATGACTCATTCTTCGGGCAGGTTAATTCGCAAGAACACAACATACGTCTTCTGAGAATAAATGTGACGAAACTATGTGTTTACGTACCTATTTTACATATTTATTTTAGGTATGATAAAGGAAGCGCTATTACCTTATCTGTAAAGATAACCTTTTAGTATATTATTACTCTGGAATCATACTTGCGAATTCAGTTATACTTAATATTTAATTCATATCAATACACAATACATTGGCGTCAAATTGACAGTTAAACCAGTGATAATAATAATAACGTTAATTTTTACGTTAAAAATGAGTGGCGTCCAGGCAATCGGATTTTAAAAATAAATTAAGTAATTAAAAATAAATTAAGTAATATTTTGTACATACTAAAAGCATTTTGCGTGAATAAGTTCGATAAACAATGATAAAATATCTACAATAATATATTTTATAACATTTATCGTATTTTAAAGTCTAGTTCTGGCGGAATAGTAAGCATATTGTAAGGGAATCGAAAAATACAAACTGTAAAAGATTTTTTAAGGATTTTCATGACATTTCAAGTAGCAGTTAAAAGTAATTTCAATTACCTATGTTTAGTCATCTAATTCTAGTAAGGTTAACTTTAAATATATCCTTAATAAAAATTTACCATGTCAATCGATAGATCCTACTAATATTTTCACGCAAAAATTACTCAAAGGATTTTGATCAGACTTAACAATAACATAGCTTACATATCGGAATAACACAAAGGCTACTATTTACCGCAATGACGGACCTACACGCGGGCCGAGCCGCGGGTAAAAGCTAGTATAATATATATTTCCCTGTTTCGTACACGAAATAACTAAAAATACCGAACTGAAAATGTCTGGGAAGAATAAAAATTTTCGTCAAGCAACGAGACTGCGATTGCACGAAGCCGCTTCATTCCCACGGATAGTCGCAAAGAATTCCACTTTCAAATACCAACGTCACTTAAAACATACTTGTATGTAGTATATAAGTTTATTGTTAAAGTGCAGAAAAATATAAACCTTAAAAATTTAAAAACCCTGTGAAACATCTAACATTCCATACATAATATAAAACCGGCTATCAGTGTTGCAATATGCAATAATCAGTGTAAATGAGAGCCAATGAGCGGGTCGGAACAACGCGGATATGGAGGTGAAAGTGGAGTGAAAGCTGTGCGCAACGTTTACCTAATCGCATTGGCTCGGCGCGGGAGTAGCGACGGGCCACGTTACATCAGCGAATACGATATATAAATGTGAAAGTCAATGTTATATTCGATAATCGTGCTGTTTGAGACAAACGGTGACTCGCAGACGGAATTTGCGACTTACCGTTACATTGGTACCGTTAAATGCATACTACGCACTGGATTCTTCACCGAAGAAATATCTACATAATATCGATCGACTCACTTCTTTCATGGATTTTGTATAAACTACATTTAGGGATCGAGGTAACGTTATTTAAAATAGCTCTGAATATTTTTTAATCTAGTTAATGATAGGTATGTTTTTTTATTGAAGCCTGCCTGATGGAAAGAATGAGTAGAATCCAGGAGTAGGGGCCATCTTCCTGATTGTGAGGGAAGGCAATGCAGCATGGTGACCCCTGCCAGGGCGGCCTGGTTAGATAATTCTGCATCATTCTTACGACGTCCGGAAGCCGTGAGAATGAAACAGAATGACTGGACCTCTGGTCTCACACTCGCCAACGAAATACGACAGCAAGAATGCTGTCATTATTAGGATGGTCTTCTGTGTGAGGGTAGAACTGATACGGTCGAGCCGGGCCATTCGTGCTGAAATCAGCGTTGCTCGACTATCTACTATGTCAAGAAATCTAGCATAATAAAGTTTTAATGTTGTGAAACAATTGATTGACTATAAAGAATGTTATTGCGTTTCGGCCTGCTCCACTTCGAAGTAGATTTGGTATGTACCGCGTCAAAATTAGCTATGATTGAAATTCAATTAAAATAATGCGACTCAATTAACATGAGTTAACGACCCTGTATAACAAGTTACCTATCAGCATGTAGGTACCTATTAATCAATGATATTATATAGAAAGATAGGTTACCTTCATACTAAACGGCGTTCGATATTGTTGCGGTATGACATGACGTACTTATTTATAGGTGTATACATACATTACGATTACGAATGCAAAAGATAATACGGAATGCATGGTAAAGAAAGAGATAGTGAGTTGCACTTACACACACTAGTAAAATTATGGACTAACTCGTTAAAATTGATACAGATATGACATTGAATATCGCCATTTGCTAAAAGTACCAATCATCATCATCAGAAACATCATCTTTATCCTAAAAAGAAAAAAGTATTTTAGTTGTCATTGTAAATTATATACTTTCCAAAATTATAAACAACATTTTGAATTGTGAAAACACCTTAATTAAATTTAATGTAAAACTAAGGACAGATTTAATCAAACTACAATTTTATTATGGATACAAACAAATTTTACCATGTTTATTACAGGCACTGCATTTTTTTCAGACGTATGTATCCTTTCGAAGTAATGTATTTATATTCCTGCTTAAAATGTACGGAACAAATAGTACTACTTTTCGTAGGCATCCAGTCGTACTCACTTCTTTCCGTCTGAACCATTCTAACCCATTTAATTCTCGTAAGATTGTCACTTGGAAATCGGGTAAACACAAAACAATATACACAGTCTTTTTACCAACATAAATTTTAACACTATTATTGCCAAATAATATAATCATCATATTAACTGAAAGACAATGACAACTAAACACATAATAGTAGGTAATATGAGCGTATCAATTAGACGGTACTGGAGGACGCGGACGATAGGTATGTATTGTGCCTACGATATCCCTTCTGTTTGATTTAATCTATTACGCATGCCTTGTCATTGTCACACTTCAGTTACAATCTTATCCTCTGTCCTTTTTTAACGCGTCTTTAATAATATTGGATATTATTTAATAATTTCGGTAAATGGGAAACAAAACCGTGACAAAATACAAATATTACGTAGTTACTTATAAATACTTACGTGGTATGTAACTCCTTCCTTTTTATTTATTTTGGAACCATAGTTTTTACACCTTCTTAACACAGCTCGGCATTTTGGTAATACTAAGCACTTCACGGAAACGCCCTGAGAACGAGTTTATTCGCTAGCTTCTATTAGCCGACTAAATGAAATCACGACGATTGACTACATTTGTCCGCAACAATTTTCGCGCGATAGTGCGATATCTACCTTTTTTTATAATATCATTGCTATTAATACATAAAGACGCACAAAATTCAGCTCTGAGGTTATAAAGCCATACGGTTATTTAATGGTTAATAAAGAGCCTTCGGATTTTGCCTTTAATACGGGGATAAAAAAGTTCTAAGTAAACAATTAAGGGGCCGAGGCATTTGACGAAATGGAGCGTGCAGAGAAAGTGGTTGGATGTTATCGTAACGGTAAATGATAGTCGGTATCTAAGTAGGTCGGTGCTCGGCGTACATTTTAACTGGTACAAACTGGTGTTATCTACTAAATAAGTATGTGGCTTTGTTTGTATACAACAGTCTCATTTGTAAATCAAACAAAATCTAGACCTCGTAGCAAGAAACATCTATTTTAGGATAATTATTAAATATAAATCTTTTTTTTAGTACCATACCAATAACATTAACTTAAAATACACGTAAATAAACTTGTAATCGATCTTCACTGAGTCGAATTTGCATCATTTCATCTGTCTACTCGAAAGCTAGCGAAATCAAACAGATAATGAAAATCCATGGGTAGTGTATTAGCCCGAGTTGCCCGTCAACTGAACTAATGTTAATAGAGCACAGCCAGTTGATTTCAATAAGCGTTATAAAGTGTGAATAACAAGAGCCTTCCTTGAAGTAGGTACTGACGGTGTCTGTAGCTAGTAGGAAACGCAGCGCCGACCGTCCGCGAGCGTGCCTTGACCCACTTGTTCTTCAAGCGCTCGCTAACACTAGTTGTTAACACACATATGCGATGAAAATCAAGATTTATAATAAAACCAGCTGACCCGGCGAACTTCGTGCCGCCTTAGAATATTTATTCACAATAAAGTATTGTGTTTAGTTATTAACGCCGTTAGTACACCTACGCATTCGTATGCGGCAGCGAAACAACGAAAAAACTGTCAGTAGTATGGCAGAATTTCGCATACGCTACGTCTCACTCTAGCACTAGGCTACATAAAATAGTTGCGTCCTTGTCGGTATTGTTTCGCAAGGAACTGCGAAATCGTCGTTACACAGACGCAGATGTTTCGCTAGTGGTGTTTCGCATCGCAAGGTGTTCGCATGCGTTCTTGTCTTTGAGGACAGATTTTCTTACCATGGAAGCCGAAAATATTGAAATATTTTTCTTTGCAAAAACACTGCTATGTACTAACGTTCCGCAGATATTTCGCTACCGCAGTAGTTTCGCAGTGATTCGCTGTCGCATACGAACGCGTCGGTGTACTAACGGCTTAACTGATAGTGACAAATCGACAGCAGCGTCAACTAACGGGCCCCGGCCGGTACCGCCACAATCGCTTTGTTCCTGCATTTTAAATCTGTAATATCTTCAAAAGTATTAATTTAAATTACATACTGTAAAGGGTCATATATTAATCTTTATTAAATACACAATGTCTTTAAGGTACTTAATTGGATAATGATTAATACTGGATTGCTTAAAATCGCTTCGTAAATAAGCCATTATTTCTCGTAAAAAAAATGGTTATTGTGGGTTATAACTAAGAGATCGGACTTTTCTGTAGACCTTTTTAAGATGCACAATACTTTAGTACATTATACTGATCTATCTCGTAGGGTACAGCCAGCATTTAAAATTATTATCTACTATATTATGAATGTATTATACATAAAAACCTTCCTCTTGAATCATTGTATTGTATTACATAAAGAAAATGGCATCAAAATCCGTTGCGTAGTTTTAAAGATTTAAGCATTCATAGGGACAGAGAAATCGACTTTATTTTATAATATGTATGTAAAAAGAAGAAATGACAAGGTTTTCTTATTCCAAATTACTGGAAAACTGGCGAATCTTATTATTTTATATTAAGTTCTTGACAAAGTGCACTGCTTAGCGAATGAATGATTAAATTGAAGACCATTTGAACTAGTTTCTAATGTTAAAATATAAAATTAATTACTATACCTACCTACTTAATACTTTTTTATTTTATGAGAACTAAAACCAATTCGTTTACGACGAACAACATTTATCATTATTTCCTCATTGATTCGGTGGCCGTGAGCTTTCATCGACGCTCAGCAAAATAAAACTATATTAAATTCTGTCCAAAACGCGAATTCACAATAGGTAAGACTACGCAAACGTTTAATTTACTAACAAAATGTTAGGGATTAAAATTTAGCTAGATTTCTTGCATAGATTGTAATTAATTTAAAATCGATAAAATAAATAAGAAAACAGTAAGTAATTAAAGACAAGAATGAGTACACAGAATGTCAACCGTGTTCTAAATTTAGTGAACTTGCTCACGAGGTCGCGATGCGCGTCAGTCAAATCGTAAAGATGGCGCCCGTATATTCGCAATCTCTGTCTCATTAGTTCTGCAGCCTTGCTCAACAATTCACAATGAGTAATTTATACATGTAGCAAATAGATTCAAAAGGCCAACAAAGCAAACATCGTGAGAATTCATAGAATGTTCACTGCACCTGCCTGAACTCTCCGAATCACAATTTACGGTCGGCAGAAAAAAAATAACCTGCGCCATACAGACGGGTTCATTTTTTTCTTAGATTCACATTATTTTGTTGATGTTGAACAATTTATTGTAGATATATGTACCTATGTTTATTTTTATAAATGATATTCTAAGTAAATAATATGGGCGAACTCTTTAACGCAAATATCTTTATTTCGTACAATAATTTTTTTTATATCGTTTAGTTACTTACATTTTTTAAGTATGAGTGACGATTTAAATCTTTTTAAAAGCGATGTAAGTTATCTATCAAAGATCTTAATACATTTATATTTGTAAATATAATTATTATAATACCTAAATTTTACTTTCAACTAGAATAGAAGACGGACAATCTTCAGTAGAGTTGAATGGTATTCTTTAGTTGACATAAAAAGGGTCAGCACTACATTATTGAAGCTATGCCTAGTTGAATATGAAATATGAGTATGCAGGTATATTTTAAAAAAGAATTACTTACAATAGCCATTTAGCTGCAGAGAATCCAAATAGATGACAATCCAATTATGACACAAATCACTTGTTTATTGAGCATAACAATCAGAGAACTGTGGTTCAAGTGTACAACACTGCACTTTTATTTCAATCAATCAATAAATCTATCGAGCTACACACACTGACCATATATTTCACAAACTTCACTATAAGTTTCTTCATTAACAGAACAGCAGTTTAAGTAAGATTACATAAAACTACACACACACCGTATCTGGGTTCACACCCAGTCCCAAGTAGGTACCTGTAACAAGACAAAGCGGTAGTAAGTTAAATGGCTTTTATTGATAAATAACTAAAGATAAAACTTTCTTCTTGAACACTAACATTAATTAAGTATAAGGCATGTGTCACTTACAGAATAGTGTGAGTGTTAAAATGAGCACAAAATTAACTATGACGTATTGAAGTCTAGTAATAAAGACGCAAAACGTGCAGTCCGTACGCCGTCCGAACACTGACTGGCTGGCGCAATAGAGTGGAGGGGCATCGGGGAGGGGAGGGAAGGCAGACGGAGGACAAAGCGAGGGAGGGAGAGCGTCTAGTCGACTGGTTGGTCGACCTATTGGCTTGCCACACACACAACAGCAATGTCATACAGCAGATTGTAGGCTATCTTGTGTAGTAGTGCGACAGATAGGGTTTTTCGAAATCGACAAGTTTCTTCCACAATAGTTTTAATCTTATTCCATTCTTATTTATTTTTTAAATGAAAACATAGATGAATTCGATTTTAACAGCTACGCGATGAGAATAGTTACCCTTCGGAATATCTCATGATCAAGCGCTTGAGCTGGAAAAGTTAGCATGTAGTTGCTAAAGATGCTTGTCGAATTGTTTGTACACCTGTAAACGAACTCTTCAAGTTGATTAACTTCAAGACAGATATCAGTTGCTATCGGATGGTTGGGGATACACATCAATAAGACAACTCTACTGATAACAAAATGATAAAGGTATAAATAGTTCTAATGTAATGTACCGCTTTAAAAACGTTAAACTGACCATCGCATTTGGTGTAATGTGTTACTATGCAACATTTCTGTGCTCTCTCACTAGTCTTTTGCTATTAGTTATAATGAAACATTATTTTTAAAACTTAGAATTGAGGTGTTGGCATTATTATCTTCCTAGAATGTCAGATAATGTCGTATGAATATTTTACTCAATGTGGCAAGGTTAAAAGCCTGAATTTGTCCCCATTCGCAGTATCAGTATCGTTTATTCAAATGAAGCTAGATGCTAATATGAAAACTAGATCCAGCTAGAGACAGAGAGCTTCGAACTGAGTAGATAATTTATTTCATCTAGTTCTGTTAATTATACAAATATAGGTCATCAAGAGAGGAGACCCGAGACTATCAGCAGTATGACATTATGGGTGGTTGATGATGAAGTCCACTTTGTACAGAAAACAGATTTTTATCACAATGGAAAAACATTAAATGGTTTATAAAAGAGAGGCAAAGAAGCCAAATTAATCTCACATTTTAAACATACTTATGAATTGCAAATCAGTACTAGGCACCATTTGAAATGGTGATACGGTTGCAATTGAAATAATGTTTAAACATCGATTCTCAATTTCACATACAGCACAGGCCAACGCCGTACAACGTACCACAGATAAATAAAAATAAATACGCAGAAATTCTTCGTGGGGGTAACGCACTTGTTTGGTTCTCTAACCTTCTCTTTCGCGCACCGCTGTAGTTTTTTGTTCATTCCTATGCCAGGTCATCGCATTTTAAGCATTACAAGTTTATTTAATTAATGACAGCAGTTTAACTCGTGGCAAAAATTTACAAACCTTTTACTACACAGCAGGTTGTGATTTATTTCGATGATTTTATTATGACATTCCTAGATACAACTTGAGTACTCGAGTATAGTAGGAAAACAATAGTTTAAATTTGGTTAACGAGGTTCACATAAACTAAAAAGAAGGAAAGAATTCATATGAGATGTAAGGAAAACTAACATTATTTCCATAAGGAAATAATGTTAGTTTTCCTTACATCTTAGAAAACGACGTATTCTCTAATTAGTATCTAAAGATAACTTTAGATACTAATTAGAGAATACGTCGTTTTGGATCTGTTATGAGAAGGCTTTCAAGTATTTGTGTCTATACATATGAGTCTTTAAATTACTACGTTTCTCGTATCATATAGATAATTTCCCCTCCAAAATTTCTTTTTATTCGATATCATGAAATCATCAAGAAGTTGTAAAACTGACAAGGTCAATTGTACTTACACAACAAAAGCAGAACACACAAGTTTAGCTTCAACTCAGCACTTCAACAAAACAATTAACCGGTCACTCGTATATATTTCAATTGTTTTTTAATTTATTTCCACTATGATGTAAAGAGTCACGAGTATGCGTGCACGTATCTCGGCGGTTGGACCAAGACTGGGACCAGTTTTAGAGAAAGTGACCGTTTCCAAGCGAATACTTTCGAAGTAATCGTCGAGTTTCGGAGTGTCGTGTACGCTTAACTCTGGCGGAATACCGTTACCCCTTTTTGCGTAACCAGGTCGCACTTAAAGTGTTCATCATATCATCGTGGATAGCAACTAAATTTCACTTGTTCTGACAGATTGCGCAATTGCAATCAAAACTTTTTTTAAATTAAATAGTCATGTTAGTAGATAGGTAAGCTGTAGTCAAATTTTTCTTTTGAAATATAATCTTAAGCTTTTTGAAAACTATCTTGATTAGCAAATAATACGTGCTAAAACATCGTGACATGTAGGTAGAGATTTATCAAACGGTGTGACAACCGCTGAAGCAAATGTTTTATTTCAGTTGCATCTGTCTTTTAGAATGTAAGTACCTGCATAGATACAGCTTTATAACCCAAATTCATAGCCTTTTAATGTCCTGCAAACATAAAATTAGGAACAAACTACGAATCAGGACTCGTACTAAAGAAAAGGTAACGTATTCTCCAAAAGGACACATATTAACCAAAAAAATTGCGTGTTATGCAAGAATTCCGACAATCTGTAACACAAAATATACATAACGAACTGTACATGTGTTTAAAGGCAAAATAAAAGTGTTTCGTGCCGAGGTATGACGGTATTCGTTTCCGTTAGTCGAAACTGAGTCTCAACAGCTTCGCTTTATTCGTACGAACTAACACGCACAGGCAACGCGCATACAAACTTACGAATTACGACCAATAAGGATGATACGAGGGCAAAAAAATGTCTTCATCGATTAAACTAGTGATTCCAAGTTCGTTGTAAGAATATAAGTCGATTAAAAGCAATTAAATAGGTCCTTGATATAGATTGGTTGAGTACTAATTGGTGGAGATAACAAGCATGCTGTTGGCAGCATATTATTTAAGTCAGAATTAATTTAATCACAATTAGGAGTAACAGAGTGTCTAACAAGAGACTATTTCTTAATTACGCTATAAAAAACTACAATATCATTGGTTATTCGTTTTTGTAAATAAACACTCGACATTACGCTGATTGTTCTGACATTTAAAGACTCCATACTAGAAATACATAGCCAAGGATATTATCAAGTAAAACTAAGAAGAACGCGGTTTTCAATAGGCGTTTAGTATTATATTACTAATTTGTGTACCTAAACCACCTACCGCTGTCCACTGTTGAATAAAGATCTCCAGGGAGCGCCAACTATGCCAAATATCCGGTCTTAGATAATGGGTACTTGTCATGTAGATACTTTGATTCTTGAGGAAGGACATAGGCCACTCTTTACCTGACTGTGTCAGAAGGAAGGTATTCATATAAAAGTCCATTTCTTGGGCACGTCCTCCAGCCCAAACAACTGGACGGATTTTGAATTGTGGTAGTGTTTTATTTTTTAAATTTTATTTTGAAAAAATAGAAACGGTTTGTTTTCACCCGACTGCGTCAGAAAGAGGACTAAACAGTTTATGGTGCTGCAGGCGAAGACAAATAATAACTTGTTACCTACGGGCAAAGGATGTTCTACCAAAACTACATTTGTCACTGCATGCGGCATCATGATGTCTTTAATAAGCTTACGAGCCAATGCATTTGTCAGTAAAATTTTATATAGATACTCGATTATTGCAGTAAAAAGTAGCCTGTGTTATTCTCGATATCGCTCCTCAAACTGTTTCAACAATAACTTTGTACAACTATATACCTAATCAACATTTATGCGAAGATAATAAATTCCCATTATCTGTATGTAAATAACGTTCAATGACACTTCCTTATCAAATTGTATGTATTCATTTGCTATTTACTTTATCTAAATTATGACAAATATAAATGGGTTTGAATGTCGACCTATAATGTCACTGATTACCTTTATAATTACGAATAAGGTCGCATTGTTGTCCGTGGCACTACTATTAATTTATAAAACGTAAAATTAATCCCTTAAACACTGTATCCTTTTCCTGCTCCTGCTCCCTGCTTTAGTCGACTATCGCCGTTACATGGTTCAAAATATTTACTTTACCTAACGTAAGATCTGAAGATAGGGACTACAATTTCACGTGAATGATTAAAAAGCCCATTCGTCTCTGTACACACAATAAAATGGTTTAAAATAAGACCAAGGAGTCATAATTACAATAAATGAAACAGAAAATTACAAACGACCTCTTTACATTCAAAAATTGCTAGTTAAGTTCCTACAATTATTGGCAATGCAATTCAGCATCGTTTTTTTGTATTTGCCATCTCTTTGATCCGGCACAGTAGTGAGTGTTCGATAAAATGTTGCCACCCCGTTTCAAGGTCGACCGAACTTCGCAACTAGTTTTTATCTTGTCTAGGTCAAACTTTAAAAGATTACAGAAAAGCCTCGGCGAATTGAGTAACCTTCTGTCTAAGGTCGTTTGAGAAGAGCAAAATCTTGTATGCGTAAATTATCTTTGACTTTATTTTCCTGAGTAGTTATTTGTTGATTCTTCTCGTTTTGTTTTAACATTAAATTTACCGATATTGCTCTTGAATTTCTTGTCAGAATTATGGAGTCTTATCTTGCCTCACGATGTTTTTTTTATTACATGATTACCTTCTCGCACTGACTTCGTTTTGTTAAAAGTTATTGGCCTGTCGCAAACGAATAGAAAGAGTAAATAAATAAGCATTTCAAAGTAAGATCTCCTTCGGACTTTATTTTGAGCAGAAATAGATCCATACATCCTAATCAACTTTGATGTGCCTTTGTTTTATTTTGATTGTAAGCGTGGGACAAGTTTTTTAAAATATTTAGTGTTTTGTATTAAGTGTTATTTTTACAGTATTCTTCGCATTTTATATTTTTTTCTCACCATAGGAACCTCCCTTGGATCTTAATGATGTGAACCGAAAAGATGAAAGAAAACAGCGGGATTGGTTAAGGCATTTTTGACTTTGCACTTAACAACACATAGGGCGATTCATTTTTATTTTTATATGTTATTAAGTAATTTCGAAACGTCTAATGTTAAGTAAATAGATATATGTATTGTGTTGTATAATAATGGGATCTTGATCGCTATGAGATAAAACCTTCTGTAATTGCTGTAAGGGAAATGTTACCTGAGTCAGATTTATTGTTAAAATTGTTATCAAACTCTCATTTATTACTCGTTAATGTACTTATTTCATTCATCTAAATTGTCATATATAAAGTTTAAAAAGTGAAAATAATACTTGAAATAACACGAGTAACGTATAAAATAAATTAATTTATGTAGGTAAGTAGGTGTACGAATTTAGTAGCCGGTATAAAAGTGATTACAGTACACGAACAACTGCCTGACCTTGCTTCGCTCATGGACGGCGCAATTGGGTTACTGGGTCAGCGATTTTGCTCTTTTTCGCGTTGAAAACCCAACGACAGTCGACGTTAGTTTTTTTTTTGCAAAATATAGTTTCGATTTGTTTTTTAATATCATATTTCATCAAAGGTCATATGCGTACACATCCAAAACGTTACTTTTAAATGTGATTAAAATAAGGTTCTGACCGTTTTCTTGAATCATGATTATGACGATTAATGGGTTTATATAATTCTAGCTTTTGCCCGCAATTCCACCCTCATGTATGTCGGTGATCGAGGTAAATATTATTTTGACGTATTCTACTTATGTGTATGTATGTATAAAATGTGAAAGTTTGTGTGGAAGCTTAGAATGTTTGTTAATCTTTCACGCAAAAACTACGGAACCGATTTGGATAAAACTTTACAGTAATACAGATTATGTATCAGCTTAACTCACGGGTTATTTATTGCGTTACATAGTTTTGTGTGAAGGAGAAGCAAACATCCACACATCCTCACAATATACGCATTTATAATATCAGTAGAACTTCTTACTCAAACCTACTTAGGTTTGAGATGGGCTATCAATTCAATAGTGAAAGTAATAGTTGCTAGTTGTTGGCGAAACTGGCCATACCTTCGCTATCATATGACGTGGCCATCTATGTAACTTCCTAGAAGAGACTTGTAGCACAATGAGATTCCTTTGTATAATCTGAGGGGAATCCCCATTATTTACTTTGTAAAGACTCAAAGAAATTAAGTTCCAATTCAGAATCGTGACATCGAAAACTAAAGTTAAATAAAGATAAAAACATATCATATAATACCTACAATAATAAAAACATAAAGTTTCTGCAGTCTCCTGAATATAGGCCTAGAATATGTTTTTAGGCCATAGACTATCGCCCGCAGGCAGCGCTCCCTCCTCGGTAACAAAATTATTTGTCCGTGAATAATCTAAACAATTCACGGTAATTCATGTATACATAATTATTATTTATCGAATTGTTTTATATAACGAACTTTCAAATAATCACTATTAGGTATATCGATATTACGCACATTGCTAAAATTATTTCCACTTATTTACTATAAATTTAAGGGTTAATTTATTCTATTAGTACTTACCATCTAAATGCTAAATCTAAATGGTAAGAATGTCGGCTAATCAAGAGGTCTCGGGTTCAAATCCCGGGTCGGGCCGAAAAGGGTTTTTCTTAGGAAATTCCTAATAGCAGCCCAGAGTTTGGAAGTTTGGCGGTGATTCACGCCCGTGCCTCGGATAGCACGTAAAGCCGTCGGTCCCGGTTGTCATGAACATCTATGGCAATCGTTATTGGGAAGTCAGTGCCCACAAATATACTGACAACTAGTTCAATCTTCGAATTTCAGTTCTCCCTTAGGGTTGCGAAGGTCCGATGCCAGTCGCTCCGTGGAAAAACTGAGATTCAGGTAAAACCGGTTGAACTAGTAGCCGACCCCAAATAAACTTGGGAATAATGGCTCGGAAGATGAGATGACATATATATATTGTACTGTTGTAATTTTGATGCTCACTTAGTTATTTTCCCAGTATCTTGGAACACTCGAAGTACACACCTACAGACCACCCACGCTGACCGAAAATATTAATATTAATTTTTTTATTGCAAGCAGAAGTCATTAATCGTTTCGGTTTTTTTACTGTACATCGGACAAAGAAGTTCTGCAAAGTGACTGTTGGCGAAGTTTAAAAGTATTCAAGAACTTTGTGGAGAGGTGTCAGGTATATTGGTTTATAAGGAAGTTTCTTCAGCCGTTAAAGAAAGTTATTTCGAATATTACGGTTACATCGAAATGTCAGAAGTTTGCAAAACGGGGATAAAACTTCAACCAATTTCAACCCTCTGTCTCGCTATTATTATTATTATTATAAATGATAATTAAGGTTTGTTATGTTTCATTGATATAATAACAAATTGTCAACTTTTGGATTTTCCCCTTTTCGTTATAATTGCGTTAATAAATTGCGTTCTAAGTCTCCTGAGGTCATGATTTTAGGTCAATGGGAAATACCAAGTGAGTAAATATAGTAGGACATAGGTGTTTATATATATTTACCATTGACCAAGTCAATTCGGAGGATGTCTTAGATTATTTCTATTTTAAAAATTTTCCTATGTGTAACTTTTCCTGTGCTAAAATAAGTAAAAACGAATGGGCTGACTCGTCCAGGGCATTACTACCTTCACACAGAAGACTAACCAAAAATGGACTCGTACGAATGCTGTTTGAAGTAGTTTGAAGTTTTGGTTGGTCTTCTGTCTTTCCTTGGTGAGTGTGAGACTGGAGACTTGTAATGTAATTGTGTGTTGTATAATTCTGCATCAATAATGCAGAAACATCTCACTAAGCCATGATGTGGGTCACCATATTGTATTGTATGTACTCACAATAAGGATGGTGGCCCCTACTCCTGGATCCTACTCATGCTTTCCATCAGACAAAGTAAGCGTAAATGTAAACAAAAGGTAAAAAGGCAGAAGACCAACCAAAAAAGACAGCATTCGTGCGAGATCACCAATTAAATCCTGCAATGCAGGCATGTATTCAAATTACGTAATATCACTCTGTCCTGGTCCAATTACATATTGTTTTTCTTTAATTAGACAACAAGTGTATCACCGAGTCAATGAACTGTTGAAATAATAATGCTTCACATATGATATACCTATAATTATTATGTTACCGATTCATTGATGTACACGTTTTACTAAGTACATTGTCTCGTGTTTCCTGACCACGTTTTCGATTAGGTTCGCTTTCGATCAAGAAAGATTGGCTCCAATTTCATAATCAAAAACATTGTCTAACTTTCTGATTCGAAGAATTCTTGATTTAGATTTTTGAAGAATGGATTTTATTTTCAATTTCATTTTTGTGATTCCTAATGTGTATCTAATGAAATTTTTGTTTCTGAAATTAAATCTATATGATTATTCTATATGAAATTGTAAATTATTAATACATATTTAACTTTTCTCTTTTACAAATATTTCAAATGTTGATACTAATAGGAAGAATGTACAGTTAAACACCAATATTGATCCCAGAACTATTATTTATTTACTTGTTTTTAATGCCATGGAGGAAATCGAAAAGGCTATA
The DNA here is from genome assembly GCA_932526445.1 of Phragmatobia fuliginosa. Lineage (NCBI taxonomy): Eukaryota > Metazoa > Arthropoda > Insecta > Lepidoptera > Erebidae > Phragmatobia > Phragmatobia fuliginosa. Next base: position 13,724,075 of record OW052065.1, on the reverse strand, counting down.
CATTACAAATTACAATAGAGCACATTAAACTGTGTTGGATTTACGCCTAGTTATGTCATCAGAAATAAAAATATTGTATTCTCCATTGAATACAATAGAATACGTAAAAGGTTAATACTAACTACGTTTAAATAGTATTTCTATGAATTACTATAAATTAACACGTATGTTTAACAGAACAGAATACGAGATTTAAAGCGGCCGTCTATGATTTCCAATTCAAGAATAGGGAAGTACCTGCTGAATCAGGGAAGTATTTCGTTACGGAAAACCACAGCACTATGTTGTCTTCCTGTCAGTAAATAGAATCCTCAATCTTTTGGAGTTGATATTGATTTTACTTTATTTATTCGTAAACAGAAATTAATAACTATTCTAAACAAGAGAAGAAAATACTGAAGCCCGTGTAAATCTAAAAAGAGTAAAAAGTACTTTCAAACGCTGGAAATTCAATAGCTCCTTTTATAAGCTTTCTTGTGTAAGTAAGTACCTATTGTTAACAATAAAGCTCCGCTAACAATCGATATGGCTGCGTGCGTTGGCTCTTGCAGTGCTATTGCAAGTAAACTGAATGGAAGTTAGACTTGAAGGTCGGAGGCGAAGGTCGTGAGCACATTAAAGCATGGAAGTTAATTGCTAGCTCACGCTTCTACTACAATGTATTTAGTTGGATTTAATTGCCTCGGGTTGTCCAATTTCCGCCCTTCTTTTATATTGTTTTGCGGAATACGAATACCTTTATGCTAACTATAATTTACATTCAAACCAAGAAGTAAGTGGAATCGGTCTAAGTGTTACGGAGTCTTGTGCTTGCCAAAATTTCACTTAGCAACTGAAAGTAGATGATATACCTAGTACCATAAAATGACCAATGAGTTTAATCTTTTTTGTTTAAGCCACATAGAAAGTTTTTCATGCATTTTTATACACACACGCTATTCTCCCTGTATTACGTCATCTAGATAATAAACAAGCACGTCATTCTTGTTGTCTTTGGGATTCTAGATTCCTCTACAATTGTGTGGGTGTGGAGATAGCTGAACTTTGATAGGTCACTTTGAATTATCTTTAGTATTCTATAAGTGGCTAAAAAATAAAAACAATAATATCAAATCAACATACGTTTAATTAAATATACGTAATTATTATTTTGATCGAATTTTGTGTTGCTCATGATTCATAATGAGGAAATAAAGCTAACCAAACACTGTCTTACGGATATACATAAACGACGAGAGTATGGACGAGGTTTATTTAGTCCGAAGTTTAACAAACATGCATAGGCACAATATGTAATAAGCTGTTGGTACAGATTTATATCAAGGGGGTATTTTGGGGGCATCTGAAAATGGTAGATGACCCGGGGTCTTTATGTTTCGATGATTCCTTTCGAGGTTATATTTGGTTCGGTAGCTACTTGTCGTGCGGTGTTCCACAGGGGTCTGTCCTCGGACCACTCCTGTGGAACATGGGATACGACTGGGTCCTGCGAGGGCGTCTCCCCCCCGGGGTCGGTGTAATTTGCTACGCCGACGACACTCTTGTGACAGCCCGGGGGGCGACCTTCGAAGAGGCGGCACGCCTGGCCACCACAGGAGTCTCCCTGGTGGTCGGGCGCATTGAGGCGCTGGGTTTGCGGGTGGCCCTAGAAAAGACGGAAGCCCTACTTTTCCATGGGCCCCGTCGTGGTCCACCCGCCGGCGCCTCCATCGAGGTCAACTCGGTCCTCGTACCGGTCCGGGCCCACTTAAAGTATCTGGGTCTGGTCCTAGACGGTAGGTGGCTCTTCGACGAGCACTTCCAACAGCTTGCTCCGAAGCTGATCGGCACTGCCTCCTTCCTTGGGCGTCTTTTGCCCAATCTGGGAGGAGCCAGTGTCGCCACGAGGCAGCTGTACACGGGGGTTGTCCGGTCTATGGCACTCTATGGTGCACCGGTGTGGGCGGCGGCTCTGACCGAGCAGAAAAGGGCGCGCCTCAGGCGGCCGCAGAGAACTCTGGCGGTCAGAGCCATACGGGGTTACCGCACCGTATCGACGGAGGCGGCGTGCGCCCTGGCCGGAACACCCCCGTGGGATTTGGAGGCGGAAGTGCTCGCCGACGTTTATCGGCGAGTGGCTAACTACCGGGCGGAGAGTGGTGGAGTTGGACCTCCGCCCGAGGACGTGCGCGAGTGGCGCGAAGCCACTCACCGAGCCACGATGGATCGCTGGTCGGTCCGGCTGGAGACTCCACGTGCTGGCTTCGCCACCGTAGAGGCGCTTCAGCCGGTCATCGGCGAATGGGCAGTGCGGCAGCACGGGACCCTTACCTTCCGACTGACGCAGGTTCTTTCCGGGCATGGTTGCTTCGGAAAGTACCTGCACTCGGTCGCCAGGAGGGAATTGAGTCCCGCCTGCCACCACTGCGACTGCAGTGAGGATTCGGCTCATCACACGCTGGCGGTCTGCCCCGCATGGGAGACGCAGCGCCGGGTCCTCACTGCAGTCATCGGAGGGGATCTCTCGCTGCCGGCTGTCGTTCGTTCCATGGTCGGCAGCGAGAGCTCATTTACCGTGGTCGCAACCTTCTGCGAGGACGTAGTCACGCATAAGGAGGCGGCGGAGAAGGCCCGGGAGGACGACATCCAATCGGACCAGATTCGCCGCCGGCGACTCGGGCGGCGGAGGCGCGAACATCTGCGCCTCATGCCGCCTTGAGTGTGGCCGCGGGTGGACGGGACGGGTTTTCCTTCCACCCGCATTATGTGGCCAGCCGCGAGGGGGCGGCGTCGGTGTGTGCCGGACGCCGCCTAAGAGAGGGTCGTCAAACAGAGACGGTGCCCGCATCAGGAGCGGGCAGGCGCTGGAGAAGTTCAGAAGGAGATCCCACCCTGGACTTCTCCTACTCCTAAACAGAGAAGCGCGGAGAGGGCACACTGTGTGTTTTTTAGTCGGTTCAAGTCCGACACACCACCCCTTTTTTTTTTTTTTTTTTTTTTAATGTGTGAAAAATCATCATGGACCGTCACCCCACCGGGGGTTACGGCGGGGTGGTGTGTCGGACTTGAACCGACTAAAAAACACACAGTGTGCCCTCTCCGCGCTTCTCCGTTTAGGAGTAGAAGAAGTCCAGGGTGGGATCTCCTTCTGAACTTCTCCAGCGCCTGCCCGCTCCTGATGCGGGCACCGTCTCTGTTTGACGACCCTCTCTTAGGCGGCGTCCGGCACACACCGACGCCGCCCCCTCGCGGCTGGCCACATAATGCGGATGGAGGGATAACCCGTCCCGTCCACCCGCGGCCACACTCAAGGCGGCATGAGGCGCAGATGTTCGCGCCTCCGCCGCCCGAGTCGCCGGCGGCGAATCTGGTCCGATTGGATGTCGTCCTCCCGGGCCTTCTCCGCCGCCTCCCCGACACACCACCCCTTTTTTTTTTTTTTTTTTTTTTTAGTGTGTGAAAAATCATCATGGACCGTCACCCCACCGGGGGTTACGGCGGGGTGGTGTGTCGGACTTGAACCGACTAAAAAACACACAGTGTGCCCTCTCCGCGCTTCTCCGTTTAGGAGTAGGAGAAGTCCAGGGTGGGATCTCCTTCTGAACTTCTCCAGCGCCTGCCCGCTCCTGATGCGGGCACCGTCTCGATTTGACGACCCTCTCTTAGGCGGCGTCCGGCACACACCGACGCCGCCCCCTCGCGGCTGGCCACATAGTGCGGGTGGAGGGAAACCCGTCCCGTCCACCCACGGCCACACTCAAGGCGGCATGAGGCGCAGATGTTCGCGCCTCCGCCGCCCGAGTCGCCGGCGGCGAATCTGGTCCGATTGGATGTCGTCCTCCCGGGCCTTCTCCGCCGCCTCCTTCTGTGTGATTACGTCCTCGCAGAAGGTTGCGACCGCGGTAAATGAGCTCTCGCTGCCGACCATGGAACGAACGACGGCCGGCAGCGAGAGATCCCCTCCGATGACTGCAGTGAGGACCCGGCGCTGCGTCTCCCATGCAGGGCAGACCGCCAGCGTGTGATGAGCCGAATCCTCACTGCAGTCGCAGTGGTGGCAGGCGGGACTCAATTCCCTCCTGGCGACCGAGTGCAGGTACTTTCCGAAGCAACCATGCCCGGAAAGAACCTGCGTCAGTCGGAAGGTAAGGGTCCCGTGCTGCCGCACTACCCATTCGCCGATGATCGGCTGAAGCGCCTCTACGGTGGCGAAGCCAGCACGTGGAGTCTCCAGCCGGACCGACCAGCGATCCATCGTGGCTCGGTGAGCGGCTTCGCGCCACTCGCGCACGTCCTCGGGCGGAGGTCCAACTCCACCACTCTCCGCCCGGTCGACACACCACCCCGCCGTAACCCCCGGTGGGGTGACGGTCCATGATGATTTTTCACACATTAAAAAAAAAAAGAAAAAAAATGGTTCGGTAGCTACTGGAACCCAAGACGGAGTGCGGTTTTTCGAAGATTCGAGCCACGATCAACCCGGGTCGTATGGTACGTGTGGTACCACAATTTTGAGTCCAACAAACTTTACTATCGTTGTCGTTTTACATTTTAAAAATGTATAGACCTTTATATAAATTTGTGTGTGTATAGACGTTTCGCAATACATGATGCTTAAATCTGGTAATACCCTTGTAAATTAAGAGATAATAATTCCTCCTTCCTCAATTTAATGCGGTCCACTGGGTTTTTAGCAGAGGCGCATGAAGAAGTAGGTACAAAATGAAGGCATAGATTAAAATTTCCTGTTAAATAAACTCGATATGTTTGCAGAGGAAGGAAATATTAAGCTAATTCTGCGTAAGTAACTAAATCGCCTCAACGATAAAAACATTAAACTGAGTTTATTCTCACTCGCACACTTTTTTTCCAAACTTTTTGTGGACGATAGCTAAAGTTATCTTACAAAGTTCAATTCTAGTGATCGACCTGTCATTCGAACTTTTTTTAAATAGAAATACCAATGACATTTTTTACACTCGACCCAAGGGACTCTTCCTATTATTCCTATCGCAGATGCATCAGGTAGTGGAGTTCGTTTGCTCAAGCTAGGGAGGGAATATTGGTTGTAGAATTTATATTTATATTTTTTATATAATCTTTTCCCTTTTGTTGTGTGACTTTTGATCTTTATTTTCGTAGACTACGTTTATCTTTAGAGTCTTTTATAAACAATTTGTTTATATTTTATGCGATAAATATTTCTATTTTCTTTATTTCTAGTGTATTAAAGAAATTAAATAATATTAAATCAATATAAATAAAAAGTTATAGATAATTATATGGCTGTACTCGCTCGGGTACTCCTTAATGGTAGCTCATTTTGGGACTTCTAGATGAATAGGCAGAATTTCTATAATAAAAAATTATGAAATGTATCGTCATATCGTATCAAGTACAGATGGTTCACGTGATTTAAAGTTTTGCGAAAAAGACACAATTTAAAATAGTTACTTCGTATACTATGAGTATAATATTTCTTTTTATTACCACGTTTTTTCCTATTTATAACTCTTCGAGCTTTGTTAGAAAACCCATAAAATAGGATAGTTTATTTGACATAAGATAAAGCATCTCCCGAATACAACCAAAGCCCATTCTGGCAACCCTGCACCTACCCCAGACTAAAATCGTTTCCAAAGCTATTAATTTTTTTAAACACTTCTAACAAATGGGCACACACATGTTGCACAACCCGAAGGTCGCTCACAAACATTAACGTAGTACAATCACGATGAAAAGCAACAGCACGACACGTATATTTTTATTCTAAATACCTAATTTAAATTATGAGATATCTGTAACAAACTACCTACAGATCATAATACAGAACGCTCGTTTAGAATTATACCTTAGTTTTCAATATTGTATCCACACATTCATTTGATAATATCTATAAAATGATGTCCGTACACAATGTTGGTAGGTATTATTAGCAAGATCATTAATCAATCGACTAAAGATAAAAGATACACAATCGAGCAGGTAGGGTGACAATTAAAATTGAATGGGAGATCGTAAACAGGGGTACGATAAAACGATTTTACAGATCGATGCGTGTTTCGATTCTATAGTATCGTAGTCCCAGTCCCGGGGTGCGGTAAATAATAATAATAACTCAAAGCGATTACAAGTACGAGTCATCGACCTTCGAAAAATCTGACCTGTGTCGCGCATCGCAAGGTTGCTTGCGAGAACGAACCGTAGCACGACGCGCGTTGTTCGCCTCAACCAACTCGATTCACTTGAATATTTTAAACACGCTTCCTAACCGATTTTGTTTTCGTGTCTGAATCACTTCTTTATCCATCGGAGAATTAATAATAAGTATATCGTTTACGGATATGAACATAGTTCACTGATGTAGATTGTTAACAAAAAACTTGTACACAAAATCCAAAGTTTTTTGCTCGGTGGCAAAACAGTGATAAAATATTAAAAACTTAAAAAAAACCTCAGGGAATCAGGCCTAAATCGATAAATTATGCGTAAACTTCCGTAGACTACATATTTTCCGCCTTCACAGTTAATCGCCTTATTTGTTTTTAAAATATCAGATTACCTTCAGGTCTATCAAGCAGTTATTAAACAATATGTACTTAATTTAACTTTGACTGCCTCGGTGGCGCAGTGGTACCTTACGTGATTGTTGTGCTTGAAGTCTCGGATTCGATTTCCGGACTTCATGTTTGTGTGATCAGCAGATGTTTGTCTAGTACTCAAAATACAAGCTTAATTTGGGACTAGATAACGTTGAATGTAAGATGTCCGAAATATATATTTATTTATTTGTAAATTGGGTAGTTTACAAACATCACTACATAGTATAAAACAAAGTCGCTTTCTCTGTCCCCATGTACGCTTAAATCTTTAAAACTACGCAACGGATTTTGATGCCGTTTTCTTTAATAGATAGAGTGATTCAAGAGGAAGGTTTTTATGTGTAATACATGCATAATATAATAATAATTAATACTTTTGAAGATATTACAGATTTAAAAGGCAGGAACAAAGCGATTTTGGCGGTATCTGCCGGGGCGGTACGAAGTTCGCCGAGTCAGCTAGTATTTAATAAACTGTAGAATACAGAATATAACAAACCACAGATTGTTGTTTTATTTTAGTCCCTTAAACTGTCCAGTTTAAATAAATGAACGGTATATTAAAGTTCGCTTTTTGTACACCTTGTTTAATCCCCATTTTCTACTAAGCAGAACTTGTACTATGAAAGCTAGGTTGACTGATAGAAGACCTAAACACTTAAGTAAGAAATACTTTTAAACCATCCATACTTTTGGTTCGGCTCGGGAATGAAACCCGAGACCTTAAGAACAGCACGCTACGCTAACACTGCGCCGAGACAGTCTTATACTTTGACTTAGCCTAAACCAGTTATGAAAATTGAAAATGATTGGTAATGTATCCTTTTTTTATTACCCTTTTCGTGCAATAGTTCACTCCACAGAACAACGAACCATATTTCTTGTTATTATCTGACCTTTACTCTCGGAATTGGTAAATCCAAGGTATTCGAATCAATTTGCAAAACCCGTCTTTCTTCAAAATAAATTCATTTGTTGAGGTCGTTAAATGTCAACAAACTATTGAAGGTGATGTAGGCAGCTTTATACATATCAACAGTTTATTTAACGATTAATAAAAACAATATGGCGCTTTTTAATATGTATTACATTAGATTATAATATAAACTTGATTATACTTTATTACTCCGTCGCCAAAGGGAACTATGATGACCTATTTCCCTCGGGCGATTAGCGGCATTTGCTCCAAGATAAGAAGTTAATGTTATTATTGGTACATATATGAATGTACTATTCATATATGTACCAATAATAACACTAACTTCTTATAATGTTATACATTATAATGTATATAGTACAACTTTGAGGCCAAAATGACATACAATATTATAGTAAGTTCAAAGACTCGTAAAAGATATATGAATAAGTAGGTAAATAAAACGCGTGCGTTACCCCAGCAAAAAAGCAAAAAAAATTGGGCCTTAGAGAGATGAGAGTATAACAGAAAATTAGTGTGTTCTGAGGTGTAATTTGTTAGAAATAGCAAAATTTGTGCATGTAGTAGTTTAAAAGTTATTCGACAAAAACACTTTTTGCTGGAGTAACGTTTCAAACGTTACCCCAGCAAAAAAAATTTTTTTTAAACGTTTCAGACCCAAACGAAATACATGAATACATAGCTTTTGTTCCGTATTAAATGTTAGCAAACAGCAAAATTTGTGTGAGCTGTGGTTCTTAAGTTATTGACAATTTTGCTGGGGCAATATTTCGGTCTTGTCTAGAACTTGAAAATGGCTGAACGCAGAAGGTTGAAAAAAAATAGCATCGATAGACCTTCTTGTGCTTAAATTTGTTTAATCATTCGTTTTCAAATTGTTTGAGGAACACCGATGTAATAAAATGGTTTTAAAAATCAGAAAAAACTGTTTTGCTAGGAAACCAGTATACTTACAATCAAATAAAAAACTGTAACATATAGCCATGGTTTACATTTATAATGGCTGTAAATTTGGAATTAGTAACTTTAAGCAATATGAAGATATAAGTAAATATTATTAATTTTAAATGGTATATTTAAGTCATCGAATACGCAGTTCCTATAAAAGAAGGAAACGTGGCAAACTCTAACAAATTTAAGTATATCATCAACAAACAAGCCTGTAAATTTCAGCTATCAATCACGAATATTATAAAAGTTATATGTAAAACAAGAATGTAACAACATTCTCTTATAACCCGACCAAATTAAAAGGTTACGTAAAAGCAACCGCGCCATACATTCGGCTGACATCTGAAATGAATGGTTTAATAGAATATTTTGTTGGTACAGTTACGAACAAAAAAAGTTAGGTCCGGGTGACAAGAATATTGAATTGAGTATGATAATTTTTTTTATTTAAAATCAGTCTTATACGCTCACATAAGTACATAAATGTTAGAAAAATCACAGATAGTTGAGTAATTTCAACATGCTTAGATATTTTTTTGTTTCTTTTTACAATGAATTAAATAACTATTTACAATGTTTAGTAACATTTTCTTGTAAATTTTTTCTTGTCCTTTCCTTGTAAAATGTGTTCAGTATTTTAGACGCATTATTCTTTTTAAAATTACATTAGTTGCCTTCCTGTTGCTTCCATGGTGTCGCGGTGAATGTAACTTATTATTTTTCTCATAACAAGAACAAAAAAAGGAAAAAATATAGCATACTATATGAAATTTTTATATTGTTTTATAAAAAACTATTCCCAACTGAGTTATGATATTTTGGTTTGCATTAATTTGAATTCGAATGAAGCATTAAATTGTATGAAACAAAAAAAATAAGTTTTAATTAATTTATGGTTTTAAAATTAGTTTAAATATTTAAATTACACAATCTGATAAAAATATTCTGTTGACTGTACAAAATACCAGATACTGAGCCGTTAATTTACGAAGATATTTAAATGTATGGCGCGGTTGCTTTTACGTAACCTTTTAATTTGGTCAGGTTATAAGAGAATGTTGTTACATTCTTGTTTTACATATAACTTTTATAATATTCGTGATTGATAGCTGAAATTTACAGGCTTGTTTGTTGATGATATACTTAAATTTGTTAGAGTTTGCCACGTTTCCTTCTTTTATAGGAACTGCGTATTCGATGACTTAAATATACCATTTAAAATTAATAATATTTACTTATATCTTCATATTGCTTAAAGTTACTAATTCCAAATTTACAGTCATTATAAATGTAAACCATGGCTATATGTTACAGTTTTTTATTTGATTGTAAGTATACTGGTTTCCTAGCAAAACAGTTTTTTCTGATTTTTAAAACCATTTTATTACATCGGTGTTCCTCAAACAATTTTAAAACAAATTATTAAACAAATTTAAGCAAAAAGAGGTCTATCGATGGTATTTTTTTCGAACTTCTGCGTTCAGCCATTTTCAAGTTCTAGACAAGACCGAAATATTGCCCCAGAAAAATGGACAATAACTTAAGAACCACAGCTCACACAAATTTTGCTGTTTGCTAACATTTAATACGGAACAAAAGCTATGTATTCATGCATTTCGTTTGGGTCTGAAACGTTTAAAAAAATTTTTTTTTGCTGGGGTAACGTTTGAAACGTTACTCCAGCAAAAAGTGTTTTTGTCGAATAACTTTTAAACTACTACATGCACAAATTTTGCTATTTGTAACAAATTACACCTCAGAACACACTAATTTTCTGTTATACTCTCATCTCTCTAAGGCCCAATTTTTTTTGCTTTTTTGCTGGGGTAACGCACGCAAATAAAACCGTGACCGTCGCGTCACTATTGTTTCTATTACGATAATGCATTTACATAAAGGTGTGTTTGACAATCTTCTACAATGACAATAAAGAGAGAATAATAATAATAATAATAATAATAATGTTTATTTCAAGAATACGATACAAAAATGTTAACATTTACTGTGACAGCCACACTAGGCGGAGCCTGTGTTGTGGCTATCAAACGATAAGATTATCTTATGCCTAGGACTTATATCTACTTGTTAATACTAATAATACATCTATTTAAAATTCTCAGTGCTAGTGTGTGTGTGCGTGTGAGTGTGTGTGTGTGGGTGTGTGGGTGGGTGTGTGGGTGTGTGGGTGTGTTAGTGTATGTATGTGTGAGTGAGTGTATAACACATCAGCTTATATGTTTTAAAAGTAGTTCTGTATCCCTGTAATTCAAACCGGAGATAAATTCTTTAATTTTAGTTTTAGCTTGGTACTTTGTGCAGTGCCGCAGGTCACACGTCTTCGCCAATTTGTTATATAAGAAGGGAAACATATATTTAGGAAACCTTTTTGCAAAACTAGTTTTGAATTTTGTAGTATTGATCTTAAAAACCCTTGCGTTCACCATTGAATCATAGTTAACGGAGCCCAGTACTAAGTTATGCGTGTAGATAACTGCATTTAATATATACAGCTGTCGAATACTCAAGAAACCAATAGCCTTATAGACATCCACTGTAGGGAACCTAGTTGGTTTTTTGAGTATTACTTTGAGTATTGATCTCTGGGCTCTCTCCAACTGTATAAGGTGCGTTGAAGCTGTTCCTCCCCAAACACTCAAACAATATGTCAGAATTGGCTGGCAGAGTGATATATAAACGGTTTTAAGTAATTCAATATTGGCGACATCTCTAAGTCCTTTCATTACGTAAATGAGTTTTCTGCATCTCGCCGATAGAGAAGCTATGTGTTCATGGAAAGATAGTTTCTCGTCAATGACAACGCCAAGATATTTTATGGATTTAGTTCGCATTATTTCACTGCAGTTACAGGTTTTGTTTGTGGTAGCTTGGTGTAGATTATAATCATGGATTTTGATATTCGGAAAGGATATAGGAGAAGAAGCACCGGTCTTATGGAAACAGAGGAACTTTGTTTTATCAGTATTGAGAGACAAAAGATTATTACATAGCCAGTTAGTTACCAGGGCCATTCCCTGCTCTGCCTTCAGCAAACACCCGTGCCAAGTAGAATCATGAAAAATAAGAGCCGTGTCATCTGCGTAACATATAATTTTTGCATTTGGTAGTGGCAATGAAGCCAAGTCATTTAGGTATAATAAAAACAGCGTGGGCCCCAGCACACTTCCCTGCGGTATTCCGAAGTCTGTTTCTGTTGGAGAACTCATCCAGGAGTCCATTCTGACTAGTTGCTTTCTCCCTGTTAAATAGCTTCGAAACCAATCCAAAGCAATGCCGCGTATTCCAATGCCTTCAAGCTTTTTTAATAGGATATGAGTGGATACGGTATCGAAGGCTTTAGCTATATCAAGAAAGACTCCGACGCATGCTTGACCTTTGTCCAGGTGAGTAACAATTTCGTCAGTTAGTATTTTTACAGCATCCTCAGTTGACTTTCCCTTCTGGAAACCAAACTGGGAGGCCGTTAACAAATTATTTATTTCTACATACTTCACAAGGCGCTTGTTTACTATCCTTTCCATGACTTTGGCAAATATTGGTAACAGAGATATAGGCCGGTAATTGTTTGTTAAATTTGTTGTACCTCCTTTGTGGACAGGAACTATAACTGCAGTTTTCCATTCTTCTGGTACAATCCCTGTTATGAGACTTTGGTTTATGATTATCTTAAGCGGTTCTATTATTTGATACACAAGTTTCTTAATTAATGTGTTATTGAATCCATCAATACCTGGAGCACTATCAATTTTAAGATTCGTAATAATATTCTGTATTTCATTGTTGTTAGTAGGTTCAAAGAAGAAAGAGCAGAGGGGTGACGTAGAGTTCGTGTCAATTTTACTTGCCAAAGCAGTCTGGGTTACACCGAGATGGGATAAGATATTGTCAGCATATTTGCGTCCCACCGAAGCAAAGAATTCGTTACAGCCATCTACTGCTGCTTGTGGACAAGTGTCCCTCTTAAGGAGTTCAGTGAAATTAGATTTTTTACTACTTTTTCTATGCGTGATTTGATTGATAGTTTGCCATAGTTTCCTTGGATTGTTTTTGTGTTTTTGTAGTAATTGTGTTTCGTAGTCTGTTTTTATTTTGCGCAATAAACTTATGTAAAAGTTACGATATCTTTTATAAATAATTGATTTTTCATAATTTCTTGGATCATTTCTAGCCTCTAGATGAAGTTTATCACGTACACGGGAACATCGCAGCAGGCCTTGAGTCATCCATGGCTTTATAACTGCTTCTGTACGTTTTATCAATACTGTTTTTGAGCACGCATGGATAACATTATTCATAATGCTCATAAAAGTGTTTAATTGCTCACTGACGCATTGCACGCTATTTAATTCATTCCAGTCTACACAGTTCAATTGTTCAGCTATGCTGTTATAGTCAATTCGTAGCTTGTAATTGGGTGGTGCAGCTGGTTTCGTTGTAATGTTTTTTATTCCCGTGATTACTATGTCGTGGTCAGTTATTGCTGACGGACAGACAATTGTTTCCACATCCATTATATTACTAACGAAAACGTGATCCAGACACGTTCTCTTCCTAGTGGGCACATTTACAACGGGCATTAAACCAAGTTCGGCCATAGTACAGAGGTAAGCACTCGATTCTGCAGTGTCTGTATTAATTATATTTATGTTTACATCTCCCATAAAAAGTATACATTTGTTAGGCTCCACCGATTCCATAACTTCGTGGATAGAATTAATAAAGCGGTCAGTGTTTTTGAATGAAGGCGACCTGTAGACTCCCAATATTGTCATAACATTAGGAATGACCACAGCTATACATTCAGCTTCTTCTATAGGGGGTTCAAATACCCGTGGTGACCAAATATCCTTTACATAGGCTACAACGCCGCTGGCTTTATTTGTATACCTAGTAGTGTGAAAGGCACTAAACCCCTTTAAGTCATACAATATTGAATTTTCATGTAACCAGCACTCCGTTAAAATAAGCACATCAAAATCAATACCAATTCTTTTTAGAATAATTAGTAAATCACAGAAGTTACGACTAAGACTACGTATATTGAGGGTTAGAACTTTTATATCACATTTATGCATGATACTAAAACATTCCTCAGGAGAACATACAGAATGGCATTTTATTGTGAGTTCATTGTCAATACAATTTAATATATCAAGTGTAGCCATAGGTAAAAATTGTAAACGTTAATAACAGTAAGTATAAAATTACGAAAAACGCCATTCTGCTACCCAAACGAATGCCGGTGTACATGCTGTGGTGATGACATGTGTGGATGTTGTACTTGTATAATAGAATAAAAGTTTTATATTTTAAGTCATGTACTATTATGTTTGTATTGATATTACAGCCGTAATCTACCATTAACACAGGACTTATGTATAAGTAGCTACATTTCAATAATTTAATGCTTAATTTACAATAACAAACTAATAATAATTGTATTATTACATTTAGACTTTTGTATATGTTGCTATATGATAATAATCTTGAGTTTATTTTGTGATAGCGTTGAATTAATATACTGGGGCTAGGGTATATATAAGTTTGTAGTAATACGTGTATGTTTAGATCCCGCGTGTATACAAAAGTACTATGTGATGTAGTGTGTGAGTTATGAATGTTGTGTGTGTTTTTTGTGTTAGAGTAAAAAGTATCATAATAGAGTCGGAATGAGAATTTTATGAGTGCAATCAAATAGTTCAAATAAAAAACTACAAAAAAAGAGAAAAAAGTAAAAACAAACATAGCATTAATAATTATTTTCAGAGTTGTTACTTGGTATGGGGACACTGATGAACTTGTTGAGATCTTCAGTTGACTGAATGCGAATCGCTGGGTGTCCTTCTTCTTTTTTGATGTATATGGAGCCATTTCGCAGCCAACAATAGCGAAAGGAGCCCTGCCGAGCCCTCGCTCGTGCTTCCCGAAATAATATCCTTTTTTCTTTAGTAATACGTTCATTGATATATATTTTAGACATCGACCCACTAACTAAGTTTTCAGATGTTAGATTTTTTCTAGACCTCGCGGCATTGATCAGCTCGTCTCTTTTTGATTTCCGATTAAGTTTCACTACTATAGGACGAGATTTAGTTGAAGTTTCGTCATTTAAGTGCTTCGGACCTACTCTGGAAATATCACTTATATCAGCTTCTTGCAGTTCAACGTTCATTTTTTGAGACAAAGTTAACATTACATGCGTTAGATTTTCATGGTTCAGCTCAGGTATTCCACAGAGTTCGATCTCATTTCTCAGCGAATTTTGTTCCAGGGAGCCAACAGTCGCTTGCAACTGGGTTATAGTCAATTTCATCTTATTTATTTCATTATCTTTATCATTTATTATTTTCTGGTAATCTGTGAAGCGGCTAGCCAATTGTTCTTTTAGATCTTTAACGTCCTGCCTCAAAAGCATTAATTCATTATTGCCTTGTCTTAGCTCCTTTACCTCCCGTCTTAGTTCACGAATTTCTTGAATCAATTCCGAATCAATGTCAAAGACTGAGGTGGATTTGGCTCGCGAACCTCGCACTGAGTTGACATTATCAGAGGGCGAATCATCATTCAAGGTCGCTGTGAGACTGCGAGCAGGTGTGTTGGTATTGCCCTGCTTTGGTAAGGAGCAAACACACTTAGGGCACAACCAAGTTTGTTTGTATTTCGCATTTAGTTTTTGAAAAGACTCAGTCGATACATTTATGCATTCTAAGTCATATGGACCTTTACATTTTGAGCAACTCATGTAATTAATAGATTTAATGCCCTTACCGCAAGCTTTACAAATAGATGGCATCCTGTATTATTGTGATAGCAGCTTCACTGAGGATGAATTACTCGAAGACTTGTCGCGTAGTTCGCGCGGCTAGCGGCTAACGATGGCTATGTGTGTGTGCTGTATGGGTTGGATCGGCACACCTGCGTTGCACGTGTTCGCTGGAATGCACTTCACTATTTAATTCTTGGAATTATTTTTTAAAAATTTATTTTTAAGAATTATTTTTTTGAATTTAGATGGAATGTAACTATGGGCACGTCTGCTCCGTGACGCGGTTCGGAGGGAAGCCGAGGAGGACAAGATCAATAAGTTTTGAAGACAATAATATAACTTAATAATTTAAATATTGAGTTCAAGTGAGTTGTGAGTCCTCTTCATTACATAATAAGTAGATTAATTAAAAACGCTTATTGTAAATGACAACGCATTTTTATGAATATTCGAAATTTTAAAAAAATATAAAGCCTCATGTTTTACTCTATAGTATACTAGTACGTTCAATACCAAGAAGTTTGTATAGTCTTAGTGGCAGGAAAAAGTTAATTTTCTCGTGTAAATACTTGAACGAGATCTCTCCGCACGACATTATGTTTATTCATATGTTTAGGATTTGTGTCGTAAAGTAATATGCAATGTTAATGTTTTCCTTTTGTTATCCATTTACCTATTTATAGGTACTTTAAATAAAAATTGTTCCTGCGCAAAATTTGTGCTTAATTTAATGCAATGCAGCAATACATTTAAAAATTCATTTAAACCGTTTGTTCATTTTGAAAAGAATAAAAATCGTACCTCGATGTTTTATGTTAATATTGCAACTCGATAAAATAATTATAGAATTATTATTTACTGTGTGACTATTACAATGGGCATTGTGTAGTTATAGTAGTTGTAAACAGTTTGAGAGAATGTATAAAACTAAAACATCTGCTCGAGTATATGTATCTTTATTAATTTAATAGAAACGTCAGAAGTTTGTTCGATATATTCCCAAAAGAGAGGTCTCAGAATTTCTTTTCAGTCTTCAAAAAACCTACCTAATGTCCAATCCAATCTTGTCTTTACAAATTTTAGATAGACCATGCTGAGCCCAAGAGAATGCAAAAGTAAAATTTGGAAACAGTAAAAAGTTAAGTTTTATTTATGGATTTTAATAGTAAAGGACTGCTAATTTAAAATTATTAATTAAGACACTAATTGGAGAATTTTGAAAAATAAAAAATGTACAAAATATAAATTATTTTTCTAATAAATAAAATCTGTTAAATAAGAGAAAGGCTGTACGTAAATGAATTGGTTTCTTTTGGGATTGGCTAATGTGCGAATCTTTTTTTTTAATGTCATATTAAGTCTTATTTTTGTTACGTAGGTACTACTTGCAAAAAAAATTTGGTTTATAATATTGTGTTTAATGCAAATAGTGGTTGTACCTACTTTATTTATAATTTCGTCATATTAATTTTATGTGCTACTATGGTTACTCCCTAGAGGTCGTGTATCCTGGGTAGGTGACCCACGAGCTATTCTTTACGACCAATATCATTATTCCCAACAAACTTAAAACTGTATTGCCCGGATATTATCCCAATTCGTAACGTTTCCGCACTTACAGAAACTTCTCTGCAAAATGATTGAGCTTCTAAGAACAATTCAATGCTATTTAACACATCCGCACACAACATTCCTAAATATTTGTCTTATTTTTTTTTTTAGTATTATGCTAGGCGTGTGTCTTTTGGCTAACTTGATTTAAAATAGAGATAAGCGAATAACGGCCGCGGCCGTTTTGTTAATTTATGTATTTTCTAATACAACCTGACTTGTTGTTACGCAAAATGTTTTACAATGAAATTTTTAAAGAATATATTGTTGTTTAAAAATGTCGATTTTTTTAAGTTACCATTCAAATAGATAATTATTTATCAAATTGCTCACTTGCTTTGAAAAATACGAAAAAGAAAAATATTTTTATCTTTAAAAACGGGTAAATATATTGTATGACATGTTTGAAAACTTGGCTATGGAAATATTACCAATAAGTGTACACAAATGGACATGTGATTAACCTGACAGAATACGTCAATTTATCTGACCGCGTAGTACACAATACGGACTAAATGAGGTCGTGGAAGGTGAACACCCCCACCAAGGAAAACCATTGACCCCCAGGCAACATCCGTGTGTACTGAGTGCGGACGAGAGCTTATGTTTTACCATCTTATGCATAAATATAGGTTTTTTAGATTAGTCATTAATATTAACAAAATGTATTGCCTAGAGAGTCGCAACTTGGAGAGTCACCTAATGCGTAATTCATTTATAGGTTTCAGTTTTATGAAATAAATATCCATTCCAAGCCTTCATAAAAACATTAAAAAACGTTAACCTTGGCAAGTCGCCAACATTAGATTGAACGCTCATGCATTTCCTCGCTAAATTCTTTTAGTACGTGTTATACCAGTAAAATAAACAATAACATATTTCAGATAACCTTACATCGTTACTATCTACTACTGTCTGTATACGTAATCTGTGCCGATTCAGCGATTGAGTATACCATGCTTATAGAAGATTTACCTATTTCAATAAAGTGAATGTTTAGTTACAGCGTCTAAAACTCTCAAGTAGCTAAAGTACGGTCAACAAGAAGCCTTTGGAAGTTTATTTTTTGGAGAAGTAAAATCTGTTAATTTATCACTCGAATTACTTGGTTGTGGCTGCCTCATTAGCCACTCCTAATGAAAAACAATAATCAAACAATACAAAATAACAATGATTAAACAAGCAACAAACACTAACAAAGTTTAACAAATAACTTGTATTGATGAAAATGATATTTGAAGCGTATTGTATCTTCTTCCTAGCCTTATTCCCAATACCTATTATTTGGTGTCGGCTACTAGTTCAACCGGTTTTACCCAATGATATTATATAGAAAGATAGGTTACCTTCATACTAAACGGCGTTCGATATTGTTGCGGTATGACATGACGTACTTATTTATAGGTGTATACATACATTACGATTACGAATGCAAAAGATAATACGGAATGCATGGTAAAGAAAGAGATAGCGATCTCTTGCGATTTGCTCTTACACACACTAATAAAATTAAGGACTAACTCGTTAAAATTGATACAGATATGACATTGAATATCGCCATTAGCTAAAAGTATGCATCATCATCATCAGAAACATCATCTTCTATCCTAAAAAGAAAGAAGTATTTTAGTTGTCATTGTAAATTACATATATACTTTCCAAGATTATAAACAACATTTTGAATTGTGAAAACACCTTAATTAAATTTAATGTAAAACTAAGGACAGATTTAATCAAACTACAATTTTATTATGGATACAAACAAATTTTACCATGTTTATAACAGGCACTGCATTTTTTTTCAGACGTATGTATCCTTTCGAAGTAGTGTATTTATATTCCTGCTTGAAATGTACGGAACAAATAGTACTACTTTTCGTAGGCATCCAGTCGTACTCACTTCTTTCCGCCTGAACCATTCTAACCCATTTAATTCTCGTAAGATTGTCACTTGGAAATCTGGTAAATACAAAACAATATACACAGTCTTTTTACCAACATACATTTTAACACTATTATTGCCAAATAATATAATCATCATATTAACTGAAAGACAATGACAACTAAACACATAATAGTAATATGAGCGTATCAATTAGACGGTACTGGAGGACGCGGACGATAGGTATGTATTGTGTCTACGATATCCCTTCTGTTTGATTTAATCTATTACGCATGCCTTGTCTTTGTCACACTTCAGTTACAATCTTATCCTCTGTCCTTTTTTAACGCGTCTTTAATAATATTGGATATAATTTAATAATTTCGGTAAATGGGAAACAAAACCGTGACAAAATACAAATATTACGTAGTTACTTATAAATACTTACCCGTGGTATGTAACTCCTTCCTTTTTATTTATTTTGGAACCATAGTTTTTACACCTTCTTAACACAGCTCGGCATTTTGGTAATAATAAGCACTTCACGGAAACGCTCTGAGAACGAGTTTATTCGTTAGCTTCTATTAGCCGACTAAATGAAATCAAGACGATTGACTACATTTGTCCGCAACAATTTTCGCGCGATAGTGCGATATCTACCTTTTTTTATAATATCATTGGTTTTACCTGAATATCAGTTTTACCACGGAGCGACTGGCATCGGACCTCCGCAACCCTAAGGGATAACTGAAATTTAAAGGTTGAAGTAGTTGTCAGTAAATTTGGGGGAACTGACTTCCCAATAACGATTGCCATAGATGTCCATGACAACCAGGACCGACGGCTTGAAGCGTATTGTATCTAAATTGTTTTTCAATCGATGCAGGAACTTTCTGAGTATTAGACGTGTACACAAACCTCAGGTACCAGGTCTCAGGTACCCTGCTCTGAGGAGGACCCGGACCATGTTAGTTCAGGTCCTCCTCAGGATCGGCGCCGCGCCTATCCAGGCTCTATCCTAGAGAAAGTCACAGAGGCTTCCTCCTGCCTATTGACCAATCATTATTTATTTTTTGGGGCCTGATTACATTTTGTGACCAGGCCACTATCCTACCTCCGGCCGCAGCAATTTAGTTTGCTGCGTGAGGTCCCCTTTCTCGAGCGGCTTGCATGCAGCCCCGTCGACAGTTCGTGTCGCTGACGGCGTTCTCTACGCTCTCTCCCGATCCCGTTCAGCGGTCTCTTTCTGGAACATTACAGCTAACAGAACATAGCAGCATAACAGAAAGAGACCACTGCGCCCTAGTACTCCTCACCCGCCAGCATGGCAGCAATGATAGCTGGTGGGGACACAAACCCACCTAACATATTTACAGAAGTCTATCGGACTAAAACACCTTTTTTCATAATTAGTATTAAGACGCCACGAGAGTAGGTGGTACAGTTTAATACCGTAGATCGTTATAATTATTATCTTGGCACTACTTGTATGGACCTTTAATTGTATTTCTTCTGTGCCCTACGACTACTTAATATTTTTTTACTCATCACAATTCTTTAGAAAACTTTAACAAACAGCAAAAAGGACCGATGTTGAATGACAATTTCTACTCTACATAGTTATAATTTGACGATTTCTAACCTCCAAAATCAAACATGATCCTAATACAATATTGACTGATAGTTCACAACTGATAGGAAGATGATCTGTTTTCTCAGATATAAAAACACTTCCGGGGATGAATACGTTGGATCAGTACGAAGAACGTTAGTAAAATTAGTTTATGGTGTAGGCATAGAACGCAAGCGAGTAGAGCGGTAAGGAATAAGAGGACGAGATGAACGAGAGAAAACGGGGGTACGAAGATTTATTGCCCTTAAAATATAGCTTGATATTTGTAACAGTTGACACAGTTTCATTTTAGAACTCTGATGGAGCTTGCCCATAAGTAACGATGCAAAGCTATCATACGTCAAAATTAAGCAGGCTATCAAAGAGGTTTGCTAAAGATTATAAATGATAATTGGTGAAACGTGGCCTTAAAGATAATTTATTCCCCTGTTAAAACTAAATGACAATGAAAGTTTCTCGAGTAAATATACCAAAATTATTTGTGACTTTTCCTTGAAAAGCAACGCGTTCATTAATGCTAGTGGCCTTGAAGAAGAAATAGTCGCTTTCGGTCTCATGATCATTCGTATTTAATTCTATTTAAATCCCTAGTTTCGTACGTTTAAGATAAAAACCGTCGATTTGTTTAATGAATTAGTTACTAACCTCCTTATTCCAGAATGTTACTCAACTTTAAGAAACGGTTCTGTGTTATTTTTAACTTTTAATTTAGAGCCTTACTTTACCATACCTTACCATTGTACTGCACTGTACACTGCATATTCGAGCATTCTAACCAATGATGTTTTCCATAACTCTTGCACTATTCGAACACGACATCGCTTTTGCTGACATTAACCTCACATATTTTAATGTTTCATGTTTCCTTTTAAATTATTAGAAATTTATCGATTTAACAATGTGTACAAAAGCACGAACTATTTGTTTATTTGTCGTATTATAATCATGTCCGTCTGTCACGGTTTTATGCGCTGGAAATTGTGCAAATTATCTGATTAAATGTTTTTTGTAAATATGTATAGGTATAATTGATATGTTTTATATAATTTATGTATAACTAGTTGAGACCCCCGACGAAACTAATTTAACAGTAGCCTAAGTTACTCCTTAAATTATCAGCTATCTTCCAGTGAACATCGCATTAAAGTAGGTTCATCCGTTCTAGACACTAGCCAGAACACAACATTTCAAAGATAATGTTTTCACGTAAGTAACTACTGAACTTTCATATACATTTAGTAAAATGTTGTTATTTTGAAATAACAAACAGTTACTTACTTGAGTTTCATTTATTTGTAGAGATATGTCACGGTGCGATGATAATAGTTCAGTACTGATAATTATATCGCAGTTAAACCGGTTAATACGCATAATATTCAATTTTATGTAACTAAGGTAGTTAAAAGACGACGACAACGTATGTTTGTTCCGCAAGTTACTAAACCCGTGTCATTATGACCAGCAACGATTGGAAACACAGGATACCGTTGTTAACTCCCGCTAGAGAAGATTGACGGTATATATAACATCACTATACAACTTCCGGGTTGATTGAGATCGCGGTAAAAGGTTTTGCAATAGTTGCGGCATGTTCACACGCCAGTCTTTACAATTAGTTTCGGTTTGCCAATATTTTTAAATTTAATTTTAAACGCTCATGGGATCATTTTATGGTGCGTAGATAGATGACCATTTAAATTCAGAAATGTCAGAACAACAAGGAATAAAAATTTAAAACCTTAATCTGCTAGAATAAGAGTAAGCATAAAGAGTGGGATCTTGATAATTGGTTAGACGACAAAACTATAATGTTTTAACATTTTGAAATTGCAAAGAATATTAGAATAACTCTCTACGATAATTTGGTGTCACTACTGACCATGCCACATAGGTTAGCAATAAAAATAGCGTTTAAAATGTATCTTTTTTTTTCTTTAACCCTTCGGGTGCCTGGTACCTAAAAATCACTTCGCGTGCCTGGTGGGTCTGTGAGACCCGTAAACAAAATGCTTGGTTTTTACCTACTTAACGAGTCAGAAAGCTAAATACAGGGTTTTTATTAATTTTCACTGACATTTATGTTATATGATTGGAAAAATTAAAACTAAAGTTGTTTTACAAAATGTTTATTATATAATTTAAAATTATCATATTTTATATAACAAAAATTCACAATTATCCCATTATCTAACCAGGCCGCCATGGTAGTATGGGTTTCCATGTTACTTTGCCTACCCTCACAATGAGCATGGTGGCCCTTACTCCTGGATTCTATTCATGCTTTCCATCAGTCAGAGTAGAGTCACTTTGGTAGGCTAAATTATAAAAAGAAAAAAAATCGACGCGTGAGACAAATTACTCAATGGCTGAGACATCTCAACATCACTGTCATCACTTTCACTATTATTGGGTTCAGCACAGACTTCTGCTACTTGCTCAGCACTATCTTACCCATGTGATACATCCAAGTATTCATATTCTTCTAAATCTCTCTCCAAAGCTTGACAGATTTCAAAATTCGTTACTAACCATTTTTAACTGATAAAATATTATTTTCGTAAACAATTTACCACACAAAACATAATAAACAAGAAAAAACAAAACTAAGTACTTACAGAATAAAAGTTACGCCGCGTGCCTGGTTGGGTCCCTGAGACCCGAACCCGAGCGCTAATAAAACACCTCTTATCTGAATGCATGTGCATCGCGAATTACGGGAGAGGAGACAAAATGGCTGCTAGTTCATATCGCGAAGCTACTGAGAAGCGCAGCGCGTTAGGTTAAAAAAATAAAAAAATATCGTCGAAGTTTTGATGTGATGGGTCTGTCAGACCCACCAGGCACCCGAAGGGTTAAACGAAAACACAGAAATCACATTCAGACCTCGAACTTTACTCGTGTTTACTAATTAACTCGTATCTAAGACTTTAATCCCTATTACGGAAGTATACAAATACAACATAGGAAACGTTATAAATATGTAATGAATACCAATTAATGAATCCATATTATAACACACATTATATACATATTTTTAGGAATGCCATCCATTTAAAAGTTTTCAAGTGTTGGCCCTCGGTGGGTGACAACTTTCAAAAGATGGGTAAGAAAAGATAAATGGTTAATTGTTTTCAACATTAACAATATCTCTTGTCTTGTCTTAACAATTAATTAAGCACTGCAAGCTCTCTAAAACATAAGGCTTGTAAAAGAAAGATTTAAAAAAAATTGTTGGTATATCTGCAATTGACGAATTAATTTAACTGTTTTAATTTTAATATAATTTTATACTGTATTTAAAAAAATATAAAGGTAAATACATAAATATAATATATTTAATATAGTTTCATACGAGTACTACGCTTTATGAATTTGACATGTACGCTTTTTAGAGTTGCGTAGTTCATGAGTTCATGTACTTGGAAAACATCGTATAAAAATAAAGATAGAATAGTAAACATAACAATTATCTCTTGGACACGATTTGAATTCTACCAACACTATGGGTGACTACGGAACCCTATTCTATGCGTGGCCTGCACGCACTTGGCCAATTTTTTAATAATAAAATGCCCAAAAACAAAAAACGATTAAACAGAAGATAACAGAAGTATCTAACTTACGTAAATTACCCTTAAATTTAAAATAAACTGTAAATAAGCATTAAAAATAACAGTAAAAACGATTTTAGATTGCATTCTAAAACCGGAAAGTGAGCAGTGCGTGAGGACAAAAAATATAAAGTGTGAAGTAACTTTCGACTATTTTCGGCATTGGTTGCGAAATCATTTACGAAAGCGAGTGTTGCTACACCACAACGCTGCCGTCGACTACGAATCTCTATAATCGTCCTATTATCGCAAATTATAATCACACTGTGTATTGCGTTTTTTATTCCCGAACCTCCAACGCGTATTTTAAACTCATTACAATTAATCTTCTTCTTTTTTGCTGTGGTAACATGGTGCCACACGTGTCGAACACAATCGTTGAGTCACGGATCAATTCAGGTTAGTTTTAAATGTCATTGTCAGTCATATCTTTTAAATATGTTAAGTTCATATGACTACTACAAAATTCTTTGGAAGTCTAAACCTAACCAAACATTTCGAAAGGGTTAAAAATAGTATAGTGGATTCAATGCCACTACTGACATAATAATAGCATAAGTGGCAAGTATGTTGCTAGCTCGTTTGTCTTCGTAGGTATAGTCTAGAAAAGGCGTTATACTGGAATGTCTTCCATAGATAAATAGTTTTTTTATAGTGACAAAATCCAAGAAGAATGTTCTACAGGTAAGCAAATAGGAGCTCGATGTAAACTAGATAGAAATGACGGTAAGCTACATACGTAGAACTGGTTCAGCGGGCGGGTGTGCAGGCGAGCGGCGTGCGGTGTGGCGGGGTGCGGACCCCAGACGAGGGGCGTCATTGACCTGAGCCCGCCTCGCCTCCTGCGCGACACCCGCACGACACCGTAACTTGCTTCATTGTATCGTTGCACTGCGAATCAAATTTGACGTAGCGACCGTTTCTTCGCAAGATTTCGTTCGGAATGAGTGAAATTAAAGTGTTTCACAAAGGAATGGATACATCATTATACTAACAGAAAAAGTAGGTATATGGTCATGTGCCCGTAAAAGTGGTCACACGATATAAAAGGTTAAATTTGGTGTGAAGTTCAGTTTACTGTCAGTATAAAGAATCCTAACACATTTAATTGTAAAATCTATAAAAAATTATAAAATTGATGTGTCTGTATGAAATATCAAATTAACAGTTTTTTTATATGCATTTAAAAGTATAGAGGTAGGTACGTTACTTACACCAAAAAGACAACTTATTTTTTTTTATCTGACTTGACTGCGAGACAAGTGAATATATTTCAGTCAGTTGACCGCCACGCGACCTACTGGGTCAAGTTCATTAAATAAGGATGAATAGAGACACAGAGGGAGAGTCGTATTTCGAATCCGACACCGGCGACACCCCTCACAATTATGTTTTTAGACACAAATGTCAATGACACCTCTTTTGTATTAAACATTAAATACCTAGACTGAGCTATATATACCTACTTTTATTTCTAAATACTAAGTTAAACCCGTGGCATTTACGTTATTTATAGCATTAGTTTCACCTTTATAATTTTGTTTATAAAAGACTTTTCTAGGCGTTTTTTTTTTAGTTTTTTATTAACAAATATATGTTTATTTATTTTGTAATAAAAATTCGGGTTTACCAATTTTTTTTAATGTAAGTCCATAAGAGTTTTTTTAGTTATTGATACGTTCCTGTCGTCTAAGTTGTAGTGCAGAATACTGAAAAAGGTAGCTCCGGCTCTATCTTAATAATAAATACTGTAGTATAGACCAGTACAGGTCTCAATCCTGACCTGACCATCATTTTTCCCATTTTAAAAATAAGCACTTATACCTCATGCGGATGTCCTGTGTCGTGTCACAGTATCATGTCAAATGTCATTTAAAAACGCGATAAAAATAACTTTTGTACTGCTTTACCTTATCCCAAACGTAACCGAAAAATGATAACGTAAGTTTGTACTATTACCTTTTGTTTTAAAGTCGATTCATTTCTTAACTTTTCATTATCTGCTATTAATTGGATTCAAATAGCCTAAGCACAATTTGTCATCAAGGAAATATAATAATAAAACTTATTTTTAACCTACGAGACATCAGATTAAAAATTGGATCATTGGTCTGTTTTAGAAGAATGTGTATTAACAAATATTTATCTGTAAAGTGTTTTGCGATTAACTCAATTAAATAATCCGCATTGCCACTTTGTTCTCGTCCGTAAGTTAGGGGTAAAAGGTTAATGTATTGTAGTCGTAGTTTAATGATTTAATTGTGTCCGGCAATTTAGTGTTTAACCGGTTATTTAACGAAGTGCCCAGTTGGGATAATCAATATGTCTTTTTGACAAACTATACATTATCGCATTGAGTTATGAGTAGATAGAGCATAGTTTTGCAATACGCGATGATGTTTCTGCTCAGACGGCGGTGGTTTTACATAGCATGAGACATTTACCAATCAATCTGAGTCTGACTTACCCAAACGTTAACGTCAGAAACACTTTTATTAATATTGCACAGAGTTTATTACAACGTATTTTATTTTGTGTTATTACTTCAAAATCAAAATGCTTTTATTTCAAGTGGGCCTTTCCAGGCAGTTTCGAAACGTTACACTATTGACTCTAAATTACCAAATATATAAAATGCCCCGCCACTCGCCAGTAGCCTCACTGAAGCTGAAAATCACATAAGTTTAGAAATGGTGTAAAGATATTTTGTTTATCAATAAGAAAACTAAATAATTAAGTTTTTTTACTATTTCCGACACGGGGAAAATGCAAGAAAATAAATGATTTATGATAATTATGTAGGAGTACATAATATTATTATGTATCATCAACAGCCTTTAACAGTAAACTGCTGGACATAGGCCTCTCCTTAGAAAGGAGGTTTTTGCCTACTATACCACGCTGGCCAGACGCGTTGGTATAGGGTTGGTCTCATCATGGGGTGCTGCTGGCTAGAAAACCTCCACGTGGTGCACCCTGGGCGCTGGCGATAGCACTGTTCCTCCTTATTTCCTCCGCGTTATCTGGAGGGGAGGATTATCGCCAGCGGCGAATATTCTAGCTGGAGAGGAAGCCATGACATCGGCTCTCGGGCAAGGCCCGGCCAGCGGGGTGGGCGTGTCTGCCGGTTGCCCTGCTGGCTCTTCGCTCCTCGGAGCATGGAGGAGGAAACCTCGTTAAAAAACCGAAGGCGGGACCCTTCATGGGTCGGAGTTTCTCCCGCTGATAGCGGTGGAGAAAGGATGGCGGGCTCGGCGTGTACTTACACTACCACCGAGCAGGCAGGGGGACGTAGTCCTCTTGCCACCGTCGACATAGCGTAATCCCGAGAGAAGTGCTGTGGTCAAGTCTCGCGGCTTTGATCGGGGACGTGGGTCTTGGCTTAACCGCCCGGACCGCGAGGAAGAAAACCTCTCTAAAAAATTACCCCGAATCCCAAGTTCTGGTGCGTGGCCAGGGGATGCATGGCTGATGGGAAGTTCAGTCGTAAGCGCACCCCAAGCCGAGGTACCTGCGGACCCCTCGGCTGGGTTAAAAATTTTCGCTTGCCCGGGTATTGGGGGATCTCTGCCCGGGTCGACTTTTATTTCTCCCCCAATCGTGGGAATATTATGAGTACTGGAAAACAAAATCAAAAAGTAAAAGGACTGGAATCATCAAACGACATAAACGCTAGCACAACGGACATTGAAACTAAGAGAGGGAAGGCGATGAAGAAGGGCATCCTGAAGGGAAGCTCTTCTGGAGCGGACGTCTCGACGTCGAAGGAGGCTGTGGTGGCACTCGGGCCGCCCACCTCGGTGGGGCTCCCAGCAGTCAGACGGACTACTGGGAGCCAAATTCGAGGAAGAGACGGACGTTTCGAGCGTGTACGCTCTAAGTCGGCGGTCGCGCGCAGGAGCGACAGCCGAAAGCGGGAAGCGAAAGATCCGGACAGCGACTCGTCCATCGAGACGCCAGTTGCGAAGGGCGTCCGCACCGACGAGTCGCGAGCCCCTGTGTCACTGCCGACGGACTCCGTGTTCTCGAATGCGGAGTCCTACAGGAGGACAAGGGCGTTCAACGAAGCCGAAGCGGAGGAGGAGATCGCCGATCTCCTACTAAAGATTCGGGAGCCGGTGGAGGGGGAACCCCCCAAAGCTCCCGTGTCCGTGCAGGAGAGGGCGAGTACGGCGGTGGCCATAATAAACAAGGTGGCCATCAAGTCCGTCAACCTGAAGGGCGTGTTTGTTAAAGCCCTGAAGGACTCCTCCTCCGCCTTGTCGGAGGTGGTGGGGAAGCTGTGCGGGGACATGGCGCGCCTCGACGAGGCCAACACCCGCCTGATTGCCCAGATGGCTGAGCTGAGTGCGCAGTTCGCCCAATTCCGGGCTCAGCGCGCTCAGCCGGTGGCCCCGGCCTTGCCTGGGTCATCTCAGTCGGAGGCCCCGGCCCCGCCCGGGCCGTCTAGGGCAGAGGTACCGGCCCCGCCCAGCCCGTCTCGGGTAGAGGTCCCGGCCCCGCCTGCGCCGCCTCGGATGGAGGCACCGGCCCCGCCTGCGCCGTCTCGGGTAGAAGTGCCGGCCCCGCCTGCGCCGTCTCGGCCGGAGGCCCCTGCTGGCGGCGAGTTCCCTGACGCCATGCTGCGCCAGGCGCTCGACGCTATGACGCGAATGCTGGACGGGCGACTGGCCGGCCTGGAGGCGAGGCTTCCCCCCGCGCCGGTTGTCCGCCCCCCGCTCGCGTCGCAGGGGCCCCCGGTTGCCACCCTGGTGGGAAGCCGCGTCACCTACGCGGCGGCGATGGCGGCCCCGGCTCCCCAAAGGCAACAACAACAGCCGAAGAAGGGGGCCGCGAAACCAGCCCAGGCGCCGGCCAAGGCACCGGCCAAGGCGCCGGCCAAGGCCCCGGCCAAAGCGCCGGCCAAGAAGGGGCCTCAAACGGCGCCCTCAAGCGGAGCGGACTTCCCCCCGCTTCCCGCTCCGGCGCCTCCGACGGGTTCCTCGGGACCAGCCGCCTCTAACGAGGATTGGCAGGTTGTGGGGGCCTCGAAGAGGCGGGGGCAGCGGCAGCGAAAGCGGGCGAGGAAGGCCGCCCAAGGCGCAGCCCAAGCCCCGCAGTCGCCGCCGGTGGCGGCAGCGGCCTCCAAGAAGAGGCCGCGGAAGCTGCAGCCGCCCAAGACCGCGGCTGTTGTGGTTACCGTGTCGCCGGAGGCGGCCAGTGGCGGGCTCACGTACGCGGCCCTGTTCAAAGAGGCCCGTCCCGGGCTCGCCGCTGAGTTCGGGGCCGCGGGGATGAGGCTGCGCCGCGCCCAGACGGGAGCTCGAGTATTCGAGTTCCCGGGGACTGAGGGCGCCAAGACGGCCGACACGTTCGCCGAGAGGCTGCGGGAGGTGTTTGCCGCCCAGGATGGTGTCAAAGTCGCCAGGCCCACCAAGTGCGCGGAACTGCGCATTTCGGGTCTGGACGACTCCATCACGTCGGAGGATGTCCGCGATGCAGTCACGGAGAAGACTGGCTGCACCGCGGGCACCATCCGAGTCGGCACCGTCCGGCCGGGCCCGGGAGGCCTCGGCTCGGTGTGGGTGAGCTGTCCCGTGGCGGCGGCCAAAGTTTTGGCCGACGCCGGGAGCATGCTCATCGGCTTTGTGAATGCCAGAATCACGGTTCTGGCCGCGAGGCCGATGAGGTGCTTCAAGTGCCTAGTCGCGGGACACACTCGCACCAAGTGCGAGAGTTGCTTCGACTGCAGCGAACTTTGCTTCCGCTGCGGTCGACCCGGGCACAAGGCGGCAGAGTGCTCTGCCGCCCCTCACTGCCCGATGTGTGCGGCGGGTAATAAACCCGCCAATCACCAGATGGGGCAGGGGGGCTGCAAGCCTCCCCGCGCTTCTCGGCAGACGCCGGAGGCTAGCCCGGCGACCCAGGCTGCCTCCGACGTCAATCAGGCGACGACGTCGTCGCCCATGGAGGGGGTTGTAGAGACGATCCAGTAATGGATCAAGTCTCCAACCTCCTGGTCCAGACGAACCTCAACCACTGTGCCGCGGCGCAGGATCTCCTCCTGCAAACGATGGCACAGTGGTCGATAGGTGTTGCCGTAGTCGCGGAGCCCTATTTTGTCCCTCCCCGTTCAAATTGGATGGGTGACTGGGACGGCTCCGTGGCAGTCGTCAGCTCCACGGCGGCTCATTCCCCGCCCTTGTCGCTAAGAGACAAGGGTACTGGATATGTTGCCGTCGAATGGGGGGGAACCACCATTTATGGTGTATATTTCTCCCCCAACCGGAGTCTGAGCGACTTCGAGGTCTTCCTAAACAACCTGGAGACCTCGATACGGCGATTGGGGTCGGGGCACGTCCTCGTGCTGGGGGACTTCAATGCAAAGTCCATTGCGTGGGGTTCTCCGGCGACGGACGCCAGGGGCGAAGCCGTCGAGGAATGGGCGGCGTCGGTGGGCCTCTGTTTGCTGAACAGAGGCGCCACCAACACGTGCGTGCGACAGCAGGGGGGGTCGATAGTGGACCTTTCGTTCGCTACCCCTGCAGTCGCCGCACGAGTAAGGAACTGGAGTGTCCTGGATGAGGTCGAGACGCTCTCGGATCACCTTTATATCCGATTCGAGCTCTCCCGGTCCCAGGACGCCAGTAGGGGTCACGCGGCGCGGCGTCCCTCCCGTTTTCCGCGGTGGGCTGTCGCCAAGCTGGACAGGGACCTACTAGAGGAGGCGGCCATTGTTTGCTCTTGGCTGTCTCCGCAGGCCCCGACCGAGGAGGTCGACGTGGGGGCTGGTCGCTTCGCCGATGCGTTAACGCTCATCTGCGATGCGGCCATGCCCCGCGTTCGTGGCCGTCGGCCTCCTCGGAAGGAGGTCTACTGGTGGTCCCAGGAGTTGGCGGACCTCCGTGCGGCCTGCGTACGTGCCCGGAGGTCCCACACCCGGAGTCGGCGACGTCACCGCGGAGGCGGTGAGGAGGTGGACCGGCTTCACGAGGAGTACCGAGCAGTTTGGGAAACTCTGAGGCTGGCCATCTGCCGCGCCAAAGACGCGAGTCGAGAGGAGATGCTGGAGAGTCTCGAGCGTGACCCCTGGGGTCGGCCCTACCGTGCGGTGCGCCAAAAGCTCCGCACACCGGGCCCCCCCCTTACGGAGACTCTCCAGCCCAGCTTCCTGCAGGAAGTGGTCGAGGGCCTATTCCCGCAGCGGGCGGAACACACACCCCCGTCGATGGCCCGTCGTGGTCGTCGTCGGGGCAGCGTGGGTGATGTTCCGCCTGTCAGGGAATCTGAGGTAGGGGCGGCTGTTCTACGGATTCGGTCCAAGAACACCGCCCCCGGGCCGGACGGGGTTCCAGCCCGAGTGATGGCCCGTGCCCTCGACTACATGTCGGACCACCTCAGGGGAGTGTTGGACGCTAGCCTGGCGTCCGGACGCTTCCCTGAGCGTTGGAAGTGCGGGAAGCTGGTGTGGCGACTTCCACATTCAGCGCAAGCAAAAACATACAACAGCGCCATCTACCGAAGGAACATTGAACTACGGAGAAAACACGTAACGATCTATACGGAGTAACTACTAATCTTGCATCGCGAAAGTAATATTCTCGCGCCGATTAGCATATATACAACATCCCAACATCAACTGTTGGGCAGTGGCCCACCAGGCATGATCACCTCGCCTGGTCGGAGGATCCTCCCTTTGTGTTGGAGGAACACGTCACCCGTTCCTCCACAGTGGTGACCCCGACGTGATTGGAAGCAGTCTTCAAAATTAGCAGATCAGCAGCGCCATCTTGTTCACTCCCACAGCGATGTCTCAGCCAGCCAGCAACCTCGGCCTCAACAGGGATACCACACGCAGGACGCGACCGCTCAAACCTGGTTACCCCTACGGCCTCAACAGCGTCTACGCAGCAGCCAGCCACTACGCAGCAACCACCCCGACTCACTGGGGACTTCACCGCAGCACCGCGCACCGCACGCCCGACTCACTGGGATCAGCGGACTTCAGCCCCGACTCACTGGGACTAGCGGCATACAGTTCCGACTCACTGGAACTAGCGGCACTCAGTTCCGACTCACTGGAACTGCTCATTCCTGGCACTGGCAAGCTCCACAACAGAGCACAGACAGCTGTCTCATTATATCGACCTCCGGTCTTGGAGGGGAGTGATGTGGCGACTTCCACATTCAGCGCAAGCAAAAACATACAACAGCGCCATCTACCGAAGGAACATTGAACTACGGAGAAAACACGTAACGATCTATACGGAGTAACTACTAATCTTGCATCGCGAAAGTAATATTCTCGCGCCGATTAGCATATATACAACATCCCAACATCAACTGTTGGGCAGTGGCCCACCAGGCATGATCACCTCGCCTGGTCGGAGGATCCTCCCTTTGTGTTGGAGGAACACGTCACCCGTTCCTCCACACTGGTATTGATCCAGAAACATGGACGGCCTGCCGATTCGGTCGCGGCCTACAGGCCCATCGTGTTGCTGGACGAGGCGGGCAAGTTGTTTGAGAGGGTTCTCTCTGTCCGCATCGTCCGGCACCTCAGCGAGGTGGGGCCCGACCTGTCGGACGCCCAATTCGGCTTCAGAGAAGGGCGTTCGACGGTCGACGCGATCCTGCGACTGAGGGCCGTGACCGAAGAGGCGGTGAGAGGCGGCGGAGTGGTGTTGGCGGTGTCATTGGACATCGCCAACGCCTTCAATAGTCTGCCATTCGGCTGCATCAGGGCCGCACTCCAGTACCACGGAGTGCCAGGGTACCTGAGGCGGCTGGTGGCAGACTATTTAGAGGAGCGTACCGTCGAGTACGAGGATCGAGGTGGCGCCTTGAGACGCAGGGCCATGTCGTGCGGTGTTCCACAGGGGTCTGTCCTAGGACCACTCCTGTGGAACATGGGATACGACTGGGCCCTACGAGGGCGTCTCCCCCCCGGGCTGGGTGTGATCTGTTACGCAGACGACACCCTGGTCACGGCCCGGGGGGCAAACTTTGAGGAGGCGACGCGCCTGGCCACCACGGGAGTCTCCCGGGTGGTCGGGCGCATCGAGGCGCTGGGTCTGCGGGTGGCCCTGGACAAGACGGAGGCCCTATTATTTCATGGGCCCCGTCGCGGTCCGCCCGCCGGCGCCTCGATCGAGGTCAACTCGGTCCTCGTACCGGTCCGGGCCCAGATGAGGTACCTGGGTCTGGTCCTCGACGGTAGGTGGCTCTTCGACGAGCACTTCCGACAGCTTGGCCCTAAGTTGGTGGGCACTGCCTCCGCCCTAGGGCGACTTCTGCCCAATTTGGGCGGGGCCAGTGTCCCCACTAGGCAGCTGTACACGGGGGTTGTCCGGTCGATGGCACTTTACGGTGCACCGGTGTGGGCGGCGGCTCTGTCCGCCCAGAACAGGGCGCGCCTCTGGCGCCCCCAGCGGATACTGGCGGTCAGAGCCATACGTGGATACCGCACGGTGTCCACAGAGGCGGCGTGTGCCTTGGCCGGAACACCCCCGTGGGATTTGGAGGCGGAAGTGCTCGCCGAAGTTTATCGGCGAGTGGCTGACTTCCGGGCGGAGAGCGGATTTCGCCCTCCGCCCGAGGACGTGCGCGAGTGGCGCGAAGCCGCTCGCCGAGCCACCATGCTGAGATGGTCGCTCCGGCTGGAGACCCCACGCGCTGGCTTCGCCGCCGTGGAGGCTCTTCAGCCGGTCATCGCGGAGTGGGCAGGGCGGCAGCACGGGACCCTTTCCTTCCGGCTGACGCAGGTACTTTCCGGGCACGGTTGCTTCGGAAAGTACCTGCACTCGGTCGCTAGGAGGGAACCGAGTCCCGACTGCCACCACTGCGACTGCAGTGAGGACACGGCCCAGCACACGCTGGCGGTCTGCCCCGCTTGGGCGGCGCAGCGCCGGGTCCTCACTGCAGTCATCGGAGGGGATCTCTCGCTGCCGGCCGTCATAAGATCGATGGCCGGCAGCGACAGTTGTTTTACCGCGGTCGCAACCTTCTGCGAGGACGTAATCTTGCAGAAGGAGGTGGCGGAGAAGGCCCGGGAGGACGATATCCACTCGGACCCGATCCGCCGCCGGCGCCCGGGGCGGCGTAGGCGCGCATACCTGCGTCTCATGCCGCCCTGAGAGTGGCCGCGGATGGGCGGGACGGGTTTCCCGTCCGTCCGCAGTGGAGGCCAACCGCGAGGGGGCGACGTCCGCGTGTGACCGGACGTTGCCTAATTAGAGAGTAAAATTTTGAGATGGTGCCCGCAACAGTGCGGGCAGGCGCCGGTTGGAGTCCAGAAGGAAATCCCCTCCCTGGACTCCTTCCAATACAGAGGCGCAGAGAGGGTCACACCGTGTGGTTTTAGTCGGTTCGAGTCCGACACACCACCCCGCCGTAACCCCCGACGGTGTGACGACGGGGTGACGGTCCGCGGGGATTTCCACGCGTAAAAAAAAAAAAAACATACAAAATATATAGATTTGAATGCCAATTTAAAAGACTAAATTGGCGGTTTCAGGCGTTTTTGCAACATATGTACGAGTATTTCTTTAATTATTCAATATTTTGTTATAAAAAGTAGGTCACTTAAAAAGAAATTATTTGTGTTGATACAATGATATAGAAAAGTATAAATTATTTAGATGGTTATTTGACTAAAATAAATCGTTTTAAAGTTTTAAAAACGTAAATCGTTATTTAAAATATTTATACACAGTTTAAACACATTATAAATTTAACGTTACATTGAAAATACATTGATATTTTAGTCCGGCCTCCGACCTCATTTTTCCTTACTTTGATTGACGCGTCGTAATAAAATTTAGCAGTATACTGGGGATTCACTTTCTTTTAAATTTATAGCATCATAAAAATAACAAGCATAGACGCGGTGAAGAAATAGTGTTTACAAAATATAAATGTATCCAAGGTGACGGCAGTTGTCACTGACTTTTTATCTGAGGGTGTCCAATATTTCGTTTGTTAAAAATTCAAATCGGTAAAGAAAAAAGATCACTAGTAAAAATAAATTCTTAGTTACCTATAGATCTTATTAGATCGTATTTTAGTTAAACTTTGGAGAAAAAATATACATATTTTATTGTTATCTGTGGAAATGATTTCGTATAAGACGGAAGTGTGTAACAAGTGAGGTTGGGTGCGCTATTTGATTTACCATTAAGTGCGTGCTGTGACGTTAACGCCGTTAGTACACCGACGCATTCGTATGCGGCAGCGAAACAACGAAAAAACTGTCAGTAGTATGGCAGAATTTCGCATACGCTACGTCTCACTCTACCACTAGGCTACATGAAATAGTTGATTAAATTAAATCCTTGTCGGTATTGTTTCGCAAGGAACTGCGAAATCTTCGATACACAGACGCAGATGTTTCGCTAGTGGTGTTTCGCATCGTAAGGCGTTCGCATGCGTTCTGTCGTTGAGGACAGATTTTCTTACCATGGAAGCCGAAAATATTGGAATATTTTTCTTTGCGAAAAAACTGCTATGTACTAACGTTCCGCAGATATTTCGCTACCGCAGTAGTTTCGCAGTGATTCGCTGTCGCATACGAACGCGTAGGTGTACTAACGGCGTAACGGCGTAACGTTCCGCAGATATTTCGCTACCGCAGTAGTTTCGCAGTGATTCGCTGCCGCATACGAACGCGTAGGTGTACTAACGGCTTAACACCACGCGCGACAAGTGCTTGTCTTGCTCATTATTTTCTATTGCTTTGATCACATAATATATTGATACTGTTTTGATATATATATAGATATACTTGAAATAGAACTATAGTTTTAATATTATTATTTTATCCTAAGCATATTTAAGCATGCTATTAACAAGTTATTAAAACTTATTTAATTGGTTAGAGTCACTCGACTTAATAAGCTCTATTAGAATGCGAATTATAATTGGCTGAGAATATAATTGCTATTAAAAATGACCTACATTTTATGAAATAAAGATTTAGCTACACACACAGATACAAACACAGATTAACTATCTGTGTGCGATTTTAATTAAAAATATACCTAAAATACATATCTGATTTTAGAGTCATTTCACGTACCTAGTAGTTCTAGATTAATTACCATGAAACATTTTTTTTTAAATAATGGCATAATGCCATAATAATCACTACATTATTTCCGTCTAAGGATTGTTGGAAGCAGGTACCTACGCAAGGGCTCAGGCCGTTGTTATCGTAGAACTATTGTTTGCTGTAGTAAAAAGGGTTCTTTTGACATTTTTTATGAATGACGATTGTCAGCAAATATTTCCAAGAAGCGATCGTAGTCGAATGACAACAAACAGCTGATGTCTCAATTGAGTACGGAGTTTCTTTATAGTTTGGCACAGCTGACTAAAAGAACTAATTGAAACTTTTTGATAGCTCTTAGGGTAACACCAAAAACTAGATTAGTAGAATAAATCCATAAATACATATTTACTTTTTAAAAAAGCATACCTACCATGTATATATGTATATTGAACACATTTAGTTTTTTTGGATTACTTTACTAGGTATCGTGCCAAAACCACTTAAGCATCCGACCCGAGGTCATAATATTGCGACACAATATTAAGCAATCAACACAGGCGAAGAACGATTTTAAAATAATATTTTTGTATAAAACAATTTCTAGAAGACAAATTTATTTTATAGTTATTCTGTTTACGTTGAATATTTAAATAATATTATGCTATTCGTTAAAGTAACACAGAAATAGGGTCAAATTGACTGAAAGTCTCGCTGTGTTATTATTACTAAAGTTTAGCATTTGATTTAGTCGAAATTGAGAGTACAGCTAAATCTGTTCTTAAGTGGGGACTTCTATCTATAAATTTAATTTAATTTTAATAGGACATGTAGTTTTTGAGATTTCGTATTTGTTAAAGGTACTGATTTTCGAGCAGGCATGATACAATTTGTGGTGTTATCAAGTTAACAATACAAGTGAATGGAGCATCGATTAAATATCAAATAATATCATTAATAAATGGATCCTTAACGATTATCAATAATTTATAAAATAATAAATTGGTAATTTATGTAGTGCTATTATTATTATTTTTTATAAAGTTAAATCATTAAATTTTTATTGTAAATGCTAACGTTTGAAGCAATAGTTCATTATTGTTTGGAAGCAAAAAAATACGGAGATCAACTTACCTTTTCTATTATGTAATCTTAAGTATACTTCAGCGAATTGAGTCTGTAACAAATTAATTAATATTAGTTTATAAGTAAAAATCCATATTCCATAATATTGTTATAAATTTAAAAGTAACTCTGTCTGTCTGTTACGCTTTCACGGTTCAACCGATCATAGATTTCAATGAATTATGACTTGAAAAAAAATATTCCATGTTATTCCTCAAGAATCAAAGCATTCTTGAGGAATGACATGGAATATTCTTTAACGCGTTAACGTACATCGAGCAGGCGGCATCGCGAGAAAAAGCTAGTAAATTTATGAATTACTAGAACCAACCGTTTGAGCGGTAAGGCGATTCACACACTGCACCGCGCTACGACGCGTAGCGCGGAGCGGCAGATTTTAATATTGTATGCAAGTACATCGATTATATTATAGAAAACACGCCAGGTCCATTACACCGAACACGCGCCTTGGCGCGTGAGCGCGTGCCGCTAGCAGATTCGGGATTGGCTGCAATGGCTGCCCCGCGCCTACGCGCGTGTTCGCGTCGCCAGTGTGTGAATCGCCTTAAGTCGAGCACGGACGGACGGACATGACGAATAAGGGTTTCGAGTCCTGACCTACGAAACCCTAAAAACAATGAGTCTTGATTTACTCTTATTTACTATATTAATAGTGAAAGCAAATTATATTATTTGATGTCAATATACTTTTTAATAAAATTAACATAATGGATGTACCTGGACTAATCCTTCTGGGCACGTCAATAACCTTAATGTTACCTAATTCCAATGGTCTTAATCATGATCATTAAAGTTTTATAAACGTGAATCACTGGAAAATTATTTTAATTCGAGTCATCGTGTCAACATAGTAACACTGTCATTAAAGCTGACGATTTTAGATCGATAGAACATATCGGAAGGCCAGTTCTCGTAGTTTTGTAACATCACAGACCCAAATATTGCGATTGTATCGTGACTGAATTCTGGATCTATAGAAAATATGTGGATATTTTTTCTGCTATAAAAATACTACCCGTTATTAGTATCATTATAATCTATAATTTCAGGTCAGTCACATTACGAAATATGTATCCCATCATCACCTTATAA
This sequence comes from Phragmatobia fuliginosa, assembly GCA_932526445.1. Lineage (NCBI taxonomy): Eukaryota > Metazoa > Arthropoda > Insecta > Lepidoptera > Erebidae > Phragmatobia > Phragmatobia fuliginosa. Next base: position 13,685,822 of record OW052065.1, on the reverse strand, counting down.
TCAACGTTTGATCGAGAGATCGAAAATAAATCAGAAGTGAAATGAAACTAATAACTACTTCATCAATCATCATCAACAGCCTTTAACAGTCCACTGATGGACATAGGCCTCTCCTTGAAAATACAAATGGCTCATTTGGCCTACTATACCACGCTGGCCAGACGGGTTGGTATAGGCTTGGTTTCAAGTTTTCCTTCTCTTTGCATTGATGTTGTCTTGCGTAGTTTATCCTTAACTAATAACTACTTGTATTATGAGAATTATAGGCTTCAGGAAACCATTAATCTCTAGAGGTCAGTGCAGGAACACTACCGCTAATTTCATGTGATAGTTTTTTTTAAAAGATCGTTCTAAAAATATCCACAACAATTTTCTATCTACACTATGTAGCAATACGTGATATCTATTATAATTAAACAGATTTTACTTACAAAATAGTAGTCGAACCAGCATAATTAATTACATTAAATGACGTAACTATTCGTCTAAATAAACAAATTAGATTCCTAGGAAGTAAAGCCGTTGAATATAAAACGCCTACCAGCAATATGAATATCAAACATTATATAAGTGCATACCTACAATTTAATATAAAAGGAGGCATAATTAATTAATTTATGATGTAATTACACACCGGTTTCTTCCCAACTTTTAGCTAATTATAATTTCTTTATTGCTATAATTAGAACGCTTTTGTTACTGCTTTACATAAATGGTATTCAGCACAATTCCTCTACTGGTTACTAGGAACAGAACAAGGAACTTAACTAAATGAGACTGTAAACATCTGTTGTTATTTTTCTTTTTTGTATGTATTAGTATTAACTAATTTTTGTATTAACAAATAAGTTTATAACAAACAACTTCACAAATTTCAAGTTTTAGTAATGCTATTCTTTATTGTTTTATTTGTACAAGCTTGGAGAAGGGCCGTGGGAGTAAAATAAAATGAAAATATAACAGATAAATAACCTGTACAAGACAACTTCCTGCTTTATTATTATTTAAAAAATATCGAATAACGAGCAAGTCAAGTTTTTTCGAGGACATGACAGCAAATTCGAGAATCTTATCTTACTAATATTATAAAGGTGAAAGTTAGTATTGGTGTTTGTGACTCTTTCATGCAAAAACGGCTGTACGAAAACTGCCCATAGCGAAAGGTTATATGTTACTTTACTTACTGTGTTCTAGTCGGATACGCAAGTTACATCAACAAACAAATGTTGGTCTAGTCGTAAGCGTATGCGGCTGCTAATCAAGGGGTCTCGGGTTCGATTCCTAGGTCAGTCCAAATGTTTGTGTGATAAGCAAATATTTGTTTCGGAGTCTGGGTGTTTTCTATATACATATTATGTATATGTTTACAAAAGAAATGTGTGTTTATGAACTTATATCAGTTGTCTAGTACCCATAATACGAGCTCTAAAAATATTTAATTAAATAGCAATCACTACGGGGTGCAGCATGTCATTAAGTTTATAATACACGGTAAATTTTGTGCTGTGTACTTAATGAAAAAGAATGAAAGACCAATACCTAGGAAGGTATTGGTCTTAGCAATTATAATACAATAATAAAATTAAATGGCATTTACGCCCACGTGTACTGTGTAGGTTTATCGCTTACGTCAACAAAGATTGAATGTCGCCATGTTCTATTACTCGTATTATTATTAAACATCACAAGGTGTATGTTGTGGGTGGGACAAGGCGGGACTCGTGGCAGAGATGATTGATAAAAATCAAAATAATATAGAAGGGCAATCGATATTTTCTTGATATACTGTTTGTGCCCACGTTGACTGATTATTTAAAAGACAGGGAAGGGGCTACAACTTTCACCCTTATAAATGGTAAAATAAGAGATGAAAAAAAACACGAATTATTAAATATTTAAATACATGTTTATAATCAAAGGCTGCGGTCAATAGTTTGTTAACCCTTTGTAGACTCGTGTGACATTTCTGTAACAAACCTAAAAAATGCCGCTAAAATATATACTAAACATTTTAGCTCATTCAAATCAATGTCACTGCATTGTAACATACTACACGGAATATTTTAGTATCAAATACAAATCATAGATGACATAAATAGACGATTTTAGCGAGTTCGAATTTCATGTGTTGATGAAAGTGACAATTTGAAACTCATTGAAAGTTTGAATTTTATAAAAATATTATAAAAGTGTATAAAATTGTGTTGCTTTCGTCGAAACCTATAGGTAAGTGAATGATTTTGTTTATATATTGTTACCAAAGAATATTTTTGCTTTTTATGGGAAAAATGTAACTTTATATGTTTGTAACATTTCTGTTACATTGAGTGATGACGGAAATAATAATTGTAACTAAAGTATGTGGATATTGATGTAAAATTATCTCATATTATTTCAGAATGGGGTCAAAGTCACTGCTGTATGATTGCGAAGACGGATTAGAGGATGATGATGATGATGACTACAATGGAAAAAGAAAAACTTGAACTCCACGCTGAACCAGATTTATGAACATAATCTTCAAACATAGTAGTCATACCAAGACAGGCACGTCCCATACCAAGACATCAGAATTATCAACATTATTTTGATAATTTCATAACTTCCTTGGCATTACTGGAGTACTTAGCTAAAGGAGGTATATTGAGTCTTGGGACAGTACCATGCCATAGATTGCAAACTACCCGCTAACAAGGAAGTAATGAAAAACGTACGCGGAATTTCCGTTGAATATGTGGCGAATATAGACGGAATTGATGTGATTGATGAAACGTAATATGGGAAGGCAACAAAGTTGTAACTCTAGTGTCATCTTTTGCTAGTGATTTGCCGAAGGCCCAAGTCAGAAATTACGAAAAAGCCAATAAGAAGTACATAAACATTGATTGGCCCCATATCGTCGGAAAATATAATCGGCATATTATGGCAGACGTAGATTTTATTGACAGTGTTATGGGAACGTATAAAATTTTGAAACAAAGTAAAAGCTATCAGGTTCGGATGTTTTAGCACTTATTAGACCTGACTATGGCAAATTCTTGGCTGTTATATCAAGGAGTAAGGCAGATAAAAAACTGCAGTGGCAGACAATTGTCTCAGCAGATTTTCGACTTGAGATCGGTGTGACTTTATGCAAGCTAGGCTTGAAACCTAATATCAATAACCAAAGGTCAATTGAAAATGAAATTCAAGACAAAAAACACAAATGGGCCCAACTCTACATGTCCCCCCATTGGCAGATAGGCAGGATCAAATTGGCTACCGGCCGATTTGGATAGAAAAAAAGGTTTAGTGCAAGTTTTCCAAATGTACTGGTGTATCACAAAAAAATTGTGAAAAATGAGTAGTGTTATGCTACTACAATTGTTTTAGATCCTTCCATACCACATAACTAGATTTTCTATTAGTTTATCTCAATGTTACAGTAATGTAACACTCCCTAAAATGTCAAATAAATCAAAAATAATAAATATTTTTAATTTTATGAGAAATACGTGTTTTTTTAATTGTTTAATCCTATCATATTCCAAAGTTATATAAAATTTTATGATCTTGGGCTACAAAGGGTAAACGACCCGACGACCCTCTGTTCTTAGCCCTTTCCTAGACTCGCAGCTAATTCTGTGTGATGTTTACTTATACTTATAACGTTATAACACATAAGATTTTTGTGAGTTGGCGAAAAGATGCGGGTAGGACGTAAGTATACCTACCTACCTTCTATCAAATCTCGCAATATATAAATATTAGGAAAGAGCTATGCAAAAGGCCCACGTAAACGGGACACGTGCGTAAAGGTCTCGATGACGTAGAAGCTAATAAGCCCCAGTCCAAAATGTACATATTATACATACATTTATGTTTATATTCATGAACTATGAGATAACATGTTATATAAATAAGTAAGTATAAAAGGGGATAGTTTTCAATGCAACGTTGTATACATATGTATTTAGGTCAGACCGTTATCGTGTTACATATATATAAGATGTGACGCTGGTACTGCTTCTTGTTTGTTGTTAGCCTAAAAGTATACTTTCCAGTATTAAAATATTAAGTAAGCTTTAGAGATAGTATAAGAACAATATAGGGAAGAAAGTACACAAAAGTTAACTAAGCTCAAATTAAGTTATCGAGACGTACGAAGGGTGATTGAATGACCTATAATATTTTTTGTATAGGAAGCAAAAGAACAGACACGTCTTTTGATGGTAAGCAACTATCGCTGCCTGCGGAGTAGAGATGGACGATATACCTACATCGATGTAATAATGTGTTCAAAAAATAAGGTCACATTTGAATTTTGTTGCAGAATCAAATTTCTGCTGCGGATATGTTGAGTATGTATATTAGAGGCCGTGTTACAAATCCGATCAAGGTTGGCTATATGTCCTAAAATATTTACGATTTTTATTTGATTATTTGGTGACGATTCTATTAACCATTGCGTTCCATTAACCGTTACTTTGCAATATAGAAATACTCTTGTTTGTAATTAAGTTTACGTAGGTTTTATAGGTTTTTTTTTACTTTATAAGTTTTCGAATTGATCGCAAAGCTTTTACGCGTAATTTGGTGGTTAGAGAATGCTAAATAGTACTTGGAGCTCGACAATGTTTCTCGCCATTTAATAATGATATGAAAACTGCATGAAAGATAAATAAATATACTGCTTTTTAAGGAAAGACTTTATTCAAGCAGGCATTAATTATCTATGGAGACAAGCAAAACTATTTATTTCCTCTGTATACGCTATAAAACTGATGTTTATTTAATTAGCTTTTAATGAGTGAAAGTGCGAATTAGAATGTGCTTAAACACCATTATGTTGTTACGTTGAAAAAGGTACCTTTCGATTTCCGGTGCAAGGCCAGTTCTTACTTCCTATCCTATCCCGCCAAATTTTAATTTGGCCGGATAGGATAGGGTGTTTAAAACTCAGAACGGAGTTTTCGTGGAATGGCTTTACGATATAACTTGTAAGTAATGTATGTTTAAGAATGTTTGTAAATGAATTAAAAAAACATAGTATAAACAGTTCTACTAAAGTAATCTACCTTTTTTATGATTAGCTGCCAAAGGAGGTTTTGGCTGCACTATACCACGTACGATATATACGTATAGGCTTGGTATGAACTTGTGTCCAGTTTAAAATGCTCTTGTCTGATAAAGATTGATCGTTTGGTCGCCACAAAATGAATAGGAATACTGTACCCTGAATTTTTAATCCGTCACCACCCAAACATACTTTACATGTTTAATAAGTGGCTAATAAGCTATTAATAAACAAGGAATTTAACATTGTGCCACTTTGGATAGATAATGTGTATAATTAATTAACCAATCGACGTTAATGACGGAATTCATTACGACATTACGATCATATTGGCAGCAGTTGTAACTGGGTGTTGGTGTACCTTTACTACAACAATCGCGGTTGACACCATGTCGAGAAGCTACTCGTTATTTTTTAATCTTATATATTTAAGCGTACCAAAGTGACTCTATGGAAAACATTAGTATAATCCAGGAGTACTTGTCACCATCCTAACTGAGAGTACAGAGAATGTAGCATGGTGATCCACTCTATGGCGACTTCGTGAGATACTTTTGCCTTTGATTATATACATGTCTAGATGGAGTGTTGCGCTGCATTCGCAATAAAAACAACAGGCCAGATTTGAAGGGCTTGTGTGCGTATTACACACACATGCAAGCGTTGCCTACGGGCGCGCGCATGACGTGGAAGCGTTCTGAGTGATACCAGCCCTTGAATGTTTTCCATAAAAGGAGGGAAAATAATTGTGTATTGATTTTGAGAATTGTAATTTGTATTAAATTTAAAGTCAGTCAATATGTATTAGAGTTTTTGCTTTTGAGTTACTAGGTAAAATATATGTTGGTGAAAAAGGGAATTGTTATTAAAGCTTATCTATTCTTAATACTTAACAACAATTTGGTTAATATCAACAAATTATATGTAATTTAATTACTATATTTTTAACTAGATGTTCCCCGCAATTTCTCAAAATCATGTTTTTATATCGTTCTCGTTAAGAACTCAGAGAAATGTAGCTTCCGATTAGTAAAAGAATTTTCAGAATCGGTTCAGAAATTCCGGAGATTAGCGCGTTCAAACAAACAAACACTTACTTTCATTATTAGCATCCATGGAGCGGCAAAATCGACACGCATATCAGATTTTAAATAAAATAAACAATATCTACCACCTTAGATTTAAAAAATTATACTTTATAAACATAATATATGATATGTATTATCCAGCACTATAGTTAAGTTGAATTGGCTTGAATTCTCGAAATATACTTTTTCGATCATGATTGAACAATTTGTAAATTGGCTAACACTCACATGGGAAATTTAAATTCAATTAACAGGCAACCCTGTAAAAATGCCGTCAAAATGGTGGTCGAACTTTGATAAAATTTCACTGAGTTAATTTAATTATTTCTTTACAATATAGTTATTTAAAGTTTACTTACCGATGATAACTAATTTTTTTAGTTGATTTCAATCGTCCAAAGTAATTCCTGCACACTTTTATCGTGCAAAACGTCATTTTTATACGCCACTCAATACATGTTTACCGTACAATGACAGTAACGCCACTGATCGGCCGCGACGAGCTTAGTCTCTTACAGTTAAATACTATTTTTTTGGACGTTTAGACGCTCGAACTCTCTATCTAGACATGTTTATAATCAAAGACTTTTGCATTATGTGGCCTTCAGTTTGACACTCACCAACGAATTTCGTATCAAAAAAGTAGCCAAGATACTCCTTATAATATATCAACTCATGCCCACTGTAGTGTATGCGATTATTCGAGTTACTCGAACAAGCATACATACGCTGTCTCGGGTGCCACGGCTAGCAACACTGTCGGCAAACTGTCACTGTCAACACGCGCATGGCGCGGAGAGGTGTAGTGAAGGGGAGAGTAAAATACGTTGTGTCGTGAGCATTGTCGAGCCAGTGTTTAGTTATTGCAGGTTGAAAGGAACTAAACAAACACTATAAGTGGCGACGAGGTAAAAAAGGTACCTAAGATTTGTCAATAAACCTTTAGCACAGTCGTTTAATTACAAACCAAAGCTATACCTTCATTTTGAAATCAAAAGCATTTTCCGTATTATTGCAACATAAACACTAATATTACAACACATTTGATGGTTCCTAACTTTAAATTCGATACAACGCGATGTACCAGGTAACTAATAAGCTTTTTATACAAATCCGCTTATTTTCACCTGGCCTATAAAGTAAACAGAGTAAAAACTTGGGACTGCAGGAGCAATATGTTGTCAATATTACACTTCCAGCTAAATTAATAGAATAATAGAAATCTGTTAAATAAGACTGAAGAAAGACAAAACTGTCAATTAACCTTCTCAGTGAGGTTTTGAGGGACATGTTTTATCTACAATGATTTATACATACCCTAATACTCAAAGAGAAAGCGCTATAAATAAGAATAGTTCATTGACAAAGTGATACTATTTAAAAAGAATAGAAAATAGATATTAAAGGTATAATTATTTTATTTTACAAGTTACATACATATATGTTTCAACTACCTGCTACATGGCAGTATTCATGTCTTATTCTTCTATTAACCTTGTGGACACATGTATTAAAGAGAAATGTTGTGTATGGCATTTGCACTGACATTTACCTCAGTATGCAAAGAGAAAGAAATTTAAAAATAATTATTAAACATATCTCACTGTGTGAGATAAAAGAAAAAAAGGTGGATAATGGCAACTAGAAGTGATTCCTTGGATAATACATATCAGTTCAAAGATAGTTTGAAGATAGAACTTAGATTACTAATAGCAACTAACCACAACTTATAGTATTACTACTGTAAAATAATGTGGTGGACAGGCATCATCTTGCTGTTAGTAAATTGCACTGTATAGGTTAAGTTCATTTAAATTTCTATAATAGAAATAGAAAAATATTTTAACAGTATAAACAAATGATATTGTTAGACGGTGTTATTGAATGAAGATTACTTAGTGATAGTTGCTTCCCTTTAAAGGTATACAATATGTGTAAGCAAATTCACATATTGACGGACAGACATTATTATTTGTTTTCAAAGTGCCTCCCTAGATAGTATTATTTTTGTACATATGCCATTTAGAATAAATAACTTGAAGTTCCATATATTATATACAATAAATAACATAATAATAATAAGATAAAGTTATAATGTTCTAAGGTTGGTAAGTAGATGGTAATATAATAAAAATAACAAGAAAATATATATATATAATGTATACAAACCGTGGAGTTGCATTAGGCTAAACAAATTGTTATGTTCAAGAAAAGTAAACTGATCTCGCATTGTCTTAGATATTTGCGATTGGGAGGGTAGATGTGAATTGATGATTAATGTTAAGTTTCTGTACGTGAATCTTTTACAGATATTTGTGTACATTGGACCCTGTTGTAATTGACATATGTAAACCAGATATGTGTAAAACAGGAGTGATTGATTTAAAAGATGTATAATCTTTCAAAATGCGAAATCACTCTTTAAATCTTTGGATTTGAAAATACATCTTTAACTCACTACATTAAGATTGATTTTAGTCACATGGAATGATTAAAACTAACAGATCAGATATGTAGATGTAGTATGAGACGATAGATACAGAATATTGTGAAATGAAAAGAGATAACATGCGCACTCTAAGAAATACAATGATGATACACAGTAAATTAGACTCTCTCGTGTTATTGTTATTTATATTTGCGAGTATATATGAAATTTGGTTATAGAAAGTATTTTTAAAATATAAATTTCTTTGCATTTTACATTAAGTATTTTGACGCAATATTCAATAATAATAGTTTGTGGCTGAAGCTCATGTCTGTAATTTTGTTTATAATTGTAAACTTAAACGAAAAATAGTTAAAAACAAAACAATTCGCGTGCAATTAAGTTCGAATAGTTTTATGGCGTTTGTAAACAATTTTACAATCAATCAATCAAATTTTAAAACAATTTAACAATCGACTGCACGGTTGGCCTAGTGGTTTAAGCGGTCGCCACGCCGCTCTCTACTGCGCCAAGTGTCGTGGGTTCGAATCCCACGTGGGATAACGCTTTGTGTGATTCACAAATTGTTGTTCTGAGTCTGGGTATTCTTTGTGTCCGTTTCATGTATGTTTGTAAAGTCCCCCGCGACACAGGAATTCATATTCCTAATGCGGGAGTTGTCTTTTTAAAGAAAAAAAAAAGAATTACATTTAAAGCGTTTATAATGTATTGAGGGAATGAAAGAATCAATACCTACATGGATTAATAGACATTTGCATCATATCATGGTCAACTGAACGAATCATGTCACAGAAAGAAAAATAATGAAAACATTTATTCTAATGACATTGCAACACATTCAATTAATATTTAAAGAAATGGCATTAAATAGTAAAAGGTATATTAAGCACATTTAAATACATGTTACCTGAGAGGATCAGGATAATCGGTTTAACTAATTATATAATGGTTCACCCGTTCGGTGTGATATTCTACACTGATAACGGTGAACAAATTAACGAAAATCATTTTCATTGATTTGTTGTTGGAAATGTGTGACAACCTTCATTAAATTGAGAATTGTCTAGTATTTCAAATGAATGTCTCCATTAAATTGGAACTGGTTGACACCTCTCATTAAATTGAGAACAGTCCACGCTGTGAAAGCATTGGATGACGCCTGTTTAAACATAATGAGCGGTGACACCTATATCATCCTAATAACAGGTGACGCCTCTATCATCTTAATAACAGGTGACGCCTGTTGCGTAACTTCTAATGTTAAGTGGTACATAACTCAAACTGTGAGGTTACCAGATGATGTCTGGTAGTCCGGATGCAGGTAACACCGTAAGAACTTAGTAACGTAAAGTACAGGTGATGTCAATAAGTACATAAGGTAAAGCGACGTAGTTTTATGTATGTAAAATGAAATGATGTATGATAAATGAAAACTTTACACGGATAGCGCCGTAGTAAAAAGTTGTGTATCGATTTATTTAGAGAATTATAACCGTTTCTAGTGTGTGGGATTATCCCATTTGCGAAGGAGTGCTTGATGATTCAGGAGCACTTCTATAATGATCAGTATAGGGTTCGATATGTCGATATATCAATGCAGCAATATGCGGTCACGATGCCTGGCTCGGAAATAATACCAGTGACATTGGCGAGTTCTCATAGAGTCTGAGAGGAGGCAGATTGTGGTTATTGAGTTATGTGTAAGTTTGCCATTGAAGACTGTTTGTATAGGTACAAGAAGTGTACATATGTTGTTGGTTCAGTCATCTATTAGACGTCTGGCGTACAGCTCTATTTGTTAAAAAAGAAAAGGTTGGAATACCTTTTAAGAGGAATATAAATTGTCATGGTGGTTTCTAAATTTTGTCAAAATCGTTGGAATTTACAGGATAAGAACCTTGGTTACATGTTGTCTATGGTTTATATCTTATTTTGAAACTTTTGTTTTGGAAGTTAAATTACGTACAATAAACTTATTCACTACGTACGACGTGTCTCACTCAAACGTTCGCTGCATTGGGCGTGACCCATCCCAGAACCGGCAGTGATAGTGTTATATTCTCATATTATATTGTATATGAATAAGGTTTATTACTAAGACTATATAAAACTAAAATATTATTATTCTAAATTGTAAGAGTGAAATCAAAATATTACACCACTCTTTTGAAGTTGATCTGAGCTTCGTGTTTCAGTCACCTTACCGTAAAGTATCTAACTTTACAGCACAGCACACTAAATAATAAAAAAAAAAGGTTTAAATTTGTTAAAATATTGTAACTTATATCTGACACTCTCTTTTGGCATGGAGATGCTTATGCTTAGGAGGAAAGGTATGGGCTGCTCTCCACGGTGGTGATCAAAGTACGCGTGGAGAGATCAATCTGGTTTTGATGCTCAATCGAGTGCTACTGCTGATTGCTAATAAATAGGGTTTTGGCGGTTTCCGCAGTCTCCTTCGATTCGTGATTGTCAGCCGAGGCTTTTAGGCGGTCGTTGGTTTCATTTATCAAGTTCAAGTTTCGGAAGCGGAGGCGAGGAAACCTGTACAGGGTGGTGTGTGTTCGGTTGCAGCATTCGCGCTCCGTAAACGTCCTGTTGTTATGCGCAGCTTGTACCAGGGTGCTAATAAGTTGGTACTCGAATTTCATAAGTAAAGACCTATTATAATACGTAGTTTCTTGCGCACCGGATTTAAGTCATTTCGAAATTCGAGATGTGCTTCATAAGTCTGTTTCTAGCCACTGCCCTTCCAGGGGATGGGCTATGTGTGTACTCTAGTGAGTATTTATTAAGAGGGCTTTGCGCCTGCTTTCCGAAATGGAAGTTAGTCTCGTCTTTGGGTGAAGCATTTGAACTATTTGAGTACATTGGAACCCTTTGGTACTTGGTATGCAGTTGATCGATTTCTTCGAAATTTTAGGGTTACTTTCATTAAGCTGGCGGTTTGCTTCTAATTAATAACTTGGAAAGTGACTTCCACGCTTCGCAGCTTCGGTGCACTTGCGATTCGCTTAATATCAACAATCGGTGCGTCATCATCATCATCATCAACAGCCTTAACAGTCCACTGCTGGACATAGGCCTTTCCATGGAAAGAAGTGGTTCGGTGCTTGAATAGGCTGATTATTGTGGATTCGTACTGGTAGGAAAAGAAAAAAAAAAAAAAAAAAAAAAAAAAAAAAAAAAAAAACTAGATGAATACTTCTTACCAAAGCGACGGAAGCCGAAAAGTGACGAAACGATTCGATAAATATATATATATATATATATGGAATATGGAAAAAAAACAAAGACAAAAATAGAGAGTGTGGAATGCTATAGAGGAAAAACGCACAGTAGATGATTAACGTAGCAGCATCATCTATAATCGATTTCTGTTTCATTCAAAGTTGTAAGATTGTTCATGCCGTCAACCTATTAACATTTTATTAAGTTTGCCGTTTATTGTAATGCAAAGAAAAAATACAAAAAGGAAGGGATGTAGTGTATGCGATTATTCGAGTTACTCGAACAAGCATACATACGCTGTCTCGGGTGCCACGGCTAGCAACACTGTCGGCAAACTGTCACTGTCAACACGCGCATGGCGCGGAGAGGTGTAGTGAAGGGGAGAGTAAAATACGTTGTGTCGTGAGCATTGTCGAGCCAGTGTTTAGTTATTGCAGGTTGAAAGGAACTAAACAAACACTATACCCACCAATTATTTTACGAATATATTTCTAATTCTATAATCTACCTACTAGAGTTTGTAATATGGGTACTAACTACTACTACTGACAAATAACTAATATAATACATTTATGTACTTTTTATTGTAAATAAATACATATTATACATAGAAAACACCCAAAATCCGAAATAAATATTTGGTCCAACCCGGGAATCGAACCCGAGACCTCTTTATCGGCAGCCGCATATGCTATCAACCAGACCAACAAGGCAGTAAATTGTCTTAACTTAAGGCGAATTATAGGTAATTAATTATGCAACAGTTAAGAGTAACCCTGACACCTAGGTCCTGGTGACTGGCGAATACTTACTGTCAGGAAATTCTCAATTTAACAATGGGCTTGACCCTGTTACGTGTGATCAAATCATATATTCCTATAGCGGGCGACATCTGGGTACAAGGATATTTTTATGTTCGTCTGTCAGTGGCTCACTAATACAGTTGAAACAGTAAGTAGTTTGTTGCAAAGCATATAATTTCCAAAAAAATGTCAACCATCAAAATGCTCTGCCGCGCATGAAAATGGGCTAAAAGTCTATTTGTCACCGATCTTGCAGAAATGTAATCATATTTTATTTCTTATTAGCCAGCCTTATTTTTTTCTTATTAACCAGCCTTCAAAAAACGAGAAATGTAAACTCATTTTATTTCATACTATCCAACCTTCAAAAAAGGTTTATACGGAAAAGTTTCAATGTGGCGTATTATACCGCTAGTATAGTTTATGAAGAGATTTTTTTTTTTTGAAATTTCGTCTTTGTTGGAACTGTTCAAAGTCTTTGTTCAACACACACACACATCAGTAGAAAACACAATGCAGAAAAAGCTAGATCGAAGAATTACTAATACGTGGAAAAGCTTTTGGTCGCTTAGTGAAAATCATGAAGAACAAAGATATGCTTATGGCAGAAAAACGAAAAGTATTCAATACAATCATGTATTTTACCATATTTAACATACGGCTGTCAATTTTAGTTAAAGCGCATGTTTGTCAGCCGAGACTCCTACTGGAGTTAGAATAAGAGACAAAGTAAGATTAACTAATATTAAAAAAAATACAAAATTCAAGAACGTTAGTAAAACATGTAGAAGACTAAAATGGAGGTGGGCGGGACATGTGATGATGAAAGGTATCCCGGAGGCATCAAGAGCAGGGGCCAACAGGTCAAGCGATGGGAAGATGAAATTGCAAAAGTAGCCGGACAATATTAGACACGAGTCGCAAGGAATAGGACAGAATAGTAAGATTTAGAAGCCTTTGTTAGGCAAACTGTATACTAACCGAATGCCAAGACAGATTTTATATAAAGATATGTACTAAATGAACTAGATTAAATTAGTTATTGGATTTTAAGTTAAATTTATATGTTTACAGTAACAAATGCTTATTTTATTTTCATTCACTAGTTCAACCGGTTTTACCTAAATAACAGTTTTTACACGGAGGACTGGCATCGGACCTCCGCATCCCTTAGTGCGAACTGAAATTCGAAAATTAAACTAGTTATCAGTATATTTGGGGGCACGGACTACTCAATAACGATTGCCATAGATGTTCATGACAACCAAAACCGAGGGTTTAACGACACACGGGCATGAACTACCGTCAAACTTCCACTCTCCGCACTGTTCTAAATTTTAACTCCTTGTTAAAAAAACTTAACAAAACTTGAACCCGAGGCTTCTTGATCGGCAGTCGCATAAGCTAACCGCTAGACCAACGAGGCAGTGTACCACCACCTTAAATGGTACAAAATATTTAACACTAAAATAATGAAAACATTACTTTTTCCCCAATAAACACTGAATTATTTTCAAAAAAGGATTATTTTCACAGTACCCAGTGCCAAGTTTAAAAAAAAGGTGTTGTGAACCTTTTTCTTTAGTATTCTTCTGTGATATTTCATGTATGTACTTATATGTAAAAAAAAAAAAAAAATTATAGTAAGAATACTAGTAGCAGTGTTACCGCGCTAATGGCTATACGGAAGTAATAGATGTTTTAGAATGTGTGTTGAAATTAGGGCACAGCAATAACGTATTTTTTATCTATGCACATAGGTATTTTATTTGAGTTTAAATAAGCACAGTCGTAGACAGTTGGCAAAAATTTACTAGTGAAAGTAATTTAGAGAACCGCAAAAACAATTGTGTGCGTCGACCTTTTTAAAAAAAGATATACATATGTAAGTATGTATATGGGCATAAATATGGGTTATATTATTGTTTCCCTCGCATATATTTTATTCAAGAAAGTAAGTGCTGATTTCATAAAATTGTAAACTAAAACAAATCAAACAGGTGACCTTACCACAAATGTTCTTTATCTTTAGTATCTATATTTTACGGTAATTCTCTATCTAAGTGTGCCAGCAGGCCACGACTAACACAATATTTTATGATATTCCTCTAGCATAACGTGTGTGACGTCACATGCAACAATAGGCGTGCCAATTCGTCAATGAATAGCGCAAAACGCTCGACATGGCCGCCTCAAGATGGCGGCGGTGAAAGTGGCCGGTGGCCGATGGTCGCTGCCACCGCCGCCGCCACGGTAAATCTTTGCACAACCTGTTCTGGCTGTTATATCTAATACTGGAATAATTGGTTGCTTTTAAACATCCATGTGTCTGCTGAAATCACCAATTTATTTCTTACATCGCAGCACGAGTATAATGGATTTGGTTTAAGGCTTTGATTATACATGTATATAATCAAAGGTTTATGGAAAAATAGATAGGTATTTTATATGTTTTCTTCTTTGGATAGTTATAAAATGGTTCTCCAAATTGCTTCACAGTAAACTATTTGGGTCAATCTAATTTCCTAAGGTCTATAAATATAAAACATGAATATTTTATTTTAGACATAACAAATATTATTATAACGTTGAGTTATTGTCCTAAGATGTATTCCGTTCTAATGCGTCTAAAATTCGTAATGACAAATCTTTTTAAGTTTCAAAATTTTAGAATGTTATATAAAATAATAGAAGATAAACCTTGTCGAGAAAAAAATAGGTTAAATAAGAAGGATCACTCGAGGTTTACTATTAAGTAAAATAGCAACCAATGTCAATGTGTATTGTCTGATATAATGGCAATCTGTATTGACCCTGGTCGTAGATTGAGGCCGTTGGTGGTTTCGCAACGTGCGCTGCGTCCGCGCATCACATCCGGAACTTACGCTCATAACTGTATCACCTACATACTCGTATATACGTGATCACGCGAACCATTGTTACGTGAACACTTAGGCATATCCTGTTAAATCATATTACACATTATGTATAATCTAGTCATCGTTTAATACTAAGTTTATTGTTTGAATACATAGCGGCATAATCGAAGACTTTTTTAAAATTGATGACCATAAGACAATTTGGAAGTTCAAGGATGCTGTACGGAGAAAAATATTGCCTAACAAGAGATCCTGGTATTCCGTGTGACTAGTGGTCTATCAGTTCGTTACCTACAAATGTGTGTCGACTTTTACACATATTAATGTTTTTTTGAACAAAAAATTTCAATATTAGAACAAATACCGCCTTAAGTTTTTATAGAATAATTTTAATAAGCATGTTCTTAAAAGGGCACTACAGTTGGTTTTCTACCTACGGTAAACAAACATCACATCAGTATTAAATCAACAAACATAGATTCAAATAAATGTAAATTTAGTATGGATACTAAATGACATTCAGAGGTGTGTCATCAGTAAGACCCCTCCACATCTCCGAGAACAAGATGAGTTGTTGCGTCTCAGCCCGGCGGCTGTAACAATAAATCTACATCATCTTTTCAATTTGAACTTGGAATATATGACTGTGTGGGTGGGTAGATCCAAAATTGTGGGTTTATAAATTACACCTACAATGCAGACTAGTTTGCAAGAAATTGAATTCGATTTTGATACTATAGCCTTCAAAGTAACAGCACATAATTAAGGGCGAAAATGGCGTAAAGGCAATTCTTGGTCGGTGAGCAGCCAAAGACGTTTATAAACCAATTAATGCTATAATAAAATTGAAGACTGGGCTCAAACAACACAGTAACTTAGTTGCTCCTGCCATCGGCGAATGATAAAGGATACTTTGTAATAGAGTTTCTATGCCTTTATAGCATTTCTTGTTAAAAATAACGAAATGCTTTGGAAATTGCCGGCATTTTTGTGGAACATTGTTATCGACCGTAGCGGTTGGACTTTTGTGTGTAGATATACCATATTTATTATTGGTATTTGTATTGACTCGGTGTTAGTATTGTCAATAATAATATGTTGCCAATTGACTTGTTAATATGCAATTATCTTTCCTGTCAATCAATGAAAGGCTACTTGAATAATCAATCTGTCTCATAAAATCACGACTCTGTTTGCGGTTGCTAGGTTCAGACACACATACTGACGCAAGTTTAAACTATTAAGCAGGCACCACACTTCGCTATGCGCTATTCGTTATGCGGGTTATTCGTGCGCATACGGCGAAGTGTGGAGAGTATATTCGCCAATATTCGCTTTATTCGTACGCTGCCAGATATTACGCTGCCCACACTTCGGACGGGTAGTGAAGTGCCCTGTGCATAACTAACAACCTTAGACTATAGACAGTTTTTGAAATAGTTAAATCAATTAAACGATTAAAATAATCTATCATATGATCAAAATAATTAGACTTCATTTAAGTATTGTTTCTCTAAATTTAATAAAATAAAAAGAAAATTAAAATAATGTGTTTAGTTCGTTCGTATGGTTTCGTTTCGTTCACCATAAAAATGACAATGACACATCTCTACAACACACATATTTGCCTTATTTGGCATACCAGTTCGAAGTGTGGTGGCATGTTTGTTGTTTGCGCGCATAACAAATATTCGGGCGAATACGGCGTAGACACATAACGAATAGCGCATAACGAAGTGTGGTGCCTGCTTTATATCTAGGTACTCATAGTGTCGACATTATATTCGTATTGACTAAATCTATTTTTTTTATAATACGCTACTAGCGGCCCACCCCGTCTTTGCATGGGTTAGATATAGGTATTGTTAAACTTGACTAAATATACATAATATAATAAAATCTTATGAATCAATCTGTGGTACAGAAGTATTTAGGTTTATCGCAAACAGAGGACTTTGTTGTATAATATGTAGTGTTATTGCTTCTCTATTGGAACAATAACTTTCTATAAAACTAGGTGTATTCCGCGGTTTTTGTTGTAAATCACGGGTAACGCTGCGGAGTGAAGACAGTCTAAAATATTTAACGTTCCAGCCGTCCCGGAGATTAACCTGAAGATAATATACTTTCAAATGCATGTAGTAAAAAAATTGCTCACTTGATATTCAGTTCAATTGAGACAGTTCAATTTTATTTGTTTGTACATTACAATAATAATGATGTAATGCGAACGTCAAATTAGGTTATCAATTCTAAAATTACATGAAACTTCATTACCTTTTAAACTTCCTAAGTAACATTGTTAGACCTTGAGAATAATGCTTCTCAGTTAAATATCATTGCCCTCGAGGTGTAAAAAGTAAAGTATCTACCTGCCTATTACAAGAAGTCGTAATATCTACTTATCGAGGTAATAAACTTAATATTTTTCACATTTGACAGAACTACATTATATGTATGTGTTATATTTTATTCATGAAACGCTGAAGTATTTATATATCAAATAACTAGTGTTAGCAATTATATTTATAACTGGCTGAGACCTGCGATTTACGCGCAAGTAACGCCGCGGAGCGAAGTTGGTTTAAAAAATAATTGCCTAAGTTACTCCTTAGGTCATAAAAGTCCATTCTACCAATAATAGTACATTGTTCACCGAGGGAGGAAAGGAACCGATTACTAGCGAGGGAGCAGTTTGTGGCCCGAAGGCGCAGCCTAGGGCCACAATACTCCCGAGGTAGGAATGGGACTTTCACCCGAGTGCTACACAGTGCTTTATACTACACCTGTGAGGAACATTTAAAGTATTTATAAAATAAAATCAAAACTTAAGACACCATGTAAGACACAATTTAGCTTAGAATTTGTCTTAATATTTAAGTATAAATATTTCGCGCTTCTTTTGTTTTTTTTTATTCTTCACAAAAGGATGTCAGTGGTACGGAGATTCCATATTTAAATTATATGAAAACTCCTTGGGCAGGCGCGCGCCATAGATAAGATAACACATGAGAAATGAAAATTCATACAACTTTCTCTCCCGCTAAAACACGTTAGAAATGGATTTTCATACATTTTTTCCTCCCGCTTATTTAGGTCAAGGAAAAGACTAACTTTCTCTTTTCATTTTCAGGGAATATTGACTACTGTTTCGATCAGGTGTAGTATAAAAGTCATTTGTCTGTTTGTTCGGGTAATCTCTGTAACAGCTGGACCGATTTTGACGGGTCTTTCACTGACAGAAAGCGTATGACATAAGGAGTAACTTAGGCAATTATTTTAAGGTAACTCGGGACCCAGCTAGTTTCAAAATATATCCGATGCAGTTAATCCTTATCTTTACTAATATTTTAATATAAATACGAAAGTATCTCTGTCTCTCTGTCTGTCCAGCTTGCACGGCAAAACTACTGAATCGATTTCAATAAATTTGGTACACAGATAATCTAAAACAAAGCCTCGAAAGCTAGTAGTAAGTAAATGTTTGAGAATCAATAGTAGTGTTTTCCTACACTAGCATTCGCTCGCAGCTCCGCCTGCGTGTATCGCTCAAAGTAGCCTATGTCCTTTCTCAGGCTATAGGCTATCATGAAATTGTGACAGACAAAGTTAATTACGCATTTATAATATTAAAAAGTATTTTAATTAATTATTCCTTTAGTAAAATCTCAAGATAAAATCATTTATAAATTGAAATAACGATCAGAATAAACAATGTTATTATTTATTACAAGTTTAATATTATGTTGTTTTATGCTCAACTCATAATTCAGCGAAATATGGAGGGTAGTTATAATTTGTCTAGACGACATTTCTCATTCAAGGGCGATTGAACGAAAACGACAAAATTTTATCATTTGTTATGTCTGCCTTTTAGTAGATAGGATTTCTACGCAACTTCAAAGCGCCTGTTGATAACTTCGTGATACTGAGATGCAAAGCTTTGGATTCAATTCCATCACAAGACAAATCGTTGTGAAGATCACGATCTTTTGCTGTGTCTGGAAGTAATATATTTCTAAACAAACAAATATAATTGACGCTCTGTTTATAAATTTAAATTAATTATAGCTTTTCACTGAATTTTTCACTTTCTTTTCTGTCCATCTGTTTGTTCAGGATAATTTCTGAACCGGTTGGATTTATACGATTTTGATGGGACCTTCAATCACAGATAGCTGATGTTATAAGGAGTATAAATATAACTTGGGCTACATTAAAAATAAATAAAAGTAATAGTAAACAATAAAAAATCATTCCAAAACAAAAAATAACATCGGTAATACTGCGGAGCGCAGCGAGTATAAAATATATTCGTGTTTTATATAGAGGTTGTATATAGAGGTACCTCAAGTATCAGTAATGTATTTACGATTTTTGTCATCCCAACAGAGCTTGGATAAAATCTATAAAAAAAACACAAAATACAAATTACGCAGGATAAACATCACTGCAAACATAAGGAAAACATTAACAAACTATACCAATCCGGTTGGCAAGTATGGTCTAGTAGACTAGTAGTAGTACGACAGCTTTTTGTCGTTGATATTTTAATTAAACAGCACTCTTTAATGGAATATAATTCTCACGCAAACAAAAAACGAAGAGGTCACACCGTTTGTGAGCGACTGATTCGGCCAAAAACATCATTTATGCGTAGGTTCTTCCCATTTTTGGGTTCTTATATATATAATAAAATAAATAACATCATTTATATATATACCCTAAATAAACAAAATCTAAAAAGATCAGTGTCACAGTGGTTAAGAAGTCTGTCTTATGATGAAACAGAGTCACTGTTAACTGTTTTACAATAGTAAAGTTGCAAAATTCTACTTTCACACAAAACTTACAACTAGCTTTCACTCACCCTCTGACACACACACACGCACCCATGCAGACAACACACCCAGAGGACATTCTTTGTTATTGTTATTATTTTTTATTATTATTATTTTTTACTTTTCTATTTGTTTTCATATCTGTTCTGTGATTACCTTAAACTTAAAAATGTTAAAAATTGAAGATCATTATTAAAGCTGTAGTAATGTACATAGCCGATGGGTAGAGGCGCCGTATGCTGAAGCACAGGTTTCCAACCTAGTTCAGCAACGGAGGCTAGTAATAAGACACAATTTTGTACATAGTTAACATGCAAATGTAATGATCTGATAAACTAATCAAATTGTTAACAATCTTTATTGGACAATAAACTATTATTATTATTATTATTATATTCCAAAACAAAAAATAACATCGGTAATACTGCGGAGCGCAGCGAGTATAAAATATATTCGTGTTTTATATAGAGGTTGTATATAGAGGTACCTCAAGTATCAGTAATGTATTTACGATTTTTGTCATCCCAACAGAGCTTGGATAAAATCTATTAAAAAAACACAAAATACAAATTACGCAGGATAAACATCACTGCAAACATAAGGAAAACATTAACAAACTATACCAATCCGGTTGGCAAGTATGGTCTAGTAGACTAAAAGGCTCAAGTTCAGTAGGGACTATTAAAAGCTGTTTATGATTGTCTGGTGATACAAAACAGATCAGATACACAATCCTGACAGGATGTATACCCGCATGTTTACAAAGAATGTAAAAAATATTTTTAACAGTATATTACGAGACAATAGCCAGAAATCGAGACTCGTGTATTAATGGGTATAACTCAGACAAACATTGAGATCTGCTGATGAATTATTATGAATCATGGCCGCGTGTAAGGCAATCTTGCTCAATTACTGCCGAATGCCTAACCTTGCGTTTTCGCGAGGATGTGACGTCACCGGGTCTGGTTGAACTAACCAGATATTACAAGTACCTGTTGTAATATCGCGTTCTCTTAGTAAATTTATGATCACATAAATGTTAGTGTGAAAAATAACACCGTTCAAAGCAATGGTGCGTACTTATACAGCCTACCTACTACTTACTACTACTGATAAAACTTTTAAAACTTAGCATAGTGCTAGATAAAAAATAAATTACCAATTGCTCGCTACCAATACAGTAAGTCGTTCAGCATGATTAAAAATTGAATCTTCTATATCTATAAAAATGTTCCGATAACCTATCGACCCCCGTTGGTGAGGGCTAGGACGATAGGAGCGCGGACACTGAGACAAAGTCGAGGGCATTGACCTCTGCCTATCAGCTGACGACATCGTTCCTACCGCGAGGAATTATCTTTCACGCCATATTTCGGTCGTTCACGTCACGGAAACAAGTGACAGTCTGCCAAATACGACAGAGGGCTACGTGAAAGTTTATTGTTAGACATTCCCTTGAAGTTTGTCCAAATATTCACAACCAAAAGGTAGATATACAACAAGATCAACCTCAAAAAAATTGTGTCTTTTGAACGAAAACTGAAATGGACATCAAAGTAAGTACAAGCGTGAATCAAAAAAATTCCAGTTGTTTACGTTATTTTGGGTGTTTGACCTACATTAGCGGTAACATTCTCCGAAATCCATGTTCAGTAACGATATCAAGCATTTCTCTGCATCCCGTATAGCTGTCTCAATATTTCAACATTTATAACTCAGTAATAAATCTTGTCAATATAGATCGGTTTGTTGATCTTGATATGACGACCTATTTAGTGTGGATTTTTCTTGTCCTTCGCATAGTGTCATGGAATAGACGTCGCTACGCGTATTCAGGTACGCGAGCAAATATCGCGACCTAGTTTCCTGGCGCAGGCCGTCCCAGCTCATCGTGCATGGCATCCGTTTATAAATAAGTCCTATGTTGAGAAAGCACAACCAATATCATATGATACCTTGTTAGAGCCCGTCTGTTGTGTTTAGTTTGTTTTAGCCAATGTTTCAAAAATATTTTAGTTGCACTTGAGGATATATCGTTTTATGAGTATGTACACTGTCCCATTTGCATTATTAAATTGGTTTGCAAACTATCATTTAGCCTGATTTTATATTTATTTACTTTAAAACCGTGTGTAAATACAGAGGTGACGTTACTCACAAATAGTATTACGTACAATATATTCTATTTTGCGCTCGCTGTTATTATCGTATTATTCAGGTTATGAGTTATATTAAAGATAATGAATCGTATTTATGTACATTTATTTTTATATTTCGTTGTTGGGTAAATAGTCAACAGATTAAACAAAATCGTGTGTGAGCTTGAGTGAGTTGAGTGTCTGGCGACCTGACGATGTTGAAATTTCTCAAGTGGGCACACTCATAGTACATGATTAAAAACCCGTCCTCCGGCCTGTGAACCTTGAAGCACTTTGGCCAATTGCCACGCCCTTTGGAGGTACTAGAGCATATTTTAAAATAATCTAAATCGTCAGTTTAAAATATTTCAAGCACGTACATGATTGTCTAATTAAAAAATAGTTCATATCTAATGATTAATTAGTAGTTTCCAGTAGGCATATTTTCCAATTCTGACAGGCTTATTTACAATTTTCTTTTTAACAAAGGCCAGATGTTCAATGCTGGCTGATTAAGATACAATAAAGTGCTCATCGCTGTTTCCGCATACGTAACTGCCTTTATCAAGATAATGGCATTGAAACATGCTAACACTGTAAACATTTCCTTATTTTAAAGAAGTTACTCAAGCGATCGCCATTTGCAGGTAGTCGCTGGTCGTGGTAAGGTTAACGTATTCATTTTAATCGCTACTTTACAAACTTTATATTAGCGAGAATTTCTAAAGAAAGCCTCCGCGAACAGGCATCGACCGCGACGTCGATTAACGGGATACGTCTTTCGTACCACGTTCAGCTTGGTGCCAATCGTGGCGGGTAAAAAATCCACTTAATTAGCGCAAACTACTTGTAAGAAATAGGTTTCAATTATATTATTACAACTAATCCGGTTTATGTCTACATATGCGATCGCAGTCGAAGGAGTCACGGCATTTACCTCGCGAGAATCGGAGGGACGACGCTAGCTCAGGCACGACGACAGACGTAGCGCGAGCAGCTCCAATACTAGCACCGATTCAACACAACTAAATTAAGTCACCAGTAAACTTGCTTTGACGTAAGAAATCCAGTTTTTAAAACAATATTCCAGGGTTTTTAGGTTATTAGTCGAGAACACACGAATTAAAAGACGGCTAAAATAGCTCAAATAAGCGACAACACGACTACTCTCCGGCAAAGCTCGGGGCAGACTGATTGGAGTAGGTACTCTGTCCCCGGGCGGGTAGAGGGGGGGAGGTCTTGTTGGCTCTCGCAATCACGTCCAAGCAAGCAGGGGACGCAATCGCGAGGCAGGCCGATAGGTACCGAAACGAGCCGAAGCGCACCCGCTAATCCCGCTATCACCGCTAGCTGTTCGTAAAGTGTGGTGTGCTATCACGAGTATTCACCAGAGATCGCGGAGACGTACACGTGCGTGCAGCGGACAGCGACGACCTCGACTCGAAGTGCAGTATAGTACGTAGGTACTCGGAGTGTGCAAGAGTAATCGTTATAAAAAGGTTTCACGTCCTTAAAACAAAATATTTCTTATAGTTGTGAACATTTCTTTCCAACATTGTTTTAGTGAAACTTAAGCCGTTCACGCAGCGTAGCTAACGCAATAGCAGCTCAATAATGAATAATTTTTCCCCGCTTTTGTAACATTTATCATTAATACTCAGCTCCTATTACATACTGCCGTGTTAACTGAGCTATCTGGCACTGAAATAATTTACCCATTCGGACCAGTACTGAGACTAGCTCCTTCAAACAAACAAACAACAAACTCATCAGCTGTATAATTTAATTATAAATTCAGAAAAAACTTCGTTTAACTTTATTTATTGCATGATCTATATAAAATTGAACCGTCCACACTAGATAGATGCTAGAAAGATGAAACTTTGCATGGATGTGTTTCTATCGCGATATGAAAATCATGAAGAAAATTTATTTGGGATACCTCCCCTACACCCTTCCCTAAAATGAGGCTGGTTTTATTTTTCGCGTCTACCCCATTCTGTGGGGATCGTTAGATAGGTTTTTAAAAATATTTTGAGGTTGCTAAGACAGTTTTCAATTTAGGTATCCGCTTGCGAGTTACGGAACCCTTTTCTATGCGTGGCCTGACACGCACTTGCCCGATTTATCGCTTCTGTCTCTCAACTCTCAACTAGTAGATAGTTGAGAAGTTGTAAAGCAAAGAGTATGTAACACTTGTTGTAAAGCAACAAAATTAACACATTTTAATAGTACTGCAGTTTCAAAAGCACAAAAACGTTTAACATGTTTCAGGTTTATAATGTGTAAAAATTAATAAAAAAATTGTGTACATAATGTAAGGCGAATCTTATTGGAACTGAAGAAGTTAGTATTTTACACATGATATGTAATTATGAAACATAAATAAAATATTATTCAATTTTTTAAAGATTGGATATAATGATATGCAATAATTAGGTAAGTTAAAAGTAATTTGACAATTCTACAATTTAAACTTTAGAATACATTTAAAGGTCAAATTTTACAGTAATGCATACTTAATTCGTCAGAAATTCTGCATAGGTATATAGGAATTTTGTAATACATATTCAAGTTCAATATGTATTAAGTTCGTACGTCTTTGATCAACTAGCTGGGACTGTAAAAGCAAAATCCGTTATGTAGCAATCAGCACGCAACAAAAACTTGAACATGAAGCAAATTTCTCTGCGCGCTACGTTTTTGTACAGTTCACGGTTGAATTGCGTTCCGCGGTATTGCCAGGAAACTCGTTGTTTTACTTTATCCCGTGTCAGAGAGTGATAGCACAATGATGTTGTATAGCGTTAGCTCCTTTTAGCACTTAATAAAATCCTATGCCGGTTGATGTATTCTGTCGACTTTCTTCGCTATCGGGCCGCGTTCCGTTCGCACAACTTTCCGATGTCATTGTTCTCTGCGCACACGTGGGAAGGTTTTGTTTTTTGTTCTATGTACTTACATTGGACTCTATACTCGTACATACAACATACATTGCTTACTTCGCACTGTTTAAGACTGACAGTTACATTTTTAATTACGTTATTTAACACAATTTTCACTTAAAAAATATTAATAAGATAATGGTCGCTGTGGAGAGCCTGATTGGGGGATGCTTATGTTCATCGGTTGAGATGACGAATTAACTGCACAGTTCGTTTGTGCAGTTTTATCGATAGTATGGACGGAAATTGACTCAGATTTTTTGGGTGGTGCAAACGATCGGAGGCATGAGAAAAAGTTATTCGATGGGTCGTTGTCAATTTAACTGCACAGTTCGTTTGTGCAGTTATCGTAGCGTGTGGACGGAAGTTGGTCCAATCGCTCAATTCGTCATAAATCTTCAATCAAACACGTCGCAAGAAGATTGTATCCGTGAGTTATTGGAAGAGTTAATCCAGAGCTATAAAAATGAAGTTTGCTTGAGCTGAAGAGAAGTAAAGATCATCACAACCGCAACAAGAAAAATGTTGCCTATGATAAGCTAATTATTAAGTGCAAACCTATTGATCCTGATGCCAATAGGGATACAGTAGTAAAGAAATTAAAAGAAATTATTTTTTTTGTCTGTCTGTTTGTTCCGTCTAATCTCTGGAAAGGTTCGACCAATTTTCACTCGACTTTCACTGAAAGGTACCTGATGATATAAGGAGTAACTAACTAATTTTTTATACTAGCTTCGCCCTGCTGCGTTACACACGGAACGACAATGAACGCGGGTAACGTCGCGGGACTCAGCTAGTCTATACAAATAAATAAAATTAGAGTGTCTGTTTGTAATATTAAAATAACCACTTTTAATAAATGCATATGTATGTATACACGGTACATGTTTATAGTCTGAGCTTCTGCAGAGAACTGACGATCGATGCAGAAATCGTTGACGTGTGGACACTCAATGGACGTACGATAAACTGCACAGTCGAACTGTGCAGTCACATCGCTACGATAAATCGTTCTAGTGTGTACCGGCTATAAGATGGATGTGTTATGTAACTCGGATGAACAAGGTCAGAGATGAATACATACGAGCAAGTCTGAAAGTAGCGCCACTGGATGAAAAGTTAAGAAGTAATAGGTTATCTTGGTATGGACCATGTTATGCGGAGGGATGAGGAAAATGTGGCTAAGAAATTGTTGAGTATTTAAATTGAAGGTTACATGGCAAGAGGACGATCAATGTAAAGGTGGATGGATGTGTGAAAGAAGATATGAATTGGGAGTTAACAAATGACGAGTGATAGAGTAGAATGGAAGGATAAAACATACTGCGGCGACCCCAAATAAAATTGGGATAAGGGCAGGGAGATGGTGATGACTAATGAAGTAAATGTGTATATGCTCCTAGAAAAAGCATATACATGAAATAACGTAAAATCCGTCTACTGACTTCAGATGTCAAACAAATGACTGGACGGTTGGCCTAGTGGTTTAAGTGAACACCACGCCGCTTTCTACTTCACCAAGTGTCGTAGGTTCAAATCCTACATGGGAAAACACTTTGTGTTGTTGTTCTGAGTCTGGGTGTATTTTGTGTCCGTTTCATGTATGTTTGTAAAGTCCCCCGCGACACAGGATTTATATTCCTAATGCGGGAGTTGTCTTTCGTATTCAAAAATAAAATAAAAAATCAATCACTTTGTTATGGAAAATATGTGCTGCGTTTCTCCAAATTTAAATAGGTATCCTATTCAGAAAGTGTCAAGATTTTATTTGTTGATGATTTTTTATTGTTAGGGTTCCGTAGCCAAATGGCAAAAAACGGAACCCTTATAGATTCGTCAAGTCTGTCTGTCTGTCTGTCTGTCCGTCCGTATGTCACAGCCAATTATTTCCGAAACTACAAGAGCTATACTGTTGAAATTTGGTCAGTCGATGCGTTCTGTGAACCGCATTAAGATTTTTACATAAAAATAGAAAAAAAACAATACATTTTGGGGGTCCCCATACTTGGAACTGACACTCAAAAATTTTTTTTTCATCAAACCTATACGTGTGGGGTATCTATTGATAGGTGATCAAAAATGATGTTGAGGTTTCTAATATCATTTTTTTCTAAACTGAATAGTTTGCGCGAGAGACACTTCCAAAGTGGAAAAATGTGTGTCCCCCCCCCTCTAACTTCTAAAATAAGAGAGTGATAAAACTAAAAAAAATATATGTTGTACATTACCATGTAAACTACCAACGAAAATTGGTTTGAACGAGATCTATTGAGTAGTTTTTTTTTAATACGTCATAAATCGTAACAAACAATATACCTTTCATCCAATCAATACACTAGTATAAAAACATCGATGAAAGTTACAACGAACTACAAGAACTTTTATTTGATGTTACTTGCTGGTACGGAACCCTTCATGGGCGAGTCCAACTCGCACTTGGCCGCTTTTTTTTGTTATGTTATGATTAACCAAAGCTGAACCTACTTTCTTCTACTTACCTACTACTAATATTTACCTTGGTAAAGCAGTGAGACTGCTATATTGGAAGCTTTATTGTGTTAAAACAGAAATGTGCGGGATTGCTACCATGTACCTTTTTGTTGGTGAGTATCCGATATTTCGGCACTGTTGCAAGCGCGATGATCACGGGATTTCTGTTTTAATGTTACTGACCATGAAAGTTTAAAACTTTATTATGTTTGTGTGAACTGCAAGTATTTGTCTCGGAGTTTGGATGTTTTGCATGTATAATGTGTAATATGTAATAACGGGTTCTTCAACACGAACTTTGTTTTCTAAAACAAAATAAAACAAAGAATTTATATGAAGATGATATTTGGCAATTATTATGAATGAAAAATGATATCTGACAAATGTCCACTACGAGCACACTGACACTGATTAGCGGTCTGGGTCTACGGGTTGTACTTCTCAAGACGGAAGCCCTGTGGTGTCACATTGACATAACACACGGAGGTGTCGTTCCCACCTGCTCTTTCATTACAGTGGTAAGAACGGTGAAACGGTCAATAAAAAACAGAGAAGAAATGTTTATATCCCGGTTACGTTGACTGGCGGTTTTCGAGTGCTCGAGTGCTGAGGACTGATCAGTCAGCCCATATATAATATTATATATTATGGAAGCTATCTGTATTTTAAAAATCACGTGTCGGATGACGTGAAAGAACAAGGGTTATTTTTTTATTTTAAGATACTCTTATGAGTAAAACTTTTTGATTGATTTTCTGTAGTACTGCCCTTTAAATGAATACTAGTCAATAGCATCTTAAGATCGATCTATGTGCCATAATTACCGAGATCTAGGTTTGTTAGCATAAGTAGACAAAAAGAAACCGTTTCCAACGATGTCGACAATGCCAAATTTTGCAAAGAAACATGGACAAACACAAAGGAATGCAAAAACGTTTAGCGTTGTAGGTATATAACATTAAATCACGAGTACACAACAGTGGATCATGCAACGTGTTATACACGTGACGATTGTGTACAAACTACGTTCTACTACGATACGGTGGACTTGGATGACTCCGCGCTAATGATGTTTACATACGACCATGCGTCGAGTGAAACATTTTGCTAGTAAAAAACAAATTAAAGCGATGCAATTGCTAGATAATCTTTTTAAAACATGTAAAATTTGTAAAAGATAAATATAATAAAGGTTGATTTCAATCTATATTTAAACGATCAATATAACGCTACGGAGTACGTAAATTCATTTTTGGAGCAAACGTAAAAAGTGACGTTAGTTTTGACAGAATATGCTATGTGTTTAAAAGTTATTTGATTGGTAGACTTGCTACTAACTTGACTATAGAATGTTGTGGGCTCTATAATCTATTCCTGCACTAGGCAATCTGTGTGTCTTTTATACATGGCTTCAATGTTCCCAAGTTCCCAGACCACAGACGACACTATTACTAGGGAGGATGTATTATTAGGTATGTATTATAAAAACACACACACAACAAGTCTACTAATTAAGATAAAATAACTATAAAACAACTGACATATTCTGTTAAAACTCACATAACTTTTTACGATTTATTAATTTACGTTATCCTCCACTGTTACTATCTATCTTAAACAAGGGACATAGAGTAATCTTTGTATATACGCTGTAAAAGAATGTATCTACTTGGTAATTTCTCCAAACCACTGAGACAACATGCCCATTACCTGAAGCAGTAATAATGAAACAACTATTAACCATTACGTACCACAATCGTGCTTGATAACGTTTATTGGTTTGATAGCCTTCAAATTAACATGTATATGACATTTTAAGCTTTCAAAAGTGGCCATTGAATACAGACGGAGCCTCTTTGCATATCGTCGTTGTCAAACCAAAATCTGCTATGTGCACTTTTTGAGATTTTTACTTTTTGACCTTTTCTTATAGTTCACAGCCCTATCTACCATATAAAAAAACTGTTATGTGTCTATGAGTACTGTACGACGATCTACGACTGCTTTTTAAAATATGCTATGTGCCGCAGCTAAATTTTTGTCAAATAAAATCTGCTATGTGACACACTGCTACATAGCATATTTTATTTGACATCTATCAATTACGACGTGTTAGAAAATAATCTGCTATGTGTTTAGTCTAAACAAAAAGCAGCATTGTTAAAGCTTATTTATACTCAATATAACGATAACAATAAATTGACAAGTTGATATATTATAAATAATCCTTTGTACGTTGATACTTAAGCATTGCAAGAATATTGGAGCGATAATACTTTGCTGTTTATTTACATTTACCCTCAAATTTCATTACTCCGAATAATATTGTCATTGTAGTTGAACTATACTTAAAAGCAGACCGTTAACGTGTTGGCTTATTAGTTCATACGCATTTCAAAGTTAAAAGTGCAGTTAATACCGTGTGTTTGATTGAACTCTACAATGAGTAGGGGAAAGAAAATTGTCGATTTAGTTTTAACTACCAAAGAGAAATGTTTACAAGATGAAAATCAAAAGGTGTTATGCCAACCTCACGGCTATTCATCGGCTTTAAATCCAGATCTGTTAAATTACGACGAGATAAATCAACCGTCTACATCTTCGGGCGTATATACAAGCATGTCAATAAATTCATCCCCGGAACGGAGTGATAGTTCATCTTTTCCTACAACCACTAAAGGAAGGCGCTACATTATTTACAGTAGTGATAATGATTCATCAAATGAATGTCCAGTACAAGAACTAAGAGCGACCATCGAAATTCCGAGCAACTCTTTAGCCCCACAATTTTCTCAGTGTAAAGCAAAACGTCAGCGTTTATTGGGAAAACCATATATGGGTTACAAGAAAAAAGATGGAAAGCTAGAACAGACTACACCAAAAGCTGCTCGATCTGTAAAAAGTCGTTGTAATCATACTGTAATACAACAAAAATCTAAAAATAGTTTCATGTGTGGATTGGTAACGGAAGAAGAACGAGCTGCGTTGCATACCAAGTTTTGGAATATGAAATCATGGAGTGAAAAAAAAGCTTTTGTACAAGGTCTAGTATCTAAAAGAAGTTTACGTAAGCAAAGAAAGCGTGATGATGGTTCGAATTCTAGGAAAGAAACTGGTTTTGACATTTTTGTGCACAAATATGATTGCCAAAATACAAAATTAAAAGTGTGCAGATTGTTTTTTTTAAACACACTTGATCTTGGACGTGATTCTTTCTTGCGCTGGGTAAAAGATATACCAGCAACAGTACATGACAATGAATCCTCTTCCATATCGGCACAGTGTCACAGTGTTAATGTGGCCACTAAGAATAGACGAGGTACGGTATCAGAATGGTTGGATTTACTACCGAAAGTGCCAAGTCACTATTGTCGAGCATCATCAAAGCGCATTTACGTCGAGTCAACTTTTCGATCACATCTGCATATGCATGCCGTTTATAAAATCTGGTGTAATGAACAAAATAAAAAATCTGTTTCAAGAAACACCTTTTTAAGTGTACTTGATAAAAATAATATTTCCATTCACAAACCGCGAAAGGATCAGTGCGACGTTTGTTTTAGTTATCAATTAAAAAATGTTTCGCAACAGGACTATGATACTCATATCCTCAAAAAAGATGAAGCGCGTCATGCTAAGAATATAGCAATAGAAAACTTAAAGAATAACCCAGACAGCATAGTGATAACTGTTGACGTGCAGAGTGTCCTTTTAGCACCAAAATTACTTGCTGGTGCACTGTATTATAAACAAAAACTACAGTGTCATAATTTTACGATTCATGATTATCGTTCTGGAGATGTCACTATTTATTTTTGGCATGAAGCTGATGGAGGAGTTACATCCAATGAATTTACAAGCTGTGTAATTGATTACCTTAAAACTACATGCAGAGCTTATAAACACATTGCAATAAATAATGATGGATGTAACTACCAAAACAGAAATAAGGTTCTAGCAAGTGCATTATGTAACTATGCTTATTTTTTTAAAGTAGAAGTGGAACAAATAATTTTAGAAAAGGGACATACTATGATGGAGGTTGACAGCGTCCACTCCACTATCGAACATTATATAAAGCCCCCTATCTATGCACCTCAGGATTACATTACGAGAATACGTCAAGCGCGGCCTAAACAACCCTATGACATTAGAGTTGTTCATTATGATTTTTTTAAGGATTATGAAAAATTAACCACAAATTATCAGTCTATCAGACCAGGTAAAAGGAAGGGTGATCCCACGGTCAATGATGTCAGAGCATTCCTATATAACTGTATGGGTGAAGTATATTTCAAACTTCGTCATCCACAAAATTATACAATCCTTCCGCAACGAAGGCATATTCCCAAAGAGTATCCTGAACCTGCGACATTATATGACGGGCCGTTGGAAATAACACAATCCAAGTTTAATCAACTACAAGAACTTAAACCATTTATAGACAGTGACTACCATCCATTTTATGATTCTCTTAAATTTAAGTCCGATTAATACTTATTTTCTTTCATTTATTACTTATTAAATACTAATTTGAAACCAAAATAGTTTTATTCAATACCTGTTATGTGCCTTATGATTGACCATTTAAAATCTGTTATGTGCACAATTTACACTATTTTTAAAATAATAAATAAAATATTAAATCTTTGTGGTTAGAAAACAATTAACTTTATGTATAATATCTATAGCTTTCATTTAATATAGTTCTTAAAATTCACCTTCATATAAAATTTTATACGAAAATGTTTTTACTCGATAATTCAAAATAGAGTTTTTGCACATAGCAGATTTTGGTTTGACAACGACGATATACCAGATATTTGGCTGTCAAGATTATTAGCCCATCGTAATCCACAGCTGGACATAGGGCCCATCCAAATGCACGCTTCTTGGTTCGAACCTCGGCTTTTCGGTTCGATTGCGGCTTGCGGCAATTGTCGTTGACTATCTGCAATATCGAAATCAAGTAGACTTTTATTACAAAAAAAAACAAGAATTTATTAATTTTAAACAAATAATAATATATGTAGTTTATTTACATTATCGTTATACAAGTTGTATCTAAGTCGTGTATTTTGAACAACTTGTATCATACAAGGTCGCGCGGTCAATTGAAATATGCTCGGGATTGGCGCTTCACATTATATTAATACTTCCTGTTTAATTTCAAAACCTGATGTACGGATTACGTAAGAGTCTTAGGAAAATCAAAAATGAACCAAGTTTACACATGAAAATGTGTAACGATCGTAAATTTATATGACTTAGTAAGTTATGATCAGGAACTTACATAACTTCTTATTATATAGGCCAATGGGAAGGCGTTAAGAGAACAGACTGAAAATTATAAATATACAAATATAAGCTAACTGGGCAATTGAAATAGATTCTAATGAAGTCGATCTAGACTTTATATACTTTTGTGGAGGAACGGGTGTCATGTTCCTCCAACACAAAGGGAGGATCCTCCGACCAGGCGAGGTGATCATGCCTGGTGGGCCACTGCCCAACAGTTGATGTTGGGATGTTGTATATATGCTAATCGGCGCGAGAATATTACTTTCGCGATGCAGGATTAGTAGTTACTCCATATAGATCGTTACGTGTTTTCTCCGTAGTTCAATGTTCCTTCGGTAGATAGCGCTGTTGTATGTTTTTGCTTGCGCTGAATGTGGAAGTCGCCACATCACTCCCCTCCAAGACCGGAGGTCGATATAATGAGACAGCTGTCTGTGCTCTGTTGTGGAGCTTGCCAGTGCCAGGAGTGAGCAGTTCCAGTGAGTCGGAACTGAGTGCCGCTGTTCCAGTGAGTCGGAACTGTATGCCGCTAGTCCCAGTGAGTCGGGGCTGAAGTCCGCTGATCCCAGTGAGTCGGAATCGCTTGCGGTGCGCGGTGCTGCGGTGAAGTCCCCAGTGAGTCGGGGCGGTTGCTGCGTAGTGGCTGGCTGCTGCGTTGACGGGAGAGATGCTCTTCTTACGTGTACCGTGTGTGCAGTGTGCTGTGCCTAGACGCTGATGAGGCCGTAGGGGTAACCAGGCTGGAGCGGTCGCGTCCTGCGTGTGGTGTCCCTATTGAGGCCGAGGTTGCTGGCTGGCTGAGACATCGCTGTGGGAGTGAACAAGATGGCGCTGCTGATTTGCTTTCTTGAAGGCTGCTTCCAATCACGTCGGGGTCACCACTGTGGAGGAACGGGTGTCGTGTTCCTCCAACACAAGGGGAGGATCCTCCGACCAGGCGAGGTGATCATGCCTGGTGGGCCACTGCCCAACAGTTGATGTTGGGATGTTGTATATATGCTAATCGGCGCGAGAATATTACTTTCGCGATGCAGGATTAGTAGTTACTCCATATAGATCGTTACGTGTTTTCTCCGTAGTTCAATGTTCCTTCGGTAGATAGCGCTGTTGTATGTTTTTGCTTGCGCTGAATGTGGAAGTCGCCACACTTTTTTGTTTAAAAGGTATAGTAGTAAAACTGTTTGAAAACCGATCAGCGATCATCTGCAACAATTACTAATACACACGTTCGATAAATCTGAGCAAATCGGTTTGCACATATTAATCGATATCGTGACTCTGTAGAGTCTGTAGCACAAAGTTAAAAGACACAAAGAATATAGAAATATTAATTAAGTGACCTTGTGTAAGTAAAAGGCATTCCGGTATACGCTCGTAACTCCATCATCACCTCATGTTACTAGACGCATTAAATGAGTGACTTATCATGTATACTCTAAGGACTTATCACTAAGGGCTTGTTCGTTCACTAAAAGCAATGAGTAAACATAGTGATTTGTCAAGTGTGTTTATTATTTATTAAACAACACATGAGACTTAAATTATCGCCTGTAAAACGTTATTTACATTAAGTACGTTGGGCTCATAATTACCGATTGTCAATGTTTCAGAGTGATTTCTACAACGTTAAAGTAATCTTTATCCTAATATACTTGTTATGTGAACATATTATATCTTTATCATAAGTATATCACACTTTATAACCATTTCAAACAAAGGCTCATAGTAGAAGCGATTCGTAATGGCATCGAGCACTCGTATGATGTATCTAGTACTCGTTTTTGACGGCCGATATGACTTTGGATATCACTTTCGAAGTCTGGTCTCCAAGTTGGTTGGCACAGCGCGTGCATTGTCGCGGTTGCTGGTAAATATGAGGGCCCCGAAGACTCCTGCTGGAGACTCCTCGCTGGGTTGTGTGTCTATGGCAGATAAAACAACTTGGGCTCTGAGCAAGCCGTTATTGCAGAGGTAAGACCCGTTAGGGAAGATTGGCTCGAGAGCCTCTCATACCAGTTGACAAAGATGATCACTGGACAGGGATGCTTCAGAGATCATCTTAGAGATATAAAATAATATCTTCTTCCTAGCCTTATTCCCAAGTTTATTTGGGGTCGGCTATTAGTTCAACCGGTTTTACCTGAATTTCAGTTTTTCCACGGAGCGACTGGCCGGACCAGGGCGAACTGAAATTCAAAGATTGAACAAGTTGTCAAGATATTTGAGGGCACTGACTTCCACTAACGATTCCCAACCGGAACCGACGGCTTTACATGCTCTCCGAGGCACCGGCGTGAATCACTCAAGTTCCTAACTCCGGGCTTCTATTCGGAATTTCCTAAGAAAAACTCAAAAACACTTTTTGGCCTGACCCGGGGTTTGAACCCGAGACCTCTTGATTAGCTGTCGCATACGCTATCCACTAGACCAACGAGGCAGAAGTGATATAAAATAATATATAATGGCACATGTGTTTCCTTCCTTCAATGACCCTTGGTCCTTCAAGCGGGGCGTGAAAAAGCATCTTACTAGGCCGCCATAGTGTGGGTCACCGTGCTGCACTGTCCGTTGTAGCAGTCAGGACGGTGGCCGCCACTTCTGGATTCTGTTCTTGCTTTCCATCAGGCAGGACTATATATTATAAATTAACTAAAAATAGAATTAGTGATTCTCAGACTGTGAAGATCTAATTAAACTAGGTACCTATCGACTTTTAGAACTTTTATACAGTTAATTCGATCCGTAGATTTACATTAGTCCATCTATGTAATTATCTATGATTACTAAAGATTAAAATATAAAAGAACGTCCTCAAATAAGGTTTATGATACTGAAGGAAAATAGCTTT
This sequence comes from Phragmatobia fuliginosa, assembly GCA_932526445.1. Taxonomy (NCBI): domain Eukaryota; kingdom Metazoa; phylum Arthropoda; class Insecta; order Lepidoptera; family Erebidae; genus Phragmatobia; species Phragmatobia fuliginosa. Next base: position 13,649,750 of record OW052065.1, on the reverse strand, counting down.
TACTGGTATAATACCGGTAACTATCTTGAACACAAATCTCACTTAAACTTCCATAAAATAATTGACTACATTTTTGCTTGAGTAGCACGCGTCGCCAGTGTGTGAATCGCCTAAGATTATAATTGTAAGATACAGTAATTGTATGTTGCCCAACATACAATTACTGTATCTTTCATTCAGTCAATTTTCATTCCTTTCATTCAATCAATACACTATTATTAAAACATCGATCAAAGTTACAACGAACTACAAGAACTTTTATATGATATTACATGCTGATGGTAATTCTTTTCTTGAGGATCTATATTATATCAAGTCACGACCCTATTGAGCGATATAGTGACCATAGTCGCGATCTTGTGAAAAGGCGTGTTTTAATATGTTACAATTTAATGTAATAAAATGTATTTTTAATTACCACTATGGGCTTTCTAGTGGGTCAGCAAATACGTACAGCCAGAAGGGCAGGGGCTGTCGCGAACACACCACTCTCAGTCGAATAAACTTAAAACTTAAGGTACGCGTCGCGTACTTTATTTTGCTTTGTATGATTTCACATAGTGCTGCGCCCACTATCCGCGCCGCCCGCACCGAACGCCGGCATTTATGAGCAAGGCAAAACCGTTCAATCCGTTGCGTGCCGTGCGTCCGGCGCGGGCCAATGGACGCGTACCTTAAGTGCGCAGCATCACTCGATGATTTTAAACCACTCCGTCCATCCATCATGCCAAAAGGGCTAGTATAAATTTGATAAAACAAATTGTTATGGCTAACAAGTGATTATTGTTTATCTTGTTATAGTCTATGTTATTCTGTGGTTTTATAGTGTTTTTTTTTTAGAGTCTCGTTTATTTTCAAACTGTTGCAACCAAAACATGTAACAATAGGGATTGCTACTCAAAAAGACACAATAAATAAAAGAAAGACGAAACATTACATAATCAGGAAATAAACAGATTAAATGTTAAAGCTTAAGTTCATGCCGTGTCTAAGTTGACCTCACAAGTAATCTAAACTGTTATGGCGCAATCGTAACTTAAGAAAATGTAGGTTATCGTGCTGTAAGTAAACAAATATTTGTGAGCAAGTATGGCTTTTTCGTGTCTCGTTTGACCTAGAATAACGGGTTAGGTATTCAAATTATGCCGTAAATGGCATGCCTGTCGTATGTGTTATTAATAGTAGTCGTTAAACAAATGGGAAGTTAAATGACATCACAACATTAATGATTTAAAACAATTTCCTTAGAAGATTGTCTAAATTGACAAAGAAAGGTACCTACTCCATAAGATCTACGTTAATGCTTTTGTAAATAATCATGTCGTTTTTGGATGGATGTGTTTGAGTTTAATGGGAAGAGTCAGTGTAAAAATGTCTAAAGGTATCTTATAAAGTCTTTTGTAAGCACTTTCGTAATGATGTGTTTGAATGTAGGGAAATAAAGGTTCACGTATGTATTGTGTATTAAAATACACTATCTAAAGATCAATGTATGTATGCATAAGATAAAAATATTGTAGCTGCAGTTTGTCAATATATGTATAAACAACTTTCTACTTTAACATATTATGCATAAACTTACTCCCTCAGCTATGGTTACGTAATCGTCACCCCTCTCCGCAATGTATGGGAAAAAAATATTTTCTGGTACGGGACGCTAGGTTGTTTTTGTATAATCTCCCTTGCAATGCCAAGTCAACCATTTAAGCTTTGTGTGTTCATATGAATAACATTATATAAATCTCAAAAGTACATATACAAGTGTATTCTGTTTTTTTTTACATGTTTATTCAGATGGGCAGGCAGAGTAGAGGTACTTTGGTAGCAAAGTGACCCTACTCTGCCTGATGTAAAGCATGAGATGAGTAGAATCTAAGAGTAGCAACATGGTGACTCTCACTATGGCGGACCTCTATTTCATACTTCTGGATCATTAGGTATTATATTGCCCGTATTTATGTGTAACATTAAAGTAAAAAGATAACCTCTTGCTTATTGGCGCAACGAGGGCGTCTGATAGTCACGGATTAATATTCATTAGATAAATAAATAAATATAAATTGAGGAACCACACAACAAATTATAGCCATTTTCACGGCCAACTATTTCATTTAAAATCTGTACAAATTATAATAACGATTTGTTATAAATATAAAAATAAAGCAAAAGAACGGCATTACTAGTTAGTTAAGTGATTTCCTTGTTCTGGTAATTAATTCGGCTGATATTATAATGAATGAATACCGCAGCTTAATGGTTTCTGTTCTATGAATTTAATATTCTTCTAACTTCGTCTCTCTTTTTGGAGTTTACTCCATAAGAAACGATTTTTATGTTTGAACGCGACATGAAAATTTGATGAAGAGTAAAATCGTAAGAAGTTTAGCTTAGCTATGTCGTTCAACGTAAGTCATGTGAGCAACGTACAGGAGCCGGGCCGATACACGCACGGGCAAGGTAAGAAACCTTCAAAAAAGGAGGAGGTTCTCAATTAGATTGTTTCTTAACCGACGAAAAAAAAGAGATTCTTAATTCGACGCGGATATTTTTTTATGTATGTCTATTTATAGAGTATTCCGGTTTTGATTATTATTTTTTGTTTGAAAGGGAATACTCCGATATTAATCCCAAATAAATTTAGAAACAAAAAAGAATTGTAAGGGTAGGAAAATGGTAATGATTTATCACTCAGCCGTAATCACGTGTTGCTAGTATTAAGGCACGTTTCCATGTAACGTAAGGTACGTACGACAACTTTTTAAACTTGATTAATTGTATCTCTGTACACTGATTATTTTACTTCTTCAGTAACATTGTTTAATTCAGTGTCTTAAAAATCTTGTTTCATACTTTTTCAGCGTCGATTTTTGTCATAGTTGGGTTTTAGTTTTTTTACATTAATTATGTCATACTCAGTATGAAATAAATGCTTTTGGAATGGCATGGTTCAGTAATAATTTTATATAACAAGTGGGTAGATACGTATAGCTCGCACATCTCTGCATTGTATTGTATGATGTAACAAGTTGTGAAAGTCGATATGCTGGAACTGGGTTAGTTTAGAGGTAGTTGCGAACAAGTCACACGACAGCGGCGATGGCAGACGCATCGATGTCAATTTAATTGGCAGGCTTCAATTTGGTTTTAACCTTTTAATAGTAAAATATTTCATACAAATTTCCATTTCCATACTAATAGTGTAAACTTATAAGTAACTCTTTCTGTCTTTGTCTTTTAAGAAAGAAGGAAAGTAAGTTTTTTTGTATAATACTAGCTTTTACCCGCGACTTCACCCGCATGTATGGCGGTTATCGCATTAAAAATACAATAGAAGCCCATATCCGTTTACAAGAAGTTAAGTTTCTCCATTCCAAATTTAACTCAAATTGTTGCAGCCATTTACCCGTGAAAGCGTAACAGACGGATAGACAGAGGTACTTTCGAATTGGTAATATAACTTATTATTATTATTTTTTATATTTAAGCCTACTAAAGTGACTCTACTCTGTCTGATAGAAAACATGACTAGAATCCAAGAGTAGGGGCCACCATTCTTATTGAGAGTGCATACAATGCAGCAACAGCAGCAAATATCCCAAAAATGTATTATTATTTCTAAAAATACAAAGTGCCTAATAATTTTAAAATGTATTTATTTTAATATTATGAAAAATTAAAGGTTCCTGCCATTCGAACATGAGAAAATCTTGTAGTACAACTGTTTCTTTTACGAATTCTGTAAAAAACACTCTTTATAGCTGACCAACTAATTTTAAGTCGTCGTAAATGTCGTAAGACATACGTCGCGACATTAGCAATCCGTATTTTTTTTTTATATAAACGTCGACCCCATAATTATTGTTTAATCCTTGAATATCATTAACAAAACAATATGTTTATCAATTAAATACAAGTATCATCATCATCAGCCCATCTCAGTCCACTGCTGAACATAGGCCTCTCCAATTGCGCACTACTTTTATCGATTTTGGGCTTCTCGCATCCAGCTCCTGCCAGCCATCTTGCGCAAATCGTCTCTCCACCTGGCCTGTGGGCGTCCTACACTACGTTTGCCGATTCGCGCTCTCCACTCCAGAACTCTTCTACCTCAACGGTCATCAGTTCTGCGGTTAATATAGCCAGCCCACTACCACTTCAACTTGCTAATCCGGTGGGCTATGTCGATAACTTTAGTTCTCTGACGGATTACCTCCTTCCTGATACGATCCCTCAGAGAAGTCAGAGAGACGCCGAGCATAGCTCTTTCCTAGCACGCTGAGCAACTTTGAGCTTGTGGACCAACTGCACCGTAAGTGTCCACGTTTCGGCTCCGTATGTCATGACAGGTAGGATGCACTAATTAAAAAGTTGCGTTTTTAGGCACTGTGGGATCGACGCCGAGAAGACTTGACGTAACTTTCCAAACGCTGCACAACCAAGCCGTAGTAAATTACAAGTAACCTGTTAGTTAATCCAAAAATGTGATTGATCTTTTACATAACTACGGCTATACATAGATATATATTTTAAATGCAAACATAAATTGTGTAAATTACAAAGTGATTAAGTACAAGGTCATCTTCATATTATTGCCAAATGCCAAAGTGTTTATTTGCCAATAGTAAGGACCATATGGTAGAAATAGAAAATATAATAATCTATACATCTTCTATGCAAGTAAATAAAATTGATGTATTCTGTTCGTAAATTCAAATTAACCGATTTTTACATTATTTTTAAAAATTTATACTGTACTTATATCAAAAAATCTATGCCGACGAAGTTCGCCGGGCCACATAGTTATGTTATTACATATATGACTAAGACTGAGTTGGGTGACTTTGAAAAACAGTTTTCCTCAAATCTAGGAATGAGACTGAAGTAACTTAATTGCAATGTTTTATTTATTTATTATAACTTTATAGCACACCACTGTACAGTACAAAAAAAATTTACAGAGATCAATAGTATTTAGTAGGTAGAAGAGCCACGCTGATTTCAGCACGAATGGGCCGGCTCGACCGAAGCAGAAGACCATCCTAATAATGACAGCATTCTTGCTGTCGTATTTCGTTGGTGAGTATGAGACCGGAGTCCCTCCGGAGGTCGGAAGAATGATGCAGAATTATCTGACCAGATAGGTAGGGGTCACCATGCTGCATTGCCTACCCTTTCAATGAGAATGGTGACCCCTACTCCTGGATAATACTACTCATGCTTTCCATCAGGCAGCGTAGATCACTTCATCATCACTTTGGTTGGCTTCAATATAAAAAAAAATCGCAATATAATCCCGCGGTGTTACCCGTGGTTTTTATTGTAAATCGCAAGGAGCGCTGCGGAGTGAAGCTAGTCTAAAAAAATAGCCAGACTATATGCCAGGGAAAATATCGTCATTATCGGTCCAGCCCTTCCAGAGATTTGTCGGAACAAACACTACAAAAATGGGTATTTTGATGTGAGTACCGTAGCAAATTCATATGCGTTTAGTAAAAACTGTTGATTTCATATTACACACTGACATTTCAATGTTATTCAATTGTGTAATTTATTTGAATAAGTAGATAGAGTAGGATTTATACTCTATTTGTTACTAAATTTAAAATAAATGTTTCAAAATAAAATACTTTGTAACTTTCTTGGCGAGTTTCAAAGTTAATTCCTTTCTACTTCTCAAAGTCCTAATAAAGAAAATTTGAGTTATTGGAACATCCTATTAATATTGTAAACGCGAAAGTTTGTGAGTATGTATGTATGTATGTTTGTTGCTCTTTCACGCAAAAACTACGGAACGGATTTGGATGAAACTTTACAGTAATATAGCTTACATATCATTGGCATGGCAAAAAGTGCAATGTCCGACTTGGATGGGATATGGAAAGACCGTAACATCTCCAAAAGAACAAACATAAAATTGGTACAAACCCTCGTCTTTCCAATATTCCTTTATGGTGTCGAGGCCTAGACGATTAAAGCGGCCGACCGTAGGCGCATTGATGCCTTCTAGATGTGGTGCTGGAGGAGACTACTGCGGATACCCTGGTCAGCTCACCTCACCAACACCTCTATTCTCAAGGAGCTTGCAATTTGTGAGCGCCTGTCATCCCTGTGTTTCCGTAGGATCCTCGGATACTTCAGCCATATTGCGTGGAGGGCCGATGATAGCCTCGAAAGATTAATAGTGACTGGCAAGATCGAAGGGAAAAGACCCAGAGGCCGCTGCCCTTTGCGCTAGACAGACCAAGTTGACTCCTTTCTCGGAAGTACGATCCATGCTGCTCTGCATGCTGCCCGGAACCGACACAAATGGCGAACCGTCATCCACAAAACTTTAAAAAGTGGGGGTCTCGACCCTCAGAACTGAGGAGAACGACGCAAGGAGGAGCTTAAATATCAGAATAACACATACTTTTAAATGCAATAATCTAAATACACGGGCGAAATTATGTGATTATAAAAATACATAAATCGTAGATGTCAAAATGGATCACTGTTTATCTCCTGTCAAAACTTCACAGGTTGCTATGTATAATACTCTTACATTGCACCCATAATTATAGTTGGTAAATTGCTAATTTAAAAATGAGTTCTGGATAATCACATATGTAGACTACTTTTTATCCCGAAAATACGCGGGTAAAACCGCGGGGCGCAGCTAGTTAAAAATAAAGCACCAAATAACTAAAAAGAAAGTTAAAAGCTTATTAAAATTAAAACATCCATATGCCATTATTATTCTGAGCGAATAAGCTACGACATGGCTTTGACCCCCTCGGATGTAGGTCAAGTACTCCAGAGGTATCGATTTATTAGAGCTATGTTTGCGTCTACCGACCGGGGTGACGAGGCACAGAAGGGACATAAATATGGATCATTTGAGTCGGCGCATTTTGTCCATTGTGTATTGTTTCATCAACATCGTTCATAGCTTTAAATTTAATCCATTGCTATAAATAGGCATCTCCTTAAAATAGAGGTTTTAGGACTTTTAGGTTATAATACAAGCTTGTCTAGACTTGTTATACGTAATCAATTTCGACTGACTCGTTAGTGTGGTGGTGGTGGTGTGGTGGTGGTTTGCGTATGCGACTGCTGATCAAGAGGTCGCGGTTTCGATTCCCTGGTCGGACTAATTTTTTGTAAATATAAGTATTTACAAAAAAATATGTTTATGTATCAGTTGTATCCAGTATCCATAATACAAGCTCTGCTTAGTTTGTATCCGTAGTAAATGTTTGTAGTAAATATTATCCGAAATATTTATTTTATAATTTCGTTTTTAGATCCATGCCTTGTCCTAATTTGGTAAACGGTGTGTGAATGTGTGTGGCAGTGGTTTCTTATTCATTCGAGTCAATTCGAGATTAATGAATTACGTCGTCGCCATTGATATTTGTAAATATACTTAGGAATACTATCAGAATATCAGATCAGCAACTAATTAATATTCAGAGATTCAGAGAGACATGGTATCAACTTATTGTTTTTATAGTGGCTATGGAACCCTAAAAACGAAAATATAATTATAAATACATCAAAAAATGTACAGATAACTAAAAGTGCAAGGTAGACCCGTCGGTTATTTCAGCGCGACTGGGCAGTGGGCGGGTTCCACCATTCACAACATTCGTGCTGTCTTGTTTTATGGGGAGTGCGAGACCGGAGGCCCATCTCAACAACACGTCATAGTATTGGGTCACCATGTTGCATTGTCTGCATTTGAAATTGTATAATGACTAGAAATCTTGGTTTCTGCTCATGCCTTCCATCAGGCAGAGGAAAAAAACCTGCCATTACTATTATTAATAGTACCTTTATATTTAAGGAAAACAGCTCAATCATAGCTTCTCGGTTGAATATTGCGATAACTTATTCACTAATAATATCGAGAAAATTTAGTGTACATAATAAACTAAATCATAACATTATCAATCATCAGCTCAGATACTGAATAGCGTAATCAGAGCTGATCAAATATATTACGACGATAACACCGTTTAAAATTAGATTTATAAACAATCCTCTATAATTTTAGACTAATTTCATATCACCGATTACTTATAAGTGTAATATAAGTAGAACTATATGTTCCATATCATCTATACATATAATAAAAGCGGCCAAGTGCGAGTCGGACTCGCCCATGAAGGGTTCCGTATCAGCAAGTAACATTATATAAAAGTTCTTGTAGTTCGTTGATTGAATGAAAGGTAAATTGCAATTTACGATTTATGACGTACCTATTAAAAAAAGATTTTGATTTTGATTTTGATTTTGAACACCTATCCATAGATACCACACACGTATGGGTTGGATGAAAAAAAAATTTGAGTTTCAGTTCCAAGTATGGGGACCCCCAAAATATATTGTTTTTTGTCCATGTTTATGTGAAAATCTTAATGCGGTTCACAGATTACATCTACTTACCAAGTTTCAACAGTATAGCTCTTGTAGTTTCGGAAAAAAGTGGCTGTGACATACGGACGGACAGACAGACAGATATGACGAATCTATAAGGGTTCCGTTTTTTGCCATTCGGCAACGGAACCCTAAAAATTGGTGTCTGAATGTAATGTCAAATGAACAGTTTTTGTTAATAAATGCATAGCAAGGATATACGGTACTAATATCAAAAAGAATTTTTTTTTATTTGTCTGTCTGTTTGTTCCGGCTAATCTCTGGAACGACTGCACCGATTTTAACGAGACTTAGTTTGGCAGAAATTTGATTACCTGAGAAGTAAATTAGGCAATTTTTTATAGACGAGCTTCGATTCGCGGCGTTATTCGCGATTAACAACAACAAGCTAGTAAGTATTAAATTAATTACGAGTATCGTGTTGTGACGGAGTTAGAATACGAACTGTCACATCCCACATTCATCACAAAGGTGCCATTAGAACAAAGAAAGAACCCAGGACAACACGCATGCGCTGCCAAGAGAAAGAAAACTTAAAACAACCCATGTAGATATCAACCTGTCTGGCCCTTAGAGTATACATAAGGAAGCTTGCTTGCATAAGTATACTCTAACGTCTGGCCAGTGTGTCACAGTAGACCGAAACCTCCGTGCCAAAGCCTATGCCCAGCAGTGAACTGTTAAATGATGTTGATATGACCTTATCTCATTATGTATTTATATTATAACTTATTTTTGAGCTTTGGTTTTTTTTTAAATTTTACTCATCATAGAATACCACGGTTGAAGAACCGAGAGTTTTTCACACTTTCAAAGGACTGTGTCCTTTGAAAGTGTAATAAAGCCGCGAAGAGAAGCTCGTCTATAAAAAAAGCGGCCAAGTGCGAGTCGGACACGCCCATGAAGGGTTCCGTATCAGCAAGTAACATCATATAAAAGTTCTTGTAGTTCGTTGTAACTTTGATCGATGTTTTTATACTAGTGTATTGATTGGATGAAAGGTAAATTGCGTGTTACGATTTATGACGTATTAAAAAAAAACTACTCACTAGATTTCGTTCAAACCAATTTTCGTTGGTAGTTTGCATGGTAATGTACAACATATATTTTTTTTAGTTTTATCACTCTCTTATTTTAGAAGTTAGAGGGGGGGGGGGGGACACACTTTTTTCCACTTTGGAAGTGTCTCTCGCGCAAACTATTCAGTTTAGAAAAAAATGATATTGGAAACCTCAATATCATTTTTGAACACCTATCCATAGATACCCCACACGGATAGGTTTGATGAAAAAAAAATTTTTGAGTTTCAGTTCCATGTATGGGGACCCCCAAAATGTATTGTTTTTTTCTATTTTTATGTAAAAATCTTAATGCGGTTCACAGAATACATCGACTGACAAAATTTCAACAGTATAGCTCTTATAGTTTCGGAAATAATTGGCTGTGACATACGGACGGACAGACAGACAGACAGACAGACAGACAGACTTGACGAATCTCTAAGGGTTCCGTTTTTTGCCATTTGGCTACGGAACCCTAAAAAGTAATAAATGAAAGAGATAGGTTTCAAATTAAAATTACTGTTATCGAATAACTCTTAAAAATTAAACAGTAGTATTATGAATATTTAGTCTGTGCCAGTATGTAAATAAAATATACTTTGTATAAACAAGACGTATTAGTAGTAAATAGGTACTATTTCTTATCAGAACACCGACCGGATGCAACCGCTGAACACAGACGCCTATATTATTTCCCTGTTCCAATTGAGGAAAAGCGTAGACTATTCCAATAATAGTGCTATATCCACATGACTTGATTATTTAAAAATAAATAAATAAATAAATTTCGTGAGATTTCGAATATAAACAATAAATCACTTCTAAGTTATATGTCAATGGATAATAAGATGATTAGACTATATTTCGGCTCGGTTTTGAAAGCAATAATGTATTTACTGAGTAAAGACATTTACCTGGTTACATAGACTCATGATTAAAGCAATAAATTGGACATCTCATGCGATTAAATATAGCCTATTATGGTGGAAAAAACCCACTCGATGCCTTTAGTACTAATATTTTGTATGGACTATGGGATATTTTAACTGTACCCACTTATGACTGCAGCATATTCGTCGTGGTCTTGGTCAGGAATGTGCTGCGCGATTCCCTTCATCAGCCCAATGCATTAGCACTTTAGAGGCTGGGCGCCCCTTTACAGATAAGAGGGTGGGCACCGCCAACCACCTCAGCGTTCTCGTTGCTCGTCGAACAATTTTGCTTAAGTATGCCCCTGCTTATTAATATTATTTCAAAACATGTGATCAAAGGTATATTACAGCAAATGATACTTTGATAAAATATACCTAATTGTAATCATTTTTTCTTACAGTGTCATAAACAAAAAAATACACTTTTACTTTCAAAAAATTCTGCTTACTTATAAAAGTTACAGAAACACGTACTTACCAATGTATTTCACGTATCCCAACCCCTCAAGTGCAGATTCATTCTTCATATAGACATATGCAAATGTTATAGTCGGCCTTGATCCTGACATTTGCGCACCGAGTAGAATGAGGCCAAGCGGCGACCTCGCGCGCCTGACCGCTGCGCTTGCGCAACTCCCTCTTTACCAACGCATTACACACCTCAGCGACAATACGTATTACGATGGAGATAAATGAACAGGCTACCCTCCTTCGGTATCTCATTTCATCACTCCATTCAATCGTTTTAGCCTTCGTAGCAGCGGAACGAGGCATGAAATGAGGACGACGGACAATTTATTGTTCATTTATCAAACGATTTGATTAGAGATTTGTTTCTATCGCTCAATTAATAATACATCTTATATGAAGGTATAATAGACGATAATTTTGTAGTGGTGAATTTCTTTATGTTGCAGCTGCGTATACACATATGTTAACATAAGTAGTACTTTTATATAACGACAAAATTAATAATAGAATACTACCTAAGTTTAGGTGCAAATATATCTAAATATTTTTTGTTAAACAATAAACTTGTCCCTACTTGAAAGTTAAGGTAAGTTATGTTAATCGATCTTAATTTGCATATATGGGGTCTTGTAATTGAGTTTGCTCCACCAAATTAAATACATAAATAAAAAATCTCACAAAACGAAATTTGTGTGTTATAAAAATTATTTTCCGCTGTATAAAAAACTTCAAGGCAGTACGAATATTCCGATACGACTGGTTCTACCTTCTCACAGAAAATCTATCTGATCCGAATGACGGTGAGGCCGGAGGCCTAACGATGCAGAAGCATCTTACTAGGTCGCCATAATGTGGGTCAACATACTGCTTGCACTCACCATGAGGAGGGTGACGCCTACTCCTGGATTCTACTCATGCTTTCCATCAGGAAGAGAAGAGTCACTTCTAACAGGCTTAAGATTATAGTCATTCTCCTTTTACTATGTGGAGTGTGACTCAAAAGACGGTTACGTATTTATTGCTCCTGAGTTGTGACCATAAGCTACCGCAGTCGCTTGCCATCAGGTTACCCGTTTTAGTTCGTAAGCTCGTTAGCTCCTTAGGTACATCATAAAAAAGCGGCCAAGTGCGAGTCGGACTCGCCCGTATCAGCAAGTAACATCATATAAAATTCTTGTAGTTCGTTGTAACTTTGATCGATGTTTTTATAATAGTGTATTGATGAATGAAAGGTAAATTGTGGTTTACGATTTATGACAGATTAAAAAAAAAAAATTTACTAGATCTCGTTCAAACCAATTTTCGTTGGTAGTTTGCGAGGTAATGTACAACATACATTTTTTTTAGATTCATCACTCTCGTATTTTAGAAGTTACAGGGGGGACACACACATTTTTCCACTTTGAAAGTGTCTCTCGCGCAAACTATTCAGTTTAGTAAAAAATGATATTAGAAACCTCAACATCATTTTTGAACACCTATTCATAAATACCCCACACGTATAGGTTTGATAAAAAAATTTTTTTGAGTTTCAGTTCCAAGTATGGAGACCCCCAAAATGTATTGTTTTTTTTTCTATTTTTGTGTGAAAATCTTAATGCGGTTCACAGATTACATCTACTTACCAAGTTTCAAAAGTATAGCTCGTATGGTTTCGGAAAAAAGTGACTGTGACATACGGACGGACAGACAGACAGACAGACATGACCAATCTATAAGGGTTCCGTTTTTTGCCATTTGGCTACGGAACCCTAAAAATGGTTTAGTAATCAATTTAGTAACTACACTACTACAAAATAACTGTATATGTACTATTCCTGGATAGATTTACGTATTTAATACCTATAAACAATCAATACATAGAATATAACAGTGTTATATTTAACAATAGGTATTTAACAAAATGCACCCACTCTACACTCACTATAAGACTACTTTAGCACACACCCACACATTCAATCTCAAAACTTTAGTTTATTGTATTTGTTTTACATTATGTATTCTTTATTTTCTTCGTTTTCATTAATTGTATTCTAGATATATACGGCCTAGTGGATTAAATGTTCCGCGATGGGCCTGGTGACCCGTAACACAGGTTGTGCACTTGTGCTCTCCCAACCCACAACAGGAACCAATTTCTCACATTGTTAAATTTATTTCCACTATTATTGTTGCTATTACTAATGTTATGTTTACTATTGCAAAAGAAGAAATAATCTATTTGTATTATTATACTTTTTACAGTCATGGTAATACTTCTATGAAACTTAAAAAACATAGGTATAACATTTTACACCGTATTTACGACATATGTAAATATAATGCTCGTCAGTTCTTCGTTAAGGAAAAGGCTTAATATCAGTACACACTGATAGTGAATAGTAACCATAAAAGTAGATATTTTTTACCAAATACCTAAAGTTAAACGTGCCCTTTATTATGCTTTCAGGAAATAGTAAAAGTACTTATTTGTTCTTTAATGACTTGTTTCAACAAAACTCGTTAAGAATGTTGACCTTGTGTAACTACACACGGCCGTATTCAATCTCCAATTAATATAATTCACTAATTTACAAATCTTAATACATTTTAGGAGTGCGAGTCTGTTTGTTGCATTATTATGCATTGACTGTATAAGTTTATACTGAACCTTTTTAGATTAATATTAAACCTTCTAGTAAAAATAGTCAATCAATATTCACTGTTTTAGTTTAAAGTTTATTGAAAGCGAAATATATACCTCCATACATGTTACCTGTTGCCGTCTAATGCTTAACAAGGGCTCTCCCCTCCCTGAAAAAGATCGCCAATAACACCACTTGGGCAGTTCGCATCTCTTCTTGCAGACAGCTTCCTCGAGTCGTCGGCGTCTTCGGTGCAACCTGTAGCAGGGTGTCCTACTCTGAATACGTTTGCCCAATCGCGGTCTTCACTCTAGCACACGTCACCTCAAGCGAGCATCAGTCCTCCTAGAGGCATGACAATACATAACTTTTTGTTAATTAACGTGAGTATATCAATAAGTTACCAATGTACATTAAAATTGAATCGGAATTGTCACGTATATATTGCAGAAATTGACATTACTGTACATTACTAGTAACCGTTTTGACTTAGAGGCACGTACCTTAGATCTATCCATCCATTCTAATTACAATTTCTTTTTGTTATTTAATTTTAATTAAACTAACTGGTTCAATTGGAGATTGATGATGATTACAAACAGATATTTCAATTATATTTTTTGATGTAGATGTTATGTCGTGTCGCTATTTGTGTACTCCAATCACTTTGCGGTGCAGGCACAGGCGTATCTAGAGGGCGCTGAGGAGCTGCTTCAATGAATTTTGTAATCTTAGATACATTTTAACCTCAGTTTAGTTATGGTCACACCTTGCTGTATGTATCCAACACTGACACACTGTCACAATAGACCACTCACTCACAATAGACCACTCACTCACAATAGACCACTCACCGCTAGACCAACAATGCTGTTTTTATATATGAGTTTAAGTGTATGAGTATAAGAAGAACCACATGATAAATCAGGTCCAAAAGAACTTAGAATATACATCGATGGCTCCAAAACCAACTCAGGAACCGGAGCAGGTGTATTCTTACGAACTTAACATCAGGATTTCGATTAGGTAGATTCAACACTGTTTTCCAAGCGGAATACGTGGGTATCATCCTGACGGCCCACGGTATAGAGACAAGGAAAATTACGGACTCCCACATCCGCATAGTCTCTGATAGTGCATCGGTACTCAAATCCCTTAATAAAACCCACGTCACTTCGGAACTTATACTGGAATGTCACAATGCGTTAGAAAGCATTACGACCTCCAACCGGAATTCAGTGACACTACAATGGATAAAAGGACACAGCGAATCACTAGGTAACGATGCGGCCAATGAGCTGGCTAGGAGGGGGTCGGATGCGACGGTTTTTTGGACCCGAACCCATCGTGTCTGTCGGCTTCAGGCTGCAGGCAATCAAAGGAAGCCATGCCACTTCCAAATGACAAACTAACCAAACGCTTATTGCGTTTGGACAGGAGCAGTCTACGGCTGGTGATAGGAACTATAACCGGACACTGCTCATTAAATAAGCACTTTTACACCATAGGTATGACTGTTAGTCCCTTAAGCAGAGCATGCTTAGGGGCAGAGGAAACGGTGACCGGTGACGGTGACGGTGAAAAGGAGGAGGTTCTCAATTCGTCGGAATCTTTTTATTTTATTTTTTATTCTTTTTAAGGAAATCGAGGGAACTCCTCAAATATCATAGGCACAAATGTCACGATTTGGGTACTCGGAATAGTTTTTCATTGAAGTCGGTTCCTTTTTGTTAAAATTATAATATTCAGCCATGCTAAACTTCATGTAGGTTCTTTCTACATGACGAATAAACAAATGTAGGAATTTATTTCCGTCATTCGGAACAAATGAATCTCATGCTGTGTTGTGACCTATCTCACCAAACATTTTTCCATTTTTAGGGTTCCGGTGCCAAATGGCAAAAAACGGAACCCTTATAGATTCGTCAAGTCTGTCTGTCTGTCTGTCTGTCTGTCTGTCTGTCTGTCTGTCTGTCTGTCTGTCCGTCCGTATGTCACAGCCACTTTTTTCCGAAACTACAAGAGCTATACTGTTGAAATTTGGTAAGTAGATGTAATCTGTGAACCGCATTAAGATTTTCACATAAACATGGACAAAAAACAATACATTTTGGGGGTCCCCATACTTGGAACTGAAACTCAAAAAAAATTTTTTCATCAAATTTATACGTGTGGGGTATCTATGGATAGGTGTTCAAAAATGATGTTGAGGTTTCTAATATCATTTTTTTCTAAACTAAATAGTTTGCGCGAGAGATACTTCCAAAGTGGAAAAATGTGTGTCCCCCCCCCCTCTAACTTCTAAAATAAGAGAGTGATAAAACTAAAAAAAATATATGTTGTACATTACCATGTAAACTACCAACGAAAATTGGTTTGAACGAGATCTAGTAAGTAGTTTTTTTTTAATATGTCATAAAGCGTAAACAGCAATTTACCTTTAATTTAATCAACGAACTACAAGAACTTTTATAAAATGTTACTTGTTGATACGGAACCCTTCATGGGCGAGTCCGACTCGCACTTGGCCGATTTATTATAAGTCATCTGTTCATTTCTTTTCAAAGAAAATATTATTCTGCAGTTTATTCCGGAATTAATCTGAACTTCGCAGAACTGCCTCAGACAACACAGACTTTAAACTGAGTTTACCGTCGCTCTTGGTTCCGGTAGACGTAAAGTGGGTTTCTAATTGTATTACCAGTGAAAGGGTGAAAACTTTCTATACACTCTAATAAAGTATGGTCATGTAACGTACCTATGGACATTTTTGACTACCTAATATTTAAATATCTTTGTATATACTCAAAGTATAGAAATAGTTAAGATCTTATATTGTAGGGCAGACGGTCTAATATGACTGGTTTTTTTTTATTACGTCTTTAGTGTTGCCATTATATTATTTTCAAACATTATTTGTAAGTATGGTGTTTTGTCCTAAGGTACGTTACTTGTTTGTACCTTCGGACAGCCTTGTATGTACCTTGGGACGAAACAAATGACAAAGATTTCTGTCTAATCAGTCTTTTAATCATCATTTAATTAGATAATAGAACTGTAACAACGTATCTTCTGCTAGTTATACAACAAAATCAAATAATAGTCTTAGGTACACTATAATAAGAACACTTTAATTAAATTAGAAAAAAAATGAGATCTAAGTCATCCAAAATATTTCAAATGATTTCGGATCTAAAGTTTTTTCAGGCTCATGAACTGTAGAACACCCAGTCTATCTGAACAGCCATTGCCGGCCAGCCATTCCATCACGATTCCAAGCTTCAGGACTCTTAATGGAATGGCTTTGAATCGTTCTGGGCTAACTCCTTTTCTTTTAACGCCGGGTTTACTCCTTGGCACTGCAGGCAAAAAGAAATGGAACATCATCAAATAGTGTCCATAGGTACAAACATTGTTTGAACCTCCGGACGTGTCCCAAGGTACATACAGAATTATGTCCAAAGGTACAATCAAAGCAATTTAAAAAAGAAACGAATTATCTTGACTTGTAGGTTAAAATTCTGTGTTGTTAGTTATATTATTATAGACGCAACTACCTTAAGACAAGTAAATTAATTAATTGTAATAAATATGTGCATGCATGTCGTATATAAATCTATAATCAAAACATCAAAATACTTACTTTTGAACACGAAAAACTTCACAAAAATTTCACACATCACCCGATGTCAATACAATTACGCCACTAACTGTCGTTGCCAATTAGGAAAAATACTATCCGTTTTGTTTTGTTTTGTGTTGTTTTCCTATGTAGTTATATTATATGTTGTGTTTTATCCATACTTTCGGACTTAGTATTATACATTTGAAAGTAACTCGGTCTGTTTGACTGTCGGTCACACTTTCACGGCTAAACCGCTGCACCTATTTCTATAAAGTTTGGACTTTGATTCTAGAGAAACAACACAGGCTACTCTGTACCACGATAATCCATACACACGCTGAACAGGTGAGTGCATGTGTAATCAAACTCTGAAGGAAGAGAGGGAATGTATTTTCTGGTTTGAACATATTGAAGTTGAAATTTTTTTACGATATCAGAATTTGTTAAGAAATCATTTGCAGTTCAAATTAAACCCGAATATGGTATTAACGATGCCAACAACATCAATGTTGGTATTAATTACTGGCTACTTACTACAGATAGATTTAACATTCACTACGATAATTAAATGTATTTAGACGACATCTAATTTTACTTCGACGTGACTTATTTTAGTCAAGTTAGTCAACTTAGACTTTTTAACGATCGACATAAGAATAGAGAATTAAAAATTATGATCTGAGTAATTTAACAAATTTTGATTCTGTCAAACTAAATATATCTACATTTACGATTTTAGAATACTTAACGTAATTTGAGAAAACTATTTTAAATTTAAGTCACTTTAGTTAAGCTCAGAGAGTTACGAACAACAGAACTAAACTAGCACTAATGTGTGACATTATATAGCCGGTTCCAAAAATAACGGGTCAGTCACATAAACCCGAATATCTCCCGAACTACGTATGCCATCCTAATGAAACGAAGACTGTTCAATTGAGAATTTAATTATACAGATAAAAAATAAAATAAAACTTAGTTACACCCACAATATTAATCTTAAATTAAAAAAAACTAAAGTAGTCATATTTTTCTTAAGATTACATTTTTTTTATGATTGTTTTTTTGCTGTTTTTCATCACTGGAGGCTTCATCACGTGGAGGCAATACAAAGTATTAAATGAAGAAAGTGATGAAAAACAGCAAAAAAACAATCATAAAAAAAATGAAATCTTAAGAAAAATATGACTACTTTAGTTTTTTTTTAATTTAAGATTAATATTGTGGGTGTAACTAAGTTTTATTTTATTTTTTATCTGTATAATTAAATTCTCAATTGAACAGTCTTCGTTTCATTAGGATGGCATACGTAGTTCGGGAGATATTCGGGTTTATGTGACTGACCCGTTCGGGTTTATGTGACTGACCCGTTATTTTTGGAACCGAGTGTACATATATATTTTTATAAATCAAGTATCAACTACAAAAAATATGATGGAAAACGGTACTGCACAATCATACTTGCTATCTCTCTTAATTAGCAGGTATGGGATCGTGATCTGTAAGTCAAGATGGTCAGTTCTTCAACATCATACAGTATCCACTAAGCACCTGTATAATGAACAAGAAGAATAATTAAAACAAAGGAATATGCAAGTTGTCGCGTTTATTTCATTTCATTTTAAACCACGAAATATACTTAGCTTAGGTACACTTAATTCGGCAAAACATACACTTTGAAACCATTCGAAAATACACCTTAATTGCAAGAAAACAACTCTTCTGGCTGTAAGTACTATTATTTCCTTCATAAACTCATGTCAGCCCGTTTCAGATAAGTCATATATGTAGGCCTATATATATGTAGGCATATATATATGTAGGCCTGTAATTGTCACGCGAATTGACTGAAAGCAGAGTTAGGGGTGAAGGGCGGGAACATCTCCCTCTACTCCCCTGACACGCCGCTTGCATATTTTGTCTCGCAAAGGATAAACTTTGTCCTACTGCAAACAAAACACTGCTGCACGCCTATATACTACTGCAACTGTTATTAAACGTATTCAACTCGCGCGCAACTTCCAGTGTATCTATTTAAATCCCAAAAAAACTTCTATTGACATTCTAAATTTAAAATGCAGCTAAGAATGAGTCAGTTCATTCTACTATCGTCTTCACATGAATTTATTGTTTACGATTAGTTATTAAATAGGTACTTCTCCTTTTAAACATTTTTCAATTTAGTTTATAACTTGATGTAAAACAGGCAATTATCACTATAAAACTGTCAAGAGATCCGACACTGCCGTAATACAAACAATTTCTTACCGAAATAGATGCAACGATCATCGAACTTCTAAATAAACAAAGAGACCTCGTATCCACTAAGTTACATAATAATATGCTTTTAAAATACATAATTGGCTGCACATTAAAGTAACATTTTTGTAAGTAGTCATTATGGAGTCATTATAATAAATTCATTATTTTATAAGTGAATGTACATCGAATAGGTAACATTTTTATATGTTTTTTGTTCCTGACGTAATACTATTTCCCTAGCTCATACGAGGCCATTATTTTACATCTACTTGAGCTGTTAAAACAATATCATTAGGTTTAAATGCACGCCATGACATGAAATATAATAATAGACTTGAAAATAAAATAATTTACAGTCAACTTTTATGTTTTTTATGTTCCAATTGTCAGGTATTGCGATCGTCGACAATATTTATTAGTCTGTATAGTAAATATTTCATCTTGTAATTTAGAGCACTTCAGAAGTGGCACATGACATGATGTTTCATTGGTCTAAAGGTTAACTAGTTTTTGTAGCCGACTTTACTGGTCATCGATCAGAGTCTGAGTACGAAAGTTTTTTATTGAACTTGAATAAAGATATTCATGGTTTCTACCAACAATAACCTACCACCAATAACCCACCTACCAACAATAACTTTATTCTTAAAGTTATTGTTGGTAGGATTTTGTGATCACTTTACATTAAATGTTTTAATTAGTTGGCAAATAAATAAATACTTTTTCGTCAAGGGTTTAATGAATTTTTTTGGAATCCATAATACTTTTTTTTATTAAATCATTTAATTGCAATTTTTATAGTTTTTTTTCCGCTAAAGTAAAATATTTTCCTTATATGAAAATTGGCAAAAATTATTGTTTTTCCCTTTTTTCTGTACAATCTTAATTTAGTTTTATGATGTTGTTGTTATTGAATTTTCGATCGGGTCGATCATCAATCATCACAATGGACCTTCTTTTTGTATTCTTTAGATTTAAAGCAATAGTCGTATGTGCGTCAGTTCTAACACACATGTTATATAAACCACAGTGACAGACTTAAAAATATTAAATATTTCGGGCATCTTACACACAAACGCCATCTAGTCCCAAACTAAGCAAAGCTTAGTCTGTATCTAGTGTATCTACCCCTGCACGTTCGTGACGTCTGGGTTCAAACTTTACTAGTGCACTATCATGACTTTTTGGGTTTTTGACTTTTAGTGCACATTTTAGTAACGAAAACAGCAAAAATTAATGAATATGAAATGTATTTTATTAAAATATGTAAAACAATTCTCAATATAACAATGAGAGAATCATCTTAATCAGCCTTGGTTCAATCAATTACCAAAGGCAAATAGCTTCTAAAAAGAATAGGACGGCTTGATTTTAAATTAGATTCTAAAGTAACAAATACAACATCAAAACTTTCTCTTGGCTTCGTGAGTAATGCTCTGAGTCAGTCTGAGTTAAATCTATATAAACTATTTCAGACCTTATCCGATTGTATTTAATAGCCAAAATAAATAAAAATCTAAATACTTTGTCGCAGGTGGCCTTGTCACTGATAAGTGCATTTACAGTCAACGGATTTTCAAAATTCGCACTGACAAGTAGTAATAAAAGTTAAAAAAATCATTATTTAAATTATATAGGTAAACGAAACTTGACTATATTTGTGAAAGAATACATTACAAGGCTAGTTTATAAAGTCTATAACTTTTTCTTACGTTACTCTTGTTATATTAACATTTTATTGTTATCTTTGAATTTTACCACGCATATCGTAAACGTGCACAAAATATTACTAATGACATGTTCTACACAATCTATCGTTTACGGCACAGGTGAATTAAAACGACTTAATAATCTGCATCGTGTAACGAAACGTTCATGTTTTTTTAAAAGAAAGCAACTCAACTGGAAATATGCAGGCTGTGTCGCGGGAGACTTTACCAACATACATAAAAACAGACACAAAGAACACGAAGGCTCAGATCAACAATTTCTGGATCACACAAAGTGTTATCCCACGTGGGATTTGCACCCACGACTTTTGGCGCAGTAGAGGCTAAACCACCGGGCTAAACGTGCTGTCCAATCATGTCAATTGTATGCACAACTTCTCAACATCTCTAAAGTATATTTATCACCTATTTTGTAGTCTATTTAAAGAAAATAACACCCGTTGGTTCCCAGGAACTAACAAAACAATACAAATACTCCCACTTGACTTGCTGAAAACTTTGAAATAAGCTTCTAAACGCCTTTGTTGGCGCAATCATAATAGAAACAGGTTTTGTTGCCTTTTTATTGGTTTATATTTAGCACTTTCCTTTGTAAGGCGTGAGTTCGACCTATTATAGGCGTAACATTTAGAATTTTATTACATTCACAATTCATCGCTCCGTTTATTGAAGTTTACTTGCGTAATCGAAATGACGGTGAAATATGTACATCGTTTCCTTTTAAGTCAGCTCTACATTTTTTTTCTACAGATTTGGGTCTGCCTGTCTATCTGTTTGTTCAGGCTTAGGTATCTCTGGAAAGGCTGGACTGATTTCGACGGGACTTTCATTGGAAAATGATAAAATGAGTGTCTAAGGCTACTTTTTTAGATTTGCTTCACTTTGCTGTTTTTACAAAAACCTTTACAAAAAAAACTGAGGGCAGCACCGCGAGCCTCAGCTACTTTATATATGTATAGTAAAAAATATCATGTTTTTATTTCACTGCCTTATTGGTCTAGTGGTTAGCGTATGCGGCTGCTGATCAAGAGGTATTGGGTTCCATTCCCGGGTCAGACCAAATATTTGTGTGATCCACAAATATTTGTTTCGGAGTCTGAGGGTTTTTAGGGTTCTGTTGCCAAATGGCAAAACGCGGAACCCTTATAGATTCGTCATGTCTGTCTGTCTGTCAGTCTGTCTGTCTGTCCGTCCATAAGTCACAGCTACTTTTTTCCGAAACTATAGGAGCTATACTATTGAAACTTAGTCTGTAGATGTATTCTGTGAACCGCATTAATATTTTTACAAAAATAGAAAAAAAGCAATAAATTTTGGGGGTCCCCATACTTAGAACTGAAACTCCAAAAACAGCGAGAGACACTGCTAAAGTGGTAAAATGTGTGTCCCCCCCCCCCCTGTAACTTCTAAAATAAGAGAATTATAAAACTAAAAAACATTTTTTATGTACATTACCGTGCTAACTTCCAACGAAAATTGGTTTGAACGAGATCTAGTAAGTAGTTTTGTTTTAAACGTCATAAACCGCAATTTACATTTCTTTCAATCAAAACATTATTATTAAAACAACGATGAAAGTTACAACGAACTACAAAACTTTTATATGATGTTACTTGCTGCTACGGAACCCTTCATGGGCGAGTCCGACTCGCACTTGGCCGCTTTTTCTATATATAATATGTATGTATTTACAAAAAAAAAGTATGTTTATGTATTTATATCAGTTGTGTAGTACCCATAATACAAGCTCTGCTTAGTGTGGGACTAGATGGCGTTGTGTATAAGATGTTTGAAATATTTATTATTATTCTTTAATATTATCTTTTCATCAGTTTCAAGCAAGGGTCAAAATATTGACATAGCTGTCCTTAGGTCCACTTTTGACCCCTATAACTACAAAAGAAAAGCTATACAGGTTTGGCCAAATTAATTGATCCTTGTTTCGTCTTGTCTGAGTCAATGTATTATATACTTTATTATAATTTATAAAAAAGTATGCTACCATTAGTATAGTATCATTGCCTTGTTCTTGATAATTATATATCTGTTTTATTAGATTTCCTTTCCGATAAAAATCGTTGCTTAGACGATAGTTTCTGTATTTTTAATTCTTCTTGGCGTTACAGTGTCTGTTGTGATATTTTTTATTTAAGATCATAATGTGGGTCCCGACATATTGTTATATTTTAAAAAAACGCTCATGAAAGATATGTTTCTTTACATGTAAGCATGCCAACCAATGATAATTATAATGGTAACACCACCTCACAAAAAAACACTGATAAACTAAAAAATAGAAATAAACCATGTTCTATGTTTATTGAAATTGTATGTTATATGAAAATTTACTACTTTTTATCACAGTTTTTGTAATTTCTGCAATTGCTAGGAATATTTTTGAGATTATTATTTTACAACGGTGATCTCTTGAATTATCTCTGTTCGTTACAAAAAAATCATATTTAACTGAACTTCAATTTGTTATCACGTTATTGGCTTTAAGTATAATTACCGTTCATTAGATTCATGATTATCGACATAAAAAATATATATTTCAATATATATGTCTAGAACATTCTGTACTGGTAAAAGAGTTTTCATTAATAAAATCATGTATGGGTTAAGGGAATATCGATAAAATTAACCGTGCCGCTTTTTTACTCAACTTGGCAGGATCACTGCCGTGCCCCTAGATTAATGCTTTTGTTTATTCTATTCGAAATACCTGGTCATTAGTACGAAGTATCTGTGATTTTTAAACACTTGACATTATCAAGACTGATATCGAAACTAATAAAGCAGAATAGTTATAAAACAATGATAAATTTTGCAAAAGTATAGGTAAGTGAAGACCTTATCCAAAACCTGTCGTTAAAATCATAGGACACAGAAGTTTTAACGTTCGAAAAAGTATTTTAAATAATGCATTTACACCGAAAACAACCTAAAACTAATCACCAGTTTGCAAGTAATGCGCTTGCTTTAATGCTTTTTTATTTACTTGATGCATTTCTTTGTGGTTTATAAAATGTTGATGACAGTCTTAGTGTGGCATTAAAAGTCATTTTCTGAAATGTAATTGAGCTTGATCCTTTCTCAGTATTCAAAGCCGAATCTTTTCTTCCAAAAATAATTATGTACATATCTACATGATAACGCAAGCAAAATGGCGACAAAACTAAGTTAACTTTCACAAAATCGAAATAGTGATTAAAATCGATTATCGCTTTCATTTACATCATGGTATTTTAAAACTGAATCCGATAGTGATGTGTACGTTTGTTATCTTTGGCTGACTCAGCTGACCGCCGCCTTGCTGCTGCGTATACAGCCAATTTCGAAGGTGAAGGCAAGCTAGAGTCTCTTGGACGGACGAGAGACTCTCTTGACTCAGCTGCTGGAAGCGACGCAGATGTTGGAACTGATGGCAGCTTTCGGACTGTGTCGTAGGGCAGCGGAGAACTACGAGAAGCAGTTGATGCTATAGATCCAGAGCCATCTGAGTCCTGCAACGTAAAATATTGAGACGTTTTATTGTAACCTGTGAAGTAGGTACATTGAATAAAGAAACAATAAGAAGTTTCGAACATAAAAAAGTATTTTATGGACATATTCGAAAGTTAACCTATGAATATTGGAATTAATGATTAGATCACATATATTACATAAGTCAGATAGGAAATAAGGACCTCGCTTGGTCAAGTACATATATAAAGATCTGTAGTTAGTTTGTGTAAGCTGTACGCGTCAAATATTAAAAAAATACACACAGATACTAAAAGACTATCAAAATCAATCAATCAGATCAGAACAGAATCTCGAAGTTAGATAGCATAAACAATCTGCTTCAAAGATTTTACTCAAGTGCCAGAGCGAAGCGTATCTATCAATGTACAGCTAGTACATTCTATTTTTTTTAAATGACTGCAGTTTCAGCCCATTCTGTCCTACGGAAGCAGTGGTCGTTCATCTTTAAATTCAAACGAATATGCTCTACTTCTACCATAATGGGACACATCTTGTACATATCTAGGTAAACTAGACTAACTAGATTAAAAACCGGTTGATGTTTCGATGGAAATGTGGGTGAACAGCCAATAGGGGCGATTCTCGGGATGATACGAGTATAGAACAAAGATATACCTACGCAATTTGTTGATCTCTAAGATAGTTGTCAGTAGTGTCTGTTAGAACTTACGAGGGACATTTTGGATGTGATTAATTATTTATAACAAGAAGGTTAGGGTTGCGGATGTCCGATGCCAGTCGCTCCGTGGAAAAACTGATATTCAGGTAAAACCGGTAGAACTAGTAGCCGACCCCAAATAATATTGGGAATAAGGCTAGGAAGAAGAAAAAAAAAATTATAATTGTAATGTAATTGGTAATAAAATCTGACATTTAAAGAATAAATATAATAATAACATTTTATAAAACAAAAATATATTATGTCAGTAACTATTTACATATTTCATATAATATCTTATATCATTAGTCTTGCCACTCATGAACAATTAAGGAAGTATGAAAGAACACTCCACTCCACACACCAATTTAACTTTTATTGGCTTACTTTACACATGATTTTTAGTTTACACATTTCACCCATGTCCTTTTGATCACAACCTAACTCTGTTTATTACAGTGCTATTTTAACCAGACCGCTAATAAACATCAATGAATTCTTACCTTTCGAGCGTCTCTATGTTCTAAGCGATCGTATCTTGTATTTCTCGCAGAGGGTTTCCTCGGTGGACGCGGTAAAGCAGAGGGCGGTGGAGGTAAACTTGAAGACCTGGTTTGCTGTGAGGCTCGACCTTGGCGTTCTAAAAGTAGAGCTTCTTCACCACGACCGCTGCCGCCGCGAGCTCCGACCGTACCCAGTCCAGGGAAACAGCAAAGGCCGCGCTATATGCGAATTTTTATTTAAAAAGTTAGGACATGTTATGTATTTGTAAATTTATTTATTAATAGTTAGAGAGAATATTTTAATTTTACTTTACTAACACCGCTGGTTATTCTTAAATACTTAGAAACTAAAACTTATGCCAATTATGTAATGATGTCGTTTCACAAACTAGCTAGAGGTGGAACCAGTCAGCTCTTAAATATTAATTAACATTTAAAATTCCAAATACAGGCCGTCTACGTCTGTCTACCCTTGACGTCAATTTTGGGTTTACAGAAATAGGTCGGCTCAGTTAACTGGAAAGAATAGTAATATTAGAATTGAATTTTTATTTTTGGACTGTTCAATACCATCATATATTTTATAGATTACTAGCTTCTTTTAGCCCGCGTGTATGTCGGTTATCGCGGTAAAACGTAGCCTATGTCCTTTCCCAAGTTTAGTTCTATCTTCATACCAAATTTCATCAAAATCGATTCAGTGGTTTAGGCGTGAAAGCGTAACAGACAGACAGACAGAGTTACTTTCGCATTTATAATATTAGTAGGGATGTACCATCCTATATTTTATAGGGTCAGGATCATGACTATTTAGCCGTTACTATTATTCCAGTTAGCGTTAAAGTATGCACCCTCGTGCTGCAAGGGCTTTGTCCAGTTTGTCCTATTCTTACCTTTCATACTTTACTCCTCATATATCGGTTCATTTCAATGCACTTACTAATTTTATTAAAACAAGTTTTGTTCGCACTAGTTGCAGTTCGACTCGTCATCGCACGGGTGGTCATTAATTTTTAAACATTTTAAAATAAACACAAAGTATATGAAGTACTAACTCCAGAGTCCAACGCGACTCCACTGACACGACGTGTATGTCGGTTATCACGGTATAAAGACTATGTCCTTTCTCGGCCTCTAGACTATCTGCGTACTAAATTTTATTTAAATAGGTTCAGTAGTTTTGGCGTGAAAGACAGACGGACTGGGTTACTTTCACATTTATAATAATATTAAGAATAGTAATAATGATTAGTTAAAGAAGCCAGAATAAGTAATGAATAGGAACAGGTCTCAGATTTGGTAAGGTGGGAGTTTATATACACAGATCTATGAAAACTAAACACGTCATTAAATGTGGTCACATAATAATAGGTACTATCCCAACCCTATTAAGCTCTCCCAATACACACTTGCATCTTGCATCCGTTCATATCCATTTAATTTTTCAATATCTAAAATTCGAATAATTAAAAAAAGATGAATTCCAAAACCGTCTAACATCGTATAGAATTACAGTGAGACCTGGATAAGTGAGAAACCCCTATTATTGGGAGTTGCAATGAGGTCCCGGTTCTGTTTAATTAAATTAGCTCTACATAGTAACTAGCTGATGCCCGCGGCTGCGCTCGCGTCTTAGAGGTTTGAAAAATAGATAGTAGCCGATTCTCAGACTTACTGAATATGTATAAAAAATTTCATAAGAATCAGTCCAGCCGTTTCGGAGGAGTATGGGAACGAACATTGTGACACAAGAATTTTATATTTAAGACTAGCTGATGCCCGCGGCTCCGCTCGCCTTTTAGAGGTATCAAAAATAGATGTTGGCCGATTCTCAGACCTACTGAATATGCATATAAAGTTTCATAAAGATCCGTCAAGCCGTTTCGGAGGAGTATGGCAACGAAAACTGTGACACGAGAATTTTATAGGTATATTAGATGAGACTTTTTGAACCTGGTTAAATGAGATCTGAATTCTAAGACTTTTTCGATGTTTACCTCCATAATTGAGACCGCAGCTCATTTACGTATATACCTAAGTGAGATATTATTAATCAGGTTTTATCACGTTTTGAATTGTTTGTTTACATACATTTCGCGTCGTCTATCGCGCATGCTTTGTTTGTCAGTACTATCTACTATCTCAGGTTTTGACCTAAAAGCAAACTTTACCGTATTATTTGTTTTTTATTATGTATGTACATTCATACCTACATTAAATGCATAACACTAAAAATACGCATGTTTATTATTATTTTCACCTCTAAAAATGGAATAACAGCACATTTCGACGGTCGACCTCTGTAAGCGGGGGTCTCTGTCAATAAGACAACTATAATTTTAAACCTGCATAATTGGAAACCCTCAATAAATTGGTACATATGTCTTGGTCCCTTGAGATCTCAACCAGGTTTCACTGTATTAGATTTGGCATTACGATGATAAATCTTATTTAAAGAAATAAGTAATATCCTATCTAAAAAAAATGCTGTGGCTGTAATGAGCAACCCAGTAATGAAACATAAACTTAACATCGGTAAAAAAGCGAATGCCTAGTTTATCAGTTTGGTACTATAAAACTTTATTTTTTTAAAAGTAACAATATTGTTGCAGGTTTTTATATTAATCCCGTTCCAACGAGTGAATTATATAGGTAGTATTTGTGTTGTGCTGTTGTCGACTGCACAAGTATGTATCATAAGTTGTTATTACATACGAATTCCTACAGAACCTAAGTAGGAGCGCAAGACGTTTAGTAAAATAATTGCGATCAAATGAGACAGCCATATGTCCTAAGAATAAACATACCCTTACATTTGCTGTAGAGCATATTTTATTTTTCAGTGTAGTGTTTATTCATGAAAAGTCAGTTGCAAAGTTCTATACGAACTATCATAATATTAGTTTTTCTCTAATTTATTGCTAAAAAACTTAAAAACTGAGTGAGTGAGAGTGAGTGTGAGACTGGAGGTCCAATCATTCTGCATCATTCCCCCGGCCTCCGGAAGAATTATCTGAGCAGGCCGCCATGGCATGGATCACCTCGGTGCATTGTGTACTCTCACAATGAGGATCGTGGACTACTCCTGGATTAGAATTAGAATGAGAAGACTCATGCTTTCCATCAGGCAGAGTAGAGTCACTTTGATAAGGCTTAATTATATAAAAAAGAGAGCTGTCATTTGCCCTAGTAGGACCGACCTTTATGGGACCCCTGTATGGGTGGATGCTGAGAGCCAACAATATGGCGTTATTATTATGACCGCAGTGAGTGCTCGGGCCATGTACCGCAAACGACTCAAGCGCTGGAGGTCGTTAAAGAATAGTGAATTAAAGAACCAAATCTCTATCACAATTGAAACCGCGGTAAAGATAATTAGTATTTTTGCTAAAACCAGTCAAAACATAGTAGGTGGTCCATAAACAATTGCCGCGTTTGAAGCGACTGTTCATCTTATGAACCTAAGCAAGACGATTTTATCTTTGTTTCGAGATAATTATAGATCAAACTGGTTTGGCAACTGGTACCTTGCATGACATACATTACTTAGCACCAATTATTTTTTGTTTTAATGATTTCATAAGTAATTTTCAAGATTGCAGCCTCCCGCAGATCTCGACAAATATACCAACACTTTTGAAGAAAGGTAATTAATTTATGCTAAACCCTCATGCCTACATACATTCTTCTAATTCATCTGTTAATGAAACTATCCATTTTATCATGTTTATAATAACAGGTAATAATTTATGTCTTCGTGTCTTTGGGCGTATGCTTCAGTTCATGCTAAAATGTTTGTTTTATGATACTTATGTCTAAATAATGTGAGTGTTTCAAATAATTGTCGAGTAAACAAAACACTAGTCTACACATTAGGTATATGTGTAGACTAGTTGACTAGACTATATTATAGTCCAGTGAAAGTGTAATTTCTCGATTATTGAACTAAAGTGATCTATCACTATATAATAGACGCATTCATTACCAGTTGCAAGAGTTTGTTCCTCTCCTTCTTCCACCTTCAAGAGAGAAAATAATTATATTTCATTTGGAAGTTATAGTAGCGTTGTTAATAAAGGATCAATATTTACCAGTAATAGATATGTCTTGTATTTAAGTCCATGAAAAGTCGCGAAATAAGTGTATTAAGTGTAATTTAATTAGTCAAAATTAGAACGGTGTTATAATATTGTCAGTAGGCAATCACTGGAACACTCCAAACAAAGCGAATACATGAATGTTAATATGTACTTAGGACGCAAATATTTAATGTTTAGTGTTATTTTCGTCTTTATTGTGCTAAGTGTTTAGAGCATGATGTTACTAAGCAAAATGTTTGCGGCCGATTATAAATATATTATGATTACAGGCCGACTGATCTCTACTTTCTATTTGGAGTTACCTGTTACCTGAAACTTGTTAACATTAAACTATGATAACAAGTTTTTAATAGTCCACGAGTCGTTCGTAAACTTGATTATGCGATACTTTATAGCAATAGTCATAAATCACCAATAAGCGAATAAAAAATTATCAAACACTATTTTTTATTGCTACTATATTTATAAAATTTTGGTTTTAACTTTGAGCTAAGTTAGTTTTTCCATTATACTTACTTTTGCTTAGTGAAACCACGCCTTAAACATTGCTAGAGCGTAGAAATTACCTGTAATATGGATCCAATCATTCAAAGCTTCTCATGTTAGGTCATCACAGCCAGTAAAACCACAACAAACAAAACATTATATTTATTCTAAAACATGCTATCTATAAAAATATTATTATACATTGAATAAATCTTATCAAAATAGAACTGCACACAATTCCTTAACGGTACATTTATATAGGATTTAGTCTTTATAATCACAAGCTTAAGATTCTTTTACATGAAGTTACATATATCAAAAACTGCAAAACGAAAGAAATTAGCCGCAAATAGTCTGCTACAAATTTTTGGTAATAGTCGTGAATAGGAAAACATTCATACCGTTGTGTCAAAATTTTCTTCTGTCACAATATAATTAGGAAAAAAAACTAAATATATTTGAATATCTTCTACATTAATTACTACATAGCTGCATTGAGTTTTATTTTTGAAATTATCTAATAAATCAATTTACGTAAAAAAATTTACTTGTAATTACAAAAATACAAAACCTTCACATTCATTTTAGAAGCGTGTTTAAATCTTGTTTATAATTTCTTATTAAAAATATTATACTGCGAATTGAGTAGAACAATCAATACTTGAGTCTAGACATAGGCCCTCCTTAAATGACTAGGGGACGACCGCAAAGAACGTATTTTACGTGTGCGTTACCACAGCGAAATTAAAAAACGAGTAATTAGTTAAAAATAGGAAAAATCGTGCGTGTTATACGTTAAAAGTTATACGATAAAAACAGATTTTGTTGAAGTAACTTTTTAAAAATAATTAAACTATTTAGCAAAACATTTTTCTCATTTTCTTAACCATTTAATTACATTGGTGTTTAATAAACAAATCCAAAACTAATGAGTAAACACATTTAGAAAATTAAGATCTATCGATGGTTTTTTTTTCAAACTTTTGCCATTTTCAATTTCTAGGCAAGTTCAAAACATAACCCCAGCTAAATGTTCAATACCTAACTTATAACCACAACACTCACAGATTTTGCTGTTTGCTAACATTTAGTACGTAACAAAAGCTCTCATTTACAACATCTATTCATGTATTTCGTTTAGGACTGCAAGAATTTAAAAAAAAAGTTACTCCAGCAAAATCTGTTTTTGCCGAAAACTTTTAACCTACTGCACGCACAAATTTTGCTATTTGTAACTAATTACTCCTGCACTAATTTTCTGTTATACTCTAAAGCCTCTCTAAAGCCCATTTCTTATTTTTACTGGGGTAACGCACAGGTATTTTACGACAGTACCAGATAGACCTAATGTCATACTATAAATACACATATGCCTGAAATCAATTTATGCACTGGTTCGGTGAAGAGCATCAAGTTTTTACAGAATCGTATTTGTTGTTGCGTGTAAGCGTTCATCACCATGTTGAAACTTTAATGATTCATGAAATAAATAAAAGGGGATAAAGGTACTACTGCATAATAGGTATTTTAGGCATCTCATACATAAAATTATATTCAGATTGAAATGTTTTTGGTACTTCTTTATTTTTATATTATTATTTTTATCGCAACTGCCCACTGTGTCAATATAATATTTCTAATAATACACAACTTCTAATTTTTATAATTGTTTTTCTTTAGTTGGCTAAAATACTTAGGTTTCAGACTAATGTTCTAATGCTATAAAAAAGTTAAAATTATATGAACAAGCAACATTTTGTCAATTTTTTTTCGCAAATATAAATTCTAAATGGCGTAATAGCTGTTACTTAGGACCGAGACATAACCACGATACTCACATAATTCAACTTCACTGGTGATTCTATATTCGACAAATATATATATATATACATATATTTATATAAGTCCATAGTCGAGGACTTAATAACTATCTAACAAGCAGCAACCATAGATTGGTTCAAGCGAAATGTTTCGTTGACGTCAAAGAAGACAAAACTTATGACAAAGAAGAGAACACCAAATCACTTCAAGGTCGAATTCATAAAACATTATAAGGACCTCATCGAAAAATATTTTTTTTATTATTAAGACTTAATGCTAGGTAGAAGATTTAAACAACAAAATGATGGAATGAATAGAAGCAAAGCTCCTAAATCCGTCACTCGACCAAACATACAGACAAGGGTGCAGTGAGTAACGGATAGACTAAAGACATGACATGACTAGAACCTCGTATAAATGGCCATAGAGAGTAATAAGAGTCGTAAAAGTCTAAAAAGTTTTTAGACTTTTCATCTATGGATTTGATGGAAAAATCAATTTTTAATTTTCAAAACGCAAGCAATGCCATCATAACATATAGAGATAACTTATTGGATGTTACAACGATTTTTTGAAAACCTATTTAAAACCAAAAGAGGGGATCTGAATAAAAATCACCTACGTTCCTAAGATCTGTTCTCAGATACATAAGATGGAAAGTGTGACCCAATATATCCTAAGCTATCGACCACGATCCTTGAAAACATTAAAAAAAACTTAATATTGGATACCAAGAGGCATAAATGTAAAAGTCTTAAAAATTTAAGATTCTGAGATGACCTGAGAAAGATCGTAACGCTCTTAAAATGAGCGAAGCATCGAAAATCCAATCAAAATAATGGCTTGATGATGTTATTCAATTAAAGATTATTCCCAGTACACAGAGTAGGCAGAAAACTACCGATTGCTCGTAGAAGCACTGAGGACAGTTACCTTGGCGACAGTAACACTTGCAATTAGCAACCAAAGTGGATAGGCGTATTTCTTAAGCTTGGGTAATATTATTCGGTACCAATTCACATATAAACCACCCAATATTGGCTGCACGATTGGCCTAGTGGTTTAAGCGGTCGCCACGCCGCTTCCTACTGCGCCAAGTTCGTGGGTTCAAATCCCACGTAGGACAACACTTTGTGTGATTCACAATTTGGTGTTCTAAGTCTGGGTGTTCTTTGTGTCCGTTTCATGTATGTTTGTAAAGTCCCCCGCGACACAGGAATTTATATTCCTAATGCGGGAATTGTCTTTAAAAAAAAAAAAAAAAAAAAAAAAAAAAAAAAAAAAAAAAAAAAAAAAAAACAAAAAAAAAAAAAAAAAAAAAAAAGCAGTGCATTGTGCCCGCACTAACGGTACGAGTACGTGACCATGTCGTTACGGAGCCGTAAGCTGAAAAATTCAATGTCACGCAGTCATGGAAAGAGCTATGTAAGAAATATTAATGGGCGACCAAAAAGTAAATGAATGGATTAGGCCGAAAACACGCGTAAGGGATGTTGTAGAAACCATTGCACGGCAAGATTAAACTTGATCTTGGGATTTTTTTTTAATAATAATAACAACGCCGCACACAGAAAGAGATTTTTATAGAAGCTCATGTACGAAATGTACACAGGTAATTATACTAAGTATTATATATGAGCAATTTTGTGAAATTTATGCGCACTAGATATAATTATTATCATGAAACAAGGTAACACTTACATCATATACACCTATAGCATTATAGAACCTTAATTTTGTTATTTCTTAACATAGTAATATGCAGTTGCTTTATCTATATTTTTTAGGCTTTTGAAATCTAGGTCCATGTGGCATATTCAACAGTGAGAATATTCATGACCTACTGGTAAGAGAGTGTAAAAGAAAAATACGGAGGGCGCAAAAGGGCGCGAAAGACTAGTGTGCATATGGTTGACTCGATTATCATCAGAATATTGCAGTCCACTGCTGGACATAGTCTTAGTCTACCAAGGCACATCATGGGATTCACTCCCAATGTAGTTGATTCAATGATAAGAGAAAATAACAGAATCCGCACCAGGAGTGAAATGAAGATGTGTATTTAGAGATTTATGACTTGACGTAAATTGTTTCAATTACATTTAATTATGTGTATTTCTATAAGACAATAATTTATTTGTGTGAATTAAAAAGGACAGACCAATTACTCGACCATATAGAAAAAATATTTGCTATAAAATGTTGCTAGTTCATAAAATATGTTACAGGGATATAGGAGTACAGTAACACTTAAACGTATAGAAAATAATAATAAACAAAATAACTTAATAAATATGGATTCACAAAAAAACTTTACAATTACACTTATAAGACTAGCCATTTCAAGTGGAGTTCTTGAGAACCAAATATATCATTTCAGAGATTCTTATTAGCTATGATGCACCACACGCATTGTTAAGACACTATTAAAGGCACATATTAGTGTGTTTCTTTCTGAGACAACCTCTATTAAAACTTTAAAATGATTAGGGAGACTTGCAAAATTAAAATTGATTAAAATTGAACACCTCATTTTATTTCATTTTGTAATACATGATTGTTTGATAAAATTTAAATTGAATTTGTTTATACTCATAATTATTTAATGTTTTTCGTTATAGGCCCTATTTCAAAAAACAAAGAACTTTTAAACAGGTATATGGATTTATTTTCTTAAGATTGACTGTCTCTTGAAGTTTGTTTATTTTACTATCAAGGTCGTGCTAATTTTAATTTTGCAAGTCAACATGTTTTTTTAAATTGTTAAACAAACTATATGATTGTTAGGGTTAAAAACTTGAGTTCAAAATCACACATTACACAAAAACAAAGCCTTTGGTGTGTTCATTTGTACATTGTCCAAGGAATGTTTGTGTGAATAAGCGGAATTATACAAACAGGAATGTTGTTGTTAATTGGAATATAAACGTAATGAATATAAAAAAAAAAAATTCAAAGATATTGCAGAATATGCTATAGTATTAACTCGCAGTACTTTATTTTTGTATGTGTAATACACACAAGATACCTATAATACAATAAGTTTCTTTAAAAGCCATATTTGCGTTACATGCGAGATGTTCTTTTTTTTTTTAAATTTGACACATCATAATTCTTCATTATTTTTACGTATTTGTGTTTTAATTTCGGTTTTTAGGTTTAATGTCGTAATTTCAGAAATCTATTGTAATTTCGAATTAAATTCGATCGAATGTATATTTTATTTTATATTTAACCATACTCGATATCGAATCATAACGTTATTTATCAAATATTTTTCTTCCTATTCTTATAGGAATGTTCAATAAATAGAAAATAAAGTACCTTTAATATTCCTTAGAGGTATAAGGACAAAAAGGTAAAATAGGGAACATTTTATTTAAAAAAATGAATTCCTTCAGTACCGAAATCAAGATGTTTACGTCCTTGCGAAAGATTTGTTTTAAACGGCTTAAAGCCTATGTTTTGATATTTGGCAGTGGGGGTTCGTTCAGTAGTAGGTGGCATGAGGACGCTGGTGGGGCGAATGGGGCGAGTGGGTGGAGTGGGGCGAGTGGGTGGAGTGGGGCGAATGAGACTGGTGAGGTGGGTCGGGCGAGGCGGGCAGGTAACTCACGGCGGGCACGGGTGGTCGCTCCAGGCGCGACTCCAAAGCCGCAAGTTGCTCGTCCAAGCGGAGAGACGTGCTGTCGAACCCGCAACCTGTAAACGTGCAATCCTAGTTTACATATCAAATTTTAGGTAGACATGTTAAAATGATTGGCAATAAATACCAGTTATAGTTGTTTTGCTTTATTATCGTACAAACTAATACTAATAACTGGATACACCTCTAACACGGCAATATGATCCCGAACTAGATTCAGCTTATATTATGATAACCAAACTGCTGATAATCATGCTTATTTATTTCTAAATCCTATGTCGTTTTCTTTTGTGTGTCTAACAAAGATTTTTTTCTTTTCTTTACACATTGAAGATACATGATCGTGTTTATCACACAATATTGGTCCTGGGTGGGTATCAAACCCAGGACCTCTGATTTAGCAGTATCCAGTAGACCAATAGGTCATTAAAGGTCAACAACTATACCAGGAGGTAGTAGAGCCACGATGATTTCAGCACGAATGGGTCGGCTCGACCGGGGAAGTACTACCCTCACACAGAAGACCATCCTAATAATGACAGCATTCTTGCTGTCGTATTTCATTGGTGAGTGTGAGACCGGAGGCCCAATAATTCTACATTATTCACCCGGCTTCAGGAGGCCGGGAAATTGATGCGGAATTATCTGACCAGGCCGCCATGGTATGGGACACCATTCTGCATTGAATACCTTCACAATGAGGATGGTGGCCTCGACTCCTGGATTCTTCTCATGCTTTCCATCAGGCGGAGTAGAGTAACTTTGATAGGGTTAAATATATAAAAAAAAACTAGATCTGTGCTAACAAAGTATGTTTGATAGTATTGTATGAAATCGAAATAATTATCCTTATCTCCTTATACAGTCCTTTTTTTTTATTGTGGTATATGTGTGTTTTGATTCATTATTCCATAAGTATGTCCTTGTATGAAATTTTGCAGATAAGAGCCAAGCAGGAGTGATGAATGTTGTGTGGTGAGATAATCATCCTTGTCTCATTATAAATAGAGTCCTTATTTCGATTTGGCAATTGTGTGTGAATTGGTTAAGTAGGTTAAGAGGTTTCAAGGGCAAGAGCTTGTGAGAATGAGTGTGGAGTGTGAGTAGAGTGAGGGTGCGTTACCGCTGGAGTTGTCGTTGTGCGGCGAGTAGTTCCTGCGCGCCAGGTGGCGGTAGCGCGCCGGCACGCCCGCGCCCTCTGCGCTCGAGAACGACGCGCCCGACGACAGGCCCACTGACACAACAATACTATATTTACTCCTTTCATCATACATACATATACTAGTTGCACGTATACGCATATACGTGCTGCTAGCACAACTTATTACTACGCATTGCGGAGACAGTTGGTCTGAAATGAAGGTAGCCTAAGTTACTTCTTAGAACATCAACTATCTGTCAGTGAAACGTAACGTAACTAACAGAAATTTTAATAGTTTTTAGGGTTCCGTATTTCATGACTTACGGACGCAACCCTTTTAATTTCGTCATGTCCGTCCTCGATTTCCAGTCCAAACTGTTGGTGCTAGAAAGATAAAATTTTGCATATATGTTTTAGACAAAGTGCTAAAATTAAATCATGAAAAACATGATTATCTGGAGTATCTCTCTTACACTTAAGTCGGAATGATTTCTTTTTCTCGCGTCTAACCTGTCGTGTGGGATATCAGATAGGTCTTTTAAGAACATTGAGAGGTTGTTAAGACAATTTTTTTATTAAGTATTATTTGCGAGTTATTTAACTTTAAAGGACATTATATTTTAAACATGGCGCTTCTCTCCCTTCCAAAATCTAAAACGGCAGGACCGAAAAATCAGATTAAATTCATGATATTAGTCAATGGGACAAACTTTAAAGGAAAACTATAGTTATACAGCTTCGATTATAACACAGCTTAGATAACTTCGTACGATCGAAAGTGAGGCCTCATTTATAAAATACGTACGTTTACTTTTAAACATTCGAACTAAAATAACGAAATAATAGATAAACATAACAATTATCTATGAGAAACGAATTTAAATCCACGTGCCATTATGGGTGACTACGGAATCCTTCGGAATGCGTGACCCGACAGGCACGTGGCTGATTTTTGAACTAAGTACCATTTAGGTATACCTTTCTATTCACTTGGTGAAAAACTGTTAATTTGAAATTACAAACTGACACTTCAATTTTATTTGCATAGATTAACACTAATGGTGATGATGTTTTGTATGCCGCACTAGTTAGCGAACGGTCATTATTTTCTAATGGTCGCGTAACAGCGGTGCAACTACTGCCGGTTTTGCAAAGACTAGTCTATACATAGCGATAAGCTTACAATACACATACAGCCCTAAATAGTCACTGCTAAAGAAACATGCGAGACAGGAGGAGTTTGTTTCAATTTCTTCTTATGTTGCCAGTACTGTTATGGCACGTACTTTGTCAGCTCTTACAAGACCCAAGATACGAACAATCACCTCACAGACGATAGACCTCTAACTGGGTATCTTGTATTTACTTGTTCAAACCTCGTCTTTTCTCTAAATATACATTACCGAGTTCCTCGCGACTGGAATTATTCCTCAGCGAAGCTCCACTGTCGTAAGCAGCACTGGTGTGCTTCTGAAGCACTTTGATCATCGCGTCACGTTCCGCCACCTTCGATTCTAATTCTTTCACTCTGAAAACATAATAAATCGATATAATATTTTATAGATTCAAAATTTATTTTGTTTCTTTACAAGTTTGTGTATTTGTCGTAAAGTATTGAAGGTACATTCAATAATTACGAAAATGAAAAATCATAGAAATGAATATTAAAGAGTATTAAATTTTTACATGATAAAAATACACATTACTACAAGGGTACAAAAACTAGAGAATATGCTCATTGTGTATCGCATGTATTGCTCACGATCTTCGTGAGACTTCGATACAGTTTATCTATATTTACCTGCTTTCCAGATCCGCTACTTTCTTTTGTGCCGAGTGCAGTTCATCCATGTGCCTTATCTTCTCATTGCGCGCCTCTGCCATCAAACGCTCGGATTCTGCCGATGTCTTCTCTAGCGCCGCTATTTTGGCGTCCCTGTTAAGCATTGAAATGAGCCTTATTATAAGAAATCTTTAACCCTTTGTGTTGATTTACACACATAATTAAATAGCATTTTAGGGCTTAACATCCTAAAAAAATAGGTACCTTTTACCATTTATGCAACGACACTCTAAAAATATGTGATTATAATTTTTTTATTACATACTACATATATTACGTCCGCGTAAGGTATATGTCCAGTGTTGCGAGGCCTCCGTGTCTCTCTCGAGGTGACTCAGGTCAACAATTTGAGGATTACACAAAGTGTCCTCCCATGTGGGGTTTGAACCCACAAAAGTCAACGTAATAAAGAGCATCGTGGCAACCACAACCGCAAAGAAATATCTCGTATAGTTTTGTATAACTCACTTGGGTATAGAAGCGGCAGAGACAGCGGCTTGTCGTAGCGCGGCTTCCTCTAAGTATCGCTGCTCCCACTTGGCGCACTCTCCCTCCAGCGCCAGCAGCCTCTCGTCCCTCTCCCGCAGCTGTCTCCGCAGCTCCGCCTCGCCGCCGCCAGGACCGCCGACACTACCAGCGCCTCCGCAATTACATTCACGCTTTCTGAGGATTATTCAAAACCATTTATTTCAAGGAATTAGTTATCGCAAAACCCACAAAACCAACAAATAGGACCTTGGTGACAACACAGGCTACTTTTTGTTCTGATAGCCGACATATACGTGGGTGAAAATGAGTGTAGTACAAAAATCTATGCACTATACACACTTAGCCAGTAATAAGCATCCAAAACTTCATCATCTGTAAGTTGTTTTTGTCGTTTTAGACAATCTTTCTATCTTAACCTACGGCTCTGGTAGCTGGATCTTAAAAAATAAACTAATTAAAAACACAGAGCTTTGAAATGTGGATATATAGAGGAATGCTTAAAATGAAATGAACAGACAAAGTCACTAATGTTAGAGTACTTGAAACTATGCACAAAAAGTTATAATTAATTGGAAGTATAAAAAAGAGCAAGCAGCTTATTTCGGACATGTCTATAGAAATAATAAATACAATATTGTAAGCCACAACGGCGGTAGTTGTCATTTTTTGGCGCCATCGCTTCACTGCGCTTGGGTATAAAAAGGAGTGCTCTGTTGTATCGGGACGCATTTCTAACGAATGCGTCGCGGAGTGTGGATCATTGTCTTTGGACAATAGTACTACTCTGTTAACAGATGTGGAAAGCTGTCTTTGACAAGTTAGTACTGTCTGAATTGCGGTGGGTGCGAGGAAAGCTGTCTAACAGCTAGTACAGCCCTATGTGACCGCCCTTGCTGTATAACTAACTGTAATTTGTTTAGATTCGTTACTTAATTAACGGTTGTTTGTGTCTAATTGCATTTTTAAGATTATTTTGTAATTAATGAAATAAATTGTTTAGAATTAAAGTAAATTCTTTAGAATTATAATTATTTTTATTATTTTTCACTTCTGGATTCTAACAATATAATAAAATTAATTGTCGAAATGCAAAATTCAAGGGAGACGAGGTAGAGGCTGGAAACGTATATCTTGGACTTAAGAGAACTTAGGAGACTGGTTGAAAGTGGATGGCACAGAAACAATAATTTGCATGACCGAAGCAAGGGGCACATACAGACATATGGTCGCCGACCTCCGTGATGGAGATGGTACTTAAAGAAGACGAAGACAATCAAATTGGACCTACTTGCAATGCAACAAGAAACTAACCCTTAAAAATGACTGATTTAAATAATATAACGGAATGTATAAAATCTAGTATAACTTCAATGATAACAAGGTACAATAAAAAAAATGCCCGTAGTGTAGCACGTCTGAGGGCCAAGTGGTCGGAGGACGGAGCACTCGCGTCTGTGAGTCTTGCTTCCCGCACCTCGCGCTGACCTTCCCCTCCCGGTAACAGTTTATTCTTAAAGCGTATTCTTAGCGTATTCTTACAACTAAAAACTACGGTGCATACAAATATTTTATTTGAAACACTTTCTTACCGTAAAGTCTGCAACTCTTTCTCTAGTTGAGCTCGCAGCTTTCTCTCAGTGTATTCCCGCCGGTCGGACGCTTGCTGTAACGAAGCTAGCGCACGTTGTAATCCCATCACTCGCTCGACGTAACCACTTGCGTGACGACACTAATGAAACACAAACACAATTAAACATAATACAGTGCCATCTAACGAAGACGGACCGAACTACAGAATACCAACTCGCGATATGAGAATTTCTCGAGCCAATTAGCAGCTTAAATTAAATTCCTAGCATTTACCTTAGTTCCTTCACGAGGCAAGATAAAATCGGAGCTAAATTTTCAACTAATTTGAGGTAACATTTGAATAGTGTTCCTTTACTATACATTTGTGTTAAAAACATTTCATAATGATTAGTATGTATCTTGTACTTCTACAAACCTATATAGTATTTATTTATTATCTATAATGTCAGACTCAAACTTCTTGAGTTCGAGATTCATAACAAAGTTTTGTTTATGTGCCATGTCTATAAATAAAAGAACATCACTGTATCCTATGACATCAACAACAAATAAGGTCTCACTGCTGGGCTCGGGTCTCCTCACAGGAAA
The DNA here is from genome assembly GCA_932526445.1 of Phragmatobia fuliginosa. Taxonomy (NCBI): domain Eukaryota; kingdom Metazoa; phylum Arthropoda; class Insecta; order Lepidoptera; family Erebidae; genus Phragmatobia; species Phragmatobia fuliginosa. The sequence continues at coordinate 13,608,234 of OW052065.1, read as the reverse complement.
GGGTTAAGATCATTCGTCCTCACGATAGCTGAGTACAGGTTGCAGACTTGCAGGACAACGTTGTGGCTACGTAATCTTATAAATAAATATTTCGGACAATTACACACAACGTCATTTAGTTTCTCAGGATCCCTCAAAACATCCAAAGTTTGAAGTTTCAAGATTGTTATCATATGATAACAACCGGGACCGGTTGGTTAACATGACATCCGAATCACGGAGACGCTCATGGTATGATGCCACTAATGGTCACACCCATTCAGGTACTGACCGCGTCGTCCTTGCATAACCTCGGTGATAGTTTAGAAACTGGGCTATGAGCACCCTAGGTGATGATAGCTCATATACCATTGTACCTTTCAATAAACAATATCGCAAATAAAAAAACTTATATTTATAAATAATATTTACCGACTTGTAAAAATGTCTTTCCGGCTTGTAAAAATGTCTGAAAAGATTTACTTGCAGAAATAAATATTATTTATTAAAAAATTAAGTTTAAGGTTTTCAATGACAGATTTAGCTCACCTCTTCCTCAAGACGTACAACGTTAGCTTGTGCGTTGGTGAGTGCCGTATCCAGTATGTCGATGTGTGTGCGTTGTTCCTGTAAAGTGGCCCGCTGTGCCGCCATTTCGATTTCTTGACGTTCCTTCGCGCATGCCAACTCCTTGTCTGATGCGAATATAAAGTTGAATAATAAATTAAAGGATATAATAAATTTAAAGATAGAATAAGCTTTAAAGCGTTATTACGGTAATAATTTGCTTGAGACTTGAATTCAATATAAAGTGTTTAATATAATATTATATCTCAACTAATTCGCTAACGTCAAACGTCCGATTTAAAGATAAAGTAAAGCGAAGTGAGTTTCCTTCGTTTCAAAATTTATTTAGTACCTATACAATTTACTTAATGCTAAAGGTTGTAAGTTTTATCCCATTGTGGGCAACAGATTAATTTCTATTTGTTTATAAGACTGCATAAAGAGTTAAATAACCGTGTTATGGACATTCTCATTTGTTCTGTCTTTGTGTAAATTATCTTTGTTACGTATGTATATCGATTTTTTTTGTATATTTGTTTATTAGGAGTGTGGATAACAAAACACATATTTAACTTAGTTTGAATTCAGAATGTGGTCCGTTTCGGCATTTCTGCCCAGAGTGAGTCTTAGGAAATGGTGCCTTCTAGCTGTAAAGTACGACGTGTTAAAGTATCTGTGAAAGATTTACTTACGAAATAGACTGCCCTGTAAAATATATAAAGTTATTATTGATGATGACGTACTCTTAGCCGACTTCAGCCACGGCGTACAGTCTCAACAGAGACCAGCCAATGATGCAGGAGATATGATAGTGCACACCTGTAGGTGCACTCTATGATACCTTCCCTCACCTCAGTATCCGGTAGGACAGCTATCCGATTCGACCGGGGAGAGATCAGGCGCAGGACCGATGGCTTTACGTGATCTGAGGATCAGGGGTTAAAATCCGGACTTCCAAACACCGGGCTGTTATTAAGTATTTCTATTTTCTACCCCGACCCGGGATTCGAACCCGAGACCTCTTGATCGATTATTATTTTACAAAATTATTATTAATACAACGTAATGCAAAAATTGACACAGTAAATCTTACTCTGTGTTATAAGTTGAGCTATGAGCATCTCTCTGCTCTGCAGTTCCTTGCGTAAAGCGTCCGCCGTACCATCGCTCTCAGTTCGCACACCTTGCGACATCAACTCCACCTAGTAGGCATCATTAATATCCCATTTAGATTATTGCATGAATATCTGATATACACAAAGAAACATATGCCATATGTTGCAGAAGCATGTCAACGGCCGCCATAATGGGAGACACGATGCTGCATTGTTTGCATTTACAATGAGTATGGTGACCACCACTCTTGGATTATGTTCATGTTTTCCACCAAGCTGAGTAGATACTACATCTTTATTTGGAAAAAGCTGTGTTCAAAGTATTGTGTAAGGGTTTGAAACGTTATAAGAGCTAAGTCAAACTGGACTAACTCTCGGTTCCTATTGGAAAATTATTTCATTGTTTGAGAAAACCAATGGTTGTTAAATTAGTGTATATTTATGTTGTTACTATCATTTCAACAAACGTTGATAGTCAAATGCTGAACATATAATAGGTTAGACCCTACTCTACCTCGCTGGCCAGATAGTTTGGTATAGGATTTGTGTCTAGTTTTTTCATTGTATTCAGTGCTGTGTTATCCTGCATAATTTGCTTCGCTCTCGACACATGACAACACCATACAGAAATACGCTATACACTTACTAAAATAAATGTACAGCGTTTTACAACATATTCGCTGTCGAAATGAATGAAATTATTGCACCACAGTAAGCGACAAGTCATCAAAGCGAGAGTGTGGGTGTCGCCTACGCTTTGTATTTAAAAATACATTTCAAATTAAATTTGTAAGCCATTCAATATGTTACATACGTGAATCATTTCTCTCATTATTATGATTCAGTTTCAATGTGAAGTGAAAACAAAAAACCTTTTCAAAACAATGTATTTTGAGTCAAGATTCTGATGACATACAATAAAACAACTATGATTATGTCCATTCTCTCGCTTTACCTACCTGAATACATTACTAACACAAATTGCAAATAAAAAATAAAGTAAGGGGTCATATATTCATATACCTAAAAGGGAACAAACAGATTTCGGCTTATTTGGTCAGGTTGAGCTGATGTAACCACCCACCTTCTGTCCACTGCGGTTTTCCTTTACTTTCAAAATCACAGACACCAAAGATAAAATGAAAGCATTCTCTTACTTAAATAGACTTCTGCTGGACATAAACCTTACCAATTACACGCCACTTAGTTCGATGCTCTCACATGTTCATAGATTTCACATACATGAAACTCTATAATACTTATTTTATATACAAATACGAAAATTATTAAAAAAAAATAGTTTTACATGGGGGTAATTTTGTCTGACCTGTTGTTTAAGAGCTCTGTTAAGTTCCTGCATCCGTCGGCAATCGGCCTGCAGTCGCACCCGCGCCGCTCGTTCCAACCGCTCCCTCCGCTCGCACGAACCCACCAGCTCCTCGTGCGCTGTACGCACCTTCTCCACTTCTTCCTCCAGCTATAATATTACACAGAGAAATTAGATAACCAATTTCTAATATTGATAAAAATAAGTGTAACTTATTATTATAATTGATTAGTTTTCACTTTTAAAGAAAATACGTGAGCCGAATTTGATCGAAATAATTAGCCCTGCAAAAACATTACACTAGTTTACCTTTGATGTTTTAGCGACACGTTCACAAGCTTCCTGCAGTTGCCTCTTAAGCTGGTGGTTTTCAGCTGCGAGGGCGTCCAGAACTGCTGTAAAAGCATCGTCGGGCTCTTCTAGTTCTCCTTCCCCACCACTGCACCAACCACTTGATTCTGACCCACCAGGTACAGCACGAACACCAACGCTGAATCAATATGGGAATGATCTAATCCAACTCATTATTCTTACTAAATAGGAAGGAAAGTTACGTTTTAAAAACCCCGAGAAATACACTACTGTTCAGTGTGCAAAGCAGCAGACAAATAGTCTGGAAACTAAATGAGAAGCGAAGCATTGTATAAGGGTAGATTGAACTTTTAAATCTATCCTAATATCGATGTAATTATTGTAATTTTAAGAAAAATTAACATAGAAAATCTTAAGCTCAGGTGCTACATTGTTTCCAGATAAACTGAAAATCTGACATTACATACAAATACTGGTTAGAGGATTGGTAGTTTTGTAATAAAAACTTTAAATTTGAACTTCACGATGGTCTAACTAAAACCATGGTATCGTTAATTTTCTTTCCTGGATACACCTTGTATATTGTCTCAATGTCAATTAATCTAAAATAATAGTATTTATAGATAAGAGTTTATATAAACTATTTAAAAGGTTACGATACTTTCTACATCCTGACGTTTTAGTTTTTTTGTTAGTTTTACTTTAAGTGAATAAGTCCCCGCTATTTAGCAAACACTGTGTTAGATCGTGAAAGTTTAAAAACAGTTAGGCATAGTTTTTTTTTTTATAAGTAGCCTACCAAAGTGACTCTACCCCGCCTGATGGAAAACATGAGCAGAATCCAAGAGTGGGAACCACACATCATTGCTGCGAATGCAGACAGTAAAGTATGGCGGCTTAGTGAGATGCTTTTTCACGCCCCGCTTAAAGGACCCGGGATCATAGTGGGAAGGAAACACGTGAGCTGGTAGCGAGTTCCAGCTTTTGACTGCTCGGCATAAGAAGGAAGAGTCAAACCGCTTCGTTCTAGTGCGTATTTCCTCCACTCTGAAGCGGTGACTGCCAAGTCCAGCACGTGTTGTCCTGTAAAGGAAGGGAGAAGGAGGGACCAGTTGGAAGAGCTCTTCCGAACACTCACCATGGTAAAGGCGATAGAGGACCGTGATGGAAGCGATGTCTCTCAGTAACTGCAGAGGCTCCAGGAACTCGGTAGTTTCGGGACTGTCAATAATACGGATTGCTCGCCGCTGCAACCGGTCGAGAGCGTCAAGTAAGTATTGCGCGGATCCATCGCAGAGGTGAGAACAGTACTCCAAGCAGGAACGAACCTGGGTCTTGTATAGAAGACACATCTGTGTCTTCTGCTCCGGCGAGAAAAACCGTCTCACCTTGTTTAGCACACCGAGCTTTCGTGAGGCCGCCTTGGTGACGCTCTCTATGTATTCCCGTCGGTTGAGATCCCGTCAAATATCCATACCCAGGATACCGAGCTTGTCCTGCATTGGCAGTTGAGTGTTCTGGAAGGTGGGGAGGGGAAAGAACGGAGATTTTTTTGTAGTGAGTACCTGTGTTTTCTTGGCGTTGAACTCGACCAGATTCTCATCACCCCATTAAGAAATATGGCTCAGAACCAGGTCGAACCAGTTTGTTTGGATTAATACATCATCACTACAACTTTATACCAAATACGTACATAAATATCGAATAGGTTTTTTATTTACACAGGCATATAACTACTGCTTTCTTACTATAATTAATTGATAGATACTTAAAACACTTTAAATCGTTCGTCAATCAAATATTGAAAATGAGTGAAGAATGCAAATGTTTCTAAATATTAATGCAAGACTAAACCACAATGGCATTCCGCCCGGAAGGTAAACGAAGAATACTCTAAATAACTTGAACAAAGCCGTAGCTATTTAACTTCAACTTTATGATTTTGGGGTTTTTTTTATATTTATGCCTGCCAAAATGACTCTACTCTGCCTGATGGTAAGCATGAGTAGAATCCAAGAGTATTGTCCACCATCCTCACTGTGAGTGAGGATTGGTGATTTTACGATATAAACTTTTTATGCATATTGTACTGTCAACCGATATTATAAACTGAGTCTCGCGTTGTTGACCGCGGTTATTGTTAAATCGAGAGTACCGCGAAGCGAATCTAATAAAAAACACTCAAGTTACTATTTATGTCATTAGCCATCTGGCTGAACCGATTTCAAGCAGCCTTACACTGCCATATAGCTGATGTTACAAGGAGTAACTTAGGCTACTTATTTTAGAGTAAATCGACCCGCGACCTAAATTATGTTTTACATTGAAACAACTGTGGGACTCAGTCAAATACAATAATTCTACAGCCATGCGTTTGGAAATAAGTAGGTTTATTCAAAATCAACAACTGGAACAAAACATTAATACATTAGTGCTTTAAGTTTACGATCATGAATCCTTACCACCAACATAGTTTTGGTGACATCTAATGAGCATCCTTACCTGTACATGCATGTATGCCTCTCAATCATTATCACCTCTTTAGTACTAAATAGGTTCACTTACCTAGTCAAATCAGGTTGTGATCTTGATAGATTAAGCTTCTCTTTGCTCAGTTTAGCTTTAGAGCACTTTCCCTTAGCTTTTCTTGAATCATCACGTGGTGGAGCAGCGGCACGGGGAGACGCAGGAGGGGTCAGTCCCCGGGGAGTCGGTGACTGCGCAACTTCTTTCGCTAAGTGTTTCAACACTGACGACTGGTTAAGAAAGTCGTCGGGGATTTCAGTTATTTCCTATTGACAAAGTATTTTTTTTCTTCAACGTGAATCATTACGAAATTAACACAGCAGCAACGTGCCCTGTTAACATTTAAGTTAATTATGACCTCTTGAAAGAGAAACAATACTTTTTTAAAGTTCCATACCTAAATAATAGAACGGGGCGCTCTTACTAAGACTATCACCAGGCTGTATCTCATGAACCTTCATAGTTAGACAGTTTATACAGATGATTTACCTACCTATTTCCTACCTTCTATCAATTAAAGGCGCTCCTATACAACAGACGTGATTTTTCTGCTCGTTTTTACTCAATATTAATAACGGCAACAGGTTGACACTGTATATGTAATGGTATGGACCCATTCTGTTCTTTTTCAATACAAAATAAACATAGTAATAATATATTAGGATTAAAATTCAATTGTAGTCAACTTTTAAATTTGAATTTAATTATTGAAGTCAATATTCCTACCTGAACACCGTGATCAGGTGGGCTAGTATAAATCCTTTGGCCTCCAATATCGATGTAGTTTGCTGTGGTCGTAACAGTTTGTTCTTTGTGGAGTTTAGGTACGGGTATCCCACTGGGTTTCTTCACACCTTCAGACTTTTTTAATGTATGGTATGGTGAAGATTGTGTGGTTGGGTGTTTCACTTCACTACTTGTTCGTTCGTGTTCTCTGTTAAGTTGAGATATTTATATAAAAAAAATATCTTTATTATTTTGGTTTGCAACAGTTTTTATAATAAAAGGTTAAAAAAAATAACAAATAATACAATACAACAATAATCTTTTTGTCAATTAATTATTATTTGCAATAATAAATGAAGTCATACCGTATAGGTGTAGGTCTCGGAGGCCAAGAATCATCCTGGTTGTGTATAATAAGAGTATTATATGATGATGACGAGACATCCAATGAACTCCGGTTACTATTTCCACCACCCACTGAGTCTTTTAAGGAGTTTCTATTACTGCCTGATACATTCTCCTGTTTGGATAAATATTTAAACAGACAATAATTAATAGCTAATAATATGATTAAATACTAGGAATTTAGGTGAATATTGTAAGTCTATTTACATATCACAGAACATCAACTTGAGGCAAATTAAAAATTGCCCAAATATCCTTATTTCACATAAGTGCGAAAAAGCCTATTCATTCTATAAGAAAATCATGACGGAGTCCCATATTCTACAGCTCTTCAACTGATGCGAATTCTATCAGAAGTACGACTTTTTAAGTTACCTAAAGGTTTGACTTTGATATGGAATTATATTGTATTATAGACTTGGAGTACAATATATGAAAATGCTATTAACGTCAAAAACTATAATATAAACTTTAAAAATATTAACAAATTACCTTCAGTGAGCTCCTATTATTATTTGTAGACTGACTATGGTTTTCTTGACCCTGAGGTTCTACACGGGCTGTGTGTCGTACAACATAACGTTCCTCTCTCGATAAGTTCTCATTGGACGTAGATACATCAGTCTCACTGCCTGATAGGCTTTGTGGAAAACCACTGGGCACTAAAATCAAACCAGAGAATCTATAAGATTATGGTATTTTTGGCAATATGTTTATTTGTTGCTTTTTTTCATGTCTATAATAACAACACTGATTTAATATGTAATGCTTACTGTTAGTTAAATAATAGTTCTTATACCAATTAAGACTAGAGGAAATTATTTTCTATTTAAACAATATTTGAGGTTTATTAAAAGTCTCGATGTTTCGTTACTGCTTGAATAATTATTTACAATTTAATTTTTAGTGAATTTTTAATCTACATGAGTAAGAATGAAAGTAAAGACAATCTTTTTTTTTTTGTTGAAGATAACCTTAAATAATAAATTTAAAATATTATTGGAAAAGTCTACTAAAGATTCAAGGAGTTTTCAACTTATAAAAAGGATTAAAGTGTCCTAAATTTCTTTGATTAATTAGATATGTACATAATTAAGTCAAATAAAAATGCATTACTATTCTCTTGAAATGTTAACAATCTACACTTTCACTAAGAATATAGAACAGTTTCTGTATTTCTATTTCACTATGGATCATTTTCAACAATTACGGTATTATTTTGCTAGAGTATGTGACTGCTATGCTTGAGATGTAATTTAGGGCCAAATTGTGATATTTATTTCCGAGTTTGAATGTTTCTATGTATCATAATATATGTGTATGTATTTACAAAAAAAAGTAATATAATATCACAATGTTAGTTGCCATATCCCACTGAACAGATTTGGTTAATTCTTAGGATTTTTTTTGTGTACATATTCCAGAAGTTTGAGAAAAGAATTTAAAATATATTTTTTATGCCCCTAGGTATTAAATTATGAAATGGAGACAAGCGAAACCACAGGCATCAGCTTGTTTGATGTTGCCGAAACAATCTCATATTCATAAATCTCAAATACATATAAATATTTAAATAAACAAAGATGAGTCTGTGACTCATGGGTCAAGAATTTCAATTAATTAATTACAAAATCAAAAGCACATTTACCAGATTGCTTTTGTGTTCTCTGTATGTTGTTTGTATAGGATAGAAACCGTCCTGTCGGTCGCATGGAACCCATGTTCGCTAATGTAACCACCCAAAGCCTTCAACACGATTTCACATCACATCACTTAACTAGTATAATGTTAAACTCCTATGTATTATGCGAACAGCATCTGGAACAATAAGTTACTCTTGTTTATTGACACTACTGTCCTGCATAGAAATAGATTACAATAAAAATCCCAAGGTAAAAAATATACCACTAAGAGATTTAAACATATTTCTAAACCATTTTTAATAACAAATTCTGAATAAACCCTTGATACATAAAAGAAAAATACTTTATCACTTACAATTTAAAAGGATTCAAAATTAATACAAAAAATTAAAAATATTTTCGCAAGGCTGAGCTGAAAGCTCTTTGATGGATTGGGTCAGCTGTCAAAAATAATATTGCCAAGTGATTTATTTCTAAGTGAAGGAAGAGAAATTGGAGACTTCAGATATTTCATCCTACTAATAATATTATAAACGCGAAAGTTTGTGAGTATTTTTGTATGTATATTTGTTGCTCTTTCACGTAAAAGCTACTGAACGGATTTGCATGAAACTTGTCATTAGACAGATATCTGATATAGCTTATATATCAGAATAACGCAGCTACTTTTTACTGCAATGATCGTTATACACGCGTGTGGAGCCGCGGGCGAAAGCTAGTTTGATATAACATTTATTTCATCCCGCGGTTCTAGAAGACGATTTCGTTGGCAGTGACAGGGTTTAAACTACAGGTAGAATCGGTTTTTGGCTTATTTCATTTGATAGAAACATCGAACATCTACATCGAGACATCGAAGTCTCGGTAAATATCTAAAAGACTTTGGTTCCAATTTTTTTATTCCATTAGTGCATAGTGGATGAATGATTAATTTATAAAATGTCAATGCCAAAATTCCACTGTTCAGTTGAATTAACTAGTTCAACAATTCAAAACTCGTTATGTTCAAGTGTATACTTTGATTATAATCTAAGAATATATTGTTTTAAACTTTCATGGTCAGTAACATTAAAACATAAATCTGCGGGATTGCTACCATGTACTTTTTTGTTGGTGAGTATCCGATATTTCGGCACGTTGTTGCAAGCGCCATGATCACGGAGTAACTGAAGATCTTGCGGGTAGGATGTTATTGGCAGACATATCGGTCTACCCTCTTTCGCAGTCTTTTTCAGGTCATGGCGCTTGCAACAGTGCCGAAATATCGGATACTCACCAACAAAAAGGTACATGGTAGCAATCCCGCAGATTTCTGTTTTAATATAATCTAAGAGTTTTATATAACGACCACTGAAGTAGGAAACCTATTATATAGGTCTATGATAACGTCACATCTTAGTTTTTGGACTGTCAGTCGAGTGTCATTGTCTTTTCACCTTTTCCTTCTTTTGTTATTGACAGTTCTAAAGTTTTCCTTTTTTAAAAAATTGATATTTTCACCTGTCGTGAAAGACAGTCTTAATAGCAATGATATAAATCTGAAAAAAAAATAGAAAAATTGTGGAGAGCTCAGAGAGAGTATTAGCGATTAGTACAACTAAATTATTTGTGAAATCAAATTAAATCTACCAAATTATAAGATGTCTACACGAATTTTTATTCGAATTGTTGTACCATCAACTTACAGAGTCGTAAGATCGGTTGAACATGCAACACAAAATTATATGCGAAATCATGTTAACAACAGTAAGTACATATATTAATAATAATTAACGCGCTCTTAAATCTTGGGTTAATAGCTATGTATGCATATGCATTGATATAATTTTTTTATTTTTTTCAAGATGTTACTTCTTCGCATTTTCGAAATGTTAACGAACGGCGGTTGTTCTCCCAACAACAGACAGTATCACAGCAGGCTGAAGAGTTAACAGTAGATTTTGATTATGTGAAGAAAGCAACAGCAAATAATGAAACATTAATTATTGATGTAAGAGAACCAGAAGAGGTGAAGGAACATGGCAAAATTCCAAATAGCATCAATATACCATGTTAGTATCTAGTATTCAGGTATATTATAATATTCAGTTCAAAAGTGATTTGAGAATGAATGCTGCAGAAGCATCTCAAAAGACCAACATAATGTGAGTCACATTACTGCATACATTGTTTTACAATGAGTATGGTGACCAATATATTGTTTTACAATAATATGACCCTCCTTAAAAGCCCCACTCCACTTACTGGAAAGTATTGCAGTATCCAAGAAAGGCTCTTGGATACTTCAATACTTTCCAGTAAGTGGAGTGGGGCTTATAAGGAGGATCATATTATTAAAAAAATCTTCCAAGTGCATGTCAGGCCACTCATAAAAATTGGTAATAGTGCATTTACATTTCCTTTTGTGTTCTATAGATAATTGTTATGTTGTAATGTTTACTTATTTTGTTATTTCGTATGAAGTTTTCCAAGTAAACATATTTTACAAGTTGGGCCTCTGAACTCCTACACTATGAAACTAATCTAAGGTATTATAGTTTACTTTAAAGTTCATGGACATGTACTACTATTGTGATTTTTTCAGGTTTTTCAAGCCAACCATTAGGCTTTTAGAGGGGGTTTTTGTTGCCCTGTTTTATCTTTATATATATAATTCTTCTGTGAGTGTGTATGTCACTGAACTTCTCTCAAACGACTGGACCGATTTTGATGAATTTTTTTGTGCGTGTTCAAGGGGATCTGGGAATGGTTTAGATTCGCAATTGGACCCGGTAGGTGGCGCTGCGATCAAGTTCTGGAATTTTAAAGTTGGGCGGTACGAAGTTCGCTGGGTCAACTAGTACTTCATAAAAAACTTAAATAAATAATTCATCTTAGCAACCTCTCAGTGTTTTTAAAAGATCTATCTAATGATAACATCAAGATGATGATCCAATAATGAGCTACGAAACTCTAAAAATAAAAAAAAAGCAAAGCAAGCAAAAATGGGTCAAATGATCTCACACTAAGAAATTGAGATGCTAATTTAAGTTTTAGTAATGTTGTAATGTAATGTTTAGTACCTTTAAATTCAAATGTTAGTACTTAAGAATGTGACTTAAGTTAGTGTTTCTATATTAATTTATACAATTAGGTGAGCACCTAGAAAGTAACTCAATCATATATATTTTTCTTTCAGTGGGCAATGTGGCCACAGTGCTAAGTAATTTATCAGAAAAAGATTTTTTGCAAACATATCAGAGACCTAAGCCTAAAGAAGAAACTGAAATAATTTTCTACTGCATGATTGGCAAAAGATCTGGAAAAGCACAGCAAAATGCTTTGGGTTTGGGATTTAAAAAGTAAGTTTTATACTTCAACATTCAGTTATAATGCTTGAATCACATCAACAGCTTTTAATAGTCCATTGCTTCACAGATAATACCTTCCTCGGTTGAACTTTTGTTACGGTATATATGTATAAGTAGTATATATATATATAAGTAATATATATATATATATATATATTTAAGTATATGCAGTACTTCAAAAAAGCAATTTCAATGGTCATGACATAGATAGGAATCAAACCAACGATCCTGTGGCTCATCAATTGGGGTCTCTAAAGATTATCAATAGACCAACACACTTTGCAAATTTTACAGAAGACTAACTTCGCAGAATATTTTACTGATTGAGAAAATAATTTGATGGAAACATCAAAATAGCCGGTACACTGTGGTCATACATAAATATAGATCTTGATAACCTTATCCACTTTAACTCGTTAATATTGTTTCAGTGCAAAGAATTATCTCGGCAGTTGGACGGACTGGGCGACAAAGATTCAATAAAAATGTACCTATCGTATGTTAAGTAAATTACGTACTGTTTTGTAGATGTGTATCGTTATTTAAAATTGCTTGTGATGTTATCTAGTTATGTACTTCATGAATTACATGGTATTAAAAGTTAACATTCTTTATATTTCAAAATTACGACCGTCAGTGTATTGTGTGATGCTGATTTCTAAGATCGTCTTTGACAATACGCACGACTTTGGTCTAACCAAAAGAGTGCAGCTGGTTGGTTTTTCAGGTTATCTATCTAAATTGCAATTGCATGAAGTGCCGGTATCTATTTCGAAGGTTCTTCGTAGATTATAGTCTACTAAATGATTTTTTTGATATGATACCACTTAAACTTAATTGACCTTCGGGCGGCTTAATCATCCATCGGCAAGATTACGTAGACAACGTTATCTTGCCAGTCTTCAACCCGCACGTCCCGCACTCGGCCAGCATAGGGACGTTATGGCCTTAACCCTCTGCTAAGAGGAGACCCCGAGCCCAATAGTGGTACATTATAGGTTGTTGATTATGAGTTCAGGTGCTAAGAGTTAACCGTGCAGGTTCACATATTGCCAAGTTAAGCTATCCTAGCCAGCCCAGTCTATTGTTGGATGATCATTCTTATAACATTGAGATCCATCCGGGACTGGGAGGTGACCGGTTGTGATACGAGCATCTATGGTAATCCTCACGAATAGTTGAGCAGTGTCCGACAAGTTTAAAAGAGTACACACGAAATATTTACGTAAACAACTGGGCCAGGAGCAGTGCTGGATTTACACATGCCGCCCCAAAGCTTTATATTTTTTGCCGCCCCTACTGACTCCTAAAATTTAAAAAATACACTGTTTACTAAAATACTACTAAAGTTAATTCCTTTCTTTAGGAAATAATCTAGTTACTAGATTATTTTTACAACTTTTTTTTAAAGTAAAGCAAAGCTAGGTTTTTACTGCACTACTTATAAGGCTTGGTAGGCTAAGGAACCTTTTTTTTGTTTTCGCGGGGAATGCTTTTCGCTCCGGACTCCCAGCGAACCGGTCTACCCACTAAACCCCGCGGCGGCCTACCTCGTCAGTCGGGAGGAGCGAGGAACGCATCAGTAACTTCTGGAGTCCCCCCTGCCTTACCCCATGACTGGGGCACATCTCGAACGACGGACGGTATCGAACCTCTCGCCGTTTTACGGACACCGACCCGCCCCAAACGATACCCCCCAGCCGCACCGGGGTGTATACTGCTCGGGTCGCTTGCAGTGGTCACATTTCCCCAAGATGTGGCAGCAACGACTCTTAGGCAACGATTGGGGACTAGCTGCCTCTACCGCGTCCCCTTCGCCGGCCTTATGGCCCTTTCCCGATCTCGCACTGCGGTCTCCTTCTGGAGCATTACGTTCTCACAGAAGGAGACCAGGTTTCGACATTGAAGGTCGCACCAGGATCGTCGCTGCCTCATACGAGATCGTACGGTAGCCCCGTACGATCCGAATGGCCATCAGACGCTGCAGACTCCTTGAGTCTTACAGCGGGAGGAACCCGCCAGGTCCTTAGACCAGCCGGGACCCATTAAGGACCACGGATCGCACGACGCCCATGTAGAGGCAGCGAACTTCTTCTCTTGGTCCCCGAGATTGGGCAGCAGACGATGTAACGCCCCTGCAACCCCTCGAACCCGGCAAAGCAGACGACACTTAGGCCAGAGGGCAGACTGGTGTGAAGGACCGCATCCTATGCGTGGTTCTTTAATAATGGGCCCAATACAGAGCCCTGAGGTACCCCGCAACACACATCCCTTCGATACTCCACCCCATTCCGATTCACAAACTTCACTGTCCTGTCGCGCAGATAGGCCTCTATGATCTAACTATGAACCTGTCAACGTCAATATAACCAAAACTTGGAAGTACTTGGTTGGCGGCGGCGGGTTGTGGAGGAGCGAGCGAGTGAATAAAATTCAACTTCTGCCAACCGACATGACCTAGACCGCACCAGGTGTACTGTTACCAATGTCGAGTTATAGTCTCAAAACTGCTAAATCAAAATATTGCACATTCGATAAACGTCATTAACTGATTTTAATTAAACTTATTTTAACACAAATTTTAAAAACAATATCGCATTTAAGTTAATAATAATAAATAAATATTTTGGACATCTCACACACAATGTCATCTAGTCCCAAACTAAGCAAAATTTGTCGGTCGTCCATAGCCGGTCCGCCTCAGGCTGGCCACATTGGCCACAACAGGAGTCTCCCTGGTGTTTGGACGCATTGAGGCGTTGGGCTTACTGGTGGTCCTGGATAAGACGAAGACCCTTTTGTTCCATGGGCCCCGACTTAGGCCACTCCCTGGCGCCTCAATCGTGACGTCACGGTCCGAGGGGGTTTGCACACGTCAAAAAAAAAGTATTTTAAGTGGTCGCCACGCTTTATTCTACTGTGTCGAGGGTTCCTACATGGAAAAACACTTTGTGCGATTCACAAATTGTTAATTCTGGGTGTTCTCTGTGTTCGTTTTATGTATGTTTGTAAAGCTCCCGCGACATAGGATTTATACTCCTAATGCGAGTATGATCTTTTAAAAAAATAAAAACAGTTGTGTGTCCGCAACCTTACTTTTTTCTGTACCAATTTATATTTAGTGCCATTTTGCCGCCCCCCTAATTCTGCCGCCCCAAGCTTCAGCTTTTTCAGCTTCTATGGTAAATCCGGCCCTGGCCAGGAGATACAAACATACAGCCATCGCATCGCGTAGTGGCATTATACCTAATGGATCACATTGTTCATTGCTCGTAATTTTAGTTCCGAAAAACGGTGTGATTCCCAGGGACAGAAGAGCGATACTTTGCAATAAGTATTTATAGTTTATTAACCGACTTCAAAAAAAGGAGGAGGTTCTCAATTCGTCTTTTTTTTATGTATGTTCAGCGATATTTTCGTCGTTTATGAACCGATTTCAAAAATTCTTTTTGCATTGGAATGGGCGTAGCTTACAGGTAGTCACCATATCGGGCTCTGATGATGGGATCCCAAGGAAATCGAGGGAACTCCTCAATTATCATAAGCCCAATTGTCGCGATTTGGGTACTACGGAATAGTTTTTCCTGTATTCTGAGAGTTTTTCTTTGAAGTCTGTTTTTTTTTGTTAAAATTACTACCAAAATAGTTTAGAATACGGTGTTATGAACATTATCTTTGTATAAAAGGCAAACGAGTCAATCAGCTGACAGAAAATTACTACTAAATGACAATGACTCCCTATAACTCTTTCTTACGAATACCTATTTCTGTGTGGCGGGGGACTTTACAATCATAATATATAATAAAAAGAACACACAGAATCAGAATAACAATTTGTGGACATACAAAGTCATGACATGTCTTTTGTGGGGTTTGACCGTCCAAGAAATTAACTGACTGAGTTGCGTACCTGTCCAGTATTATATTTGTATTTCAGATGATGTTTCTTTTTCTTTTTTACCATTTCAAAGAGTTTTGACTAATTTCTTTTATTGGAACGTTTACTTTTCTTTTTATGAATATTGGGCTTTTTAGTTTCGTTTGAAAACGTTCGTGGGGGGAGTACTGAAACTGCAATATCTAAGATTGTTAAATAACTTTAATTAAAATAATAATCTTTTAAAACATTGTTATTACTTGAAGTCAAATAAATATATACTTAATTCAACAAATACACAAATGCAATACCTTCAAATATTACAGCACAGTTAATTCTTCTGTTTACTAGACCATTCGTTCCAGCTTCCCAGATAAGTTTTGGAACTGCAATTAAACATAAAAATTATAAAAAATATTTCAAAGCAAGTTATTCTTAGTTTTCTGGTCGTTTACTTGTCAATGATTTATCATAATTATATTCTTTAAAACGCGCAATAAGTATGTCCAATTATTTATATTTTTTCTACCATATTTTTCTTCTTTGAAACGCGTAGCGTTTTAATATGCAAAGTTAAAATAATTAGATAATAAAATAGAAGACATGGGACAAGACAAAATATTAAAGTAGGTAGGTAGTTCAAATCAACGACGTGTCGAATCAGAAAATAGGTACTTTGAAATAGACAAATCAAATCATTTATTCTGCAATTAGGTTATATGAACACTTTTGCAAGTTATTCTTTTTTTTGAGCAGATGAGTTCGGCCTTTCCTAAATGGACTAGCCCTGAGAAGAAAGGACGAAACAAACTCAGGGATCACAGTCTCTTTTAAAGTCCAGACAATATTCTTAAATGCAAAAGAAATATATATACCTAAGCGATAATTATAATTTCAGTCACAACTATAATAATTAAAGATAATAATTTAAAAAATAGCAACAATATAAAATAAATTTGTTAGGTATATAATGTAAATTTATCTATAAATTATCGTCACATCAGCATAAATATAAACATTCAAATTAAAAAGCATGTGCACAATGGGCAGCTCAATCCCAGGCGGTTTTATCATCAATATATTCTGCTATGGTATAATACCCCTTTGCGTATAACTTAGATTTAATGGTATTCTTAAATTTCCGTAATGGCAAATTCCTAATAGTAATAGGGAGTGCGCAACAAGTCAAGAAAAATATATGTTCATTTAAATTTCGCGCACTACGCCACGCATTTTATAAAAATGCCCGTGAGACACGGGCATTCGGGATTTCCCGTATCTGTCGTCGATATTATACACTTTTATGTTCGAGCTACAGCATGTGCAGCGTTGCATTTTTTATTTTAAGTATCATTACTAAAACTAAGGCCGCGAGGACAAGGGCCTCGCAATGATCTACCAGCCCACGGCCTCGTATTGATCTACCCAGCCCGTTCCTCAAGATGGTTGAAGCCGCCACTGGTTACGTCATCATAAATTGACGGTTAACGTCTCAAACTGCCTAAAACTAATAAAAGAATAAATAAAAATCTTAATAAATATAATTCTTGTGTGAGTGTGTATGTCACTGAACTTCTCTCAAACGACTGGACCGATTTTGATGAAATTTTTTGTGTGTGTTCAAGGGGATCTGGGAATGGTTTAGATTCGCAATTGGACCCGGTAGGTGGCGCTGCGATCAAGTTCTGGAATTTTAAAGTTGGGCGGTACGAAGTTCGCTGGGTCAACTAGTATCAATATATTATACTCACCAATTTTTTTTATAATCATGCGTGTATTGGTTTTACATAAAAGCAGTAAAACTATTCTCAATTTTTAAATACGCCAGCACTCTCAATATTTTAAACAATAATAATGGAAATTTCATACTGACTAATAGATAAATGCTAGCTGCTTCTTTCCAAGATGTTTCAGATGCAAACTTGGGTATTAGTAAAATATAGTTATACCATCTGCGCTTCACGCTGTTACTTGCGGTTGTTGAAAATCCGAATCGATCGATTATCGATTGTTGCGCTTAGCAACACATTTTGCGATTCGTGTTTATATATATACTAGCTGAGTACCGCGGTGTTATCTGCGTTTATTATTGTTAATCGCGAGTACACCGTGGAGCAAAGCTAGTCTAAAAAATAGCCTAAGTTTTTTGCCAGTGAAATTTCCGTCAAAATTGGTGCAGCTGTTCCAGAGGTTACCAGGAACAAACAGACAATTTTGTTTCTTTGTATAGATTTAACATAATAACATGTATTTTTGATTTATTTGAGTACCATCCCACACCTCCATTGTTATTTAAATGTTATATACATACTTGCTGTATCCTAATTTCAGGGCCTGGTCTACAGCTTCCAGAGATCTCTTTCCTGATCTACAGTAAAAGATGATTTCATCATCCTCTGAGGGTTTGTCACGTTTGTATGTCTTGCGGAAATCTTCATTAGACATTGAATCTAAGGCATCTTTTACAGAAGGCACTGAAACCATGGTTTTTTTCTACTAATAAAATTTGGCTATTAGAGACATGTGGAACTCCACATGAATCTAGATCACTTGTACCAAAAGAAATAAGCTGAAGC
Source organism: Phragmatobia fuliginosa (assembly GCA_932526445.1). Classification (NCBI taxonomy): domain Eukaryota; kingdom Metazoa; phylum Arthropoda; class Insecta; order Lepidoptera; family Erebidae; genus Phragmatobia; species Phragmatobia fuliginosa. The sequence continues at coordinate 13,589,831 of OW052065.1, read as the reverse complement.
ACACTACACTTTTTGGTAACATATAAATAAAGGCCCTTGGCCTTGGTCTGACAACCTTGTGTTTATGGGAAGTCATTGGATGCAGGGAGCACAGGACTGATTGTTTTGGAAAAACTGTTTGGGGGAGGTGTATGTTCAGCAGTTAACATCTTTTGGCTGAGATGATGATGATGCTATATAGATCTATCTACAGGGCAGACAAAAAGATTAATATCTTAACTACAATGAAAATGATAATGCATTTAAGAATTTTCTACTAAATGATACCTGAACTAAAAAAAATATTATTCAAATCTATATAATTACATGGTATATTGATGCTTGATGGGATCATTCCAGTTGAATCTACTTCCTCAGGGTTACGGACATCAATGAGTACCTTTCTTGGTTCATGAATGACTTTCAAAACATCATCATAACTCAGAACACGTTTTGGATCCATTGTTTTTTTATCTTCGTCTTTGGTTGCGAATGATCTAACAAAAACTGGATATGGTGACTGATTTTGAAATTCTGTTAAAATATAAATTACAATTAACCACTTCATCGTTAAAGCAGGGTTCCCTTTATGATGTATTCAGGTTATTCTTCTTCACTACTCGACTTGTTATAACTTCACTATGAGTTATATTAATATTGGAATAAAAAATAATACAATTTAATATCCCGCTTTACTCAGAGTCCTCTTTGTTCAAAAGCCTTTGGTTCATTGTTAAAAAATATGCACAAATTGTAGATATATAATAAACTAAGCAATATATTAGTTACACACTTATCTTGAATTGGGTACTTCATCTAGTAGGTATAATTAAAGAAGAGATGTTAGTCAATTATATAGAAGTTATAACAACAATAAGAAAATGTGCAATGAGCTTACTTTTTAAGACTGGTGACAAACAGATGTTCCAAGTAATACTGAAAGTTACTAACTTATATGTTTAGCAAAATACCCTCTTACAGAATCAGAAGATTCAACACAATAAACTAATAATTTACAGTTTTTTACATGGGATATATAACCACTCATTGCTTATTGTGTTTTAAATGGTCCTTTGTTCTGAATGCAATACATGTAAATAGCAGACATATTTGTGCAGCTGAGGTCACAATAAGGTTCAAATACATACGTAAATCTGCATAAGTAACTGCATTTCGACACAATACTATTGCTCGTCTCATCATTGTCATAGGTATTTTGGTGTGGACAATGGGCAAATAAACCTGTTTACATATCATTTATTAACTTTTAATCATAATTATTTCATATCAAATCGAACTACATAATACTACGACAGGATAATAATTTATATCATTATTTAAGATGTAATATTATTCATTTTCAAATTATCTTATACAATAAGTTCTTATTACATTTAGTTTTGCTTAGAGATTTGATGATTCTTGTTGACTCTTTCATTTAGTACTTTGTGACCATGAGAATCTACGTACCTGTTTAAATGAATACAATTATTTTAATCAAAAAATCATATCACAGTCAATTGTATTGTAATAATTAAACTAAAAAAATATGAATAGAATGATGTGATTTATAAGATTTTATTAGAGATATTAATTAACCATTTGACCAAAAAATATGTCATTAATGTCAATAATTATTTACAAAATACTGCAAAATACTAATAGGTGTCTGTCATACTCTCTATAGCAATACCACAGACAGCATAGCATTTATTTAATCTCTTTTGGTGGTTCATTAATACTTATTTTGCTATACCTACCATCCTCCTAGCCCTAATCCCAAGTTTATTTGGGGTCGGCTACTAGTTCAACCGGTTTTACCTGAATTTTAGTTTTTCCACGGAGCGACTGGCATCGGACCTCCGAAACCCTAAGGGAGATCTGAAATTCGAAGATTGAACTAGTTGCCACTATATTTGAGGGCACTGACTTCCCAATAACAATTGCCATAGATTTTCATAACAACCGGGACTGACGGCTTTACGTGCTCTCCGAGGCACGGGCGTGAATCACCGCCAAACTTCCAAACTCCGGGCAGCTATTGGAATTTCCTAAGAAAATCCCAAAAACACTTTTTTGGCCCCAACCGAGACTTGAACCCGAGACCTCTTGATTAGCAGTCGCATACGCTAAACACTAGACCAAAGAGGCAGTTATTTTGCTATACCTACCAATCAAGTATTTCTTGTAAAGAATCCAGATAAACCGGTAGGAAAATATTTAGGTTTGTTGTTGTAAAAATTTAAAAGATTCGATATTTCAGGCGTATACTGTAAGTGGTATATATTAACGTTACATATTTTAAAAAAAAAGAATTTTCCAGTGCACAGCACTACAACACCGTTAAACTAGATTTATTTCATCATCATCAGTTCATTAGTCAAGGAAGTCGTCTACTCATCATCTGACTGAACATAGGCCTTTCTTACTGGACTGACCATTGATTTTTTGCAAAGAGGCTTTAGCTTATCCGACAGCGTTGAAGGTTAGCGTTAAATTAGATTGTTAATTCACAGAGCGTTTTACTAAACAAGGTCGAGGTCGGCTTTCAATGTAAACGGCTGAATTTAGATTTTTTACCAAATTCAAATTCAATTCAAAATTCTTTATTCACTTAGGATGCAATACATCTCTTGTGACAGGTCAAGATTCAACATGTACATTTATGCCATGTTCGCAAACAATAGGTAGAGCCGGAGAAAAGAACATGGCAATAAAAACTCGCGGCCACTCCTTGCCAATGTTTACATAGTTTTAATGTTTATAAACCTGATATGGGGGTAAGGTGCTGCCACTAATATACTATACACCATGTTAGAGGACTGATGCAAATTATAGTGATTAAAAATTAGAACTTATGCTAATTTAAAAAAAAAAAAAACAACAGCCTCAGTGATTACAATATAGTAGGAGCATCTCTTACAACAAAGGTAAAAACTATATGTGCTCAAATATTGGCCAAATTACTGGTAACGAAAGATTAAATATAAAGTATTAATTATAAGATCAAAAGAAAGAGAAGAATGGCCTTTATTAGTCACGTAGAATCTTTACTTACAAAAGTAAGATCATGCTCTTATACAATGTGATAACAACATTCACATGAGTAGAATAAAATGATAAGGAGCAAGTAGTCAAATCCATTTTTCTTTATCATTTAAAAATTCGTCAACCTTTAACCTTACCCGGAGGCGACTTCTATCAGCCCTTGACTACCCAAGTGTATAGTGTAAGAGTGTATGTATATTGAAATTGAAGTAACGTAGGTAGACTCATGATCAATGAACAAGGTGAAGATTTGTGCTTGCTCGTTCACTATGTGGAACGATCCGATCTAGTTCACTTATCCAAATGAACTAGTTCAGTACTATAGTTCCTTTAGTACAGTTGTTGAGTTGATTCGGAACAAGAAATCGTTCTCTTAAGGCGATCATTTTGACAAAGAACTACGTACTACTAAGTAACTAATTTAATACTATAGTTCCTTTAGTACTTTTAATACAGTTGTTGATTGGGAGTAAGGAATAGTTCAGACATGCCTTCTGGTATGTAGTACCTATTCGTAGATTTAGCACCGTATACCGTAGTTGATTGAGAAAATTAGATTTTATCTTAATTATAAGGAGTTTGCTGTGACTATCTTGTTGGTCTGACAGCCTTGTTGATCTAATAGCGTTAGCGTATGCGGTTGCTGATCAAGAGGTCTCAGGTTCGTTTCCCGGGTCAGACCAAATATTTGTGTGATCCACAAATATTTGTTGTTCTTCTACGTATAATATGTATGTATGGATTTACAAAAAAAAGTATGTTTATTCTATTCTATCAGTTGTTTAGTACCCATAATACAAGCTCTGCTTAGTTTGGGACTAGATGACGTTGTATGTGAGATGTCGGAAATTTGTATAGAGAATTATATTTTGTTTTTCCTTCATACTTTACAGGCTTAGGACTGTCAATCTAATATCAATTTATAAACATTAGCAACTGGATATTATTATTCATTATAGAAATTCACTGCAAACTCCTTGTAATTCAAATAAAAATATAGTTAATGTTCCCAATGAAATACTGTATACGGCGCTAAATGTACGAGTACTACGTACTAGAAGGCATGTCTGAACTATTCCTTGCTCTGAATCAACAACTGTACTAAATGAACTAAAGGAATAAAGAAACTATAGTAGGTACTGAACTAGTTATTTGGTAGTTCAGTGTTTCAGTGATGCAGTCATTTTCGAACGTATTTATAAATTGTTATTTTGTTATTAGTTCCAAATAAAGAATTTTATTATTATTATTATTATTATTAGTTCGTAGTTTATTGTAAGAACGATCACCTTATGAACGATTCCTACTCCGAATCAACAACTGCACTAAAGGTACTAAGGTATAATACCAAAGATAATGCCACAGATGTTCGTATCGATCAACGGCTTGACGGGCTCTTACAGGCAATGAAGGATCTCATGTGATACCAATGATCACGTATTCATACATTAGTCTGATCAGGTTTACAAAACTTCGCAATATGCTTAAAGCATCGAATTAGATCGATAAAGTTTGAAAATGTTTTTATTTTACATAAAATAAAATATACCTAACATAGAAAAATATATTATGGTAATCGTTTAGTATTCAGTAGACTTAAAGTATAATTCTTCTAAAGTTTGAGATACGTAACAATATATTTTCATTTCAATTGACACTCATTTATTTAAAAAAAACTGGTAATTTTGCAATAAAACTGTTTGATAGTAATAAGGAAACCTGTAGGTTTTATTTTGTTTTGATATAATGTAGTTACTGGCATAATGTTGCATTCTTATTGTTGATAAAAATCGAACTTAATGACAAACAATTCATTTGCGTACTTACTAACTTGATGAAATACCCAGTTTAAGACAAGTGTGTTGCTAAGATATTGCTGTAATATTATTCACCATCTGTTCAATTTTCATAAAATAGAACGGCTTTCAAACCGTCATGCTTTGAAAACCGTCGCGTCACGCTTTTAAACCGTCATGCTTTTTTACGATAAAATGGTTTTTCTTTAAGAACTTATACTAAAAAGAAATCGTTTTGGTACAGCTTATAATGTTTTCGGGTTCAGTACCCAAATTGTCAAAAAAAAAAACACACAAAGATTCGTCGTATCGTATCCGTTCGCCCGATCACACTGTGTCTCACAGCCTATGAGTACTAGAAAGCTGTAACTATTAAAACGGATTATTGATTGATTTGATTTTTATTTATAGCCCACTAAAGTCACTCTCCCCATTTTTTTTGTTTAGCTGATGCTTCCGTCGGATTCGAACCGACTATAAGCACGCCATCTTAGATACAGTAGCCGGTGTACCCTAGAAAGAAAATCCTGAAACCTGGAACCCCGACGTACCCCGGACCATCTACCTACAGCTTTCAGATAACCCCCTTCAGAATTGGATTCCCCCTTTCTGCCCCCAAAAGGTTGCGCGTGCTCTGTAGCATCTAAACCGCTTCGCGCCGCGTGGATCACCGTATCCACGGTCCGGCCATTGCAGTGGTGAAAGTGGCTAATGTAAAGTATGAGTAAAACAACAACAGCAAAAAAAATGGATCTTTATGCATTTATATCAGTTGTCTTGTACCCAGTAGAATCAGTAGGCGACTTTTAAATCTTAATGACAAAAAAAAAGTTTTGTTAAATCTTATTAATAAATGAATTTTCACAAAAATATCATAATACTAAATGAATGGCCAGGCAGCCCAAGCGTTCAAAGAATAACAAATCACACATTTTTAAAACATCTCGAGAAGATTGAATGAAACGGCAACATTCATGACAATACTGCTGACTGCATCCGTCCGTTGATATTTAAATCGTTGATATTTGAATTTTAGCAGCTGGTTTTTGAGAAGTAAGATTTTGATTGAGACAGTTTGATTTGACTTCCGAAGAATTTAGTATTTAATACTTTTCCTTGATTATATACATGATGGCTGAAAGAACGCACGCTTCTCGATTGTCTGCGTACAAAAATACTGGGCATGGAAACAATGTGAGTTCTTTTTTTTGTAAATGGAACAGTAATTTTGTTCTTATTCAACAAGATGGTACACGTTTGTCAATTATTGTTACACTTATATACAAATTAGGTACCAATTAATGAACCTAAGTGCTAAATTCAAGCTGAGGTGCAACAGTTTACCCAACCACCTTTCGCTGTCAATTTTTTCACACAGTTAATTGAAGCATTTTAAACATGGAACAATAGATGGACTTATTTCACAGTCAATTGTTTATCTCAATTGGATTTGGTTAGTTTTAATGAGGTGTTAATCAGAAAGAAATAGGTGTTAATCAAACCTATATTACCATTGCATTACCTACCTACCTACCATTGCATTACCTATATACCATACATCAGGTAGCAAGTTCAAAGATCACATGACTACTCTGAAAAGAACTAAGTCTATCATCAATAGTAAAATACTATAATACATATATTTAAAATATATCATGAGGAGACTTACCACTCCTATATGCAATTTGTTCATAACTTTTATCATGGGGGCTCTCCACCTACTTGTTTGGCTAGCTTTACCTACAGGTGGTCAGCCATTAATTTTGAAATGATGTGGTAATAGTTTAAGAATATCAAGTGGTGCTACCCATATGATCCCATGCGCGCAACAGTGCTGTCATGAGAAGGGGTGTACCATAGGACTGTCAAAATGAAGAAAATTTTGATGTAACATCTTTAGAGTGATAGACATATACTCTCGAATCTTCTAATGTTCAAAGTCTAAGCTTGGACTGCACTACCCGCAAATGTGTTTTCCTCAGTCAATGACTGGGTCCATTTACATGGGTATGAAATAAATAATAATTAAATTTTAAATATGTGGTGACAGTTTTAAGAAGTTCTTGTGGTGACGGATTAAGAATACAAGTGTCACCACCCCCTATTCATTCCATGGGTGTCGTAAGAGGCGACCAAAGGAACAAAATAAGCAGCTAACATCACTGCCAAGAGAAGGACAACTTGAAACAAACCCTTTACCAACCCGTCTGGCCAGCGTGGTATAGTAGGCCAAAACCTCCTTTCAAAGGAGAGGCCTATGTCCAGCAGTGGACTGTTGATGATGATGATAAAATAGTGAAAAATATTGGTTATTATATAAATTAATGCTGTTTTATAACTGTTTTGCCTGCAATAATTAATTGCTCACCTGTATTAATAATAGTCACATCTTTTAGTCAGAAACGGCTTAGGAAAACTAAGCAACTTTTTTGTTGAATAACCAGTTAGTATTTTTAATTATATGATGTGTATTCACCGAGTATTACTTGCTGAAATTTAGCACAATTAGAATTAATCTTCACCTCCTTTGCGGACTTTTAACTCTAATAAGAATTTTAATTATTAGTTCATCATTGTTTAGGAGCTTCGCCGTAAGCGTGCTGAACTCTCTGTGGCTCTGCGGAAGCAAGCTCGTGATGAACAGCTACTCAAGAGAAGGGCCATGTCCCCAGAGGCTGGAGAAGAAATTCATGAGAGTGAAAAGGCTCTTACACCCGCTGACATTGTTCAAGGTACATTTTGGAATCACTTTATTTTTTGTTTGCTGTATAAACCAGTATGTTAGACTCAGTCTTCCGTACAGATTCTGTTAAATGAAAAAAAAACCTAGTTTTTTTTATGTTAAGTTTTTTTCTTAATAAAATTATTAGTTCATTGTAATCTCAATACATCAATCAATAGAATCAATATATTTTTAATAAAAGACACATTATCCATGCTCACAATAAAATAGAGATGCATTTTTTATTTCTAAGGATATGAATGTGTAGCTGTTCAAAGAGTGGGAATGGGAGTCAATGGAAATATTTAAGAAAATAATTATGAACTGTGTAGACGTACGGGTGTGATGTCTCTCCAACACAAAGGGAGGAATTCCTGACTGGGTGTGTTGGTCATGCCTGACGGGCCGTGGTCCGTCATGTTAGTTCCGTTTGGTATTGGATAAATAGCGCTGTAGTTGGTAGTAGATATATAAGGATTTAAGATGTAGAGCTATGCTGATTTCAGCATGTATTGGTCACTATAACTTTCTATAACCGGGGTTATATGTATGTATATATAAAAAAAAATGACCAAGTGCGTGTCAGGCCACGCATAAAATAGGGTTCCGTAGTAATCAAAAATGGTAGGTAGATTTAAAATCGTGTCAAAAAGACAATTGTTGTGTTAACTTATTATTTAATTATTTTGTACGAAGTCCAAGTGAGTGCATTTTACAAGTTAGGCCCCTATAACTCCTAAAATAAAAAAGTTATCAAAACCGCTATAGTTTTCCCTGAAAGTATATGGGCTACTATCAAGAATTTTTTCAAATTTTTGGAGCCATCCGTTTGGCTTTTAGAAGGTTGCGCGAGTGAGGCGCTTTAAAGTTGAAAAACTCGCAAACGGTAACTTAAATCGAAAAACGGCCAAGTGCGTGTCAGGCCACGCACAGAAAGGGTTCCTCAGTCACCCATAATGGATTTAAAATCGTATCCATTAGATAATTATTATGTTTACGTATTAATTTTTTAATTTTGTATAACGTTTTCCAAGTGAGCGCCTTTTACAAGTTAAGCCTCTATAACTCCTGAACTAACAAAGTCAACTAATCCGTTATAGTTTTCCCTCAAACTTCATTATATGGACCACCATCAAATTTTTTGAGCCAGCCGTTTTGATTTTAGAGGGGGGGGGGGACGCCCTGTTTTTACAAAAAAGTGGCCTTTAAAGTGGAATATCTCGCAAACGGATACCTAAATAAAAAAATCGTCTTAAAAACCCTTTATTGTTTTTAAAAGACCTATCTAATGATCCCCCATATGATGGGGTAGCCGAAAGAAAAAAATATCATCCCCACTTTACGTGTACTAAAGGTTCGAGCACATTATGCCGGGCCGCAGCGTGTCGGGGCGGGCCGCAGCGCAGCGCAAAATGCTAACTTAGCACATTGTGACGGGCCGGGTCGCAGCGCATTGACGGATTTTGAGTAGAGTGTACCGCATGCGCAACTGTTGTGTATTTAGTGCAACTGTACCTTATGGATAGCTCTGACGAAGAACTTTCTTTTTTTTGCCTGCTGTTAGAAGAAGAAGAAGAAGTTAGAAGAAAAAGTATCAAAAAACGCAAATTTCGTAAAATAAACACGTACGCGCATGCACACCAATCCGCTTGCTATAGCACAGTTAGCACACTGTGACGGGGCGCAGCGGGGCGGGGCGGGTCGCATCGCACGGACGCAAATCCGCGTCGCAATGATGCGAGCCGCTGCGGCCCGACACAGTGTGCGATACTTCATACAATTTGTATTGAAGCGATTTGAACGGATTTTTGCGCTCCGCCCCGGCACGCTGCGGCCCGGCATAATGTGCTCGAACCTTTAACCTCCTTTCTAAGGAGAGGCCTATGTCCAGCAGTGGACTGTTAAAGGCTGTTGATGATGATGATTACGTGTAGGGGAGGTACCCCAAATAAAAATATTTTTCATACTTTTATTGTAGCACTTTGTCGACGTACTTACAACACATATTCCTGCAAAGTTTTATCTTTCTAGCACTTACCGTTTAGACGGTAAGTCGAGGACGGACGGACATGACGAATCTTTAAGGGTTCCGAGTCATAAACTTCGGAACCCTAAAAATGGTTTTATAAACCTCACGATGTTTTTAAAAGACCTATCTAATAATACCCCACACGATGGGGTAGACGCGCGAAAAAAAAATCATCCCTACTTTAAATGTAGGGGAGGTACCCCCAATTAAAAATATTTTTTTATAATTTTATTATAGTACTTTGTCCACGTAATTACAACACATATTCTTGCAAAGGTTCATCTTTCTAGCACCAATGGTTTGCGCGGTAGGTCGAGGACGGACGGACGGACATGGTGAATCTATAAGGGTTCCTATCGAATCAGAACTACGGAAACCTAAAAAGGGTTATAGTGAGCCAACCTTAAAAGATAGACAGATATGTGTATAGATTATGTTGCCTTCTTTAATAGATTATTTTTACGAATCTTGAACCATTTACACAGCTCACGCAATGGAAGCTATCAAAAGATATAATGATGTTAAATGATATGACAGTGTGAACAATTTTTTTTTAATTAAAGAAGGTTATAGTAAGCTATCCTTAAATGGTACCTAGACATGTATGCTGTCGCGGACCTTTTGTCCGGACCACTTCTATTGGGCGTAACGTGATAAGATACAATGGCTATCCAACACTAAAATATTTTTTTTTATCAGACTAGTGCCTCTTGAGCTTAGCGCGTTCGACGTGTGGGAATTCTGACGTTCCTGCTTCTGCCCATAAAAGGAGGTGCCCCTTTGTTGATGCCCCCAGTTACCCCAACTTGCTTTTGCCTAAGTAACAAAACTCCATACTTAAGAGTAGGCTGTGAGTACTAGGCCCAAAGGTAACAGAAAATCTTATTGACATTATAATGTACTTTAAGATTCACATTTGCTGTTCTCCAGGACTCCGTTCCCAAGATCTGGCCACCAAGACTACATCAGCTCGCGCTGCCCGTCGCATACTCTCTAGAGAACAAAACCCTCCTATAACTGCCATGGTCAGCGCTGGTGTCATCAAGCCCTTGGTGGAGGCTTTGGATAGAGATGAATGGTAAAAATATAAATTAGTAAAATTTACTTCATGATGTTTATTTAAAAATGTAACGAAATATGCAAGTTTGCTTGAAAAGCAAGTCAGATAGTTCTTTCTTACCTCATCATTTGTAAGGTCAAAAATAGAATGTAAACTGTATATTGTTGTATTATAGTTCAGATCTACAATTTGAAGCAGCTTGGGCGCTCACTAACATAGCATCCGGCACTCGTGAACACACTATGGCTGTTGTTGATGTAAGTTAAATATTATGTTTATACCTTAATTGTTTTCAGTAAAATAATGTATTTGAATATCATAACATTGTGGAATAAGGCTGCACTCTCGCGGTTTATACTTAATTGAGCAGGGCCTTTCAAAAGATTCGTCGAAATTACCCTTAAGACCTTATAATTTCGGAATTGGGTTATATTGGCACGAAGCCATCGCTTATAACAAAAAAATCTTGACAACGGTTATCTTGTGTGTCTTTTCATTAAACACTAGAGATGAGGTTAAAATGATTCTATAACTGCCTAAGGATCAGTTTAGTTCGATTGTATTTTTATAATAATATTGATGAAATTCTGTTGTGTTCAGGGTGGCGCAATCCCCAAACTAATTTCTCTCCTAGCTCGCGGTGGTGTCGTAGGTGAACAATCTGCTTGGGCTTTAGGCAACATTGCAGGGGATGGACCTCAGACAAGAGACGCAGTGCTAGCCCAAGGGGCTTTGCCTGTGTTACTACCTCTTATGACTGCAAACACTACTGCTAGTCAGTTGAGAACTGCTGTTTGGACCTATAGCAATTTTTGCAGGTGAGTTTATTTTATTTATCAACAATTCCTGTATTACATTTGCATGAGGCGGACTTAATGCCATATGGCATTTTCTACCAGCCAACCTGTGGATGGTACAGTAAAGGACGTAGTAGATGACGTATGTTCTCAAAAAGAGGATACAAGACAATCTTATAAAAGGATGTAAAAAGAAATGTTTCTATAAATACATAATAAAATATACAAAATATATGTGATCTAAATATTTCTATATCTTTATGAGCGTTAAACCTTTCGTGTCAAACCTATGCTTTTATATATATACAATAAATAAACAGACACCTGTGACCACCAGAGTGATATACCGCACGAAAATCGTTGGTATGCCGATTATTTTGTTGCTTTTCAAGCAGCAAGACTTACAACAAAAAAAGTTAACGATATTGTTTTGAAATGTATTTTCATGTTATTATGTATTATGTAGGTATTCATAAAAAATAAAAGTTGATTTATTTTACAGGAACAAAAATCCCTTAGTGCATTTGGATTACGTCGCACCAGCACTACCATACATTTCGGACTTACTTGAAATAGCTGATCAAGATGTATTAGGTAAGTTAAACAGTCCAAGCTTTTATGCGTTGTTCTGAAATAAACCCCAATTATGGAATTTTGGTTGTATAGCGGGAATTATTTGCGATAAGATTGTTTCCCACCGCTCGTAGTCACGGGTAGGTTGGTAGATACAACAAAAAGTATCTTTAAAAGTCGCGAAAGTTTAAGAACAATAAGTGAAATATCCATAATAAAGATTGAGCTTGCGACTGCTGTGTTGTTTTTTTAAGTAATCAATTCAATATAAAGATAAGAATAGTTTATGCCCTTTCTCAAGAATTAAATTATCTCCCTGTAAAGTTTCACTAAGCGATTTAGCTACGAAAACAAAACAGAGAGTTCCTTCGCTTTTATAATATTAAGTAGGTATATTGTAATTATGCATGGTAAATAAAGAGGGAGAAAGAAACATAATAAAGTTTTAATTGAAAGTTTTGATCAACTTTACGTCAAAATGTTTTGGTAAAAACCATTAGTTTCGTTTTTTTATCGATACTTGTTTTTCTACAAGTCTAGTCTTATTTACATCGTTCTCCTGTGCCTTCTCGCGAGTTAACGTAGCTAGTTAAATTTAAAAAACAAATTAATGCACTCTATTTTTTGCAGCCGATGCGTGCTGGGCCCTTTCGTACCTTACGGACGGACCCAATGAGCGTATAGAAGCAGTCCAGCAGACTCCTAAACTTCTGCCTCGTCTTGTCAAATTGTTAGAACACAAAGCTCCCGCGGTCAGGACTCCAGCCCTTAGAGCTATTGGAAACATGCTTACTGGCTCTGATGAACAGGTAATACTCACAATAATATTACCAATGTTTTTGAAACAACTAATTAAGAAAACAATAATAATATAATGTAATAGACATTATATTATTATTGTTTTCTTAAGACACTGGTGCTTTGACGCTCAATAAAACGATGATTAATAGCCAAAATAATAATTTAATCCTGATATTCGTTTTATTGCAATTAGGCCCTGCGCGCACGGTAAACTTTTGTCACTGTGACTGTTTTGTCACTTTCATTATGTCTGTAGAATTATATGGAGATGCGCGCACGTTGCGACGTGACAATCGGATGACAAAACTGTTTTGGGCCTGCAAACAAGCCTGTGACAAAACTGTCACCGCGCCGCTAGAGTTAGATAGAAGCGCGCGCACGGGTGACAAAACAGTTTTCTGCCCGTGCCCTAAGCCAAAAGCGGAAAGCGGAAAGGACTAACTTTTTATTTATATTTTCAGACAACAGGGGATTCTGTTTGAAATAGCATTATAATCAAAACAAAAGTGTCTCCTAGCGTTCAATCACCACATTATCATAAAGGGTCTAAGCAGTATGCCTTGAATTTGTTCTAATAAAATATTCAAGGTTTTTCTTCGAAATTACTAGAGCTTGAATTGTTTTAGAGAAAATGAAATATGATATAATTTGTTTAATTTTGAGAATTACACAATATTCGAAGAATCAATGTTTCGGCCCAAAAACTTTAATTTTGTAATGAATCGATTCACAGAATCGATTTTTACCCTTAAAAATCGTCTGTCGATTTTTTGTGTTGGTATAAAAAATTATTATAATAGTTACAATTAGCTGAATGTATTAATTTGATATGGTAATAAAAATAATTGTTTTAATCGAATTCCTTGAACTAAAAAATCGATGATTTTACTGATAAGAGATCCCACAGATTGTTTAATGAATATTTTTGTTTTTCATAAAATGGATTTATATTTATATTGTAAATACAGAAAAGATTTAGAATCGATCTTTTAGAAATCGTTTTTTTTTAATAATCGATTCTTCATGTTCTGATTCGAATCGAACCAAAAATCCCTACAAAATAGTTTATCCTGACGCCATTTTCCGTGCCCGCTCTCCGCTTACTTTTGATTCCTGGCTGCACTGTGCACGACGACGAAATTGATAATGAAGTACTTAAAGAGGAAGTGGAAAGAAGACCAGCAATCGACAAAAGATTAAAAGAATATTCTGACAAATAATATATATACTATAATATAATAAATACTAGGCATGCCTTTTAAGTTCTGTCGTTTCCATATTTAACGGCAATTTTGAATTTGGAACAGTTCTATATTCGAATGTGTTTAAATTTTGAATCTCAAAACATTTTTAACACCCCAACTTTAAAGTGGAATAAATTTTATAATTAGTGGTTTGAGCAAAGGGAAAAGTGTACTAAACTATGTGGTGAATACTTTGAAAATATGCAGTAATTCATTAAAACTTTCTACACTCATTCGAAAACTTTTACGCCATATGAATTCGCAAATAATGACTATCTCGTCCAAATGCATATCTATAAATAACCTTGGATTTACAAAAATGTTTCGTGACTGTCATTCGCCGTGTGCGCACAGATTTTAAGACGCGACGCGACATGACAAAAACTTTTTTGTCACAGCGACAAAAGTCACCCGTCAGCGCACTGCTTTATGTTGACAATTCGTGTATGTTCGTATCAAAATTAGAATGACAAGTCTAAGTGTACAATAGAAGGTATAGTCGTCACAAAATAAGAAGCCCAGTTTGACATTTGTCATTGTGGCGTAACTAATACGATTAATTCATGTTTTTGAATGCAATTTTTCAATATCAAGTTAAACTTGATGCTTATTTAAGATATGCGTTGTGATAGTGTATGGGTAACATAGTAATTAAATAGGATTATGAATTTGATTTTTCAATTTCTTACATGCGACATGTCAAAACGGGCTTCTTATTTTGTGACGACTATAGTAATTTTTACTTTACTAAGTCATTTTTTTTAAGTACCGTCACTTTAAAGTATAGGCACTTCAAAGTTACGGTTAATAACGATAAATTAACCAATTAAAAGGTTATGATGACTGTCAGGCGTTAACATATAATATATAACACCATAATATAAACCATACTTGGGTTACTTCAGACAGGCCTTTGTTTTATAAAGCTTTAATAAATTTGTGAAAACAAGTAAATTACTGATGTAGATACTGCTTTTACTCTATAAATAGTCAGTCAGACCACGCATAGGAGAGGGTTCCGAAGTCATCCATAATGTAAAATTTATGTTTACTTATTATATCGTTATTTTTTAACGTCACCTTTGGCCACCTTTAACCAAAAAGACATATTCGGCAAAATCTTCAGCTCCGGCCCCGAAACACGGCCAAAGCCAAAGGTTTGGCCGCAGGTTCATCCCTGGCCAAAGTCTAATATAAACAACCATTAAAAGAATGAGCCAGAGTACCGAACTTGCCTTAGGTGACGGGGAATTTATTATCATAATCTCTCTCAAATTATGCCACGGAAGCTTATGATACCAATTCGTTAGGACACTTCATTCAGGCTGTCCAGCATCTTTCGAACTTCCTGAAGCGATTCCGCCATTATGAAGACAACATTGGCCTACTTTAAGTGGAATATGTATTCGCCGTTTACATTGATGCTTCGCCAGTTCCAGTCTAAAGTCTTGGAAGACATCTTTTACTGCATTTGTTAACAGTCTCTTGTCTTACTCCTCGATTAAATGTATTCGGTCTAGTTTGACTCTTCTATACTTAGATGTACATACTGGCAGCGTCAAACAGGCTGCCTAGGCAGCATCTCTATGTATCGGTAATCTACTAGTCAACGCAGCATGCCATGACAGACCAGCTCTCGATAGAGTCAAAGGCCTTCTTGGTTTTAAAGTTCTATTAGAAATCTTTCAGAGCCGGCAATGATTTGCAACAGAATAGGCCGGAGGGTGAACCCTATCAGGCGGAAACTTTATGTCCAAAATATAACTTTATTTTTAACATAGAACCTTTTAATGTACTCTATTTAATGTGTTCGAAATAATTTAATATCTGAGTGATTCGTACAAGTAGGTGATCACTTCCAGTGTTAAACCTGTTGATCATTTAAACATCTAAGCATTAGAATACTTGCCTTTGATACATTCGATCTCATTTTTCTCACTCTCGGGACTTCAGATGGTCCCAAAACATGCTATCATATCTTCGCCATTTCCACCTCCAATTCGGACAGATGATCGTAAACCACAAAGTCGTTCGTAAACATTGCGAAACCATGGTCAATTCATTGTATGTATATGTGGTATGCATCCATTACCTAGTAATTATATACAGCCCTAACATATTGATAGATAACTAGAATCGTTGCCAGGACATCGAAGCTCTCTAACCAGGCCATTAATTTAATACACCTCGATTAATACTTTAGTGTTTTAAGCGGCCACCTTGTTGCTTCCCATTGCGCTGAGAATTCGATCCTCACATGGGACGGTCTCTTGCGAAAAAGCATATCTTCTTAGTGTAGGGGTTTTGTTTTTTAGGGTTCCGTAGCCAAATGGCAAAAAACGGAACCCTTATAGATTCGTCAAGTCTGTCTGTCTGTCTGTCTGTCTGTCTGTCTGTCTGTCCGTCCGTATGTCACAGCCAATTATTTCCGAAACTATAAGAGCTATACTGTTGAAATTTGGTCAGTCGATGTATTCTGTGAACCGCA
This sequence comes from Phragmatobia fuliginosa, assembly GCA_932526445.1. Classification (NCBI taxonomy): domain Eukaryota; kingdom Metazoa; phylum Arthropoda; class Insecta; order Lepidoptera; family Erebidae; genus Phragmatobia; species Phragmatobia fuliginosa. The sequence goes on along the minus strand of OW052065.1, from coordinate 13,573,294 downwards.
TTAGGATTTTTATATAAAAATAGAAAAAAAAACAATACATTTTGGGGGTCCCCATACTTGGAACTGAAACTCAAAATTTTTTTTTTCATCAAACCTATACGTGTGGGGTATCTATGAATAGGTCTTCAAAAATGATGTTGAGGTTTCTAATATCATTTTTTTCTAAACTGAATAGTTTGTGCGAGAGACACTTCCAAAGTGGAAAAATGTGTGTCCCCCCCCCTCTAACTTCTAAAATAAGAGAGTGATAAAACTAAAAAAAATATATGTTGTATATTACCATGTAAACTACCAACGAAAATTGGTTTGAACGAGATCTAGTGAGTAGTTTTTTTTTAATACGTCATAAATCGTAACACACAATATACCTTTCATCCAATCAATACACTAGTATAAAAACATCGATGAAAGTTACAACGAACTACAAGAACTTTTATATGATGTTACTTGCTGGTACGGAACCCTTCATGGGCGAGTCCGACTCGCACTTGGCCGCTTTTTTTTTAAGAGAAATAGAAGAGATGTGTATAAATGTATTATAAAAATGAATACGATCTATTGACAGACGGACCGCTGCTTAGAAGCCAATTGCTTGGATCCCATTAACAGCCTACTTCGGTGTGGCAAGGCGTCCTTAATGAAGGAAGCGGCGTGGGCCGTCAGCAATATCCTAGCTGGCACTCAGCCGCAGATACAGCGAGCCATCGATAGTGGGGTGCTCACACATTTAATTCATGTCATTGGTCATGAAGATATCAAGTAAGTGTTTTGTAATATACTATTAGGTATATTTTATTTATGACACATATTTATCTAATATATTTTAATATTTCATTGTAGTTGTAATATTTATAACAGATATGAGATTTACGAGGCAAAGTGCCTCATAAACCTCATCTCTGTTATAAAAATTACAGCCAGCAATTGGTTAAGTTTTTATTTGATAATAATTTACTTGATAACCTACTGTTCAGTTTTGTAAAGAATCATATTCATTTCAACCATAATTTTTTATTCAAATATAATTTATGTATCTGTAATGTGTTATAAATGTACCTTTAAAAAGTGTTAAGAAGCACTTGTAATAGATTTCATTAATGATGTTTATTTTTAGGTCTCAGAAAGAAGCTGCCTGGGCAATAACCAATCTGTGCCTAGGAGGAACCCCTGAACAGCTAGACGCACTTATATCAGCCGGGTTCTTGGAGCCCTACTGTTCATTACTATCAGCAAAAGACCATAAGGCCATCACAGTGGTATTGGATGGCTTAATTAATCTATTACAGGTAAGTTAATTATATGGACATCCACATCTTAAAGACAGGATCTTAGATTCCATCATCGATTGTCATGTACCAAAATAACAAAAGTTGTGTGGCACTCGGGGACTGCCGCGGCTAAGCCATTGCATAGCATTTTTTTATCAACTTATGCAATTTATTTTTTTGTTTATTTTTTATTTAAATAGTTATTTTTTCCTTTGATATTAATTCAAGTTTACAAAACAATATACACTGTCTTTGTACTAACATACATTCTAACAATAGTATTGCCAAATTATATATATATATATACACAGATATAATCATCCTATTAACCGAAAGACGATGACAACTAAACTGAGAACATAATAAATAGTAATATGAGCATATCTATGGAATGAAAAACGAAATAAATAAAAAAAACTTGAGAGGTGTCAAGGGACACCCAGATGGAACACAGTTACACGCACGGCTTGCTAAAATGTGTCGTTAAACAGACGAAACCTCATACTCTACTAACATCATTAAAACTTGTCTAAACACGCTACAATTAAACTCTACTCTAGTTCTCGTAACTTAATATTTTGCTTTGTTGGAAATACTTTCATACCATGTAGTATCAAAGTGCTCTTTAAGACGAATCAAATGAGCCCAATCTCGATGGGGTTTCTATGGCCCCCTTCCAGCTCCATCATCAGACCCTGGTTACCATATAGTGTCAAAGTACTCGTCAAGACTAATCAAATGAGCCCAAACACGATAGGGTTCCTATGGCCACCTTCCAGCTCCATCATCAGACCCTGGTTACCATATAGTGTCAAAGAACTCGTCAAGACGAATCAAATGAGCCCAAACTCGATGGGGTTCCTATGGCCACCTTCCAGCTCCATCATCAGACCCTGGTTACCATATAGTGTCAAAGTACTCGTCAAGACGAATCCAATGAGCCCAAACTCGATGGAGTTCCTATGGCCCCCTTCCAGCTCCATCATCAGACCCTGGTTACCATATAGTGTCAAGGTACTCGTCAAGACGAATCAAACGAGCCCAAACTCGATGGGGTTCCCAGGAATAAATAAATAAATATTTTGGACATCTTACACACAACATCATCTAGTCCCAAACTAAGCAGAGCTTGTATTATGGGTACTAAACAAGTGATATAAATACATAAACATACTTTTTTTTTGTAAATACATACATATCTAAACACCCAGACTCCGAAACAAATATATATATATATAATCTAGAATGACTGTGTTGTCAAGGCAACGGATAAGACCAGTGGCGGCAGTACGCATGCGTACGGAGACGCATGTAGCGTCCTTGTCGTACTGCAATGACAGTCATATCTCTATCCGTTTTCATGGTGTCAGGTTTTTTCGTTACTTTCTTGATTGAAATTTCTTTATTTGGTCCCCGCGCTCAAAGCCCGCGATAAAAGCTATGCAATAGCTTAAAACTTGTTGTGAACATAACGTTCCTGTAACGTAAAACCGAGAGACATGGCTCCGGTTGGTATGTTGATAGAATGATCTTCTAATAGTATAAAACCAAAGAGTTTGTTTGGTTAAACATCGTAATCTCAGGAGATACTGGTCCAATTTGAAAAAATATTATTCATATAGATAGCCGTTGTCGAGGATATGGCTATACGATATATATCATCATTATTCATCATACTGCGACTAACGGGCGAACATGTTTCGTTTTGAGAGTTCATATTGTTTGCGCTAAAAAATTTTGTAGATAAGAAAGGTGCGCCAGATTTACAACAGTCGATCAAATCATTATCTTCTCATATCCTTAAATCGTATGATATTAAACTTAATATGTATTCTTCAGGCTGCAGTGAAATTCGGACAAGTGGAGCCTCTATGTTTGAAGTTAGAAGAAATGGGAGCATTGGATCAGATCGAAAATCTACAGCAACATGAAAATGAAGACGTTAGTTACTTTAATAATATCTTACTAGGGTCTCATTTAGGAACAATCTGGTTTTACACTTTAATTGCAAAATCCCTGACATCTTAGATTATCAGCGTTCTTGGAGTATATCCGTAACAAAATTTAAATCATTGTCATCCATTTTGTAACTATTAGTATCCCTGATGTATTATTTGCTGCAACCCTAGTCTATCATCATCTAACACCATGGTTTCATACTATCATCTTCTACTTTGACCAATAACATTGTATTTAAATATGTATAAATATTTACTTGCAGGTTTACAAGAAGGCGTTACACATTTTGGATACATATTTCGCAGATACAGAGGATCTAAATGCACAGCCTACTCAAACTGAAGATGAATACCAGTTTGGGACTAATATCAATCAGAATATCAATTTTTAAGCAAAACAAGCATCTTTCTATACACAAGCATTCTGTGATAACACGAAATGTTCCTAAATAGCGAAATTTCTATCTAGACTGAATCTTGTCTGTCTGCAAGCTGTTGCATTTTTCAAGCTGGACTTGAAATTAAAAATCATAAATAGTCTAGTCAACAAGTTCAAAAACGTGAAAAATAGAGATAAAGGTCCTAAAAATATGAGCGATGGCTCATTCGATTCGGAATCACCTCTAGAAAAATGTTTTTGAAGGATTTTGGTGCAGGTTAAAAATTGCAATTGTTATTAACAAAATAAGATGAAAAAAAAATGATATTTCGTTTTTTGTTAATAACTCGAAAAATATTAACATTGAAGCAATTTTGAAAAAAGCTCGTTAAAGAGGAGGAAATTTCCAATAAAAAAGTCCTAACTCCCGGAATTCTATCTCCATTATTTATAATTTTAATTAGACGTTGAAAATAGGGCTCCGCGCGGCAGTTACGGCATGCGCGCGCCGCCGCTAAAGAGAGTTCAGCAATAAAAATAATTTTTTTATAACATAAAATGTGATTTTAAAAATTTGAAAAAATTCTAGTATCTAATCTATAAAAAATCATAATTAACAAATTAATAAACTTTAATGAAAATAAACCGCAGGATCTTTTAAAGTACATATATCAAAAGGGCTCCACGAAGTTTGAAATTTATAGGCCAATTATTTATACCTTTCATCCCATTGTTTATGCCATGCCATTATGCCCATGGAGATTGAGAAAAAATTGGTTAGTTAACAATTGAATAACTTTTTGAAAAATGGTGATTAAACTTTTTTTTTTCAGGGCTCGATTCTTTCAAGTGTTAAGAAGATACTAGATTTTTTTCAAATTTTTAAAATTACATTTTATGTTATAAAAAATTTATTTTTATTGCTGAACTCTCTTTAGCGGCGGCGCGCGCATGCCGTAACTGCCGCGCGGAGCCCTATTTTCAACGTCTAATTAAAATTATAAATAATGGAGATAGAATTCCGGGAGTTAGGACTTTTTTATTGGAAATTTCCTCCTCTTTATCGAGCTTTTTTAAAAATTGCTTCAATGTTAATATTTTTCGAGTTATTAACAAAAAACGAAATATCATGTTTTTTTTCATCTTATTTTGTTAATAACAATTGCAATTTTTAACCTGCACCAAAATCCTTCAAAAACATTTTTCTAGGGATGATTCCGAATCGAATGAGCCATCGCTCATATTTTTAGGACCTTTATCTCTATTTTTCACGTTTTTGAACTTGTTGACTAGACTAAAAAGTGTTTTAGGTGTTACTTTTTTTTATTAATACCGATTCAATGAATTTGTTTTCATCATGTTCTAAATAAAAAATGCACAATGAATGCGTCGCAGTCTCGTGGGTTTTCAAGATGGTTGGTGTTATTATTATTTTTATTTCTATTTCTAACTTATGTAAAGCTGGATACATAAGTTACGTAAACTATAGATTGAATTTTATATAATTAATTATGTTCTGGGAAATACCAATCTAATATAGTAAAAATAATACTTTTACAGAGGTAACAGTCATTATCTGTCTTTGAAACAAAAAACAGTGGTAATAATATATTTTTTTAATTAGAATTAAATAAATTTTAAAACTTACTAGCATTTGCTTTTCCTTTGTAAGTCATTTCCAATTTAAATTGGCAGAACCATATTTATAGAAACCCTCGAGCCTTTCGAAACTTGTCCTTAGTAGACCATTTTGGATACAAACTTATTCATGTTATGATAAGGTTGTGGATACAAAGTGCTGACTAGTGTTTAAATAACTAATGTAAAATACGAGATGTTCTAAGAATCAATAAAAAAAATTTTCATAATGAAAATGTTTTAATTTATGTTCATAATTTAAGAGTAAGTATTAGTTAATATGTCCCCAGCCAGCTATCCCGCTGGTGAGCATCTGAATTGTGGGCCTATTTTTTTAATTTTTACCTCAATGTTATAAGATTTTAACTGAAATCCCAGTCAAAAACCCTAACAATAGACCATAAATTGATTGAAATAGATCAAATAACTTGGGTCCTCAGTCCAGACGTTTGCATAAAGTGGCATGATTGGCCCAATGATTTTTGTTATAGAATTTCTTATACACATACTTGTCTTTTAAGTTGTGTCGTTTCCATATTTCCTGGCAATTTTGAATTTGGGACTGTTTTAGATGAAATTATTAGGATTAATGCTATTCTTTAGTCACTGCGTCGATTGGAATCTGTCGGGTTACATACGAAAATGAGTTTTTCTAAGGAAAATGTTCGTGCAATAATTTTCTACAACTTTAGAAGAGGCCTGACACGGCTTAAGTGTTTTGAAGAGCTAACATCTGTGTTCAGTGATGAAGCCTCATGTCTGCGGACTGTCGAACGCTGGTATTTAGAATTCCAGCATGGACATACTAGTGTTAGTGACAAATCTCGCGAAGAATGCCTTCACTGAAAATAACACCATTGCTGTGAGATAACTAATTCTCGAAGATCGTCATGTGACGTATCGAGAGATAGAGGCTCATAATAGATGGTTGTCCTGTGGTTGGTTGTCTTCCTATATGATAGATGTCTTCTCATAATAGATGGTTGTCTGCAGGTTGGTTGTCTTCTATATGATAGATATCTTCTCATAATAGATGGTTGTCTGCAGGCCTGTCTGCCTAATGGCATCTCAGGGACAACCTGAAGAAATGAGAAGCAGTATCATGTCAGTATTCTCAGACCTGAACGCAAGAAGTGCCGAGGACCCTACATTCCTGGATCGCGTTCATCGATCTACAACCAGACGAGCTCATCTGTGCTATGACCGAGACGGAGCTCAGTTTCAGCCATTTCTCGTTCGACCGAGGCTACCGCAGAATTAGGTAAGTGGAGTACAAGTCACTACCTATTTTCGTTAGTATACAATATACTCACTCCCAAAAGTAATTTAAAGAAATAGGGACCCTTGGTGTCATGTAATTAAGTTCAATTCAGATCGCACGGCGCCGAATCACCTATTTATCGTCTGCATCTCTTTCTATCGTGTAACTCTTAACTGTTCAGACGATACCAGGGTTGTCCTCTCTTAAAAATAATTTAAATCTTTATTAACTACTTTTTCTGTAGTATTTTACTTGAGTGAACAAATTACTTTCCAAATAAACATAAGGTAGTTGATAGTACTACTTTAATTAAAATGTATTTGCGCATACCTACCTACTTATGTTTTCGAAGCCCCCACGGGAAGTGAGACAGGCCTGATATTACTCAAAGATATAACGCCGCATTAGGTACTATAATTTTACTGTAGGCACTTTTACTACCTACATACGTACGACGCGAACAGATTAGTTCCTACCTAACACCTAAAACCTTTTATTCAGACATCCGTAACAGTACAATGTCTTTTACATGGATATGAAGATCATCATCATCATCATCAACAGCCTGTAACAGTCCACTGCTGGACATAGGCCTCTCCTTAGAAAGGAGGTTTTGGCCTACTATACCACGCTGGCCAGACGGGTTGGTATAGGGTTGGTTTCAAGTTTTCCTTCTCTTTGCATCGATGTTGTCTTGCGTAGTTTATCCCTTAGTCGCCTTTTACGACACCCGCGGGATGAATAGGGGTGGTGACACTCTGTATTCTTAATCCGTCACCACACGGTTCATTGCAAGAATGATCAAGTACATTCTACCATAACAATGGTGTGCAAATGGTTTAATCCCTTAATGTACTAAAAGCATGCAATAATATATATATTTTTTAAATATTACTAGAGCACAATAATTTCCGTACATTTCCACCTAATAATTACAGATATAAATATAGTTCAAATGGTAAGATTATAATTAAATGTCACAATAGTTCAATTAATATTTTGTCATTTTATTAGATGTCAATAGTAAAATTAATGTATGCAGTTTTTAAAAGATGTCAGAATAATTATTATTGTCAGTCATTAAAGAGAATAATATAAAAAAAAAATCACAAAAAATATGTCAATATGTACTCATTCCTTAAATATAAAGTAAACAAATAAAAAGCACGTTTCTGAAATATTTTATTTTTAACACTCGTCAAAAATGAAGCAACGCCTGCCGTTCAAAAATGAATCTTTCATTTTTGACGTCAAATGAAGTACATAGGTATGTTAGTATGTATGTATTATTATTATTCGATTATCGTATACATAAACATACCTAATAATAATTATAAGAGCAATATTTTTTCGGTTGGTCTATTTATATAAATATAGGTGTTGTAACATAGAATCGTTTTTTAAACCTTTAATCGACGTAGTGGCAGGCCAGAGCCGTAAAGCTAGTAAATAGTGAAACACATGCTTTTTTTTGACAGTTTATTATTTAAAGTTAATAAAACAACATAAAACCATACTGAAACTGCATTTTATTTTTTTCTTATTAAAATAGTTCCAAATTTATCTTATCAGTCTTATTTGGTGATGTAAATTCCTGATTACTCAAAAAACATATCTAAAATCTAAAACCCTGAACAGATTAAAATTGTACGATAAATGTGAAGCTCTTAAATATTCTTGTATATCAAATATTCTGTTGGTACTTACAACTTTTAGAACAGCTATCTGATGAGTATTACTAAATCTTATTAATTATTGTAACCACATTCATAAAAACTAATGGTTTTATAATTTGCTTAAAATATTAAATTTAAGTACCAAGCAAGTAACTAAGTTGAAAAATAAAATTAAGCAAGTTTTACAGCATTTTGAAGATGTTATATCAAAACTGCTTACTGCTAAATGTTGTTGCTGACAATAGTCAAAAAACAATCTGATGAAGCAGATGTGATACTAAAATTTCATTTCCTTCTTAATTTTTAGCAACCTTCTCAAAGTATTTCTTCTTTTCAGCTGGATTTGGTATTATCTGAAATATTTATAAGTATGTATATATATGAGATTATCAGGAATTGAAAAGTAAGTAATAATCATTTTGTGTACTCACTGTGTCTTGTCCAGGCTTCCAACCAGCAGGACACACTTCCCCATTCTTATCTGTATATTGGAATGCTTGAACCAGTCTTAAAGTTTCATCAACAGATCGACCCACAGGCAAATCATTCATAGTAATCTGTCTTAGGACACCTTTATCATCAATGATAAACAATCCTCTTAACGTGTGTCCCAGATCTTCTAAGTATACACCATAATCTTTAGCAATGGAATGAGTTAAATCACTTAATAATGGAATATTAATTTTTCCTAAACCTCCTTCCTTGCGTGGAGTATTTATCCATGCCAAATGTGTGAAATGTGAGTCAACTGAACAGGCTACTACTTCAGTATTAATTTTTTTGAATTCTTCTATTCTTTCAGAAAAAGCCAAAATTTCAGTTGGGCAAACAAATGTACTGAAAACAATATTATGTGATAAAAATATTTACAATAATGACACTACATACAGAAAACTAAAAAGGAAAAAAAGTTAAAAAAAATTAATTAACTCATATTAATTAATTGATTAACTCACAAGTCCAGAGGATAGAAGAAAAACACCAAGTATTTGCCTTTAAAGCTTGACAACTTAAGTTGAGTAATTTCACCGTTAACAACTGCAGTGGCTTCCCATTCTGGCGCCGGCTTTGATACTAAAAATAAGTTAACACTAATAATAACAATTTAAATGTTTTAACACAAAAGTACTCAAACAAACTTACTCATGGCTTTTGTAAATTGTAATTTATGATCTACTTTCCTAGCTCCTCCTGGGAAAACATTGCCGCTACCGAAAGAATAACAAGACTCACTGTCAAACAGTGTTGATTTGCACGTACAACTAAGCGTTAAGAATAATATTGTAGAAATTAAATGGTAATTCATGATTTCTGAAGGAATCCTATATAATTGAAATAATAATATGCTATATCAATTATTGCTTTGACACGTTTGAACTCTTAAGGCCACAAAAAGCCCTCGCCAGCTAATAATTATCTCAAATATTATGATGTGCAGAGATTAGAAACAACATATAAATTATAAACACGTACGCAAGTTTAGACAACGGTTCATTTTACACAGTAGCTGCCGCTTTAACCCTAACTTTCACGAATAAATTTTCATTGCAATTTTTAAATTGCTAATCAATTATAATTACGACAATAATGTTCGAAATTAAAATAACATATTTAATTTATTATTTATTTTTGAAAATTGTTAAATCGAATCAGTTCTGGTAGTAATCGATTTGATTGAATGAAGGATTTTGTTGACAATGTTGTAACATCTCTATTATACGCTTCGTTTCGTTCGCATTACAGCGAATCGTATAGTTTTCTGTATTTGTGTTTTTAATGTAATTTAAAACAGTAAAATGATTTTGTTAAGGAATTTAAGTTCAGTGATCTAAATTTGGTAAATTTAAAGTCCATCGCTAGATCTAGCGGTAAGTTTCTAACTTTATTATGAAGAACACTTGTCGTTCATTATGGCGGTCTCATTACTTTTGATTAAATGCAAATTGTAAATAATTTCGTAATAACTCAAAACATCGACGCAGTGTGGTGTTCCCTGTGTGTAATTCATGTACCCTATATTTTAGATGGACGTACAAGACGAACATGTATTGGACGTTGATTTGTTGGCTGACGATGGCTCTGAAGAGGAAGGCGAAGCCCCGCCGTCATCAGGTATGAAAAGATTTGATGACAGTATCAAACCCTTTCTAACTATAGCTTTATTATGTATTGTTAAATTTTATATAGTCTACAGTAATTTATGTTGAAATGGTATGTATATGTATGAAGTACCTAGTAATTTCAATTTTTTAATATCTAGGTTTCTGAACTTTAAACTATAGTTTAGTCATGCTATTTCTTTTAACAAATAACTTCAAAATATACGTAAAATACAAAATACTCTTTAAAAAAATGTCTACAAGTAATGAATAGGTCATTATTCTCCACCAAGAATTCAACTTGTAATGTGTAGTAGTAATGTGTACATACAAAGGTTTTGTGGTCATATAAAATACAATGTTTTAATATATAATTGTGATTGTTTATTTATAAACATAGTCTCTCCAATTACACTCAACTTAGTTTGATTCTTAGCTACTTTGGAGAGGCCTATGTCCATCAGTGGACTGCGATAGGCTGATGACGATTTATAATCAAAGTTAATGGCACTACGGCTGTACTAAGTCCAAATTGTATTGATTGAATAACCTTCTCTTTGCATTGAATCGAAACACATAGAACCCATTGTTTTTATTAGACAAAGTTAACTTTCTAAAGTAAAGTCCTGTAAACAACATCAATCTAGTTGCAGAATGAGTCTTTTATAAAGCTTAAGGCAAACTTGCTTTTCTCTATGCTACTCTATTCTATAAGCAAAATAACAATTCACATTAAGGATTAACATAAAATTTATTAACAACTTTGTATTGCCAAATATTTCATATGACTTGGTTAACCTGTGACCATGTTTAGAGTCATCTGATCAAATCAAGCATTAAATATCTAATATATTCCCATATACACATTACATTTTAATAATTAAGTCAGTTTTTAATACAAAAATAATTTTACTTAGTTGGAGGAAATAGAAACAGTATTAAGTTTTGCTTAACTTCTTTGTTTTTTTTTTTGTATTTACCTTTCTGTCTAAAGTCACTCTACTATGCCTGATGGAAAGCATGAGTAGAATCCAAAAGTGGGGGTTGCCATACTCACTGAGAATGCAGGCAGTATGGCGCTGACATCCACCTTGGTGGCTGTTTCACAACCCGCTTATAGGACCTAGGATTATAGTGGGAAGGAAACATAAGCTGTCAGTGAGTTGGTTTTTAACTGCTTGGCACAAGAAGAAAGATCTGAATCGGTTCGTTCTAGTGCAAAAGCAGTGACTTCCAAGGCATGCTGGCCTATACAGAACACTCATGGTGGTAAAGGCGATAGAGGGCTGACACACAGGCGACATCTTTTGGCAACTACAAAGGCTTAATAAACTTGATGTCTATGGGACTATCAATGATGCGGATTGCTCTCCTCTGCAACTGATCGAGAGCGTCAAGCAAATACTGCGCTGATTCATAGCAAAAATGAGAGCAGTATTCCACACAGGCGAGCACCTGGGTCTTATAGAGAAGATACAGTTGCTCTAGTGAGAACTGTCTCACTCTGTTTAATACGCCCAGCTTCCGCGAGGCCACCTTTGTGACGCTCTTAATAATAATAATAATAACTTTATTGTACACCAGGTAATTACAAAGTACTTATAGCAAGATATGTAGGTACAATTGGCGGCCTTATCGCCCGGAGGCAATCTCTTACAGGAAACCATAAGATGGAGAGAACGCAATTTGGAAGAGATGTAGGGTAGTGTCTGGTGTATTGGAAGTAGAGAAGAAGGGAAAATTAAACGTTTTATTATAAGTTAAATATATAAATATTAATTACATACACATACTGTAATTATAGCATTAAATAGATACATACATAAAAGGAATGATGTGACCTATTAGAGTAAGAAGTAGAGTTATAAGGTGGATTAAGGGACATTAATGTCTCCCAGGTAGTGCTGCTTGACTAGTCGTTTGAATGTAGGTAGATTTTGTGCCCATCTAATTGCCACTGGTAGAGCGTTCCACAATCGAACTGCTTGGACAGAGAACGAGTTGTCGAGAAATTTGGTGGAATGGCTAGGCATTTTCAGCTTCAAATTAATGTACTCCCGTCAGTTGAAATTCTGGCAAATGTCACATACCCAGGATACCGAGCTTATCCTGTAGTGTTAGCTGAGTGTTCTGAAAAGCAAGGCGTGGAAGTAATGCAGACTTTTTGGTAGTGAGCCTGTGCCTGAGCCTTTCACGTATATATATAAGCTTGCAGAAGACTAATCTAAAAATATAAATATTTTTTCGGATATCTACTCACAATGTTATCTAGTCCAAAACTAAGTAGAGCTTGTTAAATATATATATTTATAAATATAATGACGAATGCATTGTACCACTATTCTTTTCCTATTTTAGAGTTTTACACTGGGCCGGGCTCCACTCCAACATCTTGCGCATCTTCGCCTCGGGGTGAGGAGCCTGCTTCACCTCATGGCGCAATCTCACAACCACCTTTTTTCCACCATCAGTCCTACACTAGACCATTTTTCACATCTGGTCGTAGGGGACCAGGCAGACCAAGAAAGGAAGGTCCTAAATTAGTGCGTGAGGGAAAAATTGTGAGAAGGTAAGTTTTAAGTATTTATTAATTTGTAAATAAATATTTTCGGATATGTAACACACAACGTCATCTAACTTCAAACTAAGCAGAGCTTGTACTATGAAAGCTAGATTGACTGATTGAATACTTAAATACTTGTTTTTTTTTGTAAATACATACATACATACATATTATACATTGAAAACACCCAAACTCTGAAACAAATATTTGTAGGTTATACAAATACTTGGTCCAACTCAAGATGTGAACCCGAGACCTCAAGCACAATAGTTACAAACACTACCACTGTGCCACACAGGCAGTCAAACAATTACAATTCTTAAAATCAATAAAAGAATACAATATAATAGAGTAAAAATTTCATTTAATTTGGGAAAATTATCATCATAGATTATTTATTTTTATTAGAAATGGCTGTTTTCAAGCAAAAAACTTTTATAAAATATAATTTTGCCACGAGAATATTAAAAACTACTATTTGATGAAGATTACTTTGATTTGAAAAGGTACTCAAAGAAGGCGAGTCTTAATTTCCTTATTAACTTTAATGTAGACAATTAGATTGCTCTCTTTTGCACGCCATGATTAGGAAACATACACTGTAGAAAAATACATGCAAACCAGTGATACAATATGTTTCAAATTTTTTGTGTGACTTTCTTTTGGTAATGATTTGCCAAACTTTTCTTATTAAAAATATACTTTATGATTTGGTGATTAAATATTATTTGAAATAACATTCATGAATATAGTAGCCGCCCACCAATAATATTGGGATTATAAAAAAAAGAAATCCTTAGAGACTTGAAGACGAAAATGGAGTAGATGCCTCGCTGAAGTCATGCTCATCCCTCAACTCACCTGCTTATTGTATATCTATTGATCGCAAAAAAAAACATGATTAAAGCAGTTAGAATCATTGCATTTTTTTGTCGATATTTACTCTTATTGACATCTCATAGGAAGTGGTGAGCTGACCACCCAAACCTACTACTACAATTAAAAGAAATATTTAGATGGTTACTTTTCTTACAGGTATCGAGGAGGTGCAGGTTCACTTAGAGGAGCTAAACGACACCGCGGTAGTCGTGATGACGCTCTCGAGGACATGATGGATGAGGACGACTTCCCTATACCACCTATACCTGAAGAGCCACCCTACATGCCTGAAAAATGGTAAAAAATGCCTATCCTAATATAAAAATAAACTAATTCCTAAATCTATTTAAAACACATCAATAAAATTAATAATTTATATTACAGATTTATATTAGACCCACAGCCTTTTTGTTCTGTTGTCTACACATTAAGTTCCTTGAGAATTTCATGTAACACAATCACAGGGCAAGATTTTGGCTTGAAATTGAAATAAAATTCATACTACAGTTGACTAAATGAACTGACATAAAACAGTTTAATTTATTGTCCAATAAGATTAATTGATAATTTCTCCACTATTGTAAAATCTTAATTCTTAACACAGGCCAGGCAAAGTGTGCGCTTTGTGCAACCTAAGCGAGCGCAGTCAGTTAGGGCAAGGAGAGATGCGGCAAATCCCTTGCAAGTTAAACGACGGCGACGGCAGTACAACACCTGCAATCACTTCTGGAAATGCCACACCTACTAATATACCTACACCAACCAGCACTCCTAGCACTCCTCTTACGCCGGGTTTGGTCTCTCCTCCGCCGGAACTCGTCGACCCTAATCAGCATCCATTAGCCTTACCACTGAGCAGAAGACAAAAAGCATTTAATAAGTGCAAGTGAGTAAAATATTTATCTATATAAAACTGTTTATGTAAATATATAAAATTGAAATGTCTGTTTGTAATTTCAAATTAATGTTTTGTCTAAATATGGTACTTATGCCAAAAAGAATATTTTTCTGTCTGTTTGTTTTAGCTAATCTCTAGAACGGCTGTACCGATTTTGACACTGTGGTTAATGGGTAACGGTGTAGATTATGACAGCTCTATTCACTGATATCACTTCTTAGAAGATAAATAAAGTATCTCTTCAAATGACTTAAAATATTTTTTATCTTTACAGAACTCCCCTTTACAACATGGAACACACAGATGAACTTTCCATCATTGGTCATATAGAATCTTTGGAACTAGCAGCAGTAGTGTCATCAGGTGCTTTGTACATCCACCGATGTTGCTTAGAGTTTAGTCCTCCCTTCCAAGAACAAGTGGCAGCAGCATGCAATTCTGAAGAGGATAAAGAGCAGATGGAAGAGGCAAGGATAAAGGGAGTTGTCACTAATGCGCTGACGCGGAAATGTGCCTTCTGCACCAGGCATGGTGCAAGCATACCCTGTAAAGTAAGTATGAAAAATTGATCTATTCTAATATTATAAAACTGAACAGTTTTTTGTTTGCTTACTGAAATTTTTTCAGTGTTAGATAGCCCAGTTATCCAATAAGACTAGGCTACATATGTTTACAATACCACTGATAAGGTCGGCTTATTGAACCTTTACAAGGTAATAAATAAATAGGTGGCGTGGGTCAGGTAGTACCAAAATAAAACTGCTACCATGTACATATAATATACTAAATCAATAATTTCTAATGAGGTAAATTTGTAATTTATTAATACTAATGTTCTGTTTATTACAGATGAGTTGCAGTAAATATTTCCATCTACCATGTGTCCTTGCATCTGGAGGATTTATAGACTTTCACACCAAATCCTCCTTTTGTAAAGACCACTTATATCAAGTGCCTCTTATTTGTAAGTATCTAGTTTTATAGATATTTTTCCACAACATATTATTAAAATTATATAAAATATTGTATTACGATTGCTTCTTTGCCTTAAGGTACTGCTGACATAGATTGTAGAACGTGTAGAACTATCGGCGATATAGCTAATCTCATGACATGTGTAACCTGCGGCGCTCACTACCACGGAACCTGCGTTGGCCTGGCGCAATTGCCTGGTTAGTAGTTTTCTTTTTGGAAAGCCTTATCTAAAGATTTGACTTTGAGATCCCAAACTGATTATATGTATGTGTAGGCGTTCGGTCCGGCTGGTCATGTCGAGCTTGTCGCGTATGCCAAGTGTGCCGGGGCGAGACGACTATGTCGAGCGCCCCTCCCACTGGCAACGAGTCGCGTGCGGTCACCTGCGAACATTGCGACAAAGTGTACCATGCCACTTGTCTTAGACCAGTCATGGCCACGGTGCCTAAGTATGGCTGGAAATGTAAGGTATGTAATTACTCTTAACAAAACTATGATTGATAAATTTTAAATAAAAGGTAGAGTAAATCATGAAAAGAATGTATGTATAAAAATTAAATAAGGATCAATTCAGTTCAGTTGTATGAAGGTTGTTTCCAAGATCCTAAATCTAATGAAAGTATCTCAGTGCCAATTTTCACTGAAATTGGTGTAGTAATGTGACTGTAACTATATCAAGCATTGAAGATTGGTGACTCACTACTCTTTTAAAATGTTCTTTTTTATCCAATAACATTTAAAGATGGCACATTTTCAGTTTTTCGATATTGAGCTTAAGGGTTTGGAAAGTTTTGACAATTTTAATGTTCCAGGGCAAAATACAGCTAACAATCTAAGTGCCGTGGCTTCCAGACTTCACAGAATAATAGTCAATCAATAAACCCTTTATTCTGTGATAAGTGATTCCAGTTTTGGATACACTTTTTTTATGTTGTAGACCTCCTTTAGTGACTGCCAATGTTTTTTATCTTAACATCTTTTGTTGTTGTCTTTAACTTGACGAATTAGATTTCATATAGTATAAAAGTAAAATTAAGTTAGTTTAGGGCAAAATAATTATTTAAGTAAATTTTTACAATAATTGTTAGTCTGAGTGACTACTGACATACAAAAGCGGTATGTTTATTTTAATTACATATCAAAGTAATAGACATATTTTTTATAATATTTTTTCTTATTAACTATTATCTATTTAAATTTTAGTTATTGGTCATGATTAGAAAATAGTTTCGATTGAGAATGGGTGGAATCAGGCTTTGAGACTAACTCGACCCGTAAGTCTTTGGACCCAAGAGAGCTAGATATAGAACCCAAACCGTAGTTAGTTTTAGATGAAGACACATATAAGTAGTGGGTAGGAGACTAGGAGATGAGGGTTAAGGTGTATGTGTGGTGTGTTGCCGGCAGTGCTGCCGCGTGTGCTCGGACTGTGGGTCGCGGTCGCCGGGCGCCGGGCCGTCGTCGCGCTGGCACGCGCACTACACGGTGTGCGACTCGTGCTACCAGCAGCGCAACAAGGGCTCCTGCTGCCCGCTGTGTCGGCGCGCGTACAGGGCCGCCGCCTACCGCGACATGATCCGATGTGTGCTCTGCAAGAGGTAACTCAAACATCCATCCTACATATAATATGGGTAGTCTGTAAAAATTTATACATTATTTTTGCATGAAATTGATTAAACTTTCACAAAACTGTCAGAGTAGTGTTTTTAGTACTAATTCTCATATTTCGCACTTTCCGTAAAACCCGATCGGACTTATACAACGCGAGATACAGATAACTAAAGCCATTAATTGAAAAAATTATGGATTTCTTTTCACTATACAGTGCAGTACATGTGCAGAACCGAAATATCTTAAACATATTTAATATACGAACGATAAGTAAAACTTAAAATAAACAGAAGTAAATACTCACTGAGCCATCCTGCCATAAGTCAGAAAAGGCGGTTTCGAAAAAAGAACAAGTTTTTTCTTACCGCACTGACTACTCTTAATCTAACAAGAAATAGCACTTCTAATTTACTTACATGTATATTTAGAGTTTCGTGTATATTCCAAATAAGCGAAACTAAAATAGCCGCCCTAGACTTGCATCTTATGCCGGAACCACACTGCGTTATGCGCTATTCGTTATGTGACTTCGCTGTATTCGCCAAAATATTTGTTATGCACGCAAACAACTAACATGCCATCCACACTTTGAACTGGTACGCTGAATTATGCCAAATAAGGCAAATATGTGTGATGTTTGCATAAATGTTTCTTACAAGTACATAGTTGCTAAAAGACCGAAAAGAAAATGCTGGTGGATGATTACAAGTCATAAGAATCTTTTCCGTTCGTCCACTTCATTTTACCTTACACCGTACACGTCGATACACGACCGCCGCAAGCGAGCGAAGGACTTGCCGAAGTGTGGGCAATCGATGCTCATATTCTCCTTATTCGTGTCCTTTGAAGTATATCAGAAAACCGACAAATCGACGGATACACGTATTTGCTATTGCGTATTTGTATAATATGCTATATGCGCATGGACTGCCCACTGCCAACTCTCCATCGTTCCACGCAAACATCACACATATTTACATTATTTGGCGTGATTCAGCGTATCAGTTCGAAGTGTAGATGGCATGTTAGTTGTTTGAGCGCATAACAAATATTTTGCGGAATACGGCGTAGTCACATAGCGAATAGCGCAGTGTGGTTCCGGCATTACGCCCTAGACTGCCTGGTCTTTCTTCTTTCTGATCTTTGGCCTCTTGGCGATAATGTTGCTAATTCTGTTGTTGACATTACCACACTAAAATTCACTAAAATTGTTATTTGATATATAATCCAACAACAAATTTTATGAATTTGGCGTTTGAATGTATGTATTTATTAAATATTTCTTTCATTTCATTTGGTTACAGTTCATTTTCCCAAATCTCAAAGAATCTTTCAATGTTCAGATGAGTATCAAATTAAAGTTGGTCGGAGACGAAGGAGTTTAATATGATAATTTGTTACAAATTATAAATAAGTATCATATCTTGCCAGTATTGCCTGGTATACCTATAGCTTTTAGTGATATTAGATTAAAATTTAATGTTCTGGTAATGAGTACTAAATTTAGATTAACTTGACAAAGAATAGATTTTTGAATAACATTTAATCAAAGAATACAATTTTAGTCAAATTTTAGTTTAGTGAGGTCAACAACACTACACTACTAACAAAGTTCGACTTGTGTCTTAGCAAGACTATGCTTCCGTTGGCAGGTACGTCCACGGTATGTGTGATCCAGATGCAGAACCAACTCAATATAGATTGAGGAAAGACCAGAATGCGTCGTACGAATACAACTGTCCAATTTGCAAGAGTCAAATGCCATTGGCTGGCTCAAAATCTGGATGTAAGTATAGTTATTCCTTTACACTAATTTGATTATTTTGATCCATTACATTTATTTATATTTTTATTACATTTATTTAATTAGATCTTTGCAGATCTCATATCTGTCATATATATCTATCATATAAATCTCAATTAATATTAAACGAAATGTGTCTGAGTATTTAGGAAATTTATAAAGGATTGATGCATTCGAGATGTGGTGCTGGAGACGTATGTTAAGAATACCGTGGACTGCGGCTTCGCAGTCCACGGTATTCTTAACCAAGTGCAAGCGCTTGCACCAATGCATCTTTCCTGAACCAGCTCCAGATAAAAAATCGTTTGTCCACCACGTGCCAACAACGTATTCTTTCCTGTGCGCATTGTGTGGCCGAATAGCTATATGTATAATATTTTTTTATTATTCCTGACAGCTTTCGATGAGGATACTGTGGCGTCAACATCTCAAGACTCTTCATTTGGTGACGAAAATTCACAACAAGATCAAGACCCACTTGCAATTGAAGCAAAGGTAACCTATTGAAATAACTTGTTCATCATATATGACCTTTTCCTTTCTTTTAAGTTATTTATATTGTCTGCGACACTTGTTAAAATGATATTGCAATGTTCCAAATTATTTTTTTATGTATTTTTGTATAGCCTGATATCGGACTTGGAAAAGGCAAACCGTTCACTGTTTCATCAAAAGTGGCAAAGAAAAAAATTGGCGGATACAAATTAAAGGGCGGGTTCCCACCAGCGGGCAAAGTAGGATTCTCGAAACGTCAACGCAACATGCTTGATTTTGGACGCAAGAGAGGGTCTAAACCAAAAATGCGAGGTGTGTTTGGAGTACCAGGACTTGGCCTTCAAAGGCCTCAGGCACCTGATAACAAAACTACCGAAGATGACCCAGGTAAGGAAATTTTAATTATTTTGTATAGAGTAACCATATTTGACCAAATTCTTTAGTAAAATACTAATGTACATTGCGTTATGGAAACTACAAATGTACGCATAAAAATAAGGGCCATGACTCGTTAATGATTCTCGGCAATAGTGACTTGACTTTACAAGTTCCAACCTATACCTTTTATCGCTATAGTTACGAAATGAAATCCCTTGGTGTTTTAGGTGTGGAAAACAAACTAGTTCTTTGTTCGAGTAAGGACAAATTCGTTCTAACACAAGATTTGTGCGTGATGTGTGGCGCTATCGGAACTGACTCTGAAGGATGTCTTATCGCGTGTGCACAGTGTGGACAGACTTACCACCCTTACTGTGTGAATATCAAGGTGAGATGATTTTTCTATGAGTTTTAAAACTAAGACAGTAATGGCTAAGATCATTCAATAAATAAACTGTCCACTATCTAAGTAATTTTTATTAACCAGTTTGTCCAGTCTCACTTATATGAAGTGAGACTACTATTCTGCTTGTATATAGTTTTTACGCTACTGTTTTACGGTAGAAACCATAAGGCACAGAATCGACGTTCGAATATTAACGTTATGTGAGTGCATTATGACAGTTGAGTGTATATGCAGGTATCTCAAGTGATAGTGACTCTGGGTTGGCGTTGCCTCGATTGCACGGTGTGCGAGGGTTGCGGCGCGCGGGGTGACGAAACCCTGCTGCTGCTGTGCGACGACTGCGACACCACGTGGCACACTTACTGCGCTCGGCCGCAGCTCGCCGACGTGCCGCGCGGCGCCTGGCGCTGCGAGCGCTGTCGCCGCTGTCTCACGTGCGGCACGCGCGACACGCTCGCCTGGTGCGACAATTACACAGGTACGCACCTACACATGCGACATACTTCACAAACATTACACTTCTTCTTCCTAGCCTTATTCCCAATATTCTTTGGAGTCGGCTACTAGTTCTCAACCGGTTTTTCCACGGAGCGACTGGCATCGGACCTCCGCAACCCTAAGGGAGAACTGAAATTCGAAGGTTGAACTAGTTGTCAATAAATTTTAGAGCACTGACTTCCCAATCACCACTGCCATAGATGTTCATGACAACCGGGACCGACGGCTTTACGTGCTCTCCGAGACACGGGCTTGAATCACCACCAAACC
This sequence comes from Phragmatobia fuliginosa, assembly GCA_932526445.1. NCBI lineage: Eukaryota > Metazoa > Arthropoda > Insecta > Lepidoptera > Erebidae > Phragmatobia > Phragmatobia fuliginosa. The sequence goes on along the minus strand of OW052065.1, from coordinate 13,552,238 downwards.
TCCAAACTACGGGCTGCTATTTCGAGATTCCTAAGAAAAATCCAAAAACACTTTTTGGATTTTTCATTTTTGCATATCGCATTTTTAGGGTTCTGTAGTACATGACTCGCAACCCTTATAGTTTCGTCTTGTTTGGAGATTGAGTGTTTTGTTTACAATTTGTAAAAACATTGCAAATTCCGTATACTAATATGTTTTGCATTCTGCCAGTCTATCTAGCTATGATACTACAAGCTCTGCTTAGTTTGAAGCTAGACAGCGTTGTGTGTCAGATGTACGCAAAATTTATTTATTTAAAATGATAACAAACTGCTTGGTATTAGAATTGTAACCAAATTACAATAAATGTATGATGGTGAATGTTTGTCAGAGTGTGCCCCGTGTGCGTCGCTGGTGATGTGCTGTGTTTGCTCGGAGCCGTACTCGGATGGGGAACTCATTATACAGTGCGAAGGGTGCCGGCGCTGGTTGCACGCTACCTGTGACAATATACGAAGTGAAAGCGATGCCGAAATTTGTTGCCGCACCGGGTAAGTCAAACACAATATTATAAATATATTTAATTACTAAAAATGTTAAGACTAACTTTAACTCTTTGGATAGACTGTTCAGGTTGCTGAACAATTATTAAAGGGCACCCGCGGTTATTGTTGTAAATTGCGATTAACGCCGCGAAGCGAAGCTACTCTTAAAAATAGCCTAAGTTACTCCTTATGTCATCAGCCATCTGCCAGTGAAAGTCCCGTTAAAATCGGTCCAGCTGTTCCAGAGATCACTCTGAACAAACAAACAGGGAGTCTGACTGACAGATGGACAGACATAGATAAATATTTCAAAAAATATTTTTTGGATGTCAATACCGTATATGATTTCATATGCATTTAGTAAAAAATTCATCATTTGTTATTAGAAACAGACACTTCAATTTATTTGCATAGATTATAAAGAAGTTGTAATTAACCAATAACGCTTGACGATTGTAGTCACAAAGTAAGTTACTGCACTTGTGCATAGATAAGTCGACTAACACTTTACAATCAAAATCTGTCAAAGGCTAGTAATAAAACATTCAGGGAATAATAATATTAGTCCGGGCGTGTCATGTATTTGACCCGGACGAGGCACGGAATTGAAACGTTACATACATTTCGTATGAAAAGCAATATATTACACAGTGCATGATCGATATCCCATCCGGGCCCAACTACTAACACACGATGCCGACCTCTTGGACACAGCTCGGTCTAAAATAAATCTTTCCAATTAACGATAACGTGGATTCGTTGTTAGATACAAGTGCGTGTTATGCCGGGGACGGGACGTGCCCCCGCCGCACATGGCCCGCGCGTTGGAGGCGGCCCCGGTCGCGCCCGTGCTGCGACCCGCGCCTCGGCCCACCCCGCTGTCCCTCGGCCTGGCGGGCGAGTACTACGTGGACGACGTGTGCCTCTCGCAGCGGGGGGCTCACCACATGAAGCAGCTTGAAGCCGAACTCGGCATTACTCACACCCGCCGCAAACGACGCTTCAAGAACGACAACACCGACAAGGACGCAGGTGAATACTCCGCATGTTAATGCTCTGCCTATTTGCTTTATTTATTATGCCTATTTGTTTTATTTAGATGAATACATATATATTAGTAGGACATACAGGAGCTACTCGAGTTAGTATTGACCGTTCATTTGAAAGTGCCTGGTTCATTTGATTGACTGATGAAAATGTTTGTGGACAAGAATCTATTACATTATAAATACAATATATTAAAAAAATGTTTTTTATTTTATTCAGAAGGTAGTTATTTATAAATGAAACTTAAACCGTGTATCTATCATGACACAATACTTTTTTATTTATTTGATAGCCTGCCAAGGTGACTACACTGCTTTATGGAAAGTATGAGTAGAATTCAGGAGTAGGGTTCACCACACTCTATACGAATGTAGGCAGTGTGGCGATGCAGACCCAACCTATTTTTGAATAGTTATTTTGAAATAAAAACCAGGCATTTGATGTTTACTTAGAAGCAGTAGAAATAACTTGTCAATAACTTGGTTTACGTTCTATAATATAAAAAAATGCTACACATCCTACTCATAGACATTAGCAGGGCATAATATTTTAATATCATTATTACATCAAAACTCATAATGTCCGACTGCTGAGCTGGAGTCTCCTCTCCAGAGAGGGTTAAGGCCGTACGTCAACCTGACCTCCGAATTACGGAAACGCTCATAACAATTATGATGCTACAAACGGTCACTCATCTAGGTACTAACCGCACCGTGTTTGCTTATCCTCGATGATTGTTGCCAATCACGTATGAGCGCTTTATATATATATTTTAATATGCAAAGTATTAAGACACATCATACATACACACATTATACTTTATAAAGGCTATATACACATTTAAAAAATAGAATTATTCTTATTTTTTTTTATATTATAAACAAATATTTTTTAATCCTATCGCCAATCCTTAATTATGAGGTGCTTATTCTAGCTCTAACAATTTACAACACAATCTTATTTCTATTAGTAACACATATATCATTTATAATAGTAGGTATCTATATATGTATGTATGTAAGATGTGTATCTAACACGAGTTTTTGTTGTCCGACGCTGGCATTGTGGATTAGAAATAATGGCATCTATTGAAACAGTGGTTCAGAATGCAGACGTCGAGATGGGTGATGACTCCAAGCCAGACAGCACTGCTGAACTGAAAGAAGAACCCGGTGAGTATCTTCATCATTATTTGACACTTATTGAGCAGCAAAACTTGAGTTTTGTTCATCTCTAACACCTATTATAGGTTTTAGAGATGAACAAAACTCAAGTTTTCTTAGCCAACGAAAAATATTATTAGTAGTATTATGGGAATTAACGCGTTCACGTTAGGTAAAACGTTTGGACTTGAGGACCAAGTGCGAGTTTAACTGAGATGATGATTCATGGATGGCGGTAGGTCCCTAACGGATGAACCGATTTTGAAATAGTTTAATTTTTGTTCCAAAGGTAAATTCCTAGTTTGAACATTTTGCTATCTTTAATGAAAAATGGCGTAATATGTACATCCCAAGGGAACAAGTTTTATTAAAGCCGTACCACTCTTTTAAAGATATAGGCGTGAAAGTAGGAACGAATTGGTAAACGCTTGCAAATAGACCTGAATGAGGTGTTTTACGTTTTATACGTACATACTTTGTTGGGAGGTATTTTTTTAATTTTTATTTTACGTCATATTGATCGTCACAGTATTTTTTTGCTATAATTATATTAAATTGTCACTGATATTTTAAAAATGTGAAATAAAGTTTTTGCCCAAGTAAAAGACATTTATTTGGCGTATATGGGCATTTATTGGGCATTTATTCAATATGCCCAATGTGCTTGGGTATAATCCCTTCTTTATTTTAAATGGACCTTAAAAAGCACACTTTAATTTTCACATATATTTTTTCTAGTTTCAATGACTTTTAAAGTAACACAAATTGAAATGTTAAGATTTGTCAAAGAAACAAATATTACATATTTCTATTATTTATTTAATATATATAAATTTTGTGCATTGTGATTGATTCTTTTCAATAGGTGTAAACTCCAACACAAATTTCAAGGAAGGGATTCTTTGGAACGTCGCCAACGACGGCCCGCCTCCTGAGGGTTTTACTATATACACCACAGACTCAGGTCTTACGGTGTTGCGTAGAAAGAGACAAAGGAACCTGAATAAGCTCGGTATTGGCGGGTTTGTTGTGCGACAGAGACAGACTAACGCTAAGGCTCAAGTAGATGACGACAAGGAAGCAGATGGAACTCAGGGGTGTGGAGGTGAGTTCCAATTACATAAGAATAGTAATAGGGTCGTCAAATAGTCAATTAAATATAATACAATCATTTTTATAATACTTATCAAAATTTCCAAAACCTGATATAAATATTACGAATAACCGTCTGATTCTATTAAACTGGTTTTCTTTTCCCTGACATTGTGCACTGGTCAAGTTATGTAATTCAGAGCTTGCAAAATATATTTTGATTTGAGGTTGATTCTTTCTAACGTTGTTGAAAAAAGGATCTTTTACTTTTTGTCTGTCTATCAATCTGATTAATATTCTGGATAAAGATATCAAAAAAGTATATCTATGTCGTTCCTTTTTTGTTATTTATAAGAAACTAAAATGAGTTTATTGTAAAATCTTTGAAAATCAGTTTACATTCCATGTCTAGCAAAATATTTTCATTTGACAGAGTCCCCAAGTAACAAACGCAAGCCTCGTCGGAAACCCCGTTCTAAACTGATGGAGCAGTTTCCTTCATATATGCAAGAGGCATTCTTCGGTAAAGATCTATTGGAGCCCAGCAGGGTTGTCGTCAGTTCAACCGGTAAGAAAACCATAAGAACCATAGATAAATTTTAATGAACTTTTGTTATTTTTATTGTATGTTAAATATTACGCCAGATTTATTTATATTTTTTTTTTGTATCCAGCCACTAACCCAGGAGAGAGTCCAGGCGCTACGGTAAGACCAGCTACTCCAGAAGGATACCGCGAGTTGCGAGATTTCAAGTGGGACATGGAGAATTCCGACAGTGACGGCGAGGATGTATTGTCTGCTTTGACGTCGGTCAACGATCACGACGTCTCTGTCGTTATATCACTAAACACGGTAAGTAACTCGACAGTACTTGTCCAAAAGGCGTTATGAAGAGTACTAATATTAATTTGGAATCGCGTGTCTGTAATTTTTATTTAGTTACATTTCGTATACATCATCATCCCTGATTTTGGTTCTAAGCCTAAAGTGAAAAACTTTAATAATTACATATTTTACATATTTCATTATACTTAATTATTTAAAAACTTTGAGTATGGTCAATCTGGATAACTTTGATTCATTCGGGTAACATTGACAGCGTGACCATGAACTAGTTTCGATTTATTTTTCATATGATACCAATACAATTTACAAATACTTCTTACAGCTTTATATTTTTAAACTAACTCCGTAAGCGCACCTTAAAAATAAATAAGCTTTCATACAGAGGTAATGTCAAAACTTTTTTCTGAAATTTGCGCGCGAGTTTATGCTAAATGTCGTAGACTGATTATTGATTATTTTATAAAATATAAGACAAAACTAGAAATTAATGGTTTTATTACGTCGGTTATACCCATTTAGAAGAAAAACATAAACTAATGTTACCCAGATTAATACAAAATATAATAATTACTACTTTTCTATGAATGGTTCTATGTGTGTCAAAGTTACCCTTGTAATGACGGTAACTTTGACAGACTAGAAAATCAGGTTTTCTTATGGACTGATAATTTTTTAGAGAATTTAATTAATCTTTACGCGTGAAAAGTGTTATGAGAGCACCAACAAAGCAAAATACAGTCGTGTTGTATGCTTGAATTTTATAATATTGTGTAAAATATCGCACTTATCTGTCAAAGTTACCCAGATTGACTGTATGCACTTAAATTTTAATTTGTCTTCTGATGAACTTGTACCCTCTCTCACTCATAACTTACAAAATTTTGTATTAACTATACTATATGGTGAATGTAACTTGTTATACAGGAAGAAGTCGAAGTTCTTAACGCACTTAAACCAAAAGAAGAAAAGGATGATACGTCTACACATGCCGATGGCTCCATAAAAATAAAATCAGAGATTGATGAAAGTAATCTGAAGCACACAGAAGATTCTACTGCACTGAAGAATGCTATCCTAGGGCCACAGCCTGCTGAAACGGAAACTTCAACCATAGCTACCGAGGGTATACCCACAGTGCATAGTACGAAGACTGAACCTATTGGCAGTGGTTTGTGCAACTTCTTTAATTTGAACTTAAAAAAAATTATGTCATGATTTTTGGTTAAATAGTTTTTTCTTAAATTCTTAATCTTGTATTTTATGATTTACTCTTTACAAAAAGACAATTTTAGATTTTTCGTTACATTATAATTCATTTTAATTGATAGAGACTGGTGGATCATCACTAGCGTCCACAATATCACCTAAGGATGACTTGTCTCTACTAGGGGTTAACTTGGATGCAATGGTGCGCGATGGCCTTCCCGATATGGACAGCAATGATGTCGATGAAATATTCAAGGGTGTACTCACAGATGACTCACAGGTAATAATTTGTCTCAAATACTTTAACCAGTAGTAATTCATATATATATTTAATGAGTGTAGCACTTAAGTTATGTAAATACTAAATAGTATATTAATTGGGTATAACTTTATGCAGGAATCACAAGAGTCGTCTGTTTCGTATGTGAATACAATGGCGAACACACCATACTCCCAACAACGACAACAACTACCAAGTCCTATGGATTACGCGTCACCCTATACTGAATTTGGTGGTAGCAGGTTAGTTTTATTGTTATTCTAATTTTAGTTCTTTGTGGAACCACCTATTTTATGAAGATGAGGTAGTTTCTTAGTAGATGATGAAAATTAAGATGGCTAGGTTTTCATAAATTTATTTAAGTGTTGTAAATTATATATTTCTGAAACCTGTCGTAAAAAATATTATACATGTTAAATAAAGTTTATCTAAACAAGTAATGGTTAATAATTATTCATGTAATACATTTGACTGCCACCGCTGCACCGGTAAGATAATACTTTTGAAAATTAATTACGATTGTTAAAAACAAGCGTAATCCATGATTTGGGCTCACTGATGACACTTTCTGCATTTTATAAATCATACATCAGCGGATTTAACTCTCTAGAAATTTTCTAGCAGAAAAAAAATGAAGAAATCTACAATAGGTAGATGCAGTACGTGGCCCGTTCAATAAGTAACGATAGCACCGCTATTTCCAGTAGTAACAGCGGCATGAGTCCGTTGTTTTCGGAGTGCAGCGGGTCGGGCGCGAGCGCTAGCGGAGCGGGCGCGGCGAGCGGAGCGTGGGCGGCGCCGGACTCCGCCCCGCAACCCGCGCCTTCCTACAACCAGCGCACCGCCGACAAGATGCGTGCCGACGAAAGTACGTATTCACTCACTTCTAAGGATTAGATGCATACATACATACATCAATTTTGACTGCCTCGGTGGCGCAGCGATAGCGTATGCGGCTGCTGTGCCTGATGTCTCTGGTTAAGTTTCCGGGTCGAACTAAATATTTGTTTCAGAGTTTGTATTTTTTTTAGTGTATAATGTGTATGTAATAACATAAAAAGTGTATATAAGTATGTCAATCTAGCTTTTTGTATCTCTTATAAGAAATTAGCTATAATTTTAATTTTTGCGTTTTCGATCGACTCGAGTGACATTCAAATATTATATAGTTATATGAAAATAATATTTAATCTAAAATATTTTTTTATATAGGTTTAGGCTCAGCGGCAACGATATCAGCTGTTCTATACGCTAACATGAACCATTCAGAATGGAAAACCGAATTTCCGAATTGGGGAGATCGCGTTAAACAGATTCTGAAAAAATGGCGGGCGCTGCCAGCCGATCAAAAAGCCCCATACCTACAACGTGCGCGAGATAACAGAAGCGCCATTCGCATGAAGAAGGCTCAACAGGTATGTTTGTTTGCTTATTATTAGATGTGGTGTGTGCTAACCCAACTCACTTACCACTGTGTTTATACTGTGTGTTTTACACTAAGGTTAGGGCCGGTATTCACCTTAGCTCTGAAGTGAACTCCGACTCTAAGGGCCTGTTGAACAGCATTATCATAGTGCTTTTTACGACTGAAGGCTTATGAACAATTGTAGGTACTGACAATTATTATATATAAACTAGACAAAATGAACTATCTATTAACATTTAAATTCTCCCTTACACCTGAATAATTTTCAAAAAATTCTATAATATATGTTATCCTTATAAAAATTAGAGTTACGGAAATAAGTCACTCCTAATGTTTGAGTTATTATATTAAAATTAAAATCTACGAATGCAGTTGAAGGCAATAAGATTATAGTGTGGCTATTTTATATTATGACCGTAAAAATATCGACGGTTATGTACGAGTATATTATCTATTATATGTTGGCTATCTCGCTTATAATTACAAAATGGGTAGCTAAATATAAATGTTAAGCCCACTATTACTATAAGCTAAATAAGTCGCTATAAATACAGTCCTGTCGATAAAAGCATTATCTTCCTCGTATAGAATAGTCTCGCTTGAATCTTAAATGTGTCGTAACCGAATCATACAATTTAGATGTTTTAAACTATACATTCACTATGCGTCGCTGCCGGTCACGATCGCCAGAACGTTACACGGTTATACCACGAGTGCTGTAGATTCTGTCGCCTATCTCACTATGTAAATACTGTGGCTGTACGAAACACTTAGCACACTATTTGTGTTTTTATTTTTTTTGTGTAAACTATCAATATTTATTGTTTTGAAACCTGACATGAAAGGATCTACAAGATCTATGGGTTGAGATAATTTATATTGTAAATTTGTTCAATGTCTAATTTTAACCAGCCGTAGTGGACATGGGAGCGCTAAATGATGACGTTAAAAGTAGTCATTTCTTATACAAGTTAAATGGATTGAGATATCGTTTGGCCAGTGACTTCTGTAGTCATGACTAAATTTAGCAGAATTTGTTGTGTACTAGGTTAACTTCTTGCTATTAGGAATTTTATAGGTACACTTACTACTTTGAAAAACACTATCCCTTTTATAAATAACTAGTAAGTATTTATAATTCATACACAAAGATGAAAAGAAATGCAATACCTAAAGTGTTTTATATATAGTTAACGAAACATTGCACCGATCATGGATGCATGCATTTTGTAATAAAGATTACGGTTATTTCGACAAACGTATCTCATTATTTTGGAGACGGCGGCCATTACCTCGTAAAATCCATCGCCATTTACCTGAAATGGCGTCAGCGAGGATCTCGGTGGAGATGAAAGTACTAAGCAGTGGTTGGGCGCGACAGAGTACGAGCACGGCGAACGAGGCGGACACCGCTACGAGTGCGGGCGCAGGCGCGGGCGGAGCGAGCCCGGCGGGCGGCGGGGCCATCGCGACCAGCAATGCTAGCGGCGCTCCCGTGACGGCGGGCTGCGCGGTCACGGCGGGAACGGGCCCGGCGGGGGGCGGGGTGCGCGCGCCCAACGTGACGGTGACGGCGGGCGGGCTCCTGGAGGCCGACGCGCACATCCGCGTGCTCACCCCCTCCGAGATCATGCGCACGCTGCCGCGCCTCACGCACCATACCCCGCGCACACACACGGTACCCACGCGCGCACTCGCATACGCACCCACACGCGCACACACACATAGCGCCACATTCATCCTTCCTGATAAAATTTCAGATAGTTAAATGACTTATTATATATAACACACTAAACATACAACAGATAAAAGTTACTGATACATGTATGTATAACTTATGTGTTTATTTCTATCCAAGACTTGTGTTACTAAAATCTACAAGTAATCTGGCAGATTGATTAATATTAATCTATTTAATAGACTAATATTGATCGATCTGCCAGATAACATTTATCAGAAAATGTTGAAAATACCTTAAATATTCTTTAATACCTATTGAATAATTCAATTAATGGGTATTTCCTTATATTCGTTTAAATGATCGTAAAATTAAATCTAATTTTTCAAAAATACACGTAAACATAAGAAAACATAAAGCTAGATATACATTTAGATATAACACTGCAACTGTCTTTTGTAGACAGAAGAGGTCTACTGGGGTTTATAGACTTCGTCTTCTTCAAACAACATAAACCTTGAACTTGTTATAATTTACTTACACATATGTTTAAATAATGTAGTTAATGATATACAGTGCGTGCGTGTGTATATGCGAGATACGTTCCGTTCAATTTGTTGGGTGATCGCGCAACCACACATCGCGCGGTCCTGAGCACATCCTTCTGATATTAAACTAAATTCTTGTCATCACCCAACAATAAATTTTGGTTTTTCAATGGCGTTGTACGCTGTGTGATTATTTTTTCAAGTTTCTTTTAGCTTTTTATTTTGATACGAGACCGTTACTCTCCAATCGTTTCCCAAAGAGCCTCCCGGACTCGTGTCCTCTGTTTCCGTAATGTTGATTTTATTATTTTCGCTTTGCCTTGGTAGTGTTGGCTTTAACATTGGAAGCTGTTGGTGGCTGGTTGTGGTGTGCTAACAAATCTAACATAGTTCGATGTAGTTCACGATTTATTTGCGACATTCTGCTCTTGTATAAAGCTTTGTGATGTAGTTTGTAAGTTTACACATGTTGTTACTGTGTTGTTACTTTATATTGTGCAACAGTTTTTCTATTAGGTGTAGGTAGGACTGAATTACTTTCTAAGAAAATACTAGTCTATGCTGTTAGACTTAAGTTAAGGCAGATATTTTATACTATAAAGTAAAAATATTAACATAAAGTAACATAAAAATAATTATAATGTCACGTTTTAATATACATTAAGTTTAAAACATATACTTAAATATATATGTAAATATAAACAAGTCGTAATGATATAGGGCTTATAAAGCCTTACTATTTACAAAACTTAATGCATATTAACTGTTTCTTACAGTTAGGTTGAACTTAGATTAACATAAGCATGAAATTTAAAAAGTTCAGGATTTGTAATTAGCTTACAACTGACAGATTGAGATTTATGAAATGAAGCAATTATAAATAACATAATGATTATGTATTTAAAAATCAATGTTGATGTATTAGACAACTAATATATTGTATCGAAAGGTGCAAAGTAAATGCAGATTATGTAAATATATTAAAAAAAAAAACAAATCTAGTTAATGTACAGTTATGTACGCTTTTATTAAAACTGCCTGCGTAGTAGTTTCGGCATGTCACATTATGTAAAAAACATGGAGCTGGTTCAGTCATTGTTTGGCGACAGTAATATTAAATAAAACCTAAGACTAGGGTTGGACTTTATCAACGATAAATATTATTCCCAATTGACTTCCCTGTGCAATTATTTTCTAAGATTAAGTTGTGTATTTACTTGAGCACTTTTACGTGGTGTGACTGCTATTAGACATTGCCGACAGTTATCAGTTTATCAGTATTATTCAAGTTGTTCATCGGTGTGTAAATGCTGGTGTTGTGCGAAATGTAATGCGAAATCATTATTCACAATCTTTCAGGAGACCGTCGTGGGATATAAGTAGAGTATATATCGAAATGCTAAATGCCGACATAACAATGACGTCGAGCATCATTGTGTATATTTGGGTTCATGCATGCATGTACATATGTGTATTGTGTGTGCGTGCGCACTTATGTTCGTGTGTATGTGTGTGATTGTGAGCGTGGAACATGGTAAAGGGACAAGTGAACCTTTTGAAATTGGAACTTTATGAAAGTAATATTGTACGCATGTGCGTACAATATATTTATCAGTAAGTGAAAAAAAGCGTCTTAGAAACCCTTTAATGTTTTATAAAGATCTATCTAATGATACCCCACATGATGGGGTAGCCGCGAGAAAAAAATAATCCCCACTTTACGTGTAGGGGAGGTACCCCTAATAAAAATATTTTTCATAATTTTATTTTAGCACTTTTCCGACGTTATTACAACACATATTCATGCAAAGTTTCATCTTTCTAGCACCTACTGTTTGGACGGCAAGCCAAGGACGGACAGACGAACATGACGAATCTATAAGGGTTCCGAGTCACAAACTTCGGAACCCTAAAAAGCATGTTAGTTTCTCTCTTCTGACTACAAAGTACTCTTAAAATTATTAATCTATAATATACATCATGTTATCCCCGCATTTGGACTTTCTTTAGCTGTAGTAATTATGTAACAACTATAATCAAATTATATACATAAAAACGTTTTAAAGTCCAATCTATATTTATATAAAAATTATGTAGTCTGTTATTTTCTTACGATATTTAAATAAGTCTTAACGTTCAGACGTAGATTGTAGATTATCTTGCAAAACTAAATCTATTTACGATACATTCTATTGTAACACGTTAATTTCTGTTAAATTTTTCGTGTCATTTGGGAATAACAGTATTTATCGTTGTAAAATATAACTCTAGCCTAATGCTCAGTTCTCTCTTAGGAGCTGCACAAACCGAGCGCGGATTGGCGCGATGGTGCTATGCAGAAACAGTTGGATGATGCGATACATATGGCTTTGGACTCCGTGCGTTACATCTTAATTTCATTACAATATAAAATATATTTAAATTTATTTCCTGGTCTCTTTGACCTATAGTCTATTATTTAATGGTAAAGTTAATTATTAATAACTAAAATAATATAATGTCCTGTCGCTACACAATGACTATCAGTAAAGTGTATATATGACAAATGTAATGAACTATGGTAACATCGGACGTGTGTTACAGGAGCAGGAACGCGCTTGCAATCAACAGCGAAGTGCGCGAGAGGCTGAGCAGGAGCGGCAATGGAAGAACTTGCAGCAACAGAGACAGCAACAGACGCAACAACAGCAGCAGATTATACATGATCAAAGAATGCAAGGTAACTATATAGTGGAATTTTAAATTATTTCATTTAATAGAATATGTTTTAAATATCCAATAAGTTTAACTGAACTTTAAATATTATGAAAGTAAAAAGTCAACACGAACTAACCGTCACGTATATCTGTCACGAAAGCAGCGATGCAGCGTTTACGCACGCCGGACGGCAGCTCCCCGCCTTCCGCGGCCGGTGGGCCCCTGGGCTCCATGGGTCCCCTAGGCCCCGTGCCTGTGGGACCAGGCCCCGCGACGGCCGGCCCTCCGCCTCCCTCCCCTGGCCCGGCCGAAGCTCCACGAAGTGCCTTTCCTGCACAACGGTTTCCATTACACTATGGGAATAACGAAGACATCAACAGACAGCTTAGAGATCTTTTGCAAAGGAATAACGACAAGATATGGTCCCCGCGTGAGTTACGAAGTCTTTTAAAATGATAGGAATATTTTTATGGCGCGTAAGGGCTTAGGACGACGATAGACCTACTATAGATCTGTTCTTTTACTGCGGTATTGTTAGTTTGTAGCTACTTGCCTATGAAAAAGTAAGAATGTAAACTAAAATATGAAAACAAATATTTATTGTTAGGTTAGGTTGGATGATAAATCTTCAACTAACGTGCTGCCTAGTAATTTGTGGTCACTCAGTAGTGTTCTGGATACGTATAGCGTGCCTAGGCTTTCGGTACCAAGCACATAGTTGCTTGCTTCTTCTTTTACACATAATTGAAATTTATGAATAATAAGTGAAGTTTTTCTACCAACAGAAGACAATGGTGGCGATGGGCAAGCATTCCGCCAGCCGTTGCCCGTGACGCTTAGAGCACGTGCGCCTCTAATGCACCCTCAGCGTCCTGAACAACATCAACAACGTAAGTTATACTGCCACCATCATTTTCATCTATGCAAATATATAATATTCAAGTGTCTGTTTGTAATTTTAATAACTAAATAAATTGATTTGATGTTAGTACTATATGTTCTTACAGCAAAATATTTATTTTTGTCTGTTTGTCTCTCTGTTCTTTTGTCTCTCTGCTCCGGACTAATCATTAGCACGACTGGAGCGATTTTGGCGGAATTCCCTGGCAGATGGCAGAAAACTGATGTTATTAGTAACTTAGGATACTTTTATTTTACAGTAAGCCTCGCAGTTCTACGTGGTTGTTGTTGTAGGTACAATCACAACTTCGTGTAGCACTGGAGGTCTCAACTATCTTAACTGCTGAAAACATAAGAATAATCCACATTACTATAGGTAAACCGCCGTAAGCGTGGCCCTCCTGATGGTTTGCGGGGCGCGGGGCGGGTGATGCAACCGGCTATACACGATACGACGTAATGACTCGTATCTTGAGATTTAATTGATCTTAAGATTGATATACATATTTACATCTATGATATATTTTTAATGAGTTTTTTTATTTTAAGTATTTTTTAAAGTTTATTTTTACATTTATTAGAACTAATATTAATAAACAATGGTCGTTATTTATTTTATTTATTTATCATAGACATAATAATTGAAAGTAGGAAATAGAAAAATATATACATATTATCATTAATCAGAACTTTCTTCATCACATGAACTTTCTTCATTTGAAGATTCCGATGACGTATCTTGCGACAGTTCAATAATAAATGGTCTATACATATCATCGTAGGTCTTGTCTATTAGATTATCTTTTTGCATATATTCATCTTTTATTTTAATCACATGTTCAACACATTTGGCCCATTGAGCTTGAGTATAGGCAGAAAAAATTTGTTCCAATTTTTCCGACTTTTGTGATAAATTGGTAGAAAGATCTAATGAAGCAAGTTGACCTTTGACGTGGCCCCATACCAACTCTATGGGATTCAAATCCGCATGATACGGCGGAAGTCGCAACACTTCATGCCCGTGACTTTTTAAAATTTCGTTAATAACAATTTTTTTTTCGACATTTGTAGTTTGGATCAGATTATATAGTTGTGGTCTATACATGTTTGGACTGCATTCAATATTGTGCTTTTGTAACCAATCAAGCATTGTTTTCTTTAATGCTGATTTGGAAGGCTTTTTGTCAATTTCAACATTGTGATACGAAGCATTGTCCAATACGACAACTGAATTTGCTGGCAAGTTGGGCACTAACTTTTCTTCGGTCCATTTTTTAAAGTTGTGGAAGTTCATATCGTCATGGTAGTCTCCCGATTTACTTTTAGATTTAAATATGAGAAGACTACCATTGACGAATCCTTCCTGTCCCCCTGCATGAACGACTATTAGTCGTGGCCCTGCTCCTATTTCTTTCAAGTGCCCTCTTTCTTTATGTTTTCTAGACTGCCAACATTTGGAAACTGTGTGAGAAGAATTTACATACGTTTCGTCTACGTAAACAATGTTCTTGCCTTCCTCTCTCAGTTTCTTTATTTTCAACAAATACATTTGCCTCTTGTTTAAAATATCCATATTTTCCATTAACAATAATCGTTTTGATTGTAATTTTTTCCATTTAAATCCGATTTTATGAAGGTAAGTTCTTAAATATTCGCGACCACAAGATAAAATTCCCTCATCCTTAAGTTCTTTTGTAAGTCTTTTTATAGTAGGTACTTCTTTTTTATACGCATAATATCCATGAATCTTGCGCCTTACAACGCCTGCAAATAAATATTGATTAATTATTTACTAATAAGATAAAATTACAGAAGAAATTGAAATTTAATTTATTATTTTAGTTAATTATTAGATACCTTCGGTAAAACTATCTACTTCTATTTTTGGATTTCGTTTTCTTCTTTTGCTCGGTGACTTAATTACTTCTTCTAAGTTATGTGAAGATCGACTCAATGATAATACCTTTTTAACGGTTGACAAAGAAACAGTGGTCGCCTCTGATATAGCTTTATTCACATTCATGTCTGTACCTGAACAAAAAAAAAATGTTCGTCAAAAAAGGTCTAGCTTTACTATAATTTTAAAATGATGAGACAATAAATACTATATAATTAATAATTAGTAATTTTACCTTGTGATGCAGCTTGGTCTAATTTCATTTGTTTAATAAATTTGGCAACATTTAATAACATAATTTTTGATTGTCTATTTAATTTTTTATTACGCAGAGTAGGTAGGTTATCCTGATCCATGTCGCAAGATTAATATTATCGTGTGTAGCAGTCGCTAGAAAAATTTCACGCGCGGACTGGCGTTCACGTCAGTCACTGCCGGCCGACACCGGCAGACTAGTTGATTGGCTGAGCGCGCTCCCGCCCCGCGCCCCGCAGACCATCAGGAAGGCCACGCTTACGGCGGTTTACCTATAGTATTCTTTGTTAAATAACGAGTACATACCCAAGCATTTCACGTAAAAATCGTAAAAAAGTATTCTTTGTCACTGTATCTTATCTCTTCTAAAATGTGTTGCTAACAAACATTTCAGTAATAGTTTAGGCATATATTCATATTCTTATGTTTGCTACAGTGATAATGCAACAGCGTATCACAACAACAGACAACAGTCAACTTCAGCAGGCTGTCGGTAATGTTCAAGCGCAGCAACTTGTCGACCAAAAGTCAAATATTATACAAACAAATGGTAATTATTACTTGCCAATATCACTTGTATACTCTACTATAGTATAGTCGTAGTCTCTAAATAGTTTGTGTACTGTGAGCTGTATCATGGAATAATGACAAAAAAAAAGAGTATTATGGGACATTGAGAAAGAGATTCTGTCTTGGCTTGAGCATGTTAAAGTATGAGAAAAGAGTGAATGGTGGAAGCCGCTGTGAGTAGATGAGCTAGTACGGTAGACTCCGAAAGTCCTAGGCTGACCCAGATCAGCAATGCTCATAAGTAGAGGGTGCGAGCTGTATCTCGGGATCGCAACGTATAAGGGGGCCATTAATTTATTACGTAAAGCGGTTTTTTCTAGGTTTTGACCCCTCCCCTAACTAGGAAAAAAATTGAATAGGCGGATCCATCCCCTTGTTTAATATTTATTACGTAATAAATTAAAGGAAAAATGAATATGCCTTTGACAAGGTTATGTTTATTTTTTAAAGTAAAAATTTAAGCAAAGTTTAACATCATGTTGAATGGAATCATTTGAATGTAATCACTTAACTGCTTATTTCTGTGATCTTACGTAAGAACTATCGAGACTCGCTCGAACCCCCTGCGAAGAAATATTAGGACACGTTCGATCTCCCTTCACCTTAAATCACCCTTGTAACAAATTAATGTCCCCTATATATATATATATATATATATATATATATATATATATATATATATATATATATATATATATATATATATATATATATATATATATATATAAGAAATCAATTAAAATATTGACGCAGAAAGTGGTTTTGAAACCTTAGAACTTATTCGTAATATTAAGATAAATGCACGAGTGTACCACTTGACTAGGCTTTTTACATATATATTATTACTTTCTAATAAGTTTACGTTGATATACATTTCCGATATAATGCGATATTCCGCTTCCTGTCGACAAATAATAATTCATTACTCTCCACAATCGTTCTGCAAGTTGACTCAAGACATAAATCAATTTGTTTTTAAAGTGGAGTACATAATATGGTAAATTATGAGATGGTAAATTCTTACCTGCCTTTTGTCTTAAATGACATAGGTATATTTCAAATTTGCCTACATTACCTGTATAAAAGTAAAATCTATTTGACACATATAAATTTAACTTTTATTAAAAAGTAGTCTGTTTTATGGTAGCGCAAACTATTGAGCCTAAACAAGAAACTGGCCAGGAACAAGGCAGTGATGAGATGGATATGGGAGACATGGACAAGCTTGAACAAGATTCTGCAAATATCGGAGAGGTAACTATATATTTATATAAAAATAAATTTATAAAATATTTTTATTTTAACAGTTCTCACGGTGTACAACATGCTCTAACATTTTAATATTAATTTCCAAGGTGGGGGATATTTTGACCGGTTTGGGTGGCGAAGATGACGAGGAACTATTCGAGACATTAACTGCAGAAATAGGAGAACAGTTCAATATATTAGAATATGCAGACCCAGAGCTCGCAGCTCTCAATGATGCAGAACACATCCTCGATGGACTTGAACTGGCCGATGATGGTATGCCTGAGAGACACGCTAAAAGGGAGCCAGAGTAAGTACTAGCTTATGTTGACTCCAAACATTGTTTTGTTCTAAAATATTTGACCACATACATTTATGTAATGTACCTTGTTTATGCTATATAATCTTTACAAATAAACAAAACTGAAGTCTGTATGTAATATTTATGTTTTTACTAAATGCATATGGAAGTATATATACGGATGGTACTCACACCAAAAATGCAACTTTTATAATGTTTGTGCCTGTCTGCTTTTCAATCTGTTCTGGGTAATCTCTAGATTGGCTGGACCGATTTTGACGTGACCACTGGCAGGTGACTGATGACACAAATAGTAACTTTGGCTTTTGTTAGACTAGCTTCGCTCCGCGGCTTTACTCGCGCTTTACAATCATAACTGCGGGTAACACCATAGGACTCGGTTAGTAATAAATAAAGATATTTATATTCTATCTGTTTTTAATATTATTACAGAGATGAAGTTGAAAGCGGTCAAGATAATAAAATGTACAATGATATTCATAAAGCTGTCAAAAATATAGAAACCAAACCAGAAATAAAGTCAGAGATCCAGGAAATAAAACAAGAAATTCATGAACCTAAGAATGAGTCCCCAGCTGGACAAGGACCTCCGCACATATCTAGTGATGGTCTACAGCGATTTATTACGAAGAACCAACAGATGGCTTTACAGGTATGAGTCAAATTAGTTTATTACAGTACTAGCTTTGCACCATTTTGGTTGCATAAAAGTTTTCAGTCTCGAAACCTGTTTTACTTAAGTATGCTTCGACTATGCAGCGGAGGTAGAGAGACACAATAAGTGTGCTCTTTGTATCAATCGTGCAAAACAGGACTTAATCCATTATATTTTATTTCATCATTTGTTTGATAGAATGCAATGCAGGCAATTAAATCAGAAGTTAAGCTGGAATGTGATGACAAACCGCAACAGCGTCAAGTCTTCGCACAAATGTTTGCTAACGCACCAAGACTTCAACTACACCAACAAGTAAGTTAAAATTGATTATTATCTTCAGCCTTTCGCAGTCCACTGCTGGACATATTTCACTTGATTCATGCTTTATATCCTCAACAATCACATGCGAAAAAGAGTTATTTGACTGACTATTATATTATAGAACATTCTTTTTGTGCTAATGTTAATTTATAAGAAGACTGAAATGGTTTTTGATTAATGTTTTTAGCAACAGCGTCCTATTCAGTCATCTCAGTTTAACCAAGGAGGTCAACCACAAGTGATGACTCAACAAGTGGTTCAGCGACCTCAGGTTCAATTTGCAGCGAATCAACAACACATGCATTTCGCTCAGGTAAGACATAGCTTTAGATTGTTTATTTTAGTAGTTAGAAAGCATGCAGTTTTATAATACATATATTATTTTTAAGTTCACTTTGAACGACTTATCATGTACAATATTTATTGAAAACTGTAATTAAGACAAATAATTTAATCCACCATGATGAAATCTAAACTTTTTTATGTTAGGTACTACGCGTTCATTTCGAGATTGCCGTTACCTCCCTTCCCGCTTCCTCATACCGCGCGTAACATCGTAACAATTAACGGTACTGTAGACAAAACATATTTTTTTCTGTTTTTGAACTGTATTCTGTATTCATATATGTAGGCTATGAGAAAATTGAAGTTTGGCGTCCTTTATAAGGCAATAGAATACATTATTTAGGTATAAAGAAGATGAAAAAATGTAGGATAAAAAAAAAACTTTTAGGTAAACACTAGTATTTATGTATTCATAACTTCAATACCAGTTATTTCATCGAAATCACTTGTTTCTGTATCACTGTCATCATTCCATTCTGTGTCGCTGTTATATTATTTCATCGAGTTCTTGTAACCTATCACTTTCCCAGTATTGCTGCCGTAAACGGTCAACGTGTTTTATTTCTTTCTTCCAGTCTTCTTCTGTGATGCTATTAATAGCGTTGAGAGTAAGCTTCTCTATTTCTTTCTCCGACTGACTGACATTTTTATCGGCTACTCTTTGTTTCACTAAATTCCATACATATTCAATAGCCGCGTACTCACCAAGCGAGCGGCTTCGCGAGGCAGCCTCGGACATTTGCCGCAGTACGCATGCCGTGCGAGGCGGCCTCGGTCTGTAAGTTTTCTAATCCGAGGCTTCCTCGCGCGGCAAGGCCGAGCCACCGTGAGCATCGACGCTCAGTTTAACTTGAAGTCGAATAGAGATAAAAGCGAGACAAAACACTACCGTCTTGAGTGAGCGCGGCAAACGTACTGAGGCGCCTTTGAGCATCGACAAAAACCGACAACGCTCGGCTCGGGGCGCGGCACGCTCGGGCGAGGCAACGCGAGCGTTTGCCTCGGGCGAGGCACGTCTTGACCGACCGAGGTTTTGCCTCGCGAGGCTCCCTCAATGAGTACGCGGCTAATGGGATTCAGGTCACATTGGTATGGTGGTAATCGCAAGATTTCATGGCCATGATTTTAGATAATTTCATCAATTTCATACCTTTTGTCCGGTTTCGATCGACATATTAAATAATATAACTCTCGCTTCGTCATTTTAGGGTCGTAAGATATGCCATTTTCCTGCAACCAATTTTGCATTACTTCTTTTCGTGCCGCTGAAGTCGGTGGTTTGTCAATTTGTCGGCTGTGGTACGGTGCATTATCAAGCACAAGAATGCTATTAGTAGGTAGGTTAGGTATTACTTTTTCTTGAATATATTTTGTGAAATTATTCGCGTCCATTTCACTATGGTAATCGCCTGTAGTGTTTCTGCACTTGTAAAAGAGTTCGGCGCCTTTAACAAATCCACTTTCTCCACCAGCATCCATCGATGTCCGGGATTGAAATTTTTTTTCACACTTGTGTCTGTTGCATTTTGCCAACATTTTGATACTGTATAGTGGCTATGTATCCAAGTTTCGTCTAGATATATGACAGGTTTTTTATTGACACTTTGATCCTCGTTGTCACGCAGTCTCCGCAAGTAGCGTGCTCTCCATGCAGCTATTTCGGGTTTTTGAATTAGATACTGTCTAATATTTTTGCATTTCCTAAACCTGTATCCAAGTTTATTTTTTATTATTTTCCAAAGGAACTTCCTTTTTAACAGTATAAAAACACACCATGAAATCGTCTATTTCTAATATTTTCTTAGGTTTTTTTTTTTGGAGTCGTTTATTTAATATTCGTTGCACTTGAAGTACCCGGTACAGGCGAGCTTGATCTGATTTTCTTTACTTCTGTCTTAATATTTCTTAAAGTTCGTTCATAAACACCAGTGGCTGCCGCAGTTCGCTTTATAACGTTATCAAACGATTTTAATTCATTTTCCATTAATTTCATTTCTATTTCCGATAGTGCATCGGGATGTTTGGGTAATGCGCTGGCCGAAGTATCAACGACATTTTCACTTTTTAATCTATCAATATTTTTCATAGCAATGATATCTTGAACATCATAAGGCGTTATCAACTGTTTTTCATTCTGTTCTTGTTCAAAGATTGTCATTAGCTTATACAACAAATTACGTTCACCACTGTGTTAGGACCTTTCCTCTTTTACTCATCGTAGCAACACAGATTATCGAACGTAAATAATAAATCAACAGGAAAAAACTTAACGAAATAAAAACAACAACAAACTCGAAAGCGTACGGTAACACAAAAATGAACGTAGTTCTAGTTACAGGGCAGCGTTGCTATCCGTACTAAAGGGGCGACGCTTGACGCGCGGTATGAGGAAGCGGGACGGGAGGTAACGGCAATCTCGTAGTGAACGCGTAGTATGTATGTAGATAGGTATATTAGTAGCGTGTTACACTTTTTTAAACCAGCTGTTGTACATTTTGTTTTGCTTACCTCAAGTATTTAATGAAATTAAATAATCATTATAAAAACAATAAACGATTCAACCCTATCGAGTTTCTGTTCGTTTGATTGGTCCCTAGAAGTGCTTTGATCCTATATGTTATCCAGGGTCTGATGCTGTAACTATGCAATAAAACGACACAACTCCATAAAGTTAAACTTTTTAGTTCGTATTATTAATAAAACAAGTAAAAATAAATCTTGTTTTTAATATTTATTTCTCCATACAAACATTATTGCATTTAAGATGCAGTCGTATTCGTCACACAATGATTTGCAGTGGCATAAATGAAGGTAGAAGTGAAAGTAAATAGTTTGAGTGTTGTTTAGGGTGGGGCGCGTAGTCAGGCGCCTGTGGGGGGTGTGGGTAGCGCGGCTTCCAGCAACGCGGCGAGCATCGTGCACGCCATGACGCAGCAGGTGAACGCGGCGCTGGCGGCCGGCCGCAGCTACGCGGTGGGCACGCGCCTCGTGGCGGCCGACGGCTCCGTGGGCGTGGTGCGCCCCGACCGCACCGTCGCGCTCGCGCACCTGCCGTACAACGGTCAGTATCAGCCATGTCCATTTATTATTTATCTAAGAGTGTAGGGACGCTATCTCGTTGAACTTTGCGCTCAAGTGATCCGCATTCACTCGGTTTTAGTGCCAGTGTAGTTGAATGTCCAGATAGACTCTAGATATTTAATATTGAAGGCGGTTATCTCTTTCTTGAACACACTAGTACTTTAAATTCATTGTAGATGTATTTGTTGCTTATATAATATGGAATTTTGATGATTACTCTCAACGTTTTGATTTGGAATCTTTCAAGAATTTCGATATTACCATACATACATTACATCCACAAACTGTCATTTTACTTTTTTATATTCATTTAAACCTGCTAAAGTGACTTTACCCTGCTTGATGAAAAACATGAATAGAATCCGTGATTAGTGGTCACCATACTCATTGCGAATACAGACAATGCAACATCGTGAGCCGTGACCCACGGTGTGGTGGCCTATACGATGTGCGCTGTAGCATGGTGCGGGTAACAGTCGCCTGTATGACGTTGACATCTGTCCACAACATGACTAGGGATGTGACGTTTAGCAATTCATTTTTATCGATGACGATACGCTTAACACTTTGCTTTATTTTTATTTGTAGACTAAAACATTCTGGCTGACTTAAATTTAAATTACTACAGTTATTACTGATTTAATATATTACGAATGTGGTACAGCTGAAATATTAAGTCAAATTTAGAAATCGCGGCAACTTTCAAGAGTGAAACGAAACGTCACTGAAACTGTCACCCGCACCATGCTACAGCGCAAGCAGTATAGTGAGCGCAGCGCAAGCAGTATCATTGCGTAAACGATGCAAATTTATTCCCCAGCAGCGATCGCTATTAATTTATCTTCAGTTTTTAGGGTTCCGTAGCCAAATGGCAAAAAACGGAACTCTTATAGATTCATCAAGTCTGTCTGTCTGTCTGTCTGTCCGTCCGTATGTCATAGCCAATTATTTCCAAAACTATAAGAGCTATACTGTTGAAATTTGGTCAGTCGATGTATTCTGTGAACCGCATTAAGATTTTTACATAAAAATAGAAAAAAAACTGTAGTGTAATGATGTGTAATGACCGTACCTTTTTGTTGTTCAGCCGAGCGAAGGAGTTCGTGAACACAATTCAAAGCACAAAGATCGTCTCACAATATTTATTGTCACTACACACACACTAGCTATATAGTTTATCGTTAAACAACAGTATAATTGTCAATTTATAATTAATTTTCAACACAGTATTCACAACGCAGTCGCTTTCAGTTCGGTATATATCGCACCGACTACCTTTAGTTTTTGATTTCTAATAGTGTACACCCGAGGCAATAGGTTTGACTTTTTAAGACATTAATTAAATGAAAATTATTTATTTTATACATAAACAAATTTCTGGACTTTAATAAAGTTAATAATATATTGGTTGAGAAAGCTATTAAAACGTTACGAACTTGATACTATTATATATAATTTTGGAAAACATTTTAGGTGAAAATCAAAACGTAAATAAAAATGAACATTTGGTCTTGGGTGGTATTTGGAATATAATTATTGTATCCCGGGAGACTTTACAAACATACGTGAAATGGACACAAAGAACAGTCAGACTCAGGACCACAATTTGTGGGTCACACAAAATGTTGTCCGACGTGGGATTTGAACTCACGTCACTTGGCGACGTGGAAAGCCAAATAAAGATGTAGTGTGAGGCACACTACAAAACCATACATTTTGGGGGTCCCCATACTTGGAACTGAAACTCAAAATTTTTTTTTCATCAAACCTAAACGTGTGTAACCTAATTTTTTTCTAAACTGAATAGTTTGCGTGAGAGACACTTCCAAAGTGGAAAAATGTGCCCCCCCCCCTCTAACTTTTAAAATAAGAGAGTGATAAAACAAAAAAAAATGTATGTTATACATTACCATGCAAACTACCAACGAAAATTGGTTTGAACGAGATCTAGTGAGTAGTTTTTTTTAATACGTCATAAATCGTAACACGCAATTTACCTTTCATCCAATCAATACACTAGTACAAAAACATCGATGAAAGTTACAACAAACTACAAGAACTTTTATATGATGTTCCTTGCTGATACGGAACCCTTCATGGGCGAGTCCGACTCGCTCTTGGCCTCTTTTTAAATAGTATCGTTGGTTGTCTCCGATACTCATCGTCAGATTTGTATGATATTTAAATGGGAACATTTCAGAATAAACTCTTTTCTAAGAAAAAACATATTTTGCAAGTCCGTCAAATAAATGACAGTCATGCCCGAATCCATATCCAAATTAAAAACCCGCTTCCTTGGTTGTTGTTGTTGGTTCAAAAGATGTACCATTGCATTCTTATCTCAATTTTATCCTCTACTACTGATGCTGAGGTTTTAGGTAAATAATGAGACATTTCTGATGATACGTTTACGTTAACAGCGACAGTATCAGGGGTGCCGGGCGTGACTCGTCCGCCGCCGCCCCCTCCATACCCCGGCACATTGCGACAACAGCAACCCCCGCCTCCGCCGTACCCACAGGTATGTACTTTGCAGACCACCGTGACGTAATATTCACGTCACTCGATAGCAGCTCTTGACATCACTACTTGGACATGCTTTAAAGTTCATTAAACAAGTCGTCAAGTGATATCAACGTTAGATAATCCGTCTTAAAATCAATAAAAGTAATTTTATTATTTTGTTTATAATTAATACAGCTAAGTACAGCTGTTCTTATTGTAATGCAAATTTGCGTCAGTAATTCTAAATCTGCTTACACTTGGACGTGTTTAAATTTTTTTGATCAGACTAATAATTTTATTTGTTAATTGCTATGTTCTTTAGAACTTAAAATTATAGAATCGAAAACAAAAAAATGTACAGAATTAATAATAGTGACGTCGAGATCTGTTAGTAAAGAGTATAATGAATATCACACAAATAATTTTTTACTAAATTGAATGAAACTAATAATTTAAAACTATTATACTATTAAGTACTTTTTATAGTCTTGGAGGATTTTTGGATACATTGTCGTGCATGCAGTATTTTTTTTTATTTACGTGTCTTTGTATAAATTTGTTTTGACATGCCAATGTCGAGAGAAATTTATAAGCTTTAAATGTACGCAGTAAGCTTGGGTTCACATTTTAGTAGAACAATTAGTTACTTATATATCTCACTGGAATTGTTAAAATGTGAACCCTTTAAATTTGTTCATAAGCTTCGATATTTGGTCGTACCGCAGACAATGTTAAGATATGTCATACATATCCATAGCAATATTAATTTATCTATGTCTTGGTGGCGGTCTCTCGACTGTAAATATACATTGAAAAAATTGCTTAGTCCCTCATGACAAGCTTAGAGAACTAATATTGCATGGGTATATCGAATAATCGCTCGCAATTCATACGACTTCAAATCTTCGACATTTTGCATAGCCTATATAGAACTAGGTTAAGCGGAGTATGCTTTTTTAATATATATATGTATAATAGAAAATAACGGTTTTGTCATATAAGGCTTATCTGAAATTAGTGCAATTTTTAGAATACTAATTATGTCAAAATACCTACGCTTTTTATATATGTATATTTTTAAATTATGTTCTGTCATGTCATGTGTTCATCTCATTTCGGCTTGGCTAGCCAAAGTGATGTTAAGTGTGTTGGGAATGAAAAAGAAATTCACCAAAAATTGTAACATTTGATTAAGATTTATTTAGGTATTTGGGGAAACCAAAAATTGACAAATTGCACAGATTCGAAATTTGTATAGGCAAGTCCTCACAACTCCCATAGAAATTACCGTAATATAGACATTTTATTTCTCAAATTCTGAATCTCTTCAGAAGAGAGAAAATATTATTTTGCAAAGATATAAATATAACTATAAACTATTTACCTACAGTTATTCGCGAAATATAAGTTTAAAGTAAATTTATAGACATCGTAATACGAAAAAAGTCGTATGGATTGTACAGCGAAAATCGTAGGTTGTATGTGTACGACGTCAGTACATGCGTGTTGTTTGCATGTCGGTGATTGATGGTTGTTGGCGGGCAGGGTTATGAGCCGCCGGAGTGGGGCGACTGGCTGCATCGCCGCCCGCTGCTACTGCAGGTCAGATCCCACCCTCACGTAGAACCTGCGTCCGACCTTAAAACCATTTCCTACTATCCAATTGATCCTGAATCGCCTACTCTTACTTAACACAGAAAAGCTACTTATTTCTTTAAATTTTAAAACAAGTGTTACTGGAAGGTTTTTGAAATTGAAGGTAACACAAACTTTAATGTTGGGAGAGTTGTAAAATCACTCTTATTATAAAATATCAACACATACAGGATATATTTCACAACAACGTTACTCAAATTACAAAGCTTAAATGTTAATCAGTACAAACTATTTTTATGTATACATACTTTTACAACTATCACTGAACTGAACGATTGAGATAATATATAGTGGTACTACAAGATTTTCCTTCCTCTCCTCTACTTTTAATCTTCCTTTCAAAAAGTCTTAAAGATCTCCTTTCGTGTTAGAGGGCGTTGTCACCGCTAACTACCTATTTGTGTTAATGCTTTTTACTTGGCTTGCTCGTTGCACGCATGCGTACTGACTACTAACCTTTGTACCTTTTCAGCATCCTTCCTAACACAACACTAACGTTCTTTAACAATAAATCATACAAGCACTTTAGCATAGAACAACTCTATGAAAAATTAGGTTCTAATGTAATATTTAGGGTTTATGATAAATATAGGACAGATAGGGAGCGCTAGAGTGCATACCTGTCTCATCTTGCGTTGCTACAGTTTTTGTTGTAGACTACTATAAGACCAGAGTAAAAGCCTCTTAAAATAACAAAAAGTGAACATAAATTATAGTAGGATGAAACCCATTGTAAAAGGAGGAGAATAGTACAAAAATTAAAGGAAAAATAAATTACGGGCGATCCGAGGTCGGGAAGGGGGTGAGGGGGGGGTTTTTAAGGAAAAAAAATGGCTTATCTCAATTTCCTGCAAACTACAAGTCCTATGGAAAAAAGTTAAATGGCAAAGTTGTAGGTAATAAAAAGATCTACATCTTTTGCATTTACACTTTTTTCACATAACCTTAAATTTTATGTGAAAAATTCAAAAAACCAAGTTTTTGGTTTTTTATTTTTATCTTTTACAAATAAAATTATTTTTTAAAGAAATTTTGTGAAAACTTAGCTTTTCATGTCTTGAATATACCGTAATTTATTTGATTTGAAATATCTATTTTTTCACCTCATTTTGACTGAATACCGAAAAAAAACCCTAATTTTCAATCGAAAATTCGTCCGTCAAAATATCAACGTTTTTCACAAAAATTGGGTGTTTTCTATTCGATGAAATCTCTACTTTCCGATGGTATAAAAATATATATTTATTACCATAGTAAATCTTCTCAGAAAATGCAAAAAATAAAAAAACGCGAATTTGTTTTTTTTAATCGTTATTGAGATATTTATTAAAATTTACACTTTAATCACTCGAAAAACGTAAGATTGCATGTTACAACGATAAACAAAAACATTGCAAATTGAAATATACTACTATAAGCCACAACGGCGGTAGTTGTCATTTTTGTGGCGCCATCACTTCACTGCGCTTGGTTATAAATAGGAGTGATCTGTTGTATCGGTACGCATTTCTGACGAATGCGTCGCGGAGTGTGGATCATTGTTTTTGGTCAATTAGTACTACTCTGTTAACAGATGTGGAAAGCTGTCTTTGACAAGTTAGTACTGTCTGAATTGCGGTGGGTGCGAGGAAAACTGTCTAACAGCTAGTACAGCCCTATGTGACCGCCCTTGCTGTCTATCTAACTGTAATTTGTTTAGATTCGTTACTTAATTAACGGTTGTTTGTGTCTAATTGCATTTCTAAGATTATTTTGTAATTAATGAAATAAATTGTTTAGAATTAAAGTAAATTGTTTAGAATTATAATTATTTTTATTATTTTTCACTTCTGGACTCTAACACTACTATAATTAACAAACAAATAAATAATAAAGGACCAAATATTATTTGTGTCATTCACAAATATTTGTTTCGGAGTCTGGGTGTTTCCTATGTATAATATGTATGTATTTACAAAAAAAAAGTATGTTTATGTATTTATATCAGTTGTCTAGTACCCATAACACAAGCTCTGCTTAGCTTGGGACTAGATGATGTTGTGTGTCAGATGTCCAAAAAAAAATAAAAAATAAAACATCTACAATATTTTGAGAAAGTTGCAGAATCTTCTAAGTATATGCGTATATGCCTATTTATTACTATTTTAAGATAATTTAATATCTGAGTGACCTATGAAAAATTTTTGGCTATTAAAAGTTTTTTCATAGAGAAGTGGGCTAGGCAGGTCTGGGCCTTACTCTACATACTTGCTATTTCGTAGCAGCTGTAAAGCAGAGCAGTGTACGACATCGTTTATAAAACTACACGTGCAGGCTGAGTTATTTTCTATGAAATACCTTTTGATGGCCTAAAATTTTTCGTAGGTCACTCAGGTATTAAATTATCTTAAAATAGTAATCAATAGGCATATACGCATATACTTTAAAGAAGATTCTGCAACTTTCTCAAAATATTGTAGATGTTTTATTTAATATTAACTTTATTATTTATTTGTTTGTTAATTATAGTAGTATATTTCAATTTGCAATATTTTTGTTTATCATTGTAACATGCAATCTTACGTTTTTCGAGTGATTAAAGTGTAAATTTTAAAAAATATCTCAATAACGATTAAAAAAAATCAAATTCTAGTTTTTTCATTTTTTGCATTTTCTGAGAAGATTTACTATGGTAATAAATATATATTTTTATACCATCGGAAAGTAGAGATTTCATCGAATAGAAAACACGCAATTTTTGTGAAAAACGTTGATATTTTGACGGACGAATTTTCGATTGAAAATTAGGGTTTTTTTTCGGTATTCAGTCAAAATGAGGTGAAAAAATAGATATTTCAAATCAAATAAATTACGGTATATTCAAGACATGAAAAGCTAAGTTTTCACAAAATTTCCTAAAAATAATAATTTTATTTGTAAAAGATAAAAATAATAAACCAAAAACTTGGTTTTTTGAATTTTTCACATAAAATTTGAGGTTATGTGAAAAAAGTGTAAATACAAAAGATGTAGATCTTTTTATTACCTACAACTTTGCCATTTAACTTTTTTCCATAGGACTTGTAGTTTTGCAGGAAATTGAGATAAGCCATTTTTTTCCCTTAAAACCCCCCCTCTCCTCCTTCCCGACCTCAGATCGCCCGTAATTTATTTTTCCTTTAATTTTTGTACTATTCTCCTCCTTTTACAATGGGTTTCATCCTACTATAATTTATTTTGTTTTCAAACATTAAAAGCACTGGTCTATATAGGTATGATAAAAATAATTTATCGGGTATTACCTTATGAATGTACTAGATGCTATTTCACTTTAGAATCATTTGCTCCGAAATAATTGAATAAAATATGGTTTAAGTTTATAGTAATACATGTACTGAGTGTTAAAAAATTAGAAAGATGACCTGAATGATTGTGACATACACGAAAAATTAATCATGTTACACGCCTTTTTACACAAAGCCGTCCGACACAATAGTATAATTGCCGATTTATTACATATATGTTTCTCCTTTGAAACAGTTTTTACATGTATTTCTAAATTAAACTTACATGGAAACACACAAACCTTAAACAAGACTTAGTTTTCAATAGCGAACTTCTATTTAGATTGTAATTATTTTGCCGTTTAAAAGTACGATTTATAAATGTACTCATATATTTTAGCACTGCGTTAGAATATCACATTTTATTTATCAAACTTCGATTAGCCGCACCTAAACTATTAGTTAATTTATTTCTTTA
This sequence comes from Phragmatobia fuliginosa, assembly GCA_932526445.1. Classification (NCBI taxonomy): domain Eukaryota; kingdom Metazoa; phylum Arthropoda; class Insecta; order Lepidoptera; family Erebidae; genus Phragmatobia; species Phragmatobia fuliginosa. The sequence goes on along the minus strand of OW052065.1, from coordinate 13,522,231 downwards.
AGTTACCTGTCTTAGATTAAGAAGTCTTGAGATTATTCTACAAATATTGATTCTTTATAAATGTAGTTTAATTAAAGTAATACTTGTGGAGCCGACTGAAAAATGTACAGTTTTGCTCTTTTTATCATTCCATACTCAAAACAACTCCAAGAAATATCTTAAATAAATAATAATAATCTTAGATGCACATGATAATTGCAGATATAACATGAAAAGAAAATACTTTTTCAATCGGCTCAAAATGTAAGATGAGACGGGTAAACAACTTAAAAACATAATAAAAAATGTTAAATAGGTACAATTTGCCATTGTTACAAATACGTAGGTATGTGATTCATCGACAGCCTTTATCAGTCCACTGCTAGACATAGGCCTCTCCTTGAAAAGGAGGTATGTGATTGCTTGCTTTAAATATGAAGGAATGTATAGGGTATCGTAGAAATGAATGTATGTATCGCATCGTGACCGGTGACGGTGGCGGGCGAAGGCGCAGGCCCTTCGTCAACAGGCTAACTTTAACCGTCAGAACGTAAACCAGGAGCAACCGTTGCTTCTCGAGGAGCTTCTGGAGCAGGAGAAGCGGGAGCAGGAGCGCGACGGAGAGTGGGTGGGGAGCGGGCCGGTGGTGGCGCCGCCGGTGGCTCCGCCCGCGCCGCTGGCGCCGCCCGCCGTGCCGCTGTACGGGGGCGTGGCGCCCGTACAGCCGCCCCTGCCGGCCGACCGTGCCGACGCCGACCCTCACGCGCGCCTGCTGTACGAGCAGTGGCTGAAGCAGTACAACGCCTTCGCCGCCGACCAGCAGCGCTACTATGAAGTCGAAGTGCAAAAGCTTCGCAAGATCCGCAAGGTGAGCAGTAGAGCGCTTTCGTGTTCGTGAGCTTAGTAGCGCGAGCCGTCCTCCCGGCCGCCTGTAGATTCGTTTTCAGGTATTTTCTTCCGATAACCAAACGATCCTGTGACTAACTCAGGGTATAGCTTAACGAGCGAGCGGCCCGATTTTACCCTTGATTACTACTCTTAACTTTCCAGTCGCTGAATAGTAAACAGCGTCAGCTTCGCAAGTCTGGCAACGAACTGTTGCCGAACGATGCAGCCGAACTGCAGCGAGTTTCCACGGAACAGCAAGCGCTTCAGAAACATTTAGAAGCCGCAAGGAAACAAGCTCGACAGCATAGTATGCTTATGCAGGTATGTCTTGACAGAAACACACATATTTAAATTGTTTCAGTAACTGCTTTCAAAAACTGACTTCCGTCATACGGCTGCAAAGCAAAACTTAGATATAAATATATGATATAAATCTACCATTTTTAAAGTTAAGTTTAATTTCTGCTATAAGCCACATGCCAAGTTAATTGCGTTTCTACCTGATAGTCGCGGTTTCGGATAGGGATAATATACCAGTATAATATTGATAAAATTCTGATATTCTGGTTATGTATATAAGTTATTGACATATTTACGTGATAGACATACAATATGTCAATAAGCAGAAAACCATCGCTTGGTTATCTATGTGAAAGCTTGGACCTTTGGTTTTCGGTATTATAGTTTTTGAGTACTTTTTGTCCAATTCTGTAAAAGTGAAACCAATAAACCTTTATTCTATTCTATTCTAATTGACTAATATACTAATAATTATTATTATGCTTTTTTGTCTAGGAATACGAAACCAAACAACGGCAACAGAATCCACAACTGGTTCAACAAACAGTCATTAACCAGCAGCAAATCACGAATAATCAAACTGGGTTTGTGTCAAACCAAAACCTAAATCAAGGCCAACAAGTACAACAACAAGGTACTATAACACGGCCATTGCAACTTGGACTACAAGGCGCTAACATACAACAGCAACAAACGTTAATTCGAACTCAACAGACAGTAATAGGTGCAGATGGACAATCGATTTCACAACAAAGAATAGGTTTAGTGGCGTCGCCACTGACTGCACAAGGAAGATTACTTCAAGGTGGTCGTACCCTAGTTATAGAACAAGCTGGATCACCGCAACAACAGTTAGTGAGACAATTATCGGGAGGACAAGAAAGACAGCAATCTGTAGGTGGAATGGTGCAATTTGGTCAACAACAACTATCTGGAGTTAGAAGCTCTATGCAATCGGGATCACAAACGCCCCGACCCCCAGGATCTAGGCCTGCGATGTCACCTTTACACGTTCAATCTCCTCATTCACAATCTCCCTTACATTCTCTTGCCCCTCAATCTCCTTTGCATCATTTAACGTCGCCGATGCAATCTCCATTGCATTCGCAGCAGTCTCCTTTGCATCATACGTCGCAGTCGCCTCTTCATCCATCGACCCAGTCCCCGTTGCACACTCAACAGTCTCCTTTACACTCTCAACAATCACCAATGCACGTGCAACAGTCAAACCTGTCGCAACAATCCCCAATGCATCCTCAACAGTCTCCGATGCATCCTCAACAGTCACCAATGCATCCACAGCAAAGTCCGATGCATCCACAACAATCCCCTATGCATCCACAACAATCTCCAATGCATCAGCAGTCACCTTTACATGCTCAACAAACTCAAATATCGTCTCAACATTCCCCGATGCCTCAGCAATCGCCGATGCATTCGCAGCAATCACCGATGCATTTGCAACAGTCGCCTATGCACACTCAGCAATCACCAATGCAAACGTCTATGTCGCCACAACATTTCTTGCAACAATTACAAGCACAAAGGACCAGCCCTCAGTTGCCTACGCCTAGCAGGAGTCCGCAGGTTCGTAAAATTACAAATTAACTTAGTAATAAATTTTAATTATTTTAAATACAAATTAACTTACAATTAGTAATAATTTCTAATACTCTTGGAAATTAATATTATCTGTTTCTTGCAGATATATCAGCAATCGCAGATTCAAAGTCCAGTGGCGGCTCACTCGCCACAACTTCAAAACGTAAGATGCCATTGCAAATATTTTTTTATAAACTCTTTTGCAAAAAAAACGGGCACTTAAGCAAATAATTATTTTATAGTTACTATTTGTTTGTTTGTCAATTTTAGGTATTGTTATCCTCAGAATTTTATAAATTAATTAGGAAGGAATAGTTTTCATCAGTTTTATCATAACATTTTGATTAAATTATTGAGAAATAATGTTTAAGCTCAAAACACTATTATTGTACCTGCTCGCTAAATAAAAATGAAACGCGTTAATTTCTTTGTTTTTATTGAATACATTAAAAGCAGTTAAAAGTTTAGTATTGAGTGTGACCCCCTCTTGCTGAAATCACAGCTTGCATTCGTCTGGGCATGCTAGCGAGTATATCTTTTATGGTTTCTTGGGGAATAAGTTCCCACTCCGTGCTAATCACATTCTTTAGCTCTCTGATGGTCTGCGGAGCCGTCTGCACTGATCTCGCTCGTCGCTTCAGAACGTCCCAGATATGCTCTATGGGATTGAGGTCCGGACTTCTAGCTGGCCAGTCCAAACGACGAATTCCGACTTCTAGCATATACGCTTCCACATCGCCAGACCGGTGGGCGCGAGCGTTGTCGTCCATAAAAATTGAGTTTTCGCCAAGAGCGGTTAAAGCGGGTTGTGCATAAGGTATTAGAACTTCCGTTTGTATCGGTGTCCAGTCAGTGTACCGTTTTCGATGAAGACTAACTCCGTACGATCCATAGAATTTATTCCTGCCCAAAACATAACAGAGCCCCCTCCATAAGGTGTGATTTCTTCAAAACATGCCTCTGCAAAGCGTTCTTCTCGTCAACGTAACACTCGCCGACTTCGGTGTTCACCATGCAGAGATATCCTGGCTTCATCGGAGAACAATACCCTATCCCAGTCTTCATGAGTCCATGACACACAATTTCGAGCGAAGCTAAGCCTGGCAACTCGATGTCTACGGAGTAATTTAGGGCCGCGTACCGGGCGATGACTGTGTATATTAGCAGCGAGAAGCCTCCTCCTAACCGTCCATTGACTAATTTGCACATTTCTTACTTCTTCGAGTCTGTTCTTGAGGTCCACCTAAGAAGATTTGCGATTTCTCAACGCTTGACTAACTAGAAAACGATCATCCCGTGGTTCGGTACGTGTCTTTCTACCAGAACCAGGCCTCCTCTTGACGGAACCGGTCTCTTGATAGCGCTGCCAGGTCCTTTAAACTGTCGATCGACTCACATTTAGCCTCTGAGCCACGAAGCATTGGCTGCAACCTTCTTCAAGCAGCGCAATAATTTTGATCGCTTTTATTACTTTATCTACCATTTTCGAGATTGCTAAACGGCAATAACAATACTTTTAAATGTCAAGGACATCAGATAATTTAATAAAAATAGTTAATTAGAGTCGATATTCTATAGGGAATTCGCGCCACAAAATGTAGTTAAAAGTTGTTTTCTTTGAAAACCAGGCTCAGTCAAAAATTTGAATTTGGAAGATACTCTTATAAACATTATGGCACTTTTTTAACTGGCCAGTAACATGTTCAAATGATTAAAACCTTTTTGGTATTTTATTTTTTTCAGCCAGGAAGAAAATCGAAACCGCCCGTTTTTTTTTGCAAATGAGTGTATATGAACCTGCCAAAGTGGTTAATTACTGCTTGATGAAAAGCATGAGTAGGTAGGCAGTCATCAACAAAACACGATAGGTCGAATGCTGTCATTTTAGGTTGGTCTTCTGTGAGAGGGTAGTTTCGGTTGAGCCATTAGTGCTGAAATCAGCGTGGCTCTTTAACCTAATTGCCCTAAGAGTCCTGCTCCAGAGGTTGAATGGAGCTGTGTCGTGACAAGACAGCTATATACGGGGTTATCCGCTAGCGGTTTGCCCCGCCTGAGCGACGCAAGCGTTGGGCCCTCACTGCTCTGAGGAGATCTGTCGCTACCGGACGTCATACGCTCTATTACCGGTAGAGACAGTGGTTTTACTGCGGTTGCAACCTTCTGCGAAAACATCATTTCGCAGAACGAGGCGGCGGAGAAGGCCGTTCCCATCCATCCGTGTGCCGTAGGCAGCCTAAATACAGAGTATTAGCCATGATGGCGTCAGTGCGGACAGACGCCGGGAGGGGTCTTGATGTCATAATGACAGCTGTTCCTGGACCCCTTCTACTTCAGGTGCAGAGTGGTACCCCGTGTGGTCTTAGTCGGTCTGATTCCGACACATCGCCCCGCCGCAACCCCGGTGAAGTGACGGTGAAGTGGGAGTTTGCACACCTAGAAATCCAGGTGTTCCAAGAGAGAACGTAAACCTTGTAATTTCCTTATTTTGTTACTAGATTTGGATTATAATATAGAAAGTTTTTTTTTTTTATTTTGTAGGCTGACTTTGGGTCGGGTAGATTCCCACGTCCCGCACCTGGCTGTTCACCGTTACCTACAAGATTCGCCAGGCCGCCACATCACCAACAAGGTAATTAATATAGAAAAACGATTCCTGCTTGAAATATAATATGTTACCACCCATAACATATTCATTCTGTTTTACCACAATTTCTTTAGGTATGCGGGTAGGAGTACCTTTTGGAGGACGCCAACAGACTTCGCCCCTGGGTAGTCCTCAGCCACTGCCTTCTCCTGGAAATTCTGCAAATGAAATGGCAGTAAGTAAAAAATCTGATTCCTTTTTTCTTTTAACACCACATTGACATTACTGTGACGTCTTTCATTTTAATCGCTGAGCTGAGAAGGCCTTGAAATTCTCGAATTTCTTTCACATGTAAACTTTCCTCTTGATTTACCATAATCATCATCAGCCTATCGCAGTCCACTGCTGGACATAGGCCTCTCCAATTGCACGCCACTTAGTCCGATCCTCGGCTACTCGCATTCAGCTCCTGCCAGCCGTCTTGCGCAAATCATCACTCCACCTGGCCTGTGGACGTCCTACACTACGTTTGCCGAGACGCGGTCTCCACTCAAGAACACGTTTACCCCAACGGTTGTCGGTCCTGCGGCTAATATGGCCAGCCCATTGCCACTTCAGCTTGCTAATCCTCTGGGCTATGTCGATAACTTTAGTTCTCTGCCGGATTACCTCGTTTCTAACACGATCTCTTAGAGAAACTCCGAGCATAGCCCTCTCCATAGCACGCTGCGTGACTTTGAATTTGTGGACCAGCCGTGCCGTGAGTGTCCACGTTTCGGCTCCGTATGTCATGACGGGTAGGACGCACTGGTTGAAGACTTTCGTCTTTAGGCACTGTGGGATCGATGATGAGAAGACCCGACGAAGCTTCCCAAACGCCGCCCAACCCAGCTGAATTCTCCTGTTCTGATTTACCATGATATTATTGCTGAAAACTGCAATATTTTTTAAGAACTTTAAAGGGGACATTTCTTCCATACCATTGGTTTAATGAAACTAATTATTGCCATCACATTGTTGTTGTCCGATGTTAACAAAAGATACTGACGTTAAATATTTAGGAGTAAACATCGATGACAAATTAAATTGCTTTCTGCATTGCTTCTTCCAATAGACTGAGAAAACTCATTAACTTGAGACGGATCCAGAATACTACACTTTTTAAACATACTAAGCACTGGCTGAATGTGTTATCTTATTGTATTGGCTGTATATGCTAATGGGGTTCAGCCCCTAAGACATATTTAATTGACTTAAAGGGGCACAACGTGTCGTCCTTAAAGTATTATGGAATAAAGTATGAAATTGCCGATTTGTAATTAAAAATTGAAATCAGTTTTTTTTTTCATTTAACATATTTGTTTAATCTAAATATCTACCATTATTATGCTTTAATATTGCTGCCATCTAATCGGAAGGTCATTTATGCTTTTGCAATAGAACTCTAGTGATGTAGATTCTACTATTTGGGTGAAAGTATTTTGTACTACCTCCTATCCACATTCCGAAAAAATGGTAGTCCGTTGGAGCATACGAAATATAGAGGGTGACGAATGGTTTCTAATTGCAGTTCCTGTAGAGTTATAACGGTTTCTCCTGCTGTATGAAGTCTCGCGTTATCATGGAGCAATAATGGTGAAAATTTCACTGAAAGTTTTGCTATCATTGTTTGGAGTTCGGCACAGAAGACATCTGCCGTTAATGCTTGACCAGATCGGAGAAAGTTAAAGTGAATAACACCATGTTGAGACCACCAAATAATTAACATTACGTTTTTATTGATAAGCTTTGCTTTAGGACACTGTTCGCTGTCAGCCGTTGCTTTTTTCGCTTACGGTTATCGTACAGAATCCACTTTTCATCACAATCCAATCCAATATTCCTTAATTTCTGTATCGATTCAACAAGGCAACACAAGTTTCAACAAGCGTTTCTTTCTGCAGATCAGTCAAATCATGAGGCACCCATTTTTCATATTTTTTATTTTATTTTATTGAAAGATTGGTTAACGTTAAACCATGTCGTTAATTCCTGGGCAGTTTGGCTTGGATCGGCTTTCACCATCTCTTTCATTAATTGTTATTCACACGTGTGGGCGTTCTTCCACGTGGTTCGTTCTTCAGATCAAAATTTCCATCACGAAAGCGTTTAAACCATGCGTGCGTTCATTAGCAGTCTCCTCTCCAAACGTTTCTACAGCGTTAGTGCCGCGTCGAAACTCGTATTCAAAAATCACTCGAATTTTCGAAGTATACATCTTTCTTGTCTAAGTTGAATAAAAAAAACAACTGACAGTCGATAATCGAATGTTACACATTTTTTTAAAAGAAGAACCTCATAGGTACTTTGAAAAAAGTTTCACTCAAAAATCTCAAACCGTGAAGGCTCTATGTCAATTCGAAGTACCTATTACAATTAAACGGTAATTTCATACTTTAACCCCTATTGCTACTACCGTATCGCCACCCTACACATTAGTTTAAATGAATGCAGATGTTCTTATTGTGCGAAAACTATTTATATACCAGACAATACGTATTAGATATCATAAAACTGTTATTCCACATTTAAAACCATCGGGCAAAAGTATAGACAAATGTCCGGTTTCGAGAGTAGCAAATAAATTTGCTCGACAGCACTACAGTAATGCACAAAGACTTTATAAACAAATTTAAGTGTATGATCAATTCAAAATTTGAGTAGAAAATGTTAAAAATGTTTTTTCTTTTTTTTTGCAGCGTCAGCAAATGCTTCAACGTCAACAGTACAGTCCAATGGGCGGGGCACCTTCCTCACCATCGATCTCTCGTTCACCGCATGTAGCAAGAACACCGACACCCTCAGCTTCCCCTGCAGCTTCTCCCGCCCCTAACCACGAGCATGGCGGCGGCCTTCATGGCTCACATGCTCCAATACCCATACCACCTGGATACCGGTACTTTAAGCCTGGACTTTTTGGTGGAGCTCCACCGTGGCCCTCGCGTGATGACGAAAGACGTCGTCCAACTCATTTAACTAAAGTTTCTATACTGAAGCGGCGAACTCCACCACGCCCAAGGCCAACACATATCCATAGCGATGAAACAGATTTGCCGGCTACATCTAACGATGCACGAAGCTATGTGCTGTACTCTCAAGATGCGATGGACTATGCCCATGACGATCACAGTGACGAAACACGACGACATGATGATGATGACGTCGAGGAATTGGTAGAACACTTAGACGATGACGACATTGTTCTCGTAGAACCAGATGCTATATCTCCTGAGGAACGTATAGCCACGGAAGAAGATTTTGAGGAGCTGATTGATAGTGGTAAACCGGAAGATGAACTAGAAGAAGAATCTGTAATAGCCCAAACGCGAACAGAAACTACCACTAAAACTGTAGCAGTGATTAGTCTTTCCACTGGAAAACAACCGTCAGGCAATGTGCAACAATATAAACTAGTGAACTCGGCCTCCGGCTCGCCGCTAGCTCGTTTGCCTGTACTGAATGCTACGATGTTATCACCTCATACTAACACTAAAATTCTCGACGAAGTCTCGCAGGCTACGGTGGCCTCGGTCTCTATTGCAAATCAGACAATATCTGTACCAGTGCTCACAAGCCTTTCAATGCCTATTCCTAGCAGTCACGCTGGAGGCGCAAAGACACAGTTAAAGAAAATGCCTATTAATTTAACAAATCAACCTCTAGCTATAAATATGTCTACTTCCTCGCTCTCGAAACCAAATAGTTCGGTTATTAGCGTTATATCATCAAATATGCCTAAAGTTGCAAGTTTAAACCAACCACGAGTACCCGTTTCTATATTAACACAACACCAAGTTAAACAGAAAATACTTAAAACTATCGAAAAACCAATGGTACTTTCCTTATCAAATTCTAAATTATCAAGTTTGTCTGTAACACATGACGCTACATTACCAGCTAAAATTTTTCAAGATGATGCTGCATCCCCAGATAGCACTGTAACCTCAGAAAGTAATTCTGACAAGGATCAAAGTCATCCAATGACATCTACTTCGCAGCAACTATCCTGTTTAACTTCTCATGGAACATCGCAAATGGACAGGCCAAGTTTATTCAAAGAGCCGACTAAAGACATAGACATCGAAACTGAAATAAGTCAGCAGACTGAACTACCGCATACCCTTTGTCTGACCGATCGTACTCCACTACTGTTAGGTAAAGCAGAAATAAAAAGTCCAGATCCAATCCCTGAAAAAATCCCTGATAATATCATGGAAGGGGATGATGAAGATAAACCAGAGGATACCATTCAAGGAAACCTGTTGCTATCGTATAATAAAAGCATAACAGAGCCACCGGCGCCAAAGTCAATGCCTGAATCGAAACCTGATGAAAATGTAGTAAAAACCATTAAAGCAATTGTTAATCAAAGAAAGGAAATGGTGATTGATTCGAACATGCAGATAACATCAGATATGGCACAGGAGTCGGTACAAATATCTATACCGTCACCTACGCCGTCTCAGGAAAGATATTTGAATGATATAACAATGCAAGAACACTCTGAAACTACTGAAGGGAATACTAAACATGTTGAAACTTTTGAAGACATGTTGTGTATATTTGAAAATATAGCCGAAGAAAACAAAACGTATGGTGTTAAACAACCAACTAAACCTATGAATTCAACTCAAATTCCTAAACCTGAAACCAAGGAAAGTCCAGAGCAACCGTCGACATTCATCAAAAGAGAACCAGAGAGATTAGCATTGCAATCAGCTACTGTGCCACAGCTGTCACCACTGTCACAGCCTGCCGAGTTGACATCAAACATGGCAAATGTATCTCAACAATTACGCACTATTATGTCTTCATTAAATAATAATACATCTAAAGTTGAAACTCAGACAATAATAAGAAAGAGTAGTGATACTGCAACACCCACTCAAGTCAACTTTGAAAATTTACTACCATCATCTAAAGTAGAAGTAACAACATCTAGACCATCTCCAATCCAAAGAATCGAGAAACCTACTACCGCAATGTCTAATACAGAAAATATACCGATGAGTGCCGCTCAGGCAATCGGCTCGAGAGTGAACACTTTATCGAGTATGGGTCAAATAAGAAAATCTCCAACTATCACACCTATTAATTCTCCTGTAGGTATGCAAAATTCTCTCATGAAATCACCAGCACAGTCACCTTTAATCCCAAATCAACCACAATTTTCATCCATGGAAGACTCTGGTCCATCTTCCACCGCTTCTCAAGTAATCCAAATGCCAGCTCTTTCTAAAATACACAGTTCTACTTCACCAGTCAATATAATTCACTCTAATACTATCACTACTAGTATGGGAAGCTACCAACAAAAAAATCAAGCTTTGCCAACAAGTATATTGGGGCATACACTTCTGCAACCTACAAGGCAAATCAATACCGGTAATTTGAGTTTCAGCCAGCAGAGTATTAGTTCTAGTCAGCCTCCGGCCCTAGTAATGACTTCGAGATCTAATATGAGCAATAAGGAAACCCCACCGAATGTCACTGTGCGCCCACACAGCACAGTTAGCGCAAGCATCAATCAAATGCAACCGAAGCCACCACAAGGTTCGATAAATTTCATTACTTCTTCAAAACTCTTACATACGCAACTGACCTCGCCTCTAAAAAGATCTAAATCAACCGATGAGCCGAAGAGTGAAGTTATAGTTGGTCATATACAACCAACTAAAAGACATAGCGTAGAGGCTGTAGTAGTGAAATCGGAACCTATGGAAACTGATGAACCGAATACGTCAACTGCTGCTGCCGACACTACTAATAAGCATGTACAACAGTCTACAGCAAATCAAAAGAATGATGAATCTCAAAATGTGTTACTGAAGCAGCTTTTACAAACAACGACTACTACAGCCGCTGTAGTCTCACAACGTGCTATGACTATACAAAGAACTGCGCCGGCTTTAGGAAGTATACCTTCTCTGGAAGCTCAACTAGCTAGACCTTCCATTCCACCTCCAACGATATCTCTGGCCCAGGAAGTAGAAATACCTAAAAATTCTCCAAGACATTTACACAATTCTATAATAAATTCTCCTTTTACTAATCGTCAAATCCAAACATCTGTTCCGACGTCTTCAATATCACCATTGACGCAGAATTCTACCCAATCTCTGATGGATGTGCGGAAACCACCAGTAAAAATATTAAACAAAGATGACACTACGCCTATGCCAGAAAACTCCCCTACAATAAAATCGATGCCTATGTATCCTATGAACTTAGATAATCAGCAACTGCATCAAGCCATTAAGAAAGAAATTGCCCCCCCTCAGCAAAGTCCGGTTAATAGGTTTTCACCCTTGGAAGTAAAGAGGGAATTACTTGATGAGAGCTCTCAGCAGTCGGCTACGTCTGGCGTATCAACTGCATCTGATCAAGGTAAACTGGATCAGCCAATGAAGGAAGAGTTCCCCGAAAACGCTAACGCGGAAGCTCCATTGGAGGTGGCTCCTGAAACACCATCAGAGGCCAAAAAACGTAAACGACGTGAATACCAGCAGAAAAAACGTAAAATACAAATGAATATGAAACAAGCTGCTGAGAATAATATGAATCCTGCTAATGCAAAAAAAAGACCTCGTAAAGGTTCAAGATTCGACGAAGATTATGACACTTTTATTGATAATTTGATGGTGCAATTACGGTCTATGCCAGCGATGCAGATCCAGGAACCGGCTCTTACTACTAATTTCGCTGTCTGCCCTCTTTTCGGTTCTGGAGATCTAACAAAATTAAAGAACAAAGATTATGACATATTAAAAGGTGATTTGACCGGCGTGTTCGGTAATGCGAAAATACCAAATGTTGCTGACTACTACAATACTAAACCATTCGGGGAAGAGGAACCATTACCTGAAAAACCACCAGCATCCACTCAAAGAGGCTTTTACGATCAAGAATTCCAGCCTATTGTTTTTGAAGAAGATCCCGAAGACAAGAAGTTAGACTTTATATGTAAAGAACGAGACACAGATACACCTGACAGTATTGTAAGCTGCTCTAGTCCAGAGTGCCCTGACATGGAACCGCTCAACAGATTCCCGGGCCTAAAACTTGTTGATGATGAGGAAGAAGACGAAGATAGTGACTCTGCTTCTGGTCGCATATCTCCTGCGATTCCAATAATAGCACCGGTACCGATCAGGATCAAACCAGTCTCTCTTTATCAAGTAAAGGAAGAAGAGGAGAATCAAAAGGAATTAAAATGTTTTGAAACAGATCCTGCTAAAGCAAAAAATGTGGATTCGCCTGGCAGTACAGAAACTAACGAAAATGTTACTGTTACGCTTACTTTAACGTCAGGTGCTGCAGAAGATATTCTTGGAGTGCTGAAGGAACTTGCTGGGATTTTACACATTCCGCCACCGACATCTTACCAAATCATAGAGAGAACTGCTACCCCACCGTCTCATAAATTGGGTTTGTACAGATCTAAAGGCAAAGATGGTAAAGAAGGAACACCAATTGATATCCAAAGTATACTAAATGGAGCAGCGAAATTTTGTCGACATTGCGATGTTGTTATTTTAGATTCCGTTGTTAGAGCCAAAGCCTCGGAATTTCCTTTGCTATCAACCAACAAGGGCAATGCTGGTGAAATTTTGTGTGATAGCGACTCAGATTTATACTTTTGTAGTACTCAATGCTACGAGAGTTTCGCATGGCGGCCTACTAACATTATACTCGATGGTAAATCAAAGTCTACGGTCAAGGAGGACAACAAATCAGATATTGATACAAATTTATCTAAAGATCGTGACGATTTTGATACCGCATCGACTGAAAGCATGGAAACTGACGATTTAGATATTAAACCCGATATTAAAGATGAAAAAATGGACTTATCATTTATGGATTCGCTCGATAACGATGAGCTAATGAAAGAAGTTGGTGATGATGTCAATGCATTAGATGAAGATCTAAAAAACGAACAAGATGAAAAGAGCAATCAGAGTAGCATCGCAGAGAAAGAAAAGTTCCGGGGCATTCGATACAAGGCTTGGTCACCAGGATGTATAGGCCCGCCAGTCAAATATAAGAGACCGACTGATAGAGAGCTCACTGAGTTAGTCTTTCGTACTGGAGTCGCTATAATGCCTGTGACCAACGAAGACACTAGGAAGTGTGAATTATGTGGTATTCAAGGAGACGGAGTAGCAGACGGAGTGTCACGACTCTTGAATTGTGACGTGAATCGATGGGTACATTTGAATTGTGCATTGTGGTCTGAAGGTGTATATGAAACTGTAAGCGGAGCCTTGATGAATGTTGAGACAGCCTTGGCAGCCGGTTCGAATGCTACCTGTGCCGTGTGCCGAAGACTTGGAGCTACAGTCAGATGTTTCAAGGTTCGATGTGGCAGTGTATACCATCTCGGGTGTGCAGTAAAGGATAATTGTGTGTTTTACAAAAATAAGACTGCGTTCTGTTCGTCGCATGCCCCGAAGGTGAGTAACACAGACAAATGATAACTTTTAGTTTTCCTCGTGTCCAAGCAACTCCTAGAGTTTCCTGCTGAACACACGGGTGTGCACATGTCATAAGCATTACAAAACATTTTCTTTTCAATAGAACGAAAAAGACAACGAGCTAACAACCCTAAGCGTACAACGACGGGTGTACATATCTCGTGACGAACAACGTCAGGTGGCATCAGTAATGCTGCATTCGGACACGAATCACTTGATCCGGGTCGGCGGACTCATATTCCTCAGTCCTGGTCACTTACTGCCACATCAATTAGCTGCCTTCCATACACCAAACTATATATATCCCATTGGGTATAAAATTGTAAGTATTGATTTATTTAGTACAATATGTGGAATTTTCTAACCTAGTAAACTATTAGCCGACCCCAAATAAACTTGGGAATAAAGGCTGAGAAGATGATGATGTGTTATTTTCTAAATAATCATTACTTCTTGAATGTTACCTAACAAGCTAAGCAAATGAATAGTTAAAGTTCTGCAAAGGTATGTGAATGTAGACTCAGGCATCTCGAAATTTAATGTGAGTAAATCTTTCTACAGGACAGGCTGAGCCTAGTGTAGGAAGTTTTGGTATGATTTGGCATAAAGTTCATTTAAAAAAAAAAGTGTTATCTGATATTGTGTTGAATTACTTTTTGGTAAATAAAGAGTTTTATTTTTTATTTATTCTTTTATAAATAACATTTCTATAAAAGTAAGGTCACTCAGGGAACTTACGATTGACCTAGTTAAGAGAGCTTGAAGACAAGTATTCAAACAGTGCCTCCTCTCTGTAATGACGTACTATAGGGCTAATGTCGCTCCACGTGCTTTGGAAAGACCTATTCTTGGGGTCTCTAATTAGCTTTAAATATGTTCATTTCCGTGGTTAATAATTAATCACGAGCCTGCAGTTTTTTTCCAATACAGAGAAGACACCTGCCATGTCCTTACTGCACCATCCAAAGGTTGGCTGGTAGAGAATGCCATATGGCATTAAGTCCGCCTCATGCAAATGTAATGCAGAAAGTGTTAAAAATAAAAAAAAAAATAAAAAATCAAAATAAATCATTCACAATGATTTTCATGGAACTTCCGGAACGCTGAACTGATTTCCATAAAACAAATTGAATCCTTTGAATCCTGAAGTGATAAATGTGGCCCTAGCAAGAATTTTTATTTTTTGCATACCTTATTTTTTTGAATATTATATTTATCATTTGACTTCAAAAACACAGTACAATCCAAAATATTTGCTCCTAGACAACCAAGCCGTATTTTATATTTTTATGAGTAACCCTCTCCCGAGAGGAATCTCGAGCCCCCAGCAGCGGGACATTATGGGTGTTGATGATTAATTTTTGTTTTCATCTACAAATTGTTTACCAAAATATTCTCTAAAGCTTAATCATTTATATCACAAGAACAATGTTTCCCAGGTCAGTTAGTACACTAGTAAAATCTTGGGTGTGTGTGTGTATGTGTGCGTGTCTTCTTTTGATTTTATTTATTTTCTTTTTTTAGGTATTCGGTTGAATATTGCGAGTTATAGCCGAAAACTGAATATTTTCTGAATGGTTGTGGTATTTCTAGTATAAATACCAGAAATGTCATTTTTTTATTGAAATAAGCTTACATTGGGGGCTATAATAAATATGTAAATGATCATTAGTTAGGTACTAATAATAAAAAGTCAGAGCATTGTGTATTTCAGTATCTAATGTCTAAAAGATGAGTCCGTTTTTTTTAAAGACTACTTTTATTGAGTAAGTAAAAAATCATATTTCCATTACCTATAGTTTTTGTATAAACTTAGGTATCCGTCCTTGGCAGAACTATCACATATTCAATCTATAAACTACGTTAAATTTGAACTCTGTTACGCAAATAATATAAATCAGCACTTAAAAATTGCATGATCACCTAGAGTTCCTTAACTATCTGTCAATGTTTGTCTAATTTTATCTTCATAGGTCTTATAGTTCCATATTTGATGAATAGTCTATAGATAAGTGTGTAGCCTTCCGCTTTTATAACAACTAAAAGTCAGGGATATCAAATGAATGTGTGCATATTGTGTATGGGTATTTTGTTATAGGTCCGGTTTTACTGGTCAATGACCCGCGCGAACACTCGCTGCCGGTACCTGTGTTGGATCTCGGAAGAGGAAGGACGCCCGCGGTTCCACGTGCGTGCCCAAGACGAGCCTCGCGGGGAACTTGCCGCGCCTACGCCACGAGCCGCCTGGGCCAATGTATGTACTGACTACTATGGGTTTGCAACAACAATAAAATTATCACCTTTGATTATTCATATAATTTCAACAGAGCTGCGACTAATCTACAAATTCATTTTGACAGCGAGGGATTATTATGGTCGCTTAGCGCTAGTACTAAAAAAGGTCACTCGCTGTGATTCCTTGTACTTTTATTTATGACTATGTAAATAAATCGGCCAAGTGCGTATCAGGCCACGCACAGGAAAGGGTTTTTCATTCAACCATAATGGTACGTGGATTTAAAATCGTATCCAATAGATAATTGTTATGTTTACGTATTATTAATTTTGTATGACGTTTTCCAAGTAAGCGCATTTTACAAACTAACAAAGTCAACTAATCCGTTATAGTTTTCCTTTTAAGTTCATTATATGGACCACCATCACGAATTTTTCCAGTTTTTTTGAGCCAGCCGATTTTAACAAAAAAGTGTCCAAGTGAAATTTCTCGCAAACGGATGCCTAAATCAAAAAATCGTCTTCAAAAACCTTTATTGCTTTTAAAAGACCTATCCAATGATACTCCACACTATGGGGTAGCCGCGAGAAAAAGAAATCATCCCCACTTTACGTGTAGAGTAGGTACCCCAAATAAAAATATTTTTCATAATTTTATTGTAGCACTTTGTCGACGTAATTATAACACATTCATGCGAAGTTTCATCTTTCTAGCACTTACCGTTTGGACTCTATAAGTCATAAACTTCGGAACCCTAAAAAAGTCAAACTTCTATTATTATTCTTCTTACTAAGAATGACAACTAATATTAATTATTCGATTATCTAATTACTGTAAAGGAGGAACAGATCGGACACAGGACGGATATCAATGAGGATGTTTAATCTACAGAGTCCGACGACAATTTTCTAATAACTGTGAAGGAGGAACAGTGAGATAGTTCCTCGAAGAGCACGTTAAGTCGTCGGTCCCGGTTGTCATCAACATCTATGACAATCGTAATTAGGGAGTGAGTGCCCCCAAATATACTGACAACTAGTTCAATCTTCAAATTCCAGTTCGGCCTCAGGGTTGCGGAGGTCTGATGCTAGTCGCTCTGTGTAAAAACTAATATTCAGATAAAACAGGAACTAGTTACCGACCTCAAATAATCTTGGGAATAATAAAGGAAGGAAATAATAAATAATAATAAAGAATAAGACTAAGAATGACTTCATCACGGGAGAAATTAAAAACATTCATGAAACGGACACAAGTAACATCCAGCCTTAGAACAACAATTTGTGGATGACAGAAAGTGTTGTCCCATTTGAGATTTGATCCCATAAGAGATGAAAATTTCCGTTATACTTTGCTAACAAAAGCCAGGAAATAAAAACTTTATGTTTTATATATATTTAAGCCCTGGCAGATATTATTATATATAACGAGGCGGTGTGCCCGGTAATGTTTTTAAATACAGTGACGTCACTACTATTATTCTTATTGAAGTATTTCATTTTCAGAAATAACTTAAAATAAACTTTACTTCAACCGGAATTCACTTTTAATTAGTATTGATTACAAAGCTTCGAATATTTCACAATAAGTTAGATGTTTGCTGTCCGAGCGCAGCCAAACGAATCTTCGCTCCGCTGTAGCGGGCGGCTTTTTAAAGGCATTGTAGTGGGGCGGTCGATCGTTGCGAGTTGTTTACGTCACTAAGAACACGTGCAGCGATGACTCATTTCTCTGAATGTTGTGTTGCGCCGATACGACCATTCTGACCGGCAGTGCGCGCTCTGCACTAGCCGTGTTGTTGATGTTTTTCCGATGAGTTTATCTGTAAAACGTAAATATTTTTCTTTGAATTGGCATCTGTGTACCTTTATTATATTGACGTCTACACTGTGGTAGGATATGAGTATAGCGTACTATGTATTGTGACGTACTCTGTGGTACTATGTGTGGTGGCGTACACTGTGGTACTATGTGTGGTGGCGTACACTGTGGTACTATGTGTGGTGGCGTACACTGTGGTACTATGTGTTGGCGTACTCTGTGGTACTATGTGTGGTGGCGTACACTGTGGTACTATGTGTGGTGGCGTACACTGTGGTACTATGTCGTGGCGTACTCTGTGGTACTATGTCGTGGCGTACTCTGTGGTACTATGTCGTGGCGTACTCTGTGGTACTATGTCGTGGCGTACTCTGTGGTACTTAGTCGTGGCGTACTCTGTGGTACTTAGTCGTAGCGTACTCTGTGGTACTATGTCGTAGCGTACTCTGTGGTACTATGTCGTGGCGTACTCTGTGGTACTTAGTCGTAGCGTACTCTGTGGTACTATGTCGTAGCGTACTCTGTGGTACTATGTCGTGGCGTACTCTGTGGTACTTAGTCGTAGCGTAAAATAGGTTTGTAAAACATAACCTGAGTTCCTGGGTTTTTTTTTTTTTTTCTTTCTTTCTTTCTTTCTTTGTTCTGTTGCATTGGCTTGTGAAGTGGATGGTGCAGGCTCATTAACCGATACTGGAGTGTACTCTTCTAACGCCGATACGGTTCCTGTAGCTTCGCTCTTCCTTTAAGCAAGCTGCCAACCGGTGCATTCAGGTTGCAATTCCCTTGTATAATCAGGTTGTTGAGCGGAAGTAGCAGGACACACGCCTCTGTGTGCTACTCTGAAACAACATTTAAGAAACAGCATCACATAGCTCCGTCTCTCGTGTCATTGCACTAGTAAATTATAAACAAAAGTTTTTATCATCAAATTTAAAATGATAATAAAAGCAAAAAGAATAAAAGCTTTAATAGATAGCTGTGATCATGACAACCTGCGTCATTCGTGATGTGTGATCACCCTAGAGTGATACACCACCCAGGTAGAGACACCCTTGTTAGCCCATCATTTTGACGCATTAATAGCGTAGACCCTAACGAACAGCAAGCAAACTATGAATGTGTGACACTGATACACTTTCTCATAACAGCTAAGCTGTTGAAACAGAAGCCCATACTCTCGTATGTGCTCTCAAAGGCCTAAACACATTAGCACCACTGGCGTCACTCACTTTTCTCGAAGTAGGCTGAGCACGCATCCAGCGTTAATTTGCTAGACGGCGAACAGAACAAAGGTTTTACTTCCCTCAGTCAGACAGTGAGTAGCCAGCAGGTTGCGCCTCGTACATAAGGCGAATAGGCCATAGGTCATACGTCACGTAGACGGTGTGCAGACCGTAGGTCCGCACCTTACCAGGCGGTGAGTAGATCGCAGATCTGCGCCTCACCAGGCAGCAGCAGACCGCAGATCACAGCACGCGCTCAGCTCGGTAGACAGCGAGAAGACTGAAGTTCGATGCTGAGTTAAGCACTAGGCTGCTTACGATCACCGTCATTAGTTGATAGGATACTGTAGTACGCAAGTGTGTGTGCAAACACTCGAGCATTCTGTGGGGAAGGAAGGATTAAAAATAACCAGCACTGGGGTCATTATAACGAAAGAATTTTAAACTTGGCCTAGAAAATAGTCAGCCAGGTACAGACTTGTACTCTCACACTGTAGAACGCACTGACTACTGCTTAAACCTTTTATAAGCTCGGCCTTCACTGAACCTTATCTCTTTTCCGTTCTAAAATAATTCCACAAATCACACAACGTAGTGGGTATTAGTTTATTTGATTATTATTGCAACTTTGTTTGATGTTACTTAAATCAATTGAAAAAGTTACTTTTAAGTTAAAGGTTAGCTTTGCATTAGACTGCCTCTGATTAAAAACTATTAAAAAATACCACTGCTAATAATTCATCAGCTATTCGGTAAACAATGTGTAATCGTAATAAGGAACGCCTAGTTTATTACGCACCAGTGGGGGTAGTTATAAAAATTCGTTTTAATTACGTCAAACAAAATATTCGCAATATGAAACCGTGATAGACAAACAGTATGAATTAACCTTTAAAATTAGATCAACTACGATTACTACTAACCCTTTTCTTAAGCCACAGCTTTACACCTTAGCCTTTGGCAATTTTATACACGCGCCATCTATTGCCACGATCGGCTTATCCCTTTAAATCGCGCACACGGTTAACCCTCGTACAGTGCATATAAAAACTATGTCAAAAATAAATCAAAACTTGATATGAAAATATGATTCAATCTTACCAGTGTAGCTTCAATTACAACTCACAAGCCATTCGGCAACCTCACCCTTTCGGTACTGGTGAACTGGATTACACCTTTACATTGAACTCTGTGTTTTTCCCGTATAAGCACGGATGCATCTTCTATTGTTTGGAATGTTTACTAGCTGGAAAGAAAGCGTTATACCCACGAACTTACCGAAACATGGTGAAGTACCCACATTTTTTTTTTTTTTTAATTTAAGTATCACACGTTTAATAACATTTCTGAAAACAAAAACGATTGAAATTCGTTTGCAATTGTTACTCAAAACCCGATATAGGCTGCATGTCACTTAATTTACGATTTCTATGTTCCGACGTTGTCAATTAACTTGACATTTTATTTTTATTGTTGTTGTCGGTAGTTATTTATTACAAAAACGTAAACTATCGATTTGAATGAAGAAACACAACGAACACTGAATTTAGATAGCGAACAGTCTAGAACACATGG
Organism: Phragmatobia fuliginosa; assembly: GCA_932526445.1. Taxonomy (NCBI): domain Eukaryota; kingdom Metazoa; phylum Arthropoda; class Insecta; order Lepidoptera; family Erebidae; genus Phragmatobia; species Phragmatobia fuliginosa. The sequence goes on along the minus strand of OW052065.1, from coordinate 13,501,507 downwards.
TAATCCCAACTTCTGATAACGAGGCGGTGTGCCCGGTAATGTTTTTAAATACAGTGACGTCACTACTATTATTCTTATTGAAGTATTTCATTTTCAGAAATAACTTAAAATAAACTTTACTTCAACCGGAATTCACTTTTAATTAGTATTGATTACAAAGCTTCGAATATTTCACAATAAGTTAGATGTTTGCTGTCCGAGCGCAGCCAAACGAATCTTCGCTCCGCTGTAGCGGGCGGCTTTTTAAAGGCATTGTAGTGGGGCGGTCGATCGTTGCGAGTTGTTTACGTCACTAAGAACACGTGCAGCGATGACTCATTTCTCTGAATGTTGTGTTGCGCCGATATATATGATAAATTTTGACCTAATGTTATTCATAATCCAAAATATTCATTTATTCTTAGCTGGGAACCTTATCTATTGGTTTTTGGCAATTCAAATTATGTAACTATTTTACAAGGCAACACTATTCATTAATTGTTATAACTGTATTTAATCTGATTCGCAGGTGCTGGATGCAGTGGCGGCGCTCCGTGAAGGTCGAAGCGAAGACGGGGTACTAAAGCTATGGCCTAACTATGTAACTGGGGAAGATCTTTTCGGTTTAACTGAACCGGCTGTGGTTAGGGTTCTTGAAAGTTTACCTGGTGAGTTAATATTAAATACGATGTGGCTTTCTTGTTGCACTGTTATAATTATCTATTGAATGGTTAAAAAAATTTTTTTATCAAAACAATACGTGTCTATCGATAAGTCAGTAAAAATGATATTGAGGTTTCTAGTATCATTTTTTTAACCTGAATAGTTTGCGCGAGAGACACTTCCACTTTGGCAGGCTTAAATATAAAAAAAAAAAAAAAAAAAAAAAGTGGTAAAATGTCGTCGTCCCCCCCTGTAACTTCTAAAATATGAAAATAATAAAAACTAAAAAAATATATGATGTACATTACCATGCAAACTTCCAACGAAAATTAGTTTGAACGAGATTTAGTAAGTAGTGTTTTTTAATACGTCATAAAGTCATAACTCATAAACTGCAATTTACATTTCTTTCAATCAAAACACTGTTAATGAAACATCAATGAAAGTTACAACGAACCACAAAAACTTTTATATGATGTTACTTGCTGCTACGGAACCCTTCATGGGCGAGTCCGACTAGCGCTTGGCCGCTTTTTTAAGTTACCAGCTAGCTACAATGAAATCGTTAAGTATAAACAGTAGTAATTAAGTAAATAATATACTGGAACGTTATTTATTAAAGACTAATGGTAAAAAGTAAAGAAGAGAAAAAAAATAATTGGTTAAAAAACGAATGTTTATTGAAACAAGGAAAATAATTACGAAGGGCAATACTTCAGAAACCAAAATGCAATGAACAGTTAATTACTTAAGTCAAGTAGTCAGTAGGTACGGCCATCGGTTATATGATATGATAAGTATGGTAAAGAGTCGTGCGGTCGGTTCTCGTGGCAGGAATCGAGACGCTGTCGGACTACCGGTTCAAGTTCGGTCGGTCGGCGCTGCTGGAAGGCGGGCTGGCGGTGAACCCGTCGGGCTGCGCGCGAAGCGAGGCACGCGCGCGCTGCACGTGGCGGCGCGCCACGCGCTCGCTGCTGCCCGCCGCGCCGCCCCCTCCTCCCGCGCTCGACCACCCCGCCTGCCCTTACTCCAAGCAGTTCGTGCACACCAAGAGCTCGCAGTACAAGAAGATGAAGTCCGAGTGGCGGAACAACGTCTACTTAGCCAGGTAACATTCCTACTGTATCTCGTGTTATATAAGTCCGATCGGGTCCCACTGAATGACGTTAGAGAGTCAGGATTGTTGCGAATGACGATTTTTTTTAACACCCGCGGATGCGAATGCGGGTTTTCGAAGGCTCACATCCGCGGATGTGGATGTTTAAGATACTATATAAGTAAAGTATATGAATGAAGGATTAAAGCAATGTTAAATTAATCATCAACATTTTCAATAGTGAAATATATAAGTACATAATGTACTTATTTTTATATTAAATAATGCTTTTATTTTTTTAACTTCACTTACTAATGCTCTAATAGTAAGTTAATTTGAAAATAGGTACCTAGTAAAGACTAGTATTGACGCCTTTTCTTATTTAAAGCGGTTTGCATATTAAACCCGGTCATAATGTCTTAAATTCCACTCGTTGAACACTCCACCGATTAAGAGGGTTCTCTTGTAAACATCACTTAATTGAAGTCGACTAAAACTTGTTGTGGGATTATGTATTTTATTCTCATTGATTTAAGTTAATTTTTCAATATCGCACGCATGGATGTTTAGTTCAGACCCAACTAAAAGTTCATCAGAGACACACTTTGTTAGTTAAAAACTTTTAAAAGTATCAATCGAAGATTGCACCATTAACAAAACCATTTTCGCAATAGGTACACGAAGCCTTTACAGCTGCAAAGAGATTTCTTTTTACTACACGTATTATAATATATCTATCTATCTACACACGTTCTACATTACTTTTTGGGTCACACTTCAGAATGATACAGCATCTCTGTTTATCGAATCTCCGACGGGTCACTTGAGCGTGAATGTATGTATGGACTTCTCTCTTGATGTATCTATAGCAGCGTTTGTAGAGTGTAGTTAAGGGGCGTGATCAGTGTCCGGTCTATTAACGAGCATGTAGAAGTTGATATCAAGACTTGTCAGGTTTCTTTAACGTGATTACACTCATCTCTGATTGGTCAACACTTGAACGCCGTGACGTTCCGTGCACGTTGAACGCGCCGTACTTGCCACTTTAAGCGCGGCATATATGCAAAGCTTTACATACACTAATCTTTATACATAAAGTTACAAATAAATTGATACTTGATGTGGCGTAGATTTAATATTATATGATAATAATGTTAACAAATATTTTATATATATTTCAGATCTAAAATCTCAGGACTGGGTCTGTATGCCGCCCGCGATCTTGAGAAACATACGATGGTCATTGAATATATTGGAGAGATTATTCGCTCCCAACTATCAGAAATACGTGAAAAGCAATATGAAGCTAAGGTATTGTTTATGACTAATAATAAATTAAATGCTAAGTTGCGCATACCTGATTGAAACAACTTGTTTATTCTTATGAATAAATTTATATGTATTTGTTTTCTGATTCCTGTCATGTCAATTGGCTCATAAAATGTTCCTTTATTAATTATACAATTCACAATTACTTAAATTTCGACCTGACCGAAAGTTACAATCGCTTTTTGGACGAAACCAAAATTAAGGCCAAAATTAGATTTTTGACCGAAACCGAAACTTCCACAATCGGTGACTATTTAATCTTCTAATTTTAGGACGGTTTAGTAAAATGTTTAACTCTTTTAGTAGGCAGATTTATTTAATGAAATAAATATATATAGGCAAAGTAAACAAATTGGATTGCACATAGTTATTTCGTGGAGGTGTTTGTGTGCAGAATCGCGGCATCTACATGTTCCGACTAGACGAGCGGCGCGTGGTGGACGCCACGCTGTCGGGCGGGCTGGCGCGTTACATCAACCACTCGTGCCAGCCCAACTGCGTCGCCGAGACCGTCGAGGTCGACCGACATCTGCGCATCATCATCTTCGCCAAACGACGTATCGCCCGGGGAGAAGAGGTATGTTCGATCTACCCTGATATACATCTACTTTGGTTAAAAAAAACCGTTTAAAAAGGGACTGTACATGTCATGTCGGGGTTCTAAGCTCTCTGCAGCTTCACAGACTTTATCTGTTGATAATAGTAGAATAGATAACTAATATTATTTGGTGTATTCACCTGCCCGCATGGTGCGCGAATATTTACCAATTAGATCAGCTATATTATAACTCGTGCGAGCTAAGATAGCACCTGGCTCTAAACGAAACCTGATACCCTTCCCCCGCGTATCGCCCCTCTGTCGTTGTGCGGTGGAATACCTAATGTCAATTAAAATGATATTAGGTATTCTAAGGTACTTAACATGATATTAGGTATTTCCCTAATATCATTTAAATCATTACACGAAGAATGCATTCGGGTAAATAATGAATGAGGCCTTCTTCCTATTGGTATGCATGTTTATTTTCTTAACTCAGGTAGTAAAGTACCAGTTAAGATAAAGTACTAGAAACTACTTAGAACAAAATAAATGTTGAGAATTAAAAAAACTTGAATAAAATATATAAATATTTTTGCACTCTGTACTTTAACGTCTGCCATTCGAGTCAGGTGCAATGTTACACATGCACAAGTTATAGCTAAACACGAGCACACCAAAGACAATACGAACGGAGTTAAACATTACATTTCTAATTACATTTTTTCTTTACAGTTGGCTTACGACTACAAGTTTGATATAGAGGACGACGCCCACAAAATAATGTGCATGTGTGGTGCACCCAATTGCCGCAAATGGATGAACTAAATAAATATACATAAATAATGAACCTATTTTAATTGAAACATGACTTGTATCTTCATGTCTATAAATAATATCAAGTGTATACATATGTGTGTGTAGATCTATGACACTTAAAAAAACTCTGTCTTCGGTTTAGACTGTAGTAGCGGCAGGGCTATGATAAACTAGTTTTATGTACCAAAGTGATCATACTAACTATAAGTAAAATAAACATAAAATAGACTCGTTTTACGATTTCACTTCTGTTGAAGCTGAAGTGATTTATCGAATAGGACAATATCAAAAGTACCGGTCAACCATAATTTTTGACTATCTTTAATTGTCATACAAATAAATCGGGACATTTTTTGTAAATAACATTAAATCGATATAAAAAGTTGTTATTGAATTAAATGTTTTAGATGCGACGTTTTAAAGTAAGTTTATGATTTTATTAAATCTATAGTATTTTATGAATGTTTTGTGTCGATGTTAGAAAATTAATAATCATTTTTTTCAAATATCGCACCTCCTCACACTAAGTGTTTACAAGATGTATTCTTTAAAATCTCAAAATTGACTACACGATAGGTTAAGTTACCAAGTAGACGAGTCTGCATTTAGTATGCATATTGAAACATGTAAGTAAGCTATGTACATACCCCTTTATTAGAAATTATCTGGGCCCACGTGATAGGTATCACTATACGATAAGAGCATCATGGTAGGTACAGGGTAGTAACATAATTTCTAATAGGGAGCTACAAATCGCCACGATGTGCCTGCCCTTTGTTGTCGATCGTGCATAGGTTAGGGCTGTTGCGAGCATGTCTGTATGAGTGTTAGTGTTCACAACCCCACTTCCTTTTGGTATAAAATCCGGCGCATTATTCACAAATAACTTTGCATAATTATGATATTTAGTGGTCAATTTTTTTCGAATATTTACTCGAAACATATAAATTAAGTAGACCATCTCAAAAAAGGGCTTGAATGTGCGTATAGTAGTTAGTGTTAATTATTTATGTAATATTAAAATATAGTCCCAAATGTGATATTGCCTCACAGAATGTTGCGTAAACTCTGTATGTAGTGACCATTGTAACTGGTCTGTGCGCTTGTTAATGTTAAGGCAATGTAAAGCGCCGTCAAATGCAAAAAAAGTGAAGCTTCTGAGATACCTATATTGAAAATATTTAAAAAATGTATGTAGAGCAAGGAATCGTAGTATCGCAGGCTGCCCTCTACCTATGTTATTGATTCATACAATGTAATGTTAAGTGTTGAACGTGCAATATCATATGTTGATACGCATTGTAAATAACTTCTGCAGTGATAACCATCTGTAATATTTAATCATGGAGTAGGTAATGTATATGCATTGTTTGAAATCAGTTATACATTATTTTTGAACCTTTGTCGAGTTTATTTAAAGCATTCCCATATACTGCACTAATTCAAATAATTTTTATTTTCATGAGCGAATGTTTTGAAAGTTGTAAAATTATGTACTTTAGTAATATTCTATACATTAGTATTTTTATTGCATTATTTTCCTATAATTAAAATTTTAATTAGAATATACCTGAATTTTATTTCTACTACACATTCCTGTGTGTTAGGTATTCCAAAAGTAATAATAGTCATCATTAATAATGTTACAAAACAAATAAACCCATAGTGACTGTGGAAGTTTTTTTTAAGCTTGCCAAGAGTGGAAAACTAGAATATTATATTTGTATCTTTTCCGAAACTTGTAAGCTATTGAAATTGACTCAGAATTGACATTGAAAAGCGCTGATAGCCAAGTGGCCTTAGGTTATTAGAAGCAATCACCGGCGTTAAGCAACGATGGCGCGGTCAGTTCCTAGTTGAGTAACCGTTTGTGACATGATATGTTATGAGTGTTTCAGTGATTCGGAGATCACGTTAAGCACTCGGTCCCTTTTGTTATCATAAGATAACAGTCGTGCAGCTTAGTTGGAGGCCTTTGGGCAGCTTATAAACAACCAACGGCAAGAACCACGACGTGTCTTGTCACTCCCTAACCCGCACTCAGCCAGTGTGGGGACATATGGCCTTCTGCTGAGAAGAGCCCCGAGCCCAGCTGTGGGACATTATGGGTCATTGTTGAAATTGACTCATTTTCTACGAGGTAAGCAATTTTAATTGTCTCAAACTAAAAACGTCATTCGACAGGCGTAAGCTCAATTTTAGTGATTTTAGTACGAGTAGTATATAGTAGAACGTCATTATCTTTGTTAATGTATACTTACCTATAGTCTTCAAGTCGTAACAGTTAAAATGATGTAATTCATGTTTCAAAAAAAAATGAAAGTTTTAAGACGCAATTCTTAATGTATAGAGTCCAAGACTAGAATAATATAATTGTTGTGAGACTTCTTCCTAGAAGTCTCACAACAATTATATTATTCTAGGCTTGGGTTGGTTGATTTGTACTTCTAAATATTTTTTAAATGTAACTTATTTTAAGTTAATTAGTTACTATGAGTGGAGGTGTCCGTTACTTCAGTTATTACCACGCCGAGCGCCGAACAAGCAATGTCGCAAGCCTATGCGCGCGCCGCCTTTTATACTCTTTAGCTTATGAAATATCTAATCATGAATATATATTATCAATTAATTTAACATAATCATAAACCTCGATATACACTAATTTCAGTTAACGCGATTTTTTCCGGAACTTATTCCTTGCGTAAAGCGGGGCGTTAATGTGTCTAAAATGGATCATAGTAATGTCACCCAAACGAGATTTACCTACCTACCTATTGTTTAGGTGACAGATATATCATTTTTTATGTGATGAACCTATGGAAAGTTTGCTATTATTTGCGTAGTAATTATAATAATATCTAATGAGATTAAGTCGCCAGCCCGACAACCTTTGCTCGGACTATCCTTCACTATTTTTTTTTTTTTTTACGTGTGGAAATCCCCGCGGACCGTCACCCCGTCGGGGGTTACGGCGGGGTGGTGTGTCGGACTCGAACCGACTAAAACCACACGGTGTGACCCTCTCTGCGCCTTTGTATTGGAAGGAGTCCAGGGAGGGGATTTCCTTCTGGACTCCAACCGGCGCCTGCCCGCACTGTTGCGGGCACCATCTCTACACTCGACTCTCTACTGGGCAACGTCAGGCCACACGCGGACGTCGCCCCCTCGCGGTAGGCCACTACTGCGGACGGACGGGAAACCCGTCCCGCCCATCCGCGGCCACTCTTAGGGCGGCATGAGACGCAGGTATGCGCGCCTCCGCCGCCCGGGGCGCCGGCGGCGGATCGGGTCCGATTGGATAGCATCCTCCCGGGCCTTCTCCGCCACCTCCTTCTGCAAGATTACGTCCTCGCAGAAGTTTGCGACCGCGGTAAAACAACTGTCGCTGCCGGCCATCGATCTTATGACGGCCGGCAGCGAGAGATCCCCTCCGATGACTGCAGTGAGGACCCGGCGCTGCGCCGCCCAAGCGGGGCAGACCGCCAGCGTGTGCTGGGCCGTGTCCTCACTGCAGTCGCAGTGGTGGCAGGCGGGACTCGGTTCCCTCCTAGCGACCGAGTGCAGGTACTTTCCGAAGCAACCGTGCCCGGAAAGTACCTGCGTCAGCCGGAAGGAAAGGGTCCCGTGCTGCCGCCCTGCCCACTCCGCAATGACCGGCTGAAGAGCCTCCACGGCGGCGAAGCCAGCGCGTGGGGTCTCCAGCCGGAGCGACCATCTCTGCATGGTGGCTCGGCGAGCGGCTTCGCGCCACTCGCGCACGTCCTCGGGCGGAGGGCGGAATCCGCTCTCCGCCCGGAAGTCAGCCACTCGCCGATAAACTTCGGCGAGCACTTCCGCCTCCAAATCCCACGGGGGTGTTCCGGCCAAGGCACACGCCGCCTCTGTGGACACGGTGCGGTATCCGCGTATGGCTCTGACCGCCAGTATCCGCTGGGGGCGCCAGAGGCGCGCCCTGTTCTGGGCGGACAGAGCCGCCGCCCACACCGGTGCACCGTAAAGTGCCATCGACCGGACAACCCCCGTGTACAGCTGCCTAGTGGGGACACTGGCCCCGCCCAAATTGGGCAGAAGTCGCCCTAGGGCGGAGGCAGTGCCCACCAGCTTAGGACCAAGCTGTCGGAAGTGCTCGTCGAAGAGCCACCTACCGTCGAGGACCAGACCCAGGTACCTCATCTGGTTCCGGACCGGTACGAGGACCGAGTTGACCTCGATCGAGGCGCCGGCGGGCGGACCACGACGGGGCCCATGAAATAATAGGGCCTCCGTCTTGTCCAGGGCCACCCGCAGACCCAGCGCCTCGATGCGCCCGACCACCCGGGAGACTCCCGTGGTGGCCAGGCGCGCCGCCTCCTCAAAGTTTGCCCCCCGGGCCGTGACCAGGGTGTCGTCTGCGTAACAGATCACACCCAGCCCGGGGGGGAGACGCCCTCGTAGGGCCCAGTCGTATCCCATGTTCCACAGGAGTGGTCCTAGGACAGACCCCTGTGGAACACCGCACGACATGGCCCTGCGTCTCAAGGCGCCACCTCGGTCCTCGTACTCGACGGTACGCTCCTCTAAGTAGTCTGCCACCAGCCGCCTCAGGTACCCTGGCACTCCGTGGTATTGGAGTGCGGCCCTGATGCAGCCGAATGGCAGACTATTGAAGGCGTTGGCGATGTCCAATGACACCGCCAACAGCACTCCACCGCCTCTCACCGCCTCTTCGGTCACGGCCCTCAGGCGCAGGATCGCGTCGACCGTCGAACGCCCTTCTCGGAAACCGAATTGGGCGTCCGACAGGTCGGGCCCCACCTCGCTGAGGTGCCGGACGATGCGGACAGAGAGAACCCTCTCGAACAACTTGCCCGCCTCGTCCAGCAACACGATGGGCCTGTAGGCCGCGACCGAATCGGCAGGCCGTCCATGCTTTTGTATCAGGACCAGCTTCCCGCACTTCCAACGCTCAGGGAAGCGTCCGGACGCCAAGCTAGCGTCCAACACTCCCCTGAGGTGGTCCGACATGTAGTCGAGGGGGACTATCCTTCACTGCCTCAACCCTTTGTCAGAGAGGATTCTCCCAGTTACCCAGGCAATATTCTCGATACGTCTGTTTTAGTACGCGACGTAGTATTAGCCGACGCGGGCCGTCATTTGTACCCATGTTTCATTAACCTCGAAAGGGCCTTAAAGATGGCCTGTAGGCAGTTCGTGACAGGCTGGTATTTACGCCCAAGTGTGTCAGGTTCGTGCGATTTCTACATGACGATGTGAAGTGTCGTACGCTTTATTTACGGAGATTTATGTATGAGGCTGATTCGTACTTAGGGGAAGTCCCCCCAGATGGTATGCAGCGACTTCTTTTTTCAAACAGTACCTAATAATTCATTCATTTGACCATGAATATCTGATAAGTTTCAGTATCTGGGAAGTACAGCGAAATATGATTTAAACGCAGAGATCAACAGCAGAATTAGCGTCGCTGCGGCTTTTGGATAGTTTGTCCAGAAAGTGTTCTGCTCACATGACTTCAAATTTAGCACAAGAATCTCCGTAAACACGATAGTTTTATTTATATAGATTAGTATAGGAGGCTAAACATGCCATACACAGTGAGGGTTTACGTACCACGTCTCGGCAGAGACCAAGGCGTGGTACGTAAACCGTCACCGTCACCGCTTACAAACGGGCCCACTCTATCATATAATATATACATGTAGGAAACGTAGCCGAGAGCAGAAAACTGAAAATCTTAACAATGTGTATGTGCTCGACCGTTTCTATAATTAAATGCTCTAACCTATCCAAATAAAAAAAGGAATTAAATGAAACAGCTAGTTATTTCATATAAATTTTATTACAAACTTTTTTTACTTAAACTGCAAATTATATACCGAAGAACATTGTCTAAGTAAACTGGAGACCCAGCGCACGTTGATCGCAACAAGTTTATAAAGAAAACGACTGCACTGGCCGCTCTGTATCACGGACGAGTTGTGTGTGTAGAGTCACTTCACTAAATACATCACAAAACTTTCATACAAGTATTGTTTTGATCATTACATGTGTGTTTATTACAACTGGAAAAAATGTTATTTATTCTGCCTGAATGTGAACCAAATAGATTAAGGCACGAAAATTTAAATAACTTTATTGAAATACTGCTTTGAATTCGTTTTGCTGAATCATCAAATAGAATAATGGAAGATAATTGTATACCTTAAATGAATAAGCATTAAAATACATTTCAAGCCACATCTACTAAAGGCGTAGACTAGCCGTTTCCTTAAAATGTCTCATTAACAATCCGAAAAAACATCTAATGATTGAAATAATTTACAAAAATATAACATTCGTCACTTCAACACATACAACACAATGAGCTTTATTTGATAAATATATAATCGAGTCAAAACTATCACTCAAGCTGGAATGAGAGTATAAAAATAAATATTAAAATTGAATTAAAATATTGTCCTAACTTGGACTCAGAGATGCTACAAAGTTAAGAATGTGAGAACCATTTATTTATGACCTATAGATGTAGCCATACGTTTCGGTTGCTGGGTGGACAACAGTAATACATAAAATGTTTACTAATTGGCTAAGGAGAGCCATAATGTAGTTGTGTCAGTAATTACGCTATGTAACAACTCGTTGAGATTTTATACTTTATTCTTTTGGTAATATGTATTCGAATCTTATTTTAGTAAAGTTTGTTTTTCATATTAGCCATGCTGTGGCTCCATCTACAAGTATAAAGTAAGAATAAACGTGTAAAAAGCAACTAAGCTGCTTATATAATCTGCGCCTTTGCCCCGACTTTCAAAACACATTGGGAATGAAATGATATTATGATAACAAAACTACCATGCCTTGTACCGTTATCTTATTTAAACATACACAAATTTATGAGTTCCATAAACTAAAGACGAGGGAACCATAGATATACCCAGATGAGAAAAGCCACGTTACCGCATGGGGACGGCTAACGGATGTGTTCTCTTTTATCCATTCTAGCACACAAAAGCACGTGGCTCTTGAGACATTAAAACGTATGTGACGTTAAAACCAATGTTAAAACGTCACATTACACAGGGAAACTTCCGATTTATGACTCTTCCTAACTAGTTATAATAAATGTTCTGGAGGTGATATCCGGCATTCGTTTAGACTTACATAAAATTAATATTGTTGTTGCATTATTTAACAGCCAAACGTTCTGTATCTGTGAGACACAGGTAGCGGCTATGTAGCCGAGATATATTAAACCAACTAATGCACATCGCTAACTAGTAATGCTCGCACGACAGCCTCCCCAACGAACGACGACTCATATTTGTACTTTACAACTACTATTACCAGTAACTAAGTACTCAGTTGATTGCATCCTCACCCAAAGTGGCAATTTATATAAAAATCTATTTTCCACTCTTGGATTGCTATTGATATTTAACTTAAAAAAAAAGACAATAATAATAAATTATACAATTTTCTTAGCGATTTTGTTAAAGTATTACAGTATTGCTAGTCTCAATAATGAGAAGTTTCAAGAATTAACATGCATTACTAGTGAGCGATTGTTAGGCTGCTTACAAACGGGCCCATTCTATCATATATACATGTAGGAAACGTAGCCGCGAGCAGAAAACTGACAATCTTAACAAATAATATGTAGTAGTCATACGCAATTTTTAACACAAATATTAGTGTACAAGTAACAGACATTAAACCATGGAGTATGTAGCAAAAACCATATTCATAAACATGTTGTAAATAGTATTTGCACACGAGAAATGTTATACTATGCATTCTTTATAACAAGATTCATGCTTTCTGTTATCTAAATATAGAGAAACTGTTTATAGCAGTATAAATGTACAGATGTGTGTCTAAATAAGACATTATAAAATAGTCATTAGTCTAACATCGACAATAATACTGTTTGTAAAAAAAGAATTGAACAAAGACATTGTTTAGTAGTTAAACTTATAGAATAAGGAACTTGACAACATACCAGCACTCCTCTTGTACAGACTAGTTCTACATCGCACACCAGGAAACGTTTTTAAGTATTTACATATTTGTGTTTGAACATCAAGTCATTTGTACATAAACACATTTATATGCAAACTGTTTTCATTCCAAACAACAATATAAACATTAATTTTAAACACTATCTACAGAACACTGGATCGTGAATTAATCGTACACTGGACAATATATATATTAATAAGGTATTTCTGTAAACTATTGAATTTATTTTTTAACACAAACTTAATAGCTTATGAATATGGTTGAGTCGAGGTTTGCTTAATGTTTTGGATAGTTCGTGGCTACGTTAGGACATTTATATGAGAAGCATACGCGAGTTGAAGCGAGCCTGGAGCGCGTGTGAGCGCGGCGCGGTTCAGTCGATGTACTGTGCGAGCCAGCGGAAGCCCTCACCGTAGCCCTGGCGCTTCAGCACCGAGCACATGAACAGCTCGAGGGGCCGCCCGGGTAACTCTGATCGCGATACTTTGCCCTGAAATGTACAAACATTTTTGTTAATGAAGTTCAAATATCTTCCCTCTTATAGGGTTAGGTCAAGTTTGGAGTGATTGACTCCTACCTTGTATACGACTATTCTTATTCACTATATTTTCTTCAATATTTTTATAACTGTTTTACAACTTTGTTCAAAGAAAAAAACAGTTTAAGTAGCTACTACACATACAAATTTTAGTAATAATTAGAGGTAGTAGAGCCAAGCTGATTTCAGCACGAATGGGCCGGCCCGACCGGAGCAGTACTACCCTCACAAAGAAGGCCATCCTAATAATGACAGCATTCTGGCTATCGTATTTCGTTGGTGAGTATGAGACCGAAGGCCCAATCATTCTGCATCTTTCTCCCGGTCTCCGGAGGCCGAGAGAATAATGCAGAAATATCTGACCAGGGCGCCATGGTATGGGTCACCATGCTGCATTGCCTACCTTCACAATGAGGATGGTGACCCCTCCTCCTGGATTCTACTCATGCTATCCATCAGGCAGAGTAGAGTCACTTTGTTAGGTTTAAATATATGTATATATACAAAAGAAACCTATGTAATATGTTAAGTACATTTTTAATCATATAACGTGTAATTACGTCTGTTGTCTTAGTCGTTGACGTTCGGTTCGATAATCACCAGTTGGATAGTTGGTTTCAAGGTTTACTAAATTTAAAAAATACTGTTAGTCAAATTGGTTAAATGATATTGAATTTGCTAGTAAACTAAGTACAATAACTAGAAATTACGTTGCAACAAAAAACGTTAAGTAAAACAATTTGTCACATAATAATAAAAGGATGTTTGTTACTCTTTCACGCAAAAAATACTCAAGGTATTCAGATGAAACTTTTTCAGTAACACAGTCATGAAATAGTATATAATACTATTTCATAACATAAAACAGTATATAATAAAGCATTACAGCTATATTTAATGAGATTATCGACATACATGCAGGCGGAACCTCAGTCAAAAGCAAGTAGCAAGAATATAGACTTGAGAGTTTAGAACGTAGAACAGAGGCGTTCTACGTTCTAAACGTCACTCGTTCATCTTTTCACTCCTTCAAAGATAAAGGAGTGAAAAGGTAGAGACATTAACATATGTACTCGGATTACCTAACCATCATCATTACTCCGCACTATTGTATTATCAAGTGTATATAATATTATAATATAACACGAAATAATATGCGAATACGAGATAAAGGCAACATGAGTATATATTCATAGTTGTGATAAAATCAACAATAAATACTTAAATCAAGTAGCAGATAAGTCACCAAGGTTAGGCAAGAAGTCGGCGGTAAATGATTTTATTAAAATGCTTTGTGTGATTTAGAGCTAGTTAACAGTACAGTGCAAACATAACCATATAGAAAAAATCCATCAGTGTACCGTATGTGCAGCCGATGAAGATTGGACTCTTTCTTAGCCAGTCTAAGTTAGTTTTCATTATCTCCTAAGTTTACATACATTGTTAAGTCAGGTGTTTTTATAACAGAATTGAGTGCACATTTGTTCAAATGCAGTAATGTATGCCTCCTATCCTATAGTCTCTTTTGGGTCATAGTTACAACAATACTTCTGCCAAATTATAAGTTTAATACTTGAAACCACATTGTGGTCCACGTATTTTGTAGACACGCGATTTAGTTTTTTTTTTTTATTTTGTTTCTTCTTGTATATATTATGGACTCGTGATAAGTGCCGCCGCTAAACAATTCACTTTAGTAACCGTTATCATTTGAATATATTTATATTAAATGTCGTTTCTTGATAAGCTACTAGTTTTTACTTATGTCTTATATACATATACTAAGTATTCTAATACTTAACTGTAGCTGAATAAAATCTTTGTCTGTGCGAAATTTAATCAAGAATCGTGCAGCTATTTTGAGGCGTTATTGAGTAGGAAAGGCTCATCTAACTTTCGTATAGATAATACAATAGTAACAAGATTGTTATGATAAAACAAAAATGATAGATGATGATAAGATGAAAAACAAGAATTTTCTTAAAATAAACCTGTACCTGTACTATGGAGTCAGGCATTCGACAACGGTTTTTACCTTGAATGGAATACAAAATCTTGGTACTCTTCAAGAAACAAAATTTGTTGCCATATTATATTGAAGTTTATAAGTAACCTTCTGATATATAAATATAAACGTGGTTTAGTAATTTATTCTGAAAAAACTTGACATAAACATAACTATAACTGCCGCGGTAATCAGGAGGGGAGTAAGTCAGAAAGAGCGGTTTCAAGAAAAGAACGCGCATGTAGTTTCCCACCTCTTTATCTATTATTTCAATAACTCAAATTATTTTGTATCTAGAACGGCTGTGCCAGAAGTGAACTACATAAACATTTGACTTCTTTATGCAAATTAAAGTATAAAAATCCGGAAATGATAATAAATACAACGATACAAATAAAATAATAGGGTCAGGATGATAGCAGTACCGACTTACTTCATGTTATGTCTGTATGCTACGATATAGTATCTATACAAATTAACAGTTTTTTATTAAATGTATATCGAAGTACGGTACTAAGATCGAAAAGGCAAATTTTAAAATTTTGGTCTGTCTGTCTGTCTGTTTGGTCCGGCTAATCTCTGTAACGGCTGGATCGAATTTAACGGGACTTTTTCTGGCAGAATGCTGATGACCTAAGAAGTAACTTTTAGTAAGTAAATAGTAACTTTTTTTATAAAAATCCGCGGGTGACACGACAGGACTCAGCTATTTAATAATAAATGTGTTGTTGACATTAATAAATGAGATGGAAAGAATATTGTAGAAAGACAGACTTTAACTTGAAAGTAATTTTATGTCATATTTTTTAGGATTAAATAAAAAAGGGTTTTTTTAAATTATATTAAACTATTTCCATTTTACGTATTGAATAGGATAGGATACTGATGATGGGAGTGCAACTTAAGCTTTAGGCCGTACTTTCCCGCGTTAATGTTTATTTTTTTATTCCTTGGGAACCCGATATTCTCTTTTGGATAGAAAAGTAAAATAATGTGTCTTTTTGACAGCTTAGACCACAAATTAAGTAGAAGTCAAATGATAACAAACAAAATGGCTTTCCCATTTCTAATATTTAGATTGTTTGTGGATTTATTTATTGCCCGAGTCTTTAATTATCGAGGTAATAGAATAAAGTAGGAGGGCTTCAATGTATTTGGTTAGATAGTCAATAAATGTATAGTAACTTCTGATCACGGCTATGCTCGCGTATATGTTGGTTACTGCAATAATACCCTAGCCTGTCTGTCTAAATCCATTCAGTAGATTTTGTGTGAAAAACTAACAAAACCGGCAATCATACTTACATACTTTGGCATTTATAATATAAGTAGGCAGTAGAATCTTACCTTTCCAGTAGTTTGTTGGTATAAGTTGAAGAACTGACGAAGCTCATCTTCACTGGCCGCTCCCGGTTTGTCGATCTTATTGCCAAGGATGAGGACAGGGCAGTTGCTGAGTGTCTCGTCAGTTAACAACGAGTCTAATTCCGCCTTGGATTCGGGCAAGCGGGCGCGGTCACATGCGTCCACTAAAAACACAATGGCATCTACTGCGGGGAAGTAATCACGCCATACACGTCGGGCCTGTTGATGCCCACCGAGGTCAAACGTCGTGAACCGCATACTGCCTATTGAGAGTTCCTCCGATGCTATAAACAAAGTTATGTTAAATTAGCACAATGGACTAACTGGAGTAAATATGAAAATATATGCACTATATATTGTTTGAAACTTTCATGGTCAGTAACATTACAACAGAAATCTGCGGGATTGCTACCATGTACCGTTTTGTTAGTGAGTATCCGATCCGACCGAGTTACTCTGTGATCATGGCGCTTGCAACAGCGCCGAAATATCGGATATTCACTAACAAAAAGGTACGTGGTAGCAATCCCGCAGATTTCTGTTGTAATGAGCTATTTTGATAGGATGCCGGGATGTAATCGAAATGTCACTGGCATGTTCAGAGCTCTGACAGGTGCAGATAGTTTTTAAATTACCAATATCAATATAAATGAAATGAATGAAAATATGTCTGTGCGTTCCAAGCAAACATATGTGTATAATCCTGGAATGTTTGTCACTATAACATATGACAGTTCAGTTATAAACAAGACAATTTCAAACATTTTTCTCAGGAACTTTGGAAAAGACTTGAACTTTTTGCAACTTTTACTCAACTGTCTCTATGCTGAAAACATTTTTTTTTTAAAAAAGTAGAAGAATGCGGCGTGGCGACCGTTACACCACTAGGCCCATCGTAAGTTTTGGGATTTGGGATCTAACGTAAACGCGTGAGCATAATAAGTTTGGCATTTACGAGAGCTCGTTGAGACTAATATTATTACATCATTTGAGATTAAGAAATTGAATCGAGACGGCCAACTTTGTTGGTTTAGTCATCATGACCATGAAACATAAGCACTTTGCTAAGGATTTTTATTTTAATAGTGGTGATTTTATTACGAATCACTTTGTAACTATTATTTATTACACATTACATTTACACATTCAATAAGTTGAAACTTCAATAGGAAATCTAATAATACATTAAATTACTTATTTTTAATAAAAACAAATTTTAATTTTTTTGTTTGCCTATCTGTTTGAATGCTTGTCTATAAATTTTCTAAATGATTGTATTTGTATGTGTTTCTTGTTCCAAAATAAATTATATTACTATTATTATTTTTGTAAAACAAATTAATTCGAAGCAGGAAATGAGACTGGTTTTCCAAATAATTAATATTAATTATTCTAAAACACTTATCATCTTTATTGGCAAAGAAGAACTAGTCTGATTAAACTTGCGCTACAACAAACACAGTTGGTTTCACTATCTGGTTATTTAGCATTTACATTTTTAATCATCATTTTATTTGAACCTATTTTTAGGGTTCTGTACATAGAATGGAAATCTTTTGTGAATATATTGGTCTCTTTGCTCTCACACAATTTTTACAAGTAACATTTGCCTTATTTAAAAATTATTGGATAAATATATAGTCTTATTTAAATACACTGCATGTTAACAACAGATTTCGTAGTATTCTGTAAACTTGATGCTGATTTTATCACTCACAATATATTCTGTATAGATGGACCCACATAATTATAATAGACTAGTTTTTACCCGCGTCTCCGCTCGCGTGTGTGTCGGTTATCGCGGTAAAAAGTAGCCTATGTCCTTTCCCAAATTCATTTCTATCTTCATACCAAATTTCATCAAAATCGGTTCAGTGGTTTAGGCGTGAAAGCGTAACAGACAGACAGAGTTACTTTCACATTTATAATATTAGCAGGGATAAAGACAAATAAAAAAATTGAAAATATTAAACAAACTACTTATGTTTTCTAAAAATTTGTTTTCACACTGATTTTTGGTCTCTGTAATAATCATACAGTTATAGTACAGTGTTAAGCTTGCAGTGAGAGTCTGGCAGTAAAGCAATGACATTTGTATGTTATCGTTAAAACCTCTGCCTACATTCATCATACAAATAAGTTCAAATAACATTACATTACCACAGATTTCCAATAATTAATTAAAACCAAATAAACAAATAGACATAAAATGAATTGTTTAAATACTTACTGGGATGTAATGTTGGTACATGCTGTGCAAGTTTGTCATCTTTTAACATATGCAATAATGTTGTCTTGCCAGCATTATCCAAGCCCAGAAACAAAAGTTTTCCAGACTTCTTCCACAATCCTGGGTAAAACAAAATGTTTATTATATCCATGGTAAGTAGTACATTTTTATATACTCTATATTAGAATAAAAATATGGTATAACTTTCACTGCCACATTAATTCATTTTTGTAGTGATGTGTATTATTACTTGCACCTGTAGACATCTCCAGTGCCTAATGGGTATAGAACAATTTATGTTCATTATTGGTAATTATAATATGGGTCCTACACTACGTCTTTGTCATCAAATAGGCACTCAGTAAATTATTTCAATATATTTAAACATTGACTGCGGTGGATCAATTAAAACTATTTTAATTAATGTAGCCGGGTAATATGTCACTTGCAAAACATTTCTAATATGGTATTTCTTATTTATAAATAATATTGTTTAATATTGACTGTCTTGTTGGTCTAGTGGTTAGCATATGCAGCTGTTGATCAAGAGGTAGCAGGTTCGATTCCCAGGTAGATGCAAATGTTTGTGTGATCCACAATTATTTGTTTCGGAGTCGAGGTGTTTTCTATGTATATTAAGCATGTATTTACAAAAAAAAAGTATGTTTATGTATTTATAGCAGTTGTTTAGTACCCATAATACAAGCTCTACTTAGTTTGGGACTAGATGATGTTGTGTGTAAAGATGTCCAAAATATTTATTTATTGTTTTATAAAACAATGATGTAGTGCCAGTTGAAAAATCTTGCAATGCTAATCTAATACAATACTGAAAGAAAGATTCTTTACAGTCTTAATGTTAACTTTCTATGTTAAATTAACACCTTTCATGTGAAAGTAAGTGAGAAGAGCAAAAAGTATACAGTATTAAATAAAACAAATATACATATATAAAAAGATACTCTCTAAATACATTAAGAGTATTACAGATTATTTAAATAAACACTTTAATTATGAATTTGAAAGGAATGTTTCAGAAATAAATTGTATGAACTATGTTCAATGCAAAGTTCACCTATTGATATAACTGAAGATTTTAAATAAAACTTACTAGAAATGATTAATTAATACTTCATAAGCAACAAATTAGTTTTTTGAAACAAAAACTAATAATGCTTGAAGGACATTCAAGATGTAAATTATAAACTTAAAAATTGATTATTACTTTTCCTTTCCATGTGTGGGGAAAATATGTCAGCATTGGCTAAGATGAGTAGGTCAGTGTGCCAAGCTGCACATACAACCTTCATGGTTCATCATAACTATGATATATTTAGAAAATATGTCTATTGTTTATGATTAAAAGTATAAACAAATAAGTATACAAGATTTATAGTACATGTATTGTATGGATAGAACATTTTCTATCTAATCTTGGTGGTGATCTCTAGCTCTCTAAGAGAAAGAAACTAGAAGAGTACACCTTCGTGGATAAACCAGTTTGTATAATAATAACTCTAAAGTGCTTTTGTTACTACACACGAGACTTATTATGATTAGCTAACATTATGGATGGATGGATTTCATATTTCAATAATGCTCAATTAATTTGCCATTTTAAGAAATTGCAACATATTCTATAACATTTATTCTATCAGGATTCAAGCATTAATACAAGGATCCTAAATTATTAATAATTGTATTAATTTAGATTCGGAAGATCAGAAAAATGTTAATTTTAAGTACTTTGTACTTTTTGATAATTTGTTAGTTTCGTGCTATTACGAATAATAAATAATCCGATTACAATATTAACTTACCGAGGAATCCAAGGACACCAGTGAACCAATCCAAGATAAACATTTTGAATCTGGAATGTAGGAAATGTAATTACTTCAGGGTATGTCCACATTCATCACAAAGAACTACGTATGGGATGAGTAATGACTTGCAAATCTGTGTGTTATAAATTACGACTTAGCCTCTAGCAGTATTATGTCCATCACAATGCCACATACAACGCACATGCCTCAAACTTGTTGAGACATCGAAAACGTAATAGGAATACAAAAATGAATTGAGTAACTTAAATGACAGAACGTCATTCGCGTACTTGAAACTTCGAACTTGAATTACACTAAAACACGAATGAAATACTCACTTATTAAAATTGAACTAGTTTAACTAACGCTAAAAGGAAGTTTATCACAATAATTCACACTTATTGGCAATATATTACGTCGCTAAAACCGACGATTTTACCCAGCAACGAATATGCGATGGAATATGAATCTGTTGGCAATAATGACGTACGCTACTTCCGGATGGTGTCACATTGGCCTTAGGAAATGTTCATAGAAAGTATATTATTATTTTCAATTTCACTTGCCAAAGTGCTTTTAAATCTTTTTTTATTTGTAGAATGATTCTCGTTTGGGATTCTGCGTTCAAAAATATTTTCCTGCATTGAATCGAATCATTGGAATGGCAACCTTTACATTGTATACCAGGGCTTAAAATTTTAAACAATTCTGCTTTACAATCTCCAGACTCCAAGTCGTGGTATTTTTTTTAAGATTTTTATAATAATTTCGAATTATTTCTGTGATATTAGCAGACAATTTGATATATTCTTTTTTGTTCCGAAGTCAAACGTTTAAGTCAGATCTTTTCTTTCGCATTTATTTGGTGTATCGCGAACAAAAGTGTTTTACTCTAGAGACATTCAAAATTAGATTTTTCCATTTATATTACTAAAAACTCATGACACAATTATTATCACATAAGACAATCCTTAGGTTTTATTAGCTTTTATATACTAGCTGACCCTGCGAACTTCGTAAAAGTATTGTACGTTAAAGTATTGTGTTTAGATATTAACTGATAGTGACGAATCGACAGCAGCGCCAACTAACACGCCCCGGCAGGTACCGCCAGAATTGCTTTGTTCCTGCATTTTAAATCTGTAATATCTTCAAAAGTATTAATTAAAATTACATACTGCAATTATATTAATCTATATTAAATACACAATGTATTTAAGGTACTTAATTGGATAAGGATTAATACTGTATTGCCTATAATCGCTTCGTTAATAAACCTTTATTCCTCGAAAAAAAAATGGTTATTGTGGGTTATCCATAAGAGATAGACATATATATTCGCGGACTTTTTTGTAGACCTTTTTAAGATGTACAATACTGTAGTACATTATTTTGATCTTTTGTACAGCCAGCGTTTGCAATATAAGCGTAAAAACATCACATTAGAAACCTCTAAAATTATTATCTATATTAAGCATGTACATAAAAACCTTCCTCTTGAATCACTCTACCTATTAGGTAAAGAAAATTTCATAAAAATCCGTTGCATGGTTTTAAAGATTTGAGCATACAAAGGGACAGAGAAAGCGACTTTGTTATAAACTATGTAGTGATGAAGCCAATCCGAGTTGTGAAAAAAAGTTCAGCTTAAAATAAAGCTTTGCTTTAATTTGCTGTCACCGTTTGATTTAATAAGTTTTGATCACTCATCCGTGTTTTTTGAGCGTGTCCCCCGTGTCCCAGTTTGTTGCTGTTTTGTGTTAATGGCAACATTGACAACTCAAATGTATTTCATGTAAATGTTGGCAACATTAGTTATCAGTTTTCTTTCTAGTTTTTGACAGCTTTCAAAGCTAAAGGTATCCGCAAGTTTTATATTTAAAATGTTAAATTTGTGATTATAAGCGGGAAATAATACTATATACTATTAGTTACAATCAATATAAGTTGCTTTACAGTCAATTTGTGCGTTTAAGTGAGAGGATTACTCTGATATTTTCGGTTACAAAAGTGGTTTTAGAATTGTTGTTATTTTCAGGCTAAGCCATGGCTCCAAGAAAAAACAAAGTTGCGAAAGAAGAGGTCCAGGTGACCCTCGGACCCCAGCATTTAGTAGGTGAAACAGTGTTCGGTGTAGCTCACATTTTCGCCTCTTTCAACGACACATTTGTACACGTTACCGACTTGTCAGGCCGGGAAACCATCGCCCGTGTTACTGGTGGTATGAAGGTTAAGGCTGACCGTGACGAGGCTTCGCCTTATGCTGCTATGTTGGCTGCTCAGGTTTGTTTATATATTTTTTTATTTCTAGCAGATAATATTTTTTAGGTTATGTGCCATTAGATCTGTTGTTTAGATTTCATCAACATTAAGTTGACTCAATGTGTTAAGAAAATAAATAACAGACATGAATAACCTAAATTTGCATTGTAAATTACCACACTAATGTATAAATTTAACTAAGGTACTATAGATGTCACTAAATACTAGTTTTTTAAAAGCCTTCCATTTGGCTGAGCTCTCCTCTTAGGAAAGGCCTATGTCCAGCAGTGGAGTGTTAAAGGCTGTCGATGGTGATGATTGACTTAACTATAATGAAATGCTCAGTGTTACTTGTATTGATACTTGAAGACATTTTGTCATTCACAATATATTGTCACCCTTTTGTTTAGTGCAACAAATTCAGAACTCTATTTATTGTAACATAGGTTATTTATTGTATCAATAAAAAGTGTTTTTCTATAACTTTTTCTAATTACTAGATTGTTATACCTACATAGCTCACTATATCAATAATATGAAAATGTTCTCAAGGACCAGGTTTATAATGAAATTGCCATATTGATGTTATTTTCAAAGTTTGCCTATTTGTAACTGTGTTTTAAAATAACATCTTATTGACAATTTACATATCATTTATAATTTTTTTGTCAAATTTTGTAATTATTGATTAGAAATCATTGTTACCTGTTTGGTTAAGTTAGGTTAATTATTATTAATTTGCAAAATAAATGATATTCAGTAAATTCAAATTGCTTAAAAGTTAAATTGTTTTTAGAGTGAATTTGAGATTAACATTAGATTCTGAAACATTAAATGCAATACAAAACTGTGCATTACTTACAGTACAATAACGGGAAGAAAGGCATAGACTTAGCTGATCAGTTGACAAGCTACATTTCGCAGTTGAGGAAAACCTCTGTTCCATATAAGAACATTGTTTTAGATAAGACATCTTTGTTTGGCCCTTGGAATTAAATTTAAATAAATATTTGACTGCCTTGTTGGTCTAGTGGTTAGCGTATGCGGCTGCTGATCAGGAGGTCTTGGGGTCGGACCAAATATTAATTGTGTGATTTACAAATATTAGTTTTGAAGTGGTTTCTTTTTTTGTAAATACATACATATATAGAATATGTATGTATTTACAAAAAAAGTATGTTTATGTATTTATATCAGTTGTCTAGTACCCATTACACAAGCTCTGCTTAGCTTGGGACTATAATGATGTTGTGTCAGATGTCCGAAATATTTATTTAATTTATAAATATACATAGCTTGACCAAACGCCTTTTATAAAGTATTAGTTTTAAAAACATGTACTTTGTTATACCAGGATGTTGCTGAAAAGTGCAAGACACTTGGCATCACTGCCCTGCATATCAAACTCCGTGCCACTGGTGGTAACAAGACTAAGACTCCAGGACCTGGTGCTCAATCTGCTCTCCGTGCTTTGGCTCGTTCCAGCATGAAGATTGGCCGCATTGAGGATGTTACTCCTGTGCCATCTGACTCTACGCGTAGGAAGGGTGGTAGACGAGGACGCAGGCTGTAATATGTTAGTTTAAGCTTACTATGGACTAATAAAAAGTTTATGGTACTTAATTGTTTCATTCTATTGATTTACAAATCTTTAGTAACCTATGGTAGAGTATAAATATTTATACTTCAAGCAGGCATAAGTGCAAACATTGTCATCATGTTATGATGAATTATTCCCTGTAGATATGTTTTTTGTCTAGCAGAGTAAGGTACAAAAGTGTTTGTACGATTTGTATTTAAATATTACATTTTTGTCCTAGGTAGGTTTACTAATGTGGATAGGAATGAGGAGATAGGAAGAACCTAGGTCACTGATATCTCTTGTTCACCTTAGGATAGATTCACCTCATGGCAGAAATTGTACCTTTACACAAAGTCAAAAAGGAGAATATTGTGCATTTCTCAAATATAAATAATTGCAATTATTCACAATTAATTTAATTTCAATTATTCTGTAAGTTGCATATTGCAATTAATTTATTTAAATTTAGTTATGTTTATTGCAATTCAATAATGCAATTAATATTTTTAATTGTTGCAAGAAACAATTGAAACTAACAATTAATAATCATGTTTCTCTGGCACTGCACCTGTAGGTGCACACAATATAAACGATGTTTCTTATCTTACCTATTTCCCCACGAAACTTGCTGTCTGTCTGTTTCTTTGTATTTTTCAATGCAAACTGTTGTTACCTGTTGTTGTTCAGGTACAAACCTTTTTTCTTTGCAGGTAAACGAAAAGTTAAAATCGTTTGTCAAAGTTGTAAGCTTTCGCTCAAACTTATGGCCATCTACTTCATCAGTCTGTTCAGTCAGTTCAGTATGTTCAGTCAGTCCTGTCAGTTCACATCAATCAGTCCTGTCATTTCAGTTCAGTCAGTACAGTCAGTCCTGCTGACTGCAAGGTTATCAGTCAAGCGAGAGCCCTACCCTGTACCACTCCATCTTCTATTATTGTAAGCGCCACGAATCATGAAAGTGAGCAGACGACGATTTCTAGATCTCAGTTGAGGTAGGGGTGAGGGGCGGGACGAGTAACCATGGAAACGACCGACGCGCATTGATTCCTTGCCTCTCTCCACCCGCGTACGCACTGGGCTCGCCTTGGGTACCAGCGATAACACAAGTGTCACGTACTTTCATTAATCGGACAAAACTTATTATAAATTATTTGTTTAGAACGACAATTTTGTGTTTAATTTAAAAATTATAAATAAATATAATGTAAGTGTACATAGTGTTAGATATATTTGAACTTAGTTTTTTTGTAATTGTAATTTGAATTATTTTCATTTGATAATTAAGATACTATTTTATTCAAAAATATGATACTACGCCATCTTGTTGACAACTCACTCATGATAAGCTGTTAATGGCTGACCTAAGTGTATCCTATGTATTATATTATTAACAATCATGTGAAATATTAACAAATTACAAAAAAAAACTAGTATTTTAAATGACAATAAGTCTATAATACAGGGTCCGTCATATAACGTTTTTTTAATGCTATTATAAAAAAAACTATTGAATATTTTCTCAAATTTCTTTTTTTATTTGAAAGTCCAATTCTTCCGGTTAATAATGGAAAATAATTTCGTTAAATGGCTGCCTCGGCTGGCTATGCAGTAGCCTACACGATCGGTCCAATTTTTAAGCACATTATCGATAGTGTGCATTGTATTTCACCAATGATTAGATGGCGGACCCGTTATTACCAACCAAGGAAATACTTTAAATACTGAAATCAGTCTCTACACAAGGGGGTACTAAAGTCCCATAAATTTATTCCATGGTCCTTTTAATTTAAACATTCCCACCTGGCAAAACACAGGCACTTAAGGAAAAGACCATTCACTTTATTGCGGGATCAATTTTCAATAAATATAGAGATGCAGCAAGATGTTTGAAAATGAGCAGTAATATAAGTTGTTAAAAAACTTAAATTACTGCTCATTTTTGGTACATAACTACTGGTTACTTATGGTAGTATAGCCATGCTGATCTCAGAAGGAATGGGCCGGCTCGACGACCAGGGCGGTAAGAACCTCACACAGAAGACAAACTTAAAAATGACAGCATTGTGCTGTTGTATTTCGTTAGGGAGTGTGTTACCGGAGGCTCAACATCTCATTAGGTGGTGTTGTCTACACTCAAATTGTTACCAATAATTTAGGTATTAGTGCATAATACTGATGCATATTTAGCGTTCAGGGTGCATTAAAATAAGGTATTCAGAATTGAATGACGACATCACAGTAGACTGTCAACTGTAGATATTTCGAGTTTACTATCTGTCTGCCTACTGTTAAATGACTGACTCTGGTTTACTTGGTTTGTGCCGTAAAGCTAACAAGCTACTGACTTTGCCACAATTGCCAAACTGAAGTGGCGGTGGGCGGCCCACACTGTTACCAAATAGATTGATGGGGCCAAAATTACAGAAGTGGCGACCGTTTTAAATGATAATTAAATAAAATAATTTAACCGACTCTGAATATTGTCAATTACTTTGGTGTTCTACATCAAAGAGGCTATTAAACTTTAGTCTCGATTACTCAGGATAATTCAATGAAAACGCATAATTGTGAGAACATTGTATGTTATTCAACCATATATTATTATTTCAGATAAATAAATAATTACTGTTTTAAAATATACACTATGCATTTCTACCATAAACATCTATTTATAAAACTTATAATTTCGAAATATGTTAAGTATCTAAAACGTTATTATGTATATAAAACCATGAAACTATTTAAAATTATACAATTATTGCACTAAATTGGTGTAGCGGTTCAGCCCACAAGGAGCTTGTTTTCGCATTTACTTGTTAGTAAAGTATAATATTTCCAATAATTCATACAATACTAAAAGTTCTCCAATATTAAATAGCTGTTCTTTATATCACACAAACACTTTATTTCTACTATTATTTCTGTTACCATTTTTAGAGATTTTTTAAAGCTAAACAATAAATGATCTGCGGCGTACGATCTTATGGACACAGAAATACTTGTGAATGAGACAATATGAGCACTCTTGAAATCAGCTCTCTGCTAAATTTAAAAATGAGATCAATAGTACATAATATTAGCACAATTCAAAACTATCGCTCCATGAGCACAACTCCAAGATAAATGAACTTTACAATACACTACAGAACGACATATTTTGTCTCATTAAAACTTATAATGAGGAATCTTTATCGGTTTATGATAAATAAAAATTTCATGCTCAAAACGTAGAACGTAAAACAAATCAAATTTTATACAATAAAACATTTAAAAACAAAAACAATATTATATAATAGGTACTTAATAATTTAGGTTTCAGTCCAAATAAATCACGGATTAGTAGTTTAATTCGGCAACAACAGTTTTAGAGTTACTACATTAGGTCACATTGTTATATAATCTGATGCCATTAAAAATATTTCTAAGAATAAATTATAAGTAAAAGATTATTGTTACAACAACCATTAACTTCTACAACTGTCCAGTTGTCATCTATATGGATTCTAGTAATACCGAGAAGACAAATAAACTAAGTAACCAAATATAATGTAAACATTAATTGAGACAAGACAATGAAAACGTTTTTAATGGCCTAAGTTACCAGCCATTCCAGATATAATTTTAATATTTATTGCTGTCGCTGACAACCATATTATGTTGGCAGTGAACGACCATTTTAACAATTGCCGCTTTTGGCAAATGTCGGGCAGAATGTACTAGCGACCCAATTTAGCCACCTTCAGAACTACCGGATAGAAAAAAGTTGGTCGCAATAATGTGGCTTTCAAGTACCTGCAGTTTTTGTATAACATTACGTAAATGCTTATTGTGTAAATTCTGCCAACGAGCATGTCGAGATTTTTTGAATATTATATTACGACGAAAAGAAAATGGAACCAGATATTGATGCAATATTATTTAAATCCGGGTAAGTTCTGTTGAGGGTGAAGGCCCGTAAGCGATGGCGGTATATCAGGGCCGCGGATCGGGCGCAGGTCGGGCCCGCAGCTTGCGCTACATGCCCGTCTTGAGCCGTATTTTTTTGAGGTGCGACGAAGTAGAGTTCGGTAGTGGTCGGCGTTTCGCTCCTGAAGCTTCGTGGTGACCGGAGCTCTGAGAACCCAATACAGTACCGCCGGCTACGTCCTCCCAATTTCCTCCTATCATGTCGTCGGATGATGATGACGCCATTGCCCGGCAACGGTTACTACTCACGCGGGCGGATGAAGCGCGAAGTGTCCGTGAGAAGTTCCGTTTGTTTAGTTTTGTGGAAACGAGTGAAGTGCGAGGGCTCTCTGTGTCGTCCACAGATCGTCTGCTAACTTTCGCTTTGACTACCCCACCGCCTACCGTGGTTTTACTCGAATTGGGTTTCCGTATTGCTAGAATATTTCTTCGTTTTGTAGTCAAAGATTTTGGTTTGGGTTCATTTTCACTAAGGTACTTGGTGCGCGAAGTCGTCTTTACTGGTTCATTTTTTTTCGCAAACTTCATGTTCATGTTGATGATGTCGTGACCGGATCGCTGCGCGAGTACTGGTGGACTACGTTTGCGCTCGGCGTCGGTCTTTGCGCCAACGTACGTGTTCTCTTTGCGTTCCTCTGTAACCTTGCCCTTGGAGCGAGCGTATAGGGGCACTCTGCTAGGTGACGATGTTTTAGGACGTAAGCGAGACATTGTCAGCTGGAAAGGACATTTTACATTATAAACTTGTTGTGAAATTTAGTTAATTCGGGGCTACTATTTCTACACAGACGTACATAAATAGAATCTCGCATCACCGAGGGTTCTTTCTATTTTTTTTTAAATCCTAAATTTGTTGATAAGATTTACCTATTTATTACTAAACTAGTATGAGTATAGAAGTGTATATTTTATCAAACCTGTACGCTTGTTTAGAAATTGGGACGCCTTCAGATGACTTAAAAACCTCTAATCAGTTTTTGGAAGCACAAATGATCCGATAATATTTAAAATTGTGAAGATCAAGAAAGACGGCTTGAGCCATCATTGTTACATCTTTTTATCAACGCTATTTATAACGATTATTATGTCATAAGTTTTTGCTTCTAAAAACTGTTAAAGTAAATCTTTAAGCTACAAGATAAACTATGACAAAACAATATGCAACTATAAACTCTCCCATTATCTTTAGTACGATTCATTCTAGTGTGAAGTATAGTATGTTAAGTGATCGAACGAGACAACACACCCAAACCCACTCCCACAATCAAATTCTTACCACGATTTTAAAAGTTGTTCTGTGTTATTTAGTAGTGTAACACTGAAAATTAAATATGTGTGTTACCAGTAGAAATAATGCAATTTTAAAAACATTTAAAAAACCTAAATTACATTTAAAATATCTTAAAAATCGACCTAATTAGTACAGTCATTAACTACAAAAACAGGGGGGTTATCTAAAAAGATTAAAGGAAGGATTAGAGGATTAAAGGATTTTTTTTTTGAAAATTAGTAATATAAAGATCAGGACGAGCACTACGCGAATTTTAACTTTGCAAACACGTATCTTTGCCTCTTGCAAATTTAGTCACTAGAATATTACAACAACATAGGCCTCTTTAGTTCTGATTACAATATAATTTGATTAAGTTTATGTCATTATATTATTATTTATAAAAAAAAATAACAAAATGAAGTAAAATTTATCAAGTAAAAGTAAATTTTATCAAATAATATTTAACAAGTGCGGATACTGGATTTGAAAGAAAAACATTTATTCTGAAATTCACATGACACGAAATGGTTAAGTTAGGTACAATATAAAGCAATTACGCCGCATGAAACATTTGTATGGCTTCCACATCCTATATCTACGGCAAAGGTAGGGTAGCTGCGGAAATCTACGGCAGTTATTTTATAACTATGATTCCACGCTTCACCATTGATGACATATTGAGGTTGCTGTGAAAAATATAATATCCGCCATATTGTAGAGGCGGCCATCTTACATTTACAATGATACCGAATTTGATTGTATTGTCATCAGAACGAAGTCAATCTGTCAACAGGAAGGGGGTCAAATTACAGTTACAAGATTCGACCCAAAATAAAAATCAAAAACTAAAAACCCTTAAAAATATGTATGTATTAATATAGATAAAAATAATAGTATGCTTTGCTTACTACCTTACTAGTGGGATCGTAACCGCAGGAAATAAAATTAAAAAGTTGTAAGGACAAAGTGTGGTAAATAGTAGTTTAATTTTTCACATAATGTTTCTATCGTAGAACGGGTTGGCAAGGATGTATCGCCAAAAAGTGCTATAAGCCGCCATTTTTCTAAAATGGCGGTGCAAGCGGCAAAGATGTGGCAATCTTGAAATTCGCGTAGGACGATTTCCAAGTCTTTTAAATTACAAATTTATAGAACTCCCAGTTCACTTTATTATTACTTTTCAGGTAAAACTACCAGATGACAGGACTAAATTAGGGGTTTAAGGACCATTTGTAAAACTTTTCTATGACAATTATGCGAACGGAGGAACATGAAATACGGCAGTCAAAGTTTATACAGGGTGGAAATGGTAATACAACATTAAAAGAAACGCGAGCCATTTGAACGTGTTGGTTTCCCTTTTGCTTGTATAATTTATCCAAAAGTTGTATTTGAAAAAAGGATAAAAATACATCTCTGATTGTCTTTTTTCGCCTACAGGAGGCGAAAAAATAGGAGACTCATTGTGGTTACTAGCTTTGTACGTGTATGTCGGTTATCGCGGCTAAAAGTAGTCTTTGCGCTATCCCAAGGTTCCATCTATTTCTATAATAAATTTCATCAAAATTGGTTCTGCGGTTTAGGCGTGTATAACGTGAAAACGCGTACTGAAGTTTAGACTACTGAAACGAATTTTATTGAAATTTTTTAGGTGGACTTATAACAGGTGCAGGTAGTTCAAATTAATGTCGGTTAGTCATATCCAACCTGTATGAGGAAGAAGAGTGCAGAAAGCTAAAGTAACATTAAAAATTAATTACATGTATTATGGGCGCATTTTGACCACTTTGTGTAGTGAGTATGTTTGTTGTTGCATGCATTCGAATTTGGCTATTTAAAAATGTCAAAAATGCATTTAAACGCTTTGCGTATGTAAAATGACTATTATTATTTCTTTATTCAAAATTTTGAATTTATTTTCAAATTAAAACAAGTTGCAGGCAATTTCTCAAAATGATCGTATAGATATATATATATATATATATATATATATATATATATATATATGTGGAACTAAATAGACAAATTAATGCCTTCATCATTTTAAATAGGTGAGTATTAGATACCCCTAATATACGCCTGCTGTCACTGCTTCAGAAAGGATGAATAACGACAAGATTAATATTAAAAAAATGCTATCTGTGATAGAACTTGCAAAGTAGAGTGGTACACCCAGTACTTTATGGAGGATGGTTGAGATTTGCACCGTTTATAAATTTAATTATCCTAATCATCATATTGTAAGAACTTTGCTAAACAATTTAATCTAATATAAGAAACAAAAAAAAAATGGACACAAAGTGGTCTGATTAAATGTTTTTTTTTTATTATTATTAAAGTGTACTTTTTAAAGTTTGAACAAAGTGCCCATAGAAAACAAATTTGAATTTACCTGCGGTCTCATAGTCCTCGTGTGTGCTCGAAGCCAATCACGAACCGCTGATAAGTTTCGATGCTCGGAGCATGGGATGCGTGAATTTGGATGTTGCCCTGTAAGGTCGAGTATTGACGCACCCAGTGACCGACCAACCTGTAGGATCATTTCGTCATATTAAAGTTTTTAGGAATTGAACATATAATTTTGCAACTATGTACTAGTTCAGTGTCTGGGATGGCTACTGTTTGTGGATAGTTGCAATATGTGCTTATATAAAAGCAGCAGATGTGGCAATATCTGGAGATTTTTGAAGAGGTTTATATAAATTACAAAGCATGGTTTTAAAAGCAATACTTACACTAACTACAGTTTAAGCTTTTTTAATTCACGAATACTAACAACATATAATTAAAATATATTTTTATCCAGTGTGTAGAATGTTACAACAGGTCTAAATATAACAGTTCTACCTATGTGTCTATATATATGTATATAAAGTTAATATTTTACATTAATGTGTGTAAATTTCAGTGTATAGGTTACAGACAAACCTCAAAGGGGTCTATCTCTTCATAAACCTCCAGTCTTTTGAACCTGGGGCGGTAGTGCCTTACCTGGAATGTTTTTACCACCATCTAAAATTGCCTGATTACATACATACATATACATCTTTTGCTACAATGATCTAACGTGAAATATGATCTTAAGTAGCTACATTACTCAACATCAATATCTGACACTGAGAGAGTGCTTCACTATAAGTTAAATACATAACTCCTTCAAACTAAGTTTAAATCACTTTTATTAATTCTTTCATCGTTTATATTTGTCCGTTAGAACTCGTCAACAAACCAAAAACACGTATCTCAAAATTCAACAGATAATATTTAAAAAACTTGTTCCAAGGAGAACAATGTACAAATAATTCCATCCCGTTTCTCATTTATCAGAAAGATTATATAAAAGTTACCTAGTACAGGATATGTAGAGAAGATACCACGGTATTTTAAGTTCAGCAGAAAAAAAGTTCACGATTGAATGTTGGAGCTGGTAATCTATCTGCTCAATTAAACTATACATTCAAATATAAATTTTAAAAAAGTCACTTGTTATGTTGATTTAATTTCATTTTCCTGTTTGTACTATATTCAATTTAATGTATACCTATGTAAGCTATTTCATTTTAAATTCTTATAAGAACACTGAACACATTTGAGTTTTCAACTTTTATTTGAATTTTGTTAACTTTTTTTGTAAAAAACGAAAACAAAAGCTATCTGTTCACCAGCGATACTCTGTGGTACATGTGGCAATTGATTTTATATTCAGACAGAAATCTCCAAAGCTTACAATTTATCTATTTATAATTTTGAATTTGAATATTTTGAAATGCACTAGTTTATTTCATCTTTTTTATTTAATAGCCTGCCAAGGTGAATCTACTCTGTCTGATGGAAAGCATGAGTAGAATCCCAGAGCGGAGGTCACTTCTGTTATTTCATTTTTTAAGTTACTATTAATTTTTTCGAAGCAATTTCTCAGTGTCCTGTTTTAGCTACGAGTGAACATTCGCTTAGCTCACAAACCTGGAACGGGTTTACCTCTTCAAATATATGCGGCGTGTACTTCGGAGGTGGGGGAGCGGAGTTCAATAGCGCAGATACTGGACCCTCCCGGACAGTGGGAGGGAGGACGTTGACGAGGCGCCCAGTGTTGTAGTTACATTCTAGAGTGTACGACCGTACCAGGCCTGTGGCCTTGAACACGGCCACGCGGCCTGAGCCCTCTCGGGACATGCCGTCACGACGATCTCTGGAAAGGAAATTTGAAATAAATACTAATTTTTAAGTATGCGGCTCAAAAGCACCCAGCTTGTAAAATAAGGCTTGTAAATTGTAGCTGCAATATTTTTTTTATTTGAGAAAACATTAAATTGAAAATCAATTGAATACAACAATATACAATATTAGAAAACATTATGTATTTATCCTTGACTTCATTGGTAACAAAAGATTGTTAAAAAAAACAAGTAATAATAACTCAGGGCTTTCCTTTCAAAAGTACACTTGGTTCTCCAATCTTGAGACAGCGTGCAGTCTTCGGCTTATGTCCGACATAATTACCTCCCGGTATTGTATCCATTCGGGTTTGCCGCACAGAAAATAAAATAAAAAAGTTAAATACTATACTAACTTGAGATACATGTTCCTCTCGGTGAAGTTACACGAAGAAAAGTGAAAGTGCATGTTGTTGAGTGACATGATACGAGGTAACAACATGCACTCGACGCAGCTCTCTAGATCTTCGAAGTGGTTTCC
This sequence comes from Phragmatobia fuliginosa, assembly GCA_932526445.1. NCBI lineage: Eukaryota > Metazoa > Arthropoda > Insecta > Lepidoptera > Erebidae > Phragmatobia > Phragmatobia fuliginosa. The sequence continues at coordinate 13,467,328 of OW052065.1, read as the reverse complement.
GTACATGAAGATACCTGGAAAGAGAATAACCATTTTAGTCAGTAAAGTTAAAAACTATATGTCGTCTAGACATCCTAAGCATATGAAATTAATGACATTTATTTACAGAGAGATAGAAGTTAAGTTGTCACGATCGGCTTCGAAAGAGCAGTCCTACTTGCTCATAACAAAGACGTGTGGAAAAAATTAATTATCATTGTAAAACTTTGTTTTTATTAAAAATTCTCGTGAGTTGGCTTGAAATGCTTATTAAACATTTTTCACAAATTATAAACATGAAATATTGGATAAAGTAGAGAGTAGCTGACAGTAGCGAAAACATTTAAAGGGAGACGATATTTAAACTGACACTTAGGTAATGGACGGGTATAACCCGTCCATTACCTAAGTAATATGAGGTCTAAGGTTTCGTGAAATCATTTAAACTCAACATTGAGAATTCTGCCACTATTGGATTTGGTGTACCTTTCTTGGAAGCGTGTCCGTGTAGATCTATATACAGATATAGTCCCGATTCCGGTTCCTTGGGAGCACAAGGAAACTTGTTGAGCGGAGTGTGGTGGATTGGGTTTGTCGACGTCGTGTTTTTCTTCCTGGTTGGCCTCTCAGGACGGGGAATAGTCGCAGATTTCGGTTTCACGGGCTTAGGTTTAGGTGGTGGCTAGAAGTAATTAAAATATTTTAAGTTTTACGTTTTAAGTTATCCATAACTAGGGGTTAAATAGTTGAATTATATATTATATGTATTACCTCACTACCCACACTATCAAAATACGATGGAAGGCGATTCAATCCGATCGGGGATAGCGTGTGGAACTAGCGAAGAACCGACGGCTTTACGTGTTCTATTAATATGAACTTGTAACATCACATATGCATTCTCTGTTAGATCACTCTCATTCCGATAGACGGTTATTCGATACGACGAGACAAAGTGAAGGTGTGTGGGCTTGTAACAGTGTGTGAGATGTACGTTATGTACGTGTGTGGAGAAACTGACCGTGGGCTGGACCATGTCGCCGGTGCTGCCTCCGAACATGGAGTGAGTGTCGGGCTCGGCGCGAACGTCCCCGTTGTCGCCCGCAGACACCGCCACGGATGTCGTCGACGTCGTTTCACAAAAATTCTGTGTAACGAAAATAAACATATTGTAACACAAACACTTGAAAAATTAAACAACCTTCAAGCAAAGTATTTACCGAGATAAAAGAAATAATTCAAATATTATCTTGTTAATGTTTCTATGGCCATTTTCTCATCTCCATCATGGGCAGTGTTGGGCATTAATCAATTAATATTTTAATCATCGTAGTAATTGATTGAAAAATTAATTGCAATTGATTTAATCACAATTAATTTATTGCAATTGATTTAATTGCAATTGATTTCAATTGTGAGACGACGTTACACTGTACCTGTGTAGGTGCACACAATATAAATGATCTTTCTTGTTATTACTTATAACCCCGCGAAACTTCCTGTTTGTTTCTGTGTATTTTTCAATCCAAACTGTTGTTACCTGTTGTTGTTCAGGTACAATCCTTTTTTATTCGCGCGAGCGCAGGTAAGCGAAAAGTCAAGATCGTTTGTCAAAGTTATAAGCTCTCGCTCAGACTTAAGGCCATCTACTTAACTTCTGCCAGTCAGTCTGTTTAGTCAGTCCTATCAGTTCAGTATGTTTAGTCAGCCCTGTCAGTTCATGTCAGTCAGTCCTGTCAGTTCAGTTCAACCAGTCCTGTCAGTTCAGTTTGTTTAGTCAGTCCTGTCAGTTCAGTTCAGTCAGTCCTGTCAGTTCAGTTTGTTAAGTAAGTCCTGTCAGTTCATGTCAGTCAGTCCTGTCAGTTCAGTTTGTTTAGTCAGTCCTGTCAGTTCATGTCAGTCAGTCCTGTCAGTTCAGTTCAGTCAGTTCAGTATGTTTAGTCAGACCTGTCAGTTCATGTCAGTCATTCCTATCAGTTCAGTTCAGTCAGTCAGTACTATCGGTTCAGTCAGTCCTGTCAGTTCAGTGAGCCAGTTTAGTTCAGTCCGTCCTGTCAGTTCAGTTCAGTCAGTTATCAGTCAAGTGAGAGCCCTACCCTGTGCCACTCCTCCATCTTCTACTTCTTCTATTTACTTTATATAAATTTAATAAAAGTTTAATTGCAGAAACAACCAACAATTGATTAATTGTTAATTGCAAAACTAACAGTTAACAATTGATTAATTGTTAATTGCAAAACTAACAATTAACAATTAATTAATTGTTATTTGATATTTTACAATTAACAATTAGTCAATTGTTATTTGATATTTTACAATTAACAATTAGTCAATTGTTAATTGTTTCCTTGCAATTAAATTTTGCCCAACACTGATCATGGGGAACAGCTAGATGATAATATATTATTGTTTTGTCACTGAAGATACATATATGTACATTAAATTTGAGTCCAACAGGATATACATGTACTTCTTTTGATTTGTATTCTAAGATTCGTTATTGAATGCTATAGACACATTATAAGTTAAAAAAAAGGAAAAATATACATCATCATCATCAGCAATAACCTTTAGCCATAGTCCACAGTTGGATACATGCCTCTCCTTAATAAGCAGGCTAAAAATAAACAACGGCTGATTTATCTATACATATAACTAATATCTAAGTGTATATTTATAATGTCAAATTAACAGCTTTTGGCTAAATGTATAAATATGAAATATGAAAGTACATATTAAGGTATTAACAATATAAAACCATTTTTTTACTTTTGATTGTCCAGTTGAGCCGGATATACTCTAGACAATATTTACGGGACTTTTACTGGTCGATAGTTGATAACATAAAGTCACTTTTTTAGACTAACTTCGCCCGCAGTGTAACGTTTGTCATTTTAAAGGTACGATAATGCATGCGACTCACTTTCGAAAGGCATAGATTTAAGAATACCTGATTTTAGAAATCAGTTTGTCACTTTTTTTATTTAACACTACTCATATTAGAATGCCTTACATAATGGTTAAGAAGATACATTTTATACGTACGACTTCCTCGTTGAACGGTGTCAAAATATATTTCTTGAAACAGTTGGTGCAGAAGAATAACGTGTCTTCTTCGGGGGGGCCTTGATTCATGACCTGCAAAAATCACAATCTTTAGTTAGTAAGCGTGCACTGCCGCCGTTCCATTCTTTTACTAAACGAATCTGCTTGAAATTTAGTAAAATAAACTGCAATATTTTATAAAAACAACTACAGTAGCTACATATTAAAAAATATTATATAATGAAATGCACGTAATGATTGTGCGCTATTATGTGTTTTATAAAGTTGCTTCAAATAAAAATGATAATTTACATGACGGTGTTTAAGGCCCTAAACTCAAAAGTATCTCAAGTTCCTTACAATATTGGTATGGATACAGATACATATAATGAATAATTAAATATTTAGTTTTCAGAATAACCCATATACATATATATTTAAAGCCTAGTCAGGTAATCGACGATATCGACTAGGTATCGAGTTGTTCCAACCCACTACAGGGAAGAGAAAAGGAAGAGAAACAGTTTTGGCGGTCTGTATGTTCTACCGTAGCGCCTAAATTATTGAGCCGGTTTTATCGAATGGGCTGTTAATAGATTCTTAGTAATGATCCAGGAGACTAAGACAATATAAAGTTAAGCAAAAGATTTTAAATATTCGGGGTTCCAGTTTGATAACTTTTTCTTGCTAAAATGAAAGAAAAAATAAATAAAGTGAGAAATAACAAAGTGATCAATATCTATAAACATGATATGGCGTTTAAGTATATTTACTTCTTGTTCCTTTCGTTCTTTTTCATCAAGCTGTTGTTTCTGATGCTCTCTGTATTCCTCAATGGAGTGATACGTGAGGGTGTCTGCTCGATTCTGGGCGTTGAAGAAGTTCTTATCAGGATAGGATAATGGATAAAGATCATGGAATGTACGTTGTAAATAGTGCAATGGAACAATAAATAGTATAATAACATCACGCATGGTCCTGAGAACCTTAGTAGCTTACAGGGGTTAAAAGACTCCTGCTGTTATAATAATAAATGGATAACCACTAGTAGCATGTTTAGAACAGTTTACATATACAACGTAAAATAAAATACTGAAATAAATACATTGTATCGTTTAATGATATGTTGTATATGTGATTTCTTGAGAGTCAGAGAAATAAAATTGAATTAAAAAATAATTAGTATCTTCAACAAACATACCATTGCTGCTATATTGTATCCCGGCACCATATTTGTGATGCCCGGCATTGCGTCCTCAAGTTTCGATACGGCTTGCTTGCATTCTGAACACCAACCCATCTTCATTTTAGATTGTCGAACATCGTTGGGGTCTATGAAACTATCGCTGGAACAAATTAAAACAATTTCAGAGATAGGTCTGAATGATTACCTCTTGAGACAGTCTTCTAAACATGGTTGGATATGTAAACAGGTTGGATATGTAAATGTTAATTGAAACTTTCACAGATCAGGCAGAGCGGTAGTGCAGTGAGTCGCTAGGTATATTTATAGTTTTATAGACGATTTAAAAAAAAGGATAAATTTTGATTAAAATGACACAGTTTCAGATAAAGTATCTTTATTTATTTATTTATAACTTCATGCACTTGTGTACAATGGCGGACTTAATGCCCATGGCATTCTCTACCAGCCAACCGTTGGGGTGTGCAGAGATCTACTACGGTAGGTGCAACGAGGTTAAAGTCGTAAACAGCAACAGATACTAATACAGTTAACATAATATAAAACACTCAAATATACACATAATTTGAAGAAGCGCTCATAGCCGAGTGGCCTTAGGTGTTTGGAAACAATCACCAAGGGTAAGCAACGACGGCGCGGTCGGACCTAGATGGGTGACCGTTTGTGGCATTATATGTAATGAGCGTTTCCGTGATTCGGAGGTCACGTTAAGAAGTCGGTCCCGGTTGTTATCATAAGATAACAGTCGTGAAGCTTTGTTGGAGGCCTTCGGGCGGCTTAAAAACATCCAACAGCAAGATTACGTAGCCACAACGTGTCTTGCCTGTCCCCAACCCGCACTCGGCCAGCGTGGGGACGTATGGCCTTAACCCTCTCTTGAGAGGAGACCTGAGCCCAGCAGTGGGACGTTATGGGTTGTTGATGTATGTATGATGTATACACATAATTATGTATATAAATAAAAAATACATATACATACTTATGATCGTACACTGTAAAAAAAATAAGACTTTAAGGAGGTGTACTCATGATTAAGTTATTCCGCCTTCTCAAAAAGGTAATCATGTACGTTCTGGTAGACTTTATTATCTTTTATTCTATTAAATTTATTCGAAATCGTCTGTAATATAGACTATCTAATATATAAAATTCTCGTGTCACAATGTTCGTTGTCATACTCCTCCGAAAGGGCTTGATCGATTCTTATGAAATTTTGTGTGTATATCGGGTAGGTCTGAGAATCGGCCAACATCTATTTTTCATACCCCTAGGACGCGAGGGGAACCGCGGGCATCATAGTAAATTTATAAATGAACTCTACAATTTTATGTCTGTAAGGATATATAGCCACCTGTTCCAAAGGGCTCAATTGAGCTCAACGAGAAGAAAGGTCAAATAAACTCTCAGACAATCTTTTTAAATAACGAAATTTATCGTATGTTCAATATAAATCAGCCTGCAGCGAAGCCAAAGGGAAGGATAATGATTACGACAGCCGTGACAGAAGTCTTCTAAAGATGGCAGGTTGGATATGCAGTTTTTAATTGAAACTTTTATATCTTGAATTTGGCTAAAATAAACAATTGGACGATAAAGTTACACTCGACACAAAAAAATAATCCCGCAATTACTTGATTTTCTAAGTTAAACATGTGAAACACGTCACAATACTAGCTTCCAACCGGTTCAACGGAATATCAGTTTTTCCACGGAGAGACTGGCATCGGAACTCCGCAAACCTGAGGGCGAAATGAATTCGAAGGTTCAACTAGTTGTCAGTATATTTGAGGATACTGACTTCCCGACTACAATTGCCAAAGATGTTTATGACGACTGCGGGCTTATTGTGCTCTCCGAGGTACCTACGGCGTAATAAAATACACCTCACTATATAATATGTACAATTAAAAAAACGAAGACAAGCAATAATAATTCTCCTAACACTTTGACGGAAGAGTCTTCAATACGCTATTGCTGTAGGTATATTTCATTATGCATGTTAACATTGTACCACATTAATGCAAATAAATATATTGTATTGTATAACTTACCCAGCTACTGAAGAATGAGATTCCATGAGCAAACTTATACTATTCTTCAGAGTGTCCCTTAACGGCCGGAGCGGGTTCGACACTTGCATGTTGAGCTCTTCACTCGTGCTTAAATGAACTTCGGAGCCCAAACATGCTCGTAGCACGCTGTCGTTAAGTAATGAAGGGGTGTTTGACTCTTCGGTGTTGTCATTCGATTTCGATGAAAATTCGCTTACTTGTTCAAGTTCTTGTAATTTCATGTCGCATACCTGCCCCAATTATTTTAAGAAATAATATAGATAAGAATAATAAAGAAATAATACGATAATAATATAAACAAAGTAATAAGTTACTTTGTTTATATTATTATTGTCATTATCATTATTATGGTCCGGATGAGATTGTGTGTGCATGCATCGCAGGCCAAACTAACCTGAAAAAAAATATTAAACAATATATCTTGACACAGGTGGACTACAAGCTCTGTCAGACGCCCAGTTCGGTTTCCGAGAGGGGCGTTCGACGATCGATGCCGTGATGCGCCTTAGGGCCGTGACCGAGGAGGCCGTGAGAGGTGGCGGAGTGGTGTTGGCGGTGTCCCTAGACATCGCCAACGCCTTTAATAGTCTGCCATTCGGCTGCATCAGGGAAGCACTCCGCTACCACGGAGTGCCAGAGTACCTGAGGCGGCTGGTGGCAGACTATCTCGAGGAGCGTACCGTCATGTACGAGCACCGAGATGGCGTCTTGAGACGAGGGCCATGTCGTGCGGTGTTCCACAGGGGTCTGTCCTAGGACCACTCCTGTGGAACATGGGATACGACTGGGCCCTACGAGGGCGTCTCCCCCCCGGGCTGGGTGTAATCTGCTACGCAGACGACACTTTAGTCACGGCCCGGGGGGCAAACTTTCAGGAGGCGGCGCGCCTGGCCACCACAGGAGTCTCCCTGGTGGTCGGGCGCATCGAGGCGCTGGGTCTGCGGGTGGCCCTGAATAAGACGGAGGCCCTACTCTTTCATGGGCCCCGTCGTGGTCCACCCGCCGGCGCCTCGATCGAGGTCAACTCGGTCCTCGTACCGGTCCGGGCCCAGATAAGGTACCTGGGTCTGGTCCTAGACGGAAGGTGGCTCTTCGACGAGCACTTCAAACAGCTTGCTCCAAAGTTGGTGGACACTGCCTCCGCCCTCGGGCGACTTTTGCCCAATTTGGGCGGGGCCAGTGTTCCCACTAGGCGGCTGTACACGGGGGTGGTCCGGTCGATGGCACTGTACGGTGCACCGGTGTGGGCGGCGGCTCTGTCCGCCCAGAATAGGGCGCGCCTCTGGCGCCCACAGAGGATATTGGCGGTCAGAGCCATACGCGGATACCGCACGGTGTCGACCGAAGTGGCCTGCGCCTTGGCCGGAACACCTCCGTTGGATTTGGAGGCGGAAGTGCTCGCCGAAGTTTATCGACGAGTGGCTGAATTCCGGGCGGAGAGGGGCATTCGCCCTCCGCCCAAGGACGTACGCGAGTGGCGCGAAGCCGCTCGTCGAGCCACCTTGGCTAGATGGTCTTTCCGGCTGGAGACTCCACGCGCTGGCTTCGCCACCGTGGAGGCTCTCCAGCCGGTCATCGCCGAGTGGGCAGGGCGGCAGCACGGGACCCTTTCCTTCCGGCTGACGCAGGTGCTTTCCGGGCACGGTTGCTTCGGAAAGTATCTGCACTCGGTCGCGAGGAGGGAACCGAGTCCCGCCTGCCACCACTGCGACTGCAGTGAGGACACGGCCCAGCACACGCTGGCGGTCTGCCCCGCATGGGCGGCGCAGCGCCGGGCCCTCACTGCAGTCATCGGAGAGGAACTCTCGCTGCCGGTCGTAGTCCGCTCCAAGGCCGGTAGCGACAGTTGTTTTACCGCGGTCGCAACCTTCTGCGAGGACGTAATCTCGCAGAAGGAGGCGGCGGAGAAGGCCCGGGAGGATGACCTCCACTCGGACCCGATCCGCCGCCGGCGCCCCGGGCGCCGGAGGCGCGCCTATCTGCGCCTCATGCCGCCCTGAGAGTGGCCGCGGGTGGACGGGACGGGTTTCCCCGTCCATTCGCTGCAGTGGCCAGTCGCGAGGGGGTGGCGTGCGCGTGTGACCGGACGTCACCCAATTTGGAGAGGACATGGAGATGACGCCCGCAACAGTGCGGGCAGGCGCCGGAAGGGGTCCAGAAGGCAAACAGTTACCTGGATCCCTTCCAAATACAGGCGCATAGAGGTCACACCGTGTGGTTTTAGTCGGTTCAAGTCCGACACACCGCCCCGCCGAGAGCCCCGGTGGGGTGACGGTCCGTGGGGATTTCCACACGTAAAAAAAAGAAAAAAAAAGGTGGACTACAAGCACATCCTGGAATAGATTGTAATGTAATGTGTTGTAATGTAAATAATGTTTTGTTGAGTGAGCGAATCCCTCTCGCATAAAAACCTACACGGTTTAAGCGAGTGATTGTGATAAATATTATAATATGTATACTGTAATGCCTTGTCCATAATAAATAAAAAAAAATAAAAAAAATATAAAAGATTAGACCGGATGTATAAGCGATACATTCATAAAATTTGCCAGAGAGTAAGTTCTTATAGCACAAGTAAATTCGTTTTGTTGCTGTCGGTTAAAATTTTGGTTTGATGTATCAAAATAAAGTTTTATTACGACTCAATCTTAAATGTTGCGGTTTATAAACTATTAATAATTTCATTTATATCTCCAATGGTAAAATATATTCAATATATGCATACTGTAATATCATTAATCATTCAAATCCAGATAAACGTAAACTGTCCATGCATCGTTGCTTCGGTTGCGTATTATCTATCAGATAAAGCATTTGAAAGCTTAGTATGCTTAAACGGTTCACTTGATGCACAATTAGAACGGATGATAACGTAAATCCCTAGGATAATATAGAATTACAATCTCACAAAACGGGGATTATAAAAGCTGTTACCTCACTAGACTGCAATGTATTTTGAGCGTGTTATTACTAATTTTAGTAAGTTATTGTATGTACTTAGAAATTATAATTGCACACTTGATAGGAAAAAAGTATAGCTACATGCATATTGCGAGTAGTCTTCTAAATATTTTTTAGAATAAATAAGTAATTCTTTACCATCATTCTATGTCAGATACTGGTTTATAATGGCTGGGTCGGTTCTAGATACCACTTAAATGGAATACAAAAAAAAATATTGTTTACGTTCTTTGATGTTAGAAAAGAGTGAACGCTCACGCAACAAACACATTAATATCACTTTGTTGTTGTATCGATGTAACGAAGTTGCCCTAAATGTGGGAATCGTTGGAATTAATGCTCATAAGCCAACTTTTTGACAAACTTTTTGGAACTTTGCATATTGTAGTGTAGGTGTGGCGTTAAACGATTAACCTACTTAGAAATTAGGTTAATCGATATTATTTACAGAAATATCCGTAGAATATTCACGCAAAACCATTGCGAAGACTATCTGATACATTTTTAGAAGATGTAATTTAAGTAAAATACTGATCGCATCGAAAATACGCCCACCAAGGTTAAAGGGTGGTTATTACAAAGTGCCAATTTAACTTACGTTTCGGGTTTTCCAATCCACGTGAGTTAAAAAGATGCAAAATAGCTTGAATAGTTCGTCCATGTACGTAAAAAAAGATCCTTTAAAACTTACTACTATTACTTTACAGTCCTAGGTTTATACATGCTGTTGGAAATTCTTCACAAACCTGCGTAACCAAATTAGCAGCTTCACTGCCAACGAGTTTAGACTCCTTTTTAAGACTGTCTGAACAAGATGAGGGTGGTTTTATCGTTGTGGATGATTTAGTAACAGTTGTCTTCAGTGCTGACTTTTCTCTTCGCCCTATTAAGTCCGTGTTCTTGTACGGGGATGCGTAAACTTCCTTTTTTTTCTTTGGTTCAATAGTCTGTTGATAAAAATTAGTACTTTATTAGGGGTTTAAGTTATTCAATAGGGTTGCTCGATCTTTAAACATAAGTAAATTACCGCAACTACTGAAATCTGCATTGGCGCTGTAGTACGATTTTGGGGCCATAAATTAAAGGGGTATTCAACAAGAACTTTGTTTTTCAATTGGGGCAACACAAACAGCATGACAAGCTTAAAATTTAGTTTTATGACGTATTCGTAGTTGTTGGCAATTGTTACGTTATCAGGGTACGTCAACAAGCAAAATTGCCGCATTTGGGCTTCTGAAAATCTAAAAGCAATTATTGAGGAGTCTTTGAATGCTCAACGTGTCGTCACTGTATGGTGCGCTATGTAGTCTGGAGGCGTCATTGGGCATTTTTTTCGAAATGCCCAATGACGCCTCCAGATGGCTGGAAATGCCGTAACGGTTAAAGGATCACGCTATCGCGAGATGTTGGCAGCTCAATTTTGGCCTATTATTGATGACGTGGATATCACTGACATGTGGTTTCAACAGTACGGTGCCTTATGTCAAACAGCCAATGAAACGATTAATTTATTGGAAATTCCCCAATTTCGAAATTCAGCGGTTAAGTGGTCAGCCAGATCGTGTGATTTAACACTGGATTATTTTTTGTGGGGCTATGTTAAGTACAGAGTCTATACGGAGCCAATCGATTGCAGCCTTAAAACTCAAAATCCGTGATGTGATTAACGAAATATATCCGCAATTTGCCAAAAAGTGATTAAAAACTTTGATGAATCGACATGTGTCAGCTTGCTCCTGGTGGACATTTGTCAGATATCATTTTTCATTCATAGTTGACAAACTTTACTCTTCGTAATACAATAAAATTTGAATGATCTTCTTTGTTTCATTTTATTTATGAAAACAAAGTCCTTGTTCAAAACCCTGATATTTATAATGACGAATCTAAAAGCTTGAAAGAGCTAAAGTTCAAAATGTAAAATACTTTATTGAGATCTAAGATTAAATTAAAATTAAATAAAGCATGTATTTTCTCACCACAATACATCTTTACATACATTTAAAACAACAATGCAGTATTACATAATAGTGGGAGACTGGTGCCTAAGCTAAAAGTCTGTCTTTCAGGACAACCATGTACACACCTCAGAGCTTTCACATATGTTTTGAATACTTCGCGATGTAAAACTTTTGCTGTCTTCACACATATCTTCTTTTTCATGGCCGAAGTGGTAATATCTAAAAAAGTAAATAAATCAAGTTAATAAAAAAACGTCATTACGAATTTATTCATTACATCATTACGAACTTAATAAAAACTACGTTTTCAGAATTTGAAAAGATTAATGTTTCAACGAAGGTAGTACTATTTTCTTGAGTTATTAGATGGTCTTATTTTACGTGTATCATTTTTTGTTTAAACATATATAATTTGTTTGAGTGTTATATAGTTTTAGTATACTTACAATATTTCCAAGATTATATGTAATTTAACACAAAGTAAAAAAAATATGTTATAAATCAATAAATACTTATAGCTTTTTCTTTCGATAATTTCTCTGTCGTATGGGAAAAGGTAAGAAGATAAAGAAGTAATAGTAAAGTTTTTTACAGAACTTACCTAATTAATGATCTTGACGCATAAACGGTCGGGTGTAAAGTAAGCGATGGGTTGAGATAGACTCTGTTCAAGTTGACTCCCCTAGTGTCGGTTCTGTAATGACCTCTTGCCACACCGTCGGGGTTCAAGAAAGGGATCATTTTAAACACGTACAGCTTCCGAAGTTGTAACGCTATAGGGTCATTTTGTGTTAAGAGAAGATTAAGGAAGCCGTTGAATACGAAACTTGAAGGTGTCTCGCCTGGATGTACTCGGGCTGATACGAAGATTATCTGAAAACATTTTTTCATATACCTAACGAATTTTGAAGTTTAGCTTATACTCTGTAGATTGTTAAATCAAAAATATGATCTTACGTATGATTACACTTATGGTACATAGTTAAAATTAGGTACTGTACTGAGTGTTAGCAACATGGGACCCTTCATGTGATTTAACATCTTTAAATGAGAATCTACAAAATGATTTTGTAAATATAAAGTTTGTCTGTGATTATCAGTTACAAATCAGAATAAAATAAGAGTGTTTCTATTTGCCTATTTGATTATTCTATTTGACTATTTTTATCACGCTTTTATTAGCTTCACTTCCCTCACCATGGTTGTAACAGACTTATTTTTTTTAAATAGTACCTGGGCGACCGAGCTTTGCTCGGTTAATATATTTATTGTTTAACAACGCCATCTATTCTCACAAGTAGCTGTAGTGTTGCCGAGTTGGAGTATTAACTACCGAATGTTAATAAAAGAGTATCATAGAACGCACGAAAACTCGAGTTTTTCCAAACCTAAATCTAGCTTAAATCGAGTTTTCACCCCGAAATCTTTAAATATATATATAAAATACAAGAATTGCTCGTTTAAATATTTAAACTATATATTTATAAAATTGGTTACATTTAAACTTATAAAAATGTTAAGCTGGTCTGTGGATGCTTAAAAAACTAAAGATCTCCGTTACCGTCTTCAAAGCAAAGCTTATGTATATGTCGCAGCCAACTAGCCTTATTAGCCATTCAATCAACAGCCTAGCCCTATCAATTACTATCACTACTCAGACTAAAATCTGGTTTTTAGGTTACGTTAGGTTTTTAGTATATAACGCATATAATAGTATATAACCTATATATGTATAACTCTTTACTAAACAGCGCTATGCAATCAATTCCAACACGGACTAAAATTTGGCTTTTAGGTTAGTATTTTTATGTATATGAATAAACGCTTATGTAGAGGCTAGGCTGTTTATTGAACGGCTAATTAAACTAGCGAATTTTTTTTTAAAGTTTAGTTTAATTAACTAACGAAGTGTTTTTAACTAACTTTTTTATTGGCGAATTTATGAGGTCGCTCCTGGTTGTCGGGGAACAAGTTCTTTAGCCTTTCTTCACGTTCCGTGGTGATGCCGTGGTGGGAAGTAATTGTTAATAAATCCACTCGTCTACCTGTTTAATCAGACATTTCTTTAAACTATCGCTCTTATACCATGTTTACAATATTACTTTAAAAGTATATCTATAAATATATTTTAAAATAAATACCTACATTTACCGACTTGGAATAAATTAACTTAGCTCACTGCAAGTACTAGTGAAAACAGAAATAATTTGAATAATTTCGAAGTAGGGATTCATTTAATTGTTTTATGAAAATAATTTCTCAAGTTGTAATTCTATAGATATAAGTTGTAACTAAATTATAAACATTTAACTCAAAAAAAATGAATTTCACTTTAATACAATCAAGACTAATATATAAACGGGCCTAATATATTAATTAGATAAAACAAATTATTGTAAATATGTGATTTGTGATATTGACAACAAAAGATACCGATTTAATTCCTAAATATACAGGAATAAGATTGTATATCTATGGATGATTCAAATAATCATACCAGATAACACACCACAGATAAAATAGGTACAATCAAGACTATCTTTGTTACGCGGGCACGCTAATATTTTCGACAGTTTTAAGACGATTTTTTTTTTACTTGAAATTTTTATTATTCTCATGAACGTTGTCTGTGAGCGAGCGCATTTTCTACTGGTGGATAGTTAAAAATAAAATCAGTTCAAACCTTAACTTTTCATAATCTTACATAAGAATTATCAAGACTCCTTCCCACCCCCTTGTAAGAAAAGAAAGACTTGGTCGACCCCCCTACCCACTAAATGGTCTTACGTAATAAATGAATGGCCCCATATTCTATCATCGGCTTTGGTGCTAATAAAATGTTAAACTAATGTAGCATAATTGTTCCATGTAGCTGACACCGAACAAAAAAACACATCGAATCCAAGAAATTCCCATCTTGTACCAGAAATTCTTCGTATTTTTTTTGAATCTCTTTAATTTGTCGGAGACGCGTTGTATAACGTAATAAACTTATCCATGAACCGCTAGAAAATATTAATTTATCTGATATACTTAACAGTCTCGCTTATTCCTAATGACGATTAGCCAGTGTCACATACACACAATATTATTACTCCTCAGATAGTATCGGTAGATCGAAATGAGCTTCGCAAAAAATTAAACAAGATTCAAGATTTTACTTGGCAATCCCATAAAATTGAAAAGAATTCATCGCTGTTATTACTGCTTTAAAACCATCCGACTAGATTCAGATAGTAGAAGAAGTTCACTGAGAAATTCATCTCTTAATTATGTATTACTGATCGTTGTAGACTTATCAATTAGTATGAAGTATGAAAATATACTTATTGTTTATTTTTTGGCTATATTTTTTTTATTCTTTATCAATTTTTGTCGCAATTTTGCGATATTTTCGAATGTCCTTTGAGGGTACTGCGTGCCCCGCGTGCCCCCACAAAAAACCCTGAATACAATATTATTATATTAAGGTCGCATCAAAAAATAAAACATTTAAATAGTTGTACATTTTCGTTACCTACTAAAAAAATGAAATTAGTTGATCTTGTCCATCTGATAGTATGATTTACACAGCAAATTATTTATACAGAAATAATATAATCCATATTTAATGGTAAGAAAATACCTTCTAGCGAATAAATGAGGCACTCTCTGAAATAATAAATGTCATCGGGGGACTGCGGTGGCGGCAAAGGCAGCATTTTCAGGTCTATAGAGTTGAGAGCAATCTGCAACTCGGCGAACGAGAACGGGTAGGTAAACGCGAAAAATGTTGTAGCCTTCGGGTTCTCCGACGTTCGGTACTTGAAGCTCAGTGTGAAGGTGTTGTCGTCGGTCTAGAAAAAAATACAAAAAGCTTTAAATACACTGTGACTGCAGTCCGTTTAATTTCGGAAACATGATGACGAACTAAGAATAAGAGTGTCAGTACCATCACTCCTATTCATTCTTGCAGTTCAGTCGCGCATCGTGTCCTGACTAAAATCAGGTTTCAAGTTTTCAAATGAAACGATAATTCTTTGGAACCTAGTTGATATCCCTACGACTAACAGAGCAAGTAATACATAAATGAACGCTAGGGGAATCAGATGCACCGACTTCATTGCATTTTAATGCGATCAGTCCGTCATCCCATTTCCCAGCACAGCAATACAACTTTTATTATAACTAGATTAGCTTAACGGAGCCTATGACGGCTCCCCTTTTTTTTCCCCTACGGTAATCCCCCCGGGTGGGCTCAAAACCGCACGCCGTCTCTTGTACTATGAGCCGAGGAACCAGGTATACCCTCGAAAGGAAGTCCCTGGAACCCCGACATACCTCGGGTCACCTACGGCTTCTAGATGATCCCCTACTCTGTGGTAACTCCGATATTCCCATTTTTTGGCGCGTAGGGGCGTGCACGCTGGGTAGCGCTCACGCCGCCGCCCGGGCCTGCCTCTGCTAGGGTGACAGATGGCCTGACCTGTCACCCCCAGGCATGCGCTTATGGAGGACGGAGATCGTTTTGCGATCTCCGGCGCCTGAGACAAGGCGGGCAAGGCGGACCAGAAGAGTTCTGAACCTCTCCCGATCCCGCTCCGCCATCTCCTTCGCAAGCATAACTTCCTCGCAGAAAGAGACAGCGGAGTTCCACGCACTATAGCTTTGTATCTTGGCCGCAACTAAGCTGCCGAACGAGAGGATACCCACTCCGAGTGCGGCCACGAGATCACGCCTCGGCTCTCCCCACGCCGGACACTCTGCGAGCGTGTGGAGCGCCGACATAAATACACCCTAGAAATTTAAGCCGAGTTACTCAACTACATATTTGTAACAAATCACGATATCCCGAGTTCTAAACAGTTCGAATAGAAAACAAATTCTAGTTCTATAATTATAGTCATCTATATTTTAAAGTCTCAATTACAATCTATATATTTTGTACGCGCCAAATCTTTTGGCACCATACCCTTCGTTGGGAAAGCGACGGGCGTGTGTGGGACTCCCGGGCAACCGGTTTATCCACTAAACCCAGCGATGGCCTACCTCGGTAGTCGGGAGGAACACCAGGATCGCATCAGCGGCTTCTGGTGTTCCCCTGCCGTACCCCAAAACTGGGGTATATTTCAGCGTGACTGGACTCACCCCCGAATGTCAAAGGGTGGAGAACCCGCGAAGACCATCGCTGCCTCTTACGAAATGGTGCCGTAGCCCCGTACAATCCGTATGGCCATCAGCCGCTGTAGGCTCCTAAGTTGAGCCTTACAGCGGGAGGAACCCGCCAGGTCCTCAGACCAGACGAGTGCCCCAATGAGGACCATGGATCGCACGACGCCCATGTAGATGCAGCGAACTTCCTCCCTTGGTCTCCCGAGTTTGGGCAGCAGACGATGTAACACCCCTGCTACCCCTCGAACACGGGGGACTCATAATAATAATATTAAATATTTTGGACATCTGACACACAACATCATCTAGTCCCAAGCTAAGCAGAGCTTGTGTTATGGGTACTAGACAACTGATATAAATACATAAACATACTTTTTTTTTGTAAATACATATTATACATAGAAAACACCCAGACTCCGAAACAAATATTTGTGAATCACACAAATAATCTAATCACAAAACTAATCGCCCAAAATGCTCTTCGAAGCTCCGACTGTCCAGGACGAGGCCCAGGTACTTCATGTAGGCGGGCCAGCCTAGACGTCAATGACACCCACCCACTATAGCGGCGACCCTAATAAAGCATTAATACATTTTAGTCAGAGGGCTAAATTTTCAGAATTTACTTTGCAAAAAATTATTTAAAATGGTAGCATGTTCTAACTCTGTAATCGTAAAAGGATATTATTTACTAGTTAGTATTGCAACGAAATAAAGGCGAAATATTTCATAATAATGGAAAATATTTTGCCGGCACTTCGCGAAAGATAATAAATAAGAATTATGGTTATGTGTTTTAAATAAATTCAGATGTCTACTGTCAATGGTACAATACTATTTTATAGTGTTATTTTCAAAACGTTTAGTAAGGTACTCTTGGCTTAAACATTGTAACTAAGCCGCATCGGAGCCGTGGGCAGAAGCTAGTTTTTAATAAAACTGTTCAAAAGCGGGTTTTACAAGAATTTATTTAAGTCAATAAGGCTTTTGATCTATAGCCTTATTGACTGCCTTGTTGGTCTATTGGTTAGCGTATGCGGCTGCTGATCAAGAGGTCTCGGGTTCGATTCCCGGGTCGGACTAAATATTTGTGTGATCCACAAATATTTGTTTCGGAGTCTGGGTGTTTTCTATTTATAATATGTATGTATTTACAAAAAAAAAGTATGTTTATGTATTTATATCAGTTGTTTAGTACCCATAATACCAGCTCTGCTTAGTTTGGGACTAGATGATGTTGTGTGTAAGTTGTCCGAAATAGCCGCACTTTACAAGAAATTATTCACAGAAATGGACTAACTAGTTGGAACTTCCAGAAAAAAAGTCTCAGTTATGGATAGTGTGACGAGCCTATGACCTTATTCTATGTTTTTTCGGGTGCTGGTATGGGATGCCACCTGTTCAGACACGCTAGCCCCTTCCCATCTACATGGAACCAACAACAGAGCTGGTGCGGCTTGTGAAGCGGCTGAAAAAGCTAAAGTATGCAAATACAAGGGTCTAGGCTCCGAATATGATTTTGTCCCATTCGGTGTCGAGACCCTTGGTCCGTGGGGTCCCAGCGCTATACGGCTTTTTAAAGAAATATCAAGAAGGTTAGTCGACGTCACAGGGGACCGAAGAGCTGGCAGCTACCTCGGACAAAGAATTAGTATAGCTATTCAAAGGGGGAACGCTGCCAGTATCTTCGGAACCTTGCCTAAAGGGACTCCTTATAATAATATATTCTAGTTTTATTATAATTTTTAAGGTTTTTAGTTTTTAGGTTCATTGTTCATGTATATTTATCTTTATTGTTTAATTAGTTATTAATAATAGTTCTATGTTTTAATTATATTTAAAAAAAATGCAAAATCAACTAAGAAACATTTTTAGAGCCTTTACCATTATTTCAAACATTCTGTATTTTTAAAATCTTTACAGTTGCGATAAATCTCGTAACTCAATGTGTAGCACCTTAGAAATTGTTTTAGTTTTGTCGGAAGGTGTAATTCGCATACCTTTCTTCCATAATTCGATCGCCTTTTTACGAGGCCCAAATATTAGATGGAAGGCACAATATTTCTGTCACTAGTAGGTATTTTGCTACCTATAGGTAAACATCACAACAGTTAATTCTATGACTGCTGTGCAATGCTCATAATAGTAATATTTTATCACTTTACTTTTTTTTTCACAAAAACATTTATACACAAATAAAATTAAAGTGTTTGTAATTCCAAATTAATGTTTTTTACTAAATGCATGTGAAAGTATTTACGTTATTTAAATACAAAACGCAATTTTAAAAATGTTTTTGTGTCTGTTTGTACTGACTGAATCGATTTTGTCAGGACTTTCACTGGCAGATAGCTGATACCATAAAGAGTAACATAAGCAATTTTTTTAGTCTTTATTCGCCTCGCGGCGTTACTCGCGATTTTTAACAATAACCGCAGGTCTCATTCTCAGCTAATCTATACAAATAAATGTATATGTAAATGTATGTATACAGAGTACATATTATGCCAAAATATTCAATTTTTGTCCGTCTGTCTGTTTGTTCCGCGTTATCTCTGAAACGGCTGGATCGATTTCGACGGGACTTTCACTGGCAGATAGCTGATGATATAAGGAGTCACTTAGGCTACTTTTTTTAGACTAGCTTCGCCCCGCGGCGTTGCCCGCTGTTACAACGACAAACGCGTGGCTCAGCTGGTATTTTATAAGAATAATCTATCATCGTCATCATCAACAGCCTTTAGCAGTCCACTGCTGGACATAGACCTCTCCTTGAAAAGGAGGTATTGGCCTACTATATCACGCTGACCAGACGGGTTGGTATAGGGTTGATTTCAAGTTTTCCTTCTCTTTGCATTGATGTTGTCTTGCGTAGTTTATCCCTTAGTCGCCTTTTACGACACCCACGTGGGATGAATAGGGGTGGTGACACTCTGTATTCTTAATCCGTCACCACACGAATAATCTATACAAATAAATAAATTTGGAGTGTTTGTTTGTAATAACAAATAACCAGTTTTTTTCCAAATGCATATCAAATTTTTTACAGTGCTGACATTCAAAATGGAATTTTGAATTTTTTTGTGTCTGTCTGGCTGTTTGTTCCGGGTAATCTATGGAACGGCTGGACCGATTTTAACGAGACTTTCACTGGCTGATGACATAAGGAGTAAGGTAGGCAAAATTTTATTAGAGTAACTTCAATCCACCGCGTTACTTGAGATTGACAACAATAACCGCGGGTAACACAGCGGGACTCAGCTGGTAAGAAAATTAAATACAAACAAAACATTATCTGATGATTATTATAAGTTCTGTATACAAATGCAATATTATTATATTTATACATTATCATTATTGGGATTCCACACATTAATGTATTTCAAACGATACCTGTGCAGGATTACTCATGCCCTTGTCATAGGCAATCTTCAGTGAATCTAATGGACTAAATAAGTCGAAATTTGTTGTCAGTGTCAGTTTGTTAGAAGGGCTCAAGAATGTTTTGAAAATTTTTAGACTTAGATTTTTTAGGGTTGCGAAGTTCATGACAGGAACCCTTATAGTTTCGTCATGTCCGTCCGGTCGTCCTCGACCTACTGTAAAGTGGGGATGTTTTTTTTTTCTCGCAGCTACCCTATCGTGTGTGGTATCATTAGATAGTAGATAGATCTTTTAAATACATTGAGAGGTTGCTAAGAAGGTTTTTTGATTTACGAATATGTTTGGGAATTATATCACTTAAAAGGGCATTTTTTGGTAAAAATGGTAAATAAAATCGTGATGTTAGTCCATATAACTTTAAATATAATAACTTTAAAGGAAAATTATAACGACTTAGATGACTTTGTTAGTTTAGGAGTTAAAGAGGCCTTACTTGTAAAATATGCTTATTTGGAAAAGTTCATACAAAATTAATACATTAATAAGTGAACATAACAATTATTCATGTCAGTGTTTGTGGCCAGATTGTGCTTTCATTGTTTATTTGCCAAGTGAGTTTAAAAGTTGAATGTTTTCTATGAATATTATTATTGTAATGATAGTGTAAAGTTTAGTAAAAACAAGAAAGTATACTTATAATAACATATGTATACATATATAATGAAACACTAATGTATGAACACTTACAGTGTGTATAGGACGATCTCTGATCCTCTCCCATTGTGGTTTGCCGGGCAATGTCCTAGTGACAGGTGCCATACCTTGGTTGTACATCTTGCCTTGCTTGTTTAAATTTATCAGGTTCAGCCGCACCTTTTACAGAGATAAAAAAACAAGATTTAGTAAATTAAACATATTTCAATTACATAAATGAAGTACTTTTTATACTGACACATATTTTATTAAAAAAAAATCTGATGCTGCCTCCACAAAGAGAAATGAAAAAAAAAATGTTCAATAGTTTGTGGTAAAAGTTTAAAAACAATTTTTCCTCTGCATCCATTCTGATAAGATTCTAGATTAATGTAAAACAGAGTCTACATATATTATTACCCTTTATTTTTTATAATTTTAAATAATTTAATGAAAACATTTACCTGTACATTTGGCTCGCTTGATTGTATACCGAAATAAAACCAGGTTCGATTGCCATTCTCAAATTCTGTGCCTGCACAATCTGGCCGGGTCCACAAGTTAAATTCATAGTCAGGAGTCTCAGTAGCATTTCCCTTGGAATTCACACTTGGAGCTAAAATTACAAAACCATTGGCAACACCTGTTTTGAAACATATACTGTTGTTCAGATAAATAACTTACATAAGCTATTTAATTTGTAAAATACTATTAATTTAGGTATGCAATTTATTTGCATGTAGTTTTGTTAGCATTCTATATATTATGTTAATTTGTGTGAGCATTCAAATGCATAATTTAAATGCTACAAATAACATAAATCTCTGAGTAATGATTTGATTCCATTTTTGTGGCTACTAAGTTAACAATTGTATGTATAAGTGTTTCTTTTATTGATTCTAATAGGAGCACAGCAAGCAGTCATCATCTTCCTAGCCTTTATTCTCAAGTTTATTGGGTTTATTTTTATAATATTGACCTAAGCAACAACCACATAATTTTAGCATATCCAAATAGTTTTAGATATGCTAAAATTACACTAGTGTTCAATGTGATTTGCTGAAGCATTCATACTTTTGTCAAGAAAATATTGACAAAGGTAAATTACAAAATTGTGATTAAATTTGTTGAGATCTATTTTAGGAATATAATAAAGACGCCGTTCATCAGAAGGGCATGATATTGGCAACTTATACACGGAATTGTGACAAGGTCTGGATTTCGCAATTTAACAGCATATTATAGGAATTCTCGCTCACCTATAAGCTCCGTTGGTACTCGTTCTACATGTCCAAGATTTCCAGAATCAAAATTATGAATGAAATAAAATCCACCGCACTCAATTATGAGGTTTTGTTCCATAACTAAAATTATTAATATTGGATTACATTATACAAAAATCACAAGAAGCGAAAGTTGTGAGCCGCTAGGTACACATTTACTTATTCAATTTGTCTCTTGAAACATTTCATCGAATCTTCATGTTAAGTAATTTCAAAATGACACTCAAAACGGAGGCTGCACTGTTTTTCTAAACAAAAAATTATATAATTTTGTTGACATCGATTGACGGATAACAGCTGATTTGTTTTATTGTATAGCTTTTTAAATTTCTAATAGGTGTAAAATCAATTAAGATAAGCTGGTTCTAATTTTTTAATATGCAAAATTTTTATGGAGACTTTTTAATATTTATTCAATTGCTATATTTGCTATCACTTGATATTTGGAAAGACACATGCCATAATGAAATTGTTCAAAATGGCCGACATTTGCTGCATAGGTATTTGCTTTGTAGTAACAAAGAAAAAGTACCTATACTGCCAGTGTGAAAAATATTGAAATAAGACAATGTTTAAGCAGCCATATAAATGAAAATTATTATTAAAAATAATAAGTTTCATTTATACTATGCTGATGTATTTATATTTTTGCGGTGAATTTATGATTATGGTATTTAGATATACAGCTAAATTGATTGTAGAATTGTAGTACCTGCCTACTTACTATTGCAATGTTTCTTTTTCATAATTATAACTTAATCTTTAAAATTATTGAGGAATACCTAATATTAGAATAGGTTAATGAATATATTCCATGTTTGAGAATTTCATGATACAGCAAATGAACATTATTTTAACATGGTAATAACAACTGCCTACAATGTCAAAATACTGATTGTGAATTTTTTTTTTGAACTTCCTATATTTACCTACTCTACTCCTTGCTAAGGATGAAGATAGATATGCGGTATCAGTAGGTATACCCAATATCACCTAACTTATTACTATCACCACAATAAACATATCTATTAAAGTTATAATATTATCTATCATACAATTTCAAGCATGTTGGAGACCGAACATTCCATTACCGATTACATGAAACATAGTTAGTTGGTTGGGTAAACATGGAATATTAACTTAAAATAAAAAAAATACGATTCATTTCATTTTGTTGGGCATGTTAGTCTAGTGGTTAGTACATAACCCTGAAAGCCAAGGCAGAGGCAGGGCCGTAGCTAGAGTCGTATTTGAGGTAGGGCAGCATTGCGTAATGGTAGGGCGGAAGTAATAAAATTATCATAATTATTGACGTACAGTCAATCGGGGTAACTTTGACAGATAATTGCGATATTTTACACAATATTATAAAATTCAAGCATACAACACGACTGTATTTTGCTTTGTTAGTGCTCTCATAACACTTTTCACCCGTAAAGATTAATTAAATTCTCTAAAAAAATATCAGTCCTTAGGAAAACCTGATTTTCTAGTCTGTCAAAGTTACCGTCATTACATGGGTAACTTTGACACACATAGAACCATTCATAGAAAAGTAGTAATTATTAGGTATATTTTGTATTAATCTGGGTAACATTGGTTTATGTTTTTCTTCTAAATGGGTATAACCGACGTAATAAAACCATTAATTTCCAGTTTTGTCTTATATTTTATAAAATAATCAATAATCAGTCTACGACATTTGGCATTGTTATACATATTTTTAATTAGTATCAAAAAACCGTTAAAAACACGTTTAAGGCAACATTTTTTGTGTAACTAAATAGAAAAGAAGCTAAAATAATTAGAAAAAAATAATAATTTATGAACACTTTATGAACACAAACAATAGTACATTGTTCACCGAGGGAGGAAAGGAACCGATTACTAGCGAGGGAGCAGTTTGTGGCCCGAAGGCGCAGCCTAGGGCCACAATACTCCCGAGGTAGGAATGGGACTTTCATACGAGTGCTACACAGTGCTTTATACTACACCTGTGAGGAACATTTAAAGTATTTATAAAATAAAATCAAAACGTAAGACACCATGTAAGACACAATTTAGCTTAGAATTTGACATATAATATTTATAAATATTTCGCGCTTCTTTTGTTTTTTTTTATTCTTCACAAAAGGATGTCAGTGGCACGGAGATTTCATATTTAAATTATATGAAAACTCCTTGACAGGCGCGCGCCATAGATAAGATAACACATGAGAAATGAAAATTCATACAACTTTCTCTCCCGCTAAAACACGTTAGAAATGGATTTTCATACATTTTTTCCTCCCGCTTATTTAGGTCAAGGAAAAGACTAACTTTCTCTTTTCATTTTGAGGGAATATTGACTACTGTTCCGATCAGGTGTAGTATAAAAATGTTTATTCACCCCACTCCATATAGAGCAAATCGTCGTCAATTATGTAGGTCAAATTATGTAAAAAAATACTTCAAAACACTGTCAAAGTTAGCCTGTATAAAAATTAGTAGTTATAGTAATTAGATAAAGAGACGTAATTATAGGCAAATGCTATATTAAAATACGATAATTCCATTACAAATGATTCTACAAAATCTCTCACAAAATATTCCAAAAGTTTTACACTGTTTGAATAGCATAAACTCGGGCGCAAATTTCAGAAATAAGTTTTGACATTACCCCTGTATGAAAGCCTATTTATTTTTAAGGTGCGCTTACGGAGTTAGTTTAAAAATGTAAAACTGTAAGAAGTATTCGTAAATTGTATTGGTATCATATGAAAAATAAATCGAAACTAGTTCATGGTCACACTATCAATGTTACCCGAATGAATCAAAGTTAGCCAGATTGTACGTAGTCAAGTGTTGAGGATATGTTGACCAAGTCCAATGTTCATTTTCTCAATGGCATATGACATATCATATGCCAAACCAAATGCTAAGTAGGTCGGATATGGCAGTCATTCCTCCAGTTGTCTACAACAACCAGAAGATAGCTCTGAGTGCAGTAGTAAATAACTTGCGGCTATATATGGACTCTACACTTGATTGGCGAGCACAAGTGACACATGTCAGCCAGAAAGTTACTTCGTGTCTTCGCGCTTTATACCGTCTTAAAAACTTCCTTCCCGCTAAAACCAAGGCTACGCTTATGCAGTCCCTAATAAATCCCCTGATCGATTATGGTGATGTGTTATTTTGACCTGCCTACCTCCATAATAAACCCCTTCTCAATAACTGCATTCAATTCGTTTTGGTTTCAATTCTAAAATATGTGTCTGCTTTACGTTCCCAGCTGCAATGGTTCCCAATTCGACAGCGCCGCAGTTTGCGTGCACTCACTTCTCTTTTTTCTTTCCTCTTCTCCCCATCGTTACCTGAGTACCTCGTACCTCACTTTTGTCTCTTATTCTCAAACCATGACCGAAACCTTCGGTCAAGGAACAATATGCTTCTCCTTTACCCCCCTCGCACCTCTAATTTCCCTTCCCTTCCTTCTTCGTGCAGTCAGAATGCGCTACCTACTGAAATCAGGATGTCCACAAACCGCCTCACATTCAAAATGAAAGTACGTGATTTACTCCGGAATGAATTGGCAGAACGATCACAACGATAATACCCGACTGAGTATTTAGATACGCAATATATATAATTACATTTATTTATATATGTATGTCTATGTATGCCTGTGTATATGTGGATTTATGTGTGTATGTATATATACGTATGTTTATATACATGTCTGGTATCTTCATTCACTGTTATAAACCCTAATGTAATAATAACAGTAAATTTGTGTATATTACTTACAACTATTAAATTTGAATAAATGAAAATGGTTTACAATAAAGGTGATACCTACATTTACAACTACCTTGTCAGGTTTTATATCCTAAGCCTGCACCTACCACATCATATTCCTACATCACCTGAAGGTTGACTGGCAGAGAATGCCACATGGCATTAAGTCCGCCTTTGTGCTACATGCGCATTAAGTTTAAAATAAAATAAATGTGCTCCGAAGCTCGGGCTGCTAAATCAAGCACCACGTATATCACTGACCTCTAGGTCAGTGATGTACATTCAATAGCTCCTCGTAGACAAATAATTTGTCTAGCAGAACATGAGCATTGATCAATAGGTCTGTTAGTGCCACGGATAGGGCGCCGCCGGAAAACGGCGCGCAGGAGCTTCGCCCGACTCCTGTGTCAAGTAGAAGAGGGCTACCGGGTCCAGGGCGGGTTAAAGAGGTTACGCCCAACATTTGTAACAAGTAAGCTCCGTTTTGCCACCTGGAACATTGGCACCTTAACCGGTCGTGCGAGGGAGTTAGCCGATTAACTCTCCAGGTGGAGGGTAGCCGTAGCGTTCCTGCAGGAGACTCGGTGGAAGG
This sequence comes from Phragmatobia fuliginosa, assembly GCA_932526445.1. NCBI lineage: Eukaryota > Metazoa > Arthropoda > Insecta > Lepidoptera > Erebidae > Phragmatobia > Phragmatobia fuliginosa. The sequence continues at coordinate 13,441,223 of OW052065.1, read as the reverse complement.
GCAGTAGATCCCGGTTCATTGGGAATGGCTACCAACTGATATACACAGAGGCACCTGGTGGAGAGAACGGAGTGGCCGTGGTGCTTGCCGGGTGGCTTCAGACTGGCATTTTAGAGTTGATGTAGCGACCGTCTTATGGTCGTAAGGGTGCTTATCGATGGAATTATTACCCATCTGATAAGAGCTTACGCGCCACAGGCAGGTTGTAGCGAAACCGTAAAGATGTCGTTCTGGAGCCAACTCAGGGAGGTTCTTCACGGCATTCCTTTGTAGCAGGGATTGGTTCCGGGTGGTGATCTAAATGGGCATGTGGGTGAGGGTTGTGTGGAGTTTAAGCGTGTTCATGGTGGTTTCGGTTATGGCATTCGCAACAAAGCGGGTGAAGAAATTTTACGAACATGTGCGGCTACCGATCTTGCCTTGGAGATACGTTCTTTAAAAAGAAACCGGAACACCTTATCACCTACAAAAGTGGGAGGCACTCAAATCGATTTCCTCCGAGAAGACACACTATTAGCAAAGTGGCCAACTGCAAAGTCATACCCGGAGAGAGTCTCACTGCACAACACCGTTTCCTTGTCATGGACCTCTGTGTGAAGCCCAAAGACAAACATGTAGAACGCTGCCAACGCCGGATCAGGTGGTGGCGGTTTGATGAAGTCACGTCTCAAAAGTTCGCCTCGCCCTTCATTGACAAGTGCGCTGGAGCTGAGAACAAATTGGTTCAAGACAGTTGGGACAAGATTCAGGCAGCTATTCTTGATTCGGCAACAGCGGTACTGGTCGTGTCTAAGGACGGACGCAAATGTAACAGGGATACTTTTTTTCGTAACGTCGGTTCTAAGTGAAAAAATGTATGCAAACGACACAAAAATATTCATTGAAATAAATATATGAAAAATGACACGCGTGCACTTGCACGCAAAACATGTACGCTAGTTTTATTTTAAAAAAGGATTCCCCTTCCCATAGACTGTAATGTAGCCCATATTGCAATCTATGGGACGGGGAGTACCGTCTGCTACACAGATATTGTAATTAAATAGACCCATTGCTTCATGTGATGCCGCTTCAAATGCTATTTATAGAGCAAAGAATTATTATAATATGAAATGAATATACAAACTGTGGTATGTTCAGAAAAGTTTTGAGTCCTATCCCTTCATTTTTTTTATCTCAAACTACAAATAATTCAATTATAAAAAATATCTTAGTTTTTGATATTTTTAAGGTAGGGCATTCTGATTTCAAGATAGGGCATTGCCCTGCAATGCCCTCCCCTAGCTACGGCCCTGGGCAGAGGTCGCGAGTTTGATTCCTATGCAGAAATTGCACCGTATCTTTAAATTCCACCGTAGCACCAAAATTGCTAACCCGATTTTAATGAATGAAGTGTCAATAGATTCATAAAAAGGACCCTGATGACATAGGCTATTTACATTTTATTAAACGTTTTTATGTAGTATTTAAATTACTGAACATCAATAGATTTGCTCTATTGTTTTGGTTTGTTTGTTGTACTTTCTTGCACTCATGTTAAAAATATACGAATCGAATTAAATGACAAATAAACAGTAAATTTTTTCTCATCAATCATCAATTCATCAACAGCCTTTAACAGTCCACTGCTGGACATAGGCCTCTCTTTTGAAAGGAGGTTTTGGCCTACTATACCACGCTAGCCAGACGGGTTGGTAAAGGGTTTGTTTCAAGTTTTCCTTCTCTTGGCAGTGATGTTAGCTGCTTATTTTGTTCCTTTAGTCGCCTCTTACGACAGCCATGAGATGAATAGGGGTGGTGTGGTGGTGACACTTTATATTCTTAATCCGACACCACACGAAAAATGCTTATTTATACAACTTTTCAAAAGAATTAATTCTGAAGGTCAGATGTAAGAATTAAATGCTCACAATGTTCAAAGAGATCATAATTTACACCATCTGGTTAATTTGAATCTGATGTTTGTATTTGATATGGTTGGATCAGTTCTAAAGCCCTCACTGGTAGTGGCTTACGGTCTAATTTTTGTAGCCTTCAGTCTTATATCAGAAATCCAACAACAAAATTTTGACTAAAATTTTCCGATGTAGGTATTTTTGATCGAATAATTTTGATAATAAAATAATTTTGATCTAAAGAGTAGGTAGCGACCTTGACCTAGTTTTTAGAATATTCATTACTCGCAGATCCATCGTGTTAAATGTTTCATAATATTAGAGCATATCAACATTAGCCTATGCTACAATATGGTTTAGTTTTTAATCCTACTACAAGAAAAAAATATTTCAAATTCGAGGAATAAATTAAATTTCTCTGTACATGAGCCAGCTAACTTCGTGCAAGTTATTCTATATAAAAGAAAATTTGAACTTATACACAGGGCTACTTATGATAAATAAATATTTCGGACATCTTACACACAACATCATCTAGTCCCAAACTAAGCAGAGCTTGTATTATGGGTACATTGATATAAATACATAATATACTTTTTTTTGTAAAAACATACATATTATACCTACTTAGAAAACACCCAGACTCCGAAACAAATATTTGTGGATCACACAAATATTTGGTCTTGATCAGCAGCCGCGTACGCTGACCACTGGAACAACAAGGCAGTCAATAAAGACTGAATGAAATAATGAACAGTTTTTTTATAATAGCTGTTTCTATGGATTTTCTGAGTTCCATCGATTTTTTTTAAATTAAAACTCTGAACCTGATGATGTAATCGTCGGGAGTTCTCGTCTTACTTTTATGATGTTCTATTCTAAAAAATAAAAGTATAAAAAAAGAGGATGGTTGTTTTTTGGGTCAAAAAACATAATGTGTGTCGTAAGAAGCGACAAACTACGCAGAACGACATCACTGCAGAGAAGGAAAACTTGCACCAACCCGTCTGGCTAGCGTTAGTGGCGTAACTAGCGTGGATGGCACCCGATTGAATATTGTAGGTTATCATTGAACGGTAGTGAATTAAAAACGGAAAAATCCAAAATGTAACAATTTGTTTTTTCAACATTTTTACTCTTAAATATTTATTTGTTAAAAAATTTCTTCTTTCTAGCTTTTACAATTACAGATTTTGAAATACTTCATCAAAATTTATATTTTGTGTAGCTTCATGCTCTATCGTCAAAATGCACAGATCGATTAATCTGTATTTTCGATCTGAGTATTTTTAAGAGGTGTTCTGTTTCCCCTCCTTACAACGTGATCCCTCCTTGCAAAGCTTAGTTAATGCAGTATTTTTTTACCTCTTGGTTTACTTCTTGTGCTTACCTCTTGTGCTTGACTACTAGGTGCGGTATCCTGTCCGTCACACTAGTCATTTCTGCAATGTTGTTGTTGGCAAGGAACTTGTTAATCAGAAACCCGGCCAACTTAATATTACCTCACCCTCTCTTCGGACTTCGCCTCGAGTTGTGCCAGATACGAGTCTAGCCGTAATATGCAGCCATTGAACGTTGCCAGAGTCAGTATTTTGTGGTGGTTTCTCGTAACCCGGAGGTTCTTAGCACCGTCCCGTCGTTACCGTGGTCGCCACCATGATAAGCAATAGCGGGACTACCGGGTAGTAGCGGGCGACAACTATAACGTATAGAGGTGCCCTTAATCACCACGCTGAGTAGGCGGGCTGGTGATCGCATAACAAAGGTCATTGTACCGATGATGCTGCCTGTCACCGGGTTATTGTATTTAGCTACGCCTGCTAGAATGGGTATACCGCCATCGGTCAGTCGTCCAGAGCCTCAGTCGGCGTTCAGCAGGATGTACCACGTGCAGGTGGTACAACCCGCTAAACACAATGTGGTTCGCTCCCTTACAACCCGTAATGGTATACACCATACACACACAGAAAGAGTATACACTCTACAACCAATATTATTTTAGCGTCTTTTACATTTATGAGCGTGTCAAAGTGACTCTACTCTGCCTAATGGAAAACATAAGTAGAATCTAAGAGTGGTGGTCACCATACTCATTGTTAGTGCAGACAACGCAGCATGGCTATCCCCACTATGTTAGCATAATGAGTCGCTTCTGCATCGTTGGGGTTCTCCGGTCTTGCACTCACTCACAAAAAACGATAGCATGAATGTTGTAAGTCAACCCTTTCGTACAAGTCGTCTTTTATTATATTAAATCGTTCGTGAAGTCAGTGCAATAATCCTAGGCCTCTGGAATAATATTTGAAATGGTGTTTTGGAACTTTAAATAAAAGAACTTATATTTAACTCAAATTTGTATTTTCATTTTATCCTTACACTTATAACAATATTAAATAAGCTTAATTTAATTATACAATATTTATAGATTATTTAGGCGTGGCACTTAACTACGGATTATAAAAAATTACACTCCATATAATTTCGAATAACTTGGCCAATAAATGCCTCCAACACAAAACATAAGAGGGATAATATACCTAATGTAGCACGTACCAATAGATTACTAATTAACATACGTGATCTATAACTTTTTCTCTATATCCTTTCTTCCTACAAAATTGTCTTTTCTGAGCACAATAATAAGTGAATGTCAAATCAAATGATCATATAAAACATGGACGTGATTAACGGATGAAATTTGGCATCTTCCTTTTGGGCTTCTGCACCAAAACAATGAATATGAACAACAAAACATATATAATATTATGTATTTATACTTCAAACTCACCACAGACCACAAAAATTGTTGTGGCACTTATCCAAGTACCTATTTAAAATTGTGTTCTGCTGTACATAAGTACATTAGTCAAAAATTGTTAGATAAAACTTAAAAAATATCACAATCGGAACTACAATCTAGGGCACGTGTCTCGTATGTACTCTTACATAGTATACTTATACTAATGTTAGGTGTAAACGAATGTAATGGACAAATTCCTAACAATATTATATAATTTATGGAACGATAATCCTACTGAGCCAATACATTTCCTCTACTGCTTATATGAGTGGGTATATTTATTACACCAACAAAATATGTTTAAAGAATACCAATACGACTAGAATGCCGACACAATGAGCATTGAAAATAATAGAAGCACCAATGATATTATAATAATGTCATTGAGAAGCACGAATAACTTTTTACTATTACAGAATTATTTGATTTTATTTGCAACCTTAAAAAATTGTATTGGTTATACGCTCATTTCGAATACACTTTACATGAAAGTTAATTCCAATTAATATTTTTCATTTACTGTTTGTCTTTAAAGACGATGACAATCATCTTTAAAACAAAAATAATATGAGATCGACATCAAAGCTTTATCTTATCTTCCTACATTGTTCTCTGCGCTTAAATTTTTCCCATCGACATACATAAGAACACGGAACAAACCATTGTAATGGTATAACTAAAGCCTTATAATGAATTTTTAATTTAACTGGTTCAGACATATTCCTAACCTACGTGTGCCTTTAACCTAGATTTGGTATGAAAATGCGCGAATAGTCGAGTGTAATAATCAGACGAATACCACTCACGAAAACAGAATAGAGTGTACACAAACATTAATAGTTTCGATGTGCACTACATGCAACACGAAAAATTCAAAAGGAGGAAAAAGAAAATATGTATTAAATTATCATCTTACGATATTCTCTTAATCCTCTTATAAAAAGAAATAGGTGATCTATTTTAAACTTATAGTAAACATAAACATGATTTCAAACAAATATTTTGGAATATTCATGAAAGGCTTCAACAATGTACAACCGAACATAATTGATGAAATATAAATGAACAGAATGTTCTGTTCAGTTCTAAATTGGAAGCAATGAAACAAATGATCCACAAGAACATTTTACACTCACTCATATTTTCATTGTTGTTTAAGTTCACTAGGGCATAGAACGTGATCACCTTACTTTTTAAATGATTTTTTTTTTGAGACGTCCAGGGCGTCGGTGCTGACATAAATAATATTCTTTACTAATGCGTGTTTTTTACCATATTTAACCATGTATTAAGATATATATTTTTTTCTTTTTTCTTTAAAAAGACAACTCCCGCATTAAAAATATGAATTCCTGTGTCGCGGGGGACTTTACAAACATACATGAAACGGACACAAAGAACACCCAGACTCAGAACAACAATTAGTGAATCACACAAAGTGTTATCCCGCGTGGGATTCGAACCCACGACACTTGGCGCAGTAGAGAGCGGCGTGGCGACCGCTTAAACCACTAGGCCAACCGTGCAGTCGATTTTGTAAGACGGTGACAGTCGTGGCTATACGTGAACTTCCATGAATTAATTGATTATGAATTAAAAGAGAAGTAGAGGTTCGTTATAACATTCCGTATATCAGTTTAAGGTTATTTTCATTTAGTTAATTGAAATATATTTTTAGTTTAGTGTCGCGTTTTTATCCAATATATTAGCTACAGTTGAAAGATTGTTATTGACTTATCTTCACATTCAATAGGCTTTTTTAATAACCATACCCGTATGTTTTCAAATTTCGAAAAAAACAGCGATGTTTTGTCATCGTCAAAAGTCTGCGCGTCGATGTTTGTATGTTTTAGAAGTGTTTACTAACAAATAAATCAAGACAATTTTAATGGGGCCAGCCTAGGGCCAGCGAGTACTATCGTCATGCAAATAAGATTTAGGCAAGTTTCTAAAATTACTATTCGGCTATACAATTTTTAAAATTTTTGATCAGGACGCATTATTAAAATTTTCGCGACTGCCATTGATTTCAATGTTACGTTTACGACGCACAGATAAATTTAATAACATTCTATTTGAGTTACATTTAATAAACTAACCGTTAATCACAAAAGTCGATGCGGAGGAATTGTGATGTTAGAAAATTTATTGATATGACCATTAACAACTAAACTGGCAGTTCAGTACAAAACATACAAAGTAATTTCTATTCACATAATGAAGTCTATCAGAATATTTAGATTAAAATGAGACATGTATTTTTAGGGAAATCACAATACTCTTACGAAAAGTAGTTTAAAGAAAATACCATCTTTTTCAATAGATTAGTTTTCCAAAATCAGAAAAGGCTTTACTCGTAAGTCGTAAGCCTTTCTCTCTGCATCTTTTGCCACTATGTATTTTCAATATGTAATGTAAGAACTGCTTGTTTAGATATGTAATTACATAAGATTTACTAAATTATTTTGTATTAGTTTTGAATGTACCAATTATGTGAGCCTTAGCGGAAGACAAATTGTGATCTTTTGAGCAGATGTCGAAATTCAAACAATATACATATCATGTGAGTTCTTAAATAAAATCTATGTACACTGTTTAAGGTGCGGCCATATTAGGCATATCGTGGCTAAAGGCTCATTGATGACTTTGAAAAATAACGTGCATTATAAGCCAGTGTTGCTGTTTACCTTAAGATAGCTTTTCCTAAATATTACAAACCTTTTTTAAAAAGGGAATGTAGTTCAAGGTAGAATTGTGTACATTTTACAATTTTATAAGTATTGTAAATATGTTTAATATCTATATTCTTATTTTAGAAGAAGAAAGTTTGAACAGTCAAAAAATGTCGGTTTAGGAAATACTAAAAAATAAGATGGCAACACCGTTGACGCCACTATACACCCAATGTGGTCGATAAAAACCTTACGCCAAATACTTGAGATAGCATGTTCTATATCACTTAGAACAACAATAATTAAAAAAATATCTAAATTAAATACGATTATTAACCTTTCCCTTCGTCAGGTATTGTCATAGATACCGAAATGGGTCTTTGTTGTCTATGGTCTGTCTTATTTGCACGAACGTGTGTGGAAACTGTGTTAGTTGGCGCACTGCGATTAATTTCGTCTGTTGTTGTGAGTTTACACTCTACAACTCGATAATTGCAGGTCGGTGATCCACAATCGAAGTCTGGACGTATAATTACTGCGTTCGGAATGTCCTCGAGTACCTTCGTCTCCTCTTTGATGTACGGTGGACAACTGTTGACAAAAATATGAACTTCAAATTATTCTTGAATCATGAGACGCTCACACAGATTGTAACAAAAAACTGTGTTTTGTCCTCAGTGAGAATCAAACTAGTACATCAACAGGCGCGCTTATAGGTAGATGTGTACAAATATGTGCCTATAACAGTACCTATATCGTATTTTCATCTAATGTGAAATATCCACATTCTATTGATACTTAATTCTTAAAAATTGTGAGGCAAATTTTTAATACAACTGTAAAGCATAAATAATAACTTAATATTTTTAATGAAAATACTAATTTTGTTTTCATCGAGTGCTAGCCCCCTTGTAATTAAAATTGATAGCGTTACTAAAGGATACTGAAAACTTTAGTCATTTTATAATGTTGGAATATGGTATAGACAAGTGTGCAGTCATGTATGTAAGGAAAGATGTTAAGGTTAAAGGATATTAAACTTAGATTGGGATCGATCTATTATCACGGACAAACTACTGTTGCCAATTAGCCTGATATTATGGTAATAAATCGATTTAATTAGAGCGCCGCGCAATGATTGTCGATGTCGCCGTTCCTCATGACGACGACCTCGTGAAAGTTGATAAAGACGCTCACGTTAGACGGTAAGATCAAGGGTTTGATGTAGACTCAGTCCTCCTTGACAAGGCACGTATAGTGAGGAGGTTCCTCTCTTTGGAGCCCTAACCACCAGTTTCTTATTCCCTGTACCTGAAGTCGATGGTCTAGTTTTAGAATTATACTTTAAAAAATGGTGTTTCATTATTCTCTGAAAAGGAAGTACTACCAGTATAGCAATAATTTGTTGATACGTATTGTTTATATTTACCTCATAGGTGGCGGTGTCGGCGAGCGCGATAGAGGAAAACTTGCTACCTCCCGCGATATCGCAAGAGACTTGATTGAACCAAATGTTTGTTCTGGACTCAGTGGGGCTCCGAGAACAGACGCCATACCCCTGTAATTTATAAAAGTGATCAATATTAACATGTTATTCACGGTCAAGACAGGTAGGTATTGGTCGATTATTGTCTCGGCAACCAGGCCAGGTGGAGTGATGATTTGCGCAAGATGGCTGGCAGGAAATGGATGCGAGAAGCCCAAAATCGATCAAAGTGGTGTGCAATGGGAGAGGCCTATGTCCAGCAGTGGACTGAGATAGGCTGATGATGATGAAGATATTTGAACACAATTCTCGCAACTTCTATAAGTTCTATACGATTTGTAAAATGATGACAACATATACAATTTTTTTTGTATTATAACAAAATATAAACCTATGTCATTATAACGATTTAAAATGAATCGTTGGCCACGAAATTGTTAGTCAGGTATAAAGTAAAATAAATACTTACACGACAGAATCAGATGGCACTAGGAAAGGTAAAGGTGGCGGACACGGTGCATCAGCACGCGCTGGTGACGCTGGCTCCGTAGAACGGGGACAGCGTGCCGCCTCGCTTTCCTCCACCAGCCCTAGCCAACTGCGCATCCAGCGCCACATGCCTGACGGACTACCTGCGATATTGATTTAATTAGTTATATTAGTAATAAGTTAGAATGTACCCCGATAAGCTTTCCCAAAGTTAATGCATTTATATTCATCATATTAAGATTAGAACAATAAATTAGAATTAACAATATTAAATTATAGAATAAATTAAAATGAAATAGTATGACTACAAAACAGTGACCACTGTAATTTGCACATTAAGTGCTAAACGCGATTACAGGTTGATTATAAGACGTCAACAAAAAAGGCGATATAAAACTGAGAATCGGAAGCAATGATTTTACTTTTTCTAACTTCCAATGTTACCATTATTCAATTAGATCCGGCTAACGGCAATGTCAAGTGACCTTAATGTGAGAGGTGTAGTAATTGAGGTTGATAATACGCAGAAGGATTCGAGGTTTTTATTAAAACGGTCAGTTTTGTACCATACTTTGCGGTCAAAGAGGACAGACAGATGTCAGTGCCCAGCCGCCATATCGGTTCGTGTTCAGAGTTTTAATTTTGGTTTGCTATTTGAATACTTATTTCTTAAGAGGAAAATCTATACATCTATACAAATAAATAATCTGTGTCTGTATGTAATATGCATAATGATATATTTATAATATAATGCATATGAAATTACATATATGGGTTATTTACACCAAAAAAAGCTATTATTAATCTTTTTCTGGCAGTCTCTTTGTTCCGGGTAATCTTTGGAACAATTAGAGGGCTTTTAAGACTAGTTTCTCGCTGTTTACAAAAATAACTGCGGGCAACACCGCGGGAATAGTAATAATACATAAAATATATGAAAATAGATGTTCAAAGCCGTATAATAGTGATAAATAGCTCAATATAAATAAATCTAGTATTGAAAACACAATAGAACTTATGCAAAGTAAACGATTTAATTTAGTAGTTGTATTTGAATACAATATTGTTTCTAATAGGGGCTTGTGACGTTCGTCGAGACAAGCCGTGTATGCATTATACATTATTAAACTGCCTGTGAACTTTTTGGGTGTCTTAGACGATTATTATCAAAGATTGTAATGCTGGTTATAGGAGTTATTCAAATAAATCTCTATGAGTCATGTCATTTAGTAGCCCAGTTTTTTTTGTCATCCAAAAAAAAATAAGACTAAAAGGGCGATGAAGTACCCAAAATGAACAAGGCTAACCAATGTTTAGACAATGTTGATGACGTAAATCTCTAGCTACCTTTTGCGTAATGCACCATGATCAGCGTGCGTTACCCCAGCAAAAAAGCAAAAAAAATTGGGCCTTAGAGAGATGAGAGTATAACAGAAAATTAGTGTGTTCTGAGGTGTAATTTGTTACAAATAGCAAAATTTGTGCATGTAGTAGTTTAAAAGTTATTCGAAAAAAACACTTTTTGCTGGAGTAACGTTTCAAACGTTACCCCAGCAAAAAAATTTTTTTTTAAACGTTTCAGACCCAAACGAAATACATGAATACATAGCTTTTGTTCCGTATTATATGTTAGCAAACAGCAAAATTTGTGTGAGCTGTGGTTCTTAAGTTATTGACAATTTTGGCGGGGCAATATTTCGGTCTTGTCTAGAACTTGAAAATGGCTGAACGCAGAAGGTTGAAAAAAAATAGCATCGATAGACCTTCTTTTGCTTAAATTTGTTTAATCATTCGTTTTCAAATTGTTTGAGGAACACCGATGTAATAAAATGGTTTTAAAAATCAGAAAAAACTGTTTTGCTAGGAAACCAGTATACTTACAATCAAATAAAAAACTGTAACATATAACCATGGTTTACATTTATAATGACTGTAAATTTGGAATTAGTAACTTTAAGCAATATGAAGATATAAGTAAATATTATTAATTTTAAATGGTATATTTAAGTCATCGAATACGCAGTTCCTATAAAAGAAGGAAACGTGGCAAACTCTAACAAATTTAAGTATATCATCAACAAACAAGCCTGTGAATTTCAGCTATCAATTACGAATATTATAAAAGTTATATGTAAAACAAGAATGTAACAACATTCTCCTATAACCCGAGCAAAATTAAAAGGTTACGTAAAAGCGACCGCGCCATACATTTAAATATCTTCGTAAATTAACGGCTTAGTATCTGGTATTTTGTACAGTCAACAGAATATTTTTATCAGATTGTAATTTAAATATTTAAACTAATTTTAAAACCTTAAATTAATTAAAACCTTATTTTTTTTGTTTCATACAATTCAATGCTTCATTCGAATTCAAATTAATGCAAACCAAAATATCATAACTCAGTTGGGAATAGTGTTTTATAAAACAATATAAAATTTTCATATAGTATGCTATATTTTTTCCTTTTTCGTTCTTGTTATGAGAAAAATAATAAGTTACATTCACCGCGACACCGTGGAAGCAACAGGAAGGCAACAAATGTAATTTTAAAAAGATTATTGCGTCTAAAATACTGAACACATTTTACAAGGAAAGGACAAGAAAAATTTTACAAGAAAATGTTACTAAACATTGTAAATATTTATTTAATTCATTGTAAAAAGAAACAAAAAAATATCTAAGTTAGTATCTAAGCATGTTGAAATTACTCAACTATCTGTGATTTTTTAAACATTTGAGTACTTATGTGAGTGTATAAGACTGATTTTAAATAAATGAATTAATCATACTCAGTTCAATATTCTTGTCACCCGGACCTAACTTTTTTTGTTCGTAACTGTACCAACAAAATATTCTATTAAACCATTCATTTCAGATGTCAGCCGAATGTATGGCGCGGTTGCTTTTACGTAACCTTTTAATTTGGTCGGGTTATAAGAGAATGTTGTTATATTCTTGTTTTACATATAACTTTTATAATATTCGTAATTGATAGCTGAAATTCACAGGCTTGTTTGTTGATGATATACTTAAATTTGTTAGAGTTTGCCACGTTTCCTTCTTTTATAGGAACTGCGTATTCGATGACTTAAATATACCATTTAAAATTAATAATATTTACTTATATCTTCATATTGCTTAAAGTTACTAATTCCAAATTTACAGTCATTATAAATGTAAACCATGGCTATATGTTACAGTTTTTTATTTGATTGTAAGTATACTGGTTTCCTAGCAAAACAGTTTTTTCTGATTTTTAAAACCATTTTATTACATCGGTGTTCCTCAAACAATTTGAAAACGAATGATTAAACAAATATAAGCAAAAGAAGGTCTATCGATGCTATTTTTTTTCAACCTTCTGCGTTCAGCCATTTTCAAGTTCTAGACAAGACCGAAATATTGCCCCAGCAAAATTGTCAATAACTTAAGAACCACAGCTCACACAAATTTTGCTGTTTGCTAACATTTAATACGGAACAAAAGCTATGTATTCATGTATTTCGTTTGGGTCTGAAACGTTTAAAAAAATTTTTTTTGCTGGGGTAACGTTTGAAACGTTACTCCAGCAAAAAGTGTTTTTGTCGAATAACTTTTAAACTACTACATGCACAAATTTTGCTATTTCTAACAAATTACACCTCAGAACACACTAATTTTCTGTTATACTCTCATCTCTCTAAGGCCCAATTTTTTTTGCTTTTTTGCTGGGGTAACGCACGCCCATGATCATGTAAACCAATCATATAAATACCATTCTATAAAACATATAATGAAAAAAATCTAGTATTTCTACGCTTATATAATCAAAGTATTTTAAATACTTACGGGAGTATTTTCTACTATTTTGTGGGCTCATTGGGTAGAAGTCACCATGAATAGGACAGTGGAATGCGAGCCGTCGCTGTCGCCTTTGTGCGGCTCTCATTAATACGCATAGCACGATGCCTGGAATATAAGTTAAAACCATTATTATACTCGTATTAAAAATATAGGTTGAGAAAAGTTCTGTTGTTTAATTCTTCTGTCTGGTGGTGTAGGTATATTATTTGCCAGCAGAGTCACAAGCATAATAAAGACTACCTTTGTGCTGTGGAGAAATTACATGTCCATAACTTTTCAAAAGTACTCGATGTATCTTTAAGGTATAACCCTTAAAATATATTTTGACCTTGTTTGAAAACCTCTCAATAGCATTTCAGAAGGAGCAGTCACTCAACCCTTCGAAGGCCTTTTATGTGACAAATTTATTAGAGAAAGTTTCGAGTGATGTGGAGTATGCTCTGTTGAGTATTGTGCGCAGTGAGATAAGTTTAGCAAATGTTCTGAAAGTGTTTATTGTGATATACGAAGATACATGGTCTCGTGTGTTATTTGGTTTTAAATAGAGCGGAGTTAGGAGCGCACCCTGGAATCTAGTTATTTTTAATAGGTCACTATCACTAATTCAAGTGGGTGTTTTCACTTATGAGAGTATTCACCATAAGTTACTGAATTTATTACAAACAATGGTAGGTAATTAATTTTGTTGTATTTGTTTATACATACAAACAAACGATAAGCAGCTATTTTTAACAACAATTTCGATTTTTAGCTACGAAACACTGGCGGAGTCCAGAGGGTTGAGAATGTATTTAAAGCACGCGAGTGTTCTTAGGTTGTACTGGTTTACCAGCAGGTATATTGATTCTTAAAAAACGTGTCAAAACACTAAAAGGTAAGTAGGTATTAACAATGTAATACTAACCAGCGATGGTCATCAGTGCTCCGGCCACGATGCAAACAGGCCCCAGTACTCTAGAGTTGCCAGTGAATGCTATCCGCGCCGCATAATGATCAGGCTCTTCATTCTCACCACATCCGCGGTATGACGCCGCTGAAATTACAAAATAATTGTTTAATAAATACTCTACTTTTGCCATGACCACGTTGTTGGAATATGCTTACAGTTGACTATACCATGTAAATACATATATTGCTCGAAAATACATTTTTATATTATATTATATTTTTTGTCGATTAGACTGGGACGGTACTACCCTCGCATAGAAATCCGGCTTAAAAATGACAGCATTCGTTCTGTTGTGTTTGTTTCTTGGTGAGTGCAAGACCAGAGGCCCAAAAATGCAGAAACATCTCACTAAGCCGTCATGGTGTAGGTTAGCATGCTGCATTGTGTGCACACACAATAAGGATGGTGACCACTTTTCTTGGATTCTACTCACGCTTTCCATCAGGCAGAGTAGAGTCACTTTGACAGGTTCATATAAGTAAAAAAACATGGTGGTATTTTATATAAAACATACAAAAATATTATGAACTTACCAGTCAATACACATCCAACGAGCATAAATAAAAAGCCGAATATTGGCAGAACTATCTGGCAGTTAGCTGCAACGACCACACCGGCCACTGCAAGCCCTCCTTCCACCTTTTCTACTCGCAGTCTTGATATAGCTGGCGGACATCTTGGCTTGCCCACTGGAGCCCGTACTAAAGGTTCTCCGGGAGGCGAAGTGGTCCTATAGACATAAAAATATACGACTGTTAATATAAATTAAACAAACGACCTATATAAACTTTTAGATAGAAATGGAGTAAGAAAGATACACAAAATAAAAATTGTCTGTAGTCCACTAAAACAAGAAGTAACATGAAAAGGTATTTCAGGGGAATCTATAGAAACTAACAAAAATAATATAGAAACAAACTAAAATAGAAAAAGACAACATATAAAGTTGTATACGTATAAATTTTCTAATCCAATATTTTTAATAAAAAGCGTTGCTAGATTTCATTCATTCTATTTACTATTTAAGACAAATCTGCGTTTATCAAATTATACAAATAGAATACTTTTATAAAATAAACTCGATAACAATAGAAAAGAGAGATACACTTCACAACTAATTAATATTTTACTACACAAAAACATTTTTGGCGCGAAGGGAAGTGTCTATTAAAATCTTAGCTCAACCTTGACAACTTGCTGTAGTCCAGGGTCCACGTATTTTCGTCACTCTCTACGTTCATTGTCTTTTCTGTTGACCATTAGTGGTTTCTTTTAATTGTTTCCGAATATTTTGTCATTATTCCGTCTTTACATACGTAACACCCGTGTATACAAAAAAGTAAACGTGTTGTGAAATGTGATCACCACCGATTTATAATTAAACATAATAAATAGCATGATTACAATAAAAAAATTTCATCTGCTATTAACCCATGTCAAGTGCACAAGTAGCTCAACGTTCGTCCAGAGATGGGCTACCTTTTATTTGCAAAACTTAAGAAGTCTGGGTGATATCTTGAATATGAATTTTCTAATCTGAAGATAAGGATTATACCTAGAGAAAAGTCCTGGAGTGGAGTTATGATTGCAAATGCTCTGTGTAGAACCACTAGAAGTATAAGAACTCACTAAAAGAACCAACAACAGCCGTTCTATGAAGAAACATAATGTAAGGTCTTGTCAATTTGTCCTCTCATCGACGTAAAACTCAAATGACAGTACCAGTGATACAGACAGTATTTAAAAAAAAGCAGCCAAGTGCGAGTCGGACTCGCCCATGAAGGGTTCCGTACCAGCAAGTAACATAATATAAAAGTTCTTGTAGTTCGTTGTAACTTTCATCGATGTTTTTATACTAGTGTATTGATTGGATGAAAGGTATATTGCGTGTCACGATTTATGACGTATTAAAAAAAAACTACTCACTAGATCTCGTTCAAACCAATTTTCGTTGGTAGTTTACATGGTAATATACAACATATATTTTTTTTAGTTTTATCACTCTCTTAATTTAGAAGTTAGAGGGGGGGGGACACACATTTTTCCACTTTGGAAGTGTCTCTCGCGCAAACTATTCAGTTTAGAAAAAAATGGTATTAGAAACCTCAACATCATTTTTGAAGACCTATCCATAGATACTCCACTCGTATAGGTTTGATGAAAAAAAAAATTTTGAGCTTCAGTTCTAAGTATGGGGACCCCCAAAATGTATTGTTTTTTTTCCATTTTTATGTAAAAATGTTAATGCGGTTCACAGAATACATCGACTGACCAAATTTCAACAGTATAGCTCTTATAGTTTCGGAAATAATTGGCTGTGACATACGGACGGACAGACAGACAGACAGACAGACAGACAGACAGACAGACAGACAGACTTGACGAATCTATAAGGGTTCCGTTTTTTGCCATTTCGCTACGGAACCCTAAAAACTATATAGAGAACTAGAACGACGGCGATTCTAAATGTATTTACATTTACGAGTTTGTGTTACCTCATAAACCTTTACCAGATGCAATGAAGACGTAAAAAAAGTAGTAAAGTCCATTACAGAAGAAACAATAGAACGCAGAACCGACTACCGGATAAAATAAATAAGGATTAACAAATATACTGTAAATATAAATACTATCGCTCTTCTTGAATCTCACATTTACATTATCTGCTCCAAGCAGAGGCATATTAACTAATCAAATTTGAAAATGAAAACTATATAACATACATCTGTAGTTGCTGGGGTCTTCTTTTACGCATTTATATACATTTACGCATAGGTTTATTTTCCTAGTTTAAAAGGTAGATACAGAACATTTATACTAACAATAATCTAGATGTAATGTAGCCAACTTAGATTTACCTATAAAAATTCTACATAATTGTATTAGGTTTATTTTGAAAATAAATATATGTCTCTGACTAAATTAGAAGTATAGTAAACTAAAAAACTTGGTGCTGTTGTTGTGTATCTGCTGTAACTCCTATACACCAGGATGAACACAACAGTGATCCACGAGCACACCGAGTAATGACATTCGGGGAGTCCCAGAAAAAGTATACCTGATTTTGAACTCGCAACGAAATCATCAGAAGTAAATTGATTAACTATTTACTTTTATAAATTTTTATTAGCCTATATTACTATCACGATTGAAAATTGTTTTAATTTATTGATGCCAAGAAGGCGGTTCGGCTCCGATTCCTAATTAGGAAAGGGGGGGCAAAATGACGATGTTAAAACCATATCTGAAGCTACTGAATAGTTATTGCTTTCGTATAGAAAAGCTCACTGGCTGAAATTATAACGAACTACCTTTTATCTATGTTAATAGAAACCTATGTCCTTGCTCAAAAATCAAAGTATCTCCATGTTCACTAAAATAGGTGAAGCAGTTTTCCAGAAAGTGTAACCGACAAAAAGACAAGTAGAGTTGTTTTCGGATTTATAATATTAGTGTGGATACTAATGAAGTTAACTATTGCAGTAAATATCGTTCCAATGTACCGGGTAGTCTAAAATGCCTATCGCATTTCAGGCGTCTGAGATTCGAGTGCGATTAGAACTTATTATATGATCATAATTTCTCGACCACATTAAAGCAGCTTTCGCCTATTCTATTCAGATGAAGACGAAGTCTTCAAAACAATTAATTAGTAAATAAAAATTAAACAACAGCGTTAAGATATAAATGTTACTACTTCTAATTAGTTTACATCAAAGTAAATGAACCTATTCTTTACCGTCGGAGTTTAACTTTTTATTTAAAAAATGACCTTTTATTTTAAACCAGGAAAGTATCAATTCCGACTCATTCCTTTGATAAGTCTCCCTACTGTTAAGTAAATTGCATATAGTATCGATTTTATACGAAGATTATATCTTGGCAGGCATATAATGATTCTCCTTGAGGACTTGGGTGAGATGTAAGCTCTTAAGATATGAGGAGCTTACTGCCGTTCAACTTACTTTTAAAACTAAAATATATTCGATGGTGAGTTTTAATTGCCTACCAACTACAATCAAACAAGTATTTTATATCGCGTAATAAATTTTAATATTGTATTGTTTAGATCCGGTCATTCTACTATACGCTGACGGTGGGAGCCATATTACCACTATGGAAGTTGGTTAACTTATTGTTAGCTTTATATTCTTCTTTTGTAAAGTTGTGTATTATTAGTTAATCAGTACAGACATATCAACTTTTCTTTCTGAAGCAATCATGGCAACTATCATGTTTTGATTGAGAAAGTTATTTTATATATAATTATATAAAATGATTTTTCATTTTCCCAGTCAGGCAGGAGAAATCAACGTCAAAAACCATAATTATAAGTTTCCCATGATTGGTAGAGCCACTAAACTAAGCAGAAGGTTCGTAATAAGAATTTTTTTTTCAGTTACATTTTTATTGAGAAAAAACTCCAAATAAAAACTCTTACTCTTATAAAATAAAATAAAAAATATATGCGGAAGTACAATTACTTCAGTTACGTTTTTTTTATTATTTATTAATCTTATGATCATCATTATCTCATATGTTTGTAATTAAACATAAAAGTAATATGGTATGCACTTAAAAATCAAATAAAAATCTTATATTATGAACATGTGCACTACGTTTGCTAATTGCTTTTAAATTATATAAATGAAGTCAAGAAATCAACATTGAAGACGGTAACGCGCCATTGTGAAAAAAAATTTTTTTTAAGAATATCCTAAGATATACTTTCAGTGTGATCAATCATTAATAACATAAACGCTGATATTATCATTGTTACGAAATAATATTTTTAATGCTTTATGATTATGGATAAAAGAAAACAAAAAATCTTAAAAACTTATTCCAACATTGAATATTTGACGTCAGAACAAAAACTCCAGATTAACCGTAATTATGACGTAATCTGAAAATGAAGAGAATAGACAACAAACAGTAAGTAGTCGGACTTTAAATACCAATAAACGGTTAAAGAGGACTAGTTCTATTCATACAGTAATTTCTCTTTGCCTTGCAAGTTTAATTCGTGATTACATAAAATTCTATTGTTTATATTAGCACTTTCATTAGCCAACATTGCTTTATTATTGACTTGATTTCGTAACCCCTCTTATAACTTTAAAAGTGTAGGATATTTCTTCATAAGTTTTAAGTGCCTCAAATTTCATACATTAATGCATGTAACATGTAAATGAAATCTTCCGTTGCGTGGATGTAATAATCAATGATTTACCAACTTCAGCAGAAACTATTTTATTTGCCATCAACTTCTTTCTTATTTTTATTACTTTTGAACACTTTGACATCAACTGTGTTCGTTAGTGACATGTTATTAATTATTTACTTTTGTAGTAAACACTTTTATATTAATTAAAACATGAGACTGACATTTGGTGACGCACATAAATTTGGCACAGCACTGCGTCTTTCAGTAATCATAGCACTTGCTGTTTATCATTGATTTTTACATATAATTTTATTTCCATAAACTTCATTTATGATATTATTTTCAGAATACAAAACAATGTATTGTTTATAAAATGAAACATTGGTACACAAATAACACTCATATGCTCATGTAAGTAATTCGATTAGAATCGATAAATTGTCTTACGTTCCTTGGCAGAAACGATGATAGATATGCAAATAATACTGTTTGTAACATAATAAAAATGTTGTATCAAGTGTTCATCCACTCAACTCGTAGTAATTTCACTTGTTTTGGTTTGTTTAAACACAAAATAACGATCAACTACCGTGTGAAACATGTTTTTTTATGTTAATTGTGCAACATTGCCTATAACTCGGCAGTAACTCTCAGATAATTGTATCTTATTCAGGTAACTTTGTTTTGTGAAAAACATTATATTTGGGGCATACAATTTAACAGCTAAAAAAGATTTCAAATATGAAATCGTGTCATACTTCATTAAATAAATGATTTTAATTCTATTTGTATATTTAATGAATTATTTGTATCAAAGAGAACAATAATTCATTAGACGGTCCTATGGGGAAAATACTATTTTCACTTATTTGTTAACATTGTACTGGCTGTATGAAAACATATCAGCACGTCATTTTCTAATAAACCAATTAGCTTCACGCACCCGTAAAATGTGAACTTTAAGGTGCGGTCGTGAAATAGCCGACCTATTTGCTACTTGCCACAAGAAATATAAGCAACACAAAAATTGGAAGTATGATCTATGCACCCATAGTCATAATGAGTGAGGAAAAATGAATTGTTCCTCTCACTTCCTCATTCTAAGCGCCTTACCATTTGAGGAACAATGCTCGTGTAGGACGGTGAATAATGTAATACGCAATTCTCGTCACTTCCGTCCTGAATTGGTTCAGAATGCAAGGCACATTAAAAAAAAATGTATGGCGCAGAAGACGTCTGAGTCTTTTGTGTAAAAGAAAATTTTCTGGACTTGACTTTAATTTCCATTCCATATTATCCAAGCCTCGCGGTGTAACCCGCGATTACTGTTGAAAAGATACAAAGGTACTACTACCGTGGGGCCAAAGCTAGTTTTAAGTTAAAAAGTAGACTTCGTTACCAACTAATCTAACTAAACTAACTATCGTCCAGTGAAATACCCGTCAATATATGTCTAGCCGTTTCAGAGATTAGCCAGAGCAAACAAACAGAGAGACAATAATTTATTTTTTTGTGTAAGTATATATGTATATATAATTTTCGGGAATACATATTGTTTTCGATTAGGTAAATAGAAATAGGATCGCTCTATTAACTGTGTCTATAGACAAAGTAAAAAGGTTGACGTTTTATCAACTTTTGGAAGTATTGAATGACAGAGGCAATGTCCTTAGATAAAATTTTCTTCGCTTGCTTAATGGTAAACGGTTACCATTGTTATTAACCTATTGATCTTTCACAAATCTGCTTATTTATACAAAAAAAAAAAAAAACGATGCCTCACTTTTCGTAAGTGAGAGTAGTTTTATAGGATAATAGCAGAAAATAAAATGTAATGTAGGTTTACGATATTCTCGATGGTTTAATTTCCATCTGTTCTTTATTTGAAATTTCGAAATCAATCAGTGGCTTTCGTGGCGTCATGACAATGGCAAAAGAATAATGGGCGGGATCGCTAACGGTGGTTCCGGATCGGTGACGTCAATTAACCATGGTTTCCGATCCACTGGCCGTGGACAAAACTCACTATTATGATGGATTTTGTACGCGTTCATTGATTGCAAGCCGATGTGAGTTGATATTTTGTTCTTACAACCAAGCATTTTTTACTATTTGATGTGCTTTGATTTATTTAGCAATTTATCGTATTAAATAATATTGATAGCGATTTTTGTAACAACCTGTTGGAAAACGATAGAAAAATTAAATCGCTAGCGATCTATTTCTATACGGTTATTGATCAAGTATTTTATAGACATAAATTCTATTAAGGCGTTTGATTTTAAATTGCAACGATTTGAAATAAGACAATTTAATGGTGGTAAAAATATAAACTTATCCTTTGCTTATTTTTATTTTATTCCCAATATTATTTGGAGTTGGTTACTTACTAGTTCAACCTCTTTTACCTGAATATCAGTTTTTCCACGGAATGACTGTCGTCGGACCTCCGCAACCCTAAGGGAGAACTAAAATTCGATGGTTGAACTAGTTGTCAGTATATTTGAGGGCACTGACTTCCCAATAACGATTGCCATAGTAGTTCATGACAACCGGGCCCGACGGCTTAACGTGCTCTCGGGGGCACGGGCGTGATACACCTCTAAATTTCCATACTCCGGGCTGCTATTAAGAATTTCCTGTACGAAAAACCCAATAGCACTTTTTGGCCCGACCCGGGATTTGAACCCGAGACCTCTTGATTAGCAGTCGCATACGCTAACCACTAGATCAAAGAGGCAGTAATATGCGAGAGTAATTCTTAAGTGTAAGTCTTTGAAAAGGGATGGATAAAAGCGTGCTAGTTGTTTTGATCAATTAATAACAATCCTTTTTAACATTCAGGTACAAACAATTTAAGTACATTTATGACACAAAACGAATATAGTTTGTAAACAAAACGACCACGGCTAATATACCTATTTTTGGTTATCGCATAAAACAATAAATCTATTTCAATTAAGTACATAAAAATATTAGATGCTATTTCAGGAAAGTACAAATAAGTAATAACTTTTTAATTGGTTACAATTTAGATAGAATAGATAACCGCATATTTCAATGTTTGTATGTCTATATACATACATATACCATAGACACACGCAACGTTTATTTTAGTTCTGATAGTTTATTCTGGTAGATGCCGGGGGGCAATTTAATGTCATTAGTTTGTGCGTACGAAAATAGTCATCGCCAGCCCCACACAATGAGTGAGGAGTGAGGACGCCGGACGAACGTATCCTGTAGATACTTACGTCGTTAACAAGTTTTGAGGAGCAACTTCAGAACCACTTTCGTATTTGCATAGGTTTATAAACTTAATTAAATAAGGTCGATGTTGAATAAGAAGGATGAATTGGATAGCTGAATTTGAATTGGTTGAAAAAGGAGTTCAATGGTACCTCAATTTGAAGTAATTGAGAATATATTATAATTACAAAAATTATGTCATTATTAACGAGGATGTACCTAAGTTGAAGCGTATTCATCATCATCATCATCATCAACAGCCTTTAACAGTCCACTGCTGGACATATGCCTCTCCTTTGAAAGGAGGTTTTGGCTATACCACGCTGGCCAGACGGGTTGATAAAGGGTTTGTTTCAAGTTTTCCTTCTCTGGGCAGTGATGTTAGCTGCTTATTTTGTTCCTTTAGTCGCCTCTTACGACACCCATGGAATGAATAGGGGTGGTGACACTTTGTATTCTTAATCCGTCACCACACGGACACGACACCCATGGAATGAAGTGAAGCGTATTCAACGTGAACATTTTCTGACTATATTATTATTTCAACGCCGTCATGAAGGTTGAACCTGTTGTCGTTATATGAAAGTTCGAAAAGGAAATGTTGGTAGAATGGGAAGGCTATACCAGGTAGTAGAGCAACGCTGATTTCAGCACAAATAAGCCTTCTCGAAATACTTCGTACCGTCCACTTTTGAAATCCCAGAACTTGATCGCAGCACCACGAACCGGGTCTTATTACGAATCTTAACCATTCTCGAACCCAATTGAACCACTTACAAATACTAATTTCATTACTAATAGACGATCAGAAGATTTTATAAATATATAAAGATAATAAAAAATCTTAGTGCGATTGTATTTTATGCTTTTGTAATAAGTATCTAGTATGTTCATAACGACTGATAATTCTTGTTATGATCGCCTTTGTAGAATATTTTTCAAGATCAGTGCATACACACACATAACATACTACAATGCATACACATAACACAAACTTGCAAGGATATCCTCAGTTTACTATTGAATACAGTGCAATGCATCAAAATTAATGAACTATTAAAAGTTTTTCATTTGAGAAATGAGTTTTTTCATGAAGTTAATAAGTACTCGTCATCAGCATTTTTTCCGAAGTTTTTGTTTTGTCTTTCAGCGTAAAAATATCCATAACTATACACACAAAGTACTGGTAAAAAGTCAAAGAATCTGCCCATTGACGCACTTGGCTCATATTCATATTCTTGGTTCTATCTAACGCTACTGACTTCAGTTAGTTTATTTTTGTGTCTTCCAACGTGCGTACATAACAGTCTCAAATCGTACTTATAGTTAAACAATTCTGTATCTACAAAAGGTTATATTATTATTATTATATATTTACTGAAAACATACATGAACGGTCCTTATAGTAAGGTAGCAAAGTAATTAAGTCATTTTAAATTATTTGTCACGTCGGAGGTGGTGACCAAACTTGCAATCTTTATAGAAATGTTAAGGTTAAACTATTTGCTTTGTGCTTTGATGATTATTCACTATAACTGCTATAGTACTGCTTAATTATAAGATTTTATTAGGGGATAGAATATTAACACAGGACCAGTTTCAAAACTAAATTGTTAACTTCCATAAAGACAATTTTTAGCTCATCTGCCAGATAACAACAAATTCCAGTTTCACAAGTCTCGTATAGAGACAAATATGTGAGATAACCATGTGTAGATATCAGAAGCCTCTGTCTATAGCGTTACATTTCAGTTTTCACTAAAAATTCTACGCACTTGTAAAATTTCGTAACGGTTTTAAATAAACACTATCACACAGGATTCTTAAGCCGTTGTTCATTTTGAAACCGCAGTAAAACTATTTTTAACAATGTAAACCTATTACTACGTAATTTGTATCAGTTAAAAGATAAAATAAGATTTACGACCTTTTAAAAGACCACTGTTAGTTATATGTTTTTTAAATTATGTATTCACTGTTATGAAATTTTCTTTCTGATAGAACAATGATTGATTTGTGTTTTGCTTTGCTGTTGCTTTAAATTGATAACTGTATAAGCACGTGCTGGATGCAAGGCTCTAATTTAATAACATAATACACCTACAGAGTCTCCTCCAGTAACATTTCAAATAAGGAAACCATTAGAAATATAGAAGAAGAAATCAAATCTCCGGGGCTCATTTCTAATACCGGACACAATTACGTTTGAAATGAAACATTCCCAAAAGCCTATGACAAGGGACTAAACCTTAAATACTACATTCACTCAGTAATAAAAGAGGATTCAGCTGCTTAGGTTGGCACATTTCGTTCTTAACTTTAAGCTCGGCCATTTTATGGAACTGGAAAAAATTACCACCAGTTCACAAAAATTTTGTTTGGGTAGCAACTGAAGTAAGATTACTTAAGACGGTATACTTTTCTTAGAAAGAGAATAAAAGAGAGAATATTTTTTTAAACCTGGTGCAAAAATACTTTGTTCGTATGAAATAATTATTTCTTCCATCGGAATGATGAAATAAATACGCACTTAGCCATATACGTATATGAATGAATATTTCATTAAAAAATCCTTTTTAAGAGATCAAATTATTGAGGTCAAAAAGTTATGCATGGAACATCACTAGTTACTTAATCAATACAAAACGAACATTATGTAGTTTATGTTTGACAAAGATTTTAAACGACTAACGACGAAAATGAAATATGTATGTTTATTGAATAAGTATCTGTAGATTATTAAAAGTTTAAAAATCTAAAACATATAAACTGTTGTACAGGTACAACAACAAGCTCGGACAACACCGGTGGGGTTCAGCTAGTTTTTATTTCTATTTAAGACTGCCAAAGTGACTAGTCTGCTTAATTAAACCACCATTCTCATTGTGAGTGCGTGCAATGCAGCATGTTGACTCATACCTTAGAGTCTTAGTAAGATATTTGGTTAGTAGAATGATTGGACCTCACATTCACCACGAAAGACGAATGCTGTTATTTTAGGTAGGTCTTCTGTGTTAAGGTAATATTGCCCCGGTTAAACCGACCGATTCGTGCTGAAATCAGCATGGCTCATAAAGTTAGAAATAATAAAAATAGAAATAAAGACAAATTTTTGTTTAGCTAATTAAGGTTTAATGGAAACAAATCCGTGTGTGGTGACGGATTATGAATACAAAGTGTCATCACCACTATTCATTCCATGAGTGTCGTAAGAGGCGACTAAAGGAGCTAACATCATTGCCAAGAGAAGGAAAACTTGAAACAAACCCTTTTTTTTTTTTTTTTTTTTTTAGTGTGTGAAAAATCATCATGGACCGTCACCCCACCGGGGGTTACGGCGGGGTGGTGTGTCGGGCGCGAGGTGGGCCCCGATCTGTCGGACGCCCAATTTGGATTCCGGGAGGGGCGTTCGACGGTCGACGCAATTCTGCGTCTGAAGGCCGCGACTGAACAGGCGGTGGGCTCAGGCGACGTGCTGTTGGCGGTGTCGTTGGACATCGCCAACGCATTCAATAGTCTGCCATTCAGCTGCATCAGGGCCGCACTCCAGTACCACGGAGTGCCACAGTACCTGAGGCGGCTAGTGGCAGACTATCTGACGGAGCGTACTGTCATGTACGAGGACCGAGAAGGAGTCTTGAGACGTCGGGCCATGTCGTGCGGTGTTCCACAGGGGTCTGTCCTCGGACCACTCCTGTGGAACATGGGATACGATTGGGTCCTGCGAGGGCGTCTCCCCCCCGGCGTCGGTGTAATTTGCTACGCCGACGACACTCTTGTGACAGCCCGGGGGGCGACCTTCGAAGAGGCGGCACGCCTGGCCACCACAGGAGTCTCCCTGGTGGTCGGGCGCATTGAGGCGCTGGGTTTGCGGGTGGCCCTAGAAAAGACGGAAGCCCTACTTTTCCATGGGCCCCGTCGTGGTCCACCCGCCGGCGCCTCCATCGAGGTCAACTCGGTCCTCGTACCGGTCCGGGCCCACTTTAAGTATCTGGGTCTGGTCCTAGACGGTAGGTGGCTCTTCGACGAGCACTTCCAACAGCTTGCTCCGAAGCTGATCGGCACTGCCTCCTTCCTTGGGCGTCTTTTGCCCAATCTGGGAGGAGCCAGTGTCGCCACGAGGCAGCTGTACACGGGGGTTGTCCGGTCTATGGCACTCTATGGTGCACCGGTGTGGGCGGCGGCTCTGACCGAGCAGAATAGGGCGCGCCTTAGGCGGCCGCAGAGAACTCTGGCGGTCAGAGCCATACGGGGTTACCGCACCGTATCGACGGAGGCGGCGTGCGCCCTGGCCGGAACACCCCCGTGGGATTTGGAGGCGGAAGTGCTCGCCGACGTTTATCGGCGAGTGGCTAACTACCGGGCGGAGAGTGGTGGAGTTGGACCTCCGCCCGAGGACGTGCGCGAGTGGCGCGAAGCCGCTCACCGAGCCACGATGGATCGCTGGTCGGTCCGGCTGGAGACTCCACGTGCTGGCTTCGCCACCGTAGAGGCGCTTCAGCCGGTCATCGGCGAATGGGCAGTGCGGCAGCACGGGACCCTTACCTTCCGACTGACGCAGGTTCTTTCCGGGCATGGTTGCTTCGGAAAGTACCTGCACTCGGTCGCCAGGAGGGAATTGAGTCCCGCCTGCCACCACTGCGACTGCAGTGAGGATTCGGCTCATCACACGCTGGCGGTCTGCCCCGCATGGGAGACGCAGCGCCGGGTCCTCACTGCAGTCATCGGAGGGGATCTCTCACTGCCGGCCGTCGTTCGTTCCATGGTCGGCAGCGAGAGCGCATTCACCGCGGTCGCAACCTTCTGCGAGGACGTAATCACGCAGAAGGAGGCGGCGGAGAAGGCCCGTGAGGACGACATCCAATCGGACCAGATTCGCCGCCGGCGACTCGGGCGGCGGAGGCGCGAACATCTGCGCCTCATGCCGCCTTGAGTGTGGCCGCGGGTGGACGGGACGGGTTTTCCCTCCACCCGCACTATGTGGCCAGCCGCGAGGGGGCGGCGTCGGTGTGTGCCGGACGCCGCCTAAGAGAGGGTCGTCGTACAGAGACGGTGCCCGCATCAGGAGCGGGCAGGCGCTGGAGAAGTTCAGAAGGAGATCCCACCCTGGACTTGTCCTACTCCTAAACGGAGAAGCGCGGAGAGGGCACACTGTGTGTTTTTTAGTCGGTTCAAGTCCGACACACCACCCCGCCGTAACCCCCGGTGGGGTGACGGTCCATGATGATTTTTCACACACTAAAAAAAAAAAAAAAAAAAAAAAAAAAAGGGGTGGTGTGTCGGACTTGAACCGACTAAAAAACACACAGTGTGCCCTCTCCGCGCTTCTCCGTTTAGGAGTAGGACAAGTCCAGGGTGGGATCTCCTTCTGAACTTCTCCAGCGCCTGCCCGCTCCTGATGCGGGCACCGTCTCGATTTGACGACCCTCTCTAAGGCGGCGTCCGGCACACACCGACGCCGCCCCCTCGCGGCTGGCCACATAGTGCGGGTGGAGGGAAAACCCGTCCCGTCCACCCACGGCCACACTCAAGGCGGCATGAGGCGCAGATGTTCGCGCCTCCGCCGCCCGAGTCGCCGGCGGCGAATCTGGTCCGATTGGATGTCGTCCTCCCGGGCCTTCTCCGCCGCCTCCTTCTGCGTGATTACGTCCTCGCAGAAGGTTGCGACCGCGGTAAATGAGCTCTCGCTGCCGACCATGGAACGAACGACGGCCGGCAGCGAGAGATCCCCTCCGATGACTGCAGTGAGGACCCGGCGCTGCGTCTCCCATGCAGGGCAGACCGCCAGCGTGTGATGAGCCGAATCCTCACTGCAGTCGCAGTGGTGGCAGGCGGGACTCAATTCCCTCCTGGCGACCGAGTGCAGGTACTTTCCGAAGCAACCATGCCCGGAAAGAACCTGCGTCAGTCGGAAGGTAAGGGTCCCGTGCTGCCGCACTGCCCATTCGCCGATGACCGGCTGAAGCGCCTCTACGGTGGTGAAGCCAGCACGTGGAGTCTCCAGCCGGACCGACCAGCGATCCATCGTGGCTCGGTGAGCGGCTTCGCGCCACTCGCGCACGTCCTCGGGCGGAGGTCCAACTCCACCACTCTCCGCCCGGTAGTTAGCCACTCGCCGATAAACGTCGGCGAGCACTTCCGCCTCCAAATCCCACGGGGGTGTTCCGGCCAGGGCGCACGCCGCCTCCGTCGATACGGTGCGGTAGCCCCGTATGGCTCTGACCGCCAGAGTTCTCTGAGGCCGCCTGAGGCACGCCCTATTCTGCTCGGTCAGAGCCGCCGCCCACACCGGTGCACCATAGAGTGCCATAGACCGGACAACCCCCGTGTACAGCTGCCTCGTGGCGACACTGGCTCCTCCCAGATTGGGCAAAAGACGCCCAAGGAAGGAGGCAGTGCCGATCAGCTTCGGAGCAAGCTGTTGGAAGTGCTCGTCGAAGAACTTGAAACAAACCCTTTACCAACCCGTCTGACTAGCGTAGTACAGTAGGCCAAAATCTCCTTTCAAAAGAGAGGCCTATTTCCAGCAGTGGACTGTTAAAGGCTGTTGATGATGATAGAAAATAAATTATGTCAATGTTTTTCATTGCATACTTTCACATGGCTTTAAACAATAATAAGTCACCCCAGAAAAATCCACATACTATTCGCACGTTGAACCTTTCTCATATTGGGCGGAGTTATCAAGCTATGTGTAACGGATCGCGTTATCTTATTTATCAGTTCTACTGTCTGGTTAAGTTGATTTGTTTTCACTACTTCTTTGTAATCGTGCTTTTAACGATATGCTTTGAGAGGTCTCTTTTGAATAGCAGTTTAAGTATATACTTATACATATATCCCACCCAAATCTCCGAAATCTCGAAGCAGTTACTGTGCCACCGATATATACTAAATATACATTATTATAAGCGAGATCTATTTCAATAAATCACTAAATATTTGTTATATAATCATATCTATGTTCACCAAAAGTATTTTAGACTACATTTACGCCTGTAAGTACGTATTATACATGTAGACAAAATAGGCTCGCTAGGGACATTGTAGTTAGACAAGAAATTTCCTAAACTTGTGATCAAGACAAAGTTTGTTAATTAAAACTTTATGGTTCATGACCATGACTTATAGGCGTCCTAAAATGACATCATCCATGTAGTTCGGCAGTAGGAGAGAAATGTTTCACGTACTTAAAGATATTGATTTTGTCTGCTAGCTTCAGAATACACCAGTTTTTCGTTAAATAAGACGTATAGTAGGAATCTCAAATAATAGAATTTAATTAATGCAGGATTTAGTTCCAATGTAAGTAGTTTAAATTTTTAGATGTCTTTGACAAGTGCTATAACTGTATGTCACTTTGATTATATCAAAGGTATATCATATTAGCATTTGTATTCTAGTACAAAGTGATGACGAGAAAAAGCATCCTTTTAAATGTTTTCCTAACAACCATTTGTAAAGAAGTGAGTACATGGACACTATGTGGTTCCTATATTCCGCTCTCAATCGATTTCTTGTAACTAATATGCATTTGAACTTAACCTTAATAATAAATTATAAAAATAAATAATAAATAATATTAACTTATTTTTCATACCGTAATACGCAAAATATTAAACAAGTACTAAGCATGGATGTCCAGCAGTGGACGGTGATAGGTCGAAGTACTAAAGATACAAATCTACATTTTGGATCGCTTGTTATAACGGTGTGAGAAGCATCTGAAAGAGTTTTGGTAGCAATGGGTAATGATGACAGGTGGTTAACTAATTAAATTTTAGTACTACTTAATATACCTACTACTCGAAATTCTAATTCATTTTCATATTACAAGAACGAAATTTGAACGCGATTGGAATACTTTAATCATGATTGATATTATGTAAATTTTTGTAGACAATTTGAAGGCTTGGACATTTAAAAAAAAAGAACATTTTATAAACTACTTGGCTAAACCACGTTACAAAAAATGTACCTATAATAATGCTTGGAACTTGATATTTTACTTTGCCAAATCAATGAATGTTTGGTAAATTAAACGATACACGTTATTATCACTTTAAGAGCCGAGATAATTTTTGACGTTAGGTCTACATCGGACGTGTTTTAAAGGGCCATTCCATTCGTTTACATTGATAGCGTGAAATATATTATTTAAGATTTTATGACTTCCTTATAGATATTCTTAAAGCAACAGTAAACGTACATCCGTTCAATATCCAAGAATACTTTCACACAAGATTACTTGATGTTTATAGATGAAAAGAACAGCTAAGATGCATGCCGTTCGATATATATATATATACTCTTATTATAATAAATATTATAGACTCTTGAGTGAGTCTATAATATTTGTGTAAATTAATACATAAAAAACATGAAAGGATGAGGGTAAATTATATTTGAAAATGAAACTTTCTCACAATACACTAAACTTCTTTTAGATATTTTCATTGTTTGTGTTAGTATTTTCAATGATACCACGAAGTTCCAAGTCAATAAAATTGACTATTCGAGTCGTTCAGGAAACTACACAGGGATTGTATGTAACAGATTTCGCTTGCGTTTTCTGAATCCAAATTAGGAATATCTATCGCTTACCATACAAACAGAGACAGAATTATATGTGTTGCGTATTGCGTAACAAGATTTTTGAATAAATAAAAAAAAACATTTATTTTACAAATATTATTATGGAAGGTTTGTTGTTATTTTATTTGTAAAGATTATGCTTTTGATTCAGCTAACACGGCCTGGGACCCATAAATTAAGAGCTCATCTGCATTGATATGATGCTGTACAGGCGTAATAGATAGGCTATTACACCATTATTTTGTAACCGCGAGACGGATTACTTGAAAGCGATTTCGGTGCAAACCGAAATCGATGTTCCATTTAGTGACATGGCAACATAACCGCCAGAGTTTGCAGAACGTGTATAGGTATGAAGAGGTATAGTGTTGCAAGTCAATAAAGACATTGAATTGCTCGGTGCTCCCTGCTGCCGAACAAGACTGCAAAAAAATTTGTACTCTAATCGATGCTACATACATAGTAGGCACTCTTACTTCTTTCGAATAATTTCTCTAGGTCAACAAACTCCACCACCAGCATTGACCGCGGCAATGCTGGCGAGTGACGAGGGACAGGAAGCCGTGGTCTCCTTCTGTGAGAATGTTTTGCTCCAAGAGGAGTACGCGTAGCACGATCAGGAAAGGGCCGATCGCGAAAGGTGCAAACGAACCGAGATAGGTGACACCCCGAGTCGTCTAAGGCGGCTCGATGTTCTGCCTCTTACTGTGTAGATCGGTGAGAGGCGTAACTGCGTCCTGCCCCGGGGTGAAGGTCACCCCGGGATGTACCCCAGTTGGGGGTACGCCAGGGGGACATCAGAACCCGCTAATGAGTTCCTGGTGTTTAGATTTACAAACGTCAATTCTAAACTTAAGACAACACTTTTATTTTGGAAATGATATTTTTTTCTTACCACTTAAGCCGGTTATAATCAACGTTAGTAAGCTCAAAATTTTTGTTTTCAAACACATCTCATTCAAGTGTATGTTTACATTACTCGTATCAAAATATAAAGTTGTTAATCAACTATCAAGCGAACTGTATAGTGAAACGTGCGGAAGCAGCGAGGTGGAAACCAGACAGGGTTCAATGCCCCTGTCCCGTTCTGTCCCGGTCGTGTAGTCTGAAGCAAGACGGGCACCGGCGCATGCTTGTTCCGCGTTTTATAGCGGAGTTTAAACATTTGGTACTGCACTTTTTACATGCGGTGGCAGCTAGACGAAGATGATGATAAACAGATGGTACTGTTTTGTTTACAAAGGATAAACGTGATTGTTTACAAAACTATAATTCGGTTGTCGTGTGTTTACGACACATACATTGTTCAAAAGATTTGTTGACTGAACAAATAATGTAGGTACATAGTTACCTAAAGATAGGTACTCAGTTTTTTGTGGGAAACATTTTAAACTTCCGGATCATTGACATTATATAATTTAGATAATAGATGGCGTGATTCATTGTGATGCTTTGTGTAAACCAATGGAAATATTTAAATATGTTTTTATTTATTAAATAGATACGAAAATGTTTATGATTTACCTAAATTAAATTGTATGATGAACCATCCGCTTACCAAACTATAACAACCTATACAGAAATAATAAAAAAAAACTGTTAACATGCAAAACATTAAAATACAATATACCTATGAGCCTGTAGGTAAAATGATCTTTAGAACATTTAGCTCCGAGCTTAGTTCTAATGAGAATATAACTTCCTAAAGATAAAATTCCTATCACGAAAGGTAATTTGATTTACAAAAAAAGCGACCAAGTGCGAGTCGGACTCGCCCATGAAGGGTTCCGTATCAGCAAGAAACATCATATAAGTTCTTGTAGTTTGTTGTAACTTTCATCGATGTTTTTAAACTAGTGTATTGATTGGATGAAAGGTAAATTGCGTGTTACGATTTATGACGTATTAAAAAAAAACTACTCACTAGATCTCGTTCAAACCAATTTTCGTTGGTAGTTTGCATGGTAATGTACAACATAATTTTTTTTAGTTTTATCACTAAGTTAGAGGGAGGGGGGGGGACACACACATTTTTCCACTTTGGAAGTGTCTCTCGCACAAACTATTCAGTTTAGAAAAAAATGATATTAGAAACCTCAACATCATTTTTGAACACCTATCCATAGATACCCCACACGTATAGGTTTAATGAAAAAAAAATTTTTGAGTTTCAGTTCTAAGTATGGGGACCCCCAAAATGTATGGTTTTTTTCTATTTTTATGTAAAAATCTTAACGCGGTTCACAGAATACATCGACTGACCAAATTTCAACAGTATAGCTCTTATAGTTTTGGAAATAATTGGCTGTGAGATCCGGACGGACAGACAGACAGACAGACTTGACGAATCTATAAGGGTTCCGTTTTTTTCCATGTGGCTACGGAACCCTAAAAAGTTGACAGTAATTGATAGCCATTCAGCACAGTACAAGCCACACCCAGAGGAATGTTCTCAGAATTCCTAATTAGTTAGGTATCAGACAGTCTATCAGTGTATTTAGATGGTAAATATTAGCATTTTACATAACTTGTTGAAGTAAAACTACATATTTAACACCATTATAATACATCCTGTGTTGGTGTACTTATGCGTAGGTTATCTGTGTAAATAACTCTGTCTGTTATTTATTTTATGTCTGTGCTTTGACTGATTTGAATAAACAATAACCACAAAAATACTTTTTTAATATAAATATCTAATATGTTATTATTGTATGAACTAGGTTTTATTACCGTTACTACAAAATAATTGGTTTTATCGGTTTCATAAATAAGGCTTAATTTTATTTTTTATACAAAAAACATTACTAGATGGAAATGGTGCTAATTTATGGGTTCATACACGTTCCTATTATCAAGGGCATAGTCGTGTCCGTGAAACATTATTTTATATATTATAAAAAATAACGTATAAAGTAGTAACTTAACTATTATACTGTTTATGGGACTACCATTGGGCTTTACGATTGTGAGTCTTAAAACCAAATAGTTTTAGAAAACCTTTACTTCTTTAGTATACTTAGTTAATAAAGAAAATATGAGATTTATGTGAAATTAAATTGATTGAATTAACTTTGAAATAAAGGTTGACAGATAAGTAAATTATTTACCTATTTATGTATACTCATAGCTGTTTTCCTCAAATTCATAGTCCATCGAATACATTACATATGTTTAAGTTGTCTTAAAGTTAGATGGGTTTAAAAGTTTACTTCTAGTGAACTACTACTATTAGTTCCCATTTTAAAAGATAGGAAGCTGCGGCGTAGACAACTAGGGCAATATAAATAATACATACCAATTAAATTAAGAGTTCTGTAGCTACGAATTCTTGCTTCATAAAATATTTCGAAGCAAATAAACATAAGTACGATATTTCGAAGGTTGGTTTGTGCTTGGTTTCTGTAGCGATTGTGAAAGAATTTGGCGAATAAAGAAGTATACACCAATGAAAAGATAAAATAAGAATATGAATGAGTATAGAGTTTATTGTCTGCAATACCTGCCATTTAAAAAGCTGGAGAATAAAAAAAACTATGATAGCAAATTCTTGCAAGAGCCAACCATAAGCTTTTTACTTCCGAAGTTATGTAATCTCGTATTTTGTTTTTATTTAAGATATTAAATGCAATTATACATAATTAATTTATGAGATGCCTAATATTTAAGAGATGTTTAAATAACAAATTGAAATCTCCATTAACCTGTGCAAGTGAAGATATAACATGATTTGTGTGAAGGGTCACATGACAGTGTATCCACTGATTCTAGTTGCTCCGTTTTTTCTGGTCCATAATACGATTTATTCAATTCTTGTAAAGCTATTTGTATACAATGTAATAACATTTAATTTCATATTAGATATAAAAAATTGAAACATTTAATTAAGTTTTCGGTATAAAAAAAAACCAAAACAGGTAAAATCTTTCGAGCTCAATCAATAGAGTTGTCTGAAATTAAAGAAATACTGTTCCGATACTGAGTTATTTTATTTGAAAAATCTGATATTATTATCAAAAACAGAGGTATCGATCCCAACTCTTAAGTTCATTTCACATAATAATCGTACGTAACATTGAATAGTTTATTCTTGCCCGTGGCTAGGGCGACAAATTCACACTTAAGCGCAAATTTTAAGAGCATATATGCGATTATCCGAAGTTATCCGAACACTCGATAAGTTTTTCGTATCGTGTCAGTTGTAAAACTCTTATAACTTTGTTATCTATAAAGATTGTGTAGGCACTTTTTTTGGAACGACTCCAGGGAGTCAGAAATTTTATAGGAGTTTCAGAAAAGGAGGTCATGGCAGTGATTTGTTACCTTATATTTACACAGTGTTTTTGTTGTGTTAAGTTCCTTTTTACTATGTCGAGGCCAAGCCGAGAATCTTTTGATCCATCCTGGATTTGGAATGAATTACTAATAAGATAAGGTACAGTGGACTTCCACAGCCTTATCGTCTTAAGGTACAAAGATAACATTTAATATAAAGCCTGGAAAACATTAACACAGGATTTTCTTTCAGAAATCTCATTTTCAGGTACGATTATGGGCTATTCTTGATTGTCGTGAAATAAAGGTTTATTCTATAAATTATTGAGAGTTATAAAAATAAATAAATACGGATTTCGTAACACGGAAAGGTAAATCTTTGTTTATGTCAAGCACAAAATGTAATAAGTTAAATTAGTAGGTTTATTCAGAGATTAATTTTAACAATAGAAGTGGTTACTGATTTAAATAAGAAGAACCTAAATCAATACATATCCAACTTAGAAACGAATTAATATTAACCTATCCATATCCTTTACGCCACTACCACTACGTGGTATATTTTTTATTACACCTTAAAACGTAGATGTAGTACAATTTCTCGATGCAATAAGTTTGTCATTAATGCCCTTGTTATTTACAGTGTCTTAAATCACCCCAAAAGTCAAATTAGAAGTAAATTTAAGATCACTGTTCATTGTGACAATATCATTAGGAGTGTTACTTGGAACCATGTTTTTATCCTGTGCATGAAACGTGGTGTAGGACGTCCACAGGCAAGGTGGAGTGATGATTTGAGTGACAGCTGGCAGGAGCTGGATGCGAGAATCGAACCAAGTGGAGTTCAGCTGGAGAGGCCTATGCCCAGCAGTGGACTCATGATAATAATGATATGATATGATTTGAAACTGATTGAAATTATGTATATACATGTTGTTTAAATATTAGTTGCAGTGTGTACAAAGTAATTATGACTTATATAAAATGTTTACAAACACTTTTTTTATTTGATTATACATATTTATAAAAATATTTCATTGAAAGTTCTTGTGAGGTGGTTCTAGTTTGTATATAAACCGAGAAGTAATCTGTCATATATTATGGAATTTATTAAGCCTTGAAGATGAAGTGATTGTAGGAGGAAATGTCAGCTAATGGACACAACGGCGCCGAGCGTTAGTTTTCCTAATGGACGTGACGAGGGAAGAAAACGAATTGACTCATTTTTTTGTCGATTGACGAAGGACTACGGCTTGGTATAATGGTTTTTGATTAGTAAACGTTGAAAACGATTCATTTCAACTATTTTTTTTTACAACGTTTGTGATCAGCCGCTATTATAAGTGTATTGCAAAATATGCTACTGGTTTTCTATTTTTAACCGACTTCAAAAAAAAGGAGGAGGTTCTCAATTCGTCGGAATCTTTTTTTTTTTTTTTTTTTTTTTTTTATGTATGTTCAGCGATAATTTCGTCGTTTATGAACCGATTTCAAAAATTCTTTTTGCATTGGAATGGGCATAGCTTACAGGTGGTCCCATCGTAACTTTATCGGGATCTGATGATGGGATCCCAAGGAAATCGAGGGAACTCCTCAAATATAGTATAGTTTTGGAATAGTTTTTCTATGAAGTCGGTTCCTTTTTGTTAAAATTATAGTTAAAATTATTAAAACTATTTTTTAAACTTGCCCTTTGTACATCGTTTATAGAATATTTTTAACAGACTTCAAAAAAAAGGAGGAGGTTCTCAATTCGTCGGTTTTTTTTTTATGTGTGTTCAGCGATAATTTCGTCGTTTATCAACCGATTTCAAAAATTCTTTATTCATTGGAAAGGGCGTAGCTTACAGGTGGTCCCATCGTCACTATATCGGGATCTGGTGATGGGATCCCAAGGAAATTGAGGGAACTCCTCAAATATCATAGGCACAATGTCGCGATTTGGGTACTCGGAATAGTTTTTCATTGAAGTCGGTTCCTTTTTGTTAAAATTATTATTCTTCTATTTCAATGGGACGGCTCGACTGGGGCAGTGCTACCCTCACACATAAGACCATCCTAATAATGACAGCATTCTTGCTGTCGTATTTACTTGGTGAGTGTGAGACCGGAGACTAATAGGTTGTTGCCTAAACTAATTTTCATTATTTTCTTTAATTGCAATTTGCAGCCTTATTAATAAGCGTTACACATATCATCAATATTGTTATGTTTTTATTTATACCTGTACTAGTTTATGCGCGCGTGTCATAACAAGCCTAATATAACACTTACAAATAATGTGACCTTAGTAACAGAGTTTTCAAAATCTGTTCAGTAGATCCAGAGATTATATTCCCTATAACTTTACAAACTAACAAGCTCACAAACTTTACCTCTATAATATTAGTTTAGATTGATAATAAAGTTGTTGGTGTTTTTAAATGGACTTCCAAAAGGAGAAGGATAAAATTATTGATATAATGTTAGAAAAATATAATACAAAACTATAACTACGGGCTTAGAAACTTTGTTTAAAGCGATTTTGCGATAAATATTGGCTTGTGTATCGAAGTAAATTGTACGTAATATTGTTTCTAAACATGTATCTAAACTGTAATAGTTATTGACAAATAAGACATTGAAATGAATTGATATGATATTTGAAAAGGGTTGAGGTAATCAACAACAATGTTGCAATTTATTTTCGCTTTGTCGTATACCTTTAATAACTTTATAGATATATTTTTATGAAGCTATACTTTTCCATAATTTATGCTTTCAATATTAAGGTACAAACTTACTAGGAACCTCCTATGCAATGCGATTTGTGCAACTAATTATTGGCCGTTTTCACCAACGTCCCATAAATTTAAGGGGCTACTTGGAGAGAGTTACTTAACCTTTAGTGATTTTCGTTTTCGCCAAGCTTTAGGGGATACCTAAGTGCGATGCGAGACTGTTTAAGTGTAGATGTTAAAAAGCGGTCAAGTGCGAGTCAGAATTGCCCATGAAGGGTTCCGTATCAGCAAGTAACATCATATAAAGGTTCGAGCACATTATGCCGGGCCGCAGCGTGCCGGGGCGGAGCGCAAAAATCCGCTCAAATCGCTTCAATACAAATTGTATGAAGTATCGCACACTGTGTCGGGCCGCAGCGGCTCGCATTATTGCGACGCGGATTTGCGTCCGTGCGATGCGACCCGCCCCGCCCCGCTGCGCCCCGTCACAGTGTGCTATAGCAAGCGGATTGGTGTGCATGCGCGTACGTGTTTATTTTACGAAATTTGCGTTTTTTGATACTTTTTCTTCTAACTTCTTCTTCTTCTTCTAACAGCAGGCAAAAAAAAGAAAGTTCTTCGTCAGAGCTATCCATAAGGTACAGTTGCACTAAATACACAACAGTTGCGCATGCGGTATACTCTACTCAAAATCCGTCAATGCGCTGCGACCCGGCCCGTCACAATGTGCTAAGTTAGCATTTTGCGCTGCGCTGCGGCCCGCCCCGACACGCTGCGGCCCGGCATAATGTGCTCGAACCTTTATAGTTCTTGTAGTTCGTTGTAACTTTGATCGATGTTTTTATAATAGTGTATTGATTGAATAAAAGGTAAATTGCGGTTTACGATTTTTGACGTATTAAAAAAAAAAACTACTTACTAGATCCCGTTCAAACCAATATTCGTTGGTAGTTTGCATGGTAATGTACAACATATTTTTTTTAGTTTTATCACACTTATTTTAGAAGTTACCGGGGGGGACATACATTTTTCCACTTTGGAAGTCTCGCGCAAACTATTCAGTTTAGAAAAAATCTTAATGCAGTTCACAGATTACATCTACTAACCAAGTTTCAAAAGTATAGTTCTTATGGTTTCGGAAAAAGTGACTGTGACATCCAGGCGGACAGACAGACAGATATAACGAATCTATAAGGGTTCCGTTTTTTGCCATTTGGATACGGAACCCTAAAAATGGACATAGGCGACTCTGGCGATGTGGTAGATATTTCTAGACCGTTAAGACATACATTTAAAACCGACAGACAAACAAATGCATATATATACTTGATTAACTACAAGATGTTTAAATACTATCAGTTTAGTGTAGTAATCATGAAACAAAAAATAGCGATGATAAGATTTTTGAGTTTTTAAAACTTATTTAAAACAATTTTATTTTATCATAAGAACTCCTTAGAATTTACAATACCAACTTTTGCAATCCACAAAAATGACGAAAGGTACCCACTTTCTGCATTTCAATATGAAATGGAGAATGTTTGTATGTGTATTGTATTATGTGTGGAATTAATATGAATGAGATTTAACTCGTAAAAGGCTTTATTTTCGTACTGCACGATCACACAATCCCACTGTGTGTTGGTCATGCACGGTGCATGTCAAGCGTTTACATATTTTGGTATCGCATATAACGAGGTATAGGCATGAACATATACTTCAGATTCAGAGAGACCATCAAAAGTTTGTTTCACGTCGAATCGCTAGCGAGAGTATTTGGCGTTGCGATTATAGTACGCGCTAAACGCGCTCACCCTGACTATCGAACTCGTATGTACAAATGTACAATAAATTCACACTTAGTCCTCATACTGCTATTACACGTACACGTACATGGGAACAGTCACGATCATGTAACAGGTATGTGATACTTGTTTTCACAAGTACACAAATACCTGACCACCCAAACTGATCATATGGCTCGAATGTCAACGTTTAAACTATATGATCACATTGAGATGGTATCATGAAGTGGTCGACCGCATTCTGAAGCGATACATTTTATGATCCGACAAATATACCCGTATTAATTTTTCAGAGGACACATTAATAATCGCATCCGGTTAATGTATAAACCCGGCGCGGCTTATGATTAAGTGAATAACAGAATGAGAGCTATCGTACATACTCGTACCTATCTATATGCGAATGTGTAGCAGAAAAGTGAAGTGGAATATTTTTTTAAGATTAAAAATGATATCACGTT
The DNA here is from genome assembly GCA_932526445.1 of Phragmatobia fuliginosa. Classification (NCBI taxonomy): domain Eukaryota; kingdom Metazoa; phylum Arthropoda; class Insecta; order Lepidoptera; family Erebidae; genus Phragmatobia; species Phragmatobia fuliginosa. Next base: position 13,400,814 of record OW052065.1, on the reverse strand, counting down.
TTTATTAACTGACTACTTATCTAACGATAAATCACGTTCAAGTCTATTGTTTGGATAATTTATCATAAATTATAATTAGATTACTAATATAGATCGACTTTTTTTGTGTTCATAGAGTCGTAATCTAAATACGAGTGGGGACATTTTAAAGTAGAGGTATCTCTTTCCGAAACTTGCTAGTGTAATTGTTCAATCTATCCTAAATGCCGGTCAATAATGATAGGTTTAATTTGCCTAGTGCAATGTTAAAAAAAGATATAAATACCCATTTTGATTGTTACTTCATAGTCGGTGATGTTTAGAATACGTACCTGAAACAAAAAATAACTTTATCAATTTAGATACCTACTTAAAACAACAACAACACAGAATTTTCTATTATCGAAATAGAACAGTTCAATACGGTTCAAGTAGTTTCGCAATATGTATTTATTCGTAGCTTTTCTACAACGTTATTCAAACATAGCAGAAACGGGCAAGGTTACTAAAACAAGACTTGCGTGAAGAACTCATGCTTTTTGTAAAAATAACGGCCAACAGATTACATAATATTAATTGGAACTACTATTCGTTATAAACTCCGACAGCGGTTAGTAATTTTAAGACGTCACTCCTAAAAAAATCCAACGTGTTTTTGACTCAGGCATATCACAAATAACAGGTATTTTTTTATAGACGGGTAGAAAATCTATAAAAGCCTTAGTCACAATATTTGTAACTCAGTATAGCACAATCACGTAAAAATTAAAATAATAATAACCAAATTGCTATAAAGTGTCTATTTGGGAAAAAGAAATTATGTTGAAAGCTCTTATTAATTTGCAACTGAATTTATATAAGAATGTAGGAACTTCTCAATTCAATTTCACTTTACTAGAAAAAAAAATTTTGTTCACAGTTCACTATCAAATAAATAAATATAGGTATCGCACAACGTTATCAATTAAAACCACAGTATTTTTTTTCATTCTTTTAATTGAATAAACTTTATCTACAGTTGTAAAATATCAAACCTCCAAACGATACGCACTTTCCTCTGATGACGAAAATTTCTTTAAGTTTCTTTTCGAGGTTTGAATGCATAAAGTTGGTCGTACTTTTGTAAACTGTTTTGTTCTTGAAGTTAACAATGTAATTTGATACAATCCCTTTATAGAACTTGTTAAAAACTGTTAGTTACATAGTTAGTTAGTTTTTATTAATGTAATGGATCAAAGGAAAATGACATGGTGTAGATTTCAATGACTTTAACTTAAACCAACCACCATTCGATCGTTCTGTTTGATCGACAGTACGTGGTTAAAAGTAATTATGACAAAACTCACAACTGAAAGACTCGCCTTGACTATTGTGGTGTTTTTTCTTTTTATATATTTAATCAATTTTTATTAAAAGGCGTAATTTAAAGATAACGCAATATGTTAGATTCACCCAACAGCTATATCATATGTACCTACATAATAACTCCATAATATGTTATGCGTACCGAAGTTGATTTTGACTCGACTAATACCACGCATCAGGAACTGACAGGAACTCCAGGGTAACAAGCGTTTATAATATTTTCCAATTGCAAACGAAGATTTCCTAGTGACGTACATATAATAAATACAATACTAACAATATCTGCTTATTCACGGTTCATATTTCAAACATCTAAATTACATGTATGATGTTAATTTTTTGCTCACTACACGTGTTACTAGACACGTGGTTTATGTACAAAACCTAACACTACGTAAGCGACAACATATATATGTTCTTCGGTATTATTTTGATCATTGAAACAGCGACATGCCAAATTTAGTCCGTACTGTACTGTATTTAAATACGTGACTAGGAAATCCTCTTTAGTTAGTTAAGTAGCATTAACCATTCATTATAGGACTTACTGAAGCCCTACCATGGTCTCGGTCGAGTCGAGGTCACGCGTGTGCCAAGTGTTTTTGCGTGACGACATGAATTACGTGACAGAGGTAAACTTGAAAAAATGGTATAGGAAACTAAAAAAATTGTTAAGAAATTGTGTGGCCTTTACTGGATTGTTAAATTTTACTTTATACCCAATAGATAAAAATAAATTAGCTTCTAGCGTGGAAGGTTATAGCGAAAATGTAAGGGTGTATGTAGCTGTATACAATATTATAAAATTCTAAATCTTGATTTAGAATATTACTTTTAGATGATGAATGTTTTCCGTACATTTGCTGTCAGAGAGGTGATATAACCAACATTACACAGGTTAACGGAAGTGTGCATCAATGCATTTCGTTTGTAGTTTTAGATATAGTTTTTAAACAGTGATTTTCAGTCATTCTTTATGTTTTTTGATTTTTGCGTATTAAATTTGAAGTTCCAACATATGCTTTTATTTTAATAAAGATAAAAATGTTCATAGTATATACCTATCCACGTATGATATGCACACTAACATAGTCATATTGTTTTTATAAATATTTGATATAATACTAATCATAAGGTATCTCGACAAAATCATTGTTACCGATAAGACAGCTTGCATTGTATTTAGTCTCATTCTTTATGACTTTAGTTATAATCGTCTACATTTAAAAAGGTTTTAGAGCATGTTATTTACTATCGTAGAAAAAGTAATACATAAACGAATGTTTACAAACATCCTTAAAAGGGATAGGGAAATGAAGTGGCGTGGTGTAAATTACAAAAACTTAAATTTCGTGACAATCAGTCGAGTCATTTTAAATATATGGGGAATGAAAGTAGGAAAGTAGGAGCGAAAGTTAGAAAACTTTGCAAATACTTATACACAAATTAGGTGTTCGGTTTTGTACCTTTATCCTTTTTTTGTCACACAGAAATTTGTAATCAAAGAAATAAAAGTGAGCCAATTACAAGTTTTTACTTATAAGTAATATAATAAATAAAATAAATATTTCGGACTTCTTACACACAACGTCATCTATTCCCAAAATGGGAGAGCTTGTATTATGGGTACTTATGATATAAATAGATAAACATACCTTTTTTATAAATAGATTCATATTAAACATAGAAAACAACTATAAATAAATAGTAAATAATTATAAATCCAATAAGAATACTAAATAAATTATATTTAGAACATGGTTATGTCGTAATGTGTAATATCTACAGATGATTTATTAATATCTCAACCATCTTAAATAAAATTTATATTAATATATACTGGCATATTCTTCAGGGTTCCAAATGTAGGGCAAACGCGTCTATTTTAAATTAAAATGTGGAGCAAACGAACCAAAGTGCAATCTTGGTTGGTCAGTTTTAAATCGTTCTCCCTATTCAAATGACGTCATAAGGTTATACTACTCACTATTTAGAGAACTTGGTATAAATATATATTTGAATCATAAAAATCTTACCTACAAGCTCGAACAAACTCGTTTATTTAATCAAAACTTCCAATGTACTTGTTAAAAGTATGTTGAATAAGATATGACTGAAATATTTTTTTGATTAAAAATAAATAATGTCATACATGTCTAAGGTAGTAGGGTCACGTTGATTTCAGCACTGGCTCGAATGGGACAGTTCTACCCAAGTGACAGCATTCGTTATACTGTCGTGTTTCGTTAATAAGTGGCCGCCATAGTGTTGGTCATTATGATGACTTATTGTATTGTCTAATTTTGGTTTTGTAATGACTATTGTGACTTTGTGACCACTACTACTAGATGCTTTCCATTAGGCAGGGAATAGGCTCTTTGACAGGCTCATATTAATAAAAAAAAATTAGTCACAGAACTAGATTCTCAGAAAGTTAAAATGACTAAATATATTATAATCACTGGACTAATGAAACGAAAGACATGTTATTAAAGACATGTTAAGAAAGTTGGAATCCTGAAGTCAAGTAATAAGCTAATGTTGTACTTCCGTATTATGTGAGGCTTCGGGACCTCTATGAAGGGCATTCACATTGTAAAGGCTAATTATTTTAACATTTAATATTTTCATATATATTACATATAGGTACATAAATGTTTGAAGCCTACCGTTAAAGATAAATTTGGTTATAAGAAACAATTGCGAAACAAGAAAATAATAAACAAATACTAGAACCTAATCATATTAGAACGCACACACACACATACTGGAAATCATCATTAACAACAGTCTTTTGTAGTCCACTGGGCGACATTCTCATGTATGCGTTTCTGCAGAAAGGAGGTTTTGACCTACTATCCACGGTGACCAGACGGATTGGTATCAGATTGTGACGAGTTTTCCCTCTCCTACGACACCTACGGCTTGAATAGAAGTAGTGACACTCTGCATTGTTAATCCTTCATCACACGGATAATTTCTTCTGCATCATTCTCATTTTCATCGTTTTCATCATCAGCCTACAGGTGCCGGGAGATTGATGCAGAATTATCTGACCAGGCCGCCTTGGAATGGGTCACCTTGCTACATTGTCTACCCTCACAATGAGGATGGTGACCCCTATTCCTGAATTCTACTCATGTTTTCTATCAGGCAGAGTAAAGTCACTTTGGTAGCCTTAAATATAAAAAAAATATGTTATGGATGTAGGAAATATTTATGAGTAGCTGTACAGGAATAAAGACAGGAAGATATATAGGAATAGGCACGTCTGTCCCACTTTACAGGAAGTGAGCTTATTGCTCACGTAGTCGATGGGCCCATTGGTTGATTTGAGCTACTTATATGTTTTAGTAGTTACAATACAGACACTGATCAATTTGATATTTGTTCAAACACACGACCAAATAATAAAAAAAGTACTTTAGTTTTCCTGCTACAGCCTAATAAAAATGTTTGCAAACGATCTCTTTTCAAAATAATAGCCCATTTACGACAAGCAACGATGACGTTAACTTGTTTTAAGTATAAAAACACTAAATATACGAGCATATTTTTGCACTTGCTTCGGAAACTACTTTCTAAACTATTGCATTATCATAATCTATAAACAAAAAATATGCAAGTTTGTTAGAAAAATATTAAATAATAGTGATTTATGTATGTACGAATGCTAACGAAAATGATATTTATTAGATACAAAATAAATTAGGATTAACTTGCTCATATTTTTTTAGTCCAGAATAATATATTCGAAATCTGGATTAATTTCCTTTTTATCATCAAAGTCAAATGGATGACTTCTCGAATAAGAAATACTATATCAAAAATTGCTAAACCAACTTGCTATAGATAGTCGTACAAGCCTATTTATAAAAGTCCGATAGAATATAAAAAAATGTATCCATTACTTAATGAAGGCAACTATTTATTAATCACATTTGCCCGTAGGCGTCAATCTCGCTATATCACGACAAATGACTAATAAAAGAAAGCTTGCCTTACACATCGTTCAGGGTCGCAGTTATCGTGATTAGATCTTATTAAAAGTCGCTTGGTAAAAATTACCATGCGATCTACTGCTGGTTTTACGGTAACACATCGAGTTTATAATGCTTTTTCTACTGATCTAGTTTCTATTTTTATTTATGGTTTTACTTGCCTGGGAACTAGAGCAAGTGGTCGGATGGTCTATTTAGGATTAATATGATGCCAATCGTGTTTACCTAAATAAACAAGCTTTGTTATGTTTTTAAACAGCAAAAACATGTTTTATGATTTATATATTCTGAATAAATTTACTTAATTCGACTGTGATTGTTAAGATTTGATCTGATTTGTGTGCTTATGCTGTATGTTTAACTAGAATATCGATTCTGTCCATCGTTTATTCGAAACCGTCCGTTTTAGTTAAAAAGAGAGCATCACGTATATGTAAAGCGAGGAAAGATAGATTTCCGATCGATAAAAATAAATTGATTGTTCAGGTAACCCAATATGTCGATTGTATATATCATTCGGTGGCCGAAATTGCTACATCTGTTTTATATAAAACGAAACAGATTTCTTCAAAGACACTAAATTACTTCGAGTTTTAGTAGTAAAGGTTTTAGATGTTTTCGTGTTCTGCAGACATTATACGGCCAAATTCTGAAGTAGTGTTATTTATCGGGGAGTAGGTCGAACTGTAGGTGTACTGAAAGTAGCCGTTTTACCTGAAAGCCATGACCCTTGCGTTGTGAAGGTCGGAACCGTGGCAGTCGGCGACGTAGCCTTTGCTCAAAAACAATCTTAAGTTATATAGACTTGTTTACATCCTCTTCTGAGCTTTCTTTGAAATAACGTTAGATATCATTTTATAAAAACATTGTAAGAGTAAATTTCTATTGAAATCTTATGCACTAAAACTAATAACATGTATTACCGAACTAATAACGAGAATTGCCGCAAACGAGAAAGGAATTAATCACTACATAGTATAAAACAAAATCACTTCCGCTTTCTGTCTGTCCCTATAAAGGCTTAGATCTTTAAAACTAAGCAACGGATTTTGATGCCGTTTTATTTAATAGATAGAGTGATTCAAGAGGAAGGTTTATATGTATCATACGTGCATAATATATTAAAGAAACATTGAGATTTCTAATGTGATATCGTAAAAAATGGGTTTGTCCTACAAGATAAAATCAAAATAATGTACTTAAGTATTGTACACCTAAAAAAGGTCTTACAAAAAAGTCCAGGATGGTATATGTCTATCTCTGAGGGATAACCCACAATAACCATTTCTTATTTCTTTCTCTTTACGAGAAATAGCAGCTTATTCACGAAGCGATTTTGAGCAAAACAGTATTAATCCTTATCCAATTAAGAACCAGAAATAAGGGCTGGTATCCCTGGGTAAAACGTCGGCACGGATTTGTTCCATACTTCCGGTAGTGCTTTTAATATAGATTAACATGGCCCTTTACAGTATGTAATTTAAATTAATATTTTTGAAGATATTACAGATTTAAAATGCAGTCATCTTCCTAGGATTATTCCCAATTTTATTTGGGGTCGGCTACTAGTTCAACCGGTTTTACCTGAATTTCAGTTTTTCCACATAGCGAGTGGCATCGGACCTCCGCAACCCTAAGGGAGAACTGAAATTCGAAGATTGAACTAGTTGTCAGTATATTTGAGGGCACTGACTTCCCAATAACGATTGCCATAGATGTTCATGACAACCGGGACCGACGGCTTTGCGTGCTCTCCGAGGCACGGGCGTGAATCACCGCCAAACTTCCAAACTCCGGGCAGCTATTAGGAATTTCCTAAGAAAATCCCAAAAACACTTTTTGGCCCGACCCAGGATTTGAACCCGAGACCTCTTGATTAGCAGTCGCATACGCTAACAACTAGACCAACGAGGCAGAGAACGATTTAAAATGCAGTAACAAATCTATTGTGGCGGTACCGGCCGGGGCCCGTTAGGTGGCGCTGCTGTCGATTTGTCACTATCAGTAAATAACTAAACACAATACTATATTAAGAATTAATATTCTAAAGTGGTACGAAGTTCGCCGGGTCAGCTAGTATTAATATTAAGACTTCTTACTCAGATTATCTCCCCAGCAAGATATCGTACTGGAAAGAGAAGGAAAACTAGAAACGAATCTTATGCCAACCCATCTGGCCAGCGCGATATAGTAGGCCAAAACCTCTATTTTAGGGAAAGACCTATGTCCAGAAGTGGACTGTTAAGGTTGTTGATGTGAAGATGTGATTGTTTTGAAGATATTGTAGTAAAGAAAAGAAACTTATAAATGAAATCATGACATTCGCACCATATTAATATATCTTACTGAATATTTACTACTATTGTCAATGGGAAAGTTTAGATCTACGAATGAATAGATTTTAATTAAATATACCACAGAAGTACAGATTGTTTGGAGACTCTCATACTCTACTTTTTAGTAATGAAAATTTAATGACGATACCCAAGAATCTGCAATCAAATGCTAGTAATGCTATAAATTGAGTTTATGACTAGATTGTATTTTGACCTAGCTTTGATTTCGTTTGAACGTTATCGCAAATGCATTCGGTATCAAAACGTGAGTCATGTAGGCTATCGGAGAAATAGCGCACAATGTTAATGTTGATACGTACGAGTTAGTAAATAGGACGCCAATAACAGCTAATTTTATCTACCACTTCAGTGCTTTTATTACAAATTTTTCCATTACGACCTTCATAAATGCTATTAATACTTAGATTCGATAGAGAGATAGAGGTATAGTTTTTCGGAAATTTATAATAAAAAGTTTTACACGGACGGTAGGTTTGCAGGTAACATACATAACGCAGGCTATGCAATGTCACCTATAATATTGATCACATTTTTGCTGACATATATTTTTGTTCAAGAACTTTCAATTAAGACTCTCATGTCATTTGTTATTTAAATAGATAATTTAGCCTAGATTCTCGTTTTTGTGCGAATGTTTATTTGCAAATCTAAGATTCATTTCCTTTCACGATTAGGTACTGCATTCACGTGTTGCGGAAACGAAATGAGTCGTATAAATATTTAGACTTTAAAAATGATTTTACGACTTTTCACTATCTTTTAATAAATAGTCCACAGTGGGTAATAAATCGGTTTTCATGTGATTGTTAACCAACTTCGGAAATCGTTAAAGATTTAATATCTCTAAGGGGTGGTCTGGTCTAGCTTTAAAAAGTCTAAATCTGACAATACATGAATCTGAAATACTCGATTTTGACAATCTAATCATTGCTCTACTGTGGCTCAGTTAAGGAGAAATGGCATTTTAGGTTTATTGAATGCCTTTTAATACGTGTTTCCTTTCAGGGAAGAAGCAGCTTTAAAATATTAAGAAATTAATCGACGCAGTGCTAACTCAGCCGTCAACTCGGTCTCAGATGCATTAGAAGGGCTATTTTTGTCTCATGGGCTTCATTTAAACTAGAGAAGAAATAAAATAGAAGCTGTGGAATGAATACGATGAAATCTAGTTATAAACTTATTTATGTTTTTCCTGGTAACAATTCCAAACAGTTACAATCAAGAACGTATATAATTGTATATTATATTTTTTGGGTAAAATTAGGCAACAAGCTGTGAATTAAGATTAACATCCTAATCAATATTATGAGCTACACAGAATCCTCTATATTCGGCGTTATCTAATAAGTAAATTAAAACTACCTACATCAATAGGCACAAGTACTGGAGAGAAACAAGAATTTGAGTAAAAACGTAAATTTAGTCACCGGTAAATTAATATCTAAGATTAGATTAACATGCATATGTCTAGTTTCTACATAATTACACAGACGTATCGTAGACTAATAAGACTCTCCAAACTGTCATCATATCGAACACCGTTTTCTAAGTACACCTGTTTTCATTATAATCGATATGCTACTTGGCATTCTTTACATCAAAATAATGAAATATCGTACCTATAAGTAAACAATATCCTAGATATATAAAGGTTTCCAATAAAACGATATTGCATTAATATTTTGTAGTAGCGTTTAACGTAAACAAGTTAATAAAATGCAGCGTGATCTGCCTGCATTGCGATATTTTGATACTGCACCACAAAGGGCAGGTTTCACCACGATTCAGTACACGCAATTATTTGAACAGCTTCCTGACGTTTAGCTAATAACATGATTTCCATAACAGAAGTTCACAAGGTCATTTGGAGCTAGAAAAATGAGGAGTGTCAAATTCTACTCCAGCGACTGATAAGTACGGTTTTAACAAAACTACTCTGTATTTATTGCTCTCTATCTCTGTAGGAACCAATTGATTAAATTTAAAAAGCAATTATGTTTTAAAAAACCTCTGAATTACAAAAAGTTGTTCATTATTTTAACAATATATAACATCATTTTTCTCGATAAGGACTCTTCCTTATCGAGAAAAATGAATGAATGGGTGGAACATAAAATATACCGAAACCTCTGTTTCGGTATATTTTATGTTCCACCCATAAAACTGAAGTATAACTCCGTTATTTTACTAAATTAATATTGTTCTACTGTATAAAATTTCACAAAGAAACTCTCTATTCTTATAATACAATCAACATTTCAATTTGGTGGTTTCATGCGAAACGATATGTAGAAAAACTCTCGACAATTAATGATTTAACAACTGTAGGCTGTTACGTCATGTCTTGTTATTTATATTTTGTGAAGAAGTCATTGTTTTAACGTAGTTTTAGTAAAAAAATATCTATGCTTTGAACAAGACAAAATCATATCGAATTGAATTCTATGTAGGTAATAATCGAATAACTGTGTCATTCGAAATTTCTTAAATACATATAAATATAGTTTAGTTTATTAACCTAAGCTTAGTATTTATTTTTGTTTTGTTATCATAATTTGTAGCTTTCATTTTGAGGTCACAACCAATATTCTTCGTATTTCAATTTTTTTCATAGATGTAATAATCGACACACGTTGTTGACATATATTATATTTGTAAAATTGCCCACAAACCGTTATTAAAATACTAGGTAATATCTACTATATCATTAGAAAAAACAATTTTGAAGTTAAATAAACCGTAGATTTCTTAAAAATAACACGGTTAATAAGACGCCTCGCCTACTGATTTTAATCTTTATTGCTATCGTTAACATTCACCCATTAAGTACCTATATAGATGACCCTTGATGATTCGGTAGTCGTTATAATCAAAAATGCTTCCAAGTAGAAAACCAAAAGTCTTGAAAGTTTGAACTAATTAATGGCTGTTTTTGTTATCGTGACTCTATTGTCACTCCCGCCTGGTTTACAGCATGTTTGAAGAAAGCAAAAATGACACAATGTTGTCACTTCATAATGTGTGCGAATCTTCATGCTAAGACATGAGTGATTAAACAGTCACGGTAAAAAGTTACTATTGCGAGCTCTCGTTTGTTGAAACATGTCATGACGTTATCGCGAAGCATTAGTTGTGCATTTTGTAAGTGTTAATTAATGACGAAATCATATTATAAACTCCATGCATGTTTATATATATTCAGCACTAGGTATTATAATCATTGTTCACTCAACCCATAAAATCTAATCGTTCCGAACGGAACGAGCATTTTGCACCATTGAGAAATAGCGCCAGGTTTCTTTATATATTGAGATGGAATCTGCAAAACTTAGCCTTTAAGTACATATATCGCCACTGACTTCTTAGACGACGTCGTTCTTGAACATTCTAAAATTCTAGTTTATAGTATAAATTGCTTAGTCAATAATTTCTTCGAAAGTTAATACAAGTCTAAGTAGTATAATAATTATGTTGTCTCAATATACCGGTGGCGGCAACAGTGAAATTTTGGCCTCTAATAAACCAATTCCGAATTTAAATATTAATTAGTTTCCTTCAAAACTTTGAATTTCTAATAATACTTAACAAAATGGCTTTCAGGTAAAAGTTTTCGTCAAGAATCATTAATGTATCAATCAACATCAATACAACTAAGTTTTAAGTAGCATTTATTGATATATTCTATGTTTGTAACTACTTTACTTGTGATGGGTCTAACATGTGTTTACTAAATTCACTACATTTATATGAAACTAGTTACTAATATGATCAGAAATCACTATCACACTTGCAAGCATTTAATAAGCCTGTGTAATCATAACCATAACATATTATACAATGAATCTCCTTGTAAAAACAAATTGTAATAATTGAATACTAAAACTTTATTATATGTCGTCGGTATTTATTTATTGCTTATCACACGAAGCGTACATACTAGATTCTTGAACCGTGTCACGTGTTCTGCACGTACGCTGGAAGAATGAAATAGGCAGGTGTCCAACCTACGCCTTTCAAATAATTAATTTCTTAAAAGATCACCTTCTATAGTCTCATTATTATTATAAACATTAAAGTCATACTCATTAAAATATAAATATTGCGTCCAAAAGCAACAAATGGTTTTTGCGCACTAAGTTGTGTCAGATCCAATGCTAATAAGTTGCTGAAAACCGTATTTAGGTATAAGTTTCTAAATACATTTTATCGCAAATAAATGAGGGATATCAGTAGTAGCCACACAGCCTGCTCAGCTTTCAAGATCTCTAACTGTAACTACCAATATGAAATCCAGAAACGCATAGGTTCAAAAAGGGTAGAGCTGTGGCCGCACTTCTTGTTTACCTTTTATGTATGTATATTGGAGGAGTTTCTGACAAAGACATGATCATATTAGGAACGCAAAAGATGCGACCACGATCTACCTAGACTTCTGGATTTCTTTTACATTATTTTTTTTATTTCGTCCATTTTAGAACCACTTGTACCCGACTGTAGTCATGTTATAGTCTTTTAACTTTTTTAGTATAGTATAGTAGTGTATGTTTTTTTAAAAAAAGTTAAGAATGCTGTCTCTTGTATTCTTAAAGCTGATGCAGTTAACTCTTTGGAAAAAAGTGCGAAACATTCTAATTTGTTTATTTACGTTTGTTCGATGGCATAAACCTGTTTATTAGAAAGAATGACGACAGTGTGTGCGTGACAGATAACAGTTCTTTGTTTCTCGAGTTAATTAGAATGGCTTCGAGCTTTGTAATCCAATTATATTGATGGTTTAAGTTAATAAAAAAGACACAGTTTCGATGAACTCTGAATAATTACTTTCTCTTTAATATTTTTAAAAGAAAACTGTTTATGGATATTAGAATAAAATTTTGTGAACAATATTGTGTTCATAATTTAATAAAATCATTTTTTTGCCTGTTATTCAAAAAGCTTCACTCCTAGCGAAAAGCCCACTGTCAGTCGAAAGTCTCCGTCTTACAGGTTTAGAGTAAAGCTATTCATCTTAAACAAGTTATAAAATTGTCTACGCTAGAGTAAACATTGAAAAGTATTTAACAAATTTTAATAAAAAAATTAATAAAAAAGCAAGTATTAATTTATTTTATCACAACATAGCACTGCAAAACATGAATCTGTGGGAATGTATTTGAGTGTATAATTTCCGTATACAATTATATTGCCTTCTTCATAAATTTGCACAGTACATTGACCATTTAAATAAATAATAAAACCTAGACAAAAGTCTTTAAATTCCTAAGTGTCTGCTTCACGATACGTGTTTGATCATCAAAATGTTGCTAGCTGCCATTAAAAGAAAAAAAAAAACAAGATTGGGTGTGACAAAAAATAGTTCATCGAACTTAGTACATGACCGAGTCTTGCTATATCTAGTATTTTATTATAGCCGGTTAGTTTTTACCCATTTTAATAAATTGAAACTTTTTAATTTAAAGCATACAATAATTTGTGTTATTTAAGTACACTAAACAAAGGTAGTCTAATATTTTAAAGTAGGTTCACACATAATATCAGTAATTAGTTTTTCTTATTTAAAAATGACATAATTGGTATAACTTAAAATGAAAATTCTTTATTCAGTTATTTTAACGAAGCGATAGCTACTATATCCATATTCTCGGAATTCTTCTAATAAAGTATGACATTATCTTGTACATTTTTTTCCGTTTCGTGGCTCCTGACCGTATTCTGACATTAACCAAAATATATTTTAACAAGTATTAGATGTAAGATATTAAATAGTTCGTGTTCTATGACGTTATTCCACAGGACAGGGAGCAGGTGTTCAAATAAAACAATTTCCAATTGGATTCATAAGTAACAGGTGCTGTAATGTAACCAATATTATTTATTGATCCTTACTCAGTTACGCTGTACCGTTTTGTTTTTACAATAATTTCTCTTGGGTCTACAAAGTAGTACCGATATCATTCAATTATTTTTATATGAAATATTAAAACCTTTTGGAGTTTATATGAAAAGCTTTTCTGTGTTTAGAGTTGTCTGTAACCTCGGCCACGAATGCAGTTAAAAATTATTCTTGAGTCTAAGACGTAAATAGATAATTCACGTTGATATGATATATAATTAATTAACTATATTTTGATTACTGCCTTGAGGCCTCATTGTCACTTTTTAATTTTAATGATGTACCTAATTTTTACGATAGAATTATCGAAAATAGTTTTTAATAAAGCTCCTACTCATGGCCGTATAATTGAATTTTAATTTCATGCAAAAGAAATCTCAATCAACATTTCATCGATGTTTTGTGTTAAAATGTTTGCACCTTGAAGCGGTATCTCGTTAAGATGATGACTATGATTAGGTACGTAAACATTTAACTACTCTGTCAGTCTTATAGAATACAAATATAAAACGTAGCTGTACAGAACCACTCAAACCAGGATTATTTACTTCGGCAACTCTACAAAGTACGTGCTTTAAAGCTTTAACGTGAATAAAAATATAACAAACACGTAATAGGTTACTTTCTTCTATATAGTGACTATTGAAAAATACAGATACAGATTTCTACCATCCCCATTCACCCAGTCAGTATTATAAACGATTAAGGTAGCTAACTACGCATGACTTCAAAGATAACGAAAACTTGAAAAAAACTATATCAACCCGTCAGGCCAATGTGGTATAGCAAACCAAGCTAGGCCAATGTTCAGCAGAGGGTTGTTAAAGACTGTTGATGAATATGTTACTAAATAGGCTTTATTAACTCTGTATGTGAATATTTGAGATCAAAATTTTCCATTGAAGAAAATGGACGACCAATTACTTGACATCATAACAAACGACATTATTTTTATAGCGGATCAACGCTTATGTAGTGCACAACTTCCTGGTTATCGATAATCATTTGGATATATGTTATCCGTTGGATATATGTAATTATGTGTTTGAACTAAAAGATTTATCGTCACTAGGTTAAAAACTTCACATGCTTACTGTACGTGATGCAATATCTGCCCCCCTTGCCAAGATGCCTTGTTTCATTGGCTAATATTGTGTTTAGATCACGTGTCTGAGTGACATAGCCAATGAAACAAAAGCATAGATAAATTTAATAGTAAATAGAATAGAAAACGAAAAACGTTTACAACTTGGCTAGGGCGGTTGGGCATAGGTGGCGCTAGTATTTTGACAGATGGAACGTTTCTTTTTCCGTTCCCGCCGCTGCGATCGGCGCTTTTCCTGTCGCGTTGTAAAACTTTAAATTTCTTTGGTAATATAGCAGAATAGCAGTTAAGTGTTTTTAAAGAGTGTTTTAGTGTATTCTGATCTCCTGACCTTCAGTAGCTCGGTATAAATATTCGTCGAGAGATGTACCACCAGATATTATTTGTCAATTTTTAAAATAAATTGACATATAATATATGTCAATTTTTCAAATAAAATTGACATATATTATATGTCAATTTTTATGTTTATCAGCGGTACAGAAAGCTGGCATCAGTTTTAAGAAAATATTATTGTATCAACCTTATTGTGGTTTCTTTTCGACGACTTCCGCTGTGTGTATAACAAACTTGTCAATGAACTTTGAACTACATTATGTTCGTAACTGTCTCGGATCCATGGTGGGTATTTGAATTATGACTCCGACATTAATATGACTCACACATATCGTACCGTTGTCTCGGCTTGTAATTAGCTCGTCGACCTACACACATTTCTTTGTTAATTTTGTTTATTTTTCTCGGCGGTATAGTTAACCTAATTAAGTGAAACGGTCGTAATCATATTTATTATACTTAATTAGAATACATTTCACAGAACGCATGAATTAAAAATTCAGAAACATAAAACTAGGAATTCATTCTGTCTATGGTAGTGATGCCTCCTTGTTATAACCTTATGACGTTACATACTCTTTTAGACCTACGGGTAGGTATACAACCTGTTATTCTCAATGGAAGTCTGTTATAAATCAAAAAACATAAGATTCTCAATGTCGATAGTTTTCGCATTGGCTCTTTGTTGAATAAAATTAACACAATTGAAGACCACTTTCGATTGAAATATTTTAAGAAGGAAGTCGACTGACACACTTGTTTCCATTCGATACAAATTCTTTCCCACTGCAGGGGGAAGTACTTTATGTATGTAGAAGTTTTGACAATGTGATAGATTCTAATACCAATTGGATCAGTTTTATTATTCAGCTTTAGTCTTTGAAAGCAATAAGATTACGGGTTACCACCACAGTCTTAGCGTAAATTTACTGCTACTCGACCGTCACTGTGACCGCGGTTTGACGTTGTGATTAGTGAATTGTTCAACCCAGTCCATCGCAACGCCGACCGCGTTTACTCGTTTACATTCCTCCTCCATTATTTGTCCTCGTTGGGAATCAAACTCACTATATCTGGCTTGAAAGTGTGACTCCGTCATTAACGACGAGAACAATAAGGCAGTCAGAGGTTAATACCCCTTTAACTAATGACTTATTTAAGTACATGTTATCTTTATTTTTTATTTGAGGTTGTTGAGCTTTTAAACTCACGGTACGTAAACTAATTGTAATTCAAATTGGATATTCTAATATAATAGGAAAAAATGAGAAACAAGTTATTAAAAGGTAACTTTCAATTTTTAAAACTGTTATAATTTTTCATTACCAATGTATTGTTCAACAACGAATCTTAGAACACTTCTCTATTTCTCGAATAGTATTATTTATCAATCTGAATGATAAATGAAACTTTCAGATAAGAGGTATTCGAAATTCTTCCTAAATCTAAAAAATATATATATTATATTATTGACTTCTACAGGGTTAAGTATTTCTAGCGGCTATTGTTAAAGTACGTTTTACTTGTTGAGCAATTAATCTATGTGACCTCTGCCCCTAGCGTTATATTTTCTTTACATGGTGTTATTTACTACTTATTAACTGATTTTGATAATTAACTGATAGACCCTCTAATAGGGTTTATTTTTCTATGATTTTAATTTTAATTTCCAAAAAGTTTGGTAATCATTTAAACGTACTTAGACAGGTATACATTGACTTTCTATAATTCTATAGGTATTCCAAATTCTTAATATACAATCCTTTTCTTGTTTTAAACCTGATAGAGCTAGATGACCTTTAAACGAAAATAGTTATAAAGAGTTTGAATGAAAATCTAGAAAAATGATTTGCAAAGCAATAAATAATAATCATCAAAAATGACCCGCATGAACTACTGTATAGTTAATGTATGTAAAAAATCGGTCACATCTATTGACCCAGTATCGTTACGTTGACCTCTTAGAATACCAAATTATTCACTTCAAACGGTTCACCTGAATAATTGAGTGAACTAACTGAACTATTTCTGTCATTCATCACTCGCCTATCGTAGCTGAAGTGGTTTAATTTACATGTAAAATCTAGATCAAAGTGAGTTTGAAAATCGATGCTGAACAGTGTTAATTTGCCTATTTGACTGTGTAACTGTCTGACCTGATTAAACATTAGCTTTCCTCGTATTCTCTAGTAGGTATTTTAGTATTTATTAGATAACATGTTTCCAACATGTTTACACACGTTTGTTACTGTTACTCTATGTTAGTTAGTCATGAGCTCTCTTAAATGACTTATAGCAAGATTTTATTAAGGAATACGAGTAAAATGATGATGATGATATTCATTCCTGGTTTCAGGGATTAGCATGAACAGGAAGGAAAAACTCGCATTATGATATCACTTTTAGAGATCTTTAGTTTCCTAACTATAATCGATTTGAGTTATAAGTATGCGACCCTGGCCTGCTCGACCTATTACATAAATTCCGTGCAGAAACATCACTTGTCTATCATCACCGTCTTACTTGTCTTGCCTTCAATATATATATGTTAATTTTCCTTTCTAACCTAAAGTGTACTGTTGTGCTTTTGATAGCAATGGGAATGTTTGTTTTTTGTGATCTAGTAGGCCCTATTTTTTATTAGTAACTATTTTTTTTGTCATACTGTCATGTATTGTAAGAGATGTGTCATGCGTTTTTATTTTATTTTATATCCACCAAAGTGACTCTACTCTGCCTGATGGAGTACATACAAATCGGCATGATGATCCACATCATGGCGGCTTAGTAAGATGCTTCTGCACCATTGGGCCATCATTTTTTTTCGATTTGTCAGTGATTCAATCCAAGTTTAAAATTTATTGCTATCATTACAAAGTCAAGGTTTTTGATAAATTTGGTACCTATTATCAAAAATAATTTAGTTATTTAATATTTAAATAATTTAGGCTGTAGTTATTTAAATAATTTAGGCTGATTTTATTTTGGTAAATCAGATCTATCTGCAGATTTAAACGAGAACAGGACAATGCCGCTCTATTGACTTGTGGGTTTTTTTTTTTGACAAAGAAGTTAGGTCACGACCTAAAAGATTACTCCTTTTGATAAAACGTTTCTATAATACTATATTATACATAAGAATATTTTATGTGTTTGTGTCCTTTTTCGCAAAGGAAGTAGGTTTACGACCTAGTACTAAGCTGTGTTGTATATCCACACAGTTTCCTAATATATTTGTGTAATAATATATTGTTATGTTAGAACATACCATTTGTATCCCTTCGTCTGTTGTTCTTTTGTATATGGGTGATAGGATTAAGTCGTTCTCATAATCTTAAGGTTGCATAAACTTTGTTTTTAGACTACAGAACATTACTCTGAATAACAAGACTTCCGCAACGAGAAAAAACATAGTAGGTACTTAAGGGATCCCTTTAGTTAGTGTGAAGAAGTTCAGTTTGTCTATTTTCGGCTAATTGTTTTCGTAAAGCCCTCGCTGTTTTTGCTGCTATCTGCTCTAGTTATTATTAGGGCTCGGAATAGGTAGTTTAATTTTATGTACTTGCGATTTTGTGACATCAATAGTATGGATATGCCTGTGAAATCCCGGGGAACTTACTATTTTCAGAGATTGTAAAAACTATATGCCCTTGCCTCCAGAGCCAGTTATAACTCGGTGGGGTACATGGCTAGAAGCTGCTTTTTACTATAAAAAATATTTTAATGAAATATCACATATTCTTTCTTTATTTCATGATGAAGAAGTATAATCTATAAATAAAGCGAAAGAAGTATTGTAAAATCCTAACCTTCGACGTGATCTAACCTTTATTGAAGAACATTTTGGAATAATCAGTATTGCAAATTTTATATTATGGTTTATCCATGTCATGCTTACGTTGACTTTATTTCTGCAAGTACATAAAATTAAACTACCTATTCCGAGCCCTAGTTATTATCGACTAATTTATTATTCTTTCGCTAGTGAGCGATAATATCTTTTCAATTTCCTATCATCATCAACACTATATGATTAACACTATCATTGCCATACTAAAGTGTAAGTATGATATGAATATTAGCATCTGTAAAACTGGATCGATGGAATTGACGCCGTCAGCGTCTACAATTTTGCCATCAATTTGATTATGCGTCGCCGAAGAGTCGATATGATCAGTAACCTCGTACATATTTATGATGTTAAAGATTTGTATTTATATAACACTTGACAACAAATCAGTAACAAGTTAAGTTTTCTTCATCGAGTTTGCGCGAGTGATAATGTGCTATGTTGTAGAAAATTCGGAATAGAGTTTTAGAACTTGATTTCCCAATTTTTTATGTGCTCCAAACATCTTTAATTGTTTTTGCGCTGACATGACATTTCAATGCTTACTTAGAAATTAATAATAATAAACCTAGATTTCAAGAAATACATAAAACAAAAAATAAGTAAAATTATTTTATATAAATGTTTATAGCAACCAGCAATGCCTCTTACAACATTTAATGAAACACCGTAGTAAATCATATCAAGACTTAGCCTGTTTCAATTTAAGTGTTATGAATAAACGCCGCTGTGTAAATGAGGTTGATACGAAACATTTTTAGCATGTATCTTATATTTTCTCATAAACTCAGATTTGTTTATTAATGTAAAGACGAGTAGATGATTCATTTAGTTTGATGAGTTTACTTTATGTTAGAAACGTGGAAACTACTATTTTGTTGTATCTTTACATCTTATATGTAGGTAACTTCTAGTGTTATATGTTTTATAATTTCGTCAGGTAAAAGAAGTAATTTTGTACTTTATTAATCTGCAATGAAAATTTTAACCTTCTTTCTGAGGCATCTGGACATATACTTTTCCTAAGAAAGGAGGTTAAATTGTGTTTGTTGATGAAATAAACAATGAATAAATAAATATTTCGGACATTTTAGATACAACGTCATCTAGTCCCAGACAAAGTAGAGTACCAAGATCTGCTTAACATAATACAAGATATAAATACATAAGAATACTTTTTTATGGAAATACATACATATTATATATTATTATAGAAAACACCCAAACTCGGAAAAAATATTTGTGGTTCACACGAACATTTGGTCAAACCCAGGAATCAAACCCGAATATTTATGACATGTCAAATTGTTCATGTTAAATTTAAAATACACGTAAAAATGTCTTCGTATTCCAGAACCACTTTAATAATTCAAATTAAATGAGCTATTCTAAAAAATGCTTAAAATAATTGACTTTCGAATAAATGAAATTCATAATTGAAAAAGCAATATTCAATGTTCTACAAAACATCGATGTTATCGCATACTTTTAGAATATAAAATAAGTCGCTTATCTGATGTAAACCTAGGGAAGGTTTTTAATGTAAGTAACTATAACCGTGGACTAAAATATCGTACGTTTGTACTTAATCTTACACGGTACAAATAATGGCTTTTGTTATTGCATAGAATTTCACAAGAGCGCTGTACCGAACAATGGGCGTCGTTCGTCGACAATTTTAACGAGAGCGGACAGACTTTTATAGTTGAGTCAGCCAGAGGGACTACCGTTGCGACCTCCTTCCTGAAGTGGTACTTAATGATGATAATTGCGCGTCTCTAGGCATTTTATTAGTAAGAGCAGTTTTGAAGTTTTTTAGGCTTACGGAAAAGGAGTGGTTTACTTAAACCAAGGTTTAACATTGACAGTTTTTTTGTCCATAATTACATTAATTAGCGTTGACATGTGCGCTGTGTCTTTGCCTTGTTATTTTTACAAAATTACTGATAATTTGAATAAGAATTTGTAGTGTAGCAACAAAATTATCAAAACATATTTTTCAAACTGTAACATCTGTCTGTTTTGGTATACAAAATTTACTCTTAGAAGCAGATATCTATATATATAAAAGAAAGTCGTGTTTGTTACAACACTTATAACTCGAGAACGGCTGGACCGATTGCCATGGTTTTTGATTTGTTGGATTTGTTTCCGTCCCGAATAGCAGAATACATCTTAAAAACAATGAAAACTCGACAACTTTTTTTTTTTTTTTTGGAGCTAAGGCCTGGTTGCTGAGACCTTTAAGCCACAACTTTATTTTTTTCTGAAGACATCATGTGTGCGTTCAGAACCTTATTTTTTGTAAAATGTCTACAAAGTTCAGGTACTGTTATATTTGTTTGTTTTAGACATTAATTTTCGAAAATTAATTATTTAATTTTTAATTCCCGAAATTAATACCTAAGATTTATTCTACAGTAAAAACATAAAATCATCGGAAAGGAACGGAATTTAGGGAATAAAAAATCAGTTGGTAAAGGTTATAAGATTAAGGAAAAATAAATCTACAGGTTAACAAAAGTGTAAATGTCTTTTTATAGGTTGTCTATGATTTTTCTTGCTAAGCTATTCATACGTAGTGGTTATATACTCTTTGAGCTATTGTCTATGTCTCGAAAGTTCAGGCACTGTTATTATATTTGGTGGTTTTATGCGAGTGCACATTTTAATAACAATGCCGCGTCCTAGAAGATCTAATCTTTCCCAGCGAAGCCGTAATGCAATTAGGCAACGGAATACCGCGAGTCAATTATCTGATGGAGAACGAGAAATTGCACGAGAACAGCGCCGCGTTAGTATGGAGCAAAGAAGGGCCTTAATTCGTGCTTCTCAAACACAAGAGGAAAGAGAGGCAGCCCGTGAAACGGCTAGGTTAGAAACGAGAAATCGTCCAGCTTATCGTACAGATGAACAGAGGAATAATCTTCGAAGTGCAGGGAGAAGAAATATTTCAAGTATTGATTTGAATCGAGCAGCGTTTCTGTATGATTGCACCATCGACTACAGCTTGCATCGTTTAGTTTGCATTGGTCCAATGGACGTTGTTTGCCAGCATTGTGGAGCATTGAAGTTTGCTGGTGAAACGCCTGGTTTGTGCTGCCTTAGTGGTAAGGTGAAATTGCCATTATTGGTCCCGCCACCAGAGCCATTGTACGAAACACTAGAATCACGACATTTTCTAGCGAACACTCAAAAATACAATGTCTGTTTCCAAATGACTTCATTTGGGGCGGAAATTATCGAAGAACACGGATATAATCCGACATTTAAGGTAATTTACGTTAAAAACTTTATTTTCTATCATTGTAAAAAAAATCTGGAATGTAGTTTGTTAGATTTCTGTATTTGTCTTCTCTGAAATAAAAATGGCATGTTATTATTTGAAAAAAAAAGTGTTTGTAAAAAAAGTGTTTGTAAATCTAACTATAACTATGGTTTTGACTTTACAGATTCAAGGCCAGATTTGCCATCGCATTGGATCATTGCAACCTATAGAAGATGCACAGCATAAATTCTTGCAAATATACTTCATGGGCAATATGGAAGAACAACTTGACCGGCGTCAAGGGATCAACACAGGGATCAACGCGATGCAATTAGCACAGAAGGAGATTCAGAAAATGTTGGTCGATTGACTATTTTACCGGCGACATACATAGGTAGTCCGCGTCATTTGCATGAATATGCGCAAGATGCAATGACACATGTTCGTCATTATGGTCGGCCAGATCTATTCATTACATTTACATGAAATCCGAAATGGATAGAAATTATTCAATTGCTGCTTCCCGGACAAACATCAAGTGATCGACACGACATCACCGCACGTGTTTTCAGGCAAAAAATTCGGTCACTAATGAATTACATTGTTAAGCAACACGTCTTTGGGAATGCTCGATGCTGGATGTATTCAATCGAATGGCAAAAACGAGGCCTACCGCATGCTCACATTCTGATTTGGTTAGTCGAAAGAATTCGGCCAGATCAAATAGATGACATCATATGTGCGGAGATTCCTGCTCCTGAAACCGATCCAGACCTACATGATGTTGTAGTCACGAATATGATTCATGGACCGTGTGGCACTATCAACCGACAATCACCGTGCATGGTCGACGGGAAGTGTTCCAAACGGTATCCACGAAAATTGACGGCAGAGACCATTACAGGCAACAATGGTTATCCATTGTATCGGCGTCGATCGCCCGATGATAATGGTAGAACTATCACAACTAAAGTGAACGGAAACGATTTCGTAGTTGACAACAGTTGGATTGTTCCATATTCGCCACTTCTTTCCAAAACATTCAAAGCACATTGTAATGTTGAGTATTGCAATTCGGTCAAGTCAATTAAATACATTTGCAAATATGTCACGAAAGGGAGCGACATGGCGGTTTTTGGTATCCAAACATCCAATACCAACGATGAAATCACACGCTATCAAGTTGGTAGATATGTGAACTGCAATGAAGCAATTTGGCGTATATTTTCATTCCCTATTCACGAACGTCATCCCAATGTTTTACATTTGGGGGTGCATCTAGAGAACGGTCAGAGAGTATATTTCACAGCGTCGAATGCTGCTCAACGTGCCGAAACAATTCCAGCGTCAACACTGACCAGTTTCTTTGCGATTTGTCAAAGCTATCCGTTCGCACGAACTTTGCTTTACTCAGAAATGCCACGTTATTATACTTGGAACGCTACATCGAAGAAATTTCAACGTCGGAAGCAAGGCGATGCAGTTCCTGGTCATCCAGATATGCGTTCTACTGATGCTCTTGGTCGTATTTACACAGTTCATCCGAAGAATGATGAATGTTTCTATTTGCGGTTGTTGCTGGTACATGTTCGAGGGCCAACATCATTTGAATCACTACGAACTGTCAATGGTATCGTGTGCCTGACCAAAAAACAAAGAATGTCGTTTACCACAAAGTGCTTGAATGAAAATCCTATTAATGAATTAATCCGAGTTTTATTTTTTTTTCCAAATCTGCACAACATAGTTTTCAATCATTTTTTTCTGACATGAGTTTGAAGTACTTAATTATTATAATTTTTTTTTTTTATTCTCATTCTGTATGTATGTTTTCATCATCATTCATCATAATAAAATACTTTTTTGTTTCTATCTATATAAATATATTATTTTGTATCATTGATTTACGTTCATCAAAGCCTAAATTAGTTCAGCTAAAAAGTAACACGACATTCATTGACTGTTAGGCGGTACGAAGTTCGCCGGGTCAGCTAGTTTTATCAATAGTTTTAAGTTAGAAGTAGATAGATACCAATGAAATGAACATTAGAAAATTGCTTTGTACTATATTGCAGAAGTCGATTTCACTGTGATGTATGCAAACACAAGAATATTGAATTCGAATTGTATTCAGAAGAAAGTAAAAACATTGGCAATCGTACAAGAGTGTACGACTTAAAAACATAAGTACATGACTAGCGGACGTACTCGATTTATAGCAAAACTTGTTACAACAGCTGATTTCTACAGCATTATATTTTGGCTGATAACATTTGTTTGAAAATAGCGTTGGAGTGGCATCAAGTTTTCCACTCACAAAAACGGTATAGTAGGCCATAACCAAAATGATGTTAGGTGAAAAATTATGGAAAAATATATTTTAAACAGTTAATACATACATTCACTTCTTGACATAAACACTGCCCGAAATTGTAATCCTATTATGACCTATAATCTACTTCAAGAATTAAACTGTCATTGCTAAAAAAAATTGCAAATCCTATTATAATATGGCAGAGATTAGTGCATTCAACCAAAACAAACAGCGTTATGTGTCTCAGTTAGTTTAGAATATATGTAATTTAATTAAGTTCTCTACTCTTATTGGCGACAAACTAAAAATCGTTAAACACTTTGACAGTTCTAAGGTCTCAAACGCAACGCCTGTGCCTATTCTTTCGGAGGACTTTTTATTACTGAACATGAAGTTAATTAAAAAAATATACAAACATTCTAATAAAAACCCTTCGACCTTCATGATTAAAAATGTTTCCGATGTTCGCTTGACGAGAAACGCAGACAAACTCTTGTAGGTACCTGTCATAATCAATTTAATATAACCAGCATGATTACTCATGATGACTAAAATAATAACAAATAACAATGGTGTTTAATTATAATAAAGCTCGTAGAGATTGGAACTCGTGCTTTTATTGCTTTATTTATAAACCGCGTGATTTTGGCGCGCGGCTGCCACGCACGTGGTATTGCTGTAAGTGAAACTGAAATGTGCCTGTCTCTTTAAGATAGGGCTGCAGATGTCACGTGTCACGATTAATTTAAATGAAAGATAGGATAAGGGAAAATTTCTTTTTTATTGTTTAAGGTCAAAGTCAAATGACACTCAACTTGGGAAATGATTGAACAATTTAATCGATGCGATAAGCGGTCTCCTTGCAGTGTGGGATTAGAAATTAAGATATAGTTTATTAGTTTGCTAAGATATTTATAATATATATAGCTTTTCAAATATTGTTAAACTTATGTAAAAAATCAATCTATCAAATTAGAGGGCTAGTGTGAGTTATTCCATCACGAAACTCAGGTAAACGTCATAAATGTGAAAATGAAATTATATTTCTTTACGTAAATTTAATAAAATAAACGTGACCTTTTTTAAATATGATCAAAATGATAAATAAATAAAGAACCAATGCAAAAAGGTGATAACGCCATCTTAGTCATCTAAAAACAAATA
The DNA here is from genome assembly GCA_932526445.1 of Phragmatobia fuliginosa. NCBI lineage: Eukaryota > Metazoa > Arthropoda > Insecta > Lepidoptera > Erebidae > Phragmatobia > Phragmatobia fuliginosa. The sequence continues at coordinate 13,375,182 of OW052065.1, read as the reverse complement.
CAGAAGAAACACAAATCAAGAATTGACTTTCTGACAGATTTTGAACATTATAGTACATGTTCATTATTGTTTGCTATTTGAGATTGCTAAATCTACAATCTATGCTAATTCAAGTGCTTTACAATTCCAAACTCAAAGCTGACGAATTTAACCAACACCACAGCGCTAAGAGGACCTATGTATATTAGAGTTGCAAACTAATCCAACGCTTCAGTCAAGTCAACACGTCTCCTAGAGTGTTTACTTAGGGTGTCTTAAACGTCTCCCTTTATTTACAGTCTATATTAAGTTCACTTGCAAGTACAGGTAAATCAATCTGTGCCATAAATAAGAATCTCAGGCGAAAATAATTTAGAGATAAATACAGCTAGTACGCATATTGATATCTCGGTGTTCATTATTGTTCTCTAACGGAGAATAATATCAAGTCTTTATTTTTCTTACAGTCACATGGATGGTTTAACATTATTTTTAATGTGACCAAGTTTTGACAACCTCTTTGATAGGATAATAGAGTTGGCTTATTTGTACACTATAAATATCATACTTGCAATAAATGTACTACACTTTCACAGTATTCATAGTAAGTAGTTGTTTGACCCTATTTGCATCTGGTGTGAGGTGACTTGAGTCACGTTTTCCTTACAAAGCTCTGAAAACTTTTCCAGGACTTTAGATATCGAAGAAAGGATTGCGATTTTCCATTGTTGGCTTTTCTTTTGTATGGCTTTTGAGTTTAAACAAAAATAGCTTAAAAGCAGACCAAGGGTTAAAGACAATCGGTACAAAAAATTGTGTAATTTTGTTGGCATTCCTTGTTTGAAAAACCTTGCTTAGAAATATACTTATCTATACGACTTTACATTTCCTTTTCTTACACTAATTAATGAATTGGCGCAAAGGTTACTGTTAAAAATTAAAAAGCAGTTTAATACCAAAAGTCGAAAATGTAATAAGTAAAGAAAATGTGGTAGAAAATGTTGGAATTTTGGCTATCAAATCAGTCCTAGTGATTTGTGACGGTATTCAATTAAAATCAAACGTCAGTCTCGTCTTAACTTAGTCTGGACTTTGCTTTGAAAGGAAATATAGGCTTTCTCCTATCATTTATGCACTGTAATACAGCTGGTGTAAACTTTCGAGTTTGTGTGTTGTAATAACGAGCATTTCTTAGGGGTAAAATAATTAGAAATCTCAAATTATCGTCGTTTCCACTCCAGTTCACTATTTTATTATATCTGTAAGTATATTGAAGAATGCAATCTTGTCAAAGAGAAAAATTGGCACAATTTTATGTAATGGCTGATGGAGTAGATTACATCTTTAACCGACTTCAAAAAAGGAGAAGGTTCTCAATTCGGCGGAATCTTTTTTAAACTAATTAATGTTTATCCATTTTAGATACGTCATGAAAACACAGAAGAAGACGTTAAGACGTTATTACGTTACAGAAATTGAAGCTTATTGTTTTTTTGATACATTCATATTAAAATGAATTTAAATGAACTTAATTAAAATGAAACTTTTTAAAAACTTATTTTTTCTTGTGTACCTCATTGATTTTAGTGTGATATTTATTCCCAACATAACACAACATTAACAAATGTTGACTAGATTTATCAGAAAACGAATAAAGATAAAAAAAAGGTTTGAAATCTAATTTACCCTCTCTCGGTTCAGAATGACCATCATTATGTAAATAAGACATATAAGATGGTCTTATTTTAAGAGCAATCCGACTGAACGTAATCCAACATTTAATTTGAATTTCCAAAAAAAATGTGTGATTATAGTTTTAAATAACTGAAAAAATCAAAAATGCCTTGTGTTTTAAATAATGATAATTTTTTTTTGGATATCTGACACACAAAGTCATCTAGTTCCAAGCTAAGCAGAGCCTCTGCACAATACGAGATCAATATTCAAGACTCCTATTAAAAGCGGATTCTAAAACAAACTTAAGCAGGACAATGTCGTATTTTCGTTTCTATAACTATTTTTGTTTAACTTGTTATGTCATCCATATGTAACAGAAAACAAAATAAGTTTATCCTAGCCATAACTTCGACCTATTCTGTGTATAACCACAGAATACATAATAGTACCAGCACAGAAGACTCACTCCGAAAAGTAAATTAAAGTTATAGATACCCTCGGTGTCAAAAGATTAAGTTCAATTCAGATCGCACAGCGCCGAATCACTACGATTATATTTACCTACAATTGCGTCTCTTTCTATCGTGTAACTCTGAACTTTTCTGACAATGTCTGTTCGACCTGCGTGTCTGACCCGGCAGGCAGCCGGCCGAATATACCTAAACTGCGGAGTGACACCCCCCTGTTATAACGTCTCTCACATAATCTGTTTATCTATCTTTTTATCTATCTTTTTATCTGTTGTTCGATCCATTTTTCCTCTCTCACAGTAATATAATGTCTTAATACTGTCTTCAAAATACACAAAAACACATTCTATTGCATACCCACGCTTTACGTTCATTCGGAAATAAGGTACCTATAAGGTATATATAGATATATATCGAGATCATTTTAAGAAACAGCTGTTTTTGCTTTTGGTTTGTTGATAAAACAGTAAATAACTGCAATAATATCAAGGTAAATACTTTATAATTTAAAAGAAAACTGGAATTATTTCAATCTCAATTAATATTTTCTACAGTGCCCGATTTTTAAGGCTATACCACAGATTACTGAATAGTTACTACGTAACAGATACTTCACTCAGTAGAAAATTTCCAATACCTATTACGATAATTGCCTACTCCCTCGCGTCAACAACCACTGTACGCTAAAATGCGCCTAAATGCTCAAGCGTACAGCAGTGATTGCTTCGCACCGCGCTATTCCACAGTAATCGCAGGGCTGCCTCTTCGATAAAATTAAATTAACATAACTTTTTATCTATGTTAATGAGAACTGTGAATATGTTCTGACTTTTATGTGGCAGTTAAAAATTTTATCATTTATAAAATATTTAACCAACTTAAAAAAAAGGAGGTGATCAGACATACAGGCCAAACTGAGATGTTTGACTTGTGTGGTTTGTAGGTATGTATGTTTGTGCGCGATAATCTCGCGTTTGGCTAAACCGATATCGATGCGGTTTGATTCGTTACGAGCGCGTCAAGGACTTGTAGGCACATTTTTTGAAGGTCACGTCCGTGCTTTGCAATGTTTTATGAACATTATTGCAGTTGTTAGTTTAGCAGTTTATATTCGAATGTTTTCTTTCGAAGAGTGCATCTTCTGTACCTTGTACTATTAATTATTCTGTGGTATAACGTTTCTATGTAACAAAATTATGTAAATCTGTGTCTGAAAGGCAAGCTAATGCTTAGTATATACCTATTAAACTGTCAAATTCTAAGTGGATACCGGTGTCCGCACACCTACTGTCTTTTAATTATGTCTCTAATGACGGTATGTGAATGGAAAAAAATGTAAACGACAAAAACTAGTAATAATTTATCACTTACCTTTCTTCATTGACAGGTAAATAGAAAAATGATAGGTGTTTATCCCTTCTTTTGCTTGATTTACACCCATCTACAGCACATAAGGTACCACACGGCATCGTAATACGCGTACGAACGAACAGCACTATTAAAATTGAACGGCGTGCGCGCGCTTCGCTTGTGAAAACCGCACTGAATTTGAGCCGTCGGCGGCCCGAGACCGCTCGGCTGGGCGGTAGGCACTTATAGCGCGCAAGTACATGGAGTGACGGAGGCCTGGCTATACTTTGGCACTAGAATACCAATAGCCTAACTTTGGCTTTTGTTGGCTACGAAGTTGAAACAGCAAAATCTTGCGGATAAAGTTGTGAAATGGCAGCACAACAAGCACAGTACTAATTGTTACATGGGAAAAAGAAAAAAGGTTTTGGGAGGTTTATAGAGCTATATAAAATATGTTGGCAACAATTACTAGTTCTCCGCTATTGTCACTCAGTGAAATATTGACTGAAGAACAGGCCGTTTTAAAGGACTAAACCTAAAATTGGATTACGACACAATATAGACAGATAAACAAATTTAAGTGGAAGCAAACAGTATTACAATTTATCCGTATAGTATATTTTATCTGTATATGAAAATCAGGAGTTAAAACTCAAGAGAGTCAACAAGCTGCATAATAAATAAAATTCCGTGTAAGCGTTCGTTATCAGTGTAAGTAAACAATGGGCTGATAAACTTTTCTAAACAATGGTTATCACCAAATTCCGTTTACATGAACCCTAATATCATTAGAAAAATATGTACTTACGACAGTAAATGAAAAACAACTGGGTAGTAAGTGTGCAATGGTTTTTTGCACGAACTTTTGCTGCATAGTAGATAGTAGGAAACACGTTTTAATTTATAAATAGGTACGTACCCCTTACCCTCAAGGCTTGGTACTTGTTCATTTTATAATTTATTATATTGTACGGATTCAACATTCAATTTAAAATTACTTATTGATATTTTTATTGCCGCAAAGTTGTCTTAAAATATATAGTACTCCGTACCATCTTTTAATTATTTGTCTGATGATTAATAGCCAAAATGCTTCAACCCATACAACACTAAAAATATGTTCATTCATAGGAACAAACCATTTTTCAGTGTTCATATTAAAAATTTGAAAACTTTGGTCATTTCGCAGTTTGAAAATTCGTGATTGCAATTTTGGGCGATCAAGTTTCGAGAGTTCTATTTATATATAAATGAGTACAAAAGTCATTCAACCATATTTCGTATTATAAATCAAAGAAAAGTTTTATGAAGTATGAGAATAATAATGTACAAAATTGCAACCATTGACTTATATTAACCATGTAAAAGTTTAAGAAAAAAATGATTCAGAGTAGGAAAAACATTAATCTGAATTAAATATAAGTTTTTCTTAATTATTATAAAAACATATTTGTCTAAAAGGCTAACCTATGGTAATTAATTGGTTTTTATGTATAGTAAAATCAATAACCACTTAAATATTATTTTCATTAGCACCAGAAAAAATTGGATAATAATAAACAACTTTTACGATGAAATAATATTCAATGAGCTCTTATTGCACATTATAATAAAACATTGAAAAGCGCCAGTATTTTCATACTAATGGTTCTTTCTTAAGCTCCTTGGGTTGGGTTTCTTTCCATTAACAGCTGGTTTCAATAACCTGTCTATCTCTTGTTCTCATTCTATAGCCAACGAAATGTATTCTAAAAGGGCTTTCATGCTTACTTTTCAATGACTTACCAGCAACCAGCATATATCATTTCCTACCGAAGCTTAATCTATCTTTGGGAGGAGGGATTGTCCTACAGAGAAAGGAACTTACATGAGGTACACCCCTTATTGATAAAAAAAGTATTTCTCTCTTTTGTTAAAGAGTTTACGGTTTTGTTAGTACTTGTAAAATAGCCTTCTATATTTGCATTTTAAATCATTAGTTAAGTGCAACACCAGGGTGCGGTTGTCAAGTAATTAGCAATAAATAATACTTTATATAAAGTCATATATCATTAGATACACATGTCACGGGCCGCACCAAAGACACATTATTTGAATCTATTCAAAAACACTGACTACATTAAAATTACTAGCACTTGACAATTTGGGTATGGACACTAGAACAGTATGAGTACCAAACCAATATGCGATTGGAATACTAATTGTAATTTCTATTTAATGTTTTAGATTTACATTTATATTACCTATACATACGTCAGTTTTGTAATTTTAATCAACTCTAATCATGCATCCTAAAGACTATGAACCGAATTTCAATTTAAAGTTACATCTTCTTTTTTATTTATTTCATTAAAGTCCTAAGATCTGATGTTCTTAATCTGTGAATAATTATGTAATGTTGCAAAGTTCAAAATCTCAGATCTGTAATAAAATCTTCCGATTATCTGTAACATAATATTTGAATACGCTGTTTACACATCGCAAAACGGTTTAATAACGGTTTGAGTTAATCACAGATAAGCAAACACAAAGCAAAACACAAACTACACGACATGTAAATAATTACAATAATCAAAAGCTAAGGGCTTTCTATTCTACATGATCGGTAAGATATCTCACCAAACCGGTTGGCCCTTCATGCCGGCAGTTGTCCGTTCAAATGAGAGCAGGACACGCAAGTGCATCTCTTTCGTTCAGCTACACGCACAAACCAAGGCATACCATTTTTGGCTGCAGCAAATTTCACCGGTCATCTTCTATCAAACACAGCACATGTTCCAATAAATGAATGACACACAAATTATCGTCAGCACACGAGCACACACGGGCGCGACCCTCCCGCGCCGAGGCTTTCGAGCGACTAACAGAACCGAGACTATACCCATCTCGGTACAGAAAAATAAACGGGATTATGCGCAGTGTATACGGGGCCTAAATAAAACTCGGCAGCCAAATTTAAACTCTATGTCGTTATGCATACAGTTAACGACAAGCTGTGGAATTAAAAACATGCGTTGTTTTGTGTGTATGAAAAAGCGGAGATTGTAGCCAAAGACCGCTAGATGCAGAGGAAAGAAAGTAGAATGCATTTCCCCGTGTTAGATGCTGCAGCTTAAACCATAATGCGGTCAGTGTCGCTGTTGTTTCATAATTTAATAATGTAATACGGAGGAATTCGTTATTACATCTCGCATAAACTTCTGTCGTATGTACGGTAGCGTACAGTAAGTAAACTTTAACATGAAGAATAATTTTCAGTTCAATCAACTTTTACAAGCAAATGAGTTGAAGGATTGTCGGTCTTTTTCATACGTTTCATACTCTTTACAATTAGATATTTGTTTTTTACTTATTTTTAAAAGATAACATCCGTAATAGGAATATTTTCCTGTGTCGCGGGGACTACGAACATACAAGAAACGGACACAAAGAGACCGCTTAAACCACTAGACCAACCATGCACTCTTCATTTATGTTGTACCTACATAAAATTTTGAAATTGTCATCATTTTGCCTTGGGAGAGTCTTGTTCCTACACAAATCTGCTGACTTAAAAACAGACACATTTCATTTATTATTAATTTCATTTCTATTTATCGAATGTGGTTACTGGTCTCCCCTTCTTTTTTTTTTTTTTACGTGTGGTATCCCCGCGGTCCGTCACCCCATCGGGGGTTACGGCGGGGTGGTGTGTCGGACTCGAACCGACTAAAACCACACGGTGTGACCCTCTCTGCGCCTGTATATTGGAAGGAGTCCAGGGAGGGGATTTCCTTCTGGACTCCAACCAGCGCCTGCCCGTTGCGGACACCACCTCAAATTGTACTCTCTAATTGGGCAACGTCCGGTCACACGCGGACGCCGCCCCCTCGCGGTTGGCCACTACTGCGGACGGACGGGAAACCCGTCCCGCCCATCCGCGGCCACTCTCAGGGCGGCATGAGACGCAGGTATCGGCGGCGGCGGATCGGCGGACCGGCGGCGGATCGGGTCCGAGTGGACGTCGTCCTCCCAGGCCCTCTCCGCCACCTCCTTCTGCAAGATTACGTCCTCGCAGAAGGTTGCGACCGCGGTAAAACACCTGTCGCTGCCGGCCATCACTAGTCTCCCTATCTAGGCTAACCTAGACGCAAATATTTCGCATCGAATCTCTTTCTACAATAGCTAATGTTTCTTCAATTCTTTTTAGTATTGGTTAAAATTTTGTTTTGATCACATGACTTAGCATTGACAGACGTCATTCATACATATTTGTTAGTTTTACCAAGTGTATATCGTTTATCGTTACAAAACGTAGGCAATAACCTTTTTCCAAGGACCAATTTATCTCTATATCGAAGTTCATCTAAATTTATTCTGTGTTTCAGTCTTGAAAGAATAACATTATTTTTAATAATATTAGAATGGATTCCGTGTCACTTAACAGAAAAAAACCTTTTTAAGGAGAGGCCTATGTACAGCAGTGGAATGTTAAAGGCTGTTGATGATTCTGAACTCTAAAAAAAGATTACGTTGTATCCAATTATTTGTTTTCTGTTTTGTTACACAACATACAATAAAGTAAATATAAGTATACAATAAAGATAAAGATAAATAAATAAAATGAAAGATAATTCATCACCAATCACATCAGGAAATTGAACCAATTGAAGATATAACCACGTTACCTGCAACAAACAAAATTCGTGTTGTTAGTAATAAACACAAGATATTAAAAATGAAAGTTGAACAGATATCGACAGACATGTTATAAAGTTTAGTCTTTACAATGGTAACGGAACTTGTATATTGGACATTCAATAGCTACCTATTAGTTAATTATAGATTTCACAAATGAAAGATGACTCTTAATACTGGAGTAAAGATTGGAAAGAAGCGATATTTATTGAGAAGAAATCTGTACGTGGACAAAACTCTGTGTGAAATGTAACAAAAATATACATGTAAAACTTTTCAATGCAATTATTTGAACAAATATTATAATATGTACTGATATTTTGTCTCATAATAGAAGTATACCATTTCTGAATATGAATCGATTCTTCAAACGTTTTCTGACTTAGCCTTGAACAGTAAGAGACCAAAAACCTTTAATATAACAAACTATTTTATTTATTTAGTAATGAGAAGCTTTAAAAATATATTACAGTTAATTTAACGTTACCGATATGTGCGTCTATTTAATTAAATAATTTATCGAATCATAATTGTCATAAAACACTGTTAAAGACCGTTGATGATAAATTTGATCAATTGAATCACATTTTTTTTTTTGTTGTCTTATTCATGATCCTCTTTTTGGGATTTGCGTCACAACAGCGTCATCTACCGAAGAAACACAGAACATCGTAGAAAATAAGGAACGATCTATATGGAGTATCTACTAATCTGAATCGCGATAGAGAAATTCTTGCGCCGATTAACATATTATGTATAACATCCCAACATCAACCGTTGAGCAGTGGCCCACTAGGCATGATCATGGCAGGCAGTGGCCCACCTCGCCTGGTTGGTGGATCCTCCCTTTGTGATTGAGTAACACGTGACCGTTCCTCCACAATCATAATGTGTACCGTTGCAATCATTCTCGAGACTATAATCGTTGTCAGACCGGTTAATGGAGTCAATTGGGATAAGGAATCCATATAATATATGCCGTTAAGGTAAGGAGTTGGTGTCTTAAGTCCCGGATGGCAAAACGGGACCGGGAAGCTGAAGAAGCCGGGGTTTTATATCCGTTCGTCGGTCTTGTAACTGGAGATACCTTTAGTATCGTGACATGAATTGGTCATCCAAACATTCTCTCTGATATCTTTGATATTACACTTACTATAATTAAAATTTACTATTTTTTTTAACAATGGTAATGTTTTTTTTTGTATTTAACACATTCGATAGAGTTACATGTAATATGATCTCATTATTCAGATCTCAAGTTTCAGTTCTCTAGTTTTCAGACGTGGCTCCGCTAGCGTACACGTATCAGTCACTACAGAACTGAAAAGACAAACAGGCAGACAAAGTTAGTTTCGAATTTATAATATAATTAGGAATAAACAACCTCTTTCTTCTAAATGCCATTACTAATAGATATTATTATTTTGTGGATCTGTTTTATTCGGTTTCGAGATTTTAGGTTGACTATTTCACCATGCCTCCTATTTTTATTAAATGCTTTTATTAAATTAAATAAATAAAATAGGGGTCGAAAATGACCTGAAGTGCGAGAAGCGGCGGGGTTACTGCCTTGCTCTCATACAGATCAAATCGTTGTAGAGGCGTATTACTCAAATACTTACATAATAAAACCTGCTGTTATCAAATTACCATTATAGGAATTAATTTTGTGGAATTTGGAGGAAAATATCTTTTGCGTAAGATGTCCTTTAGAAGGAAGGGGGAATGGTTTTGGGACTCTAGTAATCTTACGCGCTCGAATGATAAAAGATATATTATGTCAAATATCAGTTTCTGCATCTTTTCAACCCAGCCTATGTGTGGTCCGCAGTATAAATCGCCCGCAATTAATACAATTCACAAGCGTATGCCAGTCATCGTGTTATTCTGATATACAAGATACATTACTGTAAAATTTCATGTAAATCCATGAAGTAGTTTTTGCGTGAAAAAGTAACAAACATTCATATACCCTGAGTATCTTTCGTATTTAAAATAATCGTAATATAGGATTTTCTTAGTAATAGATAATGCATTATCTTTTTAACCCTTCTGATTTTGACAAGCTTACAAAAAACATGGTAAAAAACAAAGTAGAGCGTCAACTGTATTCCTACTTACATACATACATGGATACTTTTATCTGTCTACCTCCCACGTTAATTTACAAACAACAGATCGTGTAACATAATTATGAGGAGTTGTTGGTATGTATGTTTTTGTTGTTCGACCACAAAGGTGGTTTTGAATTACATAAAACGTGCCACGTGTCTTTAATTTACCTTTGAACACAACAGATGTAATTCTCATATAGCTGTATACAAAGGCGAGTTCATTAGACTTTCATCTTTTGTCGAGGAAGAAATAAATGGAAATTTTTATTAGGTTTCTCCTATTATGCAGGAACAATTTTTAAGGCCTGTTTTTAGGTGTAACCATTTCTCTGCTTTATCTGTAAATAATTATTTCATACTTCTACATAAATATGTAGAAGTAAATACTCATACATGAACACAGCCGATCCAGGTTTTTTTTCTGATTTATTTACTAAAAAGTGGTATATTGGATTGAATTATTGATACCAGCATGGGGAAATGTTTTGTTTGTTCCCAATTATATTTTATGCAACGAATTTTAAAATCATGGAAACTTTTTGAGTGACCTAATTGTTAAAAGTGCATTTAATACTATCCGCTCCCTAGTTTCACGTTACTTTTTGCCCAAAGCTATCAATATCAATAAAATATATTTAAACTTTTCAAGTCTCAACAATTTAAAGTTATTTCTTTATTATTGAAATTCAAAAACAATGCATTTTAACAATGCTATCCGTTAATGATCATCAAATACAATACTTCTATAATGAAGGAAACATTGTATTGATTCGAGTTCGTTTTGAAACACAAACAATGTAACAATGGTAGTAACGCGCTGTTTCGTTCCAATTCCAGTTAAGTTTACAAATTTTATTTCAATGCATTCAATCAATAGAGTCCATCTTGGTCGTTTCGATTTTGAATGGAATAAAAGTGCTCTTTCGATTGAGGGAAATAAAATGATGATGATTTTTATGTGAATTGTAAATAACCAAGACTACAATCATGCTGTAGTGCCTGCAAATATAATAATAACTGAAAGATATATAATTTAAATCTTTTAGATAAGAATAGGAGACGAGTTGGAATTGTACAAACAATTTTAGGTCTTAGTTATTGTGATTACTTAAATATTAGATTTTTAAGTAGGTAAGCGCAACTGTATAAGTACATAAAGAATAAAGTTGCGGTGATTCTTTTATGAATATATACAAGTATTGACACACAAAAATACATGGCCACTTTTATATATTATTTCTTTCAATAAAAAAATATTTCGGTTAGAAAGTTTCAACAGTTACTTCTTAATAAACACATATACAATGATATGGGAAGTTAGTTATTCTTGTTCTTTAAGTTAGATCATGTCGCAGGTAGCACATCGAGCGAGTCTTGTAAATTAAATTTGTAGTTTTTACAGATCGAAACAATTTACAAATGTCTCTGTATCATAAAACGCAATTCGTAAATGTTTTACGGAAATAGCAATGACAGAAACATGACGAAATGACAACGTAGAGATAGGATCGCTTTAGCAAATTTTCTCGAAAGAAATAAAATAGAAGATTGTTTTAGAATGTCACGCAATTTTCTGGAACGTTGGCGATGATGACCTAGGGATGGAGTTCAACTTGCCCATATTTCACACAAAGAATGTAGCTACTATTAGTTTTAGTGTAGAAAAATGTGTAGATAAGATTTTTAGACTAAACGCTGCCCTTTTTTTCTGTAAAGTATAAGATCTGTAACATATTCGATGATTATCACAATAAAACTTGTAACAGGCCTAAGTTGGTTACTGGATGGGAAATTACATAGGTACTGTGTCACTACTGAGAACTTAATCATCCTAGCTAATATTATGAATTAAAAAGCAAGTCCATCATTCGTGGCTAACAGCTGATTATTATATCATGTGATTATTAGATGTCAAGTACATTTTACAAAATTCTTGAATCTTACTTTTGTTTTTAAATGATTAGATACTTTTAAATGTGCTCTAGATTTTGCTGCTTTTAACCCACCACCCAAAACTATATTGAAATATAACTTATTCCTGACATTCAAATGTTTTCCATTTCTATTGTTATTTTCCTATTAAAACAATACATTCCCAAACAACTTACACATAACTAAAAAGTTTATTAAATTTTAAACTTATGTCATAAGTCATAACATATGATATAAACTATTTATACATTTAGATAGTAATTGTGTTTATTAATTCTATTAATAGGACATACACATACATTGTTCTAACTGTAATCTAAAAGTTACCGAACTCATAAAATAAAATTCATTGTTTTAAAATATTATAGGAAAATTGCAATACATAATTTTCTTAAAGCGCTTCTGTCGTGAACTATTGACTGTTAAGTCTCACCCGCAACAGTCGCGACTTACTCAATGACCGTGATTTACAGCACAATAAAGCATAGTATTAAAATAATAACGTTCTTCTGAATAATGTTGCTATCATCTTTTTTAGCCCAGGAAATTGCCATGATATTAATGTCTATTCTGAAAATTCAATTCAAATTAGAGAGAGAGAGAGTGTTTAAAATATTTATTTGTATAAAACGCAAAGTGCGAAAATTGAAAATGTCGACAAGATAATGATCATGACACTTGTCATAACAGATATGGTAATTAAATAATGACATAAATCTTTTTACTATAACCTACTAAATTTTACATGTATTTAACAATCGTCAAGTTGGTCTGTTCGTGCCTGAATTTATGAATTTCATGTTGATATTTTTCAGGCATGTTGCCAGACAGTTAGTAGACTATCTACTACTATTATGACTTAATCTTATCAGTAGACCTCACTCCGGGAAGTATTGAATCTACGACATAATTTCCACCTTAAAATATTAATTTTCTTACTACTGTGTCCCACATTTCAGTGTGAATATTTCCAGCAATTTAATACAGTACAAAGTATTGTTAGTATATGCATAACAAAGTAGTTAAAGTAGTTAATAATTAATAAAATTGCAAAACTAATATAATAAAATAGCTTAAGCCCATAATATGCTACATGACCATGTGCCATTTTATTTATTGATATCGGGAATTTATAATTTTTGTGAATTTAGGATTATGACGTGGAACATATCACTTATGTTAAAATCTAAATTTATTATCAACTTAAGTGCATTGAAGCTTGCTACACACTTTTTATAGTTTATATTAAAACAAGTTACCCCGAATTCAGGGAGAAATACTAAAAGTTGTAAACACTGTTTTAGGTCTAAGTCCGTTGTGGGTGGTAAGGTTGTACGGAAAATTTCAGCTGAATTATATAGACTTAACGTTGGCAGCACTGACTGGAGTGATATATAGTGTCATTGACTCGCTTTTAGTGATCTCCCCAGGCTCGACTACCGGCGGGTTTGGGTTCAAAATAGATGAGTTGAGACTAATATTAGCGGTAGTCTGAAAGTGAATCAGTAAACTGTGGCATTGAAGATGTTTTGTCAAGTGCCAAGATTTGTAATTACTATTTTAAATCATTAATGACAATTGCGTTATGTTGTACGGAATGTAAAAAGAGACAAATATCATGAAATCGATATATACTTTGTACTTCGATCTAAGTTACTTATAAATACTGAAGAGCTAGCATTTATATGCTACCTCTTCCACTAAACCTCTTCAACCCAAAACCACTACTTATGTAGTGGTTTTGGTTTTATGCTAAAGTTAACATAGATACTGAATTCCGGGATAGTCTCGATTACGTAAGCTTTAATAATCTGTATCGAGACGGTGTGTATGATACACTGCATTACGAATATTGGCGAAGATATGCAGTAGTAGATATAATTATTCTCTTAAAATAGTAGTGTCAAAATGAAAGCACAAATTTAAAAATGTAGAAATTATTTTCCAATATTTCCAAAACTTGTAGTGTAAACCTTTCTATTTTGGAGAGTGTCAAAACTGAAAACAATACTGGTAAGAGAAGTACATGTGGCAATTAGACAAAACAGTTAATAGCGCTAAACTTACTTTAGTTCTGTCAAAAAGCGTTTTTAATTTAGGTGAAGTTGCTAAGAAAACAAACATTGATATACTTAATGTCTTGAAACCAGATCCATTTATGTGATACGTGTTTATTTTTTTTCAAGTAGAAACATTTTATTTCGGGCATCTTGAACCATATCATTGTTAGTAATGCAAAATGTTTACACAGTTACTAGCGATGATGAACTTAAATAGATTAAAAAGTGATAATGATAATAAATACATAATGGTTTGTAGCTCAATGGTAACCTTGTAGTTTAACATATTGTATAGCCGGTTCCAAAAATAACGGGTCAGTCACATAAACCCGAATATCTCCCGAACTACGTATGCCATCCTAATGAAACGAAGACTGTTCAATTGAGAATTTAATTATACAGATAAAAAATAAAATAAAACTTAGTTACACCCACAATATTAATCTTAAATTAAAAAAAAACTTAAGTAGTCATATTTTTCTTAAGATTACATTTTTTTTATGATTGTTTTTTTGCTGTTTTTCATCACTGGAGGCTTCATCACGTGGAGGCAATACAAAGTATTAAATGAAGAAAGTGATGAAAAACAGCAAAAAAACAATCATAAAAAAAATGTAATCTTAAGAAAAATATGACTACTTTAGTTTTTTTTTTAATTTAAGATTAATATTGTGGGTGTAACTAAGTTTTATTTTATTTTTTATCTGTATAATTAAATTCTCAATTGAACAGTCTTCGTTTCATTAGGATGGCATACTTAGTTCGTGAGATATTCGGGTTTATGTGACTGACCCGTTATTACTGACCCGTTATTTTTGGAACCGAGTGTAGTTTAACTAATCCTTGTCAGGGTGATCATTCTTGATATAGAGACTCCTCTCTGCCTCGGAAGGCACGTTAAGTCGTCGGTCCTGTTTGTCTTATGAACTTCCTAGTCTAGTCGACAAGTTGAAAATGGTACAAAATAGAGATACTGCTCTTAAAATTATATGCGATAGCTTATTGGATCCGGAATGACGCCTAGAAAAATGTGCCAAAAGCGTGTATTAGCACATAAAAAATTGCAAAAGTTATAAAAAACTAAAGATTAAAAAAATTGTATTTTGCAAAAGGCTCTACTAAGGCTAACATTTTTTTTCACTTACAATTAAGACAGTAGTTCGAGAAAATTTTGTTAGTTAACAATTGTTTAACTTGTTGAAAAATCAACTTTAAGTAAAATTTAAATTATTTAAAATGTTCAGAACACACCATCATTTTTCTAAATATAAAAAAAATATTCAATACCTTAAATAAATAAATGAATGTGCCGTACTCGCTTTTGACGCCACGCGTGCAACCTAAAAATGTCGCGCGCAGACCCATTTCGGCTTTAAATTAAAATTAATGGAAATAGAGTTCCGGGAGTTAGGAGTTTTTTATCGGAAATTTCCTCCTCTTTCAGAATCTTTTTTTGAAATTTCTTAAATATTAATAGTTTATGAAATATTGGCAAAAAACGAAATACCATTTTTTTTCATTTTAAATTGTTTAGGTATAACTTTTGCAATTTTTTATGTGCTAATACACGCTTTTGGCACATTTTTCTAGGCGTCATTCCGAATCCAATGAGCTATCGCACATAATTTTAAGAGCTGTATCTCTGTTTTGTACCATTTTCAACTTGTCGACTAGACTATCCGATGTAATCGTTACGGGTAGTTGTGGCCGCCTTTTATAGTTTGAATTGAAAAACTACTTAACAAAATAATTTTATAAGTACTCTTACTTAGCGCCCGACTTGAATTTGAAAGGAACCGACAAAGGAAAAAACCCTTTTTTGTCCTTTGTTCCTTGCGGGAAGCTTACATCCTGCAATAGGCTGAAGGAACTCTTACGGCCTGGCCACGAGTTTGGTCTTAGCGAAAAGCGGAGCGGCGTCGGTGAGCGGTGCGTTTTGCACGCCACGAACCCTAGTAGCGGTTAGTTGCAGCGGCCACGGTAGATTTATTTAGGTAGTCGAAACGTGTTAAAAACCATGGCGTTATCCAAATTAACCCCTGTCTGTTTAGAAACAACAAACATTTTATAAAATATGAGAGAATGTGTGAGAATGAAGTGTTTTGCTAAGTAGGTACTTACAGAGAGAAAAAACGTTAAAAACTTGTCAACTACTTACATTGCGTATAAGACATACTAGTAGTTTCGTGTGTAGTTATATCTACAGACAAAACTACTGATATGTAAACTGTTTTGCTAATTAGGTACCTACTGACAGAGAAAAAAATTAACTTTTAAAACTTGTCAACTATCCACCTACATTACGTAAACATACCAGTAGTTTTGTCAACATATCAGTAACTTCGTTTGGTAGGTACCTAGGTTCTATGTTTTTGTGTTATCAATTTAAATTAAACGTAAGTACCATTATATTCCGGAAAACATTGTTTAATTTCTTCCCACAACCTTTTTATATTTATGTTGGGGATATTTTGACATCCATATAGGCGGTCTATTTAAAATTTCTGTTATAAAAGCCTCGGTATCCATTACCGCCATAAAATCGTCTAAAATTTTTGTTTTTATTTAACGCCGCTGAGTCCGTCACTCCTGCACCGCTGTCCACGCCGCTCTGTTTCGTGGCGTCGCACATACTAACTTGTGCCTTTGTTCCTGCCGCTCTCCATACCGCTCGCCGCTGTAGCAATTCGCTCGGCAAAAACCGCTAGCTTTTTCGCTATGAGCGGCGACTCGTGGCGTGCCTCGTACATTTTTATACTTTTGATATTACCGCTCGGCGTTTCGCTCTTAGCTGCCGCTCACAGCGGTAAGGTCGTGAATGGGCCGTTAGGCGTACAGACTGCGGTCTCTGGGTAGAATAGGTATTACTGTTAACTCAGTGGTGATACATAGGGGTGCTGCTGGCTAGAAAACCTCCACGTGGTGCACCCTGGGCGCTGGCGATAGCACTGTTCCTCCTCATTTCCTCCGCGTTATCTGGAGGGGAGGATTATCGCCAGCGGCTAATATTCTAGCTGGAGAGGAGCCATCATCGGCTCTCGGGCAAGGCCTGGTCCAGCAGGGCGGGCGTTTCCGCCGTTTCCCCTGCTGGCTCTTCGCTCTTCGGAGCAAGGAGGAGGTTAACCTCGTTAAAAAACCGAAGGTGGGACCCTTCATGGGTCGGAGTTTCTCCCGCTGGAAGCGGTGGAGAAAGGAGGGCGGGCTCGGCGTGTACTCACACTACCACCGAGCAGGCAGGGGGACGTAGTCCTCCTGCCACCGTCGGCATAGCGTAATCCCGGCTCTGTCCGGGGACGTGGGTCTTGGCTTAACCGCCCGGACCGCGAGGAAGAAAACCTCTATAAAAAATTACCCCGAATCCCAAGTTCTGGTGCGTGGCCAGGGGATGCATGGCTGATGGGAAGTTCAGTTGCGAGCGCACCCCAAGCCGAGGTACCTGCGGACCCCTCGGCTGGGTTAAAAATTTACGCTTGCCCGGGTATTGGGGGATCTCTGCCCGGGTCGACTTTTATTTCTCCCCCACTCGTGGGCTTAAATATGGAAAACAAATCTAAAATACAAATAGAAAACGAAAACGGAACGGAAAAACAAAAACAAAACGAAACGGCATTAAATACGGACACTGAAACGAAGAGAGGGAAGGCGATGAAGAAGGGCATCCTGAAGGGGAGCTCTTCTGGAGCGGACGTCTCGGCGTCGGAGGAGGCTGTGGTGGCACTCGGGCCGCCCACCTCGGTGGGGCTCCCAGCAGTCAAACGGACTACTGGGAGCCAAAGAAGAGGAAGAGATGGTCGCTTCGAGCGTGAACGCTCCAAGTCGGCGGTGGCGGGCAGGAGCGATGGTGCGCGGCCGGAGCCAATGGAGACGGAGATGCGGGCGGGCGATAGCCTCAAGCGTCTGCACTCCAAGGAGGTGGACAGCGACGCAGAGACGCCAGTCGCGAAGGCTGTCCGCATTGACGGGTCGGCAGCCCCTCTCTCGCTGCCAACGGACTCCGTGTTCTCGAATGCGGAGTCCCGCAGGAGGAGGCGACTAGACAACGAAGTCGCAGCGGAGGAGGAGATCGCCGATCTCCTGCTAAAGATTCGGGAGCCGGAGGAGGGGGAACCCCCCAAAGCTCCCGTCTCAGTGCAGGAGAGGGCGAGTGCGGCGGTGGCTATTATTAATAAAGTGGCCATCAAGTCCGTAAACCTGAAGGGCGTATTTGTCAAGGCCCTGAAGGACTCCTCCTCCGCCTTGTCGGAGGTTGTGGGGACCCTGTGCGGGGATATGGAGCGCCTCAAGGAGGCGAACTCCCGCCTGACGGCTCAGGTGACTGCACTGAGTGCGCAGTTCGCCCAATTTCGGGCTCAGCGTGCTCAGCCGGTGGCCCCAGCCTCGCCTGGGTCGTCTCGGCCGGAAGCCCCGGCCCCGCACGGGCCGTCTCAGCCGGAGGCACCGGCCCCGCCCGGGCCGTCCAGGGCAGCGGTACCGGCTCCACCCGGGCCGTCAAGGGCAGAGGTCCCGGCCCCGCCCGGACCGTCTCGGGTGGAGGTCCCGGCCCCGCCTGCGCCGTCCCGGCTAGGGGCCCCTGCTGGCGGAGAGTTCCCTGACGCCATGCTGCGTCAGGCGCTCGACGCTATGACGCGAATGCTGGACGGGCGACTGGCCGGCCTGGAGGCGAGGCTTCCCCCCGCGCCGGTTGTCCGCCCCCCACTCGCGTCGCAGCGCCCCCAAGCTGCCGCTCCGCCCGCGCTTCCTCTGGTAGGAACTCGCGTGACCTACGCGGCGGCGACGTCGGCCCCGCCCCCCCCCCAAAACCAAAAGGGGCCCAAGAAGGGGGCTGGGAAACCGGCCCAGGCGCCGGCCAAGGCACCGGCCCAGGCGCCGGCCAAGGCGCCGGCCCAAGCGCCGGCCAAGAAGGGGCCTAAAACGGCACCAAGGAGTGGAGAGGAATTCCCCCTGCTCCCTACTCCTGCGCCTCCGACGGGTTCCTCAGGACCAGCCCCCTCAAACGAGGGTTGGCAGGTTGTGGGGACCTCAAAGAAGAGTAAGCAGCGGGCCAGAAAGCGGGCGAGAAAGGCCGCCCAAGACGCAGCCCAAGCCCCGCAGGCGCTGCCGGTGGCGGCAGCGGCCTCTAAAAAGAGGCCGCGGAAGCTACAGCCGCCCAAGACCGCGGCTGTAGTCGTCACCGTATCGCCGGAGGCGGCCAGTGGCGGGCTAACTTACGCGGCCCTCTTCAAAGGGGCCCGGCCCGGTCTCGCCGCTGAGTTCGGGGCCGCGGGGATGAGGCTGCGCCGCGCCCAGACGGGAGCTCGAGTATTCGAGTTCCCGGGGGCAGAGGGTGCGAAGACGGCCGACACTTTCGCCGAGAGGCTGCGGGAGGTGTTTGCCGCCCAGGACGGAGTCAGAGTCGCCAGGCCCACCAAATGCGCGGAACTGCGCATATCGGGTCTGGACGACTCCATCACGTCGGAGGATGTCCGCGATGCAGTCACGGAGAAGACTGGCTGCACCGCGGGCACCATCCGAGTCGGCACCGTCCGTCCGGGCCCGGGAGGCCTCGGCTCGGTGTGGGTCAGTTGTCCCGTGGCGTCGGCCAAAGTGTTGGCCGACGCGGGAAGCATGCTTGTCGGCTTCGTGAATGCCAGAATCACGGTTCTGGCCGCGAGGCCGATGAGGTGCTACAAGTGCCTTATCGCGGGACACACTCGCACCAAGTGCGAGAGCTGTTTCGACTGCAGCGAACTTTGTTTCCGCTGCGGTCGACCCGGGCACAAGGCGGCAGAGTGCTCTGCCGCCCCTCACTGCCCGATGTGTGCGGCGGGCAATAAGCCCGCCAACCACCAGATGGGGCAGGGGGGCTGCAAGCCTCCCCGCGCCTCTCGGCAGACTTCGGAGGCTAGCCCGGCGACCCAGGCTGCCTCCGACGTCAATCAGGCGACGTCGTCGTCGCCCATGGAGGGGGTTGTAGAGACGATCCAGTAATGGATCAAGTCTCCAACCTCCTGGTCCAGACGAACCTCAACCACTGTGCCGCGGCGCAGGATCTCTTCCTGCAAACCATGGCACAGTGGTCGATAGGTGTTGCCGTAGTCGCGGAGCCCTATTTTGTCCCTCCCCGTCCAAACTGGATGGGTGACTGGGACGGCTCCGTGGCAGTCGTCGGCTCCACGGCGGCTCATTCCCCGCCCTTGTCGCTAAAAGACAAGGGTACTGGATATGTTGCCGTCGAATGGGGGGGAATCACCATTTATGGTGTATATTTCTCCCCCAACCGGAGTCTGAGCGACTTCGAGGTCTTCCTCAACAACCTGGAGACCTCGATACGGCGATTGGGGTCTGGGCACGTCCTCGTGCTGGGGGACTTCAATGCAAAGTCCATTGCGTGGGGTTCCCCGGCGACGGACGCCAGGGGCGAAGCCGTCGTGGAATGGGCGGCGTCGGTGGGCCTCTGTTTGCTGAACAGAGGCGCCACCAACACGTGCGTGCGACAGCAGGGGGGGTCGATAGTGGACCTTTCGTTCGCTACCCCTGCAGTCGCCGCACGAGTAAGGAACTGGAGTGTCCTGGATGAGGTCGAGACGCTCTCGGATCACCTTTATATCCGATTCGAGCTCTCCCGGTCCCAGGACGCCAGTAGGGGTCACGCGGCGCGGCGTCCCTCCCGTTTTCCGCGGTGGGCTGTCGCCAAGCTGGACAGGGACCTACTAGAGGAGGCGGCCATTGTTTGCTCTTGGCTGTCTCCGCAGGCCCCGACCGAGGAGGTCGACGTGGGGGCTGGTCGCTTCGCCGATGCGTTAACGCTCATCTGTGATGCGGCCATGCCCCGCGTTCGTGGCCGTCGGCCTCCTCGGAAGGAGGTCTACTGGTGGTCCCAGGAGTTGGCGGACCTCCGTGCGGCTTGCGTACGTGCCCGGAGGTCCCACACCCGGAGTCGGCGACGTCACCGCGGGGGCGGTGAGGAGGTGGACCGGCTTCACGAGGAGTACCGAGCAGCTCGGGAAACTCTGAGGCTGGCCATCTGCCGCGCCAAAGACGCAAGTCGAGTGGAGATGCTGGAGAGTCTGGAGCGTGACCCCTGGGGTCGGCCCTACCGTGCGGTGCGCCAAAAGCTCCGCACACCGGGCCCCCCCCTTACGGAGACTCTCCAGCCCAGCTTCCTGCAGGAAGTGGTCGAGGGCCTATTCCCGCAGCGGGCGGAACACACACCCCCGTCGATGGCCCGTCGTGGTCGTCGTCGGGGCAGCGTGGGTGATGTTCCGCCCGTCAGGGAATCTGAGGTAGGGGCGGCTGTTCTACGGATTCGGTCCAAGAACACCGCCCCCGGGCCGGACGGGGTTCCAGCCCGAGTGATGGCCCGTGCCCTCGACTACATGTCGGACCACCTCAGGGGAGTGTTGGACGCTAGCCTGGCGTCCGGACGCTTCCCTGAGCGTTGGAAGTGCGGGAAGCTGGTATTGATCCAGAAGCATGGACGGCCTGCCGATTCGGTCGCGGCCTACAGGCCCATCGTGTTGCTGGACGAGGCGGGCAAGTTGTTTGAGAGGGTTCTCTCTGCCCGCATCGTCCGGCACCTCAGCGAGGTGGGGCCCGACCTGTCGGACGCCCAATTCGGTTTCCGAGAAGGGCGTTCGACGGTCGACGCGATTCTGCGCCTGAGGGCCGTGACCGAAGAGGCGGTGAGAGGCGGTGGAGTGCTGTTGGCGGTGTCATTGGACATCGCCAACGCCTTCAATAGTCTGCCATTCGGCTGCATCAGGGCCGCACTCCAATACCACGGAGTGCCAGGGTACCTGGGGCGGCTGGTGGCAGACTACTTAGAGGAGCGTACCGTCGAGTACGAGGACCGAGGTGGCGCCTTGAGACGCAGGGCCATGTCGTGCGGTGTTCCACAGGGGTCTGTCCTAGGACCACTCCTGTGGAACATGGGATACGACTGGGCCCTACGAGGGCGTCTCCCCCCCGGGCTGGGTGTAATCTGTTACGCAGACGACACCCTGGTCACGGCCCGGGGGGCAAACTTTGAGGAGGCGGCGCGCCTGGCCACCACGGGAGTCTCCCGGGTGGTCGGGCGCATCGAGGCGTTGGGTCTGCGGGTGGCTCTGGAGAAGACGGAGGCCCTGCTATTTCATGGGCCCCGTCGCGGCCCGCCCGCCGGCGCCTCGATCGAGGTCAACTCGGTCCTCGTACCGGTCCGGGCCCAGATGAGGTACCTGGGTCTGGTCCTCGACGGTAGGTGGCTCTTCGACGAGCACTTCCGACAGCTTGGACCTAAATTGGTGGGCACTGCCTCCGCCCTAGGGCGACTTCTGCCCAACTTGGGCGGGGCCAGTGTCCCCACTAGGCAGCTGTACACGGGGGTTGTCCGGTCAATGGCACTTTACGGTGCACCGGTGTGGGCGGCGGCTCTGTCCGCCCAGAACAGGGCGCGGCTCTGGCGCCCCCAGCGGATACTGGCGGTCAGAGCCATACGCGGATACCGCACCGTGTCCACAGAGGCGGCGTGTGCCTTGGCCGGAACACCCCCGTGGGATTTGGAGGCGGAAGTGCTCGCCGAAGTTTATCGGCGAGTGGCTGACTTCCGGGCGGAGAGCGGATTTCGCCCTCCGCCCGAGGACGTGCGCGAGTGGCGCGAAGCCGCTCGCCGAGCCACCATGCAGAGATGGTCGTTCCGGCTGGAGACCCCACGCGCTGGCTTCGCCGCCGTGGAGGCTCTTCAGCCGGTCATCGCGGAGTGGGCAGGGCGGCAGCACGGGACCCTTTCCTTCCGGCTGACGCAGGTACTTTCCGGGCACGGTTGCTTCGGAAAGTACCTGCACTCGGTCGCTAGGAGGGAACCGAGTCCCGCCTGCCACCACTGCGACTGCAGTGAGGACACGGCCCAGCACACGCTGGCGGTCTGCCCCGCTTGGGCGGCGCAGCGCCGGGTCCTCACTGCAGTCATCGGAGGGGATCTCTCGCTGCCGGCCGTCATAAGATCGATGACCGGCAGCGACAGTTGTTTTACCGCGGTCGCAACCTTCTGCGAGGATGTAATCTTGCAGAAGGAGGTGGCGGAGAAGGCCCGGGAGGATTCCATCCAATCGGACCCGATCCGCCGCCGGCGCCCCGGGCGGCGGAGGCGCGCATACCTGCGTCTCATGCCGCCCTGAGAGTGGCCGCGGATGGGCGGGACGGGTTTCCCGTCCGTCCGCAGTAGAGGCCAACCGCGAGGGGGCGGCGTCCGCGTGTGACCGGACGTTGCCCAATTAGAGAGTAGAAAGTAGAGTAGGTGCCCGCAACAGTGCGGGCAGGCGCCGGTTGGAGTCCAGAAGGAAATCCCCTCCCTGGACTCCTTCCAATACAAAGGCGCAGAGAGGGTCACACCGTGTGGTTTTAGTCGGTTCGAGTCCGACACACCACCCCGCCGTAACCCCCGACGGGGTGACGGTCCGCGGGGATTTCCACACGTAAAAAAAAAAAAAAAAAAAAAAAAAAGTGGTGATACATAACTTTACAGACTTTACACCACATCACATCGATACAAACTTTATTTCGCACCTTTAGTAAAACAAGGCTACATTCTTTGTTACTTCTAAACATATTATAGCGATCTTAAAATACTTGCATCCAAAATATCTTTATAATGACTTATCTTACTAATGACTAAATCTACCATCCACTATTAAAATGTGGTCAGGCGGTATTTATACTTATATACACATACACCCTCTATTTGAATGTGTAAAGTTTTAGCGGAAATACACAAACAAGATTGTACCGTTGAAAATATTAGTGTATTCCATTCAAAAGCGTGGTGCTTTCTGGATAAATAACGAACTAGGTACTAGTGCAAATTGCCGTATTGGTTTTTCAGTTTTAAGCAGTTTCTTACGGATAATCGCTTAGAAACTGTCTGTACGGGTCTGAGTAAATATTTCAAAGGTCAGAGGGCTTCGAACGACCGCAATAAGAACTTTACTTTAGCTTATTGTATTTAATGAATAGAACATCTCACTGGTATGAATTGCCTCTTAAAATGACAACTGAGTAAATTCAGTATTTTTTTTTCATATTAAATTAGAAGACTAGGAACGCTAATTAAATTAATCTTTTATTGCTCTCTTTTGATCATTGCACATGCTAAATAATGGCAGAAACACAGTGTCCACTGTGATTAGTTGATAATTTTATATTATAAGAATTTCTCATACTTTACTAGATTTTTTCAAGAACATCGCGATCTCTTAGCTCAGTTTTGTAGCTGTTCTGAAGTTTTGTAGCAGTTTTTTAACCACCATCCGTTTAGTTTATGGCTTATAATATACTATACCTATAATACTACTGCTACAAGCTAAGTGTTTTCATGTTTTAAAATTTTAATTGAAATTGTAAAAAATAATTCTGTCTGACTGCACGTTTTGCCTAGTTGTTTAAACGCAACGCCATTAGGTATCTACTGTGCTGTGTTGTGTGTTGGAACAACATTGTTTTTCTTAGTCTGGGTGTGCTGTGTATTTATATCATATATGTTTGTAAAGACTTCCAGCTGAAGTTGTTTTAAGTAAATGTATAATACGCAAAAATAAAAGTTATATTTTCAACACTAACGTTCTTTCTTCTACGAACATATTTGTAACCGGTCTATCGACGTCATTTTATATTTTCCTTGCGTTTGCGTAGAACTTTCTATGCAGTTTCCATTGTTATGAACTTTATACATAAACATACTGAGTTGAAACTCGGATGTGCCGTCACCTGAGATTAGTAAACATCGCTTGAAAATGATGTACTCGTAAGTAGTAAGTCGTAGTAAGATATCAAAACATTAGACGTTATGTAATATTACATAACGCATCGTGTGAATACTGTGTAATTGCTAAGGGGCAATATATTGGAATTAAATTGTAAACAGGTAACTTATATGAATTCAAGTGTCTACTAGCGATTATTCTAAATGTATAGCTACGAAGAAAGCAAAAATAAATAAAACATATTTTAATAGGTATGTAAATTCAAAATATCAACTGGAAAATAAGAGTTTTTATTACTTTTAAAATTCAAAAGCTAATTAATAGTCCTAAACAAATGTATTCTTGTCCTATATCTTCCTATCCTTTGCTATGAGGTCGGTCACTTGTCCAACCGGATAAAGAAACAACTGATCAGTTTTACCACGGAACGACTGGCATCGGACTATATTCCGCTATCCTGAGGGTGAACTGAATTCTAAGGTTGGACTGGACCTTAAAATATTTAAATGCACTGACTCATCAATAACGATTTCCAAAGATGTTCATGGCAACCATTACCGAAAGCTTAACGTGCTCCCGAGGTACGGATGTGAAACACGGCCAATTTTAAACAATATCCGTGTTGATATTAAGAATTTCTTGTAAGAAAAATTCAACTCCAACTTAGGCTTAACCTGGTAAACCTCGTAACCGAGACCTCTTGTTCGGCGGTCGCAAGCGCTAACTACTAGACCAACTAGGCAGTTTACAAAATATATTTTTATCATGATTTTTGAAACATAAAAGTGGCTGAAATGTATTATATTATCTTTTTTTTTCATTTTGTTTTGGGTTTTATTGGTTTCATTTTTCATTTTGTTTATTATATGTTCTATTTTTTATTTTTATAACGATCCACGAAATATTAACATTAGCTTCCATGAAAAATATAATATAATTATCATCTCCAGTTGTAAAGAATCCAAATCTTTAACGTCATACAATTTCTTGTTAAGAAGTTCTCATCGCCAATAGACTAAAAAATAAACAATTTCTTTGCTTTGATTCCTGTGCTTAAGGTCTCGGGCCTCGATTCACGACCAAGGGTGTTTTCTGTTTAACGTGTTTAAATAGGTTGTCTAGTACCCATACAAACCAGCTCTACTTAGTTTGGGAATACATGGCGTTGTGTGTCACATGTTCGGATTATTATTAAAATATATATAGTTAAACGATCTTCAGAACAACGACTAGAAATCTTATAAGAGTATATAGCATATGTTTATGGTTAATACCAATAATATCATTGATTAGGTAGACATATTAAAGTTTGTTCTAGAAAGAAAAGTAAATTATCTTCACTGCTTTTAATTAGGTATAGCTTGACTATTAAGTTATTGAACTACCTATTTGGTAGCGTAAAAATACTATTATTGAATGTAAGAAACTGTTTCTACTAGCATAGCTGTTGTATTTTTTTATTATTTGACATTGTATTTACGTAGCGTTTTTGAAAAAGACGCAAATGTGCATCGACCTCAGGAGGCAAGTAAGCACACATTATGTTAAAGGACTGTTAAATGCTGTTGATGACGGTGATGATGATGATGATATTCAAACTAATATTATAAACTATAAAGTAATTCTTTTACCGGTAAACCGCTGCAGCGATTGCAGTGAAATTAGGCATGAAGATACTTTGATTCTGGAAGAAGGATTTAGGGTACTCTTTACCGCAATAACCGACTTATACGCTGCCGAAAACTAATCTAATAGAAATGCCTTTTGAGTGTTTAGTTACATTTCTGTTTCTTACGAACCTCTAACGGTCCCTATATTTTGAACAACCTATTTTCGAGTTTTTTTATATCTCAAACAATATAATTAGCTCATGGCTGTGTCATGTAATTAGATAGTCCAAAAATATGAATTCCCCATTGTTGAATAATCCATTCCAAAAATAAAATACCGAACTGTTTTATGTTATCATTATCACGTGAAAATAAACATATTGAATTAAGCCATTTGTTAATGTTTAGTTGTTGCCACATCGCGCATATTAAATAAGTAGGGCGATAAATATATGTCTCTACAAGAAAATTATATGTTACTAACACAGAATACTTGAAATACAAACTAAGAATAGGATATACGTCACGATATATTTTAGGATCAATTATAAATAAAAGTCCTTGAGTCTTTAAATGTCAATAATGTTTTCACCTATCCAAATATTCTATACCCGTAATGTGACCTAGGGGTAAAAATCGAGAATTAAATAGGTACTTATAACAATAAAACTAATTATAATATTGAGATTCTGTTCTACTCTCACAGTTTTTGAAAATAAGTATAAAATATTTAAAGAATTAAAATACACTAGAAATAATGATGATAATTATGAAGTAAGATGTAGTTTAAACATTCGGACACCGAACTATTTTGTTAAATATCTTGTAGTAATATCTTGTTCTGCAGTGGACGATGATATATTGATTGATAAAAATACCCTGATTCTTGATGCGTACCCTTGACAAAGTTTAATATTTTAAAGTAATGATGATGAGTGACGAAGAATTACTACAATCATATTTTGGTTACAACCTCGCTATAGTATATTCTTATTTAAAAGATCATTCTGATTTACGTTTAATTTAATCTGTTATTACCTGACTAAACTACATCTTTGCCAAATTTTATCTTCACTGGTGAAGTTGGCGGGATTTCTTGATTATTTAATGACTCTTTAATAAAAAATATTGTATATTCGTGTTGTATAAATTTCCCGGAAATACGTTGTACGAATTTTAATCATATGAGTCTTATACTCGCAGCATCATCGACTAAAAATGTATACTGTCCCAATTGTATGAAAATATTATAACTGAAATAATCGTCATCGAATACAAATGAAATTTCCTCGAATACGACGCTTAACAAAAATAGGTCGTGTGAGTCGAGACTGGAAGGGAAATTTATTGAATATAATCCTTGACTACAAGGTTCTGATAGAAATTATTATTTTAATCTGGTGGAACAAACGGCATAAAACCACAAGAATATCGATACGTCTTACTGAGCAGATTTAATAGATAGACCTACCTAAAATATTAACCTACATAAATATACGTATATTACAGATAAATATTCTTAAATAAACATGTATACATATACACTACTAGAACTACATAACGATACACAATAACACAATATACATACACATATTCAATAGGATTCTACCGTTGTGACTGTACTGCCAATTCTCTTTGAAACTATAAGAGCTATAATGTTGAAACTTGGTCACTAGATGTATTCTGTAAACCGCTTTAATATTTTTACACAAAAATAGAAAAAAAGCAATAAATTTTGGGGGTCCCCATACATTGAACTGAAATTAAATTTTTTTTTTCATCAAAACCATACGTGGGGTATCTATGGATAGATCTTCAAAAATGATATTGAGGTTACTAATATCATTTTTTTCTAAACTAAATAGTTTGCGCGAGAGACACTTCCAAAGTGTTAAAATGTTGGTCCCCCCCCTCTAACTTCTAAAATAAGAGAGTGATAAAACTAAAAAAACTATATGATGTACGTTACCATGCAAACTTCCAACGAAAATTGGTTTGAAAGAGATCTAGTAAGTAGTTTTTTTTAGGGTTCCGTTGCCAAATGGCAAAAAACGGAACCCTTATAGATTCGTCATGTCTGTCTGTCTGTCTGTCCGTCCGTATGTCACAGCCACTTTTTTCCGAAACTACAACAGCTATACTTATGAAACTTGGTAAGTAGATGTAATCTGTGAACCGCATTAACATTTTCACATAAACATGAAACAAAAACAATACATTTTGGGGGTCCCCATACTTGGAACTAAAACTCAAAAAATTTTTTATCATCAAACTCATACGTGTCTATGGATAGGTGTTCAAAAATGATGTTGAGGTTTCTAACATATTTTTTTTCTAAACTGAATAGTTTGCGCGAGAAACACTTCCAAATTGGAAAAATGTGTGTGTGCCCCCCTGTAACTTCTAAAATAAGAGAGTGATAAAACTAAAAAAATGTATGTTGTACATTACTATGTAAACTACCAACGAAAATTAGTTTGAACTAGATCTAGTAAGGAGTTTTTTTTAATACGTCATAAATCGTAAACTGCAATTTACCTTTAATTCAATCAACAAACTACAAGAACTTTTATATAATGTTACTTGCT
This sequence comes from Phragmatobia fuliginosa, assembly GCA_932526445.1. Classification (NCBI taxonomy): domain Eukaryota; kingdom Metazoa; phylum Arthropoda; class Insecta; order Lepidoptera; family Erebidae; genus Phragmatobia; species Phragmatobia fuliginosa. The sequence continues at coordinate 13,346,007 of OW052065.1, read as the reverse complement.
GATACGGAACCCTTCATGGGCGAGTCCGACTCGCACTTGGCCGCTTTTGTTTAATACCTCATAAATCTTAAACCGCAATTTACATTTCTTTCATTAAAAACACTATTATTAAAACATTGATGAAAGTTACAACCAACTACAAACACTTTTATATGATGCTACGGAACCCTTCATGGGCGAGTCCGACTCGCACTTGGACGCTTTTTTTATTGGTAACAACGTTTCGCACAACTTTTAGTTTTAATCTCTCTCTACACTGAAATCCGTCCGGTTCAGCGGTTTAGGCGTGAAAGCGTAACATACAGAGTTACTTTTGAATTTATGAGATTAGTGTGTATGTTCATGAAGCAATTGTAACCTACTTATAAGAATAGTATATTATTGATTTCTTGGAATAAAAATTATTTCAGTTACTTGAATTAAGTGATTTAAGTTAACCTCACATAATCTTTTTTACGTTGACGTGCTTATTACAAAAAACGCTTTTACATAAGTAAAAAGGGTGTCTCATACAAAACATGTACAAAAATATGTAAATAATACTATTCATATTCTATTCTTGTAACGCGCGATGAATAAATATATTGTTACATGTACGTTCGAGAACCTTACTTATTAAGCTAAGCGAATACCAAGTAATATAGCGACAAAAGATTTAATAATTCCTAGATTCTTTTATGGCTAAATATTTTAAACAAGCTTTGCACGTGCCTTCGCTAGCATTCGGTAAAAATCGGTTCAGTACATTTCGAGATTATCTCCATACAAACTAAAAAAAGCGGCCAAGTGCAGTCAGACTCGCCCATGAAGGGTTCCGTATCAGCAAGTAACATCATATAAATGTTCTTGTAGTTCGTTGTAACTTTCATCGATGTTTTTATAATAGTGTATTGATTGAATGAAAGGTAAATTGCAGTTTACGATTTATGACGTATTAAAAAAAAACTACTTACTAGATCTCCTTCAAACTAAATTTCGTTGGTAGTTTGCATGATAATGTACAACATATTTTTTTTTTAGTTTTATCACTCTCTTATTTTAGAAGTTACAGGGGGGGGGACGTACATTTTTCCACTTTGGAAGTATCTCTCGCGCAAACTATTCAGTTTAGAAGAAAATGATATTAGAAACCTCAATATCATTTTTTAATACCTATTCATAGATACCCCACACTTGTGGGTTCGATGAAAAAAAAATTTTTGAGTTTCAGTTCCAAGTATGGGGACCCCCAAAATGTATTGTTTTTTTTCAATTTTTATATGAAAATCTATATGCGGTTCACTGATTACATCTACTTATTAAGTTTCAAAAGTATAGCTCTTATGGTTTCCGAAAAAAGTGGCTGTGACATACGGACGGACAGACAGACAGACATGACGAATCTATAAGGGTTCCGTTTTTTTGCCATTTGGCTACGGAACCCTAAAAACTCACAAACTGTACCTCTTTTAAATATTATTTGTATATATTTATAAGAGTCAGCATCATTCATGAAGACAACATCGTACTAATCCTATTAATATTATAAACGCGAAGGATGTGTACGTGTTGTTACTTTTTCACGCAAAAACTACTGAACTGATTTGGATGAAACTTAACAGTAATATAGCTGTATAAAAAGTAGCCTAATTATGTTATTCTGATATAAATATCAGAATAACACATAGGCTACTTTTTACTGCAATCGAGATACACGGGCGAAAGCTAGGTGATTATAAAAATACACAAATCGTAGATGTCAAATTGTCTTACTGCTTATCTCCTGTCAAAATTTCACAGGTTGTTATGCTTAACACACTTGCATAGAAAACATAATGTTGACTAATTTAAAAATGAGTTCTGGATAATCACATATGTAGGCTACTTTTTATCCCCAAAATACGCGGGTAACACCGCAGGGTGCCGCTAGTCTATAAATGATACTTATACGGTATTGTTTTTTTTAATTTTCAGCTATTTAAATTTATTTTAAAGTACGTTTGACACTATTATTATAGAGAATTAAAACGCTTACATTTTTCATTAAGCTTTAATAAGTAGCTTAAAGCTTAAAATAAATATCACATAATGCGGGTTTTTATTAAACTTTTTAAAAAGTAATTATGTCGATAACATTTAAAAAAAATGAAAACATAGATTTTCATGTTTAATATGGGATTATCTAAACAAAAAAACTGGATGCGTAATAGTAATAAACGATGATCGCTATTGTTAAACAGACTGTTCGATAATTTAGTTAATTAATAAAAAAACTGTCAGTAAATTTTGGGTTGGCACGTAGTTTAGAAGGGTAGAACGAATTCACCCCAAATGGTGAGTATTATTTGGTTTATTCCGTTATTTTGAATCGAAATTGATCCTTAAATGCTATATATACGGAGATTAGTCTGGAACAGTCTAGAACATCGGCGTTTTAGTAAAACATTACATGTTTTTTTATAAAATACTTAAAAAAGCTTTGTTTTCTATTAAATTCCGTGTTTCTTGTATCACCAGAACTGCCATAGGATGTCATAAATTCGGCCAATTTGAAATTTTAACATTAATACAATTTAGTGTCAAATAATACAACGTATTGCATGTTTTCTGTGTATTGTCTCAAATGAAAATTGCTCTCAGTTTATTTTGAGACTGTTACACTTCATAATGCTAAGTGTTGTTACCGTTTTGTTAGTTTGAACTACATTCTTACTAGATTGTATTTTTTTAATCATTAATAATATTATAAATGCGAAAGTAACTCTGTCTGTCCGTCTGTCGCGCTTTCACGACAAAACCACTGAACCGATTTGAAATGAAATGTTGGTGCACAGATATATTATGATATATATATAAAATCGGAACAGATTTATTACCTATCTAGAACCTGAGAAAGAACATAGAATACTTTTTACAGCGATGACCGACATAATATACAACGAAACGATACGGGCGAAAGATAGTTCACTATAAATTTTAACTATCAATGTGAGAATAAATAAAAATAACATTCACGGTTATTTATTGTTGATAAAATCCTGCAATTGGGTCTTTAACCCAACTGTAGTGTATGCAATAAACAAAGCTTTATTAACAGAGGATCTTTTGCATCGGTCGTACTTTCATCGCATTTGTAGAACGACAATTTGTATTTACAAATTGTTTTTGTCCTTGATTATTTTTATTGCATAATAATGGAGGCGTTTGGCAGGCAGATTTGAAGTGGGATTCCTAATCAAGGCGTGCATAAGTGTATGTTTACAAGTTGATGATTGTTTGTGCATTTATATATGACTCATTTAGACACTCATCTTTACGATGATCAAACTATATATTAGTCACTAACTCATGTGTAATCAGATCTAAACACTCACGATTATACGGCTGTGCAAAATGTGTCCTAAACGTTCATGTTAGTGATAATTTAGTGTACTTTTTGTTTACAACTGTTTGTTCACAAGTGTATTTACCAGTATAACCTACTGTTTATTAGCTTTATAAAAATACTAGTTTTTACCCGCGTCCTTGCATATGTGAGTTATCTAGAGAAAAAGTAGCCTATATCCTTGTCTAAGATTCAATTTATCTATATACCGATATATATCCAAATCTGTTTATTGGTATTAGACGTGAAAGCGTAACGCTAATTTCATCACGAATGAGCGGGCTCAACCGGGGCAGTACTACCCTCATACAGAAGACCATCCTAATAATGACAGTATTCTTGCTGTCGTATTTCGTTGGTGAGTGTGAGGCTGGAGGGGCGGAGGCTCAATATTTCTGCATCATTCACCCGGCCGGGAGAATGATACAGAATTATCTGACCAGGCCGCCATGGTATGGGTCACCATGCTGCATTGCCTACCATCGTAATGAGGATGGTGGTCCCTACTCCTGGATTCTAGTGAAATAGGTTTCGGTTTTGTTTTTATAGTTTTGTACCTGTCATAGTATTGTTCGAAAGAACGCCTATCGATACCCATTAAATTAATTGGATTGGAGATATGCATTGGTACTTTAATTTAATATAGATGACGAGAACTTGTAGACCTGTGTACTGTAAGCACATCATTCACAAGACTTAGCTGCCAAAGTTTTATGTTACAAGGACTATGGTTGGGGATATACAATGTTTGGTTACGTTATCGTAGTTAGGCTTTCTTATACTTCATCAACAACTTCCAACAGTCCACTGCTGGACATAGGCCTCTCCTTGAAAAGGAGGTTTTGGCCTACTATACCACGCTGGCCAGACGGGTTGGTATAGGGTTGGTTTCAAGTTTTCCTTCTCTTTGCATTGATGTTGTCTTGCGTAGTTTATCCCTTAGTCGCCTTTTACGACACCCGCAGGATGAATAGGGGTGGTGACACTCTGTATTCTTAATCCGAACATGGTGATCACTTACGTTAGGTTCTATTCATGCTTTCCATCAGGCAGAGCTACTTTGGCAGACTCATACAAAATAAAAAGTTCTTGTAAGAGAAACTGTAGTTCATAAGTAAGTAAATAAATATATGTATATAATACTGTGTCCAAAAAATAAGGTGCCATTTGAATTTAAACTGCGTGAGTTGAGGGATTTGGAGAATTATTATTATTTTTAGGTTGGTAGTACTGTCAGTGACATCTATCCGCTCCGGGGACACCGTTTTGATACGATAGAGGAGATTCAAGCCGCAGCGAAGACGGAACTGAAAGCCATCCTGGAAAGTGACTACAACCAGTGTTTCGAAGATTGGAAAATCCGTTGGCATAAGTGCATTGCATCGGGAGGGGATTACTTTGAAGGGGATACAATTGGTTTGGAAGAATAAATAAAGAGTTTTCATAATAAATACAATGTCACCTTATTTTTTGGACGCTGTAGTATGTGTAGAAATTATGTAGTAACATAGTACACACGAATGAACTAAAATTTTACTTCAACCCACTTCATTATATTACGAATCATTTTAACAAAGAAAGTGAATAAGAGGAAATTCAAAGACACACGTAATTCTGGAGTAACGACGAAGATCTGATTCAGAGAGTATTATTGTTTACACCCGAGGAAGAATTCTGGTTAAGTGCCAAATAATGATAACGGGAAACGCGTTTTAAACTAAATCATGAACATTCTTGGAAACTTCCTCTGGGGAAAGAGGGAAAGTTTGTTTTCATCTTTATATTAATTCAGTTTCCTTAACTGATATATTTCAGATATCTAACACACATATCTGCCAACTAGTCGAAAACTAAGCAGAACTTATACTATGCATAGTTGACAACTGACTGATGAACTGACTTGTATGATAGCTATGAATAATTTTTTTTTAAATACATGCTCATCATACATATAATACAGGTCGCTATATCATTTTTTTTTATTGTCGACTAGTTGATGTTGTAGATATGCTGATCAGCGCCAGAATTTCTATATCGCGATTCAGGATAGTAGTTACTCCGTACCGTACATTCCGTGTTTTCTTTCTTTTCTTTCAGTGTTTCTTCGGTAGATGACGCTCTTTTATGTTTCCGTCGCACTGTATGTGGAAGTCGCCGCAATGAGTAAAGAAACCTTTTAAAAACAGATATGATTAACTTATGGTTTATGTGTTCAAATAATGTATACTGTATAGCGAAAGTAATGATAAAGTCAGTATTTTGTTACTTCATTGTGATCATCGAATTTCAATTCGGTTTTGCGAAGAATAGAGTAGATAGATTAGTATTACATACTTGCTTATATATTACAGGGTCAGAACCAAGAGTCCAACCAACTGATAATGACAAAACTGGCCCTCAATCAGTGTTTACAGTTCACGTTGGCACTAGATACGTCTTATTATGAGACACAAAAAAATCAGAACATATATATATATATAACAGATAAAAAGGAGAACCTTTGGGTAAGTGAAAAGTTTTTTTTTATCTGAGTCATTTTAAATAACAAATATTTTTGAAAATCACATCTAAACTAAAATCTACAATTTACTTCGTAGTTTAACGTACATACATACAGTTGAGTTGTTTCCTTCCTATTATGAAGCTGCATTTTATTCCTTTTAGGTTTCAAGCTACGATCGGACGGGAAAGCCTTGGAGAGATTTAAATCCACTCTGCATCACGGAGTAATAAAATAGGAAAATCATGGCAGCGCTAAGTTGGTACCAGTCGTTTTAAATATTATTATGAAAATGAGTGACATTGGTTCTCTACTATTAACAGTACCTACGTTTAAAAGTGCCATAAATTAGAGTACTTTTAAACTGATTTTATTTTTAGAATAGTTTAACCTCAATAACGTTTTATTCCTATTGCAATATTTTTTAATATGTTTTTATTATAAAACGTATATTTTTGTCGATTCCCACATCATGGACAAAACTAATTTTAAAAAGAAAAGTACCTCAAAACAAGATTGGATTGTTTTTATTTCGATCTTATTTCTTGCTGTGTTTATTGTTTCATAGACATATCGATCCAATATTATTTTAATTGTCGACATTGTTTTAGTTCTGTGCTCCAAAAATGTTATGAGAACACTAGAACAAAGTGTTCTAAAATCATAAAAGATGATTAATATCTGTCCTGCCCTCTGCTAGTGAAGCGTTTATAGCCCTATTACCCAACGTGATTAGAAACAATAGAGGATAAGCAACGACGGCGTGGTTAGTACATGGATGGGTCACCGTTAGTAGCATAATACCATTACTTATCATTAGATGAACTTGAAGAAACACTTTGTAACTTCCATTTTACCTACTATAATGATAGAAGCCAAATACCTTAAAGTTGAAAGTACTTTGTGAAGAAAAGTTGGTTCCTTGCATTGGTGATTATACCGTCTACTTTCTTCTTCCTAGCCTTATTTCCAATATTATTTGGGATCGGCTAGATAGGAGTTCAACCGGTTTTACCTGAATATCAGTTTTTCCATGGAGCGACTGGCATCGGACCTCCGAGACCCGAATATAAATTTCCTAAGAAACACCCAAAAACACTTTGGCCCGACCCGGGATTTAAACCCGAGAGCTCTTGATTAGCAGACGCATACGCTATCCACTAGACCAACGAGGCAGTCCACTAAAAAAGTAATAAATTTTTTTATGGTTATTATTTAGAGGGCTACAAAAAGTTATGTGTCTAGCTATAGGGCATTATAACGTGAGTTAAAATAAAAAAATATGTATTTCCAACATCTAACACATGAAGCCAACTAGTTTTAAACTAAGCAGAGATTCTATGAAAGCTAAATTGACTTACTATTTCTTTTAAACACAATCTATAAAATTATACATATAAAAAACCCAAACTCCGAAACCAAAATCTGCAGATTATACAAACATTACTAACTAACTAACTGGCTATGTAATAATCTTTTGTCTCTCAATACTGATAAAACAAAGTTCCTCTCTTTTCATAAGACCGGTGCTTCTTCTCCTATATCCTTTCCGAATATCAAAATCCAAAATTATAATCTACACAAAGCTACCACAAACAAAACCTGTAACTGCAGTGAAATAATGCGGGCTAAATCCATAAAATATTTTGGCGTTGTTATTGACGAGAAACTATCTATCCATGAACACATAGCTTCTCTATCGGCGAGATGCAGAAAACTCATTTACGTAATGAAAGGACTTAGAGATGTCGCCAATATTGAATTACTTAAAACCGTTTATGTATCACTCTGCCAGCCAATTCTGACATATTGTTTGAGTGTTTGGGGAGGAACAGCTTCAACACACCTAATACAGTTGGAGAGAACCCAGAGATCAATACTCAAAGCAATGCTCAAAAACCAACTAGGTTCCCTACAGTGGATGTCTATAAGTCTATTGGTTTCTTGAGTATTCGACAGCTGTATATATTAAATGCAGTTATCTACACGCACAACTTAGTAGGTACTGGGCTCCGTTAACTATCATTCAATAGTGAATGCAAGGGTCTTTAAGATCAATACTACAAAATTCAAAACTAGTTTTGCAAAAAGGTTTCCTAAATATATGTTTCCCTTCTTATATAACAAATTGGCGAAGACGTGTGACCTGCGGCACTGCAAAAAGTACCAAGCTAAAACTAAAATTAAAGAATTTATTTTAAGTTTGAATTATAGGGATAAAGAACTACTTTTAAAACATATAAGTTGATGTGTTATACACTCACTCACACACGCATACACTTACACACTTGCACACCCACACACCCACACACACACACACACTTGCACTGAGAATTTTAAATAGATGTATTATTAGTATTAGGTAGATATAAGTCCTAGGCATAAGATAATCTTATCGTTTGATAGCCACAACACAGGCTCTGCCTAGTGTGGCTGTCACAGTAAATGTTAACATTTTTATATCGTATTCTTGAAATAAACATTATTCTATTCTATTAGTTCTGTTACAAGATTTGGAGACCTCAAGAACAGCAGTCACATCACTACTGCGCCACCGAATCAGTTGAGGCTGTCGAGTAAAATCAGGTATAAACATATTGACAACCAGAAAATTACTACTAATCTGAGTCATTTATCTTTCTTAGACCTGTTACAGGTAAATTAAGATCTATTAAGGAACAGAGATGGACGCAAGATTCAACTGTTTATTTTCCTAGTCGTGGAATATAAAGTCGTTCTTCGAAATCTGTTTGTTTATACACATTTATATCGTGAACACTTCAGTTACTTGGTAATATTGGTAATATATTTAATCGTGCTTTATTTTTAACGTCTTGGTTGATTTATATATCAGCGTTATATTTGAACTTTTTGCGTTGATGTATATTTATAATAATTAATTTAGCCTATTGTCTTCTACTGCTGCTCTCCCGCAAAGAGCGCAATTAATATTTGTCCTATTTAAAATTTAGTTTTCATTCAGTGCAGATTTAAAGTTTTGAGATGATAGTAGAAGTGAATGAAGGTTTGAAGATCTTATTGGTCCAGCAATACCATAGGTTACAATTTGCTCTGAAGATGGATTGTGAGTGGCAGAATATTTTGACATGTAGTTATTAATTAACTTAATATTCAGCTTAAAGCTATCATTTTTTGTTTGTTTTAATTTTTTGTGGTTACTAAGTGAGAATTCTAAACAAAATTTAAATTATACTAAATACACGTCTAACTTCTTTGTTATAGGGTATAGTTTCGTATATAAACTTGCAAGCTGTTACGTCAAAATAACGGAACGCCAAAAGAAAGAGCAGCTGTCAAATTTGCATGAATGCGGGAAAATTTGCAGCTGACATTTGCAATTATGTGTATTTAGTCAGTTACTTTAAGCCGTGTTTATGTATAACTTTACTAATTTAATTTAGTATATACTTTTTAAAATGATAATGGATTATTTAAATTTAATTTTTTTTTTTTTTTTTTTTGTGAGTTTATTTTTAAAGAGAAGTATCATGACAGTAATAACATAATATTATAGATAATTTCAAACAGCGAAGTAGTATGCAATAAGAGGGAAAATTCTTTGGCATTGTAAGACATAAAGGTCACGAGTTCGATTTCCCTTCAAACGATGCGGTTCACCCGATCCTGACAACCTATTAATTTTGGTAGGGGTGGTAACGCTGAGTGTTGAATGCTGAGAGATATTTTTATTAAATAGGTTATTTTGGCGACCGAATTTTCAGACTCATGTATTTTGTGTAATGGAGACATAGGTATAAAGTTATCGATATGGGCTAAATATTTGTTGTTGTTGTGTGTTGTGTGTCAAATGATCGCATACCATCTAACACACAACATCAGCTTGTCCGAAACCAAGCAGAACTTGTACTACGGGTACTAACTAACACATATATACTTTTTTATAAATATATACATACTTAACATAGAAAATAATATAAAATGCAGTAACAACATTCTTGCAAAATTGTAAAACCCTACCGCTAGTTTGAAGATAGTCATTCATTCAGACAGAGGTTAAAATACGGACAGGAAAATGTAGACCTTTCTCGCTACTACCACATCACATAAAAGATATTCTTTTTAAACTTTTGACTCATATCTTTATATATATAATTCTTCTGTGAGTGTGTATGTCACTGAACTTCTCTCAAACGACTGGACCGATTTTGATGAAATTTTTTGTGTGTGTTCAAGGGGATCTGGGAATGGTTTAGATTCGCAATTGGACCCGGTAGGTGGCGCTGCGATCAAGTTCTGGAATTTTAAAGTTGGGCGGTACGAAGTTCGCTGGGTCAACTAGTCTATATATATAAAAATGAAACCCGTTTTCCTTGGTCACGGCATCACGCGTGAATGGCTGGACCGATTTCACTAATTCTTTTTTTGTTGTATTTGTTATTATTAGGAGAAGGTTCTTACGGAAAAAATATTAAGAAAATCTCTCAGAAATATTGAAAAATATACATTTAATTTTGCATATTTAAAAAACACGTGTAACGAATGTCAATGTCATTCACAGCCATTGAGTGACGTTGAATTGGCGGTACGAAGTTCGCGGGGTCAGCTAGTAACCAATAGATACGTATTGAACACTCATCATGTTTTTTCTGTAACAAGGTCCCTTGAGATGAGCATTGCTTCAGATATTGTTTTCGTTTATTACTTCGTGCTATTCTTAAACTTATTTAGTCAACGAACCTGTCAAAATAGATTTAATAAATTAGGTACATAATATATTATATCGCTAATAAAGTTCAGAACCAGTGTTATATAACACTAAACCTGTCGTGTGGTTTGGCTGTATTTCAGTGTTGAGGGCCATGCAATTTGGCACAGTACCAGATACGACACAAGATTGTAGTAAGGTCAATTGAGAATGCATCGTTTTTAATATAACCTGATGGTTTCTTTTTAATTACGATTAAATTACTAAGCACTAAAAAGGTAGAGTGAACATCTCTCAATACTTTTTCAAAAGATCCGATGTGCCGCAAAAAATAGCTACCTTATTTTTTCAAAAATTGAAATGCAATCAACTATAACTCATAACATCAATAAAAATTATAAAAAGTTCAATAAATAAAATATTTATTACTATTTTAATGCATTTGAAATAGTCATGCTTTTCAGGTAAAATGAGTTGGATTTCTAAGCATTGTGAAGGCTCTATAGATATTATAGAGATGGTTTATTATTGTATGCATCTGCAGTTCACTGCAGTGGTGTGTCTTTTGAAAAACTAAGATTTATAAAATATAACTAACTCATACCACACAGAAGCCTGATTCATTTATGTATTAGTAAAGTGCATTTGTGCAGTGCAGTAGAAATAAGCTATACCAACTAAATTTCTTACACTTATGAAATACAGAAGAGTCGAAATTTTCGCTAATACTCAATTGGAGTTACAGATAGACATGAATTCAAATTCAAAATTCTTTATTCACTTAGGATGCAATACATCTCTTGTGACAGGTCAAGATTCTACATCTACATTTATGCCATGTTCGCAAACAATAGGTAGAGCCGGAGAAAAGAACATGGCAATAAAAACTCGCGGCCACTCCTTTCAAATCGCCAATGTTTACATAGTTTTAATGTTTTAATATAATAAACCTGATATGGGGGTAAGGTGCTGCCACTAATATACTATACACCATGTTAGAGGACTGATGCAAATTATAGTGATTAAAAATTAGAACTTATGCTAATTTAAAAAAAAAAAAACAACAGCCTCAGTGGGTACAACATAGTAGGAGCATCTACTTACAACAAAGGTAAAAACTATATGTGCTCAAATATTGGCCAAATTACTGGTAACAAAAGATTAAATATAAAATATTAATTATAAGATCAAAAGAAAGAGAAGAATGGCCTTTATTAGTCACGTAGAATCTTTACTTACAAAAGTAAAATCATGTTCTTAAACAATGTGATAACAACATTCACATGAGTAGAATAAAATGATAAAGAGCAAGTAGTCAAAACCATTTTTCTTTATCATTTAAAAATTCGTCAACTGTATAATAACCTTTACGTATAAGATAAGTTTTGACTACATTTTTAAACTTTTCCACTGATAGACTCATAACACTAGCTGGTAACCTATTAAAAATTCGCACGGAAAGACCCATAAATGAATTATGCGTTTTATGTAGCCTATGATATTGACCTACTAATTTATGCTTATGTCTCGTGTTCACCGCGTGAACATCACTATTCCTGTGATATAAATGCATATTTTGTTTTATAAACATAATGTTTGCAAATATATATTGTGATGCAACTGTCATAATGCCTATCTCTTTAAACTTTTCTCTAAGGGAAACTCGTGCACCTAGTTTGTAAATCGCACGCACTGCACGTTTTTGGAGAATGAAAATTGTTTGAATATCAGCTGCCTTGCCCCATAGCAGAATGCCATACGACATGACGCTGTGGAAATAACCGAAATATACTAGCCTTGCTGTTTCCACATCCGTAAGCTGTCTGACTTTGCTGACAGCATACGCTGCAGAACTGAGTTTCCCTGCGAGACACGATATTTGGGCGCCCCACTGTAACTTACTATCTAAAGTAATTCCCAAAAAAACCGTTGAATCAACAAAATTAATAACTTCATTGTTTAAAACTAGATTTGTACTGATATTCCTTACATTTGACAAACTAAACTTAATACATTTGGTTTTTTTAGAATTCAAAAGCAAGTTATTTGATGTAAACCAGTCAAGGACATGCTTGAGATGTTTATTTTTCATTCTAGTTTATATTTTCTAATATATCTATTTCATCAATATATCTCTTTCACAATCGATTTACTTCTTACCACATTTCCTCTCTATGTAGGTACTCCTAATTTTCGCTTCTAATCCCCAAAGCGCCTGGTTGACGGCTTGCGTAACAGGATTACGTAAGTTAGACTAAAATGATATAAATGACAAAATGTGGGCGTTTAATACTACTCTGTTTATCCTTTGGAATTGGGTATTAAGGCCTATAACAAGTGTGAATGACACGTAACACTAACCACATTTAGGACGATACTGTAGTTCTCAAATGTCTCGGATCAGTAGAGTGAAGCGAACATTGTGATGCTACGAAAATTAAATTTATACGTATTTGTATATGTCTACACATAATAAAAAAAAAGCGTAATCTGACATCAGATAAATAGTTTTTGGGCAGAGTAGAGGCAGGGCATCCCTACACTTACACAGAAGACAGCATTCGTGTGTTGTATTTCGTTGGTGAATGTAAAGCGGGAGTTGCGAAAGCATAATCACTAACCCGCCATAGTGTGGGTCACCATATTGCATTGTCTGCACTCACAATGTGGGTAGGGTGGTGACACCTACTCCTGGATTTCATTCATGCTTTCCATCAGACAGAGTAGAGTCACTTTGCTATTCTTAAACATATGATAAGAGACCTAACATTTTTCAAGCGGGCCTTCGATCAGTGTCTTCGGTGTATACTTAATCTATTTTCTTCTTTTCATATACCGTCAGTAATATATAACAACTACCCGTTGGTTTTAAAGTGATAATATGTTTTCGCATTGATGCTATAACCTTTTGGGTGTTGCAAGGTTCTCAAATACTTAACACATAGTACTAAACCTATTTGAGTTTCACCCCGCAAAAGGAAAATATCAAAGTATTAGATATAGGTATATTTATTATTCAGTAAAATAACAAAAGTTGACAACTTGTAAAGTAATTGGACTCGTTACGAAAATAAACAATCAATCAATTTCCAATTAAAATTATTTTCGTGAATGCCTAGCTGGGCCAATTAACTCTTTTTCATCCTTTTAGAGTAAATAAAAGCTGTTGACTTAAGACATATTGATTTAAGTTTAAATCATAGGTAAAGAGTTTTGAGGGTCGAGTCTTAAGTAATATTTTGTCCTTGACTTCTTGACAAGATGGCAATGTGACTCTGTTCATAGTATAAAGTAATATCAACCGTAAAAAATGTAACACTGCTTGGCTAGGGCCTCTTCTCAGGAGAGGGTTAAGGCCATCCCCACGCTGGCCGAGTGAGGGTTGGGGACTTGCAACACACGTAGCTACGTAACCCTGCCGCTGCCGCGTTGTACGTTCTTAAGCCGCCTGAAAGATTCCAACTAAGCTTCAACGACTGTTATCTTATGATAACAAATGCCAAAAACGGTCACCCATCTAGCTCTTTCGCGCTGTCATTGCTTACCCCTGGGTGATTCCAAAAACCTAAGGCCACTCGGACATGACCGTTCCATAAAGTAATAAAGTTACCCAGAAATGATAGTTGACCCACATTTTTCTCCACTGGTGGACTTGCTCGAAAAATACTTAGTAAGTGTGAAGTATCCAGGGTATGTTTAAAGTTACTATAGTTTGTGAAGCGAGATAGCAACATACATGCAGCGGATATAGATAGTTAGTAAAGAAATTTATTTCTGTTCAGATTACAAATATAGAGAAATAATAATAATTTGGTTGTTATTAACTACGACTATATATTTCTTATTTGAACTAAACAAGGTAACTTAATTTTAATATTACGTATTCGGCACACTACTTACTATTTAATATCATCCAGACAGTCAATTTATGCTTTTAGCTAGATAGCAATTTAGCGAGATAACCAGAAATTTCTTGCATTTGTATTTAAAACAATATCTCGAAAATTTGATTTCACTCAATCTTCACAATTTGCCACATCACACACATGTCCCACATGCAGCGATAGATGTCTATTTCATCGCATTCAACTTTGATTGAATCGTGAAAGTTTAATATTATTATCACCAGTTATTCTAACACCTTTATGTTTCTAACTAGCTTCGCTCGCGGCTCCACCCGCGTGTCTTTCGGTTATTTCGGCAAAAAGCAGCCTATGTGAATCACAGTGTCTTTATGAAATTTTTTTTTTACCGGTGAAAGCGTAACACAGAATCACTTCCGACATTGGTATGGATATCAGTGACATCAGTGCAACGAATACAATTTATCAGGCGTTTCAAAGGTCGTATGTCATTTATAGTTAGCTGAAACGTATGTTTTGGTGGCGAGGTTGCTAATAAATATCATTTGCGTAGGTTGTGTAACAACAGGAACAAGTTCATTTCTCTGCAGTAACTGTGGTTTTTGATTAAATGGTATTAATTATTAACATTAAAACAAAAGCCATCTGATGTAATTGAACCCAACCTCAAATACTTTGTGTGCATATCAGTTAGATCTGCGAATCGGCCAATATCCCATGTAAGAGTATTGATTTAAGGTAAAAAAAATATTTATGTCATAGAGCAACACGGTACTGACCAGTAGTGTTCTATGAATTAAGCTAATGAACGTTCTTATCACAAAAAAATATACCTACTGGACTAACAATGATAAATAGATTGATAAAATTAATGAGTGAGATTATAAATTAAAAAACATTGAAATAGATGATAAAATTATGAATGATTTGTATAAATTAATAATATAATTATTTTTAGTGGTTGAAACTTTGTAACTGTTTACAAGTACCTAGTTGTGTTGCTTATAATGTAGTATTTTACATAGTCACAGTATAATAGAAACGATTGCCGATATTGAAAGATTGACAATGGTAAGTATAAATGAAAAACAGTGCAGGTATTAATTTAGTATACTCACTTAAATTATGTATTGATGTACAGGCATCATTGCACTTACCTGAAAATATAAAAAAAAAACATTGAGTTGTTCATATTAGAAAAGAACTCATTTAACAAAATTTATCATAACTCGTACTTCTACCAGGTACCTACTTATATTCTTATATACTTCCACTTTTTTGTTAAATGCCTAAGCATTAACAATAACTGAGGGGCCTGGGAATTCAATAATCTCACTTGGTCAAATGCAAGGAAAGAACCGGCTTTATTTTAGATCCGGTCAAAGTAATACAATGATCATTATAGTCGAGACAAAATAAATGTGTCGATGCCTAGCTCTCCCACTTTTAAACTGACTACTTAGAAAATTATATATGAAAAAACAAATCGTAATTATACTTTTCGAAACATCAACTTATGTATCGAAGCAACTATCATTTATCAAGGTTGTCCTTTTGACAAGTAACTCGCTAAATTACGAAGTTCAATTTAGCGATTCAATAAAAATTCTATACTCGTTACTTAGAAGCTAACTGCAACTGCCTTGCTTTGATACTGAATTGCGTGGCCCCAGCTGTTTGTAACATGTTATATAAGAAAGTAGCCGATTGAACGTCTAGGGCAAAGTACTAAAAATAAGGAATGCCTTTCCTTTAAGGTGAATTGTGTGTTGATTGTTACTGTTTTTGTCTTAAAAAGGACTAAGATTAAATTTTTTGAGTTTCAGTTCCAAGTATGGGGACCCCCAAAATGTATTGTTTTTTTTCTATTTTTATATAAAAATCTTAATGCGGTTCACAGAATACATCGACTGACCAAATTTCAACAGTATAGCTCTTATAGTTTCGGAAATAATTGGCTGTGACATACGGACGGACAGACAGACAGACAGACAGACAGACTTGACGAATCTATAAGGGTTCCGTTTTTTGCCATTTGGCTACGGAACCCTAAAAATAAGTAAAAGCACGTACCGCAAAATACCGACCGTTAAAAAGCAATAAGAATACCTCACTTCGCATTTAGCTAATTATGTACGTTGCCAATCAAGTGGACTCACATGAAAACCCAATGATTTTATGAATAGGTTAACCGCATTGCAATCTATAATTACCTTTTAATCAAATTTCTACCCTATTGAAGCGTAAACTTTGTACCTATCCTATTCTATCTATCTTTATAGGTTCATAAAGACAAATATTAATTTATTTACAACACCGATAGCAAGATACTAAGACTAATTAATTGGGGCATTTGACAGACCTATTATTTCTATTGAATGTCGACTTTAGAAACAGGTGAGTGGAACACAGAAGTGGATTAGAATATTTGGGCCAATGTATCTGATATGAAATCATGCAGTGCACAAAGGATACCTGACGGCCTAGCCAGGTAACAAACGCAACTTGGCTAGGGGGGCTGCATCTGTGAAATTGCTTGATTTTACTATATCGCATATTTCAAGTTATCGTTTACTTACTTAGTTTTAGAACTCCTTCCTTTACTAAATTGAATAACTTGGTGACAGAGAAGTTTTATTATGTTATCATTTTATTAAAAAAAAGCGGCCAAGTGCGAGGCCAGAGAGTAATGTACATCATATATTTTTTCTAGTTTTATCATTCTCTTATTTTAGAAGTTACTATTGAGTTTAAAAAAAATATATTAGAAACCTCAATATCATTTTTGAAGACCTATTCAAACCCCACTTATGGTTTTGATGGAAAAAAAATTTTGAGTCTCAGTTCTAAGTATGGGGACCCCCAAAATTTATTGTTTTTTTTTTCAATTGTTGTGTAAAAATATTAATGCGGTAATATTATTAATATAAAAGTGGCTGTGACATACGTACGGCCTGACAGACAGACAGACATTACGAATTTATAAGAGTTTCGTTTTTTGCCAGTTGGCTACGGAACCCTGAAAACTCAAATAAATTGTTACAAATTTTAAATACAATCTAACTATTTACCCCATTATTTCCACATGATGATATTGTCTGGTGTGTGTAACTAAAATCAAAATCGGCAAAATGCAGATGTTTACGGGTTAAAAAATCTGAATGCAAGTATGTTAAGAATAGAACTTAACACATGGCAAACTTAAAAGTTAACTCCATGTGAGTGTAGACCTGTCATTAGCAAGTAAAATCAAAGAACACGACCTAGTTCTATTCAGGGGGCTGTTGACACAACCCAGTTCAGTTTCTTACAGTTTCGAGTCTCATTTCGAAGCTCAAAAGGCGTTGAAAATGTGTCGTTCAGTGAGAAATTAAATGTACATTTGGTAGGGACACATTAAGGCATATTACACACTGTTTTCTATGTTTAAAAGTTATGCGGTTTATTTTTGTGTACTGTAACAGAATATAGCGTAGCGTTCAGAATAAAGTTGATTTGAATAGAAGAGTTACTAGACCTACCAATTAACCTTAGCACCAGTCTATTGCTGTAATGATTGAGGAGACTACTATTGGCAAAGCTCGCTTGAATAAACTTGATGATGATGATGATGATGATGATGTAGAACTACTCCTGGTATCTTAGATGTTGATTAGTGTATATATATATATATATATATATATGTGTATATTGTATAGTGTATATAGTGTATATAGTGTATATATATATATATATATATATATTGTATACCTCGTAAATGGGAAGATTAATAAAAAACTACCACCATTTTCACTGACCGCGGTAGTTGCATTATCCACATAACTGCAACTTTTTACTCAAGTAAGGAGTACGTAACCAGCCCAAAGGCTGGTGACTCACTTCAGAAGACTCTGATAACCTTAATCACTTCATGAATTGCACCATAAGCATTGAAAAACTATTGAATAAGTACTAAATTTATGATTAACCACAAGCAAACTGCGGTGATAGTCAATCCATATTTCAGAGTTAGTTACCTAACTTGTTTTTTTAGTATGCCACTGAGTTCAATTACTGAGCAAACACCTTTCTTTACTATGAGTAATGTGTGCCGTCTACGAATGTTCTAACAAGTCTTTTTTTTACAGTTTTGTTGGCAAAACTAGTACGATTTACCGTTTGATGTTGCAATATTATAAAATGTCTGCTTTTATACAACGTTTACACATATTTTTTACATTACTCTTATAGAAGAGTTTATTTCTGCACTATATTCGTGTAGTTATGGTTTAAGAATACGGAATAATTTCATTCCTTTTTATATCTAAGCCTACCAAAGTGAATCTACTCTGCCTGACGGAAAGCTAGAGTATAATCCAGGAGTAGTCACCATCCTCATTGTGAGTATAGACAAGCAGAAAGGTGACCCACACATAGGCCACGTGACTATGATTGGGCCTCCGAACTCACACTCACCAACGATATACGACATCAAGAGTCTAGTCAGCGTTGTCCAGTGTCAACGGAAGGACCAAAGGAAAGCCAACCATCTTTCTCCATCTCCATCTTTCTAAAGAAAGCCTTATATTCAGCAGTTGAATTACTGAAGAGTATTCTTGAAGATATAATAACTTATTAAAAAAAAACTGTCTAAAGTGACCATTCAACTATTTAATACATTAACCCTAAATTTTACCAAGTTTGTTTACGCTTTAAATTCCATTTATTTCAGTCAGCTACTATAAACCAATGCATACTAAATTGGGTTTGAATAAGTAACTTATTAACATCATTGATCACGAAGTTACGATGGGCGTGACGGCTTCCATTATTATTTTTCATAGTTTTTCCATTATTTATTATGCCAGGGCCAGCCCTCATTTCCTTAGCATCCTTGTTAGCGTTACTTTCTACTGTTTGTTAAACGCGTATTTTTGAAAATATACTAGTAAATGTAGATCTTTACAGTAAAAATATATTGTCAGTTGTAGAAAAGTTCAAAATCTATAGTTTTACTAGTACTCAACATTATGACCAATCTTAGCATATTTTTATATGTACTTGAAAATATAAGTGTTTGTGGTTTGTTTTGAATACTGATTTTTAAAGGCTTAGAAGAAACATAAAAATAAGGTATAAATTTGGCAAATTTGTACATATAAACAGTTTTAGGGTTTCTTAGTTTTTTATTGTTTTTTTTTTAAGCCTACCTAAGTGACTGTACTCTGCCTGATAGAAAGCATGAGTACAATTCAGGAGTTGGGGTCATCATCTTCATTGTGAGGGTAGGCAATGCAGTATGGTGACCCGTACCATGGCAGCCTGGTCAGATGTTTCTATATCATTTTACCGGCTCCGGAGACCGGGAGAATGATACAGAATGATTGTGCCTCCGGTCTTACGCTCATCAACAAAATACAACAGCAAGAATGCTGTTATTATTAGGATGGTCTTCTGTGTGAGTAGTACTAGTAGGAATAGTAGTAGGTAGTATATATAGTATATATAAATATTTTTTGAGGTACCACCCCTACACGTGAAATGGAGATTTTGATCTTTTTCTCGCGTCTATCCTATCATTAGATAGGTCTTATAAATCATTGCGAGGTTGTTAAGATGACTGATTGATATAGGTATCCGTTTACGAGTTGTTCTACTTTAAATAGCATTTTTTGTTGAAATTAATTTAATAATCGGTAATATTTGTAAAAGTATCTACGGTATTTCCCGGAGAAAAATGTTACTAATTAGAAAGGGGTAAATCGTTAGGACGAAATGTAAAATAATAGGTACTAAATTGTTTGCTCTTTGCTTATGTCTATATTTAGCCCACAATTGAATAGAACGGACCATAAAGAAAACAATTGCTAGCAGTTTATAGATGACTTCCAGTGGTGTCCCCGCAGGGGGGATTCAATCCCGACGTTGTGAAGTGATCTCAATAAGTGCGAATTGGATGATCTACCAAGGTCGTTCTACTTGTGATCTGTTGACACAGGAAACAGTAATCTCAAGACTATATACGAGTACAATGGGATGAACATCATTACATCAATTTAACACTACAAATGGTTGGTTATTTTCTTATATACCTATAAATATATTGCAAGTGCGCTGATTTCAAGTGGGTTGTTTATATTGACTTGTTCTTATTCAGGGGCTTGCATTACTTCTTTTGTCTTGCTCAATGTCCACCACGTACGGTAGCTAACGGTATAGTAGTATTTAGGAATAACAGAAATACTTCAGGTTGTTCCGTGTTGACGCTTATTACAAGGACCCATGTAAACTCCGAGCCCAGACGAGGCCGAGTGAATCGCTTATCATAAATTGGATCCCGCAATCATTTATTCATAGATTCAGGAAAATTTATTTAATTTTTCGAGTAGAATATCTTATACTGAAATGATACTGGCAGTTAAAACAAAAGAGAATAAAAATATTTTTCGCTCTCCGACATACATGCGGCAAACGGCCATTGATTTTGTAAATGTTGTGTTTTAAGATTGATTAATGATTATACATTTTGTAAAACCAGATAATATGAATATTAACAGGAAAAAAGAGATGATACTTTTGAATAAAAATAAAATATAAGCGCTTTTTTGAATTTGTTTACAGATTTTTCTGTTTAATATTTTCACCAGACAATATTTTCTAAATTAATGACAACAAGCTGACCAATTCAAGCGACGCAGCGCAGGTGTCCTCTCGCAGCAGAGATTAGTATTCTCATGTTTTTGCCTAACAACGTGACTTGTGGTGAGACGTGCTTTTTATGGTATTTAATTGAAATCTAAATGTTTAATACTATTTAATTTAATAATTTAACATATTAATAACTAATTTAATACTATTTATACATGATAATGGACAAGAGACTGAATACCTTAACGGAACGAAAACCTTAACAATGACAACAACAAACATAATTGTTTCATTCATTTCTATGTTTATAAGTTAAGCTGGAAATGTTAATGTAAAATGTGCAGCGTCCAGGATAATCCAAAGCGAGATCAATAAAAGATGGGATACTTTATTAGTTCTTATTTGTATTAATCCAAACTAATAATATAAATTCTAAAGCATTTTTCTGTCTGTGCCTTTTAGGCTTCAACGGTTAAGCCACTGCAACAATTCCAATGAAATTTTACAATGAGATGTTTTGATTCTTCAGGAAGAATATAGGCTACTGTTTACTGCGATAACCGATGTTCGGAGCCGCAGAAAAAACCCTCCTTGTGTAAAATTGCTAGTAAAATATTTATCTTATTTAATTGCCAGTAAATGTATATATTCTTTTGGTATTATTGCAGTAAGTTTAACTATTATATTACATTGATATACAAGGTCAATCCATAAACCTTACGAGTAAAGTAATCACTTAAATAGCGTAGTAATTGCTCCGTGTGAGCCATATCAAGACCTGGCAACTAGTTTTGTCTGTGCTCGATGTGACACAGATGGTAAAACAGGAAATGATACAATCACTAACAGCTATCACGACAGTGATTGCAAATACTTAGCAAAATTTATGTTTACTTTAAACTAATAGTAAAATTGTTTTATCTGACCGACTTCCGTGTTATATTTATTTTTAAGTGGCAGTTTCTCGAAATGACTTACTAATGAACCTTTACTAATATTATTAAAGGGAAAGTAACTATGTCTGTCTGTCTATCTGTCCGGTTTTCACAGTGAAACTACTGAACCGATTAAAAACAATTTAGTACACAGGTAGTCCAGTGTCATAGTTAGGACATAGGCTTCTTTTTACCGCGGTAACCGACATACACGATATCGGAACCTCGGGCGAAAGCTAGTATTAGTTAAATATATCTATTATAATATTTTCTATCTATATCTAATGACATTGTGTCACTAAGCATCTCAATTGTTTTTTTTTATATTTTTAAGCCCACTAAAGAGACTACTCTGCCTGATGGAAAGTATCAGGAGAGTTCAAGAGTAAGTGTCACCATCCTCATTGTGAGTGCAAACAATATAGTACGATGACTATCACTATGACAGGTATAAAACAGTTGTAAACATTATACAAAGTACCAACATAGTACAGTACCATACCAAAGTACCATACAAAGTAAAGTAAATATTGATCTACTGTAGTCATCTAAGTCTGTTAGAGTCAGTTAGTAAATATTGTTAGTCGAATATATGGCTACATTTTAAGTACGACGACTGTCTATTAGTACCCGTGATTATGGAAGCATAAATACCTATTCAGATAGTCTCTGAAAGCTAAAAGCAAGTAGCCTTTTCCTCTTAAATTTCCTCGCAATTTATTTCTTTAGGATACGAACGGAATCTAAAACAAATTTTCTTCACTTTGTATCACATTAAGTAACATATTAAGAGTAAAGTTCAAATGGAAAATGTTCTACTTAAGTCGTGTCTCGGGGGTGGGAAATCTAATTCGATGGTGATCTTCTAAGAATCGTTTGATGTTGTTTTACATTTTTGTCGTAATAAATAATTAATTAACTATGAAATATAAATATATATAACAAGCTTCAATGTGCCCAAATTACGACGTAAATATTTATAACTATATTATGACATCATAAATAAATATTTCGGGCATCTGACACACAACATCACCTAGTCCCAGTAGTAGGCAGAGTTTGTACTATAGGTACATACTAAACAACTGACATAAATACATATGTACAATTTTTTGTAAATACATACATATCATACAAAGAAAACACGCAAACTCCAAAACAAATATTTAGAGATCATACAAACATTTGGTCCCACCCTGGAATCGAAGCCGATACCTCTTGATCAGATCTTGATTTTTGTGTTTAGCTTGCTAAATTCAAATATAGATCTATAAAAATAGAAATATTAGCTTATCTTTAAATAAACTAAGATTCCCAAATTATCTTATTTCTTTTATGAAATACTTCATATCGACGAAGCTATAACTGAATGAGAAGTAATTAACGGTCTACGATTAAAAATAAATTAAGGCATCAGAGGAACTTTCGTTCGAGGTTATCATTATCAAATATACAATGTTATAACAAAAGTAATTCCATTTCTCCACAATAACTATTCTGTTACACAAACTGACAATACGCATAACAAACCGTTGGCACTGCGCCAGTTCCTGAAATTAACAACCTGGGAATGGCTGGGAATATTAAGGCACATAGCTTACTGGAACGAATAATCAGACTCATTATTATAATTATCGGAAAATAAATTTATCTACCAAAATTTAATCAAATGTCTTGAGAGTACATTGTAAGAATCTATGAAAAGGACCTTGTGAGCCTTGTGGCGCTAAAAATACATATAGAATATCATTATTTTACTTTGTCATAGTTTTCAAGGTAGTAGTGCCACGCTGTTTAAAGCACGAATAGGTCGCCTCGATCGGGGCAGTACTACCCTCGCACAAAAGACCAACCTCAAATGACAGCATTCGTCATATCGTGTTTCATTAGTAAGCGTGAGACATGAGGCTCACTGATGCATAAGCATCTCACTACGCTGCCATAATGTGGGTGCTGCATTGTTTGCATCCACAATGATTATGGTGATGGTCCCGTTTTTTAAGAGGTCACATCGGCGCTTCCTTCTTCACCTGTTGTGACTTGTGGGGTTTCATCCTATTTATTAGACACCATTACATTATGTGACTTACAAACTGTTGTTCTGAGTCTGGGTTTTCTTTTGTAAGTTTCATGTTTGTCTGTAATCTCAACCGGGACACAGAATTAATGTTGTTATTAGAATAGTCTTTAAAAATTTTTTTTTGTAATAGAAATATTTAAAGAAGTTTAAGATATAAGAATCAAATGAGTTATTTCATTTTTTTTTATTAAAGCCTACTAAAGTGAGTCTACTCTAAAATGAGGTAAGAAGGTCGCCTTAACACCGTATCGCTGAAACGTGCTCACGAATGATGAGAGTTACATCACGTAATACAGTAGCTGTTTCATTAAATGCTAATGACAGTGTGAGGTACTCCCTTGCGTGTAATTACCGCAGCTTTAGTCGTTTTGATATTTTTGGAACACTTTATTTTAACGAAAAATCGATGTTAAAGTAGACCGAACGTAGTCACACACACACACACACATGCTAAGATTACGGAGTGACACTTCCACAAAATTTGATACAAATCCTATACCAACCCGACAGGCTAGCTTTGTAAAGGTCCGACTTAAAAACTTAAATCTAAGAAGCCTTTGTCCAGTAGTTATGAAGATTATCATGTTCTTATTAACGATATCATATAATACTGAACAACAATACTTATTAATAATAACTGAACATACATCATATACGGCTGCCTGATTCCAAACTCGGTATAGCAGATGGTGACCGGACTACTTATAAGCATACGTACATATTAATAGATAATTTTATTAAGTTGAATAAATAAATAAATAAATAAATAATATATAAAACAATGAAGCATAATAAGTATTAACTTATGGAACTTACATTTAAGAAATAAAATACAAAATATACTTTAAAGCACAAAAAAAAACAAACAAAAAATGCAGTATTTACATAAAAGCTTTAAAAAAAACCTCTGCATCATCACCTACCGTTAACGTTCCTTAAAGAATAAATAAATAATTGTATATTAATTAAATAGTTAATAAATAAATTAGGTTTCAAAAAATAGTAAGATAAGATTAACAGCAATGAAGCCACTTCAAAATACAAAATTTTTTCCAATTTGGTGTATTTTTATATAATATGTAACAAATACAACTCTATCTTAACTTACATACAACGATTTCGTGTTTATTTGAGGTCTAAAACACTAAAGTAAAGGTAATATTTAACATGGCTATAAAGTGATAATCGACAAGGTCCGACGACATTTTGAAGAGATTACACAAAAAAAATCGGCCAAGTGCGTGTCAGGCCACGCACAAGAAAGGGTTCCTCAGTCACCCATAGTGGTACGTGGATTAGAAATTGTATCCAATAGATAATTGTTATGTTTACGTATTAATGCGTTAATTTTGTATGACATTTTCTAAGTAACCGCATTGTAAAAGTTAAGCCTCTATAACTCCTGAACTAACAAAGTCATCTAATTCGTTATAGTTTTCCTTCAAAGTTCATTATATTGACCTTTTCCAGATATATTGAATTTTTCCAGATTTTTTGAGCCAACCGTTTAGCTTTTAGAGGGGGCGGGACGCCCTGTTTTTACACTTTAAAGTGGAATTCCTCGCAAACGGATAACTAAATCAAAAAATCGTCTTAGAAACCCTTAATTTTTTTAAAAAGACCTATCTACTGATATCCCACATGATGGGGTAGCAGCGAGAAAAAAAAACATCCCCACTGTACGTGTAGGGGAGGTATCCCAAATAAAAATATTTTTCATAATTTTATTGTAGCACTTTGTCGACGTAATTACAATACATATTCATGCAAAGTTTCATCTTTCTAGCACTTACCGTTCAGACGGTAAGTCGAGGACGGACGGACGGACAGACGGACATGACGAATCTTTAAGGGTTCGAAGTCATAAACTTCGGAACCCTAAAGGCCTATGTCTAGCGTTGAGCAATACAGGCCACATATTGTTCTGATATTCATGGAGTAGGATAAAAAAACAATTAAAAATAAATACTATCAAAATGATTTAATAAAATTATTCATAGCTATGTTAAGTGTACACATAATTTTGAAATTAAATAAATTAACGTCGTTTACAATAACCCGCTTTGCATCGTTCCCGGCGCTGGATTGCAACGGACATCCTTTTGCACTACGAAGTAGCCAGAGAGCGTCATGAACTCATGACATAATTTTAAAGAGTGCTTACACTCTCTTTGTATTTCTTATCACGAAGACGAAGTGGGCTATCGTTTTATGGACAAAACTGATAGTCTAATTAATTAACATTATTTAAAACATCAACAACAGCTATCGTATGCGGAAGAACGCAAAAAACCTAAGTACATCTGTATATTTTAATCAGAATATTGCAGCAGTTGATATGAAAAGTAAACATTATTAATAAGTCGTTTACATTACACGTGTGAGATAAAGTCCAATAAGTCTATTTTAAGAAAATCAATATCAAAAGACCTCGTGATCCTGACTTCCAGATAATTATGTTACACACAAATACCCTACAATGAAAGTAGAATATTGTATTTGTATACATCAGTTTGTAAGTTCATTTAAATCTAAATTGTGAAAACAAGAACTTATATTAATTCTGTATTCGATTTTATGTTTGTAAATTCCATAGCGCCTAATTTGAATTGATTCTAATGAATAAAGTGTAAAATATATATTCGTAATAATGGCCCACGTGTCATAGGTTTTCCAAATCTTAGAGACTTACACGTTTAGCAATTAATCGTAATAGGAAAAAAAAATCGTTACCTATTTCTACTCTACGTGACTACCATCTCTTTTTTCATTTTTTTTTCATGAGTCAAATTATTTGATCTATCAAAGTATGTCAAGACCTTACTAAAACATTGGTTCAATAATAAAAAATACTTTACTTAGCACATACTTTTTTTAAAGGTCACGAATGTACCTAATTATTATTAGTAGATATGATTAAATTAATGATAATCGGATTTCGAACTATCTGTGACTAGTATATTTATGCAGCTGTACCGTAATAAAATTAAATTTAAAATTAGAACACATGAGAACACAAAATCGATAAAAACTCGTAGGACCTATTGGAGTTTTTATCGAGCTTCGGATTTATGGATGTCTATATGTCTTTACTACAAGTTCATCAATCATTTTTTAGCAGCCAAAATTATAATAGAAAAGCTATGTTGCACATTAGTAGGTAGGTATCCTTTATACACTGTTATTTGCACTTAAAAAAGAAGAATGAATTCAAAGAGTTTATATTAAATAGGCAGTTTACGTACGAATAACGAGCTTGTAGGAAGAAATAATAAAGTTATAAGTGCATAAATGTCTCAAATAAGATCAGGTACATCTGTGTGGTAGCCAAACAGTCATATATATTTTCCAAATTGGAAGGCCCGTAAATGGAAAACACATTGTGTTCTTAATTCTCAACTCAACCAAAACAATAAAGCTTAGTTTTGAGTTTTCTAAATTTATTGTGATGAATAAAAGTAAAGTAATCTTGATTTTTACTATTGAGATTAGTTGTAACATCTAAAAACATGGTGGTAGGTGTCTTTTAGTCAAAGTCTTTCGACACGTTACCTTTCCTACTGTAGAGTACTACTCTATTTCAGAGAATAAGTGTACTTTTACATGGCCACTTTGATGAAATCTTAAGTATTACTTAAGTTATTTACTATTTTGTAAGTAAATACGGAAATGTCGTCAGTCGTTTGCCTTGCAGTTTATCATTGTTACTTTGCTCACCTCATAGACGAAACCCTCATATATGACTATAATCATAGTTATCTAAATTCTCTACGTCAAGTGATGAAAACGTTTATAAAAGAATAAACACAATTATAGTAATTTTCGAAAAAAACACCTCAAGGCTGGCCTAGTTTAAATAATTTAAACAAACAACAACAAACAATAAAGATATAAAATTCGTCACAATGAAAAACTGGATAAAGATTCTCAATGACTTGTACCAATCATAATACTATTATGACAGTTTAAATTGTATAATCTTGTAGATATCTATATACTTCTTAATCTTCAGATCATTCATTTGTTAGCTTTATGTGTTCCGGCAATAAATTCTTCAGAGTACATTCTTCTTTAGCACCTAAGATGGTAAGTACTAATTGAATAAAACCCTAGTAACATATTTGTATACAAATTTTATTAATTACTAGCTGACACATGAAACTTTTTCTGCGTCTCATTATCCGTTAGCCAACCTTAAAAGATAAACATGTTTTGTCTTCGATTTTCTTTTAGAAATTTTATTGAGTAATAATTCTATATTACAATATCTTTGAGAAATTTTTACTTCAAAAATTTTCCCCCGATTTGCAACATTTTATATTGATGTTCAGCTTCCATTCTTGTAGCGTGATGGTGTATACATTTATCATCAATAAAGCCTATAGGATTCCCCGATAAATAGGCTATTTAACACCGAAATAATTTTTCAAATCAGACCATTACGAGTACTTGCTGAGATTAGCGCATTTACACAAACAATTAGAGAGGCCTATGTCCAGCAGTGGACTGCGATAGGTTGATGATGATGATGAAACAAACCAACTCTTGAATTTTATAATATTAGTATAGAAGTATAGATGAAGCTGCTAGTCTAAAGATAATGTTTGTTCATGTTTTACTAATATTTGTGGCGTCGAAGTTTGAATTAAAATTTTATGTCGGTATAAAAATGACATTATTTAAACATGTCACTCATGCCATTTTGAGGAAGTTAAAGAAAGACATGGTCGCGTCAGTTGATTCGCAGAGAGACGTAAAGAAACAATGGCTGCTCTACTACGAAAATAATTTAAGAAAACAACATGTTTTATATTAATCGCAAACACTAAATGCAGTTGTTCCGCGATTTAAATTTAATCTGCTCTTCCTTTGGCAGGGTTTTCATTAGTTTTACTAGAGGTTATGGAAATGTTAATAATGTGGCAATTAAGTTAGTTTGATAAATAAACGAAGCGATTTCTATTTCCGAAGAAACATTAATATAGCATCATAATATTTCACTTTTCCATTTTTATTTATGGCCGTCAGAGAGTGTTAGTTTTGGTTGACTCTCGTCCGGCTCCACTGGGACAAAAATAATATTACTAATTGAGACTAAAAGGAGCATCATCATCATCATCATCAACAGCCTTTAACAGTCCACTGCTGGACATAGGAAAAGGAGCGTTACTTCCTATTCTTTTAAATGAAACTGTAGTTCTGCCTGTTTTAATAGTTAAAAATATGTGTCAGAGAATGTTAAAGAGTCACAAAGCAGTTGTGCAGTTGTCTTTTATTTTAACTTTAAAATTACTCTTTATTAGAATTATAATTTAGATAAAAGACAGAAAGCATTGTAATAACTACGTATATTATTTATTACATTACATTCCAGTCATTGATAAATAAAATAATGACGCTTCCTCCAAGTTTACACACCAATATTTGGATATTAAAGAACCAAAAAAGGCGAATGACAAACATACCACACATAATATAAGACAAGTATTCTATTTTTGGTTCTAATTAACAGAGTCAAATTTATTGAGACTGGACAGTATTTTGTTGATAACAAATATCATACATTCTTATCGAAATAGAAGTAACGGATTGTTTGTAAAAAAAATATTATCGTTTTTATAGCACACTAGCTAATGCCCGCGGCTCCGCTCGCGTCCTAGGGGTTTGAAAAATAGATGTTGGCCGATTCTCAGACCTACCCGATATGGAGACAAAATTTCATACAAATCGGTCCAGCCGTTTCGGAGGAGTATTGCAACGAAAACTGTGACACGAGAATTTTATATATTAGATCATCTGTCGGTAACATTAATGTTTATCTGGAAATAATGCGCAATTGCTATAAAAGTCACACTTATTATCTTATCGGTTCTTTTTTTTCCAAATGATCTTAAGATTGGAGTATTCTTGTTTCCATGACGTAGCAAAATTTAAGAGATTATCAGAACTGATTATATTTAAAGCCTACCACGTTAATAAAGTTATTGCAATAAAATAATAGGTGGTAATCGATTTTAGCAGTAGCTCTTGCTAAATTGTCATTTAAAAAACGTGAACGTTATTATAAAACTAGCGAAATTAAGGGAATGTCATCATCTCATTGTTAAGTTAAGTGTTTAAAACAAAAGATTAGCCAATAATATTACAAAAGAATCTATTTTTTTCAGTGGCAGTTCGCGATCTTAGAAAGAGAATCGACGCGTAATATTAAACTTTAATAAAGTGGCTGATGCTAGCATAATAATAAGTATTTAATAGTGTTGTTAACTTATTGCCCTCAATGATTTATGCGACAGTAATTAAAAATAGTATTAACTTTGCCTTATTTTAAATACTATGTTTTATGAATATGGTTGCCACAAGACACAAATGAACGACTTGTTTACAACACCATATCTTTATTTTTTATTATTTGCGAATAGAATACGAATGTATTTTTTATTATTATTAATAATTATTATGTAGGCCGAAGTCATTTTGGATAACTTTCATATTGAAATAATAGGTATTGACCTAAATTATACGAAAATATTCTTATCTGATGGCAGCTTTTGGGGCAGGTCAAAGTCTTTTGTGGTTAGTCTCAAGTTTTACACAAATATTATTTCTTTGACGTTATCGTTGTAACGAGGGCTTTTGGACGTAATGAACTCAAATATATAAAGATAATTAGTGGTCTCGCTTTCCAAAAGATTAATAGACGTTTTCCTTAGAAGATATCTCTCACAGACAGACAATTATTTTTGTATTCAGGCAAGTTTATGGTATGTTACATTTAATATTAATATTTTAGTATTCAGGCAAGTTTATGGTATGTTACATTTAATATTAATAGATGTGAATTTCGTGATTTAATAAATAAATTACTTATTTTACCAAGAGGCACAATGTGTTACCATTGCCGATTTTTTCTTCTTGAGGTTTTGAAATGTTACTCAAACCACAACCATAAACTTGGTATTTTTCTGTATTGTTTTAGATTCCAAATATATATTAATGTTGTGAATTAATATATCATAAAGGTAACGTGGGCAGGACAGACTAGACTTAATAATAATAATAAATAAATATTTCGGACATCTGACACACAACATCATCTAGTCCCAAGCTAAGCAGAGCTTGCATTATGGGTACTAGACAACTGATATAAATAATAAATAAAAAAAAAGCCTTACATTTCTCTTAATTAAAATTTAATATAATTAAAAAAGTAAATATACAATAGTAAAGTGCTATATAATTAATTAGAGAACCCCTGAGGTGAAGGCCTCCCCCAGAGAGTGCCAAGTATCTTTGTTCTTCGCGATTTCGAGCCATTTTGGTCCAGCTACATGTGAGATTTCGTCATCCCATCGAGCGTGTGGTCTACCGCGTTTGCGTTTCCCAAGCGGACCTTTCCAGGAAGTCAGTTTTTTTGCCCATCTATTGTTTTGGCCTGCCCATTTCCACTTAAGTTTTTTTTTTGAGTGCGTAAGTGCATCAATTACTTTTGATGATGATCTTATTTCTGTATGACGGACTGTTTGTTGCTTTTTTATGTTAAGCATACTGCGCTCCATGGCCCTCTGGCATGTAGTTATTTTATTTTTGACAATGTTGTTAAATGTCCATGTTTGGCATGCGTTTGTCAGGCTAGGTAATAGATTTGAGTCCATCACTTTCTTTTTCAGTTCTATTGGGAGGTCACTTTTAAAAACTTCTTCTAGACTCCAGTATTTATTCCATGCTTATTTGACTCTACGATCCACCTCTGTAACATTTCTGTTCTTGTCGAATGATATTCGTTTCCCTCGGTAAATGTAATCCGTCACATAGTCGAGTGGTACGTTGTTAACGCTTATAGGGCTTTGTGTGATGTTGGACATGATTTTGGTTTTTGACCAGTTCATTTCGAGGCCTACCTGTTTGCTTAGCGAGTGGAGTGTCTGGATCATGTAGCTTAATTGGCTAGAGCTTTCAGATACTATAGCTATGTCGTCCGCGAACCTTAGGTGGCTTAAGTAAGTGTCTTTTATAAGTATGCCGTGACGATTCCAGTCTAACTGCCTAAAGACGTTTTCTAGCACTGAGATAAAAAGTGTTGGGGACAGTGGGTCTCCCTGTCTCACTCCTCTTTGTATTGGTATTTGTGGCCCTGAGACTTCCAGTATGACCTTGTTCGTACATTTCTGATAGATGTTTTTCAGAACTTCTATATATTGATTTTCTACGTTTTGTATTCTGAGCGCTTCCCAGATACTCGAGTGTAGTATAGTGTCAAAGGCCTTTTGATAGTCTATGAAGGCGATATACAGTGGAACTTGTTGTTCTAGGTATTTTTCTATCAATAGCTCTAGAGTGTGTATATGGTCCACTGTGGAGTATCCTTTACGAAAGCCAGCTTGTTCAACAGGTTGGAGTTTATGTACCGTGGTGCTTATACGTTTTTAAATTTTTGTTGCGAACAATTTATAGAGACTTGGTAGTAAACTATAGTTGGTCTATAGTTTGAGATGTTTTTGGGGTTTCCTTTCTTGTATATTAGTATAATGTTCGAGTAACTCCACTGTGACGGAGTGGTAGCGGTATCTAGTTTTCGGTTAAATAAAAGCGATAATGGGTGGCCCCATGTTTTGAAGTTTCGTTTGTTAGACCATCTGGTCCTGGACTTTTATCTAATTTTCAATTTCTGATGCAATTTTCTATCTCTATCTCGTCTATAAGTTTTATTTCTTGAGTGTAGCTATTATTGGTGTAATTTTCGAGCGTTGTTGGCTGTGCAATTGATATAAATACATAAACTTATTTTTTTTTGTAAATACATACATATTATATATAGAAAACACCCAGACTCCGAAACAAATATTTGTGAATCACACAAATAATATTTGGTCCGACCCGGGAATCGAACCCTAGACCTATTGATCAGCAGCCGCATACGTTAACCACTAGACCAACAAGGCAGTCAAAGACTTCAAAGACAAAGTCTTGAGAGACATCTATCACATTTCTTTAATTATCATATGGATTAACTTTCAACAGAAGTTAAATGGAATGTTCCGACAGGTTACTTCAGCAAAAAGATTCATCTATCTATAAATATACATACCTAGTTGTAACTTCAGAAATAACAAAGTTTAAATTTTAAATAAATATTTATTAGACTTTTCATCAAATACGTATATTATTATCACATATCTTATAGGCGTCGTTGTTAAGTATTTGTTATTATGAGTTGTGGACAACTTGAAAAAAGTTTCCGTTTAAATTTTTTTTAAAACATTTCTGTGTTCAAGGTTTTAGAATCGATAGTATTATCAATATTACTATTGATTACTACCGATTTGATAGTAGGTACTCAGTATTAGTTATGTAGGTCAAAACAATTTTGATCTTGATAGCCTATATTATTCCCAATATTATTTGATGATCAGGATGACGTGAAGTGATAAGTGCTCTATGAATTCTTATAATAAACTTAGGCGACTGTATTTAATATTCGAATCGAAGTGATTATAAAACAAGCATTTTTATTGAAGAACTTGTACAAGAAGAAGTTCGCGATTGATGACATTGAATACTCACCTGAAGGTTGACTGGCAGAGAATGCCACATGGCATTAAGTCCGCCTTTGTGCTGCATGTGCATTAAGTTTTAAATAAATAAATAAATATATGCGTTGTTCTTACGTGCCACCAATATTGTACCAAATACCCGAAACACAAACATAGAATAAGTTATTTTTTGAATCTTTTAAACAAAAATTTCGCTCTATTACTTGAGTGATTTCAATCAACTATATTTTATTGTTTTATTTTAAGTATGTCTTTTTAACACAAAGATTTTATAACGCTTGCAGAAGAAAAATACCAAATATTTTCGGATATGCAGACAAAACTATCGAAAAGGGCAGTATTTTATCTATTTTATCTCCAAGAAATGCTTGTATTAATAACAACATATTTAGATAGTTACGTAGGTATAGTTAGACAGGTAGTACCTTCTATCTTTAATGCATGTGTGCCAACAACTTGAGTCCGATAATTATTTTTTAGTATTATGTGTTTTAGTTATATAATTATATGTCATGAGACGTAGTGATTTTTAAAATTTTCAAGGTATTAGTATTACAGACACGTTGATTTCAGCACGAATGGGCCGGCTCGACCTGGGTGAAACTACCCTAGCTTAAAAGACCAACCTAAAAATGTCAGCACTCGAGCTGTTGTATTTCGCTGGGGAGTGCAAGACTGTGTGGGTTACCATGCTGCATTTTTTGCACTCACACTGAGGATGGTGGTCACCACCACTCTTTTGACTGCCTCGGTGACGCAGTGGCAGCGTATGCGACTGTTGCGCTTGAGGTCTCGGGTTCGATTCCAGGGTAGGACCAAATGTTTGTGTGATCCGAAATTTTTTTTAGGAGTTTTCCCATGTATAATATGTATGTATTTACAAAAAAAAAAAGTATGTTTATGTATTTATATCAGTTGTCTAGTAGCAATAATACAAGCTATGCTAGGTTTCGGACTAGATGGCGTTGTGTAAAACACAATAAGTAAAAATCAAGAATGCTTTATAAGAAAATTTATCTTCCTCAAAGCCCGTTTAGAAACAACTAACATTTTGGTTTCCTGACTTAAAGCAAAGTCAACAAATATTTGTATTCAATATCTACGACCGATCGTTCCAACCATTTGGATCCGATGGTGAAACATGAGGTAATGTAGAACGAATATCGAATTTAGCTTATCCGTGCCTGTTTGTACATGTTCTGAGTAATGTGGCGGTAAATGGAAAACTCACTGAACCTGAGTGATTTCGAAGCTGACAGGGTTTATACTATCTTCGGTCGTCAGTTCCAAGGCTTTGTTTTTATAGATACACATTTTTCATGTGAAAAATGATATATTAAGTATACAGCGCTATACTTAATAGTTTTTCACATGAAAATTGTGAGAAAATCCATTTTATATGTACTCGTATAAAAATGAATTGCAGTTCGTTGGTTTAGTTAAAATCGAGAACAAGGATATTTGTGGCACTTCAGGGAAAGTTCAAAAGGTGAGAGTTTAGAAAAATAATAAAATGTTTTTAGATATTAAACATAAATCATGATAAACAAACAATATTTCACAGTCATGTGTATGAATATTGATGATTTAACAATAAAATTATTTAAACAACAGTGAAAGAGGTAACCAATATCTGTTTGGAAGTTAATTTGGGCAATAATGAATATTACAATGACTGTTACCATATTTTTTTAAAAGAGATACACTACTACATAAAAATATATCTGTGTGTTAGAGAAAAAATTGTCTATATCTAAGTTACATGTGATGTCTCAGGCACAAAATATTGTTGGGCACGCCTCTGTTGTGGCAGTAAGTCCCGTTACAAAAGAGAGCTCGAGAGACCTCAAGGGACTTTCTCATATCGGCTGACGTAGATGACCACTGACTGAAAAAGGATATTTCGGTGATCACTTCTGGCTGATCACAAAAGAACCACCGTTCTCTCTCTGGTAGTGCCCGGAATGTGGACATGGCTCGCTACACGCTGGCAGAATGTCGAGCGTAGGAGGAGCCAATTTTTTTTTGTGTGTGGAAAATCATCATGGACCGTCACCTCACCGGGGACTACGGCGGGGTTGTGTGTTGGACTCGAACTGACTAAAAACCACACAGTGTGCCCTCTCCGCGCTTCTCTGTTTAAGAGGAGGAGAAGTGTCTAGGCGTAACCTTGTGTCGGCCATCAGTGTAGGGATTCTCTACACCGATGTATTTGTTATAAAAGTCTGAAATAAAATAATTATTATAGAAACAAAGAATCCCGACTGCTTAAAAGTAATGAACTGAAAGAGTAAAACAAGTATCACAATATCTATTTAAAATTGGACTGACATGAGCATTGTTTTGTAACCTTACTAAACACTTTATGGTACTGCCCTCCTTAAAATCGTATTCCCTTGCTATTTTTAAAGGCTATTTTCTAGTTTTTTTTTTAAATAGTCTTCAGAGATTGGTTTTCGTAATTACCACTGGCAATTTGTATTTTAGACTTGTAATTATTAAACATAACTAAATACATTCAGTGTTGGTAAGAATAAATTTTCGCTTCTTTACAAGGTCGGTGTAATTACTTTGAGCTTTGTCTGTTTCAAATTAAGTTTTCAAAAGAATGACAGCTTTCTAATTTGTAAAAATGAATTATAATTTTGCTTTTACTTTCAGTATACGTGATATGAGCATGTAATTACTGATGTTGAAGGACGGGTGTCATGTGTCCCTCCATCTCAGAGGCAGGAATCTGGGGAATCTGAAGGACCCGGGGGATCAGATCAGATGACCAGACCAGGTGATCATGCCTGGCGGGCCGTGGCCTTATTTCATAACTTTTCTACTACTCCTACTACGTTAAAATTTGTAGATTGTCAATTTTATATACCGATGTTGTTACCTTAATTTAATATATCTAGTGACTTTTTTTATACAATACCCGCAGTTTCCCTAGTGTTAATGGTCACTGCGTAGATCCTAATATGTAATTGTAACAAAACTATTCATTTATATTTGACTGAAATGGCAGTGATAATCGTGTTAATAAACAAACAAAATATTTCTTGCCTTCTACATCTTAGTATAGGTGGTGCGATATCAACGTAATTTTAAATAAGTACATGTTTTATCCGTGTGCGGAGGTTCGATACAATCTCCCTAAATCAGATTCCTTAATTATTTAATGATTTATGAAGTACAGAATGCATACCGCAATAGAACTCAAACACTTTGTATCAACGATTAATATTGTTAAAGTTGCAGCGTCTCTTTTTCTAGACATTCCCATCCACATAAGGCATCGTTTACAAAGATCACATAGGTTAGTGTTGAGTTAGTTTGTGTAAGTATAGTATTAGGAATATATGTGTGTCAGTAGACATGAATTTCATAACTCCAGCGGTGAACCCGTATATGATGGCTTAGTTGAAATTTAGAATATATAGTAGTTGATTCTGGTTTAACACATGGCAGTCGAGTATAATGGACACGTATTGTTGCACTTGAAATCTTTTACGTAGTTGGCTGGTTTTCGTTCAGATTGACCACCGTGCCCGAAATCGGCTAGGAGAACACCATCATTAAAGTCTGTTAATGATGATGATACTAAAAAGACAAACCCGTGATAACTGATAGGTACCTAGTATGTTGTATCGTCCAATGATTTTGATTCACAGCCTGTCGTACGTGACACGTGTGTAATGTTTATAATGCAACAATACACGTGAATAAGACACGTTTCTGTCTGATATCCACTTTGCATACACGTTGCGTTGTGCGATGTTTTATATGATACCGTAACCAATGAGATAATTAATAACAATATTCTTTATTGTGACACAAACACATACAGCTTATTCGTTTTAATCAGATGTACGTTTCCTAACGCGGTATTCATCTTCTTCTGATTAGATGACAATCAGCCGAATATTATCAGCTATTACTGAGAATGTGAAGTAGTTAGAGTTTGAAAGTCTTCTAGTCGTCGTCGTATAGAATTAAATAATAATATAGATGAAATTTGAACCGTCCATCGAAAATACAAATAACAATCTCATGCGATATTCATAAGATCATCAGAAGAATTTTCGAATGTCGAACACTTGTTTTTTTCAAAGTTAATGTCTTTGTAACGATCGCATTTGGGAGCCAAAATGAAGGCATGATTATAAAGACGTTATACAATAATATTTTTTAAATACTTTACACTTTTATAGAAAGAAATAAAAATTGAAGTGTATGAATTTAATGAAAAAATGGAACTTTGAAATTACGAAAATTTCATAATATCAGTTTTTCACTTTGATGGTGAAAAAATGGTAAATAGAAATTTTTGTAATTCGTATGCGTATGACATGTATAATGTACGGGTATATAGGTACTTACATCAAAGACCGCTTTTTTTAATATTGTCTGTCTGGCGGATTATTTATGTTAATCTCTGGAACATCTAAACCGACTTGTGCTGGACATTTCATGCTATCCATCTGGCAGACCTAGTCACTTTGGCAGACTTAAAAAAAACACGTGATTACAAAAATCTTGAACCATTCGAGATTAAATTTTAAGATTGATTATTTTGCTTTCCTTTTTTTGTCACCGAAGACGTCAAGGGCGTGTCGCCTCGACTATATAATTTTCCACCAAGTCAGCTAATGAAAACCCATTATGTCTCTAATCATATCACGTGGTGGGAAACGTGTAAACAACATCTAAAAAGGACAGTATCAGTTAGGGCACTTTGCACATATTCATTATCGATATTGTTATCCTGACATGTGTTATCAATGTCACTTGCGGGCGGGTCCAAAAGACTAATCAGATATAATATTTATAGCCTGTGTTATCTTACACAAATAAACATAATTCTATATTACCTCTTTTGAAATATTTCTTGTGTTAAACGTATATTTTCACGAATGTGTTTATGGTAATTATCACGGAGATCGTTTTTTGTTACCTCGGAAGACGGTCCCCGTTTCATCTCATTCACATTTTTTTAACATTAAATTCATTACGACGACGACTTGGAGACTAGAAGACTTTACAATTGAAGACGTTATTTACTTGACATTGGCAGAAATAGCTAATATTCAGCTGGTTGCCATTTCTTCAAAAGAAGAAGGTAATTATCACAAATGTCTAACTATCCTGAATCATGAAGGATGTGCTAGAAATCTGAATGACTATACCTGTATGAAAGTAACACTGAATTTTGCAATACATTTTACTATCCTAGAAACTAGAATGTTTGGAATAAGTGATGCTCAGGACACATAAACTATTAATTATAATAACACAGTGTAAGTACGTAAATATAATACAGAAGTTGTCTTATATACTAGTTTTTTAGATAAGCAAAATTTTACAACAATTTGTATGATTTTTAAAAGTTATTATTTATATTATATTATTTATATTATACTATATTTATATAGACGTATGGCCTTAACCCTCTCTTGAGAGGAGACCCGAGCCCAGCAGTGGGACGTTATGGGTTGTTGATGATATTTGTAATGGCGACGCCTTGACGACGCAAACATTACAGCGACGGTTGAGGTTAAGGGAGAAGTAGGGTTGTGGTACTTACGGGTTGGTGGCTCGGAGGGCTGATGCGTCGCAGTTCGCTTCGGGCTGATGTGTTGGGATCCGCAAGGGGCCGGCCTCGTGACACTGGTTGCACTATTGTGATATTGTTCTATACACTGTAATTTGAGTTGAGCAGAATGTCCTTTCTTCACACACCGTCTTTAATTAGCGCGTGCGCCGGCCGGTCAAAAACGTTATTAACTTGAAGTTTTACACACTGAACGTCACCTGTCAGTTTCAGTGTGGCAAGCGCACAAATACGTTCCGCTCTCGCGGAAACATCCTGGGGGGCCGGGACAGATTCATCATCCCGAGCTGAGTCCAGTGGGAGCCTGGCGATCTTGCTCGCATGTCTCCGCAGATGTCTTGTAGTCGTATCTAGGTCCACCAACTCGAGGAGCAGGAGATGGGGAGAGCCGTTTGGATCGGGTTTGGAGGGATGTAGGTAGGGGTTGGTCCATTGAGTCCAACAGAGCTGATAGGGAGCCTTCACGAGTTGAAAGCGTCTATGGGGAGACAAATCTGTCCTGTAGGGGCTCTTCGGG
Source organism: Phragmatobia fuliginosa (assembly GCA_932526445.1). Taxonomy (NCBI): domain Eukaryota; kingdom Metazoa; phylum Arthropoda; class Insecta; order Lepidoptera; family Erebidae; genus Phragmatobia; species Phragmatobia fuliginosa. The sequence continues at coordinate 13,306,278 of OW052065.1, read as the reverse complement.
AGAGAGCAGTGAGAGGCCGACCATGCAAGGTTCAAATCTGAGGGTTCAGAGAACATGGGGGTGTGGAAGTGTGTGCTGAGTGTGTGCTGAATGTGTGTGCTGAGTGTGTGAAGAAAAAATAGATAAGAATTGATAAAAACTATAAGAAATGTCGGGGGCGACGAAGATGCCCATGGCCGTAGCTCATGGGCTGAGAGTATATTATATTTTTTTCGCAAAACCTTTAAGACTATGTAGATTTGATTACGGATGTTTACTCTATTGTGGTTGCGCTAAGACCCATACGTAAAACTATCAATAGAACCATCTGGAAAGAAGCGCTCCATAGCTGCGCAACTTTGAATTAGTGGACCAACCATACCGTGAGTGTCCACGTCTAGAGTCCGTATGTGGTGATGGGTAAGTTGAAGACTTTTGTTAGTGGACTGCGATAGGCTGATAATGATGATGATGATGACACGCATTAAATAGAAAATTGACACTTTGAAATTACAAACAGAAACTTCAATTTTATTTGTTTGTATTGATGTAATAAAGAGAATAAATATACACCAACAACCAACAAGCAAAAAGTACCATAGACTGATAAAATTTATTGATAAACTTAATGAAGGATCTGATTAAAAGTCGGTCATGGCTTTTGCGAATAACCAATGTTATCGATTTCAAATAGACACCCTTCTGAAGATCAGATAAGATTGAGATAATAATGACTGCCTTATTTTGGAGTTGGAACTAATAATATTATAGTTCGGTTTTACCTACCGAATTGGTACCTCTATGAATGCTGATCAAGTGGTCTTCAATTTGAATCCCTGGTCACGCCAAAAGTATTGTTGGGTTTTTCATACAAGAAATTCTCATTATCAGCCTGGAATATGAAGGTTTGGCGGTGTTTCACGCCCGTGTCTCGAAGAGCATGTTGTCACCCAGACCGACAGCTGTACATTTATGGCTATCATTAATGAGGAGGCAGTGCTCTTAAATATACAGACAACTAGTAGTCCGACCCGGGAATCGAACCCATGACGTCTTGATCAGCAGCCGCATACGCTAACCAATAAACCAACAAGGCAGTCATATTATGTGCTCTTTAGCCTGTTTATGGATAAATCTACAATATGAAGATAATAGATAATAGATATAGATACATTATAAAAAATAGAAATTTGAATAGTTTGAGAAAAGTAAATAAAGTCAAGGTTATTTTATAAGTATATATTTATAAGTAAGAATGTCAGTATATACTTAATTTTCAAGGAACACAGCAGCTTCGTTAAAGCCTAAAGATTGGTCTTTACATATTGGACATTACCAAAGGGTAATGTCCAATATGTAAAGACCAATCTTTTTAAAGAAAACTTATTGAGCGGTACTGAACCGATTTTATAATCAGGAACAAATCTCGCCCACAATGTTTAATTTTCGTGCAGGTAGACCTACCTTCGATGGGGTACATGAACTCATCGACCACACAAATTGCAAAAACGGAATGTGGGGATAAGTAATTGAAATCTTTGATGAGAAATATCCTTGAGTATAGTTTTAGATACTGCTAAAGTATTAGATTAGGTTTCCTTACCTGTTTTAATTTAAATATTAATTGAAAAACTTGGGCATCGCACTACTACTGAATTTCTTTATAGAAGCTCGATTAAACGAACTCTTAGTGAAAAATCACAAGATTCAAGCCTAGTTGCTTAAGCGGTCGCCACGCCACTTTCTACTGCGCCCAGTGTTGTGGGTTGAATACCCACATGGAATAACACTTTCTGTGATCCACAAACTGTTGTTCTGAATCTGGATATTTTTTCTGACCATTTCATGTATCTTTGTAAAGTTCCCTGCGGCACAGGATGTACAATCCTAATGCGGGAGTTGTCTTTAAAAATCTCCATGTATTAGCGCATAGAGCGTGATTGTTCTTTGAAGAACAAAATGTTTTGTGGTATAAAATAAGCAAAATACACCGATTTGTTTCAGATAAGAAACTAGTCGGTTAAAAAAATGATAATATGTTAAAATGGTAGAAATAACATGTAATGCCTTTCATAGGCATCCTCCATTTAATGTAGCTTTAAACTCCAAGTTGTTTAAAACCGTTTTCCCTGAAAGACTTATGCTAATCGTTCACTGCGGTCGTCAACCTTTATAATGGCTGTACAATAAACTTTCATTTCATCCCACCGTTACCTTAATTTACATGAAAATCTTTCCACAAAGCCTGTGGCAGCTTAGATTAGTTGGGTCATTGACCTTTAAAATAAACCGCCAGATCGAAAAATTCTAGATTGATGACCTCATAACAAATTTTATCCTAAAACTTTTAAAACAGGTTTCAAAATATATCTTAGACTAGCTGAGTCTCGAAGTGTTACCCGCGGTCGTTGTCGTAACGACGGGTAATGCCGCGATGTGAAGACAGCTTAAAAAATTTAAGCCTAAGATACTCCTTAAGTCATCAGCCCCGACAATGGCTTTCTTGATCAGTTAGATCAAAAAAGCCATTGTCGGGGCTGATGACAGTATATATTTTAAATACATTTAGTAAATAAATGATCATTTGATATAACAAACAGAACACTTTATTTATTTATTTGTATGTATATAGTAAAATTGTTATAAGCGTAAATTAACAAGTTTCTTACTGTAAAAATATTTTTGGTTAATATTTAATAGGTAAAATATAACGTTAAATATTTATTATTTAAAGTGGTAACATTCTTTTAATTCTTATTCCTCTACTGCTGCTTGCCACGTTCTTGAGGTGTCTTGATTTCCTTAAATTACACATGCCACGTGGTAAATGCTTAGTCAAGACTACAAGGCACGCAACAATACACGTACGTATCCGAAAATGAAAACAATAATTGATAAATATAACAAAGTATCCGATTAAAACTCGGTCATGGCTTTTATAAATCAGTACTCAATCAAACGTTTTTAAATACTTAACACGAATTACGAGTCATTATTTATGCGTATGTACCTACTTTTATGTAATTATAAACTGCTCCACGCGATATGACCTGTTTAATAATTGTTGTTATTGATAAATAATTTCAATTTTCACGTGTAAAGCCGTGGGCAAAATATAAAGAAGAAGTGTCTAAAATAAAAGTTACTCATATTTTCGGCTATCTGCCAGGGACATTCCCGTCAAAATTGGTACAGCTGTTCCCTCGGACAGAGAGACAGACTAACAGGACGGCTGGCATTCACTTCACGAAAAAAATCGAAGCTCAGCTGTATTATAGTAAACTTAGAGCCGATTTCAACCTAATTTGAAAAGAAAAAGAATCAAGGGATGTCTATCACATGTTGTTCCTACTAACAGTGTCCCAATCTGTACGATTATTCACATATCGTTTGCTCCAAAAAAAAAAATTTGTATAAAAATGTTAGTCGCTTCTATGTCCGAAAATATTAATAATTATCATAAACGCGTTCTAAAAACTTCTATTAATGACGTCATAGAAAAGTTGCCAGACTAAAAAGTGTTGGTACTGCAGCATGCCCAATGCCGTTTAGGCTAAAGGCGTAGGTAGGTTACCGATTGAATACCTCATCATTGTATATGATAATATCTGACAGAGAGTCAGAGACGGGCTCGAAAGTATGGCATTTTTCCAAAATACACATATTTCTATGAGTGACACTCAATTTTTGTAACGTTTAAAACAATAAACGACATTATCGCAACTAATTACCGTACCACAGAATAAAAAAAGAAATATATATTTAGAAATCTTCTGTTTTTTTACAATAATGTACTGTGTAGCGATGTAACTAAAGAAATCTTGTACTTCATACATATTTTATAAAAACATATGTATTGAATATAGAATCACCCAGGCAGACATATCGTAGTAGCGTTGCATCGCCACACGGTGAGGTTGCCAAGGATCGTAAGAGCAGTGAGCGTCAATCGTAACACTCAAAAATACAATTGTCTTTCTGACCTCAACTGCATGTTTTTGGCAATGAAGATTGACAACTGCTGAAAATTCGTTATGATACATTTTTAAAATTCCAATTGAAGTGAAAGCTCTAAAATTCTATGTTTATCTGTTTTATTAGAGTAGACAATGACATTACTTACGACATCCAGGATCTTTAATCTACAAATAATGAATATATCTATCTGATAACTTGGACTTTTAGCTTTACTTTTGTACTGCCAAAAGGAGATCCTTTTTATGTCTATTTTTAAAATGGCAAAGTTAATATAGGCAAATAGTTTTCAAAATTAGATTTTCGAACCATCTGTTTAAATTATAATCTAATTAGAACGATATTTCCATCAGCTATCTTATTGGTACGAAATCCTTAGAGCGCTACTAAATGTTTTTGCCAATTACCGATATATCTTCTTTTACTTTTCTTTTTCAATCAACCATCTTTTTAACTATACGTATATAAACTAATTTGGTATCTGCGCCTAATTATGGACAAGGAATATAGTTTTAAATGATTTCTAATTCCGAACAAAATTCAAGGATTCTTATTATCGTATGCTTAGGTACTTATATAAAGTAACACGTATATGTCCTGATTAAAATTTTGGTCATGGTAACTTTTAATTCTTTATACGTATGTATTTAAACATATATGTTACTGGGCGTTTAAGCAAAGGCTATTTTTTAATAGAGACTACTTACCTGTTTGCCATTAAGACTGTTATAAATTCTAAATACTCTTAGAATATTCTAAGTAGGTACTACTAAAAATGTAAATAAACACAGACAGTGCTGTCAACAAATTCTCAGTAATATTGATATAAAACGTACTGAACAATATTGAAGTAAGTAAATACATATTTAAAGCTTTCAATTTACTCAAGTTAGGGCTTGAGTAAATCTAAGTAAGTAATAAGAGCAATAGGAATATGTGCTTCTTATTTTGTAAAATACTTCTGAGTAGTAAAGGAAATATATTAAAAGGAATTGAAATTTATCCAACGAATGTTACGCTCAACAAAATCTATTGTATGAAAGTGTTCACAGTTGCATTTTTCGTTGCAACTTACAATAATTTATTTTAGCGTAGTATTATATGCTAGGTATAATATTATTTGTTGTATGTATCGCTATTACATTTACATATTTCTACATCTGATGTTCCATATACAATTGTAAGTCATCTGTTATTGCAAAAAAGTTATGTGCCTATTTAATCTATAAATTGTTTTAGTAAAATTTCTACCGATCTCATTCTTGTCTTCTGCGCTAAAATTCAAAAGTATTTTTTCTCTTCCTAGTTGATTCGGCCAATCATACGAACAGCTTCATTTAACTTAATCTATTATAACTGCATAATTCTTTTCTCACATTGATGCTTACGGTGATCTGTTGATGACAGATTTTTTTTTTAAGTATATTTTGCTGTCGTGCCTAAGATAGAATAGTTAGTATAGTGTTTAGATTAATAGAAGCCAAGCATGATTAAGAAGACCACGTTGCGTGGATCAATAAATAATCTCAAAAATTATACTTTTCTTTAGTAAGTTAATACATGAAAATGTAATGAAGTATTCAAGTCTTTAAACTTATGGCATTCATATGGATATTTAATAGCCTGCCAAGATGACTCTACTCGGCCTGATGGAAACTGTGAGTGGAATCCACGTGTGGGGGCCACCACACTCTTTACGTATGCAGGCAGTGTTGTGCCTTCATACATTTTTAGCTTTTCTTTTCTACTGCTCTGAACCGGTGACTTCCAAGGCCATCGGAAGGCCAGAGGAAGGGGAAGGAAAATAGATTTAATAATCTTTTATTAATGACAAATTTATATAAAGTTTCGGAAACTACGATTTATTTTCAAATGCATTTTAAATGTGTCATCTCGCTACGAGTTTAGTGCATCATTATAAAATGATGACGAATCTGTTTTCTGTACCCATCTTCGGTATATGTTACATAATACCTTATTGTAAAAACACTGTCAACAGTCATCTCATGTTTTTTGACCTCTGAAGGTCATTCTGAAAGGTCACAAATAATATGCCGAAATCTCGAAGTAAACAAAGCAATCTTTATTACTACAGAAATGAAGGGTAATCTATTATCCTTACATAAAATAGTGGTGAAAATGCTCGTAAAATTTTATACAGCTTTATTATATTTGCTTGAATATTGAACGTGGAGTACGGTGAAAACAATATCGGGTAATTAGCGGACAGTCCCTATTTTTAGCATTTAAGTCCTATGTGACCAATAGTTTTTTTAAATAAATAATACTTGAACTAGTATGAGTTTTGAGAATTTATTATGAGTTTTAATGTCCTTGCGTTTGACTGCTCTCTTTTAGCCATGTTCTATAGTCTTACAGTCATGGTACTTTCTTGTATTAAGTAAATCGGGTTATTTTGTTAGATCTATACAACTAAAATTAGGTGGTATACTTACAATAAAACTAATTATAATAAAAATATCTTACAAGTATAGAAGCTTTATAACTATACCAAAATTAAATGACTGAACCAACAAGGTTCATGAGTTATAAAGACTAACTCGTAAAATGCGCGTACTTGAAAACCTTATGCGTATTATGGTAACTCTAACTAAGCACAAAACATTGTTTTATGAAACTTCGGCTGTCCTTAAGTGGTTTTGTCCAAAAAAATCTTCTTAGAAGGTATTAATGTTACATATTATATATCAAAGTAAACTAGTTCTTTGAGAATCGTATTGTGAAATTATCGTGGTCATTGACCCGTGCATTATTATTAATAACTATTGTAGACGTAGTTTCATTATCATAAGATTAATTGTGGAATTATTTGTAACCATATTGCGTGCTATCTATCATTACTTACTTCTGCTACACAAACATAGCATATCACAGTGTTGAAATGCTTTTTACGATATGATAAAAAAGCATCTAAAATCCTCACGTTTGTTGACTTCCTCGTACACCAACATCTAAATCATGTTAAACTAGCTATGTATGTGTGCCTACTCCACTACGTTTATATTTACATGCATCTGGTTTATAAAACTTATGCAAAATAAACAAATGTTACGACAAAAAAAACATCATCATCATCATCAACAGCCTTTAACAGTCCACTGTTGGACATAGGCCTCTCCTTTGAAAGGAGGTTTTGGCCTACTATACCACGCTGGCCAGACGGGTTGGTATAGCATGGTTTTAAGGTTTCCTTCTCTTTGCAGTGATGTTAGCTGCTTATTTTGTTCCTTTAGTCGCCTCTTACGACACCCATGGAATGAATAGGGCTGGTGATGGTGACACTTTGTATTGTTAATCCGTCACCACACGGACTTTATGTGATTGTGTGACGTGTGTGTATTTATGTAAAAAAATGGTATATCTTAATTGACAATTATCTTATCACTAGTCTTTGTCTATTGCGTATGAAATACAGCTGAAATTTTGTATTGATCATCTAGACTTTAATTGTGAATGCTGTGACAATTTCACCAAAAGAAATTTTTGGAAACATTTCCGTGTCTTGATTAAATCTACATCACTCTTGAACGCAATAAGGTTTCGCTCGAATCGGTAAACGTCCCAATATTAAACGTAAACAACAGAATATATTTTCTTTGTTTGTTGTCTATAGAAACAAAATCAATTGGGATGTATTTATATGAATTTTGCTCTGTGGTACCACAGGTATTGCATTTGATAAAACACTGAGTCCAACGGGAAATTTCTGCTGGAGATTTCGAGGGGTGAGAAAAAAGGTTTTCGCGTTTCATTTAAAGAAATAATGATTCGTTTAGTTAGCTTTTTTTAAATCAACTTTTTATTCTTTAGGAAAATCAGCGGGAAAACAGGTGCATTCTGCGTATTAATTCATGTCATGATGTTTAATTATCTAAATGCAATAATTATGACCAGTTTACATAAAAGAGCAATAGCTAGCTAATGAGGTTTTAATTGATAATATGCATAAAACTAAGTAACTTTCATTCATCAAACTATATAATTATCTGTCAAAGGGTAGACGCACTTACGTATGTTTATAGGCCGAATATGTAAAATCTATAAATAAACCTGTTCTTATATGTTAAATTTGTGTTTAAATAAGTTACTGATTTATTCACAATTTTATCTCGTGTGGTTTTTAGAGAAAAATGTAATAAAACACAACAAAGAAAGCTTACCCATTATCACGCGGATCCAAAGAGTTATTTGACGACCTCGGCACCAGCGGACGATAACTAGACCTAGTCATTTTCACACCACTTGTAGACCGGTCACAACATCACAATCACATGTACAACTAATTGTTTATTGAGCAAATGACACGCCTTTCGTTCAACGCATCGAACACTCGACTGATTAGCATGTGTATTTACGACTAGCGAATGTAGAATTGATAACTTATCTTGAGGACTCACTCATTCTTTATTTTATCAACCTACAACTATAAGAAAAACACGCCGAATACGACTGTATATTTACAATTGCATTGATACTTTGGCGATCAATAAAGTTTAGCTGGGGTGAAAGCTCGCACCACGCCTCGGGGCCGGTTTTGCGAGCTTTTATTTTGTTCAGTGTACCGCCATCTATCGATAGTGCCTTGAACTTTTGAAAGTAAATGTTTTTCCAAAGCTTATAGAAGAAAGAAAGAAGTTCGTGAAAAATAGTTCACTGGTAGTGGAAAAATGTTACTATTAGTACAATAGTTTTTGTGGATATTTATATTATTTTGTAGTCATTCTTGATAACATTCTTGATAAAACGCCAACCTAGGTGTGATATGTTTTTGAATGTGCAACTAAACCGATTGCTTGGAAAATTGTATGTTATTGTTCGTAATAAACGATGTTATGATATTAATCATCATAGCCTACACAGATAAGTCTATTGACACACGAACTTCATAGTATTTTTTTGATATTGTTGTTAGTAATACATTTCAAGAGAACTAAATGATTTAAAATATGAATAACTGTATAATATTAAAGTTTTACCAGCTACGTATTTCGTTAACTGCTCCGCTTCTAAGCTGATGTTAAATACCCTTCTTTTTGACTAGGAAAGAACTATTAAATGAAACTGTTTTTAAGTAAATAAGTACTAAAGTTTGTTTCCGAGATAAGTAATAAAAAAGTTTTTAAAAACATAAATATAAAATTTCCTTAGTTCAGACAGGTAAGTAAGTTTCCACAGAAACAAGGACAAAACTTGAATTTTAAAAAGGTGTGAATTCAATTGAAGTTAGTTTTCGATTGCGATTTTCACAGAACTTTCCCCTTAATGTTCACCATGTTTAAAATTCTGTATCTTAATAAAATACTGAACTTAATGAAGTGTATCCACCGTAAAAAAATATTTAATGTACTGCAAAATCTATTTGATACTTAATAAAATTGGCAGGCAAATAATTTTATCAAAAAGGAACCGACTTCAATAAAAACTATTTCAAATCGCGACACTTGTGCCTATGATATTTGAGGAGTTCCCTCGATTTCCTTGGGATCCCATCATCAGATTCCGATATGGTGACGATGGGACCACCTGTGAGCCACACCCATTCCAATGCAAAAAGAATTTTTGAAATCGGTTCTTAAACGAAAAAAAATATCGCTGCACATACATAAAAAAAAAAATTTCGACGAATTGAGAACCTCCTCCTTTTTTTGAAGTCGGTTAAATAATAAACAAAATAATGGTGGACTGTAACTATATGAACAGTTATACGATAAACTAGTTCGATTAATTTGTCTACCTTATGAATAGTACCGTTATCGGGTCTGGTAATTTGTGTTCGGTCAGTATTTCTGCCACGAAAGTTGTACGGTTACATATTGCTAAATTTCTACAACCTCAATTTAATATACCTACGTTCAGAATTTTAGTATCATAGATGTTAGGACAAAGTGTTCTAAGTAATCGTCTGTGTTTAATATGCTCTAATTTAATTATCTAAGTAATTCTGTAAACATTTTTCTTTGATCCATCTGAAGTCAACATTTAGATGCGTCAAAGAGTTTTTTAGTACTTAACGGATAAACTAAGATCTTCTTTTAGATGTCGAAAAGACTAGATTATCAAAACAGCAATACAACCCAATTGATGGCAAAAAATCTCTTGCCACTTAACATCAGTAGTAGGAACACGCGCTCGCTCTAAATTATTGATTTTTTTGTTAATTAAAATATTTCTTTGAGTTGAATGTACTCATTTAGTTGTTAAACGTTTCTTTTTTAGATTTTAAGGTAGCTATTTGAACATCAAATGCATGAATAGGCTATACAAATATACGACTGCACGGATGACATAGCTTTCTACTGCCCTAGTTGTTATGGGTTCAATTTATGGATCACAAAAAATGCTGTCTCATGTGATGTTTGAATCCACAACATTCGTGCAGTAAAAAGCTGCGAGATGAGCACGTAAATCACTTCACCGTACGTCTAATCATTTTTCCGCCGGTTAGGCAAAGCGACCCCAAAGTCGTGTGCAGAGGGTACCTATATGAATAGGTACCCTCTAACCAGGAGGGTGTGAACCCCTTTTTATCTTTGAAGAACCAATAACAATAATTGAAGTTAGAATTATCTCTCGGTATTTAATGAGTTATGTTTGTAATTTTTTTATAACATTTATGAAATACGAGATTACCCGGTGAAATCCGGATCTCCTACACGTATAAATTTTGTGTATATAGATTCTTTCTTTGGTAACCACCTGACAAATAGACGTTTTTTCTATTTGAAATAACTATATTAAATTCTAGTAAAATAAACCAAAGAAATCAGACCTACGGCTATGAAACATACTAATTCCTAAATTTACCTAAAATATTTGATAACTCGTGACAATTCTTTAGTCGCTTGTTACGATTATGTTGCTAATTTTACTCATCGTTTAAACCTTCAAAAAAACCAAATCGATACAGCCATTCTCGAGTTTTAGCGAGACATACAAACAGCATTTCAAATATATATAGATTCCAAATTTGCTGTTTCTCCATTTAGATTAGTGCAGAAGTCTCCTTGGACTCGGAACGACTAAAACCGCACGCCCTTTTAGGGGACCAACAGCAGTAAGCTTGGCCAAAGTACTAGTTTTTCGTGCTGAATCTCTTTCTTTTTCTATACTATTATATTATTTTGTTTTAACCACCTCACTTAACGTAATTGCCATACATACCATTAGCTTTCCAAATAACATTTATATTTGTTGGCTTTCAACTGGGCTCAGCTCTCAGGTGAATGGAAATGAATGGAACTCTTAATTTATAATGACTAGAGTTTTAATAACTTAATCCCAAGTAGGGTAGACAAAAATCCCAAAATATTCGAATATTTTGTCTTGGGATTAAGTTATTAAAACTGTAGTCTTTAATATAAATTAGGAGTCTAATATGTATTCGATAACAAATATCTACTTACTAATGAGTATTTACTCAGATAACACTGATAAGTATAAATTTAGTACTGCAAATTTGAAAAGAGAGCTTGTTGTGTACTTATTTTACTTGCAAAAAGCGATGTTTTAAGGCAAATATAAAGAAGCATTGTATTAAATCGTTTTTTTCTCTTCAACGGCTGCTGTTGCCTCTGTTTTTGTTTCTGTATTTTTATTTAAATCAACGTCTTTAGTTTTCTCTTCTACTTCTTTAGTCCACTCTTCTAATTCTTTTTCAGCATTCTTCAAATCATCTTCGGTTATATTTAGGTCTGGATACCGTCTCTGGAAAAAGTAAAGAAATATTACAATATGATGTATAAGGTATAAGGTAATGTACGTATTGAAAGGTATTATTTGATTTTATTATATTTTGTCTTCCAAACACTTCCTGAAAATGGGAGTCTTTGAGTATCTTTTGGGAAATCTAGGATATATTTTTAAACTTAATTATGTGCGTGCATATTTTTAAGTTACAGTTTCAATACATTATGTAATTTACTAAAACTGTAACATAGAAATTGTACTAAACAAATAGAAATTAAAATACAAAAATTAAAATTAGATTGAGCCTTGTTTAGCTTGATACTTTGTTTGTCAGACTTGTTAATACTAAACAAGGCTCAACTAAACAGTTACCGCGAAGCAGACTTTGAGGGTAAACTGCAATCGTCTAAATTGAAACGGAATATTGTTTGAAATCATCAAAATTTGTGATACCACACACCCTTATGAGCCATAGTTATCTCGTCCCACACTTTCAATTTAGTGTTTTGTAACACTTCGGCAAAGTAACTTGCTTATCTACTTCAGGTTTTCTTTCAGATATTCAAAATGACAAACAACAAGCTTCAAGTTTTACTTGTTCAAGTTGTGTTTTAAGTTTTTGAGTTCTTTGTCCTTGAATAATAAGTAAATACCAGTCCTACTGCAATCAATTCACTAAGCCCCCGTAAGACACATTTTCAACAATATTCATCTGATGTTGAGTAATTATCAACATTTCTGTCGTGACACGTGACTTTATCCCAGTGTCTGCAGTTGGTCCAATCATCGACTACAAATCTAACAACTTTTGAACGTACTTCCATCGCATTTTCCTGGGTTCTGTACATTAAAAAAGAAAGATGATCATTCATGATATTTCATGTCTGCCTTGCTGAATTAAAAAATCGATCATTTTCATATTGATTTTAAGACTGTTACCCCAAGTTACCCTTTAAAGAGTTGATTTTTGAAAAACCCTGAAAAACGTATTTGACTACTTAGTTAAAAGGATTAACCTGAATTAGTTTGAAACCGAAAGTTGTATGCATTCTTGGTGCTCCATTCAAACTTTGAACCCGCGGTTTACACTTTTAGGGGATGATTTTTCTTTATCTTTTATCTAACTCTTTTACATCAAAATACCTAGGTATATGAGAGCCAAAGTTCATCTCAATCCGTGTAATGGTTCAAGCTGTGCATTCATAGATCTAATGTAATAATTTGTGAAAACAAGAAAAAATATACAACCCAGAAAATGTAGAACTTGCAAGTAAATATTTACAGTTATAAAAAAAAAAAAGATACTATGACTTATTCTATTTTTAACGACGCGACGTCAAATATTTACATTAAAAATTCTGTGTTATCACCGTTCTTAAGTCTTATGTAAAAGGTAAAGCAATGCTACAATTCTTACCTGAAATTCTTGTAATGTATCTTGTATAGTTTGCTGTTGTGTCCGCAAACGTCGTGGCAGTGTGAAGACAGCGTTAAACAACCTAAACATCATCCAGCCAAGAACGGTCAGCGCTCCGTATGTCATCATCGACTTCAACATCGCCCAGTAATCGACGCTTACTTGCTGGTGTCTCATTTCGATCTAGATTGGCTATGATATATAGCTAATAGTTTATTTTAAGATACCAGCACACCCTACCTTGATACTTTAATGATCACTAATGTGATGGTTCGCTGGAAACGATTGTGTTTATGACAGTGACCCACTTCGATATCGATCATGTGTATACGGTGGCGACATGAATAACTCATGAGGCAGATGTCGTCAATTTGTTTTCATTAAAAAATGACCCTAAACTAAATTATATTTTTCTCCAAAGATTTAGGCGATGCTTTTAGGTTCCACAAGAACAACCAAACCAAACCAAGGATGATAGGAATTGATCCTAGACTCCTACTAAAAGTACAGTCGTAGCTATTGTTATTGCTCTTTTCTCAACAGACTTAATTAAGAACTAACCTTTGCCCGCAGCTCCGCCCTCGTGTATGTTATCGCGGTAAATAAAAGCCTATGTGTTATTCTAATATGGAAGCTATATTATTGTGAAGTTTCATCAAAATCCATTCAGTAGTTTTTGAGCGAAATAGCAACAAACATACATACATAAACACATACTCACAAAGTTTATAATAATTGTAGGACTAATAGAATATAAATAATATTCACAACAGTCAAGTAGTTTTTAAACATTTTAATGTGTTTTCCCGTAGTCCAATTACTGGTGGATTCGTGTGTAAATATTCTCGTATTCCCATTGCAATAGAACGGTATACAGCACAGATAATTTCTTCTTCCTTCTAACCTTTATTTTTCCTAAGTTTATCTTCGGGTGACTTTAAGTTTTAACTGAATATCAGTATTTTCACGGTAGCTACGATTGGCATCAGACAGCGTAACCCTGAGGGTGAACTGAATTCGGTATAATGATTCCGTAAAAAAGTACTATTAGTTGTCAGTATATTTGAGGGCACTGACTTCCTAGTAACGATTGCCATAGATGTTGATGACAACCTGGACCGACAACTTATTGTGCTTTCCGAGGCCCGTACGTGATATACAATCATTTTCAATACTCCGGGTTGTCTTTCAGAATTTTCGTAAGAAAAACTCATCAACATCCCGACCTGGGATTTGAAACAGACTTCTTGGTCACCATTCACATATGGCCAATGAGGCAGGCCATAAGGTACGTTAAATGTACATATTTTTTTCCAAGGTCCATCTATTGCGGGACAACAGGTAATTTCATAGACTGGTATTGGAATGATACCAGCTTGTTATAAGAAAATCTCTGCATTAGCACAGTGCATAACGTATCATGCATGCTCCCTGCGAATGTACGCCTCGTACAACGGACAGTGGAGTACCTTCAGACTTTTAGAATTATCAAATTGTGACTAGGTACCGTAAGAACCTATCTATTTGTGCATTGGGTGTTGTGAAATGATAACATAATTTAAATTAATGTTCAATAATTTAAAACATATCTCAATGTTTCTTCTCAGCCTGATGAACCTTCCCGTTATCTTACGGATGATGTTAAACAAATGAGTTAAGTGCATATTTGTTCCGACAGAGCTGCAATTGTTATAATTCTTGACAGTAAGGTCAATTTAAGATAAGTTGAATGACCGCGTCCCTTATCGAGCAATTTTTAATTATCTTGACGACTTTTAATAGAAGCAGATATTGTGTTAAGGCAACTTTGCTATTGATAAGAATGCACGTTTATCTTTCACATCAAATATCATAACATCTGCTAGGAGTATTTTGTTGTTGACCGTGAAAAGCCTAATATATTCGTAATGATTCGAAAATGCGAAAATTTCAAATATAATTTTACTAAGTCTTGTAATAACTTTGCACTAGAAATGAATTACCTCCATTAAAAAAGGTAAGTGGGCATCTTAGTAAGTAATACTATATTTATTTAATATTAAGGAATCAAGGGTATGTTTTATATCACAGACATCAACAAGTATGTAAGTAATGTATAACAACTCTCACAGAACGGTTAATTTCTATTTAAGATTTAGCCACCATTACATTGAATGATCCTATTTTTTCAATTTCACTACGCACTACATCTCCAGGCTTCAAAAACTCTTGAGGATTGAGGTTAACTCCTACTCCTGCTGGAGTGCCCGTGAGTATAACGTCACCGGGTAGAAGAGTAATTATCGACGACAATCTTTGAATTATATCCGGAACTTCATGAATAATTCTTGAGGTATGACTATTCTGCTTTTCAACACCGTTTACACTGCAGGATATTTTGACATTGTGGGGATCTTCAATCTCGTCACACGTGACAATCCATGGCCCGAGAGGACAAAAAGTATCTTGAGCTTTACTATAAAATAACTCTCCTGGGTTTTGTTTTTCCCAATCCCTGCTGCAAATACTTTGGGCTACTGTGTACCCAAATATATATTTGAAAGCATCAGCAGCCAATACACTTTTGCAGGTTTGCCCAATAATAACCGCCAGATGCACTTCCCAATCTACTTCCTTAGCAACTTCGGTCTTTATTTTGACACATTCATTTGGACCAATAATATTGCTGGGAAACTTCGTGTATATTACCGGCTGTGATGGTACTTCAATTTTTCGTTCATCGCAGAAGTCAGCGTAGTTTCTATCCACACCCAGGATTTTATCCATCCCGGTAATCGGAGCCACTAATGTTACACTTGCCTTAGGTTCTACAAGCGGGTCTAAATGCTTTATCTTAACGGCGTTGCAAGTGCACCCAGTTCTCAAAATGTCATACATGGTCTTCGGCATTCCAGGGCTGTATTTGTTTATGTCAACTACGTCCTCGTTTTCCATATATCCTACGTGAATTTCGTCTGGATCGTGATTATATCTGAATTGCACAAATTTCATGTTTATGTGGGTTGCTATAAAAAGTAAACTCTACTAGATTTAGATTTACTTCTAAATGATTTCTGGAATGAAATGTAGATTATTAGAAAAAAAGATATCAATTTTTCAATTCACCTTTCGATTGCTCGATAATTTTTTTGTGGAAATGAAAGCTGTCACTCATTTTTGGCACTGGTTGCAGAGGCATAGACTTGATTGAGATGATAAAAATATGCCAAAGATAAACTGTTACTACTCTAGAGTAAAGCCTACTGGACCCGGACCGGACAATTATCTAGGAATACAAGGAGTAGCTTGCAAGTCATAAATCAGATTTTAATCAGTAATAAAAAAAATATAGTTTTACAGTAACATTGCAATACTCAGTAGTGAAAAGATGAAACACATTACTGGCGTTTAAAATGTTTGAAACTTATGCAATCGATAAATCAATAAACCTCGTTCATAAGTAATTACAAACGTGTGAACCGACTAGCAGCAACGAACAAGTACCGTAAGTAGGTCCTTTATTTTTATGTAGGTACCTTTGAATGTTTTAATGAAATAGAAGATTTGATATACTTACTTTCTTTTGCAACGTTATGTTTAGATATATTAGTGGCTTTAATCCATTTTATTTCACGAGCATTAGGTATATCCAAAGAAATATATTTTTTGCCATAATTGCAACTTCAAAGTTGTATTAATAAATTGTACCTTGAATGAAATTAGGTAAAATTGCAGTATAAGTACAAGTCTAAGTTGAAATTTTTATTTACATTAATGTTCCAGAATTATGTTAAAATGAGAAATTAAGTTACGTATTTCAACATATGATTTCAGGAATTTTAATTTAACAGTAAAAAGTCTGCCGACTTACTCTGTTTGTTCTGAATATGTGATGTACCCATGTAAATAAAGTACGATACTATCGAGAGTTTGTTGGTGTAGTTATTAGTGACGCTAAGTTAGAGGTCGTCTGTTCGATTCCCACCCAAGACAGATAATGTGTGATGAGCACATCATCATCAACCCTTTGCAGTCCACTGCTGGATATAGGTCTCTTCCAAGATATACCACAGAGCCGGGACTGGCGCTTTTTGCATCCAGTCGTCGCCAGCCCTCTACGTAAGTCGTCCTGCCACCTAGCTAGAGGGCGCCCATTATACATTAACTTTGCCAAAATGCTGTCTCCACTGCAGAACTCGGTTACTCCTGCGGTTATTGGTATTGCGACATATATGGCCAGCGCATTAATATTTCAACCTACCAACTTTCAGAGCTATTGGTGTTGAAAGATGTCGGTTTACCTCTAAGTTTATAGACTAGCCCTAAAAAAAGCCCTAGAGTCAGTGTTCAGCACTCACATGAGCACAATTATTTATTTTGTATTACGCTGTATTTTTTCTATAATTTGTGTATATTTATGAATATATGAGTAGGTATCAGTGGCCTGGTAATCTAGTAGTAAAGTAGCCCGTGTCCTTTTCTAAGATTCAATCTATATCTATATTGATATTCATTCAAACCAGTTCTTCGGTTTAGCTATTATAACAATAAATAAACAAACAGTTTAACTGTTAGAGTGAGCGTTTAGTTCACCTTGAAGTCGAAGGCTTGTTTTACACGTACCACAACCACACCACGACGCAGCGACAAAATGTGGTTGCGATGTGGTCGCGATTTAGTAGTATGAAAAACGTGGTCCATAAACTGCGGCAAAATGTGGTACGTGTAAATTGCATAATTAATTTTATAGGAAATATGCACCCGACCACGTCGCGACCACATCACAACCACATTTTGTCGCTGCGTCGTGGTGTGGTTGTGGTACGTGTAAAACAAGCCTAACTTAAGATGAATTCATAACAGGGCAGAATCGCTAATCTGAATCTTAACGCGTGCATTCCTGGAACTTCGTTTAGAGTTCATTCATACTAATAAATTTAAAGCAGCGCTCATAGCCAAGAAGCGCTCGTAGCCAAGAAGCTCTCGTAGCCAAGAAGCGCTCATAGCCAAGAAGCGCTAGTAGCCAAGAAGCGCTCATAGCCAAGAAGCGCTCGTAGCCAAGAAGCGCTAGTAGCCAAGAAGCGCTAGTAGCCAAGAAGCGCTCGTAGCCTAGAAGCGCTCGTAGCAAAGAAACGCTCGTAGCAAAGAAGCGCTCGTAGCAAAGAAGCGCTCGTAGCAAGGAAGCGCTCGTAGCAAAGAAGAGCTCGTAGCCAAGAAGCGCTAGTAGCCAAGAAGCGCTCGTAGCAAAGAAGCGCTCGTAGCAAAGAAGCGTTCGTAGCAAGGAAGCGCTCGTAGCAAAGAAGCGCTCGTAGCAAAGAAGCGATCGTAGCAAGGAAGCGCTCGTAGCAAAGAAGCGCTAGTAGCCAAGAAGCGCTCGTAGCAAATAAGCGCTCGTAGCAAAGAAGCGCTCGTAGCAAAGAAGCGCTCGTAGCAAGGAAGCGCTCGTAGCAAGGAAGCGCTCATAGCCAAGAAGCGCTCATAGCAAAGAAGCGCTCATAGTCAAGTGGCCTTAGGTGATTGGAAACAATCAATTGGTCCAGGTTGTTATAATCAGTCGTTAAGCTTAGTTGGAGGACTTCGGGTGGCTTAAAAACATCCACTGGCAAGAACATTAACGCATGCATGCCTAACGGGTTGAGTCGCCAATCCGCACTCGACTAGCGTGGGGACGTATGGCCTTAACCCTCTTCTGAGAGGCGACCGGAGCCAAACAGTAGGACGTTATGGGTTGTTGATGAGGTATTATCCAATCGTATCAAATAAAAAGGCAAAGAAAACACATATTAAAAATTTTTGAAGTTTATTTAAAACTTATCTTGATATTTGAAATTAATAAATCAACATAAATATAAACAATATCATTGAGCTACACAACGCACATTATAATATTTATCATACAGTTTAGGTACACACTTTCGCAAAATAATACAATGTCTTGTTCTGGTTTTCGCGAATTATTGTTTCTGTTGTCAATTTCGTGAACGGCCATTGCTTGATAACATGATAAGTTTTTATTTATTCGTAATACCTTTTATCAACTGAACGGAGCTCGTTTTTCTGATGAATGTTTAAAAATTATGCTTACATGCTGCTTTATGATATCATGATCATACTTAAAATAATGGATATTGCTATTTTTGCTAAAAAAGCAATATAGTTAAAAACAAGAGACGCGTGAAAGAAATAGAAATTTTTGACATGGCAGGATCTCATTCAAACACCAAGATAAAGCTAATGATCGAAGGGTCTATGTGTGAGTTTAGTACCACACTAGGCCGTTCACTAGCATGACTATATATTTGATATCGAAAACGTTGTTTGCTCTACGTCCACTTTTGAACACAAAAATGTTTAATAGTGAATGTTTGGTTTTTAAAATGTTATTGAATTTAACTCGCTTTAACAGGTTCACAATGTACAATTTTTATTTTGGTTTATAACTTATACTCGACAACAAAGAGGTGTATACCATATATAACAAAACCTTTTATGAACAACATACCTTTGGTTTTTAAGTGGCAAAGTTCTGACTAATATACAAAATTAAATTTAATATCCTTCATAATATCACACTATCAAATGTGTACGGACATTAAATATAATAATATAAAAAAAACAATAAATATACTATTTCGATGCTTACGAAGAAATATTCTACAATTATTGAATAATCACAAGCTGCGTGTATATATATGTAAATATATATAAGTATATGAAAAAGATGGTAAAATCCTAGCAAATTCGGCTTTCTAGATTTAAAACAGAATTTGCATCGGTCCAACATGAATAAAATTGTCTATTAAACGCATGTCTAATATCGTTTGGTTCTATGAGACAAAACCATACCCGAACTACTCTTGGTTTATCATTTTGCGATGCATAAACAATGAATATTATGACCAGTTGGAAAACGTCTCTTTTAGTTTACCATGTACAAAATTAAAATGTGTTCTACATACAGAAGGCGAATACTGGGCGCCTTTTAACATAACTAAACAATTCTACAGCTGCATAAATTTTTGTAACTAAAAATTACTTCTTTAGGTGTCAGAAATCACAAACGAGTAATATAAATTGCCAAATTATCATCATTGGCCCCAAAAACTGACTGCATTTAAAAAAAATATAAGCAGTTGAATAATTATATTAATATTAAACTAGAATAACTTTATTGATATGGAATGAGTAATATATTATTTATTTTATGTGAACATTTTCTCGAACATTCTTAAAGGAATATATTTTTCAAAACTGGAAAACACGATTGAATATCATAAAACACAATTTAAATTATCTTTAAATTATCAGTGAGACATCTTTCGTTTATAAATGAGTATATAAACTAGATCATGAGGTACAAATATATACAGATTTATTATTATAGAAGGACATATGTACACAACTGTGAAAAAAAAAAAAATTATGAAATTTTATAAACTTTTTGTTCATTCTGCATTAATAGCATTTCCGCAAGAACGAATTGAACTTTTAATCGTTTTCTCTGGGTTGTAGTTGCACTTAACAATAAAACAAATTCAAGTGTAACGAAAATATATAAAAAGTTGTAACTAGTGGTCACGCAATGGTTTTCGGCCCTGCTCCATATTTAAACTTTGACACAAATTTCTTACTCTTCGTAAAAAGTAAAAGTGGTGAGTTGAAGTTGTTTTACCTATTAAACATACAAATAAATATAAAAATTAAACACATGATTTTTAGTTACAATATATACTAATATTAAATAAATAGAACAATGTGTACATACGTCCTTTTAGGACACAATATATTTCTACTTCCAGAGTGAGATAAAAAAAAACTAAAACTAATGCGGTTACGTACAGAGCGGTAGGTAGGTACATTTGGTATAAAAGTGTTGGTGGGTTTACGGCATGTTCTGCAAACATTCTTTGATCTGAATCCACGCTTGTAAATTCTGAAATATAATCAAAAGTATAAATAAATACACAATACGATATACAAGTACAAAGCTGTTAGCAGAACGGGATTCCCCAGTTTAATGTTTTATGACGCTTTAAGGTTCAAGAGATCTAAGAATCTACATGAGATGGAATAAAATGGTTCAGTATTGTTTAATTGTCTAGTAGTTAGTAAGAATAATACTGGAAAGAATGGATAAAAGCGCAAGTACAGCCAGGCATATATTATCATATAAAAACGAGAAAGTAGGAGTCTTGGCATGTCAAGAGGTTAAACAGATCGCAGTAAATAGAGAACTGGCAACTGCTCCACCGACAAGGGAAAAAAGATCGTCGGCCTTTATTTTCTTTATTATCTATTCATACGTGAATATTCTCTGTCTTAATATTTGGCTGAATATATAATTAATATTATTATTTAAAGCGAAGATGAACCCAAAGTACGCGTATCACTACAAGGTTAAGTCCTTGAGCATTATGCTATATTTTTTTTGGATATTCTACAAATTTTGATTTATCAGATATAAATTTGAATATTACATAGTTCAATGTACCTTTTTCGCTGCTTTTACTTGTAAGGTGATGAAATTGACGAGTGATTCGTGAAGATCTTTGTCTTTTTGCTTCTGGAAATACTCTATCTCTACTAGCGCCTTCTTGGTGAAGTCCCTGTCAATAAAACATGCTAAATAAATATAAGAAGTTGTTCTT
The DNA here is from genome assembly GCA_932526445.1 of Phragmatobia fuliginosa. Taxonomy (NCBI): domain Eukaryota; kingdom Metazoa; phylum Arthropoda; class Insecta; order Lepidoptera; family Erebidae; genus Phragmatobia; species Phragmatobia fuliginosa. The sequence goes on along the minus strand of OW052065.1, from coordinate 13,284,573 downwards.
ATATTCTTTACACTTGAACAACTTTCATAAATTACAAATTTTTACACTTAAAGCGAACAATCGATAGCATAGGCTTGTTCCCTGTAATGAGAGTGGGACTAAATCGTAGTTCCTTACTACTTAAACTGCTCGCTAAATCGAGTAGTGTGTTAGTAAGAGGATTTCTACATAGGATTTATCAAATATCTAATCCACATTAGGCTATCATTATCTAATAATCTTAACTCCGTTGTTCATATTATTTATAAAATGATACATATATATGTCGATATTCACATGGTTTCTGATAATTAATTTAACGAAATTGATGCTTCGAAAAAAAGCTATTATACTACTCCCTTAGACAAAGAATTACTAGACTTGACACGCCAAAAGCGTTACCACGCGCAAGTGAGATAACGATACCATTTTCCAGTGTGTTTGAGAAAAATAGAGATACGTATTTTTTGTCCTTTTCGCCGTATAGCTTGGCACATAACATATGTGCCAAACAATGTTCAGAGCGGGAATTATATCAGGAGTGAAAATAAGGTTTTTTGACGGAATTACTGTGTGATTTCAAGTGTATCTAATTGTTTTTAACCCAGATACTTTAAACAATATGGTACAGTGTTGTTTTGCCGGCTGCAAAAGCTAAGACTATTCCCAAAAACATAAATCGTTATCATATTACTGTATTCAAACATGGCAAGGAATGGCGAGGGGAGATATTGTAATACTTCAATTAATAGTTATAAATGAACACTTACTCTAGGTCAGTCTTAGCTTTCTCGATGTTGTCTTTGTCAGCTAGGATCTTAGTGTCTAGAGCGCGTGTGCTTTGGTCCCGGACTATGTCGGGATCTGTGGTTCCAAATAGTCTCGACATTAATCCCGATTTACCTGCTGCAGCTCGGCTTCGTTCTGATATTCTAGAAAAGTAATAATTTAAGAACAATAAAAAAATAGACAAATCTTTCATAAAGTTAGGGTTTTAAGCTGCTTGGTAATATTCGTTCCAGTTAATTAATTTTGTTTAACTAATTATGACTTTGGACCTAATATACTGCCTTGAAGAATCCCTACGTGTTTATTATGGATGTAATATGTAGTCAGTGACCCTTAAACAGCCTTCTTACACAAATAATAAAAAAAACTGTGTTTTTATTTCTCTCTTTATTAAGGTTTTATGAAAAAAGTAACCATTTTAACTATGAGTTGTATGTGTATCAAAGGGCTCTTTTAGATCAAAGTATTAAAAGTATAATACATAATCTACGTTACCTATTATTGAGTGTATCTTGAGCATTTTCAAGAGCCCGCTGTAACGTCTCGTGGTTGGTGCACAGTTGTTGTAACGCGCCGGCATAGAACAGATACTCTTTCAGCTGGTCCGCTAGTTGCTCTTCATCTTCCGCCACGGAGTCTATACTATCCGCTATTGAATCTGTAGGAAACATTTTAAGTCTACTTATATTATATATATTAGCATTTAGCACTTTCTGCGCATTAGCGAAAGTGCTAATGCACAGAAAGTGTTTAAATAAAATTAAAGAAATATATTATATTATAGTGACAGAATTAACTCTAGAGGAACGAGTACAGCTTTTTCCCGCGGTTCCGCCTGCGTATTTTGCGGCTATTACGGTAATTCTTTGTTTGGATTAATATCAGTTTATGTAGTGCTATATTGGAATAGTACATTGTTCACCGAGGGAGGAAAGGAACCGATTACTAGCGAGGGAGCAGTTTGTGGCCCGAAGGCGCAGCCTAGGGCCACAATACTCCCGAGGTAGGAATGGGACTTTCACCCGAGTGCTACACAGTGCTTTATACTACACCTGTGAGGAACATTTAAAGTAATTTTAAAATAAAATCAAAACGTAAGACACCATGTAAAACACAATTTAGCTTAGAATTTGACATAATATTTATAAATATTTCGCGCTTCTTTTGTTTTTTTTTATTCTTCACAAAAGGATGTCAGTGGCACGGAGATTCCATATTTAAATTATATGAAAACTCTTTGGGCAGGCGCGCGCCATAGATAAGATAACACATGAGAAATGAAAATTCATACAACTTTCTCTCCCGCTAAAACACGTTAGAAATGGATTTTCATACATTTTTGCCTCCCGCTTATTTAGGTCAAGGAAAAGACTAACTTTCTCTTTTCATTTTCAGGGAATATTGACTACTGTTCCGATCAGGTGTAGTATAAAAATAATTTTCAATATAGGTTCAACAGACCTGGGTCTGTTGATTACCTCCTACAAATTTAACTCTTTAAAATATTAGAACAATAAAGAATTGTCGTGTTATGTATATCATTTTTTTCTAAACTGAATAGTTTGCGCGAGAGACACTTCCAAAGTGGAAAAATGTGTGTCCCCCCCCCCCTCTAACTTCTAAAGTAAGAGAGTGATAAAACTAAAAAAAAAATATGTTGTACATTACCATGTAAACTACCAACGAAAATTAGTTTGAACGAGATCTAGTGAGTAGTTTTTTTTTATACGTCATAAATCGTAACACGTAAATCGTAAAAACATCGATGAAAGTTACAACGAACTATAAGAACTTTTATATGATGTTACTTGCTGGTACGGAACCCTTCATGGGCGAGTCCGACTCGCACTTGGCCGCTTTTTTGTAAACTTACCAAAGTAATGTCCAGCCTTCTGTAGCCCATCTCCCATGTCCTTCTCTATGACACTCCACTCACTAAATAATTTGCCATAGTTCGCGTGTAATTTGCATAACGAGTAATTCTTCTCTATTATCTTAGACCTAGAAGATAAAATAATAATAAAAGATTAGATTTTCATATCATTTCAATTCCAACACCTTTTTTTCCAAATGATAAATGATATTTATTTTTGCAAGTAAATCTTTTCAGACATTTTTACAAGACAGACTTTATAACTAGAAGGCGCCGGCATTTCCTACGACTCACTCTGGGAAGAAACGCCGAAACAAACCACAGAGGTGTCTTTTTTTTTAAGTCCGTGTATAATATTAAAGAGAACTATGTGAGTGCAGTATAGGGTCTGGGTTGGCCTTTTGAAGAAAGGACCCTAGTTTTGAGTCGACCTGTCCATACAGACGGCATATGAGCCCCAGCCATCGTGTCACTACGGACACTACACTAACTACTACTACTAAGACACTACATTGTCATAGAAACTTTCAATTAGACGGATGATTTAGTGGTTAAAAAGGTCACGTCGTATGTTTATAGACCGCGACCCAAGAATACTCGAAAGTAAGATGCCTTTTCGAGTGTGGGAGATGTTTTAAAGAAAATGCTAAAAGAGTCCTGTAATTGGTAAAAATACATCGGAAGACTTCAAACTCGACATTTGACTTTATGGTAGCAACCTGCGTGTCTATCACTAGGGACTACATTTGTAGTTAATGTATCGAAATGATACTCACCTAGTATATAGAAAATTCCCTAAATTAGTTTCTAATTGCTTCCCATAATTTTTTACACTTTCAATCTCCGGATCTGGTTTTTTTAATCTGATCGATACTGATAATGATTTCAATTTGTTTTCAGCTTGTAGTATATAACCTGAAATTAGAAACAAATAGCTGGTATAATTTCCTCTAACAAGCCTAGTTGGAGTCGAATACTCCGTTTACTTCCTTACTAGCGTTTGTATTCGGGTATAATACCCTTTTTTAAATATGGGCGATTCTCTGTAAGCTCGTAATCGGCTGTCCTGACCGATTTTTTCAAAACGTTATTAAATAATTAAAAAAAAACCACGCCTAATGAAACTTTAATTCCGAAACTTTACGGACCCTTTGTTTTTAGAACCATAACTATTTTCAGTTTTTTCCTAGATGTGATAGAAGGTCTAAAAATACAGTCCCCTGGCTGTCCCCATCACTGTATTTCCACCTAGAACTGATATTTACGAAGAAGTGAGTGATAAATGAAATATTTGGAAGTCAATATCATTAAGAAGAATAATTTAATTATATTATTTTCGTAAAACAAGGTTTTATTACGAATTTTATTTAGTAAGTAGACTCCTGTAAACTTTGTCCCTAGAATTTTTATACAGTCCCCTGCCAAATATTTAAATTCATAATTAAAAACAACTATCATATTTACGATATTTATTTTAAGTCACACGAAACGTAATTGCTTTGAAGTTAGCAACCTTGCCGAATGCGGCGTTGATATGCCATTTTCTTTAGTGTCAGAGCGTCATTTGTGAGGTGAACAAGCGCTTGAACCGCTACCACGGACAGTCCTCTGGTAAGTCATAATATGTATTTTAATTACTTTAATAATCTCCAAATAAAGATTATTGTTGCATTATTTATGTCTCAATTGATCGGTATATTTTTAAAATACTATTTTACATCAGTTTTGTAAATATTGTAAAATCTAGCCGAAAAACACAGTCCCCTGTCTGAAATTGCAGCAGGGGACTGTTTTACACAACAGGGGACTGTGTATTTTGCGTATTTTGCGTTTAATGTATTGTTTATGTAAATTTATCCGCTAATCTGTTAGACGTAAAAGCGACGGGGTGTTATAAGTTTGACGGGTCTGTGTGTGTGTGTGTGTGTGTGTGTGTGTGTGTGTGTGTGTGTGTGTGTGTGTGTGTGTGTGTGTGTGTGTGTGTGTGTGTTTCAAAGGCGAAATTAATCTCTTCTAGATGTTTGGCGACGATCAGTACTGCTACGTCATCCGCATATGCTACGAGTTTGACTTCTGCTGGTAGGTTAAGTTTTAATAGACCATCGTACATAATGTTCCACAGGAGAGGGCCCAGAACGGAGCCCTGGGGCACCCCTCCAGTGATCCCATATACTTTTGGACCAGTCTTTGTGTCGTATTTCAGGACCCTATCAGTGAAGTAGCTCGCTACCATCCTTCGTAGGTATCCTGGTACTTTCATATCAAAAAGAGCTTTCATGATGCAGTCCCATTTAGCAGTATTGAAGGCATTCTTAATGTCCAGCGTTGCAACTAGGCAGTATTTCTTCGTACCTCCCTTCCATCTGGTTCCTGCAATGGCTTCCTTGGCAGTACCGACGACGAGGTCAATTGCGTCCAGGGTTGACCGACCCTTCCGGAAACCATATTGGCTGTCGGAAAGAAGTGGTTCGACCACTTTTTCAATCCTCCTATGTAGGATACGTTCTAGCACTTTTCCAGCTGTGTCCAACATACAGAGCGGACGATAGGAAGATGGTTCTTCTGGGGCTTTCTTTCCTTTAGGGAGGAGAACCAGCCTTTGTTGCTTCCACTTCGAAGGGAACAAGCCCTCCTTGAGGCATTCGTTGTAGACATCCAGGAATAGTGAAGGTACAGCTCTGATAGCGGTTTTTAATGCGATGTTTGGAATTCCATCTAGGCCCGGAGCTTTCGCATTCCCCACTCTATTACATGCTTCGAACAGTTCTTCCTCTGTAACGCTTGGAATTTCTTCTTTTTCGTACTCTTCCGTCGGATGGTACATTTCGGGTTGGCTAGGAAACAGAGCAGTAACAATTTTATTGAGAAGCATAGGGCATGTAGGCGATGGCATTGGCTGGTTTTTCAGGTGAGTCATAACTACCTTATATGGCCTTCCCCACGGATCGCTTTCTACCTCATTGAGCAACTCGTTCCAACATTGTCTTTTGCTGTTTTTAATGGCTTTGTTCAGGTTTTGGCGTGCTTTTTTATACTTTGCCACTAGTTCTTCGTAGTTCGGTCCTTTCCTTCCGCGTTGTGATGCCCTTCTAGTCCTATGACATTTCTTACGAAGGTTACAGATGTCCTCATTCCACCAGTACATCGCCGGTGGCTGGTTCACAGCGTGCGTGCGTGCGTGCGTGCGTGCGTGCGTGCGTGCGTGCGTGCGTGCGTGTGTGTGTGTGGCATTGTAGCTCCCGAACGGAAAAACCGATTTTGATTTTGATTTTTTTTAATTTGAAAGGTGAATTAGTCGGGAGTGTTCTTAGTAATGATTGATAAAAATCGGTCCAAGATGGTCGCCGCCACAAAATAGCTTTTTAACAACAACTAGCAAAAATTTTTAACAACTACCTCAATATGGATATCAAATGAAAGGTCTTGAATAGTAGAATAATGTATACTGTAATGAAAGGGGATGAGGAAAGGAGGCAGGGTTTTTTTTAAATTTATACTTGTATTACTTAATGTAATATTCAAATTATTATTGATCGCTTGGCATTATTTTTATCCATTATGAACTTGAATTAATTTTTCACAGGCTAATCGAACGCACGTGACAATTATGGCTCCTACAAAAGAAAAAGTTATCCCGAGAGGAATTACTACAGAAAAAGAGAGAAGCAGAAAGATTGTTACCAAAAAAGAAAAAATGACCCGCTTAAAAGAGAAGAAATGAGAGAAAGGAGAATTTGAAGTACCAAAAGAAAAAGGTTTGCGGAAGTTAGTACAGGATATGACACGTATACTGAGCCAAGAGAATAACACTGGAAAGCATAACTAACACTATTGTGCGAGAAAATACGTCGTTATCAGACCTAGAAGCAGATACTCCGCCTTCAAGACCCGCCAGTCCAAATATCTCCAGCTCGCAGCCCAGCATTTTCCAGTGCTAGTATACAGCAAAGAAAAATAAGGCCAATAAGCGACGACGAACAGGGAAAGAAATGAAAAGATCGCACGCTTAGTGAAAAAACTTGAGAAGTACAAAAAAAAACCAGATTAGAAAGAAAAAATAAAAAGAACGTTGAAGATACGCCTAAGACAAAGATGTTAAAAATGTTAGACGAGCCTGACCAAAGAAAAGAAGTAGTCTAGAAAGCGTTGTTTGACGACGTTATTAGTAAGCAGTTAAAAGAAAATTATTCCACATTGAAATGTACCAAAGAGAGACAAATCTTTAAAAAAGTTGTAACTGGTAGTGTTCTTCAAAAGTACAAGTACTGGATACCTCAAGAAATAAAGTGGTTGTCTAGACCCGAAAAAAAAACTAATCTCATTGGCTTAGAAGTACCTAAAGCTAAACGATGTAAAATACCTGATAGTTATAAAGAAATTTGTTGTTTCTGTTCACTTTTTGTAAAGAAATTTTATTTACTATTGATGCGAAGATATTTTATAAAAAGAATAAATAATTGATTAGTGTAAAATGACTTTTTTCTAAAGTACAACAGTCCTCTGTCTCACATAACAGTCCCCTGTCATGATTTTTTGGAAAATCGCGAATAACTTGGAAAATATAAATAATTTCAGTGGGCCTCTTTATATACTTAAATAATAGTTTATTATCTTCGAAAAGAAACACGGTTTTTTAGCAAATGTTAAAAATAATTGCCAGGACAGCATTTGTATGGGACCTGTACGAGCTTACAGAGAAATGCCCATATATATGTCAAAACGCCTACTAAGCCTGATGTAAAGCACGTATAGAATCCAAGAGACCATAATTATTGCTAGTGCAATCAATAACTTACTTTTAAGCGCCAGTATATTGTGATTGACGAATAATATACATAGTACAAGCTCTGCTTAGTTTGGGACTTATTTAACATATTTTACAAGACCGGTTGAATTTGATAAGTCATTGAATTAAATTGAAATATATAGTTAAATGGAAATAGAAGACTAAAAAACATTGATAGTTTACATGTAGAAGAAGGCCACAATTTCAAATCAAACTGAATTATGGCCATTATAATTAAAGGTTCTAAACAACTTTTGTGATCGAAATCTGCTACCAACTTATTACAAACACATATATTGAACGAGCTGTTCTTAAAAACAATGAAAACCAATTGACCTTTGAAGCGGGCATAATTTAATTACATTCAGTGATATTACCGAACGGGGCCTATCAAGGTAATAGGTCATGCGAAGACAACGCAGAAACGCAACATTTATTGGCTTTCATGCTTATTCAAGCAGTTGAATAAGACCTCAAGAATTTAACCCATTTTGTTTTACTATTTAATTTACCTTTTATATTTATGATTTATGTTCAATTTAATTGACCTAACGATCCTTTCAGTACTAATAGCTGTACCATGGATCCATTTCCAGATTACACCTGGTTTCCCGGCCACTGGACCCTAAGAAGACCCTTAGTCGGTTCGACATTCCATCTCACCAGTCATTCAGAAGAGTTCGAGGGTATAGAAAAGTGGATTTACGAACTGAAAAATGTACTAACCGCTATCAGTAATTGTCTCCCGCCAGCCATGTTCTTGTTGGAGGAAACTAATGAATTGGTCATCGAAGCATAATCTCGGATGCGATGCGACCCGCAGCAAAAAGTTCTCAAGACCCGCACGGCGACGCTCAACAAACTCTGGATCTGTCGTGTCTGACTTCCTCCATGCATAAAGTACCTAAAATTAAAGGAGGAATGGAGAATCAGCATTAAGTTGGACTGCACGGTTGGTTTAATAGTTTAAGCGGTTGTCACGCTTCTCTCTACTGCGGCAAAGTGGACTAACACTGTGTGATCCACAAATTTATAATAATAATAAATATTTTGGACATCTTACACACAACATCATCTAGTCCCAAAGTAAGCAGAGCTTGTGTTATGGGTACTAAACAACTGATATAAATACATAAACATACTTTTTTTTTTGTAAATACATACATATTATACATAGAAAAACACCCAGACTCCGAAACAAATATTTGTGGATCACACAAATATTTGGTCTGACCCGGGAATCGAACCCGAGACCTATTGATCAGCAGCCGCATACGCTAACCACTAGACCAACAAGGCAGTCAGTTATGTTCTAAGGCCGGGTGTTTTTTGTGTCCGTTTCATGTATATTTGTAAAATCCACAGCGACACAGGATATATATCCTTAATGCGGGAGTATTCTTAAAAAAAAAGTTGGTTACATTGGTCGGGACAACTTTGGATTGTAGTCGTATAGGACGACTTAAACGAGTAGTAATATATGTCCCCTTTTTTTATAAAATGAGGGCAAATAAAAGTGACAAGGAATGTGTAAGTATTTAAAGACACAGTTTTGAAGTCCACCCAATCCGGTCATGTGATCACAATCCTTTTTGTTTCTCTTGTCAAATTTAAACTTTATGTGTACTGTGTAACTGCTTCATCAACATGCCTGTATGTTGATGTAGCAATTTACACATAAATTTTGTCCGTTACATGTTAAACAAATATTTTTGTTGTACAGCGGGACTTATTAGCTTATTATAAAAAATATTTAAAACTGTCCAGATATCAAAATTCTTAACATACACTGACAACATTGTCATTTCATTGTCATTAGTGGTAAAGACAACTTAAAATCACTGTTTCATAAAATTTAATATTCTATAGCAACATTTCAAATACATTTAGTGCATTTTTTCTTTTTTTAAAAAGAGAACTGTATTAGGAATATACATACTGTGTCGCGGGGAACTTTACAAACATGCAAGAAACGGACATAACTAAACACTAGAACAACTCAGAACAATTTGGAGATCAAAAAGTGTTGTTGCGTGTGGGATTTGGACCCACAACAGTAAAAATCGAAGACTTATTTTGAAGAAATCTGAAATTTTACTAATAATGAACTCAGCAACTTTAAATACGTACCAGATATTGTTTAAATATTTAAGACTATAAGTCCACTGTACCACCAAAAATATGTGTAAAAGTCGAGAAAGGTCTAACAACAGTCTATAATATACATATTACGTGGACTTCCCATAGTACCATAGTATTTAGGTTTTACGAAGCATTGAAATAAATTGATAAACTATATTAATATTTGGTACGTTGCGTTGGACGAAAAAATATTTTTTGATGCTTTGCAAAAGTTTGGTCATTAAATTTGTTTGACAACTCTCCCATTCCCGGACTTCTGCACCTCGCCTCGTAAAGGGTAACAAATCAAATGCTGTTCAGATAAGCAAAAAGGTAAAAATTGTTGTATTTCATGAACTCAAGAACAAATGAAAAATATGATATCAAGATATTCGTACGCGTTCAGTTTCTGACTAATTAATAACACATGTAAAAAATAATTAATGTTATTTGACTACTCAGTAAAATTTTAATTAACTATCCAATTTATTTCAGTTTCAGTGTTATGACGAATTTGTCTAAGGTTATGCTAAAAACAAGTCTGTATGAATTTCATGTATTCTATTAACGGATTCAGTATTCCTCTCTAAGCTTTAATTAATTATTGATCCAATTTTTTTTTTCAAATTTTTTGATATTTTTTTCTTTCTTTTTTAAAGACAACTCCTGCATTAGGAACATAAATCCTGCATCGCAAGCGATTTTACAAACATTCGTGAAACGAGCACAATCACTCAGAACAATAATTTGTGAAACACAAAGTGTTGTCCCATGTGACGACTAGGCGCAATAGAAGACGTGGCAACTACTTTAATCACAAGGCCAACCGTGCAGTCAAGTCAATTTATAACAGCAAAGTATATTAATCAAAGCATTAACATTATGTCAGTCCTCCTCTTGGACTAGTGGTTAACGATACTGACTCTGAACCCACAACCTATATCTAAATATTGAGGGTTTGGGTTAGATCCGACCCAGATCAAATCGTTGTGTGATAAACACAATACTTTGTTCTCTGTCTAGGTGTAAGTTATGGATACTAATATGTAAGTATTTAGAAATATATAAGTACAAGCTTTTGGGCGCAGCTCCGCCCGCTTGTATGCTGGTTAACAGGACAACAAGTAGCCTATGTCTTTGTCCATGGTCCAATCTATCTCTATATCGAAATTTATTCGTATCCATTCAGCGTCTGGCTGTGAAAATAACAGAAAGATAGACAGACTTACTTTCGAATTTATTATATTAGTAGAGATGTTTATTAGCAGTGTGGTTTTGCCTAGTTTGGGATCACAGTCCCCAAGTGGCAAATGGTGAGAATAATACCAATATTTATTAAAAATCAAACAAATCTTTTAGACATTTTATTTTTTATACGGAATATCAAATAGACAACTGCCCCCTAGTGAGATTGCAATCGTTTTTCATTTTCTATTCTATTCTAATTCTCTTGTTTCGTGATTAAAACAAAATTATTAGCCATTGAAATAAGATGGATATCTTTAAGAAAACAATCGTACATTTAAAAACCTAGTGCATAACAATAAAAAAAAACATGCTCATATTGTATTGTGGTAACATAAGATTTATATATTCTGATAAGAATATTTATATATTTCGCACTAGGGATTGATTAAATGCAAATTATGTAATTGAAATATGTTTTTTTGTAACTATTAATTTGTTATACAAGTTTACCTAATGCCACACAATTTAATTAATTTATTAATTTGTCGTTATTGTAAACACAAACAATACAATAGAAAAAAAAAATTGTTGCAAAGTATATTTGTGCAACAAATATCGGTCTTATTGTTCATGGTACATTAATATATTTATTTATGGCGATGGCTATTTCTTCTAGGAAACCATAACATCTTGTTTAAAACATTAGGGTACTTTATTATGGAATACACATTTATTTATGGATTAATACTAAATGGCTGATCCATTTGGATATTATCAGATTTGAATGTCTTGAAGAAACAATTAAAGATGTAACTATATTATTGTAGCTTTATTTTACAATCTACAAATGGGCTAGTTAGAGGATTGAACACTACACCACTGATGACAACTGAAATCTACTCAGTCATAGGGTTTAAAACAAATTAGGTATTTTACATAAACCTACTTAGATTACAGACTAAATTGTCCTTCATTATTAATGTAGTGTTGATTTTTCACAAATATTATTGAATCTAAATGAATCTAAAATGTTATCAAACCATAGTATTTTATAGTTTAACTGCCTCATTGGTCTAGTAGATAGCGTATGCGACTGCTAATCAAGAGGTCTCGGTTAAAATCCCAGGTCGGGTCAAAAAGTTTTGTTAGGTTTTTCTTAGGAGCATGTAAAGCCGTTGGTACCGGTTGTCATGAACATCTAAGGCAATCGTTATTGGGAAGTCAGTGCACTAAAATTTAGTGACAACAAGTTCAACCTTCATATTTCAGTTCTCCCTTAGGGTAGCGGAGAGCCAATGCCAGTCCTTCCATAAAAAAACTGATATTTAGGTAAAACCAGTTGAACTAGTAGGTGACCCCAAATAATATTGGGAATAAGGCTAGGAAGATGATGATGTATGAAGTAACAGAAATCACTTGATAGTCACTTAATGCATATGCCCCTTCATAATCTAATGTATATCTTTATATATATAATTCTTCTGTGAGTGTGTATGTCACTGAACTTCTCTCAAACGACTGGACCGATTTTGATGATTTTTTTTGTGTGTGTTCAAGGGGATCTGGGAATGGTTTAGATTCGCAATTGGACCCGGTAGGTGGCGCTGCGATCAAGTTCTCGAATTTTAAAAATGGGCGGTACGAAGTTCGCTGGGTCAACTAGTAATATATAAGTTTTTCTTTTAAAACTTGTATTAATAACAATATTTATAATGAGTATGAACCTATTTTTATATACAAGCCTGCCACAGTGACTAGAAGTAGTAACACTGTGGTGGTACTGAGATGCTTTTGTATTATTGGATGTCGGGTCTCACACTTACTCACGAAACACAATAGCATGAATGCTGTCAATTGAGTTTGATCTGTGTGAGTAGTACCACAAAAAGTAAGTCACCACTTAGTAATACCTATTCAATCTTTTACTTAACTTCATCATCATTATCATCATCAGTTGTTGCAGCCCACATTTGTTTAGCTTAACATGTTAATTTTATAATATACTCACTCGTTTCTCAGGTAATGGTGGTATAATAACATGTGGATATGTGACTTGTAGGTAATCATGTATCTGTTCAAACTCTGTGTACCTCCTCCATATAGTACTGATCTTTGATTGCACTAGTTTGTAATCTGCATCGGTAACTCTAAAAAGAAAAAAAAACACTTTTTCTTTATGTCTTAGATAGGTATATCTAAAATACAGTGATACAGAAAAGATTAAAAATGCAGGACTAAGTTTTTTGAATAGTTGTGTAGAAAATTTAATTAACATGTATAAATAAATAAAATATGATATATAAATTGTTTCAAATAATCCTCCTCACTAGCTCTTATTATACATCTGATACAAACAGCTCCGCAACACAAAAGTAGAGTTGAAGAAAATATCTATGGTATTGACACCACTTTATGCAGGGAATATTAATAAATATTGATAGGTAATAAAAATTGAAAAATTAATTAATTTCTTTCTCAATAGTCTATCAATAGAATGACAAATTAATAGCAGAAATCAGTAGACTAACTTATGTTTTCCCACCAACAGGTGCCAATGTACCAATGATGGTACCAAACATAGTATGTAGGTACTGTTACTTTTTATCCAACTACCTACATTTTTTTGCATTGAAATTTAATTAAACTTAGTTAACTAATATATCTAGACAAAGTATAAAATGATGTCACTTCTGCAGTCTGTTCTCTTAGACCTTTTAAATTTCTCAAAGGATTTAAATACAGTTTTCAGCAACAAATAGAGTGATTTAGAGGAAAGTTTATTAATAATGAAACATTCATATTATACCTAGTAGAGGATTCAGGAGTCAGCCCGAGTTGATATAATGTAGAAACAGAAATTTGTGACAGTAAGCAAAGTTAACAGACACTATATTTATGTATTTTATAATAATGTTAGAAGAATATTTGGACTTATTTTACAATAAGATACAAAATTCTGGTAGATTTAGGCAATTCAATGAACAACAATTAAATGGAACAATGACCTAATACATCTTTATATATATCATAGGAACTAGATACGTTTGACAGCGTGGTTAGCACAATCAATAGGCCTAATTGGCACATAATGGACGACTAATTTACTAAGAAAACAATAGAACAAACCACTTACTTCAAGTCGATTAGATACACGGTATAGTGATCTCTAACGTGCAACGTCCCATTCGCACGTTTCTCAGACTCCACTATTGATATATCAACGTGTTTTAGCAAAGTATCCTGCACAAAACACAAGGGAATGAATAATTTATACATCTAGAAAGTAAGTAGGCGTAGTATATTACCTTTACCTGATTTTCAAAGTCTTCAGCTGTTTCAATGACGCTGGGCGATCTTGATGCCTTTACCGGCGAATTATGTTCTGACATCATCCTCTTATCACCTGTTAAATAATATTTTACTGGAAAATAAGGCTTATTAGAGGAAATTATTTTGAATATCCAGACAAAAAACAGTGACAAAACCAATGCACTGACAAGTGCTAATGACAAAACAAATATCTAAATTGATAACAGATTATAAATTTAATTATCTTGTGACAGCAGGATGAAGCTATATAATAACTTTATGTAAGAAAGAGAAAAACGTTATGTGACTTTTATAAAAATGTTTTTCTTGGAACGTTTGAGTTTATAGTTTTACGTCAAAGTAGATGAAAACTAACTTTGTAAACTCGTGACCTATGAGAAGTGTAAAAAAATCCAGGATTATGCAATCAAGATAACATCCTTTATTTTTATTTAATACATACGATAAAGATTTAATGAACAACATTAAAATTCTGCACTTTTGTATTTCTCCTTTTGCGTTTGCTTTCATAACTACAAATTAATTTTATCTGTTTGCTTGTGAATTAAATCTATTCATTTCATTTCCACTTGTCAGTGTAAGTCCACCAGTCTGGCACCTACGGTTTGGATAATTCTGTGCGCGTCAGCTCTGTGGACGCACTTGAGACCTTTGTTTAAGGTTTATTTTGGCGAAATCTACCATTTCTACTGTACGGTTGTCGTTCAGAACTCTTCCGGTCCGCCAGGCCCGGGAACGGGCCAGGTACCGCAGTTCTCCTTTTGCGTTTGCTTTCATAACTACAAATTAATTTTATCTGTTTGCTTGTGAATTAAATCTATTCATTTCTTATGCAATCAAGATAACATCCTTTATTTTTATTTAATACATACGATAAAGATTTAATGAACAACATTAAAATTCTGCACTTTTGTATTTCTCCTTTTGCGTTTGCTTTCATAACTACAAATTAATTTTATCTGTTTGCTTGTGAATTAAATCTATTCATTTCATTATACGTCATTTTATATATGATTTTATGTCGCGCGCGCATTTCATGTCTATGTTTTATTACATTTATACATGATCATCATCATCAGCCTATCTCAGTCCACTGCTGGACATAGGCCTCTCCCATTGCACACCACTTTTGATCGATTTTAGGCTTCTCGCATCCAGCTTCTGCCAGCCATCTTACGCAAATCGTCACTCCACCTGGCCTGTGGGCTTCCTACACTACGTTTGCCGAGATGCGGTCTCCACTCCAGAACTCCTCTACCCCAACGGTCATCAGTGCTGCGCCTAATATGACCAGCTCACTGCCACTTCAGCTTGCTAATCCGGTGGGCTATGTCGATGACTTTAGTTCTCTGACGGATAACTTCATTCCTGATACGATCCCTCAGAGCAACGCCGAGCATAGCCCTTTCCATAACACGCTGAGCAACTTTGAGCTTATGGACCAACCGCACCGTAAGTATCCACGTCTCGGCTCCGTATGTCATGACAGGTAGGACGCACTGATTAAAAACTTTCGTTTTTAGGCACTGTGGGATCAACGACGAGAAGACTCGATGTAACTTTCCAAATGCCACCCATGAAGAATTCAGCTGGGTTTCCAGCTTAATTCTTCTATTCACCTCGTCCTCGAGGTTATTCCTACCCAACTGCAATGTCTGCCCAAGGTAGACATATTTTTGAACAACCTCGAGAGCGGTACCGTGTATTGCAATCGGTTCCGGTTGTACATGTTGATTGAACATGACCTTGGTTTTGTCCAAGTTCATCCGTATCTCGTCTCTGTCATTATGACGATGTCGTCCGCAAATCGCAAGTGAGAGATGTATTCGCCATTGATGTTAATGCCACGTCCTTTCCAGTTCAGCGTTTTAAACATATTCTCCATTGCATTTGTGAACAATTTCGGGGAAATAATGTCCCCTTGTCTCACTCCTCGATGCAATGGTATGGGCTTTGTTTGCTGGTTCTGTACTTGGACGGACATGGTGGCGTTATCGTAGAGACATTTCATCACTTGGATGTATCGCCAATCTACATGACAACGCTGCAGAGACTCAAGAACAGACCAGATCTCAACCGAGTCAAAGGCCTTCTCATAGTCCACGAATGCTAGACACAGTGGCTGATTATACTCTTCGGTCTTCTGTATATTTTGCTGCACTGTGGGGATGTGGTCTATGGTGCGATATCCGCTCTGGAATCCAGCCTGCTCCAGTCGTTGAAATTCGTCGAGTCTTCGCACAAGACGGTTCGTGATGACTCTTGAAAACAGCTTGTAGATGTGGCTTAGAAGGGAAAGGGGTCGATAGTTCTTCAGCAAGGTCTTATCACCTTTTTGATGTGAAACATCTATAGGCGCACGTAAAATAGATTTCTGGCCTGGCGACTGGCGACGCTTCGTCACGGCACGCTATACGATGGTATATATAGACTACTATTTTAATGATTAGTAATATTTTATTTTATCATTATGACATATTTAGTTCCTATTACAATATGTTCTTTTCTGCATATTACTTTTACAAAATAATGGCGATGTTTCACATCTGCCAGGCGTCCCGTGACGGCTCACATTTTTTTTGAAGAACAGCATGACTAAACTTCTACTCCACATCTCCGGAGTTCTCCCCTCAAAGAGGGCAGTGTTGAAGAGTTGTTGGAGCTTCCTCAGTACGGGTAAACCCGTACTGAGGAAGCTCCAACAACTCTTCAACTCTCTTCAACTCTTAAAAGCTGGAGGTAAACCTCCAGCTTTTAAGAGTTCTGATGTAAAACCATCCTCTCCAGGGGCTTTTCCATTTTTAAGCTGTATAAGAGCCATCTCGTTTTCGTCAGTGCTGACTTCTGGCAGGTCTTCGGTATAGTGGCGCCTTAATGAGGCTCTGGTGTCCTCATTTTCGGGATCAAGTCGCGAAGCATGCAAGGCGTATAACCGGCTATAGAAGTTTTCCACTTCCGAAAGGACCACCGGTTTTGAGGCAATTATTTCTCCACTTGTTGTGGTCAACTTCGTCAGTTGGCTTCTTCTCAGAGGTTGTACGAACACTTTTGACCCCCGATTCTGCTCGATTGCTCTTTCAATGGAGAGAGTATTGAAGCACCGGAGGTCGTGTAGTACGAGCTTACTAATTCTGACGAAGTGACGGGTGGGTTTTCACGCCGTTCCCTCATCAACCTTAGAACCCCCTCCGAAAGTTTCGACTTCTTGCCTTTACGCTGTAATTCGCAGAATCTCGCGCCTTCTTCCCTGAGGATTTGGACCACATTTTTAAGGTTCTGGTTTACGTATGTTGTGGTTTCCACGGCAGCGAATCGGTTTTCCAGGTTTAACTGGAACATTTCAGATCCTATCATCGTCTGGAGCAGAGTAGGCCGGAGCCTGGCCTTCGTCAAGCAGGCACGTTCAACCTTAAAGTCGATATTCAGAGAGCCTTGGACAAGTCGGTGATCGCTTCCGGTATTAAACCTATTAAGCACTGATACGTCTCTGAATATGTGCCTCTTGTTCGTCATGATGAAGTCAATATCATTTTTAGTCATAGCTTCGGGGCTTTGCCACGTCCACATCCGTTGGGGCTGTTTCTTGAAAAACGAATTCATCAAGAAGAGCCCCTCGCGTTCGTGGAAGTTAACTAGCATTTGCCCCCTATGATTCCTGACTCCAAGTCCATGGGATCCTACTACTGATTCACTGCAAATCTGTACTCCCATTTTAGCGTTGAAGTCACCCATAACAACGTTGTAGTGGGTCTTAGTGGTAAAGTGGAGGGCCCTCGATATGTCGTCGAACATTTCCTCCATCTCGTCATCCGTGTGCGCCGAGGTCGGTGCGTACACTTGGACAACTTTGAGGCTATACCTCTCAGTGAGCTTGATGATGTGTACCACATCATCAAGCTACCCTGTTCGACACACTGGAAATTTCTACAACGTTGTTGGATATTGACTTGGTTACCAGAAACCCCACGCCACCTTGGGATTGTTGGTGTCCCTCTCGGAAGTACATTAGGTGGCCTGACTTGAGGGTTATAGTGTCCTCTTCCTCTCTTCCTACTTCACATAACCCTAGGATTTGCCACCTAATTTTCCCAAGTTCTACCTCTAGTTGTGCCAGATGCGAATCTAGCCGTAGCGTGCGTCCGTTGTAAGTAGCCAGGGTTAGTCGGTTGTGGAGGCCTCCCTTAACCCGGAGATTCTTAGCACCCCCTGCCCCACCGTTACCGTGGTCGCCACCATAACCAGGAATAGTGGGGCTGCCGGGAACTGGGGGCCATGGCCTTAGTTGCATCTGCATTGGAGGATATGCCCATAATCGCCATGCTGGGCAGGCGGGTTGGCGATCGCAGGGTACAGCTTATTTTACAGGTGATGCTGCTGCCCATCACCGGTCTGTGGTGCTGCACGTATTTGGATGAATATACCGCCATCAGTCGGTCGCCAGAGCCTCGTTCATCGATCAACAGGACGTACCGCGTGCAGTTAAGGTAGGCTTGGGGCAAAAGATGGTGGTTTGCCTCCTTACATCCCTTTATACAATTAAACAAAATGTTAGGCATTGGATTAACTATTAACAGACTTCGCCATATTAACGGAAGTTAACGTGTCCGTTAACATTTTAAAAAGTTAACTTAAAAGTTAATCCGTTAGTGTTAACTTCGTTAATTAACGATTAACGGATTAACGAGTTAATACCCAGCTATGGTTGTTACCTACATTCTCTGTAAGGTGTTTGAATTCCATTCTCTGAGTCTCCATTCTTTTACAGCTATAGGTAGATAGTTGACCGGATTGGAGCGGTTGCTTTTCATAAGGATGGGTTGAACATTCGCGTCTCTCCAGACCTCCGGGACAATTCCTGAGGAATACGACAAGTATACCGCTCGTCAGCGCGTCAATACGGGAGACAACTTCGGTGTACAGTTCTATAAAACCAACCAAAATACTGTCAGGTTCACTGGCTTTCCAGACGTCGAAAGACTGGAGCTACGGAGCTACTACTAAAAAAATCTGGGGATTAATATCGACAACACATTAACATGGGGTCCTCAATTGCGAGAGGTCAGTCGAAAACTGTTTGCATCGGCGGGTTCCTTACGAAGATTACGCAAGTTTCTTCCAACGGCTACTAAAATCGAACTTGCACAATCCCTCCTTCTCCCCATACTCGACTATGCTGATGTCAGCTATCTTGATATCACGGAGGAGCAACTTGATAAACTTGAGCGCCTTCAAAACTTTTGCATTAGATTCATATTTGGACTCCGCAAGTATGATCATATTTCTGAATACCGCAACCAGCTTAAGTGGCTCCCAATTCGCCTTCGACGGAATGCTCATATTCTTTCCATACTTTATGGTATTCTATTTCACCCTTGTACTCCAACTTATTTAAAGGAACGCTTTGTTTTCCTCAGTGACACACATTCGAGATCCTTGAGGTCATCTGGAACTTTGGAACTGACAGTACCAACTCACTGCACAAGGTTCTATGACAAGTCGTTTACTGTACAGGCTGTCCGACTTTGGAATGCATTGCCAATGGCTATAAGGCATGCCAAATCTTTACCTTCTTTCAAAAAACTAGTGAAAGAACACTACCTGTCATCTTAATCCACTTTATTCTATCCTATTATTTTTGTTTGTAATGTTAATGTAAATATTGTATTTATATGTGATGTATAATTATCTATATATGGATTTATTTACTTGTATTAATGTGTATTACAATCAATCTATCTTTGTAATTTACTCTTATACTGATTGGAATTTTATTATAAATGTATATGTAGTTTAGTGTGTGTGTGTGGGAAGGGGGATAGAATGTGTGTGTGTGTGCGTGTGTGTGTGTGTATGCATTTTTTTTTTGTTTACTTTTCGCACCATAAACTGCCCGTGAATTCGTTCTTTATCAGTCTATTTTTTCCATCCCAAGGTTGCCTGTAAGAAATTGCTTTTTAGCGATAAGGCCGCCATTTGTACATGTTCATACTTTCATTGGAATCCTAAATGTAAACTGAATGAAATGGTGTACAATAAAGATTATTCTATTCTATTCTATTCTACGGAGGACATCCTTTTGCCGGCTGTGAATATCCCGCATTTTAGAGTCACAGGTCGGAATAGTAGGCGGATCCACACCACGGTCGTAGATTCGGGAGTTAGCCGCAAAGAGATTAACAAGCAGTTGCATTTTCTCCTGCGGCTGGTTCCAGTGTTCCATCTGTATATTTCAGCGGTGATAGTGAGGCCGGCAGGTAGCGTAGACGGCGACAACAAACATCCACCCAAAGACGACGTAGCGCTCCACGAGTCGAGGAGTCCACGAATGTTTGTGAACTACACCTCAAAGAGCGAGTTGGATGGAGAAGAGGATGCCGCTGTTGAACCCATTTTCTTTTTTGCTAACATTTTTGTTAAAGGGGTAAGTGAAAAGCATGTCAGTCATCGCGGCATTCTCTCGGGACTCCGACCAACCGAGACTCGGGATCCGGTCTCACACACAGTGAATCACACAAATAATATTTGGTTCGACCTGGGAATCGAACCCGAGACCTCTGGATAACAGCCGCATACGCTAATCACTAGACTCTAGATCTAGATCAACAAGGCAGACAAATCTTTACAATACGTTTTTAGGTTGGCGGTACCTACTGACAGCCAATGTTTCTTCATTACCTGTAGAATTAGATCGATCTTCTAAGCATTTAAGTGTTATGTATGGCTAGCAATAGATTTATTGTGTATTTTAGTGAACTCCAAAATCGATATCCTACTTATATTATAAACGCGTAAGTTTAAATGTATGTGTGTATGTATGTTTGTCGATCTTTCACGTTAAAACTACTGAACGGATTTGGATGTAACTTTACAGTAATATAGCTTATATCAAATAACACATAGATTACTTTTTACTGCAATATCGAGATACACGAGCGAACGCTAGGTGATTTTAAAAATACATAAATCATAGATATCAAAATGTATCACTGTTTATCACCATTTAAAACTTCACAAGCTGCTATGCATAACACACTTGCATAACAACCATAATGATAGTTTGTAAATGACTGATTTAAAAATAAGTTCTGAATATTCACATATATGTAGGCTACTTTTTGTCCCGAAAATACGTGGGGCGCAGTTAGTAATAAAGTGGGAATAAAGTAAATATAGCGCAGTAGAAGGCGGCGTGGGGACCGCTTAAACCCGTTCACTACATACTCGTACATATGACCCATTTTTCAATTTTCTAGTTTCAAGTTGGTTTCAATGACTAAATCATAAAAGTATCTTAGAACTATTTAAAAATTTACCTTTTTAAAATTAACCAAGTCTGTTAAAAAGTAACAGCAGATTTTTTTTTTTTAATTTAAATCTTCATTAACTGTTAACCTTATGGTTTGATTCAAAATACTAGTACTATCCAAGTCAAATGGAATTGCCAATATCTTGTAACCATGACCGATGTACATCTTTTTTATCCTTCGTTCATATAGTTTATCTTTTTATAGTACCTACAACGTTTATCTAGGCTGTAACGAATGAGCCTCCTCGAGTTTTTCGAAGGGAACACTTACTTTGGACTGAGTAGAGGAATGATGTTAGGATGTCTGCTTCCATCCTCGTGAAGGGTCATTGTTGATGTAATAAATATCGTATAATCCCGTATATCTGAGAGTCGTTTAATACATTTGAAATGAACACGAATTATGTTTCATTGCGTTATTTAGTGGAAAAGGATGGCTAAAATATATAAAATAATACAAATATGTATTCCATTTGAAGCTAATAGCTATTTTGAAATAATAAGTAAACATAACAATTACCTATTCTTTGCGTGGCCGGACACACACTGCCGAATATTTATAAATTATATGGCTTATTTCTTGACAGTTTTTTAATAAAACTATCTTTAGTAGTATATATCTATATAGATAGATGGAAAACTCTTTATTTGCCCACCATATTACAGGGATAATTTCTTTTGAGTGAGTGAGGTGAGTCTCCTGGCCGGAACTCTAACATTGGACCTGGTGATAGCTGGTAGGGATTTTTATGCGTACAAAAAAGGTGGTATATATATCATGTTAAAGCCACGAACCTCTCTAGTTTAATGAGCAATAACTCATTATGAGTAACATTACATTTGGGTGTTCTTTGTGTCCGTTTCATGTATGTTTGTAAAGTCCCCCGCGACACAGGAATTTATATTCCTAATGCGGGAGTTGTCTTTTTAAGCAAATAAAAATCAAAAAATTTAAATAATCAGAAGTACTGAATCAAGCAATAGTTTCCATTACAAAGGGAAAACTTTAGGGTGATTTACTTGCGTTTATTAATTTCAATAAGTAAACTTTTTTGAAAATCAAATTGTAAAGTTACCTAACTACTGAAAAGGGAAAGGTGTTTAATTGCGAAAACTTAATTTCTGACTAATGGACTTTTAAGTAATAATTAGAAGACTTATTCAAACAAGATCTTTGAATTTAAGTTAAATGTTATTACCTATCACATTTAAGCTGTTTTTTCGTAGTTTATTAATTGATAGCAATGTATTTTCAATTTGAAATGCGATCAAACTGGAATTTTTGAAACGAAGTAATAATTACGGTGTTCTATATTGGTAAACTTAAAATATAAATACAATGGAATTTGGAACCTCTGTAGGTTCTATTCGTTTAGGGATGATGATGAACATTATGTTTTCACAAACATTTTGATTCACTATTTATAACTCTGCTATACGAAATTGTAAATGTATGCAAACAGCTATGTCAGTATTGTCAGCACCGTTCTTCATATTTATTATATAAACCTACTAATGGCAATGTCACGCGACAAAGAAAACAGCCATATTGTTTGGCAAAGGTAAGTGATTTTTGACAACAAAATTCATGTGCAGATCTTTAATTATGCGCTGTATGTTTTAGCTAATGCATACTACAATGTTGGTAAATAAGAATAGAATTGGAAATCCGCCACCTTTTAACCTGCATTTGTCAACAACTAAAGGTATTTTTGTATGGTGTGACGACCGAGGCAGTCAACTATTTAGTATTTCATTTCAACTGATAACCAGTGGATGGCGAAGCGGCTGTTGATGAAGAGGTCTCGGGTTTGATTCCCGGGTGGGACCAAATGTTTGTGTAATCCGCAAATATTATATTTATTTCGGAGTTAGTGTGTTTTCTATGTATGTATTTACAAAAAAAGTATGTTTGTGTATTTGTATCAGTTGTCTAGTACCCATAATACAAGCTCTGCTTAGTTTGAGACTAGATGGCGTTGTGTGTAAGATGTCTAAAACATTTGTTTATATATAACTACTGAAAGTGAGCTAGTGTGTAAATTATTCAGACAATATTTATTTTCTATTTATGATAAGCTATTTGTTGGAATAGATTAGATATGAAATTAAGTCATTGGATCAATATGGGTATTGTGCAATAAACTGCACTAAGTTAAATATCTTCATATATTTATTGTCAACTTTTAGAACTATATGATTTTATCATCACCATCAGTCTATCGCAGTCCACTGCTGGACGTAGGCCTCTCCCATTGCACCAATTCTGATCGATATGATATATGTTTTGGTTTATGTTAATTAATTAAAAACAAAAACATGCTATTTAGTGCTATTAATTTTGAGTATATTGTAATTTCCAACGATAATAATTATCATAAGCTGCAACGCATAGAAGAATAGAGTTGCCTACTTGATACTTTTTATTGTCAACCACATGAAAGGAAATTACTTAAGTTTTGTTTATAAATGTTTATAGAATATAATAAAAGTAATAAATAGCGTATATCCTTCGAGAAAATAAAGAGCATTGCCTAAGTTTGTTGTTCCCAATTTATTTGGCGCTTCAATTTATGGGTCCAAGAGAGAACATAAAATTTCTAACAGTAATGCGTACTTACTGTTTTCTAAAAAAATGACTTTGACTGTCTTTTTGGTGGATGTTGAAACACGCTTTCGATATACAAGTATAAAACACTTAATATTTATTTAAGTTATATAATATATACTCTCGACTAACCTTTAATAATATCATAAGGCGAAACCGGTTCAATTTAAATAAAATATTGTAATTAAACTCTTATTTAGTTATATCTTAGTAACATATATGAAAGTAACTAACATTCGATGCATCTGTCAAGCGTTTTAGGTGACCCAAATCAAAGCATCAAATGCCACATGAGACTACTATTTGTGTGAATCTTAAATTATTTTTCCGAGTCCGGGTTTTCTTTATGTCTGTTTTATGTATGGTTGTAAAAGTCCCCAGCGACACAATATGTATATTTCCTAATGCAGCAGTTGTCTTTAAAAACAAGAATGTCCTGGCGATGCTGGCATCGTGGAAGAGCTGAGATGGTGTTGACGAACATTTTAAGCGTTCCCATATTTTACAATGTTTTGAATGAGTAACTTGGTCTTGACAAACAGTGCGTAAAGCAGTGTTACACATTATACCTATATATTTTTTATCAAATAATACTCGTATTTTGAAGTAATGTTTCATAGAGTGTAAACTTTTTGTATTGCAATTTAAGAAATAAATATGTAGTGCAGTTAGTTTCAATTAGAGTTCTTAATTTCATATTCTGTACCACACTTCGCCCTTCACACCCACGGTTCGTACTGCAAAATTGAATGAGGGTTTATCCGTAGCTTCCAAATACATCTAAGTTATGGCTGGAACTCATTTAGGAGAGAATTTCAATGAACCGCCTTTTAAGTGAATAGTTCGTAAGATATTTTACTAAATTCCTTGCGAGCTTGTAAATTTTTAGGTATTTGTGATAGCTTATTTAGAAAGTCTAAATTGAGATTAAAATATTTAAGCATTGTTAATTAAATGAATTAAATCCAATGTGCGATGGATACCTTTCTAGCAGTTAGATATACTGATTACTAAGCTGCAGGTCGCAGGTTTTATTCCCATGTAGTGACACTTTGATGAGTAATCAGTAGGGCCAAGGTTGTATAGTTCTAGGAGAACTTTTAAGGTAATCATTATGTTTAGTGGAGGACTATTGAACGCCTACTCGTATATTTTCTACTTTAAGTATTTTCTATATTAAACTATTACTACTACAACCTAACTTACACCGGTTCTACACACACTACTTAACTAATAAACATTATTATTTCGTGAATTGCTCTCAAATAAACAAATCTCTAAAGAACCTCCATCTGTCTGTCTGGTACGCCTTCACTATTAAACTGCTGAACGGATTTCAATGAAATTTGACAAGGATATTCTTGAGGAAAGACATAGGCTACAGTTTACCATGAAAACCGAAATGTAGGCTAGTAGAGGAGGGGGCAATAGCTGGTATTAATATGAATAATATTATCTTTTGTACATTTCTGTTTAATACTTTGACTAAAAGCTTCCATATATTCTGCTATTGCCTGTGATCAGGTGGGTGAGAATTGCTATTTAATTATTTTTCAGGCTGTGACTGGCATTAACCCGTCTCACCCTAGACGGGCCCCGACACCTTATTTGAAGTTCACCCCTCGGTTCAAACGAAACGCTTTCCATTGTCGGGCCCTATAGCCAAGTTATAAATATTTTTCGTTTGTAATTCCATTCTCGATTCTATTTCTCTATTATTTTGTTTCATTGGCTGATGTCACTCAGTCATTTTCACAAAACAAATATTAGCCAATGAAACAAGAGAATAGAAAAATAGAATAGAAAACGAAAAACGTATGCAACTTGGCTAGGGCTTGGCTAGGGCTGTACCCTTGGAGAAAAAGATCATTATAAAAACTTTACGGATTTTCCCTTTTATAATATTTTATAACCTCTTTTTAAATAATTTAACTTAAAACTGAATTGTAGTATTTCTTTTACTTTCTTACGTAAGTTTTATGATAAAGCAACAAATGATAAGTGAACAAATGTATTGACCTAGCATATAAATACAGGGTGAACCAGAAGTTCGTTTATATTTGAATCGGTAGCTGCGACGAACAGCAACGGCAGGGTGGGGCGGAAGGGTTATACGAAGCGCAAAAGCGGTCAATGGAAATTCTGTACCATGGCGTCGTTTAGTTCGTGTTCACATTCAATGATAATTAAGGTGAGCTTTTTATGAAATTACGATAATTTTAAACGTTATCAATAAGTAATAGAATAAATAAAAAAAAGCATTTGTCATTAACATTTTAAGTTGGCACTAAATATATCGTTGAAAAAGCGATAATGAGATATTTTTCGATCTTTTTCGACCAAGCTACAAGTATATAACGTTGTCTGCACTCATTAAAGTGGATGACACTCATGCGACTGATTTAATTTCACCATTTATATCGTATCTGCTGGCGAATGGGCTACGTTGATGGAACGTGATTAAATTGCATATAAAAATTTAAAAGGCTTTATCCCTTGAAAATGTTTCCGGCATATTTTTATGGTCGACTAATCTTTCTTATTTTCAAAAAAATAATATTTGTCATATTAATTTGCTTAGTTTGCTCTTGAATATTATTGAAATATTAATATTAAAGAATAAATGTTTAGTTTATTATAATGTATCGGGTTAATTTTGTAAGTGGTATGAATTAAGTTTGTAAATAGAACATAATATCTATGTTTTTTATTTATCCCTCTTCTGTGTGAAGTAGATGATAGTGAAATCTAAGATGATCCTCGGATAAAATAATATTTAACCGTATTTTTTTTATATTAGAGGCAAGGCCTTTCAATCCTTTCAATATAGACTGTCCATCCTTAAGCTTTGTAATACGCCTGGAAGAATAGATGCATGCGAAGTAAAAGTAATACAGAAGCCTAGCTCGGAACAAGTATTTATAAGGAATGGAGATTTAACTGAAATAAATTTTGTATTGACTTAATTTTATTCTTGACACTCATCTAAATAAATATAAATTAGAATATAGAGAACTTCAGATTTCAATGTTTTCAACATAATAAAAAAAGAGATTTTATATAGTACTAGATGTATCCGTTCACGCTTCGCTATGGTAATGATGGGTGAGAATTTAGAAATGAGGAAAAATATTTGATGGAGTAAACAGACACAAACAGTTTTTGAAACGGGTTGTAAGTACTTACATCGTGTCCAAATTTGAACCAAATCAATCAGAAGGATTTTTAGTTATTGAAGAAAATACAAACTAAAATGACAATTTTGTATACACATAGAGAGAGTATCTGTATAAGGTGAAATCCTTTTTCACTCGCCATTCTAAATCCTGAGAACGTATTCAACACGAAACTGTTGTAGCAAAACCGTTATATTTTTCCAACATTTGTCGGTTCTACTGTCAGTGAAATAGAAGCGAAAGTACTTAACGTTTCGAATTTATGAGTACTTGAGGTCCGCCTAGCCTTGGAATTTCAGCTGTTAAGAATGTTTTTATATTTGATCAACCAGTACATACTACTCTTACACAGAAAATCAAATTAAAATGATAAAATTAGCACCTTGTGAGATGCTTTCAAGCTGCCTTGTTTTGTTGGTGAGTGCAAGACCGAAATTCCAATGATGCAAAAGCATCTCACAAGGTAACCATAGTGTGGATCAGTATGCTGTATTGTCTTCATTGCACTGCTAATAAGGATAACGACCACTACTCCTGAATTGTACTCATCACTTAGGCACCATCATCATCAACATATCGCAGGCCACTCCTGGAAATACGTCTATCTAATTGCATGGCACTTGGGTCGATCTTTGGCTTCTTGTATCCAACTTCTGCTAGACGTTTTGAGAACATCATCACTCTTCGTGATCTGTGGACGTCCTTTACTATATCATGACAGGCTTAAATACAAAGTAATCAAAATATGTACGGGATACGTTTTAGAAAAGGTATATTGCTTGAACAGTTTACATTTCTGAATTTTACCTTTGAATGTTTTAGTATTTGCATTGGCGTAATACTAATTAGGACTTTTTCAAATACGATATTCTTCCATAAACCATCCTAAGCAAATATGACATTTATTTAAAATTTATTTTCGAAAAAATAAAAAGATTAGCACTAGACTAAAATTATTAAAATTTATTCGTATATGACTTTCCTACCCTACCTCACTTCTTTGTATTTGATTTTAATTTTTGTGCCAAATTATGTACACAAGTTTCGCAAAAGTGCTCAAGAGGATTACATTTTACAAAATTAAAAAAAAAGATATGTGCATTAAAGTTCTTTGGGCCTGTACTTAAATTTCAGTTTCACCTTCTATTCTGTGTTAACTGTCTA
This sequence comes from Phragmatobia fuliginosa, assembly GCA_932526445.1. NCBI lineage: Eukaryota > Metazoa > Arthropoda > Insecta > Lepidoptera > Erebidae > Phragmatobia > Phragmatobia fuliginosa. The sequence continues at coordinate 13,256,253 of OW052065.1, read as the reverse complement.
TTGGCAGCTAAGAGGTATTGCTACAAATGATAGCAATTTCACGCTTTTCAGTGGACGGTGCTGAAAAATTGTGAAGTAGTCTCTGAAGTATTGCGTTGGCAATTTGAACTATCTACCGATACATTGTGTACGCTGCAACTTACCGACTTCCTTTTATCAGTTTTGTATGTCATCTGATGTATTATAGTTGTATGTATATTATTGTTTTTTTATAGAATCTCTAAAATTTAAAGAAATACTTTGACACAAATAGGTACATAATATATCGCAATCTAAATAAAAAAAATGTAACTCAAAAATTGTGAAAACTGAGATTTTCGTACAAAAACGCGTATTCATCACATAAAGAATACGTGGAATTCAACCGTTCAGCTTCGATGAAAATGAGCAATTTGCGGAATCGGACTTCTCTTTTTAATAAACAGGAACCGAACCGAAAAGCAGCGTGTTAAAGTGATACACCGGCAGTGAATTAAAGAAGACGAGTTTTGGTTGGATGTGACACGTAATAAATCTGCTTTTGATTAATAGGTAAATATTTTACATTGTAATATTTATTCATAATAAGGATATTTTAGTGATTATTCAGTTTCCTATAAAACATTTCTATGTTTATCTAACAAATTCAGTAGTTACAATTTCTAGATAACATAATAAATAATTGTAAATTTTAATTAAAAGTTGCTCGGGAAAAGTGCAAAACTTTAAACGCGATTTCCTACAACTTACGATTTTTGAGTGACATCTTATTTTTTAAAAAGCTTGCGATATGTTTGAAGATCAAATGGTAAGAGATTTTTTGACCTTCACACATTTACATCTAGCTAGCTAACACGACTAACGACTAACTAGCTTTTGCCCGCAGCTCCGTTCACGTATATGTTGGACATAGCGATATTCTTTTTTAATAGACTACGACACTCATAAATAATGTGAATTTTTATTGATATTATTTTTAAATCAGTTTAATAGATCCAGAGATTACATATAACCTCACAAATGTTACAATATTATTACAGATCAAATTCTTGCATTACATTCGGTTCAATACACATTTCGTTATCCATCGTAAGATTTTTTTGTGATGTTATCGACGAATCATGTAATTGAATATAGAGAATTGTTTCAATGGTAACAAAGTAAGAATTTCACTATATACTAATTGAATTCTCCCTAGAGCATAGACGAAAAATATTGGTGTGTATCCAATACGTATTTTTAGGCCACGGAGCAGAAACTTATTCAATATCGTATAGATATTAATATAAGAGCTACTCGTATATCGCTTTACATATATTATTTTAAGAATTGTGAAAAGGCTGGCAGCTTATGGATGCGGACTATCCAAGACGAGAATGGATGGGGTAGTCCTTCGTTCAACAGAAGCCGGGACGGTCTGCCGGCGCATCATGTTGCTGGACCAAGCGGCTAAAGTTTTGAGAGGGTGCTCTTTGCTCGCATCGTCCGTCACCTGTGCGAGGTGGGCCCCGATCTGTCCGCCGCCCAATTCAGATTTCGAGAGTGGCGTTCGACATTCGATGTCGTGCTCCGCCTGAGGGCCGTTACCGAAGACTCAGTGAGTTACGGCGCCGCCAGCGTGCTGTATGCGGTGTCGTAGGAAATTGCATAAGTCTGCAATTTAGACGCATCATACCGTTTTTGTGATAAGATGAACCAACTTGTTCAACATCGTCACTAAATAAAAAAATAAAACTCAATGAAATTATGTAAGTTACAAAATTTTCTTTAATTTATAATCATAAAACAACACATAGAACAATTATCAATATATTTTGCATTATATATCGTTAAAGAATTCTAACGATCATAGACGGCCTCGCTGGCGCAGTGGGAGTGTATGCGACTGCTGAGCTTGAGGGGTCGGGGTCGATTCCCGGCTAGGACCAAACATTTGTGTGACCGCAAATATGTAAGATGTCCGAAACATTCATCAGAAAATCTTTTTAAATTTATAATTTCTCTTTTATAGCTAAATTTTAATTAAAAAAACTCATTGTGACTAAACTACAACAAAACTTACAATTGTTTGGTTTAGAAAACTAGGATAGTGACTATGTAGGAACACATCCTGACGTAATGGAAATGTAAAGCAGAGTTCACGTAATTAAAATATTGATTTTCACTCAGTAACTTTTAAACTACTTATCACTAATTTAAACATTTATGAAATATTGTCATTGCTTAGTGGTAAATAAATGTTAAGTTTTTTGTATTTTTAAATAAATTACTTTTTGGCTTAATTTCTGTTTCAAGCTATGCTTATTTCTTATTTTGCATGTTCCTTTTTAATTTTTTCTTCTTCATTAAGCTGTGATATTTTATCATTTTTGGGTTTTCTTCGGTAGCTTTAAAAGTTAATATCTGTGCGCTTCATATATTATGGGATCGCTTTTTAATTTCTCAAAGTCTCTTAGCCAAACAGAAGCATATTCATGAACTTTATAAAAGTAAAATAATTTGGCTTATCATAGCGTACGGTTTAGACATCGTATACTTTTGCGGCGAATGTTTAGATAAATATCTAGATAAATTTCTAGATAGATGACTGAATGATATTAGGTATCCATCACCACTTACTTATAATTTATACAGTAGTTAATATTAGACGTAGACTTTATTACTTTATTCACGATTACTGTTCCACCCATCTCGTAACGTGACGAAATGGACGTGACGCTGAATGTCTCCGGCAACAATATCATTTTTTTTAATATAATTGTTATGATAGAATAATTCAGTTCTAATATATTATATAAACACTGAAATAATTTTTTAATTAAAAAATACTTACATTTGGAATGAAATAGCGTTACTATCGTGGATAAATATTTATAACTTGCACGTTATCACAAACCTGTCTGGACGACATTATGCTGAGTAGTAGTAAACTTAGTAGTCATGTTGATGAAGCCTTAAATTTTCATCTAGTCTAGATTTAATTTTATTGTTCCAGTTACGTAGCAATACTAATATCTCTTATTTAACCCTTTTTTAATCAGTGCTGATACATTTTTGTTTTTATTATCAAAAGTAGTAGAAATAAGTTTAGAATAATTAAGATCATTTAATTGTATTTGCTGTCGCTTTTGTAAGAGCTCAGCGTATAATGTATCGGTTAATACTCTCTATTATACAATCAATTTTGTGACCCAATGTTCACTACTACTTATTAAGCTGAGATTGTTTCTTGGCTACATGTTGTTTGCAATTAAAGGCCCCGTAGCCACAGTTACATCACGTAGCACCGTAACTCTACTCTAGCAGTTTTGCGTTGTTTCACTGGCTTTTTAGAAGAAAAAGCAATGTTATTTTTGCATTATTTATTATATTCATTTTTCTGCCTAGTGATTAATTGGTGTGAATTTGGTAAAGATGGGATGTGGTGGAAAATATGATTTTTAAGGAAATTCTAGCCGGCATGACCCTATAACAAAAGAAATAGAACTATTAGACTATTTACTACTATTTTATTCGTAAGATTCAAAGTTCGGTACCACACAGTGGTTTCTATAATGTTCACCACAACGTCAATGCCTAAACATTTCAAGGTAAAGTTTAAATGTAGAAAATGGTGTAAAATAGGTCTTCGTTGGAATACTTAATGTATAAATAAGTTTTTAGTAAGAACTCTGAATTTTGCCATTCTAAAATACGAGTATTTAATAGAAAAGTACGAATCCAACGATTAAAGCGGGCTTGACTAGTCTTGAGTGTTAAGCTTTTAGTGTAAGTTATTCCGAGATTATCATTGCCTCTCTGGACAGGTCTTTCCGATTGCACACCACTTATTTTGATCCTTCAAAATATTGCAGTAAAAATTATTTGATGTAGTATTTATGTAATTGTGGCAGTTAAAAAAAGTACGATTTAAATTCTCCAGTATCCATTTCCAGTTTGTTGTTAGAGAAAGTAGTAGCTTAAACTGAGAATGGAGATCATTGATGACAAAAATCTAATGTATTAATGTAATGTGTAAATACGAACACTTTTGTATTCCAAAATAAATTTATTTGCTAAGTAAAGTTATGTTACTAACTTTAAGCTTTCAAAGAAAATGAGATAGTGATTTGTAGCAGACAGTAATTTAAAAACAGCCTTTATTTAGAATTATAGTAGTATTTTGTGTTTGAATTATAGAAATATAGTGTAGAGAATTACGAGCAAAATTCGTTATTCCATTTCATTAATTGATGCAAGCAAAGAGCTTACTGACATTTTCAGCACTTTTAAATTCCAAATTCCGACGGTTGTATTTCGGACTATTTTGTATTACTATGCGGCTTTCGGTCTCCACCCGAAGAAATACGCGAGTGGCATGAAGTCGTTCGTCAAGCCACAATGGCTCGGTGGTCGTTTCGGCTGGAGTCTCCACGTATTGGCTTCACCACCGTGGAGAGCCTCCAGCCGGTCATCCTCGAGTAGGGAGCGTGGCAGCATGGGACCCTTTTCTTCCAACTGACGCAGGTCCTTCCCGGGCATGGTTGCTTCGGGAAGAGAGCAGAAATTATCCCAACCTGTATTACGCACCTTAAAAAACAAAATAAATTTATAAAACTTTAATTCGACTAGGTTAAAGTTTTGATAAAAATTATATAGTCTTTGTCACATGGCCAATTATTACAAGTCTGTTAACACCTCTTTCATACGTGTATGTTGGATATCGCATTATAAGTTTTTTGGTTAATATTTATAATCTACGATAGTCAGAAATAATGTTTCATTATATTGAAAAAATATTTTTCAATTTCAATTCATTGGATTCAGAGATTAACCCCATATCATAAGCTCACAAACTTTAAATCCTAATAAAATTTGTGTGAACTACTTCTTTAAAAACTTTAAAAAAATATTTTGAAAAGTAATCCATAAGGGCCATATACGTCGCTAAAATCTGAATAGGCATTTCCCAGAACGATAACGTAACACGTCGAAGCTTGTTCAATTTCCTTTTGGCTGTTTTGCTTCGCCTACGTGTCCGTAGTACTCAATTTACCTGTTAAAATCCACGGGTTTATAACATATCCATGAATAAAGAACGCCTCATTCATTGATTATCATATTATCATATTATTATGTAGAAATCACTCAGAGTCTATGATCATAAATGTATAAAAATAAATAAAATGGAAGTGTCTGTATGTTATTTTAAATTATCAGCTTTTCCTTAAATGTATATGCAAGAATCATCAAACTGGTAAGAAACATAATGTCCCTTTGCTACCTTTAACGCATAGGAGTAACTATTTATTAATCTGTGGCATCGGTGTAGGGAGCGATGCCCAGTGCCTCGTGTTAAGTCAGCATTTGCTCAGAGGCATTACAATTTTCTCGCACCCCATACATATAATAAATGTGACAATTTGTAAGATACGGAAATTGAACAACGGGAAATGTAAAATGGTTGTGACCGATTAGCTAAAAGCAATGGGACTATGACACTACAGAGAATCTTCTAAAAGTGTTGTGACACCGCTCTGTAGTACCCACACACAAGAATACACACACACACACAAAACACACATTTGTATGCATGCTTTAATAACAACTTTATGTTTAGTTTAAGTTACAGTTAATTGCTAATTTTCAGTATTTTCTATACATTATCTTGAATGTTCAAATTGATATAACGCTATTGTCACTAGTTTCTTATTGGGGACGACACTAACGCCTGCAACACAGTCTTTACTAGCGCGGGTGTTAGAGAATCCTATAATGTATTGTACATTTCATTTATATCAATAAAGAATATTATTATTATAATTATTAAAAAAAATTGTCTGTCTGTCATTCTGTCTGTTTGTGTCGTCTAATCTCAGGAACGGCTACACCGGACTTTCACTGGCAGGCAACTGATGACAAGTGTAACTTAGGCTGTCTCTTTTGGACAAGTTTCGCCGCGCAATTCTACTGGTCCCACAGTACTGCGGGTAAGACCGCAGGGCGCAGCTACTGATGGTTGAACTTATGCTTAGGCTCAAGTATATGTTATACAAGTCTTTTAAACAAATAATCAAAAAGAAAAATAATATTTTACAAATAGGAGTATATTCCTAATTTTATTACCAATTTATATTAATTGCCCAAATTTCTATATCTTTCTTATATTTTCTACAAGAATTTAAAGACTTCGGTCTCAGAAAATAATAACATACGAAAAAGTCAAGACGAAGGCCTTTTAATTGTAATCACAGTTAATCATAACATTGAAAAGTAAATGTACCATAAATACATATACATGATTTGGATTGTGTTTTTAATGAGGTTATAGATTTTTTTATAAAGTTTATTTTTCCACAGTGCGATGTTTTCAAATCCTTTGTTTTATTCAATTTATGTTACTTGTGCTACATTGTAGAAGTCCATCATGTGTCACGAAGAAATACGAGCTGTATAAATTCCGCTTGAACTATCTTTCACAAAATTACTTTGTATGACAAACAATATTCAATGTTCAATGATTTTAAAATGTTGCCTTGATATTGCATTTAACAATGTACTCTGTCAATTTGCGTAAACTAGATCACGCTAATAAATCGTTAAGAACTGTTAATTGCATGTCAAAGACTTGGGGATGTGTTGGGTATGTTTGATTTTTATAAAAAACATAGTGTCTATATTTGTGGGCAAATTAGGTTATTTAAGCAGACTACCGCCGCGTGTGTTCATTTACAATTCCAGATCCTCCTCTTCCTTAGTAAGCATTGAAGCGAGGGAAGGGGTGAAGGTCTGGGGTTCGGTTATCTCACTCACTTGGTGAAAAGCAATAAGAGATTATTATTTTTATTATTATAAAAAGACAACTTCCGCTTTAGGAGTATATTCCTGTGTCGCGGTTTACTTTACAAACATGCAAAAAACAGACACAAAAACATCCAAACTTAGAATCACAATTTGTGGATCACAAAAAGTGTTTTCCTGTGCAGGATTTGAACTCACCGCACTTACTGGCGACCGCTTAAACTACTACGGCAACCCGCTATAATGAATGAATATATTGCATAACACACAGATTTTCCGTGGTTTTACGTTTTAACAGCTATGACGCTGCACCGATTTTAAAGAATTTTGGCTTGGATACACCACGGATAACCGTGTGGTGACGGATTAAGAATACAGAGTGTCACCACACCACCCCTATTCATCCCGCGGGTGTCGTAAAAGGCGACTAAGGGATAAACTACGCAAGACAACATCGATGCAAAGAGAAGGAAAACTTGAAACCAACCCTTTTTTTTTTTTTTTTTTTTTTTAGTGTGTGAAAAATCATCATGGACCGTCACCCCACCGGGGGTTACGGCGGGGTGGTGTAAAAAAGAGGTATTGAGAACGGAGAGAGAGATAATTTTTAAATAATCGCCAACGCTAGTTTTGACCTACTTTATGTTTTATCACGTAGACGGTGCCGTCACAAGTAATATTCAGATGTATGTAATACGTGACTCAACTCATTTTTTATGTGTTCAAATATCCAATATCAGTAATTATTTTATACGAATTGTGTAGAGCACGTATGTTCCACATCGAGATATATTAAATATGGATTTCTTATTGATAACTATTAGGCAGGAGCTTATTGAAAGGGATATAAGATGCTAATCAGAAAAATATGATATTGTTTATTTAAAATGAAAGTAAAATGTACTAAAAAGAATCCAATGACCTAAAAAGATTTAGTCAGTAAAATACTCATATACTATTACAATAAATTATATTAATAAATTATAAGTTTAAATAATTATTTAGTACGGATTTCATTCAATTTCAATTTCATCAATGGTCAAAGAATATTTTTATCAAACATATTTCAACACAACATGACATGTTCTATTATTTGATTGTTAATGTTATATACCAGAAATAGTTTAATATGTATCAAGTACAATAGCAATTAGTTAAATGGAAACAGGCAATCTTCTTTCTTACCTTATTCCCAATATTATTTGGGGTCGGCTACTAGTTCAACTGGTTTTACCAGAATATCAGTTTATTCACGGAGCGACTGTCATCGGACCTTCACAACCCTTAGGGAGAACTGAAATTCGAAGGTTGAACTACTTGTCGGTAATTTTTTTAGTGGCCAGCCGCGAGGGGCCACTAAAAAAGACGCCGCCTTTTTTCAATTTGAGACTTTAATGGTGATGGCGCCCACGTAGTGCGGGCGGACGCTGGGAGTGGACCAGAAAGAGATTAGCTCCCTGGACTCCTCCAAAAATTCAGGCGCACAGAGGGAGCACCGTGTGGCTTTAGTCGGTAAAACACAAACACTGACTTCCCAATAACGATATGCCATAGATGTTCATGACAACCGGGACCGACGACTTTACGTGCTCTGCGAGGCACGGTCGTGAATCACCGCCAAACTTCTAAACTCCGGGCTGCTATTAGGAATTTCCTAAGAAAAACCTAATAACACTTTTTGGCCTAACCTGACGAGTTCAAATGGCGATTTGAACCCAAGACCTCCTGATCAGTTGTCGCATACGCTATCCACTAGACTAACGAGGCAACAGGCAGTATACAAATCTTAATAATGCGCCTTTACTTGCAAATTATCCCGTGAATCTTATATTCTCAATACTTCAAAAGCAAACTAACTAAGAAATACCTTATACCTTATATGTTTATCAATTGCTCCCCAGAGATATGTTCAAAATACGTTTAAACTAAGTATAATTAAACTCATAAATTATGAAGTAATCAACGTACCCTTACCGGTCGTCTCCGGCTGAAATTTCGACACTAGTATCAAATGTAGTATATGTATTTGACAATAGGGTTAAGCATATTAATAAAAGTTAATGTATACTTCGAAAATATTGTAGAAATTGTATTTTGATGCATATGGTTAACTATCCCAAAAGTCAAACACCGGTTTTAAAATTAAAGTAAGTAAGTAAGTGAGGGAGGCGATAAAAGCGTGAGATCATTTAGGGAGTTAATCCGTAGCTTTGTCCGGTTTGTTTAAATCTTTTAGAGTGATGAACCATGGTCTTTTTATAATAAAATAAAAGTCGTTCATTAGGAACTGAGGCAATACAACATTTAAAAAAAACTAACTATGATAGCTTTATAAGTATAAAACTATATCACATCTACCAACACTATCTTTTATATCTCTAAGATAACCTTTATAGGAAAGTAAGTTGAACTAAGGATGTGGTACATTAAATTAAAAATATAACTCCTTGACAAGATTATGTCAAGGAGTTATATTTTTTTTGTTTCAGTCATGAAGGTAAACAATTTACCTTCAACCTTATAGTAAATTGTTTCTCAAAAATATATTTAATGCTCATTTGGCACGGTTTCTAAGCCCCGCTTTCTACAGGGCCTAAGTGCTATGGGTTCAAATTATACCCAATGGATCAACATTTTGTGCACTAGTTAATGTTCTCTGTCTGGGTATTTTTATGTATCTGATGACCTTGTATGTCGACACACTACAGACAAATATATATAAAATAAAATATACTATATAAGTACTTAATATATAATTACAATGAAATTATACAAAACTATAATTATGAATATCAAAGTAGATTTTCATAATTAAAATACAAAGATGTAATAATGTTTTTGTATAACAAAGTCAGAGTTGGGTACTTGGATTTTTTAAACAGAAACCTTCAATTACAGATAGCTTACAGTGGGATTTCAATGGATTGAAATCAATTTCGAGTAAAATTTACTTGGGATATACGGAAATTTCAATATTCTCGATGTGGTTAAAGCGAAGTATTATATTTTAATAAATTATGTTGTATGTTTAGAGAATTTAAGTAACTTATTGTGGAACAGACATTTTTAGATGTAAGTAAATTGGATCTAGTGTAATCAGAGATTTATTCTTTTATTATGTCGTGTTATGATTTCGTAATTATGTAAATGACAGGTACAGGTATGCATACACAAATGCCAATAAAATTAGTTAAAAAATTAACAAAGATACTAAAGTCATTCTATGGCAATCATATTATACCGCAAGTGTCGCTTTTAATATTCGAATTAGTACTGCTTTCAATAAATTCATTATTCAGCCTGCTCATTATAGTCATATTACACATGAATCTAAACATTTCTAAATATAATTGGCGCCAAGCCGGCCGTTAAAAGAACTAGCCAAAGACTTATGCATTATAAATATGATAATATAAAAGATCAGCTATAATTTAAAAAGACACAATGGATCTCAATATGTAAACAGGAGCGTCTTGACCGTTAAATTGCGATCTTATAAAGCCGTACATCAAACCGTTGAATAGATTGTGGCATAAAAATGTTTGTAATTCTGTACTTATCTAAGTAGCTCTCTATAGATCAAAAGGATCTAAAGTCACTATATTTGACTGCCTCGTTGGTCTAGTGGTAAGCGTATGCGGCTGCTGATCAAGAGGTCTCGGGTTCGATTCCCGGGTCGGAACAAATATTATTTGTGTGATTCACAAATATTTGTTTCGGAGTCTGGGTGTTTTCTATGTATAATACCTAGGTATATATTTACAAAAAAAAAGTATGTTTATGTATTTATATCAGTTGTCTAGTACCCATAACACAAGCTCTGCTTAGCTTGGGACTAGATGATGTTGTGTGTCAGATGTCCAAAATATTTATTTATTATTATGATATATATTTAGAACAATGTTTCAGCATCTAATATTAAAAATCTATACACGATAGTCGATATCATCAAATTATTTATTAGAAATTTAATAAAACAATTTGAATTCTAAGTAGTTTATGACTTATTGAAGAGAAAAATAGAAAAGATAGCAACGTAATGATAGAAAACCCTTATCGCTTACGCATAAGCAGTATGCGTATACACAGCTAGGGATACACAGTAGAATCGTATACCTAGTATTGCTACTGCCTCTAATTCTGAACTAAAACTCATGAAGTCTAAATATTTATTAAGCAGAAAATGTGGACTCATTGTTTTCTCCTGGGAGCAGAAATAAATGATGAGTAAGCAGTAAAAAGAGACGATGTATTTTACCTCGTTAGTGACAAAGGGGTTCTTTATTTAAACATGCAACGTTATGGGGTTCTTTATTTAAGTATGCTTTAGACGTATTGAAATAAAAATTGGTGTTTTCTTGTGAAGGAAATTTAATTTAATCTCGCCTAAACGAAACAAGCAAAATATATTAACTTCTCATCTAATGCATCATAAAGAAGTTAATGAGTTTTGTTGTTGTTTTTGTTTGCATAAAACAATAGCCTGCATGATAAAGTCTCAAGTTCAACGTTCAATATAAATTATCATTCAAATACCGACGAGCTTGTATATTTTTACTGACGGCATTAACAAAATCCTTTTGAGTCTATCCTGAGTTTTCAAGCCACCCTGAATTTCCATTTTGCTGCAGAGTTAATGGAACTATTTATTTTGAAGGGTATACCTTAAACTTTACTAATATTATAAAGACGAAAGTAACTTTGTCTGTCTGTTTGTCTTTCACGCCAAACCTACTAAAAAGATTTAAATGAAGTTTTGTTTAGGTTAAAAAGTTATTTTTCAATGCGAAAACCGACACGCGGTCGGAACCGGGGACGAAAACTAGTTAAATATAAAAATGGTCTTGTGAAAATGGGAAAATTCATATAACGTAATTGCAGATGCGCATATGCTCAGAGCAATTAATTAATATGGTCCAAGATTCCAGAGCCGCCAGACCTACGTCATTAGTGCAAAGCTGAAATTTTCAGGATTATTAGTACAATGTCTTGTTTTGATGTATGCGTACCCATTAGCTTGAAAGCGGGGCCGTTTCTGAGGTAGCGCGAAGTACAGAATGATAAAAAACTTACTTACCTACGTTAAAGGTGCAAAGCTAGTATTTACATATTTTTTCAAGAATATTATTTAAAATTAAAATTCATTACTGCCAGACACTTTCCGTGGGCCATTACTTCCGCCAGACGTCTTGAAAGTTGTGAAAAAATGAGTAAACTACGTTATAGTAGCAAACCTAAATTTTATACATATTATTATTATCTAAGGTACTATTTTAAGACCCTTTGTATGCGGCCAGTCCAATCCGAAGGGCCAATCATCCCCCCAGACACCTTTAAATATTTGTAGTAATTAGGAAGCTGAGGTATATCATCTTTGGTATTATTTCAAGAATGAACCGCATTAAAATTTTCACATGAAAAATAGAAAAGAAACGATACATTTTGGGGGTCTCCATACTTGGAACTGAAACTCGAAATTTTTTTTTTCATCAAACCCATACGTGTGGAGTGTCTATGGATAGGTCTTCAATAATGATATTGAGGTTTCTGATATCATTTTTTTCTAAACTGAATAGTTTGCGCGAGAGACACTTCCAAAGTGTTAAAATGTATGTCCCCCCCCTGTAACTTCTAAAATAAGAGAGTGATAAAACTAAAAAAAATATATGTCGTACACTACCATACAAACTACCAACGAAAATTGTTTTGAACGAAATCTAGTAAGTAGTTTTTTTTTATACGTCATAAATCGTAAACCGCAATTTACCTTTCATCAATCAATACCTATTATAAAAACATCGATCAAAGTTACAACGAACTACAAGAAATTTTATATGATGTAACTTGCTGATACGGAACCCTTCGTGGGCGAGTCCGACTCGCACTTGGCCGCTTTTTTTTTCACAACTTTCAAGACGTCTGGCAGAAGTAATGGCCCACGGAAAGTGTCTGGCAGTAATGAATTTAAATTTTAAATAATATTCTTTATTTTTTTTTTAAATACTAGCTTTGAACGTAGGTAAAGAAGTTTTTTATCCATCTGTACTTCGCGCTACCTCAGAAACGGCCCCGCTTTCAAGCTATTGGGTACGCATACATCTTAACATAAGCCTGCAATGTTGTTTTGGGAATGAATCCTGTCAAAATATTGTAAGAGTTTTTAAATGAATAAATAAATAAATAAATAAATAACAAGACATTGTACTAATAATCCTGAAAATTTCAGCTTTGCACTAATGACGTAGGTAAGGCGGCTCTGGGATCTTGCTCTAATACGGATATTAACGTTTGATTTAAAGATCATTAAATATAAATATTAGGATCAATAGTTTCCTTACTTCATAGTTTACAGTACAAATGAAAAAATCACTTCTGTTTGTACCGGGTTTTGTTTGTACTATTTTTTTATTTCTTTCGCATATTTTACAAGCTAATCCAATAGCTTTATAAACAAAAGCGGCTTATGAGTATAAATAAGTATTTTCATCATGTATAAGACAGGTTGTTTGACCCTCCTTAACTCCGATTATAATAACGTCCGAATATGTTTAAAACTCTCGTCACATTTACATTTTATGTCTGCTCGCAAAGGGTCTGTGTAATTCATACTTATCTAAATGTAAAGTATTTAGTACTAAATAAATGCACTGTATAGTATCTATATAATTCATTGCTCTAAGCTAGACATTGTATAATTACTAGTACTGGTTGACCAAATAGACTTAAGTCCGATTAGTTTTCAAAAAAGTTTGTGATCTTAGTTATTTCTTGACTGTAATAGAGTTGCTAAGAAAAATGTAATGCACCTTTTTATTCATCTCAACACCGCCCGACAGTGGACTAGTAGAGAATACGTATGGCACTATACCTTGTCCATTCGTTTAATATCTTTTTGACAGGTCACGCCTATAAATTACCGGTATTTTTTTTCGTAATAATGTACTACAGTAATGTAGTACTTTATAGACGGGTAGGGAAGTGGGCAGTGTGCATAGCTAAAAACAACATATAAAACAGTTCTTGAAATACGATAAATCGATTAAACGATTAAAATAATCTATCATATTATTATGATCAAAATAATTTGACTTCATGTAAGTGTTGTTTCTGTAAATTTAATAAAATAAAAAGGAAATTAAAATAGTATGACTTCAAGATTGATTATTTGCAAGGAATTAAGTCGAAATTTTAGAATTTAACTTCAAACTTAGAATAAAGAACGATTACTCTGTGCATTAATTAATTTATTATTGGACTACTGACTTAAAATGTAACTATGCACGTGTTAGTAAAATTTAACTTTGAAACGCGTGGTTAATAAGTCCAGTCCAGAGTTATGAGAAAATACATTTGAAAAATCGCATAAAACTTACTACACCGACCTTTAAGTGACTATGTTAGGAAGTTTTCTTTGTTCTGGGCCAATTATATATAATAATAGTGCACATTTTATTTATTTACAATACTGACAAAAAGAATATTATATCGATTGATTTTGATTTCAAATCGAATCGGTCGCGTGTGAGGGCGTCACTAATTTCGAAATTTGTTGAACTGTCAAAAAGATATTATAGGAATGGACCAAGTATAATTCCGCCATTGTACATGTCGTGGATAAAGTTGATAAATAAGTACATAGCTAAATATATGGAAATTACGCATACTTTGTAATTAATGAGTAAAGTATTTACTAATTTATTTTTTATTTAGAAAGAGTTATTTAAGTTTTTACAAATCAGAAAAGGCTCTACAAAACTATTACAATCAAAATTTAATAAAAGACTTTTGAAAATGAAGTATGTATACTTTTATACAAAAGTTTTATGGAATATTTATCTAGACTAGACTAGTCTTTGTACCTCAGAATTAATTTTTGACTTTGTTTTAATAGTAATTCTAGCAGCGTTTATACATCAAAATTTTCAAGGACTATTTTAATTATATTGTTTTCACTGGATATTTGCTTGAGCTGTTTGTTTTCAAACATTTTACATAAAAGGAATGTTTTATATAACCTATTTATTGTGTTGTTCAATGTGTATACTATCTGATAAAGTTTGTCTATGATGTAAATTTTTAAAAGAAAGTAAGGACACTGTTAGTGTTACAAATAAAACGAAATTGCCATTATTTTTCTTCCACTCGAGGAATTCTAGCCGATAAACCTGAATAAAATATTGTTATTTTATCGCTTCAAGGAGAGGCCTATGTCCAGCAGTGGACTGTTAAAGGCTGTTGATGATGATCGCACACAGAGTTTTCGCTAATAAAATATCAAAGCAGGTTTCAGTCCTTATCACTCTCCTCACCTACCTATTATTTACGCTACGTATAAAAACACACACTGTTGCTCTGACAACACTTTACCCTGCCAAGTGATATGTGAAGAGACAGCTTGAAGAAAAATATATTCGATCACTTTCGGCTAACAGTTCGTGCAAACGATAGTACACCCTATCCTGTTGTAACGAAGTTAGAATTACATCGTGTTGAGTTTATAGGGAGACTGATATGATCTAGAAACATATTGATAAAGTCGAACTGTCTAAGAACACATAATATCTCAGAAATGCGAATTAAAAATAAGTAAAATCATATGCTGAAAGATACTGAATAAGTACTAATATTACAAACCTAGACTGTAAATACTCCCATTTACATACGCAAAAAACTAATTTAACCGTTCAACTTCAATGTAAGAACATCTTAGTTACTTTTGTAAGGATTTACACAATATTTAATTATTACAAAATTAATTGCACTTTATTGTTAATGCAATAATTACTCCTAAAGAGGTAGAAATGACACGTCTTTTCTTTCTCAACAAATAACATCGGTATAATTCTTTTTATTACTGATCAATTACTATCTCACCAACGGATATCATAATAATTTAAGAACTTGTTTAACAAAAACGAAAACTTTAACATTCAAAAAATCTTGTCAATAAAACGTTAAATATTGTTAACGGGTCTTAAAAACTCGATACAAACTCCCGAACACCATAGAATTTGTACAAATATTTATTTTAATGGAGTTCTCAATGATTTAAAATTTTGTTTTAATAAATTTTAACTAAATTTTCATTTTCTGAGAATAATTATTTTATATTTCTCTCACTTGCGTTGTTACGATTTAAGCATTAAATTAATCATTGAGGTCGAAAATCAAAGTAGAGACTCCCAAAAGCTCGGAATAAAAGTACTTAATGAGATTGAGCTGAAAACACTTAATTATAATTTGAGTAAAGGGTAATAGTATGATTTTAGTAATTTTAGTAAACCTTAGGCCCGTATTACACTGTAAAATATTTGATAAAAGATCTTTTATAAAATATATGATACAATATTTGACGAATGGTTCTTTTATAAAAGATGTGTGGCTAGAGTTTACACTACGTAAAATATACACGTAAAATGTCATTGTTGATGGAATATTGGTTTAGTTCGGTTATTATTACTTATTATACTTGAGTATTAAAACGTCATTGAAACTGTTGGTCTAGCACTTTTAATCAACATTAACATGGATGATGTAGCATTCTATGCTTGTTTAAGTACATTGAGTGCTATAATATTGACTGCTTTATTGAAGAAAAGGCAATGTCGCCGACGCAAGCGTGTTTGGGTTAAACCATGGATTGCAAGGCGTGGCGTTAAAGGAATTCATCAAAACCTAATAAAAGAATTATTAAGTGAAGACAAGTTGTTTTATAAATACCTTGCCTTTTGTTTCTATTTTTGTAGTCTTCGTGTTTTGTGTTGTAAATATTTATAAATAAATATTATTAACTTATTTCTTTTCCTTATTAACTTTTCAAAGGTATGGAAATCATTTAAAAAAAATAGCGGATTTCTATTATCAAAAAAAACATCTATACTGAAAACAAACATATCCCGTGTACGGGCTCCCAACATTGTTTATTATTTTTTTCCTTTGTTACTATAATAGTAAATCTCTCTTTCTCTCTTAATTTAAAGGCCGGGTCCTTGTTGGTGGAGCATAGTCTGTTACTCCTCTTTGTTTGTAGACCTATTGGTAGGCCACGACTCCTACCTTCTCCTTTACTTACTGTAAATACGTCCATACTTATTAATTGTCAGTATATTTGGAGGCACTGACTTCCCAATAACAGAACAGTACATAACTGTTTTCAGATTTTTGCGACTTTTACACATACTCATCTAAAGTCTACCCGTGACCACAAGCGATATAACCCGTTCGAAAAGTCGCTAAGTAGTAGGTACTAGTATCTTAACCTTTTTAATTTTATCGTGAATAAGTCCCTTTTACAGTAAAAAAAAAACATATTTCATGAATAATCATATTTCATGATTTTATAGTACGCATTGTAATAAATTCTATGCATTATTAAACAATACCAATAACCTATTAAAGAGTAACGTTAGGGAGCCAGTAAACAAAAAGTAATTAGTTTAGTTTTCAAATTACAAAATTAATTAAATCTGGTTTAATAAAATACTGGCGCAAAGTGCTCCAAAGTGCTACAAAGATTATTACTCCTGGCTTTATGACAAGGGTGTAGAGGCATATCTTTACTTTGAGGAAGAATAAAAACATACTCGAATATGTAAAGCTCCTTTGAACTTAGTTTAATATAAAATTTTGCTTTATGAAGTATCAAGAGACGTGTTAGGTAGCTTATTTCTTCACCAACTGATTAACTTTTAATAAATTTTTATCCAGTAGGACAGTGATTATTTTTTCAATACATAATTATACATTTAAATATTCAGAAATACTTATTATACTCTATATCAGTGAAGTATTAGATGGTAGTCCTTTGCAGCCTATCATGTTATGTTGACAATCCATGAGTGATGGTTTTCCTGAGAACCTCTTTGATGGTACTATTTGGTACGCTTCTTGTTTTATTTATTTTCTTTTTTTCCTTCGTTTCTTTATATTTTGTTAAGATTTTTCTTACTAGAGTTTTTCTGCAGATGGCTGCCCGGTTTTGTAATATAAATAGTTTAAGTTAGTTTGTATGCATCTACGTATACTTTTTGCCACTGTTCCTGATGTAATTATAACTATAGGTTTGGTTTCAGTATTAGTACTAATTAAATTGGGAGTTAAATTAATTTATTTTAAAATAATAAAATAATTGCAAATTAATTATACATTTGTAAAGTTTGGCAGAAGTGTGTAATCTTAATTTAGATTTTAAAAAAGACACTCCTCCGAACACGTGGTGCTCTCACGAGATTATCTACGTTAATTTTGCTCGCCCCACAAACACGTTCCATTTTAAAGAAACTCACGAACGAAAGAACGAAAAATAATCATCTAGGGATAGGATAAAATCATTGTCACCTGTGATCCTTGTGTGGCTTATGACATGAAAGGAATCGACTAAAATCAATCATTCAATCGCGTAATTATTATTATAAAGTAACAATGATTTCCATCCCCACGGTCACCGGTCGCGCGCGCTTATTCTCGGTGTTGCGCCAGTGTCTTAACTTCGGACACTTAACAATTTTGCCAGCGAAAATAATCAATACGCCGATTCATTTATTCAATAACTCAATATATACTTATTTGTTTTTCTATAATTAGTTATTTCATTGATGAGTCTTACACAAACAGATACGTCAATGAGTTTATATCAATTCCAATGTGCTTTATCATATATATTATTATGTATTAAAGTTATTAGAGCCACGATGATTTCGGGACGAATGGACCAGCTCGACACGTGCTGTCGTGGTTTTGTTGGTAAGTGCAGCCCAATGATGCCGAAGCATCTCACTAGGCTGCAATAGTGTTACTACTACTCTTCGCTATGTATAATATGTATGAATTTACAGCAACACGTTACAGTTACATTGTCTATTCGTATATTCGTATTTAGCCTATCATGTATAATAGATGTATAATGTATGCAATGGTTTAATAGATTGTACGATGTACATGCTTATCAAAACTATGCAGCTAAATTCAAAGTTTACTCGAAACAAATCTGCATTTCAAACAGCTTACAATATGGGGATAATGCGATAACAGTATTGACTACGTTTAAGTATGATTCATTTACCAAAACAATCTATGCAATGTGATGAAGAGAGGAATTTGTGTTACTATGAAATATAAGACCAGAAACAAAATAAGTAGAAGAGTTAGACTGCGGCAACAAGGTATGATGAGAAAAGGGAGTGATATAAAAACTTTAATTACGGAAAAATGACGTTGTGATCACATTCAATCGATACGAACGAAATGCATTGTCTATATCTCCCCCCAAAAGTTGATTTATTTTGTCATGAGATTGAATCTATATCTACAATCAGTACAGAAGGTTTTCGCGTTTTGGCCAGTAATATGACCCGTTTAAAGTGATCCTTGTTTTAATTTAGAGGCAGATTTTTCATCAATTTATCGAATAAATTGGCTAAGAGTCTTTAAGACAGACATTGACAGTGGCAGTCTTATGTAGGAGGTCTGGGGGTGCTAGGTTAGCAACAATGACTCGTCGTATCGACAAAGCTTAGTATTAACGCTGTATTTTTTTTATAATGTTTTAAGTTTTCTTTTCAAATCCCGGGTTTGGCCAAAAGTGTTGTTGGGTTTTTCTGACAGGAAATTCTTGATAACAGCCCGGAGTATGGAAATCAGATTCCGTACTCGAAATGGATTCCGAGTCATGAACTACGAAAAATTCACAAAAAAATATGTCGCCCGATTGTGATTTTCTTGTAAAAATGTATTCAATTCAGGAATGACATTGCCTGTCCTTAGTTAGATATTAAAATAAAATGATGTAAATTTTACTCGCAAGTATAACAAAGAGTTGCAAAGACCATGGGATTTGAAATCTACATATTAATATTAAAAGAACTTGTCGGTTTATAAAACTACAATTTATAAAATAAAATAATTATTAAGAAAAAAAATCTTGACTGCTTGAAGCAATGAACTCTAAAAAGAGTATAAAAATTATCGCAATATCTATATAAAATTCGATTGACTAATGCATTGTTTTGTGAGCTTATTAAACACTTTATGGTTTTGCAGGCGTGAACAAACAATTTAAAAAAATTTTGCCCTTAGATAAAAATCTAAGGGCAAAGAAAGATCAACCAAAATCATGTCGCCGCATGTGTGTGACACCATAAAATGTTTAGTAAGCTGGACTAATCCATGAAATGAGCAACTTTTTTTCCTATTAACGACAGACTTTTTATTTTTATGTTGTCTGATAAATTCGGTTTATTCGTAAATTTTGTTAGAAATACCAATAGATTTACAATTTTTTGAACTTGTGTAACACTACAAATTTTGACAAACTTTCGTAATAAATGTACAATTTTGGTTAAAGGGTTAGAATTACTTCAAAGACTGTGGTTTTAGGAACGGACTGGATGAAACTTGAGAGGTCGTTTGTAGGTCTGCCAACAATTTGTTTATTTTTGGGTACGTATCTAAAAAGGGACTACTTATAGATTAATCATTTGCTCATATAAAGTGATCTTTATATCATGAAAATGCAAAAGTGCAAAATATTTTTTATGATTCTATTTGATCTACATAATATACACAACTGTTGGAGTCCTATTTTAAGTAAATAAAATGTACTTGTGTCAGGAGAGCTCTTTAATAGTTATATTAATATTTGTTAGTAAGTGGTTACAGACAAGTTGTCATTACATTACATTATTATACAGTCTTAGATTATTACAACAAAAATCTGATGGAAAACAAAATCTAATCTATTTTTATAGACAAATATTATATATTTAATATACAATAACATATAATACTATTTTAGTAAATTTAATTTAATTTGGTTTTTCTTTCTATTTTTAGGTTTTTATTGTCTTTGTTTACACTCTGTGGGGGAGGAGGGTGTGACAGGTGCAGGTTTTGTAATATGTGAGTTTAACCATGTGTACGTGCATATGCGTGTGCGTGTCTGTGTAAATTGCATGAATATATTACATATGAATTTCATTTACAGAAAGCCACACAAAAAATCAGCTGCCCTACGCAGTACTGACATAGCGCCGAGCACCAACTTGTTCGTGCGGGCTAACGGTTCGCAAGCCCGTCACCTGCGTGAGCCCTACCTTCGGCGACCACCGGACAGGTATGGCCTGCCGCGAGATCTCGACTCCGTGGTAACTCCTCCCGGACCATCCCCATCCCATCCCGGTGCATGCTGACGGGCGCTGCGCATCATTCCCGTCCCTCGGAGCTCGACCTCGCTAAGCACAGGTCACCACACTGGACAAGACCCGGGTGTTACTGGCAGGTCGGTCACTCCATGGTGTCCACCCACTAAGGCACGATCTACTATCACGGTCGAACAGGCCAAACCCAGTGACGCGCCTGTAATTGCAGGCGGCGTGGAATACCAATTTAACAGGCCTAATGCCTGGATAAGTTATCCCGAGACCCCAGCTGGGGTCTTTGAGAAGAACCACAAGGGCTGACATAGAGCATAGTTATGAATTATATGAGATGAGGTAATTTGTTTTGAGAGCTATAGATAACAGTTTAAAATACTTATAAGTTTTTATGTATTCAAAGAATTGAAAAATAAAATCTTTCCTTTTGAAAAATAAATCTGTTTTCTCTGAAAGTGTATTCTCAAGGTAAGAGGATCTATTACGGAGGTCGAAACGGTGCTGCACATCGCTCTGTAAGTCTCGAGACGAGAGTGTTCATTATTGAAGCGTTGTGATACAATTTCATGCCCAAGATTCCTTCACCAGTTTTGCTTACATTAAATTTTTATCGTAAAATAGGTATAGTTCTAGAATTAACTTTACCTTGTTAACAAACTTAATATCAGACGGCCTTATCTCTAGTACAAAATATGTTCTCTGTTGTCACGAGACATTTACATTTACAGATTTGTGTCTGACATATTCACTGCTTTAGTCTAGGATATATTTCAAGATAACTAAGGTTTACTTTTAGGTATGCTATATATTACAAGTAGAAGTAAAGTCAATTTATCAAGACCAGTTTCAATATTAAAGTATCTTTTGTCTATTTAAGATTTTTTGAAATCAATTGATAAACAAGAACGAAGAGACCATTAGAAACCCTTGACATCAATGAAAAGCCTTCAGTTTTATTTATTACCTACTCTTAATCTAAATTACCTTAATTTATTGAACCTTTAAATAATTTGGTACAACGATCGGATAACAAACTTTGTGTTTAAGTATCTCCAGATATTTATGACAGTGGGACGTTTAAAGATATTTTAGTGGCAATCGAATAAAGTCTGATAAACATTGAAGTTCAGCGGGAAAATAAAATACTTTGGGGTGTAAATATGACTCAGGCCTATATTTAACTTATTTTTCCTCCTAACCTTTATTATTGGTTTTTTCGGGATCGGCTACTTCAACCGGTTTTTTCAACAGAGTTACTTTCGCATTTATAATAGTAGGGATTAAAAAGGCGTGCGTTACCCCAGCAAAAAAGCAAAAAAAATGTACTTTAGAGAGATGAGAGTATAACAGAAAATTAGTGTGTTTTAAGGAGTAATTTGTTACAAATAGCAAAATTTCTGCATGTAGTAGTTTAAAAGTTATTCGACAAAAATACTTTTTGCTGGAGTAACGTTTCAAACGTTACCCCAGCAATTATTTTTTTTTAAATCGTTTCAGACCCAAACGAAATACATGAATAGATAGCTTTTGTTACCTATTAAATGTTAGCAAACAGCAAAATTTGTGTATGCTGTGGTTCTTAAGTTATTGTCAATTTTGCTAGGGCAATATTTTGGACTTGTCTAGAACTTGAAAATGGCTGAACGCAGAAGTTTGAAAAAAGTACCATCGATAGACCTTCATTTGCTTAAATTTGTTTAGTCATTAGTTTTTAAATTTTTTGATGAACACTGATGTAATTAAATGGTTTTGAAAATCAGAAAAAAACAGTTTTGCTAGTAAACTAGTATACTTACAATCAAATAAAAAGCTGTAACCTGTAGTCATGGTTTTACAAATTTAAGTATATCATTAACAAACAACCCTGTAAATTTCAGCTATCAATTACGAATATTATAAAAGTTATATGCTCTTCCTCAAAAATCTGAGTATTTTCATGCCAATTTTAATTGAAATCGATGCTTGTAGGCTTGTATGTTGATGTAGGCTTAGTCGTAAAAGTGTGACAGAGAGAAACAATTTATTCTAACTTAGAATCACCACCACCACCATCAGCCTATTGCAGTCCACTGCTGGACATAGGCCTTTCCTATTGCACACCACTGTGATCGATTTTGGGCTTCTTGCATCCAGCTCCTGCCAGCCATCTTACGCAGGTCGTTACTCCACCTCGCTTGGCGTCCTACACTACGTTTACGGAGACGCGGTCTCCACTCCAGAACTCTTCTGCCCCAACGGCTATCAGTTCTGCGGCTAATATGGCCAGCCCACTGCCACTTCAGCTTGCTAATCCGGTGGGCTATGTCGATGACCTTAGTTCTCTGACGGATCACCTCATTTCTGATACGATCTCTCAGAGAAACGCCCTTTCCATAGCACGCTGAGCAACTTTAAGCTTATGGACCAACCGTACCGTAAGTGTCCTGGCCTCGGCTCCGTATGTCATGACAGGTAGGACGCACTGATTGAAAACTTTCGTTTTTAGGCATTGTGGGATCGACGACGAAAAGACTCGACGTAGCTTTCCAAACGCTGCCGAACCCAACTGAATTCTTCTATTCACCTCATCCTCGAGGTTGTGTTAACTTAGAATATTAGAATAGTTTTCAGTTACGCGATGAATGTACACTCTGAAATATGACAACATCTTCTGTGTACCCGTTATTGGCATCAATAAGAATTCATGTGATATAATTGTAATCCCTCTCACTCAAAATTCCTATGTTATAACACAAAATGTAACCCAATTCTCATGTTGCTCCTGTCAACTACGGTGGACGTATCATAGTGACAAATACAATATCTCGGATTTCACAACAGATTTATTTACGAAGCTCTTATTTTTATATGAAAGATTGGTTACTCAGATTCATAGGACAGGTGTCGTCTGAACTGAAGCAGGTTCGTATATCAAGTACAGAAAATTAAAG
This sequence comes from Phragmatobia fuliginosa, assembly GCA_932526445.1. NCBI lineage: Eukaryota > Metazoa > Arthropoda > Insecta > Lepidoptera > Erebidae > Phragmatobia > Phragmatobia fuliginosa. Next base: position 13,232,414 of record OW052065.1, on the reverse strand, counting down.
GGCTCTTGCGTCATGATTCGGAACTTAGTACATTTGTTTTATTGCTCACTTATGGTTAATGTTAATGTTTCTCATAATTTGACTTACATTTATTGGCACTTAAATTTTTGTTTCAATGCGTAAGTAAAGCCACAGGATGAACTGCAAATGGGGAGGTGTAATAAAAGGCTGTTCGCCTAATACTAACATTGTATACAAGATTCTAAATAACCGTTGAAAGAGAGATTAATAGAGATCTATAGTAGAGAAGACAGCTACGTCACTATCATTATGATCATAGTTGTATTTATTTTCTAAGACAACTTAAAAAAAAAGCTAAAGCCCAACTACTACAAAAAACGACGCTAAAAAGTATGAGACAAGATTTTCAGGGCACTGGGGTAAACGATGTTACTGAAGAAGCAGGATAATCGACACAATTATTAGTGTATAAAGATGCACATATTTAAGTTTGAAAAGCCGTACTCACACGTTACAATATGGAAACGTACCATAACACTGCCAACGCGTGACTTCGGCTTTTCAAACTTGAATATGTATACTCTCTGCACACTGATAATAATAATAAATATTTCTTACATCTTACACAACGCCATCTAGTTCCAAACTAAACAGAGCTAAGATACAGCTAAAGTAATAAGTTTAAATATCAGTTATCGCTTTTGATAGTGATATACTTAAAATTATGTAAGAATTCATATCTCCATCAATATGACTATAAAATTAGACGTCAATTTTACTCACGTATCTATTTCTTGAATTCCCAACTACAGTTCGGAATTCAATGGAGACTTTTGATCGAGGGATAAAACCTTTAGCCGCAACCGTGTCAAACATCCTGAAAAATACAATATATTCATACATGAGAAATATCAGCGAGTGATTTATAAACCCAAATTTTGCATAGCTTTTGACACCAGTAAAATATTTACTATATATTTATTATTACTATAGTAATAGATAATGCTAGGTGAGTCCCGCGGTTTTACCCACGGTTATTGTTGTGAATTACGAGTAACGTAGCGCAGCGAAGCTATTAAAAAAAAAATACACAATCCTCAGCTATCTGCCCGTAAAATTCCCGCTAAATTCCCGTAGAAATTCTTATTTTCTTTTAATTTAATAATAATATATTTTCTATATAATACCATATATTAGAAGTTATAAATAATTATCGTCTAATAATAGTATTATAAACCAGTAATCATTTGTTGGTCATCCGAAATAAATAAAATTAAAATAAAACTACCCTTCTCCTTTCTTTAACCCTTTTACATTCTTAACTTCTACGTCTACATTCTTACCTATTAACTATAGTTTTTATCTTTTATGACTGCAAATTTATGTTTGATGTATTTTTAACAAAAGTGCTATGCAAGCAATCCTGTATTCTTAAACATTTTACCTTAATACAAAGGCTTTTAAGAACATCTACTTTCTTACTTCACTAATGAATTCAGCCGCGTTAATTATTTCTGTGTTACTTCATTTTCTGCCTTTGTGTACTCATTTTCAAAGAAAGAAAAATGAAAATATTTTACAATCTCTAATGAATATTAATGGATATTATAGGTTATTCGATATTTAATTATAGTTACCTTTTTGGTCATGTTCATTCATCCATTTCTGATTTGATCGTGCATTCATCCTGTATCTGTTGTAAGTTGGGCAAGGAGACTAAACTAGGTACACTTCGGAAGTACAAAAACAGCACTGTCAAGAGAAGAAAAACTTGACACAAGGCAAATGTCTATGCAACTGACTACTTTCTTAAGAAAGGCTTGTTTGTTATATTATTCTAAGCTGGTACATCAGTTGCACTTGTCTTTCTTTTACCAGCACTGAAAGGGAAAAATTACATCTCTTGGTCGAATATTATTAACATTAGTAATACTGAACTTGATTGGTTTACTGTGAGACTTGCTGCAGGTTTAAATAGCTTATTAAAATTGAGAATCTGTGCTATTTTCCTATTTTAAAAACAGTAAAAAAAAACTTACTCTGTAAGAAGTAGATTAATTACTGTTTACATTAATAGTTGAAATTTGGTTGATTGTGGGCTTTAATTTTCACAAAAGTCAAGGTTGTGTTTTTGAACTATGCACACATAGAAAATCGTATCATGAACCGAGAGAACTTGAAAATAATGTAGTTGAGCATATCGGTAGATCTGACACATTATCAATTTCTATGATACTAATTTAAGCTGAAATAATAACTGGTTAAAGTAAGCATTGACGAAAATAATATATAATTTACAAACATTTTGTATTTTAGGCCTCAAATTAATATTTAAAAAAATCAAGACAAATCCCATGGTAAAAAAAAAACAATCTACTCCATAGCTCTTCAATGTGTCTTTGCAGTGTTGAGTGTTGAGTTAGAATTTTCCTACGTTTCTTTTACGAAAGAATTACCTCATATACAGAAGATTTTATCACATTATTACATTAGACTTAATGACATACATACAGGTATATTTTATGAAGGCCATTACTTATAATTTACGATGTAATAAATGAGTGATTTTAGAAATTTATTAGCTTGTTTATGGTCAATTATTAACTTACCTGTATGATTTAGTAATCTAAGAAAACTGATATATATTATTCATATGGTTGCGTTTGTACAAATAAATTTAGATTATTATTTTTTCAGTTTACTTTTTAATTTTCTATCTTTAGCAGAGGAAACAGCCATATATAACAACTTCTTTATTCACCCCTGTATCAAGATGATTTCTAAGACGAAGTAACGATTTAAAATAATAACTTACTAGTTATGTTAGTGTACTGATTTTGTAAAAAAAACAGTAAGTTATTAAGTGTTAACAAAAAAAAAACCACAGATAATAATAATCCTCTAGTGGTTAATCTGCGAAAGCAATAACTAAATCAAAATCATAGCTGCAAAATCAAATTCATATGACGAAAAATCGTGAAATATAGAAAGATTCAGGACCGCAGTATAATGGTTTAATACAATTGCTCTTATATAGTTTTTTTTGTAAAAAATCAAGATTGAAATGGTTCTTAGTTTACTTTAAGCTAGTGCAAGATCAATCTTATACCTAAATATATGTAATAGTTTTTATAATAGTCATTTAGCTTTTAATTCCATACTGAACCATCAGCTTGTCTTTCCACTTAACTTCCTGCCATAAAATAACAAGAGTCACAATTTCAATTTTGCTACCTATACTGTAAAACCGAAAAAAAATAGTTATACAGTGTAGAATTAAATATAAACAAAAATATAGCTGAAATTATTATATTTAATGCTTTTTTCTCTTTTCAATATTGAATGTGGCTTAATTCGTATTTTTTTTTGTTACAAGCCATAAAATAAGTTAGAGTTCCAATGTGAAATAATTATATTTTTGATAATCCAGTCGGTTGCTTCCTTGATCGGAATACAGTGACAGGATCTCCTTTCAATGTACTGTTTTTTCTATTTTTAATTGCTGAAGTATCCTTCCTTATAATAGACTTGCTTCCTACTAAGACTGCTTTATACGTGCGTAGGATGGAATACACTTTGAACCGTGAGTGGGATATAGATACAAATTTCGCAAGTATACCTAGGTGTACTGTAATGAGAATGCCTTGAGTACTTTTTATTATGAAAAAATATATATTTATAGTACTATTACGGTTCAGCAAAATTAATACAGACAATAAATAAATAATAAATAAATAAATAAACAATATCGCATAAGATCGATGTGGGTCTATTCGCTTTTAACCTCTTGTAATCGTATTATTATAATTTGACTTCAGCAATCATTATAAAGTGAAATTTATGAAGAAACGAGACATTTATTATTTATTATTATTAAAATTTATGGAATGGATATTGCACTGCTCTATTTGTTTGGTAAAATGATTAAACATACTCATCTGCTTAGTTTTTATTTTTCAAGTTTATTTGGAATCGGCTACTAGTTTACCTGAATTTCCACGAGTTTCGAGTTTTTCCACGGAGCGACAAACCTAAAGATATTTTTCGATTAAACATTTACGATTGAAAAAAAATACTGCCATTTAGTATCATATAAACAAAACATTAATAGCATTACTATCAGTAGATGTAATTATTTTATCATTAATCATTTTATGAATTAGTTGTGTGTTTTGTTATACATCATCACACGCTAATGTTATTAATTCATCTGATTAGACAAATGATCATTTCCTTAATGTAGCCAGTGGTTGGCAGCCGTGGTGATAAATAAAATAGGTCTAAGTTCCAGTCACCTCTTTCATATATTACACCAAAAACAATTAAATTCCGTTATTCACACTGGCAGTACACCCGCGGCATAGAGCAGGAGCTTGGTGGATCAACAAAGGAGATAAAATCCTACTAAAGAACTATCGCCTAACATAATCCCTAAGCCATATGTACAAGTTGTTCTCGAGGGTCGTTACGAACGATCTTACCTAAAAATTCCATGACTTCCAGCCCGTGAAGCAGACAGGGCTTAGGGACATTTATGACTATGCATATGTATGTAACTCTAAAGCATATTACAGTAGATAATATTAAACTAGTACTATTGTGAAAAACGTTGTTATTGAATAAATAATGCAGTGAGTGGAATGATGTGAGTGACGTCACAATAATGGTATATTCACTTAGTCCCGACACAGTATAACACACGGTCGTATTTCACGCAGGTGTGTTATAAAATTTCTTTTCCTTTTCTTTGTATAAATATCGCAACACTTTCGGGTTAAATGTACTCGACATTTTGTCGTACGAAAAATAGAGGATAATATATGTACGAGGGTGCTGAGATTTACTTACTTTGGTATTATTACGGTTTCATTCTTATTCTATTGTGTATTTTCTTTTTCATTGAGAGGTTAAGTACAGTCTTTTTTCATATTGATAGGTGCAAATATACTGTGCTTTTAACATGTACATTTTATATATACCTAAGTTTTAAAACAATGTAACGTTTTTCATTATGTGTCTGTAGTTACTGATAAAAGAGTAAATATTTCTAGATCTTAATCTTAAATAAAATAGTAGGTGTGATTCTACATGAATTACGAAATTTCCGAGTAATCATAGAATTAAAAATGAATAAGTACATGGTTATAAAGGCATTTCAGATGAACTCCAAAAACATTAAGTAAATAAATATTTGATCTTAAAATGTAATCTGAAAAATATTTAAATGTTTTGAATATTTTTGCATAATAGTAGACGTGCACATTATTGTTCTATAAAAAAATATTTTTTGACTCACATTTCTTTGTTCTGTGAAAATACTAAGCCCACCAACTTAAGACACAATTGTTACTGATATAATTAGTAGAAACTGAAAGTAATTTTGTCTGTATGTCTCTAAGTTACCCTTTCACGTCAAAACTACTGAACCGATTTAAATGAAATTAATATAATGGTGATCAAGAAGTCTCGGGTTCAAATCCCGGGTCGTCCCAAAAAGTGTTATTGAATGAACACGTAAAGCGTCGGCTCCTGCGCCTTATTTGTCCGGATGGCTATCCGACACGACCATCCCATCCCATCCTATCCAATCATCCCATCGAACTATGAGAGTGAGTGAACAAAAAATGTTCCTGTGTTAGCGCATACTTTTTATGCACTATTGCTCCTGTCTAGTTGGCTGGTCGCCGTGACCGAAATCGGATACAAAATCTACTACTACTAGTCTAACGTCAAATCCCAAGATGTTGAGTTGACCGCAATAGGCTTGCGAACTTACAAAAGTTTTAGTCCTATTAAATTATATTTGATAGTTAAATTGTGATTGTCTTGTTGTTTAATGCCAAACCCTTCGGGGATAACAGTCCAATCATTTTATATGTCAATTACGTATAAGTAATGTGTATCGTTAAAGGTTTATGGTCTGATAGTTTGGAAATTACTTTTATCTTCTTAGACATATGGAGCTCATAAATATATAAATCTATGTATGTGTACATAGATTGCGTTGTGTGTGTATATAAATACACACACAACGCAATATTTCTTCAAACTAAAAAGAGCTTGTACTATGGAACTTTCCATAGTACAAGCTCTTTTTACTTATGAAACTTATGAAAGAAAATATGATACATAGAAAACACTCAAACCCCGAAACAAATATTTGTATGATTAGATCATGCAAATACTTGGTTCGACCCCGGATTTCAACTTGAGACCTCAAGCACAGCAGTGGCATACACTACCACTGCGCCAGAGAGTCAGTTAAAGGAAAGAGAGGGTTAAATAAATACGAGAGCCTAAATTAATGAATAATTAATTCACATAAAATGTTTAAAAAGAGTATACCATTTACTTCCTAAAAGCAGACAACTTTGTTTCTGAAAACGCAGAATTTAATAGTAATCTTTTGCCGAACAAAGATAATGCTAAGATACTCAGACACGATTGCTATAATTATTTAACTTTGAACAATACAGTTTTAAAAAAATTAAAATTAATTAATTTTTAAAATGGGTAAATTTTGCGTCAAACTTCATCGTGAAATAAAATATTTAAATGCAGTTAATACTTTGAAGTTAATATCAATCAGACGATCAGACGGACAGATTTAGTAAGAATGTTCCATTTTTACATTTTAGGTACGGGACCCTAAACAGAGAAATAATTTCTATATTTGTAAATAAATGAAAGTCCTAGCGAATTTATCTAAATTGGTAAAAAAATATCGAAATGTACCTAAAATGTTGAAATATTGTATCTGACGCTTCGGCCGGCGTGAACGGTCTGAGAAAGTAGACCAATTGTAATGTCTCGCCGCGTATCACACTGTCATGCAACATTCTGTAACAACACCTAAAGGTTTTTAACTGAAAAGGAATAATTAGAATATAATTTATATTTTTATATAACTAAGATAATGTCATATGTCGGTAATAGAATTCATTTCCACCTAGCAATTCAATTCCCTGCATGTCATGCTTTGTGGGTGTGGGAAAACTTTGTGGGTAACATTTCACACAACTGTTTTCAACTGTGAGTTTATGCGGCATCGGATTTGTTGCTTGAACTATGTAACTTTATTTAAAACAATAAATAAATAAAAAGAGAAGGAAAGTAAAATTTCTATGGAGAACATTATGTCCAAAAGTGAACTGTTAAAATCTATTGATAGTCCAGTCACATTTTGAGTTTCACTTCGGAATGAGAGATAATACGTTGAAAACTCGTAGAAGGTTTATTTTGATGTCCTAAAAGTTTTCACAAAAGTCTCATGAAATCTCGTGTCTGCGTCGTAAGTTATTCAAGGCTTACCAAAATTTATTTTACGTGATTATTTTGATTTCTGTAACTCCGATAATTTTAACATGTAATATATAGTAAAGTTGTAGAGCATAAAATTTGCGATAAATTTTGGTATTATTGTGTAAGTTCAGCCGTTTTTGATATTAAATGGTGAGAGTGATCGACCATACTTAATGCACGGTTCAACCACGGAATCTCAGTGAAGAATACCTTGTACAAAGTTTATTTATTGATGCAATATTTTAACAATATATGATTTGTATTTTATATTATTTGTCATTACATTGTATTTAATAATATTTTTCACGTAAGAAGACTTCAACTGGATGCAAAAAGCAGCAAACCGGGCCCTGTGGTGTGCCTTAAAAGAGGTTATTTCCAGTGGAATGCAACGAGCTGATGTTGATTATACAGGATGACTGCCCTGTACAGCCATATCACAGAACCGAGTCTACTTTTCGGAAATAATACAAAATAAATTTGTGGATGAATGAATAAAATCCAAATATTTCTTCTAAAATGTGAGCTACATTTTATAACAAGATGCATTTTATAATTATCTATTATAATCTTAATTGTATTGAAACGATAATAATTTAAATTATAACGAAATAATTTGACGACCGTTAAGAACTACGTTATAAGTACTTCAATCCTGTATCTCTAACATTATGTGTTATACATTTTTAAATTTCGTTATATTTTTTTCTTCGAGTTAAATATAAAACAATAATTTATATGTTCTATATGATGTTACATAACATTGTAAAGGCAGACACTAAGGGGATAAACCAAACGATGCAATTTATAACTGACGAAAAAACTACAGTTTGTAGATGTCGCTAAGCCTAATATAAATTAGATTTCGTTGGAACAAATCACAAGTATTCTCTTATATTTTGTTAGTGTTAACTAAGATCTACGTAGGCATGGGTGAGCAATACTCCAATTTAATGAGCCAATTATGTAGCAAAATAATATTTAGAATTTAGAATACTATCTTCAGCACTGTGTGTGTTAATAATCTACCTTCTAGCTTACAACAAAGGCAGTACAATTTTGTACGGAGCGGAGTTGTTTAACAAATGAGAATCATGTATTTGCCTGATTATACGTTCTACTTTGGCAAAATTATACATTTGTATATATTTTGTAATAAATATTGGTTACAAAAAATTTCTATTCGCTATAATATGAAACGTCTTTACTTTACTTATTCTATGGATACTTGTAATGTAGATTTTGTTCACGTTACTGGGATTCATAATCCTCTGTAATTGTTTTAAATCGGATATAGTTCAGTGACTAAAACTTTTTACATAGGTTTTCTGCACTATTCTGGCCATTATAGATAATAATATACGCCATCCTCACTTTTTATATGTACAACGAGTTAACTGAATTAAGCAGAAGATATTGTCTTTATATCCTTTATTTCGTGCATGTAGGGCATATAAACACGAAACAAAGCAAAAAAAGTAGGTTAATGTAATTCAACATTAATAAATGATTATTGTTAAATATTAAAAAATTCGTTGTTTCTTTTGAAAGGGAATGAAGTGGCAGTAAAATGTCTGTGAATTATATTCCCTCTTTATTTCCACGCATTTTGTACATTACCGTACACAATTTTTCTTAACGAAATTTATTATATAACCTTATCAGGAAAATAATTGAAAATGTCTGTCGAGTTAACATGGGTTTACATTGTTATTATAAATATACACTTGAACTTATGAGAATAAATATATAAGGATTGTAAGTAAGTCCCAGTAAGTGATCCCGTGGTTGAATTTCCATTTAGTCCTTTAATATAATAGTTAAAAATATCTCATCCTAAACACATGAGAAATTAAATGTTATGAAGTATTTTAACAGTTTTTTATATTGATGAGTCTCTCTAATGGAATGCATGAGCAGAATCCAAAAGTAGGGTCACCATGCTCACGGCGAGTGCATAATAAACAATGCAACAATGCAGCATGGTGACATACACTATGACTGTCTATTGAGATGCTTCTGCATCATTAAACCTCCGGTCTCTCACCAGCAACGAGGCATGACACTACGAATGTTGACGTTTTACGTTTGTCTTCTATTAGAGGATAGAACGCTGGGTTAGTGCTGACTCGTACTGGACTCGGAAAAGCCGCAAAAGTCTAAAAACAGTTTGTTATTTTTTATGCTCAACTTGTAAGACGGCAATAACGACACATACTGAATTGTATATAAAAGCTAACATTATTGTATGGGGGCAAAGGTATGTACTAAGGTTCCAATTACGTAACAAGGATACAAGATTGCTTTCGATAAGGCACTTAGAGAATTGAAGCAAGAAAAGTTGAGTATATTGAAAGTAAAATGTAGTTTAGGAGTGAATGCACTGGAAGGTTAGTGATATTGCTTAGACGATGTGTGTGTACACTTTTCAAATAAAATACAATTTACATGTAGACGTTATTCCGTTAAGTATATTATATTATAGAATAATATATGTGTAAATTGCAAATAACTATCTATTGACAAATTTGAAAATTTGTATTGTTTCAAAGTAGTTATATTCAGCGCATGTAATACGTTAACGTTGTTTTCTCCCTGGCTTCCATATTATAAGTTTTTATATAGTTTGAAAGCCAAAAGACAGTTATTCTATGTAATTTTTTGTCACAATAAAACATTTTCGATTGTGATCTAATTAGTTTAAGTTTTTCTAGTCAAAATAATAATTAGGTATATTTTGTTACTTTTTAACTTTTGCTTACTACATATTTTGGACAACAGTTCCTGAAATAACATATTATTTTGCCCATTCCCTACTAAAATTAAAAGTAACTTGAATATAACCACCAACCGCACCAACGATATGCGTTAATAAGCATGCATGACGCACCCTGGACTCGTCTACCTCACGTTTGAAACGAACGAACGAATATTAATAAATAAATAAATAAATAAATAAATTGGTATTAAATTTATGTCTGATAATACAAATACATAGTACATTATTATAAATGTAGGCATAGACCATGCTTCCAAACTTTATTCGTAAAGGTTGTGATGCGAGACTGAAAAAATCTTCATTAACGCCTGGGAAGCCTCAGGCAAAAGCCAGTCATTAATAAATATGATTTATAGTATCACACCAAAACAATGACTTTTCTACGTAAATTATTTCTACTGGTTTGTTTACCATAAATCCCTCAAGACGCACAATAAACAGTTAATTTATATAAGTCATTTCTCTACCAGAGGTCGTTCTGAGATGTGATTTCCAGAACTTGATTGATGTACCTAGTCTGTTCAAGTCACTACCTTAATGAGGACTCCAAACTTTTAGTACTCGAAGTTTCTTTGTTCTTTCAGTAAGGACCAGGTTATACTGGTAACAGTTGTTGAATTAATCATAGTGTCACCAAGGTATCTAGGTGGCTTCGCTTTATTGGCTAGTATTACACATTCCTATTGACTTCAGGATTTATTTGTTTGTATTCAGTACAGTAGGAAGAAATATTGTGTTTCATAAATAAGTGGCTATTAAAATTAAATATTATCTTAACTCTAAATTGTTTTTTTGTATGAATTATTCATTTGTAGTTATTTTACTAATCTATACAAATAAATTAAATTAAAGTGTCCTTTATCTCTTCTATATTTTTTGCAATTTGAGTTTTCTTCTATAGTTAGATTATTGTACGAAAACAGTGGTCACGATCTTCATCATTCATCTCTTAATTAAAATAGAGTTTCTACAGAGTATCACAAGTAATTGTAACGAGTATGTGGAAATAGTCCATTATATTTGCATATTTTGAGAAGACTTTCACTGATAATGTAATTTGTTAAAGTAATGGATCCGTATTAAACACTCGCAATTATAATTTCGTATAGATTTTCAAAACAACTTCACTAAAAATATTCAGTCTCAATAACTTAAGACAATGATATTTAATAGATTTTGCCAGAGCTATTAATCAAATTTTTCAAGATTTATTAAAAGATAAGGCTACTTAAAAGCAATTAGAGATTTTTGCCTTTTTTTTCGTAACTACTTCATGCGGCTCATTCGTGAATTAATTTAAGTGAACCATCTGAAGGCCGATATATTTAATTAAAGTTGAAATTTGGTTCTATTAACACTTCGAGATGAAGTCGAGATTTAAAGAGGTCCGTAACATTTAATTTCTTACTTTTTTTTAAACGCTTAAATGTTTTTTTTTCTATTACAATTTACCTACTTGTTATTGGGTTCACAGTTGAAATGAAATCGTTGCTTGGTACGAGTTTAAAATGAAGTAGCTTCCATTGTCTATTTACTAAGATTTTTTAACGGATTTTGAAGCAGCTTTTATCAATAATTCAAGAAGAATGTTTAAATGTGTAATACATGCTTAATACAGAAGAATAAATCCGAGAATTTCGATGACCTCCATGCGAAGCGCGAATGCGCTAGTAGGAAATAAAATAAATACTATTTATACTACACCTGATCGGAACAGTAGTCAATATTCCCTAAAAATGAAAAGAGAAAGTTAGTCTTTTCCTTGACCTAAATAAGCGGGAGGAAAAAATGTATGAAAATCCATTTCTAACGTGTTTTAGCGGGAGAGAAAGTTGTATGAATTTTCATTTCTCATGTGTTATCTTATCTATGGCGCGCGCCTGCCCAAAGAGTTTTCATATAATTTAAATATGGAATCTCCGTGCCACTGATATCCTTTTGTGAAGAATAAAAAAAAACAAAAGAAGCGCGAAATATTTATAAATATTATGTCAAATTCTAAGCTAAATTGTGTCCTTCATGGTGTCTTACGTTTTGATTTTATTTTATAAATACTTTAAATGTTCCTCACAGGTGTAGTATAAAGCACTGTGTAGCACTCGGGTGAAAGTCGTTTGTGGTGGAAAGGTGAAATTCCTACCTCGGGAGTATTGTGGCCCTAGGCTGCGCCTTCGGGCCACGAACTGCTCCCTCGCTAGTAATCGGTTCCTTTCCTCCCTCGGTGAACAATGTACTATTTTTTGTACATTCAGTACTTTAATGAATTTTGATGCAGAAAATTCGTAGAATCAAAGGCTGAAAAATAACTTAACAAAAGATCTGAATTTTAAGACTCAATTGTCGTTCGATTTACTACAGCAATATAATGATTTTTTTTTGTAAATCACCAATTAAAATGAAACTACGAGCGTCAAAGGATTTTGCATTTTTCTATTCCTTTCTTTCAGTCCGCTCTGTGCAACATCGTTCCTGTGCACTTAATTTTTTAACTCAAAGAGAGTATTGACAATTAGTGAATGATATACATACTTACGTTAGATTATTCATCAATTATTTACAAGGAATAATGAATTTCTATTTAATTTTGTAGTCTACTGTTAAACTATTACAAAAGTTGTAACTATCCGCAAATATAACATCGTATCGACTCGAATCAAAGGCTATTATGGAAGCGGATCCATCACAAAGTACTTCAGAGATAGCTGCAGGCAACTAAAAACAAGCAAAATTAAATCCACTTGAAGCAAATCGGGAAAGTAATAAAACTTGAACGATGGGTACCTCATGAATTGAGTGAATCGAAATTGTAAACACGCGTCGACTGCTGTTTTACTTTGCTCAACCGACACAATAACGAAGGGATTTTAAATCGAATCATTACTTGGATACAGTACGATAATCGGAAGCGCTCGTCGCAATGGCCTATGGCCCTAAACGAAAATTTACTCAGAAAAAGTTACTTGTGAGTGTTTGGTGGACTAGCGCCGGTGTTGTTCACTACTTCAAGTAGTTAGTTAGTACTTATTGAATTTCGCCCCAATGGTGTTTTTTAGTAAAGGGATCAATTAACTACCTATTAGATGACAAAAGTGTATAGATAAGGCGATTAACACACGGCACCGCGCACCGCCGCGGTAGGCGGTGAAGCGGATCTCATGTCGTATTGAGGCATACTAAATCCGTTGATGCTTTACACACGTACACCGACCGACCGCGCGGTTGGGCGGTGCCTGACACACGATCCGCCGCTTAACGCCAATATACAACACTGAAAAAAAGCATTACGACACAATATAGTTCTTATATGTAGACCAATAAAAGGCATGCATAATGAACACCAATGAAATTGTGTTCTAAGCGGTTTAAGCAGAACAATGTAGTACATAATATAACACTGTATTTGTAATTATACAGTAGTAGAAATACAGTGCTTTATTTTCAATTAAAAATCATCGTTGGTGCAGGACGGGTTGCAATTTAAAAATGAAATTTGCTAACAAATAATGAAATAAAGGAGTGGAAAAAAAGGATATTCGCGTATAGTTAAAAAATGTAAGTTTATGTTATGTCGAACTTTTATAGAATAAAATTAATGCCCTATTTAGAGGTCTGCTTTGTAAAAATGGATGAACCCAATATCTTCTTTTTTTTCTAAGAAACAAAATCGCATTAAGTCCGCTGATGCATGTATTTGTGCGTAAAGTAAATAAAATAAAAACCAGTTTGCTACCACCACTTTCAGTCTATGATCAAAATGGTCAAGACCACGATAAATCCATCCGCGCGGTAAGGCGCAAGAACCGCCTTACCGCGCGGTGCACAGCTACAAAATCCGCTCAACCGCCACCGCCCACCGCGGTGCAGTGTGTTAATCGCCTAACAACGGTGGATACTTTGATTAATTAAATAGGTAAATTTTACCAAAAAAATATCTTTATATTCCTCCCGCACAAAACGCCAATTTCATATGTAAGGACCTAATATATACAAGTGTTACATGTTGAAATGGATTATTTTTGAGATAAAAATGAACGAAACAAACCGACTGCAATGAAAAACTATTCCGAGTACCCAAATCGCGACAGGTATACCAATGACATTTAAGGAATTCCCTCGATTTCTCCAGGACTCTATCATCAGATCCTGGTTTCCTTATCATGGGACATCATGGGAGGCATCAGCTTTCAAATAAAAATAATTATGAAAATCGGTTCACCCAATCGAAAGTTCTGAGGTGACTAACATAAAAAAACACACAATAGAATTGAGAATCTTATCAATTTTCGAAGTCGGTTAAAAATGGTGTGACAGATGAACTAGCAAATTGACGGATGGCCAACAAAGTGGTCACTTTTGTAAGATGTTTTCCAAGTAAATTTATTTTACGATTTAGGCCTCTATAACTCCTGAGCTAAAATAGTTATGTTAGCCGTTATTATTTTCATTATATCATATGTACTACCATCACGTTTTTCTTTCAGATTTTTCGAGTCAGCCCTTTGGCTTTTATGAGGGAGTCCACAATTTTTAACTTTATTAAAAGTTAAAAATTGTAAAAATTAAAAATTAAAAATCTAATGAGAGAACATAAGAGTGTCAACAGGGATCGCCGGAAGAAAAAGTGTTTTGCCGCTCAAAAGAAAGAAACGACTATAGTGAGCTGACGACCAACATAAACAAGTAGCGATGCACCATAAAAAGAATAAAACTGTTAAGTTACTTAAAGTGAGTTTCAAGTTTATTAAAAGTAACAAGTTATAAACAAGTACAAGTTTATAACGTTTATCTTTAAGTAAGTACCTACTGCTATGTGAAATAAGATAAATTTAAAAGAATCCATTAACTTTATTGGAAACCAATGAAATGGCTGAACACTACTTAGAACTAAGAAGTATTTACGTTTAGAATTTCTTTTATTTCATTCATTCCTTTTAGAGTTTTTTATCGGCAGTAAAAAACGTTTCCTATTAATTATCATGAATATTGATAAAGTGGGCAATTGAGTCACCTTATTGGTCCTCCTAGTAACGTTTCGGGCTAAAATCAGCATAGCTCTACTACTACTACTCTTAATAAACACGTTTAAAAATAGCAAGCAGTTAGACATCAATAGTTCTGTTTCTTCATAAATAAATAACCCTTATTTGTACTACAAATAGTATAGCGGTTTTACAATGACACTTATGCTCAACCCTACGCTAAGCATTACCAGAAGTTTGTTCAGTAGCTCTTGCCCTAATCATGGCCCGTCATTGCCGACCCTACAGAATTGCCTACTAACGAGCGAGATTACATCGAAATATATCACAATTCGCCTCGTTAGCCTAAGGGGCTATAAGTTACAACCGATGATTTGCAGTGTGGGTTCATTAAATTATTTATTAGTTAGGCTAACTAATCTTAGAAAGTTACTCTTCCTATCTGTTATGCTTTCATGCAAAAACTACAGAACTGATTTAAAGGAAATATGATACACATTTAGTCTAGAGCTTGAGAAAAGATACAGGCTTTTTGCCGCGTTAACCGACATAGTCGCGAGCGGAACCGCAGGTGAAAGCTAGGTTTTAATATTTAGAAAATTTGAATGAGTGTTAACATCCTACGATAGCTGAGTAATTTACCAAAATTGTGCTACGAAAGTGTAGTCATTTAATAAATGTTTAAATCACATTCATTAACCAACAAAAACGTAATAAGATTAGAGACCAAAACAAATTATGGTGTAACAGATTATGAGTTTGTGTTTCAGAAAAATCCTATTTTACTCGTATTATGAAAAAAGAAAATCCGAAAATTTACAAAGATAATCCTGCTGATACGGGTGACATTCCCTAGTTTAAAATAAATGTAACAAGTCTTTTTTTTATATATGACCCTGCCAAAGTGAAACAACTCTGCCTAATGGAAAGTATGATTAGAACCTAACAGTAGTTCATCAAACTCATTGCGAATGTGTGTCGGTCTATGTGTGGGCTTCCAGTCTTACACTCACTAATGAAATACGACAACACCAATACTGTCATTTTTGGATGGTCTTCTGTGACAAGTTACTACTGCCCCTGTGACTTTACCCTACTTCTGTGACTTCACTATCTTTTAATCCATACATTAAATACATTGGAATTGATAAAGAAGTCTTTCATTGAAGAGTCTCTTTATCTGAGATTTATTTGTGCAGTAAAATCAATGAAAGCACTATTGACTCTTAGTTATTATTTTTGCACCATATTTGAATCATTTATTCTAGCACATTGTTCATAAAATTACTCAAAATATTTACATAAAATGATATAATTATTTAAGTGTTATAAAAATCAAAGAAACAGTTCTTAAAAGTCATCAACATCTAAAGATGTAGTCGAAAGAATAAAAATCTTAATCCGATATCTCATTCGTTAAAATTTTAAACTTTGAAGAAATTAGAAGGCTTGAATAATTAATTTAATATTTCGCTCTGTAACTTAACCTTTTTTGTTTGGAAAAGTTACTTTTTTCTTTATTTTAATATTTAAATCTCTCCCTTTTTCGTTGTGTTTAGACGTAGCAGAGAATCAGAGAACAAGAAAGTATTTTTTTTTTTAATCTATCTATTTAATATATATATTACTTTAGTGGAATAGAATTAAAAAGACTGTTCCACTTTAAAACCTATGCCATACGTACAGTCTTGTGCTTAGTGCTAATAATATTTATTTTATCTACGAGAACACAGCTGTCAATGTAGGTAATAACAACCTGTGTTCTCAAGGGTTCACATCAATCAATTTCATTATAAAACTTATCTAACACGCTAGTATGTGCAAATTGTTTCTTAAGAACCTGTCTCAATGTGAGAGAATTTTAGTTAGTGCCACTTATATTAATCTGCACTTACACAGATACTTATAGACTTATCTAGGAATTTTATCAACACATTTGAACACTCAAAATATTAATTGTTAAATATATTTATTATTTAATCTAAGATTAACTGCATCGGTGGCGCAGTGGTACCGATGCGACTACTGTGCTTGAGGTCTCGGGTTCGGTTCCCGGGTCGGACCAAATGTTTGTGTGATCCGCAGAAAGTTGCTTCGGAGTGTGGATGTTTTCCATGTTTAATATGTATGTATTTACAAAAAAAAGTATGCTTAAGTGTTTATTTCAGTTGACTGGTACCCATAATACAAGCTCTGCTAAGTATGAGACTAGACGGTATTGTGTGTGAAGTGTCCAAAATATTGATTTATTTATGTGATGGTAAGAGATTGGCAAAATGTAACGAAAACAGTTTTTAAGTATGGAAGTCAACGGATATAAGAATAGAGGGTGATTGAATAAAAGAAAAACTGTGCGAAGGAGGAAGCGAGTGAGCTGTGGACTGAAGAGTGACAGAGGAGAATGGTAGAAGAAAACTAATTGCATCGACTCCAAATAAAGTTGAGGAAAGGGTAGGGAGAAGATGGTGATAAGTTTTAAAATGTATATATGTAGATACTATAATACTGTACGGATATGCCTGAACCTATGGATGTATTTCTACCTCATACTTTTTTTTAAAACTCCTAATATGTTGCTAAACAAAGTGACACTGCTTGACATCGACTTGTCGAAAGCACTTTGCTCCCCGTCCCTCATTAAGGCGGGGCACTAATCAAATTTGTCACTGTATATCCACTAGGCCGGGTCGACAGATTAATGAAGCTTCCGTGGAAAAACAATGTTGTGACGACATTTCTAAAGGCAAATGAGGGTTAAATTACATTTATGTATTAATTGCATTAAGCTTATTAGGCAGGAGGTTAAAAAAGTTTAAAAAGGTTAATAACATTAACAGCTTCAAAGAAGGCTAAACGAAATGATTTTAGCAGGCGCCTGTCATTTATGTAATTATTAATTTTATAGAATATACGAATACAGGTATACAAAAACAAATAAGTGAGTCCCTCACGATTTATACGCGACTAATAAAAAAATATTTGTGCCTAAATAAAGCTCAAAAGAACAAAGAACAAAGGCAAACACCTTAACCAAATTTTGTTGACATTTTACTTAGCGTCCAGTGGTGAAAAATATTTAAAGAAATCCTAGACAATTAAATATTACTATTAATAGAATTCCAGTATTAAAGATATTTCAGGTTGAAGTTAGAAAGGTACACACACACGTAGTATATGAAAACAATGTAGAAGATTGCATTGCGTTTCTTGCTCTCTCGGCTATTGGAAAACAGAGGACCACTAGGTTCCTTTTGAGTCGGTAAGAGTCTGACAGACCTTTTTGCCCCCCCTCCAAAAGGTAAAGCCTATCCATGAGTATCTCTTACCCCGTTAATAAAAACAGTAAATCGAAACAAACCCATAAATTTTAAACATTAATAAACACACTTTTATCGTCCGATAAAAGTGTGGCACAGTCACAGTCCATCATGTTAACGTAGGTTGTCCCCGACTTCTTTTGGCTTTTGGTAGGCTTGGAGCGGCCCACACGACATGCTGCTCTAGCTTCCACATAACATGTCCATACCACCTCAATCTGGTGTCTGTTAACTTGCTCTGTATTGGAGACACCTTAAAGCCAGTGGTCCAGATTTAAGCCTTTATTTATAAAGATTTTGTTACTGTACTTTGATAAATTGAAATGAGGATAGCTCTGAAGCAAGGGTTAAATAACACCAACGTTGAAACATCGTTAAATTGAAATTTACCACTTTATCAGAAAAAACTACAGCAGTGGTGTAAATCCGGTTGTTTCATCAATTTTTTTGCCAACATTTCTTCGCCGTTGGAATTTAACAAATGTCGTGTTGCCAGAGAACGAATGTTAAATAGGATTTACTGTTTACACTTCGGTTAAACTGCTTCCACTTTTTCAAATGAATTCAGTGGTTGGTGCTTTGTGCTATTTTGCCTTTTTAAAAGTAAATCTCATGATCTGTTAGTGCGAAATCTGTTGATACCGCTAAAAAATATAACATGTACAGACCCGGAAGCTATAGTATTTTTTTGGATTGATTTACTAATCTTACTAATAATCTACTAATCTTGAGTTGCGATATTCTCGCTCCGATTAGCATAAGAGTATATACAACTGGTCAATATCAACCGTTAGGTAGCACCTCGCCTGGTCGGAGGATTTTCATTTCATGTTGTAAGGAAACGATATCCGTTCCTCCACACATTCAACATTTAATAGTAGTCAGTAGCAAGTCGAATCATTTTCTGTTTGAATAGAAATTGTTTTATTTTCTAAAAGTATGTTACATAGCAAATCTATGTTTAATAAATTTACTCAACTAATTATTTCTACCTTAACCATTCGCTAAGAATGCATCTTCTACTATTTTGTAAGGTCTCTTTTTGCTTTGAATATGAAAGAAATGTTGAAATTAATGAGTATAAATTACGGAACACTTAGTGAATATAACCAAAACTTTAATCAAGCGCTGTGTCAGTTTCAATCAAGCTATGAAAGAAGCCAATCTTAAATTTTTATATTCGTCTTAATTTCGTAAAAAAAAATTCAATATCAATCTTACTTAATGATTTAAAGTGTTTTTTTACGCCAAAATAATGATTAAGCCATTAAGCCATCTACGAACAGAAGTAACATTAAGGCTACGCTGAATAATAAATTACGGTTTTAGAACACAGTTCGTTATTAATTTAAAAATGATTTCTTGAGTTCATAGTAGCTTAAACTTGTGAGCTCTACATACATAATATGGATGTTTATGTAAACAGAATATAAGTTTTTTTAGAATAACTAACGAGTCATGTTCTGATATTAGAGTTAAGTTACATTGTACGCGCGTGTTAATACACTTTGTAAACAGTACGACATCGATCCCTTTATAATGAATGTGGCAACTGCCAGAAACATATTAAGTAAAGACTTTTTTAAGAAACATTAAGGATATGCATGGTGTGTTAGTGCTCTGTCTTTATTTTTGTTTTTACTATTGTTATCATTATTTTATTGCTTGTTTTGAATTGTTTTCTAGAGACTGTTAAGATGATATATTAAGATGTAAATAGCTGTAAGTCTTCCATGTTTTAAATAAATAAAAAAATAAATATATTATTGTACCTAATTTTAACTTGCAATTGAAGAATGAAATGACTCATTTACAGATTATCACAACTTGCACAATGGGTGGTAGATTTTATTCGTAGTGGTAGATAAAGAATACTTCTATCCATTGTATATATTTGTGTATCTAATATTTTTAAACCGTAGAACTGGTTTCCTTTTCATGTAGCCAAGAAATATTGTATATTCGTGATAGGAAACACCCATCACCAAATAGATAAACCAAAACAATACTAATAAAGATCACTTAAAATGAAAAAATAAGCAATGACATTTCTAGTTAAATGAAAAGTGTAACAACAATATAACAGGGAATATCATAATAGCAATGAATACCTTTTAATGATCTATCTTATAATAAAAACTTCTAGAAAAAGTTGCGATTGTCATTAGAAAGAAACAAACAAAAAATTAACCTTGCTTTGTAAAACTCACATTGGAATACTCTTCATAATCTTGAAATATGAAGACTTTGATTTAAGTAAAGACAAGCGCAAATATTAATTGAAACTTTTTAGTGTCATTTTAAGTTTTATAGATTTAATTTCTGTCACATCCTTAGCTTCAATTTGCAAGTGAAATATTGAAAAATCACAGAGCAAAAACCATTTCAATTATAGGTGAGGGATTTTACTTCTACTTCTACACCTGAATACAAATGAAATTTTAGTTTTTCGGAGTAATTATAAATATCCTGCGGTGGATTTTGTTTTAATTCTTGTTTTATTTATTGTAAATCTATAATCAGCTATTTGCCAGAAATAGTAGTTTATCTTAAAAAGAATTATAACTATAGTATGCCCATCAAAAATATGTCTAAATTCAAATATATGAGTAATTATCTATAAACTAGCATGATTGCGATGGTTGGTTTTGTTCTGAGGAAATACTTGCTTACATAACCTTTTTCTTTTCGCACCATACCCATTGTAAGGTAAATGAAGGGCCTGCGTGGGTCTTTCGGGGCAACCAGTCTACACACTAAGCCTTGAGGGGGGCTACCTCGTCAGTCGGGAGGAGCACCAGGAACGTATAAGCGGTTTCTAGAGTCCTCCTTGTCATACCCCTCAACTTAAGCACATCCTAGGGTGATTGGATTCACCCCCGGTGCAAGTTGCTGCCGCGCTTCTCACCGCTCTACACAGCGTGAGGCGGAACACCGACTCACCTTAGACGACACCCCCCGGCCGCACCAGGGTGTCACATATCTCGGTTGTTTGCAGCGGTCACATTACGCGTGTGGTGGGCTGAGTCCCGGTCGGACCCTCAGTGTTGCTTACATGACCTAGAAAGTTAGGACTAGAATTGTGTGTGACTGACTGACAGCCGCATGGCGACTTTCACATACAGCGCGTAGGAGGATCCTATCCGAGAGGAACAGGTATCGTGTTCCTCCATCATAAAGAGGATCATAGAGGAACACGATACCTGTTCCTTTACAGCCGTTTTCAGCAGTCTCCTAATTTTAAGTAAGTTAGAGAGAGAGTGAGTTAAACCTTAGTGATATTTTCGTTTACAGTAACTTTACGGGACACGTACATGTTTTAATGTCTCTTAGGATTTAGGGGCTACCTACGTAACGGGATTCGTCGTAAGGAGACGGTTTCAGTATAGTTGGTCGAAACGGACACGAGTCTCATAAAGTAGAACTATACACTACAGGTAAGTATTTGCTAAGTACTATAAAGTTTTATAGACAAACAAAAAAACTTCTAGAAAATAATAAAAAGTTTATAAACTTCATTCCTGGCTGAGGTACTCAAAGTTTTTGTGAGTTCATTCAAAGAACATTGAGCAAACCAAATGTATCAAACCTAATAGTTTATAGGGCTGTACCTTTAACATCTCGTTTAGGAGTTATGCTCCGGTATGCACTAGTGAAGGGTGAGAAACTGTGAATGAAATAAAGTTTGACTGTTTACTAGAGAATAGTGGGACGTTGAATAACGGTTGTCGTAACTATGGTCGTAAAACCCCTCGATATAAAGTCAACTTTCGTTTCCATTGCACTGATGGTGAGAACTAGCGAAATAGACATTAATCTTGGGGTCTGCGCGTTTACAGCCTCTCTTTTATTCATCACCACTTATGTAGGTACATCAGAATTTATTTTACTTAATTTTAAACAAAGAAAGTCATGCTTTTCAGTATTAGATATTACCTGTATACTACACGTTATAATTCTCAGTATTCGTAAAACTTAAAATGTAGTATTAAATTTTCACGGTGGGTTTAGAAGCGGCCAGCATTGGCTAATGGTTTAAGTTTTGAGTCTTATTACATTTAGCTAAATTTTCCCAAGGCTCCATGTGTCTGTTAAAGTATGTCCATGCCGAATGTCAATGAAATTATTGTAGCATTTAAACCGTGAATGCGTAACAGAGAGGCAGAGTTACTTTCGACCTTAACCTATCACTAAATAGACTTTTAGGTTACTTTATATATTTTTGAAGTATAGTAAGTAACATTAACTAACTTCATTAGTTTGTTCACGCGACTGAAGAATTATCCCTCAAGCACTTTCTAGTGTAAAATTAGCTTAATTAATTTATTTATCATTTCTAATTACTAGATATAATTAGAAGCTTGTAAGTTTCTGTGATGTTGAATGATCGTCTTAAAATGTTCAAGAGTTTTATCTAAAGATTTTAAAAAAAGGAACATACTTTTCACGAAATAAAATATTTTCTCGACGATTACTTATGAAGCTTCCAAGATTGTGAGGCTTTTGTTGAGATAGCTGTCTACAAACGGCTTAGAAATATTATTCAGAACTTACTTTTAAGATTAACGAGATTTATGAATCACCCAAGAACCTATTTAAGATAATTAAGACTGGCCTTGTTTGGTTCAATACTCTATTAGTTCAATAGCCTAAAAGTAGTTTGGCTTTGTTTCTCTCAAGGCAATAACCTATATTATCAAATATGTTAATAAAAATTCTGGAACTAGATTAATTATAACTATTTTAGTTGTATAAGTATAATCATTATTAATCCTATGATTAAAATACTATACTATTATTTAAAAATACTATTATTTGTTCCGTCATCGATATCCGGAATCCATTTTGAGTTTAGCCTTCCGTTTTTCTTGTGTTTCCGGTCAAGCGAGTCCCTCTCTCTAACGCTAGTGGCGCCCTCTGCACGTTTTGTGCGTGACAACTTCCGTTTGTTACCTCGTGGATTGCGCCATTTTGCTTGTCATTATAGCATCGTTTTTCGTAGTGTTCAGGTCAAGAACCGTTTAAGTATTTCAAATTTAAATAAGAGTTTAATAATTTTAAACACGTTATAAGTTTTAAATAAGAATAGTCTCTCTCTTCTGCGATGGAAAATAACAACGACGAAGGAATAAACGTAACCAGGAAGAGGCGAAGCAGCGCTATGTCGGAGTCCTCTTCTTCGAGTTCGAGCTGTGTGGAGCAGGGCTCTGTGGACGGTTCGGAAACGCACCTCGATTCTCAAAGACCACAGAAACGGTCACGACAAGTAAGTGATTTGAAGTATGAATTTTTGTCGCAACAAGTAGCTTTCTTAACGAATATGATTACGCAAAATCAAATAAATAATATACAGTGCTCTAAAAATGGGGAGTCATCGCGGGAAGTAGGAACAACCATAGTTAATTCCTCGATTGACGAAATTTTACAACCACCCCCGGGTAGCGGTTCAGAAAATTCTGAACTTACTATTTCGGATTACACTACGGTGGTTAAAGAGCCTTTGTACCCTCAATCAAATTCAAAATTACTGAGCAAGTTAGAAGTGTTACAACATTTTAAAACTGAATATTGGCAGTCCATTCGTTTTTCTGAGACTCAGAAGAATTATTTGTCTACCCCCGGATTTATAGAACTAAAAGCAAATGAGGAACTAAGACGTTTTGACCCTCCTTAAAACGAAGACCACCGCTTATACTTATTAGAGCGTTCATTTGCTGCTATTACACATGCAATGCTTATTCAAAGAGAAGAATTGCGTAATACCTTACAAAACTTAATAAATTGGTCAGGCGACAAAGAAACTAACTTAACGCCGTCACTTCTTTTTAAAAAAGTTGAGAAAATGTTTGACAAGAACTCCGAATTTATGAAAGTTAGTGACGACATGTTGCAAGTAACTTGTGGTAGAAGGGCGGACTTTATACGATTGCGCAGAGAATTAGTTCTCGAACAAATACCTGATGAATTTTTTAAAGCGGGTTTGAACAAAGTTCCACCTAGCTCGGAATATTTGTTTGATTCGGAACTATTTGCCAATTACTTACAAAAAATAGGGGGGGCCGATAAATTATCAATAGCTCCCGTGACAAAGAGAACAATACCAGTGCATTCGAACGCTGGGACAAATGGAACCACCCAAAGCAATGATTTTAGAGTCATAGCTTCAACATCTAAGCAGTCAAGGGGTAAAACATTTCGTCCCTATAATAACAAGAAGGATAAGTCTAACCAGGCTAAAGGCAACAAAGGCAAAGCTTTTAACCCTGGACAACAAACGAAAGGTAGACTACATCAATCGCGCTCTCCAATTAAAAACCGTAATCGTCGAGCATGACTCGACACACTTTCGTGGCGGCTGTCTGACGCAATATCAGCGTATATGGCACAGTCTGGGGGCTCCCAAAGAAATATGCAAGCTATTAGAGGGTATTCGCATCCCTTTTATAATGAAGCCGCCACTCATATACCCGAGCGACCAAGCCCTCTCCAGTTTCGCCACGAAGAAGTCTACCCAAATCGACAATATGATCCACGACCAGGTTCTGGAAAAAGCAGAAATATCCCCAAGTTACCTATCTACATTCTTCCTAACACCCAAACAAGATGGAACCTTTCGACCAATCTTCAACCTGAAACGACTGAACAAATTCATAAACGTCAGACATTTTCAATTGTTCAGCCACTTTCGCGTACCGTCCTTTCTGCAGAGCAAGGATTGGATGGTAAAAATAGACTTGAGCCAAGCTTACTTTCACCTGCCTATTCATCATCAGCACCGCAGGTTCCTGAGGGCGAGCTACAATGGCACTCTCTACCAAATGACCTGTCTCCCATTTGGCCTGTCGTCAGCCCCGGGTATTTTCGCGGCAGTTACAAATTGGATCGCGGAATACCTGAGAAAACACAGTATTCGCTGCGTGGTGTATCTCGACGATTTTTTACTGGCCAATCAATCCTACGAAATGCTTCAGGAACAAGTGACGTTTACAATAACACTGTTGCAACACCTGGGATGGACAATCAACTTCAGCAAATCTGTTCTGGTTCCGACACAATGCCTAGAATTTCTGGGTATTACTTGGGACACACAAACCAATACAAGGTCCCTGTCGGAACCAAAATGCCTAACGCTACGCAGGGCTCTATTAAAACAGATTTCGCTAGGCAGCTGGTCCCTCAGACAGGCCCAGTCCCTAATGGGAAGACTCAGTTTTGCCTCGTTCGTCGTTCGCAGAGGGAGGCTTCATTGTCGAACACTGCAATACTACAGTCGACGTCTGCCAAGATCCCTGCCTCACCAACGAGTCGCGATTCCAGAGCTAGTTCTTGCCGAGATGAGTTGGTGGGTGAAAGCGGCT
Organism: Phragmatobia fuliginosa; assembly: GCA_932526445.1. Lineage (NCBI taxonomy): Eukaryota > Metazoa > Arthropoda > Insecta > Lepidoptera > Erebidae > Phragmatobia > Phragmatobia fuliginosa. The sequence continues at coordinate 13,206,718 of OW052065.1, read as the reverse complement.
TCCGACTCGTCACCACTACATGCGGAGCCACTTTCACACCTGCTTACGACAGATGCATCCGACGTAAGATGGGGAGCACAACTGGGGCAGTTAACATTGTCAGGTCAGTGGTCGGAAGACCAACGGTCATGGCACATCAATTGCAAGGAATTGTACGCTGTATATGCAGCAATCAAGCACGAACATCGGCTGTTGAAAAATTCGCACATCCTATTGCAGACGGACAATCGTACAGTTGTGGCCTACATTAACAAAGAAGGGGGCACGAAGTCGACGAAGCTCTTAAATTTAACGCGACAGCTTCTAGCTTTGTTGGATTGCCTGAACATGAACTTAACGGCGAGATTTCTCCCAGGCCGGTACAATATGGAAGCAGACGCTCTATCGCGCAACAAAATAAATCCAGAATGGCACCTTCTACCAACAGCGACGAAAGAAATTTTCGAGAGGTGGGGCACGCCGGATGTGGACGTTTTTGCTTCCAGGACGGCTCATGTGGTACCGACATACGCCTCTATAGATCCACAAGACCGGAGAGCTCTATTACACAACGCATTTCTCCATCGCTGGAATTACAGTCTGGGATGGCTGTTTCCACCACCCAATCTAATACCGCTAGTGCTGTCCCATCTCAACACGGCCCAAGGCCTATACATCCTAATAGCACCGCTATGGGAGAAGGCTTTCTGGAAAGCCGATTTACAACAGAGAGCGGTCCAGCCGCCCCATCAGATCCAGGACCTTCCACGGGTACTAATAGATACGAAAACGGGTCGCCATCCACCGAACATTCAAGACACATTCTTGGAGGCATGGCTGATTCAGGGTGGGCAGATTTAATTAAAGATTGGACAACGGAAGAAAAATCCTTAATGTTAACTAGCTGGAGAAAATCTACCTTAAACACCTATTTGCCAGTATGGAAAAAGTGGAAAGGGTGGTGTGTATCTCACTCTATAGACTTTAAACGTGCTGAACCGGCGGTAGTAGCCCGATACCTAGCTTATCTGCACAATACGGAAGGCTTGGCATACCGGACCATTTTAGTCCATAAATCAGCTATATCTACGTTAACAAAAAGCAGTGGACAAGAGATATCATCTAACTTTTTAGTTAAACAAATTTTAAGAGCTATATCTGTTTCGAGGGTTAAAAATCCTAGACCACCTATATGGGACCCTAGAAACGTTTTGAATCACCTAATAGCTGACAATTTAGATGAGAAAAGTTTTTATCAAGTCTCAAGACGCGTAGCGATTTTACTTTTGCTTGCCTCTAGCCGGCGAGTGCACGACCTCACTCTTTTAAGGATCGACTCGGAGCACTTAATTGACAATGGAGATTCTCTGCTTATGTGGCCAGTCTTTGGTTCTAAGACAGACACAGCCGAATATCAGCAGTCTGGCTGGAAGATCAGATCACACCCAGAAAGAAATTTAGATATAGTTTACTGGGTCCGAGTATTATTAAAAGTATCGCAAAGTCGTCGCAATGAAGGAGACTGGTCTGCTTTATTTATTACTACAAGAGGTCAGAGTAAACCTGCTACTAAAACTATTATCGGAGGATGGGTAAAGGCGGTACTACGAGAAGCAGGGATTGAAGCGTCACCTGGATCAGTACGTTCAGCAGTGTCTTCATTAAACTGGCTGGAAAACTATAAAATGGATCAAATTATGTCTACTGGAAATTGGAAACAAGAACATACTTTCAGGACTTTGAGGAGAATGTCTCTTTATCACAATATTTTGAACCAATGTGAATGTTAATTTAAAATGTTTTGATTGAATATAAACTCCTGTATCCAGGCTAATCTTAATATTTTTGTGTGTACCTACCCTGCACCTACCGTGTAGTACCCACCTTTCAGTCATAATACACATTATAGCATCAAACACCTACAGTACCAGGAGAAATCAAACACATCACTCAAAATGGATTCCGGATATCGATGACGGAACAAATAATAGAGAGTTTTGACAAACAATAAAACTTACCTATTATTTTTCCTGAGATATCCGGAATCCAGGTAATTCCTACCTGGTACTCACGTTGTTTAATGACAAGCAAAATGGCGCAATCCACGAGGTAACAAACGGAAGTTGTCACGCACAAAACGTGCAGAGGGCGCCACTAGCGTTAGAGAGAGGGACTCGCTTGACCGGAAACACAAGAAAAACGGAAGGCTAAACTCAAAATGGATTCCGGATATCTCAGGAAAAATAATAGGTAAGTTTTATTGTTTGTCAAAACTCTCTATTATTTTTTAAGCATATGTATATGAAGAGACATTTACGATTCCCAAATTTGGTATACCAAATGTCGAGATACGATATTTAAGGCGATAAAGTAAGCAGTCGTATTAAATCATACATTTTTAAGTAACATTAAAGTTGTGCAGTTTAAACTTAAAAACAATTTTCTTCTCTCTCTTTCTATTTTGAGCTCTTGATAGCAAAGTTTTTACTTAGAAACTGAGTCCCGTAGTGTAACTAGCGCTTATTTTTTTCGATCGCTAGTAACTAGTCAAAAAAAAATTGCATAATTTATTCCTTAAATAATATTCAAATCGGTGCAGCCCTTCCAGAGATAACCCGGAACAAACTGACAGACAGAGAGAAAATAATTTAAAAAAATGATAATTTGTGTAAGTGACGTCATGTACTTTGAAATACATTAAATAAAATAACATAGAGCCATTACAATTAACTTTATTTGTATAGATTTGGTGTTTACTTTAACTTAATTTGTTTATGGTATCGTTTTCGGTACCTTTTGTTTGTTTATCGTTACTAATGACAGAAGTATTATCTTTCTCCAAAATAAGAAATTTACTTAGAGAAAACTTTTTTTACGAAAAAAAATACTGCAATCAGTTTCTAAGAAGCTAAATTTGTCCCTTATTTGTGTTTTTATTTGATAACTAATTAAGTATACCACCAACACCTGAAAATTTGTCAAGATCAATTTATTACTTTTATAATTTAAGTTTATATATATAAGCTTACCAAAGTGACTCCACTCTGCATAATGGAAAGCATGAGTACAATCCAGGAGTAGGGATCCTCATTATAAGTGAAAATAATGCAGCATGGTGAACCACACCATATTGGCCTAGTAGGATATTTCTACATCATTCTGTCTATCTCCAGAGCCCGGGAGAATTCTGTAGAATGATTGGGCCTCCGGTCGAACGATGCAGAAGCTTCTCATCAAGCCGCTATGGTATGGTGGATGGTACGTATGGTGTATGTTGGTGTAGTGATAACTAATCTTGGATTCTGTTCATGCTTTCCATCACTTAGGGTAGAATAAATTTGGAAGGCTAATGTAAAAATCCTCATTCCCTGTAACACAGAAGTTGCTTTTCTTCATGTCAGTTAGAAATAATCTACCAAAAATATCTTGGCACCTTGCATAATATTTTATCGCTCTTTTAATTGTTGAAATAATTCTGAACATACTTTACCAGTAAACAGTTCTAACAGTTCTAACACGAGTTTCCTTTATAGTTTCTGTTAAGGTACTATACATTGATCTTTTCAAGGATACGGTTGTTTTTATGTTATTTGATGGTATGGTGTCGAATTTATCACCACATTATATCTGTCTGCGGTGACTGTTGTCTAACGGTTGGTTCTCACGTCAGGCTTTAATCTATATTCCGACTGTTTCTATGTAACATACATAACTACCACTTTTACAGATTTAAAATGTTTTATAAAACTGCAATGTTTGTAATATATATTGAAAATTAGTGTATTTTAAGGCCTATGAAAAAAGTTAATGAATAAAATGATCCGATAATTCGGCTACGACTGTTTGTGGGAGAGCAAATCTCGTCTCTAGTTCTTTCAAAATGTTTTATTAAAATGAAAGTTTTATATACCTTTGACCCGACGTCAACTGTGTAGATATAAATATTTTATAACCAAGTTATAATATTGCGAAGGTTCAAACACAAATGTACGAAAAAAATGAGACCTGTTTTTCCCTGCCCTGTCTCTCAAATATAAAAGGTTCATTTAAATATGATTCTCCAGGCACGTTGTTAAATATTTGTTACACAGTTTGGGTGTTTTTCTGTACGTGTATGTTCTACAAAAAAGAGTTTATAAGTATTCTATAACATCAGTTGTCTGGTACAAACAATACAAGCACTGCTTAGTTTGGGACAGACATCATTGTGTGTCAGATGTCCGATTTGTTTTTATGATTTAATTCAACCAAAATCTGTTTCAGTGAAGCGTGGTAGGATTCAGATAATCATGTAGTATGCTAGTAAAATAAACAAACTATCAAATCAACTCTTAAAGTAATCACATGCATTCAATTATTTTAAACAGTCATTAAACATAAGTCCATTGTATGACTTTAGATCGCAGTTGACCCGATTATTAGGTAACTATTTAAATGAAACAAAGCCTCGTTACCGCGTGAAAAGGGCTGGGCTTCATGCGTTCTCTCTTTTATAATGAAGCGAGGAGCGGAGTGGCGTGGGGGTGAGACACGGAGTAGGGCAGCGTTTAGCACTGTGTGATACCCGCTACGCCATGAAAAATATTATTAGCAAAGTTATTTTTTTTTTTTTTTTTTTAACGTGTGGAAATCCCCGCGGACCGTCACCCCGTCGGGGGTTACGGCGGGGTTAGAGATTGCAAATCCCGGACGATTTTTCAATCCCGGGATTTCGGGATCGTATCGGAGCGATCCCGGGATCCTGGTACTGGTACCGGGATTATACGAAAATTTGAAATATTTTAATAATAAACACAACTTAATAAAGAAAACTAACTTTTAATAGATAACAAAAGGAAAAACAAAGAAACAAATATAAATTATAACAAAATGATCAAAATAGTTAACAAAAGTAAATATATAAAAGTAAAGAGTATCGAGTTATAAAGGTATATGTCTCTTTTGTTATGTTTACTACTATTGTCAAAAAATTCAATGCCTAATTAGTCAGCCAAAGAAAAAGCCTCGGTTCACGTTCGAGATACAAAGCCGTATATGTCTCTTTTGTTATGTTTACTACTATTGTCAAAAATTTCAAGGCCTAATTAGTCAGCCAAAGAAAAAGCGTCGGATTACGTTCGAGTTATAAAGCCGTATATGTCTCTTTTGTTATGTTTACTACTATTGTCAAAAATTTCAATGCCTAATTAGGCGTGGATTTATTTTTAGAACAATGAAATTAACTTTGTCGAGATTAAAAAACTTTTTTAAATTTGTTGGTTAAATTTTGAGTGGAACAAAAAAGATTTTATTAGCCCAGATTTTTCTTTTTCAATCCCGGGAAATTTCGGGATTGTGGGTCAATCCCGGGATTGTAATCCCGAAGAAAAATCGGTCCGGGATCCCGGTTTTCGTGATCCCGGGATCCCGGTATTCAATCTCTAGGCGGGGTGGTGTGTCGGACTCGAACCGAGTAAAACCACACGGTGTGACCCTTTCTGCGCCTTTGTATTGGAAGGAGTCCAGAGAGGGGATTTCCTTCTGGGATTAGCAAAGTTATTATCTTAACCATGAGCATACTTACTTTGCTTCAGAAAATTTAAAAACCAAAAGATTATTGTTGCAGGTTATGAGCGAAGAACCGCCGATCACTTCCATTATTATTACAAACTTTGTAAAGTCTTAAGCGAAAATATATTTTACCGATATGGATTCCCCAGATGGCGCCCAGACTTTTTATTTCAGGGAGCCATATTGAACAAGTTGTGAGTTAGGTAAGTTTGGATTATCTAAGTATCGACAGTTTGCTAGACGTTAGATAATTGAACTAGTAATAGTTAAATAATACTAATATCAGTTGGTCTCGCAAGAATATAAACGTTAATTCTCATAAAGAAACACGTATAAATATTCTAATTTATTGCTATTAAGTCAGTCATACTGGTTATTATTGGTAGCATCATGCTTGATAAAAATATAAAGAAATTTTTATCCTACTTCATTGTTTACTTTACTGAGCCATAATTAATTGGAATTTTTTGGGAACTAAAGTTCAAGACCCTTATAATTTCGTCATTTCCGTCCGTCCGTCCTCGACTTACCGTCGAAACGGTGCTAGAAAGATGGAACTTTGTACAAATATGTGATTTTACCACGTCGACAAATTGCTAGAATAAAATCACGAAAAAAACTATTTATGGCGTACCTCCCCTACGCATAAATTGGAGATGATATTTTTTTTCCGCAGCTACTTCATCGTGTGGGGTATTATTAAAATACCTTTTAAAACGACTTTTTTTTATAAAGGTATCCGTTTGCGAGTATTCCACTTTAAACGCCATTTTTATATAAAAACAACTTGCTCAAAAAATCTGGAAAAATTCAATGGTAGATAGTATTATGAATTTTAAAGGAAAACTATAAAAGCTTTAATGACTTAATAAGTAGCCACGACAATCACATATCTATTGGATACGATTTGAAATCCAGGTACCATTATGGGTGACTGAGGAACCCTATTCTATGCATGGCCTGATACGCACTTCACCGATTTTTTATATCTTGTGTGTAAAAGCATTATCTTATTTTCATCCTATCATTATCATACTCGTATGTAATGGCTGCACGGTTACTATTATTATATTCTGATTACACGGTTGCCGGCCACGCCGCTTCCTAGTGCGTTATGGGTTGTGGGTTCAAATCCTACAATGGAGATAATACTTTGTGTGATTGTAAAATTGTTATTCTGGATCTGGGTGTACTTTTTGTCCAGTTCTTGTATGTTTGTAAAGTCCCCCGTGAACACAAGAATGATCTAATGTAGCAGTTGTCTTTTTTTAGTTATTTTTTTTCATAATTAAATTTTTGTCGTAAATTGAAATTGCTACAACAGTCGTGGCACTAATCCAAAGGTCTATGAGCTCGTAAACTATACACAAAACTAAGTTATACGAGTACATGTTTCAATTCAATATTTCAAATTATTATTAACTGTAAATACTTAAATTAACGTGAAACAAATGTATAAATTTTGTCGTCTAGAAGACGAGTTTGTTATCTTTAAATATGCGTATTAAAATATCTTTTAATTTAAAATTTGAATATTGTAAAGGGAGAAATACCCGTATGTCAAAAAGTTAATATTATTCGATGTTTATGTTTGGGGCAACGAGAGGGTAGAAGTCATAAATCGGCTTTCGTTTGAGTGGCTCTCATGAAAAAACCTCTTATGGTATCGATTCAAAACACAATTTACTAGGACGGGTATTATTTTATTGAGTTAAAGCTTTTTATTGGCGACATGTAGTGTGAAGTTCGGATAAAATAAGTGTCGAAATACGGACCTTTGTAAGCTTATATTTTATATACTATTTACGAAAATGTACATTTTTGTGGAAAGTAAAATGAAATACTATAATTAAGTTTAAAATCGAATTTAAACTGAATTATAGTATTTCATTTCATAGCACCTCAAAAATCCTAGGGTTAGTTTTATTAAAAGAAAAGGTACTAAGTTCTTACTTGTCAAGTGTTTCTACTAGCTCGCACTTGGCGCATTTATTAAATAGGCCAACTGACAGAATATCAAACATTTCAAGTAGAGTCGTCGCGAGTAGCGTCATTACGATAACGATTTAATAGTACCGGATAAGGCCTTTTTAAAATGAAAGCTATTTACAACGGTGAATAGTGTGGAAAGATCTATTAAAATATCTTCAAAAGAATTGTAGTTGTACGTTATTACCTATCCAGCGTGAATATCAACTTTTGATAACATACATCAGTGAACTTACATTAAAGACGCAAACTGAATAAGCATAATCAAACGGCTAAAATTATAGGTACGTACAATTAGATTACAGTCCTATCAAATGTATCAATTTACTTCAGTTAACTCGAATTAATATTCTGTTAAACTTATACATCGCCCAATTTGAATTAAGTTATTGATGTAGTAAATAGATTATTTTGATACTGAGAATCTAATAAGTTTAGAATATGTGATTTTGATTCATTTTGATCACTGGCATTCATGTTAGGCTTTATATAAATAGCGTAAACACGATGTAAGATGAACAGAGGCTTTCATGGAACTCAATATTAATTTCGCCCACAGGCGAGGTGGAGTGACGATCTGCGTAAGATGGCTGACAGGAGCTGGATGCGAGAAGCCCTAAATCGATCACAGTGGTGTGCAATGGGAGAGGCCTATGTCCAGCAGTGGACTGCGATAGGCTGATGATGATGATGAATATTAATTTCCTTTTATATTTATAAAAAACTAGCTTTTGCAGCTTGTGTGTCGGTTATGGTGATAACGAATAACATATGTCCTACCTCAAAAATCAAAGGATATTCCTTACCAAATTATATTGAAATCGATGCACTAAAAAAATAGCAATGAAAGCCTAACAGACCGATAGACTTACTTTTAAATTTACTTTGTGTATGCTTAAAAAACCCAAAAAGCTTTAAGATCAAAGACATCAAATTTTGACACGACATCACATCAACTTGACACCAACATCAAAATATTTTTTAGCCTATTTTTGCGTCACTACAACGTCACTACAACACAGCCAAGCGCGGCAGGACACAACTGGTACAACATAAAATATGGTCACTAGAGACGAGTATGCTGAAATATGGAACTGTTTTAGACATTTTAATTTTCCAGTTTAAAGTAAAATATAATCTTGGTCTAATCTTTTAAATACAAATTATAAAAATATGATGCTACAACTTACACATTTCTTTCATTGTCGCACCCTGAATCTTTGATGATTGATAAGGTAAGGAAATGTGCAATGTGTCAATATTGATAATAAGTATTTAAAGTACTAGTACTGAAAATAATCGTTTACTAATAAAACGTGAGAAACAAATGTAAATTCACTGAGCAATTCTTAAAGTTTCACGATATAGAAAACTAAATGGTTAAAAAATATGTAATTGAAGTCAAAATAAAGTAAAACTCGACGTACTCGTACTTTTAAACGATTTTTATTTATATAACATGAAATGTATGGTGCTTTACTTACAGTTAACATATTTATTTATATGCCTACTAACGTAATTTAATTATGCCTAAACACAGTAGGTGAATTAGGTAACAAGAAATAAACAAATGAGCTATCTGCACCCAGGACTCTCAAGTCTGGCTCAAAAACATGTAGAAAAGAATTTCGACAGGGTGACCGGAGTCGTGAGTCTTTTAGGATTATAAGACTCAATAAAAGAATAAATAAATTTAAAAAAATGAGTATATAGGGACACTAGTAAAGTACCGCACTAGACATTTATAAAACTATCAAATTAAGAACACGACTAGAACATGGCATGTACAAACACTGTTTTATAAGTAAGTAATAATGTAATTTCCACATGCTAAGTATAACAATTTGTTTCTTGATTATTGTTTTTTTTGGGAAGGAACTTATTCCTGAAGCTCACGCTAGTTTGGGAATCAGGACTTACAGTTGAATTGTATCCATCTTTTGTTATTATACATCCTCAAGTTGTATTTATACAAGTCTGTACTAAATTACTAAATTGCAAGAAAAGTGAAAGTAAATGTAGAATTTAGTTTAGTATATTTCTATGTTCTCCAAAGAACTTTGAAGTAATATGTTAACATTTGTCAAGGTTGGTCTGCCAAAAATATAGTGTAAATATGCAACAGTAATTATATTTTGCCATCAGTTCTGTAGTCATCATCACTCTCGAGAATTACAGTCTAGAATCAAGTCTTTTTCCTTACAAAAAAGTTAACAAAGATCTGGTTAACTAAGTAATAAAACTTTTCTAAAGTGAATGTTCTACAACATTTACTGCATATACATACGAAGTGTTCCCTTGACAATGCTCAGTAGTCTTATATCAGAGTTCAATAGACTTTCTATGTTCAATGTCATTGCAGACAGTTCATATATTAAACGGGTATACAAAAGTAAGATAAAATTATAAAATCATTGTATAGCTGACAACTGGGTTGTTTTATTTAAAATGGATCCATATCCTGACCAGTACAGTTGCAATTCTCGTTCGTCCAGTTTTTGGCAAGCTGCAGATAGCGGATTGGTTTTTGAGGATATTTATGAGGATGTGTCTTTCCATTAATCAATAAAAAGTTTTGGTTGATTTTTGATACTAACTTTTCGAGTATTAAATAAATGAAATTAGATTAAAATTTTGGTTTTAAGATACTAATTAATACATATTTTGCTATATAAATACATCACTTCAAATGACAGCAACACATATCATCATCATCGTCATCAACCTATCGGCCTATCGCAGTCCACTGCTGGACATAGGCCTCTCCCATTGCACACCACTCTGATCGATTTTGGGCTTCTAGTATCCAGCTCCTGCCAGCCATCTCACGCAGGTAGTCACTCCACCTCGCCTGTGGACGTCCTACACTACACATATAATAGGTTTTAAATTTAGATAAAATTGTTAGCATTTTTAAGAACTTATATGGTTTATTTTATCAATAAACTACCAAAATTTGATGATTACCAAAATTTTTCTTAGTATAATACTTATTTCATTATCTTACTAAAATTATAAAATATATAACAGTTAACGATAAACATACATATCTTGAGTCTATTAATACCCAACAAATGGTAACTGACTCGAGTCATATTGACGGATTAATCTTAGTACTATTTCCAATTCTATCGAATAGTGCATAGATTAGGCCACTAGTTAATAGATTCAAAGTCCCCATGAGAGGCTTGAACTATTCGATAGTGGACATACTCCATTAAACTTATTACGTACCCACTATACGATAAACGTCATCAACAACGCGTAATACGCATGTAGGAAATCTGATTAGATTGTTGGTATCAAGAGGAGGGTGGGACTGTAACTTCTTAAGAGGCCGGCGTACGACACTCGAAACTGCAAGTTGAAATTTGTTCGTAAAATATTGCTGTCTCTGTTTGACAAAATACAACGTAGATACGAGTGCACCGCTGTATGTGTGTATGTGGATTGACATTCGTTCGTAGTAATTCGGACTCTCTCGTGGAAGGTTCGGCTATCATTATTTGACTGACACGAATCACACACACATTGAAATATTTTTTGATGCGATAGCACTACTAATGCTTGCTTGAAATTTGTGAAAATATGGATGTGTTTCGTAATATCGAAAATCATGAATGAAAACTCAATATTTTTTCGATTTATTTTGTGTAAATAGTAGCATAATAATATGACATATGTTATTGATGAAACAATATTAGGAATATTTTTGTTTTTAAGACATAAAAAAACAAAATGAAAACATGACATTTACAATGTAAAATATGTAAAATTTAATTTCATTATATTTTATTCTATATAAGTTTATTTTAAAAAATAAAGACGTAATAACCTAAATAAATACAGTCTAAGTCCGAATATCAACATATCATCGTGGAAATATGTTTATACTGCAAATGATCTTGGTATACCGTTTGTATGGACAATTCAGTCTCCGGGGGCCCCTTAATGTTGCAGCTTAGTAGACTTTAATAGATACGGAACTCTATGAATATATACAAATATCTTCACTTATCTTCACTTTGGAGAAAACTTTTTAGAGTCATTTTGGCAGCATTATATACAAAATAAAAATGCGGTTTACGATTTATGTATTTTATGTATTAAAAAACAACTACTTACTAGATCTCGTTCAAACCAATTTTCGGTGGTAGTTTATATAGTAACGTACAACATATGTTTTTTTTGGTTTTATCACTCTCTTATTTTAGAAGTTACAGGGACACACATTTTTCCACTTTGGAAGTGTCTCTCGCGTAAACTATTAAGTTTAGAAAAAAGATGATATTGGAAACCTCAACATTATTTTTGAAGACCTATCCACCCACACGTATGGGTTTGATGAAAAATTTTTTTTTGAGTTTCAGTTCCAAGTATGGGCCCCCCAAAACGTGAAGTTTTTTTTCTAATTTTATGTGAAAATCCTAATGCAGTTCACAGATTACATCTACTTACCAAGTTTCAACAGTATAGTACTTATGGTTTCGGAATAAAGTGGCTGTGACATACGGACGGACAGACAGACATGACGAATCTATAAGGGTTCCGTTTTTTGCCATTTGGCTACGGAACCCTAAAAAGCACTTGATTGCAACTAGCGATCGCGTTCCAATACTTTGGTGCAAAGTGTTCAAAATGGCTTGAATTGCCAATTTTTCGGGATTTTTTTAAGCAAGAGTTAGTGTTTTTTTTTATAAATTGACATTTTATAAAATGTCGTCATCGTCATCTCCAAAGCCTTTATTATTTTCAGATTATTTGGAATCACATACTAGTTCGAGCCTAGTGGTGAAAGTACTGCGCCAAGTGTTGCGGGTTCAAATCCCACATGGGGCAACACTAAGTATGATCCACCTAATTGTTGTTCTGAGTCTAGGTGTTCTTGGTGCCATCTGCATCTATTTTTATAGAGTACACAAGCAACACGATATATTCCAGGATGTATGATATTACGGGAGTTGTTTTTTCATAAAAAGTATTTTCATTAAAGTTATGTTTACCTTTATTTAGTGCAAGACATGAGACTTAGGAGTCTCCAAAAAATCATGATCTAGCATTAATTTTGATGAAACTTTACCCAAAAAAATAAAGAAAAGTACTTCCAACAACTATTTCAAAGTTATAATTAAATTTGTTTTAAAAAGTTAAGCGACAAGTTTTTGTTCTATTTCTGTTTTACTTGTTTCTGCTGCTTATTGGAGTATTATCAACTAGAATTTTGAAATGAACGTTTGTTACATAATGTATAAATAAAATATATTTAGTCTTAAATATATTTAGTATAGATAGCTCTACTTTAGTAGTATAGAATTACTCTGGTAGTATTTTTGTAGTCTCGTAGTAGTAGTAGTAGTAGTAGTACAAACTCTGACCACGGAACCACAATCAGAATGCCTGATGGCAAATATATGGTACGGCTACCATTGAAATCAGAACGACCAGCATTAGGCGATTCAAGTGCTACAGAATTCAACATTGGCTCTACTCTAGCGGAGCTATCCATCTTGAGATTTTACTACTTATCACGGAAAGCTTCTAGACAATTATTTATTATTTCACATTTAGAATCTATTGCATATCCTGTCAATAGCTATGTCATTATTATTTTCACTTTTATATTATATATTTGTATGCTGTTGGTATTCCAAAAATAAATACATAAAAAATAATCAACTCTTTGAATGAATTAAAACGAAACATAAGTATTCTTTCCTTTAGACTTGAACTCGAAAAGGTTCATTGTACCACAGATTTTTAGTAAATTTCAATTATATACAAGCCTTATCAGTCTCACAGGATACTGGAAACGGTGAGGTCGCTCATTACTTTTTAATTGCACCCATGCACGATTCGCGTATTACGAGTAGACAACTCTAAACAACAGCGTAGGGCTGACAGTTGAAGATAAATTAAATTACTTGTATTACAGAGGTGAGATTTAACGGATTTAATCAATGATAAACATCATAAGTAGTTTAAAATATAACAATGGCGCATAATTGAATCCTTTAGAAATGTAAAAAATAAGTTAATATTGTATCTGTTAATATTGTGTGTAACTGAACCTAAAAGTTTGCTTATGTGAGTCGAAACTTTTGTTACTTTTTGCAGCTGCAACCATGAAAATAAAAGAAAAATAGAAATAAACTAGTGCATAAGTATTCCAAGATAGACATAAAAGCAAGCACAGCTACAAGGTTACTGGCAAATGGAATTGGAAATGCTACAGAATTCTATAGCTTTATACTGGCATGTGAACAATAAGAACTGTAAAGTTTATACAAGTGTCTTAGAAAAGACACAAAACCATTTAGTATTTGTAAATCCTCGTCGATACCAAGTGTAAATTCACAATACTAAATAAAACAATCTCAGAACTTTTATCTAACTATACATTTACATATATATTTTATACATTTCAAGAATGTGTTTTATCTGTAGCTGACTGTAACTAATAGAATTTGATCGATATAGTGGGTGAGGTGTTTTTCTTTGTCTATATAGTATTTGAGAATTTAATCTACATATATAAATGTAAAATTCTTTTGTGGAGATTTTAAAAACTTAATACCCTGATATTATTTATATTATTATTATTATTGTGATACCAGCCACTTCAGACAATGCTTTTATCAATTTTTGCGTAAGTTTTGTTCTTTATTTTTCATCCTACGCAACCTAAATGTGGTACAGCGAAGTGTGAACTTGGAACAGCAAATATAACAGGATACATGGTTAATCCAAAACTATTTTCGAAACATATAATTGTTATATATATTTTTTTTCTCTTTATTTTTTAAGGGACTTTTACCCTAATAGGGTATGTCAGTCCCATAAGGCCTTAACTTAGTAAACATCATTTATCTATAATACGCTAGACTGTACAATTTAATAGCTTTTTCAGATGTCGGCGCAGCCAAAACACTTTGAATTACACCGACATCCAAAAAATTCAAGTTAATCTGTTTCATTATTTCATATCTTTTAGACCGATTCTTAACACATTCCATCAACAAATGTTGAACATCGTCCACAATGTTACACATATCACAATTTGGTGAGTTAGCTCTACGCATTAGATGTTCAAATTTTTTTGATGGAATGTGTCCAGATCGTAATCTATGAGCTATTGTAACACATGATCTACTTATTTCTAAATTACCAAACCACGGTATATGAGGAGGTTCGGACTGAATAGTCTTGTACCAGACCCCTTTTTTTAGAGTGTTCATCAAAATATTCTTTCCATTTATCGAAACAAATTATTTTAAATTTATGTATCAACTCCGAGTAATGTGGTTTAATGTTAATAATATCCCCTTCCTTTATCGCTAACTTGGCTAATCTGTCCGCCTCCTCATTGCCCTTTATATCAATGTGTGATGGTATCCATTGCAATTTCAGATTTTTAGATACACTGATATTACGTACTTTCTTAATTATTACATAGGCTATCGATACACCTCTGAAGCCAGAGGCGCATCGAGCCAAGTACTGCAAGGCGCTTTTGCTATCTGTAAATATAACAAACTTTTGCCCACTCAAGTCGTTTATACGATTAAGTGCTTCTGAAATCGCAACTAATTCCAACGTCATAATTGAAACAGGTGAGCAAATTTTGTACATAGCTGAGCCATTTGGATAGTAGTACGCTGCTCCGATACCATCAGAATTTTTAGAGCCATCTGTATAAAAGTGTAGCCATCCATTGTACATATCATTCAATTCCTGCAATACGTCCAATCTTAAGGAATTAAATTCATCAAGTACCTATAACTCGTGCGAGCTAAGATGGCACCTGGCTTGAAACGAAACATGATACCGTTCCCCCGCGTAATACCCCTCTGTCATCTTGCAAGTAGCGTTAGCATCACTATTATCGTTGCACGAATCTTTCCATAATAATTTTAGTTTATTAGGTATTACCTAATATCATATACATCACTCCACGAATTTATTTTATTAATATATCATTAGATTCGTCTAGATAACCCAATTGATTTAAGAAAGGTCACACAAAAAAAAAATCAGCATGACGACTATGAGACGCAATAGTTTAAAATTAATAATATGCACATGATATTTAGAGACTTTGATTAAAAGGCTTATCATGACGATTTAAGATTGTATTTTATAACCATATTTCAGTTCCTAATTTCATTTAAAATGATATTAGGTATTACCTAATATTATTTAAATCACTGCATTCGGGTAAATAATGAACGAGGCCTGCTTCCTATTGGTATGCATTTGTATTTTCTTAACTCAGGTAGTAAAGTACCACATGATATAAAGTAGTATGTTATGAGAAACTACTTGAAGCAAAATAAATGTTAAAATTTAAAAAAACTAGAATGAATTATATTTTTCTTGCACTCAGTACTTCAAACGACTGACATTTGAGTCAGGTGCCATCTTAGGTCGCACGAGTTATAAACAAGTACCTAAACCCTGGAAAAATGAAAAAATTAATGTTAAAATTAGCACTTGGCAGCTTTGAAATACTGTTCCCATACCCCATAAGATGTGGTAAATGCGAAATTGTCATCACTATACGCGTCGGGGACGAGCTCCAAATAAAAATATTTTTCGTAATTTTGTTGTAGCACTTTGTGGACGTGAACACAACACATATTCATGCATTTTTTCCTTCATCCTTTCTATTGAAATATTTGTAACAGCATAGTTAGAGAGGAGAGGAACACACCCTGGAATATAGGCGCACGATTGATTTTAAAGTTTTGTTTAGAACACGCGTTAGTTTAAGTTTCAAGATATCTATATTTTTCAATATTATAAATTCGAAAGTAACTTTGTTTGTCTGTCTCTAACGTTTTCACGGCCATATGACTGAACTGATTGTGATGAATTTTAATATACAGATAAATAGAACGTTTGGAAACGACATGAGCTACTTTTTGAGTCACGGGCAAAAGTTAGTTAATATAAAAAGAGACTTAAAGAAATGATGAAAAGTCATAGCTGTTGTTTGGATGTTAATTAGCGTCCCCTTCTTTGAAATGATGCTGAAACGGTACAATAGGCGTAAACAAATTCTTATAACCCAACAATATACTTACATCAAGCTCTAAAAACTCAAGTCAGTTTTTTGCCTCTACTTGAACAATTCACTAATCATTTAAGGTTTGACAGGACAGCGTAAAGTTAAAGCGAATTAGCAAGTCAATGAGTAACATTTGTAAACATTTTCCTTTAAGCTCTGAAGTATTATTTAGTCTGGTCTCAATTATGTCGTGTTTATGTCCAAAACGTGATATTTATGACCTACGACAGTCTTATCTCTATATCTCAGTCCAGCAAGTTGCTATTTCATCTAGTGCAGATGTTTGAGTTTGAGGACATTGCAGTTGCGACTTCAAATAGGACCAGTTTGTGTTTATATTACCTTCTATGTTAATGAACCCATCGTTTGAGAATACAATATTTACAACATTTACCATAAGCATATCATTACCGCCTGCATGATCTCCAACCAGACGGAGGAGAAATTATAATTATTTTAACACATTTTTTAGGGTTCCGTAGCCAAATGGCAAAAACGGAAACCTTATAGATTCGTCATGTCTGTCTGTCTGTCTGTCCGTCCGTATGTCACAGCCACTTTTTTCGGAAACCATAAGAGCTATACTTTTGAAACTTGGTAAGTAGATGCAATCTGTGAACCGCATTAAGATTTTCACATAAAAATAGAAAATTTTCTCATATTATTTTTCTGTAAACTGAATAGTTTGCGCGAAAGATACTTCCAAAGTGTAAAAATGTGTCCCCCCCCCCCCCCTGTAACTTCTAAAATAAGAGAGTGATAAAACTAAAAAAAAATATATGTTGTACATTATCATGCAAACTACCAACGAAACTTGGTTTGAACGAAATCTAGTAAGTAGTTTTTTTAATACGTCATAAATCGTAAACTGCTATTTTCCTTTCATTCAATCAATACACTATTATAAAAACATCGATCCAAGTTACAACGAACTACAAGAACTTTTATATGATGTTAATTGCTGATACGGAACCCTTCATGGGCTAATACGACTCGCATTTGGCCGCTTTTTTTTAAACTTATAGCTTTTCACCAAATGCAAATGTAATAATGTATTTATCTATGGTACATAGTCATTTTAAAATAATTGTCAAATGTTTGGCCTGTGTTTGTTCTAATACAATTAAATGGGCACATTTACAGTGAAGATCATTCCATAGTGAGACCATAGTGGTCATATTAATGACAATAATAAATATTGCAGTGCCAAATAACACTCTTCCCACGCAGTAAGTAAGTTGCCACTTTCATAATATTATTTGCCTTTTGATAATTCTGTGAACCTTATTTATAAGACAAGTAATTTTACACATATTTATTACGAGTAATTTGAACTTTTATATACAAAACTATAATAAGAACGTTCTCTTCGCATTCTTATATCACAATCATGATATTATGATACGAAGAATTTTATTAGATTTCTATTTTTAGTTATTGTATTGGCATGTTCAATATAAGTACCTAATCTCTTATCTGAGCTACTGAAATACTAAACGACTGATAAATGAGATATTGAATTCGATGATTAATGCGGGCCTAGTAAAATCAAATCAAATTTATTAATTTCTATTGAAACATTTATTTTTGAATGAGTTTGTTTATTTGTTTTTGACGAAGTTTCCGCAAATACACTCAGAAAGTATAAATATTTAATCCGTTCGGAGATCACGAGCATGTAGGTGCTTATGACAACTGAAACAAGTTTGGTTCTATTTATGTTACTTTGTATTGATAATTTAAAGAAGTTTCTGTATTTAATTTTGGTTAAATGTTGTGTATTAATCTTTCGTAGATTGAATAGATGATTGTGTTATCTTTCTTGTGCGTCTCCTTTAAGTGAGGAAGCATATAACTTTTGATACTGTTACTTCTTTAATGTTGTTATAGCATATAAGCGAATATGACCTTCAAACTTTAAAGGAAAGATTTTTATCTTTTCATAATGGCCACCAAAACGCTTTCCATCAAGTGACTTGCATTTTAAACTCGTCGAATTGTAAACTTAAAAGAAAAACTGTAGGTTTCTCTAGGTATAAGGTATAATTCCTCTTATTTATCGTGGTTCTATATAAATAATGAACATGTTTCTCTAAATTTATTACTACTGAAGTTGTATTGGAAATTATGCAAATGTGATTTTAGAATTATCTACGTAAAGTTACCACACACGAAAATTTTGAACTAAAGTTGCAATTATTATAATGAAAGAAGTTTACGTCCTTCGTCGTTATATGTGAAGTGTTTGTAATAACCTTAATTGTTTACAAGGGTTGTTTATAAACTTTTGCCCAGTCATAATTTCGACTGATTGTCTTTTACTTGAACAAAAAAAGGTATAAATATTTTTGTGCATAGTATTTTACTCACTTAGTGCCTTATAAATAAACTTAAGTTGTATTTTAGCTTGATTCCAACTAAGCTTTGCTCCGTCATTGAGTTACTTAACTCTGTGTGCCTTTTACGCATTCACGGGTAAAACACTGAAACGATTTGAATGAATTTCGGTATAGAGGTAGATTGAACCATGGAGAGGGCTACTTTTGCCAGGATAACTGACATATATATTCGAGCGGAGCACGTTCAAAAACTAGTGTACATATAAAAAAGAGTTGCGCCTTGATTCCCTTTTCTACTTGTTGTCTATATCAATATGAATATATAAATAATTTGTAAATTTGTATAGGGTATATGGGTATCAATACAATCACATAATAAGTATCACGTACTTTTGTCAGGCCCGATATACCTTTTATTACTTTTAAACATAATATAATAGGGGATAAAGTATGAAATTACCGTTTTATTGTAATGGTACTTCGAATTGAAATAGAACCTTATGGTTTGAAATTTATAAGTGAAACTTTGTTCAAATCGTACCTACGAGGTTCTTTCTTCTTTCAAAATATGTGCAACATTCGAATATCGACTTTCAGGTGTTTATTTTATTCAGCTTTGACGAGAGTGCTGAATACATTGAAAATTCGAGTGATTTTGGAATACGAGTCAATATTGCGTTTGGAGAGAGGACTGCTAATGAACACACCGTGCGATTTTGGTTTAAACGCTTTCGTGATGGAAATAGATTTGAAGAACGAACCACGTGCAAGACCGCCCACACATATGAATAACAATGAATTGAAAAATATGTTTAAAGGCAATTCGAGCCATACTACCCTTGAATTAGCGGCATGGTTTAACGTTACCTTACTAACAATATTGATTCATTTTTTGACTGCCTTGTTGGTCCAGTGGTTAGCGTATGCGGCTGCTGATCAAGAGGTCTCGGGTTCGATTCCCGGGTCAGACCAAATAATTGTGTGATCCACAAATATTTGTTTCGGAGTCTGGGTGTTTTTCTATGTATAATATGTATGTATTTACAAAAAAAAAAAGTATGTTTATGTATTTATATCAGTCGCTTAGTACCCATAACACAAGCTCTGCTTACTTTGGGACTAAATGATGTTGTGTGTAAGTTGTCCAAATATTTATTTATTTGCGTCAAATCAATAAAATAAAAAATATGTTAACACCATGTGCCTCATGATTTGACTGATCTGTAAAAAGAAAGGCGTGTTAAAACTTGTGTTGCCTTGAAGAATCGATACAGAAATGAAGGAATATTGGATCGAATTTTGACATGTGATGAAAAGTGGATTCTTTACGATAACCAAAGTGAAAAATGCAATGGCTAACCCTAGGTCAAACGCCGCAATAGTATCCTAAAGCAAAGCTTACCAATAAAAAGGTAATGGTAACTGTTTGGTGGTTTGGAGCTGCTCAAGCAATAACGGCAGATGTCTACTGTGCCAAACTCCAAACAATGATAGCAAAACTTGCAGTAAAACAGCCTCGACTTGTGAATCGATCTTCACCATTATTGCTCCACGATAACGCACGACCTCATACAACACGAGAAACCGTTTTAATTCTATAGGAACTGCAATTTGAAACCA
Organism: Phragmatobia fuliginosa; assembly: GCA_932526445.1. Lineage (NCBI taxonomy): Eukaryota > Metazoa > Arthropoda > Insecta > Lepidoptera > Erebidae > Phragmatobia > Phragmatobia fuliginosa. The sequence goes on along the minus strand of OW052065.1, from coordinate 13,186,174 downwards.
TTCATCACTCTCCGTATTCGCCAGACCTTGCTCCAACGGACAACCATTTTTTTTCGTGATTTAGACAATTTTCTAAATGATAAAAAGTTTTCTTCCTAGGAGGCAGTACAAAATGCTATCACACAGTTTGTCGCAAAAGCATAAGTTACCTTCCTATAAAATGGCAGCAATGTATGGATAATAATGGTATCTAAAGTTACTTTATCTATTTTGATTAAATTAATATGTTAGATCAAAAAAACGAGTTCAGTACAAAATCGTCAATTTCATACTTTAACCCCCAATATTAAAAAGTTATACAAAAAAGGAGCACAGGAGTTCTTAAACAACGAATCTCTGTTACACGTAACATTCCATTGCTGTGTGCAAAACGATTGGTCTTCTTTTCTAGTAAAAAACAGTGCCGAAAGAAATCTACTGCTGGACATATGCCTTAAGGCCCCGGTCAACAATCGGTCTTGTGCTGCCCATATCCATCGGTTTCTCGCAACCTTCACCAAGTCGTCATAGTACCTTGTAGAGAGCGTACCAGTGCTTCCAGTACGTCATCGCAACTTTAGGACTTTCTGGCCCCAATGGCTATAACGTTTGAAAGCGATGTTCCCCGCCCACTGTTACTCACGTCGGGCATTTTTCCGGGCAATGTCGGTAACCCTGGTTCGTTTGCAGATTTCCTCATTCTTGATTCGATCACGCAGAGAAATTCCGAGCATTGATCTCTCCATTGCTCTTCGTGTGACTTTGAGCCATCTTATAAGGCCCATTGTGCGTACCCCAAATTATCACTGGCAACACACACGTCTTTAACCAAGACCTTTGTTTTGAGATACCGTGGTATTTGGGACGACAAAGGTCGCATAGCTTACCGAATACCGTCTAGTCAAATTGGATTCGACAATAGACCTCTTTCCCATAATTGAACACGTGTGCACGAAATACACGAAGTCTATTTTGAATTGCAGGTTCCATTTATATGTATAACCATTGTACTTTTCGTAAGGTAATAGGTTGTCCTGACAATTTAGGGAAATCAAATGTACCCCTTCAAGTGAGCAGTCAAATTGAAAGAATTTGAATGGAAGTGCTTTAGTGTGATTGATGCGGCACCTGCCTATCTGTACTAGTACAGTTGCTTACAGATGTATCACGAGCAATAAATAAAATTCGTTCTAAAAATAAAAAGTCACTTTTATTTAAGTTCATCTAAAAATGCTATAATTAATTTCTAGAAATATAAAATAAAACTGAGTACAAACTTAGGAAATAAATACGCAACTGCCTAGGAGTAGTATGTTAAATTTTGTGTTTGTATTTAAAATTTTTGCTTTTATTTGTAAATTTCCATTCCAGAAAACTTTACTACAAAAAAGAACTTATATTTGTCTTAAATAACGATACAACTATCGGTATTTACTCGTGTATAAAGTATATTTTTTTTAAATCTACACCTGAAAAAATGCTAATAAATCTGCTGATTGCAAATAGGTCGGATTAGGCTTTGGCTTCTGCCTAAAAATCGGCCAAAGCAGAAGGTTTCAGCCAAGTCAAAGCATTGAAAGTATGCATATTTATATCAGTTATCTAGTACGCATATTATTTTTTTAAATGCCGTTATTACAACTAAAAGTAAACTAATTTCGAAGTACAAGTAAGTTCAAATAATGTGTTTTTACAAGAACTTTTAAAATTGGTTGTTTATCAACCTTTAAACTAAATCTATCCCTTCTAAATGATAATATAATACCAAAAAGTCTAAGTCAGTCTGAGTCTATTTCCTGATGAGTTGAACTCTGGAGCCTTTATGAGTAGAGTAAACAGGTTTCTTTCGGATGGGCGTGTACCATCTTCGTCTTCATCTACACTTTCCATCAGGTGAGATGGAAGACAAACGCCTATTCCATTACAACAGTTAAAAAAAACTCTTAGAAATCTGTTTTTAATAAAACTCTTTTATATATTGCATTATTCCCCGAAGCTTTTAGTTTGCGCGTTGATGCGATACTTTATTATACTCAAGGTTGGCACAATTTTCTGCTGGATTTTTTCATACAAATATAATTATATTTTTTGTGTCTTATCTTTTCTAGATGCACTACTGCAAATGTATGTGTGATTTCTTATGTCTAAAATAAATGTCAAAAAAAGGAAAAATATATTTAATATTTCAACAAAGTAAAAGACTGAATTTCTAACAAGATTAAATCAAAGGTTAAGATTACAAATAGTAATTGAAGATGCTAATCATAGTTAAAAGTTTGGTGTTATCTTTTAATGTTCAACTTCAAAAGAATTAATGGTTTATCTTATTTCTTGTAATCGTAGTCAAGTTTTATAAAACACAATAAAATCTTGTTCTAGACAAGAATTAAATTAAATAACTTTGAACAAAATCTGAAGCTTTCTTAGACCAGAGAATAGGCAGCAGCGTTTTATTATGCACGCTATCGTTCTGCTGGTTACTATTGGTTATGGTAGCAGTCGTAGCTAAGAATCCCAGGGCTACGGACGTCTATCACATTACGTACAATGGACGAACTCTGAGGCTCAACGAATATCTGACCGAATCGGAGGTGAAGTTGAACTAGATATTCTGAGATTTTCTGAAGTACGCTGAAAGGCCATCTACTTTATTTCTGACACGTTAACAGCCTTTTCAAGGCGGTTTTTAAATTTCTTATTAACTGGGTTCTCACTGGCAACATTGTGGAAATATTCAGTATCTCGACAGGGTACCGTACCTCTACGGAAACTAACCGAAAGGTACTCTATGTAGGCCGTAGGTATATGCGCATATGTTTATTTACTTATTTTTCTCCTTACAATTAGCTAGTTTACAGTTTGTTCTAAGCATAATAAAATTTTGCACCCAAAACTAGTGTGAGAGACTGGTGCCTGATGCGTTCTTCCCGATAAGTGTAATATAATATGAGAAAAAACTAATTGCTAAGCACAATAAAAAATATCAACTTAATCTAAGTAAGATAAATACCTCCCATAAGAATAAACAACAAATATAAAACATAAAAGTGTAGATAAGGATCAGTGAAATGTTAATAGTTTAAAATAATAATATGTCGGTTGTTTATCTATGAATGTTTGTTTAGCAAAATATGTATCTGTATTTAATTGTGTGTGTATGAGTGTAGAATAATATTTAATCCTAACTGCCCAACTTCCTCTTGGCGAAACATACGGTCAAATACTAAATCAGAGGTTTTAAAAGATTCTCCGTATTCTGGTAGTCTAAAGTCTTAAGATAGTCAAGAACCACTTTCTTACATCTCAATGTAGTTAATGTATATATCTCCAAAGCGCTATTCAGCTTGTTATAAAGGTACGGTCCGAGAAAGTAGAAAGAACTATGAGAAAGTGCCGTGCTGAATTTTCTGGTCATACATACCCTACCTTTTCGTCGCCTGTCCCTGTGAACATCATTATTGTAAGGCATCAGTTTGTGATGCCGAAGTATGATATTGAGAATGAAGGTCTGTCTTACAGTTAACACCACCCTATCTCTATAAAGTTGAGTCGTTGGAAATCGTGGCAGCACCTTCCCACGTAGTTATACAATAATTAATCAAAGAATCACAAAGCGCAAAGTAAATAATTTTGATAATCCTTCGATTAGCAGTATATCTTAAGGTCTTAAAAATATACTTCAACTTTCGTAGCCGTGCAACCAGGGAACCATATGTGGAAGCTAGGTAGGTACAAAGAAGGTACACTTCAATGTTATCATGGGGGCTTCAAGACCAAAGTGAGACTAGCACCACACATGGCCACATGGCTTCTTGAACAGAAATCTAAGGGGGCAGATGTTAATCAAGTTTTTAGAATCACAGGGCTTACTCACGATTAATCTATTGTTTAAGAAGAAGTGGGTCTGACGGAGCACCGACAACGTGACTAAAAATGAGAAGATTCCCAACGAATTGTTCTCATGAACCTAGACGAGGCGAAGATCACGTATAATGACCACCTCACTCCGGGATCAGTACTTAATGATTACATGCCTCTTGATGTTATTAAGTAATACAGCTATATAACTAAATCAGTTGTATAGATGTTACTATAAAAAGGTAGCTGCAGTGACATAAGCTGGAACTAATACATATAACAAAATTATATTTTTATTGAAAAACAAGAAAAGTATAGTAATATATGTAAATTTCTCCAATACTTATGTTAGTGAATGTACAACTTATGTACGCACTCTTATGCTGGACGACAGTACTGAAGCTTTCCAATCTCAGTTGAATTTCAAGAAGGAATAGATTTTTACAACGCGTGCACCTATTGTGTTGGCCTTTTCAATTTTATTTTTAAGTCAAACTTAAGTACGAATACTGGAGTCTTTATATATCTCTTGTATTGTAACTCACTTTTATTAATATTTCATTTGAAGTTTGAATCAATCGTTAGATAATTACGAGTATAATAGAAATGAGATAGAATTTATGTGACTCTTTTTTTTTATCAAACGTTCAAGACACTTCTTAAACATGCTGCATGTTTACTGTAATTATAAACTTTCAATACCAAACCTTTCCTTTCTTCGCGGAGTATTCCTATGGGGGAAAAGAAGGTATTGTGAAGTCAGACTAGTTCGTCGGAAGTCCCTCAAGACGAACCTGTCCCCGCTAAAACCCACGGTGGCCAACCTCGGCAGTCTGGGGAGCTCCAGAAACGCATTAAAGGCTCCTGAAGTCCCCTCTGCCGTAATGCCCATCGCTAGGGTACATACTAGGGTGATCAAGAATCACCCACCCCAGGACGATGTCGATACATTTCACTTTTTAGGTCTTCATACAAACCCATTTTGTTTGTAATATTGTGGAATAAGTAGTTGTTCTGCCATTTGGGAAAGTAATTAAATTGAATGGGAAAAAATAATTTATTTCTGAATCATTTTCGTTTGATGGCCCTCTCGGTAATTAATTATAAATTCCGCTGGGTTTATCATCGTTTATATTATTTTTACCTTGAAAAACAATACAATCATTAAGATTGATTTGAAGTACCTGAAGATTAAAAGAGATTGGTATTTTTAGAAATTCTTTATGAAATGTTTTATAGTAATATATAATATATATTGATGGCATGGATGAAGCTAGTAAATTGGTTGTAATAGCACTGAACCAAGTGCTGTATATTGTTCGGTCCCCATACAAGATTAAAATTTGTGTATTTACAAATGGTTGTACAGATTCTGTATATTCATTGACACCATTGTTTGAAGATTACAACAATAGGTTAATCAATAGACTGCTATGTGTTGGATTATACTTTTAAGTTTTATTTGGGATTTTGATTGTTTACATTTGATGGTTGAAAAAATCGATTCAAAAACATAAATTCTTCATCGCTTTATTAAGATAAGTTCACACTTTCATATAGTATCACGAGCTACCATACTCCTGAATCAATTTCAAGAGTACTGTTGCCTGTATATCTTTACTCAAAAAACAACATATACTTTTTCGTCATCGTCATCCGCCTAATTTATTAACCGACTTCAAAAAAATGAGGAGGTTCTCAATTCGTCGGAATCTTTTATTTTTATTTTTTTATGTATGTTCAGCGATAATTTCGTCGTTTATGAATCGATTTCAAAAATTCTTTTTGCATTGGAATGGGCGTAGCTTACAGGTGGTCCCATCGTCACCATATCGGGATCTGATGATGGGATCCCAAGGAAATCGAGGTAACTCCTCAAATATCATAGGCACAATTGTCGCGATTTGGGTACCATGAATAGTTTTTCTCTGAAGTCGGTTCCTTTATGTTAGAATTATTGTACTGTGGATAGAGGCCTCTATCGTTAGACGCCATTCTGATCGACACATATAAATTATATTTATTAAATACGCTCGTAATCAAATTCCTGAAATCGCTAAAACTGCCAATAGTTGTAGGTATTTCAGTATTACGGTATTTCAGTCATTAGTGTTCGGTATTTCAGTAAATTTTATATTTGGCTGTAAACACAAAAAACCTAGTTTTGTGTTCATTTTATCAACATGGCGGATTTGATGGACATCTAGCCTTTTTGACACAAACTTTTAACTCGCTTAAAACAGAATTTAGGAACATTCACATGATAAAATTTTAATGAGAAGCATAAACTTTGGAATAAGGGATTCGTGATATACAAACAAATGTTTTGGTGAGTTAACATTTTGGATAAATTAACATATTTTAGTCTTTATTATTGTTATAACTTTGTTTAGAAACTGAAAATGAAGCGTTGATTACTACTTTAATCTAATTGTATAATATTATTAAATCAATGTTTTTGAAATAAATTCGAACTTACTGAAATTATTTTCAATATGATGGTTAATTTTATTACATAATTATTTTTTTCATTGTAATATATTGGTTTATTTTATTTATCTACCAATCTATTCATATTAAATATGGTGTAAAATAAAGTAAATTTAAAAAACAAGAACAAATAAGATGTTCTTGCAAGGAACAAGACATAAAATGCGATCGTATCATTGTGTCACAAATATAAATATTCCTTTGGCATAAATAATGCAGTTTTTATACTGAACAGGCAGTGAATGGACCGTGTTATGGTAGCATTATGATAATACCAAAGACATGACGACATTCGTAGCCTTCGGGAATTTAAGACGGTATTTCCACCTGGATGAAAAATGTCTGAACAAATTGTGTGACAAATATATACATATCGACGACAGAAAGTGGAAATCTCGCGCTTATCTCGAAAAATTCAACTTTACACCCGATCAAAAAACTTCAGAAGTTCATAACTCGTAGATTAATGAATAGAAAGTTCTCTACATAAATCCTAATGAGACATAGGCCATTCAACCCTTTTTTTTTTCGAATTAACACTATACTTTAAGTCAATAGTAGTAAAATAGGCAATGAAGCATGGTATTGGTGACCTAGTGATATTCATTTCCACTCCTCTCTTTTTCTAGTGTTGTAATAAGTATAAACATATTAAATAAAAAATCTTAGCACAATACTACTAAGATAAAAGGTTTCCGATTAATTTGGTTTACAGAAACATTGACTTGCTTGTCGGATGCCTTAACAGCTAACCTCTGATGCATCAAGAATGTAACGTAACTGAAATATACGCAACTGACCAAAGCTTGCTTAGTCATAGCTCATGACTAGTGAACTCTTTTATAGAATACAATCCTTCGTATATGCGTATATTATATTGTTTATCTCAGTAAAAATATGTGTTCTTCCTTAAGAACCCAAGTATCTCTCTCCATTCCAAATTGAATCGAAATCAGTGCAGCAGATTGTGAAAACTCTACAGAGAAACAAACAGATAAATAGACTGTTACTATTGAATTTAAATATTACTCGTAATATGGATGTGCCCTAGCGCCCCAATAACAGCAAATAAATAAATAAAATAAACTTAGTTCAATGAATAAAGCACAAGTTGATTGATAGGATCCTAGTATTTTTGTTGATTTAGTGCGAGTACGTAATCAGAAACAAGTTATTTACCTACTGATATATTTATATGAGGCAGTTATAATTGTAGTCATTTATTGTTATTCAATATCTGTGGCATTTGATCGATAGCTTTCATAAGATTCGAAAACAAATAAACTTCAGTTTGTTTTGATTCATTCCACCATGTTTGTGATTACTTTCGCTATCCTGACAGTTGTGACAGATCAAAGACTCTGTTAGGAACTATCTGAACCAAACTCGTTGATTGACAGTACCATAAAAGTTGGAGCGTGAATTGTGTGTTTTATAGACTTATCGGTAATTGAAAACACGTTAAAGTTTGGTCACGAAGGCTTGCAAAATTTTACAATTTACTCAGCTCCACAAATAGCTTCCTTCTGTAATGCCCCTCTCACACTTCAGTTTGTATTCATTCCTTATTTTTAGTTCAATCTGTCCTTCTCTTGAATGCCCTTCATAAAGAAATCAGAATGGCACCTTGAACGATCAAGGTCAAGGTGTGAGCTCTCCTTACTCAGAGTATGGCAACATCGAACGGCTAGATTACATAGCCACAGTATATTTTGCCAATCCCTTACCTGCACTCGGCCAGCGTGGGGATTTATGACCTTAACCCTCTCCTGAGAGGAGACCTGAGCCCAGTAGTAGGTCATTATGAGTTGTTGATTCCAGTACCCTAACTATTCCGGTGCTCAACATATCTTCGCTTTATCCCATTTCCACCCAACCCAGCGTTACAAGAAAAACTTTCACAACAAAAACTTACAAAGTTCAATCTTAGTGAAATGATAAAATTCTTGACTTGGAAAACCATTTACTTTTTCGTATTTGCTGGTGTTCCATTCATTTTGTAAATCTACAAAGGTAATTCGAAAAAAGAAAGTGCAATATAAAATAATATCCATTCACATATCTGTAAGTTATACTTTCAAGAGAAGAGCAACATCATAAACCTTCAAACCAGTTATTGAACTAAGAAAGTATATCTGAACCTTTTTTCTTCACAAAAACTTACTTTCACGTATAGAAAGAAAATGGTAGATTGAAACAAGGCTATGTGTAATGTGCACACCAAGTCAAGCGAAGTTGAAAGTTGACCAGTCAAACAAAAAGTCACATAAGCTTTACTTCTTTCATGACATCTCGTCACTGTCATCATTTGATTGTGTCATGCTCAGCCCTAGCCAAATTGCAAACATTATACGTTTACTATTCTATTGTTTATTCTCTTGTTTGATTGGCTAATTTCACTCAGCCACGTGATCAAAACAAAATATGAGCCAATAAAACAAGAGAATATAGAAATGAATAAAAAACTAAAAACATTTGCAGCTTAGCTGGGGGCAGATTACGAAATAAAACTTTTCTAAGTTTTTGTTTTCTAGTTTTCTAAAGAGGTTTTATTGTGTCTAAAAGAAAATCAAATTTTTAGGTTTTTAAACTACGTGTTAATTTAAAATCTGGGCTACTATGTTTATTTATTTAACAACTTTATGCACTGAAAGTATGATGCCGGACTTTGTCACAGGCATTCCCTACCGTCGGGTGGTGCGAAAATTAGCACTTCAATTTGGTTGGGAATAGTAAAACAGATAAAAAAGGGAAAATGGGAAATTAAGAATGAAATACGATATATCTAGATTTTCATACAAACTACTTAATCTTATATATGTATACAACATATGTATATAGATATAATCATAGTTACCAAAACATCATTTATATTATACCAGATTTGTCTTGAACGAAAGTGAAAGACCTTGAAATGCCCCTTGTAAATCAAAACATGGTCCTAAATTGACATACTACAAGATTTTTGTTTACCTCAACTTAAAGAGCTTAAATCTGCCAAATATACATATATTATGATATTTTCAATTTATCAGATTTACTTAACATGAAAGTCTTATTTTACGAAAGCCTGATACAAGAAATAGCAACTTAACATTGCGACTTGATACGTGGTACAGTCAAAATAGATGTCTAATTATATTGCGAAATTTTAAGCCGAAGATGATTTGAATTTCCAGTTTGAAGTTTTTCTTTGATCAACGTCTCAGAAACTCGATTTGATTCGACACCATTGTTTACTTGACAGATCTGTTAAGCTGTCAAGTTAACTTTAAGATATAATGAAAAAGTTGAATAATATTTTGATGAGCCGGCTCCAGTAACCCCTGTCATTAAGTGAAAAACAACGAAGATATGCATAACATCTTTTACCTATAATAGCGTACTCTACTAAAGGCAATTCTGGTGAATCACGAGTTCATTGTGGTAACGTAATGTTCCTAAAAAAATGTGTAGCATTAAAAAAAAATCACAATTCTATAGGTACGAGATTTCAAATGCACAAAGGTAAAATCAATTTATAAATTTCATTTTGTTCATACGTTTCGTAATCGTTATCGTTACTCACAGGATCGTTGTGCTTTCACAATAAAAACGCATATTTTGTGATTAATCACATGTTGGCAATCGATCAATGACAATATATGGCTTACACGGAAGGAGGCATGCGAATATTTAGAAATATTTAATCACATCTCTTCTTCATCCAAGCCTAGTTCAACCGGTCTTATTTGAATTTCAGTTTTTCCACGGAGCGAACTAGTTGTCAGTAAATTTGAGGGCACTGACTTCCCAATGACATTTACCATAAATGCTCATGACAACCGGGACCAACGGCTTTATGTGCTCTTCGAGGCACGGGTGTAAATAAAAAATAAATATTAAATCACATATATTATATCCATAAAGTACATTAAATATCGCAGTCTACTGCTGAACGTAGGCCTCTTCAATTGCACGTCACTCAGTTCGATCCTCGGCTACTCGCATTCAGCTCCTGCCAGCCGTCTTACGCAAATTATCACTTGCAATGTCATTGTTCATTTGATTGATTGAGTACTAGTACTTTGGTTGCAGTATTTGATGCCAGTCGCTCTATGTGAAAAAACTAAGTTCGGCTGTTTCCTGGTAGACTTGAAGTTGAGACGGACAAGTTTTGAAAAAAGGTTTGGAAGTGAGTTCATCTCTATTTATCGATACATAGTTTTTTCACATAAATGTTCACATAAAACTTTCGTGTGTTGTATTCTTTTGTTTTACTGAATTAAAACAAAAGAATACAACATACGAATGTTTATGTTTTGCTTCATTTAGAAGCAAAACGTTAATTCGTTACGTGTTTAAAGGAATGATTTTCCACAATCCCGTCGTCATTTGCGGATTACAATTTGAAACCTTTATTGGACCGTTTTACGAGATGCCGCGGGGCGACATGGTATCTGCCACTGTTCGCTAAATTCGCGTTTATGTTAATGCGTTTCGGTTTTATCGTCCCATGGTACATTTATAGAGATTGTTTTGTACTTAATACTGAAGTGTCTGTCTCAACTGGTCCGTTAAGTAACAAAAACTTAAACATTTCGGACTTACTATTGGAACTGCAAACATTTAAGTACCATTAGCGGCGACAAGGAAGCTTAATAAATTATCCAATTTGACAGAAACTTAGAAACTAGTTTTCTTATTTCTTATAATAATATAATATTGTTTTGGGTACTAAACTAACCCAAAATTGAACTATCAATAGTTTGAAATCGATTACGTACGTTTAAACGATAGTTCAAATACGACTGTGTAGATGTAGATTAGTAAATATATATCAAACTACTAAACTAAGGTGAAACCGTATAGCAAGATGATAACAAGAAACCATTTTGATGATAACGTTATAATACCAAAAATATTAATAACTAGTTGCTAATAGATGCCAGTAGTAGTGATTTGTGAATAGTTGTCAACTACTTATACACATGTTAAAATTATCCTTGTGTGTTTATCTTTTCTATACATATAAATGAAGTTGTAGTGTCTCTTTGTAATATCAACGTTACACTTTTACCTTAGAAGTAAAACATTTAGCGCGGTTAGCACCGCGGGACTCAGCTAGTTATAACTAAAATATAAATAGATTATACTTATTTTATACATGGCATCACATTACGGTATTATGTAACTGATATTTTTACAAATTAAGTATGGCAATAAATGTAATAACTGCCTCGGTGGCGTAGGGGCAGCGTATGTCGCATACGCTGCCACCGAAGCTGCTGTGCTGGTAGGACCAAATTTAATGTTTATGTGATCCGCAAATATTTGTTTTGGAGTTTGGTTGTTTTCTATGTATAATATGTATTTACTACCTATGTACCTATGTATTTACAAAAAAAAAGTATACATTTATGTGATATATTTACATCAGTGCAATTGTAGAGGCATATGTCCAGCAGTGGACTGCGATAGGCTGATCAGTTTGGGACTAGACGCCGTTGTGTGTCAGATGTCTGAAAAATGTGCATTTTTACCTAAGTTGAATCAAGAAGGAAGATTAATCATTTTGACAGTCTTTATATGATACATAGACTGAGACAATGTGTTTGTTTCTTCAACCGTAGCGCCGAATCTAGAAAACCAATTTTAATTAATGAGATGACAACATATTCGTTATAACGATCTGAGTGTCATGGGCATTATAAATTTTATATTACGGAATATAAACAATCTCAGAAAATGACATGATGACTTTCGGGCCTCCACCCGAGTGGCACGAAGCCGTTCGCGGAGCCATCATGGCTAGATGGTCGTCCTGGCTGGAGATTACACGTGCTGGCTTCGCCGTCAGGCGGGTTCAGGGCACGGTTATTTTGGAAAGTACCTGCACTCGGTCGCTAGGAAGGAATTGAGTCGCGCCTGGCACCACTACGACTGCAGTGAGGAGTACGCCCAATTTGAGAGTTTTTACCAAGATGGCGCCAGCGTAATGCGGGCAGACGCTTTGAGGGGTCCAGAAGGAGATTTGTTCCCTGGACTACTCCTAAAATTCAGGCGTTTAGAGGGCACACCGTGTGGTTTTAGTCGGTTCGAGTCCGACACACCGCCCTGCTGCAGGCCCCGGCGGGGTGACGGTCCAAGGGCGTTTCCACTCGTATAAAAAAAAGGATGTTAGCATATTCGATCGCAAAATTAAAAAAGGTTAAATAAATTTGCAACAAATTGCGTGAAAACATAATTTAACAGTTTTTAAATTTGAAATTTTTATGGAGTATTTCTGGATTCTGCTATTGTCACATTAACAGGCTTATGTAATAAAACAAGCCTAAAATATTATTGGTAACTGATTGATGAAAATGAAACTGTAAAAGTTTAATGGCTACACCCATAACATGGCACAATTGAGTAGAAACACAACATAAACTCTATCCTACGTAGTGTATAAAAACATACCTACTCAGACTTTGTTAAGTCAACCCCTATGAAAAGTTACAATGGACCATAAAAATTGTCACCCTCTTTTGGTTATAACATTTTATTGACAGTAATAATTCTACTTTACAAACTTGGTAGATATTAAAAATGACTGTTGAGCAAATCTGTGTATTATTCTAACTTTAATTCAACCGACGTCATCGTCTCGTCAGTAAATTAGTGTAGAAAAAGTCTTCTGAATACTTATCAACTAGGGGTGATCTACCCTGGCTTCACATGTAAGCAGGACAATGCTACTTTTAATTATATATAAATTTCTATCTAACGTAAATCCCGTTAATTTTGGGTTGTAATGGTTCTATTTTCTACTAAGCTCAGATCAAATTTGATCTGATAAAGAAACAAAATAAAAATTGATAGGTAACTATTCATTTCTGTATAAAATAGTGATGTAGAAACTCTAAAAATGTTTGTATCTTGTACATAAAGAGCAAAGTACTTAGGATAACAATATTGCAAAGAGAAGGAAAACTTGAAACTACCAATATGGCAAGCATGATGTAATGAACTAAAATCTCCTTGCTAAGAGGCCTATGGTCATTGTGCAGTATAGTGGCCACTTAGCTGAGTTGCCCACTTTACATGAGTAAAAAAAATGTTAACGATACGCATTATGTTACTAACCTCCATTAAGCCAACATAATTTCTACTAAATACCTAACATAATCAATAAAAAAAGTAAAAACCAAAAGACTACTACGACAAAAAAAGAAGCAAAAAAGGTTTCAAAAAGTTTTAGGACACTGAATTAAACAACGTTACTAAAGAAGTAAGATAATGGACGCAATTTTCAGTGTTCAAAGATACACATATTTAATTCTAAAAAGCCATTACAATTACACATGTGAAATTTCTAATTGTCTAAGTATGAGCACTGCACCTTAGAGTTTAAACTCTCTCGGCAGACATTCAACCATAAGTGAACGAAGGTATGTCCAAATTTAACAACAATATTACGTCCACAATAGGTGCTATCCGTGAAAAGTGTGTACTATTCAAAATGAGTCTCACAATACGCGACCATTACAACCTTCATGATTCGTTCGTTAATATATGTTCTATGCATTACATATAAGACTTAAAATCCCTTGCGAATACTTGGCCTCTCTGCCGGGTGCACTTAATAGGTTCTTAGCTTTTACGGGGCCTTTGATGTCTAAGGTCTAATTCGGAAACGGAATTCTCTTGAATAATTGACTAACATTTACTAAGTTTGAATTAACGTAATAAATTTATTGGGGGCTCTAAATTACGGTCCAATTCTATTTAAAAATAAAATAACTTTTAGCTAGTAGATTACTCAACCAGTGTTATTATAATTAGGTTTGAAGTCGGGAAGTAATCGTTCTTGTTTTCTAACTTACTAATATTAAAAATGCATCATTTGAGCGCATATGGATGTTTGTTACTCTTGCACGCAAAAACCACTAACCGAATTTAAAAATTTGATTCGGAGTTTGAGTCTTTTCTACAAAAAAAGTATGTGTATGTATTTATATTAGTTGTCTAGTACCCATAATATTCTGTTTAGTTTGGGACTTGAGTTAGTTGTGCGTGATATGTCCAAAATTCTTGTTATTTATTATTATGTTGTTTTATTTATTATCATAAGATGTTACAATGATTGTTTATAACTTAACTTATCATCATCATCAACAGCTTTTAACAGTCCACTGCTGGACATAGGCCTCTCCTTTGGTTTTGGCCTACTATACCACTAAAAACTAAACTTATATTATTATTATATAGATAATAATAGCTTGTATTTTCTAACTTGTAATTTTTTCAATATAAATTTTCATTAGATCGTTCGACAGTGGGTTTCTTCTACTAGCAATATCGCTTTAGGTCCACGTATGAATTATGAATTTACTGAAAATAATACATGAGGCTGGAATTAATGTTATAAGTAATTGATATCATGACTATATGACCGTACAATAAGACAAGTGACGTACTGTAACTTATGATTTTGTAAATTCTAATTTCGTAGTGTCCTTCACATTTTGTCATTTACAACGCATCATTGTAGATGTGTATATCCATAATACCCACATTACGATGTACAAATACGAATTTGAGAAAGCAATATACGAAACTAAACATAGTAAAGGTTCATTAAACATTTGCCGCATCAAAGTCGACTAAAAACACAATAGCAATTTTGACATTATGAATTAAAATAGTTTAGTTAATTAATCATAAACATATAACACTATTAACATAATCACTCAGATTAATTAGTAAACTTCGTGAGACACGTTAACTTATCGCAACTTTACTGAACTATAAATAAACTTCCTAGTTTATAATGGAGATACAATTCTGACCCTTTCGAGTAACCTATTAGGATGGGTTAATACCTCTGTCCTGATAATGATTTTTAAGATCCAATCTTTATAACATTTATTTCCTCTTTTTTGTAGCAAATAATTGAAATAGTTAAAAAGTTAGTGCATGTCGTAGAACCACATAAAAGACTAATATTTCGATCGAAAAATATAGACAATACCTTGTATCACTATGCAAAATAACCTCAAAACACCCGCTTGCTATAAGTGAATATCTCGCTGGATCTAAAACTGTACGACGAACGCTGCGCTATAAAATATAGTCAATCGCCAAACTCCATGCTATTTGCCAGTGAACGAATTTAAATTCGATAGAAATAGAACTTAATTTAATATTCAGAATTATGATTAATATCACATCAAGTGTTATAGAATATTTTATTGTTTACATGTTTCTAATATCAAATCCCGGGTCGGGTCAAAAAGTATTTTTGGGATTTTCTTAAGAAATTCCTAATAGTTGCCCGGAGTTTGGAAGTTTGGCGGTGATTCACGCCCGTGCCCCGGAGAGCACGTAAAGCCGTCGGTCCCGGTTGTCATGAACATCTATGGCAATCGTTATTGGGAAGTCAGTGCCCTCAAATATACTGACAACTAGTTCAATCTTCGAATTTCAGTTCGCAGTCGCTCCGTGGAAAAACTGAAATTCAGGTAAAACTGGTTGAACTAGTAGCCGACCCCAAATAAACTTGGGAATAATAGCTAGGAGGATGACTTATTTCTAATATATTTACAAGTTTTTTTATTCTACCGACTGCTAAACTATTGGTAAAGTTGAAAATTCTACGCCATAATGTTCATATTACGCAGTATTACACATATCATTGTATAAATAGGATAATACTTACATTCATATCACAAACTTTTACAAATAAAATGTAATAATTCTTTAAAAACGTCATATTCTTATTGTGGCAAAAGTTTTGCTAGTTTATTACGATGAAAATCTCCTCTCCATATTGCTTGCTTGTTGCTTCTCGTGACGTGATACTGAAACATACGAGTTTCATTACACGCGTAGTCGTAAAAAAATCTCAAAAAACTTTTAACAGAACATTGCGGAAGCAGAACATGTATTTATAAGATCAAATAGTACATTCTAGTCACTTAAGTTACAAAGTAAATTTGAAATAAGCTCGCAATATTTCATATGATTAACTCGGTGTCGCAGTAGTAGCGTATGCGACTGCTGTGCGAGGTCTCGGGTTCGATTTCCGGGTCAGACGAAGTGTTTGTGTGACCCGCAAAAATATTTGTTTCTATGTATGTATGTTTGGGTGTTTTCTATTTAAGTATGTATTTACAACAAAAAGGTATGTTTATGTTTTTATATCAGTTGTCTAGTACCTATAATACAAGCTCTGTTTAGTTTGGGACTAGATAGCGTTGTGTGTAAGATATCCGAAATATTTGTTATTATTTTTTAATATTTCGTATAATGGCGTTCGAGAACCAAAGCTTTTGTCAATTGGGTAAAAGTATGCAATATGTGACTTGAAATACAATGCTCTCAAACACATTAAATAAAATTGAAGACGTATTGAGTTCGGTGCATATGCATCACAAAAATAGCTTTTAGATAGAGCTAGGTATAAAACCCCAGGGAAATACGAATGTGTTCAATACGCTCGGGGATGTACAGTGTGCAAAAAAGCTTAATGTCAAACTAATAATAATAATTTATTCAACTATAAACTCTATAGTTGAATAAACTAGCTTTCGCCCGCGGCTCCGCCCGCGCGTATGTCGGTTATCGCGGTAAAAAGTTGCCTATGTCCTTTCCCAAGTTCAGTTCTATCTTCGTACCAAATTTTATCAAAATCGGTTCAGTGATTTAGGCGTGAAAGCATAACAGACAGACAGACAGAGTTACTTTCGCATTTATAATATTAGTAGGGAAGTAGGGATTAAAAGTCAAGCTGAGATAAAATCACCATTTGGGTATTAAAAAAATTTTTTTTTGTTAATACTTTTATGTACGGTACGTTGTTGTTTTTTGTACTATTGTATTGTATCTAAATATTTCACAGCTATATTTTTTTATCAAAACTTACAGTTTTGACACACTACGCTATAAAACTGTCTTCAAAGAAGTTCAGTGTGGTAAGTTTTCAAAACATGTTTATGACTAATCTTAACTAGTCAGTTTTTGATACCTTCTTTGACTGAGCAGTAACGTCTTCTTTTACAAAAAGCCTGTCAAAATTATTCTGTATTAATGAGTTTTACAGAAAATATTTTCTTGCTGACCATATCATGATCAGTTTTATTGACGAGGCTCAGACATTTAAAAACCAATAAATGCTGAGGGCTTAACTTAATATGAAAAACGCGTCTAGTCCCACTAGATCATCAAATCCTTCAGACGCGTTGTTATGGTTAGAAAGCAAGATATTAAGACTAAAATAATTATATTGAAGAAACAAAATAGTGATAAGAAACTCAATATTTAATATGCACAAATAGGTGCAATCCTGAGGATATCTAAATTATAATATTTTACATATCTAAATTTACTCCTTAAATTGTTACTGTTGGGCTGATGGACCTAAACATACAGCCTACTCGACGACTGCAAATCACTGCATGCATAAGATAAGATACCTTTGATTATACTGTGTACCTTAGTATTCTGACTACTACCTGCTATAAAAGTTGGCGATTTGCCTTATTAATCACCATGGTAAATCCGGGAATGTTAAAAACATAATGCAAGACTCTATTTCAAGTAAGTATCAGACCTTATTACAGCTATTATAGATAAGCGCGTCGTTACTGAAAGACATTCCCTATAATGAGACTCACTCATACATTACGGAGAAGAATGATATGCAGACGATCTTGACACTTCTAGAGCACGGTGACTCACTTTATGCTTTAGTTTGCTGAAGGATTTTCTATAATCATCCTAGCCTTTATTATTCCCAAGATTATTGTATGCTTTATGTGCACTGTAACTTCTTTTTTCTTCGTTTACTTACTTCTAATACATCAGACAGTACCACTATATTTTCTCCTATGTTTATTCTCCATCGATAAAGTCGCTACTTATGTAGCCAGTTCTAAGTCTTAACTGTAACTTTTTTTTTCTGGTGTTCAATAAGGTCATTATTATTACAGCGTAAGTATACCTACTTAAGTAGCCAGTACTAAGTCTTAACTGTAACTTTGTTAAGGAATAATACTAAAACAGTAATGTATAATATTTGTAGTGGGTAAGTCAAATGTAAATGTAACAAAATGAGATGACAATTATTGTAATCATTCTCTAGGTACTTGAGAAAAAAAATATTGAATTGATGCACTTATCAAGTTCATACCGGGTCAGCGTAACAGCTTTTAATTTTACCTTAAAAATTTAACGAATTAGGCTAAAGAAGTACACAAAACATTAAAGTAATTTTATGACTCGTTTATATATTGAATTTTGAAAATTGAATTTTTTTCACTCGTTCGTTCGTTCGTTCAATTAGCACATAATTAATTACTATTTAAACAATCACTTTTCGGCCCCTGTGTTATTGGGCGATTGCTTGGACTATTGCGATGCCCCTGTGTTATTGGGCCTCTGGCCTCGCACTCGCCAGCGAACACGACAGTACAAGAATTGGTTGGCGTCCTTTTCAATTTCCAACACAGGATTAGAGGGTTTGGATGGTTTAAGCTCCGTTAACCTAATTTTTAATTTTTTATGTGGTGCCGTGATTATATTCCGTGCAAGACAGATCATAGTTCCTTTACTGTACAGGCTGTCCGACTACGAAATGCTTTGCCAATGGCTGTAAGCTGTGCCAAATCTTTAGGGTTTTATACATAGGGTTCCATAGTCACCTGTACTGGTAGGTAGATTCCCTATATTTATACTCCATCCCATGTTTGCCTGTAAGAAATTGCGTTTTAGCGATAAGGCCGCCAATTGTACATGGTCATTGTATTGATTTATTCTCGTATGTAAACTATACTAACTGGTGTACAATAAAGTTTATTGTATTCTATTCTATTGTGCGGAACCAGATCTCTTCCACGGTAAATGAAAATTACTTTTTATTTAAAGAAATAAAAAGACGTGACCATTGTAATTTACAAAGCAACATTAACCTGTTCAGATCACTTTTTTAAGCTAATGAGCCAGCCAAAGTGACTCTATTCTACCTGATGGAAGGCATGAACTATACACATTGCATATGCATACAACTCAGCATGATATACCAATTGAGATGCTTAAACATCATTGCTATTATGTAAATTTATGAGAACTTTTAATCTTAATCTATAATAATTTGATGATATTAAACCTATAATCATAAAAATATAACTTCCGTTTTACTCTTTTATTATTCCTTTAATGTCAAAACAATAACATTTTGTCATGCTCATGTGAAATATAAACTTCTATAGTCAATAATAAAACTCTCAGAATAAATGTACTTAAACGGAAAATTGAGACCTGTTTTGAATAAAAATAACATCAGAGATATTGGAACAAATCACTAGTACTACGGAAAAACACCCTAATATTATGTTATATCATATTTCTGACAGTATATAAATGGCATATACAGAGTTTTCG
This sequence comes from Phragmatobia fuliginosa, assembly GCA_932526445.1. Lineage (NCBI taxonomy): Eukaryota > Metazoa > Arthropoda > Insecta > Lepidoptera > Erebidae > Phragmatobia > Phragmatobia fuliginosa. The sequence continues at coordinate 13,166,443 of OW052065.1, read as the reverse complement.
CGACCCATCTGATGCCATCTATTATCCTTCATATATCACTGCTTAAAATAACACTCGGGATTTATTGGAGTATTTATGTTTTAAGGTTAAGCTTTTTAATTTCCGGCATAAACTTTATATAAAATCGATATCATAAACCATTATATGATATAGCGTTATATATAAGTTTGTTTGTTGACTGGCGGTTGTGAGTATGTCATGCTCGCTCAAAAGCCCTGCTGGCGGTGGCGTGTGTAGCGGGTCGTTCGGCTCCCTACGATATGGTTGAACTGGACGATGGCTGGTGCATAGGTCATGCTCGTGATACGGGCGCCGCCAGTCGGGGCTGGTCATCTCACAACTTCTATTTATTCTATTTATTGTTTAATTATTTTTGGACACTACCTGTGTAAAATTCAGCATCGTTACATTGTACTCACATTTAATAAAATGCCATAAACAATGTAACCAAAAATTGTAAAAACAATGTTGGAAAAGAGTGTCCATGGAGTTTCTTGTCTGTTCTTCTCCATAGGATCTACGAATTGGAACAGACGATTAGCTTCACGACTGACTACTGACTGACTACTTGACGTTTCAAAAGTGCCGTTGTATGGTTTACTTGAAATAAAATGGTTTTGATTTGATTTGAGCGTTAAGTTTACTTTTCAAGTACTGCTTCCATGGCAGAGATTCATTTAGGCTTTTAATGTTAAATTATACTTGTGCAAATAAAGCACAAACTATCACTTTATTGCTTGTCAAACGTCCTAATCCAGAAAAATTAAAAGCAATAATAGAATTGATCAACGAAAGTTTGAATTTAAAATATTTTATAGCATCAATAGAAAACTTTTACCAAATTTGTATAGTCAAGTTAAAAAAAATCGTGTTTTTTTTTCATACTTAAGCCTACCAAAGTGACTATTCTGTGCCAGATGGAAAGCATGAATCCAGGAATAGGAGTCACCATCCTCACTGTGAGTGCGTACAATGCAGCATGGTGACCCACGTGTTGAGACGTTTCTACATGATCTGAGATGTAACTGTGTCTCCGGTATCACACTCACCAACTAAATACGATAGCTGTCATTTTTAGGGTTCCGTAGCCAACTGGCAAAAAACGGAACCCTTACAGATTCGTCATTCCTGTCTGTCTGTCTGTTCGTCCGTATGTCACAGACACTTTTTTCCGAAAGTATAAGAGCTATACTGTTGAAACTTGGTCAGTAGATGTATTCTGTGAACCGCATTAATATTTTTACACATAAACAGAAAAAAAGTAATAAATATTGGGGGTTCCCATATTAGAACTGAAACTCAATTTTTTTTTTTCATCAAAACCATTCGTGTAAGGTATCTATGGATAGGTCTTTAAAAATGATATTGAGGTTTCTAATATCATGTTTTTCGAAACTGAATAGTTTGCGTGAAAGACACTTCGAAAGTGGTAAAATGTCCCCCCCCCCCCCCCCTGTAACTTCTAAATTATGAGAATGATAAAACTAAAAAAAATAATGTACATTACCATGCAAACTTCCACCGAAAATTGGTTTGAACGAGATCTAATAAGTAGTTTTTTTTTAATACGTCATAAATCGTAAACTGCAATTTCCCTTTCATTTTATCAATACACTATTTTTATAAATATAGTAAAATATTCGCTACTTATCTCAATTTCTTTCATTTTAAGGGGAGTTTATCTCATCAGCAAAAAACATTTATTATTATATTGCTAGACATAGATCACTCCTCGAAATAGAGGTTTTATAACTTAAATGTGATCCGATACACCGTAGTATGCTTGCCCGCGTAGTCGTCCCGCACTATGCTTGCCAAGAAGCAGAAAATGAGAAGTCAGTAAAGGTGCGCGTCCATTAGCCTGCGCCGGATGCACGGCACACACGGCACGCAACGGATTGAACGGATTTGCCTTGCTCAGAAATGTTGGCGCTCGGTGCGGGCGGCGCGGATAGTGGACGCAGCACTATGTGAAGTCAAAGCAGAATAAAATCCGTTGCGTGCGGTGCGTCCGGCGCGGGCCAATGGACGAGCACCTTAACAGTACATTGTAGTTTAACGGTCAGAATTAGCAAGTAAGTAATTTGTGCTGTAAAAAAACTGCTGCTAATTCAGAAAAAAGAAAAATATTGTTAGAAATCAATAAGTCATGCACCCTTTCTCTGGCACGCGATTCATCAGATTTGACTCTCAATCGATTTAATCCTTTTCACATTCCATTCTTAGTCAAATTATCACCTCGTCAAATCATGTCTTTTATTAGAAAAAAGAGGAATAAAATAAAACAATTTTTCTGTTTGAGTAATTTGTTCTTGGTATTGTGGCCACTTCCACATACCGCGCGAGCGAAAAACATACAAGAGCGCCATCTACCGATGAAACACTGAACTACAAAGACAACACAGAATTATCTAAACTGAGTAACTACTAATCCTGAATCGCGAAAGTAACATTCTCGCGCCGATTAACATATATACAACATCCCAACATCAACTGTTGGGCAGTGGCCCGCCAGGCATGATCACCTCGCCTGGTCGGAGGAATGGGGACCCCCAAAATGTATTGTTTTTTTTTCTATTTTTATGTAAAAATCTTAATGCGGTTCACAGAATACATCGACTAACCAAATTTCAACAGTATAGCTCTTATAGTTTCGGAAATAATTGGCTGTGACATACGGACGGACAGACAGACAGACTTGACGAATCTATAAGGGTTCCGTTTTTTGCCATTTGGCTACGGAACCCTAAAAATGAAGATGAAAGTAGGAAAAGATTATGATAGTTACAAAATCTACATACCTAAACAAAACGAGGAAATTTTCATGAATGACGAGTTCTGGCCGGATGGCGTTTCATTTCGTTACTATAAACAGTTAATATTTCTAAAATCGATAGTAACATCAAACTAATCACTTTCAATTGTAGAAATGTAATGACGTCATCTGGCTGTATTAAGCGACTGTGTGTATCGGCGGATATAATCGCCTTGCAAGAGACATGGTTGATGCCGCACGACTTAGACTATTTAGGTAACATCCATGAAGATTTTGCCTATACCGGTACTTCTGCAGTAGATACTTCAGCTGGTGTGCTACGGGGCAGGCCGTATGGAGGAGTGGCCCTGCTTTGGAGGAAAAGCTTGTTTTCATCGGTGAGTGTTATTCAGTGTAATAGTGTACGTCTTACCGCTATAAAAGTAAAACTATTTGAGCGAGAAATAATTGTTTTTTCGGTTTATATGCCTACTAATTCTAGTGAAAATTTAGTTGAGTTTACTGACTGCCTGAGTGAAATATACGCTAAAGTAGAAAACAGTGACATTTCGTGTGTGTACATGTTAGGTGATTACAATGCACACACAAACGAGCAGTTCAATCGTGAATTATTAAAATTTTGTGAGGAACAGTATTGGACTTGCGCGGATATCGAACTACTACCGCGCGACTCTTATACGTATGTGAGTGAAGCTCACGGATGTAAGCGTTGCCTCGACCACTGCGTCGTTATCGAGACCGCGCGCCGCACGATTACTAGTGTACAGGTTTTGTATGATAGTTATTATTCTGATCACTTGCCCATTCAAATAAATTATAGTTTAAAAATTGTACAACCTAATATCATACAATCCAACATATGTAAGAATAGAATCCTATGGGGGGAACGAGACTTAGATCAGATTATATTTTATGAAAAGTTATATCATTCTCGTCTAAGTCAAAACAATTTCCCTCATGAATTGTGTAAGTGTACGGAAATCTATCGGAAAATAATTCTTATACTAACGGAGTCTGCTGAAAAGAGTGCTAGTACAATGAGAAAGAAAAAGTATAAACCACTATTAGGATGGAATAAACATGTAAGAAGCGCTCACTGTGAGGCTCGGCTTGCGTTTCGTTTGTGGAATTTAAATGGTAGTCCATCAGGGGGTCAAACTTATAATAAAATGCGCTAAACCCGCAGAATGTTTAAAAGTAAATTAAGATGGTGTCGCATTAATCAAATCCAAATTCAAATGGACATATTAGCAGACAGACATAAGTCTAAAGACTTTAGAAAGTTTTGGAAAGAAACGAACAAATTGAATGTCAAGCCGAATCTCCCAGTGAGTGTGGCGGGACGGTGCAGTCCCTCAGATGTAGCTAATATGTTTATGAATCACTTTAAAGTTGATCCACCGTTGAAACTAGCGGAGCCGGTGTCTGCGTCCGTGTCCGATGCTGACGCCATGTCCCCGAAGCTTAATTTAAAGTTTACTGCAAGTGAAATTGATAACATTATCAAAAAGATGGTTCGAGGAAGATCTCCGGGACATGATTACCTCAGCACCGAGCACCTGCGATACGCGGGAATACACCTCCCCATAATACTGTCTACATTTTATACATTGTGCGTAAGTCATTCGTATCTACCGGATGACTTAATGAAAACTGTGGTCGTACCAATAATAAAGAACAGGACTGGTGACGTGTCTGATCCCTCTAATTATAGACCAATCTCTTTAACTACAATAACAGCTAAAGTTCTGGACTGCCTGCTTGATACACATATGGTGAGCCGAGTTAAACTACACGACGCTCAATTTGGATTTAGACCTGGACTATCGACTGAAAGTGCCATTATGTGTCTCAAGCAGACCGTGCAGTACTATGCAGCCAGAAAGACACCCGTCAATGCGTGTTTCCTTGATTTATCCTAGGCTTTCGACTTGGTGTCTTATGACGTCCTGTGGGAGAAACTGAGCATGGAAACTACAGTCGATGTTGCAGCTATTTCTTTGCTAAAATATTGGTACAAAAATCAGATAAACTTTGTAAAATGGGAAAGTACTGTATCAGACATTTATAGAACGGAATGTGGGGTGCGGCAGGGAGGGATTACCTCCCCACGCCTTTTTAACCTGTACATTAACCGGTTGATCGTTGAACTCAGCAACACTAACATCGGCTGTCACGTTGATGGCGTGTGCATTAATAACATTAGTTATGCCGATGACATGGTGTTGCTGAGTCCATCGATCGGAGCTCTCAGGCGACTCCTTAAACTGTGTGAGGATTATGCGTTGGCGTACGGGCTCAGGTACAATGCGAGAAAGAGCGAGTTGCTCGTGTTTAAGGCTGGCACTAAATTTTACGCCAACATCCCGACGGTGGCAATTGGTAACACTCCTCTAGTGAGAGTAACGCGTTTTAAGTATCTGGGTCACTGGGTCACCGATGATCTAAATGATGATGTGGACTTAGAGAGGGAACGCAGGGTGTTGTCTGTCCGCTGTAATATGTTGATTCGCAGATTTGCGCGGTGTAGTAAACCAACAAAACTCACTCTCTTCAGAGCTTACTGCACATCATTTTACACGTGCAGTCTGTGGGTTAGATATACGCAGGGGGCATATAGCGCTCTGCGTGTCCAATACAAAAATGCATTCAGGATGCTGAATGGGTTGCCTCATTTTTGCAGTGTTTCCGGGATGTTTACCGAGGCGAGGGTTGATGGTTTTCATGCCATCATCCGCAAACGAACCGCTTCATTACTGCATAGAGTACGCAACAGCACACACAGCCTCCTGAGTGTATTGTGTGACAGATGGGATTGCCCAGTGTTGGGACACTGGGTACGTTTACATACGTACGCAGGGTCCTAATAATGTGCAAACTTATCTGTATTTTTATATTTTATTTATGTTTTGTATCACCTCTACTAACATTAGGTTAAGAGTTTTATATCTAACAATAAAATATGGATTTCGGTCTGAAATAAAATGATAATAAATAAATAATATACCTTATTTATAGGGAAATCTTTGCTGCATCACATTTATTTTAAAATTGTTACATAATGAAAGATGTTAGTTATATAACAACGATGTCTTACTTTTATATTACCTTAGTATTTTGACGTTACAAGTATTATAATCTGTCCATTCGTTTAATATCTTTTTGACAGGTCAAGAAATTTTGAAGATAGTGACGCCCTCGCACGTCACCGATTCGATTTGAAGTTAAAATCAATTTTATTTAGGAAGATCTTTCAATCGATTTAATTAAATATTTATTATTCGTTAATTTGTTTTTCAAATTATATATGAAATAATTGAAAGTGTAAATGATAAATCACTAAATAGGAAATATTTATACATTTAAACAATACTTCGGAGGTCTTACTGACTAGTCTAGTTTAAATTATGAGGAAGAGTCTCATGGATAGATAGATTGTAATAATTTGTTTTTTTCAAGATACAATTGTATATCACTTTTATTTTATTAAATTTACAGTAACAATACTTACACAGGTTAAATTATTTTATAAATTGTACGTTTATTTTAATCGTTTAATCGACTTATTATATTTTTAGAACTGTTTCATAGTCTGTGGTTGTTAGCTATGCACAGGGCACTTCACTACGCGTCTATAAAGTACGATATTACTGTAATACATTATTTTGAAAAAAAAACGGTAATTTATAGGCATGATGTGTCAAAAAGACAATAAAGGAATGGACAAAGTATAATAGATATTATTAGGTATGATCGTTTCGTTTGAGTAGTGTAACTTCCGACTGCAACGATGACTTCAGCGCCGGACGACACCTATCCCTTGGTAGGATGTTGGATGCTTGAAGTCAGTGTTGCCACAAAAGAAATAGAGTATTTCTATTATTGAAGAATTTCTATTATTGAAGACTTATTATGTAAATTAAATCTATAATTTATTTACATAAGTAACTAATAAAACAATTATAAATAAAATTCCTAACACACTTCCTACTTTCAACATGTATATTTAGTATTATGTATTAGGCTTAACTCTGTCCGATAATTTAATAATAATAAAACCGATAATTCTTATTGTAAATTTATTATTTTAAATTATAAATATAATGGCTAAAGGTACGAATTGTATTATTCCTATCTATTTCACCATGTTTTAAGGCCCTGTTATCAGCGCATAAACTTGAGGTGGTTTCATTCTACTTTCATAGAACTATGATAACCTATGATAACGCAGTTCCTTAGACCAGCGGGGAATCTACCGCGTTTATGAGTGATCTTAAACCAATACTTAACAATTACCGTGTAGTGGCCTCACACATAAGGATAATATTGGCGGATATTTGTCGTTGGAACATAATCTGCACAGAGACCTGTCTATGATCAATCGCGACTGGATGAAATTGTAATAGACCAGCAGTGGACTGCAACGGACTAATGATGGTGATCAGAAGACTCTTAATGGTTCTTGTACTTTGCAAACTGTCACTGACACTAATCAGAAGAAAATTAAATATTTGTAACCTATTCAAACAGACAGTGTACCATTTTAACGTTTATCTTATCCTCTGCTACTAAGAATTTTATTCTTAATTATTTATTTAATGCGCTACACCATTTTTAATGTACATATAGAACCCATTATGATTCTTAGAATGAACAAATATATGGCTAGTCTAGATCTATATTATAACACAGAACATGTGCATACAGCAAAAAACGAAGATATGCTATGAATATCCATGTGTAGATTTTAGGAGAAAACCAAAAAAAAAAAAGATTAACTGAAACAAAATTTAAATTATGAGTATTAGTGTGTTTATATCAGACAGAGTATGGAAGATAACTTTGACAAATTTTACTCGTAGACGTGATGGAGTGAGGATTTAAACCCAAGTTACATGTCCTTTTATTGACGGATCATCCATCGATCATATTACTTTGAAACTTTGTTACGAATGACATATTGTTAATTTAGACATACCAATAAGCATACACGAAATCTAATAGAGTTTTATTCTAAACGAATTGAAATCGTTGTCTGGCCCACGATCAATTTGCATACGTGCACGGGATATGAGGGTGTCGTTTGTGATATTTATTTTATGATTTTTGAATCGTATGACACCAAAAACGCATTGTTTTATGGTAGGTATATACTTTATTCCAAAAACTAAAATATTTTTGTTAAATTATGCAAAATGACTTCAACATTGCAATCCTGGAATCATATTTCTTACTTGTTTTGAACTTCTTCACAGTGTGGTACGCGCAATTTTCCTGGTTTCTTTAATTTATTTATAAAGTTTTTTAGACGGCACTTTTCTCAAACAAGGCTAAGGTCGGCCGGCCTTAAGTATGGCACGATACCGCGTGAATAAACCATTATTATTATTATTATAGTGGGGACAAAAGGTATTCATACGATTCCTAATTATGCTAAAACCATTGAATTATCTAATGGCCTGATGTCGAGTTCCAACATTTTTTTTTTCATATTTCCATATTCTGAAAATATATATTCTATAGGTCTAAATATGCATCAGTGTTTGATATAAGCTCAATCAAGCTTTATAGTATGTAAACGTTTATTTTATTTATTAAGCATAGAAACCGACAAAAAACCAAAGCTAACATAATTGTTAGGTAGGTAAACCTAACAGCAGTATTCACTATGTAGTTAAAACTGTACCCAACGTTTGTGTCAGATATCCGAAATATTTACTTATTTAATGTTATTCTATTTTTCAGAAGCTTTGCTTATGTTCCTCTCTTTGCACACTTAATATTTTATAAATAAAGATTGAGGTAGCAGCGCCACGTTGAATTAAACTCGAACGGGCCTGCATGACCAGGCCGGTACTGGCCCCACATTGAAGATCAATCTAAAATGACAGCGTTTGTGTTGTCGTATTTGTTAGTGAGGCAAGACCGGTGGCCTACACTATGGTGGCCTTATGAAAGGCATCTGTATAATTTACAGGGGCATCTCATAAGGCCGCTATAGTGTAGGTCATCATATCTGTATTGTCAGCATTCACAATGAGAATGGTAACCACTACCTACCTTTAAATTCTACTCGTGATTTCCATCAGGCAAAGCAGAATCATTTTGGCTGGCTTAAATATAAATAAAACACATGCTTAACATCCAAGTGTAAATAAATACATCAAAAAAGACGTTTCAAATATCGTATCAGTCATAGGTATCACGGCCAAATGCCTCCGTATTCTATCCATTTTATTTGAGAGTGCATCATAAAAATGTTTATGTTAAAAGCTTTCATACATTTTTTCGTTTATTGTATATTGAAGCGTGTTTTTATTGTTAGACTATATGGACTAAATGAATTGGTTTGGTGAAAGATGTAAATTAATATTAAGCGCTTTTAATGTTGTTCACCAAGACTGCAAATTTTTCTTTTATAATCAGCGAATGAAGAAGATTCTTAAGTCGTGAAATTTCTTTCAATTTTATGGATCACAACGTCAACATTTTTATAGGGCAGTTCGATTATGATAAGTCTTTTAAGATTATCCAAAGAAAGTACAAGGCTATGCTTTTACCCGTTTCACTGGTACAAAATTATAAACACATTCTGCAATCTGAGTGGTACGTGGGTTCTAGTTGAGGGATCACCTTTCTGCATTAATCACTCAAAGCGAAACCCAACCATTTGTATACTAAGTTACCTCAATTACGTAAATGATCGGGATCCTTTAGCAAAATTGTCGACCGATTCGAAAGCGGTCTGAATTCACAATACTTGAAAGCTGTAAATTGATATTAATCAATAAAAGCTTCCTACACTACTAATTTATATAGCCTTCTTCTTACATATTATATTGTTTTTATAAATATTTAACTACTTATTACTTAGCTGGTTGAAATAAATCTTCCATTAATTGCGTTCCGTGAGAGTTGGCAAACTATAAACGAAATCTACAGAAGTATTTCTATTTAATTTCATGACTAAATAATATAATTTAAACAACAAAATTACCGATACTGTTGATTTTACTGTGCAGTATTTAGCAAAGGACAATAAAGTACTAGTAAGTTCTGCAGATTTTCAGCGGCAGTAGTCTCTTTAAAAAACATTTGTTCACCAAAAAATAGAAAAAGTGGATATCGACAAACTGTCCAATACAATATTGATTCATATACTCGTAACGAAAATACACATTGTTTATGTGTATGTTGGTTACGAGTATTGTATTTGTAAATGATAATTTCTTATATTTCAGTCTACAAAAGTGACTCAACTCCTCCTGATGGAAAGCATGAATGGAATCCAAGAGAGCTCACCATTCTCATTGGGAATGATTCAAAACGATTAGGCCTCCGATCTCTCACTCACTAACGAAATACGACGGCATTAGTGCTGTCATTTTTATGTTGGTCTTCTGTGTGAAGGTTATGAATCTAAAACAAGCGTTACAATATTACGAGAACTTCGAGTAAAAACATTATGTTCAGTCAAGACCAATGATCGGACCATTGGTCTAGACTGAACTTAGTAGTTTTCTTGCCAATTACTTTAGTTCACAATCTAACCAAATGATATTATGAATCATATTAACTAACCATTCAATAAAACTGGTGTCACCTTCAACAGTATTGAAGATTCAATTATTTTTTTATGAAAGGGATAAAGTAAGGAATGAAAGGCTGCTTAGTACGAAAAGTTATAGAGGACATAATATAGTTAACTAAAACAGAGTATTTTTTTTACACAGACATCATTTTGGTAAATTATTGGAAAAAATAATAATTTACTTCTATGCGAACTACGTATTGAGGACCAGCTGCTAACTTTTAATAACTTTTAGGTTTCAGGTTTTATTTACTCAATCGATCATTGGGAACTTTCAAATATTTACGTTAACAATAAAAAAACACAATATGGAGTAACTTACATTTTAAAAATAAATTGTGGATCTCAGCACGAGTTATTTCGAACTTAAATACGCACAGCATTTATCTCAGGAATTGCTTACCAAAGATTTTTACCCGTCTCGCTATAGGAAAACATACTGAAAAATATCATCATCTAATGATGACTACAAAAATTATTATTTTTAATCTTTATTATTCCGTACTTTATTTAGGATATGAACATACATGGCTTGGCTCGTTGATCACTTTGGATTCACGCCAGTTTACCATTTATTAAAAACTTTGTTGTTTGTACCACGATCATAGCACACAAGTTTCACTGTCCTTTTTATTTCATGAAACGATGCCATTGAAACATTCATACTCAATATTGAACGTTATGTAATAAAGTTATATTAGGGATTGGCTCAAAGAGGCGTATCTAGGTATTTATATATGAAGAGTTTTCTAATATTGAAAGTTTTGGCTCCTGTCATTGTCTCATCATATTTGTTGAACGTCCATATTTGTTTTAAGGTTGTTTTGAGCAATTTAATGGGTGTAATCAGCTCAAATCAAATAAAATAAATGTAGATGAGCATTATTTTAGTTAATAATAACTACTAAATATTTCGGACATCTTACACACATTGCTATCTAGTCCAAAACTAAGCAGAACTTGTATTTTAGGTACAAGACAACCTGACAACTAATATAAATAAATAAGCGTACTTCTTTGTGAATACATACATATTATACTTAAAAAACACCCAAACTCCGAAACAAATATTTGCATATCACACAACCGCTTGGTCCGACTCAAACCTCAAGCACAAACGGTCGCATAAGCTAAGAATCCAAATACATTTTAGTTATTATCTAAGATAAGAACTGTGAAAACTAAAATTGCCACCATATTTTCCAAAGTATGTTTGGAACGTTGCGGATTTCTAAACTTTTATTTAAATAATTAGAATAACATTGAGACTAATCTAGGGTTAGTTTAAAACTGGTGAGAGAAGACCGAAATTAAGAATGGGAAAAAACCTCTGAGTTTATGCTAGATTTTGAGATTGCCTATTGAATATTTTTGTATATTATTACATTAAGGCTAGACGCCTAGAGGCATTTGAAATATAACAACTGATGCGAAGCATGCGAGGGTAGGGTGCTACCGTCAAAGGAACTTGTGAGAACAGTCTAGCCGTGATTATGAGTGTTATAATCCGTCCGAAACCTCGTAATATATAAGGTAAAGTAACCTTTTAAATAATTTAATATCAAATAGGTCCTTGGGCTATACAACAAAAACAATGTGTAAAAAATTGTTATTGTCAACTTAAATGTTTTCCCAAATGATATTGGAAGCCTCATTAAAGATATAAATTATCTAAATCAGTATTATGATTTTCCACTAAGGTTATTTTTGTGACTGCAAATTCCACTGTCTGGATATATAACATTTATTATTACTGAAGTACTGCTCATAAAGATCAATAACTTTCATCGAACTATATTCCTAACAATGTCTTAAAAATGTTTAGATAATAATGTTATGGTACAGACGCATTTCACATAAATTGTTATCATTATGGGATCAAAAATTGCGAAAATTATTGCTTATAGTTTTATGAAATACTAGCTTTCGTCCGCGGCTCCATCCGCGTGTATGTAGGTTAACCCTGTTATGTCTTTTCTCGGGCGGCGGAGGCGCGCATACCTGCGATCTCATGCCGCCCTGAGAGTGGCCGCGGATGGGCGGGACGGGTTTCCCATCCGTCCGCAGTAGTGGCCAACCGCGAGGGGGCGACGTCCGCGTATGACCGGACGTTGCCCAATTGAGAGTCAAGTGTTGAGATGGTGCCCGCATTTTTTTTTTATGTGTGGAAAATCATCATGGACCGTCACCCCACCGGGGGTTACGGCGGGGTGGTGTGTCGGACTTGAACCGACTAAAAACCACACAGTGTGCCCTCTCCGCGCTTCTCCGTTTAGGAGGAGGAGAAGTCCAGGGTGAGATCTCCTTCTGAACTTCTCCAGCGCCTGCCCGCTCCTGATGCGGGCACCGTCTCGGTTTGACGACCCTCTCTTAGGCGGCGTCCGGCACACACTGACGCCGCCTCCTCGCGGCTGGCCACATAGGGCGGGTGGAGGGAAAACCCATCCCGTCCACCCACGGCCAGCCGACACACCACCCCGCCGTAACCCCCGACGGGGTGACGGTCCGCGGGGATTTCCACACGTAAAAAAAAAAAAAAAACGTTATGTCTTTTCTCAGTGTCTAGACTATCTATGTGCCAAATTTCATTTAAATCGATTTGGAAGTTTTGACTTTAAAGCAGGACAGACAGATAAATTTGTTTAAGCAGTTTTAATATTAGTAAGGATATCTACTGATATTATATAAGAAATATACCAAAATTGTGTGAAAAGAAATGTTTATGCCGTTGTAAAGACATTTATATTTATTGAAACGTAACGTATCTATCTTTAGCGTAAAATTTACTAAGATGCATTTAAAACAAAATGGTTTTACATCTTTTTTTAACAAATGTGTCCGTTACTTTTTTCATAAAAACCATATAATACTTACAAACTAACTTTGAGTCTATTTTTAAACTGAACAGAACCAACTAAACCTTCTAGTTTTTATGATAAATTTCTTGTGTATACATACTATCGTAGCATACTATCATAGCATTCATGTTTTTTTCAGATTTTAAAGTTTTTTTTTTGAAAATATGGGTATATTTAAACAAACGTAAGCCATCCTTAAAAGATTAACCCAGAGCCTATACTCTACTTAGCTTAGTTTTAGATTATTTTGTTTCGGATTTTTTTCCAGAGTGTGTCCTTGTAGCTGTAATGTCCGACTTGTTATGGTATCTGTAACAAAAATAAATTTACCTGTCATCATTTACTATAGAAAATGAGTATTAAGTAAGTATATTAGTATTAAGTAGAACATTTTTATTAGTGAACAACAGCAATAAGGCGAATAACACACTGCAACGCGCACCGCCGCGGTGGGCAGTGGCGGTTGAGCGGATTTTGTAGCGGTGCACAGCTACAAAATCCGCGATGGATTTAACGTGGTTTTGACCATTTTGATCATAGACCGAAGTAGTGGCAGCAATCTTTACGCACAAATACATGCATCAGCGGACTTAATGCGATTTTGTTTCTTAGAAAAAGAAAGAAGATATTGGTTTCATCCACTTTTACGAAGCAGAACTCTAAATAGGGCATTAATGTTATTCTATAAAAGTTCGACACAACATCAACTTAAATTTTATAACCATACGCAAATACCTTTTTTTTCTACTCTTTTATTTCATTATTTGTTAGCAAATTTCATTTTTAAATTGCAACACGTCCTGCACCAAAGATGATTTTTAATTGAAAATAAAGCACTGTATTTCTACTCTGTATAATTACAAATACAGTGTTATATTGTATACTACATTGTTCTGCTCAAACCGCTTAGAACACAATTTCATTGGTGTTCATTATGCATGCCTTTTATTGGTCTACATATAAGAACTATATTGTGTTATAATGCTTTTTTTCAGTGTTGAATACAATAAATAATTAAATAATCCGTGCGGTCAAGCGGCGGCCCGTGTGTGAGGCACCGCCCCACCACGCTGACGTCCGCGCGGTCGGTCGGTGCACGTGTGATAAGTATCAACGGATTTAGTATACCTCAATACGACATGAGATCCGCTTCACCGCCTACCGCGGCGGTGGGCGGTGCCGTGTGTTAATCGCCTAAGTAGAACAATTTTGATGAATAAATAATGCTTTTGAAAGGTCTGGATATAAAACCATAGACGTATAGGCAACAATCAATATAAAACATACCACGTAATTCAAGATTTTTTTACCACTTAACAACTACTAGAAAAAATAATAGAGAATCAGTCAATGCAGCAATATTTTAGCTAAGTAGGATAAAAGAAAGTAAAGATGGAATACCGAAAAGATTTAAATCCAAATGGTGCATTTAAACACAGTCGGATCATTAATCTCTTACAACGACAACGTTATCCTCTTCAATTAAACAAAAGTAAAAAACGGACGTTTAATTTTTACTGGAGCTTCTGTTAAAGCTTGAAACCTTCATTACTTTTTACGGTTCCGAGTGATTAGTAAAGGCTTTAAAAGTTACATTTGATTATTCAATGGTATATTGTAATAATGACAGTTTGACGTTTTTACTATGTTTCAATGTAAGTAACATAGAAACATTCATTTCAGCACGACTTATTTATTATCTTAGGAATACGAGATGGATGACAAATAGCCATTGATAATTTATAACATAGTTGAATGAAATATTACAAATTTTAAAAATTAATGAAAGAGGATAGATAGGTAGATAGGATAGGTAGGTAGGACAATAATGTACAAATATTATAGTTTCTGAGATGGTTTTGAACTATTTGATATTGTAGATAGCTTTGAAATGCATTAACATTTCGACTGTTTCGGGTAACAGTCAGTAATAACAAACGTGTTTTTTATTGTAGCTCATCTGATACTCAATAAAATCAATCAGAAGTACTGTAACATTGCTTTAAATAGGCAACCATTTATTAATTTATTACCGGATCATCGATTATATTATCATTACGTCACTTTGCAACATTGTAGTCATCAAAATGAGAGCGTTTATTTATCCTCAGTCTACTTTGAGGATAAGGACTTAGACGTACGTATGCATGTAACAGTTTTGAATAAACTCGTAAGGAAAAAAAAAACCATACAAATTTTAAGTTATCATTGATAATGTTGTTTTAAGTTTATTAAGTAGTGGTTTAAGTTCATTCAAGAAGGTTAATTTCAAGAATGAAAAAGTAATCGTATTTGTATAAAATATATGTCAGTGGCTTGGTTTAAGAACAAATTACACGTTAGTTACCTTCGCAATAGACTGTTTTAGTTATTTAACAGATTCTGTCATAAAAATAATTCTTATTTGTAGTAGACCATTAAAGTGCACCAGAAATATCTCCGATGTGTTATTATATCAGGTCGTAGAGAGTAATGAACTAAATTTCAAGAAGAAGAAGAACTTTCAAAACATTTGATGCAGATCAGAGAAATTCATAGAAATAGTAACACCCAAGTTTCGACAAGGTGATCACGTGTTTCTTTAAACAATAAGCCACGAACAATATAAAACCACTATGTTAAATTGTGGTTTTATATTGTTTTATAGCTTTGAATATTTTATATCGAAGTAATTATTGTTTTGTAAATTTTGGTAAAATAAAAATTGGGATTGGGATTGGATTTAAATTTTATCTCTCAAGATTGCATTAATAAACTTTTCTTCTTGCTTTTCTATGGAATATTAACATTCTTTTTGAAAATTAAAAGAATGTGCCTGTTCAAAAGTGTTAATTTTTATATAAATACAACTTCCATATGATGACTGCACGGTTAGCCTAGTGGTTTAAGGGGTCCCCACGTCACTTTCTGCTGCATCAAGTGTTGTGTCCGTATTAAGTAATGTCTCCTACACTTCGTGTGATCCACAAATTTTGTTTGAGTTTGGGTGTTCTTTGCGTCCGCCGCGATACAGGATGCATATGCTTAAGGCGGAAGCTTTCTTTTATATATAAGCTGTCTTTTATATAGAAAAATATGTATACTAATGCTGAAGCGTTGCGCTTCCATGCTGGTGCGTCTCCGCTCCTCCTCTAACAGCATCCTGAATGTATTTTCAGATAGGTGGGACTCCTCCCTCATGTCTAGATGGTTGTACATCTACACTTGCTAATATGTATGTACTTATAATTATATTTTCAATGTATGTACTTATTTATCAAATTTCTAATACTAACAGTAGGTTAAGTCACTGTAGCCAACACAAAATGCATTCAGAGTCCGAAATAAATAATTTCAATCTGAATTTGAATACTGACTTTATATAAATATAGTTTTCCAATCCTTTTGCCAGGTTATGCAATGAATCTTCTCTTTTCCTCTACAGGACAACACGTGCTGGCCTTAGATGTCACCGCTTCAGAGTAGAAGAAATACGCACCAGAACTAAGCGGTTCGGCTCTTTCTTTCTGTACCGAGCAGTTACTGCCATCTCATGTGTTTCCATCCCTCTTTCACTCGGGGCTAGGGCCTAAGCTTGTGTAAGATTTAATTGATATAAATTAATCTTCATTACTAAGGGTCTAATGTATGCAAATATGTCCAGATTTATTTTTTGAATTACTGTATAATTAAGAGATAAATTGGACGCGTATATAAAGATCAAAGAAATGAGTCTAAAAATATATTTACTTTAGAAATAAATAACAGAAGTCAACATGGGGACGAAAGACGCATAGCAAATATGTCCTAGATAAATTTACAAAGTATAAAATACTAAAATATTTTTTTTAGGTAAATAACAATACTGAGTAACAACAAATGTACAAAATATTTTTATTTATTTATTTATTTATTTATGGTTTGCTTACAGTCGATACAATAATACTTAGTCTAGATTACATTTACTAAAATTAAGGCTAATGTACAACCACTTTCAAGCAAACACAGCATGCACAAAAAATTGGAAAATATAACTAACACCCGTTGGATTCAAATATCAAGAACGAGAATCAAAACTGCCGATTTCCAAAACAGTGATGACTCCCGCCCGCATACTTAAAACAAGGAAAAACAAAAAGAAAGGTTTTTAGTGTTTACAATGTGATGCAAATTAGTTTTCAATGAGGGAGTAAATACATTTTGGAAGTTATACAAAGAATCATTAAATATATCCAGTGAGCTGTACTCATTAGCAAGCTTAGTCATACGACAAATAGGAGAGTTTGATCCTAAA
The DNA here is from genome assembly GCA_932526445.1 of Phragmatobia fuliginosa. Classification (NCBI taxonomy): domain Eukaryota; kingdom Metazoa; phylum Arthropoda; class Insecta; order Lepidoptera; family Erebidae; genus Phragmatobia; species Phragmatobia fuliginosa. The sequence continues at coordinate 13,148,945 of OW052065.1, read as the reverse complement.
ACAGTTCTTCGTAGGGGTGGGTAGAAAGGAGTGATCAATGAACGTGGAAATCTTGATGGAACCCGCAATTTAATTTTATCGAGAAGTGTTGGGCAGTCTATTTTACTCGTTACGATTTTATACAAGAAAATAAGGTCTAGTGCTTTCCTACGCTTTTCAAGTGTATCCATTTTGAAGTGATTTAGTTTATAATGATAAGAAGACTTCTTAAGCGTATTTTGCATGCCAGATGTATTTATTAAATGCCACATAAAGCGTTTTTGTATGCGTTCAATGCGGAGACTATGGATGCAATAGTGCGGGCGCCATACTACACTGCAGTACTCCAGTATACTCCTAACATAAGAGTTATAAAGTAGTATCTTGGTTTTCGGATTCCGGAAAACCTTGCTGTTTCTGATTACAAAACCTAGCATTTTGGAGGCCGCTCCAACTATATTCTCCACGTGAGGCACCAACGTCAGTTTCCTATCCAAAGTTACACCCAAGTCCCTAACACAGTCAACCTCTTGTAATTTGGTACCCTGAATGTAATAAGCCGTAGGGATGATTTTGTGGTTTCGAGTAAATTTAATGTGCTGGCATTTGGATACATTCAACTGCATCTTGTTAGATAGACACCAATTGGAGAGTTCGTCTAAATCCGTTTGAAGCTGTTTCACATCATTTGGGCCGTTAATTACTTTAATAATTTTGAGGTCGTCAGCAAACATAAATGAAGTCGAATTTAAAAGGCAATTGGGAAGATCATTGACGAATATGTTAAATAACACTGGTCCCAGATGTGAGCCCTGAGGAACACCGGATGTAATTCTATACGTATCTGATGAGTAGCCGTTCAATACAACATGAAAGTTCCGATCCGTCAAATATGATTGGATCCACTTAAGAAAGGTTCCCCCAAATCCATTTTGTGATAACTTTATTGAAAGAACTTCATGGGAAACTCTGTCGAAAGCCTTACTAAAGTCGGTATATATTACATCTACTTGCTTTTGTTTATCTAAAGCTTCCGACAATGTCTCCACAAAAATACAAAGATTTGTACAAGTAGAGCGGGCCTTCACAAAACCGTGTTGATGAGATGTGAGACTGAGCTTGAAAAAATGCTGCACATGTAAATTTACTACAGACTCGAAGAGTTTTGCAAGACCGGATAAAATAGAAATCGGTCTATAATTCTGGATTAGTGCACTATTGCCTGATTTAGGTATGGGCACCACTCTAGCCATTTTCCAAACGTATGGAAACCTACCGGTACTTAAAGATTTATTAAAGATCATAAGAATAGGGGTACTAAGACTTTTAGCACATGAAACCAAAAACAAGTTAGGGATGCCATCCGGTCCGGCTCCCTTTGACACATCTAGGTTTTCAATTTTAGTTAGCAATGATTTGACCGTAATAGTCAATGAAGTAAAACAGTGACTATTTGGCACACCATTCTCAAAATTTTCATTTACGAAAAAAGATGATAATATATTATCTGAGCAATTAATTTGATTATCTTGTGTGTATACTGACGCAAAGTGCTTAGCAAACATATTACTTATTTCATTTCCATCGCTAGCAAACTCAACTCCATCGCTCATACTAGCCGGATAAACACCTGTCCCACCCCTTTTAGACTTTAAGAATGACCAGAAACTTTTGCAGTCACTAGATATATTATTTTCAATAGCATTGACATAATTGTAGTAACATTTTAGGGATAACTTTTTGCTGACTGTTCTTAACACTCTAATTTCACACTCATCGAGAGGATTTTTGAAAAATTTGTAACGTTGCCTCAGTTTTTTTTTCTTTCTTAGTAGTTTAATAAGTTGTCTATTATACCAGACTGGATATCTATTACTCTTTGGTTTACAGTATGGAACAAACTCATTAATCACACTATATATAACATCATAAAATCTTGCAAACATTGTATTAACATCTTCATTATCCAACACCGCAAGCCAATCTATCTCGTCCAAATGCTCACTTTTACACTGTACTAACTAGCTGGTGGTAAAACGCGTGTGTATATTATACATAGAAGTTACATAATACAAACTTTTCATGATTATTTTATTTCGACCCCCAGCCAAATTTATATAAATGGTTCTCTTGGAAATCTTTTGCAATTGTTTTAAAAACAGTGTTTTGGATATCTTTTGTGATATGTAAATCTATTAGGTTTCTAATATTCATAAATCTTATATTTTCTCCTGTGTTCCTTCTTCTTCTCTTCTGTTATTATACACCTGCTACACACAGCTTTGCATAATCCAATTTTTTATTATACGATAGACTGGAAAAAAAATCCCATGATATTAAGTACCGACTGCCTCGTTGGTCTAGTGGTTAGCGTATGCAGCTGCCGATCAAGAGGTCTCGGGTTCGATTCCCGGGTCGGACCAAATATTATTTGTGTGATTCACAAATATTTGTTTCGGCGGTCTGGGTGTTATCTATGTTTAATATGTATGTTTTTACAAAAAAAAAGGATGTTTATGTATTTATATCAGTTGTCTAATACCCATCCAACACAAGCTCTGCTTAGCTTGGGACTAGATGATGTTGTGTGGCCATTGTCCAAAAAAAAAAAAGTTCGCCTTAATATTTGCAGGTTTTAAAAACCGATTACAGGATTACAAAATGTTTAATTACAAAGATTCGTTTGCGATATTCAATATAGTGAAGAACTTATTATGCAATCGTAATTTTAACATAACGAACCTACTGCCAAATTCAATGCCAAAAACATTCACTTAAAGTTAAACTAACTTTTTAGCCATAGTTTCACCAACGTGTATATTATAATATTTATCGGTATAAAGAGCCTATATCTTTCCTTATAAATCTAAGTAAGCCCGCGTTTGATTTTAAATGCAATCATTGCAGTAGTTTAGTCGTGAAAATCTAACAAACAGACGGAGATAATATAAAGATAGATTATTTTGGAAACGATCTGTTTCAATTCAAAAGATTTATCTTGTTATGTGGACATGCGGAAGGTACCGTAAAAAGTTTGAAAAGCTAGTTAGCTTCGTTTTCAAACTTCATTAGAGGATACTTTCCCAAATTTTCAATTTGCACTAAGTGCAACAAACAAACATTTTCCATTAGTAACATTAGTGTTACCTAATTAGTTTTCTGACTTGTCTTTTGGCTGAATGGCTGTAAATGACTTTCGTATAATTATAAGTTTTACGACTTGTAATAACAAAAAGCAAATAAAATTAAATTAATCATGATCTCGTCACAGTGTTATTCTAGTTAAACTAAGAATTTGTATTATTATCTTAGTCATCAATTGTAAAGTTTTGTTAGCTAAATTAAAAGACAAGGTCGTGAGAGAGTTTTTGAGGAGTGCATGGACAATAACACGAGCCCCTACGAAGAACACAGCTTCAATTTTAGCTGTTTCAAAAAATACTATCCTGCACACTGTCGTTCAGAGGAACTGAGTTCCGCTTACCATCATCAATCAACCCATTAACCAATGTTAAGTAATTGGCTACTTACCTAACTACGAAGAACACAGCTTCTCTTTTAGCTGTTTCGAAAAATACTATCTTGCACTCTGTCGTTGAGAGGAACTAAGTTCCGCTTACCATCACCAATCAACCCATATATGTAGTCTACTAATTATAACACACAAAATAGTTACCTACCTTACATTAGCTAAATCCTACTTTATAGTCCAATTAATCTCATATAAAAGATACCGTATGATCAGTGCGTGATCGATCATCCCTTATTTTTTTACTGTTAAGGTTACATTTTACAGAAAGGGGTTTCCTTTCCAAATAAAATAAATTATTGAAATCGAACTATTGTGTAAAACAGTTGTGCGTGGTCATATATTACAATCTATGAGTACACAATCAGTCATCCTTGTTTTCCTACCCTTAAGGTTAGAATTATTTTACAAATTCAAATGGGACCAATACCCTTGGAAACAAAAAAAAGAATTTTAAAAATAATACTGCAAAAAGTTATATCTGCAAAAAGTTATATCTAGTGTATTACTGTTTGCTTTTGTTGTTATGTTTACAATAAAATATTAAGAAGAAAACATGTAGTTATTTATTGATTTCTTCTTCACCACCACAGGTGTTTTATGATACATTTAATAAAAAACAAAAAACACAACTATTTTAAATTATCGGTCTATATTTACACATGATATCAATTTCACAATATTTTCTTGAAGGAGAATGACAGCCGAAAGTCATGCAAAAGTTATAAATCTATAAATACAGCATTTAGTTTTGACATTAATTAAACTTAACCTTTAAACAAATATTTAAAGACGTGTCATATTACCAAATCAAATTTAAAAAAATTGATAATGACTAAAACTCTTTACAGTATTTCATTAAATTTATAAATTTGAAATTTTCTTAGAAAACATGTTACATAAAGACTACAATTTTTACACTCGTGTTTCACTAATTCTTATAAACAAGGTTTTATAGAAGACGTAATATTTCTATTTCCAACATCTCTTTTTCTTCACAAAATCCTTTTTCTGAGGCAGGGATTATTTTTTCTTACCTTACAATTACCGCATTAAGAACAAATCTTGTATTAAAATACATACATACATGAAATTAATATAAAAGTACCCAGACTCTGAAAGAACATTTTTTTAAAATTTAAACTTGCCAAAGTGACTCTACTCTGCTTAATATAAACTTTGAATCCAATGGAGAGCGAGAATGACCAGAATTTGTGTATTACACAAAGTGTACTCACATATGCGGTTTGAACTCACGGCACTCAGCGCACTAGAAAACAACATGGCGACTGCTTAATCCACTACGCTATCATTCCGCAATTTGACGGTGACTACCGCCGATTTCAAATATCAGGACTCTTAAAAAAAACGTTTTTATAAAAAGATTGATAGATGCATTGGTTTGGCAACGAAATACCTCGATGGCGTAGTGGTAACATATGGGACTGTTGGGCTTGTTGCTTGTGCTGGGAGTTTGGCAGTTTTTTATGTATAATATTTATGTATTTACAAAAAAACTTGCCTGTTTATGTATTATATCAGTTGTCTAGTACCCATAATGCTCTGCTTAGCTTGAAACTGGATGGCATTGTGTGTAAAATGTCCGAAATAAAAAAACACAGTAGGGGATAGCTTATTCCAAAGAATGCTTGTGTAACGTAAAAAGTTGCTTAATTATTAGTGTAGCAATATAGTAATGTACAATTATCCAATGATAAAGATATAAGATCAGATGCATCACACGTTAGGGAATACCTCGGTGATATCTTTTAGCCCTGTAGTCAAGGATCTGGTTCTACACATCGACTCAACACTCGATGAGCGAGCTTAGGTAACTCACGTGAATCAAAAATGAACTGGGAATCTGCGAACACTTTATCGCCTCAAGAATTTTCTACCTCCTAAAACCAAAATGATGCTCATGCGGTCATCCCGTTAATCGACTATGGTGATGTATGCTATTTCAACCTGAATGCAGACCTCCTCAACAAACAAGACTGAATTCTTAATAACTGCATTCCGTTCATTTTTAATCTTCGCAAGTATAACCACGCGTCTGCTTTACGTTCCCAACTGAATTGGTTACCCATTCACCTGCGCCGCAACCAACGGGCTTTGACCTGTTTATTTTCGTTTCTGGTCTCCCGATCCTTACCTACTTACCTTGCTGCCTACTTGTTTGTTGTCCAATAATCACGACAGAAATCTTCGGTCAGAAAACAATCTGCTTCTCTCATGTATCTCCTACAGTTTTGACTTCGTGAACTCTTCGTTCTTCGTCCAAGCAGTTCTACACTGAAACAGTTAGAAGATGTGAAAAGATATTAAGATGCATAAAGTTATAAAATACATAAATAAGTCGTAATAGTAGTCAGTAATACGTATCATGTCGATAAAAATACAACGCAAACTTCTACGCGGATTTAAATGGTAAATTACGTTTAATAAGTAGATTAATAATTAAATTACAGCCTTATATTTAAAATAGCATTTTCTTGTTTATACTATTTTATTTAAAACAGCCTGATAGTGATATTGTTTCTATCATTATAATTTCAAAAAAGATATGTCCCAACAATATTTTCATAAACAGTGTCTCTCTGACTGATTGCAAATTAGGTAGGTGTTTGCGCATCAGCAAATACTTCAAAGTCACAACAGAAACCTATTGTTTTATATGAAGGAAGATCGGAAAACGAAACAAAACATTGCAAGCTGAAGATGAAGCCCGTAAAAACCTCGTATTCTCAAATGAAACTGGCTACAGTGAGAGAAGCTATGGTCATAAATATTGATTTTGTACTCTAAAGTATATTCGACAAGCATGCAAGAAACATTCTCATATTGCTATATTAACAAGGTAATATTTAGCAACTACACATGATAGTGATTTATCCCTTTTTAGCGATGGACAGGATCCTTAGCAGTTCCTAGAAGTCATCGATGATAGCATATACATACCTTCATGTTTAACATATATGTACATTTAAGATAATTTATTATGAAGGCTAAATATTAAATAAAAGCAAAAAAAATACTTGATATTAAGCCCTTGGTTATAAAACGGATTTTCATTCCAACAGAAAACAAACTTACTTCGTCTTCTGTTGGCAATGTATTCTTTCGTTTTTAATCTTCCTCACAATTACTTCATTTCCCAAAATTATCTGATTTATTTTTAACTCCCTACCTTATTCACTGATGCGTATAAGCATTGTATAGGTATTCTTAGACAGACTCCTTACTCACTTACTTACGATGATAATTTTGATGATGTTCTCCTTGCCGATTTCTGTCATGCCGGCCAGTCTCAATGGAGACCATTCAACTACACAGGAGATATTAAGATGCACAAGTGTGTATGGATACACAGGATTATGAGAGTGAGAAAACAGAGAATGCTTGTATCTTATGTATATACTACTACATCTAAATTATATATATGTACATCGAACCTAAAAATGACAGCATTATTGCTGTCGTATTTCGTTGTGAGTGTGAGACCCGAGGCCCAAACATTTTATATCCTCATCATCACGCCTTCGGAGGCCTGAGGTATGAGAAACATCTGACCAGGTCGCCATGGTATGACTAACTATGCTGCATTGCCTACCATCACAATGAGGATGGTGACCCCTACTTCTATATAAAATTTCATTTTAACTCACAATACCATTTGAACCAGTATTTAAGTAAACCAAGAGAACATGAAGTGTGTCGTATTACTTCCGAAGACGGTGTACAAACCTTGTCCGTTCGTTTTTCTTATTGCGATTTCGATCGATCGATTCGAATTTTTCCAACCACTCAAACACACATATTTGATAATGAAAGGTCTAATTTCTGAAACATGACAAAGTGAATGTCAATTCTTACGTGAACTGCAAATTTTATAATGATCGAAGAACTTCAACATTAGATGCTTGTTAAATGCCTTTTGGTGCGTAAATACACAAAAACATAGCGCAATATTGTTTATAAAGGAGAACAGCACAGTAGCAATTAACACAACGAGTAGATTGCAATTAATGTGATTTTTGTTTCATTATTTTCTATTAAAAACAAATCATTATAACTTGGACACACAATATGTAATTTTAAAATTTAATTAAAAATATTTAAATAAGCCAATATAGCGTAATACACTTGAAGTTATATAAAAATCTCTAGTACCGTATAAACTATGTGTAGCATGTCAAGGGTAAGTATATATTATTGATATATTGCATTAAAGAATCTAACGAAGTTGTTTTTTATTATCCATTGACTCCAAATTTGTTCAAAAACTCTGGAATTGAAGCCAATAACATTTTGAATGTTATCTCTATTAAATGATTCTCAATATATTACTTTTATCTGATAGTAATAACGACATGTATTTAGGATAGGTATTTATAGTTTATATTATCTTTTATTGTTGTAAAATCTGTATTAGATAAATTATATTAAGGACTTCTTGTGAATTTTATAATTAAATTGTCTATTTAACCGTCACCATCATCAGCTAAGGAACCTCTTTTCGAAAAAGAGGTCCATGTCCAGCGATACACAATTAGAAGCTGTTGATATGTCTGCATTTGCAATATGCATGGTGACCACTACTCTTACTGTACTACTCAATTTATGTATCAAGCAGAATAGACTCACTTTGACAGACTTATAAAATAAAACAAAATGGTTGACTAGCTCTGGCATGGACATTATAAGATATTTGTGCACCTATTAAAACCCTGTAAAAAATTATAATTTTAGTCATCCAAAATACTCGGACAAGTTTGTTAAACACTTGCTCATTACTCAAAGAGTAAATAAATTCAAGTTATTTTTAAAACCATATCTGGTTAGTTAATATAAATTTAATATAACTGTATATTCCTGAACTCCCAGGTTTAAGAAACCACGGAAGAAAAAAGAGGAAATTGTTTCTCGCTGAGAGCAACAGCTTGCCGTTATTAAATTTGTATTCTGTCCTTAATCCCATACTAGATAAATATTTAAAAACAAAAGGCCGATAGAGAAATTAATTTTGATTATGTGCAAGTATTTCCTTGAAGAGGAGGTGAATATTTAAAGCTTCATAATATTTTTATGTATATTTGTTCCTTAACCATAATATCTAACCCGATAATACTATTCGATATTATAAGATTACTACCATTATAAGATTTTTCAACATTCAATGAAAAAGTAATGAATTACTGTTTACGATGAACACTTTCATTGGAGACTGAATAGTTCAACATGATATTTTTGCTAAAAAACAAAACTAAAAAAAATGAAAATCCATGTTTGACGTTTGCGCGAATATACGTTCGAGTCCCAAATTGCGATCGCACAGCGTTAGGTCAGCAGTGTCACTCCGGCTTAGCGCCCACGAACACGAGTCGAACCGCGCACTGGCTGAACGCGTTGGTGTCGTAGCGTTACAAAAAGTTTATGATTGATAAAAAATATTTTTATCTGTGAGTAAACAATAAGTGATAATTATTATTTGATGAAATCATAAATTGATAAGTTGACACTTTTTATCAAAGACTTCTTATTTCAATATAATAATAATACAATAGGCATAAAATTAAAATACTTTTTAAATATTATTATATTTTGTAGTTCAAATACTTTTAAATGTAGAACACTCTTTTGTTTCGTAATCATCAATTTGAAATATATTCGTTTGTTTTTTTCATAAAAGTTTGTTACAATGTTTGGTGGTTGAATATTTATTGTATGTGCAATTTACGAAATTTGAAAGCCTTTACTGGACAATTGGTAAGTCTTTATTTTGTAACAATATCTTGTTAATAAGATAATATTAATTATTATTTTACTGGAATACTGACTTCAGTGTTTGTTTAATCAAAGTGATTTAGTTAAATAATAAATAAATATTTAGGACATCTTACACACATCGTCACCTAGTCTCAAACTAAGTAGAGCTTGTATTAATGGGTATCACACAAATATTTGGTCTGACCCGGGAATCGAACCCGAGACTGCTTGATCAGCAACCGCATATGCTAACCACTAGACCAACAAGGCAGTCAAAATAAATAAATTATAAAATTTTGTGTTTATATGATATACATATTATCATATGTAAACAATACTTTTAATCTATCAATGCATATAGCGGTTAAAGTGATTAGATAAAGAGAACTTGTTTTACATTTACTTATTAAACTGTTTTGCTTCTAGTATTTTTTATTAATGCGTAAAATGGTTAAGTGTGAATTATAAATTATAAGTTTACCCACTAACGTGTTAAGTCTCTTGAAACAAAGGGAGCGTCATACGCAGAGAGTTTTTAACACTTGTTCCAGTATTGCTTTATATTCCTACATTTATTTATTCAAAATCTACAAGATTGACACTACTCATGGACCTAAATTCATGAATTTTTAAGGGAACGTATTAAAAATATATTACGTTTTTGCTTTAGTTACCTACCTATTTTTTATTTATTTGATTTTGTTTTTTTTTTTATATTATACAAATTATCTACATATATTTTTTCGTAAATGGTTTACATTTCTACATTTATTACAGTTAATTAGAAAAAAAGGACCCAAAATTAACTTAATCTGATGCCTACCTAAAAATGTTTTGCTACATGTGAAACGTCGACACAGAAGCGTTTTAGTGCCCGTATTTTGTTAACCAACTATTATAATTACTGTGGCAAGATGTTGCTTACGATGAACTCCAAAACTATCTAAACGTTTATATTTTTTTCTTAAAAATGTGTGTTTTGCTGAGATGCCTAAGATAGGACTAAGCGCTTAGTCGAATAGGAGTCGAGCAGGATGGAAAAGAAACGCAAATGAAATAGCGTGGGTCAGTTAGTAATTTAATTTGTAAGTTACTAATAGTGGTAGAACAATTACCGGTAACAGGACTTTTTAGCAATAAACAAGAAAATTGGGAAAATACTGAAAGGCAATTGCCGGGTCGGACCAATGTTTGTATGATTTGCAAATATTTGTTTCGAACGGTTTTGTATTTTATATGTGTAATATCTATGTATTTACAAAAAAAGAAAAAGAGAAATAAATGTATTTATATCAGTTGTCTAGTACACTCGTAGTACAAGCTCTGCTCTGCTTAGTTAGTGTGCCAGATGTTCGAAATTTTAATTTATTTATAAAAATTAAATTCAAAATTTACAACATATATATTACGCTTTATATCATATTTCAACTACCAAATAGGAGTCCTCTAAAGCGAACTACAAGACACTTTTTCTGTAAAAAAAATACATCAGACACTCGCAAGTAAATCAAAAACTACAAGATAGACCCTATTCTTGCACATAAATTCATGAATTTCAAAGTGTACGCAATAAAGAAATACGACACACATTTATTTATCTTGTTGCTGATGTATTTTTCTATTTCTTTCGTTTAGAAGAATTTGTTTTTGGTTTGAAAATTATAAAACGTATTTTTTAATTTTAATTGGTACTGTCTTCTTATTATCATTCCCTAATTAATTTTCTTACTTTAATGTTGTAAAACCAGAATCATAGGATGCGGAATTAAATATATACATATGAAGCTTATACAGCAGCTTTTAGATACGAATCTTCTTTCGTGTTTACTCAGCTCTCATTTATAATACATATCAAATCCACAATCTGCAACTTTGCAGTTCAACAGACTACATCATCGTCAATGACAATGATTAATGATAGAAGCTTGCCATTTTAAATGTGGTTGAGGTTCCATTGAAAATGTAACTTTATTTAGTACTAGTCATTGATGTAAATTGCGATTAACGCCGAAGAGTAAAGCTAGTCTAAAAGAAATTAGCCTAATTTACATAATGTATCATCAGCTTTCTACCAGTAAGAGTCCGGTCCAAACCGGTTCAATCGTTCCAGAGATTAGCCCGAACAATCAGCTTTTTTAGATTTTAGTACCGTAGATACTTTCATATTCATTTTGTACCATTAATTTGATATTACAACCAGACACTTTAATTTAATTTATTTGAATAGACTTTGATTCATAAGACCTGGAAATTTATCTGATCAGTTGAACTAATTAACGAACGAATGAATATATGAATAAATGAATGAGTATTTGGCCATAAAACATAGAAATGTAGGTATACCTATACAGATTGGTTTTTATGACTAATGTTTCAATACTTGAGGAAATTAATTGTCCGGTATTAACAACACACACACTTTAATAGTTACTATTATAAATACGAAAATGTCTCTAGCTCACGTCACGTCTAAAGCATTGCATCAATTTCAATAACATTTTGTTTTGAGATACAATGATTCTTGATTAAAGTAACCGTCCCAGATATATACGCGGGTGGAGCCTCGGGAATAGCTTGTATTCTAATAAATTAACTATTAGTCCAGAAAAGGAGTTAAGATGCACAGCTGGCGACTGTAAATTTCAGTAATTCACTGGAAATTAATATTTAAAAATTATAAAGAAAAAGGTGTGGCACTCCTGGATTATCAGAATTCGTGTTTAATATTTTATACATATTATTTATTTAGAAGTCTGTAAATGAATCAGTGTGAAAGCATGAGCATAATACTTTTTAAGTAATTACCCGTAGGAGAGCGATGCTTAATGCATTTCAACAAATAAAAACTCTAGGTATTCATGTGTGTACTAAACGTGTTTTAATAGCTATTTATAAACCTATGTAGTAAATAAATTATTTTAGAATCTGGATAAACTACAGCGTAGTTTAAAATAACACTTACACTTCTTATACTTCTTGTGTTTATAATTTTTTTGTTTTTCTTTTACCTTATGTGGTAAATAAACTATTCTCGAATCTGGCAACACTGTTTGAGTGTAGTGCCTACACTAAAACAACAACGCAGTATGAAAGGCCTTATCCCGTTTTCGCTCTCATACATAACAAAGGGTAACAAAGAAAGCGTGACACTGTGAAGTATAAACAAGAACCAAAGTCGACAGAAACGCTCCATGATTATGAGTACCCTAGTCTTTGAAGCATTTAGACCGTGTATTCTTTGAGACAACACACGTCTTAGTAGTTACAACCTTTTTTTGTTTTGTTGTACTAGTGATTTGGATATAGGTCTTCTTAGAGCACGTATATTAAGAGGCACTCTTAGGTGATTGGAAACAAGCAACGACGGCGCGGTCAGTATCTAGAAGGGTGGCTTTTGTGATATTATGAGTGTTCCCGTGGTCACGTTAATCAGTCAGTCTTGCCAGTCCCCTGCCCGCACTCAGTCAGCGTGGTGACGTATGGTCTTAATCTTCTCCTGAGAGGAGGCCCAAGACCCAGCATTGGGACGTTTTGGTTGTTGATGAAAGTATCTTCTTAAATATTTAGATGTTAAAGACTAAAACAATAGTAACTAATTTTCTACCGTTATTCCATTCGGTGTGTTGCATAAAATAATAAACGTAATAATGATCCAAGGTTGTATGTTTAGTTGTTTTTAATTGCAATGAATATGGTGTAATGGGGTATCTTTCAGGCCAACTAAGTAACGTCAATATTTAAAAGAAATATGTGATGCTCGTGTCTTGATGATAATAATTATACTGAAGTATTTGTTTTATACTATCGTTTATTAGTTTAACTAGTATAGGCAAATATGCAGAGAATTTTATTGAAGTGATATTAGAAAAAGTATTCTCTTTCCGTGAACGTTAACTTAAAGGAATGCGGCGGGTATTTCGTTGGTACAATCATGTAGAAAAGTACACCAAACATTCCACCCCGTGCTCGCACCGTTGTCAGAGCTTTATTATACAACAACAACCCATAACGTCCCACTGCTGGGCTCAGGTCTCCTCTCAAGAGAGGGTTAAGGCCATACGGCTTTATTATAATTTTCTGCATATTACGGCGCGGCGGCAGTATTTAGATAACTTTTAAATATATAATTTTATTTAATGAATATATTTTTTTTATGAATAAATGAAAATTTTATTTAATTCATAATATTTTTTTCGTTTTATATTCGAAGCGACAATTTTTGTCAGTAAAAAATAAACGTGACTTAATTGATGTAAAATTTTAAACCAGTCTTTAACTACATAGCTTTAATGTATTTTTTACATGATGTATAGCACTAAAAAGTAAGCAAAATAAGCTAAGAATAGCAGATGTGTTTTGACTTCTAATTAGTTTTAGCAAACGGTGTTTGATAAGAAGTGTACGATTTATATATAGATAGTCAGATATATAGAGAAATAGTTCATCTCTCTATATATATGACTATCAAATTAATCTCTTTTAACTAACAACTTATTAACTCCGTTTACTAGATATTTTATAATATTTCAATAATATTATTTAAATCTAATAATGGAAACTATTTTAACTACAACTAAACTACAAAGGAATTACGTACGATGCCGAAATTAAAATAAATGTTGTCGCACTTCACATTATACACACGAGGCTATTAAAATAGTATTCATTGGTAGTAGAACTAGGCTTATGCCCTAAATTTATAGATAGTATTAAACAAATTTTATTTGAGTAATTGTTAATAAGACATTCTACCTTATCAGCCGTATCTATGAGTTTTAATATTAAATGAACTAACTTTTAATTGCTTTGTGGTAGGTACAAAATTGACTATTAAATACCTTTGGCATTGCTATAATATTATTTGTTTGTAGTCCTGTGAAGTTATTTTTCTATTATTATACAGTTGACATTGCTATCTAATATCTTTAAATGAGCAAATATTGTGTATGTATTTTCATCTATATCTTCTTCTTTTTCTTCAGCATATTTGCATCCACTGTTGGATAGATGCCTCTTGAATAGTTCTCCATTCACTTCTTTATTTATTTTTATATAAACGGTTTTAATGATTTCACTGAAATTTGGGAGTTTTCGGGGCTGAAAATCGATCTAGATTAGTCTTGTTAGCCTTGTCTTATTTGTCTAGTCTCACTGTTTAGAAGTGAGAAGAAAACGTGAGATTTTGCGTTTTCAGGCACTTTTATTTTGCATGTACTCTTAGCATTGCTTGCTACATCTATATTACTCTTTGAATAACACTTAGTTGGTGTTTCGTACATCAACGCAGCAACACTATAGCTATTTAAGAGAAGAGATGGAGTTGTAAAACAATAAATAGTATGAACCGAGAAAAGCTCGGTCGCTCTAGTACTGTTTTAAATTCCTCGTTAGTACATGGGTAATTTGTTTGATTACAAATGGTCTTTTCACAGTACCATTTTTACTACTCAAATATATTTTTTGCATCAATTCAATCTGTTAAATATTTTATGTTGCAGTTCTCGCGTATATCTCACATACACTTTATTGTTTTTTCATTTTCTCTCGTTTTTACACTAAGATACAAGTTTTATAAACTCACAGACCTCACTGTGGTACGATCTTGAATATTTTAAAGGACGGTTCAAAACAATTGTGAAACCTTTTTAAAGGTCTACAATTTCAACATATAAATGCTTTGGTATTTTTGATTACATCGTTGGAATCTGTGGTTCAAGTCAAACTGGATATTAATTAAAAAAAGCTGGGCGGTATATTCAAGTTTTTTTTAAATAGTATTAAATAGTAGTTTTTCAATTTTTAACATAAAAACTTGGTTTGAAATCTAAATTTTGTAATTTAACCTTTCCAAGTAGATAATGTAATAAATACCTAAGAACCAATTGTTTATATTTATTTAATTACACTATTAAATTTGTTAATTTTTTACCTGGAATTTTTAATTATTATTTAAAAGATAGAAGACAGCATCATAAAACAATATTCTGCAATAGTAGAAATACTTAATGGTGCAGATTCTTTCATGGATAAATGTCCTCATATATATATGATACTATCTTGTAAAATTGCATCATCCTAGATATGAAATGACGTAATCTCTTGCAAAAGTTAGTGATGAAAAAGTCTTCACGTCCATCTCTGTAATAAAGTTTATTTTAAAGTTTTGTTCACATTATCAAAGTTATAAGTGCGCAAAGAGCGTGATAGTGCCAGTTAGGATTGTTAGGAACGCCTGATTCTCTGAAGCGTGTGACCTGTAAAAATATTCTGTTAATACTATGTAGTTTCTGTTTCTAAAGTAAGCACATAACATCTAGGAGTTCAAAAAGACTTTAAAATTTCATTCTACTATATTAGTGTTAGTTTTTTATAGATTAATCTTTTTTATGGATTTTTCTATGGCATGAATGTTATTTTTTTAGCATATAAACTCCGTGTTATATATATATATATTTAAGCCTACTAATGTGACTCTACTCTACCTGATGGAAAGAATGAGTAAAATTCAGGAGTAGGGGTCACCATCCTCATTGTGAGGGTAGGCAATGCTGCATGGTGAACCACCATGGCGGGCTGTTTAGATGATTCTGCCTCCGAAGGCCTGGAGAATGATGTCGTCTTTCATTGGTGAGTGTGAGATCGGAGACCCAATGATACATAAACATCAATCTAAGCCGCCTTGGTGTGGACTCTGATTTGTATGCACTCACAAAGAAGATGGTGGCCGCCTACTCCTGAATTCTTTTTATGTTTTCCAGCAGGCAGAGAAGAGTCACTTTGGCATGCTTAAATATATTACCACCACCAACTTTAATGATAATTCGCATTCTATATAATTTGATTCTTGAGGAATGATATAGACTACCTTAAATCACGATAACCGACATACACAGGGTTAAAAACTACTATAATATATATATATATATATATATAGAAGTCAAAGCTTCATCTGGAATAAAGTGAAGAAGTCTCTCATTCAGTCAAAACTTCTCCTACGAGATACAGAACTCCATAAAAGTTTTAAAAGTAAATCTTGTTTGTGATATTCATCTGTAACAATTTTATACTAGTAGTTTAAACTTTAAGATGAGTGTGTCAGTATGTAGTGACAAAAGTTTTGCACTCTCTTATGTATAAACGAACTGCGTTAGGTACGCAGTTCGTTTGCCATAAATGACTTTCACATTACTTCTTTAGATATTGTGGTTTTTATATCACTTCTTGGATAGCCTAAGCCCGAGCACTCTCACCTTCACCCACTAAACCCGGCAATACGCAGTGTAAGAGGATTTCACATAAATTTAAGTGTACTCCCACCTGGTGACAAACGTTACTATGGTAAGTAGTAGGTACCGGCTCAAACAATTCTTCGGAATACAAAATTCAAAAATATATTACAAGTTGTTTGATATTAGAGATTAAATAAATAAAATACAACTGAGTTTAGAAATAACGTTATTTATTCAGTAATGACTATTCAGTAATAAATACATACAACGAAATCTGGCTATATAATTTTAATTCTCAGTACAAACTTTACAGAAAGCAGTGAAAATGGTCATGCCTCTTAGGCCTTTACGATTTAGAAACAGCCTTATAACATATTCGAATCTGAGTATTACAGCCATAAAATCTACAGGTGGACTTTAAAAGCAGTTATGTTGTTTAATAGTCGTATAAAGGTCGTTTGCCAGAATCCTTAATCTGTTTATTTGTTCAGGCAAGAAATGAGAACGCTTTAACTTTCTATGCCTATAACTTACGTACTTGGATAATGGACAATAGCTTCGTAAGTTTTACAAGTACACTTAATTAACACGATATTTTGACGAAAGACTGTAAGCCTACAAACTTATTACAAAAACAACTTAAAGTACATTGACATTTCTCTTCGAAATAAGAAAAACTTTTATTTCAAAGACACTAACGATCGTTCGATATAATAGTCCTGCACAGTTTTTTTTTCTTTTTCATTAGAATCGTCTACAAATTACTGTACAGAAGTGTTCTGAAGCTGAATTTGTCCAAGTTAAATATTGAGTTTTTATCTGCGATAATTTTGTCTTTACTTTGCTAAATTTTATTTCTTACAAGGAAATGTGTTACAATATTCACAGCTTTTAAAACAATGTTATCGTCCGTGAGGATATTTTATCAACTGCTGGAAAAATACGATGCGATTAAGATGCGTAACATGTTTAGGGTTTTTTCATGGAAAGCGAATTTTGAAATTTTCCATGAAAGATGAAAGTGTCTATATAATTTCATTGATGCGATGAGATGATAGCAGATTACGAAGGGAATCATTTAACTTAAATAGATGATTCTATTTGTAGTGCTATAACGTTTATAGAACTTGTTGGAGCTACCCAAATAACTCCACCCTTTTAATACCTAAAGCTCTAGTCTCACGTGACTTGTTTAATCGCACATGTTTAATATCAGCTCCAGAGTATGTTATTCAAATCTTGAATATGTTCGGAATTGCTATCGATATCTTTTTGATTATCTTTTAAAAGAAAAAATCTTCTTCAAACCTATAATTATATTTTGATTTGAATTGTAAAACAGTTTTCACTTTCAAAATTTAAATAGCTATTTGGAAATAATTATAATCTTATTAAATTATTATTGTTCTAATATACTTTGGTTAGGTAAATCTTTATTTAATAAATCGCGAGCAGCAAAGTCGTCACCAACATTGTGTTTAGTATGTTATTAATGTGAAAAGTTTATCAATATTTATCTTTGTGTATGTTTTTATTTGTTTACAAGTTTGGTCCTAAAGTATAGTTTCTTTACTATAAGTATCCTATTTATTTGCTTATACTTTGTTTAACTTCATGAGATATCCAAAAAAAATTACTGAGTAATTAATGACCACAAATAAGTACTTCGTAATTTTGTTTAGTTTTGTGATCAATTTAACTTGAACACACTACGTATATTCGAAATTTCAGGGAATTTAAATTGAATAAAATAGAAACCCTGTATGGAATAATAACTATATAATATTGCTATATTCACATGATATCATTGTTCCATGTCTATTTACTTAACATACCACTATCTCGTATAGAGTTTGAAAGCTTTGAAAATTGTCGACGTTCAGAGACAGACACTACCCTGGCAGTGGTAGTTGAAACTCTCGCTCAACTGGTACATTTCATATAAGTTTTGCAAACTGTATCTTCACTTCCTGAGATATTTCAACATACTTCCTATTGTGAAGAGAATACAGTTCATAAATATAGCTGAATAAAAGAAAACCATATACTTCTGAAATTGAAGAAACAAAATGTACTGTTCGGTGAGGCCATGATGAATTGAAATAAAAGAACTCACAGTTGATACTGGAGTGGCTCTAGCAATAGAACCTTTCACATCTATTATTCATGAAAGACTGTCAGTTTCTCGCTGCTAGGACACTAAGATTGTTTTGTTTACTGAAACAGAGCAAGAGTATAAAAAGAACAAGTCTTTTTGAACACTTTGTCTTATTATATTATTACTTAATTTATTTATTTCTTCATTGTACACACATTAACAAGAACAAAATAAATATAAATTATATACAATATAGTATACTGTTACTGATTGCGCATATTATTATTACCATGCTCCATTGATGCCAAGAACAAGAACAAGAACAAGTCAAACGATATTTTTCACCATATGAGACTAAAATTTTCGTTATGACGTGGTTCCTGATTTCGTTCCGTTCAATATACAAATTTATAAAGTTAATGATTAATTGTTTTACTGCCACAAGTACCACAACACTGGAAACTCTATAAACGATTTTGGCATTGGTACAATTACTTCTACTGGCTTAAATGGTACCATTTACTGCATCAATTTACTTTGTGCACATATGTGAGATTATCAAATGAATGAAATACGATTTGCTATTGGTTATGATTTATTGAGGATTATTGATACTTGATATTACTACACATATCCTTACTAATATTATAAGCGCGAAAGTTTGTATGTATGTATTAGAGGTTAAAGTATGAAATTGCCGATTTGTACTGAAAAATTGAAATTACTTTTTTTTTCCTTTAACGTATTTATTTAATCAAAATATCTACCATTATTATCTATACATTACTGCCATCTAATAGGAAGGTTATTTATGCCTTTGCAATAGAACTCTAGTGATTTCGATTCTACAAACTGTGTGAAAGCATTTTGAACTGCCTTTTGGGAAGAAAACTTTTTATCACGTAGAAAATTGGCCAAATCACGAAAAAAAATGATAGTCTTTTGGAGGCCTATAGAGTTAAAACGGTTTTCTCCTGCTATATGAGGTCTCGCGTAATCATGGAGCAATAATGGTGAAGATCGACTACTGATTCGGGGCTGTTTCACTGCAAGTTTTGCTATCATTGTTCTGAGTTCGGCCCAGTAGACATCTACCGTTATTGCTTGACTTAGGAAACTGTTGCGGCGTTTGACCTGGGGTCAGCCATTGTTATTTTTCTTTAATGGTTATCGTAAAGAATCCATTTTTTATTATATGTCACAATTCGATTCAATATTCCTTCATTTATGCATCGATTCAACAACGCAACACGAGTTTCTTTCTGCAGATCATTCAAATCATGAGGCATCCAAATCCGTTCAGTAGGTTTTGCGTAAAAACTACTGAATGGATTTGGATGAATCATTATGAATATTATGAAATAAACTCCTCCGTTGTGTCTGTTTGTTCGCGATTAACTCAAAAACCATGTGTGTCATACCAGACATGTAAAAATAACAACATTAAACAGAGGGTAAACAGAAACAAACATAATGGAATATAATGTTCGTGTATGCAAGCAATTAATTCATTAACTTCGTATAAGTTTTGGTGATACCCGCCCATTTCCCTTTTATTCCCTCCCTTGAGCATCTATATGCCTTAGTGGTTTATCTTTTCATGAAAATCCATGGTTGTATGTACTTACATAATTAATGTTATAGCTACAATACGCTTCCTTATGGGACATTGTATTTACTGTCTGCACTTTTCATGTGTGAAATAATAAAATCACATTTACATTATTTTTTATTTAAAGTATTAATTAAATAATTAATAATTATAATTAATTAGTTAAAATATTGTAATTTCCTTAGACGCTGAATGAACGACTCTCACCGTGTACAAAATATTTCACTGTTTGCATAAAACATAATTTTACTACATTCTAGTCAACTAGTCCATACAAATATTTTAAACTCGATAGTGGCCCTGTATGTCTATGTTTATGTCTGTTACGCTTTAGCGGCTAAATTAGTGCACCGATTTAAACAAAATTGGGCATGTAGATACTTTTTAGTGTTCCGTAGTTGATGACTCCGAACCCTTATAGATTCGCCATGTCCGTACGTCCTCGACCTACCGCCCAAACGGTTGGTGCTAGAAAGATGAAACTTAACATGAATATGTGTTGTAATTACGTGCTACAATAACATTATGAAAAATATTTTATTTGGGATAAAAAACATTAGGCGGTTTCTAGAATCATTTTTCGATTTAAGTATTCGTTATTATGAGTTATTAAACTTGAAAGCGCATTAAACAGGCCGTCCCCCCTCTAAAAGCTAAACAGCGGGCTTGAGAAATCTGAAAACATTCATGATAGTAGCCCATATATTGAACTTTCAAGGGAACTAATGGCGATTTTGATAACTTTTTTTATTTTAGGAGTTATAGGGGCTTAACTTGTAAAATGCACTCATTTGAAAAACTTCGTACAAAAATATAGAAATATTATTTTACTTAAAAAATAGCAACGTTTACTCAACAACATCATATCACTCTTAAAGAAAACGAGGGTTGAAGAGAAAACATCATGTTACGTCAAAACGAGGATTTTCTACATACATTTTCGTAGCAATGTGCCTACGGATATGTATACCTTTGCCGTCGAACGTTACCGTAAAATAATAAAATATCACAGAAAGGTTCCCTAGTGTATTAAGTCTGATCTCATCTTTTAAGAATTTTCATAGAAATGTGCTTCATTCAGCTTGTATTTGACTTTCTATACCTGTGTTTTAAGATCGTAAGAGTCCCTGAGGTTAATATGAGATCCGGCAAAAACCTATTAGTGCGGTGAAGCTGTATCACTAGAAGTCATTTCACAGGACTGATGTCGTATGAAATATGTGTTAAAATAGCGATTGCCCTTGGTTCCGGCTTCCATTACGCAGGGTAAAGTTTGACAGGCTTATGTACTAAAAAATCCGCTAGCACCCCTTATTATAAATGCCTACTGTTATTAACGTAATAAAACTATTGGACCATGAGTATTTTCCTTTACAGTTTGAAAGTTAGTCATGGTAAACACAGCTAGGTATTACAAAGCTGAAAATCTACAGTTTATTTAAAACTAGCTGACTTGGCGAGCTTCGTAGCAACATATTTTTTTATAAGAGTAGGTACTATCTAAGTTCTTTTTAATTTTTTAGTATTTATGCCCGCTACATCTTCATACGTGTAGTGTACAGTAGCGCACTAAGACTTTGAATTCCAATTTATTTTCTTCTATACAATCCTAGTCCTGATAACAGGAAACACATGAATTGAAAAAATCAAATTCGGTGCTGGTGCGATGATCTAAAGTTATACATTTTGGTAGTATATTTTTATTTATTTATATAGGTAGGTATATTGTAGAAAGCACATTTTTTACCTATACTTTATATATACTCGCAACATATACCTGATTGAATTTTAACAATCAGTAAGATTATTTAGCTTTCTAGATTACAAATAGTTGTAGTAGCATATGCAGAAGCAAATGTGTCTAAGCGATTAAATTATCAGTTACACGAGTTAGACTCGCGTCCCGAAGTTTTCTACTTTAACTAACTTCATAGTTGATTTTTAACAATGGATTCGAATATTTTGGTGTACGTTATATGCTTGTGTGTTTATTGCTTGCAGTTACAGTTTATTTTACATTTTGTGAGCAACAAATATTCGTAACATGAACTACACGAAATATTAAAGCTATTGTCAAGTTAAGGAATCTCTCACTGTCTTTATCTAAGAAAGATAAAAATCAACAAACTTAATATTGTTCCTTCGTCCAGACTTCATTTACAATTTTACGAATTATATATTTTATAACTTTTATGATAGTAGGTAGGTGTGGCTAAGTTCTTCCATTAACTTTACTGCGCTATTAATCTCCATTAAAGTTATCTGAATCTTTTTCAAAGTCTTGAATAAAATCTTTTTTCATTATTCCTCTCGATTACTTTGCATTTTTGAATTTTTACTATGATACTATTTTATTAATAAGTGCTAAATAGAGAATATAAGGGTGGAGTATTATTTTCTTTGATCATGAACTATAAAAGAAAATAAAATGGAAAAACTAGTAAGTGAGTTTTTTGTCGACCCAAAAGTCCAATGCTTTTGTTATGAGATTAGGTTATCGATAATGAATGAACTAATTTAATAGTAATATATCTTTTGAAGAAATAAATAAAGTTTTAAAATGGGAATAACATAATAGTTTACACATTATATTGTCTCCTACGTACGATTTTTATTATCCGTTGATATCGTATGCGTGATTACGATATACTTGGGACGCTTGCGTTCTTCAATATTCTGATACATATTATTTATTAGGACATTTGTATTAGGACACACTCTCATAACTGTTATTTTTGCACCCCACAACGATATAATCGTCAATACGTCAATTACTAAATTTAATTTTACCAACAGTTACGAGTGTTCTATTTTTTCATTTCATTTTTGTCACTAACCGTAGATATAAAAGATGCCAGTATGGGATGACCGATATTGTCGAAAAATAGTGAAAAACAATGGACACAAAATATAATTATCAAAAGATGAAAACGCATATGATGTACAAGGAATCGGGACACATTATTTCAGTTACTAATAACCGATATTATTATTGACCGATAATAACGCGCCTAATAACGTGAAATATTAGTAAAGTTTATATAATTATGTTTGTTAAGTTTTTATTTTAATAAACATAACATAGTCTCATTTATGGTCTAGTATTATTTACAAATATTTCTATTAAATTATGATTTCTTTTAAAATATTTGAAATCGATTCTAATGGATTTTAAGTCTATTTTGGTGTTATAAATATAAGACAACTAGCTTTCGCCCGTGGCTCCGAAGCGCGCGTGGATCTCCATTATTGCAGTACTTTTTACTGTGTACTGCCTTTGTGTTATTCTGATATATATAAGCTATATTACTGTAAGGTTTCATCCAAATCCGTTCAGTAGTTAAATTTTTGCGTGAAAGAGCAACAAACACACATACATACCGTACATAATATTAGTAGGATGATACTATCATTTCTAGTAATAGCCTCACACGCGCGCTCTTGTACTACAATTAATATTTTAAATGTATCAGATCTATTTAACCTTACAACCTCTTGTTTCTGCCAGTTCTTGTTTGTCAAGGACCTTATTTAGTAACTAGCT
Organism: Phragmatobia fuliginosa; assembly: GCA_932526445.1. NCBI lineage: Eukaryota > Metazoa > Arthropoda > Insecta > Lepidoptera > Erebidae > Phragmatobia > Phragmatobia fuliginosa. The sequence continues at coordinate 13,125,185 of OW052065.1, read as the reverse complement.
ACGCCCAACGGTATTACGCGAGGTTGTTCTTATAACTTTACAATTATAATAGCGGGTAGCACCATTAAGCGAAGCGAGTAAAAAAGTAACTCAAGTTACTCTTTATATCTTTTATTGAAAGTTCCGCCAAATTCGATCCAGCCGTCTAAAAGATTAGCTGGGACAAACAGAATGACAATTTCTTTTTTTTTCTTTTTATGTACTTTTATATGCAATAAGACGTTTAAAGTTGTTAAAATTACAAACATATACTTTTTTGTAATTTATATAGTTGTAGATTGACAAAATCACCTATGACTAATAGTAAAAATTAGATATCGTAACTCTGGTCTTCGTATACCTAACGTGTTGTCGACCGGCTTACACTTCCGATGTTTAATTCATGAATAATAATTGATTTATATTGACACATAATTCTAAAACGTGCTATGAAATGTATACACTATAATGTTTTAAATATTCGTGATCGATCACAGATGGTATCCTATCATCACAAATTAATAACTACAAACTCATATACAGTGATTTGAACCACCTGTGAACTAGTGTGAAATGTGTTATAGACATAAATAATGAGTTTTTTTTGTAATACCGATAAATTTACTTTTGGAGATTTTGATCAAAATCAATGCTTTAGATTTTAATATGGACAACTCTTTATCTTTATTCATCTTTCTCTGTAAGTTTTGAAATGTAAGAGGAGTTAGACAAAAGTAGAAATAATTTAATTAAAATATGCCAACGTATATATTGTTGTGCTTATTTTGATTTTAGAATTAAAGAGGATAACATTATTAATCTAGAATATTTTTGTGCACTATGGCAAGAAAGTTCATTTACAGTAGAATCTTAGTTTAACTGTAATTGATTACACAATCCAACTACGTAGCAAGACATTTTGAAGTTCAGCGAATATGTCTTTAGGTTATAAACAAATGTATTAATATTTATATCAATAATTGTTTATTATAATTATTAGAACAATAAGAATACAACGACACTGTGTTTAAAAAAAAATTACGCATATGTCTTGAAGAGCACGTCAAACGGTCGGTTGCGGTTATCATAAATATCTATGGCAATCGATAATGAGACGTCTGTGCCGTCAAATATACTGACAACTAGTTTATACTTCGAATTCAGTTCGACCCACCTTGTTGCGAAGATCCGATGCCAGTCGTTTTGTGGAAAAACTAATATTCAGTTAAACCCGATTGGATTAGTATCCGACCCCAAATAATCTTGAGAATAAGAAAGACTAAAAAAATGATGAAGAACTTAAATAATGTACAATAATTACTTCCTCTTTCTATAACTATGAATGTGCTATAACAATCGAATAAGTTTCTTTTCAATCCGCCATTAAAAGACTATAATAAAAGTAATACAACAAGTAAAAAAAGTTTGTTTCTTGTATTGTATTGTTATGTTAATCAAATATAGCTTTTTTTCAATAAACATTACACTTTGAAATCACATTTCCTAATTTATAAAACATTAATTGAATCAGTGAATTATAAAAACTCTATTGGCATTCTCTGGTATTTCACAGGTCTACGTTTCAGGTAATTTTATGAATTATGAACAGCCAAAATGTTTATAAATGTAAGATCACGCTTATCGTCGGCAATTCTGACATAAAACTTACTTGACGAAAGACAACTTATTAAAAGTTAAATCTAACTTTGCTTTATCATCGATAGATGTTTTTTATAAATATTCTTATCAACATTATACGAAACTTTTTCTCAATGTAAAGTATGCGAAAAGTTCGAATAGACATAAATAAAACATATAAAAGTAGTGATTGATTATTTATTTATATATAACCATATTTTATTTAGAACAGCGACTCGCGGCTCAGTGGTAACTTCTCAGGTAACAAGTCGCAAAGTTAAATAATCCTAGTCAGGTCAGTCTATGATGGGTGACCATTCTTAATACATTGTGCTCCTTCAGTGTCTCTTAGAGTACGGTAAGTTTACCGTCCCCTCTCGGTCCCAGTTATCATAGGAACATCTTTGGTATAGGGGAAGTTGAGATCTCCAATAAGTCCGACAACCATCTTTTTACAGTATTTTAATACAAATACTAATAATTATTTGTGGAGGTTTGATTACATTGAAAATCAGCCGTATTATAATTTAAACATCGCAAACGATCTGCAGTCATTAGTATAACTATAGACCATTTCACCCTATCTATAGTCATAGCAACATATCTTTGATCAACCTAATTTGGGCAAAAAGTCTAGGATTAAATATCTTATTTACCCTACAAGTACAAATTTAACTAACCAAAAATATATAATACGAAAACACAAGGATAAAACGTTGAGCGGCACAACTTGTGTTTATGTCTCAAATTCGTCAAGACTTGATTGATGAGAAAATTCTGCTGCAATTGATTGAGCTTTCTTTACTTCGAATTTTTCTACCATAAAAAAGTTGTATTAGTCATACTTTATCTCTTCAATGCTTCAATGCTCTAACCTACGCTAAAAAACTAAAATGGAAGTGCGCTGGACACGTAGCGAGGCTAAAGGACGAGAGATGGACCAACAGGGTAACAATGTGAAAGGGTCCGATCGGCAAACGTCTCAAAGGCAGACCCTACACGAGATGGGAAGATGAGTTGAAAAAAATAGCTGGTACCCGCTGTTCGCAAATAGCTCAAGGCAGAGATGCATAGTATTCTTGAGAGGAGGCCTTCATCTTCACTTGAGGAGGGGGTTCATGCAAACAAACTTTTATATAATATCGAGAATTAAACTTTTTATTTTTAACGAAAAGGAGAGTGAAATACGTGTAAATCACATCACTTTCTGTGTTTTCTTGTCTGACGTACAGGATTATTATTATTATATCTCTTATGAATAATAATAATTTGGCAATAAAATGTTCTTTCTTTTTAAGTTTTTATTTTTAAAATAATAACCAGAAAGTTATATTAATATCTTTTACTTCTAAATAAAAACTGCTGCTTTTAGTTACTGAATCTAGACACTAGAAAAAATGTGGCTAACTGTACCAAATGCAAACAGATCAAAATGCTGACACTTTAATTTCTCTTTTTCCATTAACTTCAAAAAAAAAGATTAAGTATCCAACCAAATCAGCGTGTAATTCATTTTCGATTTCAAGAACTCATTAAGACCAAGTGTGTTACAATAATTAAACACGCCTAATAAATACGAAATTAATATTACTATTTTGAACGAAAAACAATATGTTCAAATGATGTTATGCCGTACCCTCATTATAATAAACAGCTAAATAAGCCTGTATTAACACAGCAAAGGAAATTCGTGTAGCTGAGAAACTCAATTTTCTAGTCAAATATTGTCTATCTTAATATTACACAGAGTAGAATTATCTGAGTGAGACATGGATCCCAACGTCAGGACGAATAATTACTATACAGCAGTAAAATATTGTGTTAGTTATTATATTAGTTAAATATACATGTTTATATTTGCTGACCTCTGAAGACCTGAATGTGTTTATGTCAGTCCTTGTGGTTTTTAAGTTATCTTTCAAGCACTGCAGACTTATCTGCCAGTTATAATTGCGCAACTTACTTGACCATTCATACAAACACAAAAGAAAAGTCTAAAATTTAAGAGCTCCGTGACAACACACTGCTTTAGATAGGCAACCATCATTGAAGAGATATAATAATAATAATCCTGTACGTCAGACAAGAAAACACAGAAAGTGATGTGATTTACACGTATTTCACTCTCCTTTTCGTTAAAAATAAAAAGTTTAATTCTCGATATTATATAAAAGTTTGTTTGCATGAACGCCCTCCTCAAGTAAAGATGAAGGCCTCCTCTCCACAATACCATGCATCTCTGCCTTGAGCTATTTGCGAACAGCGGGTACCAGCTATTTTTTTCAACTCATCTTCCCATCTCGTGTGGGGTCTGCCTTTGAGACGTTTGCCGATCGGACCCTTTCACATTGTTACCCTGTTGGTCCATCTCTCGTCCTTTAGCCTCGCTACGTGTCCAGCGTACTTCCATTTTAGTTTTTTAGCGTAGGTTAGAGCATTGAAGCATTGAAGAGATAAAGTATGAATAATAAAATAGGCGTTAAAGTATGAAATTACCGTTTTATTGTAATAGTTACTTTGAATTGACACAGAACCTTCATAGCTTGAGATTTTTTATTATATAAATATGTTGAATGTAATGTTAATGAATAACGAATTTCAATTTTTCAGTACAAATCGGCAATCTCATACTTTAACCCCTAATATTTATACAAATTTCTTTTCGAAGCGTTTCTTGTTTTGATTCATCAAAACTTAGTCCTGTAGACGAGTAAATTGTATATAAATTAAATGAAATTCCGCCCAGCTTAAGAAATTACTTGTAACAATGAACAGTCATAATACAAAAAGTAGCGCTACGTAAATACGTAGTCATAATTGTTGTCCTGACAAATACACACATACATGTTTGTGCATAAATTTGTCATACCTTATATCCACCTACTTTTGTAAACAGTACCTTTGCAAGTTGTGGAGTTGTCACTATTATCAGGTAAATTGCAGAGACAGACATATAGTTCACGGCTGTTTGTAAATTAGAAACGTTTAATTATACCAGAATGTCGTATGTTCTTACTACTATAATTGTTCCCCTCGTGCTTGTGACTAGTATTAGTATTTGCATAGAAAGAACAAAATAATTTAGTTGAAGAACGGTCTGGCGTGCGGCTAATTTTTCCCGGGGTATAAAAGTAAAAGTCCGTAGCCATTCTATCTAAACTATGCTCCCTTAATAAACTTAGATATAAAAGTTTATTTCGTTGAAATTTAAACAATTTTTTTTAAAGAGAATGCACTGACTTCGAATTTAAGACTGATCCCCGATTTTTTTTATTTTCTGAATGTGTTGAAAGCAAATCTTATTTTTTAACCTACAAAAACAAAACGGAGAAGGTTTTCAATTTGAAGAATCTTTCCATTTAAACCATATAAAAACATTTTAAAAATAAAACTGTATTTGGTTTTCTTCTAATTTCTTCTAATGTGTTTCCAAATAATTTGTTTTATGTTATCGAAATTGTATTTAATAAACGAAGTTATATTGCTAAAGTTTATATAATATATCTATAAATATTTATCTTGAAACCGCAGGTGTGTCGAAGTAGAATCTTCTACCCTACTTAGTAAACTGCCAAACAAAGTAAAAAAGGTCTTGGTTTTACTTCTTTTAGCTGGTGTAATATCAAAATCGAAGTTTGTATATTTGATTTAAATAACAAATAATTTAAAAGCGATCACAGAAATGACATTTTTAAATTATTGTAAACTAAATATGATACATTTGAGAACAACGAACTTATAGCGAAATTTTATTGCCCAAATTCCCTACCAGCTACTAGGCTTACTAGCTTGCTAGCAACAAATGAGAAGTGATAAACCGCTTTCCATTTCTTTATGAAAAAAAAAATAGGAAAAACGGTAGGTACATATGTACCGTATTTTTTTCAATTATTATCACTTTATGATATTATAGGTAGATACACCATAGAAAGCGCGAAGAATTATATTTATAAGGTAAGCGCAGTAAAGTTAGATAAGACCTAGAAAAACACAGTTCATTCTGAAAATCAGTAAATTTAAATAAAATTAAAATTCTGAAAATCTAAATATTGTAAACGCTAAACGAATTGACGTTCCTACTTTAGGCAACAGTCAGGGAAATAAAAATAGAGCATTTTTAAGATACATTATATTTAATGTACGTTTTTCTGTTTTCGATATGAATTGGAAATATTTTATTGCTTTTATAAGTGGTTGCGCCGTTTGTTATTTTAAATATAAGTGCGGCCATCTTGGGTAGAGTACAATCCCAGCTTGTCCAATAAGCGACCCTGATGGCAGTTCGCATGCGCAGCAAGCACACCGCACCGCAGCGCCTTCTTGAGGCGCTACCATGACAACGGTCAAACTATAAGACAATTGAACTTTTTTCTCCGTCAAGAAAAGTGTTACGTTGACCGCTCGCTATTTATTTTACTATTTTTCTGTTCTGCTTTTAATACATAATTTACAACATTCGCTGTGAGTGGAGTGCCCTTTCATCACGTTGCTGCTACCATGCCACGAGCGAGTTGGCAAGTTCAAGGTGAGTGCTTCTTCCCTTGAATGAGTTTGTATTTGTGTTTAATTTAACAACGGCCTCCATCTCCAACACCCCGCTTTCTGTCCTGCTTGGATATTTAGCTAAACCGCGTCTCCATAATTTTTTTTGGCCTTAAAGAGCCGGATTTCACCAGCCTGGTGCTATCGTAGGAATTATTCCGCATTTTATTTCGTGTATTTGCGTTTATAATTTGTTCTTCATTTATAAACCGGTACCCGAAAGTACACGCATCGCATATATTCGCATAATTTCTCATTTTTCGCTATATTTCTCGCATTTTTTCGCAATATACTTTCATATTTTTCTTTTATTTATCGCATACAACGCTTATATTTGTTCAACAATACTTGTTTCGCACATTTAAAGTAATTTACAGTTTATACGGTTTTTCTTACTATTCATAACATTTACTAACGGTAACGCTCAAAAATGTCGTTAGAAGCTAAGTTACGTTTGGTCATTGCTAAAAAAGAAGCTATTTTTTCGCATATAATTTCTTTATACAACACCGCTAAGAAAATTGTTCCGTCTGTTAAAGAAACTAGAAATAAACTTGAATTTTTAGCTGTTTCTTCAAACATTGACAAATTATATTCGGATTTCAATATTTTATGTGATCAGCATAATGAATTAGAATTAGAAAAAAATCCTGATTATAAATTTAACTTTGATAATTGGACGTCTTTCGAATCATTATTTTCTTTTATCAAACAAACACGCACTGAATGCTTGGAATTTCGCCGTGCAGCCGGCGATACTTCGTCAGCTGATATTAATAAGGCATCCACCGCTCATCCCAGTTACTTCCGTTTAGCTCCGCTAGAGTTAATAAGTTTTTCTGGTGATTCAGAATCTTGGCCGCTTTTTTACCAATGTTTCAAAACAAACGTACACGAAAATAAAAATTTAACTGATGGTCAGCGCGTCCAATACTTAGTAGGTAAATTAAGTGGTACAGCGCTTAACGTATTTGCAGGTATTATACCTAACGAATCGAACTACGCTACGATATGGAATTCTTTAGTATCGAAGTATCAAGATAAGAAGTTGCTAGGGTCAATGTACTTAAATAATATACTTGACATAAAATCTACTTCGGACTCAGCTGCTCAATTAAATAATTTTATCGAGCGTGTTCATTCGTCTTGGTCTGCATTAAAACAGCTGGGTATTGACGACTTGGCTGACTTTATATTTACGCATATCGCTTCACGTAAGATAGACACACAGCTGATACAAAGGTTCGAACTATCTGTCCGCGATAAGGAGATACCTACGAGTACGGACTTAGTCAATTTTATGAGGCATCATGTGAAAGTGCTTGAGCGAACCTCCGCTGTTCATAAAAGTACTTCACTGTCGCACGCTCAGGGCTCCTTCGCAAACCGGTCGCGTAATAATAGCGCGCCAAAGGTCTCGCACACCTTCGCTGTTACTGAGAATAATGTAACTAAACCCGCTTGTGTTTTTTGTAAGACGTTACATCATTCTCAACTATATGAATGCACTGCATTCAAACAGTTGCCCGTAAACGAACGCTTTTATTTTATTAAGTCAAATAAATGCTGCATTAAATGTTTAAGTTCAAGGCATTCCTCGCTTAGCAAGTGTGCTTCTCGGAGTACTTGTAAGCAGTGCAATAAGCAACACCATACTCTGTTGCATTTCGATTCGTCATCGAGCAGCGCCCCACGCACCTCGCCGCACGCGGCAAGATTGCCACCGCCTGCGCCCGTGCACCCCGCGCCCGCTTGTAGCTCTGCTGGCTCAGCAGCGGCTACGACCGTAGCGCATAAGTCAGCCGCGCAGCAATCTGTGTCTTCACAGTCTTTAAGTATGCATACGATTAATATAGACCACAACATACCGGTTGCCTGCTACGATGACGTTCCGTGCACTACGCTAACGAATTCTCAACCTGTTGCGTTCCACGCTTACAATAAGGTTCAATATGATAAGACTGTTATCTTACCTACTGCTCAGGTAGACGTCTCGAACAACGGAATGCAATATACAATTAGATGTTTAGTTGACAGCGCTTCTCAGAATCATTTAATCACTCTTTCATGCTGCGAAAAATTAAAATTAAAAAATTGTCCGCTTATTAACTCTTGCATAAAGACAGTGGGGTTAATATCCGCTCCGAATAGAGGCTATGTATCGCTTTTAATTAAATCGCGCGTTTCGGATGCAAGTTACAAAGTGACGCTGCTAGTGGTTGATCACATTACCGATCATTTACCTACGCGTTCAATCCAAGCTTCCGTCATGGAACATTTTATCAATCTACCGCTAGCGGACGATCAGTGGGGCTCGCCCGGTAACATTGATGCAATTCTCGGCGCTCAGCTGTTCCCATTTATTTTACTTGGGGGAAAAATAATTCCGTCAATCGCTCAGTCTTCTCAGGCTTCTCACTCTGCACCTTACGCTCTCGAGACTACGCTTGGCTATATTATCATGGGTGAGACATCGACGTCTTGCTCTGATGGTGAGGCCTGGTCCTTCGGTCCTTTAGTAAACGAACTAAACGATAAAATCGTTAAGTTTTGGGAGCTGGAAGAGGTACAGTCGCATGCTGTTGGGAGCCCAGAAGACAACGACTGCGAGCAGCTGTATGCGTCCACAGTCACGAGAAGTTCTTGCGGACGTTATATCGTGTCCCTGCCTTTCAAGGGGGACCCCAAAACTTTGGGCAATTCTTTTATTACCGCACAACGTAGGTTTAACGCACTTGAGCGTAAATTTAAATCGCTACCCACATTACGGGAAGCATATAACGACGTAATCAACGATTACATACAGAAGGGCTATCTTTCGGAGTTGCCTTACTCCACCGCTGCCGTAACCGAAGGTTATTTTATACCGCATCACGCCGTCGTTCGACCAGACAAGTCGACGACAAAAACACGCGTCGTGTTGGACGCAAGTGCTAAGACGGAGACAGGTCCGTCCCTTAACGATCTATTGCATACAGGCCCTAATCTGCAAGCGGATCTATTCTCTCTCATGTTGAATTTTCGTTACTTTAAAATAGCAATAACCGCAGACATACAACAAATGTACCTAAGAATTTTATTATCGGAAGGTGATCGTAAATATCAAAAAATAGTATAACGCTTCAACGAGACCGAGCCACTCCGCATCTTTCAATTCAACTCTGTGGCTTTTGGTCTTCGCTCAAGTCCCTTTCTCGCCATGCGAACCGTCCGGCAGCTAGCTGAAGACGAGCACGCTCGTCTCCCTCTCGCTGCAGCGGTTGTAACCAGCGAGTTATATATGGACGACTTAACCACTTCAGTGCCGTCTACTGCTGATGGCATACAACTCGCTGACCAGCTGCTCGCTCTGTTCGAAGCCGGTGGATTTAATCTGGTTAAATGGGCAAGCAACTCGCCAGAGCTTCTTGCACATTTGCCCGAATCTCATCGCGCGCCGATTGAATTCACCGACGATAGTGACACGCTGAAGGTGTTAGGCATAAAGTGGTCACCTACTACGGACGCTTTCTCCTTTACTACATCCGCCGCGTCTGTAGCTTGCACCAAACGTGCCATACTTTCGACCATTGCTCGCTTATTTGACGTGTTGGGGTTTGCAGCGCCTGTGATTCTATATGCCAAGCTCTTGCTTCAGGAGCTCTGGCTCGCAAAGGTAGGGTGGGACGAAGAGCCCCCTGCAGATTTGAAGGAACGCTTCGTCAAATTCAAAACTGAACTTCCCTAATTGTCGAAACTGCAAATACCTCGGCACCTAGGTACTGCTACGGGCTGCACGCTAAACTTGCTCGCATTTGGAGACAGCAGTATGAAAGCCTACGGCTGCGTCATTTACTTACATGTGACATATCCAAACAGTGACATTTCGGTTCGTTTAGTGTGTTCAAAGTCAAAGGTAGCTCCGCTAAAAACTTTGACTCTGGCAAGGCTTGAGCTATGCGCTGCGTAACTCTTGGCTAAACTTACCAAGCGAGTTTATACTGCATTCCATGGACGCTATCCTATTCAAAACATTTTCGCATTTTCGGACTCCACGGTCGCTTTGTCATGGATCCACGCATCGCCGCACCGTTGGCAAACATTTGTTGCCAACCGTGTCAGTAAAATTCAGGAGCTTCTCTCTCCTGACCGCTTCTTCCACATAAACGGAAACGAGAACCCCAGTGACTGCGTATCGAGAGGCCTGTTGCCTTCGCAGTTGGTAAACCACCAGCTCTGGTGGTGTGGCCCTCACTGGATTCATTGTCCAATTGATGAATGGCCCATAGTGCCGTTCGAACCGTCCCGTGTGGAGGCCATACCTGAAATGAAACCATCAGTGACACTTACCGCTATATCCGATGTGGAGGTTTCACCGCTGCTAGAACTCGCCGTCCGGGTCTCGACCTGGAAGAAACTGCTACGAATTATCGTTTACGTCCTACGCTTCGCACGTAAGCTGCCACGCTCGGCTTCCATTCAGGCGTCAGATCTGCAAGCTGCTGAAAACCTAATTTTGCATGAGCTCCAGATCAAATATTTCGCGGAAGAAATCAAAGCTTTAGCAAAGGGCAACTTACCTTCGCCTGCGTTGAGGAAGCTTGATCCTTTCGTAGACAGCCACGGGTTACTCCGCGTTGGTGGCCGGCTCACTAATGCGAATATACCATACGAAAACCGGCACCCAATACTGTTGCCGCGACGCGATCACGTGGTCGAGCTTATCATCGACGACTGCCATCAATCTAATTGCCACACAGGTTCGCATTTGCTCATGTCGCTGCTGCGGCAACGCTACTGGATCATTTCCGCTCGAAACTTGATCCGACAACGCATCCGCAAGTGCAACTTTTGTTTTAAAGTTGCACCCACACATCCAACGCCTATGATGGCTAGTATTCCACCCGCGCGAGTGCAAGAAGCGAAAGCGTTCACTCACACGGGCGTCGACTATGCTGGGCCGTTAAACATAACTCTTACTCGCAGACGTGGCGTTAAGAGTCAAAAGGCGTACATATGCCTTTTCGTCTGCTTGACCACTAAAGCAATACATATAGAAATTGCATCTGATCTCAGCACAGACACGTTTATCGACGCTCTTAAACGCTTTCTCGCTAGGCGTGGCCCGGTTTCGTGCCTTTACAGTGACAACGCTACTAATTTCATTGGTGCTAAACGGCATCTCGACGAACTACACACGTTCCTAGCTGCGAAGGACACAACTAACGCGTTCCAAGCAGCCTTGAACGGCCATAGAATCACGTGGCGTACAATTCCCGCTCGCGCCCCCCACTGGGGTGGAATTTGGGAAGCGAATATAAAGTCAGTCAAATCATTGTTATACCGCACGATCGGACAGCAGCTACTCTGCTATGAGGAACTGCTGACTGTACTAACGCAAATAGAATGCCTACTGAACTCGCGGCCACTCTGAGCCTTTCTGAGCAGCCTCATACCATTTTAACGCCTGCTCATTTTTTAAATACTACCCCGCTGCAATCATTGCCCGCGTATGAGGTTGATCACACAACGAGCCTGTGCAACCGCAAAAAACTATTAGATAGGCTAGTTCAGAGTTACTGGAAAAGGTGGCACGTTGACTACCTGCACACGCTTCAATTGAGACAAAAATGGAATACTCCAGGTGTTTCAATTGAACCCGGTACGCTTGTGCTTATCCATCAGGATGACACGCCTCCGCTCCGCTGGCCCACAGGCATTATTGAACAAATATATCCGGGAAAGGACGGAGTCACGCGAATGGCTCTTGTGCGCTCTACAACTGGCACCTTTAAACGCCCAGTTGTAAAGCTGTGCCCTCTTCCATCACAATAGACTATAAATTTATAAAAAAAAAAAAAAACCATTAGCTTTTGTTAAGTTTACAATTATATTCGCAAATATTTACCTATTCATAATTTCATATAATTTTTTACCCTTTAATTCCGCATTTCATACTTCGCATTAAATTCAATTTCATTTATTTGCAAGTTTACTATAACTTGACTCCGCATTATAGCACCGCTCGCATTTATATCTTTTGAAAACCCTACGGTTTTTCAAGCCGGGGAGAATGGTTGCGCCGTTTGTTATTTTAAATATAAGTGCGGCCATCTTGGGTAGAGTACAATCCCAGCTTGTCCAATAAGCGACCCTGATGGCAGTTCGCATGCGCAGCAAGCACACCGCACCGCAGCGCCTTCTTGAGGCGCTACCATGACAACGGTCAAACTATAAGACAATTGAACTTTTTTCTCCGTCAAGAAAAGTGTTACGTTGACCGCTCGCTATCTATTTTACTATTTTTCTGTTCTGCTTTTAATACATAATTTACAACATTCGCTGTGAGTGGAGTGCCCTTTCATCACGTTGCTGCTACCATGCCACGAGCGAGTTGGCAAGTTCAAGGTGAGTGCTTCTTCCCTTGAATGAGTTTGTATTTGTGTTTAATTTAACAACGGCCTCCATCTCCAACACCCCGCTTTCTGTCCTGCTTGGATATTTAGCTAAACCGCGTCTCCAATAAGCCCCATTTAATAATAACAAAATGAAATGAAAAAATGACGATAAATGTGAAATTGAAATTAATGAATTTCCAATTTATGTTACAAACATTAATTATCATGATTTTTAACAGAATTTTCCTTTTTAGGATAAGTCTGAAAAAAGGAAAAAGGAAAAAGCTTTAAGCTTTTGGTGATGATGATATTTAACTTGAGTGACCAACTGTTTTATTTTATTGTACCATAAAGTACCTTAACATACATATTTGTTGTTATAATAATAACTTGAGAGCTATCAAAACTTTTATATGAAGTTTATCTTTGGGTTGCGCAAATTTGAACGCGTTTCAATATCGCAATAATTGGATACCCAATACTCACCCTTCATCAGAATATTTATATTTTTTAACTAAGTATTTATAATATAGTAATACAATTAAAAGCTTTATGAAAATATGTCCTTACACATGAAATTGGCGTTTTATACTTTTTGATGGAATATAAACTCAATATTTTTTTTGTAAAATATATTTATTTAATCAAAGTATGCGCAGCTGTTACGAGTATCTCTGCACTTTTTCCATCTCACGGGTAGTTCATTAATCCCTTTAATAAAAAAACGGCCAAGTGCGTGTCAGGCCACGCATAGAATAGGGTTCCGTAGTCACCCACAATGTCACGTGGATTTCAAATTATGCCCAATAGATAATTGTAGTTTACTTATTACTTATTACATTTCCAGAACGAAAACATTGAAACCAAAAACGTATTAATTCATTATTTTGTGACAGCAGCGCCGTATACATCATCAATCCTTCGAGCTGTTTATGCAGCACAGACAAGCCATTCTGGTAGTCACACTACACTACATATGTACTTACTTATTGTTTTAAAATTGAGGATACCTAATATTTATAATAATGATGTGCAAATTAGAAAAAAAATTATCTCCACTTTTTGTTTCTTGTAATAAATATGTTATTGAAGAAACAACACTACACTGTTTAAAATATTATTTAAATCCCAATAGAGTTTTTTCGTCGGCAATAACAATAAAACGGCTTCTTGGCACAAGTTCCCCTTTACGAAATTGTTTCATCAAATGTGATAACATAAACAAGTCTTCCATCATTACAACTAAACCCCGATGTGGAATGCAGCTTTTGATTTATAACATGCCCGTATTATATTTGAACTTCCGCGGAACCCCTCATTGACGCTTTGATCTGTACACAGCAAAAGTGAACACTCGTATTGTATATATATATTTGCATGAAAACTGATCAAAACTAGTCTTTATTATTTACCAATACCAGAGTTGGCGGTTGCATTTGGTAAAATCATTGTGGAATACTCTGTTATATGTCGTAGTTATTAGTTTGAATCATCGAGGCGATTAGTAAAAGATCATCACAGTTTTTTCTAAAATCTATAATACCTTGACAGGTAAGTAAATATCTCTATATTCTATTCATATTATATAATCATTGAATTTATATACTATTACAGTTTTCATATAACTGTAAAGAATTATGGAACCACAATATTCGATTGAACGTCATCATCAACAGCCTTTAATAGTCCACTTCTGGACATAGGCCTCTCCTTTGAAAGGAGGTTTTGGCCTACTATACCACGCTGGCCAGATGGGTTGGTAAAGGGTTTGTTTCATGTTTTCCTTCTCTTGGCAGTGATGTTAGCTGCTTATTTTGTTCCTCTAGTCAACATCTCAAATTTATTTTAATAGGTATGTCCGTTCTGTGAAACGTTTGGCTAACAGTCGAAAAGTTATACGTTTCATGGAGTACCACTTCTGTCTCGTTGTATTTAACTGATTAAATAAATTTGTATAGTTACCTATCTTGTAAGGGCGGTCAAGCTGATATAAATCGATTAAAGGCGGAAACACATTATTAAAACGTGTCGACACCCGATATGCACCGTGCACATTACCAACACGCGACGCCACGACATACTAGCCATTTCTGAATACAGTGGGCTAACAGCAGGGAATTGTATGGTTTTGTACTATGGATTTAATAAATAACGAGTCAGATGTAAACTTTGAAGAAGATTTGATGCAACTTTTGGCGAAATTATTTCTCACAGTGATCCCTGTACGACTATATAGCTAAATTCATGTAAAATAGAATAGCCGCGTTGGAAGGCGCGTTTACCTCCACCATGGGCAACTCAGTATTCTTGATCTGTCCGTGTGGTGACGGTTTAAGAATACTGAGTGTCACCACTCCTATTCATCCCGCGGGTGTCGTAAAAGGCGACTAAGGGATAAACTACGCATGACAATATCAATGCAAAGAGAAGGAAAACTTGAAACCAACCCTATACCAACACGTCTGGCCAGCGTGAGAGTCTCCTTTCTAAGGAGAGGCCTATGTCCAGCAGTGGACTGTTAAAGGCTGTTGATGATGATGATGGGCAACACACCAACCTGGCACGTCTGTATCGGGTGGCGTGTGCGCACATGGCGTCGCGTCGGATGTTCATAGTGTGAGTCTGGTCTATACCAAAAAAACAATAAATTTGATTCGACTTAACACGCATCGCGTTTCATCGGGTCGCGTCGCGTTTTTAATGTCTTTTCGCCTAAATATAGGTGTTTTAATATTTTTAATCTTTCTCAGTACAAATTTGCAACATGGAATGATTCTGAAACAATCAATTGGTTTTGTGGCTATTCTGATACTGATATTTCGTACCCGTATTCTAAAGAAACTAAATTTAAAGCATTCGTTGCAGAGATTTCAATAACGTTGCAACCAATCAAGTTAAGATAATTCAACGATAGAAAAAAGTCGTGTGGCACTCGGGGACTGTCGCGGTAAAGCTATTGCATAGCATTTTTTATCAACTTATGCAATTATAATTATTTATTTATTTTTTATTTATGTAGTATAATTTTTCTTTGATATTAATTCAAGTTCACAAACAATATACACTGTCTTTTACCAACATACATTCTAACAATATTATTGCCAAACAATGATCATCCTATTAACCGAAAGACAATGACAACTAAACAGAGATAATAATAGTAATATGATCATATCTTTGGAATAAAAAAACACTAAGATTCAATAGATGTTACTGAAGGACGCTTACGCTATGTATTGTGTAATGTAGATAGCAATTATATATTTTTTAATTAGTTTTTTACAATAGGATTATAGAAAAGCACGAAAGAAGAATCTAGAATGACTGTGTTGGCAAGGCCACGGATAACGGCCGGTGGTGGCAGCACGCATGCGCTTATCTGCCTATAGAGCACGGAGCCACCACATCCTTGTCGCACTGCAGTTACAATCATATGCTCTATCATTTTTTGCCTGCGATAAAAGCTTTACAATAGCTTAAAAATGTATTTTAAGTGTATGTAAAATGTAAAATAAACATTTAAATAAAACATCAAATTTTAGAAATGTCATCATCATCAATAAGTCACATTTTTACGTTACACAGAGAAGTTTCACATTTTTACGTCGTTTGATATTTAGAAATTTAAACACGTACCCATGTGTTTAAATTTCTAAATATCAAACGACGTAAAAATGTGATACTTCTCTGTGTCAAGAGTATAGATAAATATAATAACTAAATATAAATTAAAAATTATTTATAAATTAAAAAATCCCGCTACAGCTGCCTCCTTGGACCGATTATCATAAAGAGGTGACTTAAAAGGTGAATTAGTCGGGAGTGTTCTTAGCTTCATTCCCGACTAATTCACATTTAAAAAAAAAAGCAAAATCAAAATCGGTTTATCCATTTGGGAACTGCAATACAGAGAGACACAAACACACATACACACACACAGACACGTCAAACTTATAACATCCGAAGATTTTGCGTCCGAGGTTAGAGATGTTTTTCCTGAGATATTAAGCTTTAATTTTTTTTAAAGTGGTTAAATTTCCTGTAATTTTCTTTTCTTAAAATAAATATAAAACATTAAATTTTAATATTTCCGTGTTCTTTCAAACCTATCCGTATAGTATAATAAAATTGATGCCTCGCAACATGTCAGCAACTCAATTAATTAAGTTGTGCGGTGTCACTGCAATTTTCCTAGTTTCCAGTATAACTAAATCTGCTAAACAGTTTATGTACGTTCATACAAGCAGGAAAATAATTCTACCTTTACTATACAAAAATGAACAGAACAGTTTGACTGTTTAGTTAGCCTAGTGCTTAATGCATTTGTCACGCCGCTCTATTGCGCCTAGTGTCATGTGTTAAAATCCTACAAGGGTTCAATCCCACTTTGTAAGTATAGAGTGGAGAAAAAAAAATCTTACAAGATTTAACAGTTATAAACAAATTGTTTTTTTTCGGAAATTTGAAACGGGTTTACACAGTGCACATGGAAAATCATTATATCTATAGTACTTATAAAACGCAACGCACAGTTCACACACAAAAACTTGATTCGGAAACCCATATTATTCCTTTTTTTAGCACTATGATTTCATCATCAGTCCTTAGAATTACGAGCTGTAGTACTTATAGGTGTTCATGATACATTTACTATCAAACCTTTACACATCGATACACATACTAGTCACAATCAACTATAAATCTAAATATATACCTACTAGCTGATCGCCGCAAATTCATTCTCTCAGTCATTCTCTTTAGATGCTTGACCCCTATTGGTCTAAACGTGCGGTTAACTCACATTTTAATAAACGAAAAAAAGTTGAAAATGGGTTGTATAGTTTCAGAGTTCATCGTTAGCAACAATATGACACGAGAATTATCCACACAATCCAAATATCTATACAAATAAATAAAATAGAAGTGTCTCTATGTAATATCAAATCGACAGTTTCTTACTAAATGCATATCAAAGAATGTATCTTTCCTTTTTCATATCGGTACCGATATGAAAAAGGAAAAATACATTTTTTACGTTTGTTCTGTCAGTCGATTTATCTGTCTGTTTGCTCAGGCTAATCTCTGGCACGGCTGGTCCGATTTTCACGGGTCTTTCACTGGCGGAAAGCTGACGACCTAAGGAGTTATTTAAGCAAAGATTTATTTACACTAGCTTCGCTCCGCGGCGTTACTCGCGATTTACAACAATAACGTTAATTGGCTTGTAAACGCTACAAACTTTATCAGTTCGGTATTGATAGAGCTAATATTTTACCACCATAGAACCACAATATAGCATAGTGAAGGGAGGCAAAGTTCATCCAGTGTAGTACAATATTATACATGCAGAAGTGCTCTTAGTGTACAGTAAGCCAACAGATTACACTAAGTAACTAATGCCCATAACGTGAGATATTCTATTAGTGCTAATCTTCGGTACTCTGTCGGAAATCTAAATCTCTATTAACTCAATGTTCTTGTCGATTTTGAAGTCTGCAAAAACCGAATGGGCAGGTTATATTAATCTTATTAACTTGCTCATAAATTATATCATATACTTTTTATTATATTATATTTCATAAGTTAACACATTTCTTGTTCGGCGCTCGTCGTGGTAACTCTGAAGGAATGTCATTGTGATCTTTGCTATATTGTTACATTGTTATTATCAAATTGTAAAGTAAGAACTGCGAGTATTGTAAGTAATTAACTTGCTAGAGTTAGAAATCTAATGTAATTATTTCTATCCAAATACTAATAAAAGTTAGTTTCTTGTGTAAGTACTGTAATAATTATTAATTGTAAAAACAATGTTGGAAAAGAGTGTCCATGGAGTTTCTTGTCTGTTCTTCTCCATCGGATCTACGCCTTGGAACAGACAATTAACTTATTAAAAACAGTTTGATATAATTTAATTATATTTTTGTTTCTATTTCACTTTCGACTCTAAAAATATTATAATTATATTATATCTACATTTATACAAATAAATATTTTTTTTACTAAATTTACATGAAAGTTTTACAGTAGTGATATACAAATTGCAATTTAAAAAAAAATGTTTGTTTGTATGTCTGTATATTTTTAGACTAGCTTCGCACACAATTATTCAGTTTCTATTACATCCATCTTACTGTTTACTACACAAGCTCATCTTATATTTTTACTAGCTACAAGTACATTTATAGCGGTGTTTAAGCAATAGCTTATCTCGTTGCCTTCGATATCAGGAAAGCACATCGTAATGTAAACTTATCTAGTGTTCCGAGTTCATAATGTCTATTACATACATACATAAAGCTTGAAAGATAAACACAGTATGAGAACGTTAAGTTAGCTATACTCCCTTTGTACTTCATGATGAGGAAATGCGAGTTAAAGTTCTGTTTTGAGTTGTGTTGATGAGTGGTTGTTTATTTTGTAGGTTTCTTTATGTGTTTTATATTTTTTTAGTCTTTTATTTTAATGGCAAGCAAGAGCTTCAGAAACCAAATATACTTTAAAATTTTCATCAAACGTATAAATCATCAATATACACATGAATTTTTTATTTTTATTATAATACCTGTTCCATATAATTCCTAAGATTTCATGTTATTTCTAAATTAAAAAAAAAACACCTAATTTATCTTACAATATAAGAGGTAAATATGATGATTACCGTCTTTCTTGTACCTTCAACTCGAGAGAAACAAGTGCGTTTGTACTTTAGTTGGTGTTTGGTGCTCATACAAACTCAATCGCGTTTTTAAATTGGAACTCATTTAGAGCCTCAGCACACTAGCTACTTTTAGCATCGGCGATCGGCGTTTTCGCGGCTGCATCGATGCTGCATCGCGTTTTAACGACTTCCTGCGTTCGATCGCGGTATCGGAAACGCACGTTTTAGCGACTGCTCAGATGCCAAATCGATGCTACCGGCATTCGAATGTGTACCGAGAGTAGCGTTCAGCTGCTGTGTTGCGCTTTTAAAAGGCGACTCAACCTCCGCGTATGGCGTTTTTAAGTGTACAGTGTAGAGCGTTCGGTCGCCGTATTTAGCTTTCAAAAAGCGACTAGTTGCTAATCGCCGATGCTAAAAGTAGCTAGTGTGCTGTGGCCCTTAGATTCACAGGCGAGATCTAAACAAATTTAAAACTGAATTTACGTGTAACCATAACTATTCTATTCCTCTTAATGACTTCAGCCTATTTTTATTATATTCGTCTAAAGTAATTATTTGGATGTAATACTTCTCAGAAATACTTATATAAAATTAGAAGCACATAACTATCAAAAATACAGTCACGGCATAAACCAATTTAGAACGATCGGAAATGATAATAAATACTTTACCAAAGTTTACTTTGCTGAAGTGTTAAAAACGTAAATATTTTTACAGTTAATGTTCAATTTTCACAATCTATATTTACCCTAAGCTTGACTAAAACGATGCAGTAAAAATGTTATGTATATGTCTTCAAAATACTTAGAAATATATCTATAATTACATTAAGCGACTGTAGATGCAAATTTTAAAACGCATCCTGGTTATCAATAATCTCGAAGTATGTTATTTTTTTATTTTTCATTTCTTTTTTTTTGAAAGATAACTCCCGTATGTAATATATTTTATCAAGTTACTAGCTGACCCGGCAAACTTCGTACCGCCTTAGAATACTTATTCTTATTAAAGTATTGTGTTTAGTTATTAACCGATAGTGACAAATCGACAGCAGCGGTCCGTAGCTGTGGCCCGACCCATACCGCCACAGCCGCTTTGTTCCTGCATTTTAAATATGTTATATCTTCCAAAACATTAATTTTCTATTACGTAATGTAAAGGGCCATAATTATCTATATATTAAATATACAACGTATTTAAGTTACTTAATTAGATAAGGGTTAATATTGTATTGCTTAAAATTGCTTCGTAATTAAGCCATTTTTTCTCGTAAAAAGAGAGAAATAAAAAAATGGTTATTGTGGGTTATCCCTAAGAGATATTATATATTATAAGACATATTATACAATCGCGGACTTTGTTTTATATTTTGTAGTGATAATAATTGCACAAAATAGGCATAATACAATAGTACATTGTTCACCGAGGGAGGAAAGGAACCGATTACTAGCGAGGGAGCAGTTTGTGGCCCGAAGGCGGAGCCTAGGGCCACAATACTCGCGAGGTAGGAATGGGACTTTCACCCGAGTGCTACACAGTGCTTTATATTACACCTGTGAGGAACATTTAAAGTATTTATAAAATAAAATCAAAACGTAAGATACCATGTAAGACACAATTTAGCTTAGAATTTGACATAATATTTATAAATATTTTGCGCTTCTTTTGTTTTTTTTTTATTCTTCACAAAAGGATGTCAGTGGCACGGAGATTCCATATTTAAATTATATGAAAACTCTTTGGGCAGGCGCGCGCCATAGATAAGATAACACATGAGAAATGAAAATTCATACAACTTTCTCTCCCGCTAAAACACGTTAGAAATGGATTTTCATACATTTTTTCCTCCCGCTTATTTAGGTCAAGGAAAAGACTAACTTTCTCTTTTCATTTTGAGGGAATATTGACTACTGTTCCGATCAGGTGTAGTATAATAGTACATTGTTCACCGAGGGAGGAAAGGAACCGATTACTAGCGAGGGAGCAGTTTGTGGCCCGAAGGCGCAGCCTAGGGCCACAATACTCCCGAGGTAGAAATGGGACTTTCACCCGAGTGCTACACAGTGCTTTATACTACACCTGTGAGGAACATTTAAAGTATTTATAAAATAAAATCAAAACGTAAGACACCACGTAAGACCCAATTTAGCTTAGAATTTGACAGAATATTTATAAATATTTCGCGCTTCTTTTGTTTTTTTTTATTCTTCACGAAAGGATGTCAGTGGCACGGAGATTCTATATTTAAATTATATGAAAACTCCTTGGGCAGGCGCGCGCCATAGATAAGATGACACATGAGAAATGAAAATTCATACAACTTTCTCTCCCGCTAACACACGTTAGAAATGGATTTTCATACATTTTTTCCTCCCGCTTATTTAGGTCAAGGAAAAGACTAACTTTCTCTTTTCATTTTCAGGGAATATTGACTACTGTTCCGATCAGGTGTAGTATAAATATATTTTTTGCTCTCTGCTATAATAATTCATGATTAGAATAATTAAAAACTTTACAGCGATACAGGAATTGGATATAAATGTGAAAATTGTCTTTCAGAAGAATGTACCTACATAAATATTGTAATGATAGATTACATTAGTATCGCATGGTGTGTGCGCGTGTATGTAATATGGTCATGGTTTATAACAACCTTGTGTAGTGTTATATGGGTGTGTTACTTGTGAAGTGTGATGTGATGTGGGTGTGCTATTTTCTACAATTTTCAATCTTAGATTTAAATAGCTCAGTAAAATCCATACCATGATTTGTGTAATATGTTGACATGGGTATAATATCATTGACTTGCAACATACCCAGGAGTGTGAAAATTACATAATTAAAGACGTACAGCTTTTCGCTTCACATGTGTAAGCTTTAATCTAAATTAGTAATTATAGTTTCAAAGACCTTCGTGCCTTGATACTTGAGAACTAAGGGCAGTAACAGAGTATATCTAACAACTTTAAGAAACGAGTCCACAGTAAATTAAAAATGTATGAAGTAAATTATATTAATAGTAAGTTAATTTTAAAAGTAAGCTTGGCTAATTAACAAATAAAGTTTTAATTGTTTTTTTTTTACATTAAAAACGTTTATTACTTTACTAGTCATTATAGAGTTAATCAACTTAAGAAAATAAACACTCATTTTAATAATTTTTGTCGTGATTTTAATGTTTCCCCTTCAAGTGGAAGGTTAACTAGATAATGACGCAGCCTTGAGATTTAAAAAAAAAGTTAAAACAAGTGCGTGTCGGACTCGCCCATAAAGGGTTCCGTATCAGCAAGTAACATCATATAAAAGTTCTTGTAGTACGTTGTAACTTTGATCGATGTTTTTATAATAGTGTATTGATTGTATGAAAGGTAATTGCGTTTTACGATTTATGACGTATTAAAAAAACTACTTACTAAATCTCGTTCAAACCAATTTTTGTTGGTAGTTTGCATGCTAATGTACAACATTATATTTTTTTTTAGTTTTATCACTCTCTTATTTTAGAAGTTACAGGGGGGGGGACACACATTTTTCCACTTTGGAAGTGTCTCTCGCGCAAACTATAGAATTTAGAAAATAATGATATTAGAAACCTCAACATCATTTTTGAACACCTATCCATACGTGTATCTAATGTATGGGTTTGATGAAATTAAAATTTTTGAGTTTCAGTTCCAAGTATGGGAAAATGTATTGTTTTTTCCTATTTTTATGTGAGTTTCAAAGTTTCAAAAGTTTAGTTCTTATGGTTTCGGAAAAAAGTGGCTGTGACATACGAACGGACGGACAGACAGACATGACGAATCTTTAGGGGTTCCGTTTTTTGCCATTCGGCTACGGAACCCTAAAAAAGTGACCTTGTAGCATCACCAGCCAGCATCATTCGATCGTAAATATTCTTTTGTTCGTCAAACCGAATGGCTCATTATTTGCAACAATAAAATTATGCTAAGGTCGTTCAATTGTTTTTTATCGTTATAAATCACTGTTGACAAAGTCGTTGATCAAGTGATGGCACACCATACTGATTAAGTAATCACATATTTGAAGTCAAAATACATAAGTCCTCAATCAATGCTAATTCTTCATTACGCATATGTGGCCTGACATCTATAGATGTAGATTTGAACTTTGATTTATTTACTGGATGCAGTAGGTTCATATTCAGATACGTTTTTGATTTGATTTTTCTTTTACAATCTACAAAAGTGCCTGATGATGTAAGAAGGATTAACTAATATAACTTTCTCATGCACTTTTTTCTCGAAGTAACTACTGTTCGATTCCCGGGTCAGACCAAATGTTTATATGATATGCAAATATTTTTTTCGGAGTTTTGGTATTTTCTTTGCATTTAAGCATGTTTTTACTAAAAAAAAGTGTCTTTATATATTTATATCAGTTGTCTAGTACCTATAGTACAACCTCTGATTAGTTTGGGACTAGATGATGTGTTCAAGGAGAGGCCTATGTCCAGCAGTGGACTGTTAAAGGCTGTTGATGATGATGATGAGATGATGTGTGTCCAATGTTCGAAATATTTATTTATTTGTTCAGGTATGAAAAGCCATTTGCATGAATATCTGGATTCACGCGCGTTGATTAATGGAATGAAAGGTCCTTTGTAAATCCTAGTCGGTACTTATATTCGTCATTGCGGCACTGTAAAACCTGTAATTCTCAAATTAATCTTTGAATGACTGATCTTCATCACATAACACATTATTATTGGTTTCAGCCTTTCATGAATTTGAAGCAGGTAATAAATATTTAATGTGTATATATTTCATGTAATCGAAATCGAAATTTTCTTCGCGTCTCTGATCCCAAACAACTTCATTCGTTAGCAACTTTAAAGATTTACGTAAAGTTTTTCATGAGGAAAATATAATTGGTAATATATACGAGAATTTTGTTGGATTATATTGCCGCTCCTTTTCACTTATTAGCCAATTCGTATGATATCAGTTAATTTGAACTCAATAAGTGCGAGATTAAGTTGACTGGCATAGTAACCGAAAACTCGCAAGTAGAGCCTAGCCCAACTGCTAAATAATAAATTTACACTCATTTACATTAAATGTCTAATGGATAACTTTAGAAATACCTGAATATTAATATAACTTATACATCTAATTTTCAGTAGAAAATATTCGGTATACATCAGCGTTCTAATATAGCGTTATGTTAATTAGAAGGGTTGTTTGCATGTTTGTTTTTTATCATTTCCAACAGGAGTTATCGTTTAGACTATCGGTTATAGTGTCTACCAGATTCAAACATTTCATAAAATGTTTTTCAATAAATTTCTTCGATAAACATTTGGAATATTATTGCACACATGGTAAAATTCAAGTCACAATCTATTCTTTTATATTTCAGAATAAACTATGTTAACAGTCATTCATCATTCTGCGACCTCGGAAAGTAATATAATAATGCCCCAAGTAGGATTGGTATTTATAGGCTTTTATATTCGTTGTGTAAGATCAAAATACAACATTGATTAGTATAATAATATAAGGGCAGGCCTATATCCAGCAGTAAATTCTTAAAGACTGTTGATAATGGTGGTTTTGATGATAATGTATATATTATAAGTATTTCTACACTGCGAAACAATACAACAATAAAATATGGGTTTGTTGGTTGGCATGGCAAAACATAATGTACACGTACATTGATTTTGAATGTTCGTGTACATTATTTGGGCTGTAGTATAAATGGGCTTTATTGACTAGCTAAGTGGAAGTCGTAAATAGATGGGTAGTTAGCAGATGATTTGACTGATTTTACTAAAACAATCGACTCAAGCTCTCATTGAGTGCTGTCTATAGCCTTAGCAATATTCTGCAGAGTTAGTTCAAAAACCTGAGAGGTTTAAATATATTATATAAAAATTACGAGAGCAAAATTTCTACTCAAAAACATTACGGTTACGTCCTAATTAAAACCAGCATATTTATAAAGAAAAGCTTTCGAAAATAATTTATTATTATCATTTAATTTGTGAGACCACAGAGGCGTACCCAATTTTTCTTTTCCTCCCCATTCAACTGCTAAATTCTCATTAATTACTTTAATGTGAAATTATATGTTCCAAATTTTAAAACCATTTGGCTAATCGCTTATTATGACAAATGCAAAATTAAAGCTCAAATAAAATAGCAATATATGTATCTAACTGCTATTTGTTAAAATCATTTCCATCACCAATAAATTTAATAAAATAATTTAAAATGCTTTTCCAAAATTCTAAGTCATTTTATTATTTCGAGTCGAGTCGAGTTATTCGTCTTTCTCTAGTGTTCATTGAACTTCGTTCACTTAGCGATGTCGCTTATTATTACACATTCTTTTACATAATAAAATCTGTTTTATTTTTTCTAAGAGAACCTTTTTCTTCAAATCTTTATTCATTTTATTTTATAACTAGATACTTTCATATACATTGAATGAAAAGCTGTTATTTTAAATTAGAAATAAATATTTCAATTTTATTTATTTATGTGTAAGGATAGTGGCCCTTACTGAAATTCGGCTGACATAAAAGTATTTACAGTTTGCAGTCTACTAAGGGCCACCGCAGACTAGCTACTTTTAGCATCGGCGATCGGCAACTAGTCGCTTTTTAGAAGCTAAATACGGCGACCGAACGCTCCACACCGCACACTTAAAAACGCCAAACGCGGCGATCGAGTCGCTTTTTAGAAGCGCGACACAGCAGCTGAACGCTACTCTCCGCACTATTTCGGATGCCGGTAGCAGCGACTTGGCATCTGAGCAGTCGCTAAAACGCGCGTTTCCGATACCGCGATCGAACGCAGGAAGTCGCTAAAACGCGATGCAGCATCGATGCAGTCGCCAAATCGTCGATCGCCGATGCTAAAAGTAGCTAGTCTGCGGTGGCCCTAAGCGAATGTCGTGTCGACACACTAACAAGGTTAATGCTTGCTCCTAGGTGTCAATTATAGTTTGATGAACTTTATATTAGGGTTAATTATTACGTTCTTAGTTTTGAATTTCCACTTTGCAAAGGATCTTTGATATCTTTATATATATAATTCTTCTGTGAGTGTGTATGTCACTGAACTTCTCTCAAACGACTGGACCGATTTTGATGAAATTTTTTGTGTGTGTTCAAGGGGATCTGGGAATGGTTTAGATTCGCAATTGGAACCGGTAGGTGGCGCTGCGATCAAGTTCTGGAATTTTAAAGTTGGGCGGTACGAAGTTCGCTGGGTCAACTAGTCATCTATAAAATACAATAATTCATCAGTATCCTAGTAGTAGTTTACAAAACCGGGTAGTTAAACAACTGCATGTAAGGTATTTCATTTCACGTCGTAGGTACCCTTTATTGCACATAGCATGAAATATAAAATACACGAGTAGAATGCAAACAAATAAAAACAGCGATACAGTGATCGATCTTAAGAGCGATCTCTTCCATGCAATCATTAGATGGACTATACTTTATAGTCATTTGTAGTTTGTAATACGCTGCATTTGCAAATTAGTGTAAAACTAATAATACACTTGTTTCATTTGAGGCTCAGACTCTACTCTGGTTGATGGAAAGCATGAGTAGAATCCAGGAGTAGTGGTCACTATCCTCATTTGGAGTGCAGACAATGCAGCATGATAACCCACACTATGGTGGCCTAGTGAGATGTTTCTGCCTCCATAGAACTGGAAAAAGATTGGGCTTCGGATCTACACTCACCAACGAAATACACACGACAGTACGAATGCTGTCATTTTTCGGTTGGTCTTCTGTGTGAAGTTAGTACTGTCCCGGTCGAGTCGGCCCAATCGTGCTGAAATTAGCGTGGCTCTACAACCTATAATAGTATCTATACCTGCCGTAATTACACATACATATTATATCAGTGGTGAAGGATGTCCGTGTGGTGACGGATTAAGAATACAAAATGTTACCACCCCTATTCATTCCATGGATGTCGTAAGAGGTGACTAAAGGAACAAAATAAGAAGCTAACATCACTGCCAAGAGAAGCAAAACTTGAAACAAACCCTTTAGCAACCCGTCTAGCCAGCGTGGTATAGTAGGCCAAAACCTCCTTTCTAAGGAGATGCCTATGTCCAGCAGTGGACTGTTAAAGGCTGTTGATGATGATGATTATATCAGTTAAAGTTATGGAGTGTGTTGGTATCTCTAATGTTCGGTTTTACGATGACCTTAAGCATCGTGTGTGTGTCATGTACAAAGACAAATCGTTTCTTTACGTAGGATGAAGCTGTAGGATTAAAAAAAATATATATAAGAGGGAAAGAATATAAGAATTTCGTGGATATCGAATTTGGAGCCACTTGACTTTTGTTCTTTTAATATTCTTTTATTATTAATATGTGATCATTTGCGTAAACCAAAAATGAATCCGATAGGTACACTTCTTTACATAAAATTATCCAGATACAGTTAAGTAGAATAATAAATTCTACGAATAAAATCCATATTTAAAAAAAGCAACAAAGTTGTAGCTGAGGCTAAAAGTTTCAGGACCCGCGTAACACCCGACCTTGACGTAACACGCGCTACGTTCCTTGATAAATGTTCTTTTATTTTATCTTTTTATCCAATTAAACTACCACTATACTCACTAATTATTATCATTCTACCTGTATTTATTTAATAAACAACTAATAAGAGTTACTAAGCTATCTAAAGGTTAGAACTGCTCTCTCTATTTATCATATGAGTATTTTAAACTCTTACCTATTAAAGATAAGACGAGAAAATGTAAGGTCACTTTTATTTTATTTTTTATTACCTCATTTTATTGTTTATTAGTGTCAAATAGATATGACCATTTGTAGCCTCTAAAAAAGTAATTTACAATGAATGGTTAGAAAATTAAGTGCTATAAACAGTTTTTGTACAAATAAATGTGTATATTTGTGTGAACTTTCAGCCTTATAGTTGTAAAGCATGTTCTATTTTCAGTGGAATTGTGTCGATAAAACGAAGTATAGAAATGCCTTAATGTAAGTTCCGTCAGCTGACAGTATTATGTTAATAATTGTCACTGTCATGGTAAGTGACAAGGGCAAAACTAAAACGAAACTATGCGTCACTTATTATATATTATACAAATGTTTTATGTAATGACATCACGTTAAAAGTTTTATACAAATTGACTGTTTTTGTGACCTGCGTTAATGATAGAATGAAAATGACTCAGGCTATAGAAGAATAAACAATGAATTGTTTTAATATTACCCATACTAAAAGTGAAACTTAAAAGTTGTTAAGTGGCAATTTGTAATTAACTTTAATGTGTTTCATTATCTGTGCATCTATATCTATACAAATACATTAAATTTATATGCCTTTCACTAAATGCTAAAAGCATATAGGTACGTTAATTTTAAATTAAATCATAGAAACAATTTTGTCTGTTTGTTGCGGCTAATTTTTGGAACGACTTAATTAATTATGGTGGGATTTACACCGGTAGATAGGTGATGATAAAAGGAGTAATCTAGACTATATTTAAGACTAGCTTTGCCCCCAGGCGATATAACAACAACCGTGGCTTACACTTCGGAACTCAGTCAGTCTATGTGAAATGTATAAAAAAGTTAATTCGCTTTATGTAACTATTCAAATCTCAAAAATTTTAAATAAAAATCTCTTGAAATCATTTCTGGCAATGGTTCAGTTTTTATAAAATTTTTGCAACGAACAAAATTTGTCCCAGCGAAACGTCAGTCGCTGTGTTAGAAGCTAACAACTTATAAAATAATTGCAAGAAAAAGGGAACAGGAAAATATAAATTTTATATGAAGTTTATTATACGTTATACAACACAGTCTTCCTGTTGGTGCGTAAATTCCTATGAGCTCGACTAAATTTAAACTAATTTTATTATCTAAATTGACTGAAAAGAATGGTAAAGTTCTACAATAAATACATAAAACATAAAGCAATATTATTATTTTTCGTATATCGATATTAACTAAATATAAAAAAATGAGTTCGTCTCTCATTACAAATTAAATCAAATATGTGTAGTAAATAACCACGAATTCAAACAAAATATACGTGAGAAGGATAGTTCAAAATTAATGACATAATGGATCTGAAGCAAAAAACCTGAACCTAGATCAAAACAAATTGTGTGTTACTACATAAGTTTGTTATTTTTTACAAAATCAATTTTAAAAATTTTCAATCACTCGTCTAATTTAAATTTAAATTACATTTTACGAACGTGTGCTGCATGCGAAGCCGACGACGCCGCGACGGCGCCGTGAACAGCGCATGTACTTAAATTTTAGATGAAGACACTTAGTATGCTGCGTACTGCGTAAAATAAATAATAGAAGAATAATTGATTCTGATATTTTTACAGATCCGTACAGACTGCACATACATCATTTTAACTAATGGCAATACATGATTTAAAGTTTAGGGATTATTTAATGAAAGTTATACCACGTTTTTTTATTTTAACTAAACTAGCCAACCCAGCGTTGTACCATAACTTTTTCCTATATATTTTTCATATTCCCGTACTAAGAAAAATTAACACTGTCGATTTTCTTTTAATTTTCTATATAAACATTGTCATTTCAATGATAAAGACATAAAAAAAGAATTTTCCAATTTGGTGTAGTCAAACTATGCACGTATTTATAGTTCAATGATTCATTTTTATTAGGGTTCCGTAGTACATGAGACCCTCATAGATTCGTCATATCCGTCCGTCCTTGACCTACCGCCGAAACTGTTGATGCTAGAGAGATAAACTTTGCATGAATATGTATAGTAATTACATCGACAAAGTGCTACAATAAAATAATGAAATGTGTTTTTATTTGGGGTACTCCCCTACACTTGAAGTATGGATGATTGTTTTTTCTCGCAGCTACCCCGTCATCTGGGGTATCATTAGATAGGCCTATTAAAAGCACTGCGAGCGATGCTAAAACCATTTTTCGATTTAGCTATAAGTTTGCGAGGTACTCAACGGTAAAGCGCAAAATAAAAACCAAACACAGGACTTTCCCCCTCTCCAAAATATTAAACGGCTGGCACAAATAAAACTGAAAAAATAGTCATCATGTAAGTAGTCCATAAGTGTAACTTTAAAGGAAAACTATAGCGGATGAGAAACTTTTTCATTTGAGGAGTTATAGGGGTCTAATTTGTAAAATGCACTCGCTTGGAAAAATTTCGTCCAAAAATTAAGAAATAATAAGTAAATATAGAAATTATCCACCTACTATTAAGGGTGACTACGGAACCCTATTCTATGCGTGACCTGACTTGGCTGATTTTATTTATATAGATTTTAACCAAGGATGACCTGATCTTTGAGGTCTATTCGTGTAATCTTTACATTTTTGTTTATTATCCCTCAAGATAGTCTGTGACTTGCCCCTTCCCCAATATTTAATTAAAATTTTATTACGACTCTGATTAGTTTGCTTTTCACAACTACACGAAAAATCAAACAGAATTATTTTTGCATTTGGTAAAATATTGATATGGCTTGTCTATAAATATGCAAACGATGAATATTAATGAGACTCGTAAAACATGGCACGAGTCATAGATTTATGGTTCTGCCAAATATAAACTTACGCCTTTTTAGACAACAGTCAAAGTTGCTAGCCTACCACTTAAGTGACATCTATTGTTATGATAGTGCGAATATTTCTACTCTGCTATTTATTCAGAATATGACTAGTTTGATCAGTATCCTCCCCAGTGTAACCCTCTTGTAAGAGGAGACCCGAAATGTTGGGTAGTTTTTTTTTAATATCTTATTCAATATCTTACCGTTTATTTATTTTACCAACCCAACCTGCCTTACTTATTTGAGAAGACTATCGTCCATTCCTTCTTTTATTGTATTTAGGAAGTCAAACTGCCGAAGCCCAGTGGTTTTTATTCAATTTTAAAAAGAGGTCACTATTCCCTTAGTAGTAGTCATTTTTAGGGTTCCGTAGCCAAATGGCAAAAAACGGAACCCTTATAGATTCATCAAGTCTGTCTGTCTGTCTGTCTATCTGTCCGTCCGTATGTCACAGGCAATTATTTCCGAAACTATAAGAGCTATACTGTTGAAATTTGGTCAGTCGATGTATTCTGTGAACCGCATTAAGATTTTTACATAAAAATAGAAAAAAAACAATACATTTTTGGGTCCCCATACTTGGAACTGAAACTCAAAATTTTTTTTTCATCAAACCTATACGTGTGGGGTATCTATGGATAGGTATTATAAAATGATGTTGAGGTTTCTAATATCATTTTTTTCTAAACTGAATAGTTTGCGCGAGAGACACTTCCAAAGTGGAAAAATGTGTGTCTCCCCCCCCCCCTCTAATTTCTAAAATAAGAGAGTGATATAACTAAAAAAAATATAATATATGTTATACATTACCATGCAAACTACCAACGAAAATTAGTTTGAACGAGATCTAGTGAGTAGTTTTTTTTTAATACGTCATAAATCGTAACACGCAATTTACCTTACATCCAATCAATACACTAGTATAAAAACATCGATGAAACTTACAACGAACTACAAGAACTTTTATATGATGTTACTTGCTGATACGGAACCCTTCATGGGCGAGTCCGACTCGCACTTGGCCGCCTTTTTTATAAACATATTAGATAGGCTGCAATCGCCAACACTATTCAACAACTAGCTTGCTACTTAGTACAGAAAGGTGGATTATTGCCCAGAATAAATTCCTAAAAATACGTCATATTATTATTCAACTTTCCTATTTAAAACCATTTCTTCATACTCGCATAGGTACTGAAATACCTCAATTTTTCTTATCTTAAAATATAAGTTTGTTTTTTAACTAAAACTCGTTGGAAAATGCCGTCTTTAGTGTATCTGTGAAATATGGATGTTGGTTCTATTAATAAGGTTGTTTTACTTGGTCATTTCTGAAGTGCAAAGGAATTTCATTTGTACGATTACTATACTAAAATTTAAATGTTGCTTCGCTAAATCGCCTTAATAACCACATTTGTCGAAGTATATAGGCGCTTTGAGAGGCAATCTGTGAGTTTTATTCTTTGAATCTGTACCTAAAAGGAACTTTATAACTAGAGTACTTTACTGCCTAGTAAAATGCTTAACTATCTACGATATTAGACAAATCTGACATCTTCAGGAGTTATAGTCACATGGTACTTAATACGTATCTTGTAATTAATGAAATAGATTATTGTACTTTCAGTAGAAGGAATTTCGCGATAGTTGAGCTTCCTAGGTGATTTCCATGATGTAGTTAACTTTGCAATACTTAAATAATGTTTAAACTAATCATTGAAAAATAAAAGCAGCTGTCATTTGAGAATGCACTTTTCAAAACGAAAAAGTAATCTTTGTCGGTCTTTTTGTTAAGTTTCATGAATACAAAAACACGTACCTATAACATAATATATTATGTACCATTTAGGTACTACATTTATTCAGGAGCAAAGATGAATGAAGATGAATATAATCCATAAACCTACGGCCATTTTTTAACTTTAAATAAAATGGTAATGTGTAAAATACAATAAGTACAAATACATAAATATGTTATGATTTTATTTCATTATCGATAATTTGACAAATTTAATGATAATGTAATGCAATAGCAGTAGTATGTAATGAAGTAAATAAATTATCCAGACCGATCAAGTTACTGTGCCAATCAAGAGTCAACTTCCCAGGAAATGTAGTGTTAGAAATACGATTATTTGTATAGCAATAGTGTATTACTTCTCTCCCACAAAATACATAATATAAAGCTAAACTTATTACTAGCCTCCAATAGAATTTATTTTCTCCTTTGAACTCATTTTTCAGTCGGTTAGACCACTTTAGCAAAGCACGCTATAACGCTTTTACTACATAAATCGTCACGTCGCCGTCGGCATTGAAGAACGAATGACGCATGTCATATTTTGGAATGATTGCGATAAGTTGTGGCACAGTGAAAAGCTGTTAGACCTATATAAAAGTAATATACTGAGCAAATTTTTTTTACCTACAATCAAATAGGAAGCAGGTTCTCAAGGCAACACGTATATTTGTTTTCATGTATATATGCGAAACTTTTTATATAGTAGTTCGATTTATAGAATTATAATTTTTTTATTTATAAATTATACAATTTATTTCTCAAACTTATTTAGATACTCTTACATTAGTTTAAGAAGTTATTTACTAAGGTTAAGTAATAATAATTTATTATTTCCTGCTTTCAGTTTTTCAAATAAATTTAAATTTTTTATTCAAAATCTAATTTAAAAACACACCAAACGGCTGCTGTAATAGTAGGTGAATAACCATCTCATTATTATAACTAGCTTTTTTGCACAGACGCAATTTTAAGCAACCCATATAAAATAACAAAATAATTGGATGCCCGCGCCCCTATTTAGTTAGCACCAATTCAATCACATTATTGGTACTGTAATTGCCACATTCATTGATGTTTTTTACGGTTATTTATTAGTTTATAGCAAGATAAACAAGACAATTTATGATTAAACCAAAATATCAAGGTAAGAAGCTTCAGAAATTTCTCATTTAGTTAACACCCATTAAACGTAATTCTACAATAAAATTATATCAATAACAATACTTGTGACTCGTAAAACATAGTGATTACGGATTTGTATTACTCAATTATTCTGCATATTCAGCTACCAGAGGCCGGGAGGCTGATGCAGAAACATTCCACCAGGCTGTCATGGTATGACACCATGCTTCATTACTTACTCCCACAATGCGGATGGTTAACCCTACTCCTGAATTTTACTCATGCTTTCCATCAGGCAGAGTAGAGTCACATTGGTAGCTGCTTATTTTGTTCCTTTAGTCGCCTCTTACGACACCCATGGAATGAATAGTGTTGGTGACACTTTGTATTCTTAATCCGTCACCACACGGAATCCAAGCTTATGTAAGGTTAATTCCAAAAAAATATTTGTCAGTCAAATATTATATATATATATATATATATATATATATATATATATATATATATATATATATATATATATATACCTATTAAAAATAAACAAATTACTAGATTGTTTTAAGGGTATGGAATGAAATTTGACTGTTCACATAATGTTGAGCTAACATGAATGCTAATATAATTGAACTCCATCGTAATAAACAAATTAATAGACATTCAGTGCTGATATTGTCAATTGAAGCAGCAATTATTAAAATTGACTCTGCGATACAAATGTTATTGCAATAACATTACTAAAAATTTGAATAATATCATTATGTTCCATAATACATGGCATCAAATTGTGATTCATTTATTTGTAATAACTTTATTTTCATTTTGATAGAAATTCAAGGAATTAATTCTAAAATTCTTTGAAACAGACTTATATTTACTTGACAGCGAAGTAAAAATCGGGCAAGTGCGTGTCGATTGTCTATGGCCATGCATAAAATAGGGATCCGTAGTCGTATACAATGCTAAGTGGAAATAGAATCGTGTCTAATAAATAATTGTTAATTTCGTTATTTTCGTACTAAGATTTTTAAGTAAGAGTATTTCACAAGTTAGCCTCTATTACTCTTAAACTTAAAAATTCATGTAAGCTTTATGGTTTTCCTTTAAAATTCATCATATGAACTACCACCATGAATTTTCTTAGGTTTATCGAGCCAGTCGTTTAGCTTTTAGAGGGGGGGACGCCCTGTTTTTGCAAAAAACAATTTTAGGTTAGAGTAGTATTTTTGTCAGTCTATGTTTGCTAATGTGTTTCGCCGTAGCATCTTAACTACGAAACCGATTTTAATAAATGAAGTGTCAATAGATTTAAAATAATGGTCCAGTTGACATAGGCTGTTTAAATTTTATCAATAGCCTTATTCTTTATTAATCTTTATATTATTAATAATTACATTTATAATTATAAGATAATTATAAGATTAATATATTAATCTTTATTTAACCCTCGATCACTCGCGCGGTTTTTAGCCTCGTGAGCACTCGCGGGGTGATGTAGCCACCTCACACACTCAATGTACATTAATATGTATATATTATCAGTTAATGGAATTATACCAGCATTTTATAATTTAGTGTTGTATGACGTATGTAAATTAAAAACGTAATTCTTATAATGTTATTATTATAAGAATTTATTGTGATTATGAATGTTATTACTGTTGTACAAAACATTATAGTAATCAGTCTGGGTTGGGTTTCGAAACGAGTCACCTGAATTTGAGGGTTTTGGTGGTGTAGGGGGCTTAAGGGAGTTAGTCTTAATCCCCCCAAAGTAATTTTGGCTGCCGGAGTTGCGTCTACATATTTTTAAACAGTTTCCAAAAATTCTTAAATACAATTGCAATTATGCAAAACGGAACGTATTTTTATGCTTTAGTACAGTTTTTCAAATGTAATTTTTAGGTTTTATATGAAAAACGTGAAACGAAACGCAACCGCCATCTTGGATGGATGATTTTGACACTAATTGACAGCAAATTTCAAATTTATGCGTCATTCTTTTGCTTTCGAGTTAAAGTGAATGTGTTCTTCCGTATCGATTTGTGTTTTTTCTACGACTTGGCTACGTTCTTGGATTCTGTTTGGATTGCTGTACTGTAATTAATTAATCAAGGTAATTATATTTTATATATTATGTGCTAAAGGAAATGTATAAGAACAGGATATAATTATTAGGTAATTAATAGCAATATATTACTCCGAATTGGCACAATCCGACTTCATTGGGTTAGGTTAGATGGGTAAGGCGGGAGCGTAGCGCAGCGAAGCTGCCGCCCTAGCCATCGTGGTTATTTTTTTTTAAACCACCCAGAAATAGGAGCCCCGCGTAGCGGGGCTCCGTCGACTATAATGCATAAAGCAATAAAACATGTATATAAAGTGGTATAAATAATGTTTGTACAAATTTCTGTTTTTGATTTTTCCAAAGGGAATCAAGTATTTTCGGCGGGTAAAAATGGTGAGGCAGGGTTCAGAGGGTTCAGACCCCTCCCCCATCCCCCCAAAAACTCACAACCCCTTAAAATGACGACGTATTTCGAAATTTTTACCATTTCTGTTTTTAATTTTTTCTAAGGGAACCAAGTATTTCCGCCAGGTAAAAATGGTGAGGGGGGGTTCCGACACCTCCCCCCCCTCCCCCCCAACCACTCACAACCCCAGAATCAGGTGACGTATTTCGAAACTTTAACCTAAACTTTCTCATTGTAAATCATAAATATAGGGATTTATTAACAAAATTAATTAAAAAAAACTTATTTTTCTTTGAACTGAAAAAACTTATTATTGACTTTGTGCCACTTTACTGTATCTTTTCCGATGTAATCACGTTGATGATCCTTGGTTTGAGACTTATCAACCCATGAAGCATCCTGTTCTGACAAAGAATCATGATCAGATTCTTGAACAAAATCTTCATACATGCTGGCATCAATTTCCACTGCTAAATTGTCTTTGTTATCCAATATTATTTCTTCTAACAAAACTGCTAATCTCGCTTGCTCTTGTCAACTCGTCTGAAAACAAAAAGATTAAAGAAAAAAAACTTAATAAATTAAAAAAAAACATTAAATACTATTTATACTATAGTAATTATTAATACTGCCTCGTTGGTCTAGTGGTTAGCGTATGCGACTGCTAATCAAGAGGTCTCGGGTTCAAATCCCGGGTCGGGTCAAAAAGTGTTTTTGGGATTTTCTTTGGAAATTCCTAATAGCTGCCCGGAGTTTGGAAGTTTGGCGGTGGTGATTCTGTGGTGCTTCGGAGAGCACGTAAAGCCGTCGGTCCCGGTTATCATGAATATCTATGGCAATCGTTATTGGGAAGTCAGTGCCCTCAAATATACTGACAACTAGTTCAATCTTCGATTTTCAGTTCTCCCTTAGGGTTGCGGAGGTCCGATGCCACTCGCTCCGTGGAAAAACTGAAATTCAGGTAAAACCGGTTGAACTAGTAGCCGACCCCAAATAAAATTGGGAATAAGGCTAGGAAGATGACTATAGTAATTATGTAACGGCACAATTAAATATATTACTTTTACAAAATAATTGAAAACACGTACCTTGCTGCTAAAGTAACCTCCGCAAAAGTATAACACGAGCGCTCGCGGGGTGTCGTGAGCACCCCATACAAAATTTAACACGTTCTTACGTTGCAAGCACTGGTACAACACTACCCCTCTCGCCCATTATCGATTGTTTTAAAGATCACTTGAAGGTACTGAGACGCGCAGATGTGTAACTAGTGAAATTATTTGTCATTTTTACCTTTAAAAATTGCGTGGGGTGCTGATAGCACCCCACGCGAGTGACGGCGGGTTAATACTAGAAATCCCACTGTTTTATTAGTTGGCGTGAATACTAAACTATAGAAAATATGAATATGCATTGTACATGAAAGCTGTTATATTTTTCAATCTATATTTCTTGGAGACTTGCAGTTCAGAGCTGTCTTCGGATACAAAATAAAGGTAGTAGGACCGGGCATTTAAAAATTAATGCAGCACTACTTTCCTCAAATTGCAAATTATCTACAACATATGACAATTACCAACCGACCTATTAAAAATAGTAAAACCCTTATAAAACATTACAACAACAACAATTACAACTCTCTTACTGATTTTTATCATAAAAGCTCAAAAAAATAAGCTCTAAAAACATGTTCTGAAAGTTCACTTAGACGTTATTTGAAAAAGTTACTGAAAATGAGAGAAGTAGGGAAGGGAATAAAAGGGTGCAAAAAGCCTCATTATGAATGCAAACATGTTTTTGAGACCTTGATATTTTATAACTTTTACTGGAAAACGTTTAAAAACTTAACAACTCAAACTCTGACATACGCCTGTATGTTAGAGTTTTGAATATAGAGACTTTTTATACTAACATTTTATCAATTAAGTTTTGTTTAGGCTTTTCTTGCGGGATAAAGTTCTTGAATTTTGTCTACATTTTATACATAAAAACTCATATATCTTTTAATTTGTTCTTTGTTCTGGTTTTTATTTATTTTGTTTGTTTATTTATTCTGGTGTAGAATTCTTTAAGTATGTACGTAATTTTTTTCCATTAGTAATTTGAGTAAAAAAATTGTTCAGCAGTGCCTATAACAAAATACAGAATATAAATGAAAGATTTAATTCTGTTCTAATTGTACAGTAACAGAATCGCGCGGTTATTGTTGTCAATCGCGAGTAACGCCGTGGAGCGAAGATAGTCTATAAAACTTAGCCTATGTTAATCCAATCCAGACATTAGCCGAAACAAACAACATTTTTGAAATTTTTAAACTGAAATCTTTGAAGTTGTCATTCGACACTGTTAAAATCTTTAAAACATTCTATCTTGAAAACGTCTCTAGTAAATGGATCGGCTTTCAACTCGGCGTCGGGATGGATGGTTAAAATAGATCGTGCATTTAGCGGGATATAGAAGGATATTATATCTAGACCAAATCAAAGGAAAATTCAAAAATGCTTCGTCCAATTAAAAGACTTTAACAGACTTTTATACAAAAATATACTAATCCTTTTAGTAATATTAAAAGAGCCTTTAGTGCAAAAGGAGCATCAATTTAGTAAAATATTTGCACTAAGCACTGTTTGTAACATCAAATGAACAGTTTTTTACTAAACACAAGTAAACAGCATTTTTTTCCAATCGTCTGTTAATTCCGGCTAATCTCGGGAATGGCTACACCAATTCTGATAAAAAATTCACTGTAGTAGAACTGATGACACAAGGTGTAACTTTTATTTTTTAAAGATTAACTTCGTTCCACGGCGTAACTCGCGGCTTACAACAGGACCCTCGGGCAACACCGTTGGACTTAGCTAATAACGTATAAAACTTTTATATTTTGTGTGTGTGTGTCTGTAATTAGATGTTCAAAATATACAAGAATTATACCAGTAACATTCAGTGGCATTATAACCATAGTAGACCTAGCATATCGATGTTAAATCTATAAAATACCCATGGGATGGAGACTTGCGTCAGCATTTTTATGACTGACGTAAACATGGCTTCTTTTCCATAAAATTTGTTTGCGTTATTTATGTCTTACGCACGTTATAAAAACATATTGACTTATCACTATTTTACCTATAACCCAATGATTTCACTATT
Organism: Phragmatobia fuliginosa; assembly: GCA_932526445.1. Lineage (NCBI taxonomy): Eukaryota > Metazoa > Arthropoda > Insecta > Lepidoptera > Erebidae > Phragmatobia > Phragmatobia fuliginosa. The sequence goes on along the minus strand of OW052065.1, from coordinate 13,085,829 downwards.
ATGTAAAAAGAATTTGATTATAAACTGTCATAGTTCCTAATCGTTCTATAAACAGTTCAAAGAATATTTATTCCGACTAAAATCGTTCTAATGTACTTTTGATGTACTTTGATGATTTGAATGTTAGTGCTAAAAGCGGACGCGCTTTTAGCAAAATGATTTGGGGTCTATCTTTGACGATAGACCCCAAATCATTTTTGATTTTGTGGGAATAGTATATTAAAAAAAACCCATATATGTAGAATACGCCAGGTGGAGTGAAGATTTGCGCAAGACGGCTGGCAGGAGCTGGATGGCTGGCGTGCAATTGGAGAGGCCTATGTCCAGAAGTGGACTGCGATAGGCTGATGATGATGATGATGATGTGGAATCGAATGGAAAACTAACTTTATTTAATAATTATAACATGTATTTAATTAATTATTAGATATAAATTCATACTCAAAATGTTATACCTCGTACAGGTATTTCTAATTAGAAACATATCAACCCAACAACAACAGCCATTTATTTTCATTAAAGTACGTCACTACACCAAACAATGTGATGGCTAAGTTCAAAGAACAATGCCAGGTACTTGTTAATTTTCCTCTAAAAGGCTTCCTACTGCTAGCCACAATACGTCAACGTCTGAAACTCTGGGTTCACCAGTTAATACCCAACGTGAATTAAATTTTGTTGGCTTTGAAATTCTAACAAACCTATTACTACCCATGTAGAGTAAAATGCAATATTTAGTCTACAGAGGGAGAAATAACTTTGGTTTCATTTATAAAGTTAGATGAATGCTTTATTGATTTGGTTTGACTGATTCATACACAGATTCAGTTGTATGTGAAAAAGTTGTTACGATTTATAAAGTCACCTACAAAATAGGAAAATGCAATGTATTATGTACTGTTAGGGTAGAAGAGTTCTGGAGTTAAGATCACGTCTCGGCTATCGTAGTGTGAGGCACTCACATGCCAAGCGGAGTGACGACTTGCTTAGGATGGCTGGGAGAAGCTGAATACAAGAGGACTAAAATCGATCAGAGTAGCGTGTAATAAATGAGGCCTATGTCTAGCAGTGGACTGCGATAGTCTAAAGATGATGACGATTTATTAATTGACTGAATAATGATAACTGCAGGATACTATTTGTCAAAAGTAGATTAATTACAATATGCTTCATTTGATAATTAATCATCATCATCATCAATAACCATCAACAGCCTTTAACAATCTATTACTAGACATACTCGTAGGCTTCTCCTTAGAAAGGAAATTAGAAAGGAAGTTTCGAAAATTCCTGCTAACTTGTACACGAAAACTACTATTAAGAACACCTCAGAGTCCAAACTGAATTTTTGCATAATATAAATTATTCGTAATTGTGGTTAACAATAAGGGCACCTTTTGTACATTAAATTTGTTTTTCATTTTGTTTAACTCGTAAAACATGAGAAACTCAAACAACAACGCAATTTCAGTCCTTTGTTTGAGTGAACAAACTGAATAAAAACTTTGTAATACTATGTAATTTATAAACATTATACTGTTTCTTTCGCAGATTTTCTATATCCCTTGCGATACCTAGCAACCAAGCAAGAGTATATTAAAATTAAAAGGAATGTTTTTAAATAATAATCCCTAGTTCATGAATTTATTATTAATCAAACGAATAAAAATAGATTAGAGAAAAAAACGGCAATGTTTCTGTATGCTAACTTTCGCTAAATTGAATTACAAACATTGAAAACCATTTTATAATCATGTGCAAATGCAGATGCAGACATCGTATTGAACGGAAAGTAGATAAGACGACGTGAGCAGATTTTAATCTACTAGTTGTTAGAGATGTCACCCACATCGACCTCAGCGCATTTTAACTACATACTTACATCACGCTAGTTGTTGACTTGTCTATCTTTATGAAGGAAAAGCGTTAGCATTTCTGAGACTAAGGTATTAGAATTATAATTTAATATATAATTTTCCATTATTATTTTTTTCGTACATCTTACACACAACATCGTCTAGTCCCAACCAAGCAGAGCTTGTACTATGGATACTAGACAACAGATATATATATATATTTGTAAATACATACATACATACCTACATAGACGTACATACACAGACACACAACAACAATATAACGTATGTATCAAATCGAGTAAAAACTAAATAATTTAAATTCATAATATGCCCCATTTTTGTGAATTAAATGCAAACATGTTGGGGGGGGAGACCTGGTGTCCTGAAACACAAGCCTCGAGCTTAGCTTAGGCACCAGTCTTCCACAATATTGTGCAAATTTTATTATGTGTATTTTTAAGTTTAATGTACCTATACTATATTGTGGTAAGAAAATAAACGATTATTATTATATATAGAAAACACCCAAACTTCGAAATAAATATTTTGCAGGTCTTAAAAATATTTGGTCCGACCCGGGATGCGAATCCGATCCCAATCAGCAGACGCATACGCCAAACACTAGACCAGCAAGCATTACTTCGTACACACACATATTTATATTTAAACTATTAAGCTGACTAATTTAAACTGCATTATTAGGTCTCCAATCTCCCACTCGATAACGAAATACGACAACACGAATACTGTAATTTTAGGTCGGTCTTCTGTGTGAGGGCATTACTGCCCCCGTCGAGCCAACTCTGCTAAACCTATCTCTAGTACAATCGAACATGTAGTATAAATAGTACACAAAAATGTATACGTCATCATTTATTTATTGAAACTTTAACCATGAGTAGCCTTTTTGATTGGTAATTGATTTTCCTATTTATGAAGGCGATGATCGACGGCAATTGGCAAAATGGGTTTATTTACAAAAAATGTCAGAACTAGAAGCTGTTGGGTAAGGTCACAGATCATAGAAACACAGGAGATTAGCTGTGTACACAAATTTATTCGTGTTCAGATGTCTCCGCGTTTCCCCCACTTACTTCACTAACACAAAATCAAAAATTGTAAGCACGGCACACACGCTCGTATTTCTCCCGCACACAAAGAAACTTACAGAGACACCAATAAACCCACTAATTAAACACATGCGAAAAGAAGGCGGCGCTTCTACCTGTAGCTACGGATTTCGTAAAACCACACATGTGCAATTTATGCAACTAGTGATGCGAAGTGATAATCATATAAAAATATCGAATGAAATTCAGTTAGCTGTATTATCTGCTCTTTCTCCTAAAGTTTTTATTGACTGTGAAAAGAAAAATAAACACGAGTTTCCCTCGAATATACTCTATACAAGCGATGTTTTATCATAATTGGAATATTTACTAATTAACTACCAAAAAACCGGATATCATCTTCACGAATCTAGACTAGAACACAGGTAAAACTGCAATAATTTTATTGTTAAGGATGCTATTGATCAGTAAAATTAAATATTTATTTAAAACTTGCCGCTTAGACAGTTTAAGTGTTGCGTTCTTAGTTAAGTAGTGTAATCTTACGGTTGCATATTTTTCCATTAGGGCCTTTATTAGTATTATTAAATGGTTATTCATTGGCGATTGATCGTGTTAGTGAAAATTTATTGGGACCAGAATATTGTGCTATTTTTGTTGGGAACCAGCTTGGACCCCTTCCTGTCTCATTTATCCAAATTTCTTTAATTTTTGAACCTTCGGATAGCTAAAATTTTGAAATAAAATCAAGGTATAAATGATGCTTGAGTACCACAATAAATTAAAAATCATAACTTTATCTACCCTTTTTTTACGTTTACATAATTATAATATTACAATTTATTTATATCTTTATTAATTATTCGCACTTAATAGGATCGTATAAAATATCGACAATCATAAACATCACATCACATCTCTAACACAAAGGCCGACAGCGGCCGCTTCCCGAAACTATCGTGTGAGTGAGAGTATCAATAAAATACTTATCCATTGCGCTATTAGACCAGCCGATTCAATGATCGATTTGTACTAAACAAGCAATGGTTTTAGTTTCTAATGAAAAGGATTAATTTGGTATTTCATCATGTTTCTAAAATGTTTTAATGAATTCAGTATGAAAAACTATAATATTTTAATATTTAGATATGAAATGAGATGCCATCTTTCCTGTAATTCACAATACAGCTGTTATTTTTGCAAAAAATCACTGAACAACGCGACATTTTGTCGAAAATCAAGAGCAGTGAAGACGTCGCAAGTTGACATGCGACTAATGTCCGAAAATGGCATCAAGCCGCTTTGAGGCCAGATGCGTTCGCAAGCGACACGCCTCAATTGCATATCTCCTGTAGGTATTTCTATGATCTGTGGGTAAGGTTATACATTTATTTTACTATTGTGACAGGTAAACGTTTATTGACAGGCTTATTTATTACTTGCCAGTAATTATCAAGTGCGAATTTTGTCCAGAAACTCTGTGTTCTTGTTATTTTAAATAGTATTATAGAGTTATCTTGATTAGACTATTTCTTTCTATAGACTATACTTTCAACCACCCCAGAAATTTTGAATACCCAAATAAATTTCTCAATTTTTTGGTCTCCTGCATTCTCTCGTGGTATCACAGACGGACAAGAACAGTGTGCCTTATTTCTTTTACCCAGTGTACGCCACTATCAAAAACAGCACCAATTAAGTATTTACTGAACAAAATAGTTTTAATCAATTTGTTAGTTATAAAAATAAATAAATAATTAATACTAAAATTTATAGTTTATTCATAACTTAAAATATTTTTAGTGAAAACATTTGTTTTCATTGGTTCAAATAGTAAGGAGGGAATAATACTAACTTATTCATCTTTACAACCTATAATTTTATTCATATCCATAGAAATAATGTAAAACAGAGTCTTAGCCATTCAGCGGAATTTTTATGTTATGCTAAAATTAGCAACTTTTCTTAAGGCCCCCCCGGAGGCTTAATTTTCCATACAAACGGTATACTAAGATCTTTTGCAGTATAAACATATTTCCACGATGATATGTTGATATTCGGACTTAGACTGTATTTATTTAGGTTACAACGTCTTTATTTTTAAAAATAAACTTATATAGAATAAAATATAATCAAATTAAATTTTACATATTTTACATTGTAATTGTCATGTTTTCATTTTGTTTTTTTCTGTCTTAAAAACAAAAATATTTCTAATATTGTTTCATCAATAACATATCTCATATTATTATGCTACTACTTACACAAAATAAATAGAAAAAATATTGAGTTTTCATTCATCATTTTCGATATTACGAAACACATCCATATTTTCACAAATTTCAAGCAATTAGTAGTGCTATCGCATCAAAAAATATTTCAATGTGTGTGTGATTCGTGTCAGTCAAATAATGATAGCCGAACCTTCTACGAGAGAGTCCGAATTACTACGAATGAATGTCAATCCACATACACACATACAGCAGTGCACTCGTATCTACGTTGTATTTTGTCAAACAGAGACAGCAATATTTTACGAACAAATTTCAACTTGCAGTTTCGAGTGTCGTACGCCGGCCTCTTAAAAGCCCACGGAAGCGAAAGAGCTCACCTTTCTGCCAATCATAAAATAGATAATTTATAAGGATTACGTGTAAAATAAGACTACAGTGAGCAAGGTTGAAAACGCCAGGTATAAAATCTCTGGTAAGCGTTTAATGAGGATAAGCGAAAATTTCATGTATGTGCTGCAATCAATTTTAGAAACTCTGCTCATTACAACCGACTGAGTTATGAAACAGATTTACCGAGTAATAATGCAGTGCATTTATTTTCACATAAGTTATAATATCGTGTATATCCGTCATGAAATCAAATAGTGTCGATTTTACTTAAATTGAAATGCAAGGTTAAATTTGCCAGGTTTCCACTTAATTCACATAAAAAACATACGGCAGTTGTTTGTTTGTTTCTGCCAATCTCTAGAATGACTGTATTGATTTTGAAAAGACTTTCACTACCAGATAGCTGATGATAAAAATTATAACTTATCCAACTTTTATTTTTGACTCGTATTGCCTTGCACCTAGCATAGATAGGAATAGTAAGAATATAGAAGTGTACAGCAACAGTAGCGTAATGTACTATAGCACAACACTAACGGCAGGTCTAAAGGTATTTTTAACCGACTTCAAAAAAAAGGAGGAGGTTATCAATTCGTCGGAATCTTTTTTTTTTCTTTTTTATGTATGTTCAGCGATAATTTCGTCGTTTATGAACCGATTTCAAAAATTCTTTTTGCATTGGAATGGGCGTAGCTCACAGGTGGTCCCATCGTCACCATATCGAGATCTGATGATGGGATCCCAAGGAAATCGAGGGAACTCCTCAAATATCATAGGCACAATTGTCGCGATTTGGGTACTCGGAATAGTTTTCATTGAAGTCGGTTCCTTTTTGTTAAAATTATACTTAATTATAAATTAGGTACATGTTTAAAAAATGGATTAGTTTTGTAAAACAGCAGTAATCAGAAGAAAGAATAGTAGAAGTATGAGCGGAGCGCTCATAGCCGGTAGCCTTAAGTGATTGAAAGCAATCATCGAGGGTAAGCAACGACGGCGCGGTCAAACCTAGATGGGTGGGACCGTTTGTGGCATTATATGTTATGAGCGTTTTCGTACTTTGAGCAGTCGGTCCCGGTTGTTATCATAAGATAGCAGTCGTGAAGCTTAGTGGGAGGCGGCTTAAAAACATCCAATGGCAAAATTACGTATCCACAACGTGTCTTGCCAGTCCCCAATCCGCACTAAGCCAGCGTGGGGACGTATGGCCTTGTCCCTCTCTTGAGAGGAACCAGCAGTAGGACATTATGAATAATCCATAACATCCCACTGCTAGCCTTGGACTGCTAGTAATTAGAAAACAGAATAGTTTTAAAAACCTATTTTCCATGATTATTTATAAAATTATCATTTATTTAAAAAAAAATTGTAATCGTAATGTACCTTTGAGAAATTCTAATATCACTACGTTTAAACTACCTCTTAGTATTGTCCGTTTGATGTTCAGCTCTGCAAATCGCGACTCAGCGTACTATATACACAGTTAATTATCGCTTTGACATTAGCTAAAACAACGTCATAAACTAGTCATAAACCCAACAACGTAAATTTAACTGTTATGCATACATTTCCACAATATATACGTATACATGTGTACTACAAAATCTATATTTATACAAATAAATAAATGAAAGCATCTGTTTGTAATTTCAAATTCACAGATTTACACTAAATACAAACAGCTGAACTGATTTTGGACTCTCAGTGGCAGTTACCTGATGATAATTGGGAGAAACTTAGCTACTTTTATTTAAGACTAGCTACACAGTTTAGCTTAAGGGATCAGTCAGTATCAAATCATGTTACTTACAGATAATTATATTTAGTTCGGACATATAGATACATATTTTGCATCGAAAACACCCTAACTCCGAAGCCAATATCTGTGGTTCACACAAACATTTAGTCCGACCCGACCATCGAACACGAGACCTCAAGCACAGCAGTCGCAAGCGCTACCACTGCGCCATCGAGGCACAAGCTTTAGTTTGTAAACCACAGGTGTTAAACTGTACAGTGTTTGTTCGTATAATAAATTACTATTGTTAAGTCAGAAACTGATAATGAGTGCAAAATAACAACTGAGACTAAGCAGTAAACAGTTAGCTAAATGTATGCTATTGTGGGAATGAAACTAATTAAAATATATAGAAGGCTCTGTAAATATTAGCGAAAAGTAAGTAAATTTAATTTAAAAAATGCAAAATATTTGTACAAATTAAAGAAGAATTTCCACTCTTAAAAAGTGAAACGACGGATCTTAAAGAAAGAGAAACTGAATAGCAAGTTGCAAAACAATAAAAAAGAGAATGAACCAGTTTCTTCAACTCTAAAGGTTGCAATATTTAGTTCTATTTTGATGAAAGATCAATGAAAGGTTTGAAGTAAAATATTCTGCTTAAAAATATTTTCTTTATGAAAAAAAACTATTCTTAGAGTCATTCATAAATCCCGAAATAGAATCAACAAAGTGGCTTATTGTTATTATTTTTAAGATATCTTCATTCATAAGTTTGTTCGTATACAAGCAATATAATATTTAACACAAGCACTGACTTGTTGTAAATTGTTAAACATTTTGTTTGAAGGCTTTCAAAACAAGTACACTTTCAGGTTTTTACAAATTGGTTGATTTTATATTTACAACGTTTACAACACATGATATGAACACAATTTATAATTTAAGAAAACAGATGTTTCTTTTTTAAAATGTGAGCTCGACCGGGTTCTCAGTCATATTTCTCAATGGGGTGATGAGATTCTGGTCGAGTTCAATGCCAAGAAAACATAAGTGTGCGCGCTCAGTACCAAAAGGTCTCCATTCCTGCCGCTCACAACTTTTCAGAATACTTAGCTGCCAATAAAGGGAACGCCTCGACGCTTTCGATCCGTTGCAGCGGCGAGCGGTCCACATTATTGATAGCCCCGAAGCCACCGAGTTCCTCAAGCCTTTGCAGCTGCGAAGAGATATCGCTACTAATGCAGTCCTCTATCGCTTTTACCACGGGGAGTGTTCTGACGAGCTCTTCCAACTGATCCCACCTTCTACCTTCCTTTACAAGACAACACGTGCTGGCCTTAGAAGTTACTGCTTTAGAGTAGTAGAAATACGCACTAGAACTAAACGGTTTAGCTCTTCTTTCCTGTGCAGTTAAAAACTGGAACTCGCTACCATCCCACGTGTTTCCTTCCCATTATGATACAAGGCCAGAAAATGTCACAGACCTTACACGGATATTTGCAATAGATCCAGGTGGTACTGGGATTTAAGAAGGCCGCCATATCTTGGGTCGACATCGCCATACTTCCTTCCTTATGCAATCTGGTGGCCCCCACTCTTGGATTATATTCGTGCTTACCATCAGGCAGAGTGGAGTCACATTGGTAGGCATCAAATAAAAAAATGTGACTTCAGGCATTGTTTTCAAAATCATGACGATTTACGAGAAGAAAGAGGATCGCATAGTGTGCAGTTTAGTACTTCAAATAGCAGACTTAATTGAGGCTGGCTATTAATGCAACTTTGCACTTTCAAAGCTCAAGTAAGAATATCCTAATTTGAAAAGCAAAATTATTGTATTCCGATTTATACACCATACAAAAAATGTAAAGGCTACCTACTTATTTTCATATTCTAGTCTCAGATATCATCAAATATCTATTGGACAGTCCCAGAATTGTGATGTAGGCAATAAATATGATTATGCTAATCGAATTCCAAAAGGAATCCTGATTGATATCAAAATAAAAGTATCACAAAAACCAAGTATGAATACGTTAAATTTAATACACTATTAGAAATACTATAATGTAATCCTTAAAACACTAGTTGTAAAATTAAAAACTATTGAGGCAGAAGTTTTATCTTAAGTGTTTTAACAAAAAAAAAACACTGATACACTGTGACTGTATACGTTCCTTCACTAACTCCCAAACCACCAAAACTAAACACTGTACGTTCCTATATCAATTAACCAACTATGTTGAACTCTTGTTCATAACAGGGAAAACACCAATCTAATCAATACGACAGTAATTTCACTATGAAATAGTCTGAAAATTCAAATTTGATATCATTTAAATGTGGTACTCGTTACTAACGTTAAAAATGGAAATGCCATCTAATTGGTTGATTAGGATTTCACCCTTTTGTTACTCAATCGCTATAATTTTACGGACGTTTGATTAGCTGTTCAAAGAACCAATTTTTATGAGAAAAAACTGTGTCCGAAGTCATAATAATTGATTACATCATAAAAATTAATAAATTTTAAAATGGCATTACTAAAGCTACGAAGAGCTTTAACCACAAATTAAAAGTTACCACTAGGCTTTAAAATCTCAAAATCATTTTTGTGTTTATTAAAATAAACGTTCTACAGTTTCAAACGGGGCGAACCATTAAAAGGAAATAGGAGAAACTACGACAGGTATTCTATTTGAGGCTCTGGGAACACATTTTAACAGTATTATATAATGACGTCATGCCGTCCATATGATGTGCAGTCACATTATACAAAATTTTCCAAAATAACACATACATATCCGTTGAAATATATGGATATGTAAATGTGCTGTATATAATATAAAATTTCATGTTAAATACATACTTAAATTGTAAACATGTCACAGTAAATGTCACAGACCTTATCGTGTGTGAAAAATGGTCCTACTAGTACTAAACCAACTAAAGAAAACAACATCATTCACCCTATGAATTTCCCTGTAATATATGATGCAAAAACATTGTTGCCGTAAACAGATACACAATTCTGATAAACAGCCGTCAATTCACACCAAAGCTACCTCTACGTTTACGTCTTTGTAGGAATCACATAGAATAGTATAGATCCGTATGACTATATTGATGTGTTGACAAATTAAAAATAAGCAGTATCACTACGTCTAAATTCATCCCATAGGTAAGAACCGAATAAATATGTAGACAATACAACATTACTGCCAAGAGAAGGTACACTTGACACAAGCCCGGTACCAACCTGTCTGGCCAGTGTTGTACAGTAGCCCAAAACCTTGATTCTAAGAAGAGCCCTATGTCCAGCGGTGAAATATTAAACTGCTGATAAGATCATATAGATAACGTGATGTGCTGCTGAAGTGACGTGAAACTGCGAAATATTTTGGTTACATATAAAACTACGTATTATATTTCTACACTAAACGTAGTTTTTCAACGTGATTTGTATATTTTATAAACAAAATTCTATTGAATCATAACAATATTTTAATGTTTGCGAAATAACAATTTGTAAATATATGAATCTGATATAGCAGCTGTGATCGTGATACTATCAAACCAACATATATTATGATTTTAATACTCTCAAATAAATATTTCATTTCGTACAAAATCATCTATTGACCTTGATAATTTAACTGAAATATCAATGTTCAAGATAGTTCCATGAATATTACAGACTTCAGATATTAATATAGTATCTGCGCTCCAGCGAAGTATGCTAACAACTTTATTGTCTTATGCAGAGCTATTTTTTTCTATTTCTGAATGTGAATAATTTTCTTGAGTTTCTTAGGCGTTGTATGAGTGATACTACGAGAACACGGAGATAATCCAAATTGAAGGCTGGTAGCAACGTGCCGAAACAAAATCTTAATGGCGTGATGACGTAAAAACTGACATGTCGAGACCATTCCTATAGACTCACGATTTGTCTGCAATCATTATGGCAAAAAATGCCGCGCTGCCATAGGCCTTCATAGTCATCAACGGCGATGGAGAAACCAAAATCATCTGCTATAGATGCTGTGGCCAGATGTATAGAAAATTACATTTTCTTTCTTTATGGTATGGTCTTCATAGCAATAGTTCTCTGTTGAAATTTGTTGATGAACATGGAATAACTCATTTTTTTAGGAAATGGGTTAATATATAGCTTCATTAGGTTTAACCAATAAAATCACGATTACTAACATAGGTATAGAATTTAAAAGACATAATGTAAGTCTTTAAACATTTCGCCTTCAATTTCAGTTTGTCCAATATTAGTTCTACTATGTGACAACCAACCCTGGTCTAATAAAGTAGTGTTGTATTTACCAGAGGGCTCGCTATTCCTAATTAACTGTAATAGCTGCACGTATACTCAATGGAATGAGGGTTTCACACGTAATTGCTTTTTCTCTTCACATAACTGGTCAGGTAATGACATCTGACGTCATAATTTACCTTTAGAGAATTAACAAGGCAGGAAATTGATGTCAATATGATATATAAAGGTAGGACGTTGAGTTTTCTCATATCCCTATTGGTTATGAAAAAATAATAAACTAAGATTGAAATTCCTGACATAAATGTATTTTAATAGACTATTTATTAAATTTGATATGGCTAAGTTCTATGTGATTTTTTACTGACAAAAAAGAGAAATATGTAGTAAAGTATGTCTATGTTAAAGAAAATGCTTAATTTAAATAATTGGCTGTGACATACGGACGGACAGACAGACAGACAGACAGACTTGACGAATCTATAAGGGTTCCGTTTTTTGCCATTTGGCTACGGAACCCTAAAAAGCTGGAATTAATTCTGTAGAGAACAGTTTCAAAGACACATGTCAAATAAAAGGCACATAGGAACTTATTATGTGACAAAATTACATGATATTAGGACCTGTCATTTATGTAGGTACTGTATCTTCAGGTAATTTAGTTTCAAAGTTAAGATTTCAAGAACTTGATGCTTGATATACTATTTTCCCATAAGTGTAATAACTATAAAAAGTGTCCATTCTTTCGTTACAGAATTTACAATTCAGGTAGAACTATTCTTGAAATAATATATCATCATTGTAATTTTAGATATTACAAACAATGTAGTATAATTCTTTAATTATATTGTTTCTATTTGTCACACACACACATACACAAGCACGTTCTTACGTACTGCATTCACAATGACGATGGTCATCACCTCACTTGAAACTAATCATGCTTTCCATCAGGCAGATTTTAACAATCTTGGCAGCTTCATGAGAGTTACTTAGAAACAAACCTACGCCAAACTTATTGCACTATTCTACGCGTACGTTTCGAGATCATAAGCGTTTCGAGATCATAAGCGTTTCGAGATAAGAGTATAGATAAACTACTCATTTATCTTTAATTATTCTTACATGTGTGATAAAACTAAATCTCGTGATAGGTTTCTAAAACATTTTCTTTCCCAAATACCAGACAGTTTCAGTCCGCGTAGAAGTTTGTTAATACGAAACTTTATGTGCACTCTTGGTGAGTGCACATTAAGTTTCTTATAAGAAATATCTTTGTTACAGATCTGTCGATACCTGTTCTACTGTTAGAAGGCTATTATAAACGGGGTAAGCAGATTATTATATTTTACTACAATCTAAAATCCTATAAAAAAGGTATGGCTTCAAGAAACGTTGTTGTAAGGAGTGATTCATCATAAAAGATATGGTCCTTCGTTTTTAATGGACCAACAATTACTGTGAACTACATTTTGTTCATAGCTTCATCCAGCGTTATGTTCACTCTGTCAAAAAATATAAGGTGAACTTTTTCTTTTATGGGTCATTGAAATTTAACTAAAAGGTTTTTTTTTATATGAACCTGCCAAAGTGACTCTAACGAAATGCGGCAGCACGAAATATGTCATTATCCGGCTAGCCATGGAAATGCGAGAGTAGTACTGCCCCGGCCGGGCCAAACCATTCGTGCTAAAACTTACTAGGAAAATAGATAAATATTTAAATCAATAAATATTTCGACCATCTGACGTACAACATCATCTAGTCCCAAGCAGTGATATAAATACATAAACATACTTTTTTTGTAAATACATACATAATATACATAAAAAACACTCAGACTCAGAAACAAACATTTGTGAATCACACAAATAATATTTGGTCCAACCCGGGAATCGAACCCGAGACCTCATGATCAGCAGCCGCATACGCTAACCACTAGACTAACAAGGCAGTCAAGATAGAAACCAATTTTTTTTTTTAACTAGCTTTTAGTTACACTGCCCTCGTGTCCATCAGTTATCGCGATTAATGGTTGTCTACATTCTTTTCCATGGTTCAATAATATACATATGTCTGTACCAAAATTCGTTAAAATCAGTTTCGTGGTTCAGCTGTGAAAGATAAAGAGAAAAATAGAGTAACTTTTGAATTCACAACATTACCATAGATTTACTTTGATTTCAAACCCCTGTATATTAAAAATAAAAAGAATTTAACATCTTTATAGTAGTAAAGTTTCTATTAAAAACTTAATACTAAATAACTTATTTTTTTTTTTAACCTTTAATAATACAAGAAGCCCAAGAAGGCCTTTTACCAAAGAAAAATGGAAGCCGGTTGCGTCAAAGACTGCCACTGTGGTAATTTAAAAAAAAAAGAATAAATGAACTGGTTAATTTACTCTAGTTCTTCGGACCAATAATCTACCAAATAAATACTACAAAGAAATTAAAGATTCGTTAAATAAAGAAAATGTAAAACTCATTTCGATAACATCGTGCTGGTGGTATTTTCGAATAAAAATACTTCACAATACCTTTGGTTGATTCGACAAAAATTTTACATACCGTTTATAATTTCCCAACGGGTCTCTTTTATTAAAACTGGTATTAAAATTTGATATCAATAACCGTGTTCATCAAATCTTATTGTACAAGAAATTCCATTGTGTAGACAAATCATTATGTAAGATTTCCTATAAAAATGTAAACCGAAGAAGATTTTTTTTAGAGAGAGTTTTTACACGACTTTTAACTTTGATTAGTATGAAGGAGTGAATATGAAAAATTATTAAAGTTATAAATTTTAATCTTTATCTTTATATATCTTTATATATATAATTCTTGTGTGAGTGTGTATGTCACTGAACTTCTCTCAAACGACTGGACCGATTTTGATGAAATTTTTTGTGTGTCTTCAAGGGGATCTGGGAATGGTTTAGATTCGCAATTGGACCTGGTAGGTGGCGCTGCGATCAAGTTCTGGAATTTTAAAGTTGGGCGGTGCGAAGTTCGCTGGGTCAACTAGTCTTCTTTATCTTTATATATATAATTCTTGTGTGAGTGTGTATGTCACTGAACTTCTCTCAAACGACTGGACCGATTTTGATGAAATTTTTTGTGTGTGTTCAAGGGGATCTGGGAATGGTTTAGATTCGCAATTGGACCTGGTAGGTGGCACTGCGATCAAGTTCTGGAATTTTAAAGTTGGGCGGTACGAAGTTCGCTGGGTCAACTAGTTATATATATAATTCTTGTGTGAGTGTGTATGTCACTGAACTTCTCTCAAACGACTGGACCGATTTTGATGAATTTTTTTGTGTGTGTTCAAGGGGATCTGGAAATGGTTTAGATTCGCAATTGGACCCGGTAGGTGGCGCTGCGATCAAGTTCTGGAATTTTAAAGTTGGGCGGTACGAAGTTCGCTGGGTCAACTAGTTAAATATAAAATATTTTAATAGTACTACTTTCATTCATTACAATCTTAACATTGACTGCCTCGTAGGTCTAGTGGTTAGCGTATGCGACTTCTGCTCAAGGTCTCGGGTTCGATTCCCGGGGCGGACCGAATGTTTGTGTGATCCGCAAATATTTGTTTCGGAGTTTGGGTGTTTCCTATGTAAAATATGTATGTATTTACAAAAAAAGTATGTTTATGTATTTATATCAGTTGTCTAGTTACCCATAATACAAGCTCTGCTTAGTTTGGGGACTAGAGATGGCGTTGTGTGTAAAATGTCCATTTACTATAACAAACCAAAGTTTTTCTTAAGAGTTGTGAGAAATATCAGTATTTACTGTTTTGCACTTTTACTATACGAGTATAATGGCGTTATAATGTATGGTTACACGTTTGCAACACCTAAATAATGATAATTATTACTATCTTCACGGAAAGCCTTGCTTTTATGATATTAGTTGGAGTAGTGATTGTGTATGTGCATCATAGTAATGCAAAAATTATTTGTTTTGTTTTAAATGTCTAGCAAAGTGTTTCTGTTTCGCATAATGATAATGAGTTTGAGTGCATGACAACATGAGTACGATCCAGGAGTGGGGGTCACCATCATCGGGGTGAGTGCAGACAATGCAACCCACACTACGGCGGCTTAAGGTGAGCGTCCATTGGCCCGCGCCGGACGCACGGCACGCACTGCACGCAACGGATTTTATTATGCTTTGTATGATTTCACATAGTGCTGCGTCCACTATCTGCGCCGCCCGCACTGAACGCCGGCATTTCTGAGCAAGGCAAATCCGTTCAATCCGTTCCGTGCGCTGCGTGCCGTGCGTCCGGCGCGGGCTAATGGACGCGCCTGAGATGTTCATTGTGCGACTAACGAAATACGTTAGCACAAATGGTGTTATTTTTAGATTGGTCTTCAGATCTGAGTAGGTATACATAATATTGACTTAAATTATTATTTATTCAAACACTTACCTCACAACAACTGCATCTCCACATTTTATCGAAACATATTATCATAACAGACTACAGATCAAATCCCTTTGGGCTCCTAAATATGAAATTGGCCATAATCATACCGAATGTTTAGAATAATATACACGGTGATTTTGAAAGCGTTTTGAAACCGAAAATTTTGAATTAGTAATCAATAACAGAAGCTATATATAACGTTAATTTAATAAAATATATATTATTTTTTTCATCAAAGTCGATATTCATATCGTTTACAGATAAAAAGTGAGAACCTAGCACTATTCAATCACACGTAGGTACATACTACAAATAGAAATACTATGCGTTTTAAGCAGGCACCACACTTCGTTATTCGCTATTCGTTATGTGTCTACGCCGTATTCGCCCGAATATTTGTTATGCGCGCAAACAACAAACACGCCACCACACTTCGTACCGGTATATCAATTAAGGCAAATATGTGTGTTGTAGAGATGTGTCATTGTCATTTTTATGGTGAACAAAACGAAACCATACGAACGAACGAAACATATTCTTTTAATTTTCTTTTTATTTTATTAAATTTACAGAAACAATACTTAAATGAAGTCTAATTATTTTGATCATATAATAAACTAATTTAATCGTTTAATCGATTTCTTCTATTTCAAAAACTGTTTTATAGTCTATGGTTGTTAGTTATGCACAGGGCATTGTCATTTTTAATGGTCAATGAACGAACGAAACATATTATTTTAATTTCCTTTTTATTTTATTAAATTGACAGAAACTATTATTATTAATTTGATCAAATGATGGGTTATTTTAATCGTTTAATTGATTTATCTATTTCAAAAACTGTTTTATAGTCTATGGTTGTTAGTTATGCACAGGTCACTTCACTACCCGTCCGAAGTGTGGGCAGTCGATGCGTGTATTCGCCTTATTCGTGTCCTTTGAAGTGTGTCAAAAAACCGACAAGTCGACGTATATGCGCATTCGCTATTCGATGCGTATGAATAAAGCGAATATTGGCGAATATACTCTCCACACTTCGCCGTATGCGCGCGAATAACCCGCATAACGAATAGCGCATAGCGAAGTGTGGTGCCTGCTTTAAATCGTAAAGACGAAATCGTTGATTTTATTGGCGATTAACGAATTAATTTTTATCTGTAAACGATATGAATATCGACTTTGATGAAAAAAATATTATATATTTTATTAAATTAACGTTATATATAGCTTCTGTTATTGATTACTAATTCAAAATTTTCGGTTTCAAAACGCTTTCAAAATCACCGTGTATAGTCTTATATCTAAATATAGTCTATGTGTGTAAAGTTCACTGGACATATGATTAAATCCTTTCATCTCTCGTTGTTAGAAGGCATTACGACAATAGTTTGGGTTCACATAAGGAACATTTAACAAAGGACGCAGCCTAAAACCAATTAATTTTGTGTGTAATACTAGCTTTGCATGGGACAGCCAGTGGTGACGCGAAGTTAATTAAATAACATACGTCGTTGATGTAAAGCCTTTATTAGAGTAAGAAAATAATATCAATCACCGGCAACAACCATTGTAATCAAACCAATAATTTTAATTAAGTTTAGGTATACGGTTTTTTATTGTGTTATAATATATAGATATACATATGTACTCGCGTTTAAAATTCCTCGGGTGGTATAGTTTTATTTGCATCCATTAAGTCAACATTATTAAATTGTTGCTCAGGTTTGCTTCATATAATGCCACTTAAAGGTCACAGGCTATCTCTTACATTTAAAGGCTTATCAGAATCTAAGTTTTGCTTTATTATACTCTCAATTATCATAACTTTATATCCTAAAAGCCTGATTGCTACAGACTTGCTTTTTAATGCTTTAATTAGTTTAACAAGCCCATAAAATTTTTCAAGAAAGCTATTCATATTTATAAAACCCAGCTGGCTCACGCAACTTCGTCTGCATCTCATTTAGACCATGTTTGGTTTCTATTGGTCTAAGTGTGATATTAACTATCAAATCTTAGTCACGAGAAAAACACATTTAAAAAGAAAACGTGAAAATCGGTTATATAGTATCCGAGTTCATCGTGAGCAACAACGTGGTACGAGATTTATATATAATAATAGATAAATAAAGTGTCATCGTAATAGGACACTTTCCCCGGGACCACGCGCTCGAAGGAGGTTCCCATAGGGCTTCAAATTATTGTTAGGACATTCCTAAAATAACATGAGAAAATTGATAAATCTTTTATAAATGCTGTAAACTTTCATAGGAATTGGCTTACTCAATCCAAGATATCTTTATCCTTTGATTATATACATGTCTTATCTTTGATTGAGTATTTTTTTACATCACACTTCTTAAGTCATTATTATTTGTTTAAATTTTTTTACGCGTGTAAACTTTTAATAGGAACACGAGTAAATAATGTTTTCTCGTATATTCGAACGTAAACATACGTAACAGTTTACTATAACAGTTTTTATAACCTCATTACACTTTACAGGCCTGCGAGGTCACATATTATTTTACTGCTCAATCTTATAGTAACACCAGTAATAAACAAATATCGTATTTCATAAACCGCTATAAAAGTGAAATTTAACGCAGTAAAGTTTGAGCTTTTAATAACTTTTGCTCTTCTTTTCAGTACTAAAATGTTAGCTATGGATCACTAAAACATTTTATAGTCTGAAATGCTCACATTTCAATAAAGAGTAACCATTTTCTCGAATTTGTACAAGTCAACATGAGGAGGTGTCTGATTGTACTAATATTTTCTTTGTTTGTGATTGTTTCAAACAAAAGGAAGGAAAGGGTAGTCATTTTTAGAACGCCATAAAGAGTTTCATAGTAACTTAAATAACAACCTTGCCTATCACCCGGTTTCAGCTTGACATGACTTCTGGGACATCCTGTATACGTAACAATAGGCGGTCTTATCGCTCACGATCTCTTACAGAAAACCTATATCATCTATGATGCATGCATCTATGAATGCATTTAGGGAAGCATTTTGTGGCACAAAATTTCGAAACAAAATGCAAAACCGTTTTCATTTTGATTGGAATTTCTTTTTCAGCTGTCAAATAAATCAGGCCAAAGGTAAAAAGAAATCCCGCTTGCCAAACTAGTCTGACCATTGGCCATTGGCAAACCTCTTTTGATAGTTTACTTATGTTTGTATGTTACGGCGTAGCGCCTAAACTACTGAACCGATTTCAATAAATAACATGTTAAAATATTTGTAAAATGACTCGGTTAACATAGGTTTTATAAAAATTTACAAAAAATTTCGGAGACGGGTTATAGATTGTCAAACTTTTTCTTATTAGGTAAATAAATTTAACAATCTTGTGAAATTTTTAAGGAAAATAAACTAGCAGACAGATCATTTATTGATTACTGCCTACCACCGCCTAAGTTTTTAAACACCCACAAAAAGAAAAAAACTCCTGTATTGCGGTGACAACAAATATGTATGAAATGGACGCAAAATACGCCCAGAGTCAGAAAAACAATTTATTGATCATACAAAGTGTTGTCTCATGTAGGAATCGAGCTGACAGCACTCGGCTACAGATTCATCATCATCATCATCAACAGCCTTTAGCAGTCCACTGCTGGACATAGGCCACTCCTTTGAAAGGAGGTTTTGGCCTACTATACCACGCTGGCCAGACGGGTTGGTTAAGGGTTTGTTTCAAGTTTTCCTTCTCTTGGCAGTGATGTTAGCTGCTTATTTTGTTTCATTAGTCGCCTCTTACGACACCCATGGAATGAATAGGGGTGGTGTCACTTTGTATTCTTAATCCGTCACCACACCACACATCACAGATCACTAATAAGTTACTAACTCGGTGTAGGAGGAAGCGGCGGGTTGACACCTTAAATCACTTTTGCAATTCGTACAGTCGATTACTGGCATAGATATTTTTAGAGAGAGGGCTTAAAAATATTTTTATGTAAAATTATTTTTTGTAATAAGAAAACCTTCAGTGTTCTCCTTTGATCGCTTTAACTGGCCCTAAAGTTAAATTGAGGATGGATGAATGAACTGAAAGGCGGGCATAGCAAATCTGTAAAAGTTCTTTGTTCATTCGTCCTTAAAAAATAAAAAAAGCTAGCAGCGCTGTAAGAGGGTTAGTACTATTACCATTTATTCAATAATATTTCCCTGTACTGGAAAAGCCCCGCCTTTAGTCACGAGAAGGTTCCATCAGTTGTTATAAACGGCATGAGCACTCGAGCCCCGTGACCCTAATGTCTCAATCCCTTACATTATGTGAACTATAATTTAAGTATGACATTATTTCTAGTAAGTTTAGTCAGACTTATGAAATACAATACGTCAGATTTTATTATTTCGTAACAACACGTCGAATTATAGCATTATTTTTTACTAAATAAAATATCATTTTTCAATTATCAATTAGGTACCTACATTGACAAATTAGGTACATAACCTAACTCAATTAAAATTCTGGAATGTAATTTTGTATGAAACCATCAATAAAACCACTTACAAAATACATTATCTTGAATAAAGCAAATTTTACCTAGCTGTTTACTAAATGATAAGTTTTAATTTGGTGTTGTTCTTTTTTTTTTTTTTTTTTTGTATATTCAGCGATAATTTCGTCGTTTACGAATCAATTTCAAAAATTCTTTTTGCATTGGAATGGGCGTAGCTTACAGGTAGTCCCATCGTCACCATATCAAGATCTGATGATGGGATCCCAAGGAAAACGAGGCAACTCCTCAAATATGTACAATGGCACAATTGTCGCGATTTGAGTACTCGGAATAGTTTTTCTTTGAAGTTAGTTCCTTTTTGTTATAATTATGTCATATCTACAGTTTATTCCTTGTATTTGTTTATGTATGTGCAATATTTTAAAAAAGTGATACGTTATAGTTATTGATTAAATATTAATATATTCATGATAAGAATAAGGTTCATAAATAATAAAAAGTCTTTGGTGTACCATAATTTTAATAAATAAGTACATTAGAATATTTATTTATGTAGATCTCTCTAAACTCAGATGTGCGAAGAAGCAGAGTTTCTGTTTGATCCACCCAGCCTTCAGATCGCCTTCAACTGTCAGCTTTACCGGATTGCGTTATCATAAGCAAGAACAGAAGTTTAGTTACTTCAGTCAATTCACTATGTTTTAATTGACCGTTGGTCTGACAGCTATTTATCCTGACTGGTGAGTCTGAATTGAAGAAATAAATTTATATGTTACGTTATCTACTCTCGTCATTCATGATGCCCTAAGGTACAATTTTTTTTTCAAAACGGTCAAATTATTTATATGTTAAAATTTAGTTTAAACTGAATGTCTTTTTTTTTTTTATTTACGTGTGGAAATCCCCGCGGACCGTCAACCCCGTCGAGGGTTACGGCCGGTGGTGTGTCGGACTCTCTGCGCCTGTGTATTGGAAGGAGTCCAGGGAGGGGATTTCCTTCTGGACTCCAACCAGCGCCTGCCCGCACTGTTGCGGGCACCACCTCAAATTGTATATCTCTCTATAGGTAGTAGAGCCACGCTGATTTCAGCACGAATGGGCCGGCTCGACCCGGCCAGTACTACCCTCACACAGAAGACCATCCTAATAATGACAGCATTCTTGCTGTCGTATTTCGTTGGTGAGTGTGAGACCGGAGGCCCAATCATTCTGCATCATTCTCCCGCCCTTCGAAGGCCGGGAGAATGATGCAGAATAATCTAACCAAGCTGCCATGGTGTCACCATGCTACATTGCATACCCTCACAATAAGCATGGTGACCCCTACTCCTGGATTCTACTCATGCTTTCCATCAGGCAGAGTAGAGTCACTTTGGCAGGCATAAATATAAAAAAAAAAAAAAAAAAATTTATTGGGCAACGTCCGGTCACACGCGGACGCCGCCCCCTCGCGGTTGGCCACTACTGCGGACGGACGGGAAACCCGTCCCGCCCATCCGCGGGCGGATCTCAGGGCGGCATGAGATGCAGGTATGCGCGCCTCCGCCGCCCGGGGCGCCGGCGGCGGATCGGGTCCGATTGGATGACATCCTCCCGGGCCTTCTCCGCCACCTCCTTCTGCAAGATTACGTCCTCGCAGAAGGTTGCGACCGCGGTAAAACAACTGTCGCTGCCGGCCATCGATCTTAAGACGGCCGGCAGCGAGAGATCCCCTCCGATGACTGCAGTGAGGGCCCGACGCTGCGTCGCCCAAGCGGGGCAGACCGCCAGCGTGTGCTGGGCCGTGTCCTCACTGCAGTTGCAGTGGTGGCAGGGGGGACTCGGTTCCCTCCTGGCGACCGAGTGCAGGTACTTTTCGAAGCAACCGTGCCCGGAAAGTACCTGCGTTAGGCGGAAGGAAAGGGTCCCGTGCTGCCGCCCTGCCCACTCCTCGATGACCGGCTGGAGAGCCTCCACGGTGGCGAGGTCGCCGCCCGGAAATTAGCCACTCGCCGATGAACTTCGGCGAGCACTTCCGCCTCCAAGTCCCACGGGGGTGTTCCGGCCAAGGCGCACGCCGCCTCTGTGGACACCGTGCGGTATCCGCGTATGGCTCTGACCGCCAATATCCTCTGGGGGCGGTCAGAGCCGCCGCCCACACCAGTGCACCGTAAAGTGCCATTGACCGGACAACCCCGTGTACAGCCGCCTAGTTGGGACACTGGCCCCGCCCAAAATTGAGCAGAAGTCGCCCTAGGGCGGGGGCAGTGCCCACCAACTTAGAGCCAAGCTGTCGGAAGTGCTCGTCGAAGAGCCACCTACCGTCGAGGACCAGACCCAGGTACCTCATCTGGGCCCGGACCGGTACGAGGACCGAGACTCTTCGATGGAGGCGCCGGCGGGCGGACCACGACGGGGCCCATGAAATAATAGGGCCTCCGTCTTGTCCAGGGCCACCCGCAGACCCAGCGCCTCGATGCGCCCGACCACCAAGGAGACTCCTGTGGTGGCCAGGCGCGCCGCCTCCTCAAAGTTTGCCCCCCGGGCCGTGACTAGGGTGTCGTCTGCGTAGCAGATTACACCTAGCCCGGAGGGGAGACGCCCTCGTAGGGCCCAGTCGTATCCCATGTTCCACAGGAGTGGTCCTAGGACAGACCCCTGTGGAACACCGCACGACACTACAGCAACCTTAAAATAAAAAATTAGACATTTAAACATTTTTTTATATGAGCCCGCCAAAGTAACTCTGCTCTGCCTGATAGAAAGTATGAGCAGAAACCAAGAGTGGTGGTCACCATCCTCATTATGAGTGAACACCATTCACCACACTATGACTGCCTAGTAAGATGCTCCTGCATCATTAGGTCTCGCTCTCAATAACGAAATTTAATAGTACGAATGCTGTCATTTTTAGATTGCTTTTCTATTTAATGGTAGTGATGCTCTGGTCGAGCCGGCCCATTCGTTCTGAAATCCTTGAGGAAAGGAGGAGGGGGTTGGGAAAAAGAAAATCTAACGTTCTTTGGCGTTAAATGTACAAAACTAATCTCCTCGCTTTAAAACTAGGTACCTATATCATTATAGAAAAAAAATACTAATAAAAAACACGCGATTTAGGACAGAAAGGGACATAAATACGTGCCACTTTTCTGCAAAAGCTTTTACTTAACAATATCTTGACTGAGTGTTTGAACGTGACACTGGAAGAGCACAGTAAAACATTTCGCTCGAAAATACCTTTCTTTATGTCTTATTCCCGGAACTTAAAGTAGCATTAATTTAAACGCACATTGGAGTCACAATAACAAAAATTTGAATTAACTTTAAAACTGCAAAATACGAGATCTAACATTGAAGTGCTTATTAAACTTAGCACTTACGTGACCTCTGAGATCACCGTCATTTTAAACTAAAATACATATTTTTAATTTAAAGTTAACTATAATTAACGAAGTTATTATAACTTAAGAAACTAACTCTTTACTATTTCGTCGTGTCCTCCTGTCCTGATATCTAAGGAGAAGCCTATGTACACCGATGAACTTTTTAAGACTGTTGATAATTAATAATTTTATACGATAAAAACCTTTGAACAATATTCGTTAAGTTTACTAAATTTGAAACAAAATCTCTCATAAAAGCATCAACACCATGCATGGTTACACTCGACAGCTCTTTTATAATATTTACTCTAACAATCTTTAAGGGCAAAGATAGTATTTGCTTGCTAAATGTTAAATAATGTTCATTGCATGCTGCAAATAAACGTTTAAATGGTTCGCAATTTACTAAGCCAGTATTTATTTTATTTAACTACGTTGTGAATTACGAGAACTCTAAAAGTGTAAAGTTTTATATAAATGGAGAAAACTAGTCGTTGAAATAGTACAACAGTGTACAGCAAATCATTTAAACTTTTAAATACTTAAATAAAAAATCTCAAGTTGCGGACGTCATCGCAACGTAATTTGCTAAAAATTATGACATCTAATTATATAATATATATTTAAGCCTAACAAAGTGACTGGATGATACTCTGCTTGATGGAAAGCATGGGAAGAATCCAAGAGTAGTGATCACCGTCCATAACCTGGCTCACCCGGTAAAAAGCATCGAACGAAATGCTTAGTGATGGTTTTCTCTAAAGAAGTGGTATCGATTTCTTCGAGTTCATATTAAAAATCACTATCTAATATTGACTAACATCACATTAGAGTATATGATGCACAATCTTGGACAGTGCATTATACAAGCAGTATTCATAATTTTGTTAACTTTTTTTTATAACAAATGATTATCATGAAGTATTGCAAATGTTCTTTACTCTAATTTATTTGGCCAATCAGTTGTAAGTTATGCAGTTTTGATTGAAATAAACCATAGAATCATAAATTTAAATTAATAAAGAATAACTTCATAACGTTTAACAGATTTCGTACATATTTTTACTTCGGTGAAAATTGCAAATTACACATATGTACTTTTTTCTCGTTACTCTTGTTAAGATGATAGATACTTTGCTGATAGCTCTAGAATTGACATGCTTTTCGCCATTAAATATACTACATTGAACAGTATCAGAAGTGTTTTATCAAAGATTAGAAACACAGTCCCTGACTTTTTCATTTATAAAATACAAAAACAAAACGCCATGCATGTTACTTAGGTTAAAATAGCTAAATTAATTTAAAACGAGACAATTTTTCAGCTTGTGTTCTCATTTTCATACGAGAACAATAACTACAAATCAAACACTAAGAAACCAAATCAGAGCAGATAAAGACACCTTCAACACAAGAGTCACAAGTTAATTAAGTCTTTCAGTTTTTCGGACCAAATCGAGAGAGATTAAATATCACGATGACTAAGATTGGGAAAACAAGGGATTATGTAACATTAAAACCTTAAGTAAGATTTTGGTAGTATGTATTACAGAAACAAAAACATCATTTCTACAATTAAGCTCTTTTACTTCAAACAAATACACCTAACAGACAATAACACTTACCTTTGTTCAACGATAAACAACAATAGAGCCATGAGGGAAGTCATCGACGTCCACAGTTGCTAACAAATGCTTTGTTTCGTATAAACGGAACTTATATTTGTGTATTAATGTTTTACAGATGGCAAAAAAATTGGCATAATTTCTGCTTTGAATAAACTTATAAAGCATACTATATAATTTTTCCCGTGTCAGCGCCTGCTTGTTTTTGTATCTTACGGTCTATTGGGCATTTTTCTGAAACAATCAAAAGTCAGTTTATATAAGAAAAGTATGGCTTGTAAAGCTGTTTAAGAAAATTTCAAATGTGAGTCTGCTAGGTGAATTTATTATACACATTTTTTTATTTATTTTTATTTAACGCCTGCCAAGGAGACTTTACTATGCCTGATGGAAAGCATGAGTAAAATCCAAAAGTGGGGGTCGCCATACTCACTGCAAATGCATAATTATTTAATATTTATTGACAACTGCACGGTTGGTCTAATGGTTTGAGCGGTCGCCAGGCCACTTTCTATTGCGCTAAGTGTTGTGGAGTGATATCCCACATAAGACAACACTGTGTGATCAACAAATCTATCTATCTATATAATCCTGATCTAAGTCTGGGTTTTGTTCGCGTCCATTTTTGAGTATGTTTGTAAAGTACCCCACTACACAGGATGTATACTCCTAACGCAAGAGTTGACTTTTTTAACAAAAAAGGTACTAGGCGGACTAGTTAACAAAAAAAAACATAACTAGAATCTTTATCATTAAATAGAATATGTCATACAGACGCGTAATTTAAATTTATTACTAAATATATCTCATAGCACAATACATCATAAAGGTATTTTGTGTAATAAATTTTGTTTCTCCATACAAGTCTGAAATAAAATTTATCACACAAAAATTATGTTTCAAAAGCAACCCCTATTGTGTGGTGTGGCCAACAGACGTGCCCCAGTTAATTTTATATGAACATAACTCTATTTATTATACACAGGTGCTATAATTTGCTTACAAAACACACATACAAACACACACAAGTAAACGGACCACCTTTTGAAGTTGCAATAACTGTATGAATAACTTTGTTATTACCAGTTAATGATTGCCAAGAAAATAATGTAATGTACATAATTATTTTTTTAATTAACTGATTTTGAAACCTAAAACCTACATTATTCTCTCTTTTTCTTTCTTTATTAAAGACAACTCCCGCATAGGAATACAATTTTCCTGTGTCGCGGGGGACTTTACAAACATACATGAAACGACACAAAGAACACCCAGACTCAGAACAACAAATTGTGAATCACACAAAGTGTTATCCCACGTGGGATTTGAACCTACGACACTTGGCGCAGTAGGAAGCGGCATGGCAACCGCATAAAACACTTTTTTTTTTTTTTTATGTGTGGAAAATCATCATGGACCGTCACCCCACCGGGGGTTACGGCGGGGTGGTGTGTCGGACTTGCACCGACTAAAAACCACACAGTGAGCCCTCTCCGCGCTTCTCCGTTTAGGAGGAGGAGAAGTCCAGGGTGAGATCTCCTTCTGAACTTCTCCAGCGCCTGCCCGCTCCTGATGCGGGCATCGTCTCGGTTTGACGACCCTCTCTTAGGCGGCGTCCGGCACACACCGACGCCGCCTCCTCGCGGCTGGCCACATAGGGCGGGTGGAGGGAAAACCCGTCCCGTCCACCCGCGGCCACACTCAAGGCGGCATGAGGCGCAGATGTTCACGCCGCCCGAGTCGCCGGCGGCGAATCTGGTCCGATCGGATGTCGTCCTCCCGGGCCTTCTCCGCCGCCTCCTTCTGCGTGATTACGTCCTCGCAGAAGGTTGCGACCGCGGTAAATGAGCTCTCGCTGCCGGCCATGGAACGAACGACGGCCGGAAGCGAGAGATCCTCTCCGATGACTGCAGTGAGGACCCGGCGCTGCGTCTCCCATGCGGGGCAGACCGCCAGCGTGTGATGAGCCGAATCCTCACTGCAGTCGCAGTGGTGGCAGGCGGAACTCAATTCCCTCCTGGCGACCGAGTGCAGGTACTTTCCGAAGCAACCATGCCCGGAAAGAACCTGCGTCAGTCGGAAGGTAAGGGTCCCGTGCTGCCGCACTGCCCATTCGCAACCGCATAAAACACTAGGCCAACCTTGCAGTCCATAATTATTATTAAAAAGTATTGTTACAAAGACCTTTAGTTAACTATACGTAAATCCTCTGACATAATATGTAAAGCTTGAAATAGTATAAAACTTGCGAGTATAAAATGACAAAATACAAAAGAGTGACACGTGACAAGCGCAGATTCTGACGGATAACTATTATTAGAATAATATAATATTCAAATAAGTGTTGTTAGATCTTTATATCAAAAAAGATTCACCAATAAATGCTCTTGTTCGTCAAAAGGGTCGTTTTGTGAAATCGTCCCACCCTTCATTTCATTACGTCGACAATATCAAAAGGGTATTGTTCAGTTTTCGCTTTTGACGAAAATTATAAAGATTACAAGGGAATATTGTATTTTTTTATCATTTCTGACAATGAGTTGATTAATATCTCAACGCAAAATTTGTAACTAATATTAATAGACAGCTGATTGTCCTTTTAGTTATGGACCAATTTTAGTTAAATTTTGTCTATATAAATCAAAGTTTTTTATTTCGAGAACACCTTGTGAATAGCTTAGAATTTACAAAAAAATAATTAGGCATAGAACATATTTCATATGCAATTCATCTTTGTAAATTTCACTGAGAAAACTCAAAAACTACAGAAAAACAACGATGTCAACATAAATTTAGAGTCTTAATTACATAGTTCAGCTGTAACAACGCGACGTGGTCTTAAAATAATTTATTCAACAAATAACATGTAAAGAAAGATAGAGTACAACGTTGTACCATTTTCCACTAAAATTACTCTCTGTCATTTATTATGCTGAGGCCTGGGTCGTAGAAGTATGAATTTATCAAATGCTTTTAGAAAGTCATTTATCTCTTTCCTGAACTTTGAAAAGGTGCCATACAACTTATCTTTACCGTTATTCATGAATATATATAATTGTAATTCTGACTGCCTTATTGGTCTAGTGAGCCAGAAAGTGTTGTTGGATTTTTCTCAAAGGAAATTCTTAATAACGGCCCGGAGTCTGGAAGGTTGGCGGTGATTCACGCCCGTGCCTCCGAGAGCACGCTAAGCTATCGGTTTCAGTTATAATGAGTTGTTCATGACAATCGGTCAGTGTCCTCAAATATGCTGACAACTAGTTCAACCATCGATTTCAGCTTTTCCTCAGAGTTGCGGAGGTCCGATGCCAATCGCTCTGTTTAAAAACTGATATTCAGGTAAAAACGGTTGAACTAGTAGCCGACACCAAATAGTCTTGGGAAGGAGATGATGACATAATTTAATTTTATAACTATACACAGAAATAAAAATCGGCCAAGTGCGTGTCAGGCCACGCACAGGAAAGGGTTCCTCAGTCACCCATAATGGTATGTGGATTAGAAATCGTATCCAATGGATAATTGTTATGTTTACGTATTAATGCGTTGATTTTGTATGACGTTTTCAAAGTGAGCGCATTGTAAAAGTTAAGCCTCTATAACTTCTGAACTAACAAAGTCATCGAATCCGTTATAGTTTTCCTTCAAAGTTCATTATATGGACCACTATCAGGAATTTTTCCAGATTTTTTGAGCCAGCCGTTTAGCTTTTAGAGGGGGGGGGACGCCCTGTTTTTATAAAAAAGTGGCCTTTAAAGTAGAATTTCTCGCAAACGGATACCTAAATCAAAAAATCGTCTTAGAAACCCTTTATTGTTTTTAAAAGACCTATCTAATGATACCCCACATGATGGGGTAGCCGCAAGAAAAAAAAAACATCCCGACGTTACGTGTAGGGGAGGTACCCCAAATAAAAATATTTTTCATAATTTTATTATAGCACTTTGTCGACGTAATTACAATACACATTCATGCAAAGTTTCATCTTTCTAGCACTTACCGTTTGGACGGTAAGTCGAGGACGGACGGACGGACGGACGGACGGACAGACGGACATGACGAATCTATAAGGGTTCGAAGTCATAAACTTCGGAACCCTAAAAAGTGTCTGTTCATAGTAACAAATAAACAATTTGTACTGAATGCACATGAAAGTATTTACGATTCTCACACCAAAAAAGCATTTTTTTTAATTTTAGTCTGACTGATGACATAAGGAGTAAATAAGTATATTATACTAGTTTTCGCTCCGTGGCGTTTTTCACTATCAACAAAAGAAAACCGCGGGATTCGGCTGGAATATAACAATACTAAATACCCGGGTGTCGCCTCCATGGCAGTCCTCTATCGCTTACATCATGGAGAGTGTTCTGAAGAGTTGTTCCAACTGGTCCCCCCTTCCCCTTTCCTATACATAACAACACGTGCTGGTCTCGGAAGCCACCGCTTCAGAGTGGTTGACATACGCTCTCGAACTAAACGGTTCGGCTCTTCCTTTCTATGCCGAGCAGTTAAAACCTGGAACTCTCTACCAGCGCATGTGTTTCCTCCCTTCTATGACCCCTGGTCCTTCAAGCGGGGAGTGAAAAAGCATCTAGGCCATAGCGTGGGTCACCGTGCTGCGCTGTACGTTGTGGCAGTGAGGATGGTGGCCTCCACTTCTGGATTCTGTTCATGCTTTCCATCAGGCAGGGCAGAGTCATTTTGGTAGCTAAGAAAAAAAAAACAATTTCAAATAGTCCTCCAGCCCTAGTAAAATATTAGACTGCACGGTTGGCCTAGTTGTTTAAGCGGTTGCCACGTCGCTTTCTACTTCGCCAGTGTCGTGGGTTCAAACCCTACGTCTGACAACACTGTGTTATTCGCAAATTGTTGATCTGAGTCTGGATGTTCTTTGTATCCGTTTCATGTATGTTTGTAAAGTCCCCGCAACACAGGATTAATATTCCTAATGCGGTAGTTGACTAAAAAAAACAGGAACAGATATTTTTATTAGTAATGAACACACGAACAAAAGCAGGTATGTATTTCAGTCTCTCACATTAACCATCACTTTAGGTATATGTAAATATACTCCTTCTATTACACCAAAGAAACGTTCAATTTTGTTCCTTACGTTTTATAGCACGCAATAAATTACTATTATTATTTTTTAACCATAAATCTGTTTATCAACATCCACTTCATTATTATTAATTTTCTAATACCTATACTTAATGGTACTTCAAACAAGAAGAACGCTTCCCACGTATAAGCAATAATTGATGGCTACTATCCACATTCGGCTACTGTTTATACGTAATCAATTATGCTTACAGATACTGATACTTTTTAAATAAATTATATACAGACACGGCTTGTACAGTTTAGAACAAATATTAGTAGACATTTTGGTAACGAAACTTAAATATTCTATAAACAAAATATTAAAACTTTAGCTTTACAGGAATTGGGTCTATTTTTGAACCATTTATTTTAGAAGAGCATCGATGTGTACTGGCGTTCTCAAAAATAAATGTTTACAAGGTGAGAATAAGTCATAGGAGTTGTAATACTGTTGCGATTATACAGCGTTATTGCATTCCACATCAGTATATTCATGGCCTAGAAAGAGTTTTTCTATTGCTTTTCACCGAGCAAGTAGGATAACAGAAGGAACATCTCTGGGGAAAAAGTATTCAAAAACCGGCATAGAAGTTGTGTCTCATGGGTTGAAAGTGTTCTTTGGTACCAGTAGTCACTTACCGCCGTCACGGCAAATATGTAACAATAAAGTACGTACCTAATATTTTGCATTCATAAGCAGTTTAAGATTAGAAATTTTAAATTTAATTGTTGTTTGCGATGCCGTCGTATATCTTAACTACTGTAAACTGTGATGTACTCGTCAATCAAAAAAGGATTTATTCTAGAGGAATAAAATACTTTTGTAACAAAAACTACGAAGATTAGGACTTTTTTAAAATGTTGTGATACGTAGGTACTTAATACTTATACATCCGGAAATAAAGTGTAACTAAACCTAAAAAGGAAACACCATTAAAAATCTCCAAAATTACATCTGAGATCGTTAATCACACTTAACGATCAAGCCCTGATAACATTGTCAACGTTTAATTGTTCACGTAAGTTATGCGTGAGCGTGACGGCAACTCGTCAGAACATAAAATCTTGATAAAGGCTGCTTAAAGATACACATTCAGTTGTTAATGTGGAGGGCCTAAAGAGTAACAGATGAGCGGGATTTGAATACTGTGTGGATTCACGTTAAAACGATTCGTTTTGTTATAAGAATCAAGGTGACGAATACGTCACTCAATTATCTTTATGATGCAAAAGAATCCACTTGTTTTTTCCTGCAGGTTCCGGTTTCTATTTGTAATAGAATTATATATTCTAAAATAGTTCGTGTCCCACTATTTAGACACAAGTAATGACAATATATTATAATGTGTTTATTAAAAAACTTTCCTTAAGTATAAAAAGGGTATTTAGTTAACACATTATGTCAAAAAGCATAACACTGAGTCATTTTAAAAGTGATAATAGAAATAAATCAAAATGAAATGAATTATGTATCAAATTTTTTGATCTAAACTAAATTGCTACGAGAAATGCATATAAATTACATACCCTTTAATAAAAAGGGAAATAAAACAGCTTTACACGAACATTGATAAATTACCTAATCCCAAACAAAAAATATAAATCTGCTTGTCTGAAACGACATAGACATATGTGGCTAATAACAATTCGTTTGCGTCACTATAACCAATCATACTTTCAGAGTTTTCATAAGGTAACACTTTAATCACTAATATTTCATCATCATCATCAACAACCTTCGACAGTCCACTGCGGGACACAGGCCTCTACTCAGAAAGGATGTTTTGGCCTACTATACCACGCTGGCCAGACGGGTTTGTATAGGGTTGGTTTCAAGTTTTCCTTCTCTTTGCATTGATGTTGTCGTGCGTAGTTTATCCCATAATCGCCTTTTACGACGCCCGCGTAATGAACAGGGGTGGTGACACTCTGTATTCTTGATCCGTCACCACACGGACGTTACTAATATAACATAAGACGACACTAATATTTATATTAAACAAAAAAGTTTTGTACACTTTAGTACGATTTGGCTCTAAGTCACGTCAATCCTTCCGTGCTTTTAAGTTATCGTCACGAAATTTTTCGTACATATTATCAAGGGCACAGAAAACGACTAAGGTGACCTTACAAATAAAAAAAGTACTAAAAAATAAAGTAAATGTGAAGTTCATTTGTTCAGGCGCAACAAACACCATTTATGATCACAAATGATTGAAACGTTCCTATTCTTATATCGTCCTTCTATACTACAAAAAATATTACTGTGTCTTCAAATTTAACGTAAAATACTATCATACGGAACAGACCAAATATTCCATTTTGACTTATAACTTTTGTTAAGTGTACAATGTTGTACTAATTATTTTACATTTTGCGTCATACGCCGTTTTTGTTGACGCCTCTAGTGACTCAAAAAATGAGATAGTGACAACTTAGCATATCATTTCATCTTTACTTATATATTTCCTTGTATCCTTGTTGCTGTCAACATGCTAAATATGGTGAGTCAACATATTATTATCAGAACCAGCTTGTTTCTTTCATTACACTTACGCAAGAAAATGTCATGAATTTTGACTAGGTTTTGTCTGACTGTAGTATTATAGCTCCTAAATGACCCCGGACCTAAATGGACCGATTTGGATGTTGTTTATTCTCCTAACTACTAAAACACTATTATAGAGAGTATCTATTTCATTATTTTTTTATTTTGAATAATAGGAATTGGTTTTAAAACATAAATCGATAGCATGATCTACAAAACTAAACACTCATATATAAAATGCTACACGCAGGTATATACATGCTCTTACATTAATAATTCACCCAAACTTGGCTAAGTCAGATAAATTATACCATTAAGTAATAGATGGGTTCATACAGAAAGAAACGTCATCTTGTACAGAATGGCTAGAGGAAATGTAAGATCAAAAAAAGTCCATTGTGGTTTTGGCCCCTTGAAAAATATTCATTAGTTGAGAAATAAATGCGAGAAACCCAAAATCCATCAGAGTGGCGTGCATTAGGAGAGGCCTATGTCCAGCAGTGGACTGCGATAGGCTGATGATGATGATGATGATGAGAGAATCAATTTTATAGTTAACAAGTTTCATTCGCAGTTCTTCCCGCGTGCCCGTCGATTTATCGCGGTAAAAGGTAACGGCAGTCCATCCTCAAAAATCATGAGAATTTCATAACTTTTGCATTTCTAATATTGGTAGAGGTTTAACATCAAGTTATTTCCAACCATCATTATTATAACTTTATTAACTTTTTGAAATAGTAGTAAATCTTTTATATTTCTTCATTATTTCTTAGTTAGTTAGTCGTCTTCATTATTTCTTATTTATCTCTTGTAGAGGATTAGCTTTTTAAAGACAGCTAAATTCATTTTAATAAATTCATAAAGAATCGTCCTCATTAAGATTAGAATAACTTTCAAGTTTAAAAAAAAAAAAAAAAGCTTTCAACAAAACTTTTGAGTTTGAATAATCACAAGTATTTTTCTGAGTTCCATCTCTATTACTTAAAATCAATATGTCGTTGTTATCAACCAATTTCCAGTAACCGGAAATTTGGTGTTCGGCCTAACATAGTTTAGCTGTAGAATGATATCACTATTTAAATCCAAATTAAAGTGAAAATTCGCTAAATCAAATCTCTGTCTCTAGAACTCCAGTTAATTATTTTTGAATGTAGACTACCAATTACATTTAATACTGGTATAAAAACCATCAAAGACTGATCTGCCACGAGATCTAATAAAATATTACTATCTAGATCATACGAGATGGTTTTATGTGATGTAATAATATCCGAATTTGTTTTCGAAAAAGTGAAATCATGTATGAAACAAATCTTATGAAAAATAACTGCAGTCGCCACTTAAAGTCTTAAGTAATAGTACAAAATTTAATGGAACAATATACACCATGATTACTAAAGAATATTGTGTCTAGATAAGCTCGGAGAAATCTATTGTTATGAAAAGACAGTTACAGTATTTTTTATGACAAAAATAAAATGATAACCACATAAAAAGAAAATTGCACACAGGTTTTGCTTACTCTTCGAGATTCGACAACTACGCTGTAAATTACATTTACGAAAAAACTTTGTCCTGAAGTTTGTTGCTAGAAAATAGAACAAGATCGTTACAGTTATAAAAGTTGACGGAAATCCAATTTTAAGATCGGTAAAGGGAAGATTTTAGAAAACTTCACCAAGTTTCATATCTAAGCTAACAGTTATATCCATTGCTACATAAATTATTTAAAAACTACAATATTTTTTAGAAACTGCAAGTCTTATATATACCTCGACGACCTTAAACATTGTCATACTATACATTATTTTAGTTAATACATTAGTTAGTAAACAAACTAGTTTTTATCTTATTATCTTAAATATTATATTGGGAATTGACACGTGTCAAGGAAAGGCAGTATTTCCTTGGACAACTTCGTCGATCATGTCAGTCGCCCTTGTGTTGTACAAAAATATAATTGAATAACCGTC
Organism: Phragmatobia fuliginosa; assembly: GCA_932526445.1. Classification (NCBI taxonomy): domain Eukaryota; kingdom Metazoa; phylum Arthropoda; class Insecta; order Lepidoptera; family Erebidae; genus Phragmatobia; species Phragmatobia fuliginosa. The sequence continues at coordinate 13,050,718 of OW052065.1, read as the reverse complement.
AATTTTATCACTCAGTAGGGTGCACGTATAGCAGTGCGATTACTGACTAATGTTAGTAATGTTACTAAGCACTTAAATTTTTGTCATTTAAATTATTTAAAAAACTGTCCCCAATTCTGCCCATGACTTCGATTTTTTTTTTCTATACTCTTTTTTCCATCCCAAGGTTGCCTGGAAGAAATTGCTTTTTAGCGATAAGGCCGCCAATAATGTAAATGGTTATTATATTTACTTATTTCGTATGTAAACTATACTAACTAGTGCACAATAAAGTTTATTCTATTCCCACTTAAAAACCACTTGAACTTCAAATTAAATTAATAAATTATTGTGAGTTTTATTAAAGAGAAAGGTCTCAAGTTAACTCTTCCGGGCTACACCTGCCAAAGAGAATGATTATTGAAGCGCAACTTCATAGTATTCAGACAGAGTATCTTATATTCAAAATAAAACAAACATAATCAATTCTAAATAAAAAAAATGTGAAGGATGAATCTGATGCTGTTTATTAAGCTTATTGATATCAGGTTCCAATTTACTCAAGAACAGCCGCAAGTCGCCACGTTCAGTGTCATGCAAACGATTTTTCTTTTTAGTAAGCAGCGTTCACATCACTAAATCCACGTTCACATAAATATGACGATGGGAATGCTATCAATAATCGTTGCACTTTTGACTACAATTCAGGGTACAATTCAGGTTTCTGTAGTCAAAATTCTTGATAGCCATTTTTGAACTTGATTTTTATTGTCTCATTTATTGCCCATTCTATTAATTCGTTTACCATTGTATTTGACATTGCTGTGTATTTCCAAGTTCAAAATGTACTGGTATTGTTCAGTGAAGTCATTGTAGAGGTTTTCCAAATGTAAGCAGTAGGCAAACAAGTCGTCATTACTCCAGTGTACTGATAAATTTGGGAAATTGTGAAACTTACGTCTGCCCATATTCTTTTCGTGTAGAAATATTTTGGCTGCGAAAGCAGCAATACCATTTTTTGTTTTAATTTTCATCGCCTTGCAGTTGGAGATTCATGTCATTGAACAATTTGCAAAACGCCCTCATTTTTTTCTGGGTGGCTTATCGCCCTCCTTTAAACCTGCAGCGCCCCCAAGGGGGCGTTATCACCTACTTTTGGAAAGGGTGCCTTAAACGCTAGCAATACCACAGCTGAGTTCTCTTCAAATTAATTACATTAAGACTTTATATTCAAATGCTTCGACGATTTAATCATTCTAAGATAATGAATCTCCCTTTCTTGAGTTAAACTAGTAAAAAATTCAAGAATAGAAATAAGTTTTTTAATTTCCTGTTGATGAGCGTGAATGCCTTTTTTGACTTTATTTTGGTCACCCGCTTCGCTTAGTAGGGAAGCAGATTTATTATAATTCTAACTCCTCTAATTTACTTTTGATTAATTTCGTGGCAAGTTTCAAGACACTTTATTTCTTTCTGGCACTACCCGAGTCATTAGTCGTGCGTCACTACTGTTGATTGTGGTGTACCGAGATGTAGCAGTGGGCACGTGGGAGCGATTAATTCAACAACATTACCATTTGTTTGTAAAATGTATTGTAGATGCAATATCATATAAAATAATTACGAGAACTTATATTTAAATGTCTTTACATCTCTCATGTTCGGTAAGTAGGTTCTTATTACCTCCAAATGGGGCTTGTAGGTGACTTATTAGCGCTCTAGGGTAATAATGTAGCTAGAAAAGCCCTAGGGCGGTAAGTAATTTAAAAAAAAACACTTCTTTCTTTCAAAAAGATCTCGTACATCTAACCATCATACTGGCAAAGACATCATGCATTCAGCCCAATGACCAAAGAGGTCGCTTTGCTATACAGCCGTGTCTTCGTATGAGTATATTAGTCATCAATTTTAAATATCGAACGGCGGGAATAGAAAACTTTTAATTTAAATATTGTTTGTTTTTGTTTTTTTTTTTATAATTACGTGCTAATTGGGAAAAAACATGAGTTCTTCAAGTGATTAAGATATAAGCTGCACTCCCGATTCAATGAAAATGGAAGCTGAAGATTAAAATGTTTTAATCTTATAATGCCGGTTTTTTTCTACTTACCTCACAATCGAGATGTAAAGCAGAATAGTTAGCTCGGGTGTAAGTACAATTGCACCCTCGAACTATAGGCGCCCTCGCTGCGCTCGTGCGCCTAAATATCTCGGGCTGCAATTGATGCCTTACAGCCCTTGGCTACTAATCTACTATAAATATATTTACTTGCTGCTAGACGATAATATTACTATCTAATTAAAAATTATTGGAAGATATATTGTAGCATAATCAATTACAATAACTATTAGGTTCAAAGTTTATTTAACCATAGATTTTGTATCGTTTACTAGAAAATATTTTACTTCCCTACTAAAACAATAAAACAGCACAATATTCCTCGTGATTGTTACTAAGCCTACTGATGGCAAAGAGACTACGTACTTGAATAAATAGTTAAAACTGGCATCGTGAAATCTATGACGTCATGACGTCTGATATCGACGTAAAGGGTCACCTAGCCCCTTAGTGAAGAATTCATAATATTTTTTACCTGCGCCAGATTGATTATTCGCAAATTTCATATAACGATAAAATTTCGATAGAAGTTCCGCATCAAGAACTCAGTGTTTATCCGAAAATAGTTCACCAAATGTATATATTCATTCACAGTTTACATTCTTATAATGTGTGTAAAGCGTTAAACGTGTAACATCTGTTAACAAAATCGTTTATTCAATAAAATTACAACAGATGTCGGCTAAATTGCATGAAATCATAAGTAGGTTATAATAGGAATCCCTTTTTTCTTGATTTAATTTAGTAAAAAGTGAGAGACTCGGGGCTCAGTTGTCACCGCGTCCGCGTTACCATATTGTATTCTTTAATTATCATTACGGGTAGTTAAACCCGTCTAACAACAGTTTTTCTAAAGCATTTCGGTAGCACCTAATACTTTGGTTGCGCAGGTCTGATGTTGATCATTCCGCGTAAAAATGTAAGTTGGGCCGTATCGTAGTAGGCTGTAATCTTTCCTCTTGATAGAGAGCTTATTTCCAATATAATGAGTTTTCCTAGATAGTAGTTATTTAAGGATGATATTAATAGACCAGCTAATATAATAGAATAGAATAGCTTCTTTGAATTATATATGTAATATTAATAGTACTTCATTAAAGATTGAGTATCAAGTAAAATACAAACGCCACGCGCCATGATCTTTCGCTTAAATAAAAGTATTTAATTATTATTTATTACAAGTATTGTAATGGCGACGCCTTGACGGCGCCGACAGTACAGCAGTGTGAGGGGGTTCGGAGAAGTAGGGTTGTGGTACTTACGGGTTGGTGGCTCGGAGGGCTGATGCGTCGCAGTTCGCTTCGGGCTGATGTGTTGGGATCCGCAAGGGGGCGGCCTCGTGACACTGATTATTGTTCTATACACTGTAATTTGAGTTGAGCAGAATGTCCTTTCTTCACACACCGTCTTTAATTAGCGCGTGCGCCGGCCGGTCAAAAACGTTATTAACTTGAAGTTTTACACACTGAACGTCACCTGTCAGTTTCAGTGTGGCAAGCGCACAAATACGTTCCGCTCTCGTGGAAACATCCTGGGGGGCCGGGACAGATTCATCATCCCGAGCTGAGTCCAGTGGGAGCCTGGCGATCTTGCTCGCAGGTCGCCGCAGATGTCTTGTAGTCGTATCCAGGTCCACCAACTCGAGGAGCAGGAGATGGGGAGAGCCGTTTGGATCGGGTTTGGAGGGATGTAGGTAGGGGTTGGTCCATTGAGTCCAACAGAGCTGATAGGGAGCTTTCACGAGTTGAAAGCGTCTATGGGGAGACAAATCTGTCCTGTAGGGGCTCTTCGGGAGAGAGCAGTGAGGGGCCGACCCTGAAGGGTTTAAATCTGAGGGTTCAGAGAACATGGGGGTGTGGAAGTGTGTGCTGAGTGTGTGCTGAACGTGTGTGCTGAGTGTGTGAAGAAAAAAAAAAAAAAAACATAAGAAAAGATAATATACATAGATAAGAACTATGAGAAATGTCGGGGGCGACGAAGATGCCCATGGCCGTAGCTCATGGGCTAAGAGTTGTCATTGGGGATGACGACGACCTCCCCGAGACTCCCGGCCAGGCGACCGAGAACTGGTTCGTGTAGGGGGTCTCGCCTGTGCGACGTGGGCGGAGAGGCACTGAGACCTATTAGGGGGGCCGGGTCCTTGTGGAGGGGGGCGCGGTCCTCGTAGAGGGGGGCGCGGTCCTCGTGGAGGGGGGCGCGCCTGAGCGGCGTGAGCCGAAGTGTGCTGAGTTCTAATAGAGGGGCGCCGACTTCGTGGAGGGGGGCGCGGTCCTCGTGGAGGGGGGCGCGCCTGAGCGGCGTGAGCCGAGGTGTGCTGAGTTCTATTAGGGGAGCGCTGTCTTCGTGGAGAGGGGTTCGCCTGAGCGGCGTGGGCGGAGGTGTGCTGACGTCTATTAGCGGGGCGCGGTCTGGGCCGCTCCCCAAGAAGGGGTGGAAGGCGACGAGCGGCGTGGGTGAAGGTGTGCTGAAGCTTATCAGGGCGGCGCGCCTGTGCGGCGTGAGCGGGGACGTGCTGAGACTTATTAGGGGAGTGCGCCTGTGCGGTGTGAGCGGAGAGGCGCTGAGGCCCATTAGGGGGGTGCGCCTGTACGGCGTGAGCGGAGACGTGCTGAGGCCCATTAGGGGGGTGAGAGGCCGACTGCATTGCCGGAGGCACCTCATCCTGGCGGTGCAGAGCTATAAGGGTAACTGCTCCGGGAGACGTGGGCAGTGGCGTAGAAGTGTATGTTGGGCGGATGGGCTGAGCGGGGGCAGCCTGTTGGGACTGCGAGAGCTGAGGAGGCGCTGGTGGTGACCTTTCGTCCTCCACCAGCGGGCTGAATTCTGGGCGAGTGGTCTGAGCGGGGGCAGCCTTTTGGGAATGAGGGAGCTGAAGAGGTGCTGCCCTATGGGACTGAGAGGGCTGAGGCGCTGGTGCTGAAGGCATAGCCCGAAGCCTATAGTGGATGACCATGACACGTGTGTAGTCTTCGGTGGCCTCATCATGATTCTCCGTATAATACTGTTCCTGCTCGCTGGTGAGGTCAGCCGAGTCGAGGATCTCATAGAAGACAGCGTCTAACCTCTGCTTATAAGCTTTTAGTTTGGTGAACCGACAATAAAACTCATCTGGTGTGGACTTGGGTTTGGAGCCGACAAGGTCTTCTGCCATCTCAAGCAAGGCAGTTATCGCCTTTGAGGCCTCCTGGTAGAGGATGGCCTGTGCGGTGGTGGGCATATTTAAAGGAAGTGCTGATTAAAGTTAATGAGAAAAATTAAATAAAAAGAATTATTGTGTGTGACTAGAAATAAGTATCAACCTGTATGTCGACACACCCTGTATGAGTATTATGTAATGAGTTGAGAGAGAAAAGAATTAATAACTGTACATTTATAATAAAATTTAAACCAAACCTGAAGTTGGAATATGTGCCTTATTTATTTAAATTAGGCTTTAGTAACTGAACCCTAAGAGAAGTTGTGAAAGTTACTTTATGTTTACCAAGAAACTCAGTTAATATTACAACAATTGTTAACTAATTATGTTAATAATTGTATGTAAATGTGAACATCCCAAATGGTTTTAACTTCTTATATTTACCCGTTGTAGGGTTTTTCTTTGAATCTATTTCAAAATAAAGTATATTTTAAATGTCAACAAAACACTATTGTTGTGCGTTTCATGAGCTGAGAGATAAGGGCTGAATTGAAAGTAAACAAAAAAACAAACAATTCACCGATGTGGTCATACTCGGATTAACAGATTTAAGTACAGTTATAAGGTTAAATTTTTGTTTTATGAGCCAAAATTATGTATTGATGTAATAGGAAACCTTTAGTTATATACTTTAACAAGTTTATGATGACTTGGGCCGACTTGGGAAAGTAATTTCAAAATTTATATTATATATTTTTAGTTATAGGGTAGACTGATATAAGTAATTATAAGTGCATAAATTCTTGCTTGGAGCTTTAAGTATATTAAATGGGCTGAATTAATGCTTACTATAAGCAAATGAATTAATATTAACCTCTGATATGGGTTTCTTAACATCCATAATGGGGAAATTTCAAAGGTTATGACAATTTTCAAATGTGGGTGAGTTTGAAATTGTTATAAAATTATTTTAAATATGTGAAATTTGTTTAGAAATATGGGCAATAGGTACCCTTTGAACTGAGAGATGGTATGTGGCATGTATATAACAATACCAGAAGGAGATATAATAAGATATAATTGAGCCGAGTGAAAATAAAATTAATTATTACAATATGGTATATGTAAGTTGTGTAAGTATATTAGAATGTACTATTTAAGGGCTGAGGGCTGAGAACTGCTGAGAGCTGAGAGTGGACTGTATACTATTGGACTGGTTCAGATCCGGATCGGATGGACCAAAATGTAATGGCGACGCCTTGACGGCGCCGACAGTACAGCAGTGTGAGGGGGTTCGGAGAAGTAGGGTTGTGGTACTTACGGGTTGGTGGCTCGGAGGGCTGATACGTCGCAGTTCGCTTCGGGCTGATGTGTTGGGATCCGCAAGGGGGCGGCCTCGTGACACTGGGTGCACTATTGTGATATTGTTCTATACACTGTAATTTGAGTTGAGCAGAATGTCCTTTCTTCACACACCGTCTTTAATTAGCGCGTGCGCCGGCCGGTCAAAAACGTTATTAACTTGAAGTTTTACACACTGAACGTCACCTGTCAGTTTCAGTGTGGCAAGCGCACAAATACGTTCCGCTCTCGCGGAAACAAGTATGTTGCCTTTTTAATTACCTATATAAAGATACTATGTAGATACTATTTACCTACATAGATACTATACACCCCTATATAATTTTCGTATTACAACCCTTTTTCTAAATATAATAATTATGATACCAACTCCTAGGAATGAGTCATAGATGACGTCATCGAATATTTTTTGTCGTTATCCACACATATCCTTCTACGTGAGTGGATATTGTATCAGTTTCACATAATATAGCGATAGACCACTCATCGTTTACTTTCAGTCTAATAATATTGACAAACTTTTTGGGACTATATAAAATTCTAGCTTGCAACGTAGTTTTAGAATTGCTGACAAAATAGTTCCGTCAAAGTATTCACGATTAATTTTGAAGTCAGATAGAAAGTGTTATATTACTATAAATATTAAAATCAAATATGTCGTGTATGTTATTCTAATGTGGATACTACAGATTGAATATAATGTTTAATTATTCACGATTCATAACTTTGGTTCGGAGTACCTTTGAACTTTCGTATATTTTAATAGTATTGTTCAGGTTTTAAATGGATACTACATTATTTATATAGATGTACAATGCCAGCGTCACTATTACCTACAATAGGTACTAATATTATAAATTAGTAAATAACTCTGTCTGTCTGTCTGTCTGTTACGCTTACAGGGCTAACCGGCTGCATTTCAATTCACCGGTTCTACAAGAAAAACCTTGACTAACATATTTCAATTAAATTTGCCATGACATTTATTGTAGAGTTTGCAGATCTGCGGGTAAAATTTAAGTCACTTATACTACAGAAAAAGAACTTTCAACTCAGGATTAACGTCCACAAACCTAGGTCTTACGTTTACGAGATAAACTTTGTACATAAAATAATATACTAAAATACAATATTTCGTTACCAAGTATTTCTCGCGATATTAGGTCACTGTTGATATGTCACCTCATAAGATTAATGGCGCATCGATCAGCCGCGCCTTAGTACACACACTTCATTTACCACCAGCCCAAAAGTCACTGTTATGTGGGCGTATGTCATGTAAGACATTCTCACTATCACTTCTATATTCTATTGGTAATCACTAGCGATATACCACTTAACCAGCTTGCCTGAGTGCTTCTCAGAATTTATACAGAAAATGAATTGCCGATATGAGTGCTGTGTTGTTTGCAGAAATTTATCAGACCTGTATATAAACACACGTATTATCTAGAGACGTGAAATACTGCCAAGGTGAACATATATACCGTGTGAGGATAAGCTTACATATTAAAACCGGGCAACGGTAATAAATTTAAAAAGATGAATATATTTGGAAGAACGTGGTACGAAAATTATATAAGGAAAGTCATTACGATCAATATGAATATGAATTAATTTAACTTAAAGGTTTGTTGGATAATATTTATTGTTACTACTCAACTGTAGACAGATTTTATCCACTACTAGGTAAAAACGTAATTTCGGTAAGCGTGCTGCTGTAGTTTACAAATGTTTTTTCAAAAGCTTTTACATCGCTGCAGCAGAAACCTTTCAAATTAAGAAGTACCAAAGTATCTGCGGCTTTTATTTAAGGTGGTCAGACAACTATTGACAGTTAAATTTAAGATGATCGATTGTATTGTATATTAAATGCTGTTATCTTAGAATATTTAATAATAATTTTACTTTAATAATAAAATTATTAATAAATTTAAAATATTTTTCTAAGTTGAGCACTATTTTTACTCTCTCATGAACTGGTACTATTTTACAAAATTGTAATAGTTTTTCATAATCTTAGTTCAATTCTATTAAATTTTTTTAGGTGCAATATTTTTTTACAAACGAAGTTGTAAGGAATATATTTTATGTAAATATGATTGAAATGTGCGTCCATAGCTACTGAGCCCAAAGTATAATAATTTCCGCCAAGGCTGTATACATATCTAATAATAAAATAGCGCAAGGTATTTTATATTTAAGTATACAGAATTTTACAAAAACTATGAATTTCATTGCAAACGTATTTTTCTACTAATTTGGCAATTATAGGTAATATAGTTATAGACCTATAGTTGCTGTATTCGTTATGTGTTTTTTTTTAATAAATTGGTTTAACTATGTCAACTTTAAGTTCGTTTGGGTACTAGCTCTTATTTAGACTTTCTTTAATTAATATTGCAATTGCATTAAAGTTTATCTAAAATCTTTTTAAAATCTGTTGGTTTTGGTAATTGTTAAGTGCCTTACATAGTGCGTATTTACCTATTTAACAATGTTTATACCTTGAGATCAGGAAACATTACTGCTAGTCGAGTGCGACATCTTATATCCAGCAAAAAACCCTTTAAGGAACGACTCACTTTCACTTAATTAATGGATTTCTCAAAGTTCTGAGATTAATTACGTACATTAGGGAATTACATTTTGACTTCCCGGTTAATAAAAACTAAACAATAGAGATTTAATCCTGTGGCCTCCGTAGGCCATTCACATAAAATCAACTTAAAAAAGACATTCGCCATCCGTACAGCACTTGAAATTATAGACGCTGCAAGCTTTTTTCTAACAGAATGTGAGAAAACGTACCAATTATTATAGTATCTTCTGATGTCTGTTTCTTATAGTCAAGGGCCGGTCCCTAGATAAGGAAGATTAGAAGACTAAAAAAAAATAAGCTCACTTCTACATCATTTTAATTTTCAAGACATGAGCTACTTTTTTTTGTCAATTAAAAAAAAATTAAATTTAAAAAAACTCATTTCTAAAAATTTATTTGAATAAAACAATTTTTGCATACAAATTGGAATTTTATTAAAGGCAGTTATTGAACAATTGTATTATATATTTTATTTTCGTTTTCTCATACTTAATAGATTAAATTGTCATACGAACTTTAATGACATTTAGTTTAGCGATACCATGACAGGAATAAGTCTAATGTAATTTGAAATACGACACAATTATTTCTCTACTAAACTGCTGTCCTATAGGGTGTACTGTTTATGTAATTAATAATAAATATAGGATAGATTAACACCTGTTCTATTTCGTTAATATTTTGAATTTGCTAATAAAGCCCTTGATTATGCAACTGCGGCCAAAGAGCTGATAATTACAAACAAATCGATGTACACTCTGCTTTACAGATGGAAACAGTCCGTTGAAATGTCAGATTTAGGTCACCTGCTGATTCGTTAGATCAAGTATTGTAATAAACACGCAACTTTCAGAATTGCTGTTGTTGAATTGAACTGCTTCTGAAATAGCAATTTTATAAAAATATCTACTTTGGATTGACATAAAAACTTCATGGTATAAGATTACTTTTTTTTTGATTGATTTATCAAGTAAACCTTTTTAAAAAAAAACTGAAGATGATGAGATGAACACTTCATAAATCCGATTAATCTTTCGTTTACGTAAATATCATAGTGTACGTTTACATTGTTTTACGTGTTTAGACTACGTTATTTATTTATTTATTTTTTGTGTCTGATTCTGTAAATTCTTTTACCTATGAAACCACATTATTTGTTAGTCATCAACAGTCTTTAACAGTCCACTGCTGGACATAGGCCTCTCCTTAGAAAGGAGGTTTTGGCCTACTATACCACGCTGGCCAGACGGGTTGATATAGGGTTAGTTTCAAGTTTTCCTTCTCTAAGCATTGATGTCGTCTTGCGTAGTTTATCCCTTAGTCGCCTTTTACGACACCCGCGGGAGGAATAGGGGTGGTGACACTCTGTATTCTTAATCCGTCACCACACGGCGAATTTGCATTATTTGTTAGTGTCATAGTCTAAATATTAACCTGAAAAGTTATTACAGTGACATCCGCAAATGCGCGTACGCCTCGGGTAAAAACTAGTTTCAAATAACAATTGGTCCGCTTTCTCACATTCTGGTAGAAACAAGCAGTATATAATTTAAAGTAGACGTTTGGACAATGACGTCAATATTACGTCAAGGTTTCGGTGAAGATGTCTGCGACTATCAATTTAGTTAACGTATAGCTACACTTAATAAAGTTTTGCGCTATAAGTTCTAGAAAGTATTATTATTTATACAATTACAAGATGAGATAATTGATCGCAATTGGTCTTTTGGATGTTACTATACTTTAATAAGTTAGTAATTTTTTACGTACGAAATATTTGAGGACTTGTTATGCTTGCTACCTATGCTACCATATGGGTACTTATGGAACAGATCAGATGTTCGTGTCTAGTATAAAGTTTAATTGTTATTTTATCGATTTTCTATTTTGAAACATATAAGATTTCGTACTAAAATCACATGTAATTTCAATAAGACAACAAATCACATAGTAACACGCGGTATAGAATACCTAATAAAATACATCTACTAACTGTTTTCGTAAATCACTCTGCAATGGTGCTATTCTCACAAGCACCAATTTAAATGAAAGAGTTCACGCATCACGGGTTGGATTACTACTTATTTTTATGTGAAATATGACACGAATATGTTATATAGAAATTGAAATATAAACACTGAAACAATCCATTCAACTGCTGCTCATACTCGATATACTGCTCTATATATATTGATTCACGCCTACACAATTTTATTAATTCCTGGTATTTGCCAAACAAAGCCCTTGTCTGCGGTACGACGTGTTTCAATAATTAGTGTCTGGTTGTTTACAGAAGCAAATCTTGTTTTTGGTGTAAAATATCTCTATTTTAAAAATTATATCGATTAATCTTAGAAACTGTCAACATACTTTAATTACTCATTACCAAACCGATTTGGTATAGCTATATCCTTAATTTAAAACGAATCAGTTAATATACTAATTTTACTATCTCATTCTCATCCAATATTACAACTAACGTTCTATTTTTACCCAAACTTTAATAGCAAAAGTTTTTTTTCGTTTAGATTTTGTACTTTACGCTTTGTACTTAACTACTTGATCTTTTTCAGAGTACAAATGTATTTTCCTACTAGTTTCATGTACGAAAAAAATGGGTTGCATAAATTCCATACTGAACTAACTACCTGGAACTAGTGGGAATACACCACATTCGCATATCAGCTTGCAAAAGACGAACGTGAAATTTACATAAAGTATATTTGACAGAAACTGTTTAAAGTTTTGAAAGTTAGTCATATATATCTATACTGATATTATAAAGCTGCAGAGTTTGTTTGTTTGAACGCGCTAATCTCTGGAACTACTGGTCCGACTTGAATGATTCTTTCAGTGTTGGGTAGTCCATTTATCGAGGAAGGCTATAGGCTATATTTAAAAAAAAAATTAGTGATGCGTAATAAAATTGCTATTTTGTAACACAAGGTGTAAAATAGAAAACCTATTTTTTCCACGCAAACGAGAAAAACGCGGGTGAAACCGCGGGGCACGGCTAGTATTATATAAAATCCAGAACAGATGCCATCAAACCGAAACCGCGTTCATTTAATTGCGATATCTGCACCATATAGGTCGTTAAAAATGACCAACGCATGTGCTTCATATCACATCCCAGATTTTTCTTTGATCAGGGGTATACACACAAAATTTCACTATATTTTTTAAAACATACATACATAGTTTTTATTGAAAGACAACCTAACTCATCAGTAAGTATTTAAACTGTAAATAAAAATCACTCTTCGTAGACCTTGTCATATATATACTTGAAATATATGCACATTACCAATAAAAGAAATGAAAAGCCTAAAAATAAATGTTACTCCAAACGAATTAACGGACAACAGATTAAAACTAAAAGAAGAAATAGTTATTGCATCGACTTCGGTAGAATTGAAAAAAATACAAAAAGATTATGCTGACACTTGAAAGGAATGTAGTATAGGTAGGATACTATAGGCAAGGCGGGATATTAATACAAGGGGTACGGTAATAATGGGAGTTGTTATTTGTGTACGAGTTCTTTGTTTTACCTGACTACGGCAAAGCGAAATGGAAGGGTTTTTTTTGTCTTGTAGGTTTCTAATACTATGATTTTGTTGATTGTGCTGTTCTTCTTCTTCTCTTGGTGAAATGGCAACCAGCCGAATATCAGCTATTTCTGCCAATGTCAAATAAAGTCTTCAACTATAAAGTCTTCTAGTCTTCAAGTCTTCGTCGTAATGAATTTAATGATAAAAATGTGGATGAGATGAAATGGGGACCGCCTTCCGAAAAAACGAAAACAATCTCCCGTTTGTGCTGTTAAAAAATAATAATAATGACTCGGGTGACATAGACAATCCTGTTATAACATTTTTTGTAGGTTATAATTTTTTAAACTTTAAAGGTTTCTTGTTTGTTACTTCAGGCATATCATTAGGTGAGACTTTCTAGTTTACAATGTAAATAACACTGTCTTCTATAGAAGAGCAGCTTGATCTCGACCTAAATTCGAAAATATTAACTTTTTTTTCCTTCAGTTATTTCAAGTGGGTATTGATGATATTGGAAGAATTACTTTGTTTACAGGTAGGAGAGTGTGATTGATGTGAGTGATAAAAGGATGGTGTGATAAGATTGATTTAAGGAAAACTGAAGGTGAAGGAGGTAAGTTCTCTGGACAGGATAGACAGTATGGGTCTACATGGTCTGCATGGCTATTGTACTTCTAAGAATAACTTATCCGGTAATTATGCCAAATCGCAATACATTACGAATAATTTCATAGACGGTACGTAGTTGTCAGAGATACCACAAAACAAAAGAAGAGTACTTCTCATCAAGAAAAACAGTAAATACTCTGCGCTAAGACTTATAAAGAAACTTTGAACTTTAAAGTACTTCTCACTTTACGAGAGTGATTTACGAGAACCTGAACTTCATAACGTGAATTAATTAATAATGCAGGTTTTGGAGTTCTAGTCGAATTTGTAGCATGGTTCCCAGCAAAGGTCTATGAAGGGTAAAGGTTCTTGGAAAATCAAACGTCTCTAGCTTGAATAATTACGGGCATTAGATTTATTGTCAGATGTCAGATTGTGTTTGACGGGTGTCGAAGTAAACATTTGTTGAATTAATCTATGATTGATTTTCTATTTGAAGCTAAATAAATGTGTAACAGAAACTAAAGCTCATTTGTATTGTCCGCTATCATCATCGCAATAACAACAAATTCATTTAAGTAATTGAAACATCCGCTCATTAATTTGCCAGCAAATGCAATTACGAAAATATTGTTCATTACAAGGCTGAAATAATTTTCTCTTTTATGAGCTAAACGAGGCCTAATTTATTAATTTCATTTCAAAAACCGGATGTTTATTTAGTGCAATAACCTCCTAATACGAATTTTATATGTGTTATGTTTATCCCAAAACCCCAAACCTCCCATTTAGGGTTTGAATCCACAACACCATCCGTGCAGCTACTGCAATTAGTCATTTATACTTCAGCAAAAATGGAACCGCGACACTGGAGAAAACTGATGTTATGCAATAACTACAACTTAACTGTGCACCTCACGCTATGATCTAACGCTAGAGGTACATTTTGGATAAAAGTTTATATCGTGAAAATATATTTAACTAATGGCCGCCCACAACTTCGTACGCGTGGATTTAATTATAAGCACATCTTTTTTTATTATATTCGAAAAAATTAAGTCTGTTTGAAAGCGTAAGGTGCACAGTTAAATCGTACGGGATATACTTCGTGACTTTTCAAAGAGTGATTACTGGAGCTCAAAATCTATTTCACAAAGCTTCAACTTACAAAACTTCAGTAGCGGGTGTCCATGGGCAGTGTTACCCACATGCCATTAGTTAATCCGTCTCTTTGTTGGCCGCAAAGGCTACTTCGTTTGGGCTAACTAAAATATAAATGAAAACACTGTTTTGCCAAACTCGTCATTATTCTTGGTCTTAAAACTAACAATCAATTCATCAAATAGATTCTCGGTACCGAGAAATGTACTACTGACACGTCCGATAATCCTGTTTATTTATTTACTGTTTAGGTGTTAATCCTTATACTGTCTATCGGCCGCCGAAGTGGTATTAACGATTTCCTAGCAATACAAAACAATTAATAATGTGTTTAAAACTCAAATCAAATCGGAATCCTAAGATAGTTGTATATGTGTATATTTCTTTTACAATTAGGTACTATTACTGTTTTATTTTTGTTATCGCTGGCTCTTTAATGTCACAATCTTTTAAAATCTAATTTGTACAATTATGCTTAGATAATCAAGTAAAACAACAAAATTGTGGTTGAGTTATAGCTAAACCAATTTAAATAATAAGCAGAGATATTTGCGTAGTGCTTACAGAGGCTACAAAAGCGGTCACAAATAAAAGTTTTAATATAATACATTTAAGAATTTTCGTCGTAAAACTTCGTAGCGCCGTCAACGCTGTAAAATTCTAACTTGGTACGATCACTTGGGATTACCAGAGCGCTATTATTCACACAGTTTTACATGTTAACAATTAACTTTTATTGTCCTGTTTAATCGTAAAATGATAAAATACATAAACACAGATTTAATTTTATAAATAGGATTACAAGAAAACAACCAAATTTTCAAAAATACAAACATTTAAAACAACAATCTATTAGAATCCTAAATTCTTGATATCAAGTTTAGCTATTGGATTCGTTAACGTTTTCCATTATGTATTTTAACAAAAGAAAATTAATCAAAAGTAATAGTAGACCAGGGTAAAAGTCTCTTAAAATAACAAAAAGTGAACATAAATTATAGTAGGATGAAACCCATTGTAAAAGAAGGAGAATAGTACAAAAATTAAAGGAAAAATAAATTACGGGTGTTCTGAGGTCGGGAAGGGGGAGAGGGGGGGGGTTTAAGGGAAAAAAATGGCTTATCTCAATTTCCTGCAAAACTACAAGTCCTATGGAAAAAAGTTAAATGGCAAAGTTGTAGGTAATAAAAAGATCTACATCTTTTGCATTTACACTTTTTTCACATAACCTCAATTTTTATGTGAAAAATTCAAAAAACCAAGTTTTTGGTTTTTTTAAAATTTACACTTTAATCACTCGAAAAACGTAAGATTGCATGTTACAATGATAAACAAAAATATTGCAAATTGAAATATACTACTATAATTAACAAACAAATAAATAATAAAGTTAATATTAATAAAACATCTACAATATTTGAGAAAGTTATTTATTGAATATATAGTTAGTTATAATAGTTATAATATAAATAGTATAAAATATTAGTTATAGAAACCTATTTATTACTATTATAAGATAATTTAATACCTGAGTGACCTACGAAAAATTTAAGGCCATCAAAAGGTATTTCATAGAAAATAACTCAGCCTGTACGTGTAGTACACGATGTCGTACACTGCTCTGTTTTACAGAAAAAAGTGTAAATGCAAAAGATGTAGATCTTTTTATTACCTACAACTTTGCCATTTAACTTTTTTCCATAGGACTTGTAGTTTTGCAGGAAATTGAGATAAGCCATGTTTTTCCCTTAAAACCCCCCCCCCCTCTCCCCCTTCCCGACCTCAGATCGCCCGTAATTTATTTTTCCTTTAATTTTTGTACTATTCTTCTCCTTTTACAATGGGTTTCATCCTACTATAATTTATTTTGTTTTCAAACATTAAAAGCACTGGTCTATAGCGGAAATAAACAAAAATAAATATGTTCTTAACCATGTTTTCACAAATCGATGGGGCCATTAGTCCCCTCTTTATGTTCAAAGAGCACGCCACTAATTAGCCAAAAAACATAATTTATCAGCAACAAGTCACGCTACCATAACATTATACGTAATTCATATTGAATTAAGCACAAGTAATTATTGATAATCTAACATAAAATGAAACTTTATTTATTTGTTATGGAATGGGTCATCACTGTAAATTACTATCATAACAAATATTTAGTGGAGTAGATACTAAAGCTATCGATACGGGATAAAAGATTGATGACTGTCTATATTAATGTGACAAGATTTGTTGCCACACATTTTACTACATTACGTAAGGACTACTATTGTCATACTTTATTCATTATTTTTGAAACATATTCTATCGCATATGGACATTAACATTATTCATTTTGGTCCATCCTAAGGTTGCCTGGTAGAGATTGCATTTAGCAATAAGGCCGCCCTTTGTACATTAATTTTAAATATTTTTGTTATTCTCTATTCTCTATAAATCTGTAATAATTTGTACAAATAAAGAGTTTTCTATCTATCTAACTTATATTTAATGTAAAGGTTTGCCCAAACCTTCTTCGTCTGATTTTTTTTTTTTTTTTTTATAATAACATAAGCAAACATGTCATTATCTCATCAACAGTTTTTTTAAGTCATAGGTCCACTTCGTTGGGCGTTAAACATCATCAAGCAAGTTCGACTACTACGAAAAAATATTTACATTTTTCAGATTAATATACGTATATATAGCTTATGACACTCACAACTACCTATATCTAGTTTTCTACCCGTAAAATACTATTCAAAATCGGTTCAGCAGATAAATAAATAAATAAATGTTTGGACATCTGACACACAACATCATCTAGTCCCAAGTTAAGCAGGGCTTGTGTTATGGGTACTAGACAACTGATATAAATACATAAACATACTTTTTTTGTAAATACATACATATTATACATAGAAAAGCGATTATTCCCTACAACTTCACAAACTTTACCTCTTTATCATAATAAAGTAGCAACAAGTAACAATAGTTGACAACTAAATAGAAGACAGATTTCTACAAAAAAATAAAAAAGCGGCCAAGTGCTAGTCGGACTCGCCCATGAAGGGCTCCGTAGCAGCAAGTTACATCATATAAATGTTTTTGTAGTTCGTTGTAACTTTAATCGATGTTTTAATAATTCAAAGAAATGTAAATTGCGGTTTATGATTTATGACGTATTAAAAAAACTACTTACTAAATCTCGTTCAAACCAATTTTCGCTGAAAGTTTGCATGGTCATGTACAATGTAAATCCTATATTTTGTTTTTGTTTTATCATTATCTTATTTTAGAAGTTAAATGTAAGTACAAATTATTTTGATTTCGAACAGGCACATTGTTTTAAATTAGGTATAAACTTTCTAGTATTATGATAATCCTCGATTTTCATATTTCAAATAAAAGTTTTTAATTACTTAGGAATTTAATAATTGTAGGTATTCTTGTTCAGCATAAACAAGTTATGAATTAGTAAATATTTTCTTTGTTTTATTTAAATATTATTATCTGTTTCCAACTTTAAATCTTTTAATTTTAGTTTGAGAATGTTTTCAATAATACTCAAAGTACTTGTTTAAGTTTGCCAAGATATGAAAACAAAAACAAAAACGCTTTCACTTACAGCCATATGAATGTCTCCTTTCTTTGAGAATATTTTATTAGATACTTTGGATTACTTGAATGTGAAATTTATTAAAGGGTTTTGTAACAAGGAAAATTCTAGATCAAAGAGTGGACATCAACAAGATGCTACGCCTATTAAATTTGTAATATAGAATAGGGAAACTCTCTCAAATAAATAACTTATGTACTTGAGAGTTCACTTCCAAGCTACAAAACATTCCATCGATAATTTTAACAAAAAGGAACCGACTTCAAAGAAAAACTATGATATTTGAGGAGTTCCCTCGATTTCCTTGGGATCCCAGCATCAGATCCCGATATGGTGACGATGGGACCACCTGTAAGCTACACTCATTCTCATGAGTTGAAATTACATTTTATTTAGAACTACATCATTGAAATCGGTTCATAAACGACGAAATTATCGCTGAACATACATAAAAAAAAAAGATTTCGACGAATTGTGAACCTCCTCCTTTCTTTGAAGTCGGTTAAAAAGAATGTACCACGCTGTATTTATCGGTTCATTTTAACAATATATCCCTATAATCAACTGCTTTCAACTTTTTACTAAATATAAATTACAATAAAAAGAAGAAACAGAAGTAGAAGACGACGTTGATGTGTTTTTTCTTTATAGTTTTCCATGATAATGTAGATATATACATATATTATATTTATTATTAAACTTGTTACATATTTTTTTATACAACTACAGAGAACTGAGCTATATTTTAGCTTTAGGACATTTAAAAATTGCTAGTGTGGTTTGGTTGCACGACTTCAACTTGTTTCGCAGTTATTTTCCTTAGATAAACTACTCTACTCCAAAAGTTGTTTATGTATTGAGAGAAAGTTAAACATCATCAACTTTTGTATGTAATCCAGTTTATTTGTGAAATACTTTATATGAATTGTAAAGTAGCGATTAACTTTATATTCTTAATAACAGCGCGGAGTACGAAGTTTGGGGGTGATTCTAGCCCAGAGAGCACGTTAAGCCGTCGGTCCCGGTTGTCATGAACATCTATGGCAATCGTTATTGGGAAGTCAGTGCCCTCAAATATACTATCAACTTTATCAACCTTCGAATTTCAATTCTCCCTCAGGGTTGCGGAGGTCCGTTGCTAGTCGCTCCGTGGAGCCAACCCCAAAATAATATTGGAATTATAGGCTAGAAAAAAGATATTTCTAAAGAACGACTTTTAAGGTAAAACTTTGATGTTGTGTTACATTATTAACGCAGAAATGGATTTTTTAATCTATTGACGTTGAATACTAATTATTATTCAAGCAACGCTCTCATTTAATAATTCACACTTTTCGTGTTGTTGTATTTTAGTATCACTGAATATATTTTAATAATATTTAAAGAACATAAAACAATCCTGTGGTAAATTATTTTCATAGTGATTTATAACTTAAAGAGCTTAGACCGTAGATACTCTCAAGGGACACTATTTTATCCAGTTTAGTATACCAACACGTATAAAACATCATCATAAAATTGATTAATTTTAAATACATAATCAATTTATTGTTTGTGTTAATCTATATTAATATACCATTAAATTCATGAAAGATTTTTCGAAATATGAAATAAATGTTTGCTGTTTGTTACAGCAGTGTAAGTGGTAAAGATTTCAGTTTCATATAGTTTTGATGGATTGAGGCAGATGGTGGATTATAAAAGCTTATATTGACCATCAGTAATTAGATATCCACCTCCAAAGCAACATTTGGCACTTGGTAAGTTTAATCAGGGGGGTGTCACTTTTTAGGTATAGTCGGCCGCTTGCATGCTCGCGCAGGCCATTCCGGTGGGTTGTCTCTTACGCTCGATACGCGTCACGTTAGTCGCCGCGTCGCTTTCGCGCATTATTGAATTTTTTATACTTTTCGATACCCATAATGGCTTCTAATGACAAACCTCGATCTTCTAATTCATATAAAAAATATAGTTCTGT
Source organism: Phragmatobia fuliginosa (assembly GCA_932526445.1). Taxonomy (NCBI): domain Eukaryota; kingdom Metazoa; phylum Arthropoda; class Insecta; order Lepidoptera; family Erebidae; genus Phragmatobia; species Phragmatobia fuliginosa. The sequence continues at coordinate 13,030,611 of OW052065.1, read as the reverse complement.
TTACGGATGTCTTAATTAAAGATTTTAGGTGTTAGGTAGGAACTAATCTGTTCCTGTCGTACATAAATACATATGACGCGAACATATATTTTGATGTGATATTATTTACAATGTCATTCGTTGACAAAAGTACCTACAGTTATTTTTTCACTAAAGTAAAGTGCTAGAGAAAAAATAGTTATTATACCTATATTAAAATTATTTTTAAAAGAAGACACCTGATTATGTCAGAACAGATAAGAGTTACACGATAGAAAGAGACGCAATTGTAGGTAAATATAATCGTAAGTGCTTCGGCGCTGTGCAATCTGAATTGAACTTAAATGTGATGACACCAAGGGTCTCTATTTCTTTAATTTACTTTTCGGAGTGAGTCTTCTATACTGGTAATATTAGGTATTCTGTGGTTTAAGATTTATTTTATATTTATATTTAAAAACTAGTTGACTAACAGAGCAACCAAATTAACATCCGACAGACGCCAACCGATCTCCACCGCCGGCCACACATGCCTAACGACGCCTTCCGATGCCCACCGACGCCTTCCGACTCCTACCAACGCCAACAGACGGCCACCGTTTTGTTTTCTTAAGTCCATAGTATCTTCCATATATTTAAGTCCATACTTAAATATATGGAAGATACTATTCCCCACTACACAGGGACTCGTAGTGTGTATTATAATTGTACGCTTTACATTATGGAAACAATAAATTATTATTATTGTTTCAATATGAACACAGTGATGAAGTTTTAGGAGACCTGCGAGTAAAAATTAAATGAGAAAAGTTATTTTAGAATTCTAGATTAGACAATAAGATAAATTCGACGAGTTAAAAGCATTCATACAATAAATTCAATTATTCCAATCCAATGGTGGTATGAGGTTGGGATAGTAACAAGACGATTGCTGGATAAATACTGACTTTAATTCATATTAAGCAACAGTTTATATATTTGCTAACAATAGTGATTACATATTATATGACTTATAACTACACATACAACACGTCCATAAGGCATTGTAAAAAAAAATTAACAAACGTTAAGTTTTTTTTTTCTTAATTCTAAACATATAAAAAGTAAAAGTAAATATAAACATACATGGGGATATGATTCTGTTACAACTAGTTAAAATACATCTTAGGGTTATACAAGCAGTAAATATAATTTTACAAAATAACATAATATTTATAGGAGTTCTAAACAAAAAAAAAACATTTTTCTTCATTCATAATAAGGTTTTGTTCTGTTTTTATGTACAATTTCATGTTTTCCATTTATTACAATCTCTACATTTGGTGAAATATCTTGAATTACCTTATAAGGTCCTAAATATAAAGTAGTTAGTTTATTACCTGTCTCACTCTTAACTAATAATTTATCATTTGGCTTATATTTAACTGGATTTATATAAGTATCATACCTCTGTTTTGTTACTAACTTGCTAGATATTAAATTATCGCGTGCCTGTTTTTGCGAAACTTGTAATCTATATTTAAGTTCGAGAGGGTAGCTGTCATGATTGTAAAGAGGTTCAATACGAGTGGTGAGGTTGCTAGGTAAAATACATTTTTTACCATAAACTAACTCGAAAGGGGTGAATTTAGTAGATGAATTTACTGAAGTATTGTAAGCAAAACACCAAAAAGGGAGCCAAGAACTCCACAATTCGGGGTTCTGATCAGTCTGAATACGTAAATATGCTGCTAAACTCTTATGAGAATTTTCTAGGGCACCTAAACTTTGGTGGTGATAAGCGGTTGAATTAAGTTTTTTAATTTTTAACAAATTACATACCTCTTTCATGGTGTCTGCCATGAACTCAGTTCCTCCATCCGTTGCTATCTCTTTTGGGACTCCGTGTTGAAGTATAAAATTGGTGACAAAGCAGCGTGCTACTTCTGATGCTGATTTATTTATTAGAGGATATGCACATATATACTTTGATAATTCGCACTGAATAGTTAGTATATACGAATAGTTATTATTATCTCTATCTAAGGGTCCAACTAAATCTAAAAATATCTTTTCAAATGCAGTATTAGCAGTAGAGGTGATAACCATAGGTTCTTTCACTTGAACTGTATATTTTTGTTTCTGGCAATCTGGACACTTCTTTACGTAGTTTTTCACATCTTTCTCAAGTCCTGGCCAGAAATAATACTTGCGAATATTATTTACCATTCGTCTAATGCCCGCGTGGCCACTCGTGGGCAGAAGATGGAAATCATTAAGTACTACCTTTTTATCATCTTTATCATCTATTCTAATATTATCCTTTAAAATTACTAATCTCGGTCCGGACCAATCTTCATTATGTTGTATTTCACTTGCTAATTTTTCTACAAACAATTTATTAGTATTATTTTTTAAGAAATAGATTTCACCTACATTTAATTCATTACACAATTTACTCAGTTCTCTTGCAAATTCTGCTTGAGTAATTTGCAATCGAGAAGCTGGGTTAATATATATAGTGTTTCCTTTCTCGTTATAAATAAAACTTTTCGACTCTTTAAGTACTATATTTTCTTTTCTTAATTTCTCTAACTCTAGATTATTAATAAATCTTAATTCCACTGATTCCTTGGGTTCAACAAGAGTTTCTACGATTTTTGGTTGATCAGGCCAATCGTCTGTAGGAACTATGTCAACCGAAGGCGCAGGGCTTAGTTTTCGACGCTGGGCTCGGGTCATAACACAAATGTGTTCATTCATTTCTTGTAACTCTTTCGATGTTATTGTAAGTCGAGATAATGCGTCTGCAGCCACATTTTCTCTACCCTTAACATACTCGATCTCATAATCGTATTCCTCTAGAATAAGTTTGAATTTAAGTAATCGACTTGACGGATCCTTAAGATTGAATAAGTAAATCAATGGTTTGTGATCAGTCAATATTTTAAAAGTGCTACCATAAAGATACGGTCTAAAGTGTTTTACTGCCCATACTATCGCTAAAAGCTCTTTTTCTATAGTGGGATAGTTCTTTTCGGCTTTATTAAGATTCCTACTAGCATAGGCAATAGGGCGTTTATCTATGTTTGATAAAATAGCGCCAATAGCATAATTTGAAGCGTCTGTTTGCAACAAAAACTTATTATTTCT